>CM056734.1:10922500-15722500 GCA_029844215.1 Przewalskia tangutica
AGCAACTCTAACCATCTTCTTTGTCTGAGATTCGGATCCTACGTGTGGTTATGTACGCAAACTCTTATGATCTGTAAATATGTCCACATGCACACCATACAAATAATGTCTCCATATTCGTAAGGCAAACACCACCGCTAATTCCGAGTCATGAGTTGGATAATTCTTCTCGTGTATCTTCAATCGCCAGATGCATACGCATAACCTTTCCAAATCGCATCAAGACACATCCTAACCCAACTCTGGAGGCATCGCAATAGGCGTGAACCCTTCATCCCGATGGTAAGGTTAGGATGGTGCGATGATCAACAATTCCTTCATTTCAAAACTTGCTTCACATGCTTCGACCACCGGTACTTAACCGCTTTTTGAGTCAATCGGGTCAAAGGAGCGTGAAGACTAGAAAAACCTTTTACGAATCTTCTATAATACCCTACCAAACCTAAGAAACTTCTAACCTCTGTCTGAGTGGTCGGTTTGGCGCTTCTTTCTTCTATCTTCGAGGTCTACCATAATTCCATCCTCGACACAACATGGCCCCAAAAAGGCTACCTTTTCCAACCAAAATTCACACTTTGAAAATTTAGCATATAGTTTCTCCTGTTTCAAGACTTGAAGCACTACACTCAGATGCTCTTCATGTTCTTCAACACTCTTACTGTAAATTAGGATATCATCTATGAACACAATCACGAACAAATCTGTTATACCCCGTGGTTCGGGCCTGGACATGATCGGGTCTCAGCGCATGCCGCGGGCGGTGGCGCGGCGCAGTGATTGTAGGGCCGGCCGAAGTCGGGCCGCGGCTCAGTATCGAGGGGTCGCTGAAGTTTCAGCCAGCGCGCCGGAAGGCGCGGCGCCGCTAAAAGATCCGCGGGGTCCGCAGAGTCTGGCCGGAAGCGCTGCGCGCGAGGCGCGGAAATTTGGGCGGAAAACTTAGAAAGTCGATTTTGTTTTAAAAGGCCATGGGAGGGTGACAAGTGTCCCCCATCCGATTTACGCTACATGCATTATATTGACCAAGACTTGGTCATTTCTTTCAACATTTCATCTCTACACTCCATCTCTCTCTAAGTTAAAAGCTCATCCTTCTCTCTAAATTCCCAGAGGAATTCTAGCCTAAGGAAAAATCTGAAAAGTGTAATAGGAAGGAAAGGTTATTACAAGCTTGTGAGGACTATTGTGGTGGTGTTCTTGGAGAAAAGGCTAGCAAGGTGTTGGAATAAGTTTGGCAAAACTTAAGGTAACATTTCTTCTCTTGTAGTTGCTATTGGGTGTTGCATGTTTAATAGGAAGAACTTGTAGTTGGAAAAATGCACTTAGAGTAGTTGCATGTAAGAAAGGGGGTGGATTATGAAAGAATTGGTTGGGGATATTATGAGCGTGTTGTTGCCTAAATACTACATTAGACTTGTTGGGTTAGTTGTTGTAACTTGTGGGGCTGAATTTTACACACCAAAGTTTAGGTGTGTAATCCCAGTGTTGGTTGGTTGTTGAGCCTTAAACATGACATTTGAGCATTAAAAATCGACCTTGGAAAAGGTGGCAATGTATGTAGAAACAAAGGAAACGCTGCCCAATTTTCCGTAGGAAATTGGTGACTTTAACTTGGAAATTCTGCATTTGTAATTAGAGCTTGATAAACGTATTGTGGTCATTTTAGGTTGACATACTACGTGCGTAAATTGGACTTAGCTTGTGGATTGACCAAGAGGTATGTGGAGCTTTCCTATCTCTTGAGCATGATTAGTTGTACCTATGTAGTACGGTAGACGTACAAGATTTGAAAATCTTCGTTTGTTATAAGCATTTGATACTTGCTTCGTTTTAAAAGAGAAGTATAAAAATCCCTTGGACTTAAGGGAATGTGTTTTACTATTGTTTAACTCTAATATAACGGCTTTATGGGGAGTTGGTTATATTAGTTTGTGAAAGTTTAATGGAGAAAGGTTTTGATGTTTTGAACTTGTGAAAGGAAAATGGTTTTTAGGGCATGAATTGCCTAAGGTTTTACAAGAAAGGAAGTCACTTAATTTAGAAGCTTGAGATAGTTTTAAAAGGAAATGTGACTTGTTTGAAAAGAAATCGTAACTTGATACTATGGTGATTAGTATCTTGGAATTTTTGTATAAAAAGAGTTATTCCTTAAAAGGTTAGGTACATGATACTTGGGTTAAATTCTGATTTTTATTAAAAGACATGATCGTGCCTTAGGTATACTAAAATGAGAGGATGTATTAAAACTATTAATAAGAAGTTAGGTGATTCTTAACTTGCTTAAGTTATGATAGGCCGGTAGTGCTTATGTTATGATATGATAGGCCGGTAGTGCTTATGTTATGATATGATAGGCGGTAGTGCTTATGTTATGATATGATAGGCGGTAGTGCTTATGTTATGTATGATAGCGGATGAGCTATGTTATATATATATTGTTACGTAAACCCGGGTTATTATTTATGCCATGGATTTGCTACCCATGATGCGAGTGCGCGCTTGTACTCATGCGGATCTGGACCATAGGATCCATGCGGGTGAAATAGTCCCGTGCGAGTGCGATGGTACTCATGCGGATCCACAGGATCCATGCGGGTGAAATAGTCCCGTGCGGGTGAAATAGTCCTATGGAGGCGGATGACCTCATGCGGGTCCACGGGACCTATGCGGGTGAAATAGTCCCGAGTAGGATTGCTTAATGATACTACAGGCGAGGTACCTGTTTGATCATGAGCCTCTATTTTTATGCTATAAAATGTATACTTGTTACTCTCATTATTAGTAAGGCACGGTCTGACATAATTTGGTTTTATCTATAACTTTAATGTATTTTGACTTATGATATTACTACGTATTTTCCATTTTACATACTTGATGCGTTGTGTCGACCCGCCCCTCGGTGCGTTCATCTGCAGTAAGGAAGCGGCGGTAGATCCTCGTTCCTAGGATCTTGTACTCAGTGTCGTGAGCTCCATTTCTTGGAGGCTCGACTTTTGGTATGGTTCTCCACTGAGTTGTTGTTATTTTGTACATTCAGGCATGACGGGGCCTGTCCGTCATAGTGTTATTCATTCTTAGAGGCACTGTAGTCTTGTCGAACTTGGTTCGTTAAGGATGTGACTGCTCGGTTTATGTACTTTTGGGTTAGCTTGATTTAGGCTAGACTATTCTATATCTTAATGGTTGTTTATCTTGAGTTTACATTCCATTGGTTTTCTCGATGTTGTGTCACTAGGGTGCCGGGTTAAGGCACCGGTCACGGTCGGGTTCGGTCGTGACAAAAGTGGTATCGAGCGATTAATCCTCGGAAAGAGTCTACAGTGTATCTAGTAGAGTCTTGATTATCGGTGTGTTGTGCACCACATCTATAATCGTGAGGCTGCGGGATAGTTAGGATTAGTTCCCTTCTTTCACTCTAAGATCGTGCAATAGAGGCGTGTTATAGGTTGAATTTCCTCCGCGTATTTTCTGTATCGCTTATGTCTCCGCGCTAGGCAACCGCGCAGCCCGAAGGGCAAAGCGATGAGAACTACCGCAGGGCACCGAGGTCACCGAGAGCCTGAGCGGTCCTTACGAGCGAGTGTTTGGACAATGAGTTCTGACGTCGCCAACCCAGTCGAAGCGGCGGCGGCGGCTCACGAGACGCGATACGAGCCTCGATCCGGCGAGGCGGAGGATATGGGCTACTGAGAGATAGCCCGATTCGCCGAGATCGTGGCGACAGAGGATAGGTTGGAAACGGCGATTCAGCACTGTAGTTCAAAGCCTGAAGGCGCTTCGAGGCGAGAAGATTTTGAGTTGTAGCCCACCGGAGTTTTACTGGTCGAGACACGAGATGATCCTCGAGTTTATCCGACGATTCTGTGGATCATGGCGGTGATCGGGCTTGAGGCGAGTCGGTGGTCGAGTTCGCATCGGCCGCGGATACGGCGATTGGTAGTACGATTCGTGGGGACTGTCGGAGGGCATGCGCTTCGGCCGTTTGGGACGAGTTCTCGAGGCATTCTTAGCCATTTCTTGCCTCGCAGATGAGGAGGGCTCGGGCGATAGATTTTGTGGCGAGACGGAATGGGAGGGCGGTCCGAATACAACGTGGAGTTTGACTCATTGGCTAGGTATGTGCCGCGTTGGTAGCGAACATGGAGGGCGGGTGCACCGCTATGTCACAGACTCGATGATCACTTGGCGAGAGTTGCTCGGGGTGGCTCTTTACGGCATGGACATTGCCGCGTGCGAGCACGTGCCCTCGGGTGTGAGAACGCGGTAAGCGGATCGGCAGTATCGCGAAGAGGGCGGGGCGGCGGTCCTCTGGTAGTTTCGGGGTAAACGGCCTCGGCGGCACGGGGTTGCCCGCGGCGATTGAGCACTCCTCCACCATCTTCGGGACGTCTGAGTATTCGGGAGCGGGGCGGGGTTCCGTGGCTTGGGTTTCGGAGGACGAGTTCGGTCGGATGAGGCCACCTATGCCTCGGTGTGGTCGATGTGGTGATTGCCATTATGAAGTGTCGTGTTCCTCCGGAGCTTGTTATTCTTGCGGCGGCGAGGCCATTTGAGAAGATTGTCCGTCAGTGGCGGGAATATGATGGCTCAACCGAGCGGTCGATGGTCGATCTTCATCGTCGATGGCGATGCGCCGGAGGCGGTATTCACGCAGACGAGGCGCGGCGGTCGTGGTAGAGGTTCGATTCAGCGGTCCTCGAACCGCATTTATGCTATGTCCGGCCGCCCGAGGACGGGGCGTCACGATGTCGCCACGTACATTGTTGGTTTCTTCTTTGTGATGTTTATGCTTTGATAGATCCGAGTTCTACCACCCTATATATCTCCTCATATTCTTTGGTAGAATAGGGATAGAGCAGAGTCCATAGAATCCTTTGAGGTGGCTACGCCGTAGGTGCTTCGGTGTTAGCCAGGCGGGTATATAAGGCTTGCCCGGTGACTATAGATGGTCGTCGGACTCTGGCGACTTGATAGAGTTGGACATGTGACCGATGTGATTATGGGTATGGATTGGCTATCGTCTTGCTATGCCAATGTAGCTGAAGAGAGGTTAGTTCGGTTCGGTTTCTGGTGGCCGGTTATCGAGTGGAAGAAGTCTTGCGTCGCCAGGGTAGGTTTATTTCTTACCTCGAGGCTAGGAGGATGGTACGGAAGGGTATATTTACCATTTGGTTCGGTATTCGATCGAGGTGAGATCAGGACCTTCATCGATTCCGGTGGTTAGAGAGTTTCGGACGTTTTCCCGACGAAGCTTAGGGTATCCTCCCGAGAGGAGGTTGAGTTTTGTCGATTTGGCACGGACACTCGGCCGATATCTATTCGCCATACGAATGGCACTGCGAGTTGAGGAAACGAAAGACCGGTGAAGGACTTGCTAGAAAAGGCTTTATTAGGCCTAGTGTTTCTCCCCAGGGAGCGCCGGTGTTGTTTGTAAAGAAGAAAGATGGGGCGTTGCGTATGTGTATTGATTACGAGCGGTGAATAAGGTAACCATCAAAAATAGATATCCCCTCCCCAAGATTGATGATTTGTTTGACCAGTTGCAGGGTGCGAGATGTTTTTCCAAGATCGACCTGCGATCTGGTTATCATCAGGTGCGAGTTAGAGGCGGATATCCGAAGACGCATTTAGGACCCGGTATGGGCATTATGAGTTCGTGGTAATGTCTTTTGGATTGACCAGCGCTCGGCGTATTCATGGATTTGATGAATAGGGTGTTCGAGCCATTCTTGGATATGTTCGTTATAGTGTTCATTGATGATATCTTGGTGTATTCACGCCGCAGCGGAAGCATCTGATCATTTGAGGGCGGTGTTAGAGTCCTCGGGGGCCGGCGATTGTATGCAAGTTCTCGAAATGCGAGTTTTGGTGGATTCATGGCTTTCTTAGGACATGTTATCGGAGCCGATGGTATTCGGGTTGATCTGAGAAAGATGAGGCGATCAGACTTGGCCTAGACCAGCTACAAGCAGTGCGCACTTTTGGGCCTTGCGAGTTATTATCGGAGGTTTGTGGAGAAGTTTGCTTATTTCAAACCTTTGACTAAGGTGACTCGGAAAGCGGTATGTTCGATGGACGGATACTTGTGAGAAAAGTTTTCATTGCTAAAGGAGAAGTTGGCGGCCGCCCCGTTCTTACTCTTCCGGAGGTTTAGATGGATATGTGGTTTATTGTGGCCAGCGTCAGTGTCGGGCTTGGAGTGCGTCTTGATGCGGCCGCGGCAAGGTTATAACTTATGCGTCAGCGGCTTAGGAAACATGAGAAGAACTATCCCACACATGACTTGGAGCGGCGATGATTCATGCCTTGAAGATGGAGGCATTATTTATATGGAGTTCATGTGGACATTTACGCACCACAAGAGTCTCGATGCATCTTCACCCAGAGGAGCTGAACTTACGGCGAGACGGTGGTTGGAGCTACTTAAGGATTACGATGTTGATATTCGTACCACCGGGGAAAGCAATGTAGTGGCGGATGCCCAGTCGCGGTCGATGGGTAGTCTATCGGATGTTGAGCAGAGAAAGGGATATGGTCAGAGCTACACGATTAGCAAGCCTTGGGGTTCGTTTGGTTGATTCCGTTGGTAACGGAATTCGGGTTCGAGGTCGCGAGTCTTCCATCGTCGAGAGGTGAAGAAGAGGCGGCGATATGAGGATCCGATTTTGATGCGATCAGAGATGCAGCTCTTGGGAAGAGAAGTGTCTATTTGAGGTAGCCGGATGGGGTGCTAAGATTCGAGGGCGGTTGTGTGTTCCGATGTGGACAGACTTCGTCGTGATTCTTGGGAGGCACACGGTGCTCGTTATTCGATTCATCCGGTCGACTAAGATGTACCATGACCTCAGTGCGTGTATTGGTGGGATGGTTTGAAGAGGGCGTGGCGGTTTGTTGCCCGTGTCCTAATTGTCGGTGAGTTAAGGTTGAGCACGAAGCGGTGGGCTATTACGGTATTGATATTCCGATGTGGAAGTGGGAGGTGGTCAACATGGACTTTATTACGTGGTTACCTCGCACCGGAGAGACATGATTCCATTTGGGTTATTGTTGTGGATTGAAATCAGCCCACTTTCTTCGATCGGGGCAGCGTTTTGAGGACTATGCGGGTTATATATTAGAGAGATTGTGAGATCGCACGGAGTTCGGTGTCGATTATATCGAATAGAGAGCCAGTTCACGGCTAACCGGAGGTCCTTCCGAAGGATTAGGGACACAGTGAGTCTCGGACGCGGCGTTTCATCCTCGAGACGGACAGACGGGCGAGCGCACTATCCGACAACGAGGATATGTTGCGGGCTTGTGTTATTGATTTGAGGTACTGGGAGGATCATTTACCTCTTGTGGAGTTTGCTTATAACAACGGCTACCATTCTAGTGTTCGAGATGGCGCCTTATGAGGCCTTATACGGGAGAAGTGCAGTCACCCATAGGTTGGTTTGAAGTGGGAGAAGTGCGATTAATCGGGCCGTTGGTTCAGTGACGATGGATAAGGTGAAGCTTATCCAGAGGCGGTTATTAGCGGCCAGTCGGCGAAATCATATGCAGATCATCGGCGTCGACACTTAGAGTTTGAGGTTAATGATTGGGTCTTTCGAAAGTGTCACCCACGAAGGGTGTGATGAGATTTGGGAGGAAGGAAACTCGGCCCAGTACATTGGGCGTTTGATTGTCGAAGAAGTGGGCAAGGTTGCTATGAGTTGGATCTGCCGTCCGATCTTGTGGCGGTACATCCGATTTTCACGTGTCTATGTTACGGAAATCGTTGGAGATCCGCTCAGAGTACACCCGTCGGGATGTCGGTGTGAGAGAAGTTATCGTATGAGGAGAGTCCATAGCGATACTCGATCGTCGAGTTAGACGACTTGGACGAAGGGCGTGGCTTCGTCAGTGTCTTATGGCGGAACGAGCGAGGAGGAAATGGCGTGGGAAGCGAGAGGATGACATGATGAAGAAGTATCCTCACTTATTCCCTACACCTCGGGTAACCCACTTTCTGCTTGTTAGTTTTGATTTAGTTGATTATGCTTGAGTAATGTTGTGGCTCGGGAGCATTCTTATTTGCAAAGGAATAGTTAAGAAGATATGTTTATATTGTGTTTTGTGTGAGGCTAGAAGGAACATTCGGGACGAATGTTTCTAAGAGAGAATGTTATACCGTGGTTCGGCTGGACAGGTCGAGTCTCAGTGCCATGGCCGGGCGAGGCATGGCGCCAAAGCGGGTGATTGTAGGGCATGGCCGCGGAAGTCGAGCGCGGCTCGAAAATCTTGGGTCGCTGAGTTTCAGCGCCTTGGCCAGAAGCGAGACATGGCGCTAAAAGATCCGAGTCGCGGGAGTTGCAGCGCCCGCGCCGAAGCGAAGGCAGGCGCCGAGGCGGAAAAACTTAGAAAGTCGATTTTTGTTTTAAAAGGCCATGGGAGGGTGACAAGTGTCCCCATCGATTCTCACATGCATTATATTGACCAAGACTTGGTCATTTCTTTCAACATTTCATCTCTACACTCCATCTCTCTAAGTTAAAAAGCTCATCCTTCTACAAATTCCCAGAGGAATTCTAGCCTAAGGAAAAATCTGAAAAGTGTAATAGGAAGGAAAGGTTATTACAAGCTTGTGAGGACTATTGTGGTGGTGTTCTTGGAGAAAAGGCTAGCAAGGTGTTGGAATAAGTTTGGCAAAACTTAAGGTAACATTTCTTCTCTTGTAGTTGGTATTGGGTGTTGCGTGTTTAATAGGAAGAACTTGTAGTTGGAAAAATGCACTTAGAGTAGTTGCGTAAGAAATGGGGTTGATTATGAAAGAATTGGTTAGGGGATATTATGAGCGTGTTGTTGCCTAAATACTACATTAGACTTGTTGGGTTAGTTGTTGTAACTTGTGGGGCTGAATTTTACACACCAAAGTTTAGGTGTGTAATCCCTTGGTGTTGGTTGGTTGTTGAGCCTTAAACATGACATTTGAGCATTAAAAATCGACCTTGGAAAGGTGGCAATGTATGTAGAAACAAAGGAAAGCTGCCCAATTTTCCGTAGGAAATTGGTGACTTTAACTTGGAAATTCTGCATTTGTAATTAGAGCTTGATAAACGTATTGTGGTCATTTTAGGTTGACATACTACGTGCGGTAAATTGGACTTAGCTTGTGGATTGACCGAAGAGGTATGTGGAGCTTTCCTATCTCTTGAGCATGATTAGTTGTACCTATGTAGTACGGTAGACGTCTGAGATTTGAAAATCTTCGTTTGTTATAAGCATTTGATACTTGCCGTTTTAAAGAGAAGTATAAAAATCCCTTGGACTTAAGGGAATGTGTTTTACTATTGTTTAACTCTAATATAACGGCTTTATGGGGAGTTGGTTATATTAGTTTGTGAAAGTTTAATGGAGAAAGGTTTTGATGTTTTGAACTTGTGAAAGGAAAATGGTTTTTAGGGCATGAATTGCCTAAGGTTTTACAAGAAAGGAAGTCACTTAATTTAGAAGCTTGAGATAGTTTTAAAAGGAAATGTGACTTGTTTGAAAAGAAATCGTAACTTGATACTATGGTGATTAGTATCTTGGAATTTTTGTATAAAAAGAGTTATTCCTTAAAAGGTTAGAGGTACATGATACTTGGGTTAAATTCCCGGATTTTTTATTAAAAGACATGATCGTGCCTTAGGTATACTAAAATGAGAGGATGTATTAAAACTATTAATAAGAAGTTAGGTGATTCTTAACTTGCTTAAGTTATGATAGGCCGGTAGTGCTTATGTTATGATAGGATAGGCCGGTAGTGCTTATGTTATGATATGATAGTAGGTAGTGCTTATGTTGTGTATGATAGCCGGATGAGCTATGTTATATATATATTGTTACGGGTAAACCCCGGGTTATTATTTATGCCATGGATTTGCTACCCATGATGCGAGTGCGGCGCTTGTACTCATGCGGATCTGGACCATAGGATCCATGCGGGTGAAATAGTCCCATGCGAGTGCGCGATGGTACTCATGCGGATCCACGGGATCCATGCGGGTGAAATAGTCCCGTGCGGGTGAAATAGTCCTATGGCGAGGCGGATGACCTCACGCGGGTCCACGGGACCTATGCGGGTGAAATAGTCCCGCGAGTAGGATTGCTTAATGATACTACAGGCGAGGTACCTGTTTTGATCATGAGCCTCCTATTTTTATGCTATAAAATGTATACTTGTTACTCTCATTATTAGTAAGGCACGGTCTGACATAATTTGTTTTTATCTATAACTTTAATGTATTTTGACTTATGATATTACTACAGTATTTTCCAGTTTTACATACTTGGTACGGTGTGTACTGACCCCTTCCTGGCCGCGTTCAATCCGCAGTAAGGGAAAGCGGCGGTAGATCCTCGTTCTAGGATCTTGTACTCAGTGTCGTGAGCTCCATTTCTTGAGGCTCGACTTTTGGTATGGTTCTCCACAGGTTGTTGTTATTTTGTACATTCAGGGCATGACGGGGCCTGTCGTCATAGTGTTATTCATTCTTAGAGGCTGTAGTCTTGTCGAACTTGGTTCGTTAAGGATGTATTTGTTCGGTTTATGTACTTTTGGGTTGCTTGATTTAGGCTAGACTATTCTATATCTTAATGGTTGTTTATCTTGAGTTTACATTCATTGGTTTTCTCGATGTTGTGTCACTAGGGTGCGGGTTAAGGCACCGGTCACGTCCGGTTAGTCGTGACAAAATCTAGAATAGTTTGAAGATTCTGTTCATTAAATCCATAAAAGGCTCTTTGGGGCATTGGTTAACCAAAGACATGACCAAGAACTCATAATGGCGTATCGGGTTCTAAAGGCATTTTGGATATATCATCCGGATTTATTTTCAGTGGTGATATCGACGAAGATCAATCTTGGAAAAATAGCTAGCTCCACGAAGTTGGTCAAAAGATCATCGATTCTTGGTAATGGGTGCGGTTCTTGATCGTGACCTTATTGAGTGCCGATAATCGATGCACATTCGGAGCGATCCGTCTTTCTTTTCACAAAGCAGATCGTGCACCCAGAGGAAACACTAGGCCTTATAAAGCCTTTATCCGTAAGATCCTTCAATTGTTCTTTTAACTCCCTCAATTCAGCTGGGGCCATTCGATATGGAGGAATAGAAATAGGTCTTGTTCCCGGAATTAACTCTATGGCAAACTCCACTTCTCTATCCGGAGGAAGGCATGGAAGATCTTGGAAAAACCTCGGAAAATTTGAACAATAGGAACATCGTTTCTGTGAGGATTCTTTTGGGTATCCACTATATTAGCGGATATGCATACTCCACTATGTGACTTCTCAATAACTTTTGAGCCCCAGGTAGGAAATAAACCGACTGAGGATATTCCAACCCTACCGCTTATAACAACTTACGGTTCTCCGAAAAGTTAATCTCACTATCTTTCGTCGACAATCTAACATGGCATAACATGCCGACAACCAATCCATACCCAAAATGACGTCGAAGTCTACCATATCAAGTAGTACTAGGTTCACCCTTGTTCCCCTGCCATTCACTTCTAATGGAAAATTATTTACCACGAGAGGCCCAATTGAGGCCCTACGGTGTCATAACCTCAACAGTTCACTTAAATAAGAAGGTTCTACATGTAAATTCTTAGCAAAGCTCATTGACACATATGAAAATGTAGAGCGGGATCGTATAATACAAATGCGAGAATACTCGAGACTAGCAAAATACACGTGACCACCGCGTTAGATGCTTCGCCTCATTCCTGCAGGGCAGCGTGGCCGATTAAATTGTTGGGTTGTTGACCTCACGACTCTGGCGGGGTTGGTTTCCCGATTTCCCCACATGGCGGTGTGGTTATGACCTCCCGAATATATTGAGTTTGGGTCCTCTTCTTGCAATCCACGGCATAGTGGCACGACTCTCCTGATTATAACATGTCTTCGTTAGAGCATTCTCGGTGTGTTTTCTTTGACAAATCTTACAAATCGGTTTGTCGCCTCCCGTGTTAGGGTTGGTGGCCTTGTCCTTGCTACCTTGGTAATTAGACCAACGTGCCCTTAGGCTTGAAATAAGACTGACCAGCGATTGGTTCGGTCCCAAGATCCCTTACTAAACTCCTGCTCGATTTTGACTCGTTAAACGATCACGACGTCCAAATCTCTTCTGCGAATATTCTCTTTTTGCTTTAGCGAAACCTTCTACCCTCAAAGCCATATCGACAATCAAGATAAGTTCGATCGTTGGCTAACGCCACCACCTTCTCTGCTATGTTCGGTTTAAACCTCTACAAATCGCTTGACTCTATCCATTTCGTAGGACGACATGTGTGTTGTATCCGATAACCTCACGAATCGTATCATATTCTTGTACACTGCGGTCACCTTGCTTCAATTGTTCAAACTCGTCCGCGCATCCTTGCGCGTATTAGGCATAAACTTCTCAATGAATGCCGCTCAACCCTCCCAGTCATTGGTGGTGACATCGGGGACAATTTTTCCTAAAATTCCTCCACCACACTGCGTCATCCAGTCGATGCGCGCTACCAAGTTGACGCCTGCGTCTCCACGCATCCCAACGTGAACATTAAGTCTTCAACTTCATCGAGGAATACCATCGGGTCGGCCTTGGGGTCGCCCCGAGTACAATGGTTCTCTTCTCCTCATAAAATTTGCCCATAGCCTATCAGTGCGCTTGGGATTCTACACTCCGATGCGTAGTGCGATCGCACCGGTCCTCGGCCGTGTGCAGTTCAGTTGGGGCTATGACAGAGACACTAGGTGCGGGCGGAACCATGTGTGGAACTGCAGCTGTCATTAAATCTATGAGTCTATCTAGTTTTTGTCCCACCGTTTCTTGGGTCATTTGACTCTCGTTCTCTCCAACATTTTCTCCGCTCCGCCCGGACACCACTACGTCAACGGAGTACATGAGCTTCGTGATGAACCTCTCTTGAGCCCCCGGGATTTGTGAATTCACCATTTTCTGTGAAGACAAACACACTCATAATTTAGAAGACGGAATGTCTATTCTAGCTCCTAAATTTTCTTATAGTTCATAAGCATGCAACACCACAATATGCCAACAAGGAAAATAATTTAATAAAACATATCCTTTCTTTCTTGTATTCATAGTACTTCATTCATCATATTTTAAAATAACAATGTCATGACTACCATACATCACATCAGGTCAACTCTTCCATTGTGCAACCTATAGCCGCATCTTTGGAGCAGACACCTACTATCACGCGCGTTAAAGGGCTTAACCGCATGATTCGCCTATTCTGCAGTTGACATTTAACTCCCGTGAACCTTCCTTTTGCTTCTCTTTCCATATAGTTCATTTTATACCTTACTCTCTTACATGATTCGAAATTGGTGCAATGAATTTTTACGTAATATCTTCTCTTAGCATCCTTGCCTTTACGAATGCGGAATGAAACTTTTACGGACGGAATTGACAATTATCGTAGTATGACTCCAATTGGAAAGTTGAAGAAGGTCGGTCGTATGAACGCCTTTTCCTTCTAGTCCTAAGCAAATATGTACATAATGCGATTGTGTCATCAATGTACTCATCAAAATCACCTTCGAGTCCATCTTGCGGCATGAACTCCTCTGAGCTCTCATTTCCTTTGCCATTCCATGAGTACTTCCTTTTTGTTGGAACCCGCCTTATAATCGCCATCTACACAAATCATATTAGTCAAGATAACGTTGTACAATCCCCTTTTCTAACAGTGTGAAGGAGGTAGTACGAGAAATCAAGTCTTTGAAAAGACTCAAGGTAGGCACGAGAAAGTCTGAAAGAAGTGAAACTTTAGGATGTTATTCCGTTTACTTATTACTAAGGTGGCGCGCGTCGCACTAAATGTAGCTCAAACACCCAACTCAAGAAACTTCCTAGAATCTCCTAACTGGTTTAGCTTTGATACCAACTTGTCACGCTCGACTTTTCCTAAGTCTTTACTTAGGCGTGATGGCACTGGACAATTATTTTCCACGGGAGCACCATTTAATTCTCTTTATTTAGAAATTTGAACTTATATTCAAATACGGAGCGATTAATAAAAATAACAATAAAGAAATATGTTTATGACTTTATATGAAAAACATAACGCGAGCCCATGCTCGTGCAAATATTGTTTCTACATAGACATCGACAAAGATTATTCTAAGTTGGAAGGAGATCATTCCACGGGCATATCCGAGACATTGGGCGACATTCGAACGACGAGTACCAAGCGAAACAATGGACTTGGTATGAAAAGAGGTCATGGACGATCGCTAGCCTTGACGTGGAGCCTTTCCTCTATCACCCTTTCTGAAACATGTTAAATAAATGGTCACTCTACCGTATGAATTTGAGTGAGAACCTACCGCAATTCAAAGTAACACCACAATATTCCAAGTGCAATCACATTATAACGTAATAAGCATATTGCAAAACATATCAATTACAACATCTTTAAATATGCAACAACTCCTCATAGGAAATTTTTGGTTTAACTAACACTTCATTTTATCTCGTATTATACGTTGAGACATTCCCCTGCATTTCCATATGTTTATTACATTTATATATTTGTGAACGCGTATTCACTTTTCATATTTATATATAGGTGAACATGTGTTCATCTTTCATATTTGTTGCGGCGTGCAACCCGATCCATTATATTTACGTATTTGTGAACACGTATTCACTTTACGTTTTGTTGCGGCGTGCAACCCGATCCATTATGTTTACGTATTTGTGAATGTGTATTCACTTTACGTTTTGTTGCGGCGTGCAACCCGATCCATTATATTTACGTATTTGTGAACATATATTCACTTTACGTTTTGTTGCGGCGTGCAACCCGATCCATTATGTTTACGTATTTGTGAACGCGTATTCACTTTACGTTTTGTTGCGGCGTGCAACCCGATCCATTATGTATTTATATATT
Organism: Przewalskia tangutica; assembly: GCA_029844215.1. Lineage (NCBI taxonomy): Eukaryota > Viridiplantae > Streptophyta > Magnoliopsida > Solanales > Solanaceae > Przewalskia > Przewalskia tangutica. The sequence goes on from CM056734.1 coordinate 10,937,420, forward strand.
TATGTGAACACGTATTCACTTTTCATATTTTTCAGAAGATCAAACAAATACTATTCTTTTTTTCTAACATTCTGTCATTCATACTTGTAACGATTATAACTTTTTAACCATAACTCCAACTAAGGTGTTTCTCAAGCGGAAACTAAGGTAAGACGGTGATCTTTCACTGTACCAAATTTCATTTAAAACTACTTTGGGTAACTAACACAAATTTATCCTCAAAACAGCCACATGAAATTTGTTTCGGCAGAATTTTTATTAAACAGCACCCAATCTTATAATAGTCATAACTCCTAATCTGTAAACCCGTTCAATCCCCATAAATTCTCAAAACGATGAGAACAGAGAGCTACACGTCTCCATGTGACCCATTCTTTCATATTATGTACCATTTGGTACAGTTTTACACTTTTGTTCGCTGCCCTTCCTGGATATCGATAGATCCGAGGCAGAAACTTTAAACAGAGATAACTCTCAATCCGTAAGTCGGATAGACCCCCGTAAGGTCTCAAAATGTCCACAACAAAGAGATCTAGAACTTTCATTTAGCAACAATTTTCATATTCCCCACAGATTAGTACAGTTTTACGTTTCAACGTCCTGCCCTTCTGGATTCCGACGAATCCGAGGCAGCAACTTCAAACTACAATAACTCTCAACTCGTAAGTCCGTTTTAATAAATCTTTATATACATCTGTCCGTAACAGAGATATTTACAACCATGTAAATTTTCATATAATTCTAATAAGTAAAACTCAATAAAAACAGTCCGTAATTATGCCTTTCCGAATTTCGACCAAATCTCAGGCAGGAACTTTGAACTATGATAACTTTCAAACCGTATGTCCATTTTACCTCATTTTTGGTTCTATATGATCATATTAGAGAGGTGTACAATTCTTCCAAATTTCATCAAATTCTAACAATTATAACTCAGTGAGAACAGTTCGTAAAGTTCATGACGCAACTAGTTATCTAAACCATCAAAAGTTCAATATTTCTTTTCAACACTCAATTCTTATTCCAACATGTATTGAACTAAAAATAAAGGATGTTACCAAGAATTTCTGAGTGAGAAAACTCACCTTGTAAGTGTGAAAAGATTGTGGTTCGGTTCTTACAAGTGGTCCTTGCTCCTTAGTGTTCCCTAATTTTATTGTTCTCCTTTCTCCCTTGATATTTTCTTGATTTTTTTTCCTTCTTGTTCACTTGTTTTTTTCTGATTTTCTAACCTTTATGTTATGTCCTTTGTTTGTGTGTAAATACAATGTATAAATGAAGGAGTTTTCTATAACTTATGGGAGGTGAAAAACCAAAAGATTGAAGGGAAATGAAAAGGGGGGAAGGGGGAAGGGAAGGGATGTGGGACGTGCACTTTGCTGCACTTTGATGCATTTTTTTTTTTTTTTTTCTTTTCTTTTGTTGTTTTTTTTGTTTTCTTATTTTCATTTTATCTATCTATTTATCCAACTTTAACACTAACTCTATCCCATGCAATTTATTCTTTGTTTTCTTATATATATATATATTTTTATTAACCCAACCACAACTATATATTATTTTTATTTTTTTCCGGATTTCACATTCTTCAGAGTGTAAGGTGTGCTACCGCACAGGGCCCCCGAAAAATAAAAAAGTTTATGCTCTTTTTTTCATTTTTTTATTAAGTATTAGTCATAATTTACTGTAAAAGCCCATAATTTGTAGGTTTTAGCCCAATTAAAGACTCACTTTTACGAATTAGAACATGACCCCAAAATGTTTGAGACGGCCCTGACGAGAGTTATGATCGGCGGCGGTGGAGGTATTTTTAGGTTACTGATACCATAAAGGAATATGTTTCTTGATTGTATTCATCAATAATGTACAATATACAGGGGCGGACTAACCTTTGGGCCAGCCTGGGTCCTGACCCACCCCCATTTAAAAATAATTGACTACTAGTATTGACCCAATGCCTTTAAAAAATAGATTTAACCTATTGAAAAATCATGAAGTTACTACTCTAAACCACGTGCGTGAGTGAAGAATTGCAATTTTCAGCGACAACAAGTAGAACAACAACGAAAGCTTTATTCAGGTGTGTAGTATTCTCTCTATTATTTTATTAGGTTATTTGAAGGTTTTGTAAATAGAATTTTTGAGTTTAATTTGGATTGTTAATTATGATTGCAAATTAGGGAAATAATTAATTTAAAATCAATTCTTTTATTGATTGGGTTTGATGAGTTGTTAGAAATATTTAATTTATGATAGTAATATTGTGGATGGTAGATACAGGAAGATCGAAAATCTATCCGTTGATATTCAGATTGGTTTCTCTTGTGCTTACGCTCCCGATTTCCAGTGCAACAAATGAACATGCGTTTTCAGCTACAAAAATTGTGAAGAGTCGACTCCGCAACAAAATGTCAGATGATTATCTTACAAATATTTTGCTATTGTATATTGAAAGAGAAATTGTCGATGACTTTGACATAGATGTTATTATCAATGACTTTCGTGATTCGAAAGAACGTAAATTGCTATTGTAATATAGTTATTTGAATGCTAAATATATTTTTTCGACAAAATACTCATAGGATTAAAGCTATCAAAAATGTGTTGTTTGATTTTTTAAAGGGTAAGTAAGAGGGAATAATTTCTCCAACAATTGAGGAGGAACTTACTTACCATTTGCAAATCAACTTCGTAAATCGTACGGGAAAATGGTGAAGTCCACGTACCGTGAAAAGAAATGTCCAAGTCAAGTTTCCATTTACTAATTGCTACATTTGATTATTTTGGGAGTTGAAGTAGCCCCATTTTCCAACATCTCTTTTGGGTTATCCCTGCTAGCTCATTTATTGTTAATGTCCCAAGTCCAACTAACATTAAATTCCTATTTTGATTTCCGACCACTCTTTCTATATTTGAAATTCAGGACTTAGCACCATGCAATTTAAGAGCCAAGACAAATTCAAAATTCCTTCCCTTATATATAGATAGCCAAATTGCTAGCCTTAGCCATCTCATCCTTCCTTAGCAAACATCAACTTCGTCAGTTGTGATATATAGGATCCCTTCTGAAAATCCTGTTTCTAGAGCTACCAAAAAGCAAAGACATGGACAAAATGTTGTGCCTGATCGTCTTTGGAGCTTTAGCCGTTGCAAGTATGATGCAAGACGCAAAAGCCCAAACAGTGCATGTGGTTGGGGACAACATGGGTTGGATTATACCGAACAATGGCGCGTCAGCTTACACAAGTTGGGCTGCTGGGAAAATCTTCAGGGTTGGAGACACTCTAGGTATACTTAATTTATTGTTCTATTTAATTCGCTTTGAGATATCCTTCAGTTTAAACTAAATTCAGTACCTATATATGTTACTTTTCTTCGTTTTGACAGTGTTCAATTTTGTGACCAATAACCATGACGTGTTGCAAGTACAAAAAACTTCGTTCGATGGGTGCAATTCCCAGAATGCCATAGGCAATCCCATAATGACAGGACCAGCAAATGTGACTCTTGACTCTGCCGGAGATCACTACTATATTTGCACTTTTGGCAGGCATTGCCAAAATGGTCAGAAATTGGCTATTACTGTTTCTAGCAGCACTGGCACACCAGGAGCCAACCCACCTACATCATTTGCTACAGGACCTTCAGGAGCCAACCAGCCTAACCCGAGCAATCCAACCACTCCTGTCGTGCCTTCACCATCCTCTTCCACTCAACCAGAAGCTTGTGCACCTACACCATCTGCTGCTGGCCCTTCAAGTTCCAGTCCTGGTGGTAGTGCTCCTCCTCCTCCTCCGTCGTCCTCATCGACCATATTGGCCAGTTTTCTGCTCAGTCTATCCTCGATTGCCTTCGCTGCTTTTCTTTAAACTGGGAAAAATTAAGGAGGTTTAGAGCCTCCAATTTATACTGGAGTTTATACTATTATCGAAATAACCCTGTGATGGATCTTTGTTTTTTCTTTTGGGTTTACCGGCTTGTATTGGATATTTCAGTCCTGTTTTTGTCACTGATTGTATTTAGTGATATTTTGCGAGTTTCAGTAAAATAATGATAATTGTTTTGCAATAATTTGTGCAGATAATTAGTTTCTATGTCTCTGCAGTATCACATAAATAATCTAAAACAAATAATGATACGTAGTGTATAATTCTGCTGCATATTCCTACGAAGCATGTTAAATGCAGGTAAATTGAAGAATCAAAGGTAAGTGTTAATGGAAGAAAAGGAAAATGAAGAAGACAATGAAAACGTTTCCGGAGCTTTTCTGTTTTCTTATTCAACTGGAAGCAGAATGATAGTGAATACATTGTATAGTTTGCCTAAGGGGCAAAATGGTAAAATAGCAAGTAAGGGCAAAATAGTAAAATGACAGTAATGTAACTAACTTAAAATTAACTAGCCTCAACACCCCCCTGCAAGCTAGGTACTGAAAACAAGTTCTTCGGCCGAGCTTGGACAGCAAATAACTGTGATGACATTGAGTCAGGCCCTTCGTCAACACATCAGCAGGTTGATGTTCAGTAGGCACATATATAGTAGAAATGAGACCCTGATGTATCTTTTCCCGGATAAAGTGGCAATCAATGTCGATGTGCTTCGTGCGTTCATGAAAAACAGGATTCGCAGCAATTTGGATGGCGGACCTGCTGTCACAATGCAGTGGAATAGGTAAAGATAGGGAGACATCAAGTTCTGTGAATAAGCTGGACAACCAGACTAACTCAGCCACTGCAGAAGCCATGCTTCTGTATTCAGCTTCGGCCGAGCTCCTGGAGATTGTCTGTTGTTTCTTCGATTTCCAAGATATAAGAGAACCACCAAAGAAGACCAAATACCCATGTGAGACCTCGCGTGTTGAGACAAGACGCCCAATCAGCATCACAATAAGCAGATAATTGGACAGAACCAGTAGAGGACAGGAAGATCCCCAATCCAGGAGCTTGTCGAACATATTTGACTACTCTATGTGCTGCCAGAAGATGAGAAGACTTGGGTGCCTGCAGAAATTGACTCAGATGCTGAACAGCGAAGGCAATGTCTGACCTAGTATGAGTTAGATATAGGAGACGACCAATCGATCGATATGGTATTGGATCATCCAAAAGTGGGTCATCAGTGCACATGGCGAGCATCAGGAGGAACATGTCGATCGTAAAGAAAAGAAGTAAGCTTGACATTCAATTCCAAGGGAGAACCAGCAGGCTTGCTCCCTGTGAAGCCCAAGTCAGCAATCAATTCCAAGGCATACTTTCGTTGGTGTATGACAATCCCAGTTATATTTCTGGCAAATTCCAGACCCAGAAAGTATCGCAAGTCTCCTAAATCCTTGATTTTGAAGTGCTGTTGAAGCAACCACTTGGTCTGTTGGAGGAGAAGTGGATCATTCCCTGTAATAAGCAAGTCGTCCACATAGATAAGAACCACAACCAAAGCATGATTATTGTCACGACCCGAACCGGGCACATCGGTGCCTACCAGGCACCGCGCATATACATCGTAGAATAGCGGCGGAACATACACAACATAAACATAGGTGTAACAACATAACAACACGGGCTGGCCGATAAGGCGCGCTTCGATATATAAACAAAGACAAAAGTACAACTTTACAACTCAGTTCTTATAGCCCAACCACATATGTGACTACAGACCTCTAGGAATAACAACTGTGGCGGGACAAGGCCCCGCCGTACCCCTGAATATACATAAACGTGACAACTCCGGAACACTGGAGCCATCTCGACTTGCTGAACCGGGATCCTAAGCTCGCGGATCCACAACTGTGTACCTAAACTCGCGGCGTGAGCGGCACGAAAGAAATCGATAACAGTGCAGAATATGGAGCGAAATAACGTCTGATGCAGATCACAATGTATAAGAGAATGACAGGACACGTATAAAAATACTTACGGATCGTGGTGTCATTACCACTTATGAACTTAATCGTACCTTATTATCTTTTCCCATTTCAATAAAAGTTATAGCCATATATTACGTACTTACTTAGGAGAAGTCATTAAGTTCATCTCTATTTAACTTACTTATCTTTCATAACATAGTCCGACCCATTACGGAGGACACATATACTACGACCCAAATCGACGCGATCCAATCACACTAATATCAAAGCATGCCCGTGGAATCCCCATCACCGTCGTGACTATAAGTGTAAAATATAACCATGTAACGCGCGTGGCATCCTACCTCACCGTCGACACATACACAATACATATATATATATATATATATATCTCTGCCGTGGAATCCCCATCACTACCGATAGCGATGCGTAAACTATAACCGTGACGCGCGTGGCATCCTACCTCACTTGTCGGTGTCTGTACGTATATATATATATCATGCGTGGAATCCCTCATCTCGGGTACATGACTTCATTTAGTAATCCTACTCCTGGGACTATTTCACCCGTGGGTCGTATGGACCGCGTGAGGTATCCTCGCGATAGGTCAGCCGCCGCGTGGGACTATTTCACGCGTAAGCCCATAAGGACTCGCGTGAGGTATTCCTCGCGTAGGTCGGACCGCCGCGTGGGACTATTTCACCGCGTGAGCCCTACGGACTCGCGTGAGGTATTCCTCGCATAGGTGGACCCGCGCGTGGGACTATTTCACCGCGCGAGCCCTACGGACTCGCGTAGGTATTCCTCGCGCATCGTGGGTAGCAAATCCACGGAAGCGGTGGTATAACGATCTTGAGGATTTACCGCCCTTTATACTCTTACCGCCAAACTACATGCCTCGGAATCCTGCGTCATGGCATGTCCACGGCGCATGCAGTGGAATCCCACATCGGCGGTATGTCCCGATGGCTTCATACCAAGGCTATGGAAGCATACGTGGAATCACATCACCGACGGTGCGTCGGGTAGACTCATAACAAGGCAATGGGAGCATACCCGTGGAATTCCACATCACCGTCGATGCGTCAGTAACTTACAACCAGCGCCGCCTCCGAGAGTCGCGGCAGCAATAAAACATAATACTTGCACTCAAAGGCTATCACCGACACATATAGGCTAATTCTCAATCAACTAAGCCAAAGTACTACGTCGTGCATTCTTTTCAAAAGACTCCTTTCCGATAAAACTTCCCAATACTAACCACGCGATGTCAAGTCTATCCTCCTTTCAAGACAAGTCACAATACCTTTTTAGAAATACAATTACCGGCTTCTAAATCAAGTGACTTCTTTATTAAAAACCGTAAGCAATTGGTACCTTTAAAACAATTGCCCTTCCTTAATACAAGTTATTCCTTTGACTTCTTTACTAGAGAAAACCATTCTCTTAACCTTCCATAAAACCGTTATAACCAACTTCCCATAAAGCCGTTATAACCCTTTATGGTTTAGACCAATACGTTCCTTTTATAACAAGAGACTTCTACTTTCAAATCACTTCTCTTAACTTTCGAAATACTTCAAGTCTCTTAACTTTTAAGAAAACAAGTTTCAAGTCTTAAAAGCTTCATACGTAAACTCTTTTAAAATTGTGACAAATCTTTGGTGCGTCGTGAATAAGTTATACTTATTTATAACTATCTTATTCAAGTAGCCATGATCTAGAAAATGTAATACAATTTTGTCTTATCTTAGCTTCTATGCAGATGGAGGATTTCTACTTGTTTTAACATAACTGATTGTCATTACATTTTCCTTTATTAACGCTGCAGTGGCTTGTTCGATACTTATTCTCATTTGTGTCGTGACTTAGCCAAGTCAACTTGGCTCTTTATATAATAAATCCTTAGGCAATTGATGCCTTAAAATCAAGTTGCCTTTTGTTCTACAATCAAGTCATTATCCTTCCATAAAGCAAATATAACCAACTCCCCATAAAGTCGTTATATTCACTTTATACCTTAGCCATAATACAATTTCCTATCCGAGGACTTATACGTTTAAAACGAATCAAGTATCACATACTTTAAAACTCTTCAAGTCCCTTAACTTTTATAAAACATTAGACATCCTTTAAACTTTCAAACAAGTGAGTTAATCTCCTAACTCACCCGTCTTGGCTATTCATAAAACTAGTAAAGGATATCAAGGTGTTGTACGTCTACCGTACTACATACGTGCAACTAGTCAAGTTCACAAGATAGGAAAAGTTCTACATAGAGTAGATCACATAACTACCTCTTAACTTCTAAGAGTAACAGGAAACATGAAATGATACCACAGGTATATTCCATACATAGAATCATGCCAAAGGAAGGAAGATGTTCACATACCTTGCGACGATTGTCGACAAGTAGCAAAATGCTCCAAGTACTTCGACCTTGATAGCTATTCCATCTTCCAAGTAGAATACGCTATACTTAGTACTTCAATCCTATAAAGGGTCATAAAACATCTATTAACCTCTAGCTTCGAACGTAGAACATTCTAAGTGTAAAGTCACTAAACTCTACGGGAATTCTGACAGCACCTCCTTTGTTTCAACTTACTTTGCCACCTTTTTCAAGGCCGAAAACGATAACCAACGCCACATTTAAGGCTCAAACAATTCAACTTAAATAAAAGCGACCTCGTGCTCATCTCTTAACTACTAACAGCCTCAGGCTCAGTTCTTAACTACTATAACTAGAAAACATCAATCCAAGAGAAGGGGAAACGCTTTACCTTTTGGAAAAGCCCACAAAAGCCCTTTTCTTCCACTTCTTTCCTGCCAAACTTGTCTACCCAAGCTTCCCACAAGTCTATCCACACTCTGCCTTCTTGACGTCGCTCCAATCAATACCTGCAGGCTAGGTTTTCCTTCAAAACCACAGAGAAGAGAGAGAGAGAGATTTTTTTGGAGTCCTAAGGTGAAATGAAAGACTTGGTCTTAAAATAGGGCCCTTTTCGTAGTCAACAAGATGGGAGGGACACTTGTCCCCCTCCCATAGGCCCTTTTCGAAAATAACCTCTGTTTTTAGCAATTCCCGCAGACAAATTCCGCTTACGCGCCATGCCTCAGATTCGCGCGGCCAGAACTCCCGCGAACTCCCAGTACAACCGGCGCCATGGCCGCATTCTGGCGCGCGCTGCACTTCGAATCAAAACCATCGCTTTGCTCGATCGCGCACCAAACTTGAAACTTTCATAACTTTTGACTCGATGTCCTATCGACGAGCGGTTTGTTGCGTTGGGAACTAGATTTAACGTACTACACACTAGGCTTCCAAACACTTTACAAAATCTTAACAACGGGGTACAACACTCTGTAGACTAAAAATCCGCCCAACACATGTTGGTCAACTTATCTTCATCTTTCTAATCTTATTTCCTTTCATACGTTCTTAACTTAACCTCTTGAATTTACTGGTGTAACATTCTTCCCCTTAGAAACATTCGTCCCCGAATGTTCTTTTCGAGTCCATCTAGTAAGTTGCATACGCTTCCTTTTACAACCCCTTCATACCATTTCTTTTCCACGATTATCTAAAATCAGAACGCTTTAGCACAACGACAAGGTCTTACCGCCTCACATCCATCGCTATATAACACAGGTACACACAACCCCATAATACGCAAAACCATCCTTTTACGTGGGGAGAGCTCATCTCTCCTTCATAATCTTGATCATCTAGTGCCACCGACGGTTATTATATATCCGCCGCTACCACCCATCACTCACGGTGTAGTCACCTCGAAAGGTTCTCAAGGATTTAGGCTCTATTCCTTTACACTTGGTTGCTCTCTGCCTTACCGGTCGTATTTCTTCCGTATTTCCAACTCATACTAGCATACATACATTACTCCCATACCTTCCCGGATCTAGTTAGTCTTTACCAACTCTGTAATCTAAAATCATCCTAGGCAACACGCTCGACCTGCATACACAACTCCGTATAGATGTATATCACAATACCAACTATACTACAATCATTACCAACCTGGGTACGCAATCCACATAGTCCTTCTTGGGTCATCACGCTTTCTCGTAGTCGCAATCAACATAACTCGTTAGGAGGGACGACTTAACAAAGACATTTCTATCGCACGATCTCGAGTGAGAAGAATGGAAACTAATCCTAAATGTCCTGCAGCCTCCCGATTATAGATGTGGTGCACAACACACCGATAATCAAGACTCTACTTAGACACGGTCGTAGACACTTTCCGAGGACAACCTGCTCGATACCACTTTTGTCACGACCAACCAAGCTCGCATCGGTGCCCTACCCAGGCACCTTTCGTATACATCGGAGAATAGCAATGAACATACACAACATAAACATAGGTGTAACAACATAACAACACAAAGCTAGCCGATAAGGCCGCTTCCAATATATAAACAAAGACAAAAGTACAACTTACAACTCGCCTTATAGCCCAACCACATATGTGACTACTGCACTTAGAATAACAATCGTGGCGGGACAAGGCCCCGCTGCACTTCGAATATACATAAACGTGACAACTCCGAACACCGAGCCATCTCGACTTGAACCGGGATCCTAAGCTCATGGATCCACAATCACAGTACCTAAACTCGCGGCATTTAACGCACTTCGGGCGGGGTCGCATAACAAATTTAATATGGAATGTAAATAACGCATAAGAAATGATCACAATCGCATAAGAGAATGACAGGGACACGTATAAAAATACTTACCAGATCCGGCCGTGTCATTACCACTTATGAACTTAATCGTACCTTATTATCTTTTCCCATTTCAATAAAAGTTATAGCCATATATTACGTACTTACTTAGGAGAAGTCATTAAGTTCATCTCTATTTAACTTACTTATCTTTCATAACATAGTCCGACCCATTACGGAGGGACACATATACTACCCTACCAAATCGACGCGATCCAATCACACTAATATCAAAGCATGCCCGTGGAATCCCCCATCACCGTCGACAGCTATAAGTGTAAAATATAACCATGTGACGCGCCCGTGGCATCCTACCTCACTGTCAGCGTACACATACACAATACATATATATATATATATATATCTCCTGCCCGTGGAATCCCCCATCACTACCGATGGCCAGACATGTAAACTATAACTACGTGACGCGCCTGGCATCCTACCACCGGTGTACACATACATGTATATATATATATCATGCCCGTGGAATCCTCATCTCGTACATGACTTCATTTAGTAATCCTACTCTGGGACTATTTCACCCGTGAGTCGTATGGACCCGCATGAGGTATCCTCGTGATAGTCAGAGTCACCGCATGGGACTATTTCACCCGCATAAGCCCATAAGGACTCGCATGAGGTATTCCTCGCATAGGCTGGACCCGCCCGCATGGGACTATTTCACCCGCATGAGCCCTACGGACTCGCATGAGGTATTCCTCGCATAGGCTGGACCCGCCCGCATGGGACTATTTCACCCGCATGAGCCCTACGGACTCGCATGAGGTATTCCTCGCATCGTGGGTAGCAAATCCACGGAAACAGGTGGTATAACGATCTTGGGGATTTACCCCTCCTTTATACTCTTACCCCTCAAACTACATGCCTCGGAATCCCTCGTCGCAAGCATGTCCACGGCGCATACCCGTGGAATCCCACATTACTGACAGTATGTCCCAGTAAACTCATACCAAGGCTATGGAAGCATACCCGTGGAATCCCACATCACTGACGGTACGTCCAGGTAGACTCATAACAAGGCAATGGGAGCATACCCGTGGAATTCCACATCACCGCTTGCGCCCAAGTAACTTACAACTGCATCACGCCTCCAACCGAGAGTCGCGGCAACGCAATAAAACATAATACTTGCACTCAAAGGCTATCACCAGCACACATATAGGCTAATTCTCAATCAACCAAGCCAAAGTACTACGTACGTACATTCTTTTCAAAAGACTCCTTTCCAATAAAACTTCCCCAATACTAACCACCGCAGTATCAAGTCCTATCCTCCTTTCAAGACAAGTCACAATACCTTTTTAGAAATACAATTACCGGCTTCTAAATCAAGTGACTTCTTTATTAAAAACCGTAAGCAATTGGTACCTTTAAAACAATTGCCCTTCCTTAATACAAGTTATTCCTTTGACTTCTTTACTAGAGAAAACCATTCTCTTAACCTTCCATAAAACCGTTATAACCAACTTCCCATAAAGCCGTTATAACCCTTTATGGTTTAGACCAATACGTTCCTTTTATAACAAGAGACTTCTACTTTCAAATCACTTCTCTTAACTTTCGAAATACTTCAAGTCTCTTAACTTTTAAGAAAACAAGTTTCAAGTCTTAAAAGCTTCATACGTAAACTCTTTTAAAATTGTGACAAATCTTTGGCCGTCGTGAATAAGTTATACTTATTTATAACTATCTTATTCAAGTAGCCATGATCTAGAAAATGTAATACAATTTTGTCTTATCTTAGCTTCTATGCAGATGGAGGATTTCTACTTGTTTTAACATAACTGATTGTCATTACATTTTCCTTTATTAACGCTGCAGTGGCTTGTTCGATACTTATTCTCATTTGTGTCGTGACTTAGCCAAGTCAACTTGGCTCTTTATATAATAAATCCTTAGGCAATTGATGCCTTAAAATCAAGTTGCCTTTTGTTCTACAATCAAGTCATTATCCTTCCATAAAGCAAATATAACCAACTCCCCATAAAGTCGTTATATTCACTTTATACCTTAGCCATAATACAATTTCCTATCCAAGGGACTTATACGTTTAAAACGAATCAAGTATCACATACTTTAAAACTCTTCAAGTCCCTTAACTTTTATAAAACATTAGACATCCTTTAAACTTTCAAAGAAGTGAGTTAATCTCCTAACTCACCCGTCTTGGCTATTCATAAAACTAGTAAAGGATATCAAGGTGTTGACGTCACTGCACTACATACGTGCAACTAGTCAAGTTCACAAGATAGGAAAAGTTCTACATAGAGTAGATCACATAACTACCTCTTAACTTCTAAGAGTAACAGGAAACATGAAATGATACCACAGGTATATTCCATACATAGAATCATGCCAAAGGAAGGAAGATGTTCACATACCTTGCGATTTATCATTTACAAGTAGCAAAATGCTCCAAGTACTTCGACCTTGATAGCTATTCCATCTTCCAAGTAGAATACGCTATACTTAGTACTTCAATCCTATAAAGGGTCATAAAACATCTATTAACCTCTAGCTTCGAACGTAGAACATTCTAAGTGTAAAGTCACTAAACTCTACGGAATTCGACAAAGACTCCTTTGTTTCAACTTACTTTGCCACCTTTTTCAAGGCCGAAAACGATAACCAACGCCACATTTAAGGCTCAAACAATTCAACTTAAATAAAACAGCCTCAGGCTCATCTCTTAACTACTAACAGCCTCAGGCTCAGTTCTTAACTACTATAACTAGAAAACATCAATCCAAGAGAAGGGGAAACGCTTTACCTTTTGGAAAAGCCCACAAAAGCCCTTTTCTTCCACTTCTTTCCTGCCAAACTTGTCTACCCAAGCTTCCCACAAGTCTATCCACACTCTGCCTTCTTGACGTCGCTCCAATCAATACCCTCTAGGCTAGGTTTTCCTTCAAAACCCTAAGAGAAAAGAGAGAGAGAGAGATTTTTTTGGAGTTCTAAGGTGAAATGAAAGACTTGGTCTTAAAATAGGGCCCTTTTCGTAGTCAACAAGATGGGAGGGACACTTGTCCCCCTCCCATAGGCCCTTTTCGAAAATAACCTCTGTTTTTAGCAATTCCCGCAGACAAAATTCCGCCTTGCGCGCCTCAGATTCCGGCGCGGCACTGCAACTCCGCGAACTCCCAAGATAACCGGGCGCCATGGCGCATTCGGCGCGCGCTGCACTCGAACTGAAACCACTGCTTTGCCTGACTGCGCACCAAACTTGAAACTTTCATAACTTTTGACTCCGATGTCCTATCGACGAACGGTTTGTTGCGTTGGGAACTAGATTTAACGTACTACACACTAGGCTTCCCGAAACACTTTACAAAATCTTAACAACGGGGGTACAACACTCCAGGTAGACTAAAAATCCGTCCAACACATGTTGGTCAACTTATCTTCATCTTTCTAATCTTATTTCCTTTCATACGTTCTTAACTTAACCTCTTGAATTTACGGGGTGTAACAATTATCCTTCTTGGTAGCATCTTTCTTGGTAAACAGAGAGTAGTCCAGATGACTTTGGACAAAACCAAAGGAGATCAAGGCAGTGGTCAACTTAATATTCCACTGTCGAGAGGCCTGTTTTAGACCATAAAGAGACTTCAGTAGTCGACAGACCCTGCCTTGATGACTGGCAAATCCCTGAGGCAATGTCATGTAAACCTCTTCAGTGAGATCACCTTGCAAGAAGGCATTAAAGACATCCATTTGATATATGTTCCAGCCCTTTGAAGCAGCAACAGAGATTACAGATCTAACAGTGACCATCTTTGCCACAGGGGAAAATGTATCCTGATAATCTATGCCTTCCTTTTGATTATATCCCTTTGCCACAAGTCTTGCCTTGAATCTCTCAACCTCACCAGATGCCTTGTATTTGATCTTAAACACCCACTTGCAGCCTATAGCCCTTTTCCCAACAGGAAGATCCAAGATTTCCCAGGTATGGTTGTCCTCCAAAGCTTGAATTTCAGACTTCATAGCCTCAACCCATCTGCTGTCTTTCACTGCTTCATTGTAGGATTGGGGTTCACATTCTTCAGATTCCTTGACTAAGAAACTTTGATAAGTGGAAGATAGCCCTGCATAGCTGAAAGTTGCAGATAGTGGATATAGACATGTCTGCCTACTCTTTGAATCTGCTGGAGGCTGAATAAAGTCCTTCATCCATGTAGGGGGCCTCCTAGTCCTGTCAGACCTTCTTATAGATGGATTCTGAGCTGTTGGAGAAATTGGCAAAGTAGTAATCTCAGGAGGAGTAGAATCTGAATTAACCACTGTGGTTCCATCTGCATCAGCATCTTGAATGTCTACTGTGGTTCCATCTCCAGCAACACTTGTGTTTTCATACTGAGATGTTGGCTTACTTGCTCCCTCTGGCTCAACAGTTTGATGCCCTCTACCACTTATGTGATCATCAGAGAATGAAGGAACAGAATTCCTAATATCTGGAATGATATCATCCTGCTGGTGATCTTTGAAGGGAAATATGTCTTCATGAAATGCCACATCTCTGCTCACAAAGATAGCATTGTTAGATAGATTGAGCAACTTGTAACCTTTCTGCCTAGATGAATATCCAAGCAATACAGATTTGATGGCCCTAGTGTCAAACTTATCCCTCTTCTGTAAGTTGGTGGCATAGCAAAGACATCCCAATACCCTCAGATGTGACAGATTAGGAACTCTGCCATATAGCTTCTCATATGGTGAGACATTTCCTATTACTACAGATGGAATCCTATTAATTACATAAACAGCTGTTTCAACACACTCTCCCCAGTATTTGGATGGTAATTGACTCTGAAATTTAATGGCCCTGGCAATTTCTAATATGTGCCTATGTCTTCTTTCCACTACTCCATTTTGTTGAGGAGTATGTGGACAAGAACTCTGATGCTCAATCCCTAACTGTGTAAACAACTCATTGCAGGACCTATTGAAGAACTCTGAACCATTATCAGACCTGACACACTTAATGCAAGCACCAAACTGATTTTTAACCATTGTACTAAAATTCTGAAGAATGGTAACAACATCAGATTTAACATGAAGTAAGAAAATCCAAGTCCATCTAGTATGATCATCAACTACAGTCAGGAAATACCTCATACCAGTATAAGTGGGAATCCTATATGGTCCCCATATATCAAGATGCAACAATTGAAATGCACTGTTAGCTCTACTAGTACTAGCTGGAAATTTCATTCTAGTTTGTCTTGCCATAGGACAAACTCCACAGTGTTGTATAGTGAAGTTAGACTTATTTTTGAAGCTATTTATCTTTCTAATAACACTCATTGGCACATGCCCTAGCCTTCTGTGCCAAAGTTCTGCATTCAACTCATCTGTTGTCACTACTGCAATGTGTGCTTGTGTCTTCATGTAATCAGGACTTCTTCCTTTTGACTCCAACATGTATAAACCATCTACTTCTCTACCAATCTCCTTCACCTTCCCAGTGAAGAGATCCTGTAATACAAAGAAGTCAGGAAAAAACCTTGCACTACAGTTCAATTCTTTTGTTAGCTTAGAAACAGAAAGCAAGTTAAACTTGAAGCTGGGTACACATAACACATGTTTGATAAGGTCACCTCCAGTCAGCCTGCAACTCCCAGTCTGTGTAATGGGAGCAGTGTCCCCAGTAGGCAGCTGAACTTTCCCTGCATTCTCTAATGCATCAGGTTGGTCAATCATACTTTTATCAGTTACCATGTGGTTAGTTGCTCCTGAATCAACTATCCAGGAACTTTCTTTGTCAAGTGCAAGTTTACCTGCCATGTGAACCTTGTGAGCTGGTGGTGGACCATACTGTGGTCCTGTGTCTACTGGATATACCATGGCTTTGATTTCCTCAAGCTTCTCTGGTGTACATGTCCTCAGCAGGTAATTGAGATGCTCCTGCTGGTCCTGTGATAGCTGTCTATATCCTCCAGATCCTTCCAATTGAGGCACATTGGTTATGACTGCATTCACCTTCTTCCTTCCCTTATAGTCTGCTGGATATCCTATTAATTCGTAGCACTTTTCTTTGACATGTCCTTGCTTATTACAGTATTCGCAGTGCATTAGTTTGAAACATCCTTTTCTAGTGTGTCCCTTCATTTGGCAGTAATCACAAAATGTGTATGGCCTTCTCTGCTGTGGTTGTTTGGTCTGAGGAAATCGACTTGCCAATGCAATATTCTCACCAGTTTCTCCTCCATACGAATGTCCTTCTGTTATATACTTCTGACTTTCGTCTTGTGCAATCATTGCGTAAGCTTGATTTACACTAGGAGTAGGAGACATGAGGAGTATATGGCTCCTTGCCTGATTATACCCATCATTCAGTCCCATTAAGAATTCCAATAGCCTTTGATTAGACAAATGCTCTATGTATTCTCTTGGACTCGTGCAATCACATATTAGTGGAGGAATGATCGAGTCGATTTCATCCCATAAATCCTTCAATTTAGAGTAATAACTAGATACGGGCGAAACTCCTTGAGTCAACAATGTGAGTTCTCTCTTCAATTGATAAACCCTAGACAGATTTACCTTGTCGAATCTTTCCTTCAGGTCCTTCCACACTGCATAAGCAGTAGATCTGTACAGTATACTACTCAGCAAGTTTCGACAAACATTTTTCATAATCCAAGAGATGACTACAACATTGCATCGATCCCATTGTCTCACTTGATTAGGACCAAATGTGTCTCGTTTAATGGAACCATCTATGAAGCCGATTTTGTTCTTTGTCAATAGAACTAGCTTCATAGATCTGCACCACAACGTGTAATTCTCCATACCTGCTAGCTGAATATCCATTTGTACTGCTCCTGCTGTGTCGGATGCTCCCAGGAACAGGGGATGGTTGTGGTCTGCTATATTCAACCCAGAAATGTGATCCTCTATAGTGATGCCCGAATCCGCTGCAAATGTGTTAATGTTCTCCATAAACCTATTCTATTGCCGTCGAATTTGAGATTGTATGCTGTTACAATCTCGAGAGCTAAAAAAAACAAAAATCGATCCGAATGTCGCAACGTCGCGGCAAGTCAGTTTTGACTGCTGCATGTGTGTGTTTCTTTGATCCTTCACTGCTCTGGCTTTGATACCATGTTAAATGCAGGTAAATTGAAGAATCAAAGGTAAGTGTTAATGGAAGAAAAGGAAAATGAAGAAGACAATGAAAACGTTTCCGGAGCTTTTCTGTTTTCTTATTCAACTGGAAGCAGAATGATAGTGAATACATTGTATAGTTTGCCTAAGGGGCAAAATGGTAACATAGCAAGTAAGGGCAAAATAGTAAAATGACAGTAATGTAACTAACTTAAAATTAACTAGCCTCAACAAAGCATGTAATTTTGATAGTAACATTTTCCGGTGACAAAAAAATAATAATATGTAATTGATCTTAATTTAAATTTTAAATTTTCCATTCTTACATCCCTCATATAGATAGTGACAGGGTAAATACTTACTTCTAATCGATGTTTATATTAAATCAATGAATGCAGTACAATGTGTCCTTCATACACACATCTATCACTTTACTATGGTTAAATGATACTAATATGTAGTTTCACTGTGATAATTAACTACTAATGTCGCGCCCTTTTTCGGCCGCGGCATTCTAAATAGCGAACCCTGCTCAAAAATGCAAATGTTAGAAAATAAATAATAAAATGCTAATAAAGGTTTAAGAGGCTTAAATGTTTTAAAAATGTTAAGAAGGAAAGTTAAAGTGTTTAAAGAAGTGTTTAAAATATTAAAAAAGGATGCTAAAATTGCTAAAGTTTAAAAGGGTGCTAAAATGCTAACGGGTTGCTAGAATGCTAAGGGTTCGCGGAGTCGCCACCTAATTAGTTTGGGTGAATTAGGACACCTAAATGTCAACTAGGTTAAAGTCAACACTAACTCCATTTTTATGGTCTGCTAAACTTAATGAGATTCTGGGTAAGGGTTCTTTATTATCCTAAAGGGAAGGGGTTAGGCACCCTAAAGGATCCGCTAACTTGCGGTTGTCCGTTCAAACCTAGGGTCAATTATTGTTGCTAAGAATGCATGTTTTAAAGTATCTGAGCAAAGGATATTTTATAGGTATAAGTGTAATTTGGCCTGCACAAAATATAAGATTTGTTTCAAAATATATAAAGCAGATTTTAGTTGAAGACATGCACTTAGAAAGTAGTTAGAAGACGTATGAAATTATCCGTAGGTTGCTTAGTATAATATAGAAGTAATCATGCAAAGCCCATAATGACGAAAATATGATAGGGAGTATATCACGCAAAGATTAATGATCATGTGTATTTTATATGGGTGCTAATGGGAATTTATAAAAAAGAAAATGATTTTCCTTGATTTAGTAACTAATGTCTTGGCCTTCTAAATGATCGTGCGACTAAGCGGTTTAATTATAGTTTAGGAAATGTGCGTCAAGCTATAATGATTAACCTAAAAGGAAGTAGATTTCTAACGTCAAACTAATTCCGAAAGGCACTCTAATGGCGAAAAGACCCTCTTAAACATTTTAATGGTGACCCAAAGATTAATTATTCTAGGCAACTCACTGCTAATAATGTAATGTTAGAACAATTATAATTTACAATAAATAAATGAATGGGGGCGGGGGTAGAAAATGATAAGAGGTGACTCGAAGGAATGGCGATGTCATTCGCCGGCAGGTTGGAATTTCTGATGCAGATAGCAAGATACACACGAATGAGGGTGAATGCAAATCCTCAATTGATTGAAGGCATAATGGGTCTCGCATGAGACTACTCCTTTGTCTGATGCATTTCATGTAGATAAAGAAGAAGATAAGGATTAGTACATGCCCAAATTTATTTAAATAGCAGGCAAACATTTAATGCAAAGTTTATGTATAATCCTGCACAGATATAGGGACCACCAGATGGCAAAATAATGGACAAGTATACAGACAATGCAAATCAGCTTCTAATACATATAGTTCAGAATTTGGTCTACTATTATAGAAAATGCATAAGACAAAGACAAGCATATGGACAAATCAGACAACGCAAACCAGCTACTGGTACCAATTTTATCACACAGCATCAAGCATATTCAGCTAAATAATTTATTATACATAGTCATAATACACTCAGTTGTTCTGAGAACAGGAAGAGGCAAATTGGTCCAATAGCCTATGAAGACCCATTTAACAACATTCATATTCGTGTATATATATATATATATATATATATACACACACACATATATGGACCTATTTTAAAACTTATGCAGCGGTATACAGGGACTCATACACATGATATTCAAAAGTATATGTGATATGCCTGGAATGTATATATGTACAGATATGCAACTTGCGTATACAAACACTTGTACACTAGACTTATACACTTGGCATATTCCAGGGTACATCATTTTGGGCAAAAGATGGGAGAAGGTAGCAAACCAGTTATAATTTTATATCAGTCGTATGCTTCAGGACATCCATCATGTCTAATAATCGGGAACAGATCTAGTTCCAAATTAGGTGTGAGGTAATTGCCTATTTTAACACTCCCACATATATAGGAATGAGAACACTAATTCATTCATTTTTTCTTTGTTGTATAAAGAGATGAAGTGACAAACATGCTGACTTAGGGATAATGTATTTCCAGTTTACTTGAGCTAACAGATAAGGAGTTCCAGAAAGAGACCAATCATTACACATAGATGACTTGAAAGGAATAAGAGTAGGACAAGTCTCAGGCATATACAACATGATACACAATGACCTGCTAAATATATGGATCCAATATACTGAGTATGGGATTTATATATCCCTACATATGTGAACTCAAGACGTCAGACAAGAGACCATGATTGATGGAACAGATATACATTAACGGTGGGTCTCGAGATTCATCAAAATCTGCCTGGGAATATTAATAGGTTCAGTCCTAATACAGGGCAAAGATCCCAGATAACGACACGGCGATGTCACACAAATTGTCAAAACATCAAATAGTATATTGACCTATCGCCGCTATTAATATTGATCGTGATCGCAGTCGAATGTGGACAAACAGCTGCCTAAGGTTGACATGGCATGACAAAGCCAAGATGCCGCAAAAAGCCAATCGTGAATAATCGAACTAATCCTATTGCTTGAAATTATACATGTTCTACATGACAAGCACTTAACCTACGCAAAACAATTACTAGAATATTTTTAACGACATAAATGACATAACCCAGCCAATCCAGTAATCTTTGGACGATGGCTACATCATTCAGTCATACAACAAATGATAGTAGAACAATTAACAGTCACAGATATGAACAACGTAAACATTCATCTAACATCCAAAACAGAAATGCAGAAGTACAAAGATGCAACGAAATCGATAGGAAGCTGATTTTACCTTCTCCGGACAATGGCCGGGCGTATCAAGTCGTCGGAGCCACTCGACGGGTTTTGGGCTTTGCGATGCGAAACAGAGGGGAAGGTTTTGCTTGCTGATTCCCTGGTTGTGTTTACTACTGTGCTCTGCCCTATGTTCGACTGCCCTAATTGCTATGTGATTCCTCACTGCTGCTAAGGTGTCGATGCTATGGGTATGCCCTATTGTGCTCCGCTCTGAATTCCCCCCTCTCTACTGTCTGATCTAATGTTGCTATTGGACTCCTCTGAGCCCTGCCCTATTACGTTCTGAACCGATGAGCCTCCTGACTGAGCTCCAACTGAGCTCTGCCCCCCTAAAAAAAACCACCCCCCTTGCATGCGTATAAACATGTATTTATAGCCCTAACTCGTGTTCTAAAATTGGTAAGTAAATAAAGGCTGAGAATATTGGTGCTGATTCGTGTGATTTCTTGACGAGATTTCGTATTGATTTGCTACTGATTCGTCGAAGGTTCTTACCATAAAAGGGCGATTTGAGGTATTTGTGTAGGGATTCGGTTTATCTATGGTAAGAATGGCTGGCTTCGTGCATGGGTAAAGGAAAGTAAGGGAGAAGTCGCCGGATTCTCAGGCGAGAATCACGACGGCGCGCGTGAGATTGATCAAGGTTTGTAGGTTTAGGATTTTGTGTGAGGGACGAGGTTGTTCTCTCGGTCAGCGATAGAGAAGTAAAGATAGGGCTTGCGGATGTTAAAGGGCTAACGACGTGGGCCGGGGCGACGGGTTTGGGTAATTTAAATGGGCTGATGAAGGGCAGCCTTTAATTAGTTAGGGGGTTAGTGTTATAATTAATTAATTTAGGCTAATGAATTTAGTTAAATTGTTTAGGTGCTTTATTATAATTATTTAGGTGTTTTATTAGCCTAAGTTATTATTATAAACTAATATTTTAAAATGCGGTGCTATTATTTAAAACCTTATTTATTGTGCATTATTATTAAGTTAAAAAACTGAATTGAGTTTAGATTAAATTATTTAAATGCTAAATGCAAGTATGATATTTAAGAATCGTTTAAAGCTTTTTTATAAATGCGACGCTATTAAATGCATGTATTAGATTAAAATTAATTTTACATTACAAATGATTTTTAATAAATGCGGCTACGCTACCTGACACGACGTCATTGCTAAATTACTTATTTTATGTATTTATTAATGATTAAGAATTACGACAGAGCTTGAAATCAATTAACGCGGACGCGGGACTCTAAGTGCTTGAAACTCTACGTAAGATGCGATGCCATTATTAAATGTTTATTTACGCCTGTATTTATGTTTTATCGCTACATTTTATTATAAAAAATCATAAAATTATTTTACAAAATTAGCCTAATTTTATAGTTAGTGGCTGGACGGGAGGGTCAAAATTGGGTGTCAACAGATGTCCCTCTTTGTATGGAGATGATGGAAGAATCTTCGGACAAAGACGTTGACTCATAACCAATTTTGTCTCGATCTTCAGAATTGCAAAAATGTTGGCGGTAGACAAGTGCCGACGCAAAAATCAAAATCGCCCCGATGTCGAGTTATGACGACACCGGGATACCATGGTCAAAACACGGCGGGCTAACGCGACTAAATCGTCCCGATGTCGAGTTATGGCGACACCGGGCTACCATGGTCAAAACACCGCGCGCTAACGCGACTCAGCCGCTGTCGAGTTATGATGACACTGGCCGTGATGCAAAAGTAAAAGAAAATAAGCGGCTTGAACACAGGGTGTACCGCTATGGCTTTTGGTCTTTGGGTTCTACGGTGATGTGGAGCGAGTGGACCGACGCTTGAGGCCGCTTCTGCCAATCGTTGGGAAGGTTGGCCCCCCAACAAATTGCCCCGGTTCGCTGTAAGAGAAAATCCACGTTGTGCTCCTGCTTCTGCATGCTAAGACTTGAACAAACGGTTAGTGCATAACTGTTAAGGCGAAAAATGATGATGTATAATTTTAAAAGTAATGCAACTGTGAGTAAAAAAGGTTATCCTGCAAAAATATGATGTCTGCTGTGTTGATGCGATGCTGCAAATGCTGTGATTTCGCCCTTGCACGGACGTTTTGCGATTGTGAATGCGGACACGTTGTCCTTGCTGCAATTGTCCCTGTAGACTAAAGCTCAAGAAAGAGTTAGTGCATAACTGCTAAGACAGAATAATATATGAGAAAAATGTAATTTTGAGAACAGAGAAATCGTCCCTGCGTAGATGTGATATGCTGACTTGTCGTCGTTTTCGGACGTGGCTTCGTTTTCGGACTTGGCGTCGTTTCGACTCGCATCGCTGACCTGGCGTCGTTTTGGACTGGCGTTTCTGACCAAGGCGTCGTTTTTGACTGGCGTCGCTTTCGGACTGGCGTCGTTTCGGACCAAGGCGTCGTTTTGGACTGGCGTCGTTTTGACCTGGCGTCGTTGACCGCGCTGCTTGACCGCGTCGCTTTCGACTTGGCGCTGCCGACTTGGCGTCGTTTCGGACTTGGCGTCGTTTGGACTTGGGCCGTTTTGGACTTAGCGTCGTTTCGGACTTGGCGTCGTTTCGACTTGACGTCGTTTCGGACTTGGCGTCGTTTTCAGACTTGGCGTCGTTTTTGGACTTGTTGCTGCTACTCCTGTAGACTAAAGCTCAAGGAAGAGTTAGTGCATAACTGCTAAGACAGAATAATAAAGCATGAATGATAATGCAATTTTGAGAACAGAGAAAATCTTCCTTGTGTAGATGTGATGTGCTGATGATGGTGTCGTTTTCGGACTTGATGTGCTGATAACGTCGTTGCCTGGACGTGTTGCTGCTGGCGTCATTGCGTAGACTTGCCGGCCGATAACGCCGTTATGCGGACGTATTGCCGATGGCGCTATCGTGCGTGGATTTGCCTTGCCGATAACGCCGTTGTATGGACGTATTGCCGGGCGCCGTTGCGTGGACTTCCGATCACGCCGTTGTTCGGGCGTGTTGCCGGGCGTCGTTGCGTGGACTTGCGTGCTAATAACGCCGTTGCCGGACGATCGTTGCCGGGCGTCGTTGCATGGACTTGCTGATTACGTCGTTGTCTGGACGTGTTGCTGCTGGCGTCGTTGCGTGGACTTGCCGACACGCCGTTGTCGGACGCGTCGCCGCTGCCGCCGTTGCGTGGACTTGCCGATCACGCCGTTGTCGGACGTGTTCTTCTTTGGCGCCGCTGCGTGGACTTGCCGACACGCTGTGCGGACGCGGCCGCCGGGCGTCGTTGCATGGACTTGCCGACACGCCGTTGTGCGGACGTGTTCCGCCGGGCGTCGTTGCGTGGACTTGCTGACTACGTCGTTGTCTGGACGTGTTGCTGCTGGCGTCATTGCGTGGACTTGCTGATTACGTCGTTGTCTGGACGTGCCGCCGCGCGCCGCGTGGACTTCACGATCACGCCGTTGCACCGGACGTGTCGCTGCTGCTCCTGTAGAATAAATGCTCCTGCAAGCTAAGCTTGAGAAAAGACGTTAGTGTATACCTGTTTAAATGAAATGATAAATACATATGAGAAGTGCAATTTTATGGGTAGAGATGTCATCCCTGAGATGTTGTCTTTGCACGGACATGCTGAACGTTGCAGCTGACGAATTGCCATGATGTCTTTGCTGTGTGCGATGCGTGGGTTGCCAATTTGACTTTATGCCCGAGTTGATGCGTTAGGTTTTGTTGCGGAATTTTGAACTTTGACTGCTGATTGTTGATGCCCCTTTCTGATGCCGCTTTGCCGCGACCTTGGATTGTTGTCATCCTCTGCTTTGCTTCTCGCTTCGAAGAGACTTTTCGTCGTATTTTCTCGCTTGTTGCACTTTCTCGCTTCATTAATATTAAAAGACTGCGCCAAAGAAAAATTTGTGAGTTTTGGGGGTCGATTCATATTTGACTTCACGCTTTGTTCCTTGATATCTGCGTCGCTTGTTTGGACTTGCAAACCTCGTGCAGTTTCCTACACCGTCCCAGTTTTGAAAAGTGTCCGCCTAAATGGGTCTCAATGTAGTTGCTTGTAGGCTATGTGTATTCTTGTCATTTTCAAAGCAAAGGGAAAGTTTCTTAATGGTGTGACCGAAGCCGATTTAGGCCGCCTACGTATCCCCATGAGGGAATCAGGTCGAACGTAGTTCATTACAAGCGAATATTGGGAAAATTAAAATTTCTAGATGTGGGACCGAAGCCGAGACGGCCGCCTACGTATCCACTGCGGAATCAGTCAAACGTAGTTCATTACAAGCAAAACGAAAGAAAACATTATTAAAGCTTAAATATGAGTTTATAAATTATTCTGCTAAAATAAATCGCTTTTCCTATCCAGGCTCTAGGCGGACCAAGACAGGGGTGCAAATCCAATTAATACGCCTTCATGCTCTGCCTCGTGGATGACTGGGTCTTCACGCTCCGCTATCTCCCTCTTCTGGCCTCTGCGTGGTGCATGCTCGGATAAATGACTGATTCGAGGGCGGAATGGGCATAGGCGAGTGTATTCTCATCTAAGGTTATCAGTGCACATTGACGCGTCGTGGTTTGGCGGGTTATCATGCACATTTGGGGCATGATCCTTTAGCCGAATTACCCTTCTGCGATTAACGCCGATCCTCGCCCCGAGGAGTGGCAACCTTCGATGTCATGTCCGGCTATTGGAGTGATACGCGCAGCTTGTTCTCATCATACCATCTCGATAGGTCGTGATCCTTCCCGAATCGGTTGGATTAGGCTCACCGCAACCTTTCATATATTTGAGGTATGGGTTCAGCTAGGGGTGCGAACTTTGGGTGGTTTTCCTTCAAAATTCTTATTTGCTTCGTGCATTGGGTGCTCTATTCTGCTGACGGGCTTGATGGGTGGATCTATGCGCGCGGGATAAACGGTGCTTGAAGTGTTATATATAAGTGTGTGTGGTAGTTGGGGTAGTATGATGGGTTTTGGTATGTCATAAATGCTTGGGTTTGCGTTCTTGTACAACAATGGAAGGGGAAACCGCTCTTTCTTCCTCTGTGAAGTACTCCCAGTGCCACAGATCAATCGCCTTATTAGTTGCCCGTAATGCCGCATTTGTAATCCTACCGCTTTAATACCTTCTTCTACGGTCGCCATTCTAATAACTCGCAAAATTCCGCCCACGACGCTTATCATCCGCTCATGAGGTCGCCCTTCAAAGATTGTACGAATAATGTGGTCATCTCACTCTCCACCATGGGTGGTTGCACTTTCGCCTCAACGCCACCTCATGGCGTATTCTCCGAATGTTTCGTAGTCTTCTCCACTTCATTAAGTAGAACTCGCCCACAACGGTTTACGTGTTGAACTGAACCGCTCCACAAAATCTTGGGCCAATGATTCCAATATGCCATTTCCGCGGATCTTGCCGTATACCAATCTAGTGTCTCACGGCCAAGCTCGAATGAACAACTTCATAATGACCATTGGTTCTTCCTACCCCGATTAGCTTTGTCGCAATATGACCTCGAGTGTGCACGGGGTTCCTTTTCCATCAAATAGTTCAAACTTCGCACCTTGTACCCCATGGCGGTCCATCGTCGGATGCGTGCAAAGATCCTCGTAGTCTAGTCCTTCGTGACCTTTGTCCGATCGCATGCCCCAACCGCTTCTTTCGGACTATGAATTTCTTTGCCACGCCTCGCCCATTTTGGCTCGGACTTCCTCTCCATTTCTTCGTAATGATCCCCTTCGCGAAGCACGGACGGTAAAAAGGCCGCTTCGCATAAGTTAGCCGTCAGGTTGTTTTGAAATGCCGTAATGGGTGTGGTGCGTGGGTATTGGTTGGCTGGCGATTAGGGCTGATTATGGTGAAGCAGCGGGGCCGAGGTATATGGGTAGTGAGGTCATTTTGAAGGTGGGGTTGAGGGTTGGGGGCGGGCGGTTTGTTCGGTGATCGTGGCCTTTGTGGAGAGTTCGGGAGATATGTGCGCGAGGTCGATCTGGGATGGTTTGTGAGGTAGGCCCTTTGATCGGCATGTGGTATTCAGCTAATGGATAGGTTGGTCGATTCGTAGCCTCTCCATCTCAACTCGCATATCGCAATTTGTCGCGGAATGCAATACATTCTTCCCGATCGTGATATTCCTCCCTTCCGAAGGTTCTGCTACCGACAGAATAATTCCCAAACCATTTGGCTCGACGCCGAGCCGCCATATCATCATTTCTTGCCTTGGACTCGGTGAAGTGTGGATGCTCCGACATTGTTGAGTCAAATACGAACCGACTTTCGGGAGGATGATAAATTTTCTAAAAATGCAACAAACGATGTTAGCATAAAGCACATAATTTGCATATGTAGCGGATATATCGCACAGCACATTCAAACGTTTCCTAACACGCAGGACCTCTTTATGCCGTAGGTAAGCCTAGATGCCACTTATGCGAGATTATGACGGATTTGTCCAAGTCGTCCAACTATAATGCCTTTGTTGGAAATGGCGACCAAATGACGGTGCACTTTTCCCAATTTCAGCATGTCATGATTGGGTTTGGATTTGTCTGTCATTGCCACGCTACACATAATATGCTGGTTGGTCGTTGGGTTGAGAAACCCGTCGACAAGTTTGGTGTCTTCCTAATTGTGGTGTCGATGCCAAGGACCAACCCACCTAAGGTAAATGCATGCATGCCCTAAAATAAAGGGTGGTATAGCTCTATCTTAAGTTTCTAAGATTTGGCTTTTCTGGACGCAAGGTTCCCGAGCGGACAACTCGAGCGAGAAGGCTACGCGCCACCTGGTTAGACCGCACTCCACGTATGTTACCAACTCTCCTAAATTTGGGTTTTGAAGAAAGAATTTTGCTGATGCACCAAGCGCACCTCGCATGCAGTGTGTGATTGTGTGAATTTTCCAGAATGGAAGAAATATGAGCGGAATGCCAGTTTAAGGAAAGCAGTAAAGCAGGTAGCAAAAATAAACAAAATACAATACACAAAAATTAAATGCAAAATAATTGCCAAATAATAACCCTAGGTCTGTTGTGGTTAAGAACCTAAAATCCCCAGCGGAGTCGCCATTTCTGTCGCGCCCTTTTTCGGCCGCGGCATTCTAAATAGCGAACCCTGCTCAAAAATGCAAATGTTAGAAAATAAATAATAAAATGCTAATAAAGGTTTAAGAGTCTTAAAGGTTTTAAAAATGTTAAGAAGGAAAGTTAAAGTGTTTAAAGAAGTGTTTAAAATATTAAAAAAGGATGCTAAAATTGCTAAAGTTTAAAAGGGTGCTAAAATGCTAAAGGGTTGCTAGAATGCTAAGGGTTCGCGGAGTCGCCACCTAATTAGTTTGGGTGAATTAGGACACCTAAATGTCAACTAGGTTAAAGTCAACACTAACTCCATTTTTATGGTCTGCTAAACTTAATGAGATTCTGGGTAAGGGTTCTTTATTATCCTAAAGGTAAGGGGTTAGGCACCCTAAAGGATCCGCTAACTTGCGGTTGTCCGTTCAAACCTAGGGTCAATTATTGTTGCTAAGAATGCATGTTTTAAAGTATCTGAGCAAAGGATATTTTATAGGTATAAGTGTAATTTGGCCTGCACAAAATATAAGATTTGTTTCAAAATATATAAAGCAGATTTTAGTTGAAGACATGCACTTAGAAAGTAGTTAGAAGACGTATGAAATTATCCGTAGGTTGCTTAGTATAATATAGAAGTAATCATGCAAAGCCCATAATGACGAAAATATGATAGGGAGTATATCACGCAAAGATTAATGATCATGTGTATTTTATATGGGTGCTAATGGGAATTTATAAAAAAGAAAATGATTTTCCTTGATTTAGTAACTAATGTCTTGGCCTTCTAAATGATCGTGCGACTAAGCGGTTTAATTATAGTTTAGGAAATGTGCGTCAAGCTATAATGATTAACCTAAAAGGAAGTAGATTTCTAACGTCAAACTAATTCCGAAAGGCACTCTAATGGCGAAAAGACCCTCTTAAACATTTTAATGGTGACCCAAAGATTAATTATTCTAGGCAACTCACTGCTAATAATGTAATGTTAGAACAATTATAATTTACAATAAATAAATGAATGGGGGCGGGGGTAGAAAATGATAAGAGGTGACTCGAAGGAATGGCGATGTCATTCGCCGGCAGGTTGGAATTTCTGATGCAGATAGCAAGATACACACGAATGAGGGTGAATGCAAATCCTCAATTGATTGAAGGCATAATGGGTCTCGCTATGAGACTACTCCTTTTGCTCCGATGCATTTCATGTAGATAAAGAAGAAGATAAGGATTAGTACATGCCCAAATTTATTTAAATAGCAGGCAAACATTTAATGCAAAGTTTATGTATAATCCTGCACAGATATAGGGACCACCAGATGGCAAAATAATGGACAAGTATACAGACAATGCAAATCAGCTTCTAATACATATAGTTCAGAATTTCGGTCTACTATTATAGAAAACAGACAAGACAGCACAAGCATATGGACAAATCAGACAACGCAAACTACCATCGTACCAATCTTATCACACAGCATCAAGCATATTCAGCTAAATAATTTATTATACATAGTCATAATACACTCAGTTGTTCTGAGAACAGGAAGAGGCAAATTGGTCCAATAGCCTATGAAGACCCATTTAACAACATTCATATTCGTCTATATATATATATATATATATATATACACACACATATATGGACCTATTTTAAAACTTATGCAATGGTATCTGTGGACTCATACACATGATATTCAAAAGTATATGTGATATGCCCGAATGTATATATGTACAGATATGCAACTCATGTGATACAAACACTTGTACACTAGACTTATACACTTGGCATATTCCAGTACATCATTTTGGGCAAAAGATGGGAGAAGGTAGCAAACCGCTTATAATTTTATATCACGTATGCTTCAGACATCCATCATGTCTAATAATCGGAATGTGATCTAGTTCCAAATTAGGTGTGAGGTAATTGCCTATTTTAACACTCCCACATATATAGGAATGAGAACACTACTTCATTCATTTTTCTTTGTTGTATAAAGAGATGAAGTGACAAACATCTTGACTTAGGGATAATGTATTTCCAGTTTACTTGAGCTAATGAGATAAGGAGTTCCAGAAAGAGACCAATCATTACACATAGATGACTTGAAAGGAATAAGAGTAGACAAGTCTCGCATATACAACATGATACACAATGACCGCTAAATATATGGATCCAATATACCGAGTATGTGATTTATATATCCCTACATACGTGAACTCAAGACGCCGACAAGAGACCATGATTGATGGAACAGATATACATTAACTGGGTCTCGAGATTCATCAAAATCTGCTCGAATATTAATAGGTTCATCCTAATACAGGCAAAGATCCCGGATAACGACACGCGATGTCACACAAATTGTCAAAACATCAAATATTATATTGACCTTTACGCCGCTATTAATATTGATCGTGATTGCAGTCGAATGTGGACAAACAGCCGCCTAAGGTTGATATGGCATGACAAAGCCAAGATGCCGCAAAAGCCAATCGTGAATAATCGAACTAATCCTATTGCTTGAAATTATACATGTTCTACATGACAAGCACTTAACCTACGCAAAACAATTACTAGAATATTTTTTAACGACATAAATGACATAACCCAGCCAATCCAGTAATCTTTGGACGATGGCTACATCATTCAGTCATACAACAAATGATAGTAGAACAATTAACAGTCACAGATATGAACAACGTAAACATTCATCTAACATCCAAAACAGAAATGCAGAAGTACAAAGATGCAACGAAATCGATAGGAAGCTGATTTTACCTTCTCCGACAAATGAGCGGGCATCAAGTCGCTTCGGAGCCACTCGACGGGTTTTGGGCTTTGCGATGCGAAACAGAGGGGAAGGTTTTGCTTGCTGATTCCCTGGTTGTGTTTACTACTGTGCTCTGCCCTATGTTCGACTGCCCTAATTGCTATGTGATTCCTCACTGCTGCTAAGGTGTCGATGCTATGGGTATGCCCTATTGTGCTCGCTCTGAATTCCCCTCTCATGCGATCTAATGTTATTGGACTCTCGAGCCCCGCCTATTACGCTCGAACCGATGAGCCTCGATCGAGCTCCAACCGAGCTCGCCCTAAAAAAACCACTTGCATGCGTATAAACACATGTATTTATAGCCCTAACTCGTGTTCTAAAATTGGTAAGTAAATAAAAGTGAGAATATTGGTGCCGATTCGTGTGATTTCTTGACGAGATTTCGTATTGATTTACTCGATTCGAAGGTTCTTACCATAAAAGGGCGATTTGAGGTATTTGTGTAGGGATTCGGTTTATCTATGGTAAGAATGGTCGCTTCGCGTGGTAAAGGAAAGTAAGGAGAAGTCGCCGATTCTCAGCGAGAATCACGGCACGGCGTGAGTGGCGGCGATTGAAGGTTTTAGGTTTAGGTTTTTGTGTGAGGACGATGTTGTTCTCGTGGTCACGATGAGGAAGTAAAGATAGGGTCATGATGTTAAAGGGCTAACGACGTGGGCCGGGGCGACGGGTTTGGGTAATTTAAATGGGCTGATGAAGGGCAGCCTTTAATTAGTTAGGGGGTTAGTGTTATAATTAATTAATTTAGGCTAATGAATTTAGTTAAATTGTTTAGGTGCTTTATTATAATTATTTAGGTGTTTTATTAGCCTAAGTTATTATTATAAACTAATATTTTAAAATGCGGTGCTATTATTTAAAACCTTATTTATTGTGCATTATTATTAAGTTAAAAAACTGAATTGAGTTTAGATTAAATTATTTAAATGCTAAATGCAAGTATGATATTTAAGAATCGTTTAAAGCTTTTTTATAAATGCGACGCTATTAAATGCATGTATTAGATTAAAATTGATTTTACATTACAAATGATTTTTAATAAATGCGGCTACGCTACCTGACACGACGTCATTGCTAAATTACTTATTTTATGTATTTATTAATGATTAAGAATTACGACAGAGCTTGAAATCAATTAACGCGGACGCGGGACTCTAAGTGCTTGAAACTCTACGTAAGATGCGATGCCATTATTAAATGTTTATTTACGCCTGTATTTATGTTTTATCGCTACATTTTATTATAAATAATCATAAAATTATTTTACAAAATTAGCCTAATTTTATAGTTAATGGCTGGACGGGAGGGTCAAAATTGGGTGTCAACAACTAAAATTAAATTGCTAGACCTAGTGCAAATTAAACAACAGGGGAAGGAGGAAATATATAATTGCAACAGCATACTCTTTTAATTCTAATAATATTAATTACTTTTGTTCCAACTTGTGGGATTTCACTTGTGGGAGGCGACTGAGTTCATCGATGCCTTGTATTAATAGCTATAAAAAAAGCACAACACTCATGTTGAAAGGACATCTGATTATTCTCACTTGTACGATCTCACTCATAGCCATTATAATTACTAATCTTTCATAATTAGCTCGAACCCGAAGCAATACAACAGAAGATCAAATCAATCGTAAAGTTTCAATCAAGTTTACTACATTACATGCCACTTTTCTTACTCATTACTTACTTTTATTTACTTATTGCTAATTGATTATCATTTTATATTATAAATCAAACCACGTATCCTTAAAACCACTTATAAATTCAACTTTACTTTTTGGGTAAACAATTACACTATCTAGCTTAGAATTAAGGGAAACAATCAAACTTGTGTTCATTTCGAAATCGTTCAATTTTATCATTATATATACTGGGTAAATTCATACCCTTATCATTATCATATCTCGTCGTACTTTTCATTGCCATTAACAAAGTTCCGGCGTGTTAGAGAGCCTAATGTTCAGTTACCCAGAAGTTACAACTAAATTAAGAAGTGTAAACACGGAGAATGAAATTCTAATATCTCAGCTAGTGGCCTGCCTATACATAAGGTCACAAAATTCTAGAAGTTACAGATAGAAAATCCATTTAGTGAACGTCGTTTGGAGGATGCTTGGAAAGTGCTCAGTCAATATATTATCAGTATCACCATTTACCATTAATGTTTGTAATTTTTTATTGACAACCAAATAAAATATAGTGCTTTTGCTAAATTTGGGTGCGTTTGGTTCGGGGTAATAAGGAAAGGGAATGAAATCCCCTGGTTCCCTTTGAAGTTGTTTGTTTGGCTTATTTTTCCATTCTTTTTCCCTTAGATTGATTCTCTCGTCCCCTAGGTATTTCTATTCCCTTTCTCCAATTCGGACTCCGGATCACCCGGACCTCGAACCACCCAGAACCAAACATGTAGGGACAATCAGGTAATTTTTTTCCTTTCCATTCCCTTACTGGATTTCATTTCGTTTATCCTGCGCGAACCAAACACACTCATAGTGTAGTGGAGGAACTTACCTTCCAACAGGGCCGGAGCTAGCTTAAAGTACGAATTCACATAATTCAATAGCTTTTGAGTAGATTTTATAATTAATTAAATGTATTTAAAAAATCTACTAAAGATCTATAAAAATATTGTTAAATTGTAATCTCTGTAGAACCCATAAACTTAGTAAATCTTGTACTCACTCCGTTAATTTTTACTTGTCCATTTTTAATTCTACACGCCACTTAAGAATTAATAAATGAAGTATTTATTTTATTATAATATCCATATTAATTGGTGTATAGTCTCAATAGACTAGAAAATGATTTGAAAACGAATAATTAATGTTAAGAGTAAAAAAAAATTATCTTGATATGCTAAAGTGCGCAAATAAAAGTAAAAAATTTATTTTTAAAATAGTGGACAAGTAAAATATCAAGTCTCACGTACACTAAAAAGAAAGGTTGAAGTCAAGTGTCTATTGACAATTTAATTATTTTGATCATTTAGGGAGTTGAATTAGCCGGCGTTCTACTTTTCTCCTTCGGGTTCTTCTTTCCTGCTCATTTCTGTTGATGTCCCAATGGTCCAACCAACATTAAAGTCCTACTTTGATTTCCCACCGTTCTTTCTATATTTGAAATTCAAGACCCAGCACCACACAAGTTGAAGGTTAGACCAATTCAAACTCCCTTCCCTTGTATAAATAGAGCCATATTGCTATAGACATCTCATCCTTCCATACCAAACTAGCAATCAGCAACCTCCTGAGTTGTGATATATAGGATCCCTTCCAAAAATCTTCTTTCGGAAGTTACCAAAAAGCAAAGACATGGACAAAATGTTGTTGATGATCGTCTTTGGTGCATTAGCCATGGCAAGTTTGGTACAAGACGTGACAGCCCAAACGGTGCATGTGGTTGGGGACAACATGGGTTGGATCATACCGAATGGTGCATCAGCTTACACTGATTGGGCTGCTGGAAAAACATTCAGGGTTGGCGACACTCTAGGTACACTATTTAATTTCTCAATTTGCATTTCCCTTTGAGACATTCTTCAACTTGACCTAATTTCCAGTACTTATCATGTTATATTATTTCTTCTTTTTGGCAGTGTTCAATTTTGGGACCAACAACCATGACGTGCAACGAGTACAAAAAACTTCGTTCGATGAATGCAATTCGCAGAATGCCATAGGCAATCCCATAAGGACAGGACCAGCAAATGTGACTCTTGACACTGCTGGAGATCACTACTATATTTGTACTATTGGCAACCACTGCAGAAATGGCCAGAAGTTAGCTATTACAGTTTCTAGCAGCACTGGTACTCCAGGAGCCAACCCACCTACATCATCTGCTGCTGGACCTTCAGGTTCATTTCCTGGTGGTAGTGCTCCTCCTCCTCCTTCATCCTCAACGACCGTGTTTTCCAGTTTTATGCTCAGTATATCCGCGATTGCCTTGGCCATTTTTGTTTAAATTGGACCATTTAAGGATGTTTGGAGCTTCCTAGTTTATACTACGATAAAAATTACTTTGTGATGTAACTTTATTTTTTGTTTACCAGCTTGTATTGGATTGGATTCAGTTTTGTTTTAATTTCTGATTGCACTGGTTGAAAGAAATATGAAGAAGTATATATATATGATATACAATATTTGAAAATAAATCTATCTTTATCTAATACAAGACTAATATCTAGTCCTAATATAATACTAATACCATAATTACACTTGTACAAGAATTCTACAAATATGATAATTTATACCATTAATTTTTGGTCCATGGTATACGCGATTTTGACCGTGTATACCTTCTATCACACCCCCGCAGTCATAGCGGGCGGTTGTCATATGCTGAGACTGTCCCTAAAATCTTCAAACAGAACCAAGAGAAGACTCTTAGTAAAGATGTCATCAATTTGGTACCTTGAAGGGACATGTAAGACACGTACTTGTCCACGAGCTACCTTTTCACGAATGATATGTTTGGTGTGCTGATGATGTACTGGATTCCCAGAGAGATAGATTGCACTAACATTATCACAATAGACCAAGGTAGTTTTCTCAATAGGAAAATGAAGCTCTTACAGAAGATTACGTAGCCAATATGACTCAGACACCACATTGGCTACCCCTCGATACTCGGCCTCCGCACTGGATCGCGATAAAGTAGCCTGGCGTTTTACCGACCAAGTTATCACCAAGAAACAAAATTAACCATAAGTCGAACGTCTGGTAACTGGACAGCCACCCCAATCAGCATCTATATAGGACACGAGAGTAGAGACGGAGGACGGATATAAATACAATCCATAATCGCGGTCTTCAGATGTATCGATAATGCGTTTGGCGCACGACGTGCTCAACCGCGATCACGATACACAGATGCTGATTATTATCATACACATATGATGATTGGGCAGACTGTCCGGACACACGACGCTCCACATACGACTACTGTAATTTTGGGGGGATAATCTCATCTCTTGATCTGCCAAGCGGCAAGCCACATTATCCCGTTCGAGTGCAGAAGCAGAGTATAGAGAAGTTGTTAATGTTGTTGCTGAGATTTGTTGGCTCTGAAACCTTCTCTTGGAGTTTCAGTGTCAATTACGTAAAGCGTCTCTAGTGTACTGTGATAACATATTCGATATCTACCTATCTCACAATCCGGTTCAACATCAGCGAACCAAGCATATTGAGATGGACATCCACTTTGTCCATGAGAAGGTTGCTCTCAGTCACATTAAGATATTGTATGTACCTTCGTCCTATTAATACACTAATATATTCACGAAGGGTATTCCCATACAGTTGTTCACTGACTTCAGATTCAGTCTCAGCGTCTGGCCTCCTACCGCTCCGACTGAGGGGTGTATTAACATGTACAAAGAATCTTCCATCAATCCCACCACCATAATTAGAATATATCACATATATTATGTAAATATTTAGTGATATATAATTATGTTAACTATATAATTTTTATTGTATTATAGTTCTACATTGTACACTATATATTTGTATTAAGGAAAAAGCCTTCCAAGAAAGATTAATACACTCACACATTCATTGTTGTCCTTTTATTACCGATATATATCACAACTTAGAAGATATTAGTGGTCGTACTCGTATGTAGGGGTGTGCGCTTTAAAGTGCACGGTATTGCAGGTGGATTCCGGTCATTCCTGGTCCTTCATAATTGAAGATTCCGATTTTCCGGTCCGGGTAAAAACCGAAATGGACCGGTTCCATATTTTATTTTATTTTTTTCAAAAATTCTAGGTAATGTTAATTTTTATAACTCTTCTAATTAGATGTAGAAGAAAATTTGAAAGATTTGGAGGAAATTGAGAAATGTAATGTTATTTTTATAACTCTTCTAATTATTTTTTAAAACTTATAATTTCTAATGTTTGAAATTATTTATCTATCTTTTTTCTTTTTGACTAAATGTGTAATATGATGATATGGATTATGAGGTCATTTTTGTGGACTCGTTGGTGTGATTTAATGGCAAGTGGAGCATGAAGATTGTCAAGTTTTATTTGAGAACGCTCGCCAACTGACATAAAATAATATGTAGCCTACAACTCACACCCACCTAATGTATGATGTTGGATCCAAAAAAAAAGGATGATTCCGATTTCAGCCTGATCTCGTTTTGGATCAGTGTACACCCCTCCTCTTATGCATATTTGCTATTCAAAACGCAATCCTATTGAAAGTACGAAATTTTCCAATCCAAATTAATGGCCCATCTGACTTTATAAGAGTAAACGGGGTGGAAATGAATTAACGTAGTCGTAAATTACATGCACGGCATGCCTGCCGTAATACGTAGAGTAGCCTCCTTTGACCCCACAAATTTTTGTTTTAAGTTATACTAACGTAATGATTTTCTTTATTAATTTAATCTGGTTATTTATTAAAATTATTTTATAGATCTTTTAAATCAGTAAATAATTTTGTACATCATAAATGCATAAAACTTTAAGGTTGCTTAGATTAGTTATAAAAGGAACCTTTTCAAGAACAGCCAATACACAAAAGCCGTGGGTCTTAATCAGAGTGTGCAGTTTCACACTTTTTAGTCATGTTTGGCGTAGGAACAAAGTGAACGCGATTACCATTTTTCAAAAATATGAAGCTTTATTTGAAATTTTTGGTTCATTATTCTTCTCCGTTTTAGAATTTCGTATAGTCATTGTATTCTTAAAGTATTTGACCCGGCAATTATGCAGTTCAGAAGGTATGTTTGTTAGAAAAATGATGGATAACAGAAATTATATTGAGGAGTGAAAAAGGACAAAAGCCAAATATATTACTAGGAATTAATATTTGCAAAATATAATATATTTTGGATCAAGCTTTGTGTCTTACAAAATATTGAGTGGATTAATACCTTGGTCTTTAATTTTTGCCTCTACTTTTTATTTAATGAAAATTTAAGGGCTAAACTCTTCTTATTCGCAGGTCTGGGTTCGAATTTCGCAGAGGCAAAAAAAAATTGCAAAACAAAATTTTCATAAAACTATGCATATTCAGCCAAAGTTATATAGAGACTATGCCCCTCAGAGCATAGTTTCTATGTAATTAGCAAA
This sequence comes from Przewalskia tangutica, assembly GCA_029844215.1. Classification (NCBI taxonomy): domain Eukaryota; kingdom Viridiplantae; phylum Streptophyta; class Magnoliopsida; order Solanales; family Solanaceae; genus Przewalskia; species Przewalskia tangutica. The sequence goes on from CM056734.1 coordinate 10,975,418, forward strand.
ACAAGGCATAATCTTAATTTTTCAATAAAATTTTGCCTTCATACATAGTTACATTGACATAATTTATATGAAATTTTGTCTTGCAATTTTCTTTTCTTTTTTACTTTGTTGGGATTCGAACGCACAACCTCATAGGCATTTTTGAAGGCATAATTACATAGAAAATATGCTCATTAAATCATAATTTCTATACAACTTTGGCCTAATAGACATATTTTCTAATGAAATTTTGCCTTGCGAATTTTTTTCTCTTTTTGAATCTGCTGAGATTCGAACCCACAACCTCAAGAGTATTTTCAATTATTTTTTTAGACGAAGAACAAAAATTAAAGACCATCAATTTAAGGGCAAAATTAAAGACTACCCTAAATAGGAGCAATCGTGCGAATTGTCCGTCTATTACGGGGAGCATAATCGCTAGCCATTTTGCCTTGCAGCCCAACTTTCATGTATATGTGAGCCCAATTACCTTTTTTGCTATTTAAAAGACCACTATAGAACCAGTTGTTAACAATTTTTTGCACGGATTTCCCTTCATACGGATTTATCTTTAATTTTTGTCCTCAAATTGCTGGTCTTTAATTTTTACCCCTATATTTCATTTAGAAAATTTATGGACCAAAATATCTTTATTTATTGATCTAAGAAACCACAGATTCTGGTTCGATCCCCAGTAGAGTCGGGAAAAAAATTCGCAAGGCAAAATCAAACTTTACCTTGTCCGGCATAAGTTCTGTAGAAATGAAGTTATCCAACATAAGTTCTGTAGTAACTAATTTGCAAGATAACTTTATCTTGTCCGCATATGTTCTGCTTTGTTCGGTATAAATTGTGAAGAAATAAAGTTATGTCAGATAAATCAATTCCCACAGAATTTATGTCGGACAAGACAAAATTTCATAAATGAAATTAGGTCATGAATAAGAGTAGGCCGGATTTTATTTTTATTTTTTTATATCAGAGATATTTTCGACCACTTTTTATTACTTAAAATGTCCCAAGACAAATATTAAAGACCACCCAAGATAGGGACATTGGTGCGAATGACCAATTGTTAATGAAGTGAAAGAAAAGAAAGAGGACTCTTCACAATCCATGAGGACACTCTCCATTTGGTGATACCTATACTTTCTTCCAACAATATTAATTTGGAAAGACGCTTAGCGTTGGAGTATGATCAGGCCCTTTAACGGAGATAATTACGTTGTATGAATTTTAAGACAATAATGCTATCAAAAATTAACTCATCTTTTTAAATCTTACAAAAAAAAATGATCCAAATTTTCTCTCTCTATCGCGCTCTCTTTACCTCCTCTCTCTCACGCCACGGCGCCGTCCGATGAGTGACTGTGCTCTCCCTCTCCTCCTATCTCTCTCTCTTTCTCGCTCGACATGATGAAAGCTCACACGCAGAATGTGCACGGAAAGTAATAAAAAAAGTTGGCACATGTTTTTTTGCCATTTTAAATTTGACAGATATGTGATGAAATATTTGTAGTGTTCTCGTGGATAATAATTTGGGACAAAGAGAAGTGAAGAAACACTTTTATTAGTTGTGTAAGAGAAAAGGAGAAATTGGTAGAACATATGGCCCGAAAAAAAAACATTTTTCTTTTAGTTACCATATTATGCAATTGGTAAACATTTATTTGAATTTGATGTTTATATCAAACCATATAAATTTATTATAACTAAGTGATTTAATAAAGTGAGAATACATGTTAATAACTATGACTAAATGCTAAAAAATTATGTACAGACACATCATACTTCTTTGACTTTATGTTGCCCCGACATGCAATCGTTGGTGTTTCTTTTGGGGGTAAAACGATTTAAAGTAAAGCAGAATTTTACTCCATATTTACCTGACCAAATAAGCATTTTAGTGAATCTTATTAAGTTTTAATCGTTCCAAATACTAGATCTAAAACCAAATGAAATCAGGTCAGTGATGACTGTGTTCGAAAATTAGATGATCATTTGTCAATAATAATACAGCTGACCTGGACTATTTGTCCTCTACCCTTGTGTTGAACAATGGAATGTGGCCTTCAGGCCTATTAGATAAGAGGCCCAATGAGAAAACGTAGTTCATCACTGACTTCAAGGCCCAGTAACTAAGAAGTATGGACGCTGCAAAGTTTTGGGCGCAAAAGATTTGCTTGGGATACTGGGCTGGGCTTTACCATAAACTTAGTTAGCTATCGCGGTTCCAACTTTTGTTTATCGCCAAGCCCAGACTTAAAAATCCAAGACACTCTGCAACAGAAGTATTAGCTCATGCTATGTAGTATGTACTGGAGTTTCAGCTTTGCTTCTGAAATTTCAAAGTCCATGATAATGTTATTATAAGTGCGGGAAAATGGCTATTTGTATAATCATCGAAAACTCGATCCCCAGTTGTTGCAATATTATAATGAAATGCCAAAGTCTTTTTTATTTTTTAACTTCTACTTTACCGAAAATCAGACCGACATTACAACAAATAGCTTCTGAAAGGGCGAGCAAAGTCGCTCTCTTTGAGTGAAAAATCGTCCCCTTAGATCAAAGAGGACGATTTTAAATAGGGTTGGCCAGTGGGCCGGGCCGACCCGGTCCCGTCCCGGCCCCGATTAAATTTTAAAAAAAAAATTAGCGGGTCCGGGGCTCGAACCGGGACGGGACATGGTATGGTCCCGCCCGACCCGGTCCCGCTAGGACCCGATCCGTCCCGGTCCCGCCCCAGTCCCGCCACTTGCCAAAAATAACCGATGCAATAACGACAATTTTACATTTTGGCCGTTAGACAACGGCCATTTTTGGCTTCCCCCACTCCCCCAACCCCCTTTATATTTATTTTTAACCTCTATGTTATTATATTTACACTTTAACTCAATTTTCCAACTATAAATACCTCATTTTCTCTTCTTATTTCTCACAAATCTTCCTACAATCTCTAATCTCTCAAATCTCAATCAATCTATTTCTATACAACATTGTCTACTACATATTCACTCTATTTATTAATTTGAGAATTGGAGTGAAGTTGGCAACTAGCTTGAGGATTAATCTATCGAGAAAAGTTTCAATTTTCAACCTCTCTCGATTACACATCGACTCTACGTCGGCGTTTGGTACATTCATTCTCTCATTAAATTATTAATTTGTTTTTATTTCATTTAGCACATTTAATTTCATTATCTTTTACTTTTTAAGTCTTTAACTATGATTTCCATAATTAAAATGAAAAGAACAAAGAATGTTTTGGACAAGGCTTTGGGTATCGAGGGCAAGGGCAAGGGTACTTCTTCTAGTATTCCTAGACAAGATGATTTTATGGATCCTGAACTGTTTCCTGAAATACCATATGATCTTGACACATATGTTTATCCTCAAAATGAAAAAGATTTTAATTTAGATGACATTCTAGATGATGATACACCTAATAATGTAAATGATGATACATCTAATAATGTAAATGATGATACACCCACTAGTGAAATGTCTCATATCCCCCCTAGTATGAGACGAGGTCCGACAAAACGACCATTAACATCAGCTGTATGAAAATACTTTCACAGGGACGTACCGAATCAAGAAGCTATATGTAAAACTTGTAAATTTGTTTATACTTTTAAAACTGGACAAGGTCATGGTGGGACATGGTGTTTAGCAAGACACCTATTGCAAAAACACAATGACTTGCATGCCCAATACCTTATTGTAAAAGATGGTGAGCAAGCGTCCTCTCAATCGGGACAAGGTTCACATACTGTCCTGAATCTCCTGGTTTTATTCATTATATTAGAAATATGTATAATCCTGCTTATAAAGGTTTTCCTAGATCAACGGTTAAGAGAGACGTGTTTAAATTTGCACACGAATATCAACAATATTTGCGTTATTCATTATATCATTTAAATTGCAAAGTCGCTCTAACTTCTGATATAGGTTGTAGTACTAACAGTCATGATTATTTAACGGTAACCTGTCATTGGATAGATTATAAATGGTCTATGCAAAAACGTATTTTAGCATATAGATATATAGATAGTAGGCACACTGGTAAGTTTATTTCACAAAATATTTATTTAGTCTGCGATTATTACGGAATAACTGATAAAGTTATGAGTATTACATTAGATAATGCAGCTTCTAACAATTCTGCTATTTATGTTTTAAAAGAAGTTTTAACTCCGTCTTTTCCAAAATATTTTCATATCAAATGTGCGTGTCATATTTATAACTTAGTTGTAAAGGATGGTCTTTCACTTTTTCAAGATATTCTTGAAAAATACAATTTGCTATAAACTTTATTTTAAAAAATAATAGAACTCAACAGAGAAAAGAATATAAAAAACGTGTCACGATTGTGGATTATCTTACAGAAAAATCCGAAGAAGTACCAACTAGGTGGATTTCTTTATATGACCAACTAGTTATTGCTTATGACTATAGAAAACCTATCACTTTATTTTTTAACGCCATAATCAAAATTCAATTGATTTGATTGTGGATAATGATTGGGACACAATTAAAGAACTTATTGTATTTCAAGAGAATTTCTACTTTATATTATCCTACTATTTCAACTATTTTGTTTTATATAGCTATAATATTTTTACTTCTTAAAGAATATATGAAAAAATCTGCTTATAAGTCATCTATTAAAAAAATGTTTATGAAATTAAAGAAATATTTTATTCTTATTCCCCCTATTTATATTATTGGTGTTGTATTAAACCCGACTATTAAAGTAGACGGTTGTAAAAGTCTCATTGAAAATATCTATAACTGTATGGACGTACTACCACCTCCAACTCCCAAAAATTTAAATGTTGAGCCACCTATTGAACAAACGCTAGAAGAAGTGTTGGATAGTGTAGAAGATGAATGCAAAAAAGTATATCGGCATTACCAGCAAGAAAGTGCTAGTAACCAACCGACTTTCGTACCATCTTCTTCTGCTTCAACACAACCTCAAAAAAGACATGTTGTTTCTACGGACAGTATTATTAGTTTATAAATATATATGAGTATAATACTATAATACTATAATAGTATAATATGAGTATATGACTATCACTATAATATGACTATATGTTACTTTGTTAGTAATTTAATATTTTTAATTTAGTGGAAAAAAAAATTAAAAAAAATGTCCCGCCCGTCCTCTCTCGACCAATTGGCCCCAACCTCCCGTCCCGACTAATCGCCAGATCTTTGATCGGCGGGATACGGATCGTCCGCTAGTACGGCCCCGCTCGCCCGCCTCACTCCTCGCCTCCTCCGTCCCGACCCTACTTATCTAATCTCTGGGCCTGCGCCCACCGTCAACCCTAATTTTAAGTCACCTTTCACTCCGCCGCATTATGTATGTTGTCTTAAATCAAGTGCCTGTTTGGTTGGAATTTTGGAAGTAGAGGCAAATCTCTTTTGAATTTGCCCATTTTTAAGTCAAAAACATTTTTTTTATTGACAACCAAACACCTAACAACTTTTTGATAAAAAACTCTACTCCTAAAAGCTCTTTTTAATAAGCTATACCAAACGGGCCCCAAGAAAAGCGATTTTTTATGTCGCCGCCTTTGATAAGGACCAAATAGAGCGACAACAGTCGCCTTTTTTAGTGTGAGCCAAATAGGACAAACTACACCCGCCTTATTTGATGTGGTTCAAATAGGGCAACTGCGATCGTCTTTTTTGAGATGGAGCAAATAGGGAGACTTTACTTGTCTTATTTGATATGGTTCAAATAGGAGGACTACACTCGCCTCTTTTGAGATGGACCAAATAGGGCGACTTAACTCGTCAATTTTCCGTATCTTTTGGATCACCAACAAAAATATTTACAAAAAAAGATAATATTGATATTAAAACATTGATGTCATTAATAATTCAATTTTTTACAAAATTATCACAATCTGTTGATTGTTCTATTTATGACAACCTCAAAATATGTGATTTTATCATTAAAAAAAGGGCCGTCACTGAAACTCTAAAAAAAGTGCTAAAAGAGTACATTTTGAAGAAGCTTCTCATTACAAGACTTCCAAGATCGAAGCATCTCAAAAAGGCCTGCACTTTGTTTCCTGCAACAATCAAATATGAAAAGGGAATATCTAAGTACCACATTTTAATATTAAACTCAATACAAGCAATGCAAATTCATGTTTCTTCTAATGGTAATTATATTGAGAAATAAATCATTTGTCAAAATGAGACAAACAGGGGCTATAGATAATACCTAAGTTACTTATTAAATCTACTTACTTGTGCAAGGACAGTAGCAGCCAACTGCAAGCTTGGTTCAAGGTCTAAAAAAATTATCCACCTCTTAAGTTCTTATTTTGAGTATCAAGAAGTTCTTATTTTGATATTAGGAGGAAAGAGGTTTCTTTTCCCCTCCTTATTCCCAGGGGAGTGACATAGACGAAAATCCCAAATGAAATCCATAGCATCAGAAGCCAGAGACAAAGCAGAATCACAAGCCCTAGATCTTTATAGAACAAGTTAAATCTACTTGGAACAATTATGGAACAAAGCAACTTAAACACACTATACAAGAGCCAGTAAAGTTGTAAAAGTAGAAACTTAGCCCAAATTAACACTAAGAGGATCACTAGGCAGGACTTGTCAAGATTACCCACATGTATAAACAGCTTCCTCAAGGCAGTAATGACAAACCAATGTTATTAACCAGAACTCTATGACAACACAACTAGAACTACTGCAAGAAACTTTTTTGTAACTTACTAATATCTTTGTCCGCAAAATTTGCTAGAAGCAGGTCACACGAACTGTTACAGACAAAGATAACTAGCTTCGCTCGAACATCTTCACATTAATTTAACAAATTCATGTAGTCTAAATATCTTAATATTCACAGAAACATCAATGTATTCGGAAAATATTGCAAACATGGCATGATCAGTAAACTAAATAAGCAAAAATCTCAATATTAGTATTAAGAGCGAAAGGAAGGGAAAAGCAGACAAAAAAACAAGAAAGAACAAGAATCAGAGGCAGTCAAGTTGAGAACATATTGGGGCATCCACATGCCCATTAACATTTAATAAGACTAAAACAGAGAAAAAATGAGATAAAGGAACATCATTCCAAGTCACCTAAACAGAACATACTTCAAAAGTAACATTTCATTTTTTTAGATTGAATATTAAGTAATGTTTACATCACAATTTGCAATACTAATACCAAATTCGTCACAATAATTATTAACTACCAAACAACTCATATCACTATTCATCTCAACAACTCATATTCAAAAAGACCTAAATAAAACTTAGGATTCAGCAATTTTGTTAACATAACAAACCAAACCAAACATCTAAGAGAGTTATATTATGATAGAGAACCGAAAATTAAGGCTAAAAATAAAAACAGTGTACAAACCCTAACAATTACAAAACCCAGAAAATTTGGGAATTTTTTCACAATTACTATAATTCTACCCATATTTTACTCAGTTTATTTTAGAGAGTGATATTGAATTTCAAGCATATACTAACACTTATGTCCAATTGAGGTTGTTGAGAATACGAAGATGAAAGCACGTAGAAACCGAGGTTACCTTTACTTGCCTTTGTCTGCAAATCGTCAATTGATGGAAGAGAGTTAGAGGACTCCGGGTAGCCGACGGGATGAGAGTGATACAGAGCGCCCGAAGGTTCAATATATGTGTGGGATGAGAGCAAGAAGAAGGGCTGGCAGGAAAGAGAAATAAAATGGGTCTTCTGTTTTGGAAAATAAGAACAGGAACGGAGATTGGAAATGTTTAAGAAAGAGCCATTTTCTGTGGGACGGGAAGTGAAAAGATGGCGCGGTCTTTAGATTTTCAATCACGACAAAATATTATACTCGCTTTAGTTAGTGAAATTAAAAAAGAAAATTTTATGTGTCGTTCTCTTTAGATTTTCAACCGTGGCGAAATATTATACTCGCCCTAGTTGATAAAATTAAAAAATGCGACTTTATGTTTTTACTTATCAACAACGACATTATATAATAGTCTTTTTTGGTATTAGTTAGTAGCTCTTTTTTTTTTAAGCTATTTGTTGTTGGGCTGGAACAAACTTGATTTCAATAGTCGTTTGTTTTTAGTTTTTACATAGAGTTGGACATAATGACATCATTCTTAGGCTAAACATTACACAGACCTCTGGTATGCTTCGCTAAGAAATCCTTCATGAATTAAAGCTATTTTCTCGGATTGCACAGCCACACCATATATCAAATTAATCAACAACTTTAGGATCAATTCATCAATATATATCCCAAAAGGTGGAAGCTCATCAAAGAAACATAAATTCAGAAAATTAGCATTTTACTTTTATATATCTCTCTCAAAGTTTTTTTTTTTTAAATTATGGTGCAAAATGCATTAATTGCGAGCTGTGCCTTTGCAGTAGCCTATAGTTTAGTTTAGCTTTGATAGGAACTCCACATTTAATGCAGAATCTTCAAATGATCCTTGCTGATTGGCGACGTCGTTGATATAGACAGATAAATATTCTTCATATAAACAGATAAAATATTCTTTACAAGCAGAAACACATTCATTTAATTTGACTGATGTTTTGGATATGCAAGATGCCGAGTTGCCGACATACAAATAAACAATCTGTTTTGACTACCGGGCTTGATAATCCTCTTTTCTTTCTCTGTACCACTGTCACTGTGGTTTCCAGCCAAGAATTATATGTACTGGTCAGTATAATCTAGTATATTCGCCGATACGATGGAATGCCTTTTGCTGTTAGTACGTGGTTTACAAAGTTTTCATAAAGGGAAGCAATCTTAGTCATTAAAGCCGAATCTCCAAACTTAAATTCCATATTAACATTTTCCACACTAATTCATTCAAACTACAAATTAAACAGAAGTCCTAGCTACTTCCATTCACCTCCATATTAGTACAAAAATAACACCTAAAAAAAGTTTTAACTTTCAATATCTCATTTCCTTCTGCTTTTGTTTCATGCTGCCGATAATGCACTTTGCTTTAGTGCTGAACTGGGTACCTGACTGCAGCTGCTAGCAGTCTTTGCTGCTCTATCTGTAGCACGAAACTATGATATATCAGAACTATTTAATGATAAAGATTCATTACAGCAAGATAGGGACTGAAGAATACTAGCTAACTAATTAATGCATGGTGTACTTCCATCTGTAAAATAATAATAATAAAGTAGCAACAATGAAAAATGTGTACTATGTTTAATTAAATCAGTTACCTGGAAAAGTTCATGAAGTTTGTTCTTGAGATAGCAATATTCATGCTCAAGCAGCTCTAAAGCTCTCAAACATCTGCGAAAAAAATAAATTATTTTCAGTAGTAGAGCTTTTTGTGGAGTTGATTAATTAATTAATGAGAAATTTGAAAAATTTGCGTACCCTAATCGGTTATTCTGCTCTGAGGCAACGCGAAAGGCAACGCAGACATTTCTAACACGTTTAGCACCAATGCTTGAGCTGCTTCCTATGAACTGATTCAAATGCACTCCCATTTTCTTGTAGTCTGAGAACTCTCTGTCCATCCTGTTTATTTTTCCATATAAAAAAGCCAACTCAGGAAAAAGATGAAAAGAAAACGTAAAGAATACAAACTCAGAAGTATATATAACCCAACAAAAAGACTCGAACTTTTTCCTTCTTTTTCCCACGCTTGACAAAAACATGACCACAATAAAGTTGCAAGTAAAATTGCTCTTTTTGAGTTTACTCTAATAGAAAATAGATGCACACATAAAGACTGAAAACTCACAACAAGAATCTAAGATTTCGTAAGAGCTTCTCGGATTCTTGGAAGTAAATGTTGACAACTTCAGAGACGAAATTTGGAGACGATTCATCTTGAAGCTGTTGAAGCTGCAAATATTGCTCGTCCAAAACTCCCTATATATTTATTTACGTACGAATAAAAAAATAGACCTGAAAATAATAATGGGAGTATAGTTAAAGTGTTAAACCTGGTGGAAGAGTAACGCGAGCAAGCGATTCATATCAGCTCGCAAGCGTTCGACGCCAAGGCCAAGCATCCACAATGGTAGACCCGTTTTGCCTGACTAGAAAAATGAGAAGACCAAAGGGATAGAGAAGAAAAGGAGAGTGGGATATGTATTAATTTTTCTATCAGTGCTTTTTACTAAATGTGGGGGCGAAAGAGAGTTGCTTTCAAGAGGAATGTATGTGTCGTTTCCTATTTCAAGGGGGGAGTAGTAGTAAATATGGCAGTCACAGTAATTGCTTTGCAGTCAGTCAGGTGAGAGGAGTGAGACTAGGGAGTGAAGACTTATAAAGGGTGGGTGACCATTGACCCCACCTCTATCCCCCTAATACCAACATGGTACGAGTCATCATGGAGCGTGACTTCCTACTCTCAGACTTTCTTTATCTCCTTTTTTCCTTTTATTTTCCATTTCTTGTTCTAGTTCTAATTCTAATTTGGCCCTAAATATTTTAGTGATAAAACAAAGCCACATCTTATTCATGAATCATGAAGTTTACCAATTTCTTTCATAAATACATATACAAGGAGTATTTTACTATTTTATAAGGTTTTCAAACAATATCATCATAGTGTATTCCTCTCACGAGAATAGGGTCGGGTGAATTCAATGATTTATGTATTTCTTTCGTTTTAATATATGCGATACGATTTGACTAAACATAATATTTAATAAAATAATATTTTAAAATAAATGATTTAAAACAAGTCTTATATATTTATGTAATTATAATTTTCTCATTCATAATATATTTTTATAAATATATAAGATATTTTAAGCTACCTGAAAGGGAGAATTATCGAACTTAAACTATGGAATAAATAAAATCAGCAAAGAAGAACAGAGGTAAACTTAAAGACAGTAAGTAATGTTCCCAAAAATGTTCTGTGACATGAACTGGAACATTAACAAAAACGCAGAACTAAAAACTGAGTTTAAGATGCGTGAAATAAATCAAGGACACCAAAGATTGTTTTTCATAAGTTATATAATTGTATATAACTTATAGTGGTCTCATGACCAAAAATTTATTGTATAAAAATTATACAATCTTACAAATCCCTTGAGAATGAATAGTAATCCGTAAAACAAAAGGGATTAAAAAGAAGTTAAATCCTAACTTCTAAGCCTGAAAAATCTATCTAAAATAGAAGTGAAAAACACCCTATTACAATTGCTTTGAGTTGAAAGAACACTTATAGATCTAAGAAAGCAATTCGTAATTTTGAACAAGTGTAATCACAAAAACAGGCTGCTCGATCCAGCTATGTTTGAGGCAATATTTGAGACGTCTCAGATCTGATTTTTGTTCTGCAAAAACTGGATATTAAAACCTTGGAGTGAACACTCTATTTATAGTGGAGAGTCCACCCGAGAGGCTCCTTGATTCTCGGTGGAGGTTGAGCAGAATAAGGTTGGTTGGAGCTATTCTTTAGCCTTAAAACTCTCACCAGATTTGACTTTGTCTTCCTGAGAATGCTCGCTTCCGTTATGCACTCTCCTTCGACTTGGTCTTGTCAAGTACTATCGTGTTTCCCTTAGCTCCTAACCAAGCCAAACATTCACGTGATAAAATCTTCTCGGCTTCAGAATGCGCTCGTGAAGATAGGCAAAACTTTTGCGTAAATGTCCTCGGATGTCACGACATTTGGGATGACATTTTCTGTTTTACTTAACACCAAAAAGAGACATGTTACGGAAAATGTTAGGACACGTAACCTAACACTAACAATCTCCCTTTTTGCCTTTCTTCACAAAACTAAATAGTTTAATGATTTTATCACGTGCAAATATCTCAACCTTCAACTCGCAATGGTTATAAAGCACGATATATACACTATGTGCGATAAGTTACTCGAATCGTAGTATGATGCAAATGCGAGTATACATCTAAAAGATTAATGCCGAAACCATCAATATACACATAAACGATTATAGAATAAATAGCAATATATAAGCAATTAAAATGTCTCAAACTGTCAAGCCAAATAACTACATCCATAATCGAAAGCGTTCACCAATCGCTACTTAGCGGCTAAACACAAAGAACACAACCTCGTAACTATTTCATTTCGGATGTCTTCGGTTTCATCTCCTGCATCAAGAAAGCAATTAAAATGTCTCAAATCGAGCCAAATAACTACATCCACAACTAAAAGCATTCAACAATCGCTACTTAGCGGCTAAACACAAAGAACACAACCTCGTAACTATTTCATTTCGGATGTCTTCGGTTTCATCTCCCTGTATCAAGATCCCTCCGTTCGAGCATTGACTTTGTCGATTGCTCCTCGACTGCACCCATCTCCCTTTTTGGGAAGAAAGCAAAAATAGGTAACGTTCCCTTCCACCGTGGTTTTTCGTACTGGTCACTCCTGCGATCGGGCATCGAGCTTTGCAATCTCTTGCACAGCCAGCGGTTGTAAAGACGATCGTGAGATGTTCACGAGATGTGCGGGACATTTACGTAACACTAGCACTTCCAGTTGTATTCGCCCACGGAAGATCAATGACTCGCTCTTGCTCTTCGTGATCGTCGATTAACGACGTACTTCAGTTCTTTCGAGCAGATCCTGCCAGGACTTGAAATCCCTGTGAGGTTAGTACCTTAAAGATCAATGAGGGAAAGGGAAGGATGATACCTGTGTCCTTTTCTGCCATATTTACAATCTGTTGAAAGATTGTTTTTCCTATATCAACACTTAAACCTTTTCCTATTTTGTATAGGAACAATGCTTGTTCAATTGTTACAATTGATTTGTTCAAAGAACACAACCAATTGTGTATCATTAACTTGTGCAAAACAAAGAAATAAGCGGTGAGTCAGGATGTTGGACACCTTGAAATCCATTTCTTCACAACTCCACCGGTGAGGTATGAAATCACTTCATCCCTATCATTTATCACTTCCCGTTCTGCCCTCTCATCATCATTCACTCTATTCAAACATTGGTTGATTGTAGTCGGTGTGAAGTCATAAAATTTGTTATAGAGAAACACTTTCCCAAAGTTTTTCGACTTGGGTTTCTCTATTTTGCTTGTTAGATTTGCATAAAATAACTTCACTACCTTGTCTACATAAGGACATTTGTTATTTACCGAGTCTAGTAGATTTCTTGAAGTGAAGAAATCCACCAGACCGTGGCTACTACAAGACGCAATGTCCAATACCTTCTCGGTTCGAATGGCTCGACCGTTGAACCAAGACCAATGTTTTGAGTGATTTGCTGTTAAAAATTCGGGAGAGAAAGAGGTTACCTCAGACGCAGATTCAGAGCTACTGCTTGTTAGACCTCGGACACTGGAATCTGAAGATGATTCAGAAGATGTCATAACATTTTATGTGACATCTTGAGGGGTTGATGATGATTTTGTTTCCCACAGTATGACCAAATTTCTTGAAATAAAACTTCTTGAGAGGGTGTCGTGCGGAATCTCATCTTCTCACCGGATTCCGGCGGTTGTGACGGAAGGTGAAGCGGTGATTCCGGTTGGGAGTCACCCGAAAGGTCTTTTCGAATCGTGAATCGAGCTTGAAGAGGAGGAGTTCTTGACTTCTTCCTTTGGTGGAGGATTCACCATCGCCAGGCCTTCTCAAAGTTTCGGACCGATCTGCGAGTGGGAAAAGTTGCTTGATTTGTCCTCTTTGGTAGGACGGAAACATCCGGGGTTTCCTCTAAGTTGATAGGATTATTTGTTTCCCCTGGATAGGCGATTTCTAGAGGTTCTTGGAAAGCACTTATCACCAAATCATACCTGATGGTGGACCTGTGCTCATTGGAGAGTGTTCTGGGACTGGTGGTGACATTTTCGGTGACATGGGTGAGACATCCATTGGAGAGAAAGGTGAAGAAGAGAATGTGAAGTTAGGGTTTTCGGAGGTTACGGGAATGGGAGTAGTTTGTGAGGTCGGTGACTTGAAAGAGGGATTCATCGTGGGTAATGTACGAAAATTTCGTTCCCACCTTTTTTTTTTCTTTTCTTTTCCGGGAAGTTGCTTTGGAAGTGAGAATTAGTATTTAGTGAATGGGTATTTATACACTTGGCAAAAACTATCTACATAAGTGTTTAAATTCTATACAAAGACTAGTTCCTAAGGTTTAGAGATTGTTTCAAAATAGACATCAAAACCAAGAGAAATTTTTCAACAAAAACCAACTCAACATTAATCGACAAAAAATGAAATCAGTGTTATCGAAATGTTAGCACATTTTGTGTAACACGAGTCATTTTCTCATAGGAACAACAGTTTAAACTAAACAAGACACTTTATAGAGTTTTGTCTCTACGTTAGTGGAACAATGTATATTGAGTCCAAATAGATAAGATCTTGTGTCTATCATAATATAAAGTATGTTGATACTCCTATAGAATAGGAACGGTATCACTTTTGTGGGCTTTGCCCAACATTTTACAATTGCCGAGGAATTTAAGGCTTTGCCTTATTTTTTGATACTCCCTTTTATGATTTTTATATCATCGCAGAACAGTATCATTTTAAAAGGTGTTCCTTTGAAGTCATGACCGTTAGAAACACAAAACAACTTTAACATTTACCGAAAAAAGCGGTTCAGATTTTACATCGATGAATGTTACCACAAATGTCGTGACATTTGGATAACACACCAAAGATGTTGATTTTTATATCGAGCGAGAGGCAGAGAGTTTTTCAAGTTTGAAAACCTCTCATGATCTAAAGCTTCGTAAAAATATCAGCTAGTTGATGAGAAGTGTCAACATAATCGATTCTAACTAGCTGTTTTCAACCAAGTCTCAAGAAAGTGATGTCTTATATCTATATGTTTTGTGCAGAGTCTTGAACCGGATTTTTAGAAATATTGATGGCACTCATATTATCACAAGACAAAACTAAGATATTTTTGAAACACCATAATCGTCTAACACGTGTCTTAGCCATATTAATTGAGAGCAACAACTCCCCATTGCTACATATTGATTCAAAGTTGAGAGTGAGACACAATTTTGTTTACGACTGTACCAGGAAACTAAGTTATTGCCAAGGTAAAAACATCCTCCACTAGTACTTTTTCTATCTTCCACATCCCCAGCCCAATCCGAGTCACTATATCCTATTAGATTAGGATTAGTGTCTTTGGAATACCAAATTCCCAACTCACATGTGCGTGACATATCTTATGACACGTTTGTGACAAAGTTTAAGTGGGAAATTTTAGGGCATGCTTGGAATCGTGCACACACACAAACACTAAACATAAGATCTGGACGACTCGCAGATGAGATACAAAAGACTACCTATCATAGATGCGTATAAAGTTGGGTCAACATTCTCCCAACATCATCTTTGGATATAGTCCAGGTTGATCCCATCTGAGTCTTCACGTGTGTTTGGCGTTCTCAATCCAAACTTTTTAACCAGGTTCTTGGCATATTTGCTTTGTGAAATGAAGATACCCTCCTCATTTTGTTTTATCTGCAAGCCTAAGAAAAAGGTTAGTTCCCCTATCATACTCATTTCGAATGTTGAGGACATAGCTTCGACAAAAGTCTTAAGATGAGACATTGAAGTCGAACCAAAAACTATGTCATCTACATAGATTTGAGCAATAACCATATCTGATCCATGATGTTTTATAAATAAAGTACAATCACTACACCACGTTGGAAGCCAAATTCAAGAAGAAATTGAGTTAAACGACCATACCGCACGTGGAGCTTGTTTTAGTCCATACAAGGCCTTTTTAACTTGTAAACATGTTGTGGATGGTGAGGATCTTCAAATCCTTTGGGTTGTTCAACATATATCTCCTTATCAATATATCCGCTCAAAAGGCACCTTTCACATCCATTTGGTGAAGAGTTATCTTTAAACAACAAGCTATGGCAAGTAATAATCTAATTGATTCAATTCTAGCTCGGAGCAAAGGTTTCATCATAGTCGATACCTTCGACTTGAGAGTATCCTTGAGCCACTAGTCTAGCTTTATTTCTAATAACGATTCAGCGATTTATTCTTAAAGATCCATTTAGTTCCTATTACATTAGTCTCATCGTGCGAGAACTAGATCCCAAACTCATTTACGGTGAACTGTTCTAGTTCTTCTTGCATGGCTTGTATCCACCAACCGTCTTTTAGTGCTTCATTAATGTTTTTAGGTTCCAAAGTAGAAACATAGCACGATTGACTTACCTTGTGATGTATGGTGGACATACACGCATATTTCACCATGTCTCGGTAATTTTTGGCTCTTTTCTCCTTGTTTTATTCCTTCGAATACTTCTCCATTACCTGCTCGGTGGGATGGTTTCTTCCGATTCGGATGAGGATCCCTTCTTGAATCACGGTTCGATTTAATCCTCATCGAGCTGCGGTGTTCTCATCTTCTGCTACAGTGCCATGTTGTGACATTTTGTGTAACATCCGTATTTTCCGTGGTCCGCCTCCCGTATTATTCGACAACATCATTCATGGTGTATTTCTGCATAATCTGCATTATCATCAAAAACAATGTTAAGATTCTTGTACTGATTTGGTTCTAAGATTGTACACTCGGTAAGCATGACTATTTTGAGAATAGCCTATGAAAATTCCCTTATCACTCTTAGAGTCAAACTTTGCTCGATTATCTCTATCATTTAGAACATAGCATACACACCCAAAAACATGAAAATAACGTAGCTTTGGTTTCTTTCCATTTAAGATCTCATAGGGTGTCATTTTTGTTCCTGGTCTAAGATAGACTATTAGAGATGTGACTTGCAGTGTTTAGGGCTTACGCCCACAAACGTTTGATGATTTTAGAACTTAGCATGACTCTAGCCATTTCTTGTAGGGTTCTATTCTTCCTCTGCTACACCATTTTGTTGGGGTTTTGGGAGCGAAAATTCATGGAAAATACCTTTTTCACAAAATGTAGAAAATTGATTATTTTCAAACTCCTTTCCATGATCAGATCTTATCCGAAAAATAGAGGAATGATATAGATTTCTAATTCTAGAGTACAATATTCTAAACATGTCAAACGTTTGAGACTTTTCTTTCAAAAAGAATATCCAAGAGTATCTTGAAAAGTCATCTACAATCACAGAAAGAGTACGCTGCCTCTAGGCTATCTACCTCGATTGGACCCATAAGATCCATATGTAAAAGTTGAAAGCAATGAGGCGTGCACGAGAAATGTCCATCAATCTGAACAACTTTGTGAGGGACACGGGTTTGCTTACCTTTGAGACAATCTTCACACACCACGGTTTCACTCATAGGACTTAGTTTAGGAATGCCTTTTACCGCCTCATAAGATATCAATTTTCTAAGGTTGTGGTAATTGACATGTCCTAGTTTTTGATGCCACAATGTTGTGTCATCAGTCCTAACACTATTACATACCTTATGTTCTCCGACAAGATAACAATTATCAC
Source organism: Przewalskia tangutica (assembly GCA_029844215.1). Taxonomy (NCBI): domain Eukaryota; kingdom Viridiplantae; phylum Streptophyta; class Magnoliopsida; order Solanales; family Solanaceae; genus Przewalskia; species Przewalskia tangutica. The sequence continues at coordinate 10,992,823 of CM056734.1, forward strand.
TTGTTCTTGTACCTGTCATTATGCATTTGTTAGTTTCATCAGTCACTGTACATGCATGTTTATTGAAGCTTACCTCTAAGTTGTCATCACACAGTTGGCTTATACTAATTAGGTTAGCCATCAGACCATCAACGTGCAAGACATTATTTAGTGCTGGAATTCCAGGGACATTAACAGTTCCTTTTCCTATTATCTTACTCTTTCCACCTCCTCCATATGTAACATTTCCTCCATTTAGAGCTTCGTAGTTCTTTAGACAGTCTTTTGTTCCTGTCATATGGCGGGAACAGCCACTGTCAAAATCCCACGATCCAGAGATATTGGTCCTTAGTGCGGTTATGGCTACATTACAACTTGTTTTCTTGATGGGAACCCAAACCTTTTTTGTTACCTTACGATTTTTGTAGATAGAGGAGTCCGCCAGAGTCTTTGTGCGAAGTTCTTGACAGCATTCTGGAAGACCTTTTCTTTCTGAGTTTTAGTAACTTAAAGCAAAAAGGTTTTAAATGTCCAGATTTATTACAATAATTGCACACATAGTTGCTACCCTTCTTACGGTTCATTTCCCCATTTTTAACAAACAAGTTGGAGCATAATGTATTGATAGGATTCTTGTAGCCCAAACCAGTACAGTGAGGTTGACTAATACTAAGGATTTCATCTAATTTGGAGGTGCACGTGTTAAGCTTTTTGAAGGTTGCTTGGCGGATCCAACTTTGCACTTATCTTTCCGATTCAAGATCTTTTTGGTAAGAGTCACTTCGGTCGGGTAATGGTACTTATCAAATCTGCATTCTCACGAGTTAGAGTTTTCACCTTTGATTCAAGTTGATTAGATTCAATGATTAAGTCCTTGCAAAGCTTGCAATTCCTTAATCATATCATCCTTGAGTCTTCTTAGTCTTAGGATTAGAATCATTTTGAAATAAAACCACGAAGCAATTGACATCCAAGAATTAAAAACTCATACATGCACATTCTTTGTATCTGCAGATGTTACGGTGATGTTCGGAAATGTCATGACATTTAGTGTATCACGATCGGCTAAACCTTCATCATCCGACAGAATGTTCAAAACATGGCGGCATTGCTTGTGACTCTATTTACGTATTCTCTTCCCTTCACCATCATCACTAGGAAATCCATAGACTTTTGCCAACCTTTCTTAGAGTGTTTGCACACTCGTTGGCATAATGGCCCCATCGGCGGCATGACATTGAATCTTTGTCATTGCTGGAATCGAACTGGTTGATCGAATTTATTCTCCTAAGATGATTGCCTTTTTGTCTTTGTGGGAAAATTCTTGGTAATTCGTGGATTGAATCCTTGGTTTTGGTGCTCTTTAGACTTAGTTTTATTCTTATCTTCGTTGAATCTTCTTAACATCGTATTGAACTACGAGTAAGAAGAGCAACGTTGACACCATCCCCAATTTCTTCAAGTGTTCCATCCTCTTCATCGACTTCCGCCTCTAAGGATTTTGCTTGAAGGGCAACATCCTTGCCTTTGTATAAAGACCTTTGATTTTCCATGTTCATCTCATATGTTTTGAGAATGCTCATTAAGGTATGTAGGTCCGTTGTGGCAAGGTTGTGTGCTTCAATCGCACAAATCTTAATGTTGAACTTTTCAGAAGAGATCGAAGGGCTTTTTCAACAAGTTGATTGTTGGTCAATGGAGAACCAAGAACTTGACATTCATTAGAGATATCAATCAACTTTTCAAAATAGGTTTTAATATCCTCCGATTCCTCCATCCTTAAACGCTCATACTTACTCACGAGCACGCGAAGCTTGTTCGTCGAACACTGAGCTACCTTCACAATGAGTTTGTAAAGTATCCCAAGCATCTCGCGTAGAGCAATTTTGGATGAGTTTGAACATATAAAGATCAACCCATCCGAAAATAGCATTTAGTGCCTTTTCGTTGAAACTGCACTATTAGTTTCTTCAAAAGTCCATTCGCCTCGTGCTTGACCAAAATGTCGCCTTCCGTCCGGTGGAAGCATAGAACGATGTATCCATTAGTAATACATCTCCATGCTCTAACATCAATGGATTTGATGTGAGAACGTGGCGAATCTTCAATAAGGATAGTTTGATCCATCTAAAATAGGAAGTCTACCAATATTTGGATTAGCCTGATCCATAGTTAAGTAAAAGGACCTTAGCACTTATTATGTCAGTGTCGGCTCGATACCAATTGAAAGGAGAATTATCGAACTTAAACTATGGAATAAATAAAATCGAGAAAGAAGAACAGAGGTAAACTTAAAGACAAGAAGTAATGTTCCCAAAATGTTTTGTGACATGAATCGAACATTAACAAAAACGCAGAACTAAAAAGCGAGTTTAAGATGCAATGAAATAAATCAAGGACACCAAAGATTGTTTTTCATAAGTTATATAATTGTATATAACTTATAGTGGTCTCATGACCAAAAATTTATTGTATAAAAATTATACAATCTTACAAATCCCTTGAGAATGAATAGTAATCAAGTAAAACAAAGGGATTAAAAGAAGTTAAATCCTAACTTCTAAGCTGAAAAATCTATCTAAAATAGAAGTGAAAAACACCTATTACAATTGCTTTGAGTTGAAAGAACACTTATAGATCTAAGAAAGCAATTCGTAATTTTGAACAAGTGTAATCACAAAAGCAGTTGCTCGATCCGGCTATGTTTGAGGCAATATTTGAGACGCCTCGCATCTGATTTTTGTTCTGCAAAAACTGGATATTAAAACCTTGGAGTGAACACTCTATTTATAGTGGAGAGTCCACCCGAGAGGCTCCTTGATTCTCGGTGGAGGTTGAGCAGAATAAGGTTGGTTGGAGCTATTCTTTAGCCTTAAAACTCTCACCGTTGACTTTGTCTTCCTGAGAATGCTCCTTCCGTTATGCACTCTCCTTGGACTTGGTCTTGTCAAGTACTATCGTGTTTCCCTTAGCTCCTAACCAAGCCAAACATTCACGTGATAAAATCTTCTCAGCTTCAGAATCTGCTCCGTGAAGATAGGCAAAACTTTTGCCAGAAATGTCCTCTCAGATGTCACGACATTTGGGATGACATTTTCCTGTTTTTACTTAACACCAAAAAGAGACATGTTACGGAAAATGTTAGGACACAGAACCTAACACTAACACTACCCACTATATGTGAAATGAGGCAGAAAGATAACTTTTTCAAGCCACCCACTATATACCAAGATGATCAACAATGGTTAATTGGTATTTTTCTTCACCAACAATGATTAATTAGTGCTATTTTTCTTCACTCTAGCACTCTTACTTCCAACTTATTGTCTGGCATTATAATCGCTTCAAAATTAGAGTTATGTTATTCGCTCTCTGTTATATTTTACATGCAATATTGATTTTGCACGAAATCAATAAGAGAAAAATAAAACTTTGACACACATAAACTATAGATACAAATATGGATAAAATAACATGCCCGTTATTATGTCCTTCCTATAAAAGCATGTCATTATTGTTGAAACTTGTATGGGATAAGAAAAAATAAGTGATCGAAATAAATCTTGGGAATTTTGGTGAAGCGTCGCGGCGCTCAGGGAGAGGGTCGTGGCGCCGGAACAGGGAAAAATTTCCGTGCTCAGCGCCGCAGCACTGGGGAACAGCGCCAAAACTCCTGAGAGCTCTGACAGAGTTTAGCGCCGCGACGCTGTCCAACAGATTTTTTTTGGAATTGCTCAAAAGTTGTCTCCATTCACAAGAGTCACAACATTTGGCATGAAAGATTGCAATTGTTCGAAAATACAGCTTTATAAAGATTGATGATCACATGATTACATAGATAACACAATACAATCAATCATTTAACACAATTAATGATTTGAGATTATTGCTTCTGCTTCTTCCTAAATACATTTCTGAAAAAGACATAAAGTAAATTCGGCAGGGTCAAGTTCTTGTGCAAGAACTTGCACAAAATAACTGTATCCTCTAGATAGACGTCCGTGAAACTACAACGCAAGTGGAGATGAAATTCTGTCATAGGACACTGCGACAGCAGGCCTCTATCATATCAAGTTAATGTATGATTTCAATTTGTAGTATTCTTTGTTGTTGATTTCAATTTCATTTGATTTATTGTTCTATTATTGTGTTTGTTTATCGAAGATACTAGATTGGTACTAACAATTGTGGATAAATGACAAATTGAAACTAAAAATATCCAATTAAAAGCATGTTAGGACTAAGGAGCTAGTGTCATATAATCAGAATACTAATGCGTATCACCACCTTCACATAAGCTATGTTTGGATTGACTTTTGGATACTCAGAATCGCTTTTGGGTACCTACTTTCGTGAAAATGACAAAATTGACATATTTGGATTGCCTTTCCAGAATCAATTATGCTCTCCAAAATTGATTCTGGCAGAAACTACAATTTGTAGCTTCTGCCGAATTGATTATGGCAGAATCAATTCTGTCATTTATTTCAATTTGAATTTTACTTTTTCCTTTATTACTCTCTTTAATTTTCAAATCTATCCACCTTCATTATCCTCTTTAAACATCTAGAAATAATTACTAAAAAAATTCAAATATACAACTTTCATTACCCTATTTAAATATCTAGAAATAATTACTAAAAAAATTCAAATATACAACTTTCATTACCCTCTTTAAATATCTAGAAATAATTACTAAAAAATTAAATATACTACTTATGTTCTGTTTTAATTAAAAAAATCAAATATACTACTAAAGTTGACATTTGTTCATGTATAATTGCAGATTGGAACTTTAAACTCCTCAAACATCTTAACGTTGTCCGATTATACTTATCCTTCTCCTTTTTCTATTGTCTTCTTTTAAATACTCCGAATATTATTACTATAATATATTATATTTTGAACAAACAAGAAATAAATATACCCAAGTTGAAGTATCGATTTTTTTTATTATTTTTGAAAAATTGCCTGAAGAGCCGCGACGCCTATGGCCTGAAAAATCACTGGAACTTAGGCGTCGTGGCTCCTTCCCGAAGGGCCGCGGCGCCAGGCTCCAGTAGCTACTGAAAATTAAGCGCACAATTATAATATGCAATCAAATTATAGAGTACATGCAAAATGAGTATTGTAATAATATTTAAATACTATTTGCACTTTAAATTATTATTGTAATAATATTTTACTAATATTTAAGAACTATATTGTACTTTAAATTATATTATCTATTTGTAATTTTTATTTACATACTTCTATTTATTAGTAATTTTTATTTATATGTATTGACTAAATGTCCATTTTGGTAATTCTACATTCAAAAGTAATTTTGATCAAAACTATTCAAACATCATTTATTGATAACAATCACTTTTATATTGTTGTATTCAAACATAAATCAATTCTATCAAAAACAATTCTGACAAAATCAATTCCGTAAGAAATAATGCAGCCCCCAAACACGCACATAATGGTATGGAGTAATTTACAGAAGATATTTTAATTCCAATTGAATTTTGTTTTTGTCTACATTGATGTAACTCTCTTATATTAAAAATCTCGAGGCACACGTTCTTATTTTGTCCCGTCAAACTTGTTTCTGTTTTCTAATGCAAGTAGCTATTACATCTTTTCCCTTTGGAAAAAAAATAGTGCGTACATCTTTTTCCCAATTATTTTACAGCTTCAAGTTTAGTTGAATAATAGCCAAATATCCTTTTCTTATATTTCAACGTAATTTATTTTACATTTCAATTTTAATCAAGTCGAGTGAGTAGTAATAACTTTCTTAAAGAAAATTTATACATGTTTGAAAATATTTATTAAACGTGAAATAAAGTAAATTCTATTAATTATGAATCGAATAATTGATGCCCCGCACGTAGAAAACCTTGTTTCCACACACGTGTACACGTAGTGCCAAGGATCAAAATTTTCTTAATGGAAGAGATATTTGTACGTATACGAATTGTTTGAGACATAAGGTAATAGACGGTTATTGACCAAATGACAAATGATTTCACGTTGGTAAATGAAGGAAGAAGTTTATAATGTGTAAAGATGAAATGAATCAGAAATCACCACGAAACCGAGAAGGGTCGCGGCTCCTCCTCTGAAGGGCCGCGACTTTAATTGACGTTTCAATTCCTGTAACTCACTGGAATTGAAGGGTCGCGGCTCTAATTGACGTTCAGTTCGATGAGTTCTTGGGCCCGGAAGGCCGTGGCTCATCGCTTTTGTCAGTTGGAGGTGAATTAAAAACTGATTTTTGGGCTGACTTTGAAGTATTTACTCTCCATTATTTTGCTCATGAATTCAGCAATTACTTGGCTGAATTGTAACTCCAAATTCAAGGCATTAACATGACATTCATGACATTTACTTAGTCATTTGGAGGGTCATCATCTACACACTATAAAATGAGACACAAGGCTCATTTGACACTTGAAATCTGAAACACTTCATCTTTTCTTGCAATCACAAAACACTCAAAGATATTTCTTCCAAAGCAAACACTTGAGTTCCATTTACTCATTTATTTGATTGTTGTTTTATCTTGGAAGATAAGTTGTCATTACAACCGTTGAAATGATATAAATGACAATATTATCTTAATGATACATCAAGAATTTGATCGACTCAACAAACCCTCATATTTAATCATTCCAGATTTTTAACAAATAGTTATTATTGTTATTTTTCCGCTCTACACATTACCACTCACGGCATTCTCCTCAAATCTAAATTCCAAGTGTGGTTGAGGGGTAATCGAGGTGAATGTGGGGAATAAACTAGACCCGAGGGCCTACTCAGGATGGTCTAAATAGAGTGACTTAGTGACTGCAGGTTTAAGGGTGGCGCAGACGTTTTTGTGTTGTACTAAGGGTTGGTAGCATTGGGTTATATGGTGACCTGCAATTGCTGGTACCCGTACCGAGTCAGTCTATCCTCCTCGCGTGCTGTCTACTTTTGCTGCGAAGTGCGGCGTTGTTAAGCATCCTCTATCTCCCTTTCACCCGACATCTCTCTGCTCCTTGTGACTGTCATCTCTCACGTCTCACCTCATTTTATTTCACAAAGCTAGCATTTCGTCTGACTCAATTATTTAATTGAACTTGAAATTTAAGAATAAAAGGAAAGTTTTTAAAAATTATAATTTAAAATAAAATATAATTATGTGTGTGACTATAAATTATCTTATTAAAATTAAATTACAAATTTAAACATAAGTTGTTACTACTAAATATAAAAAAACGTCGTTCTTTTATGGATTAACTAAAAAGAAAAGAATTTCAAATAAATTAAAATGTGGATAGTAATTTAAATTTAAGTTTTTTAGTTCACCCTGTATAAATATTAATTTATAGTAGTATAAATATCTATAACTTATTTTAAATATCACAATTCTAAAAATCTTTTTCTTTTTCTTAAACTATGTATCAATTAAACATTAGAACACAAGGAGTGTGTGATGGTCATTTATTTAGGCGGGAAAGCTTAAAAATAAAACTCGTTTGGTCATTATAAGATTTAAAATATATAAAATATTATTTAGAAATTAGTTAATTAAAGATACATTTATCGAATTGACTAGTATTTCAACTTTAGACTTAAAATAAAATTTAAATTTCAACAAGCTATGAATACGTTTAATTTATTTAATTCAATCGAATAATGTTCAAAAGCTAACTTAAAACTTTATGATCTAAAATGAGTACTAGATATTTATTTAGTTGTAAATTATTATATTAAAAATAAATAAATTTTGAAATTGAATTATTCTTAGTTACATAAAAAAAAATACAATATTATTTTGAAGATGACATAACTGTTAGATGATATTAATCTCTCTTGGAGAGTCTTTCATTAATATCAAGGTATATATAGAGTACAATATTCATCTCTTATACAATAGGAATCCTAAGCTTATACAAAAGAGTAATCCTAGTCTTACCATAATTATATTTACACAATATATGTAAATATTCTAATTATAGGTAGGGAATATATTGTTTCCTATATTTACACGTTTACACACCCCCTCAATCGGAGTGGAAGGAAGCCGGACGCTGAGACTGGATCTGAAGTCAAGAAACAACTGTCTGGAAAGTCCTTTGGTAAATATGTCTGCATACTGATAGGATGATAGAACATGTAACACTCTGACATGACCTAGCGCGACTTTTTCACGAACGAAGTGTAGGTTTATCTCAATATGCTTGGTTCGCTGGTGTTGAACCGGATTATGAGAAAGATAGATGGCAGAGATGTTATCACAATACACAATAGATGTCTGACGCAAAGGACACTGAAGTTCTAACAATAATTTTGAGCCATGATCGGTGTATTTTATATACACTTTTTGAGTCATTTTTAGTTAGCATTTTACTCATTTTATTTATGTTTAGTATAGTATTAGGGTCGTTTTCCTTTCTTTTGTGTCACATCGGTCAAAAATGGAGAAATGGCGAAAAGGAGATAAAATGAGCATAAATGAGATGGAATTGCACACTAAAAGGGCCAAGAAATGAAGTCTAAGAAGTTCCGGAAATTATAGAGAAGATCAGACGAAGTCCGGACGAAAAAGGGCGGCCAGCGGAATCCGCCAGAAAAACGTCACCGGAGCGGCGCTGGAAGCGCAGCCGCGGCCAAATCTTGAAAGTCCCGAGAGTTCTTGATTTTGGTAGCCAGGCGCGATCTGCCGGTATGTGGCGGATTTATGAAGTCTGGGCCGAATTTGACAGATTTTCAGAATCCTAAAGGGATAACTTTTCTTACCTAAAGGGATAACTTTTCCTACCTTAAAACTCTTACCTAAAATGATTCTAATAACTTTTTCTACCTACAAATCCTTAACCCTTCACCTAAAGGATTCTTGGTCTATAAATAGTCTCTACATCATTAGAAGAATTCATTCTCCATTCCACCATTCACCACTCTACATCCACCCTTCCACCAATCCATCTTGTAAATATTCCACAACACAACCTTTGGATGCTAGAAGGCTTGGAGACTCATTCTTAAGTATTTTCTTTTACTTTATTTCTGTTTTTATGTTGGATATTGAATTAGTTCTTGTCATGTCTATGGCTAGGAACTAATTCTAATATAGGGTTTTTCATGTCAATTCACTTGAACCTTATTTTATAAGTTAATGCATGTTTATGGTTGTTCTTCTTATTGTTGAGATTTACCCAATAATTGCTTTGAATGCTTGGTAATTAATTGATCACTAATTATCATTATTTATATGATTTCTAATCAAACTTCGAAAGGAGGAGGTTGTGAATATGCTGTAAGTTGGGTAGACATATTTTGGATTGGGGATGAAAATACCTCAATAACTTATGTAGCGTTAATGAGAGGTTTAAACACCTAATTTTACGCATGGCGCGTGACGGTTAACTAGGTTTTTGGTCTTAATCCTCCTATAGAGTCATCCTTATCACCGAAAGGTAGAAAGGAGCGCTACTGGGGTTGAGTGTTTATATAGCCTTAACGGGAGTATAAAACGATTTAGCAAACCTGCTAGCTCCAAAAGAAGAAGAACCATAATTCATTGCATTAATAAGTACTATAAGCGGATAGTTGAGAAAACTTGGAAGCCCTATTTTCATCACTACTGAAGTAAACACATAGTTAATTAGTATTTACAATTGTTAGTTATAAACAACAAAATCAAATATCGGTTACCAAATAGATACCAAAAGGTAGATAATTGGTACTTGAACACTAATTTTTGTGGACGATATTCGGTCTTACCAAGACTATATTACTTGTCACGATAACGTGCACTTGCATTAAAGTGTGTGCATCTTTTCGCGCATCAAGCCAACAAATCTTAGCTACTACATTTGCAACGCCTATGTACTCAGTCTCGACACTGGATCTAGATAGGGTAGCATGTCGCTTGACAGATCAAGAAATCATATTATCCCCTAAGAAAACACAAAAGCCGGAGGTGGAGCATCGCGTGTCCGGACACCCTGCCCAATCTGCATCCGTATATGAGTGCAACCTGTTTGGCGCAGAGGGGTATAGGTGCAAACCATAATCAAGAGTACCCTTAATGTATCGAATGTTACGCTTAAGAGCAGTGAAATGAGACTCTGCAGGCGTCGTGAATAAGCACTCTTTGAGCAACATAAGTTATGTCTGACCTGGTAAATGTGAGATACTGAAGTGCACCTGCAAGGCTCCTATACAGAGTAGGATCAGAGCATCATCCATAGCACTGAGCTCAGATTTCAAATCGATTGGAGTAGGCATAACTTTGCAATTCGTCATCCTAGCCCTGTACACTATCTCATCTGCATACTTACGCTGACACAAGAAACATGTGATTGACATACCTGGTCACTGATATCCCCAAGAAATAACTCAGCTTTCCCAAATGAGTCATTGCAAATTCGGACTTAAGCAAGACAATAATCTCATTTTTCAATCTATCTGAGGAGGCAGTCAGAACAATATCATCCACGTACAGTAATAAGTAAGCAATGCTACTACCTCAATGAAAAATGAAGAGTGATGTATCACTCTTGCTGCATACAAACAAAATCTGCAAGATATATCTGGCAAAGCGATCATACTATGCACGGAAAGCCTGTTTCAGGTCATATAGTGACTTACGGAGACGACACACATAGTGAGAGACTGCTGGATGGGTGAACCCAGACGGCTGATGCATGTACACTGTTTCTCTCAAGTCCCCATGTAAGAATGCATTCTTTACATCAAGTTGATGAATCGGCCAGTGTTTGTTCATGACAATGCTCAAAACTGTGTGAATAGTAGCCGATTTGACAATCGGGCTGAAGGTCTCTCCACAATCAATACCCTCCTACTGATTTGTGTCATTAGCCACAAGACGGACCTTATACCTCTCAAGATCCTCATTGTCTCTAAACTTGTGACGAAAAAGCCACATACATCGAATTACATTCACCCCCTCAGGTCTAGGTACTAGATCTCACGTGTGCTGTTTAGTTATAGCATTGAATTCCTCATACATAGCCGCATTCCAATTAGGGTCTGGTTTGACCAATTTTGGGTACTTTAGAAGTAGAGAGATGGTTTGGATAGACAAGTTGAAATGGACTTTGAGTTTGAAGATTCCATGTTTTGAACGAGTTTTCATTGGATGAGTAGGGACAGTGGGTGGCAGAGTGGTGTCTGAGACGGTGGGTAAAGTTGGATAAGGAGAAGGTGGGGGCGAAGCCGTCGGAGGAGCCGCGACTCCTGGATCGAGCGTCGCGGCGCTAGAAGGTTGACAGGCTTCTCTGAAGTTTGGGCGCTGCGACGCTGTCGACAGTATTTCTGAAGATTTCTCACTAGAAATCAGGCATCGTGGCTCTGACGACGGAACAGAGGACGTGAGCTGTTCAAGGATGAGGGGAGAGATGGCAGGCTCGTCAAGAAATGAGTAGTCCGGTTGTTGGAATTTTGAAAGATTAAAAAACGAGAATGTGGTTTCGTCGAATGTGATGTGACGAGATATGTGGATTTGACGAGTCGACAAGTCATAACATATATAGCCCCTATGGTTTGGCGGGAATTGATGTGCGATTTATACCCGCTTAACGCAAGTGCACGTATCGTTACAAGTAATATTGTCTAGGTAAGACTGAATATCGTCCTCAGGGTGGTTTTCAAGTACCGATTATCTATGCTTTAGTTTCTATTTGGTTAACGTTAATTGAGTTGAAATTGAAAACTAATAATGCAGGAAATAAACTAATTATGAAAATACACTGATTTAAATCAGTTATGATGGAGAATTAAGGCTTCCAAGATCATCAACTATCCACTCTATTCAATCTTTAATACAATTAGACTAACTTCTTCTTCTACGTTAAGATAGCAGGTTAACTAGACCGTTTTATACTCTTGTTAAGGTAATATAAACACTCAACCCCAATGAAGAACCCTTCTATCTTTCGATGACAAGATTGACTACAAAGGAGGATTAAGAACAATAACCTATTAAGCTACACAAGTATCGGAGTACTTTCATCCATGATTTAAACCTATGTTTATTCAACTATAGCATATTCACAATCTCCCCTTTCGGATTTCGACTAGAAATCATATAAGTGATGATAACTAGTGACCAATTAATTATCAAGCAATCAAAACAACTATTGAATAAATCTTAAGCAAGTGAAGAAGAAATCAACTAATGTATTACTTTATGAATAAAAGTTTCAAGAGAATCACAAGGAAATCCCTAAATAAGTAATTAGCTCCTAGCCATATTCACGCTAAGAACTAATACAATCTCCATACATGATTCGAGAAAATAAAATAAAAGATTCGAGACTCTGATCAATCTGCTGCACAAATGTCACTAGAAAACATGAAGTTCAGTTGGTTAATATGCAGGAACATGTATAGCATGGATTTTTTTTAGCACTCTAAACTTTCAAGTCAGATATTTCGCAAATTCATTACAATCATGCTCCATGGAAGTAAGAGTACCTAACTTATGCATGTCAATTTCAAAATTCTATGGTTTGTTCACTTGTTATTCTCCACTAATCATAGATACACATATTAGAGATCTTCAGGTCTTTTCAGGGTTGTAATGTAGGCTTAGGCAGGGGTAGGTAAAAATAGACATTTAAGCTCAACGTACGTACCATAAGCTCTTTTACTTTCAATTCTTCCCTTTTCTTTTGATTCTATTTTTCATCTCATACCTATTTTCCCCCTCTTTTGTTTTGAGAGAATGAAGTGTATGATGAATAACAGGCACCCCCAAACTTAGGCTTTTGACTATTGATTATTATTATTTTCATTGGGGTGCATCAAAATTGTTCACTCTCTTTTTGTCTCTTTTTCAACATTTTATATTCCAAACATATCAATTTTTCCACTTATGGCACAAATATGGAATTATAGGGTTTTATAAAAAAGATCTTATTTTTTGCTCAAAGCGGCTGACTAGGAATTCAATTGTAATGTCAGGGATAGGCAAAGATTGGTAAGAAAGGGCTAACAAAGAAATGTCTGAATCATCTCTCTAACATGCATATCCTAACTATTTCTCCTCAAATAGCAAGCAAGCAGACACATAAGTTTAATCATTAACAATGCATAAATCAAGCAAGATACCCAAATAGTTCGATTTCATGAATTTTTGGCATATCTATCCTAAGTGTTCAGATTTTCTGCTTCTAATTCCATTACATTATCCCACTTTACTTCATTAGGCGTTTCAAGTGACTACAACATGCATGATCAATAATAATAATAATAATAATAATAATAATAATAATAATAATAATAATAATAATAAATAATGACTCATCAATACTCAAAAACACACAAAACAAATCAAAAAGACTAAAAAACAATAAGACACCCCCAAACATAATCGACACATTTCCCCCAATGTGTGAATACTAAAAATAGGGACAACGTACTGACACAACATATCGGTCATAACGGAGGTCTGGGAGGAAAAATTCTGGAATTTGCATTGCGTCTGGGCCTCTGAACCTTCGGCACCACGACCCTGCACTTCGGCGTCGTGGCGCCTGGCATCGCGGCTGAGTTCCGCGCCACGACGCTGATTCTGTCGCCGATGACACTTTTCTTTTTTTCAGATTTTTGCTCCTTTTCCTCGAGTTAGCTTTCACCCACCACATCCAACAACACAAAACAAGAACTCAAGACTGTGAGACTGTTCAAGACAAAATAAAACAAATTAAAGACAAAAATCAAACTAACATAATTAAAAACATTGGGTTGCCTCCCTACAAGCGGTGTCTTTAACGTCTTTTAGCCGGACGCAGTTAACCTTTACGAGTGCCCATTGGATCCTTCTGTGAACTGCTTGCAATCCGCATAATTATTGTTGCAGGTCTCACTTTTCCTACAACAATCTTTTCAACTAAGGGCTTCAGATATAAGATTATCCCCCAAGCACACAAGACATACTTGTCTTATAGGCTCTCTATATTGTAGGGATCAGTGAGATTCCCAACATCTCTCAACTCTAGGGGGTGCCCTTGATGGTATGGACTTCCTATTTGGGGATCAACAGTGACAGATGGTGGTGTTTCTTCTACAATAGGTACAGGAAAAAGAATTTCCACAAGATCCAAAAAGGTGAATAATTGGGTCTCAGTAATCTTTTCCTTCTCTACACCAACTATCTCGCCAGATTCCTCAATAGCTGGGTGTGGTTCAGGCTCCTCAATTTGCTTATCACTTCCCACAATGGTGTCGCTAGACAAATTTGCTTGAGTTGTATTGCTCATCCTTTCCATTAGTTGCCCTATTTATGTCTCTAAATTTCTGAGGGACACTCTTGTCTCATCCATGAACTGAGACTGACACTTGGTGAGACTGAGTATGCCTGCCTGCAACTCATCTAGATTTTCTTCCAGAACCTGTGGGTTAAGCTGTTGTTGATGAATTTGTTGCCCCTGATAGAAGTAGTAGTCCATGGACCTGTATATTTTTTTTTGAATTTAACCTGCAAAATAAAAACAACAACAAAAAGTGATAAAAAGATGCTCGCAGAGCAACCAAATTAGAAATAAGAATAGATAAACCGATATTGAAAGTACGCCAGTCCCCGACAACGTCGCCTAAAACTTGATGTGCGATTTATACACACTCTTAACGTAAGTGCACGTATCGTTACAAGTAATATAGTCTAGGTAAAACTGAATATCGTCCTCAGAGACTGGTTTTCAAGTACCGATTATCTATGCTTTAGTTTATATTTGGTTTACGTTAATTGAGTTGGAATGCTAAACTAATAATGCAGGAAATAAATTAATTATGAAAATACTTTGATTTAAATCAGTTATGTTGGAGAATTAGGGCTTCCAATATTATCAACTATCGACTCTATTCAATCCTTAATACAATTAGACTAACTTCTTAGTCTACGTTAAGATAACAAGTTAACTAGACCGTTTTATACTCCTATTAAGGTAATATAAACACTCAACGCCAATGGAGAACCCTTCTATCTTTCGATGACAAGATTGACTACAAATGAGGATTAAGAGCAATAACCTATTAAACTACACAAGTATCGGGGTACTTTCGTCCATGATTTAAACCTATGTTTATTCAACTATAGCATATTCACAATCTCCCCTTTTAGATTTCGACTAGAACTTATATAAGTAATGATAACTAGTGATCAATTAATTATCAAGCAATCAAAGCAACTATTGAATAAATCTTAACAAGTGAAGAAGAAATCAACTAATGTATTACTTCATGAATACGAGTTTCAAGAGAATCACAAGGAAATCCCTAAATAAGTAATTAACTCCTAGCCATAGTCACGCTAAGAACTAATACAATCTCCATACATGAACTGAAATAAACAAAGCAAAAAGAAAGAAAAGAAAATACTTGAAAAACCTTCAATCTTAGCCTCATAAGTTGTGTTGTATGTACAATGATGAATGAATCCCCCTCTAGAGAATGATGTAAAGAATATATATAGCCCAAGAATCCTTTAGGTCAAGGGTTAGAGATTATGTAGGTAGGAAAAATTATCCCTTTTGGACCATGAAAACGTGTCAAATTCGGCCCAAAACGTCAAACATACCGCGTCGGCGCCGTGGCCCTGCAGTTGGGCGCCACGACGCCTAAAAATCAGAGAGTTTTGGACAACTTCAGTGGTCGGCGCGGCGGCGCCGGTGGCATTTTTTCGGCGGTTCTTCACTTTGTCGTCCAGTTTTCATTCGGGCTTCGTCTGATCCTTTCTATACTTTTCGGGACTTCTTAGACTTCATTTATTGGCCCCTTTAAGTGTGAAATTCCATCTCAATTAAGCTTATTTCATCTTATTTTCGTCATTTCTCCATTTTTGACCGTTGTGACACAAAAGAAAGGAAAACTACCCTAATACTATACTAAACATAAATGAAATAAGTAAAATACTAACTAAAATTGACTCAAAAGGTGTATATAAACTACACCGATCAGGAATCCTAGGAAGACACATGGAGTATTGTCGCGCCCTTTTTCGACCGCGGCATTATTTTAAACTCCTGCTTAAAATGCAAGGTTAGAAAATAAAATAAAATGCTAAATATTTAAAAGAATGCTAACAAATATTAAAGTGCTAAAAATGCAAAAAGTGCTAGGAATGCAAAAGTGCTAAAGTTTAAAAGGGTGCTAAAATGCTAAAGGGTTGCTAGAATGCTAAGGGTTCGCGGAGTCGCCACCTAATTAATTGGGTGAATTAGGACACCTAAATGTTTAACTAGTTTGAAGTAAAACATTAACTCCATTTTAATGATCTGCTAAACTTAATGAGATTCTGGGTAAGGGTTCTTTATTAATCTAGAGGGAAGGGGTTAGGCACCCTCTAAGATCCGCTAACTTGCGGTTGTCCTGCCAAACCTAGGGTAATTATTATGTTCAAAGAATGCATGTTTTGAAGGGTATTTAAAATATTTAAAACACTTAAGATGTATTTTGACTAAGAGAAAATGCAAGATTATGTTTGAAATGTCTTTAGTGGAAAACATGCGTTCATAAAAAATGTTTTAATGACATGAAAAATGTGTGTTTACAAAATCATATGAAAAATACCTATTATGCAAAGACTAAAAAAAAGATTTATTATGCATGTTAGCACGAGTTCATAAAAAATAGATTTCTCCTGTTACTAATATCTTAGCTACCTGAATATTTATGTCGGTGGGACATTGTTAGAATCTAATATGATTTAAGCGAATATTAAAAATATTAACTTAAAGGAACAAGCCAATTTCTAATTGTCGAATCAATTTTAAATGGTGACCCAAAGTTTAAATGTTCTAGGCAACTTCATCGCTAATGTACGAGTGTTAGACAGTTAATTACACGAATAAACGGGGCGGGATAAGAAATAAAAGGACTCGACAGAGTAGCGATGCTATTCGCCGGCGGTTTGGAACTCCCCGATGTGGATAGAGAAATGCACATAGATGCAGGTATTCATTTGGAGTAGCTCGTGATGAGTCTCGCCGTGAGACTCTTCGTTTCGCTCCGATGCGTGCCATGTAAAAATAAGAAAAATAAGGATTAGTACCAACCCAGAATTTTATCAAGAATGATGAATGGGCATTTAGCATAGAGGATATTCAACATACTCTAAACTTGTCAATTAATAAACAAGCATTTAGCAAAAAAATAGACTCAGCGTATCCATGAATAGCGGTGAGGGTTAGCAGGTAGCAAACAACAGGTAGTGGGCAATGAACAGCAAGCAGCAAGCAAAGTGGACTTAACCCATAAATGAGCATTTAGCAAACATAATGCATTTCAAACCCGGTGTATCCATAAGAAAACAAATGAGGATCGTAAGGCAAAGCAGTAGCGTAAACGCAAGTAAAACAGTCCTAAATGTTAAGGTTCAGATTCTAATAAAGTCGCCTGGTCCTATATGCAGATTTCTCTTTTACAAGAAAGCAGTTAGCCTCCTATGGTACATGATACGTCTAGATCCAGGATTTCGGCAAATGCTCATAGTCAAATGGTCACTCTTGGCAAACCGAGAGGGAAACAGGGCTTCATTTTTGTTAGGCATTTTTAGCATAAATCAGTTCAACAGGTGTAATCATTCCCTGGATTAATTGACCTGGCAGCGACATCTATTGCGACTTGCTAAACATTTACGAAGATGGGACAAATTAAGTAGCCAAGGCATAAAGAACCAACATTTTAAGTAGACAATGTAGATATATATATATATATATGCAACCTGTCAAAGGGAGTAGACATTTTGTTTTCATACAAAAAGGGTTCATCCAAGTCATTTCCTTAACTCAACCCCTCCCTAAACAGTCTTGATAGTCCACTTAGTCCACTGTATGTATTTAAGGATATGATACAAGATTACAAATTAAGACATGGAATACAACCAAAGATATAGCTTAACATAGTATGGTCTAATCTAATAAGAAATTTAAGGCAAAAGCTTAACAGACAATAACCAGAGCATGATATGATTCAGAAGACGTAAAATACTTATGAAGGATTTCCCTAATTAAGCGGGCATGGCACTTTTAGTTAGGTAGAGTAAGATACTCGATCTCAAACCGACATACTGGACAGAACAATCGGTTGAACTTGTTGACACCACAGAAACTTTCGATCAATCAACATCACAATCAGATATTAGGCAAACGTATTTGGCTTATGATATAAAAAGTGAACCCAGTAATAGCTTTAAATAATCAGAGTCTAACAAGATAGGCTAAAACATATTGAAGACTTTTATAACAACATTAACAAATATGATCAAGAAGTACCTATGTAAAATACATAAATTCACATAAAGAATCAAATTACGGGAAAGTGAATTACCTTCTCCGGACAGCGAACCGGGGCAGCGTATCAAGTCGTCGGCCCACTCGACGGGTTTCGGGTTTTGGGTTTGCAATGCGAATGAAAGGGCAAGGTTTTGTTTGCTGGTTTTTGGATGGAACTAAAAGAAAGGGGTATTTGAACTACCTATTCTCCTGAGTTGTCGACTGCTGCTAAGGGGGATGTCGAATCGATGCCTGCTGACTTCCCCAACTGAGCTCTGTGTTCGATCGCCGGCGAGAGTGTCCTCGTCGATGCTATGGGTCTCCTGTCTTGCTCCTGCTCTCACCGTATCAGCTCTTGTTCGATGTCCCGAATCGATGCTATGGGTTTCCTCCCTATTTTCGGATGTGGTTTCCCCGTATCTCCCCTCTGAGCTCTGAATCGATGCTCTGTTCACCCCCCTTTTCTGATGCCTTTGCATGTTCTTAAATAGCCTCACCCTAGGTTCTAATATTGGTAAGCAATTAGGGCTGATTCTAGGCTGAGATTTCGTAAGAGATTTGTGCTGATTGGTAAGTGATTCGTATCGATTTGCTACTGATTCGAATGGGTTCTGATTTTTGGAAGGATTTGTTTGGTTATGGAAAGGTATCGTTGGATTCGTTGGAGAAAGGAAAGGAAAGTTTGGTTTTGGTTATGGTAAGAACACGTCGACTGCGCTTGCGTGGGTAGTCGTCGCCGATTCTCGGCGAGAATCTCTACCGGTGTTGGAGGGTGCGAGGCGTAGGTTTTCTTTAGGTTAGGTTTGTTCTCTTCTTAGTCTTGTGGACGACGAGAATCCCCTGTCGTGGGCTAAGGGGAGAAATAAGGATAGTCTTTGGGCCGTGGTGTTGGGCGACGGTCAAGGCGTGTGGGCTGATTAAAAGATGGGCTGGGTAGTTATTAGGGTATTAGTTTTAAGTAGGTATTTAATTAGTCAATTATTTAGTTGCTAAATTAGTCTAATTATTTAGGTGCTAAATTAGTCTAATTATTTAGGTGCTAAATTAGTCTAATTATTGAGATAAAAATAAAGACGGACGCGCTACTTAGTTAATGCTTAATACTTTAGAATGCGGCGCTATTATTTAAATTTTATTATTATGCATTATTGCGAAGTTAAATTAAAAATGAATTGAGTTTAGATTAAATTATTTAAATGCTAAATGCAAGTATGATATTTAAGAATCGTTTAAAGCTTTTTTATAAATGCGACGCTATTAAATGCATGTATTAGATTAAATTGATTTTAAAATACAAATGATTATGAAATTCTCTGGCGTATTAATAAATGCGGCTATGCTACTTGACACGACGTTATCGTTAAATTATTTATTTTATGCATTTATTAATTATTTAAGAATTACGACAAAGCTTAAAGTTAATAAATGCGGGCGCGGGACTCTAAGTGCTTAAAACTCTACGTAAGACGCGATGCCATTATTAAATTGTTTATTTATGCCTGTATTTATGTTTTATTTGCTGCATTTTATTGTAAAAAATCATAAAAATTATTTTACAAAATTAGTCTAATTTTATGGTTAATGGCTGGACGGGAGGGTCAAAATTGGGTGTCAACAGCTGTCCCTCTTTGTATGGAGATGATGGAAGAATCTTCGGACAAAGACGTTGACTCATAGCCAATTTTGTCTCGATCTTCAGAATTGCAAAAATGCTGGGCAGGTAGACAAGGCTGACGCAAAAAATCAAAATCTGTCCCAGTGTCGAGTTATGACGACGACACTGGGTTACCATGGTCGAAACACCAGGGCGGGCTAATGCGGACTTAAAGCTGTCCCAGTGTCGAGTTATGATGACACTGGGCTATGGTGTAAAAAGCAAAAATAGAATAACGGGCTTGAACCTGGGGGTGTACCGCTATGGCTTGTGGTGCTGGGTTCTATGGTGATGTGGAGCGAGTGGACCGACGCTTGAGGCCGCTTCTGCCATTCATTGGGAAGGTTGGCCCCCCAACAAATTGCCCCGTCAGAAGAGAAAATCCACGTTGTGCTCCTGCATGCTAAGACTTAAACAAACGGTTAGTGCATAACTGTTAAGGCAAAATGATGATGCATAATTTTAAAACAATGTAACTGTGAGTAGGAAATGTTATCCTGCAAAAAAAATGTGATGTCTCATTGGTTGATGCGATCGCAAATGTTGTGATTTCGCCGCACGGACGTGTTGCGATTGTGAACACGGATATGTTGTCTTGCCGCAATCGCCCCCGTGACTAAAGCTCAAGAAAAAGTTAGTGCAGAATCGCTAAGACGTAATAATAAAACATGAATGAAAAAGTGCAATTTTGAGAACAGAGAAATCGCCCTCGCGCAGATGTGACGGATACGATGGCGTCGCTTTCTGACTTGTCGTCGCTTGACTTGGCGCCGCTTTCTGACTTGTCGTCGCTTTCTGACTTGTGTCGGCTTTGGGGACTTGCGTCGCTTTCTGACTGGCGCCGCTTTCTGACTTGGCGTCGCTTTCTGACTTGGCGCCGCTTTCTGACTTGTCGCCGCTTTCTGACTTGTCGTCGCTTTCTGACTTGGCGCTTTCTGACTTTCGCCGCTTTCTGACTTGGCGCCGCTTTCAGACTTGGCGCCGCTTTCGACTTGGCGCCGCTTTCTGACTTGTCGTCGCTTTCGACTCAAGGCCGCTTTCTGACTTGGCGCCGCTTTCTGACTTGACGTCGCTTTGGACTTAAGGCCGCTTTCTGACTTGGCGTCGCTTTGGACTTACGTCGCTTTCGACTTGTCGCCGCTTTCGACTTGGCGTCGCTTTCTGACTTGGCGTCGCTTTCGACTTGGCGCCGCTTTCGACTTGACGCCGCTTTCTGACTTGTCGACGCCGCAGACTAAAGCTCGGAAGAGTTAGTGCATAACCGCTAAGACGTAATAATAAAGCATGAATGAGAAAATGCAATTTTGAGAACAGAAAATCTTCCTCGTAGATGTGATATGTCACGATGGCGCCGCTTGACTTGTCGCCGATAACGCCGCTGGCCGGACGGTTGCCGCTGGGCGCTATTGCGTAGTCTTCTTTGGCCGTGAACGCCGTTGTCCGGACGTGTCGCCGGGCGTCATCGCAGACCGCGGCCGATAACGCCGTTGTTTGCGTGACCGCCGCTACCGATAACGCCGCTGCCGGACGCTTTGCCGCTTCCCGTAGAATAAATGCTCCTGCAAGCTAAGCTTGAGAAAAACGTTAGTGTATACCTGTTTAAACGAAATGATAAATATATATGACAAGTGCGATTTTATGGGTAAAGATGTCATCCCTGATACGCCTTGGGAATACTGAGATGTTGCCCTTGCACTGCAACTGACGAATTGTTATGATGCCTTTGTTGTGTGCGATGCGCGGGTTGTAAGTTTGACTTTATGTCCGAGTTGACGCGCTAGGTTTTGTCATGAACTCAACTTTGATTGCCGATTGCTGATGCCCTTCCGCCGCCGCTTTGCCGCTGCATTTGATTGTTGTCATCCTCTGCCTTTGTTGCTTTTTGCTGCTTTTGCTAATACGAAGAAACTTTTTGTCGTATTTTCTGCTTCGGCTATTGCACTTTCTGCTTCTGTTAATATGAAAAGACCTGCGCTCAAAGAAAATTTGTGAGTTTTGGGGGGGGGGTCGATTCGTATTTGACTTCGCCGCCTTGTCCCTTGACATCTGCGTCGGTCCGCTTGGATTTGCACTGCAGTTTCCTACACGTCCCGCTTTGAGAAGGTGTCACGCCGCTTCTTCTTTTCGAGACCCGCTTTGCCTATAGGAACCAAGACAGTTCCGACTGCTCCGCCAAATGCCCTTGAATCGGTCATGCCGCTGGTCGTGCCTTTGATCTTGCGAAATATCACGCTCTGTCATTGCTTAGTCAAATACAAATCGACCTTTGGGGAGATGATAAATCTTTCTAAAAATGCAACAAACGGTGTTAGCATAAAGCACATAATTTGCAGGTATGTAGCAGATATATTGCATATAGCACATTCAAACGTTTCCTAACATGCAGGGGGACCTCTTTATGCCAGAGGTAAGCCTAAACGTCACTTATGCGAGATTATGACGGATTTGTCCAAGTCATCCAACTATAATGCCTTTGTTGGAAATGGCGACCAAATGTCGGTGCACTTTTCCCAATTTTAGCATGTCATGATTGGGCTTGGATTTGTCTGTCATTGTCACGCTACACATAATATGCTGGTTGGTCGTTCGTAAACCCGTCGACAAGTTTGGTGTCTTCCTAATTGTGGTGTCAATGCCAAGGATTGACCCACCTAAGGTAAATGCATGCATGCCCTAAAATAAGGGTGGTA
The DNA here is from genome assembly GCA_029844215.1 of Przewalskia tangutica. NCBI lineage: Eukaryota > Viridiplantae > Streptophyta > Magnoliopsida > Solanales > Solanaceae > Przewalskia > Przewalskia tangutica. The sequence continues at coordinate 11,015,421 of CM056734.1, forward strand.
TAGCTCTATCTTAAGTTTCTAAGATTTGGTTTTTCTAGACGCGAGGTTCCCGAGCGGACAACTCGAGTGAGAAGGCTACGCGGCTGATCAGACGAACCGATCTAACTCCGCGCAGGCGCCAACTCTCCTAAAATTTGGATATTTTTGAAATTTTTGCGGTGCGCGAGCACACCAAATACGCGAGTGTGTGATTGTGTGAATTTTCCAGAATGGAAGAAATATGAGCGGAATGCCAGTTTAAGGAAAGCAGTAAAGCAAGTAGCAAAAAATAAACAAAATACAACACACAAAATTAAATGCAAAATAATTGCCAAACAATAACCCTAGGTCTGTTGTGGTTAAGAACCTAAAATCCCAATGAGTCGCCATTTCGCCGCACTTTTTCGATCTATGCATTATTTTAAACTCCTGCTTAAAATGCAAGGTTAGAAAATAAAATAAAATGCTAAATATTTAAAAGAATGATAACAAATATTAAAGTGCTAAAAATGCAAAAAGTGCTAGGAATGCAAAAGTGCTAAAGTTTAAAAGGGTGCTAAAATGCTAAAGGGTTGCTAGAATGCTAAGGGTTCGCGGAGTCGCCACCTAATTAATTGGGTGAATTAGGACACCTAAATGTTTAACTAGTTTGAAGTAAAACATTAACTCCATTTTAATGGTCTGCTAAACTTAATGAGATTCTGGGTAAGGGTTCTTTATTAATCTAGAGGGAAGGGGTTAGGCACCCTCTAAGATCCGCTAACTTGCGGTTGTCCTGCCAAACCTAGGGTAATTATTATGTTCAAAGAATGCATGTTTTGAAGGGTATTTAAAATATTTAAAACACTTAAGATGTATTTTGACAAAGAGAAAATGCAAGATTATGTTTGAAATGTCTTTAGCGGAAAACATGCGTTCATAAAAATGTTTTAATGACATGAAAAATGTGTGTTTACAAAATCATATGAAAAATACCTATTATGCAAAGACTAAAAAAAAAGGATTTATTATGCATGTTAGCACGAGTTCATAAAAAATAGATTTCTCCTGTTACTAATATCTTAGCTACCTGAATATTTATGTCGGTGGGACATTGTTAGAATCTAATATGATTTAAGCGAATATTAAAAATATTAACTTAAAGGAACAAGCCAATTTCTAATTGTCGAATCAATTTTAAATGGTGACCCAAAGTTTAAATGTTCTAGGCAACTTACTGCTAATGTACGAGTGTTAGACAGTTAATTACACGAATAAACGGGGCGGGATAAGAAATAAAAGGACTCGACAGAGTAGCGATGCTATTCACGGCCGTTTGGAACTCCCGACGTGGATAGAGAAATGCACATAGACGCAGTATTCATTTGGAGTAGCTCGTGATGAGTCTCGCCACGAGACTCTTCGCTTCGCCTCCGACGTGCCATGTAAAAATAAGAAAAATAAGGATTAGTACCAACCCAGAATTTTATCAAGAATGATGAATGGGCATTTAGCATAGAGGATATTCAACATATTCTAAACTTGTCAATTAATAAACAAGCATTTAGCAAAAATAGACTCAACAGATCCATGAATAATGCGGGGTCAAGCAGTAGCAAACAAGGTGAGCTGGCAATGAACAAAGCAAGAAGAAGCAAAGTGGCTTAACCCATAAATGAGCATTTAGCAAACATAATGCATTTCAAACCCTGTATCCATAAGAAAACAGTGAGGATCGGCAAGGCAAGCAGCAGTAGCGTAAACGCAATTCAAACAAATTCTAAATGATAAGGTTCGATTCTAAAAAATTCCCCGGTCCTAAAGGCGATTTCACATTTACAAGAAGGCGATTAGCCTCCTATGGTACATGATACGCCTAGATCCGTGATTTCGCAAATGCTCATAGTCAAATGGTCACTCTTGGCAAACCGAGAGGGAAACAGGCTTCATTTTTGTTAGGCATTTTAGCATAAATCGCTCAACAGGTGTAATCATTCCCTGGATTAATTGACCTGGCAGCGACATCTATTGCGACTTGCTAAACATTTACGAAGATGGGACAAATTAAGTAGCCAAGGCATAAAGAACCAACATTTTAAGTAGACAATGTAGATATATATATATATATATATATATGCAACCTGTCAAAGGGAGTAGACATTTTGTTTTCATACAAAAAGGGTTCATCCAAGTCATTTCTTAACTCAACCCTCCCTAAACAGTCTTGATAGTCCACTTAGTCCACTGTATGTATTTAAGGATATGATACAAGATTACAAATTAAGACATGGAATACAACCAAAGATATAGCTTAACATAGTATGGTCTAATCTAATAAGAAATTTAAGGCAAAAGCTTAACAGACAATAACCAGAGCATGATATGATTCAGGAGACGTAAAATACTTATGAAGGATTTCCCTAATTAAGCGGGCATGGCACTTTTAGTTAGGTAGAGTAAGATACTCGATCTCAAACCGACATACCGGGATGCAACAATCGGTTGAACTTGTTGACACCACGTAAACTTTCGATCAATCAACATCACAATCGATATTAGGCAAACGATTTGGCTTATGATATTAAAAGTGAACCCAGAATAGCTTTAAATAATCGTAGTCTAACAAGATAGGCTAAAACATATTGAAGACTTTTATAACAACATTAACAAATATGATCAAGAAGTACCTAATAAAAATACATAAATTCACATAAAGAATCAAATTCGACAGAAAGTGAATTACCTTCTCCTGACAAATAACCGGCAACAGATCAAGTCGCCGGCCCACTCGACGTTTCGGGTTTTGGGTTTGCAATGCGAATGAAAGGGCAAGGTTTTGTTTGTCGGTTTTTGATGGAACTAAAAGAAAGGGTATTTGAACTACCTATTCTCCCGAGTCATCGATCGCTAAGGGGATGTCGAATCGATGCCTGCTGACTTCCCCAACTGAGCTCTGTGTTCGACTGCTGCTGAGGAGTGTCCTCGTCGATGCTATGGGTCTCCTGTCTTGCTCTCGCTTCTCCCGTGACGCCTCTTGTTCGATGTCCCGAATCGATGCATGGGTTTCTCCTATTTTCTGACGTGGTTTCCGTATCTCCTCCGAGCTCAATCGACGCCTGCTCACCCCTTTTCTGATGCCTTTGCATGTTCTTAAATAGCCTCACCCTAGGTTCTAATATTGGTAAGCAATTAGGGCTGATTCTAGGCTGAGATTTCGTAAGAGATTCAGGCCGATTGCAAGTGATTCGTGACGATTTGCATCGATTCGAATGGGTTCGATTTTTAAAGGATTTGTTTGGTTATGGAAAGGTATCGCTGGATTCGTTGGAGAAAGGAAAGGGAATTTTGGATTTGTTTCTGGTAAGAACACGCCGATCGCGCCATGCTGGTAAGGAAGGTCGCCGATTCTCAAAGCAGAATCTCTACCGGTGTTGGAGGGCGCGAGGCGGCGAGGTTTTCTTTAGGTTAGGGTTTGTTCCTCTTCTTAGTCTTGTGGACGACGAATCGCCGTGGGCTAAAGGAGAAATAAGGATAGTCTTTGGGCCGAGTGTTGGCTCGCGACGGTCAAGGGCGTGTGGGCTGATTAAAAGATGGCTGGGTAGTTATTAGGGTATTAGTTTTAAGTAGGTATTTAATTAGTCAATTATTTAGGTGCTAAATTAGTCTAATTATTTAGGTGCTAAATTAGTCTAATTATTGAGATAAAAATAAAGACGGACGCGCTACTTAGTTAATGCTTAATACTTTAACGCGCGCTATTATTTAAATTTTATTATTATGCATTATTGCGAAGTTAAATTAAAAATGAATTGAGTTTAGATTAAATTATTTAAATGCTAAATGCAAGTATGATATTTAAGAATCGTTTAAAGCTTTTTTATAAATGCGACGCTATTAAATGCATGTATTAGATTAAATTGATTTTAAAATACAAATGATTATGAAATTCTTCCGCGTATTAATAAATGCGGCTATGCTACTTGACACGACGTTATCGTTAAATTATTTATTTTATGCATTTATTAATTATTTAAGAATTACGACCAAGCTTAAAGTTAATAAATGCTGGCGCGGGACTCTAAGTGCTTAAAACTCTACGTAAGACGCGATGCCATTATTAAATTGTTTATTTATGCTCAGATTTATGTTTTATTTGCTGCATTTTATCAGAAAAATCATAAAAATTATTTTACAAAATTAGTCTAATTTTATGGTTAATGGCTGGACGGGAGGGTCAAAATTGGGTGTCAACAAGTATACCTAGAGCAAGTCGTGAGGCGAGAATCGAGGTCGATATACATACCAACCGAAAATCCGTAGATGATCATAGGAATGGCTTCTATGGTAGATGATTTCGGTAGAGGTCATATTGTGAAGAGTGCTAGTAGGGAGAATATTTAGAATGTATTCTGATATTTTAGCAGCATATACCCAGAAGGAAGGTGTCACGCCCCGAAACCCGGGCCCGTGACTGGTGCCTTACCCCGGGCACCTTAGTGATACAACATCGTAGTAATCAATGAACATAAAACATAACATGAGACAAATGTATAAAACAATAATCATGAAAACTTGCCTTTCTAAGATATATAAACAATCTTTTAAAGAGAATGCTTTAATCCTTTTACAAACCCCGCCCACAACAAGATTACACTTAAGATTTGCAATAACTATGACGACAGGTTCCCGCCATACCCCTGAATGTAAATACCTACAACCACAGGGGACTATACCACCGACAAGCTTCCGGAGAAACGGAGCTTTCCCAAATGCTGAACTGTGACCCTAAGAGCGAGGATCATCGATCGTGTACCTTTTCCGCGCAGATGAACGCAGCCCAAGGCGAGGTCAAGATAACATGTACCAAGTATGTGAAATCAGAAGTAATATCAGAATCAAATCATAGTAGTCTATATAAAGCAGAGACATGTATGATAACCAAACTACGATTCACAACAACTAAGCGATATGTCAAGTCGTGACTCACGCCTCAAGTCATCACTCAAATATAACAATGGGTCTCACGCCACAACATCAATCATGCCTGTGGAATACCTTCCTCATCGCCATAGCTTTATGATATAACAAAGACTAAGGAACACACACGAACACCGTGTCCCACTGCGCTATAATAACACGCATGCAGGCACGAAGGCATAGCCGACTACTAACACCTACAGCATCAACAAGGTCATGAATCAGATCATAAGATCTGCCTGCACCGCCACATGATCAAAGTCGACCACTTGCCCGCAGATCTAATGCGCGCTAGCCTCGAACTTTCCGCACCCGCATAGGCCAATCGATCGCCCGCATGAGGTATAACCCCGCATCGAGGGTAGCTACTCCCAAAGATCCTCGACTCGCCGTCCGCACGGCCACAAGTGACCGCATGACCACAAGGGCCGCGATCCTCACCTCGAACTTCCGCAGCTCCGCATAAAGCCCTCGACCCGCATGAGGTAGTCTCGAATCATAGTCCATCGACCCGCCCGAAGTCTACCCCAGACGGAGGGCGCTTAACCCTAATCATCTCAAGAGACGAGTGATGTATAATACTATCATAATGCCATCGTTAAACAACATAAGCACAACAAAGGAAAACCCTTTACACAAACATCACAAGATACTAACACACGTAAAGATCCTAGCATGTTTACTTATCAAATCAACAAGAAAGTAATACAAGGCTATCACAAACCAATACAATCAAGTTGTTCACACAAGGTACTTTCTACTAACAAGTTCGAGTATCTAACCCCAACGCATTTCATACATTAAATCTTTAAAAGATCCGCTCCTATCACATAAGTCACACAATACCCGTAGTATAAAATAGAGTGATCTGTTTTTTAAGTAAACCAAAACACTTACCTTTGTAAAATCAAGTAACAACATTATTTTCCAAACGCTCGAGTTTGCCTAATTTCAAATGTTCCAGCTTTCTTATTTTAAAAAGGTTTCGTAGTTCATAGTCTTATTCATTCAAGAATATAATCCTTTTATTAACCAATTGAGAAACATAAGCCTTACATGTAAGTAGGTTATTCTTATTTATAACAATCTTATTACAAAGAATCATGATCTAGGAAATATCATTTTGTCTTATCTTAGCTTCTATGCAGATGGAAGTTTCTACCGGTTTTAATCATACTTAATTTATTCAAAACATTTCCTTTGTTAACGCCGCAGTTGGTTTGTCGATACACATCCCGATTTCCAAAATCAAGAAACATTCTTAAGCCGTTATACCTAACTTCCCATAAAGCTAGTATAACTCTTAAGTTTTCAAAAATACATTACACATATTCTTTCAAAATGATTTATAAACCTTTGAAATACTTCAAGTTCTTCATTAACACATAACAAGTCGCTTATAATCAAATCGCTTACCTTTCAAAACCACAACCCATTTTTCTTACCTACATAAAGTCGTTATAACCAACTTCCCATAAAGCCGTTATAACACTTTATGTTTTACAACAATCAAACACACGTACGCCTACCGCATACATAGTTCACACATATCATGCTAGGAGAGATAGGAAGAGGTTCACATACCTCGCGACGAGTATCGACTAATAGCAAACGCTCCAAACAAATGGCTACTCCTTAAGCCGTGGATCATTCCACACGTAGCACTTCAACCTATAAGGCCACAAGGCACTTATTAACATCGTAGAACATTCTACGTAAAATTCGGCAAAGATCTCCCCCGCCACAACAGAAATCTCCTCTCTATCGAGGCCGCTACCAAGCCAACCAGGGGTTATACATCTAACCCGAACGGTACAATTCTACTATACCGTAATACTACACAAGTCATCAGTAATACACCATGTAATTACGCTCATCAGCCTCCTTATTCTTCAAAGCTTAAGTCAAAAGACATTGCCAACAACTACGTTCGCTTCTATATATAGTATACTTCAACTATATATTCTAACAACATGTAATATCCAATTACAATAGGGACAAGATAATTACCTCGATAAGCCCATAATTATCCGAGTTTAAAGTCGATCCTTAGCAATGTTTCGCTTCCTACACCGGTGCTCCGTCCCGCCCAAACAACCCTTAAGTTCTAACCAACTTCTACAAAGCACTCCAACTAACCACGGAGATTTTCCTTAGTGGTTTCCTTTGGACCGACGGGAAGTATGATAGTATTTCGGCTTTTCAGATAGATATAACCTTAGAATACTACAAGGTATAAGGCTAAGGTATTTGGGCATAATAACAATACTTTTGAGAGTATTTCACAACCAAGTGTGGTAATTTACGAGAACACCCCAAGGCAGTGGTGCTCTACCGGGCGGCCTACTAGGAAGGAGAGAGGTGCTCTCGCCACAAGGCCACATGAAAGGGGAGGGAGGCTCTTGACGAGAGTCAACAAGAGGAGAGAGAGGGTTCTCAAGACTTAGAGATTCGGAGGATGGGAAGTCTTCAGGGAGTGGTATTTATAGGGTAAGCAAAGGCCAACCAAGGGCCAAGATCTAGCCAAGTGTTATGCAAGTGTAGGCCAAGATGTGCCCAAGTGCCCCTAGTCCCTACTCCACAAATCCTCACAAAATATCTCACCAACTGACCTTCAAACGCCCAAGCGTCCCTAACTCCACTCAACTCGGGTGACAAGTGTCGCCTCTCGTTGGTCCAAAACATTTCATCTCTCTAAAAATCCGCAAAATAAGAAAAGACATAGCCGGAATTTTCCTCGCAAGTTATGTAAAACGTCATTTAAAAACGACTCTAATTCCAGACTGGCCCAAATGTCATTCTACTAAGCCACTCTGGGGGTGACACGTGTCACCCTCCTAATGGCCCAAAATAAAACATCTTCCAAAATATCCACAATGGCCAAAATCTCAAAACAAAGGGTTCTACAAAACCAGAATTTCACCCGTGGCCCCACGTGACCATTTCCAAAATAAAATTCCATAATTCTCTAATATTCCAGAAGTCCGAATACCAAACTGGGAATCCAATTCCCATTAACGAACCTTTTTCCTTTACAAAACCTAAACTTTTCCGTGGAAAATCGCCTCTTTCTTCCTTTCCATCTTTCGTCAGATTCTCGCACGCACGCCCTCGCATACATACTCGGAACTACGGGTATAACATTCTTCCTTAGAAACATTCGTCCCAATGTTCCTTCTAAGTCTCAAACGAACGCTGCGCAAGATAGTCTTCACTACTATACTTACGAAACAATCCGCCACACCGCCACGTAAATACCCACGCAAAATACCTACATCCAAGTCCACGAGGAAACACCTCTAACATCACCACAAATAATACGCTTTTGTCACTTTGTCGCGAGCCTTGCTCCAACGACCCAACAAATGGTACCGGCCGCACGCGATCACCGTTCGCCGTGACACTAATTCTTACTACATTTCGAGCATCGCTTCAGATCCAAAACTCTGGTTACTATCTCTAACGTGGTCATTATTATCGAACACTCTGGACGGATCTTCGATACTTCCCAACATAACAATACGGCGATCGGACGATCGCCTCCTAAGTCGGACGCAAGAATGCTAACCTATAGGCAACCCGCCTATTATTCACATTAACTCAAAAGGCCCAATGTAACCCAAGCAGTTCCTCTGCTCTCAAAACTCGTCACACCCTAACCACCGTCACTGAACAAACTCAACCAACTACTCGAGCCTTGCCAACATCGAACCAATCGACCGACAACTTGCATTTCTTCCCTACAAGGCTTCATAAGACGACATCCGATCACCGAAATGGTAGCTTAAACACTTCAACCGAGACAACGATCCTCACTACCCCCATCGCCCGACTCGGGTCGAACGATCCACGAACTCAGACTGGTTAACTAAATTTGGGCCTAACACCCTCACGACCTTATCACAAGTGACCACCACAACCGAATTTCACCACCATACAAAGCCGCGGTTGACCCGCAACGCGGGCCTCAACCCGACCCGCAACGCCGCAACACACTAGCTTCCCGAGGAAAACTCTCACTAATCACGCATTTAAAACCTAGCGCCTTCTTAGCTCAACCACCCTCTTCATTTCACACTACTTAGGACCTATCCCCAAACACACCACGCACTATGCACTCCTATAAGTGGTCAAACATAAACATACGCCTCTACCCGAGACGGCCTTACCTCTAAGGTCTCTACGCCAAAACTCTAAGGCTCACACTTCTATCCCCAACATCTTACTCTGCTAAACAACCATGATTTCTAATCACAACTAACATATCGCTACTGTAACATAGCACTTAAGGTATACTCACCTTATCACACAAACAAAATTCTGTAGGGTTTAGGATACGTCAGCATCTACCGCTTCACTCCCCTATGTCGTCTAATCGAACCCGCCTGCAGGCGCATAGTTAAGGAAGGTGACGAACTACCCACCTGCATCAAGACAAAATCCTTCTACTAGGTCACCTATTCGACATATGGCCCCGACGGCCACAGTACAACAAGTATCAATCTAAAAGACGACATTCCCGATGACGCTCACACGTTGAATCGAAAACCCCGAGTCTCGACCAACTCCTGCATACCCCGAACGCATCAATCCCGGGGACCTCTTTGCACCGGGCGGATGTGCATAATCTAATCCACGCGAGGCGACTTGCCTCGGTTACCAAAGGACCTAGCCGCCCGCCCCTTCTCGATGTCCTCGTTAACCCGCCGATCTCTACGCTTCTACCGCCGCGTATAAGCCCGCTCATAGGCCATGCTCACGCCTAGTCAAGAATTACTCTTGTACAACCCTCTCTTTAGATAGTCATCAAGACTCGCGCAGACATCGGTATATTCTTCCGTAGCCACATCCATAGCTAGTAATGTGGTCGCTCTCGCACCTATATTCTCTGCTCCCAATCGTGGAACCGGCGTTCAAATATCACGGCCGCAGCAGAATCGCCGCCGCTAAACTCACTGGGCTAGTGACGAGCATAACTCCCGAACAAAACACCGCCTGTGTGGTAATTGGGCTCGTGCCCACGCAACCCTCCGAACTCAACTCGCAGCCTCCTCGGCCGCTTTGCCTCCCGGCCCGGTTGCCTACGCGAGGCATAACAATAAGTGGAAAGAATTTCGCCGAGGGTCCAACTTTCAACACCGCCTAAGGCACGATCTCAGAGTGAGAAGAATAGAAACCATCCTAAATATCCTATAGCCTCTCGACATCGCGTAGTGCACAACACACCGATAATCAAGACTCTACCGATACGGCTCAGACACTTTCCGAGGATTAATCGCTCGATACCACTCACGCCCAAACCGGCCCGTGATCGTGCCTTACCCTGCACCTTAGTGATACAACATCGTAGTAATCACGAACATAAAAACATAACATGAGACAAATGTATATAAAACAATAATCAGGAAAACTTGCCTTTCGATATATAAACAATCTTTTAAAGAGAATAGCTTAATCTTTTACAAACCCCGCCACAACAAGATTTCATGCACTTAAGATTTGCAACACCTATGACGGGACAGGGCCCCGCCATACCCCTGAATGTAAATACCTACAACCACAGGGGACTATACCACCGACAAGCTTCCGGAGAAACGGAGCTTTCCCAAATGCTGAACTGTGACCCTAAGAGCGAGGATCATCGATCGTGTACCTTTTCCTCGCAGATTTAACGCACTTCGGGCGAGGTCAAGACAACATGTACCAAGTATGTGAAATCAGAAGTAATATCAGAATCAAATCATAGTAGTCTATATAAAGGTGAGACATGTATGATAACCAAACTACGCTCACAACAACTAAGCAACATATGTCAAGTCGTGACTCACGCCTCAAGTCATCACTCAAATATAACAACGGGTCTCACGCCACAACATCAATCATGCCCGTGGAATACCTTCCTCAACGCCAGCTTATGATATAACAAAGACCAAGGAACACACACGAACACCGTGTCCCACTGCGTACATAATAACACGCATGTGGTAAGTACGAAGGCATAGCCGACTACTAACACCTACGCATCAACAAGGTCATGAATCAGATCATAAGATCTGCTCTGCATCGCCACATGATCAAAGTCACCACTTGCCCGCAGATCTAATGTGCGCGTCTAGCCCTCGAACTTTCCGCACTCCGCATAGGCCAACCGATCGCCCGCATGAGGTATAACCCCGCATCGAGGGTAGCTACTCCCGGCAAAGATCCTCGACTCGCCGCCCGCACGCCACAAGTGACCGCATGACCACAAGCGGCCGTGATCTCAACTCGAACTTCCGCAGCCCGATAGCCCTCGACCCGCATGAGGTAGTCTCGAATCATAGTCCATCGACCCGCCGAAGTCTACCCGCACGGAGGCGCCTTAACTCCCTAATCATCTCAAGAGATGAGTGATGTATAATACTATCATAACAGCTTATCGTTAAACAACATAAGCACAACAAAGGAAAAACCCCTTTACACAAACATCACAAGATACTAACACACGTAGCATCCTAGCATGTTTACTTATCAAATCAACAAGAAAGTATTACAAGGCTATCACAAACCAATACAATCAAGTTGTTCACACAAGGTACTTTCTACTAACAAGTTCGAGTATCTAACCCCAACGTACTTCATACATTAAATCTTTAAAAGATCCGTTCCTATCACATAAGTCACACAATACCCGTAGTATAAAATAGAGTGACTGTCTTTTTAAGTAAACCAAAACACTTACCTTTGTAAAATCAAGTAACAACATTATTTTCCAAACGTTCGAGTTTGCCTAATTTCAAATGTTCCAGTTTCTTATTTTAAAAAGGTTTCGTAGTTCATAGTCTTATTCATTCAAGAATATAATCCTTTTTATTAACCAATTGAGAAACATAAGCCTTACATGTAAGTAGGTTATTCTTATTTATAACAATCTTATTACAAAGAATGCATGATCTAGAAATATCATTTTGTCTTATCTTAGCTTCTACGCAGATGGAAGTTTCTACCGGTTTTAATCATACTTAATTTATTCAAAACATTTCCTTTTGTTAACGCCGCAGTTGGTTTGTCGATACACATCCCGATTTCCAAAATCAAGAAACATTCTTAAGCCGTTATACCTAACTTCCCATAAAGCTAGTATAACTCTTAAGTTTTCAAAAATACATTACTACACATATTCTTTCAAAATGATTTATAAACCTTTTGAAATACTTCAAGTTCTTCATTAACACATAACAAGTCGCTTATAATCAAATCGCCACCTTCAAAACCACAACCCATTTTTCTTACCTACATAAAGTCGTTATAACCAACTTCCCATAAAGTCGTTATAACACTTTATGTTTTACAACAATCAAACACACGACGCTCACCGCATCACATAGTTCACACATATCATGCGCCAGAGAGATAGGAAGAGGTTCACATACCTCGCGACGAGTATCGACTAATAGCAAACGCTCCAAACAATGGCTACTCCTAAGCCAAGTGATCATTCCACACGTAGCACTTCAACCTATAAGGCCACAAGGCACTTATTAACATCGTAGAACATTCTACGTAAAATTCTAAAGATCTCCCGCCACAACAGAAATCTCCTCCTCTATCGAGGCCGCTACCAAGCCAACCAGTGGGTTATACATCTAACCCGAACGGTACAATTCTACTATACCGTAATACTACACAAGTTCATCAGTAATACGCCCTATGTAATTACAGCTCAGCTTCCTTATTCTTCAGCTTAAGTCAAAAGACATCGCCAACAACTACGTTCGCCTATATATAGTATACTTCAACTATATATTCTAACAACATGTAATATCCAATTACAATAGTGGACAAGATAATTACCTCGATAAGCCCATAATTATCCGAGTTTAAAGTCGATCTCAGCAATGTTTCGCTTCCTACACCGGTGCTCCGTCCGCTCCAAACAACCCTTAGAAGTTCTAACCAACTTCTACAAAGCACTCCAACTAACCATGGAGATTTTCCTTAGTGGTTTCTGCCAGGACCGACGGAAGTATGATAGTATTTCTGGCTTTTCAGATAGATATAACCTTAGAATACTACAAGGTATAAGGCTAAGGTATTTGGGCATAATAACAATACTTTTGAGAGTATTTCACAACCATGGTAATTTACGAGAACACCCCAAGGCAGTAAGGCTCTACCGGGCGGCCTACTAGGCGGGAGAGGTGCTCGCCACAAGGCCACATGAAAGTGGGAGGGGAGGCTCTGACGAGAGTCAACAAGAGGGAGGAGAGGGTTCTCAAGACTTAGAGATTGAGAGGACGGAAGTCTTCAGCGGAGTGGTATTTATAGGTAAGCAAAGGCCAACCAAGGGCCAAGATCTAGCCAAGTGCTATGCAAGTGTAGGCCAAGATGTGCCCAAGTGCCCCCTAGTCCCTACTCCACAAATCCTCACAAAATATCTCACCAACTGACTTCAAACGCCCGCCGCGTCGTCTAACTCCACCAACTCGGCGTGACAAGTGTCGCCTCTCGTTGGTCCAAAACATTTCATCTCTGAAAAATCCGCAAAATAAGAAAAGACATAGCCGAATTTTCCTCGCAAGTTATGTAAAACGCTTCATTTAAAAACGACTTAATCCTGACTGCGCCCAAACGTCATTCTACTAAGCCACTTGTGGGTGACACGTGTCACCCTCCTAATGGCCCAAAATAAAACATCTTCCAAAATATCCACAATGGCCAAAATCTCAAAACAAAGCTGGCCCCACAAAACCGTAAATTTCACCCGTGGCCCCACGTGACCATTTCCAAAATAAAATTCCATAATTCTCTAATATTCCAGAAGTCCGAATACCAAACTGGGAATCCAATTCCCATTAACGAACCTTTTTCCTTTACAAAACCGGAAACTTTTCCGTGGAAAAATCGCTTCTTTCTTCCTTTCCAATCTTTCGTATTCTCGCACGCACGCCCTCGCATACATACCTCGGAACTACGGGTATACCGTATGAGGAGGGAGGCATGCATCAATAGGGTGTGAATCATATTATTAATGCACGTATGATTCTTTCACTTTTACCGTCAGCGCGAGGTGAGGACAGGAAAAGCGAAAAACCATGCCATTATTTTTACAAAATCGGTGAAACATAGAGTTATTGAATTCACGATCATTATCGCACTGAAATGATTTTATAATTTTTCCAAATTGTGTGTGGATAAACTTGCGAAACTCAAAAAATTTGCAAACACTTCCGATTTAAATTTAAGAGGATATAACCAAACATAGTGTGAAAAATCATAAAGCAACACAAGATAATATTTATGACCGAGAGAACTAGAGATATGAGATGTCCATAAATCGACATGTATAATATCAAAAGGAGCAAGTGTAACACTAGTAGATGATTTAAACGGAAGACGAATATGTTTGCCTAAAGAGCAAGAAACACAATTTTGGGCAAGTTTCCCATTACAAACAATGAAATTGTTGCCTTTAAGAAATTAAAAACTGGGACTCCTGGATGACCAAACTCATTATGCCAAGTTGAAGAAGAAACAACCGCTAGAGTGACGGGAGAGTAAGATCTGACAGCGGAGGTGGAAGTGAATGGATAATGATCCCCGTGCTATTGCATCTCGTAAGAGGTGTCCCCGTATGAAGATTCTTCACAGTAAAACCAAAAGGATCAAAATTCACGGAGACTGAATTATTACGTGTAAATTAGCGGACAGTTATGAGGTTCTTAATCATGTGTGGGGCATATAGGGTGTTTTTGAGGGAGAAGGGTGGATGAAGAGGTTGTGTGTATGATGTACTATACACTTTAATCGAATGCGTCATTCACTACCAATCAGAACATATCGAGGATGCTTTAAACTAAATGCTTAGGGATAGTACCGCAGATTGGGTGACGTGAGACGTGACTCGAGTCCACGTACTCGTATTGTCGCCGCTGCATGGAGAAGCGTGTGAATGTCCGCCCCAACTCAGCTGGTGTCATGCCGGATGAGGGTCGCAAACCCGACTCGTACGGCGGACTCGCTGCGGGCCGGAGCAAGGCCCAACAAATTAGGTAAGAATACGGATTGTAGGTCACTGCATCGAATGGACTCGTGTCGCGACTGAACCGGGCGCCGCGACCAGATCGGGCGCCGCGCGCTATGTGCGACCGGCCGGCGAGGCGCGCCCGCTTGTTCTCGCGATCCATGCCGCTTGCCGCCGCTGGTTCTGCTGACCGCGACGCCTTCCGCGCGACCGCCACTTTTCCACAGCCCCCGCCGTGGTTGAGATTTTTCCGCGGCGTTGTTCGGTGGCGCTTTCGACCGCTAATGCCTTCTGACTGTGCTCATCCTGCTTAGAACGTCGAGTCTCTTCAAGCAATAACTTCGAGCGAACTTTTTTAAAGGTGGGTAACAGATCTGCTTGTTGAATCATGGTGGCCAAAGTATCATATTCGTCTTTAGGAAGACCAACAATCAATTGTAACACCGCTTAGTATCGCGAATGTGCTCGCTGACAAAGAACAAGTCGATCCGCAAGAGCTTTAATCGCTTGCGATTTCACCACATTGGAAAAGTTTTCAAGACGTGTATTGTTAAATTGCTCCTCTAAATACACCGCACGGGTATGCTTATTGTCCTGAAAAATTTCCTCCAAACGATTTCATAACCCAAGGGCTGTGACGCCAGATTTCATGATAGTAAGAAGAAGGTCGTGAGAAATACTATCATAAATCCACTGTTTGACACCAGCGTCTAGACGACTCCAAGTAGACTCATCAACCTTCGGAGGGCGCGGAATGGTGTCATCGATGTGATCAAACACGTTATAAAGACATGCATGATTACGAAACAGTTCAACCCAGGAAGAATACTGACTGTTTTCTTGATCAAGAATAATGGGTATATGGTTCTTGATGTTGGAAACAGTTAGGGCAGGATGAAAAAGGGTGGTGGGATTTGTGAAGGTAGAGGCGTCCGAAAGTGTGGAAGAATCAGGGATAACCATTTAGAGAAGAGAAGAAAGGAAAAACAAAACCCGAAAAAACAGAAAAAAATTCGGGAGGGCCGCGACGTAGGAGAGTCAGCCGGCGGCTGTGGAAGAGAAATATTTTTAGAGTTTTGTTTATTTGGCTCTTGATACCATGTTAGATGATATTAATCTCTCTTGGGGAGTCTTTCATTAATATCAAAGTATATATAGAGTACAATATTCATCTCTTATACAATAGGAATCATATGCCTATATAAATGAAGAATTATAGTCTTACCATAATTATATAAAAATATTTTAATTATGAGTAGAAAATATATTGTTAGATAAATTTTACACGTTTACCATAAACCTACCTTTTTACACACTCTACATACTGCCAAAACTCAAACCACACAGCATACGACTGTGGTTTTTCACTTTTCATACGACTCCAAATTTCGTCCTTATTAGCTTTTTTAGTCTTGACAGTGCAAAAAGAATACCAAACATTGGAGTTTGGGCAAAGCATTTTCTGGTCACTGGTCAGCTTGGCCCCCGTTAAACATGGTACAGTCGCTAGTTGGAACATGTTCTTCACTATGTGACACCTCTTGTGAACACGTCCTTGCTGGGCATTCTGTAAATATGTTAGGCGAATATATACTCCTACTTATTAATTTTAAATAATAAATTTTGTATTAAGTAAATCAAATAACTTCTTTTATAATTTAAAATTCAAACTCTAGCTATTCCTCTGCCTGTATATTATTTCTTGTCGAAGGAAAGAACTGTGTGATTATCATTTTTGTTTTTTATACAATAGTTATAGGAAAACATCATCTCTATTTTATCTTTGTTGGTCTCCCTTAATTTTAAAGATGTACTTATTATGAAAAAAGATAACAAAGTAGATATTAAAACATAACAACTCTTTCCTTATTTCTCAAACTCATCCGATCAAATAATGTCACATAATTTGAAACGGAGAGAGTATAGTTTTTCACAGGGTTATTCTTATAATTTCTACTTTTTATATGTTTCAGTTTATGCCTTCCTACATGCAAACTCCAAGCTGCTCTATTCAAACAAACCAGAATGCAGTGACTAGCCCTTAGAATTAACAAATCTTTTTAATTAAAACACCATAAAAACTTAGATAACCGAACAAACATTTTTTATTCATCATATTTTAATCTCAAACATTCTTTTTTTTGTCACGAAAAGTCTAAAAATGCTGCACGCTTGGAATTATAATTACCAAACTTCCATTGCTTGGGAGATGAACCCTCACATTACTGATAAATTAAATAAATAGAACACTTTTGAGGACGCCCATGTCCAAAATGCTTGTCCAGTTTTTTAATATTATATGCATAGACTTCTTAATCATGCTTTATGCTCTCGTGCTTATTTACTGTAGGTGTTTCTCCTTTCTAACTCTTGCTTATTGTATTTTATACATTTATAATTATAACCAACTTATGCTGTCTTTTGGCTTTGAAATACCCAATGTATACTTCAAATTAAAACTTTAGTTATCCGAAGCCCTAGATCAGTTGGTCTTGGCGTATGATCCTCATGAGTGGTGTGGGAGAGCCGGTCACAAGTTCAAACCCCGCAGAACGCTCGACTGCATTCGCCTTGAGGAGCGCTCACACTGACTTGCAAGTGTGGTTTAAGCGAATCGACGTGGTTTGCGCGCCATCACATGCGTCCCGGTTTACCTCGCGACTGAAAGAAAGATAGCGCCAGTTCCTTCACAACAAAAAAATTAAAACTTTAGTTAACTAATCAATAATCTAATAATTCGTGTGCTTCTGAAAAGTTAATAATTAGGACACAATTGCGTCCTCTTCAATCTTCATGTCACGTTTGTACTTCGAATTAGTGGCATTGATACGTTGCTCGAGATCACAATTATTTTCCCTTTTTAATGCCTGATTACCTCTTATGAGTGGAATACAGAATTCAATAGAAAATGAAATCATTTGTCTACCTTTATTCCATAGTTATCAAAGCTACATAGTATCATAATTTTCTTTGTGAGAATGCGGACAATTAATTATTAATTTCTTTTTATAAATTCAATTGGAGTGATAAATGATTAAAATCACAAATGGATCGTTAACACTTTGTTTGACTGGGTGTAACGTATTGTTTCATAATTTATAGTATCGTATTATAATGTGTTGTATTGTATTGTTTTGATTAACACAATATTTGGCTAGATTGTATCGTTACCCGTCGTGACATAATCTCACACATCAACGACTTCAAGGATAAGCCTACAAGAAAAGTAGGGTACGAGATAGAGCTATCATAAAAAAGTAGGATAATATTAAAATAGAATTATTAGATAATAAAAATGAGAAATAAAGATAAAGTAATGACGCGATAACACCAAATCGTGCGTTACATAAAATGAACAATCAAAACAAACATTGTATTTAAACTAACAACACAATACAATACAATATAATAGGTAACAACCATCCAAACAAGCTGTAAGAGAATGCCTGTCATTTATAATACGCTATCGCATACTTAAGCTATCAGCAAACGACGATGCCCAACTAGTCTTATCTCTGTGTCAATAGTAAATATGTAAGCAATGTTCTTTATCTTTAATTTATTCATATGACAGTATAATTTCATTTTAGGATATTCAAAAAATGAAACACAACTCTATTGTTTCGTAATAAATTTTATTAGTCTCAAAGATACAATTAATTAACTAGTGTAATATGATGTGATTTTCTTTTTAATAGACAAGAGGGGAAAAACAAACTTATGTCTAGCCTTAGGTTATTAGATTGCTGAACTCAGAGCATTGAAAGACATGGAGATGACTTCAATTGCTAGTCTTCCAATGATAAAAAGATCAAATTCCTAAATAGCAAGATTATAAGAAGGGAAAACATCTGAATAGCTCAGCTCGAGTATTCTTTTTTCAAAATAAAAGTTCATAACAATGCGAATAGAAAATATTGTGAGCATCGTAAGAGAAAAATAAACTATCGGTTTGAAAATGTCTAAATAGATATAAAACAGACGTCCGCGATTATGTTCGTTTTCTTGAATGTTACCCATGGCTAGAGTTCAAACAAAAATAACTGAATTCAATCACATATGATTGAAGTTCAAACAAAATGACTAATTTTCAGTCTTAAGAATAGAGTTGCAATTTTTTACGCAATCACAGATATATGGATTAAATAGTGGCCGAAAATGTACACTTCGGCCTGCTTTAATGAGGGCCCGTCTTCCGATTTACTCTTTTTTATGGGCCTAATCAAATCATTTATAGGATAGGCCCAAGCCTTATTGGCAAGGCCCATTATCTCCAAGAGCCGTTTGATACGTAGGAGGGCTATAAATATAATAGAGACATAATTATACAAGAAATAGATGAGGCATAATATTATTTACTCTGGTGTTTGGTTGATCTGGTGAAAAAATGGGGTGTTTGGATGATCATGTTAAAGCCAAGAATATAGTATGTATCTTTAATCAGACAATATGTATGATCCCACCTGACATTAACTCAAGACTAGACTTCCTCATATTCTATGAAAAAATACATTCTTCTCATTAGTTGGGACTTGGGAGTTATTTTTTGTCATAATCATTTTGTTATTAATGGAAAATCTACAGGCGAAGTGATAGCAAAATTGAGCAAGTGTAGCTTCCATTCCAAGTAGTTACAAAAGGGAGGAGCAGAAGAAAGAAGTCACTCAAAAATTTAAAATTCTCGTGATACATATTGTGTTTTTCCTAACTGTCAGCTAAAGCCAGCCTCTGTTTATGAGTTTCAGTTGGCAACTTGACATCAGTGGCCAATCCAATAGCTTGAAGAAACCTCACTACATACCAAGTCATATCAAGTTGCCACCATTCTAACCCGTGCCTAGCCGAGTACTCGAATGCATGGTGGTTGTTGTGCCAACCCTCTCCAAATGCAAGCAATGCCACCCACCTATACATTGGATCAATCAATTATCATGACATAGCCCAATAGAGAAAGAGATATTTTCTTCTGTTCAATTTTATGTTGCACTTTTAGTCTGTCCTTGCTATGTTTCAAAACTAATTAATCTTATTATTTCCGTTTAACTTAATGACATGACTTGTTTGGACCACTTAAGTTCACTCTTCTACGAAGAGAGAATATAAAAAGACAAGAGAAACCCTTACCACCTCTCATTTGATTGTTGATATAACTGTTAGAATATTCTAGAATAGAATATTTTAGAGTTAATACCATTATTATAGTAATATTGTGTAGTATCTTATATTAATGTAGTATCTTATAGTATATGGTAAGTAGTTTAATGTATAGGAATATTTTTAGGATTATTCTATATTCTTCCTAATTAGTGTAAAGATGTATATATTCTTACCTAATGGGACAAAATCTTTTGAGGAAAATATTCTATCATGGTATCAAGAGCTTAGGAAAAAGATTTATCTTCCTAACACCAAAATTGTTTTTTTCTTTTTTTGTTTTCGAATTTCGTCTCCTCCAAACCGAAATTTTGAATTCTTTATTTCCTGTTCATCGTGTTTTTGTGTTTTTCATCAAACTATTATCAACATGTCTGAATCCAAATCGTTTTATCACCCAGCCCTCACAGTTTCCAATATCAAAACTCATGTTCCCATAACCTTACAAATGGAGAATGTGCATTATGCTTCCCGCGAACTTTTCAAAATATGTTGTCGTTTCACCGTTCTTCACCACATCATTTCCAAAAAGACAAAGAAAAAGTCTTGACAACTGATGAAGACAAAGAATTATGGGATGTCCTAGATGCCATCGTTTGGTTGAATATATTCAACAATATCCACTGATTTGTCAGACACGATCATGGAAACAGATTCTAAGGCAATTGATGCTTGAATCGATTACGGACATTTTTATGATAATCAAAATTCCCGCAGCTTGCTTTGGAACAAGAATTCTCCAAAGGTTGATATGGAGGATTTTCCTAATGCGTCCGCTTATTGTCAACGCCTAAAGTGTCGGATCAATTAAAAATGTTGTTCCCCGCCTCCGACAACCGCTTGGTTCTACAACTTGTCACGGATTGACAGAGGCATATAGCGGAGTTGTCACCGTTATCCGTCAAAGTAACCCACTCGCTATTCTACAAAGCAAGATCTATGTTAATCCTAAGAACAAGGTTTTTCTAAAAAGGTCGCTAACACAATCGAATTCCGCATACGGTCACCAATGATGGAAATAACCGGTAAAAAGGACGGCATGGAAATAAAAAGGTGGAAACCGCAATGTAAACGGAATAATCTGACTCCGGCGCGACGGAATTCCATGGTTACGGCCCGGCATGGCGCATGGGGAAGTAGGCAGGCGCAAAGAAGAATAAGCAGCTGGCTCGCCACAATGGACTTGGCCGGACTCCTTCTACTTCCTACTACAAATCGCCAGCCCACTTTCAACTACCCAAAGAATCACCATTGTGTTCACTTTCTGCCAAAATTTACCATCGGGAGCAGCTGAGCAAGAATCGATTTGGGCCACCAAAGAGCTGGCCAACAGCGAGCAAAGAAGAAGAGTTCGGGCTCGCCAAGAGCTGGGCCAACAATGGAGCAAAGAAGAAGCAGTTCGGGCCACCAAAGAGCTGGCCTCAGGCAGAACGAGGCCCACTCAACAGCCACAATCGGCGAAATTGAACATGTCATGCACACGCCGCTTAATCCACTGCATACCGAATGGTATATGGACTCAGTGCAACGTCACATATGACGTCATCCCAAGGTAATCTTACGCCCTATTTTAATTTGAGCAAATCAAATGGTATAATCATTTAAATGGCCATTCCATTCCAATAAAAGGTTATGGTTCTACTAAATTGTCCAAACCAAATCCACCATTAGCCTTGAAAATGTTATTCATGCACCACAATTAATCAAAACCTAATCTCCGCTCAAAGTTTACTTGATAACCGGTTACCGTAACTTTGATCCTTTTGGTTTTACCGTGTGTGATTTTCAGATGGACACGACTAATGAGACGTGATAGCCGTGAGAACTTTATCCAGCCATTTCACTACTACAACCGCATAAGAAACACTTTAATTTTGTCGCTTTTAATTCCAATTTATGGCATGAACGTTTGGGACATCCGAGAGTCTGCTTTAAACTCTCTCAAACGCATAATTCAATTTCATGTACACGAACTCTTAATAAGTGTCGACGTGTCCTTTGGGTAAGCATATTCAACTACCTTTTAGTCTTCTTCTAATTGCACTTTTTGCCATTTGAGACTATACATCGTGATATTTGGACATCCCCGCTGAGCTCTTCGGGGCATATATATTATTTGCTTATTTTAGATGATTACTCTAAATTCTTGTGGACATTTCCCATATCGAAAAAATCACAAGTGTTTTCTACATTCCTTAGTTTTAGAGCTTTCATCCAAAAACAGTTTGAAAGGGATATCAAAACATCCAATGTGATAACAAGTGAGTTTGATAATAGACAATTCGGGATTTTTGCAAAACAAATGGTTTGAATTTTCGCCTACGCCCCACACATCTTCTCAAAATGGACAGGCGGAACGCAAATACGAACCATAAATAATATTGTCAGGACATCCCTTGCTCATGCCTCACTTCCCCCTAACTTTTGGCATCATGCACTTCAGATGGCTACTTATTTGTTGAATATACTACCAAACAAACATACATCACACCAAACACCCCTTCAATTACTATACCTTCGGAAACCGACATACTCTCATCTCCGGGTTTTTGGGTGCTTGTGTTTTCCATTGTTCCCATCCACCACCATCCATAAATTACAATCGAGATCTACTCCATGCGTTTTTTTGGGATACCCATCCCATCATCGGGGATATAAGTGTTATGACCTATCCTCCAATAGGATTTTTATTAGTCGTCATGTTATCTTTGATGAAACTCAATTCCCATTTAGAAAAATCAATGAGTCACAATCTCCCACTTATGAGTTTTTGGATGCTGGAATACACCGAATTTTTACCCAATCATTGTCCCATAGTTCGGTCACTGCTACTGCTAATGGACAAAATTCTTTTAACCCATTACCCGTGTCATTACCAAATGGCGATCAACCCACTGTCTTGGACACTGATACACATTCGGGCTCATGTGCTTTGACACCTACCAATAGCAACCTCCCCCCTAATGCAACCCAAGCCCCTGATCCAGGCCCAGCTTTACAAATACCACATTTGGCGATGGCGCCCACCCACCGCCCGACAACACGCCCAACCACCGTAGTCAACATGGTATTGTCAAACCCAACACTAAATACAGCCTTCACACCCAAGTTTTCAAATCACCTTTACCATGTAACCTTGTGTCTGCTCTGAAAGACCCAAATTGGAAAATGGCCATGGATGATGAATATCAAGCTCTTATTAAAAATAGGACATGGGATTTAGTGCCCCGTCCATCTAATGCTAACATCATTCGGTCTATGTGGATTTTTACCCATAAAGAAAAATCTGATGGTTCTTTTGAGCGGCATAAGGCCCGTCTTGTAGGTGATGGGAAGACGCAGCAGATTGGTATCGATTGTGGAGAGACATTCAATCCAGTAGTCAAACCAGCTACTATTAGAACAGTGCTCAGCTTGTCTCTCTCCAGAGGATGGTCACTTCACCAGTTGGATGTTAAAAATGCATTTCTCCATGGTTACCTAAATGAGATCTGCATACGCACCAACCATCGGGCAGAGATCCAAAATATCCCAATCATGTATGCCGCTAAACAAGTCTTTGTATGGCCTCAAACAAGCACCTGTGGCACGTATCGCGGCTATGCGATTTTGTATCACGATGGGGTTTTCACACACCGGTCCGATAATTCTCTTTTATCTATCATCGTGTAATCATACGACTTATCTTCTATCAGATGTGGATGATATTATTCGACACCTTCCTCGCACTCTCTTCGCAAGAATATCATGTCTCACCGTTCGTAATTTGCTATGAAGGATCTTCGTCCATTGCACTTCTTTCTAGGAATCACGTGACAAGACACGCAGCGGCTCTTTCTCTCCCGTAAAGACGCGATCCGAGATCGTGGAACGGCCGAATGGCCTCTTGCAAACCTCAAGAACACCGGTGGATACAAAGTCCAAATTAAGTGCCATCTCTAGCAAACCTTTTGTTGATCCAACATTATACCGCAGCCTTAGCAAAGCGCTGCAATATCTCACTTTTACTGCACTGCACATAACTTACGCCGCATAACAAGTGTGCCTATTCACGTAATCCAATGGAAGAACATACGCAAGCACTCAAACGGATTAGACGCTACATTAAGCGGCACTCGTGAATATGGATTACATCTTTACCCATCTTCGTCTCCAAACTTGTCACTTATACAGACGCAGATCGGGCAGATCGTCCGACACCAAACGCCCACATCCGGGTATCAGGTATTCCTCTGATAATTTAGTTTCATGGTCTTCCAACGACAACCCACGTGATCACGCTCCAAAGGCCAAGTCAATACCGCCGCTGCCAATGTTGTGTTCGATCTACGCCGATTCGAAATCTTTTACTGGAGCTTCATTGCCAAATTCCGAAAGCTACTATGGTTTACTGTGACAACATTAGTGCAATATATCTTTCTGGAAATCCAATACATCATCAGCGCACTAAACATATAGAGTTGGATATTCATTTTGTCCGTGAAAAGGTGGCACGCGGACAAGTGCGAGTACTACATGTCCCAACGCGTCATCAAATCGCCGATATCTTCACGAAAGGGCTTCCGCTGATTTTATTTAAAGAATTTCGGGACAGTGTCAGCATTCGACGCCCTCCAGCTTCAACTGAGGGGGAGTGTTAGAATATTCTAGAGTTAATACCATTATTATAGTAATATTGTGTAGTATCTTATATTAATGTAGTATCTCATAGTATATGGTAAGTAATTTAATGTATAAGAATATTTTTAGGATTATTCTATATTCTTCCTAGTTAGTGTAAAGATGTATATATTCTTACCTAATGGGACAAAGTCGTTTGAGGAAAATATTCTATCAATAACAGTAATCTAGCTTGTCCTCATATTTTTAGCTTATATATCAAAACTGTTTTTGTCTATTATTTAACTATCAATACACAAATGGGACAGAAGAGCAAGAGAAATAATGGGAAAACGATGCCTACCAGTTGTTCCTTGATAAGTCACCAGTATTCCACGCCTGCTTTCCCCATACATGGCATGCTGAATTTACCAGCCAAGTTATGTGGTATACCCACACAATTCTCACCCCCTGCTTAGCACAGCAGATTTAGCAAATGAATTTCAGAATCTCATTGAACCAAATGCAAAATAAATGGCTCAACCACGCCAAACTCGTTTCTAGAACACAGAATTTTGCCTATGTTATAAGAAATCATTCAAGTACTAGTTTAACCTTTCTTTCCAGCTCTGCAAGGTTGGTTTTGGAAAGTCATTCTTGAAAGGTACTTGAGATTTCCTTAGTGAACAATTTTTTTGATCCTCCAAAGAAAGCA
Organism: Przewalskia tangutica; assembly: GCA_029844215.1. NCBI lineage: Eukaryota > Viridiplantae > Streptophyta > Magnoliopsida > Solanales > Solanaceae > Przewalskia > Przewalskia tangutica. The sequence continues at coordinate 11,040,827 of CM056734.1, forward strand.
CTATCATCGAAATTCATTTAATTACTACAATTACTTGCCAGTGCGACCAAAAGACATGTTGTATGGCAAACAAATTCCCACTTGAATAAGCTTTGTCCTGTAGTTTGTTAATGAAGAAAATAGAAGACCCTAGCAACAGATAAAACGTCAACTTTCTTCCACAAAATTGGTTCACAACTTATGGTAGGCGGACAGAAAGATCCAAAACCATTGGGAGATTTGACACATCAAGAATATACAGTACTCTAAATGAGAGATGCAACAATAGCTTTCTTCCACAAAAATGGGTCACAACTTGCCATTGGGAAATTTGACACATGAAGAAGATACAGATACAGTACACAAAATTGGGTCACAATTGAATTGGGAGGGCAGACACATACGCATTGGGAGATTTGAACGGATAAAAAACTTGTTTAACACTGTTATTGAAGGAAAATAACGCAGAGCTCATAAGCCCAGTACTTACCATGCCCCAAATAATGTAAGGAAATCCTCCCATTGCATACAACAGAGCTGCAAGTGCTACAGGATGAATAATATAAGTATCACGAACAAACTGATAGAATCCTTGCTTCTCTAAATCCCCCACATTGTTGGGCTTCCCAGTCTATCATAAACAACACACAAAAAAAAACAGAACATCAATACTCGAGAATTTTCTCGCTTTTATAAGTAGGCAAACAGATTAAAGGATGAAGCAATTACCCTCTCAGTAATGGTCTTGGTATCGAACATCCAACTCATGTGACTGAACCAAAATCCTTCAAGAGGACTGTGAGGGTCTTTGTCTGAATCACAAAACTGATGGTGGTACCTATGAGTACTCACCCAATCAATTGGATTCCCCTACAATCACATACATAAATCATAGTAAAATTAAAATTAATGGTGAAAGAAAAAATAATACTCATTTGTTTCAATTTGTGTTATACTTTTGTTTTAAGAGATCCAAACTACATTAACTTTGATCAATATTTTAAAATAGTATGTTTTCATCAAATTAATATGAAAAAATCATGTAATTTTCAAATATATAAATTTTAATCTTAAAATATTAAATTAATCTAAACTAATTTAGTTTCAAAATTTAGTCAAAGCAAAAAGACAGAAAAATTGAAATGTTCTTGTATGGTATTACCTGAAGTGCTTGGACACCACAATAGGCACAAAAGTATTCAAGCCATTTGGGAAGTTTGAAACTTCTATGAGAGAGATTTCTATGGAAAGAAAGTGTAATACCCAGAAGCCCAGTCATTACGTATAACCCAAATGCAATTCCAAGAGCAGCCCAATTGAAGGTAAAAGGTGCAAATAAACAGAGCAAATGCATAGACACAACTACTGCAGCTGAGCCCATATCTAATGAATTCCATTTCCTACCAAAAAACACAGTCCTAGGCCGCGTCACCACAACATCAGATAGAAGAATTTTCTTAAAGTTTGATTCTCTTCCATTTTCCGACACCGGCGCCGCATTCACAATTGGCATTGGCATTACTTTTCTGGTAAATCTTACTTTTCCTTCGAGTCCATAACAATTCAACTTGTTAACTAGGCTTATCTTAGTTGTAGAACATGAGGAATTTAAATATTTTGTTGCTTGAGCAGGCCTATGAATTGCTCGGGAAAGCGGCGAATGTGGGTAAACCTTAGGCTTGGAAGGAGGTCGTGATAAGAGGGCCATTGGTGGGCTTGGCAATGGTTTGGTTTGTGGTTACTTGGCTTATATAGAAATTTGAGTTGAAGGGAAGTTATGGTGGAGAATTTACGTCAAGTTGGCAAAGAAGTTGATAACTGATAAGGGGGTGTGGCATTTAAGATTTGGGATGATTAGGAATTGAGTTAAGTGAGAGGCCGCTGATTCAATAGCGTAGATTTTTTGGGACCCGGACATTTTTTTTTATATTCAACTTCTTGCTTATGTTAGATTATTTATGGAGATAGTATTATTGGTCCCTCAACATTACTGTTAGTAATTACGAAATGTGTCTAAATGACAGAATTTGAGAATAGAGCAATTCATATTACCTACGAGGTCCTATTTCAGAAGAGAGCAAAATGTTTCCATCAGGATTCGAACACTCGCTACGGATTATTTTAAGTTCACCTCATTTGTTAGTTGAAGGGGAGGGTGTGTCAGCGGAGATATTTCTTTCCTTCTGCGAACGCAAAGTTGGGTTTTGGTTTCTGTGGTTCCGTTTTGTATCTCTCACGGTGCGTTATCCCTTCTGAAGCAGCCTCTGTCTACTCTCTATCTCTTCAACAATGGCAGCAACAAGTGAATCAGAGACACGGATCCTAGGATTTGAAGTTACTCAAGTTAATAATACTATATACTACTACATTAATAACTTAACGGTTAAATATTATACTCCATAATGTTTATTTAGTTTTGACTTGACACGAAATTTAAGAAAATAAAGAAAGCTTTATAATTTTTTTAGTTAATTAATGATATATAGTATGTACCAAAATATTCTTTAACCATGTAATCCTATTTGAAACGGACTAAAAAAAGTAATTTTTTTGAAACAAAGAGTAATAATTAATGGATTCTTTAACGTATATACCGAATATCAGAGTCGTCTCAAATATTTTGGGGGCCCTGCTCTAATTTATAAAAGTGTGCCCTTAAAAAAAAGCAACTGATATATTTTTTTGGACTGATATATCACAGTAATATATATGAGTTATATTTTTTGGAGGCCCCTAAAATCTTTGGACTCTGTGCTATAGCACAGTTAACACATACCCAAAGACACTCGTGCCGAATATGAGTAAAGTTATAAGATTTACATCAATTCATAATCAACCCTCTAGATCTGCTCAATGCCCAGTCATATTATCTGCAGCTCTGCTTCTAATAGTAACATATACATATATGGTTAGTCTCTTGTTTACTTTTTTTATGATTAATTTTGAAGATAAGGTGCACCTGCCAGTTTTTAATTATATTAACTACTATAAAGAATTTTCTTGATCTATATATGAATCAATGTACTCTCACATTGTAATTCGGATCAACAGTTTACAGATGACAGTTTATTGTTGATTCAATCCTGAACATCTAGTAACTACCCACGTTGTTTAATACTCCACTTCTAAATTAGTGGCTTGGTTTAAATTAAGCATTTTAGAAATCTCTGGGGTACAAAAGGTTGGAATATTATGCTGAAACGAGATAAGTAACTGACCAACTGAAATATGAAGGGGAATGAATTGATAGAGATTTATAGGATATTTGCTGCCATTCAAAGTCTTTACAGTAGTAATTTATAAGAAATCTGCTCTAGCAAGTTTTGTGTCCTTAGTTGATTTAGGAAATTGTTAATTTATTTGCTAGACTAACAACTGAATTAGTTGAAATAGTTACTATAGCTATATGTGAGTATAATACTTGCCTTTAATAACATTTCATGGACAGCAGTGATTCCTTTTATCCTTAGTTTTGTAAGCAATGTAGTTCCGTTTGTCATACTGTTTAATGCTTGAAAAGAAATGGAAGAATAAAGTGTCCTCCAACAAAGCACATAATTTACTCCGTTCTATGAGGCTGGTTCGAGACTCATTTTTGAAGAAATCCAAAAACAAAGCGGGCAGCGACTAATGACAGTACAGCCGACGCCAACCATGCTGACCCGAGAGGCTCGGCTCCCGCCCCATCCCACAAGCAAGACAACGATCCGACATGTGGCTCACGTTCCCGGAATAACAACAGAGGAAGAAATTCCGGGAACAGCAGAATAATGGCGGCAGTGAGGCAGCTCGCCATTGGCGACCACCTACAGCAGGCCTCCGCCAGGCCGTGACGATCGATTTTGCAAGTGATGAATTAGAAGGGGATTTAGGCCATCATTTAGGAATTCATAGGAATTTGGGGATGAAAAATTGCGTTTGTCAAAGGAAAATTGGGACTCATCGAATATGACATGCCGTCAATAAATGATTATTTTTGCAAGTAAATAACTATATTCACTAACAGGGCAAAAAAATATTTACTTGCTTAGCATAATTTTAGCTATTTTCTAAGTTGAATCATCCACGCTGCTGAACTACATTGTTGAGATATATAATTAGTTAACATGTAATTAGTTAATATTGTTAATTAGAGTTTAATATTTCTAGCTTAGCCTATAAATAGATTACACTTGTAAACTTTCACAATTAAGAAAAATTTCCACAGAAGCTTAATTTGAGCCCCAAAAAGACAACTCTCTCCTCTCTCTCTTCTCTATCTCACTTTCTCTGCTCTGCTTCTCCTTCTTCGGATTTTCTCTGTTTTCCTTACAATCAAAAAATTAACATGGTATCAGAGCCTATGATTCGTAGGACCTGCATAATCTAGGATTCAAAGTTGATTGGAAAAAAAATGAAATCACGATTGCTTTCGTCTGAAAAAAAAAACAGAGAATTGAAATTGAAGAAACTGAAACTGGAGGAAGATCAGTGACATTGAAATCAATTCAGAATTGCGATTTCCAGTTCTGAAAATCAGAATCGCAGAATCGCGAAGCAGCAAATTCGGCTCGAAGTCAAAATCAAAATCGAAGAAGGAGAAATCTGCGATTGCAAACAAATCGATAAGGAGATTTGCAATCGAAACAGAGAATCAAAAATTAGTAGCAATTTCTTTTGAAAATCAGAATCGCATCAGAATTCTGAAAATCAGGAATCGCGATGCTCTTCTGGAAAATTAGTTGCGAAATGAATCGAGGAATTGAAATCGAAGATCGATTCGCGATGGAGATGCTTCTATTTTCTGCGGATACACTCCGCCTTTGGCTATCATTGCGACGACGAAGATCGCCGCGAATATGTCTGCTCTGTGAGTTTCTGGAAATTCAATTTTATTTTCGTAATAGTTCCGTGTTGGTGAATTTGCACCGTGTTGGATTCGTGTTGGACTGTTGTTGGTGAACGGGCGAGTATGTGTGTGGTTGTTGATAGTCGTTATCTTGGCGTTCGCCGCTATGTTGGCAAGTTGTCGTTAGAGTTGATTTTGTGTTGGTGAATTGAGGAAATTGGAGAAAAGGTGTTGATAGTTGTTGTGGTGTTATTCTCTGGTATGTGTCGTCGTTTGTCGTTGTTGCTTTTTGTGTTGGCGAGTTTTGTGTTGGCGAGTCAGATAAACATCGATCGTTGTCGCGCCGCTGCTAGTATTATTGATGTGGTTGTTGCTGGAAATGCAACCATGAAATCAAAGAGTAGGAAATGTCTATCGATAGAAGGATCGAAGAGTTCTTAGCGACAAACAGACTGAGAACCGAGGGATACTTCGTCAGAGACTAAATATGGATTGAGTTGAAACTCAATTCAAAGAATAGCTTGCGTGATGAGAATCGGGAGATTCTCTAGTCCAAGAGAGACTAGAGAACGAAGAGGTTCTTGCCGCTTATCAAATTCTCACGCGCGCCGTTCGTAATCAAAGTCAGAGTCACGCGCCGGTTCAGAACAAATTCATAGAGAGAATCGAGGGATTCTCTAGTCCGAGTGAGACTAGAGAACGAGTGGTTCTCCGTCAAGATGAATCCAGTGGTTATTCTGTCGATTCTATGTTGAGGACAGAAACTGAGAGATTCAACTTGTAAATGTTGCGTCTGATGTCGTCGAGGTTGCGACTGATGGCTGCTATTATTGCTGGAAAATGAAAATGGTTATCGAGAGGGCACAAAGTGCTGCTCCTATTCAAATCGCGGTTTCATCACCGGAATTTATCCAAGTGGTTCGATGGCGACTTTGTTTCATTTGTTAATTGACGCTTCTTTGACAACATTTGTCTTCTTGGCCGAAATACGCAGTGTTATCACTGAATGAGGAACACAGGATGTTATGTTTCTGCAGGCAGGACAACCACTGAAGTTGCTCCTGTTTTCTGTTGAATGGAAAATGGAAAAATTTGAGATTCAATAAATTGAAATCTGAAGTTTGGAGGCAAAATTTGTTATTATCATCTACATTGAATGAGAAGCTGGTGCTACTGCAGTGTTTGCAGCTGAGGTTGCTGCTGCTGCAGGACTGATTTTGAAAATGAAGAAGAAAAGATCTGGTCTTTGCTAACTGCTCTCTGAGGATACATCATTCTGCCACCACCAATACATGGGATTGCAGTTTCCAGAATATCATTTTTTTTTATCTCTGAAGTGGATATGAGAAATTACACATTTACTTGTGTCATATTGCAGTTGTGGTGTTTCTACTGTTAGTGTTATTGCAGCAGTCGATCTGCTGTAGTTACTAATGTTGCTGCCGATATTGCTGCTGATATCAGTGGTGGTGTCCAGCTGTTGTTGTGTTGATGGGTGTTGTCCTCATGTTGCTGCTCTGCTGCTGCCTCGAGCTGGTTGCTGCTGGCAGAGAAAAGGGTTGTGATCTCTGCTGATGAGCTGGTCATGTTGGTGTTGTGCTTGTTGTTGGCTCTGCTGCTGATGCTATTTCTATTGCTAAAGAAGCTGGTTATGTAACTGGTGTGCTGTTGGGATCAACCCAAACCCCTGCTTCTCCTTCTTCGGATTTTCTTTGTTTTCCTTACAATTAGAAAATTAACATGATTTTCAGTCCTAGCTTGAGGGGGGGGGGGGGTGTTGAGATATATAATTAGTTAACATTGTTAATTAAAGTTTAATATTTCTAGCTTAGCCTATAAATAGATTACACTTGTAAACTTTCACAATTAAGATTTTTTTTTTTAGAAGTTCAATTTGAGCCCCAAAAAGATAACTCTTTCCTCCCTAACTTCTCTATCTCACTTTCTCTGCTCTGCTTCTCCTTCTTTGGATTTTCTCTGTTTTCCTTACAATCAGAAAATTAACATACATGAACAATTTTATGTCTTTTAAGTAATCTGATTGTAAGTAGAACTCTTAAAAGTCAGTAAAAAAATAAAACTATAGTTCTAGAGTTTAGCCTAATACACTGTTTTTTACTTTATTTGTGCCCAGGGGACGTGGCTAGGTGGTTAATGAGCACATCACAAAAATTGTAGGTTGGAACTTGTTGCTTAGGAAAAACAAAGTAGTTGGGAACTTGTTATGTTGACGTACAAGTCGATGATTCATGTAAACAAGGAAAGAGAAAAGTAGAATGAATTGCAAATTTCAGTGGAGTGAACGACTTGGAAAGACATTGTAAATATATTGGGTTAGAAGAACGCACTTCTTTGCGTTCTCATTTAACTACTACTATTACACGTTTTCTAAAATTTAGCTCCATGCTTTATCTCTGTTTTCCATTAACTGTTCAAATTTAAGAGTTGATTCTGTTCATGGACGGAGAAGATCTTGCTAATTGTAAGATAATATTAATCTTCTTTTAAGAGTTTTTTCATTAATATCAAAGTATATATAAAGTACAATATTCATCCCTGATACAATATGAATCCTAAGTCTATACAAAAGAGGAATCCTAGTTTTATCATAATTATATTTACACAATATATGAAAATATTCTAATTATAGGTAGGGATACAATTGTTTCTATAATATACATGTTTACACACCCCCTCAGTCGGAGTGGGAGGAGGCCGGACGCTGAGACTGGATCTGAAGTCAAGAAATAACTGTCTGGGAAGTCCTTTGGTAAATATGTATGCATACTGATAGGATGATGGAACATGTAACACTCTGACATAACCTAGCGCGACTTTCTCACGAACGAAGTGTAGGTCTATCTCAATATGCTTGGTTCGCTGATGTTGAACCGGATTATGAGAAAGATAGATGGCAGAGATGTTATCACAATACACAATAGATGTCTGGCGCAAAGGACACTGAAGTTCTAACAATAAATTTCTGAGCCAACAAATCTCAGCTACCACATTTGCAACGCCTCAGATCAAATTTCTGACCTTTGGATCGAGATAGGTAGCCTGTCGCCGCGTATCAAGAAATCAGATTATCCCCTAAAAATACACAAAAGCCGGAGGTGGAGCGTCGCGTGTCGGGACACCCTGCTCAATCTGCATCCGTATAAGAGAGCAACCTGTTTGGTGCATAGGGGTATAGGTGCAAACCATAATCAAGTGTGCCCTTAATGTATCGAATGATACGCTTAAAAGCAGTGAAATGAGACTCCTTGGGGCATGCATGAATAGGCATACTGATCGGTGTATTTCATATACACCTTTTGAGTCATTTTTAGTTAGTCTTTTGTCCATTTTTGTACAAATACGTGTCGTCTTAGGATAGATTTTCTTTATTTTGAGTCATAATGGTTTAAAGTGGCTCATTGGCGAAAAGGAGCAAAAAGAGGGCAGAAACAGAGGTTCCAGAGCTCAAAAAGCGAGAAAGTTGGCGAACCGGGCAAGAAATGCAGCACGCGGCGCCCAGCCAAATCAGGTCGAGCGCCACGACGCCCAAAATTCGAGACTTGTAGAGTTTGCGCGCTGGGCCAGGCCGCGCGCCGAAAGGAAAATCAAATTGAATGGAATGGGCCAAGGCCTGAAGGAAAACCTGGAAAACGAATTGGAGGCTATAAAAAACAACCTTTATGTCAGAATTAAGGGTTCCAAACCTCGCGATTCATCACAACTCAAGATCAAGATCGAGACCACTTTTTGTGTAACTTCTTTATTTTTTTGTTTTATTTCTTTATAGTTTATGTTGGATATTAGTTTAGTTCTTGTCATGTCTATGGCTAGGAACTAACTTAATTTAGGGCTTTTCATGTCAAATAACTTGAAACTCATTCTTATGAATTAATGCATGTTTTGGTTTATTCTTATCATTGTTGAAATTTATTCAATATTTGTCTTGAATGTTTGGTAATTAATTGATCACTAATTATCATAATCTATATGATTTCTAATAGAAAGCCGAAAGGGGAGATTGTGAATATGCTATAGTTGAATAAACATAAGTTAAATCGTGGACGAAAGTACCCCGATACTTGTATAGTTTAATAGGTTATTGCTATTAATCCTCATTTATAGTCAATCTTATCACCGAAAGGTAGAAGGGTTCTATATTGGGGTTGAGTGTTTATATTACCTTAACAAGAGTATAAAACGGCTTAGTTAACCTGCTATCTCAAAATAGAAGAAGAACCATAATTAAGTGCATTAACAAGTAAGATGAGCGGATAGTTGAGGAGATTTGGAAGCCCTATTTCCACCATAACTGAAGTAAAACAAAGTAGTTTAGTTAGCATTCATAATTATAGTTATAAACAATTCAGCAATCAGCGGTTACCAAATAGATACCACAAAATAGAATTTGAGAATTGAACGCTAATCCCTGAGGACGATAACTCGGTCTTCTAGACTATATTACTTGTCACGACACGTGCACTTGCGTTAGTGTGTGCATAAATCGCGCATCACATACTTGCTGAACAACATAAGCAATGTTTGGCCTTGTGAATGTGAGATACTGAAGTGCACCTGCAAGACTCCTATACAGAGTAGGATCGGAGACTGGAGCACCATCCATAACACTGAGCTTAGATTTCGAATCAACTAGAGTAGGTGAAACTTTGCAATTCGCCATCTTAGCCCTGTACACAATCTCCTCTGCATACTTACGCTGACATAAGAATATGTGGTTGACAGATCTGGTCAATGATATCCCCAAAAAGTAACTCAGCTTTCCCAAATCAGTCATTGCAAATTCGGACTTAAGCAAGATAATAATCTCATTTTTCAATCCGTCGGAGGAGGCAGTAAGAATGATATCATCCACGTAAAGTAATAAGTAAGCAGTGTTACTACCTTGATGAAAAATTAAGAGTGATGTATCACTCTTGCTGCATACAAACCCAATCTGCAAGATATACCTGGCAAAGTGATCATACCACGCACGGGGGGCCTGTTTCAAGCCATATAGTGACTTACGGAGACGACACACATAGTGAGAAAATGCTGGATGGGTGAACCCCAGCGGCTGATGCATGTAGACTGTCTCTCTCATATCCCCATGTAAGAATGCATTTTTCACATCAAGCTGATGGATCGGCCAGTGTTTGCCCATGGCAATGCTCAAAACTGTGCGGATGGTAGCCGGTTTGACAACTAGGCTGAAGGTCTCACCACAATCAATGCTCTCCTGCTGATTTGTGCCATTAGCCACAAGTCGTGCCTTATACCTCTCAAGAAATCCATTGTCTCTGAATTTGTGACGAAATAGCCACAGACAACGAATCACATTCACCCCCTCAGGTCTAGGTACTAGATCCCGTGTGTGCTGTTTAGTTAAAGCATTGAATTCCTCAAACATAATCGCATTCCAATTAGGGTCTTGTTTGGCCAATATAGGGTTCTTGGGGATTGGTGAAATGGTTTGGACAGACAAGTTAAATTAGACTTTGGGTTTGAAGATTTCATGCTTTGCACGAGTTTCCATTTGGTGAGTGAGGATAGTGGGAGGCTCCAAGGCGGAGGGATTTGTTGGATACAGAAGGGGATCGACATCGCAGAGGTACCGCGGTGCTATGATCGCGATCAGCGTGCTATAATCAGCGATCGCGGGTCTTGGAAGGAGCCGCCGGCGCGCGCCGTGGCGCCGGATCGGCGGGCCGCAGCGCAGACCTCTCTAAAGTTTTGGCGCCGCGGCGCTGTCGACGGTGAAGCAGGAACCTGTTCGCAAGAGATTTGGCGTCGCGGCGCTGACGCTGATTCTGCGGCAGTGCTATGCTCTAGTTGACTGAGGATAATGAGAGAGATGACAGACTCGTCAAGAAAAGAGTAATCCGGTTTTTGGAACTGTTTAAGATTCAAAAACGGAAATGTGGTCTCATAGAATGTGACGTGACGATAGATGTGGATCTGACGAGTGGAAAAGTCATAGCATAGATAGCCCCTATGGTTCGGCGGAACCCTAGGTAGACACACAGAGTGGACCGGGGAGCTAGTTTGTGCGGGGCAGTAGAGGCAATGTTAGGATAGCATAGACAACCAAATATCCAGAGATGATCATAAGAGGGGACTCTATGATAGAGGATTTCAGTAGGGGTCATATTGTGAAGGGTGCTAGTTGGGAGAATATTGAGAACGTATTATGACATTTTAGCAGCATAGACCCAGAAGGACGGAGGTAGGGAGACATGAATCAATAGAGTGCGAATCATATTGTTAATGGTACGGATGATTCTTTCAGCTTTACCGCTTTGGGGAGGTGCAAGGCGAGAAGCGAAATACCATGCCATTATTGGTACAAAACGTGAAACATGAGTTATTGAATTCACGACCATTATCGACCGAAAGATTTTATACCTTTTTCAAACTGTGTTTGAATGAATGTTCGAAACTCAAGAAATTTGGCAAACACTTCTGATTTAAATTTGAGAGGATACAACCAAACAAAGTGAGAAAAATCATCTAGTAAGATAAGATAGTATTTATGACCGAGAGAACTAGTAGGTGATGTCCATAGATCGACATGTATAATATCAAAAGGTGCAAAAGTGACACTAGTAGATGATTTAAATGGAAGACGAGTATGTTTGCCTAAAGAACAAGAAACACAGTTTTGGGCAAGCTTTCCATTACAAGTAATAAAATTAGTGCCTCTAGAAAAATGGAAAACTGGGGCTCCTAGATGACCAAGTCTATTATGCCATGTTGAATAAGAAATGGCCGCTAAAGAGACGGGAGAGCTAGATCTGGCAGCGGAGGAGAGAGTGAATGGATATAGATCCTCCGTACTATTGCATCTCGTAAGAGGTGTCCCCGTATGAATATCATTCACAATGAAACCAAAAGGGTCAAAATCAACAGAGACAGAGTTATTACGAGTGAATTTGCGGATAGAGATTAGATTCTTAATCACATGTGGGGCATATAGGGTATTTTGAAGGGGGAATAGATTAGGAGGTGGTGTATAGGATGTACCATAACCCTTTACTGGAATGCGATGACCACTACCAACTGTCACAAATTGAGGATGCTTTAGACCAAACAGTTTGGGAATATTATATGCAGACCGGGTGAGGTGAGAAGTGGCTCCGGAATTCATGTACCAGTTGTTGTCAGGCTGTTGGAACTGGACGTGCATGAAGTGGGCTTGATGTAGATACTGAACATGCCGAGGGGCTGGAGCAGGACCCAACAACCCGTGGTGGGAGTATTGGTTGAAGGGTTACCGGTGCCGAACTGCGGCGCTGCGCGCGTGTAGGGATACCGTTAGGCGCCGTGACTCGAGCCGATTCTCGCGCCCGCTGTTGCCGCTGCCGCTGCTGATTCGCCGCGCGACCGCCATGACCACGGCCTCTCGCCATGCGCCGCCACCTTCCACCGCTCTCGCCGCGGTTGAGAGTTTTCTGGCGGCATTGGATCGTGAGGGCGTGTTTCGACAGCTAACATCTTCTGATTGTGCTTATCATGCTTAGCACGTCGAGTCTCTTCGAGCAACAACTGCGAACGAGCTTTGTTAAAACTGGAAAACGGATCTGCCTGTTGAATTATGACGGCTAACGTATCATAGTCTTCTTTAGGAAGGCCTGCAATTAATTGCAACACCATCTTAGTGTCCGAGACATGTGTGTCGACGTTGGAGAGTTGATCCGCCAAGAGTTTCAACTATCTGCAGTACTTAGTCATGTTGGAGAAATTTTCAATGCGTGTATTGTTAAACTGTTCCTCCAAATACACCGCACGAGTGTGCTTGTTATCTTGAAAGATTTCCTTCAAGCGGTTCCATAAATCAAGGGCTGTGACGCCAGATTTCATGATAATTATCGCGCCCGTTTTTTACCTCGGAGTCTGAATGGTATCCGCGACATTGCTCTTTGACGCGGTTCCCTGGATGGAGCAGTAATGCTGATTTTAAAGAGTCGCCACCTAATTATTTAAGTGAATTAGGACACTTGATTTATTGCAATAAAAATACCGCAATTAATCTCCATTTATTGGTCTGCGAAATTAATGAGATTCTGGATCAGGGTTCTTTATTATCCTAAAGGGAAGGGGTTAGACATCCTTTAAGATCCGCTAACTTGCGGTTATCCGTTCAAACCTAGGTTAATTATATATTGGCTTTTATTCTACCTATTCTAAGCATTTTTACATAATTTACAATTAAAATAAAATGCAATACAGAATAATAAAACTAAAATTAAATGCGACATAAGATAAACTCCGGGACATCTTTTAGCCTTTTTTAGGCCTTCTGCACAAGATGATCTCCGGGTACCTGCATAAACACTTAGTAAAAGTGTTAGTAATAAAATAAATAATTTTTAAAGTAATAGAAAGAATTAATAAGTAAAGCCAAAAATAAATCCGTCTTTTGTACAGGGGAGACCTTGGAAATCAGACGGAGATTCCTTCATCGACCAATATTGCTAGAAACAATAAAATAAATAAAACCTTCGGATCCGCGCCAAAACAGTAATAGTTTTAAACACAGAAGGCTCAAATATATAAAAAATAAAGTGGGACAGCCTAAACAAGTGCGGCTGCGAGAATTCGCCCTGCCAACGCATGTTGGTTATTCGGTGTAAGTGGAAGAAATCACCATTGCCCTGAAAGCTTCATTTATTTTATTTTCCGTCTTTGCAACGGTGGAGGCCTCAAAAATCGACGGATAACTTTTTCATTGGCCATTGTGTATCCGTTCAAAATCAGTTTATTTTCTGAAATATAGATGCCCACCGAAACAAATCTAAAATAACAAATTTTCAACCGAGAAACCAACGGTACTTGGGCTAACAAATACGTAGTAGTGAGGCATCAAAGATACTAAAAAATGCAGCAATAAATATGCTTTCAAAAGAGATGTAAAATGACCAAGATTGTTGCGGCTGTTTGCATACACAGAACCACAAGCAACTGTCCAAAACAATCAATATCAGTCTGAGCAGTAGCCAAATAACATTGCTGAAAAAATACAAAGATTCGCCGGAGTTTACAACTCCGATCAAAAATACCATAATCGTACCAAATCAGCCAGCCAGCGGAGTAAAACGATGAAACCCCAAAAATATCAGGCGAACAAGACTGCCAGAGTTTTAGCTCCGGCCAGATACAAAAAATAATCAACAATTTAGTCCGACAACCACAAATTCCAAGAAATAAAACCAAATGAACGTCGCCGGAATTTTAAGAAAACTCCGGCCAAAAATCAAAAAATCGTGTTAAATTAGTTCAGCAAATCACAACATACACAATAATAACAAAAAGAGAACCAAATAGCAGCGTTGCCGGAGTTAATAATATTCTCCAGCGAAATAAAAAAAAATGGCAAAACAGAGGGGTGGGGATTCTGGACCAAACCTTCTCGCCACGTGGCGGTCAACTCAGGCGGCGAGATGGCGTATGTAAAGCGGGGCAATGGGGTGATGGTGTGATGGCTCGCCGGATCTTCGACTCCGACGAAGATGGCGGACGAGAGTGAGAGCGAGTCGACTGGGTGGTTAAAGGGGTTCGCCGGAGCTTGGAGCTCCGTGGCGGCGACGGAGAGGCAAGGAGAGAGTGAGGATGAGGAGAAAAATCTGAAGTGGGGTTTAGGTTTGAGCCATTTCGAGGTTTTATAATGGGTAGGGGTGTGCGGCTGGGGGGATTTTTGATTGGGGGGGTAAGGTTTTTATTTATAAAGGTGTTTAGGTTTAGGGTTTTGAGTATTTGGTATTGTAGGGAAAAGATGAAAGGTGTACTGGGCTTCATTTTTGGGCCTCAGTTTGGGCTTCGGTGTTTGGCGAATTGGACTGATTCGGATTGTGTCTCGGACTGGACTGGTTTGACAAAAATGCAAAACGGGTTTATTATTTAAAAGAAAAATATATTTAAAAGATGCAAAATTGTTAAAATGCAAATGCCGATGCAATAATAATAAAAATACAATATTTACCAAATATTTAATGCCTTATTAAAAGTAAAGACGGATGTCAATTAATTATTTAAAGAGATGCAAAATTAGTAAAATAAAATGATCGCGCAACAATAATAACATAATATTTGAAAATGTTTAATACCTAATTAAAGTAAAAACATGATGCCAATTTACAAAAATAAAACAACATAGAATGTTAGGTAAAAAATATATAAAAATGTCAAAAAATGGTGATTAAAATGCGGTGTCCTAAAATGCATAAAATTACAAGAAACGACTAAAAGATGGGTCAAAATTGGGTGTCAACAATAATAAGAAGATCCTGAGAAATACTACCATAAATCCATTGTTTGACGCCGGCGTCTAGACGCCGCCAAGTAGACTCATCAACCTCCGGAGGGCGCGAAATAGTGTTATCAATATGATCAAGCACGTTATAGAGACATGCATGATTACGAAACAGTTCAACCCAGGGGGAATACTGATTGTTTTCTTGATCAAGAAGGATGAGAATAGAGTTCTTGATGTTTGTAACAATTAGTGCGGGATGAAAAGAGGATGACAACGTGGTGGTGGGATTTGTGGAGCTGAAAGTGTCAGAAGTATTGGAAGAATCATGCGTATCCATTTAGAGAAGAGAAGAAAGAAGAAGAAGCACAAAAACCAAGAAATTTGATGAAGCGGTCGCACAGAATATGGAGGGTGGCGAGAAGAGAGGAGATTTCTAGGGTTTTGTGTGGTAGACTCTTAATACCATGTAAGATGATATTAATCTCCCTTGAGGAGTCTTTTTATTAATATCAAAGTATATATAGAGTACAATATGCATCCCTTATACAATAGAAATCCTAAGCCTATACAAAAGAGGAATCTTAGTCTTATCATAATTATATTTACATAATATATGAAAATATTCTAATTATGAATAGGGATACAATTATTTCTATAATATACATGTTTATACTAATAATGTGGTCTTCATGTTGTGTGCGCCACCGTCCCACATTCAACTGTGATCCAAGGTGGTCATGGGCTTGAAAGGCTTCATCCAACCATCAATAATTGGAGAGCTTTAAAGAAGAATGGAAAGTGACTTCAAAATCCATAATAAATTTAAATGGATAAATATAAAGAGAAAACCAACTCAAGACTTCTAGGAGCTCAAAGTAGTAAAGACGAGCTGACAGTTAGGTTTGACTCCGTAACATTAACTTGAATTGATGATATCGTCATCCTAACTCGTGATCCCAAGATCAATTGACTCCACATGAATCATGAGCGTCCTCGATGGTGGAGTCACCTGATGCTTCCAGATTTTTTAATTCGGCTCAAATCATTTTGAGGACTAATTTAAGGATTTTTTTTGGATATTTGTAATCCTAATTAGAACCCTAGGTATAAATTGTTGGAAATACAATGGATGTACGAGAATAGTAAACTACTATTCCTAGTGCATTTAAAAGATAAACTGTATATATTTCGATAGTTAACAATCTCGTAGCCAACAAGAGTTGTTATAACAACAATGAGTGTTGAAGATCTTGATCTTCAGTCTTAAATTCGTCTTGGAGTCTTGGATCTTGAGGTTGGAACTGCAGCAAGCTCCTTGATCTTTATAACCTGAAATCAAGAGAAACTACATCTGGTAGTGTTATAGTTGCGTTGCTGAGTTCAGTGATTTTCACTTGGTCTTTAAGACAATATTGCCCCGTATGAATCTTTTAACTGCTATTGACAACTTATCTCCCAAGATAAAACAACAACTAAACAAATGAGCAAAGGAAACTCAAGTGTTTCTCAAGAAGAACATTTGAGTGTGTGAAAGATATGCTACAGAGGAAGAAGTTCAGAAAATCTGAACTATACACGAATGAGGTGTGTTATACAATTGAGCCATCGGCCTCAATTTATAGTGTGTGTAAGATGTCTTCCCAACTAGCAAGTAATGGCCTTCAATGCCATGTAATGACACTTAATTTGGGGTTACAATTCAGCCAAATAATGGTTGAATTCATGAGCCAAATAATGAAGAATTAATGCTCCAAAGTCAGCCCAAGAGTCAGTTATTTTTCGTCTCCAACGGTCACACTGCCTCCGAAGCGCCGCAGAGCCGCGACCCTTGGGGTGGTGGCGCCCCGGCTCTACGGCGGCGTCGCGGCCCTTTTCCCACTCATTTCGATCTTACACTTTGTATACTTCTTCCTTCATTTACCAATGTGGAACGCTTGTCATTTAACCAACGACCATCTATCATTTCATGTCTCAAACGTTTACTCATGTACCAATATCTCTTTCACTAATGAAATTTACGATAATTGGCACTGCGTGTGCACGTGTGTGGAAGCGACGTTTCCTACGTGCGAGACCTCAATTGTTCGAGTCATAAATAATGAGTTAAACTTAATTCTACATTAGTAAATTTTCTAACATAAATATGTTATGATGTCAGTTCTAGCTCAGATCTTGGATGATATTATTGATGAAGAACTCTCGTGTGAAAGCTAACCTTAATTAATTTGTGTGTTTGCCCTTTGCTTCTTCAATTGAACATTTTTTGAATTTTTCAAATAAAATTGTACGCATGAGTTTAATTTCTCTTCTTCCTAAGGTTGATTTTTTGCAATTGAATTGCTAATATATTCTCTATCGTCTCATCTATTTCTAGATTTTGATTTCCACACTTGTGCCCACACCATTTGGTACTAGACCTTTTTCTTTTCATTTGCGCTTTTTGCTAATTTATTAGACCTTAAATTTCTTTAGGATATATTGTGTTGAAGATATAGATGATATACACTAGTTATACAGATGATATACATACAACATTTACATTCATATTCATTAGTCTCGTTTATAGCACTGTTGGTTACTTTTCGTTTATAGCAATGTTGGTTAGTTATAAGTAGCTGGCCATATGTGTAATAAGGACATATAGTGCAAGATTTGCACTATATATACATTGTGGTTACAATATCAATTCATTAAGAAAAGTTCCCACAAAACCGTTGCCTTCCTTCTCTCCTCTCGTCTTCTTCATCTTCCACATTCACTGTAGCTCCTTCATCCATGGAGATTTTCTACAGTGAGATGTCACAATTAGAATTCTAACATATTGCCCCGTCAAGAATTAAATCACTAACTTTAACTGATTAAAAGAATGGCCTTAAATAACAAAATGTGGTAATGCGCTTGAAAACCTTAATTATATCCAGTATTGATGCGGCAAGAATTTAAACTATTACGATCACTTCTTCAGAAAACCCAAAGAGATGCCCAAGTCCGAAGACTCTCATCATTTCATACAGGCTGCTAACGTGTGATTAGAAAAACACGGGAGTTGTCTACCTTTTTCGGGTGGGGTGGGGGGTGAAGAACTTAATTGAAATAGATGTGCACTAAAAGTCGCAGTTGCAATCGCAAAGAACCTAATTGGAAAAGAGAGGTGCACTAAATGCCTACAATTTCACTAAACCAGAGTAGTATTGGCATGTCCAGATAAAATCCACGCTACATTTGAGTGGATACGTTTAATTTGAAGATACACTTTGACATTTGACACAATTTCTTCGCGTTAGGGGAATGTAGATATGAAAAGAACCATTAGTAGTTCCGTTAGTACCATCTACATGTAACAAGCTGCTAACATTAACAAAACAAAATTAAGAAAGGCATGGAGGGTTGCGTCGTTCGTTTTTTCTTTTCTTGTTTTTGGTGGGCGGTGGGTGGGAAGCTGTAGTTGTAGTCACAAAAAACCTAAACGGAACATAAGTGCATTAAGACCCTTACAATTGGACTAAGCAAAAGTTAGCTTTACACTTCAAGATAAAATCTACCCCACATTTGAGTGGATACGTTTTAATTTGAAGATACACTTTGATATTTGACACCATTTGTGCCATTATTACCATTAGCAGCACATATTTTTGTCCTAATCTCCACATAGTTTCCGGCCATAGAATCAAACAAAATGCCAGCGCCAATGCCAACAGCCAAATCAATAGTGTAATGGCCCCTAGTGCTCAGCAACCTCACCACTTGCAATACATTCAAGGCGTCAAATACTCGAGCCAATTCCCATCTCTGCATCCGTTTCATATCCAGCGAAGCAATCACGGAGGCCGCTACATGCCCTGAATAAAACAAGAAAAACGACACATTCCCTACTGGGAAATCGGCCCCTGACCCCAAGAAATCCTACAATTTGAACAAATAAGAAAGCATTTATCAGTGCACTTTTACATAGTAGTATTAAATTCAATTGTAGATTAACATAACCGCACCACATGGAGTGGGGTGACCTAGTGGTCAATAATATAATTAAATAAATGGCAATTAAGGGGCCACTTGTCATGTCAAAAGTAAAGTAGAAATCTATACAATTAGGTTTGTAATGGTAAACACATATATATATATATATATATATATATATATATATATATATATATATATATATATATTGCATAAATGAGAAACCTCCAACCAAGGAGAATTACATTATTCGTCGACCACCCACCGTAATCAGACACTGCCCTACCCTCAATCAGTCACGAAAAATACCGTGTCCCAAACCACCCCACTGCTCGTGACCCAAACAGTCACGCTTCGGACCCATCATATGAAAACTCTTGCCCAACACGGAATTTTCAAACCAAAAGTCCACTTTAACATCTCCACTCATACTATCTCACCTATACTTAAAACCCAAAATTAGTCAAGCTTGACCCGAATTGAAATGTGGTCATGCGTGAGGAATTTAATATGTTCATTACACAGCGCATTTGGGATCTTGTCCCGAGATCAGAGGGGGTGAATGTGATTCGTTGCATGTGGCTATATCGTCACAAATTCAGAGATAGTGGTGAGCTTGAACGCCATAAGGCGAGAATTGTGGCAATTGGCATGAGGTAACAAGAGGGAGTTGATTGTGGTGAGACCTTCAGTCTAGTGGTTAAACCAGCCACCATTCGCATTGTTTTGAGCATATCTATGGAAAAAAACTGACTGATTCATCAACTTGATGTGAAAAATGCGTTCTTACATGAGAATTTAAAAGAAATTGTATATATGCATCAATCGCCTAGCTTTGTGCATTCATATGCTACTCAATATGTCTGTCGTCTTCGAAAGTCACTCTATCGCTTGAAACAAGCCCCAGGGCTTGGTATGTGCGCTTTGCCACTTTCATCATGCAGATCGTGTTTGTGTGCAACTTTATTTTTCATCGAAGTAACAACACTGCATACCTTTTGCTCTATGTGGATGATATTGTTCTGAATGTCTCGTTTGATGTGCTGAAAGACAAGATCATTACCCTGCTCAAATCTGAATTTGCTATGACAGACTTGGGTAAGTTGAGTTATTTTTTGGGGGTTTCAGTGACCAGATCCGAAAATACAATGTTATGTGTCAGCGTAAGTATGCCGAAGATATTGTTTACAGGACTAAAATAGCAAACTACAAGATCATTGTTCAGTCTATTTTATATACACTTTTTGAGTCCTTTTTAGTTAGTATTTTTTCCTTTTTCTTTGTGTTTCGTATAGTGTTAGAGTTGTTTTTCTTTATTTTGAGTCATAGCGATCCTAAAATGGACAAGAGACGAAAACACATGCAAAGGGGTTGAAATTCAGCAGAAAATGAGTCGGGAAGATAGAACAAATCTGGCAAAAATCCGGACGAAAAATGGCTAAGAGCCACGGCGCAAGATATGAAGGGCTGTGGCGCTGCTGAGCTGCGGCGGAAGAAAGAGGCGCAGAGGCGCCAGAATTATTATCGTCGACAGCGCCAAAAGATCAGAGGCACCTATGATTTTCGATTGATTTAGCGCCGCGGCGCTACTCTGCCAGAGCCGCGGCGCCGACGCGGAATTTTAAGAAAAATAGGTCGAATTTCAGTCAGAAACCCTAAAACTCAGAAAGGGTTCTGGGACAAGTATAAATAGAAAGTCGTGGCTCATTATTCGGGGGACCAGAAATCACCTCTTGAGAGCAAATTTAGAGCTTAAGGATTCTTGCAATTCCAGTTCTTCTTTGTTCTTCAGTATTAGAGTATGTATGAAATTCTTAGTTTGTAGTTCTTTTATTATGAACTAATTACGTTGATAGGGTTTTAAGCTGGATTCGCTTGAACCCCTCATTATGATATTAATGTTATAGTTTGATTTCTTCTTCTAGGTTATTAGTGATCTATTCAACTTGTATTGATTGTTTGATAATTAACTAGCAATTAATTGTTATAACTTATATGATTTCAAATCAAAGTCAGAAAAGGGAGATTTGAATATGCTATAGTTGATTAGACATAGGTTAAAATCGCGGACGAAAGTACTCCGATACTTAATGTAGTGTTTAAGGTTATTGTTCTTAATCCTCCTATGTGGTAGAATTTATCATAGAAATATAGAAAGTTCCCACTTAGGTTGAGTTTTTATATGTCCTAACCGGAATATAGAACATGTTAGTTAACCTGATATCTCAATAGGAAGAAGAAATAAGACTAGGTATTAATGGAATAATATGGTGGATAGTTAATGAAGGTGAGAATCCCTAATCTTTCTCATACGTGATTCTAATTAGTGATTACTGTCCATATCTTTACTGCATTCTTATATTAATAATTTCATCAAATTATCGATAACCAAATAGAGACTAAAAATCAGATTATAGGTAATTGACAAGTTAATCCCTGAGGACGATAACTCGGTCTTACAGATCTTTATTACTTAAGCGATACGTACACTTGCGTAAGCACATAAATATCACAAACAATCATGCTCACTCCAGTTGACTCAAAGTCGAAACTCAGTGTCGATGACGGGGATCCGGTGCTCGATCCTTTTCTTTATAGGAGTCTTGCTGGTGCACTTCAGTATTTTACCTTTATTAGGCTCGATATTGCCTATGTTGTTCAACAGGTGTGTTTGTTCATACATACTCCCAGGGAGCCTCACTTTACCGCTCTTAAACGTATCATTCTGTACATTAAGGGTACTCTTGACTACGGATTACATTTTTATCCATCTGTACCGACCAGGATTGATATCGTATACGGACGCTGATTGGGACGGCTGTCCAGACACACGTCGATCTACTTACGGCTACTGTGTATTTTTGGGTGATAATGTTAAATATACCAAATATACCGTGTATATTTCGTATATTTGGTTTGACCATGTAATACTTTGTCCGTGTATTACATTAAGTAGTTTAGGAATTATTCAAGTGTAAATATTACATTGTACACTTACCATAATTAGTCTTGTAGTCTTACCATAATTGTATGATCTCCATATAGAATAGAGATTTAGATGTATAATAGGAAAAAAGGTTTTTTCTATTGTAGCTTGTATATATATGCCTTTCATCAATAAGAATAATCAAGAGATTATTTCTTTCATGGTATCACAAGTCTAGGTTATTTTTACTTTGCTTCCACTCTCCTCTCTTTTCTATTGATTTTCGTGATAACCCCCCCCCCCCCCCTCCCCTTTCGGATTTCACTGAACCCGAGACACAAAGTAAATTACCCTTCTCGGTTTTTCTTCGCTCCTCAAAATCCGAAACTTCCCTTCTCCGAATCTTGTTGTTCTATTCACTATGACTGATAAGAACATGTTTCATCCTGCCCTCACAGTTTCTAACATCAAAAGTGTTCTTTCTATTGTTCTTGATCTAAAAAATGTCCAATATATGATGTGAGCGAAATTATTCAAGATTCATGTGATGACACATCAAGTCCTCCACCACATAATCCTCCCACGCTAATACGGAGGTAATATGGCGAGGTCAGGCTCACCGAAGATGATCCAAAATCATGGGTCACTCTTGACGCAAAAGTTCTTCAATGAATTTATGCAACTATCTCTCTTGACCTCTTACACGATTATGGAACCCAACTCCACAGCTATGGTTGTTTGGAATCGATTGCGTGATATCTTTCAGGATAACAGTCATTCACGCATTGTCACCCTTGAACATGAATTTTCTCAAGTTGCTATGGTGAATTTTCCTAACGTTTCATCTTATTGTAAACGACTCAAGGACTTGACGGATCAACTTCGCAACGTGGGGGCTCTTGTGAGCAATAGTCATCTCGTCCTACAGATGGTTGCAGGCCTGTCCGAGGCCTATAACGGGGTTGCTTCAATCTTTCGTCAAAGTAACCTCTTCCGGAATTCTATCAAGCCCGCTCAATGCTTACATTGGAAGAAGACGGCTACCGGTGCTAGCCCCGTAGTCATGATGACGTCCTTCACCAATTCTCCAAGTTTTGTTGATAATTCGGGCCAAACCCGTGCCCACGGTGGCGGCAAAAATAATCGTAAAAATAACGGGAAATATCGAGGCGGCAAACGAGGTTCCGACAGAATAACGGGTAGTGAGTCCTACACTAATACAGCGCCACCACCCAATCGGTCTCGCCTTTAGGCCAACGTCAGAGTTCGCCATCGGGTCGATGGTGGTCTAGTCCAAAGAAGATATGGGCCAACAAAGAAGAAGAATTTGTTCGCCTAACCGCCCGCCAGCCTTCATATCGTTCAGATTTAGTGGCAGTGGCCCAACAACCATCGTCCGGGCCAGAGATATGGGCCAAAGAACAACATCATTTTTTCTACCAACAACCACCGCCCAACAAAGGTTTGGCCCATCGCCTTCATATCGACACCCATCCGCCGGCAAAGAAGCGTGTGCTGGGCCCCGCCTCGTGCCCATTACACAAGAGCCCCACATCAACCGACATTGAGGCTGCCATGCACACACTTGGTTTGATGCAATCGGACCCGAATTGGTACATGGACACAGACGCCACTACCCATATGACATCTGGCCAAGATACTCTCTCGTCTTATTCCAATTTGAGCAGTAATCGAGATATAATTGTTGGTAATGGTAATGGTAATTCAATTCCAATCCGTGGTTATGGTCATAAAACTTTTGTCTCCTCCCCATGCACCACTTTTCTTGAAAAATACATTTCATGCCCCAAAATTGATTAAAAATTTGGTGTCAGTTCGTAAATTCACAACTGATAATTAGGTCTTTGTTAATTTTGATCCTTTTGGATTTTCTGTGAGGGATTTCAAGACGGGGAACCCTCTCATGAGGTGTGATAGTAGGGGAGATCTTTATCCAATCACACCAAGTCTCGGTTTCTCACATCAATCTATGCCTTCCACTTTTGCAGCTCTTGCTCATTCCTTGTGGCATGCCCGTCTAGGTCATTCGGAGTCATCTATTTTGTGTGTCTTAGATAAAAATAAACTTATTTCGTGTAAGGGTACGCATAGTACTCTGAATTGTCAATCTTATTCCTTAGGAAAAATTGTTAAGTTGTCATTTGTAGACTCTCATTCTACTACTTCAATGCAATTTGATATTATTCATAGCGATTTATAGACATCTATTGTTCTTAGTTCATTGGGTCATCGTTATTATGTTCTATTTTATATGATTATTCTAAATTTTTATGGACGTTTCCGATAGCAAAGAAATCTCAAGTTTTTTTCATCTTCCAAGAGCTTTCATTAAAATTAAATTCGAACGAGAAATAAAAAATATCCAATGTGATAATGGCAAAGAATATGACAATGGGGAGTTTCGGGAATTTTGTGCTAAAAATGAGATCAATTTTCGTTTTTTTTTGTCCTCATACGTCTTCACAAACTGGGAAAGCCGAATGCAAAATTTGTACCATTAATAACATTATCCGAACTTTATTGGTTCATGCTTCCGTACCCCCGTCTTTTTGGCATCATGCTCTACAAATGACTACCGATACTCTTAACATTCTTTCTTCCATAGGTTTGACATATTCGTCCCCTCTTCATATTTTATATAATAAGACTCCTTCGTATTCACATCTTAGATCTTTGGGTGTTTGTGTATCCACTTTTTTCATCCACCACAATTAACAAACTTCAGGCCCGTTCTACCCCTTGTGTGTTTTTAGGTTATCCGTCAAATCATCGTGGTTATAAATGTTTTGATTTATCCCCTAATCGAATCATTATTAGTCGCCATGTTGTGTTTGATGAATCCCAATATTCGTTTGTAAAAGGTAGCACTCCCATGCCTAGTTCGTATACTTTTTTGAATGAGGGTATATCTCCATATATTATTCACCATTTTTCGGACCTATCCCGCACCCAAACTTCTAGTGGTGGGGCCCACTGTCCCATGCCATCACGATCGACCCCAGATACCATCCGGGCTTCCGAAGTTTGGGGCCCAGCCATTCCTCGAACTGTCGGGCCCCGAGTCCATTGTTTCGATTGGGCCAAGAGCCCACTACTTGGCCGCCACCACGTCTCCTGAAAATTCTTAAAATTCACCCAATTCAGCTCCGAGTCATAGTCCAGTCACCCGAAGTCAACATGATATTTTTAAACCAAAAAGACATTTTAATTTAAATTCAAATGCTCTTAAATCGTCATTACCCCGTAATCCTGTGTCTGCTTTAAATGACCCGAATTGGAAAATTGTTATAACTGATGAATATAATGCTCTTATTGATAATAAGACATCGGAGTTGGTGCCCTGTCCATCTGGTGTTAATATTATTCAGTCTATTTGGATTTTTGCTCATAAGGCTCGTCTTGTAGGTGTTGATTGTGGTGAGACATTTAGTTAGGTGGTCAAGCCGGCTACCATTCGCACTGTGCTAAACTTGGCTCTGTCGAAAGCATGACTCATTCATCAGTTAGACGTGAAGAATGCATTCCTATATGGTGATCTTAAGGAGACAGTCTATATGCAACAGCCCTTGGGGTTTACGGATACTAGATATCATCATCATGTTTGTTTGTTGAAGAAATCTTTGTATGGGCTTAAGCAGTCTCTACGATCTTGGTATAAGAGGTTTGCTGACTATATTTTAAATATTGGGTTCTCTCGCAGCAAGTCTGATAATTCATATATCGTCGGGGGTCTTCCATGGCTTATATACTATTATATGTGGATGATTATCTTGACTGCCTCTTCTGATGCTTTACGAAAGTCTATCATTACAATGCTCAGTTCTGAGTTTGCCATTAAAGACTGGGGCCATTGAGTTATTTTTTGGGATTGTTGTCACTCGTCATGCATGTGACATGTTCTTATCACGTAAGGCGATGCAATCGAGATCATCGGTAGGCCGATGTCATCCT
Source organism: Przewalskia tangutica (assembly GCA_029844215.1). Taxonomy (NCBI): domain Eukaryota; kingdom Viridiplantae; phylum Streptophyta; class Magnoliopsida; order Solanales; family Solanaceae; genus Przewalskia; species Przewalskia tangutica. Next base: position 11,066,735 of record CM056734.1, read on the forward strand.
GTAAGTCCACTTCCACTCCAGTTGATACTAAGCCAAAGTTGGACGCTGCAGCTGGCTCCCCCTATGAGGATCCGACCCGCTATCGTAATCTTGTAGGGGCTCTTCAGTATCTTACGTTCACGCGGCCTGATATTACATATGTCGTACAGCAGGTGTGTTTGTTTATGCATGACCCCAGAATTGAGCACATGAATGTGTTCAAACGCATTCTTAGGTACATCCAGGGGACACTTGATTATGGCTTGCACTTGTATCCTTCGTCGATGTCTACACTTATCTCATATACATATGCTGATTGGGGTGGTTGTCGTGATACCGCACGCCTACGCCCGCTATCAGATGTTTCTTGGTAATAACTTTGTTTCATGGTCAGCCAAGCGTCAATCCACACTATCACATTCAAGTGCAGAGGCCGAGTATCGAGGGGTAGCCAATGTGGTTTCTGAGTCTATGTTGGTTACGTAACCTTCTTTTAGAGCTCCATTGTCCTATTCAAAAAGTTACTTTGGTGTATTATGATAATATTAGTACAAATCTACCTTTCTGGTAATCCAGTTCAGCACCAGCGCACTAAATATATAGAGATGAACATTCACTTTGTTAGAGAAAAAGGTAGCTCGTGGACAAGTACGTGTCTGTCATGTCCCCTCCAGGTATCAAATTGCAGACATCTTTACGAAGGGTCTTCCCTCCGTCCTTTTTGAAGATTTTAGAGGCAGTTTCAGCGTACGAAGACCGACCGCTATGACTGCGGAGAGTGTTAAATATACAAATATACCGTGTATATTTGGTATATTTGGTTTGACCATGTATTACTTTGTCTGTGTATTACATTAAGTAGTTTAGGAATTATTTAAGTGTAAATATTACATTGTACACTTACCATAATTAGTCTCCATATTTAGATGTAGAATAGAAAAAGAATTTTCATATTGTAACTTGTATATATATGACTTTCATCAATAAAAATAATCAAGGGATTATTTCTTTCAGATAATCGCATCTCGTGGTCTGCCAAACGGCAAGCCACTCTTTTCTGTTCGAGTGCAGAAGCAAAATATAGAGGCGTTGCAAACGTTGTTGCCTTGGCTCAGAAACTTCTTCTAGAGCTTCGTTGTCCCTTACGTAAGACATCCCTTGTCTACTGTGATAACATAACTGCTGTTTACTTATCTCATAACTCGATTCATCATCAGCGAACCAAACATATTGATATTGATATTCATTTTGTTCGTGAGAAGATTGTCATGGCCATGTTCGGTTGTTACATGTTCCTTCTTCCTATCAATATGCAGATATATTTACTAAGGGACTTCCTCGACACCTGTTCCTTGACTTCAGATCTAGTCTGAGAGTCCGGCCTCCTCACGCTCCAACTGAGGGGATGTAATAGAGAATAAATAAATATTTTTCATATATTCTGTAATTATTATTCTAGTGTAATTAGATAAAGTAGAGATCCTTATACAATTAAATTTATAATTGCAAATACCTCTATATATAACATAAATGAAAAGCATACAACCAATAAGAATTACACTGTTCTACAAAAAGCACCCCACTTGCCAGTCTCAAAGCGTGGTGCTAGTTAAATGTTTATAGTAATGGGGAAGTACTAGCATGCAAATTAATATACTACTACCAATTTGGTAGGGACAAGTTCAAGCTATTTGTTACAGCTATGTATGCCGATTAAGGCTAAAGGCATGAATGACAGTTGAATACGTGACATGTGTAGTTGGGCCATATCATATATGGTCCCAAGTCCCAACTACTCCCTTCCTTCCAAAATACTTATATTTTTGTTTTTAAAAGTCATTTAACTAGTTAAATTAGAATAGATTAATTTAATATTTTAAAATTATAATTTAGATATTCGAAAACTATATGAAAAACACTATAAGTTACAAATTTTCTCATATTAATGTGATGAAAAAATATAGTTTAAAATGTTGGTCAAAGTTCATTTGAAAAATGTAATGTGATAAGTATTTTAGGACGGAGAGTATATATATGACACATGAAAAAATTAAATACTAATTGTACTAAGCTGCAATTCGTTCAGCATTACCACCTTTATTAAAAAAAAAATGTTTGAAATATGACGCAATTGCTTCTTTGAGCACGAGACTACACGAAAGTTCAAGATAATCCATCCAGAATTACTAGTAGTAGTGTTTAAGTCAAATGTAGATGGTGAACTTGTGATCTACGCGAATAAAGTGGAAAGAACATATTTATAAGAGTTATATAAATCGAAAACACAAATAATTTACACTATATGAGGTTAATCAAAAGTGGTTACAAGTAGGGATGGCAAATGGTGCAGGGCAGGGCGGGGTAGGACAGGTCAAACGTTAAACGGGGCAAGGCATGACAATGCTTAAACGGGACAGGTCAAAACACATTTTTAGAAAATTCTAAATAGGGCAGGGCAGTTAATAGGTTATAATTTTTAGAAAATTCTAACTAGTTTGGATTGTAAAATTATAATCTGTTACGATGGATTGTACTTGTTAGAATTGGATGAAATTTTATAGAGTTGTACATCTTTCTGTTACGGTCATATTGAGACTTTACGGGGATTAATCCGACTTACGATTTGAAAGTTATCACTGTTTAAAGTTTTTGCCTCGGATCAACCGAAATCTGGAAGGGCAGAATGTATAACATAAAACTGCATAAATCAGAAAGAATCTGAAAGTTTGTGCTGAATAAAAGTTCTAGATTACTCCGTTATCGACAGTTTGAGACTTTACGGGGATAAATCTGACTTACGAAAGTTATCACTGTTTAAAGTTTCTGTTTTGGATCAACCGAAATCTGAAAGGGCAGAACGTATAACGTAAAAACTGTACAAATCGGTAGAAAATCTGAAAGTTTGTGCTGAATAAAAGTTCTAGTTTTCTCTGTTCTCGAGTGTATGATACTTTATGGGGATTAATCCGACTTACGGATAAGAAGTTATGACTGTTTTAAGTTTGTGTCATGTTTCATAAACATAAACAGGGCAGTGCAGGGCAGGGCTTAACGGGACAGGACAGGACAAATTTTAAAAAATGCTAAACGGGGCATGACAGGAGGTTAACATCTTAGCATGTCAAGACTTGTCTTGACCTAACCCGCCCCATTGTCACCCCTAGTTACAAGTAAGTCTTCGTATTAATCTTAAAAGTAAATGTAAGATATTTAATCTTAAAAATAAAAGATGTAACTAGTTTTATTTACCATTGTTAAAGGTGTAATTAATATTTTCTTTTTAAAGTTTTAAAGCAAAATACATCTAGCTGTAAAGAAAAAGTTTGTACAGTGGTAGATAAGAAAAAGTACCTCTGGCAATGGCAACTGTGTAGCATACCCAAGAATCCCTCTGAAGGTGAACATGAACAGCGCCGAAATTGTCGCTCGAGGCCGCCCTTCAATTAGAAAAGTCCCCAAAATGTACGCCGTTTGCATCGCCACGAAGACCTAAATTAAACCCAAAGTAGATTCATAAGAAAAAGAAATAAAATAAACCACCCCTACAAAATGCATTTGGAAACAAATAATCCTACACTAAGTAAAATCAGAAAAATTGAATTGAATTTGATTAATGCAAAAAAATTATCGAAAAGACACTAAAGAAAAACTGAAATTAACTAAGAATTTCGTGCTCGTAGCTAATATAATTTATCGCTAAATAGGATTAGCGACATATTTTACTGTTTAGCTCCGAAATTTGTGAGTTACTAATTCCTGATTTTTAGTAGTGAAAATACACACATTGTAGATCCAGTAAATAAGTAGATCGAAAACACAGACAGACATGCACAGATTGGGGATGTCCTTACCGTGTTTAATCCAGCAAAAAGAGTGTTGAGATCGGGTCTAGCAGCAAGCAAACGATTAAGAGGAATGGTAACAATGAATCCCAGATCGAACGGCGGAGAAGAAGCCGGGATCATACGAAGAGTGTATTCCACTCCCATGAAAAACAACATTAAAGCAGCAAAGATACACGGTATCGGATGGTACTTCACTACACCGAATACATCCTCCACCGTCCACTTCATAAAATACGCATTACTTAACCAACCATAACCACCGACATCCGACAACAATTTTTTCTTCATTTCAGTAACCTTAGTTTTCTGACTTTCTCCTTGCTTTAGTTTTCCGTTAGTGCTTTTCCTATTACGAGGATGGAGTGTGTCTCCGTTCATCGGTGCCGTTAGAGCTGACGGAGAAAAACATGGTGAATGTGGATCTAGGCAATGTATATATATATATATGGGAATCGAGTGACGGAGTTTACAAAGGTGTTGTTGTAGATATTGTTTAGATGTTAGTATATCAGAGAAAATAGAGGGAAAGGGGATAGTGATTTCGTAACAAGTGTTGGACAGTGTCAATGTGGATACCTACTTGTCGAGTGTCGACTAACGCCAAATAAAGAATAGATTCAACACGCGCTTTAGCGCGTGGAGTAAAGGGGTTTCAATAGAAGGTGGACATCACAGAGCAAAGGAGGGACTGTAAGTCTGTAACTTCACCAGCATTTTCTTTTTTCCAATTATCAGAAGATTGAAATTTCCTATTTGGTCTTTAACAAATACATTGATTGAATCAAACAAATAAAAGTGAAAATACGGAGTATGATTAAGTATTAAGTGTGAGTGGTAATGTGTAGAACGGGAAAATAACAACAACAATAAATTGTAATAAAATTTGGAAATAATCAAATAGTAGGGCTTGCTGAGTCGACCAAATTCTTGATCTATCCTTAAGATAATATTGCTCTGTATATCCTTTCAACGGTTGTAATGACAACTTATCTCTCAAGATAAAACAACAATCAAACAAATGAGCAAAGTGAACTCAAGTGTTTGCTTTGGAAGAAAGATCTTTGAGTGTTTTGTGCTTGCAAGAGAGGAAGAAGTATTTCAAATTTCAAGTGTTTTGCAAATGAGTCTAAGGCCTCATTTTATAGTATTGTGAAGATGACTTTTCAATTGCCCAAGTAATGGCCTTGAATGACCATGTAATGGCCTTGATTATGGACTGTTAATTCAGCCAAATAATGGCTGAATTCATTTGGGATGTTATGGAGGTTTAATGCCTCAAACACCAGTCCAAGAGTCATGTCTTTTCGTCTTCCGTTGTTGACACCCAATTTTGACCCTCCCGTCCAGTCATTAACTATAAAATTAGGCTAATTTTGTAAAATAATTTTTATGATTTTTTATAATAAAATGCAGCGATAAAACATAAATACAGGCATAAATAAACAATTTAATAATGACATCGCATCTTACGTAGAGTTTTAAGCACTTAGAGTCCCGCGTCCGCGTTAATTGATTTTAAGCCCTGTCAGAATTCTTAATTAATAATAAATACATAAAATAAATAATTTAGCAACGACGTCGCGTCAAGAAGCATAGCCGCATTTATTAATACGCATGATAATTTCATAATCATTTAAAATCAATTTTAATCTAATACATGCATTTAATAGCGTCGCATTTATAAAGCTTTAAACAATTCTTAAAAAATCATACTTGCATTTAGCATTTTAATAATTTAATCTAAACTCAATGCAATTTTAATTTAACTTCGCAATAATGCATAATAATAAGATTTTAAATAATAGCGCCGCATTCTAAAATATTAAGCATTAATTAAATAGCACACCCGCATTTATTATTGTAATAGTTTATAATAATAACTTAGGCTAATAGAATACCTAAATAATCTAAGCACAATTTATTGATTAACTCACCATTAATACCCAGAATTAATACCTAATTAAACTCCTAATTCCACCCAGCCCTAATTAACTAGCCCATCAGCCTTTTCCATTTAAACACACCGCTGGCCCAAACCCAACCCACGAAGCCCAGTTCCCCCCAGCTCTTTATTGTCCCCCTCAGCCCAGAAGCCACGATTTTTTTCCTAACCCGCAGTCGCCGCCTACCACGCTTCTTTTACCTTATCAGCAAACTACCCACGACCGAAACTCATTCTCCCTTTTACATTATCATCGTCTCCCTCAAGAAAACAAAAGATAACCGAACGAACCCTAAACACCTAGCAATCGGAGCCAGCACCTCACCCCTCACCCAGCCGAGATTCTCGCCTGAGAATCCGGCGACACTTTCCTTACCCACACACACGTCTCCAACGATTTCTTGCCTTAAAAACCCATTATCTACTTTCCTTCCTATTACGAAATCTCCGACAAAATCCCTTCGAATCGATCAATCACACCTAGAAATAACACGAATCTCTTGCGAATCAAGCCCCCGAATCGCCTCTAATTGCCTACCTAACTCGGAACCCAAATGGGGGCTATAAGAAGCACATGCAATAGGCATTATTGAGCAGGAAGGCAGAGCATAGGAGAGGGAATTCAGAGCGGAGTCGGGGGAAACCACATAGCAATTTAGGGCATCGATGAAGGAGAGTGAGATAGCAATCATTTTACACCTTCGCAGCTTAGAACCGATCGATCGACATGTAAAGAATGCAGAGCATCGACTGCAGGAGGTAGAGCGAGACGGACACCCTAGCGGCCAAGACCTGCACCGTTAAGATAGCACCGATAGGTAGTTCAAATCTCCTTACTTCAATTCCAGTCAAAAAATCAGCAACAACAAGCCTTACCCTTTCAATCGCATCGCAATAACCCGTCGAGTGGACCGACGACTTGATACGCTGCCCCGGGTCGCTGTCCGGAGAAGGTAAACCCATCGCCCTTTCTGTCTTGGATTCTATTCACTGTTTGTTTTTTTTTTGTTTTTTTTTATGACTGATCAAATATGTGTTAAGCAATGTTAATGGCTATTTGGGTGCGCTGAATTGACTGGCTGAACCTGTTAGATTAATATGTGACGTAATTAAGTTGGTTCAATAAAATTGAAAGTCAAACATGTTTAATCGAGAGTTGATATTTGTTCAGACTTATGTGTTTGTGTGCTTTTTCGTGCTAGTAATGGTAGGCTGTTTATCTCGTTCAGTTCTGCTTGGATTAGGTAAATATAAGGTTGTAATGTGTCTTTTGTACGACTGCTTCAGCGTATATTAAGTTGATACAGATGATTGTTTACGCCACAAATTCATCGCTAAGCCTGTTCAATTAATGTTAATCACTATTAATGTTCATGACTATGATGGTCAATGCGTCTTTCTGAAGTTTGTTGTGTGATTGAACTTAGAGTATGTTTATATTTTAATAACCATGTCTTGCAGTGTAATGATACATTGTTTAATACTAATCTTAATTACGTGAGATTTTGGATGCTTGCCGATTATGTTAGGGTCAGAATCATGTCTTACTTTGCTACCCTTCTTAATTGGTTCACCCTAGTAAGACGTAAGTATTTACAAGATATGATAGTCAAGTCCGCTATATGACTTATGAGCTCCTAACCTTACTGTGTGTCATCTGGTTGCGTATTCAGAAATCTAAAATATAAGTCCAATCTTCGTGTTGTTAGGAATACATCTTATCGAGTCTCATGCTATGTGTGTGTTGTTGGCATCAATGCATTTGTCCCCGCATGCCCTACTTTTGTTGTACCTGAATATGGTTTAAGCCTGGTGTACCATCGGTGCTCATCCTAACAAGGATTATCCAGCTTTCTTTAATAATGTGAATAACCAGACCCATGTTCAGGTCCTCTGTTATCGCCTAAACAGTGTACGGTTGGCAGTATTCTAATCATGTTTAGACTATCTCGTGAGTATGTGCTTTATCTTTTAAAATCTGCTATTCAAGCATCGTATGAACTAGCAAAGTGTGTGAGTCTTCCTCATGTGCTATTTAAATAAAACCAACGGTTATTCCAAACTGCCGGAACATAAAATGATTCAAATATGTCAAATATTCGCTTATTATTCAATAAAATTTTGAACGGGTACTAATCTTTATCTTTTCTTATTTTCTTACATGGCACGACGGAGCAAAGTAAAGAGTCTCACTAAGACTCATCGCAAGCCATTTCAAATGGCAACCTGCATCCGCGTTCGCATTCCCGCTTCAGAAACTCCTAGAAAACAAATAGGACGGAGTCATCCTCTCCAATCCCTTCACTCTCTTAACTTTCTTGTCTCATTTTATGACTTTATTTGTTTATCGTAATTTTATTATTTAATTTTGTAATTAATAGGAGAACTTCTAGCAATTAGCCTTTGAACATATGAGATGGGAAGGTAATTTAAACTTAGAAATGCACTTCTTATTTATTTACCTCTTAAGATCACATGCATGTCTAAATTTTGCCAAAATAATCTAACTTGCATCACAAAACCAACAGTTGTTAAATCCCTAAACAATAACAGATTTCTCCTAAACTCTCAAAAAAAATCATCTTAAAGCATCTCTTATATAATATTGTACGCAGGTTAGGCAAGATTAATTTAGCTAGCAATATACATAACTAGTTCATAAATAACCTTTGCATGAACACATAATTAGTCCATAAAGCACCCTCTTAGCATTCTTTAGCATTTCTAGCCCTTTTAGCACTTTAAATCACTCCTTAGCATTTAGCACCTTCTAGCATCTTAACATTTTTGCATTCCTTAGCACCCTTTAGCCCCTTTAAATATTTAACACTTTAATATTTGTTTGCACTTTTAGCAACATTTTAGCACCTCCTAGCCTTCTTTTGTACTTAGCATATAGCACCTTTTGCCCCCTTTTATACTTAAAACACCTTTTAAACATTTTAACATTTTAGCATTTTATTAAGCAGGAAGAGCTTTTATTTTGCATTTCTTAAACATAATAATTACCCTAGGTTTGGCAGGACAACCGTAAGTTAGCGGATCTTAGAGGGTGCCTAACCTCTTCCCTCTAGATTAATAAAGAACCCTTACCCAGAATCTCATTAAGTTTAGCAGACCATAAAAATGGAGTTAGTGTTGACTTTAACCTTGTTGACATTTAGGTGTCCTAATTCACCCAAATTAATTAGGTGGCGACTCCCGCGAACCCTTTAGCCTTTTTTGCACTTTTAGCACCCTTAGCATTTTAAGCACCCTTTAGCAATTTTAGCACCCTTTATATTTTAGCATTCTTTTAAACCCTTTAGCATTTATTTATTTTTATTTTCTAACCTTTTTGTTATTTAAGCAGGAGTCATTTTAGAAAATAAAAATGCCGCACGGAAAAGTGGCGCGACGTAAATGGCGACTCGATCGGATCGAACCTAATCTCTGGAGTTTAGAAAATAAATGTCGCGGTCGAAAAAGGGCGCGACAGAAATGACGACTCCACTGGGGATTTTAGGTTCTTAACCATAACAGACCTAGGGTTATTATTTGGCAATTATTTTTGCATTTAATTTTTGTGTGTTGTATTTTGTTTTATTTATTTTTAATTGCTACTTGCTTTACTGCTTTCCCTAAACTTGCATTCCGCTCATATTTCTTCCACTCTGGAAAATTTACACAATCACACACTACATGCGAGGTGCGCTGGGTGCATCAGCAAAATTCTTTCTTCAAAATCCAAATTTAGGAGAGTCGGTAATATACGTGGAGTGCCCGGTCTAACCGGTGGCCGCGTAGCCTTCTCACTCGAGTTGTCCGCTCGGGAACTGCGCCCGTAAAAGCCAAATCTTAGAAACTTAAGATAGAGCTATACCACCATTTATTTTAGGGTACGTGCATTTACCTTAGGTGGGTCGCCTCGCATCGACACCACAATTAGGAAGACACCAAACTTGTCGACGGGTTTCTCAACCCAACGGCCAACCAGTATATTATGTGTAGCGTGGCAATGACAAACAAATCCAAGCCCAATCATGACATGCTAAAATTGGGAAAAGTGCACCGTCATTTGGTCGCCATTTCCAACAAAGGCATTATAGTTGGACGACTTGGACAAATCCGTCATAATCTCGCATGAGTGACGTTTAGGCCTACCCCTGGCATAAAGAGGTCTCCATGCATGTTAGGAAACGTTTGAATGTGCTATGTGCAATATATCTGCTACATACCTGCAAATTATGTGCTTTATGCTAACACCGTTTGTTGCATTTTTAGAAAGATTTATCATCTCCCCCAAAGGTCGATTTGTATTTGACTAAGCAATGAAAGAGCATCAATATTTCGCAAGATCAAAGGCACGGCCCAGCGACATGACCTATTCGAGGGCATTTGAGCGGAACGAGTCGGAACTCGCTCGTTCCTATAGGAAAGCAGGGTCTCGTAAAAGAAAAGCGAGATAGATCCGACGAGCACTCGCCGCCATTACCGCAAAGAAATGGCAACCCTACAGCCGTAAATCGAAGGCCCAAACATAACATACAAGAACTACATCGAGACCTACTTTAGGCCGCACACTTTTCAAAACTGACAATGCAGAAACTGCATGTGGGTTGCAAGTCCAAAAAGCGCACGCGATATCAAGAAACAAGGCGAAGTCAAATGCGACCGACCCCAAAACTCACAAATTTTCTTTGGCGCAGTTTTTTCATATTAATGTAAGCGAAAGTGCAATAACCGGCGTAAAATACGGCAAAAGTTTCTTCAGATAGCGTATAAAGCAAAGCAGCGCAATGGATGACAACAATCCAAAGTCCGCAGCAAAGCAGCAGCAGAGAAAGGGCATCAACAATCAATCAAAGTTCGAGTTCCGCAACAAAACCTAACGATCAACTTGCATAAAGTCGAATTGGCAACCCACGATCGCACACAAAGAAAGGCATCATGGCAATTCGTCAGCTGCAACGTTCAGCATGTCCGTGCAAGGACAACATCTCAGGGATGAAATCTCTACACATAAAATTGCAAGTCTCATATGTATTTATCATTTAATTTAAACATGTTTAAACTAAGGTCTTTTCTCTAGCTTAGCTTGAAGGAGCATTTATTCTAAAGGAGCTGCAGCGTCACGTCCCGGCAACGACGTGATTAACATTATGTCTACGCAACGACGCCAAAGAAGAATACGCCCGCATAACGACGTTATCGACAAAGAAGTCCACGCAACGACGCCAAAGAAGAACACGCCCGCATAACGACGTAATCGAAGTTCATGCAACGACGCCAAGAAGAACACGCCCGCATAACGACGTAATCGGCAAGTTCACGCAACGACGCCAAGAAGAACACGCCCGCATAACGACGTAATCGCAAGTCCACGCAACGACGCCAAGAAGAACACGCCCGCATAACGACGTAATCGAAGTCCACGCAACGACGCCAAAGAAGAACACGCCCGCATAACGACGTGATCGAAGTCCACGCAACGACACCAAAGCAGAAGACGCCCGCATAACGACGTAATCAAGAAGTCCACGCAATGACGCCAGAAAGAACACGCCCGCATACAACGACGTAATCAAGAAGTCCATACAACGACGCCAAGAAGAATACGCCCGCATAACGACGTTATCGACAAAGAAGTCCACGCAACGACGCCAGCAGCAATAGGTCCAGGCAATGACGTTATCAACACAGCAAGTCCACGCAACGACGCCAGCAGCAACACGCCCAGACAACGACGTGATCAGCAAGTCCACGCAACGACGCCAGCAGCAATACGTCCCGGCAACGATGTTATCAGCACAACAAGTCTACGCAACGACGCCATCATCAGTATATCACATCCACTCAGGGACGATTTCTATACTCCCGAAATTGCATTTCTTACGCATGCTTTATTATTCTGTCTTAGCAGTTATGCACTAACTCTTCCTTGAGCTTTAGTCTACAGGGACAGTTGCAGCAAGGACAACATATCCGCGTTCACAATCGCAACACGTCTGTGCAAGGACGAAAATCACAGCATTCACAACATCGCATCAACACTGCAGACATCACATTTTTTGCAGGATAACCTTTCCTACTCACAGCTACATTGTTTTAAAATTATGCATCATCATTTCGCCTTAGCAGTTATGCACTAACCGTTTGTTTAAGTCTTAGCATGCAGGAGCAGGAGCACAACGTGGATTTTCTCTTACAGCGAACCGGGGCAATTTGTTGGGGGGCCAACCTTCCCAATGAATGGCGGCGGCCTCAGCGTCCACTCGCTCCACATCACCATAGAACCCAGCACCATAAGCTATAGCGGTACACCCCAGGTTCAAGCCCGTTTATTTTATTTTATTCTTTACACCATAGCCCAGCGTCACCATAACTCGACACTGGGACAAATTTTGAGTCCGCATTAGCCCGCATTGGTATTTTGACCATGGTAGTCCAGTGTCGTCATAACTCGACACTGGGACAGCTTTGAGCCCGCGTTAGCCCGCCTTGGTATTTCGACCATGGTAGTCCAGTGTCGTTATAACTCGACACTGGGACAGCTTTGAGCCCGCGTTAGCCCGCCTTGGTATTTGACCCTGGCAGCCCAGTGTCGTCATAACTCGACACTGGGACAGATTTTGATTTTTTTGCGTCAGCCTTGTCTACCTGCCCAACACTTTTTGCAATTCTGAGGATTGAGACAAAATTGGCTATGAGTCAACGTCTTTGTCCGAAGATTCTTCCATCATCTCCATACAAAGAGGGACAAGTTGTTGACACCCAATTTTGACCCTCCCGTCCAGTCATTAACTATAAAATTAGGCTAATTTTGTAAAATAATTTTTATGATTTTTTATAATAAAATGCAGCGATAAAACATAAATACAGGCATAAATAAACAATTTAATAATGACATCGCATCTTACGTAGAGTTTTAAGCACTTAGAGTCCCGCGTCCGCGTTAATTGATTTTAAGCCCTGTCAGGATTCTTAATTAATAATAAATACATAAAATAAATAATTTAGCAACGACGTCGCGTCAAGAAGCATAGCCGCATTTATTAATACGCAAGATAATTTCATAATCATTTAAAATCAATTTTAATCTAATACATGCATTTAATAGCGTCACATTTATAAAGCTTTAAACAATTCTTAAAAAATCATACTTGCATTTAGCATTTTAATAATTTAATCTAAACTCAATGCAATTTTAATTTAACTTCGCAATAATGCATAATAATAAGATTTTAAATAATAGCGCCGCATTCTAAAATATTAAGCATTAATTAAATAGCACACCCGCATTTATTATTGTAATAGTTTATAATAATAACTTAGGCTAATAGAATACCTAAATAATCTAAGCACAATTTATTGATTAACTCACCATTAATACCCAGAATTAATACCTAATTAAACTCCTAATTCCACCCAGCCCTAATTAACTAGCCCATCAGCCTTTTTCATTTAAACACACCGCTGGCCCAAACCCAACCCACGGCTTCCCAAAGCTTTATTGTCCTCAGCCCAGAAGCCACGATTTTTTTCCTAACCCGCAAGCCCGTCGCCCCGGCCCACGCTTCTTTTCCCTTATCAGCCCACTACCCACGACCCAGCCTCATTCTCCCTTTTACCTTATCATCGTCTCCCTCAAGAAAATAAAAGATAACCGAACGAACCCTAAACACCTAGCAATCGCCGCCAGCACCTCACCCCTCACCCAGCCGAGATTCTCGCCTGAAAATCCGGCGACACTTTCCTTACCCACACACACGTCTCCAACGATTTCTTGCCTTAAAAACCCATTATCTACTTTCCTTCCTATTACGAAATCTCCGACAAAATCCCTTCGAATCAGTACCGAATCACACCTAGAAATAGCACGAATCTCTTGAGAATCAAGCCCCAGAATCAGCCCTAATTGCCTACCTAACTCGGAACCCAAATGGGGGCTATAAGAAGCACATGCAATAGGCATTATTGAGCAGGAAGGCAGAGCATAGGAGAGGGAATTCAGAGCGGAGTCGGGGGCAACCACATAGCAATTTAGGGCATCGATGAAGGAGAGTGAGATAGCAATCATTTTACACCTTCGCAGCAGTTAGGAACCGATAGCATCGACATAGACAAAGAACAGAGCATCGACTGCGGAGGAGGTAGAGCGAGACGGACACCCTAGCGGCAAGACCTGCACCATTAGCATAGCACCGATAGGTAGTTCAAATCTCCTTACTTCAATTCCAGTCAAAAAATCAGCAACAACAAGCCTTACCCTTTCAATCGCATCGCAATAACCCGTCGAGTGGACCGACGACTTGATACGCTGCCGGTCGTCCGAAAGGTAAACCCATCGCCCTTTCTGTCTTGGATTCTATTCACTGTTTGTTTTTTTTTGTTTTTTTTTTATGACTGATCAAGTATGTGTTAAGCAATGTTAATGGCTATTTGGGTGCGCTGAATTGACTGGCTGAGCTTGTTAGATTAATATGTGACGTAATTAAGTTGGTTCAATAAAATTGAAAGTCGAACATGTTTAATCGAGAGTTGATATTTGTTCAGACTTATGTGTTTGTGTGCTTTTTCGTGCTAGTAATGGTAGGCTGTTTATCTCGTTCAGTTCTACTTGGATTAGGTAAATATAAGTGTTATACCCCGTAGTTCTGACCCTACGTATGAGAGCGTACGAAAGCATGTAAGACTTAAAATTTTCAAAGGATAGGTTGACGGATTATTCCGGACGGGTTTTAGTCAACTTTGAGGCGGGTTATGACCCGATTCATTGAGAGTTCCTAAGTATTTTAAAGGCCTAGGGAGTATTTCGTTGAGTCTAGATTCCAACGCAACCAACCGTTCGTCGATAGGACGTCGGAGTAGAAAGTTATGAGAGTTACAAGTTCGCGTAAATGCGTTTGAGCAAAGCGGCGCGGCGCCGGATGGCGCGCGGCGCTAAAGTATCGAGGGTCGCTGAAGTTTCAGGCCGCGCCAGATGCAGGGTCAGCGGCGAAAGTCGATGAGCCGGCGGAGGTTTCGGCGCCGAGGCGGGATTTTTTGGCGGAAAAACTTAGAAAAGTCAGATTTTTCTTTTAAAAGACCTTGGGAGGGTGACAAGTGTCCCCCCCACCCATCTGATTTCTTGCATGCAATATATTGACCAAGTCTTGAAGACTTTGTCATCTTCTAATTTCCCTCTCTCTCTAAAGCTTTAGCTCTCCCTTCTCTCTAAGTTTCCAAGAGGAATTCTAAGCCTAAAGAAAATCTGAAAAGTGTGATAGGAAGGAAAGGTTATTACAAGCTTGTGAAGACTATTGTGGTGATATTCTTGGAGTAGAGGCTAGCAATTGTTGGAATAAATTGGCTAAAAGCTCTAAGGTAACCATTCTTCTTTTATTGATGGTATTTGGTATTGCATGTTGAGTAGGAAGAACTTTTAGTTGGAAATAAGGCCCTTAGATTGATTGCATGTGAGAAATGTGGTTGGGATATGAAAGGATTGGTTAAAAGAACAAGTGAGCATGTTGTAGCCTAAAAACTACCTTAAACTTGTTAAAATGAATTATTGTACCTTGTGGGGCAGAATTAGTTTGGGTGTGTAATCCCCTTTGCATTGTTGGATTGTTGAGCCTTGAATGAGGCATTTGGGTGATAAATTCGGCCTTGAGAAAGGTGGCAAAGTATGTAGAAACAAAGGAAATCTTGCCAATTTTCCGTAGAATTTAGTGGCTTTGAGTTAGATTATTCTACATTGAAATTAGAGGTTAATGAACATATCATGGTTATTATAGGTTGAAATATTACTTGCGGTAGTTGGACCTAGCAAGTGGATTGACTAAAGAGGTATGTGAAGTTTTCCTATCTCTTGAGCATGAATAGATTAAACTATGTAGTACGGTAGACGTACAAGATTTGGTATTCTTACTCATGTTAAGCATATAATGACTTGTTTCATTTTAAGAATGTATAATTCCCTTAGTTAAGGGAAAAGTATGATTTTACTAAAGCATAAGAGTTAATATAACAACTTTATGGGAAGTTGGTTTATTAGCTTCATAAAAGGTTAATGAGAAGAGATTTACTCTAAATAAGATAAGTATATGGGGAGGCAAATTGATTTTATGGTATCAATTGCCCAAAGGTTTTTTATGTATAAAGAAGAGTCATTTTCAAAAGAGTTGAAGTATGTAGTACTTGGGTTAAACTCCCGGTGTTCTTTTACTATAGATATGGTTAAGTGCCTTAAGTAAACTAAAATGAGAGGGTATATGAACAAGACTAATAAGAAGTTATAAGTTTTCTTAACTTATTTATGATTATGATATGATGTGATTTGAGCTAGGGTAAGAGTATATCGAGGGCAAGCCCCAAGATCGTTATACCACCTTCTCGGGGTAAGAGTATGTGCGAGGCAAGCCCAAGATCGCCATACCACCTTCTCGGTGTAAGAGTATATCGAGAGGCGGATCCAAGATCGTTATACCATCTGCACGATATAAGAGTATATCGCGGCAAGCCCCAAGATCGTTATACCATCTGCTCGGTGTAAGAGTATATCGAGTGCGACCCAAGATCGTTATACCATCCGCTTGTGGTAAGAGTATATCGAGGAAAGTCCCCAAGATCGTTATACCACCTGCGTGGATTTGCTACCCATGATGCGAGGAATACCTCATGCGAGTCCTTATGGGCTTATGCGGGTGAAATAGTCCCGTCTGCGGCGTGGTCTGGCCGATCACGAGGAGTACCGTGCGGGTCGCGGGACCCGTGCGGGTGAAATAGTCCCGGGAGTAGGATGGTTTTATTGATACTACGCGCGAGGTACCTGTTTTGATCACGAGCCTCTACTTTATGCGATATTATCGTATATACTTGTCACTCTCATTGTTAGTAAGGCACATTAAAAGGTATTTTATCGTCTTTCATGACTCGGCTTGCTTTTAGACTTATGATATCATATTACGATATTTTCCCGACTTTACATACTTGGTACATATCAGGTAACGACCCTTCCAGGGCTGCGTTCATGCCGCGGTAAGGGTAAGCGATTGAGGATCCTCGTTCTTAGGATCACTATTCTGTCGAAGCTCCATTCCTCGGAAGCTTATTTATTAGTGCGGATATTTCACGATGCTATAGGTATTTTATACATTCGTGGTATGGCGAACCCCGTCCATACGCTTGTTATCTTTAAGTGCATGGCCACCTATGTGTTTTGGGCTATAAGAACCAGTTGTATTATAAATACGTTGGTTAAGTATGTTTATGGAAGGCAGCCTTATCGGCTGGCCAGATATGTATTACCCTTTTTATGATGTTATGTGTTGTGTTATGTTCCGATGCTATTCTCTGACATATACCTGACAGGGTACCCCAGTAGGGTACTAGTCGCGGCCCCGGGGTCGGGTCGTGACAATAAGGTTGTAATGTGTCTTTTGTACGACTGCTTCAGCGTATATTAAGTTGATACAGATGATTGTTTACGCTCGTCAAATTCACTGCTAAGCCTGTTCAATTAATGTTAATCACTATTAATGTTCATGACTATGATGGTCAATGCGTCTTTCTGAAGTTTGTTGTGTGATTGAACTTAGAGTATGTTTATATTTTAATAACCATGTCTTGCAGTGTAATAATACATTGTTTAATACTAATCTTAATTACGTGAGATTTTGGATGCTTGCCGATTATGTTAGGGTCAGAATCATGTCTTACTTTGCTACCCTTCTTAATTGGTTCACCCTAGTAAGACGTAAGTATTTACAAGATATGATAGTCAAGTCCGCTATATGACTTATGAGCTCCTAACCTTACTGTGTGTCATCTGGTTGCGTATTCAGAAATCTAAAATATAAGTCCAATCTTCGTGTTGTTAGGAATACATCTTATCGAGTCTCATGCTATGTGTGTGTTGTTGGCATCAATGCATTTGTCCCCGCATGCCCTACTTTTGTTGTACCTGAATATGGTTTAAGCCTGGTGTACCATCGGTGCTCATCCTAACAAGGATTATCCAGCTTTCTTTAATAATGTGAATAACCAGACCCATGTTCAGGTCCTCTGTTATCACTAAACAGTGTACGCTTGGCAGTATTCTAATCATGTTTAGACTATCTCGTGAGTATGTGCTTTATCTTTTAAAATCTGCTATTTGGTGATTTGTATGAACTAGCAAAGTGTGTGAGTCTTCCTACGTGCTATTTAAATAAAACCAACGGTTATTCAAGCTAAGGAACATAAAATGATTCAAATATGTCAAATATTCGCTTATTATTCAATAAAATTTTGAACGGTACTAATCTTTATCTTTTCTTATTTTCTTACATGGCACGACGGAGCAAAGTAAAGAGTCTCACTAAGAGACTCATCGCAAGCCATTTCAAATGGCAACTGCATCCGCGTTCGCATTCCCGCCTTAAACTCTAGAAAACAAATAGGGGCCAGTCATCCTCTCCAATCCCTTCACTCTCTTAACTTTCTTGTCTCGTTTATGACTTTATTTGTTTATCGTAATTTTATTATTTAATTTTGTAATTAATAGGAGAACTTCTAGCAATTAGCCTTTGAACATATGAGATGGAAAGGTAATTTAAACTTAGAAATGCACTTCTTATTTATTTACCTCTTAAGACTGTCATGCATGTCTAAATTTTGCCAAAATAATCTAACTTGCATCACAAAACCAACAGTTGTTAAATCCCTAAACAATAACAGATTTCTCCTAAACTCTCAAAAAAAATCATCTTAAAGCATCTCTTATATAATATTGTACGCAGGTTAGGCAAGATTAATTTAGCTAGCAATATACATAACTAGTTCATAAATAACCTTTGCATGAACACATAATTAGTCCATAAAGCACTCTCTTAGCATTCTTTAGCATTTCTAGCCCTTTTAGCACTTTAAATCACTCCTTAGCATTTAGCACCTTCTAGCATCTTAACATTTTTGCATTCCTTAGCACCCTTTAGCCCCTTTAAATATTTAACACTTTAATATTTGTTTGCACTTTTAGCAACATTTTAGCACCTCCTAGCCTTCTTTTGTACTTAGCATATAGCACCTTTTGCCCCCTTTTATACTTAAAACACCTTTTAAACATTTTAACATTTTAGCATTTTATTAAGCAGGAAGAGCTTTTATTTTGCATTTCTTAAACATAATAATTACCCTAGGTTTGGCAGGACAACCGCAGTTAAGCGGATCTTAGAGGTGCCTAACCCTTCCCTCTAGATTAATAAAGAACCCTTACCCAGAATCTCATTAAGTTTAGCAGACCATAAAAATGGAGTTAGTGTTGACTTTAACCTTGTTGACATTTAGGTGTCCTAATTCACCCAAATTAATTAGGTGGCGACTCCCGCGAACCCTTTAGCATTTTTTGCACTTTTAGCACCCTTAGCATTTTAAGCACCCTTTAGCAATTTTAGCACCCTTTATATTTTAGCATTCTTTTAAACCCTTTAGCATTTATTTATTTTTATTTTCTAACCTTTTTGTTATTTAAGCAGGAGTCATTTTAGAAAAATAAAAAATGTCGCGGCCGGAAAAGGGCGCGACAGAAATGGCGACTCCACTGGGGATCGAACCCAGAATCTCTGGAGTCTAGAAAATAAATGTCGCGGTCGAAAAAGGGCGCGACATCCGTCGCAACCTCTGGACAACTAGCGTCGCGGTCCTGCAGGGAGGCGTTGCGGTGCTCCAACTTCAGAGAGTTGGCGTCGTGGCCCTGCAAGGAGGCACCGCGACGCCACAACTTCAGAGAGTTAGCGCCGTGTCCCTGCAGTTGGGCGCCACAACTTCAGAGAGTTAGCGTCGTGGCCCTGCAGTTTGGCGCCGCGGCGATTCATGACTCGTTTCATCTTTAACACATTTGTACACTTCTTCCTTCATTTACCAACGTGAAACCTACGTCATTTGACCAATAACTGTCTATTACCTTACGTCTCAAACAATCGTATACGTACTAATATCTCTTCCATTTAAGGAAATTATGATCATTGACATTGTATGTACACGTGTGTGAAAACTACGTTTCCGACGTGTGGGCCCCTAATGTTCGATTCATAATTAAATAGAATTAACTTTATTTCACATTTAATAAATATTTTCAACATTAAAAAATATATCTATACATAATATATATTTTATATCTTTCTTAGCTTAGTATAAATACTTGGCGTTAATATGTTTTTATCTTTAATTATTTAAGATTCATAAATACTTTTTAAAAAGTTGGAAGTACATTCAAATCTATTTATATATATAAAAGCAAGGCCTGGACTCGGACGCAATTAAAATGCAGAAATTGTATTTATCTTTTTTTATCAGATTTTAGCTATTTTTTCATTTTAAAAATGCTGAAAATATTTTTATATTCCCTGCTCCCGAAACGTCACTTTGGTTTAATTAAATCAGGGTTTCCTCTGTTTCCCCTGTTTTACTTCAATGAATAAGATTCTGTAAACAAATCCAGGACCTTGATTCATAAAGCTAGGAGAATTCCTTCCCAAGTTTTCATCTTCCCGAGATTTAGACTCTAAAAATTGCAAAAAAAAAAAAAAATGGGTGTAGCGAAAGTAGTACTAGAATGGGTGACCCATGGAAGTCCTGTAGTTGCATTCCCCCTCCCCCAAAATTGATCAGTTCATATATTGTTTGCGTATACAATATTGAGATATGCATTATACGGGTGTGAAATCGGTAACGCCAAGAACATCTGCTAAATATCTTTAGAGTCGGAACAGGAGGGAAATAATTTAACAAGATGCGAACAACATTCCACCCTGCATATGCATATGGTGGTGTATTTTGGAAAGAAAGATATCGTAGATGTTTCAAGGGACAAATAAGTTCTTTATTGCAAATTAGATCTATTCTGTGTCCTGGAATTGGTACATGATACTGAAATACCGCTATCCTCAAGCAATGAATATATGTCACCATATATAATGATTTACTTCATGCGATTATGAAGACGGGTGCTTCGACTCACGAATTATGGACAAAACTAGAGGAAATCTTTCAAAACAACAAACATACACGTGCCGTGTATCTGGAGGAACAATTTAATAACACACGTCTTGAGAACTTTGTGAATATGTCCGACTATTTTAAGCAATTGAAATTAGTTGTAGATCAATTATCTAATGTGGGCACACCAATTTCAGAAACGAAGATGGTTTTGCAACTAATTAATGATTTGTCAAAGGGTGAGTACGATATACTTACGACAATGATCCAACAAGTCGATCCCCTCCATAGTTTCAATAAGGTCCGGTCACAATTGCTGTTGGAGGAGACTAGGCGTGCCAAACAGGATGAACATAATCAGAAGACCACCACCACACCCGTCGGCGAGCCGCAGCACACGGACAACCAACAACAGAAATAATATGAATAGCGAGTCAGTACTATATTTATAGATTGGAAAGAAGGGACTCTCCAAAGAGAGGTCCGAGCAGAATGAAGTTGTGCTAAATGAACGAGTTGTCCTAAATGCGGGACGGCCACGATAGCGACAGAGGCAGGTCACGACAATGGACGTGGCGACAGAGGAAAAGGCCGCAGGGGACGGTCCAATTCCGGCGGCCAAACACAGCATGCCCAATACCCATCTCAGTGGGCCGACCACTGACTTGGCCTATTTTTGAAAATTGAGCCTCGCCTCTATGCCCCTACCCGATAGTCTCGGCCCAAAGAACGAGTCAATGGCAGCAGCCCGACATTCTAGGCCCACATCCAGGCTTACGTCCGACGACCCAACCATAGCAGGCCCACTTCTCGGCGGCCCAACATCAACAACAACCATACAACCTCCTTACCCCCCAGTAACTCCGATAATCTTCCTCAACTGTTTAATTTGAACAATCCTCAATTATTTTGGTCAGAAATGACAATCACATTCCAATTCAAGGCTATGGCACCACTCAAACTGCACCACCTCACCCTCCTTTTTTATTAAAATATGTCATATGTGCTCATAACATTACTAAAAACTTAATATATGTTAGAAAATTTGCTAGTGACAATTATGTATCTATTGAGTTTGACCCTTTTGGTTTTTATGTGAAGGACCTACGTACGGGGACAACTCTTACGAGATGCAATAGAATGTCACGACCCGGTGCCCTACCTGGACACCCTTATACTCATTTGTCACATAATCACATGGATACCAAGAATAATGTAGTAATTTGTAAATCATATCGAAATAGGCAAGCCGACAAGGTTGTCACTATATATGGGAACATCCCAAAACGAGTACAACAGTACACCTGGCCCAACACATATACAATCCAGACAAGTCCAAAACACATCTATCACTCACACCTGTCTACAGACCTCTAAGAGTACGATAATGAAATATGACGGAACAGGGCCCCGTCGTTCCCCTAAATATGCATAAGTCAAAAATAAGATTATGTACCAAAATGACTAAGCTCTGAATCAATGGAGCTCTTCAAATTTGAACAAGAATCCTGGGCGGAGGATCACCAACCGAGTACACTGTACTGCGGGCATGAAATCGTCCGGGAAAAAGAGGTCGATCTGAAATAATGTTACAGTATGTAAAACATGAAGTACTGTAAAGAAGATCATAACTGGCCAGAACATAACATGAGACAAGTATAATAATCAAGTTATCAATGCACCTGTGCCTTATGAAATGAGAGTCAAGACATGTCCATATAAAATAAGTCATATATACACTGTCCGGCCCTCTAGTGAAGGACGCGGTGAACACATAGTCATATCCGCGGATGCCTGTCCACACATCATATATACACTGCCCGACCCTCTTGTGAAGGTCGCGGTGAACATATAAGGAACTACGCACGAAACTTCCCGACCCATTCTGTGACTCGGTAAAATCATATATTGTCCGGCCCATTCTGGGAGGCGGTAAAATCATATATTGCCTGACCTATTCTGGGACGCGGTAAAATCATATAATCATATCAGCACGAATAGAATATCATGAGTAACTTTATACAAATTAAATCATCATTTGACTCTCAATGGAATAAAAAGAATAACTATTACTTAGAAAATCAAGGCACTATCATATCATGTATCATTAGGAGTAAGGATTCAATAGAATTATGTACGTCCTCCATACACTCATTTATATAAATCATGCCAAAAGAAGAAATGATAGTTTCACATACCTTATTGTCGGACTAACCAACTCTATAATTAATACTCGCCTCGATTAGCACCTCGACCTATAACAATAGTAATTCGTTCGTCAACTCTATGATTTCTGACGTAAGTTATATCGAATGACGACTCTCTTTTCTATAGAAATTTGGGCAACACCTCCCCTATTTTTATGCATATCCACAACTTACAAACAAAGCCAACAATACCAATAACAAGATGCAACTAAAAGATATAACCAAAACAATCTCAAATACTCCGTATACGCCATCATAATACATTCCTTCTCTTTACGTTCATGGGAGACAACAACTACAACAACCAAGGTGATTAATACACATATTTCTCTTGTTAATTCAGCCCCTTAAATCACATTAAAACAACCTTAAAAACAGTCCATCAATTCTAACAACAACAACAAGAGTGCAAGTCTTGTAGTTTGCAACATAACACCTTTCTACACTTTAATTCCTTTAAGACATGTATTAGAAATTACCACAACGTATATACATGTTCATAATTAAATTTCCAGCATTATAATCTCAACAAAACAACCCCTAATTATATTATAACGATGTCCAACAATTTCATGAAAGTCACGGCCACAAGAACACCATACCATAGCTCTTCTTTTAATTCCTTAACATCCAATTCACATTTCAACAATTCCATATAACAACTACAACTTTAAGTATTAAGATTTCCTCCATTTTTAGCATGCAATTGGTGACGATAATAACAATAACAACAATCGAACCCAATGTAGTAAAAACAACCCCAAACGCAAAACCACACCAAATAGACAGATGCATTTTCTTAACTCCAAGTTTCTCTTAACACAAATTTATTTCATAATTTACAACATCATGCAACTCCAATTATACTATAAGAGGAAGAAATCTTACATTAATTTAGCCCAAAACATTCCCTAAAAATCGGTACCCACTGCTCCAAGTTCTTCACCATTTTTCACAATTTCTTCAACTCAAGATGACATGCATGTATTCTACAAGTTTAACTCTATCTTCCTTACATGTTTCTTCAAAATGCTCATCTCCAAATCTTGGATTTTTGGAGATTAGAATCGGTCCAGCAGTGTCATCGTGACCCACTATTTTGGAGGCTTTCTGTGGCTTAGAATTTGTAGAAGAATTTAATCTTGTAAGAGAAGTTAATAAAATATTCAATTTGGCTATGGTGATGGGGGTTTTCGGTTGAGAGGAGAAGTGAGAAGATGAGGGAGTGTGAAAGATGGTTTCTTGAAATAAAATGTGGGAGATGAAAGGTTATAATTGTTTAAGTGTACAGAGTTTTATTTGCACAGGTGCTAAAAATGAGTTTGCAACTTGGTCCAAGTTCTCACAATGAACTAGTCTTAGGTCCCACTTATTAAATTATGAAAATCTCATAAGGTCTCGTATTCTCGATGTCATAATTTGTATAATACGACACTAATCCATAACCCCATTGAGGATATACAACTATTAATATAAATCCCGTCGTCATACTCGTCGTAACCAAAATTATTCCGGAATCACATTCTTTGTATACTAATTTCCAGATTAGCATATATAAATATACCTTATATCTAATATTCGAATCTTACATTCTTAATTATGTTCTCTAATTATCGTCTTAGAATTATGCGGTGTAACATCCTTCCCCCCTTAGAAACATTCGTCCTCGAATGTTCATAACAGGTCTCATGCTGTAAAAATTCCGGCATAGTCTCCTCTATAACTCTTCCTACCGACCTATATTCAATAAACAAAAAGATGCCTCACAGGGCCACAATATATCACATATGTTATTCACCAATCAAAATAGTTAAGTAAGGAATCAAATTACATGTAGGCATAGGGAACAAGTGAGGATACTTCTTCTTCATTTCGTCTTCTGCTTCCCAAGTCATCTCTTCCCTATTATTGTTTCGCCATAATACTTTGACGGAAGACACATCTTTAGTATGTAACCTCCTAACTTGTCGATCAAGTATAGGTACGGGACTCTCCTCATAAGTCAACTCCTCCGTCACCTGAACATCATCTACAGGGAATACTCTAGAAGGATCACCAAATACACTTACGCAGCATCGATACATGAAATACTAGATGTACCACTTCCAAATCATATGGAAGATCCAATTCATAGGTAACCTTGCCTATCCTACGAATAATTCGGTAAGGTCCAATGTATCTTGGGCTAAGTTTCCCCTTCTTACCGAATCTCATCACACCCTTCATGGGTGACACCTTCAGGAATACCCAATCATCAATCTGAAACTCTAAGTGTCGACGTCGATTATCTGCATAGGACTTCTGTCGACTCTGGGCTGCCAACAATCTTTCATGAATAAGCTTCACCTTATCAACAGCTTGTTGAATCATGTCTGGGCCTATTAACTTAGTCTCGCCTACATCAAACCAACCAATAGGTGACCTGCACTTCCTCCAATATAAGGCATCATACGGTGCCATCTGGATACTGGAATGGTAGTTATTATTATAAGCAAACTCAACAAGTGGTAAATGATCATCGGCTACCTCTGAGTCAATATCTGCTCTCAACATATCCTCTAGTGTCTGAATAGTACACTCAGCCTGCCCATCAGTCTGAGGATGAAATATTGTACTAAGACTCATTTGTGTCCCCAATTCCTTCTGAAAAGATCTCCAAAAGTTAGCTGTAAACTGAGCTCATCTGTCCGATATAATAGATGTGAGGACCCCATGAAGTCTCATTATCTCCCTGATGTACAATCTCGCATAGTCTTCAGTCGAATACGTAGTCCTGACTGGAAGAAAATGGGTTGATTTTGTTAGCCTATCCACAATCACACATATGGAGTCACACTTCCGATGAGTGCGAGGTAAGCCTGTAATAAAGTCCATATTAATCACTTCCCACTTCCAAGTTGGGATCTCCATCTCCTGCAATAAACCACCAGGCTTCTGATGCTCGACCTTAACCTGTTGACAATTTGGGTACTGAGCAACAAACTCCGTTATGTCCCTTTTCATGTCATCCCACCAATACAAGCATTTGAGGTCATAATTCATCTTCGTTGACCCTGGATGAATAGAATAATGGGCATTGTGTACCTCTCCCATAACCTGTCGTCGTAGCCCTGCAACATCCGGTACACATAACCAACCTTCATAATGTAGCACTCCATCAGGTGCAACCTCAAATAGAGTCTTTCCCTTTCGAAGAGTTGTATCTCTATATTGTGCCAGAACAGGATCCTCGTACGCTGTCTCTTTACCTCTCCTATGATAGAGGACTCAACAACTCCTCGAACAACAACTCCACTATCTCCAGAATTAGCCAAACGGACTCCAAGGCTTGCTAGTCGGTATATCTCATGAACCATCTCATTTTTGTCTGGATGCACGTCCGTCAAGCTATCCATAAATCTACGGCTATGAGCATCTGCTACAATATTAGCTTTCCCTGGATGGAATAAAATATCAACATCATAATCATTTACCAACTCTAGCCACCGGCTCTGCCGTAAGTTCGGCTCTTTCTGCTTAAAGATATATTGGAGACTCTTGTGATCCCTATAAATATCAACATGAACTCCATATAAATAGTGTCTCCATATTTTCAAGGCATGAATCACCGCTGCTAACTCCAAATCATGAGTAGGGTAATTCTTTTCGTGCTTCTTGAGCTGTCGGAAGACATAAGCTATAACCCTGCCATGCTGCATCAACACACAACCTAGTCCAACACTTGAAGCATCACAATAAATAACCTACCCATCTAGTCCCTCAGGAAGAGTTAAAACTGAAGTCGTAGTCAACTTGTCTTTCAACAACTGAAAGCCTTGCTCACAAGCATCCGTCCATTGGAACTTAGCTGCATTCTGAGTCAGCCTTGTTAAAGGCGCTAAAATTGAGGCAAACTTCTCCACGAATCTCCTGTAATATCCTGCTAGCCCCAGAAAACTGCATACTTCAGTAGGTGTCGTAGGTCTGGGTCAAGTCTTAACTGCCTCAATCTTCTGTGTATCTACCCGAATACCATCAGCTCCAATAATATACCCCAAGAATGCTACTGAAGCCAACCAGAATTCACACTTAGAAAACTTGGCATACAACCTCTGGTGCTGGAGCACCCTAAGTACTGTCCTCAAATTGTCTGCATGCTCCTCTTTTGAACGTAAATAAACCAAAATGTCGTCAATGAATACAATAACGAACATATCCAGGAATGACTTGAACACTCGGTTCATCAAATCCATAAACACTGCTGGAGCATTGGTCAGCCCAAAAGACATCACTTTAAACTCATAATGTCCGTATCGGGTCCTGAATGCTGTCTTCGGAATATCTGTCTCCCTTACCCGCACCTGATGATAACCTAACCGCAAGTCTATCTTCGAAAAATACTTAGCACCCTGCAACTGGTCAAATAAATCATCAATCCTGGGGAGGGGATACATGTTCTTTATAGTTACCTTATTCAGCTGCCTATAATCAATACATATTCATAGTGATTCGTCTTTCTTCCTCACAAATAATATCGGTGCTCCCCAGGGTGATGTACTAGGCCTAATGAAACCTTTTTCCAACAAGTCCCTCAGTTGCTCCTTCAATTCCTTCAACTCTGCAGGTGTCATTCTATAAGGAGGAATAGATATGAGTCGAGTATCTGGTAGTACATCTATACTGAACTCTATCTCCCGTTCTGGAGGAAGACCTGGAAGGTCATCTGGGAATTCATTAACTACCGGGACTGACCGAAGAGTCGGTACATCTGCTTCTACATCATGCACTCGATCCGAATGATAAATATAACCTCTTCTAACCATCTTCTTTGCCTTGAGGTATGAAATGAACTTACCCCTCGGCGATGATGTATTCCCTCTCCACTCTATAATTGGTTCGCCTGGAAATTGGAATCGAACCATCATTTTTTCTACAATCGACCTTAGCCTAACGAGAAACCAACCAATCCATACCCATAATGACATCTAAGTCAGTCATGTCTAACTCTATCAAATCTGCTATGGTATGATGACTATATATAACCACCGAACAATTCTTATATACTCGCTTAGTTATAACAGAATCTCCTACCGGTGTAGCCACCTCAAATAGGTTTATCAACTCAGGTTATATTCCAATTCTACTAGCAACAAAGGGGTATATATGATAAGGTGGAACCTGGATCTATCAATGCATATACGTCTCGGGAAAATAATTGATAATATACATGTAACCACATTTGGTGACGCCTCATGATCCTGCCTACTATCCAAGGCATATATGCGATTCAAATGACCGCTAGCACTGAAAACTCCGCCACGACCTCTACCACGGCCTGCTGGCATGTGAGCACCCTGCCCTCCGGGGCGCATAGCTATAGAAGAAGATGAACCAGCAACCGGTCTAGTAGGCTGAGCCATACCACCTGTATCCCTTCTAAAATGACACTCTCTCATCACATGGACTTGACGGTCGCAATAAAAACAAGCACCTGTAGTAAAACGGTATTTCCCAGAATGGGACCTACTACACTGAGAACACCTAGGCAAATGTGGCATCGACTGACTAGAAACCATGTCCATCTGTGAACTTGAAGCCCTGGAGCTCTAACTAGCTCTTGAATACCCTATGCGGTCCAATATCCTACCTGATAACTGTGGGGGTGCACTCTGTGCTGGCTGGGAAGAATATCTAACATGCTGCTGAGGCTGCCCGCCTCGAGACTTGCCCGAATACCCAGCCTACCTAGCCCTCTTGTGCTGCCCTCTGTCCTGATCCCAGACTGACATCATCTGTGTCGGTCTTCTACCCCCTGTGCATATGCATGTATCCGAGCAATATCCATACCGACTGAAGAGCCACTGCCAAACAACCATCAGTCAAATAGCGATCTAGTCCCATCGCAGAACGGTGCACTCTACTTACGAAGTCACGAATCCTTAGACTATCAGATCTATAGCCAAGTCCTGGTCCGTACTGCGAGTGCGCCTGCCGCATTGTCGATCGGCGGTGCATCTCTCATCGCCCTATCTTCCGCCCATGGCTGAGGAGCTAGAGGCTCAGGTGCTAGAACCTCGGGAGCTGGTGATGTTGCCCCCTGAACTGGAGCCTCTAAGCTGGTGATGCTGCCCCCTAGACACGGTCTATAGAAATTCCAAGGACGAACTGCTCTGATACCATTAAATGTCACGACCCGACCCGATGGGTCGCGACCCGTTGCCCTACCAGGGCACCCTTATACCCAGCTGTCACATAATCACACGGATACCAAGAATAATGTAGTAATTTGTAAATCATATCGAAATAGGCAAGCCGGCAAGGCTGCCACTATATATGAGAACATCCCAAAAAGAGTACAGTACAGCTGGTCCAACACATATACAATCCACACAAGTCCAAAACACATCTATCACTCACACCTGTCTACAGACCTCTAAGAGTACGATAATGAAATATGACGGGACATGGCCTCATCGTGCCCATAAATATGCATAAGTCAAAAAAATAAGGTTCTGTACCAAAGTGACTAAGCTCTGAATCAATGGAGCTCTCCAAATAGCTGAACAAGAATCTTAGACTGGAGGATCACCAAACTGAGTACCTGTACCTGCGGGCATAAAACGCAGCCCCCGGGGAAAAGGGGGTTAGTACGAAATAATGTACTAAGTATGTAAAATATGAAGTACTGTAAAGAAGATCATAACTGGCCAGAACATAACATGAGACAAGTATAATAATCAAGTTATCAATGCACATGTGCCTTATAAAATGAGAGTCAAGACATGTCCATATAAAATAAGTCATATATACACTGTCCGACCCTCTAGTGAAGGACGCGGTGAACACATAGTCATATCCGCGGATGCGTGTCCACATATCATATATACGCTACCCGGCCCTCTAGTGAAGGACGCGGTGAACATATAAGGAACTACGCACGAAACTTCTCGGCCCATTCTGGGACTCGGTAAAATCATATACTGTTCGGCCCATTCTGGGAGGCGGTAAAATCATATACTGCCTGACCTATTCTGGGACGCGGTAAAATCATATAATCATATCAGCACGAATAGAATATCATGAGTAACTTTATACAAATTAAATCATCATTTGACTCTCAATGGAATAAAAAGAATAACTATTACTTAGAAAATCAAGGCACTATCATATCATGTATCATTAGGAGTAAGGATTCAATAGAATTATGTACGTCCTCCGTACACTCATTTATATAAATCATGCCAAAAGAATAAATGATAGTTCACATACCTTATTGTCGGACTAACCAACTCTATAATTAATACTCGCCTCGATTAGCACCTCGACCTATAACAATAGTAATTCGTTCGTCAACTCTATGATTTCTGACGTAAGTTATATCGAATGACGACACTCTTTTCTATAGAAATTTGGGCAACACCTCCCCTATTTTTATGCATATCCACAACTTACAAACAAAGCCAACAATACCAATAACAAGATGCAACTAAAAGATATAACCAAAACAATCCCAAATACTCCGTATACGCCATCATAATACATTCCTTCTCTTTACGTTCATGGGAGACAACAACTACAACAACCAAGGTGATTAATACACCTATTTCTCTTGTTAATTCAACCCCTTAAATCACATTAAAACAACCTTAAAAATAGTCCATCAATTCTAGCAACAACAACAAGAGTGCAAGTCTTGTAGTTTGCAACATAACACCTTTCTAGCGGGACGATACCGTGTCCCGTCCCGATCTGATCGTCCGGTGGGCGGTTGGTCGGAGCGGGGCCAGATCGGGAAGGGCAGGCGAGGACTTTTTTAAAATTTTTTTCCACTAAATTAAAAATACTAAATTACTAACAAAGTAACATATAGTCATATTATAATTATAGTGATAGTCATATACTCATATTATACTATTATAGTATTATACTCATATATATTTATAAACTAAGTAATTAAACAAATACAAGAAGAGTGTAAAAAAACATCCCAAGACTGTTTTTGTGCCTCTTATATTATTAATTATTTCATTGAAATATACAAGATTCAGAATTACAACATTATAGTGTACTGTTGTTGAAAAATATTGCAAAAGACATAGAAAAAAATACTAAAATTGCAATGAAATATATTACCAATTTGAAAATACTTTTTCTAGTTTCTTTATAATTTCGTGTGGTTCTTCGGTTGGAATTGGTATATCTTTGTCAAATTGTTCCACGTTGCTACTCATTCCTTCAGATAAGATGTCGTTGTAGTTTTCGTCTTCTTAACGTTAATTTAGGTGACCATCTTCGCTCATTTCGTATCCAATCTACGAATAGTGCCGTCATCTCAGTGTCTCGGCTAATGAGTGTCTGTGCTCTCCTATTTGAAATCGCCTCTGAAAAAGCGCTTTCGTGGCGATTGATGGCCGAATGTTCAAAATATCTCGGGTCATCATTGAAAGTGTCGGAAATGTCTTCTCATTTTGCATCCAATATTTCAGCAAGTCTTCCTTTCCGTCTTCATTGACAACTGCTTGGTAAGATAAAGTGTCTGCAAAACAAAAATATCAAACTCGCTAATTTGGTTAGCAGTGCTACCACCGCACATTCTATTTCTGAGGCTTTCAATACTGCCTGAAGAAACAACATGTTTTTATGTATGTAAGTGAAGGACTTGCCTTTATCGAGAAGCCATTTCCTTTTAAATCTTTTCAATGGTAATTTTTATACATAACTAGTAAATTAGTTTAAAATAGTGTAACTAATGTAGTTAAAATATCACATCGATTACGTTATTCTCTCCATCCTACGATCTTTGTTGATTTTATTCTTTTTGACATTTTCTTTGAACCAAATTCCGTACATCTGTTTCACCTGAAGGCATAATAGTTATTTGGACTTTTATCAGCAGGAACAAAAATTATCCACTATCAAATCTGATTACTCTGTCACAAAAGAAACATGGTAACTCATAAGAAAATAGGGAAAGCAACCGTAGCTTAGCGAGATTGAAAATACGATCGAGGCCTGCAACATACACTAGTGCGGTAAAAAAAAGGAATTCTGAAGCCAGACGAAAAATTAGGAAATAACACAGAATATGTGAGAGACAAGAAATGAACAGAGATCTCTTTACCTCCTCACCCTCCATCCAGTTTTTTATGCTATGTTCATCATGACAATAAAAGAAAAGATCTCGAGATAAGAGAAATGCACAAGAAGTTTATGAAAAAAGGGGACACAAAATGTACAAAAAGTTGGAAGAGAAGAGACTTCTCCAGCAAAATGTACACGAACATCAAGATATAAATATTGAACATCAAAATGTACACGAACATCAAGACTTCTGATTTAATTGATTAATGCATTTGCGTAACTCAAAACATATATGTGAATATCTTTCTTAGAGTTCATTAGTGTTTACCCGTAAAACAATACATTTTGTATACGTGGTCAAGGATACGCGAATCTCAAGTGATTGACCTAGGGCTGGCCAGTGGGTCGGGCCAACCCGACCGCGTCCCGGTCCCGACCCGACCCCGTGTAAAAAAAAAGAAACGGGATCGGGGCTCGAACCGGGGCGGGACATAGTATGGTCGCGACCGGTCACTTGAGACTGATCCGATCGCCCCGATCCTTGATCCGCCATTTGCCAAAAATAGCCGTTGTGTAATGGTCATTTTACATTTTGGCCGTTAGACAACGGCCATTTTTGGCTTCCCCCACTCCCCCAACCCCCCCCTCCCCTACCCCCTTTATATTTATTTTTAACCCCTAAATTATTATATTTACACTTTAACCCAATTTTCCAACTATAAATACCTTATTTTCTCTTCTTATTTCTCACAAATCTTCCTACATTTTCTCTAATTTCTATACAACATTGTCTACTACATATTCACTCTATTTATTAATTTGAGAATTGGGAGTGAAGTTGGCAACTAGCTTGAGGATTAATCTATCGAGCAAAGTTTCAATTTTCAACCTCTCTCGATTACACATCGACTCTACGTCGGCGTTTGGTACATTCGTTCTCTCATTAAATTATTATTTTGTTTTTATTTCATTTAGCACATTTAATTTCATTATCTTTAAGTCTTTAACTATTTATTATCATAATTAAAATGAAAAGAACAAAAAGTCTTTTCGACAAGGGTACTTCTTCTAGTAGGGCGGGTAACAAGGGTGTGAAGCCCCAAATTAGTGTTACAATAACAATAAACATTATTGTGTCTATGTGATTATGTTACGACTTTATTCACATTCGAGGACGAATGTTGCTTAAGGAGGAGAGAATGTAAAATCCGGAAAAAATAATAATAATATATAGTTGTGGTTGAGTTAATAAAAATACATATATATAAGAAAACAAAGAATAAATTGCATGGGATGGAGTTAGTGTTAAAGTTGGATAAATAGATGGATAAAAATGAAAATAAGAAAAACAAAAAAAAAACAAAAGAGAAACAAAAAAAACAAAAACAAAAAAAAGAGAAGAAACATGCAGCACGTCCATCTCCTCTTTACCCCTTCCCCCTTTTCATTTCCCCTCCAACTCTTGTCATTCCACCTCCCATATGTTATAGAAAACTCTCCACTTATACATTGTATTTACACACAAACAAAGTACATAGCATAAATGTTAGAAAATCAGGAAAAAACAAGTGAAAAGAAGAGGAAAAAATCTGAAAAAAATACCAAGAGGCAAGAAGAACAAGAATCAAAATACTAGAGAGTAAGGATAATTTTAGCAACCACACAACAATAATCTTCACACTTACAAGGTGAGTTTTCTCACTCAGAAATTCTTGGTAATATCCTTTATTTTAAGTTCAATACATGTTAGAATAAGAATTGAGTGTTGAAAAGAAATATTGAACTTTTGATTGTTTAGATAACTAGTTGCGTCATGAACTTTACGAACTGTTCTCACTGAGTTATAATTGTTAGAATTTGATGAAATTTGGAATAGTGGTACAACTCTATATTATGATCATATAGAACCAAAAATGAGGTAAAATTGACATACGGTGTGAAAGTTATCATAGTTCAAAGTTCCTGCCTTAGATTTGGCCGAAATCTGGAAAGGCATAATTACGAACTGTTTTTATTGAGTTTTACTTATTAGAATTATATGAAAATTTACATGGTTGTAAATCTCTCTTTTACGGACAGATATAGATAAAGAGTTATTAAAACGGACTTACGAGTTGAGAGTTATTGTAGTTTGAAGTTGCTGCCTCGGATTCGTCGGAATCCAGAAGGGCAGGACGTTGAAACGTAAAACTGCACTAATCTGTGGGGAATATGAAAATTGTTGCTAAATTAAAGTTTTATATCTATTTGTTGTGGACATTTTGAAACCTTACGGGGGTCTATCCGACTTACGTATTGAGAGTTATCGCTGTTTAAAGTTTCTGCCTCGGATCTATCGAGATCCAGGAAGGGCAGCGAATAAAAGTGTAAAACTGTACCAAATGGTACGGAATATGAAAGTATGGTTCACATGGAGACGTGTATCTCTCTGTTCTCGTCGTTTTGAGATTTTATGGGGCTTGAACGGGTTTACATATTAGGAGTTATGACTATTCTAAGATTGGGTTCTGTTTAATAAAAATTCTGCCGAAACAAATCTCATATGGCTGTTTTGAAGATAAATTTGTGTTAGTTAACCATAGTAGTTTTAAATTAAATTTGGTACAGTGAAAGATCCCCGTCTTACCTTAGTTTCCGCTTGAGAAACACCTTAGTTGGAGTTATGGTTAAAAAGTTATAATCGTTACAAGTATGAATGACAGAATGTTGGGAAAGAGAATATTATTTATTTCAATCTTCTGAAAAATATGAAAAGTGAATACTTGTTCACATAAATATATAAATATAAACATAATGGATCGGGTTGCACGCCGCAACAAAACGTAAAGTGAATACGTGTTCACAAATACGTAAATATAATGGATCGGGTTGCACGCCGCAACAAAACGTAAAGTGAATACGTGTTCACAAATACGTAAATATAATGGATCGGGTTGCGCGCAACAAAGCGTAAAGTGAATACGCGTTCACAAATACGTAAATATAATGGATCGGGTTGCGCGCAACAAAGCGTAAAGTGAATACGCGTTCACAAATACGTAAACATAATGGATCGGGTTGCCGCGCGCAACAAAACGTAAAGTGAATATGTGTTCACAAATACGTAATTATAATGGATCGGGTTGCGCTTGCAACAAATATGAAAGATGAATACATGTTCACCTATATATAAATATGAAAAGTGAATACGCGTTCACAAATATATAAATGTAATAAACATGTGAAAATGCAGGGGAATGTCTTAACGTATAATACGAGATAAAATGAAGTGTTAGTTAAGCCAAGAATTTCCTATGAGGAGTTGTTGCATATTTAAAAATGTTGTAACCTGATATGTTTTTGCAATATGCTTATTACGTTATAATGTGATTGCACTTGGAATATTGTGGTGTTACTTTGAATTGCAGGGTAAGGTTCTCACTCAGCCCCAGATGGTAGGGCTGACTCTTTATTTAACATGTTTCAGGAAAGCGTGATAGAGGAAAGGCTCCACGCCAAGGCTAGCGATCGTCCCGCAACCTCTTGTCATACGAAGTCCATTGCTTCGGACTTGGTACTCGTCAGGTTCAGAATGTCAGTTCCAGTGTCTCGGGAAATGCCCGTGTGGAATGGTCTCCCTTCCAACTTAGAATAATATTTGTCAGTATGTCTATGTAGAAACGATATTTGCACGAGCATGGACTCGCGTTATATTTTCAATAAAGTCATAAATAATTTTTTTTATTGTTATTTTTATTAATAACTCCGTATTTGAATATAAGTTTAAATTCCTAAATAAAGAGAATTAAATGGTGCTCCTGGTGGAAAATAATTGTCCAGGTGCCATCACGCCCTAAGTAAAGACTTAGGAAAATTTGGGGCGTGACAAAGGGCAAGGGTACTTCTTCTAGTATTCCTAGACAAGATGATTTTATAGATCCTGAACTGTTTCCTGAAATACCATATGATCTTGACACAAATGTTTATCTTCAAAATGAAGAAGATTTTAATTTAGATGACACTCTAGATGATGATACACCTACTAATGAAGATGATGATACACCCACTAGTGAAATGCCTCCTATCCCCCTAGTATGAGACGAGGTCCGGCAAAACGGCCATTAAAATCAGTTGTATGGAAATATTTTGACAG
This sequence comes from Przewalskia tangutica, assembly GCA_029844215.1. Lineage (NCBI taxonomy): Eukaryota > Viridiplantae > Streptophyta > Magnoliopsida > Solanales > Solanaceae > Przewalskia > Przewalskia tangutica. The sequence continues at coordinate 11,102,840 of CM056734.1, forward strand.
GGACGTACCGAATCAAGTAGCTATATGTAAAACTTGTAAATCTGTTTATTCTTTTAAAACTGGACAAGGTCATGGTGGGACGGGGGGTTTAGGAAGACACCTATTGCAAAAACACAAAGCCTTGCATGCTCAATACATTATTGAAAAAGATGTTGAGCAAGCGTCCTCTCAATCGGGACAAGGTTCACATCTTGTCCGACAAAATCTGGTCAAATTAACCCTATGACGGGGGGAGTTGTAGGCCCTAAATACGATAAACATAAAGATATGAAAGCACTAGCAAAATTAGTTGTTGTGGAGGGTTTGCCTTTTTCATTTTAGATAAATGCGGTTTTATTCATTATATTAGAGATATGTATAATCCTGCTTATAAAGGTTTTCCTAGATCAACGGTTAAGAGAGACATGTTTAAATTTGCACACGAATATCAACAATATTTGCGTTATTCATTATATCATTTAAATTGTAAAGTCGCTCTAACTTCTGATATATGTCGTAGTACTAACGACCATGATTATTTAACGGTAACCTGTCATTGGATAGATTATAAATGGTCTATGCAAAAACGTATTTTAGCATATAGATATATAGATAGTAGGCACACTGGTGAGTTTATTTCAGAAAATATTTATTCAGTCTGCGATTATTACTGAATAACTGATAAAGTTATGAGTATTACATTAGATAATGCATCTTCTAACAATGCTGCTATTTATATTTTAAAAGAAGTTTTAACTCCGTCTTTTCCAAAACATTTTCATATCAAATGTGTGTGTCACATTTATAACTTAGTTGTAAAGGATGGTCTTTCACTTTTTCAAGATATTCTTGAAAAAATACAATTTGCTATAAACTTTATTTTTAAAAATAATAGAATTCAACAGAGAAAAGAATATAAAAAAACTTGTCACGATTGTGGACTATCTTACAGAAAAATTCCCGAAGAAATACCAACTAGGTGGAATTCTTTATATGACCAACTAGTTGTTGCTTATGACTATAGAAAACCTATCACTTTATTTTTTAACGTCCATAATCAAAATTCAAATGATATGATTGTGGATAATGATTGAGACAAAATTAAAGAACTTATTGTATTTCTAGAGCATTTCAACGAGCAACAAAAGAATTTTCTACTTTATATTATCCTACTATTTCAACGATGTTGTTTTATATAACTATAATATTTTTACTTCTTAAAGAATATATGGAAAAACTTGTTTATAAGGCAGCTATTAAAAAATGTTTATGAAATTAAAGAAATATTTTATTCCTATTCCCCCTATTTATATTATTGGTGATGTATTAAACCCGACTATTAAAGTAGAGGGTTGTAAAAGTCTTATTGAAAATATTTATAATCAGATGGACGCACTACCACCTCCAACTCCCAAAAATTTAAATGTTGAGCCACCTATTGAACAAACGCTAGAAGAAGTGTTGAATAACGTGAACATGAATGCAAAAGTATATCGGCATTACCAAAGAAAGTGCTAGTAACCCAGGCTTTACCATCTTCTTCTACTTCAACACAACCTCAAAAAGACATGATGTTTCGCGGCTAGTATTGAAAGCCTCGAAATAGAATGTCTTGATGTGCTGCTTGCTAACCAAATTAGCGAGTTTGATGTTTTTGTTTTGCAGGGTACTTTACCTTACCAAGCAGTTATCAATGAAGACGGAAAGGAAGACTTGCTGAAATATTGGATGCATAATGAGAAGACATTTCCGACACTTTCAATGATGGCCCGAGATATTTTGAACATTCAAGCGTCATCAATCGCTTCTGAAAGCGCTTTTTCTGCAGGCAGATTTCAAATAGGAGATCACATACACTCATTAGCCGGAGACAGCTTGGAGATAGCGGTACTATTCAGAAATTGGATACGAGCGGAGCGAAGGAGGTGCGGTCAACCAGAGATTAACGAAGAAGAAGACGAAAACTACAACGACATTTTATCTGAAGGCATGAGTAGCGACGTGGAACAATTTGACCAAGATATATCAATTCCAACCGAAGAACCACACGAAATTATAAAGAAACTAGAAAAAGTATTTTCAAATTGGTAATTTATTTCATTGCAATTTTTTAACTTTTCTATGTCTTTTGCAATTTTTTTCAACAACAATACACTACAATGTTGTAATTCTGAATCTTGTATATTTCAATAACATAATTAATAATATTAGAGGCACAAAAACAACCTTGGATGTTTTTTTACACTCTTCTCGTCTTTGTTTAATTATATAGTTTATACTTTATAAATATATTATATATATGAGTATAATACTATAATACTATAATAGTATAATATGAGTATATGAGTCTATGACTATCACTATATATATATGTTAATGTTACTTTGTTAGTAATTTAGTATTTTTAATTTAGTGGAAAAATTAAAAACAAAAAAAAAACAAAAAACCCGTCCGACCCTAGGCAGGCCCGACTTGCCCAGGCGAATGCAGGGACGGGACGACATTGTCGCTAGTCCCGATCCGCGCCGACCCGCCTTCCTCTCCACCCCAGTCACGATCCATGGGTCCGATCCCGATCCGGTGGCCGGCGACCTTTCAACCACTGACCTGACAATAATATTTGACTAAATATTGAAATAGTAAATAATATTAAGTCAAAGTAAAGAAACAATTAGCCTGCGCCTTGTGCTTATTTCTTGATAAAGCTTCGATGACTAATATGAAAGCGTAAGAAATGAGAAAAATGTTAAAGGGTATGTTGTATTATCTTGTAGATGATGTCTTACAATAAAATGAGAACATCTATTTATACTAGAGTTATAGGGTGCAAGTTCCGTGAATCATGCCCCTATAATTACCAACATTAATGCTATAATAAAAGGTAATTAAGATGTCATAAAAGCCAATAAAGGCCGGAGGAAACTTGGGGTCTTGTGTAACGTTTCTATACATTGAATGACACTAGACCGGTGAGTTTGCATGCTTATCCAGATCCTTAGTAATTTCTGCCCCCGAAAGTTACTTCTCTGGAGCTTCCTCGCAGCCCCTCGCTTGCTGACTCGAGTCTGACATGTCACCATCACCACATGTCATCTCTTGATACGTCCACTTGTGTTTACAGATTTTACCTTATACAATTAGCAATATAAACGAGTCCCAAAATAACATAAATCCCTCACATTAGCTTCGATCAGCTTCTTGTTGCATATTAGTTCATGACACCTCATTCCCCCCTCCTTTTTTCCTAATGTTAAGAATTCTGTCTAATGCATGAGCTTTTGAGAGAGACTGATTCGCTGGATTTCTTGATAATCTCTCTCTCGCTCTAGCTCTCTATATATACATATCAAAAGCTCATGCATTAGACAGAATTCTGAAGAACATTAAGAAAAAAGGAGGGGAAATGGGGGGGGGGGGGGGGGGGGACGAGAGAGAGAGACTGATTCGCTTTATTTCTTGATAATTACACTGCCATAGTTTAGTGCTTGAACAGAAACAACTTACAGGCAAAACTTCTCAGAGGTTGAAAATCCCTACTCTTCCTATAATTATCAACATCTTGACTTTCTTTGAATCCTTCTTTAACTGAATCCTGATATTCAGTACTGTCTCAGCTTCCAACTGGAGACACCGCCAGTCTTCTCATCACTGACGTCAGAGGTGTATCCTAGATCTGAAAATCTACAGCTCCCCCCTAAAATATAGCACAGGAGAATTTGCTGGGCAACAGATTTTCATCAAAGAGCCCATTGCGGACCACTACCTTGATGCTTGATCAAGACCAGTGGCAGCAGAGCTCATGCCAGGGGCAACACCATTTTCATTTGGAGGAGGCGTACCCCATTTACCTTCCGATTCTAGAGGCTCAAGCACATAAACTCCGCCATCAGTAAGTCCTACTGCGCATTGGTTTGATTCAGATGGATGAGCAGCAACGACAAGTGGATACACCCTGGAGCTGTCAAGAAGACCATCAGGCAACTAGAGGACAAACATGAGAGAATATTAAAGTAAACCGAGTGTTAATCTGCTGTCCCTGATATCATTCATACCTTGGGTTAGAAGGCAAATAGGCAGCAGGATTCACCCGACACCTCAGTTTGAGTGCTGCAGCAGTAAAGATACTCACACTTCCATCATCAAAACTTGCAAAAATTGACTGGCTATCACACGAGTAAGTCGCATCAGTAACTGCAACATTTGGTGAAACCCACTGCAAGGAACCAAACTTTCTGTGAGTTCAACAGCCTCATTTCCTTGAGTTGATCAGATCAGACAAACATACGACGACTAACACCGATATTTTTGACTAGTTTTGACTATAATTCCAAGTTTGTGACATTTCAGGTCTATTTATCTGAAAACCCATAGTACTATCTCCCACCAAGCAAATATATAATATTTGGCAAATAAACATAGGACATAACATTATCCTAACCGGACCAAGAGCAAAGCACTAAGTAAACCAGATGTATGTCTTACAAACCTGCTTCACGCATTCAAGCTTAGATGCTTCATATATAGCTATCTGTGTTTCATGAACAACCAACAAGTGCGTCTGATCTTGATGGAACTGAACCCGTGTCTGAGCAAGAGGATTTGTTGATCTACCAGAGGGAATCTGCAAAAACTTGCTGGCTTTCTTCTCCCATCCATCCATGCTCCAAACACAAATCTGAAGAATGTAAAAGGTAAGAAACGCAGATAAAGAGAGACATCATGCCACAATACAGATGTTGCACTCAAATAAAGTTACAGGATGGAAATTTTCTGGAGAAAGCACGAGAAACAATTTTGGAAGGAAACCTGGGATTTACCTGAGCGTCAGCTCCGGATGATACCAGAACATTCAAAACACTAGAGAAGGCCAAGCCAGTTACTCTCTTCTGATGACCTTTAAGTTTGCTTTTCACCTGTAGATTTTAATCACGCATATAACTAAATCTTCACATAAAAATCAAAAAGTAATTAAATCATCACATTATGCACGCATCACATATCTGTAAGATATTCTAGTCTTAATTTATTTCAGGACCTCATCAACGCGAACATTGTAGATTTGTATTGAAGAGTCCTCCATTCCTATGGCAATAATGTTATTATCCTGTGGATGAAAGGCAAGAAAAGTTGCTGCAGGTGGAGGGGGCATGAAAGTTGTCATTGTCTGCAAGGCATCAAGTGTATGTTAAGCCTCATATTAAACACCACTAATCACACGATTACAAACTATCCGACCAAGCCACAAATGTTGGTTATAAATACCTTGAAAGTCATCATGTTAAACAAAGAAATTTTCCCACCAGATGCTGACATAACATACGAGTCATTCTTGGAAAGTGCAAAGCATGGAACAGCTTCTTCGGGGTTTGTCTCGCTTATATCATTTGTCATCAGAATTCCACTGGAAGGTTGCCATAATTGGGGCGGGACAGCAGTAGATGCCTGGAGAGAGATATTGGAAAAAGTCATCAGAAAAGATACATTAAAGATCAAGGTAAAAGGGGAAACAGAAAGACAATTCATTATGGCATATGGGAAGAGAAAAAAGAGCCTCAAAAAAAAGTCCCAGTACCTTTCCTGTCATGTTCCTCTCATTCCGTGGCCATTTCCAAAGTTTGTGTACAGCATTGTATGCCAAAGAAAGAATTGCACCTCCAGAATTTGTGTACATTAATCTAATAATCTGAATATAGCACATATAAAAGATGATTCAGAATAAATCAAGTTAGGTAAGATATCTGAAACTTAAACTTGAGAGTGGTGGTGAAACCTAAATTACAAAACCACAGTGAATTACCTATTTTTCCCTTCCCAGTAAATGAACACACTGGACAAAAACTTGTTGGGGAACAATTAGCTAATGGAAAACTCCAAGACACCTCGCTCCCCAAGCAAAATAAATTAAACAAATAAGCAACAGAAAGTGTACCACATTCTTACCCTCACGGAGAGTAGACTATCAGGAAGCCTCAAGGAACGAACTTGAGCAGGTTCACTAATTTCAGTCAATTTCCAAATTTTGGACTTCTCCAGCTCATCAGAAATCCTAGGCTTGGTATCTTGCAGGATGCGGTTATCTCCATTCTAAAAGGTAGTCATAAAAATAGTTAACAAAATATTCTGTCAAGAGTTGAAATTGACAAACATACAATATCTTGCACATGTAAACATTAATTTTAGAAGCGTTAATGAAAGTCATTCAGTGAAAACCATGCAGCTCTGAAAACCGAATCATTCAACTTCATGAGCTAAGCAGAAAAACCTACCAGTTGAACAATGGCTGACACTGGCGCAGTTCTATCTGCAATACTAATACTAGTTCCAGCAGTTGAACTAGAAGCACCATATGCGCTGATCATGGATGCCTGCCAAGAGTTAAGAAAAATAAAATGAAATAATTGTCTTACACTAATAATGATGCCTCCAAACAAATATACCTTCGCAGCACCAGGAGGAACTCTGGAGGGATCAAGAGCACGGCTTTCAATAGCACGAATCAGCCGAACACCATCAGCATTTGCCAATATTTTAATCCCATTTTCACTGGTTGATACAGCCAACAGTGTCCCTTCTTTACTAAACCGGATGCATGGAGACGCCTAAAGGTGAATTTGTATCTTTTTAGAGGTGCTTGACATTTTACAACAATAACCTTGAAAGCAGTAATAAGATTTAATACATACTGGTAATCCTCCCTCAGCATCTGCAGTCGTCAAGAGGTTTGTATTATCCATGTCCCAAAATTTGATTATGAACTCATCGCCAGCAGCGATGAATCTGTTTTTTGTAGTATCAAACTGCACCACCCCGACAGATCTCTTGCCAAGACCAATATAAGTACGTTTAACAGCACCTTCACTTTCATTCCACTCCACAAGGTGTGATTCACCATCTTTACTAGTGCCACAAGAAAAGAGCCTACAGTTTTTGAAAAATAATATATTTAGTCACTTTAATCTTTCACCATACAAGAATAAAGGCGGGTAACTAGACTTCTACCTTGCTCCATCAGCACTATAAGCCATTGTAGTACATGAGTGGCCTGGAGCATCATAATCAACCCTGGATCCCATGTTGTCATACAGCCAAGCCTTGATCTTCCCATCAACAGCAGTTGCAAAGATGAACTAGTGCAGAAATAAGACCTTGATTAGAAAGAGTAAAGGGAAAAAAATTCAAGACTAGGATAAAGAAAGTCAACAGAGAAACTCTCTCAAAACAAAAATCAAAAGAAAAATACACAAAATTTCCTTGTCTTTTTGTCTAACAATGCTTATCAACATAACATATCAGATCTAGACAAAGTTTTATGTCCAATAATGTTGTCAGGAGAAACTACAAGGATGCCTACACAGTAAGCAGAAAGACAAGATTAGAATAAAAAACACATCAAATTCAGCATCCATTAATGCAAGTTCGAAAATATACAGTGGCCAAAAAGGTAAATAGCGATGGTCAAAAGCATATCGAAGCAAAAATAGAAAAATTTGTTGACATAGCATTTTCTCTTGTAATGGTTGTCCACAATTTTTGGGGGAGGGGGATAAACTTGCATTGGTTGTCCACATATCAATTTTACATACTCTTAAAGTCAATAGACAAAAATCACAAAAAGCAACCAACAATCCATATATATCTCATCAGTCTGATTCTATAGATGCACAAATTAGATGGTACCTGAATGTTTTCCTTATAGTGAGGACATACAGAATAGACAGGTGCTTCATGGCCCTCAAAAGTATACTGCTTAGAGCCAGTAGCAGCATCCCACACCTGAGTGGACATAAAGGCTCCAAAATGAGACCCATTGATAATTTAAATTCAGCTATAGAGGACTGACAAGTAACAGCAATGCATACCCTGATAGCCTTGTCCTCTCCACAAGTTATGATGCATAATTGTTTATTTGGATGAGAGAAAGCTAGATCACTAACATAGCCAATGTGGGCATCAATCTACAACAATCAAAAGAAGATCAGGTCATAGTTGCTTCTAAGACAGTGACAAGATATCAGACAAATATAGCTTAATGTAACTGAATATCTGAAGGTTAAACACACACCTCAAGGTGGTTCCTCAAATCATCACCACCATGGTAGGAGTACAGATGAACTATGTGCTTAGAATACGCAACACCTGGATCAACATAGAGAATCAAGAAAATAGCACGATTGAATTCACTATCACAAATTATGGAGTGGAAACAATACTTCTCACTAGGGGTGTACAAAGAACACTGACAACCCATACCAAACAGATAAACCAAGTCAAACCGGAAGAAAAAGAAACTACTAGTGGTTTGGGGGGGGGGGGGGGGATCGACCACGCTAAAAACTACCAAAAGTCAATCATCACCCTTATCAACCACGCAATCCATCAAAGAATTCTACATGTACTCTCTCCATAGCAGCACCCTTATCAAAATGCCTCCACCCCAGGAAAGATCCTCACCTAAATGACAAGAGGGACGATTAATACATACCAAGAAGGTTCCCATCAGGACTCCACATCACACGGTTGACTGTTGCAGTATATTCATTTGCTAAAGAAGCCTATAAGTAAGAAAGAGGAACTTAAAATCTACCAAAAGTGGAAGGAGGCATAAAAGGTTAGATACTCTTTGTAGAGATACACTAACCTGCAGAGTCATCGAACAGCTACCTATCTCCCAAACTTTAAATTTTTTAAATGCAAGCCTCTCGCGGCCACCAATCTCCCATATAGCAATGTCGCCAATGTTTGTTCCAACTGAAAAGGTAGAAGAGCACAATCTTCAGAAAGATAACATCACATGCTTAAGAGTGAAAAGATATGTGTATCTAAATAATTCAGTAACACAGAAAGCTGACCAAGAAGAAGGGTTTGCTGCACAGGATGGAAATCCATGCTCTTCACAGCAGACCCTTGATTCAAGTTCACCACAACAGTCTTGGGCAAGTCATCAGACGAATGCAAACTATGAGCATGGCTCTGTCCAGGATATGTGACAGGGAAGATGCTGACGGGGAGATTATTGCCCTGCAGAAGTCCATTTAGATCAAGAAATAAATACCAGATATCACATGATAAAGCGCAGTTTGACATTTTAAGATATGCTGACATAAAAAGGAAACCTGAAGACTAGCAGGAATTAAAAGTTCCCTTAATCCCAACAAAAATATCTCAAGAGTGCAGAACTCCTAAGCTAACCCAAGTAATAGAATGACAATACCCCCACCTACACACAAAAGAAAAGAGAGAGAAAGAGTCTAAATGGCATATTATGTACCTCCTCTGACATCCCAAAGGGTCTTGGCCTCTTCGGCACGTGCTCAGAATCGGTAGTTTGGTAGTCCAACGCTGCATTATTAGCTGGAGGAGTCCTAGGATGCTTTAGCATGGATGCTATTGTATTGCAAACACACGAAACAAGCAAACAAATTAGTCAGAGGGAAAGAAAGGAGTAGAGAAGAACGGAGAGATTAGATGTTAACACTGAGAAACAACAATAGGAAACAGATAATACTCAAATGACATTCATTAGTAGGAAAATCAAAATTACCAGCATTAATAGGAGGGCTTAAGCCTATTGGTCCTCCTGAAATAGCCTGGTGTGGCATAGAGGGTGGATTGGCCATCCATCCTCCAAGCGAAGCAATAGGTACTGGAGCTGGCTGGAATGGCTTATCAGACAAAGAAAACAAGACAAGTTTCAACAACAAATTCAAATAATATTCTCAGTGAGCTCACATTTATATTTTTAAGAAGGGAGACACTATGAAAGAAAGAAAGAAAGAAAGAATGAAAGAAAGGAGGTAGTTGTTTCAAGGAACACATACTCCATGGGCGCCTATAGGTGGAAAACCACCTACTTTAGGCATAGAACCAATTATTGGATTAGCAACTGGCGAAGGAGCCCGAGCACCATTTGGTTGCCCACAAGCATGGTCAACAAAGAGAGTTTTTATATCAGGATTGGGCTTTGGATTCTTGCATAGCTGGTGCTGCCAATTTAAACTGCAAGATAACAGCAAGGAATAATAATGATAAACATACAATGGTGTAAACCGAAAAAGGATTCATAAGTAGTTGTTAACTTTAATGCGGCCAGAAGAAAAACTACACTTCTGTTGCCGAGAAACACAGAGTAAAAGGATATTAATAAATGTGTTCCTTGGTCACCTCTGGTTTATCAATGTCCGCAGCCTTGAGTTCTTTAAGCTAGGGAACTGAAGCTTCTCGCGGAAAAGAGGATTGGCCTCGATCAATTTTTTTAGCTCAACAAGCATTATAGCCCTAGCAGACTTGGTATCTCCATACTTAGAAAGCTGTTCATTCTCCCTAGCATTACAGATTTTCCACCATGATTTTTTTATGACGAAATGAACAGTGAAAGATAGACGGGAAGGAAAAGCATGTAACCAACTGCTTACCTACAGATAATTTTCTGTACCACAGTTAACGAAACTAAGGGCAGAGATATACTAGCATAATAATATGGAAGCATTATAATTGAGAGAGGAATGCACTTTTTCTCTTCCAAGTTGGGCATCATTTTTTTATTTATACAACTTTCTCGAGCAAAAGTGCAAGCCTCCAAGAAAGTCGGCAGATATACCACAAGTAACAAAGTAATTTTGACAATCCATCCAGACAAGACAGAAAAATCACTTAATAGAAATGAACCTAGCAACTTTCATCTTGAGTAGGACGTAATCAGTGACAAAATCAGACCTCCCGTGCAAAACAAGAAATAAACTACTTGTGTAATCTTCGCAGGTAGTTGAATAGTAGCAATCAGATTATAACTAAATTCTTAGAGATCTCTTTCCAAATTCAACAACGCAAAGGGACAACCTTTGGCTTTAACACAAATAAAAGAGGGGCCGAATAAAGTAAACTAAAGCCAGATCTTCTAAATCTATGGTGGATGAATCCTTCAAATTCAAATCCAGATCATCAAAATCTTCTAAATCTGTATTGCGCGATCCTTCAAATTCTCTTGCAGCAGCGTGTCTTTTTTATTTTTGATAAGTAGCAGCGTGTCGATCCAACACGATTTTGGTGTGGGTGTGGTATAAGCACTGGGCTTGGTCAACATTTCTTGGGTGCTTTGAGCTTGACAATGGCCAAGAAATATAGATTTGTTGGCCTTTTGGTTTCCATTTTTGGGTAAGCATGTCTGCATATGTGTGTGTGTGTGCACGTGTATATATATTCACACAAGTATTAGAACAATTTGCTATTACATGAGATATCTTACTAGGTATTTAAGAAGAATGTAATTATACTAGTTTTAGTTCAATGACTTCACTAATTATCGAATATGACCTATCTATGTCGTACTATACATTTATAGCGGTAAATACTCATACTCCTTTGCATATCTAGAATCCTAAGATTTAGGTGATGACATACAGATTTCTAGATCCGCATTCGTATCGGGTGCCGACTTCTAGAGTTTTCCGCTGCAAGTGAAAAACTACTGAGGTGCAGACAATTTCCACTTAACAACAAACTTGCTTTCCTATTGCCATTTATATACCAAACAAACAAACAGCAGACTACACGGAAAACTGCCGTTCTGCATTCGTGCTGAACAAAATAATTTTGCTTAAATACTTCTAAATTTCTCCGCCAAAGAAAACATACACCAAATCATGAATGCTAGCAGCATCTTCGCTGTAACAACCACTACCCTCTAAAAGTAGACCAAAATAAGAATTCTATACCTAAAATTCTGCAATGTCAAGAGGAGCGTTATTTCCTTGAACAAATCTTCATTAAATGTGGAAAATACTTTCAGATCTTTCACTAGAATCTCCACAGCCTTTGCTTGATCATGCCTACAACAACAAAGAAAGCACCCAAATCAAATCAACAACCTAAACGCGAAAAAACAAAATGGGGTTCAAATAAATCAAAAAAGAAGCACGGAGATGTAAGTGTCAGTAGTACCTGTCAAGTGCTTCCAGATACTTCTGTTTTCTGATCTCAAAAAATATTTTCATGGAGTACCGGTTATCATCTACCTTAGTAAAACCAGATAGATACTTTTCCACATCATCCCACTCTCCATTCGTCACCGAATCCTCAAAGTACCTCATGTTGAAGAAGAACCCCGACTCCTTCTCCAACCTTCATCATTAATTTAAAAAAAACCAGCAACCTTTAAAAATTAAAATTACGAATACAAAAATTAAAAGATTGAGTCTTTACTTGTGTACTGTTTCCTTGAACTTCTCTTCATCTAAGAACTGAAGTATAAGAAACACCAATTCTCTACTCAACGAAGTCATCACGTTTGACTGATCAAACAGATCCCGCAATCACCGACTTTAACAACCGACATAGCCACATCAATTTAGGGTTCTCAAAATCGATCGATTCGAAAACAAAAACATGCACCAACACAATCGGAAAAAAAACACAACAATTAAACAGAACTAGCATCAAAATAATACCTTAAAATTAGCGATAAACACGTATAAATCGAGATTTACATACACAACGACGAAGAAGAAGGTGAGGTTTATTGGGCTTTTGCGGTGGGCCTCCGTCTTTTTCCTTCCCCTAAAAAATGGAAAAAGCGTGACGAGAATGTTACTTACGCGCCTACCATATGCGTGAAGCCGTGAACACAGAGGGACCAAACGCGTCGACTTTTAATTTGAGCAATGTTACAGATCGCCACGTCGAAGTGTAGACTAGTCATTATCATTTTAAATGGTTTGAAAATGAGAGGTGTAAACTGGAGTAGCATATCAACTTGGATTCCATTTATAAGATAAGTGCAGTGATCACGATAAGTACGTTTACTTATCAGTGGTAAGTTGCGTGGTTTAATGGGCAAGGCAAGGAGAGAAGGAATAAGGTACAGCGACCAAAGGACCATTCTTGAATGTGCATTAATATTTCGATCTAATAAAATTGGTGGTCCCCGCTTTCCTTTAAGGATGATTTACTTTTTTCCAATTAAAAGGTGTATATCCACTCAAGGAGCCCCACTTTCCGATTCGATAAGATTGTGAAGCAATTAATCATGATAACTCAACTGGTTTCAAAGGTTAGCCACTATCACGCTGCGCACAAGGGGCTCCTTTATTTCAAGAAGTAACTCTCACTCTGCCGCTGGCGGAATTCGATCTTGGCCATTTTTTCAATTATCCCCTTGAGAACCAGTTGAGCTGCCCATGCGGAACAAGGATGATTTACTTTGCTTAGATTAACATAAGAGTATTGGAATTTTTTCACAAATTAGCGTTTTAACATTATGGGTAGGGATGGCAACGGATAGGATCCTAATAGATCCAAATCCATATTCATTTTTCATATCTGGATCCAGATCCATCGAGTCCATAAAAATCATATTCAAATTCTGATTCATCGGATTCACCGGGTTCATGGATCGGATCTGGATCCACATGTAAAAAATTTACTTTGAATAATATTTCTACCTGTTAAATTTTTGTTGACAAAATGAAACTCAATCTAATTGAAAATTTATCTACACAAGAATTCGTGGGGACTCATCATGACAATGGGGCATCTTTTATTGATAATTATTGCAAGCCTCAACTCCACTTACTGACGGCAACACAAGTATTAATTCTCATTATAGAATTTTACTCACTGTAATAATAAAAATATAAAATTATTTTTATCACATTAAAGTAATTAAATTTATATACTCTAACAATAAAGTAATAAAGTATTTTATTACATTAAAGTAACATAATTGTACATACTATAATACAGTAGTAAAGTTACAAAAACTTCATATAGTAAAATAACCTTGATGATATGTTTTGTCATTAAAGTGTATATATTAAATAAAAATGGATACACGGATCGGATCTAGACTTGATACGGATCTCAAATACAAAATCCAGATCCATATATGATCCGTCAAAAACGAATTCGGGTCCGATTCGGATCTGTCGGGTCCAAATTTTGAAGATCCATATCTTATAAAACGGATTTGGATCTACCGGGTTCAGGATCCATTGCCATCTCTAATTATGGGAGGTGAACCTGTTAAAAAGGCAACGAAATAGATATAAAATTATATTGGATAAAGGTATTTCAAAAGATTTATAAATATCTTGGAATCAATTAAGCCAAATAATCCCTCCTAGAATTTTTTGTTCCCCGCATTTATCCCCCGCTTCCTTATGTCTAGTATTTAGACAAATTTGACTTTCTTTCTCGAAATCTTGGTGATCTTCTCTATCTGATGAATGGGGAGTCCGCTTTAAAATCGTCCACCATGCACCCACCCCTCGAGCCTTTTAAAAGAATTCGTATCGCGTGTTCAACGTTCCCGCTATGAAAGTTTTATACTAGATTTAGCGGGTTAAGGTAGCAAAAAGTGAAAGATTGTCACAACAGCAAACTCCTATTTCTATTCCCAAGACGGGGGGTCCGCAATAAAGATTGGGCTAAGCCAAACTACAATTGATCCAAATGATTCAACTACGTCTGAATATTAGATATGACCTCAAAATAACAGGGGTCAATGTCGACATTTGGCTAAAAATATGATATGATTGAAGAAACATATTCATATATTACACTACCAGTTTAGAATAGGTTGTTAGTACGTTGATTTTTGGACAAACTGATTTGTTTAGAGATATTTCGATCTGCCAGTAAAAATATGCTATAAAATTATTTTTTATTATTTATTTACTTTTTTAATCCCGTTGATCTCGTTATACACATTCAGAATTACAATAATTATAAAGATATCAAGCTGTTAAGTCACACTATAAAAGTTTGGGATAAAGTGATGGAGATGACAATGAGTAGAGGCGTGGATATTTCAGAGAACCAGTTTGAATTCATGTTGGGGTGTTCAACAACAAAAGTCATTCATCTTGTTAAGGGTTAATAAAGCAGTACAGGGAGAGGAAGAATGACATGCACATGGTGTTAATCGACCTAGAAAAGCCTTACGGTAAAGTCTCTGAGAGGTTTTATGGAGGTCCTTGGAGGCTAGAGGGATACCTATGGTGTATACTAGGGTAATCAATTATATGTATGATGTAGCCAAGACCACAGTGAGGACGGTGGGAGGTGATTCAGATCACTTTTCAGTTTTAATGGGATTGCATCAAAGATCAGCTCTCCGCCCGTTCTTATTTGTCTTAGTGATGCATATTTTGACGCATCATATTCAAGAAGAGATACCATGGTGTCTGTCAGACTGTCACTCGCGCATGATATATTGTTGATTGACGAGATCTGCAGTTCAGTGACGTGACACATGATGTTGACGTGAAAGTGAGACTTGATACACATGTCATCCAAAATAAAGGAAGTTTCAAGTATATATATCTTTGGTCTATTGTCCAAAGAAATTGAGAGACTGATGATGATGTCACACATCATATTGGTGCGGGGTAAATGAAATGGAGGCTCGCATTCAAAGTGTTGTGTGATAAGAAGGTGCCACCAAAACTCAAAGGTAAGTTTTATAGAGTGGTAATGAGATCAACTATGTTGTATGGAGCGGAGTGTTGTTGGGCGATTTCCACGTGCTCACGCAAGTGTACGTATCTTTACAAGTAATATAGTCTGGTAAGACCGGATATCGTCCTCATATACTGGTTATTAAGTACCGATTATCTAAGCTTTAGTTTCTATTTGGTAAACGTTAATTTGTTTGTATTTTTATCTAATAACTAAGGCTAAGTAATTGCTGAAAATAAACTAATTATGATAATACTTTGGTTTAAATCAGTTATGAAGGAATTAGGGCTTCTAATATCCTTAACTGTCCACTTTTTTCAATCCTTAATGCAACTGTAATGACTTCTTCTTAACATATAGCGGTTAACTAGACTGTCTTATATTTCGATTAGGATATATAATCGCTCAACCCTAGTGCAGAACCCTTCTATATTTCTATGATAGGATTTACCACATAGGAGGATTAAGAACAATAACCTATAATGCTACACAAGTATCGGGGTACTTTCGTCCTGATGCGCGTAATATGCACACACTTTTAAACGCAAGTGCACGTTATCGTATCAAGTAGTATAGTCTTGGATAAGACCGAATATCGTCCTCTAGGATTAGGGTCCAAGTATCAGTTATCTATTTTCTAGTATCTATTTGGTGAATTAATGATTGATTGTTTGGTTTGTAATTACGAGTTATGAAAGCTAATTAAATATAAAGATTTAATTTAGATGTGATGAGAATAGGGCTTCTATGTATCCTTACTATCCGCTTATGTTACTTACTAATGCATTACTTATGGTATTCTTCTTTTGGAGAAAGCAGGTTTACGAAATCGTTTTATACTCCCGTTAGGGTTATATAAACACTCAACCCAGATTGTTCCTTACCTAACTTTCACGATAAGGGTAACGCTATAGGAGGATTAAGCACAAAACCGAAGTTGACCGCCACGCACAATGCGCAAAATTAGGGTTGTTAAGCCTCTCATCAACGCTACAAATCTAATTGAGGTATTTTCATCCCGGTTCAAGATCGTATCCAACTTACAACATATTCACAATCACCCTTTTCGTATCGATTAGAAATCATATAGTGATAACTAGTTGTCAATTAGCTACCAAGAATTCAACTCAATTATTGGATAGATCTCTCAATAAGAATAATTACCACAAGCGTCATTAATTTATAACATAAGGTTCAAGAAATTCAACATAGAAAGCCCTAAGAGAATTAGTTCCTAGCCATAAATATGACAAGAACTAATTCCATGTTCATCATACAAAAACTGAATTAAAGTAAAGAAAGGGAAAAGAAATTACTAAAATAAATGGTATCTAATCTCCAAGCAAGAATCTTGAGTTGTGCAAGAAGGGGAACCCTCCAAAACTGCCTAGGGTTCTCCTTTTATAGGTTTAAAACGCCTCCCTTCTTTTCCTCGCAGTCCGCCCAAAAATCCGTCAAAGACCTAATTTTCTGCATCGGCGCCACAGACAGCGCATGGCCCGGAGTTCTGCGATCCGTCGGGTGTTTTGGCGCGCGCCCGATATCTGTATGCGGTAGCGCGTGCCGAGTCTGCCTCTACGAATAATGGCGCGCGCTCGCTTTAGTGCGAGGCGTCGCGGCGCTGGTCTGGATTTTAGCCTCGTTCGCCACTTTCTCTGTTTTCAGCTCTGGCATCTCCTCTTTTGCCCTCTTTTTGCTCCTTTTTCGCCATTTGGCCATTTCAACCACTTTGACTCAATAGAAAGAAAAACTATCCTAATACGACACTTATATGTGCAAAATGGGACAAAAGACTAACTAAAACAGACTCAAAAGGTGTATATAAAATACACCGATCAAATACCCCCAAACTTAACCTTTGCTCGCCCTCGAGCAAAGATAGAAAGAAATACAATAAAAGACTCAAAAGAATGAAAAATAAAGGACTCCCTGTCATTAATCACTTTTGCTGCATAGATGTTAACTAAAAAAAAAACATGAAGGTTAGCAGAATAATATGCAGGAACATATAGCATGGAATTTCAACACATTGAGCTAGATATTTCGCAAACTCATACTTATCATGCTTAAATGGAAGTCCATATACTAAATCATGCATATAAATTCAAGAATTCTTATGGCATGCTTACTTGCTATTCTCCACTAATTCTGGATATGCATAAAAGAGATCTTCAGGACTTTGAGGGTTGTAATGTTGGCTTAGGTAGGGGTTGGTAAAGATAGGCATTTAGGCTCATTTTTCTGTACCATAAGCTCTTTGGCTTTTCAATTTTTCCCTTTTTCTTTTGATTCTTTCCTTCACTTCAATTCTATCCTTCCCCTCTTTTGTTTTTGGAGAGTGAAGTGTATTATACTAATAGGCACCCCCAAAATTAGGCTTTTGCCTCTTATTACTTTTTATTGGGGTCTGACAAACTCATTCACTCTTTTTGTCTCTTTTTAACACAATTGATTCCACTATTTCATATTTGCACTTATGGTACAATTTGTGGGAACATAGGGTGTCAAAGAAGAAGTTTCAAATTTAGGCTCAATAGAGTGACTAGGGATATTTTTAAAGTCTGAATAGAAAAGAATAGTAAATTGGCTATCAAAGAAATGCAGAGTCATCTCCCTAACATACATATCCTAACTATTTCGCCTCAAATAGCAAGCAATCATAACACATAAGCATTTATCATTTAGCATGCATAACTCAAGTAAGAAACTCGAATAGACAGTTCTGTGAGTTTTTGGCATATCTAACCTAAGTGTTTAGATAGTTGCTTCAATTCCTTTACATTATTCCACCTTACTTCACTATATGTTTCTAGCAACTACAACATATATGATCTTTGTGACAATTATGACTCAAAAAGAAAAAAAATTGGTGACTCAAAATAAACATAAAACAAAGAAAAGACTTAATTAAAACATAACATGACACAAATAAAACACCCCCAAACTTAAATCACACATTCTCACCAATCTGTGTAAGAATCAAAGAAAATAAAAGAAAAAGACACTTACAGACTTTGGCTAAAATGGTTGTGGTGGCGGTGGATAATCGTTGACCGTTGGTTGAACAAAGGCTCGGCTCGTCGATTTGTTGCCTTGTTTCTTTGTCCTTGTACTCTTTGCTTGCAAGGTCTGCATCATCTCCTTCAGTGTTGGTATAATTGCCCTATTGTGGGCTCTGAAGGTTCTGCTCTTGTGGTTGGCAGGTGGCTGGGTCCTGCTTCATATTGAGCCCCTATTTCAGGCTAATATTCATCCATGGTTGCCTCTGCTGCTGCTGCTTCTTTGGTGGTGGTGCTCTCGTCTGCTTTGGGGTGGGGTGCAGGAAAGAGTGCACTATCCCATGGGACCGGCGGTTGGTTTCTTTCATGTGTATCGTGGGTAGTTGTGGGACCGCTCGTGTGGCATAGGCGGTAATAAGTGAACCGTGTCCCAATCCACTGTTGTCACCAACTGCTGATTTCTTCTATGCTCGCACTATCTCTTTCCCACATCAATTGCTTTTCCGCCATGATTCCATATACTAGCTTAATTACGTGTACGGCACTCTGGTGAAGTGCGTGGATGAGATCGTGCGGTGATGAAGTATAGCCACGCCTTGGTCGCTTGTTGAATTGGCACCGCTCGGTGCTAGATCCATTTCTTCCAATCTCAAAAGCGACCCGGGGTAGCTCATCGTATGCGATGTTATTCCGATCGATGTTGTTCTTTGCTCCTAGACCATGTTCTAAAATGGTTCCAATCACTACTTTCTTCAACATCAATTGTTTTTAGCGTTGTATTTATTACTGCGATCCACGGGCATATAATTTCCCGCTTACAAAGCACCCTCTGCCTTCTCCGAAAGTTTGCATAAAATTCGCACTATTGTTGTATTCATTGGTGTTATCTTCTCGGATTGACAAATCTCTTCCACCCCTTAGCTCAATCATCGCGGATGGGCTCATAAACGCCTTCCTCCCATGGATCCCCTTTGGTAATCCATTCCCTTCGGAATTACGGGTCTAGTATCAAGTCTTTTGTATCTTTGGTAGGCACGGTAACTCACAAACCTATTTTCATCGTATTGGGGTGTTGGGGTGGATGTGGAGCCTCTTCTCTCTTCTGGTGGCCATGGTTAAAACATTTTACGGAGCTTTTAACTTAGTGGCACAACGTCTCCTACACACTCAACAACTAGCGGTAAAAACAACACCCCAAACTTCAATCTTTCTACTCAATACCCACAACCTTCTTTTCTACTCCTTTCTCCAACTTCACAATCACTTTTCACCTCGAACTACTCCAACTACAATACTTCTCCAAACTACTACCTCCTATGACTTTAGTAAAAGGATTCAAGAACAAGGATAGGGATTACCTTTTGATGAGAAGATTGAGCTTGTTCTTGTTTCAATTGGTGGGTTGAGGCTATGGAATGGAGCTTTGTTGTTTGAGATAGTTGGGGTTTTGGGAATTTAAGAGTTTAGGTTGTGGTTGGGTTGGATTTGTGGAGGATTTGTGGGAGAATTTCAAATTTCGTGGGTTTTGGAGAGGAAGGTTAGGTTTTGAAGTTGGAATTGGGAAAGATCTGATTTTGGGCGTTTTAAGTTCGATTTCGCCGCCGCGCGGCCCTTTTTAGCCAGCGGCTAATCATCTAACGCTCGCCGGGATTTTCTGCGCGCGGCTCGCTTCAGCGCGGCTAAACTCGGCAACTTTACGGAATTATACCGCGGCCTGCTTTCGCCGCGACGCTTAAACTCATTGTCAGCTTTCTTTTCGCGCCGCTCGCTTCCTCAGCCATACGCTACCCGCTCGAAATTCTTGCTTTTCTTGATTTATTTCGTCCCCGGTTTAATTTCTTGTACATCAATCACACAACAACAAGATCCAATACCGTGAGATCGTTTCTTAGACAAACTAAAATAAAATAACGGAGAAATTAAAATAACATAATTGAAAACATTGGGTTGCCTCAACAAGCCGTCTTTTACGTCTTTTAGCGGACGCAATTAACCTTTCTGAGTGCCCATTGGATCCATCTGCGAACTGCTTGCAATCCACAGATTTATTGTTGTAGGTCTCACTTTCCCTACGACTATTTGTTCAAGCAAGAGCCTTAAACATATGAGTATCCCCCAAGTACATAAGCTAGGTTTGTCTTTTAGGCTTTTTATAGTGTAGGAATCCGTGAAATTCTCTACATCTCTTAACTCTGGGGGTTGCCCTTGATGGTATGTAATTCCTAATTGGGAGTCATTAGTGATAGCTAGTGGTGTTTCTTTTGTGATGGAGTGCGGGAAAAGAATTTCCACGTAATCCGAAGGCGATAATTGGATCCCTGAAATCTTTTCCTTCTCTACACTAACTACCTTGCCAGATTCCTCAGTAGTTGGGTGTGGTTCGGGCTCCTCAATTTGTTGTTCGTTGTTGAATATGATTGCGAGTTCTGCTATTTGCGTTTCCAACTTCTTTATGCCCGACCTTATTTCGTCCGAACCGAGCTTGGAACCTCGTGAGGCGAGTATAGTTTCTCGTAATTCCTCTCTGTTCCTCATGGTTGGCTCTCTATCATATGGACATAAAAATCCATATCGCCGTGATCACGAGATGCATCAAAACCAACAAAGAATCACGGCACCCTTGTTTTCACACAATAAATACATAAAACAAACAAAATTAGAGGAACTATACATAAAACCAAATTAGAAATTAAAAATAGATAAATTTGATATTGAACTATGCCTAATCCCCGGCAACGGCGCCAAAAACTTGATGCGCGTAATATGCACACACTTTTAAACGCAAGTGCACGTTATCGTATCAAGTAGTATAGTCTTGGATAAGACCGAATATCGTCCTCTAGGATTAGGGTCCAAGTATCAGTTATCTATTTTCTAGTATCTATTTGGTGAATTAATGATTGATTGTTTGGTTTGTAATTACGAGTTATGAAAGCTAATTAAATATAAAGATTTAATTCAGATGTGATGAGAATAGGGCTTCTATGTATCCTTACTATCCGCTTATGTTACTTACTAATGCATTACTTATGGTATTCTTCTTTTGGAGAAAGCAGGTTTACGAAATCGTTTTATACTCCGTTAGGGTTATATAAACACTCAACCCAGTATTGTTCCTTACCTAACTTTGATAAGGAGTAACGTTATAGGAGGATTAAGCACAAAAACCGAGTTGGCCGTCACGCATAATGCGCAAAATTAGGGTTGTTAAGCCTCTCATCAACGCTTACAAATCTAATTGAGGTATTTTCATCCCGATTCAAGACTACATCCAACTTACAAAGATATTCACAATCCCCTTTTGAATCTGATTAGAAATCATATAGTGATAACTAGTTGTCAATTAGCTACCAAGAATTCAACTCAATTATTGGATAGATCTCTCAATAAGAATAATTACCACAAGCATGCATTAATTTATAACATAAGGTTCAATAAATTCAACATAGAAAGCCCTATAAGAGAATTAGTTCCTAGCCATAAATATGACAAGAACTAATTTCATGTTCATCATACAAAAACTGAATTAAAGTAAAGAAAGGGAAAAGAAATTACTAAAATAAATGGTATCCAATCTCCAAGCAAGAATCTTGAGTTGTGCAAGAAGGGGAACCCTCCAAAACTGCATAGGGTTCTCCTTTTATAGGTTTAAAACGCCTCTCTTCTTTTCCCTGCAGGCCTGGCCCAAAAATCCGTCAAAAGACCTAATTTTTACGCATCGGCGCCGCGACAGCGCCATGGCCGGAAGTTCTGCGATCCGTCGGGTGTTTTAGCGTCGCGGCCACGATATCTGTCTGCGAGGCGCCGCCACTGTATCTTCTGTAGCTCTCCGGATGTTTAGCGCCGCGACCTGCATCTATTTGTCTTAGAGCGCCGCGGCCCAGTCTTCGTCTACGAATAATGGCGCGCGCCACTGCTTTAGGCTGCGAGGCGCCGCGGCCGCTGGTCCGGATTTTAGCCTCGTTAAATCACTTTCTGTTTGACTCGCATCTCCTCTTTTGCCCTCTTTTTGCTCTTTTTCCGCCATTTGGCCATTTCAACCACTTTGACTCAATAGAAAGAAAAACTATCCTAATACGACACTTATATGTGCAAAATGGGACAAAAGACTAACTAAAACAGACTCAAAAGGTGTATATAAAATACACCGATCACGTCCGCGATTTTAACCTATGTCTATTCAATTACAGCATATCCAAATCTCTCCTCTCGGTTCTTGATTCGAAATCATATATGTTATGATAATTAGTGATCAATTAACTATCAAACATTCATATCAATTATTGAATAAATCTTAATCAAGTGAAGAAGAAATCAAATTAATGCATTAAGTCATGAGATAGAGTTTCAAGTGAGTCAGAAGGAAAGCCCTAATAAAGTGTTTAGCTCCTAGCCATAGTCACACTAAGAACTAATACAATTCCAAACATAAACTGAATTAAAAAGAAAGAAAGAAAAGTACTGCGAACTAAAGTATTCAATTGTAGCTTCCAATCCTTGCTGTGTGATGTGTTGAGTGTTAGAATGACCAACTCCCCTCACTAGACTAATCCCTAGGGCTTAAGCATGTTGCAAATTTCGTGTCCTATGGACCCTTCTACCCTTGGCCAAATTTACTACGGATCTGAAATTCCCCGCGGTGCCGAAAGTCCTGCAACCTCTCAGTAATTATGGCACTGCGGTCCTATATGAACGGCATCGCGGTGCTGAAGTCTTTTGTCCTGAATTGCCAACTTTCGTCTTTTTTTTGCCTCGGGACCCTCCTTTTGTGCCCACTTTTCGCTCATTTTCGTCATTTTGCATTTTTGAACCGTTTTGACTCAAAAGAAAGAAAAACGACCCTAACACGACACTTATTTAAACGAAAATGGGAAAAATACTAACTAAAAATGACTCAAACAACGTTTGCAAAATACGTCTAACAAGTGTTGGCTCGTCAAGAACTCCCACGTTCAGAAGATGAAAGTTGCAGAGATGATGATGCGGTGATGATGTGAGGGCATACTAGGAGAAACATGATTAGAAATAAAGATATCCGGGATAAGGTGGGAGTTGACCATAATGGAGGACAAGATGCGGGAAGCGGGACTTAGATGGTTCGGGCATTTAGATTTGTGGATACCTAATGCCGTAGGTGTGAGAGGTTGGCTATGAATGACAGATAGGAGGTTGTGAATGACATGAATCATGGTAGAATGTTAGCATATAGTAGATTATTGTCTCATTTTTTCTTCCTTACTAGGAGTCATATTATTTTTCATGCAGTTTCTTATCCTTCAATTTATGTTACTATCTATTTTTTTGTTATTCCCTCATCATACTGTTTTGTGTAGTTACTGCTCTTTTTCCTTGTTGAAATGCTTAATTTTGCTTTATTCTGAGCCGAGGATCTATGAAATAATTTATCTACCTCTCAATGTATGGGTAATGTATGCGTATATTCTATCATTCTCATACCACATTTGTGAGACTACACTCGATATGTTATTGTTATTGTACTTTTTTATTATTTAATATAACGATGATATGACTTGAACTAAAAAGAAAAACTATAGCTAATGAATTCACATAGTAGACAACTATACCCATTTGTTTGAGATTAAGACTTATTATTGAATGTTTTAGCATTTTTGTAGGAGAATTGAATGACGATGTTTGCTCCATTTTATAAAGAGTAAGCGAAAATATAAATGCTATTAAATGCCGAATTGAAATACATTTGACACCCACAGTTTTTTTTATGTCATGATGTGTCATAGATAAAATCAAAATATCAGCAAAATGTCTCAAATTAACTGATCCTAGTTATTAGTTAATTAAGATTGGACTATCAAGTCATTTTATCGTATTTTATATTTTTTTAAATTAAAATTAAAATTATTCGTGTCACGATTAGAAACTCAAATCATAAGCTAACACGAGCTCAGTGGAAGATCGAGAAGAATCGGAGTTTAAGTAGTAAACTTCTCAATGAGAAAACATATAACAATATTATTTGTACTAATATAAATATGTACATGCGTCTTATCCAACTTACTAAACCCTCTAACTTAATGCTTTAATCACCTAACTAAATAATTCTCTTATAAATGATTCAAGTTCATTTTGTCTTTATATCTAATTGAGTAATAATTCTTTTAACGTACAATAGTAGAACTGTCATGGTGCCTTTAAATTCTTATATGTTGACAAAATTAGTTCCAACGCAGCCAAATACTTTCGTCGGTCCATAATAAGTAGTGTTCACTTACATAATCAAGAAGAATTAATTATTCTTTCAAATTTACTTTTATATTTAGATAAGTTTTTATGTAATAAAGAATATTAATTAGGTAGTACTTAATTAAGTGTAATTCACTCAAAATACTTTTTTTTCGAGTTTGTATTTTCTCGAGGGATGTGCTAAAAACTAAGTAGACACTTATTTGAACCGGAGGAAGTAACTAGGAATATCGGCAAAGCCAATACTATCTCCGGTTCACATTATATGGTGTTTTAGCCTGGACATGTCCTTAAAAAATCCACTCGCACCTAGAAAGTAAGATGTGTGTTTACTAAATCACACTTAATCAAATATTACTCCCTTTATCCATATTTATTTGTTTATGTTTGACTTGATACATTCCTTAAGAAGTAATAAAATAATAAATTATCTTTTGATTTTTTTAAACCGAACAATAAAAGATGAGCATCTATTTTTAATATAGTAGACAAGTAAAACCGCATGGAGAAAGTAACTAATTAATATACAATATAATTTATTGGTCATGTAAAACTCACTTATCTAAAGAAGGATGAATTTGAAAAGAAACAATAAATAAGGTTTTGATTATATAAAAAATCATTTGTGTCAAATTAAATATAAAAGTTAAAAATTGATAGCAATATCCACAAATGACACCCTGTCCAAAGAGAGAGAGATGCGTAGTTAATTGTAGCAATAATTGATAGCAACTTAATGTACAAAATACAAGATGCGGTCAAAGTAATAATTGACTTTTCAGGTCCATCTGCTAATTAAACAACATTTTAATAAAGTTTACATGCTTTGTAGTGTTTCAAACATAATTAAAAAGCAAAAACTTTGTCCCACTTAAAATTAATGTGTCTATTAAGTCAAACCCGTGACAAACATATTACACCACTACACACGCTGTTGTCTCGAGCGCCCAAAATACCGAAAAAATTATTTCCACAATATTATTTTTCTAAAATTAATTCTTATTTTACTACTAATTTTGGAGCGAATTGTCAAAATAGTACACTCTGAAAAAATTATTCTCAGAATACTATTCTCCCAAAATTAATTCTCATTTTACAACTAATTTTGCCACATGAATTGTCAAGTGGATAAAAACATATTAGTTAGTATTTAATCAATATTATGTAAATTTATAAGTTTATATTGTACATTTATTCTATTAGAAGAGTTAAAATATATTTTTTTCGTTTATTCTCGGGTCGACGTGGCCTGACATATTATTATTTTTAAATTGAATTTTCAGTTTCGTTTTAAAAAGAATGAATTTTCATTTTTTTAATTGAATTTTCAGTTTCGTTTTAAAAATAATAATTGAATTTTCGTTTTTTTAATTGAATTTTCAGTTCGTTTTTTAAAAAATAAATAAAAAATTTGTCGGGCCACGTCGACCTGACCCGACCTGAGAATAAACGGAAAAAATATATTTTAACTTTTCTAATAGAATAAATGTACAATATAAACTTATAAATTTACATAATATTGATTAAATACTAACTAATATGTTTTTATCCACTTGGCAATCCATGTGGCAAAATTAGTTGTAAAATGGAAATTAATTTTGGGAGAATAGTATTCTGAAAATAATTTTTTCAGAGAGTACTATTTTGACAATTCGCTCCAAAATTAGTAGTAAAATAAGAATTAATTTTGAGAGAATAGTATTCTAAGAATAATATTTTCAGAGAGTGCTATTTAAAACGAAGCAGTTACATTGAAAAAATATATTTACGGGTATGTTTCATTTATATCATTTGGTGTATTAAATTTTCTTTATTTCTTTAGGTATAAAACATAGTATATAATTAAAAGTTACATGAAAATACTCTGAAAAAACGCCACGATCACGTTTCATGCTAATGTTCCTATTTGTAATTTACCCGTAAGGATTTAATACAATCTCTTAGACTTGTAGGTCTGAAGATATTTCACTATATGGTTTTTGAATCCCATGGTTTAACCCGAAAAGTCGTTGTAAAGATCTCCACAACTTTATTTATGTTCCAAATTTCATTTCCGCCCCACATGGCCTTTCTAAATTCAAAGAATATTTTTCTCAATTATTCTTCATCCCATAAGAGAAAATATATACAAGTATTATATATTAATGTTAGGAGGAAATCATGCCTCATAATAACTAATAAATACTATCTAATAATATCTTCCTAATAACTCTTTGTACTACCTACCATATATATTAGGATTCTACATAAATATAATATCATCAATTAATACAATTCTAGAATATTCTTAACATAATATTCTAACACTCCCCATGATCAGTGGAGGCGAATCTTTGAGGCGTCCCTAAATTTTTCAAATAATATCAGCGGAAGTCTTTTTGTGAAGATATCGGTAAACTCGCACTTGTCCGCGAGTCACCTTTTCACGACAAAATGAATATCTAACTTAATATGTTTAGTGCGTTGATGATGGATTGGATTCCCTGATAGATAGATCGCACTAATGTTATCACAGTATACCATAGTAGCTGTCAGAATAGGGCAATGAAGCTAAAGTAAAAGATTCTGAATCCAGCATGAGTCAAATACAACATTGGCAACCGCACGGTACTCAGCTTCAGCACTCGAACGTGATATTGTGGGTTGCCTTTTAGAAGACCATGAGATCAAATTATCACCAAGAAAAATGCAATAACCGGAGGTGGAGCGTTTGGTGTCCGGACAACCTGCCCAGTCTGCATTTATGTAGGTGACAAGTTTGGTGATGGAAGAAGGATAAAGATGTAAATCATACTCCAGAGTGCCCTAAATATACCACACAATGCGTTTGAGGGCATGCATATGTTCTTCCATCGGATTATGCATGAATAGACACATTTGTTGTACTGCATATGTAATATTCGGCCTGGTGAATGTGAGGTACTGCAAAGCTCCAGTCAGGCTGCGGTATAATGTAGGATCAACAAATGATTTGCTAGAGATAGCACTCAACTTCGACTTTGTGTCCACCGGAGTTGCCGAAGGTTTGCATGAGGACATATCAGCTCGTTCCACAATCTCAGATACATACTTCTTTTGGGAGAGAAATAACCCACCTGCATGTCGTGTCACAGCAATGCCTAGAAAATAGTGCAGTGGACCAAGATCTTTCATAGCAAATTCAGAACCAAGCTGAGACATGATACTCTTGCGGAGGGAGTCTGAAGATGTTGTAAGAATGATATCATTCACATATAAAAGAAGATAAGCAATATTATTACCCTGACGATAAATAAACAAAGAGTTGTCAGAACGGATGTGAGTAAAATTCAAGTGTGACACAAAATCTGCAAACCGCTTATACCAAGCCATGGGGACTTGTTTGAGGCCATATAATAATTTGTTCAGCAAACACACATGATTGGGATATATAGGATCTCTGTATCCCAAAAGTTGGTGCATGTAAACCGTCTCATTCAGATGACCATGAAGAAAAGCATTTTTTATATCCAGTTGATGAAATGACCATCCTTTTGAGAGTGATAGACTCAGAACTGTTCAGATGGTAGTTGGCTTAACCACTGGACTGAACGTCTCCCCACAATCGATGCCAACTTGCTGGGTCTTCCCATCACCTACAAGACGGACCTTATGCCGCTCAAAAGATCTATCAGATTTTTCTTTATGGCTAAAAATCCACATAGATCGAATAATTTTAGCATTAGATGGACGAAGTACTAAATTCCATGTCCTATTTTTAATTAGAGCATGATATTCATCATCCATGACCATTTTCCAATTTGGGTCTTTGAGAGCAGACACTGGATTACGTGGCAAAGGTGATTTAGAAACATGCGTATGAAGGCTGTATTTGGTATTGAGTTTGACAATACCATGTTGACTACGGGTGACCGGACGAGAGGCATGGCCAGTGGACTGGACGCCACTGGCCGAGATAGAGGCGGTGGACTGGAAGCCACTGCCATTCCCGTCACTGGAACTTAAGGAGTTGTGGGTCGGTACTGGGCCAGAATTTGAATTATGGGCCAATGAACTGGATGTTGCCCACTGGGACAGGAAGAATGGGCACTGGGCATTGGTTACGTGAGGTGAAAATTTTGGAAAGAACATTCGATGGGTCGATGAGCCCCGCCGCACAGTAGTTGGTTACGGATGTGAAAAAATTGAGTGAGGTACGAAAGTCTATCATCATCCAAAAAATCATAAGAGTGAGTCCAATTTCATGTATCTTAGCAAATGGAAAAATTGTTTCATCAAAAATTACATGACGACTTACAATAATTCTTTGGGAAGAAATATCATAGCATTTGTAGCCACGGTGATTGGTAGGATATCCCAAAAAGACACATGGAGTAGACCGGGGTTGAAGTTTTGTGATTGTAGTGGATGGAAACAACGGGTAGCAAAGGCAACCAAACACTCTTAAATGGAGATACGAGGGCTCTCTCAAATAAAATATATTTAGTGGAGCTTGATAAGACATGTTCTTATGAGGGGGAATATACAATAGATAAGTTGCCATTTGGAGTGCGTGATGCCAAAATATGGGGGTAGTGAAGCATGAGCAAGAGATGTTCTAACAATATTATTTATGGTTCTAATTTTGCGTTCAGTTTTTCCATTTTGTGATGATGTGTGAGGACATGATAGACGAAAGTTTAGACCATTATTTTTGAAGAACTCCTAAAACTGAGTGTTGTCAACTTCCCTCTCATTATCACATTGTATATTTTTGATATTCCGTTCAAACTGAGTTCGAATGAATACCCTAAAAGTGAGAAATATGGAAAACACTTGTGATTTTTTAGCTAAGGGAAATGTCCACAAATAATTAGAGTAGTCATCTAATATCAGTAAATAATATCTATGACCAGACGAACTCAAAACGGGTGATGTCCAAATATCAAAATGCAAAATATCAAAAGGCATAAGAGTGCATGAATTAGAAGTAACAAATGACAATTTTACATGTTTACCCAGTGCACAAGACTGCCACTTATTGAGAATCCTAGTTTGGGTACAAGAAATAAATTTATTTTGTTTGAGAGAGGCCAAAACAGCCTCCCCGGATGTCCCAAACGTTGATGCCATAACGATGGTGCCAAAGCTGCAAAAGTAGAGTGAAACTTGGATTGTTGGCTGGGTAACCTAATTGGATAGAGCTCCCCCTTGCTATCACATCTCATGATAAGTTTCCCCGTCTGAAAATCATGCACGAAAAAACCAAACGGGTCAAAACGGACAGATACCCAATTATCAGTTGTAAACTTCCTAACAAATACCAAATTTTTGATTAACTTTGGAGCATGAGGGACATTCTTTAAAATTAGTGGTGGGTTTGGTGGTGTCAATTTAGTGGAATCATACCCTTTTATTGAAATTGAATGGTCATTTCCGACAACTATACCATTATCATTGCTCAAATTAAAATAGGAGTTGAGATTACCTTGGGAAGACGTCATGTGATACGTTGTCCCGGAGTCCATGTACCAATTTGAATCCGATGGGTTAAGTCCGAGTGTGTGCATGACGGACTCAATATCCGTGGGTTGAGCCATTGTAGAGTGGGCCTCACGTCACTGGGTTGGCTGAGGCCCAACGTGACTGTCTGGACTGCTTGTCGAGACAGACCTAGCAAAATGGCTCTTTGGGCTGTCGAAAGTTCTGGGTGAACATACGGTGAGGTGTTGGTGGTCGGTGGGTAAATCGCCGACCCATTGCCCTGTTGGGACTGGGGTGGGCGGTATGGCCCATGGCCAGTGCCAGGCCCAACTTGCTGGACCTCCCTGCTGCAAATTCCCACCACTGCTGCCACTGTCCGCCGCCGCTGTAGGTGTTGCCGCCATTTCCGCCACCGCCAAAATTTCGGTGACCTCCACCTTTGTTATTTCCGCGATTTCCACACTTCTTATTATTACTACGTCATTTCTTTCCATTATTTTGTTGAGAAGAATCAAAAATATTACCGTCATTAGAAGGAGTGACAATCATGGCGGAGTTTGAAGTAGTCCTTTTTTTCACGAAGCCCGACTCTTTAAGCACAAGCATGGACCTTGCTTGATAAAACTTTGGTAGAGGAATACTTTGACGGATTAAAGTCCCAGCCTTATTATCTGCATCGGTGAGACCGACGACGATTGCAATACCAACCGATTCTCGATGAATCGGTGAACCAACGCTTAATCGATGCGCCAACACTTTGAGGCGTTGACAATAGGTAGAAACATTTGAAAAATCCGCCATGTCAATGGTGGAGAATTCCTGCTCCAACGTAACAACGCGAGAATTTTGGTTGTCTTGAAAAATATCTCGCAGACATTCCCATGCCGCCATCGTTGTGGAGTCTGGTTCCATTATTGTATGCAACAAATCTGTAGATATCGTTGCATAAATCCAACCAAGGACTGTGGCATCAAGAGTATCCCACATTTCCTTGTCCGCATAAGTTGTGACCTCTTTCCCTTTCCCATCCTTTGGAGGAATGATATGGTGAATGACCTTGTGAGCCCGACAACAAATTTTGAATAATTCCGCCCACGTTGTATAATGCACGGTTTACATTTCAAGTTTGACAGAAACATGTGTCTTGATATTCGAGACTGTTAGGGTAGGGTGAAAGGTTGATTTTGATTCAGACGTTATTGGTTGAGATCAAAGGTGTTCACTAATTGAGAAGTGAACAATTGAAGAAGACAATACGAAAATGGAAATATATATATATATATATATATATTCGGTATTTGGGAGGAAGAAAACGAAAATAGGGGAAAAAATTAACTTTGAATCTTTCCTTAAACTCTTGATACCATGTAAGAATATTTTCCTCAATTATTATTTATCCCATAAGGGAGAATATATACAAGTATTATACATTAATGTTAGGAGGAAATCATGCCTCATAATACCTAATAAATCCTACCTAATAATATCCTCCTAATAACTCCTTGTACTACCTACCATATATATTAGGATTCTACATAAATATAATATCACCAATTAATACAATTCTAGAATATTATTAACATAATATTCTAACAAATAGGAACCTCGTCACTACTAGAAATTTAGTTCTTCCCTTAAGAACTTGAATTTTCTCCAAGCCTTAGTTCTCAATGTTAAGAGTCTCACATCAGATATTGAATGGGAACATGAACTATTTATATGGACTTGGACAATCTCCACCCTACAAGCTAGCGTTAGGGGTTGAGTTAGGCCCAAGATTCATTCTTTACATTGTATCATAGTCAGACTCATTCCGATTTTTTGTTCACCAATGTTGGGCCCCTAAATTATATTATTCACGCTCTAGTTAACAAAGTCTGGGCGTACGTGGAAGTGTTAAGAGTCTCACATCAAATATGGAATGGGAACATGAACACACTTGGACAATCTTCACCCTACAAGCTAGCTTTTAGGGTTGAGTTAGGCTCAAGATCCATTCTTTACCATAAATGGTAATCCAATGGAGCTCTCTACAATACGAGATAACGCATGTGATGGTTTTTGGATTATCCTATATGAACCTTAAATGTTAGCATTTGATTCATTAAGATGGGAACAATTAAATGGCTCAAATCCAGCAAGGTTTGGCAATTTAAATTGCCTATGTTAGCCAAGGCTAAACAAAAACAACAGTTCAACATATTCTAACACTCAGTAGAGGAAGTATGTTAAGATCAAATAGCAACTCAATTGGTACAGTGAACAAGTTATCACCTCTTGGTAGGTTGCTTTCAGCAGCTTTACTGTTGTTTACAGTCCTTTTATTTGAGAACTGTACAGCTGAGGCCTCATATCATATGGATCAAATTTATTTTACCTTAGATTTCTTGAAAACCCAGATTGATAAAATACCAGAAATATTAAGCGTTTTGTTATTCTTTTGTTTCAGTAAGCACTCCTATTTATCAAAGCCATGACATAAAAAAATTGCTCAAGGAATATTTACCATAGCTTGTGGCCTAACACAGTCATTAATGCACATATTTGGACCGAGCCCAAGGTACAATATCCAAGCCAAATCAATATACTTCATTGACTTCAACCTGATGAAGACCTCGAAACACCATTCAGCATATAAACAGTTTTCATTACTTGTGTTCAACATATTACATGAGAAATCACACGAAAGACGAGCAAAACAATAACATCCACACCTGCACAACCCAACAAAATGATACTTTCGATTCAAAAACAAAAAGTACCTGTCATTCCATGTAATGGATAAGTCCTACAGAAATCCAATATGAACAAGCCACAATCAAATTACCCACATTCTCTTGGCTTACTTATACCTCTACCTTTTCAATTTCTGGTTTAGGTTCTTTTTCCTCTGAAGCAGCAGAGTCTGCATTGCCTTCTGCTCCTGACAAAGCATCATCATCCACAGCTGGAGGAATCTTGAACATCTCATCATTTTCCAAAGCTGTAAATTTTTCTTTTGATTCTCCTTTCAGTAGCTCAATAACATCAAGCATTGTTGTTCTCTTCTCAGGTCGATTCTGAGCACAAACGAGTGCAACAAGAACCACTCTTTTCAATTCTTCCTCCACATAGTTTCCGTTCAATCTTGGGTCTGCAAGTTCACTGAACTTCCCTTTACACGCAAGCGGTAGGGCCCAATCAGTGATTGTGCGTTTCACAGTTATATTGAGCTTCTCTATTGGTTTCTTGCCGCTAGCAAGCTCTAGCAAAAGAATACCAAAGCTGTAGACGTCGCAGCTCTCGGATGCCTTCCCTAACATTGCATATTCTGGTGCAAGATATCCTAGAGTGCCTTTTACTCTTGTGGTTACATGTGTTGCACCATCTGGGATGAACTTTGCAAATCCAAAATCAGCAACTTGGGCTTGGAAATCAGAATCAAGCAGTACATTGCTTGCTTTGATGTCTCTGTGGATGATATGTGGGGTCGCATGGTGGTGTAGATAGCTGTCATACACATCAGAGTTAAACAAATGAAGAGGAAAGTAAGAAAGAAGGATCAAGGATGTTAAATACTTACGCGATTCCCTCAGCAGATCCAATAGCAACGTTCATTCGTCGCTTCCAATC
This sequence comes from Przewalskia tangutica, assembly GCA_029844215.1. Classification (NCBI taxonomy): domain Eukaryota; kingdom Viridiplantae; phylum Streptophyta; class Magnoliopsida; order Solanales; family Solanaceae; genus Przewalskia; species Przewalskia tangutica. The sequence continues at coordinate 11,136,547 of CM056734.1, forward strand.
AAGAAGGCTTTCGGCAGAATGCTGACCGTGAAGATGAGAAAGCAAGCTTAAATTAGGCATGTAATCATATACAATCAGACGTTCCTGGCCTTCAGCACAGTAACCACGTAAACTTAGCAGATTTTTGTGTCGTACTCGAGCCAGAATTTCAACTTCAACAGAAAATTCCATCTCGGCTTTGTTGCTCCACACCTTTAGCCTTTTGACCGCTATCTGAAAATATGCATCCATCAAGAAGAACTCTACCCTCATGATCAGTAGGTGAAGTTCTACAATTCATTGTATACACACATTGTATGGAAGGACTCAAACTTCAGTGGCAGGTGATGTTTTCTCAATTTAAAGATATTTTGCCAGTCTCCGATACTCCTTTTTATTATTGTTCCTCAGGAAAGTATGTTAGTTCAAGAAATCAATCTTTTGAAGACAAGCAAGCAAGCTTACACAAATGGACATATAACTTGCACATATTCCTAGTCACACTGTCAGCTTTCTTCTAAATGTGTCTTCATCACTCTGTCCACCTCCCTTTTTCAACAGAAGCATTCCACGCATGGTTTCAGCAGAAGCATTCTTCTTCTTTATTTTTTTTCATTTTTTGATTCTTAGTCTTTTTTCCTTTTGTTTCTTTCTTTTTTCTTGGTTTGGGGAAGAGGGGGGGGGGGGGGGGATTTTGCAAATTTGGCCCCTTCCGTTCAATAAAACTACCACAAACGGCAGGCATAGAGGTGTTTACTGTCTCCAGGGTGATATTAACATATATGCAGTATTTGCCTCTAAAACACAGATGTCATTGATCCAGCAGAAAATTCAAAAAAAATCTTCAAGCTTTAGATTGATATGTTTCATTTTTAAATATCCGTTAGAGAAATAAAGTGGAAATTTGAGTCAGTTTTTGAGATTATTACTTGCTGGAAGATAGATATTAGCTTTAGACAGTCTGAACAAAAGCAGGATCAATAAGAGAACCAGTAAATCAGATTAGAGAAGTAGTGGGAAAGGAAAAACTTCATCAAAAAAAGAGATAGGAAAGAGGCGAAACAGTGATGGACTTTTGCAGAGAAATCTAAAGAATCAATAGCATTAAAATGATGAAATATGGCAAAGTTATATACTAACATCCCATTTGTATTTGCAACTTACTATCAAACTACAGCATGAAAGAATCATTACAGATCCTGAATCTATTTATGAGAAAAAGTTTCTTAACTTTACAAACTGGTCGAGTATAAGGTTTACGAGAGGAAGAATCAGTCAGTGAAGACAGTTATCCAGTAAAGCTACTTTTTTAGAATCATTAGTGCCAAATAACGGATTTAATACCATATAATATAAGCAAGAGAAAAATTGGGAGTGTCCAGGCCAGCACCTTGACTAGTCCTTAGGTACCCAGCTCAAGTATGTGGTAACTCTACCCACCATGGCTTAGACAAATGGTGAGAATTCACCCTAATCTAACCATTATTGGGATGCGAACCATGGATTCATACATTTCACATAAACAAAACCTACCATTGGCTGAATTAGATATCTAGTTCAAACCAATCCAATTCAGACCAAACTATCAGTCAATTAACCACTGCTTAATCCCAAATTAGTTGGATTGCAGAAAAAGGATCTACATTTCAAAGACACAACTAGATGTATTTTATTATCTCTTTAAGCAACCTTGATACTGGTTTTCCTATCTTATGAGAGAAGGTCAGTGAATCAAACAAAGAAGAAATCCTTTTCATTTTTGGGTTGAAGAGAAAAAGGAAAAAATAAGAGATCCTTCATATAACTTTTCAATGCAAAGTCAGCCTAATAGCTTACCAGAAGCCTCCAACCAAAATGTGGTGTGAATCCTATGCTCATGTGCTCTTAAGCACCAACTGTTGAAAATACAAGATTCTGAGTTGGTTATAAGTGGAAAGATGCTCCAATGCACATAATTCTTTTAGCTTAAGTTCTACGTTAAGAATATCGAACCCAGTAAAGTCACCATAATGTGTACAAACTGGAGATCAGACAGTCTAGGATCGACTCTTAACCTATGTAACCATATCTGATTTTATCTTCATTGTTCGAATATCAGGCCTGCTGCATGCATGCCGTTTTTTAGCATTGCAATAGATGATGGACAAAATATCCACATTTCCTTTACTTGATGTATTGTTTATGATTTGAAAAATGCAAAAGTGGTTCAAATAAACATAAAATAGAGAGGAGGGGTTTGTTGAAAAGAGGAAAGGAAATGAACAAAGATTTTTGAAAAGAGGAACTTTTCACTACTAGTGCCAGTGCCATTTGAGAATAAACTGTGAAGTAACTCTGATACCCTCTTTGATATTGTTGTGACTCAAGTAGCGAACATGCATTTGACAGAAGAAAGGTAACAACATATGGTGTATGCTGGTGACATCAAATAGTGCTCCTCCATAGTCATAGGTCCTTTACCTTATATCTGGTTTTGTGAAGAGGAGAGGGAAAATTATTTATTTATTATCCAGATTTATTCAAGTGAAAAATGTAAATTCGTGTCTAATCTCTTATTCCTGTCCATTTGGGAGAGGATCAAAAGGTCATCAGTAACTTTGAAGATGCTCGTCCATTAAGGTTGAGACTGCGCCCCATTAAAAAAAAAGAGCTTGTTGCTCGATTAGACCTAACTATACAAAAATTATAGAGCTTTCCTACTGAAAACCCGCTAAATGTTATTCTAACCTACTTTGAAAGTGGTCTACCATGGAATCAGAGACGTAAGCAACTCAAGCAACCTCTTAAAGAATATCCGAATGATCTTTAAGATTCATCGCTAGGGCTTGGAACCCGTCTACCATGGAATCAGAGACGTAAGCAACCCAAGCAACCTCTTAAAGAATATCCGAATGATCTTTAAGATTCATCGCTAGGGCTTGGAACCTGTTATATCATTAACAGTCATAATTACTATCACAAACTCACGACCAACTACCTCGGCAAGCTTCCTCTGAAATCCCTAAATCCAAGTGAATAACAACGATGACAACTTTTTGTATGGGAAATTAATTGTGGGTTTTAAATCAAAGCTATAGGAATAGACTGAAGTGTACCAATAGTGTTCAATCAACTCTACATAATGTTTCATATAATTGCTCCAATCAGTTAACAAGGAGAAGATATATACTCTCTCTTTTTTCTAAATCAATAAGCCCGAACATGTTCAACATTATAGCAGTTAATTACCTGAGATCCATCCCAGAGCTGGCCCCAATAAACACTTCCAAAACCACCTTCTCCAAGTTTGTTATCATAGTTAAAGTTATTTGTAGCAGAGTGTAACTCCTTCAGAGAAAAAACCCTCCATGTTGGCTGCTTCTTCGCTTGCCCCTTTCTGTATTATTTCAAATCGAAGTTAAATTCCGGAAAAATAGGGGGAAAGAAAGAGATTGGCAACATTCCCCAAATTAACACAAGGTTATATAACTCTCCATTCAAATACAACTAGAGGCTTTCAGTTCAATATATCTTCTCAACAAATGCAACAGTGTCTAATTAGAGCATCCTAGTATAAAACGTGTAAAAATAGCTCGAAATAAAGCTTAATTAGAACAATACCGGGTGGAATTAAAATTAGGAAAGTGATAAAGGTAAGAACTTTGAAGGAATTTAGTAGACATACCGATCTAAACCCTTGACGCAGCAAAATATGGAGGAAAAAGCCATAGCTTTGAATTATGAAACACCTAAACTCAACTTCCCCTTTCTTAACACAAACTATATTAACAAAAATTCAAAAAATAAGCGCGTCGATCAAGAATCAATCTTCAGAACCCCAACTACACTCAGCAATCACTCTATCTGATTATTTATGTGTATCTCTGACAGCTCAAGAGAAATAAAGCTTGCCCATTTCCGTTAACTTCCTTTCAGAAGCGAAAGATATGTTTATTTGATTAAAAAGGCTACAGAGAGATGGGCGAATGTCGTGCAAAAGGAGATTATGATGGCAGGGTTAAGTCACTGTTTTACCTTGGACTATGTTTTTGTATACATTGGTCACTGTTTTCAACCAGTAGCGCTCTATATTTTCAAACTTCTTTGTGGCCCGGACCCAAGGATGGGGGCCTATTGACATTAATTACGCATCCTTTTAGGCAGGCTATGACCATATCATCGTACTTTTCCGCAGTGACTTCTTACACTTTCAAATTTAGTATTGGTATAGACTCTGGTAGTATTCAGACAAAAATATGAACTACAAAATGTTTTATCGGCTTTATGTTTTTTTATATATAATTGTGGTGTTCAGATTAATTTGCGCTCAATTAATTATACGGGATATCAACTACCTTCCACCAATATAGATATTAGATAACTTTGTCCATAACAACTTTTTTTTTTGGTGTAACGGTAAAAATTGTATTAAGTAACCAGCACCAACCGAAGGCGAACCTACAGACAAAAGATATGGATGACGTTAAGAATATCGTGCATACTCACAAGTCGGGAAGTCACAATATTCATTAACGTCAAGCAAAATACTCAAGCTGAACCCACAAGTCGGATAGTCAAGAGGACCCAAATAGGCGAAATGATGCTAAGAATCAAAATGCACATCCCACAAGTCGGGTAGTCATATGATTCTTTTGTGTCATAACCAAAACTCAAGCGCATCCCACAAGTCGGGAGGTCAAGAGGGCCTATACAGGTCGACCCTCGTCAATCCCTTATGTCAAAGAAACCGACATAAGGTTGCAGTCGCAGCCTCCGTAGACCCTTATCATGGTAAACCCAATGGGACAAACCCATGATAAGGGAAGAGCGCCTAGCGTTATGCTGCTAGTGTGAAATATTATCGAGGGCCAGATGTTCAAAACAAGAAGTAAAATGCGGAAATAAAGAAAACAAAATAGAGTAAACAACAGTTTTGATTTTGAAAACGATGGCCTCCTTATCCAGCCTGGACCCGTTGCAAATCATATTGTTGCGTTCCATCCAAATCGATGAAGCGGTGGTTGCAGTGCCGTTTTTCGCCTTAGCACAACCCGTGTCGTGCCCTCCTTTTTAATATACTTCAACGCATCGATGGTGCTCGTGGTTCAGTGATGCCAACCGTTCTAATCCTCTGCCAGATGAAAATGGAATAGGCGCAAGTGAAGAACAAGTGAGGTATAGATTCGTCGTCCCTACCGCACAACCCATACACCCGAGTGGTGTCGATGTAAGTAATTCTATTTTTGGTATGCATCTTTTTGGTGATGCCTAGTGTCACGCCCTTTTTCGACCGCGACATTTAAATAACTCCTGCTTAATAAAAAAATTAGAAAATAGTATAAAATGTTAAAAAGTTAAAAGGTGCTAAGATGTTTAAAGGTGCTAAAGTGAGCTAGAAATGCTAAATCGCTAAGGTGCAAAAAAAGGATTCGCGGAGTCGCCACCTAATTATTTGGGTGAATTAGGACACCTAAATGTTAACTAGTTTAAAGTAAACATTAACTTCATTTTTTATGATCTGCTAAACTTAATGAGATTCTGGGCAAGGGTTCTTTATTATCCTAAAGGGAAGGGGTCAGGCACCCTAAAGGTTCCGCTAACTTGCGGTTGTCCATTCAAACCTAGGGTTAATTGTTTGTGCTAAGAAAAATGTATGTTAAATTATTTAAGTAAAAGATGTTGTAAATATCCCTAAGAGAAAAATATATTTTTTGATAGTAAAAGAAAATCATAATGTTTGTTTATAAAAATAAGGTTAATTTTGAAGGAACATATTCGTTCGTAAAATACTCAAATAAAATGTTTTTATTGCATAGCATAATATAAAGGGTAGTAATGCAAAATTAGTTATGGCAAAGTATGCATTTATAAAAATATGCCTAAAAAGTGTTTATTAGGCAAGAGGTAATAAAAATATGATTTTTAAAATAATGTATGCAATAGTAGAGTTTATAAGAAAATGAGTTCCTCATGTTATATAATATTTTAACTAGATGAATAGCCGTGCTAGCGAAAGTTACTAAGTAATTTTAATGTAACTTAAGTGGTGTATTACAAGCTAAGAACAATTAACTTAGGGGAAATGGATTTCTGGTATCAAACTACCTTCTAATTTATTGAGTTAAGATTAACTACTCTTAAGTATAACATTAATAATGCACTGTTAGACAATTAGTTCACAACAAATAAATGGGGGCGGGATAAAGGTGACTCGAGGGAAATGGCGATGTCATTCGTCGGTGGCTTGGAATTTTCGAGGCGGAGATGAAGATGCACATAGATGTAGATCCTCGTTTGTTGTAACTCATGAGGAGTCTCGCAATGAGACTCTTCGTTTAGCTCCGATGTGTGTCATGCAAAAGATAAAAAATAAGGATTAGTAAATGCTCTAAACCACATCGAATAATAAATAACATTGGCACAAAATTCAAACGCATATAATTATTTTATTTCGGCAATAGGAGGGCCCAATTGATATCAGTCTATTTCTTTATCAAAGTTAGAATTATGTCTCAAGAAGTATGTAGAATGTGAGTGGCCCAGATATGATATGCATATGTGTATTTAGGAAATAAGCAAGGCTGCTGGACCAAGCAAATGATCAGTTGAGCTTTTGATCAAATAAATGACCTCAGGGAACAACTTGCCAAAAATCAGTGTGGGGTTTCTGTTATACCCCGTAGTTCCAGGGTATATATGTGAGGATGTACGTACGAGATTACGACAGAAATTTTGGAAAGAAAGAAAGATGTGATTTTTCGACGGAAAAGTTTCCGGTTTTTGTGAAGAAAAAGGTTCGTTAATGGGAATTGGATTCCCAGATTTGGTATTTGGACTTCTTGGATTATATTAGAATTTTGAGATTTTATTTTCGGAAATGGTCACGTGGGGCCCACGGGAGAAATTTACGGTTTTGTGGGGCCCGCTTTGTTTTTGAGATTTTCGGTATTTTGAATATTTTCGGAAGACGAAATATTTTGGACGAATCGGGGGGCGACACGTGTTACCCCCATGTGTCACTTGGCCGAAATTGGCTTGGCCGAATGGCCTTGACACTTGGAGAGGCAATTCGTTGGCCATGTGGTGTGGTGGGACCCACACACACATGGCCTAATCTTGACCATACACTTGATAAGATCTTGGCCCTTGAATCCTCTATATATACCCCCCTTAAGTTGAAGAGTAATTTCATCCTCACTTGAATACTTTCCAAGGCAAAATACTCCCTCCCTTTGTAGTGGATTTTCGTCCCCCTCCCCCTCTTGAGTAGAAATACTTTGTGTATTATTGTATAATCCCAAATACATTGGCCTAGTATTCCAAAGTTGTTTTAATACTAGGAGCCCGGAAATACTACTTTATTCAAATAGTCGCAAAACGAAACCCTAGAAAAACCTTCATAGCTTGGTTGAAGTGTTTAGAGAAGTTGTTTAGAAACTTCTATGGGTCGCTTGGAGCGGGTTGGAGCGTAAGGAATTGGAGCTAAACGTTGCTCAGGATCGACTTATAAACTTGGATAATTTTGGGCTTATCGAGGTAATGATCTATGTCCCCCCTATTGTAATTGGATATTACATGTTGTAGTAATTATACTTGAGTATATTATATTGGAAGGATGATTATAAAGGATTGAACTGTATTTACATTGGACTGTACTTACAGTAGACTTGTGTAGTATTATTGTGAAGTAGAATTGTACACGTCCGGTTAGACGTGTGACCCTCTCCACAGGAGTTGTTGGCACAGTAGCGGGCTGAGTAGAGAGGAGATTTATGTGGTTGCGGGGAGGGGAGGTCTGCGAATTTTTGGAGAATAAGGAATCTTGCATTTAGAATATTCTACGAAGAGATCTAGAGTTGATAGGCGTTTTGTGGCCTTTATAGGTTGCGATGCCGAGTAGCGTATTACTCAAGAGTGGAAAAGGCTAGCAGATTCTGATCTTGTGGGCGTTTTGCTAATTGTCGAAAATCGTCGCGAGGTATGTGAACCTCTTCCTATCTTTTCTAGTATGATTGTTGTGAACTATGTAGTACGGTGACGTCACGTGTGCTAAGTGATTTGGTTGGTTTAAAACATAGGGTGTTATAATAGCTTTATGGGAAGTTAGTTATAACGACTTTATGTAGGTAAAAGAATGGTTTATTGATTGTAGAAGTTAAGAGACTTGATCTTAAAAGATAAGAGACTTAACTTATAACGACTTGTTTTCGGAAAAAGAGAAGTAACTTGATTTTAAGTATAGGTTACTTGTTTTGAAAAGAGTAAGTTATTTGGGTTTTAAAAGAATACTTGTTGTTGTTTCAAAAGAAAAGAGACTTGTGGAATTGAAGAGTTTTTGGTTTAGAACATAAAGTGTTATAACAGCTTTATGGGAAGTTAGTTATAACGACTTTATGAAAACAAAGGAATGGTTTTATCATTGGTTTTAAAATGGTAACTTGACTTTAAAGGAGAAGTGTTTTGGTCTAAAAAGAAGGCATGATATTGTCTTAATTTGGTTTAAAAAAAGAAAGTATGGAAGTTGTTTTGGTTTACTTAAAATGTTAGTCACTTTATTTTGATACTACGGGTATCGGGTGACTTTTGTAAAAGAAATGGATCTTCTAAAAAAAATTAACGTACGTAGTACTTTGGGGATTAAAACCTGGACTTGTCATTAAATGAAAGTACCTTGAGTTGTGTGTAACGTGCCTATGTTTGCGTGTGATAGCCTTGTTGTGCAAATGTTGTATTCTTATGTTACCGCGTCTCTCAATGGAGGGTCGGTCGTGTTATTCTTGATCATTTTGGACATACTGACACGATGGGCGGCCCACGGGTATGCTTCCACTATGATAGTCCATGGGCATACTGACTCGATGGATGGTCCACGGGTATGCCGCCATGATGAGGTTCGTTTCCTGTTGATAGTGTTATTCCATGGACTAGCTCTCCGCGAGGTTTCTTGATTCGCGCGGTATCGGTGGTTGGCTTTCGTACTTGCCGGTCATTTCGTGACACGGCGCGTACACAGTAGTTAGCCTTCGCTTGCCGTTCAGTTTAGTGGCGAAGTCTCGTGACACGGCATTGGTACCTGGTAGTTAGCCTTCGTACTTGCTCCGGTCAGCTACGTGACACGGCGCGGTACACAGTAGTCGGCTTTACTTGCCGTGTCGCCTTCGTGGTTTGGTTGTATAGTATTGTTAAATGCGGTTGTTATGACACAGGTGGGACCTAGTGTTCATGTGTACTTCTTGGTGTGATTATATCATAGGCTATGGCGGTGAGGAAGGTATCCAGGCGTGATTGATGTTGTGGGCGTGAGACCCATTGTTATACTTGAGTAGTGACTTTGAGGGCGTGAGTCCCTGACTTGACATGACTGTTTATATATTATGGATTGTAGTTTGGTTATCATACATGTCTCCTGCTTTATATAGACTATTATGATTTCATTTCTGATATTTCTGATTTCACATACTTGGTACTGTTGTACTAACCTCGCCCGGGCTGCGTTCATGCCGCGGTAAGTGTCGGTTGTGGATCCGCTCTTAGGATCACGATTGACTTTTGGGAAGCTCCGTTTCTCGGAGGCTTATCTTTGGTATAGTCCACTGTCGGTGTAGTTACTTGTACATTCGGGGTATGGCGGGAACCACTGTCGTCATAGTTATGTTACATTCTTAGAAGTGCATGTAATCTTGTTGTAGCGGGGTTTTGTAAAAGGATTTAAGCTGCTGATTTGATATATGTATATATTCGGAAGGTGACCGTTTTAGTTGCTTTGGTTCATGCTTTATGACTTGTCTCATGTTTTAGTTTTTATTTTCGCTGATTTTCTCTGATGTTGTATCACTAGGGTGCCCGGGGTAAGGCACCGGTCACGGGCCCGGGATCGGGTCGTGACAGTTTCATTTAAACTTAAATGTTCGATCAATTACAAAGATACCTGACATAAAGCAGTACCGATTATCAAGGATGCAAATCAGTAACTAAACCAGCCAAGATACTTCAGGCTGGAATGGTATTAAACATAACCATTTGAGGCAACATTATTAGGTGTGCAACTACATCAAGACTGGACTAATCATAGATAGGTGGCTAATTCGAAAAAATGATTCCGGATACGAAGACGAACAAACTAACATGCTCTTACCAAATCGTTTAACACACAACATATTAGACACTGCCCCGAGGGATGCGATTACTCAACACTTCAAAGTTAAGCCAATGCTATACTAAATGTTTGCAAATACAGGTACATGTAAGGATGAATGGGGCTATATCGAAGCTATGAGACTGGTTTATGAGGTTCCATTTACGCTACATTTTAGACATGAGAAACATCAAGCGTATAACACCATGCGCTTGAAAAAATGCTAGATGTGAGGATCTGACTGGTCTGAGGCCTGTTTGCAAAATAGAGGTCGTTTAAGTTGAAAACATGTGTGCTTAATATCAAGGGAATATAAAATAATCAACCTACATGATTCAACCTAAAATGCAGGGTAGGACAGGCATATCAATGATGGGCCTTTCATAAGATAAGGCATAATAGACATGATTATGCAGAACATGATATCCTAAAATCTACAAACTTCGTCTACCACTTGCACCGCAAATCATATGGAGAGATAAGATATTAACAAGAGATACTAACGAGAGAAACGATCATAACACGACTCACCCGACAGCACCAGGGCATAACAAATGCCATATTAACATATTCCAGCTTCTGACACATTGAACTTAGATTGAAAATGTAAGCAAGTTTTAATTATTTCATGAAAAGTCGACAACACATTATAACATGAGTAATATTGAATAACCTTGAAGACTGTCCTAACCACAACTTATCTTCTAACAAATTCAGGTTACAACTGAGGCAGGGACAGACAAAACAGACAGAAGCTAAGAGGTGTGTTCCTCTCTAACTAAACACGAAGCAGATATAGACACTTTCCACAGGGACAAACACAATAGCTCAATACTCCCATAACTCCTTATACACACTGACTATTCTGAACAGGTTTATGAGTATATTAGCAGCCAAATCTTTATAATATTCATTCGATCAGGGTGTTTATTAATAAGGATTGTTTGAGTTTTAACTAATGGAAATAGGGCTTAAATTACGAATGATATTAATAAAATTGCTTGTTATTAAAGGATGAATGCGGACGTGAGACTCAAGGTTTGCTTAATACTCTACGTAAAATGCGGTGTTATTATTAATTTGTTTATTTATGCCTGTATTAATGTTTTATGGTTGCATTTTATTGTCAAAAAATTATTTTAAAAATTAGTGTAATTTTATAGTTAATGTCTGGGCGAGAGGGTCAAAATTTGGTGTCAACACCTAGCCACAGGATGAAGAAATGTTTAGGCAAAATGAAAAGGTTCCAAACGTTCTTCGACCAATAAACTTTAACCCCCGAATTCTGAAGAATTCATAGGTCGCCTGCGTACCGCTGATACCATTGTTGTCACGATGCCAAGTATTGAGGGTGTCGACCGCAAGAGCATGCGACCCAGCCCTTTCCATAATCTGGTCACGTATGCGAATAAGATGCTTGATAAGGCCGAAGTCGCCCTTCTTAGCCTCCCACGACCAGATATCACAGTTGGTTAAGTACTTTTGGTGAATCCAACGAACCCAAAACGTGTCTTTTTTCTCATGAATGTTCCAAAGACACTTGGCCAATAATGAATGATTCCAAGTACGGATGTCCCTGAAGCCCAAACGTCCCTCAGTCTTAGGGAGACAGCAAGTTTCCAGGAAACCGATGGGTGATTCGAACGTCAAAGGAAGACCCTACAAAGTCTAATAATCTTAGTCACAAACAGTGGACGGAATGCGCATGATGGAAAGCCAGAAGCATTCAACCCCCTGCATAACCGATTTGAAGAGCTCCATTTTCCCGCGTAGGAGAGAGTGGTGCTGGTCCAGGCTTTAATATAAGAAGTAACTTTATTTATGAGGGGCTCATAATGGATGACTTTAAGGGTACTAACATCCAAGGGAATTCCTAAGTAGCGAAACGAGAAGGTGTCGATCTGAAAATTAGTAATCCTCTTGATCTCGATCAATTCTTCTTCCGAAATATCAGCAGTGTACAGATTGGACTTAAGAGCATTGGAGTTTAGGCCCGAGCAGTAACCGAAAGTGTCTAACCAATCTTTGATGATGCGTACTGAATGGGAATCACCTCCAGAGAGAAGTAACATGTCATCGGCAAACGCTAAGTGAGTGATCTTTAGGCTTCCGCATTTCGTATGATAGTTGAATTCTCTGTCAAAAGTGGACATCTTAATCAGTCTAGAAAAATACTCAAGGCAAATGACAAAGAGATGGTGAAAGAGGGTCTCTCTGTCAAAGACCTTTCTGGCCTTTGAAGTGGCCATATATATTGTCATTGACCGAAATTGAGTATGATGTAGTAGTGATGCATTCCATGATGAGCTTGACGAAGTGTTCCAGAAAATTGAGCCAAATTAAGACATCCTTCAAGAAGTCCCAATCAACCGAGTCAAAAGCTTTCCTAAGGTCAACCTTCATCATACATCGCGGCTAAATCCTCTTACGTTTATAACTACATAAGAGCTCTTGAGCAAGATGAATGTTCTCAATCATGCTCCTACCATGGATGAAGGTTGATTGAGCATGATCAATAATGTGAGCCAGAACAGTCTCAACCCTTGAGGCAATGATCTTGGTAATGACCTTATAAACGATATTGCAGCATGAAATCGGCCTGTAATCACCCACTGTTGAGCAATGGGGGGATTTGGGGATAAGGGCGATAATAGTATGATTAATTTGCTTGAGAAGCTGTCCCGAACAGAAGAACTCATTTACCGCATCACAGAAATGTTTCCCCATAATGTCCCAAGACTTCTTATAGAAGGCCGCAGTGAAGCCGTCAAGCTCTGGGGCCTTGTCATCCCCCATACCGAAAAGAGCACCTCTGATTTCGGCATCAGTAATAGGACGAATAAAATCATCCCCTTGTTCACGAGAGAGGCAGCAGCCCGCAACAACAACCTCACTGTCAATAGGGATACAATTACCCATAATACCAAACAACCCCTTGTAATAACTGACGAATTCATTAGAAACCTGATCGACGGAAGTTGTTAGGGAGCCGTCGTTCTTAGTAATAACCGCAACGAAATTCCTGGCTTTGTTCCGTTTAATCATCGAATGAAAAAATTTGGTGCAGCGATCACTATTCTTGAGGTATTCACATTTGGCTAGCTGCCTAAGGAAGTTCCTCTCTGCATCCCCTAGTTGAATAGAAATATGCCTAAGAGAAACAATCTGATCCTGCTTGCCGGTGTCATGAGGGTGAGCCATACCATCAGCTTGAGCAACAGCCAGCTCATCCTTGGCCCTTTTTAACATGGGAAGATATGTGGGAAAAGTTCTTGTCATTGAGGCTTTTAATAGGCCATTTCAGATCAGATTGTTCCGACAGAAAATATATTGGGCAGAACCCCAGCAGTTACTGGACCAGTAGTCAGAAATAATGTTGCCAAAATCTGTGTGCGCAGTCCACATGTTGAAGAACCTGAATGGGCGATTGCGGGTTCCCTGTTGCTCAAATAAAGAAACAACGCAGGGAGAGTGCTCCGAGCATTTTCCAGGTAGGGTGAACTTCGCATGACCCAACCAGCCATCATTCAGCCAAATGGTATTAACCAATGCCCTGTCAAGTTTGCTCATTTTATTATTGACGAAATAAGTGTAATGACAACCAGACGACGGGAGGTCCGTAAGTCCGATGTCACTACAACATTCAGCAATATCCTTCATGTCATAATTAGTGACCTTCATGGCGGTGTTGAAGTCGCCTAAGAGAAGCCGAGGCTGGCCCAAGTTCTGACCGTAATACTGCAAAGAGATCCACAACGGGCATCTTGCAATAATTGATTGAAGACCATAGATGAACGAGGCATGGAAGGATTTATGGGAGCCTGCATGTCACGCTACAATGAATGGCTTGGGGACCAGATTCAGCCGTGGTGAGTGTAACATTGGCTAGGTTCCAAATGATGAAAATTCTTCCTGCCGGATGATCGTTAAAGTTATGAGTGAAAGCCCAACCACGTAGTCTAGCGTAGTTCATAAAACACTCGAGTTTTAAAGAATTAAGCTTTGACTCAATGATACCAAAAAAATCAATGTTCTCCTTCTGGACGAGATCACAAATCTCATCCCTTTTAGAGGGGTCGTGCAGGCCCCTTATGTTCCAGGAGGCGATAATCATCTCGATAAGCCTCGGGGGCCAGGACCCTTTGGGATATCAGCAGTGTTCGAGGGGTTGTCCTTCTTCTTATGCTTGGGATTTCGGGCCCTGGTAATCATAGAGTTGCCGAGAGGCAAGACGGTATTCTTAAGTTTGGGAGTTGTTTTGCCATTTTTCCCAACTTTGGTGAACCCGTCCCGTCGTCCACTGTGACAACAGATTGCAAAGCAGAAGTATTTTGCGCACTAGTGCTTGAGTCGGCCTGTGTCCCCGCAGTTTTGTCTCTCGAAGCTCCATCCCTATTAACAATAACAGCCTCGGTTTATACCCCGGTGATACCTCTCCACCTGTATCATCCTCGATTTGTGCCCCGGTAGACTGTCCCCCATGAGAAACCGACACTTCACCACCTGTACCAGCCTCGGTTTGAACCCCGATAGGATGGCCCCAATGTGTATCCGACACCTGCTTCCCAACCCGATCTACCACTTGAGTCACATGTGTCTCCTTATCAGTGACCTGCTGTCTGTTTGGTGGATGAGAGGAATGGGGAGTGGCGATGTAAGAGTGGACTGTCGAACCTCCAGTATTGTTCCTCACATCACCATTGTCTAAGGCATGGCCCTTACCATCAATTCTTCTTTTAGTGGACACCGAATACGTCTCACATTCAGTATCTGAATGCCCCACCCGTCAACATTTCGTGCAGAAGCTGGGAAACTTTTCATAGAAGATTTTTTGCACAATGGGCTCTTCCATGCCAATATTGAGCCTTAATTCATGGATAGGGTCTTTGGAGATGTCAACTTCGACTAGAGCACGGGCATAATTGATTTAGTTTCTCTTACGGGTAAGAAGATCAGTGTCAATAGGCTTCCCAACCCGTGAAAGAATTCTGCTTAAAGCCGATGGATTCCAAAGTTCAAGAGGGAGAGATGGCAATCTCACCCAAAGGGGGACAACACTTATTCCTGAGTGTCGAAGGTAAAGCGTTTAAGGATATCCTTAAGTAAGAGTGCAGTGCCGTATACGAAGTGTGGTCCTTTACTAATAACCTTAACCTTGTCTTCGGCATTATCAAATCTGAAAATAATCCAACCGCCATCATGTGGGCCCGAGCGGTACTTGACCGAGGCAAGCGTAGTTTTGTAAGACGGGTCCTCCCGGGTATTTACCAGTAAAATAACCTACCAAAAGGTGACCCCAAGTGGATTGAAGGTCGTCAAAATATCATCATCAAAAACTATGGGACCATCACAATGCGGTTCGTTCACCAAATGAAGTTTAGAACCGTTATTGGCGTCCCTGTTACCCTTAACCATTTTCTCTCATGCATCCTTAGGGTCAGGGATGGTGGTGGTCTTATTCAGATTAACCTCGTCATTAATAATCACAATATCAGGGGCAGGAGCCTCTCCAAGAGGAACCTTGGTAACATAGTCATTCCCCTCGACAGAGGAAAAAGAGTCATCTGACCCAAGGGTACGAGAGACCGCTAAAGAAGATGAGGAAGGGTCTGAAACACCCTGAATATTAGCATAAGTAAAAGAAAGGTTTGAGACTCCCTAATAATACCAGGCCTTAGAGAGATATTCAAAGAAGTATTTGGCTGAATGGGAGTAGCCTGAGGCCCATGAACAAAAGTCTCTAGCTGCGTAGGGGCAGCCTGAGCTAAAGCAAGGTGAGGGAGGGAGTTCCCAAGACAGAAGGAGTGTTGGGATCAAACTGCGGAGGGTCCCTGCTGGGAGAGTACTCAGCGGACGCCTGGCCCATAAGGATGGGCAAGGGGGAGTAAACTGTTCGCTTTTTTTTTTAGCCAGGATTCGAATTACAAAGAGGAATACCGTGGAAGGAACGATACAAGCAAAATGAACGGAGTTGCAATTACACACTACCAGACATGCCTGGATTGAATTTAAGCAAACTGAAAATTAAATACCATACAGACCTGGTTTTGAATGGTACAAGGCTAGTATTAATAATACAATCTAAGTAGCGCATTCAGTTAATAAAATAAACTCAGTAAAATTCATACAAGGTTTGCAAGGTCCTAGTATTTGTCTATCGATAAACCTAGATTTGCATAGCAATAAATATAGATAGTAAAATACCGAATTAAAGTGCAGTACTGAATGTAACAAGCAATGATAGGAGTTACCTCTTGTCGCGTGCCCACGTTGGTTCGAACGGATGACCCGTGAAAACTTCTATAGGCCTGCGCTACCGCAGCCTAAGTTCAATGGGAGTTCAATGGATCGACCACGATCTTGTCCCGTGCCTCCGTTGAGCTTACAGTGGGGGTGGGGGGAGCCAGACATGCATTCTTTGTAATATAGCACAAATTAACTATTCCAGACAGGCCTGATACTAAATTACAAGGTCTAACTAGATAAAATTAATCAAGTACAAGAGATGTAATAGCCGAATCGCAACCAAGCCCCTTCTCAAAGCACATATTCTGCTATGTAGGGTCCACCATACATGCAAACGGTAGAGAAAAACAGCAGTACCCGAGAGACGATTGGAAACTAATTGAGGTATTAAAGTATATAATAAAATATAATCTATTATATATGAGATATATAATTATCAGAGTAATATATATATTTAATATATAATATATAATAGATATAAAACAATATACAGAGAAAACAAGCTAATAAAAAGACGGTGCACAGTAAACGAGGGTACATAAAAGACAAGCAGGGAAGGTTGCAGTGCAACAGTGATCAGGCTGCACACAGCAGACCTCGGACAGAGCACAACATAAACAATACGAAAGAAAATTCAAAAGTAAGACTAACAAACACACGATACAGGAGATAGAGGATATTAAACAGATCTAGAGGCTAAAGTATGACGGACAATGAAGAACATAATGAAGAACACGATAATAACATACAACATATTAAGGACAAAAGAAGCATAACACAAGTAGCAAGACAGAGGGACACGATAACAATAAGAACACTAACAACTTAACAACTAAAGAAGAATATCGTAAAGAAAAGTATGCATGCATACAGAACAACAACAACACATAGCAAGAAAACGACAATAAGATAACGGTTTACGGTAGTAGGGAAGAGAAACAAGTAAGATTCAAAGTAATAGTAAAGAACAAGCGGACGAACAAATTATCAAAGGGCAGTGGAGTAACACGCAAAAACTAGCCTAACAGAGAGAAGATCACCACGACAAAGGAAAAGAGACAAAAAAAAATAATCTAAACCAACAAGCAAACGAGAGACCCTGATAAGTAGACATGCATGAAGAACGACTAAAACAAGAACAATGCAGACAACGATAGAAAAATCGGTAGCTACCGACAAAAACACTAATAACAATAACTTAAGAGAGACGCAGAACACGAACAACAGTGACTAGCAATCAAACAAAAGGCAGTGGAGTGGCTCCGCGAACAATAAAAACAACACAAGACAAAAATGATGACGACGAACAGTGAACAGAGATCCACGTTGTTCGTTTAAAACGTACAAACAAAGAAAGGACCAAGAGAAAGTAAAGACTAAGGAAAAGAGAGCACCTGGACAAAGAGTGAACGAATAACAAAGCCAGACAAGCAAAAATTGGTCCTTAGGGCATCCGACCACCAAAAGCTTCAAAGAAACGTCAGGGGAACCAAAGAACTTTAGAACCACCAAGGCTCAAAGACTCTCAGACCCGTATTCAAGTACGGTAGAAAAATGGTCAAAATGGAACTCAGCAGATCCGCAAGAGAGAGGGGAATCTAAAAAGGCTGAAAAGATAACCAAACAACCCTCCACCGGGGCGAGGGACCCCTCCCTGAAGGGGTCTAAAACCCTTGTTTAACAGTAGCCGAGCTTTTTAAGAGAGAAGAAGTGTAAGAGTTGTAAAAGTGAGAAAACGTTTTCAGAAAGATATAAAAGCAGTGTACCAGCCGCCTTTATTGAAAATGTTTCCGACGTTGACACGTAGCTTCAAGAGAAGTAAATGCTAAGTGTTCGTGTAGAAAGAACGAACAGTGAGCACTAAGTGGGAAAAGCCAGGAACAGTAAAACCCACTCACAAACACTTCTCAACCAATCGAAAAAGTGGTAGTCATCACGTAAAAACACTCTTCTTCAGCGAAAACGAATTTAAAAGCATAAAACAAAGCCCTTGAATAATTAAATCCAAGTCAAAGGCTTCACCTTTGAAACTTTGCTGAAGCTTTCGAAATTCAGGAGAGAGAAGAGAGTTTTCTACCTGAAAATTTTAAGACTACATGAACTTATAATATGAAAGTTAATTAAAAACTGTGGTAGGATAAACTTTTTAAAGTAACTGATTCCACCGCATTACGGCCCCATATCCTAGAAAATTCACCTCCATCCTGGCCCTACGGAATAGTACCGCTTGACTTGCATGCAAACAATGGAGGGATTTTTTTTGGGGAACACAGTTCCACTCTCGTTGGTCAGGAGAAACGAACACGAGACCCCAGACACCAATATTCTAGTGAAATGTCCACTGGGCCAAACACATTGGATTGTCCATAACAACTTGAACAAATGTAAAGAAATCACCAAATATTTTTGCTCCCAATGAGATTTGAACATGAAACCTCATGACTCTTACCTAAAACCTCGTAGTTCTTAATTCTAAAATCTATATTAGTAAAGTATATAAAAGAAGTGATGAAAAGAAAATCCAGCTAAGAGTTTAATGGTGATTCTCCATTTACTTATTTTTTTCAATGGTTGTTTAAAATATATATATAATTTTTAAGGGGAAAATCCATAGAAAGTTACATTTTCCTGAAATTACGACTGTCTAATTACCAAGATAATGCCGTAAAGCATGGTGATTTTTAAGTGACAAAATAAAGTAATGAAATTTTGGTGCGGCCAAAAAAGATTATAATTATGTGATCATTTGTTAAATTTACCTCTTTGTTCCGTCTAACCATGGCCTATGATGATGCTTGAATTTGTTTTTGAAAAAAAAAGAACTTACCGAAATTTGTATGCTTGATTATCTAAGGAAATTATTTATTTTTTATATTTTCTAAAATAATCAATTTGGTTAGTTTACATCCCTTCAAAGAGAGGGTTAATGTACATGTACATCTTACCCTCTATAAATATCACTTGTAAAATTATATTGGATATGTTGTTGTTATTATATTTTTAAAAAAAAGTCTATTTTAAAAAATAATTATTTTTAAATTTTTAGGAGTTGTTTGGACATAATTTGAAATCATGATGATTTGAAGTTGAAGTTCATAACAAAATTAATACACTACTATAAGACCTTTCTAAAAAATACAACATCAATTGATCAAATTTTAGCTCAATAAAATGAAAAAAATTGAACATGAATTTTAGCGTAACTACTCTTTAATATAATCCGCTCGCATAGTTGGTAAGAGTAAATTTGTTATAAATATACTACCAACTTGTAGATCTTTTAAGATTTGATATAAATAGTTGGTAAATATATCTACCAACTTATAGATCTATTGATTTGAAATTTCAAATCATGCCTTTTTGAGTGATTTGGGATTTCATCTCATGAGATGAAATGTCCAAACACCTACTTAGAAACTTATTCCCAAAAGAAGTTTTCTAATCTAAAGGAGCCCCGGCTTAATGGACAAGTTAAGCTTTGGCTGTATTGGTTGAACTGTCAATCTTCTCTATTACACATCAAAAAGTTCAATTTTATTTGGGAAATTAACATCACTCTCAGCAGCATCGATTTATTAATTGAACCCAGCCACCATGTATCCATTAATCAAAGTTAAATAATTGAGTGACTGGCATCTTCTATTTGATTGAGAAAAGTGGCACCTATTGAAACAATTTTATACATTAAAAAAAGATACCATGGCCTTTTCAACAAAGTCGGTTGTGGATCGCAATGGTCTATTCTTAATTATAAACTTAAACTATTTTTGCTGAAATAATGGGACATAGGCGAAAGACTTATGGACATCTAATGTTTATATCAAATCTTTTACTACGGTAGAATAGATGAAAATACTTATTAATTAATATAAAAAATTCTATGTGTCATGTTATTATTGATTTAGTAAAAGATTGGGCGTGAATAAAAAAATCACCCTTTTGGTAGTCCAATAGTAGGGTTGTCTAATGGGGCGGGGTGGGGTCGGGTCGGGGTTTGGCGGGGTTGGGGGTAGGGTAGGGTCGGGGGCTGGCGGGATCAGGGCTGACGGGGTGTGACGCCTCCCCGTCCCGATCCAGAGGGGGTCGGGGTGGGGTCGGGTGGGTCATTTTTTTATTTGCCATTAAATTAAATAAATAAATAACACACACACCCCAAAATAGTTTAATAAAAATATCACAAGGCTGTTTTTGTGCCTCTTATATTATTCGACTAGAAGTATGGTTTTTTTTGGTAATACAATTTTAAAATTGCAACTTCGTGATATTGAAAGTTACAAATAAATAACATAGTAAAATTACAATTAAAAGAATTACATTTTAAGAAACACATTTTCTAGTTTCTTTATAATTTCTTGTGGTTCTTCGGTTGGAATTGGTATATCTTGGTCAAATTGGACGACGTCGCTTGCACATCCGTCGGATAAGACTTCGTTGTAGTTGTAGTCTTCTTCTTCATTGATCTCCGATTGGTCGCACCTCTTACGCTCCGCACGAATCCAGTCTCTGAAATTGAACTACAATCTCTAATGAGTCTCCTGCCAATGAATGTCGGTGCTCCCCTATTTGAAATCTTCCCGCAGAAAATGAGCTTTCGGACGCTGTTGATGGCGCTTGAATGTTCAACACATCTCGGACCATCTTTGCTAGTGTTGGAAAATTCACATTCTCCCTCAGTATTTTAGCAAGTCTTCACGTCCCTCTTCATTTTCAATTGCTTCGTACGGTACAACACCCTGCAAAACAAAAACATCAAACTCGTTAACTTGGTTAGACACGGTATCACTAAACATTCTCTGTCTGAGACTTTGTATATTAGCCGCAGAAACATCATGTCATTTTTGAGGTTGTGTTGAAGAAGAAGAAAATGGCATGGAAGCCGGTTGGTTGCTAGCACTTTCTTGTTGGTAATGCATATATATATTTTTACATTCATCTTGAATGCTAGACAACACTTCTTCTCTACTTTTTTCAACAGGTGATGGGTCATTTGTATTTTTAGGAGTTGGAGGTGGAAGTGTATCTATGCAATCGTAAATAGTTTCAACAATATTTTTACAACCGTCTATTTTAATAGACAGATTTAATATATCACTAATAAAAAATATTGGGGAAATAGGAATAATTTTTATTTTTATTTTTATAAACATTGTTTTAATAGGTGTCTTGTAAGCTGATTTTGTCATATATTCACTAAGTAATATCAATATTAGACCTATATAAAATAACATTGATGAAATAGTAGGATAATAAATACCGGAAAATTCTTTAGTAGCTAGATAAAATTTCTCTAAAAATGTATTAAGTTCTAAAATTGTATCCCAATCGGAATCTATAAGCATATCACTAGGATTTCGATTACGGGGGTTAAAAAATTGGGTTATAGGTTGTTTATACTCATAAGCAACACATAGTTGGTTGTATAAAGAATTCCATCTAGTGCATATTTCTTCGGGAACTTTCTGTAAGGTAGACCACAATCGTGACTAGTTTTTTTATATACTTTTAATTGTTGTATTCTATTATTTAAAAAAATATAGTTTATAGCAAATTGAATTTTTTCAAGAATGTCTTCAAAAAGTTTTATACCATCTTTTACAACTAAGTAATAAATATGACATGCACATTTTATATGAAAATGATCTGAAAAATATGGAGTTAAGACAATTTTTAATAATATAACAGCGGAAACATTAGAAGAAGCGTTATCTAACGTAATAGTCATGACTTTATCAGTTATTCCATAATAATCGCAAACAGAAGAAATATTTTCTTGAATAAAAATATCAGTGTGCCTACTATCTATATATCTATATGCTAAAATACGTTTTTGCATAGACCATTTATAGTCTATCCAATGACATGTTACCGTTAAATAATCATGACCGTTAGTACTACGATTTATATCAGATGTGATAGATAATTTTCCAGGGTAATGATATAAATAATAACGTAAATATTGTTGATATTCATGTGCAAATTTAAAAACATCTCTCCTAACAGTTGATCTAGGAAAACCATTATAAGCAGGATTGTACATTGATCTTATATAATGAATAAAATCAGGAGAATCATGAAATGAAAAAGGCAAACCATCCACTGCAACTAATTTTGATAATTTTTCCATATCTTTCATTTTATCGTATTTAGGGCCTACAATTGCCCCGTCATAGTGTCAATTTGACCATGTACCTGGTGCGGGACAATATGTGAAGCTTGTCCCGACTGAGAGGGCATTTTTGACTCACCCATCACTTGAGTCTTATATTCATCTCACCTAGCTTTGTGTTTGGTATTCAAATGCGTAGTTGAACCTCCCGTCTCGCTCTGACCTTTTCCCATTTTAAATTTATAAATAATTTTACAAATTTTGCATGTAACAACTTGATTTTGTACGTCTCTATCAAAAAAGCCCATACATGTGATTTTAATTTTGGTTCTGGTGGGCCTCGTCTCATACTAGGGGGAATAAGAGGCGTTCAGTTTGAGGTGCATTAGTTGGCGTGTCATCTAGATTAGTTGGTGTGTCATATAGATGTTCTTCTAAATTAAATTCTTGTTGATTTCCAGAAAATAGCTCATCGTCTAAATCTAATGGTACTTCAGAAAAATGTTCAGTATCAATAAAATCATCAAGTCTAGGAGGAATAGGATGACTAGAAGAAGGATCCTTGCCCTTGTCACCCCTATTCGAACCAGACATACCCAACATACCTCTTCATTCTTTTATTTTAATTTATGCTAATAAATACTTAAATAGTTAAAGATAATGAAATTAAGTGCGTTAATTAAAATAAAGAAACAATAATAATTTAATAAAGAAACGAATGTACCAAACGTCGACGTGTAATCGAGAGATGTTGAAAATTGAAACTTTGCTCAACGGATGATCCTCAAGCTAGTTGTCAACTTCACTCTCAATTCCCAAATGAATAAATTAAATTGAATATTTAGAAGACAATGTAAAGAGAATGAGAGATAGATTGAGAGATTATTAGAGAGATTGTAATTGTAGGAAGATTTGTGAGAAAGAATAAAGAGAAAATGAAATATTTATAGTTAAAAAAATCAGGTTAAAGTGTAAATATAATAACTTAAAGGTTAAAGATAAATATTAGGGGATTGGGGAAGGGGTATTTGGCCGTTGCACAACGGCCAAATTGGTACAAAACCATTGTACAACGGCTAGTAGGGGTCGGATGGGGTGGGGAAGGGCCGGGGTTGGGTCGGTTTTTTCGGCCCGTCTGCGTGTCGATCGATACCGAATCTGATATATCGATATCTGATGCAGTGCAGTGCGGTCGGGCGGTCGGGGATGGGTCGGGGTCGGTATACCCCGCCCCATTGAATAGCCTTAGTTCAATAGTATACTTCCAAGCAAAATAAATATTTACTAAATTTGCACATAGAAATAAAAAAAATATGATGTATAATACTTTTGTGGCATGGCCTACGACTATTTGTACCTAATTAATAAGGAATCTTATGAGCTCGTTTGGTACGTCGCATTGGAATGTATATTTTTATATTGGATTGTACTGTATTGTATTAATATATAATGAACGGTGTTAGAGTATTAATATATAATAGAATATATTTTATTTCCAGTCCGGTTGAAAATGCCATCAAAGACTGTATTATTTTTTTGTCGAATGCAGTTCAGCGTAATACATCGTATCAAACGTGCCCTATAGGTACACTAGCACTATCCTCTGATAAATTATTGATTATCCTGAAAAGTCACAATTAATAGAAGCAAAAATATTAATGACAAGATAACGTTGTGTGATATCAAAGTGTTTGAATGGCATCGCATGTATGTCTTCTAGGTAGTCAATATTCTAGTAACACTAAATAATAACAAGAAAATGGCAAAGATTTTGAAAGTAGATAAGATTATAGCTACGTTTTGGGTTGCTAAACAAATTATTGAAGAACACAAACTCTATGCAACTTGGCCACAGTCACGTGACTCGTGAGTGCCCCCAACATGGCCCTGTGCAATGCCATAATGTATTGTAATTAACATTTTTTTACTTAGTAAAGTGCAGTTTAATATCCCAATTTGGCAGTTTAATATCCCAATTTGGCAGTTTTGTATATCAACATTTGAAATCCGAATACAATAGTAAAGAGTCAATTTGGCGATAATTATGCTTCAAACTTCGGAGTTCGAGTAGTACATTTTAGAGTTAAAAGCACTTTTTATTCCTCGGATATTGGTAGTTTCTGATATTTATTCTTACCATATTTGACTAAGTATATTTAACTTTCACATAATTGAATTATGCATTTTTAATTCATTTGCTTATGAATAGTCACAAATTTATTGTAGAATAGTGTAATTCTCCTTGATTGTAGACTTGCACGCTTCTCATTAATGCAATTTTTATATATGTTTACAATTTAAAAATCTAATTGAAGAAAAATCTCTACTTTACATAATTACACTAAAATAATAATTACAAAATATATGGAGAATATTAATATATTCTCTATCACACCTCCTCAGTCGGAGCGGAAGGAGGCCAGACACTGAGATTGAATCTGAAGTCAAGGAACATCTGCCGAGGGAGTCCCTTAGTAAATATATATATATATATATATGTGTGTGTGTGTGTGTGTGTACTGATAGGAAGAAGGAACATGTAACATCCGAACATGGCTCATGGCAACCTTCTCACGAACAAAATGAATATCCACCTCAATATGCTTGGTTCGCTGATGCTGAACCGGGTTCTGAGATAAGTAAACAGCAAATATGTTATCACAGTAGACAAGAGATGTCTTACGTAAGGGACAATGAAGCTCTAGAAGAAGGTTTCTGAGCCAACAAAGTTCGGCAATAACGTTCGCAACGCCTCTATATTCTGATTCTGCACTCGAACGGGAAAGTGTGGCTTGCCGCTTTGCAGACCATGAGATGAGGTTATCACCCAAAAATACACAATAGCTGGAAGTAGATCGACGTATGTCTGGACAGCCGCCCCAATCGGCGTCCATATAAGATATTAGCTTGATCTGTGCAGGTGGATAAAGATGTAATATGTAGTTAAGAGTACCATTGACGTACCAAATGATACGTTTAATAGCGATAAAATAAGGCTCCCTAGGAGCATGCATGAACAAACACACTTGTTGAACGTCATAGGCAATATCAGGCCTAGCGAAGGTAAATATCAGCTAGACTCCTATAGAGAGAAGGATCAAGCATCGGATCCCCGTTCGAGTGCCGAAAAAAAGGAATTCTAGGGTGTTAGAGTTTTGGCTCTTGATAATATGTAGAATAGTGTAATTCTCCTTGGTTGGAGGTTTCTCATTAATGCAATATTTATAGGTGTTTACAATTTATAAATTTAGTTGGAGAAGAATCTTTACTTTACATAATTACACTAGAATAATAATAATACATAATATAAGTAGAATATTAATATATTGTCTATCATTTATCATAATTATTAATTATTCTACCACTTAATTACTCGTGCATTAGATTAAACTTAAATTGTTACTTTATATTTGAGCATAATTTACTTCTAAAAAAAGTATAAACCTTATATATCTATAAAAGGTCCAAAACACACATTTTGACTAAGTAAAAGTTAAATATGTCGTCATATTTTACAATGACCAAATCAATAATTGTTGAGGGACCAGAAATATTATTATTACTTTGCATTTTATCATTTGTTAAGGGAAAACTTTAGTGGGTCCAATATTTATATCCAATATATAAGGAGATATTTCCTCGAGAAAGAATACATGATTAGCCGACACCAAGGCGAAATACAGCTACTCAATAATATTTAATTTAGGGAAAAGGGTCATCTTTGCCCTCTGCGTTTGAAAAAAGGTTTATATTTGACATTTGTTAACGTTTGAGGTCAAATATGCCCTCCGTTGATCTAAACTTATTGTATTTACCCTTATTTAACAGATTTGCCACGTGTACGTCACGTTGGAGCCACGTGGCAAAGTGGGACCCACACCTTCACCCCCAAAACTTCTACTCCCTCTATTTTACTTTACGATTAAAAAGAAGAATGTAAGGATATCTCGTGCCGAAGAGATAAACTGGAAATCAGACAAATGAAAATATGTCAACATTAGAGTATTAGACGCAGGAAAATGTTCTGTTTTTCGTTTTGTTTCCCCATAGGCTCCGACAAGAACAATTTAGCTCGTTATAAAAAATAATTGTGTATTTGTGTTGTATCCCGACCAGGATAAATGTTAAAAGATTCAAATTTGGGTTAGATCATACTCGCTCAGAAAGCAATATGGAATTTTATGTCCCATAAAGCTGGTAGCAGAATGAACTATGGAAGAGAGCAATTTCAGGCAACAAAACTAGCATCACAATGCACAGCAGAGAGACTGGCTGCCAGTGTCAATAAGAAATCAATTTCTAACTTTTTACCTTCAACTGTAACTTCAAAATAAGAAACTCGATTTCTCAAGTCTAAGTTTCTTATTGGTAATGCACCATGTTAACAACTATATACTTACTGAACTAAAAAAGTGTGGCAACAAGTGAAGCCGCTAGAGGCAGATTTACATCATGTCAGATGTTCAAAGCTTGAGGGCGCAACATTATTTGGTTTTGGAGGAGTACAAGCAGAATGTTTATTGGTTTTGTTCTTCTCCATCTTTCAAGTCTCGATTTTACTTATATAAATTTTCACCATTTTTGAAAAGCTCCATTGTTGATAAGCTTGAGGTCTGCGTTCTATGGGTAATGGACTGCAGATTCTGAAGGGTGTCATTGTGTTCGTCTCCCCTAGATATACACTTTACACCATCTTTCAAGTCTCGATTTTACTTATATAAGTTTTCACCATTTTTGAAAAACTCCATTGTTGATAAGCTTGAGGTATGCGTTCTATGGGTAATGGACTGCAAATTTTGAAGGGTGTCATTGTGTTCGTCTCCCCTAGATATACACTTTACACCATCTTTCAAGTCTCGATTTTACTTATATAAGTTTTCACCATTTTTGAAAAGCTCCATTGTTGATAAGCTTGAGGTATGCGTTCTATGGGTCCGTCGGCGTAGAAGTTTTGGGGGTGAAGTTAATAAGCTTGAGGTCTCCATTGTTAATAGTAGAAGTTTGGGGGTGAAGGTGTAGGTCCTACTTTGCCACGTGTCCTCCACGTGGCTCTAACGTGACGTACACGTGGCGAATCTGTTAAATAAGGGTAAATACAATAAGTTTAGACCAACGGAGGGCATATTTGACCTCAAACGTTAACGGAAGACAAATATAAACCTTTTTCCAAACGTGGAGGGCACATATGACCCTTTTCCCTTTAATTTATTCATTCTTTCCCATTTATGGTCATCACTCTACTAATAATTATTAATTTATGTCAGAATTGGAATACTACTCCATATATTACCTGCATCCACGAGTTGTTATAGACATGTCGTCTCAAATATTTTGGGGTTCGGTTCTAATTCGTAAAAGTGAATCCTTAATTGGGCTAAGACGTGCGAATTATGAGCCTTTGCAGTAAATTCTGGCTAATACTACTTAATAAAAAATAAAAAGAGGCCTTAAATTTTTTGTTTTTCGGTAGCCTTGTGCGATAACACACCTTGCATGGGTTCAAAGACGGCCCTGATTATAGAAGACAAATTTTATTCTCTCCTGATACTGACCACCTCATCCTTAGTATATTATAATTAGGTAATCAATTGGACACAACAGTGAAAATCTACTAGTATAAAACACAAGTACACAACAATGTCTCTTTTTGTAACTGGGTCCTCCATTCCAGCGATTTACTGAAATTGTGGCCCCTGACATTAAGCTAGTAGCGTTTAACCAGTATGGTAACATTCTATTGTCAGAATTCACAGGTTGAGCTCTTTTTTCCCATGTCCATTAATTGCCAATTAATGTCTAAAAGGTACCGCAAAGATGGTCATCAGCTAACTCTTTCGAGTAACCACATACTTTCTGCCTTACTAGTAAAGCCACGCCCATTCATAGTTGTCTCAACAAAATTGGGGACCTAAAAGTTAAATTTTATAGAGAGACCGTAACTTTTTAAAGGGAAGATTCTCATATGTATTTTTGTTTAAATTCTATTTTCATGTTTTTTTAGATGTACAGTCATTTATTACTGTTATATAATCAATTTGTTTTAACAAAAAAAATTCAATTGATAATATAGCTAATCAATTCAATCTTTTTTGAGACATTGTTGATCTAAGTAATATGTTATCAATTTTAATTTCGAAAAATTTCTTTTCACTAAGGCAACAATTATAGAAATCATTAACATTATTCTGTAAGTAACATATGTATTTGAAAAAAATCAAATCTTTTTATTTGTAATTTGTAAGTTGTCGTTTAGCAGACTTTTCAATATTGAGAATAAGAATAGTAAAAGGGATAATGAAAAAAATGAATAATAATTGGGCTCATATCAATTTTTACGATACAAATGAAATAATAAAATAGCTATTCAATTATCACGTAAAGTTCTTTCATTCATAATTATTGCAAGGATCACCACATTATAATGTAAAAAGCTATTGTACTTTATCTCCGAAAAAATTCTTCAAATTTAAGAGGACACACAAATGTTTCTTAATTGTTAGCGAATATTCTTCAAATATTCACAGTATATATTGTATTTATTAGTATCATTTATTTAAGGTAGCTTAGAATTCTTACTGTATTAAGAATCACTTTTGTACAACTATATATATTGTGATTAATGAAAGAAATCGCTAAAGGAAATTATTTCAACATCTTACATGGTATCACTAGCCTAACATCCCAAAACCCCTAGAAATTCCCCTCCTCTCCCCTCTCGGCCGCCGCCAATCCCCCCACCGCGGTGTCTTCTCTTTCGAAATTTCTAACATGTGGCTATCATGTCTCCTCCCACTTCTCCTAAATCTAATGGTTCTACCTCTGACATAGATGACACCCCACTTCCCTCCACAAAGTCATATTTTCATCCGGCTTTTTCTATCACAAACATCAAAAATTCTGTTCATAATATTTTCGATCAAGAAGACTGTCAATATTCTATGTGGGTGGAACTATTTTATATTCATGCTTGTGCGTACAACGTGCTCGACCATATTGTGCGTCAATCCTTCGCCCCTCTGATATTGATGATTCAACATGGCGCCGTCTTGATGCTATCGTCAAACAATGGATCTATGGTAAGCTTGGAGGAAATTTTTCAGGATAACAAAAATACCAGGGCGGTGTATTTAGATGAGCAGTTCAACAACACCCGCCTTGAGAATTTTAACAACATGACCGAATACTGCAAGCAACTGAAACTTATTGCAGACCAACTCTCTCATGTTGGGACATATGTTTCTGAGACTAAAATGGTGCTACAACTTGTTGCAGGATTACCAAATGGGGAATATGATACTCTTGCAGCAATAATTCAAAATCCACTTCCATCTTTCAACAAGACATGTTCTCAATTATTGTTGGAAGAAACATGGCGTGCTAAATAGGATGAGCACAATAAAAAAGCATTAGCCGTTAAAAACTTGCAGTCGCCGACCACTGCTCCACCATCGCTGGACCATCATCAGCAGCAGAACCACGGTGGAGGCAGAGAAAACAGAGGTCGCGGACAAGGAAACAAGGGAAAGGGCTGAGGCAAAGGAAAATCACAGCAGCGGCGGCGATGCACGCCATCGCCTCGGCGATGGCGAATACCAGCGGCGGCGGTGGCGAATGTCCAGCAGTAGTAGTGGCGGCGAGTCGGCCTGGGCCCGATTTGTGGCGATGGCGGCCCGGTATCCTCGGTCGGCGCAACATGCCCATCTCGCCAGCGAGCCCATCGATGTCGGCCAAAGTTTCCATTAGCCCAAAGGTCTGACTCTTGATTTGTGCGAGCTTCCAACACACCCACTCTGCAATCGTCTGACAATAATTGGTATATGGACTCCGGAGCCACATCACACCTGACCAACTCTTCATGTTATTTCTCCCAATTGTTTCAGTTAAAGTATCCTCAATACATTACTGTTGGCAATGATCACCGCATTTCAATTACAGGTTATGACAATACACAAATAAAAAATCCCCATCCACCCTTCTCACTTAACCATGTCCTCTACGCCCCTTAAATTATTAAAAAGTTGATATCTGTTAAGAAATTCACTCGTAATAATTGGGTGTCTGTAGATTTTGACCCTTTTGATTTCTCTGTGAAGGATCTCAATACGGTGAGAATTCTTACTCGATGCAATAGTGTGGGAGACCTCTACCCCTTCACAAACTCTTCCGCAGTCAGAACTCAACAACCAGTCTCCCTTGCTGCATTATCTCCATCCACCTGGCACAATAGACTTGGGCATCCAGGAGATCATATTGTTTCTTTTCTTAGAAACAATCAGATTTTATGTAATAATGGAAAACTTGCCCAACATTGTTTTTCTGCTCGCTTGACAAGCATACTCGTCTTCCTTTCATATCTTCAATGAATATTACAGTTTCACCATTTGACATTGTTCATGCTGCTTGTGGACCTCTCATGTTGTTAGCTCTCTAGGTCATAAATTTTATCTTGTGCTATTGGACGATTTTTCACATTTTGTATGAATTTATCCTCTAAAATTCAAATCTGAAGTTTTTGCTAAATTTCTTGAGTTTCACAGATTTATTAAAACTCAGTTTGAAAAATTCATCAAATCATTTCAATGTGATAACGGACGTGAATTTAATAATTTGGCTTTTCATAATTTTTGCTCCCAACAAGACATGGTGTTCTGCTTCTCTTGTCCTCACACCTCACCTCAAAATGGTAAAGCTGAACGAATTATTCGTATTATTAATAACATGGTCCGTACACTCTTTTTTCATGCCTGTCTGCCATCATCTTTCTGGGTCTATGCTGTCAAAATGGTAGAATACCTTCTAAATATTTTACATACTAGCACATTACAAAACAATACCCCACATACATTCTATATCGTAGAACTCCTTCTTATGACCACCTACAAATACTATCCCAATCTTACCTCCACCATCCTTCATAAGTTGGCTCCTCGAACTACACCCTGTGTATTCCTCGGTTTCCCACCCAATCATAGGGGTTATTTGTGCTATGACTTGTCCACTCGTAAAATTCACATCTCTCGTCACGTCACGTTCAATGAGACGATATTTATGTTTTCAAACCCTCAGAAATATCGGAAACCAGACTACTCATTTCTTGATGAACCAGTCATATCCACAACCATTCTAAGTCAGCTTACCCAAATTTCGACTTCTAAACCGCGATCCACAGTGGATGCACCGCGTTGCCATCCTTCCAGTGAGCCTACTCTTCCTGCAGAACTTTTAGCACTGCGGTCCCTCGAGGATGCACGCGTACGCGCTTCGGTGAGCCTCTTCCGCGTAACTTTTAGCACCGCGGTCCGCCGAGATGCACGCGTGGTGCCTCTTCCGATGAGTTCACTGCTCGCCTCGCCCCGACCGCGTCCACGAGGATGCATCGCGGTGTCACCCTTCCAGTGAACTAACCTCTGAATCTGTCACTTCAACAATGCCACCACCCAATGTCCCCAGTCACCAAATGGAAACTCGTGCCAAATACGAGATTTTCAAACCTAAAAGTCCAGTTTAACCTGTTTGTCCAAACCATTTCTCCACTCCTAAAGAACCCCAAATTGGCCAAACTCGACCCTAATTGGAATGCAACCATGTCTGAGGAATGTAATACTTTAATTAAGCAGCATACTTGTGATCTTGTCCCTAGACCAGAGGGGGTGAATGTGATCAGATGTTTTTGGCTTTTTCGTCACAAATTCAGAGATAGTGGTGTTTTAAAACGCTACAAGTCCAGACTTGTGGCAAATGACACTAATCAGCAGGAGGGCATTGATTGTGGTGATACCTTTGCGGTTGTTAAGCCATTCACGATCATCTTGTTCTTAGCATTGTTATGGGTAAGAAGTGGTTGATTCATCAGCTGGATGTCAAGAATGTATTTTTTCATGGGAATTTGAAAGAAACTGTATACATGCATCAATCACGTGAGTTTGTTCATCCGGTTGTTCCTCATTATGAATGTCGTCTCAGGAAGTCACTCTATGGTCTAAAGCATGCACCTCGTGCTTGGTATGACCGGTTTGTCAGGTATATTATGCAGATTGGGTTTATTGCAGCAGGTGTGACACCTCTCTGTTCATCTTTCATCATGGTAGTGACATCGCTTACTTGTTATTATATGTTGATGACATTGTTCTCACTGCCTCATCTGATAAGTTGAAAAATGACATTATTGCTCTTCTCAAAACTAAATTTGCTATGACTGATTTGGGCAAGCCGAGTTACTTCTTGGGTATATCAGTCACTAGATCTGCAGATACTATGTTCCTGAGTCAGCGTAAGTATGCAGAAGAAATTGTGTTCAGAGCTAAGATGTCGAATTGCAAAGCTATGCCTACTCCTGTTGATTTGAAATCCAAGTTCGGTCTTACGAGGTGACCAGTGTCGATCATACTCTATCGAAGTCTTACGAGTGCTCTTGATGCATCACTTTCACGTGCCCAGATTGCATATGTCGTCAGCGGTGTGTCTGTTCACGCGTACTCAGGAACCCGTTTCTTGCTCTTAGCGTATTATCGAACATTAAGCACTCACGACTATGGGTTGCATCTCTACCCCTCCGCTCCGAACATGTTACTTTCCTACACAGATGTTGATTGGGTAGAGTGCCCGGACACGAGCCAAGCTATTGTGTGTTCTTAGGGGATAATCTGATCTCTTGGTCTGCCAAGCGACAAGCCACGTTATCCCGATCCAGTGTCGAAGCAGAGTATAGGGGTGTTGCTAATGTAGTTGTTGAGATCTGTTGGATCCGGAATCTCCTCTTGGAGTTGAGTTGTCCATTGCGTAAGACATCTATAGTCTATTGTGATAACATATCTGCTATCTATATGTCTCATAATCCGGTCCAGCATCAACGGACCAAACATATTGAGATGAATATTCATTTTGTTCGTGAGAAGGTGGCACGTGGTCTTTCCAAAATTCTACATGTACCTTCCTCTTATCAGTATGCAGACATCTTCATAAAGGGACTACCCAGACAACTGTTCACAGATTTCAGATCCAGCCTGAGCATTCGACCTCCTCCCGCTCCGTATGATGGGGGTGTGTTAGCGAATATTCTTCAAATATTCACAATATATATTGTATTTATTAGTATCATGTATTTAAGGTAACTTAGGATTCTTATTGTATTAAAAATCACCTTTGTATAACTATATATATTGTGATTAATGAAAGAAATCGCTAAGGGAAATTATTTCAACATCTTACATTAATACTTCAATATATACTTCCCTTATCCCAATTTATGTGATACACTTTCCTTTTTAGTCTATCTAAAAATGAATTATACATTTCTATATTTAGAAATAATTTAACTTAAAACATCAATTTTTATCCTTAATGAAATGATTTACGGTCACATAAATATCTATGACTTGTTTTACACCACAATATTCTAAAATCTTTCTTTTTAAACTTCGTGTCTAGTTAAACTATATCATTGTGACAACTTTTAGGGAAAACTAGGACGTGGAGGCTCAAGCGATTGATTTAATGGCATTATAGCCGGGCCACCCCTGCGCCCATTATTTAATGAGCAATTGAAGATAAATCATTGATTTGGTGTAATAACGAATGCAATGATTTCCCCGCCATCATTAAAATCACAAATCTTCTTTTGGCCCTCACATGTTGACATCATCTTGGTCTATCGGTCCATAAAACATATGATCTGCGGGAAAAAACAGTTACGGGAAAGCCACCGATCATAAAATTCGTGTATATGCATACAAATTTGCCAGACCGTATGCAATAACCCCACACCTGTCATTCTCATGAGCAATTAAATCAAGTTGCTAGATACTAGTTGAAAATATACTTATTTAAGCGTGATGGTGATATGTTACTTCACTACTCATGATAAGATAGTCCTCAACGTATTAATGGTGAGCCAATTAAAACTAGATTTTCATCGTCCTCCAAGATAAATCAATGATAAAGCTCCGTTATAAGACGCTCCGCATTTACAGCTGTGTTCGATTCGCGGTGTGAGAATAAATTCGTGTTGGGAATTTACGCCCTAAACTAGCTACCAAAGACATCCGCGATTTACTGGTGATGTTGTTGAAGGACCGGTGTCATCACCTCGGCGACGCCCTGATAATACCAACAAGAATTAACGTGTTCGAAAACTCGATTATCAAAAAATATATATATATATATATATATATATATATTTATTTATATAGAGAGAGATTTTCATCGACCAGGAAAAAGAAAAAGAACTTTCAGGGAATAGTAGACCTATATTTCAGGTAAAGAATCTTATAAAAACGGTACCACACACAATCTAGAAAAAAACATATCTAGCATGCCAAAAAAGGGAAAGCAACCGCGTTTACTGTACCAATGAATTATGTTTAGCTACTATTATAGATATTCAAATGTGTTGACGATTTGATGTGGTAAAATGACATGCGTACAAACCAGAATCAACTATGTAGTCAGTAAAGTTTTGTGATAGACAGCAAATAAGCGTCTGAAACATCATCTGATGTGTACTCTCTTACTCAATTTTAGTTTAGCTGGACCGATTTGTTTAACTGGGGCTGTATTCTATTTGACATATACCTTTTATACACAAATTGTATACACGGAATACGAGACAAATAAGGTAACCGAAATTGTAATTAAAGTTGTATACAAACTTACCATAGTTGTAGAATTTTTGTACGAGTATAATTAGGATTTTAGAAATATAGCATGAATAAAAAAATCATATTTTAGAGATTGTAAATTGTATATATACCTCTTCATTAATGAAAATAATCAATGGACTATTTCTTTCATGATATCAGAAGTCTAGGTCTAAAATACCTCCTCTCTTCCCAAATTTTCTTCCGAATCCCTAATTCACCTATTGTTCTTTCATTATGTATACGTCAAAGAACATGTTTCATCCAACCCTTAATGTTTGCAACATCAAAAACCACATCCATGTTGTTCTTGAGATGGAAAACGTCCAATACGCGACGTGGGCAGAATTATTCAAAGTTAACGCACGCTCGCATCACGTCCTCCATCACATAATTTTCTCGGTACCTGGCGCAGAGGAGGTGCCTACCCCCGAGGCTAATCTTATGTTATGGACGACCATTGATGTTACCCTTCTCTAGTGGATTTACTCCCCTATCTCCACCAACCTCTTACAAACGATAATTGAACCCGACGTGATGGCAATGACTACCTGATATATTACACGATAACAAAAATTCCCGCCCTGTCACTCTTGAGCAAGATTTTTCACATGTCAACATAGAAGATTTTTCTCAAGCTTTGGCCTATTGTCAACGACTCAAGGAATTGGCAGACTAACTCCAACGTTGGTGCGCCCGTTACCAATGATTATCTTGTTCTTCAAATGGTTGCAATCTTATCTGAGGCCTTTAGTGGCATTGAAACACTGCTTCGTTAGAGTAATCCTCTACCACTCTTTTATCATGCCCGTTTCATGCTCACGTTAGAAGAAGCCGGCTTGACAAAATAATGGATACCGGTTCAAGTTTTGTCATGATGATGACCACATCAGATGACCCTCATCCATTCTCTGAAAATTCAGGCCAAAATCGCAACAACGATGGCGACAAAAAGGGTCAAAATCGTAAAAACAATGGCAAAAATCGCGGCGACAATCACAGTGATAGCAGTGGCGGACGGAACAGTGGCGATAACAAAAGTGGGCCTCATGTCAAACAGTTGTGGGCCCATGGCCATGGAACTGGGCCAGTGGCTATTGGCCCAACAACCCGTATTTTCCACCCTGCCAATTTCTGGGAAACTAGGCCCAGTTTCAGCCCCAGTCTAGGCCCAATATCTCGGCCATTGGCGGTAACATGTACAATAATGGGTCGGGAAGCAAACCTGCTTGGGCCTCGGCCTCCGCAAGCCTTCCATGTTGCGGGCCCAAATCAGATCTCCACGCCTACAGACATTGAGCCAGTAATTCTTACACTTGCATTAACTCCTCCAGAAGTAAATTAGTACATGAACACCGGCGCCACTTCTCATATGACGTCCGATCAAGGTATTATGTCATCTTATTCAAATTTGAGCAAAAATCGGGGTATAATTATTGGTAATGATAACTCAATTCCAATTCGCCTTTATGGACATACAACTTTGTCTCCCCCACATCCACCTCTAGTTTTACAAAATACCCTTCATGCCCCTAACTTAATTAAAAATTTATTGTCTGTCCAAAAATTCACCAATGATAATTGAGTTTCTGTTAATTTTGATCCCTTTGGGTTTTATGTGAAGGATTTCAAAACTGGTATATCTCTAATGAGATGCAATAGTAATGTTATACCCCGTATTTCCAGAGTATGTACGTAAGGACGTACGTAGAAAATTTGAACTTGAGAAAGTAGCTTGGCCGAAATTTATTTGTGCACAACACCCGATTAGAGTCGTTTTTCGGCGAAACGTTTTCACAGCTTTCGTAGGGGAATTTCCGGCTATGTCATTTTTAATTTTTGCGGATTTTTCCGAGAGACGAAACATTTTGGACCAACAAGAGGGCGCCACTTGGCACCCTCCAATCGTGGTTTGAAATCGCCCAACTTGGACGAAATGGACAAGGTAAGGCACGTTTTTGTGCCTTGACAAAGTCGGGTAGGTAGGATATTTGTGTTTGGTAAATCCTAGCCCTACACTTGCCTAACACATGGATTGATCTTGGCCTTTGGTCGCCATCCTTGACCTATAAATACCACTCTCCCTTTGATGAATTCTTCATCCTTTCCACAAATCTTTAAGTGTTAAACTCTTCCTCCTCATTGTGTTTTCGTTTCCCTGTGAGGCTTAGCCGAGAGCACCCTTCCCCTCGCCGAGTACCCCAGTGGGTAGCCGGTGGGTATACCCCTCCTGGGTGCTAGCCGGGCAATTACCCAGCCTAGTTGTTTTCGTATAATACACCCTCTCTCGTAGAAATACTCTCAAAAGTATCATAATGCCCAAATTACCTTAGCCAGATACCTTGTAGTATTCTAAGGTTATACTTATCTGAAAAGCCCGTAAATACTATTATACTTCCTTCCGTCACAAAAACCGAAACCACGAGGAAAATCTCCATAGTTAGTTGGAGTATTAAGTAGAAGTTGGTTAGAACTTCTAAGGGTCAGGTTGAGCGGGTTGGAGCACACGAGAGTGAGCTAAACCTTGCTCGGGATCGACATTTAAACTCGGATAATTATGGGCTTATCGAGGTAAATATCTTGTCCTCTATTGTAATTGGAAATTACATGTTTGTGAATATATAGTCAAGTATACTATATATGTAATCAACGTAGTTATCGCAATGTCTTGCGACTTAAGCCTGAATTTAAAGAATAATACTCAACCGTAATTACATGTGGTCTTACAGAGACTTGTGTAAGAGTACAGTGGAGTAGAATTGTACTGCAGGTTAGGCGATAACCCCCTGGTTGGCTTGGTAGCCACTTCTGCAGAGAGTAGATTTACGCCGTTGTGAGAAAGCCGAATTTTCGGTAGAATGTTCGCGATGAGATCTAAATGTTAATAAGCGCCAGTGGCCTTATAGGTTGAAGTACTACGTGTGGCGCGATCTACTGGCCGAAAGAGCCGACGTTTGGAAGTACTTGAGCGTTTTGCTATTAGTCGATACTGCCGCGAGGTATGTGAACCTCTTCCTATCTCTTCTAGCATGATATGTGTGAACTATGTAGTACGGTGACGCATACGTGCTAAATGTATTTGATTGGTTTAAACATAAAGTGTTATAACGGCTTTATGGGAAGTCGTTATACGGCTTTATGTTGGTAAGAAAATACTTGTGGTCTTAAAAGGTAAATCGATTTGAACTATAATCGCTTGTTATGTGTTAATAAAGAACTTGAAGTATTTCAAAAGATTTTTGAATCATTTTGAAAGAAGAAGTAATACTTGGTTTTGAAAACTTAAGAGTTATACTAGCTTTATGGGAAGTTAGGTATAACGGCTTAAGAATGTTTTAATGATTTCGAAATCGAACGTATCGACAAACCACCGCAGCGTTAATAAAAGGAAATGTTTTGACAGATTAAGCATTATTAAAACCAAGAGAAACTTCCATCCGCATGTAAGCTAAGATGAGACAAAATGATATTTCCTAGATCACTACTTTGTAATAAGATTGTTATAAACAAGAATATCCTACTCACATATAAGACTTATGTTTCTCGATTGTTTAAAAGAGAATTATATTCTTAAATGAATAAGACTATGAACTACGAAACCTTTCTAAAATAAGAAACGTGAATATTTGAAATTAGGCAAACTTGGGCGCTTGGAAAATAATGTTGTTACTTGATTTTACAAAGGTAAGTGTTTTGGTTTATTTAAAAAGATACCACTCTATTTTATACTACGTATCAGGTGACTTATGTGAAAGCAACGGATCTTTTAAAAGATTTAATGGATGAAGTACTTTAGGGGTAGATACCCGAACTTGTTAGCTTAAAGTACCTCGTGTGAATAACTTGATTGTGTTGGTTTGAGATAGCCTTGTAAATACTTTCTTGTTGATGTGATAAGTGAAAATGTTAGGATGCTACGTGTGTTAGTATCTTGTGTGATCGTGATGTAAGGGTCATTCTTGTTATGCTTACGTTGTTAAACGTTAAGCGTTGACTATTATTGTATCACATACCCTTTCGACTTATTATACCGAGGGCTTGCCACCCTTGACGCGGTCTTTACGGCATGCGGTCCTCGTGACTACGCGGAGCGCGGAGCTCCGGATTGATCATTCCGTGTTTAGCCCGACGCGGATTCCTATGCGGTCTGCTGAGACTACGCGTCTTTTGAGACTACGCGGTTGCGGAGCCTAGCGGATACCGAGGGTTAGCCGCCTTCGATGCGGGGTATACCTCAATGCAGGACCATGATTCGAGGAATACCTCATGCGGTCCGCGTGTGACCTATGCGGAGTCGCGAGTTCCGAGGATAGACGCGACTTTGATATTGCGCGAGTGGCCGCCTTCGATCATGTTGTGCGGTTTAGAAAGACCTCGGATACGCTTGTGGTATTTTTGGCATCGCTGGTCTTAGTAGTCGGCTATGCCTTCGACTTGCCCCGCACGGTTTTATTGTGATGACTTTGAGGCGTGAGTCCCCGACTTGACACGATCGCTATTTGTTGTGAATCGTAGTTTGCTTATCATACATGTCTCCCGCTTTATAGACTATTATGATTTCATTTACGATTTTTAGTTTCACATACTGCACTGGCCAGATCGACTTCGTGGCCGCGTTCACGCCGCAGTCGAGGTACACGATCGTTGATCCTAGCTCTCGTGGTCACGCCGTTGGGAAGCTCCGTTTCTCCGAGGCTTATCACGTATAGTCCCCGTCGTAGTAAGTGTTTACATTCGTGGTTTGGCGGGCCCCGCCCCGCTGCGTGTCATATCATTCGTAGAGGTCAGAGTAATCTTGTTGTAAGCGGGGTTGTAAAAAGGATTAAACTGCTCATGTTGAAAAAGTTGTCATTTATATATATCGCCAAAGGCAAGTTTTCTCAGATTATTGTTTCATATTTCATAATATGTCTTGTATCATTTTATGTTCGCCGACACTGATGTTGTATCACCAGGTGCCCGGTAAGGCACGACCACGCCCTAATCGGTCGTGACAAAAGTGGTATCGAGCGCTTAATCTCGGAAAGTGTCTACGCATCAGATCCAGAAGTCTTGATTATCGCATGCGCACCACACCAATAATCGTGAGGCTATGTGGTATTTAGGATTGGTTTCTATTCTTCTCACTCGAGATCGTGCCTTAGAGCCGTGTTGTAAGTTGGACCTCCGACGTATTTCTTTCCTCACCGCTATGCCTCCGCAGTGGCAACCCGCCTGTGAGGCAAGCGCGGCGGAGCCGCGAGTAGAGTTCAGAGGTGGCGAGGCACGTGCCCAATCATTACCTAGGTAGTGCTTCATTCGGGAGTTCGCGACGCCACTAGCCCAAAGAGAGTTTAGTACGGCGCAGCAGGCTCATCGCGCCATGATATATGAACCTTCGCCCACGATCGGAACAGTGAATTTAGATTGCAGAAGATGACCACATTAGCTATGGATTTGGCTACCGGAGAGTATACCGATGTATCGCGAGTCTTGATGAATATCAACGAGAGGTTGTGCAAGAGTAGTTCTTCGCTTAGTTTTGAGCATGGCCTGTATGAGCTTATACACGCAGCCGAGAAACGTAGAGATCGACGGGTTAACGGCGACAGCAGAAGAGGCCAGAGCGGAAGGTCCTTTGGTAACTTTCGAGGCGAGTCACCTCACCGTGATTTGATTATGCACATCCACAATGCAGAGTGGTCTTCCACGATTTCGTGACATTCGGTACGCAGGAGTTGGTTAGAACTCCGTGGCTTCCGGCTCATTGCGCGCACGCCATCCCGGGAATGTCGCTTTTAGTTGGTACTTGTTGCACTGCGCCGCCGTACATGTGTCGAATGGGTGACCTAGTAGGAGGACTTTGCCTTCGATCGCGGTAGTTCGTCACCTTCCTTAGCTATGCGCTACGGGCGAGTTTGATTAGAACGACTAAGGGAGTGAAGCAGAGATATAGATATATCTTTAACCCTCAGAGATCGATGTGTGATAAGTGAGTATACCTTAAGTGCTATGTTCGATAGCGGTGTGTTAGTCGTGATTAGATCATGGTTGTTTAACCGAGTAAGATTTTGGGGATAGAGAAGGTGCAGCCTTAGAGCTTCTACGTAAAGACCTTAGAGCAGGCCATCTCGAGAAAAGGTGTAGTGTTATGTTTGACCTTTATCGGAGTGCATAGTGCACGTGAGTTATGTTGGGACAGTCCCTAGTGTGGAATGAAAGAGGTAGTTGAGCTAAGACCGCCAGGTTTTCGTAACGTGATTAGTGAGATTGTTCCTGGGAGCTAGTATGACGCGCTGCCGGGTCGGGTTGAGGCCACGCCGCGTCAACCCGCGCAGTTTAGTGGTCGGGTCACGGTGGTCCCGCCTTGTGGTAGGTCACGAGGTGTTAGGCCCATGTTCGCTAACTGCAGACGAGTTCGTGGATCGTTCGACCGGTGGTCGGGTCGATGGGGCAGCCCATCGTGTTCTTCGTTGGGACCGCTTCTGCAGGCGGTTACGCGAGATGTTGCATCGTAAAGGTTGTAAGCGTCGCACGTGCCTACCTTCACCTTATGACGCATGCAGGAGCCCAGGGTACGGCTGTTTTTTGTTTCTGGAAGTTTTACGTGCAGGTTAAGAACTCGGGTGAGTCTCGATCGCATTCGCCTCGA
Organism: Przewalskia tangutica; assembly: GCA_029844215.1. NCBI lineage: Eukaryota > Viridiplantae > Streptophyta > Magnoliopsida > Solanales > Solanaceae > Przewalskia > Przewalskia tangutica. The sequence goes on from CM056734.1 coordinate 11,178,258, forward strand.
GCCGCGCGGATTTCGTGGATAGTTGCGAATTGTTGTCTCCTCGTCAGGAGTGTTTAAGCTACCATTTCGGTGTTCGGATGTCGCCTTACGGCCTCAGGGCGGATGTGCGAGTCGCCACGATTGGTTCGATGTTGGCGTGATTCGATAGTTGGTTCAGCTTGTTCCACAGACCGTGGATAGAGTAAAGCTTGTCTGTAAGAGGTTCCGCAGCTCGAGAAATCGTGGATAATCCGACGCACGCCAGAGTTCGAGCCGACGGTCGATCTTTCAAAGACCACCCCAAAGGGTGTGACGAAGTTTTGGAAGACAGAGGAACTTAGCCCGAGTTGTTTTGGGCCTTTTTAAGTTCATGAAGAATAGGCCGTTGCCTATATGTTAGCTTTTGCCGTCCGACTTAGGAGGCGAGACGTCCGGCCCTTCAGATTGTTATGTTCGGAAAGTATCGAGATCCATCCAGTGTTCCCGCTAATGATGACCACGTTAGAGATAGTAACCCCGAGTTTTGGAAATCAAGCGATCCAAATGTGGTAAGAGTTCGAGTGTACGTCCACCTCGTGGATCGCATGCAGCCGGTACCATTTGTTGGGTCGCCGGAGTGAACTCGCGCGCAAAGTGACAAAAGTGGTATCATTTCTTTGTAAAGAGGAGCGGCGAAGTATGTTTTAGACCCGGGAGAGGTGTTTGTGGTGATGTTAGAGGTGTTTCTCGTGGACTTGGAGGTAAGTATTTTTGCGCAAGTTGTTCCGTGGCTACGCTGCGTGGCGTGATTGTTTTCGTAAGTATAAGAAATGAGGACTATACCGCCGTTGTTTTGAGATTTAGAAGGAACATTCGGGACGAATGTTTCGCGAGGAGAATGTTATACCCCGTATTTCCAGAGTATGTACGTGGGACGCACGAGAAAATTTGAACTTGAGAAAGTAGCTTGGCCGAAATTTATTTGTGCACAACACCCGATTGTAGTCGTTTTTAGTAAACGCTTTCACGCCTTTCGTAGGGAATTTCCGCTATGTCATTTTTAATTTTTGCGAATTTTTCCGAGAGACGAAACATTTTGGACCAACAAGAGGCGCCACTTGGCACCTCCAATCGTGGCTTGAAATCGCCCAACTTGGACGAAATGGACAAGTAAGGCACGCTTGTGCCTTGACAAAGTCAAGGGTAGGTAGGATATTTGTGTTTGGTAAATCCTAGCCCTACACTTGCCTAACACATGGATTGATCTTGGCCTTTGGTTGGCCATCCCTTGACCTATAAATACCCCTCTCCCTTTGATGAATTCTTCATCCTTTCCACAAATCTTTAAGTGTTAAACTCTTCCCCTCCCTTGTTGTGTTTTCGCCCCTTTGAGGCTTAGCCGAGAGCACCCTTCCCCTCGTCGAGAGTACCCCAGTGGTAGCCGGTGGTATACACCCCTCCTTGGGGTGCTAGCCGTGGGGTACCCCCCCCCTAGCCTAGTTGTTTTCGTATAATACACCCCCTCTCTTGGTAGAAATACTCTCAAAAGTATTGTTAATGCCCAAATTACCTTAGCCGTATACCTTGTAGTATTCTAAGGTTATACTTATACGAAAAGCCCAGAAATACTATTATACTTCCCTTCCGTCACAAAAACCGAAACCCTGAGGAAAATCTCCATAGTTAGTTGGAGTATTAAGTAGAAGTTGGTTAGAACTTCTAAGGGTTGGTTGGAGCGGGTCGAGCACACGAGTAGGAGCTAAACCTTGCTCGGGATCGACATTTAAACTCGGATAATTACGGGCTTATCGAGGTAAATATCTTGTCCTCTATTGTAATTGGAAATTACATGTTTGCTTGAATATATAGTCAAGTATACTATATATAGAATCAACGTAGTTATCGGCAATGTCTTGCGACTTAAGCCCAATTTAAAGAAGAATACTCAACCGTAATTACATAGGTATTACACAGAGACTCAGGTAAGAGTACCGCGGAGTAGAATTGTACCGTTAGGGTTAGACGTATAACCCCCGTTGGCTTGCAGCCTTCTGCAGGCGAGTAGATTTACGCCGCGGGGAGGCGCCGCCAATTTTCTGAGAATGTTCGCGATGAGATCTAAATGTTAATAAGTCGCCAGGCCTTATAGGTTCAAGTACTACGTGTGGCGCGATCTACTTGGCTTAGGAGTAGCCGACGTTTGGAAGTACTTGAGCGTTTTGCTATTAGTCGATACTCGTCGCGAGGTATGTGAACCTCTTCCTATCTCTTCTAGCATGATACGTGAACTATGTAGTACTAGACGATACGTGCTAAATGTATTTGATTGGTTTAAAACATAAAGTGTTATAACGCTTTATGGGAAGTTGGTTATACACTTTATGTTGGTAAGAAAATACTGTGGTCTTAAAAGGTAATCGATTTGAACTATAATCGCTTGTTATGTGTTAATAAAGAACTTGAAGTATTTCAAAAGATTTTTGAATCATTTTGAAAGAAGAAGTAATACTTGGTTTTGAAAACTTAAGAGTTATACTAGCTTTATGGGAAGTTAGGTATAACGCTTAAGAATGTTTTATCGATTTCGAAATCGTAATGTGTATCGACAAACCATCGCAGCGTTAATAAAAGGAAATGTTTTGACAGATTAAGCATTATTAAACCAGAGAAACTTCCATCCGCATAAGCTAAGATGAGACAAAATGATATTTCCTAGATCACTACGTAATAAGATTGTTATAAACAAGAATATCCTACTCACATATAAGACTTATGTTTCTCGATTGTTTAAAAGAGAATTATATTCTTAAATGAATAAGACTATGAACTACGAAACCTTTCTAAAATAAGAAACGTGAATATTTGAAATTAGGCAAACTGGACGCTTGGAAAATAATGTTGTTACTTGATTTTACAAAGGTAAGTGTTTTGGTTTATTTAAAAAGACAAATACCTATTTTATACTACGTATTGTGTGACTTATGAAAGCAACGGATCTTTTAAAAGATTTAATGTATGAAGTACTTTAGGGGTAGATACCCGAACTTGTTAGCTTAAAGTACCTTGTGTGAATAACTTGATTGTGTTGGTTTGAGATAGCCTTGTAAATACTTTCTTGTTGATGTGATAAGTGAAAATGTTAGGATGCTACGTGTGTTAGTATCTTGTGTGATCGTGATGTAAGGGGGTCATTCTTGTTATGCTTACGTTGTTAAACGTTAAGCCCGTCAGACTATTATTGTATCACATACCCTTTGACTTATTATACCGAGGGCTTGCCACCCTTGATGCGGTCTTTACGCCTATGCGGTCCTCGTGACTACGCGAGCGCGGTAGCTCCGGATTGATCATTCCGGTGTTTAGCCCGACGCGGGATTCCTATGCGGTCTGGCTGAGACTACGCGTCTTTTGAGACTACGCGGGTCGCGGAGCTAAGCGGATACCGAGGGTTAGCCGCCTTCGACGCGGTATACCTCAGCGATGCAGGACCACGATTCGAGAATACCTCATGCGGTCCGCAGTGACCTATCGCGAGTCGCGAGAGTTCCGAGGATAGACGCCGCACTTTGATATCGCGCGTGGCCGCCGATTCGATCATGTGCGATCTAGAAAGACCTCGGATACGCTTTGTGGTATTTTTGGTATCGCTGGTCTTAGTAGTCGGCTATGCCTTCGCATTTGCCCCGCACGGTTTTATTGTGATGACTTTGGCGTGAGTCCCCGACTTGACACGATCGCTTATTTGTTGTGAATCGTAGTTTGCTTATCATACATGTCTCCCGCTTTATAGACTATTATGATTTCATTTACTGATTTTTAGTTTCACATACTCTGCACTGCAGATCGACCTCCTTCGGGCCGCGTTCACGCCGCAGTCGAGGTACACCATCGTTGATCCTAGCCTCGTGGTCACAGCCAGCGTTGGAAGCTCCGTTTCTCCGAGGCTTATCACGTATAGTCCCCGTCAGAGTAAGTGTTTACATTCGTGGCCATGGCCCCGCCCCGCCAGGTTGTCATATCATTCGTGAGGTCCAGTAGTATCACAGCAAGGTGGTTGTAAAAAGGATTAAACTGCTCATGTTGAAAAAGTTGTCATTTATATATACGCCGAAAGGCAAGTTTTCTCGATTATTGTTTCATATTTCATAATATGTCTTGTATCATTTTATGTTCACTGACACTCGATGTTGTATCACCAGGGTGCCCGGTAGGCACTACCACGTCTTAATCGGTCGTGACAAAAGTGGTATCGAGCGCTTAATCCTGAAAGTGTCTACATCAGTATCCAGAGAGTTCGATTATCGGTGTGCGCACCACACCAATAATCGTGAGGCTATAGGTATTTAGGATTGGTTTCTATTCTTCTCACTCGAGATCGTGCCTTAGAGTCGTGTTGTAAGTTGACCCTCCGACGTATTTCTTTCCCTTACCGCTATGCCTCCGCGTAGGCAACCCGCCCAGAGGGCAAGGCGACCAGGAGCCGCGAGTAGAGTTCGGAGGGTGGCGAGGGCACAGCCCAATCATTACCTAGGGTAGTGCTTCATTCGGGAGTTCTGCGACGCCACTAGCCCAAAGAAGTTTAGCACGGCGGCAGCAGCGCTTCATCGCGCCATGATATATGAACCTTCGCCCACGACCGAACATGAATTTAGATCGCAAGAAGACGCACTTACATTAGCTATGGATTTGGCTACCGCAGAGTATACCGATGCATCGCGAGTCTTGATGAATATCAACGGTAGGGTCAAAGAGTAGTTCTTCGCTTAGGCTTGAGCATGGCCTCGTACGAGCTTATACACGCAGCCGAGAAACGTAGAGATCGACGGGTTAACCAGGGCGATGAAGAGGGCCGAGCGAAGGTCCTTTGGTAACTTTCGAGGCGAGTCACCTCACCAAAGATTTGATTATGCACATCCACAACGCAGAGTGGTCTTCCACGATTTCGTGACATTCGGTATGCAGGAGTTGGTTAGAACTCCGTGGCTTCCGGCTCATTGGCGCACGCCATCCCGGAATGTCGCTTTTAGTCGGGTACTTGTTGTACTGCGCCGTCGTGGCCATGTGTCGAATGGGTGACCTAGTAGGAGGACTTTGCCTTCGATCTGGTGGTAGTTCGTCACCTTCCTTAGCTATGCGCGCTCTACGGGCGTGTTTGATTAGAACGACTAAGGAGCAAGCGGAGATATAGATATATCTTTAACCTCTGAGATCAAGATGTGTGATAAGTGAGTATACCTTAAGTGCTATGTTCGATAGCAGTGTGTTAGTCGTGATTAGATCATGGTTGTTTAACCGAGTAAGATTTTGGGGATGAAGGTGTGAGCCTTAGAGCTTACGTAAAGACCTTGTGAGCAGGCCATCTCGAGAAAGGTGTAGTGTTATGTTTGACTTTATCTGAGTGCATAGTGCACGTGAGTTATGTTGGGACAGTCCCTAGTAGTGTGGAATGAAAGAGGTAGTTGAGCTAAGAAGACCGCCAGGTTTTCGTAACGTGATTAGTGAGATTGTTCCGCCGGAGCTAGTATGACGCGCGTGCCGGTCGGGTTGAGGCCACGCCGCGTCAACCCGCCGCAGTTTGGTGGTCGGGTCATGTGGTGGTCCCGCCGTGGTAGGTCACGAGGTGTTAGGCCCATGTTCGCTAACCAGACGAGTTCGTGGATTCGACCGGCTGGTCGCCGATGGGGCAGCCCATCGTGTTCTTCGTTGGGACCGCTTCTCGCAGGTTACGCGAGATGTTGCATCGTAAAGGTTGTAAGGTCGCACGGTGCCTACCTTCACCTTATGACGCATGCAGAGCCTGTGGTACTACTGTTTTTGTTTCTAAGTCTTACCAGCAGGTTAAGAACTCGTGAGTCTCGAGACCGCATTCGCCTCGAGCCAAGCGTGGATTTCGTGGATAGTTGCGAGAATTGTTGTCTCCCGTCAGCGAGTGTTTAAGCTACCATTTCGGTGTTCGGATGTCGCCTTACGAAGCCTCAGGGGCGGATGTGCGAGTCGGCCGATTGGTTCGATGTTGGCGATTCGATAGTTGGTTCAGCTTGTTCCAGCAGATGTGGATAGAGTAAAGCTTGTCTAGAAGAGGTTCGCACCGCAGAAATCGTGCGGATAATCGGCGACGACGCTTAGAGTTCAGGTTGACGGTCGATCTTCTTGGAAGCACCACCCCGGGGTGGGTGTGACGAGTTTTGGAAGACAGAGGGAACTTAGCCCGAGTTGTTTTGGGCCTTTTTAAGTTCATGTGAAGAATAGGCCAGGTTGCCTATATGTTAGCTTTTGCCGTCCGACTTAGGAGGCAGTACGTCCGGTCCTTCGTATTGTTATGTTCGGAAAGTATCGGAGATCCATCCAGAGTGTTCCCAGTTAATGATGACCACGTTAGAGATAGTAACCCCGAGTTTTGGAAACCGATGTCAAAGATCCAAAATGTGGTAAGAGTTCGAGTGTACGCCACCTCGGGATCGCGTGCAGCCGGTACCATTTGTTGGGTCGCGGAGTGAACCTCGCGCAAAGTGACAAAAGTGGTATCATTTCTTTTGTAAAGAGAGCGAAGGAAGTATGTTTTAGACCCGGAGAGGTGTTTGTGGTGATGTTAGAGGTGTTTCCTCGTGGACTGGAGGTAAGTATTTTTGCGCAAGTTGGTTCCGTACGCTGCGTGGCGTGATTGTTTTCGTAAGTATAGCAGTGAGGACTATACCGCGCGTTTGTTTGAGACTTAGAAGGAACATTCGGGACGAATGTTTCTAAGGAGGGGAGAATGTTATACCCCGTATTTCCAGAGTATGTACGTAAGGACGTACGTAGAAAATTTGAACTTGAGAAAGTAGCTTGGCCGAAATTTATTTGTGCACAACACCCGATTAGAGTCGTGTTTCGCCGTAACGTTTCCACAACTTTGGGAGGGGAATTTCCGGCTCTGTACTTTTTAATTGTTGGGGATTTTTCCGAGTGACGTTACCTTGTGGACCAACAAGAGGGCGCCACTTGGCACCTCCAATCGGTGGCTTGAAATCGCCCAACTTGGACGAAATGGATGCGTAAGGCACGTTTTGTGCCTTGACAAAGTCGGCGGTAGGTAGGATATTTGTGTTTGGTAAATCCTAGCCCTACACTTGCCTAACACATGGATTGATCTTGGCCTTTGGTTGGCCATCCTTGACCTATAAATACCCTCTCCCTTAGATGAAGTCTTCATCCTTTCCACAAATCTATCAGTGTTAAACTCTTCCTCCCTTGTGTTTTCGTTTCCCTGCAGGCTTAGCCGAGAGCACCCTTCCCTCGTCGAGTACCCCAAGTGGGTAGGCCGAGGGTATACACCTCCTCTCGGGTGCTAGCCTGGGTACCCCTAGCCTAGTTGCTTTCGTATAATACACCCCCTCTCTGGTAGAAATACTCTCAAAAGTATTAATGCCCAAATTACCTTAGCCGTATACCTTGTAGTATTCTAAGGTTATACTTATACTAAAAGCCCGTAAATACTATTATACTTCCTTCCACACAAAACCGAAACCACGAGGAAAATCTCCATAGTTAGTGGAGTATTAAGTAAAAGTTGGTTAGAACTTCTAGGGTTGGTTGGAGCGGGTTCGAGCACACTGAGTAGAGCTAAACCTTGCTCGGGATCGACATTTAAACTCGGATAATTATGGGCTTATCGAGGTAAATATCTTGTCCTCTATTGTAATTGGAAATTACATGTTTGCTTGAATATATAGTCAAGTATACTATATATAGAATCGAACGTAGTTATCGGCAATGTCTTGCGACTTAAGCCCAATTTAAAGAAGAATACTCAACCGTAATTACATAGGTCAGACATGAGACTTGTAGTAGTACCGTGGAGTAGAATTGTACTAGGGGTTAGGCGATAACCCCGTTGGCTTGGTAGCAGCCTCTGCAGAGTAGATTTACGCTGTTGCGGGGAGGCGCCAATTTTCTGAGAATGTTCTGCGATGAGATCTAAATGTTAATAAAGTCACTGTGGCCTTATAGGTCAAGTACTACGTGTGGCGCGATCTACTGGGCTTAGGAGTAGCGACGTTTGGAAGTACTTGAGCGTTTTGCTATTAGTCGATACTCGCCGCGAGGTATGTGAACCTCTTCCTATCTCTTCTAGCATGATATGTGTGAACTATGTAGTACGGTGACGCGTACGTGTGCTAAATGTATTTGATTGGTTTAAAACATAAAGTGTTATAACGCTTTATGGGAAGTTGGTTATAACGACTTTATGTTGGTAAGAAAATACTGTGGTCTTAAAAGGTAAATCGATTTGAACTATAATCGCTTGTTATGTGTTAATAAAGAACTTGAAGTATTTCAAAAGATTTTTGAATCATTTTGAAAGAAGAAGTAATACTTGGTTTTTGAAAACTTAAGAGTTATACTAGCTTTATGGGAAGTTAGGTATAACGGCTTAAGAATGTTTTACTGATTTCGAATCGAAATCGTATCGACAAACCATCGCGGCGTTAATAAAAGGAAATGTTTTGACAGATTAAGCATTATTAAAACCAAGAGAAACTTCCATCCGCATGAAGCTAAGATGAGACAAAATGATATTTCCTAGATCACTACAGTAATAAGATTGTTATAAACAAGAATATCCTACTCACATATAAGACTTATGTTTCTCAGATTGTTTAAAAGAGAATTATATTCTTAAATGAATAAGACTATGAACTACGAAACCTTTCTAAAATAAGAAACGTGAATATTTGAAATTAGGCAAACTCGACGCTTGGAAAATAATGTTGTTACTTGATTTTACAAAGGTAAGTGTTTTGGTTTATTTAAAAGATACCACTCTATTTTATACTACGTATCAGGTGACTTATGTGAAAGCAACGGATCTTTTAAAAGATTTAATGTATGAAGTACTTTGCGGTAGATACCCGAACTTGTTAGCTTAAAGTACCTTGTGTGAATAACTTGATTGTGTTGGTTTCGAGATAGCCTTGTAAATACTTTCTTGTTGATGTGATAAGTGAAAATGTTAGGATGCTACGTGTGTTAGTATCTTGTGTGATCGTGATGTAAGGGGTCATTCTTGTTATGCTTACGTTGTTAAACGTTAAGCCCCAGACTATTATTGTATCACATACCCTTTGACTTATTATACCGAGGGCTTGCCACCCTTGACGCGGGTCTTTACGCCTATGCGGTCCTCGTGACTACGCGAGCGCGGAGCTCCGAGGATTGATCATTCCGGTGTTTAGCCCGACGCGGGGATTCCTATGCGGTTTGTCGAGACTATGCGGTCTTTTGAGACTATGCGGTCGCGGAGCTCAGCGGATACCGAGGGTTAGCCGCCTTCGACGCGGTATACCTCGCGATGCAGGACCATGATTCGAGGAATACCTCACGCGGTCCGTGTGTGACCTATGCGAGTCGCGAGAGTTCCGTGGATAGACGCCAAGACTTTGATATTGCGAAAGTGGCCGCCTTCGATCATTACGCGGTCTAGAAAGACCTCGGATACGCTTTGTGGTATTTTTGGCACCGCTGGTCTTAGTAGTCGGCTATGCCTTCGCACTTGCCCCGCACGGTTTATTGTGATGACTTTGAGGCGTGAGTCCCCGACTTGACATGATCGCTTATTTGTTGTGGAATCGTAGTTTGCTTATCATACATGTCTCCCGCTTTATAGACTATTATGATTTCATTTACGATTTTTAGTTTCACATACTGCACTGTTATCGACTTTCGGGGCCGCTCACGCCAGCAGTCGAGGTACACCATCGTTGATCCTAGCTCGTGGTCACAGCCGTTGGGAAGCTCCGCTTCTCCGAGGCTTATCACGTATAGTCCCCGTCGTAGTAAGTGTTTACATTCGTGGTTTGGCGGGCCCCGTCCCGCCGTGTTGTCATATCATTCGTAGAGGTCCAGAGTAATCCGTTGTGGCGTGGTTGTAAAAAGGATTAAACTGTTCATGTCGAAAAAGTTGTCATTTATATATATGCCGAAAGGCAAGTTTTCTCAGATTATTGTTTCATATTTCATAATATGTCTTGTATCATTTTATGTTCCATTACATTCGATGTTGTATCACCAGGGTGCCCGGTAGGCACTACCACGCCCGAATCGGTCGTGACAAGTAAGGGAGAGCTTTATCCAATCACAACTACCACCACTTGCACGAGTCAAGTCACGCCGTTTCATCGTTGCTCGCCTGCTCTTCCTCAGGTACGACGTTTGGTTCATCCGGGATCGTCTATTATTTTCTTTTTGCATAAAAATAATTTTATTTCTTATAAGGGTACGCAAAGTAATCCACTTTGTCCTTCTTGTCCGTAAGCAAAACATGTTCGATTGCCATTTGTAGCCTTTACTTCTCGTTCTTTGTTGTCTTTTGATGTTATTCATAGTGATTTATGGACATCTGTCGTTTTAAGTTCTTTGGGCCATCGTTATTGTCAGGCGATTTCCACGCGCTTAACGCAAGTGTACGTATCGTCTCAAGTAGTATAGTCTGTAAGATCGAATATCGTCCTCAGAGACTGGTTTCTAATTACCGTTCATCTATTTTTTTGGTATCTATTTGGCGATCGATAATTGAGTTTGGTTTTTGGTTAACTACTAGAATAATTGCAAGAATTAATTAAACTATTAAGTTGTAATCAGATTATGAAGGAATTAGGGCTTTCAATTTCCTAGACTATCCACTCTATTCAATCCTTAATGCGAATAGAATGATTCTCCTTCTTCGTTAAGATAGCGGTTAATTAGATTGTCTTATATTCCGGTTAGGATATGTAATCACTCAATCCCAGTGCAGAACCCTTGTATATTTCTATAATGGGATTTACTACATAAGAGGATTAAGAACAGTAACCTATTATGTTACACAAGTATCGGAGTACTTTCGTCCGCGATTCTAACCTATGTATATTCAATTACAGCATATCCAAATCTCTTCTCTCGGTTCTAGATTCGAAATCATATGAGTTATGATAATTAGTGATCAATTAACTATTAATCATTCAAACCAATTATTGAATAGATCTTAATCTAAGTGAAGAAGAAATCAACTAATGCATTAATTCATGAATAAGAGTTTCAAGTGATTCCAAAGGAAAGCCCTAATAAAGTGTTAGCTCCTAGCCATAGACATGCTAAGAACTAATACAATTACCAACATAAACTGAATTAAAAAGAAAGAAAGAAAAATACTCCAAGCTAAAGTCTCCAATTGCAACTCTCAATCTTGCCCTATGTTCTCTTCTCACTTAGAATGACCGCCTCATTCTCAAAGAATAATCTCTAGGGCTTTTGTATCTATCAAATTTTGTGTCCTATGGATCAATTTGTCCTTTGCCAATTAAAACTTGAATCGATTTTCCGTGCATCGCGACCACATTGTGGCCGCAACGCCAATCTTCGTGGGTATTCTGCGGTTTGGCCATGTACTGCACGGCTTTTTGTCTGCTTCTTCATTTTACGTCCTTCTTGCCTCAGATTCCTCCTTTTATGCCCCCTTTTCATTCCTTTTCGCCATTTTGCCATTTTGGACCGCTGTGACCCAGAAGAAAGAAAAACAAGTCTAATACTATACTAAACACAACAAAAACGAGTAAAATACTAATTAAAAATGACTAAAAAAGGGTATATAAAATATGCCTAACAGTTATTATAATTTATTTTGGATGATTATTCTAATTTTTGTGGACCTTTTCGTTATCCAAAAAATCTCAAGTCTTTCCACTTTCTTAAAATTTAGAGCATTCATCTGTACCCAATTCGAACGGAAAATTAAAAATATTCAATGTGATAATGACAAGGAATACGATAATGGGTTATTTCAGGAATTTTGTGATGCTAATGACATAATTTTCCATTTTTATTATCCTCATACGTCCTCGCAAAATGGGAAAGCCGAACAGAAAATTTATACCATTAGTAATATTGTCCGAACTTTATTAGCCAATGCTTCCGTACCCCATTCCTTTTGGCGTCATGCACTACAAATGACTACTTACCTCATTAATGTACTTCCTACCAAAGGGTTAGCATATGAATCCCCCCTTAAAATTCTAAATAATAAGAATCTTTCGTATTCACATCTTAGGGTCTTTGGGTGTTTATGCTATCCATTTTTTCGTCAACTACAATTAACAAATTTCAAGCCCGTTATATTGCTTGCGTGTTTTTGAGTTATCCATCTAATCATAGTGGTTACAAATATTTTGATTTATCGTATAATAGAATCATAATTTATCGTCATGTTATTTTTTATGTTCGTTTGCTAAAGTAAGTAGTCCTGCGCCTAGTTCGTATAATTTTTTAGATGACGATGTCTCACCATATATTATCCACCATTTATCGAACTTGTCCCGTGATCAAAATACGTCAGCAAGCCCACTGCCTGTTGGCCCACACAGTCTTGTTACCAGTGTTCCGCCGATTCTGCCTTGTGGGCCAGAAACACGGCCCAATACCGATCTCGGTATTGTTCTAGTGTTCCAGCCCATTCCAGTGTCGGCTTCCACCCATGTTTCAGTTATTGGGCGAGCAGGCCCAATGCATGTTGGCTAGTCTGTCACAGTCCCGCACATTGCCCAAAATCCACCAAACTCTACCTCGAGTCAATGGCCTATTACTCATAGTCGAAAGGGTATTTTTAAACCAAAACAACATTTTAATCTCAATTCTAATGTCTCTAAGTCCCCACTATCACGTAACCATGTGTTTGCACTACATGACCCGAATTCGAAATTGACTATGACCTGCGAATATAATGCTCTTATTGAAAATAAGACGTAGGAGTTAGTGCCTCGTCCATTTGGTGTTAATATTATTCGGTATATGTGAATTTTTACTCATAAAGAAATTTCGGATGGTTCTTTTGAGAGGCATAAGACTCATCTTGTATGTGATGGTAAAACTCAACAACATTTTGTCTCTTATACAAATGCTTATTGGGGTGACTGTCCTGATACCAAACGATCGACATCTGGTTACTGTATGTTTCTTGGTGATAACTTGGTCTCATAGTCCGCAAAATGCCAGACTACATTATCGAGATCTAGTGCAGATGCCGAGTATCGAGGGGTAGCCAATGTGGTGTCTGAATCATGTTGGTTGCGTAGTCTTGTGTTAGAATTTCATTTTTCCATTCAGAAAGCTACTTTGGTCTACTGTGATAATGTTAGTGTCGTCTATCTTACTGGTAATCCGGGCCAACGTCAGCGCACTAAACATATCGAGATGGATATCCACTTTCTTCGTGAAAAGATAGCCCGTGGATAAGTACGCGTCTTGCATGTCCCTTTTAGGTACCAATTGCAGACATCTTTACTAAGGCACTTCCCTCTATTTTATTTGAAGATTTTAGGGACAGTCTCAGCGTACGACAACTGTCCGCTATGACTGCGAGTGTGTGACAAATATACCGTGTATACACGGAATCCGAGCCAAATAAGGTGACCGAATTGTAATCAAAGTTGTATACAAACTTACCATAGTTGTAGAATTCTTGTATAAGTAGAATTAAGATTTTAGAAATATAGTAAAAATATGATTTTCTATATTTGGAGATTGTAAATTGTATATATGCCTTTTCATTAATGAAAATAATAAAGCGATTATTTCTTTCACTAATGTAACCACTGTGAAAATTGAAGCTGCAGGTCGAATTGCGTAGTAACCATAAGACTCCATGATTTCATTTGGAGAATATGTTGTCAACTTGTTATAGCACAAAAGTTCAGAACAGTAGAAATAGACACATCAATTTCATCTTAGGTAGATTTGTAATTTGCTATTAATTGCTCCAGTTCCGAGACATGCATAATCTCATTTTTTTTTTAAAATCCTCCCTTCTTGGAGGACATTTGTAAGTCCAATATCATAATTAGACTTGTTAAGAGTCTCACATCGTTAATGAAATGAGAATATGAACTCCTTATATAGATTTGGACAATCCTCACCCTCCAAGCTAGCTTTTGAGATTGAGTTAGGCCCAAGATCAATTTTTTACATGGTATCAGAGCCAGACTTATTACAATTCTTTGTTCACTGATGTTGGCCCTCAAATTATATTATCCACGCTCCAGTTAACGAGGTCTGAACGTGTGGAGAGTGTTAAGAGTCCCACATCAGTAATGGAATGAGAACATGAACTTCTTATATGGACTTGGACAATCCCACCCTACAAGCTAACTTTTGGGGTTGAGTTAGGCCTAAGATACATTCTTTACAAGACTAGATACAAGTTTAGCGTTATCAATATCAACCAGCTAGAATTAGGCACCTCCTTTTCATTCGAGCTAGATTCGTGATTTGCTAATTAGTTGCTCTTCTAATTCCACTATACATTATGGGGCTGAGACGTGCATAATCTTAAGAAGATCAGCAAATTCTTTCCCTAAGTTACTCACTATACCTCAGCTGAAAACTGACAAATTTTTAAGTAGAGGATATACTTTGTTAGGTGGAGTGCTTGAAAGACGTTTTCATTTTCTTTTTTTATATCAAGTTTCTTGGCTTTACGATAGACTACTTTTTGAGATAGTAGTACCGACCCCTCAACACTATTATCAGTCAATCGCGAAATGTGTCTGAATGATCAGAGTTTGAGAACAGAGCAACTGATATTGGTGCTATACCAAAAGAGAGCAAAGTGCTCCCACCAGAATTTACAGATTCTGTATTTTAAGTTCACCTCCTTTGCCATTCAGCTATGCTCGGGACAACGTTTTCCTTTTCTTATCGTACGCGCGCTCCTCCTTAATGATCATAACTGACATTGCACCATATCTCATTTCTCGTTCCTGATGAAACACAGATGAATGTTCAAGAAATCACTACATCGCCATTATTGACGATGCAGTCGAAAGGAAGAAGAAAGGTGAAAGGCGGTTGAAGAGAAAAGAGAGAGAGAGACGATGGACTGGACGAGAAGGATCTGGAATGAGGAAAAAATATGTATTGTTATTGAATATCAGCACATGTACATGTATTTATACTATACATGGTAAATGACCAAAATATCCAACTAACTAAAAAATATCTCCCAATCTCCTTTAACTAATACTAACTATCTCTAATTACAATGTACAATTATGAATAATCTCAACACCCTCCCTCAAGCTAGGGGTCATGAAAATATTTTTCAGTCCTAGCTTGGAAATAATTCGATCATGATGTGAGCTGCCAAGTGCCTTAGTAAACACATCAGTCGGCTGCTCGTTGGAAGACATATAAAGGACTTGTACTAATCCTTGTTGTATCCATTCTCTCACAAAATGGCAATCGATATCTATATGTTTAGTTCTCTCGTGGAATACAGGATTAACAACTATTTGGAGTGCTGACTTGCTGTCTGTGAACACAGATATTGGTTTTTGTACATTAACTCCCAATTCTCCATATAAACCAGCAACCCAGACGACTTCTGCGACAGAGGCTGCCATAGCTCTATACTCCGCTTCAGCAGAACTTCGAGACACAGTCACCTGTTTCTTTGACTTCCACGATATAGGTGATTCCCCAAACAGCACCAAAAACCCAGTGATAGATCTTCTGGTATTAACACATGCTCCCCAATCTGCATCACAGAACACTTGAAGAGTAGGACAGCTGCTACTGGGTAGAAAAATGCCTGATCCAGGTGCCTTCTTTAGGTATCTCACTAATCTCATCCCTGCCTCCAAGTGTGATGCTTTAGATGATTGCATAAATTGACTTAAGTACTGCACAACATAACATATATCAGGCCTTGTATTGGTAAGGTACAATAGCATGCCAATCAGTCTTCTATATGCCCCTGGATCCTCCAATAATGCATCTGGTGCCTGAGCATCCTCTGGTGATTGACCAGTGTCCTTGGATATTATATGTTGATCATATGTTACTGATGTTAGCTTCAGATTTGTCTCCATTGGTGAGGATGCAGACTTCGATCCTGCTAATCCCATGTCTGATATCAATTCCAAAGCATACTTCCTCTGGTGCATAACAATGCCTCTTGTACTTCTGGCAAATTCAATTCCAAGAAATTATTTGAGTTCTCCTAAATCCTTAATTTTGAATGTTGTCTGCAGTGTCACCTTGGTATGTTGAATCATTTCTAAGTCACTGTGATGAGAAGATCATCAACATATACAAGTATAACCACTATTTTCTCCTCCACTTTTTTAATAAACAAAGAGTAGTCTCTGTGGCTTTGTCGAAAACCAGCAGCTAATAATGTTGTAGTGAGCTTGATATTCCACTGGCGAGAAGCCTGCTTCAGTCCATATAAAGACTTCATTAATCGACATACCTGCCTCTTGCCTCTGGTAACCTGTTGGAAACCCTCTGGACATGTCATGTAAAGCTCTTTATCTAAATCTCCTTGTAGGAATGCATTGTACACATCCATTTGGTAGATTATCCATTGCTTGGCAGAGGCTATTGCTGTAACAGCCCTTACTGTTGTCATCTTGACTACAGGAGAAAAGGTCTCATTGTAGTCAAGACCTTCCTTTTGATTATACCCCTTTGCAACTAATCTGGCCTTAAATCTTTCAATATATCCGGAGGCTGTATATTTCACCTTGTACACCCATCGACACCCTATTGCCTTCTTCCCAGTTGGCAAATCCACCATTTCCCATGTCTTGTTATCTTCCAAAGCCTGGATTTCAGCCTTCATTGCCTCTATCCACCTTGGATCGATCGTGCGTCAGATAACTACGAGGTTCAACTTCTTTAGAAACACGTGCCAAAATTTTGATAACCATGACAATCTGTAGTAATCGTGTTTGAAATAGAATATAAACATCTGGAAGACCCCTGTGTAGTCACATAATCTTTGTGCCATATAGGGGGTTTGGATGCCCTAATGGACTTCCTGACAGTATCCACAGGACCTGCAGGCACTGCATCCTCATTCTGTTCATGTTCATCTTCTGTGGGAAGATCAAGACTTGAACCCTGTGTTGCTGGTGTATCTTCTTGACTCTCTTGGTTCTGGGATGCTGCTCTCTGAACTATGATGAGATCCTCAAAACAAAAATGCTCCTGTGATGTTTTGAAAATAGTCTTGTCCTCTGCCTCATTCTGGAAAGGGAAGATTGATTCTATAAAGACCACATCTCTACTCATGAAGAGCACTCTATTCTCCATGTCGTATAGCTTATAACCCTTTTGTGAACCACCATATCCCAACAGCACTGCTCTCACAGCCCTGGGTCCAAGTTTATCTATCTTTGACAACTTGGTTGCAAAACACAAACACCCAATCACTCTCAGATGTGTGAGTGAAGGTACCTGCCTATACAACAACTCATAAGAAGATTTATTCCTTAAAGTAACAGAGGGTATTCTGTTAATAATATATGCTGCATTTTCAATATAAAAACCCCAAAATCATCAGCGAGCGAATTGTATCTTGATAGCCTGGTCTCAAGAATGTGCCTATGCTTCCTTTCCACTACACCATTTTGTTGGGGTGTATATGGACAAGAACTCTCATGAGCCACACCATGAGTTTGAAACAATTGTCTACAATTAGAATTAAAAAATTATGATCCATTGTCTGACCTTACACACTTTATTGACACATCAAATTGATTTTTAACTTCTGTGAAGAAAGTTTTCAATACAGTCACCACATCTGATTTTAGTCTCAACAAAAATACCCAAGTCCATCTAGAATAATCATCCACAATGGTCAAAAAATATTTCATTCCATTGTAAGTTTCGACCTTATAAGGACCCCATACATCCATGTGTAAAAACTGAAATGGTTCTAATTTTCTATTGATGCTAAAGGAAAAGGTAACCTAACCTGTCTAGCCAATGGACATACTTCACAATTTTTCAAAACAAAGGAATCACTGTTACTGAAAACAGGCATCTTCTTTAATACATTCATAGGTACATGCCCCATTCTAAGGTGCCAAGTAACAGCATCACTCTGCTCTGAAACTGCCAAAGCTCTAGTCTCTCCTCCTTTATTCCTCACTGCATCCATATTGAGTATGTACAACCCTCCTTCTTCATTACCAATCGCTCCCACCTTCCCAGTTGAGAGATCCTGAAACACACAACATTTAGGGAAAAATGTAACACTGCAGTGTAGTTCTTTGGTTACTTAAGAAACAGATATCAAGTTAAACTTGAATGTGGGTATGCATAGAACATTTTTAAGCACATCACCTCCTCCTAGATGATAGTCTCCAACATGTTCAATATTTGCCGAATCTCCTGTGGGCATTTGCACCTTTCCTGCATTTCCTAACCAATGCCTATTCTTTAATAATCTTTCATTATTGACCATATGGTTTGTGGCCCCTGTATCCACAATCCACTTTTTCAATCTTTTAGTATCTATGACAGACATACCTGCCATATTAGCAGCGATGTCAGACATATCTCATGCTACTTCATCACCATCAAGTATCTTTAGCAGCCTTTGTTGTTGCTTCTGTGTAAGGTTTCCTAGTAGTGCAGCAACTTTCTGATTCCCCTGCTGTGCATTGTAGCACGATACAGTAACCATTGCTCTGTTCGGTGTCGTAACACGCACTCTCTGAGTGCCATATTTGCTTTCTTTGGCTTGTTTCTGAAGTCCTCAGGATACCCATTCAACTCATAGCAATCATCTCGAACATGTCGCCTTGTGACAATAGTCACCATTAGTTTAAAACAATCCACTTTCAAATGTCCTTTGACATGGCGTAAATCACACATCGCTTTAGGATTATATGGCTTTCTTGGTTTCAAATCCACCCTTGTTCTTTCTTTGTAAACACGCATTGCGTATTCCATTGAATCTTGCATTAATTTCGACTTTCTCTTGGTTAATCATAGCATAGACTTGATTTAGGTTGGGTACTTGTTGCATCATAAGTACTGAGTCTTTCTTGATTAAAGCGTCACTCGATCCATAAAAATCGCAACATTCTTTGATCGAAAGTGATCTACGAACTCCCTCGATTTCTCACAACAGGATGGCAATGGTATTATTGAATCATACTCATCCCACAAGTCCTTTAACCTCGAGTAGTACATTGAAACTGACATAGTTCCTTGTCGCTGAGAAACTATCTCCTTGTGTATTTGAAAGGCTCTCGAGCTATTAATTTTATCAAAATTTTCCTTCAAATCTTTCCAAATAGCATGTGAATCCGCATTGTACAACATCCCTGTGAGTAGATTCTTACTCACATTTCCCATTAACCACGACACTACTATTGCATTGCACCTTTCCCATAAACTGTCGATCCATGGTACGATTCTCTCCTTACACTTCCATCTATGAAGCCAATCTTGTTCTTTCCTAATAGAGCTAATTTCATGGCTCTACTTCATAAGGTGTAATTATCCATACCTGTGAGAATTACTCCAATAGTCAGAGACCCTGGAGCATCCGAAGGAAAGAGATAGAGTGGATGATTATGATCGATCACTGCAGCAGTCGAAGATACTGATTCCTCAATTGTTCCCATGATTATTGTGTTAGAATCCTTCAATTAACCAGATCTTCCTCCAGTAGTTGATTGCAGACTCGAACATATCTCCTTTAATTTCAATCGCAATTGTAGATCTCCTTCAATCGATTGCTCACAATTGCAGAATTCTCCTTCAATCTCCTCAATAGTTTCTATTTCGACAGTGTAAACTACTGCATGCAACTTCCGATTTCTCTTTTTATTTTTTTATTTTTGACTCACAGTCGATCGACTGTTGAACTTCATGACTTCAAGAGAGAGAAACAACTAGAGGTGGCTTTGATACCATGATGAAACACAGATGAACGTTCAAGAAATCACTACATCGTCATTGTTGACGATGTAGTCGAAAGGAAGAAGAAAGGTGAAAGGCGGTTGAAGAGAAAAGAGAGAGAGAGATGATGGACTGGACGAGAAGGATCTGGAATGAGAAAAAAATATGTATTGTTATTGCATATCAGCACATGTACATGTATTTATACTATACATGATAAATGACCAAAATATCCAACTAACTAAAAAATATCTCCCAATCTCCTTTAACTAATACTAACTATCTCTAATTACAATGTACAATTATGAATAATCTCAACAGTTCCCCACCCCACAAAACAATCCCTCGGCTCTTCCAAGGATCCTTACTTTCAAACTAGTATATATACTCTTCTATTGGTGGCTCCTTGTAATTGGAATTTCACAATATCAACTCCTCAGACTTCAGAGCAACCGGAAGAAAGAATGAAGCGGCCTTCATCTCTGCCCATATTGTACGTTCTTGATAATTTTATCTCTTTTCCTGATAACAATTCGAAGGAACTCATCATTGTGTTACTATGGCAGAAAACAATTTGAAGGAACTCATCACGTGGATGTCAATAACAAAGGGAAAGCAGTACTTAAAGATGAATTCGATGACTATGAGATCATTACCACACCTGTGATCTGCAGAACAATACAAAATTGGGAACCCACCACACGAGGTAGAATACATTCCCATTACCATTTCTGTTACTCTGTTTTTCTCTTCTTTTTTTCCTCCCTTCATAGTCATGGACTCTGTTCTATCAAGTACGGAATCAAGAAAATGGCATTTGGGTTAATATAATCGCGCATTTCGTATGGAAATACAGAATTTTAAACTGTATAGAACGATCATTAAGGGGAATTTTTCCTTTCTTGAAAATTTTCAGGATCCATTAAAGTTCTTGGTTGTCATAGACATAGTTAATAGGATTCTGAGTGTTAATTTTGGATTAATATGTCATGATTATGTTGATTCACCTAGTTGGCAGTTTGCGATTAATTAAACTTGTTCTTAAATTCATTATACTTCAGATGAATTTTTCGAAGCTTAATTGAACGTATTTTATACAGGGGAAGAATTTTCTTGGGGAAAACAGGGGCTATGGAGGCGTGAGCAGATAAACAGAGCAGCAAAGCTAGAGAAACAGCTAAAAGCGAGATGGGCCGTTGATGGACTCATTGAGGAAGAACTCAATCGCTTTCGGGCCCAATACAACAGGGCCATAGTCCCAACTAAGCTCAAGGATGTGGCCCAATTAATCATGCCTAAATGGACTCCTTCACCAGAACTAGCCACATTAACTTGGTTAGGCGATTGGCGGCCCTCAACGATCTTGGACCTCCTTCAACACTTGGCCCACTCATCTGCTTTTTCAAAATCTTTACCAGATTCAGTTGCTATTGAAGTGGCATTACCTCAGTTGATCAACGAATTACGTATCGAAGAGGCGGTGATTGATGAAGAAATGGCAGAGATCCAGTCCAACTGTATCTTACATCTGCCATTTGGCCCAAATAAAGCCCAAAAGGGTGCTGCAATGGCTTGCATCCAATCTGAGTTTAAGAAGATCCATAGGGTTATTACCAAGGCCCAAAACTTGAGGCTTAAGGCAATGGAAATGGCAGTGAAGAAGGTGTTAAGCAGAACAGATGCAGCAGAGTTCTTGGTTGCTTTTGCTGGTATTCAAGACTTGGTTCACCAATGGGCTACGCAACACAAATTGAACACAGGCCCAGTTTCTATACGTACTAAAGCCCTGAAGTCTGGTAGCCCACTGAAGTAGGGCCAGAAACTTTTGAGCTTTACCTTAGCCAGTCTTGCCACTTGTGTAATATACTTCTAATATTTCAAATCCCAACACTTGAATCTTTTTGTATTTTAAAAATGACAATATACGAGTATAAGTACCATTTGTTCATATCTTGTCCTTTTATATTGGAAGAGTTTAAGTCATTGTAAAGAACTTTCAGACTATCAAATAAAATATAAATATAAATATTATTACAGATGTGAAACAACTACTAATTGATATAATAGGCGAAATAAATCAAAACAAACAAGAATATTGTGGAGAGGTTTGACACTTTAACACGATAAATAAGTTGCTAATAAGGGGTGTTTGTATGGGGAAAATATTTTAAGTCATATATAGTGTTAGGAATTTGATAGCAATTTGCCATTATAAGTTTAAGCGTTGGAAATTGTTAAAATTAAGAAAGGGAATGAATGGGAAGATCAATAAGTTGGAAGAAGGACCGTTTGGTGGAATTGATTAAACATTTTTTTTCTGAATAAATATAGAGTCAGAATGAATGATTTTGTGTTTATTGCTAAATTGACTAAACTTATCGATGGCAGAGATGAAATTTAAGTTTCTAAATTTCGATTAATTGAATATGTCGCCCTAAGTACTATTTCACGTCGTTCCCTATACGAGAGTATTAAAAATAAGTCACTAAGTAACATTTCAAGTTCATTATCTCTTTATAATTCTCTAATACTTCTAACAACGCCACCCCTTGACCACCCCTTCCCCACCAACCCAATCCTTGATAGTGTTTTTTTAAAATTACATATAAATATTGCCTACTCAAGAACGGGTTGGTAGCGATCAGACATCAACGCCAACGCGTTACACATCCCGTGATTTACCGGCGCATGCGCTAGGACGGTTCCATCGCTTCCGAGAGTTCTGGGCATCGTGATTGTCTTAGCGATATGAGCATCTAAGGTCACCCCGAGATCTGAATTATCCAAAAAAAAAAAAAACTTCTCCTTTTATTGAAAGAAATATACATCCTTATATTTCACTTTGTTCAGATAAACATTACTTGGGGCAACATGACGTTGTACTTCCACAAGCTCCACCATGACTTTCCGGAGGACATTCAAACACTCTCTTTTTAGCGCGTGTTCGGTATCCTCATCTATTCTCCGCTATATAAAAAGAAGGAACCACAACAACAAAGTAAACCAAAGCTAAAACGATTACACCTCAAGAAAAGCTTCGAATCTCTAAACCTCACAAAACCCTAATTTCATCATATAATCAATCTCTCAATTTTTCAGATTAATTGTTTTGTTTTGGTTTTGGTTTTACTAAGGGGCAGACGAGAATAAACAATGTCTGCAATTGTGTGCGGCAAGAGATCTTTCTTTGAAGATTTACAATCGCCGTCGCCGACGTCAGCGTCGCCGCCTGCTTCAAAGAAGATTCGTTGTTCTTCCTCCACCTCTCCGGTCCGCTTCTCGTCTTCGCCGCCGCCGCCGCCGTCCAATTTCATTGATCAGCTAAGAGCTTTGTTTCCTGATATGGAAACTCAGGTTTCCCCATTTTATTTATCTTGTTTTAGATCGCCTTTTGTTTTTTCCTGTTAGAATGAAATTGTTTGCAGTCTTATGGTAAATGGTAATTGCTCGATTATGTTTACTACGAACAATGTCAAGTATGTAAATGATTGTGATATACTAGGTGCAGAGACCAAAATATAGTTTTGCTGTTTTCTTTTTATACAGTTTCCATTGTATTGAGTCCTTTATGATGTAATACGGTTCAGAAACAATGGTAAATGTACAATTGATTGTGATAATAGTAGGTGCAGAGACCCAATTGATTGTTTTGCTGTTTTCTTTTTATAACAATTTCCAATATATGTACTCTTCAGCTTGCTGAGAAAGCTTTGGAAGAGTGCGGCAATGACTTGGATGCTGCTATTAAGAGGTTACATGAGCTTCACCTTGTCTATGCCGATGCAAAGACAGTTACTGATGGAGAGATGGATAATGGTATGCATTCAATAATTATTTCCCTATTTGGATGATTCTTTGATGCTCCAGATTTTTAGTTGTTACTCTTGCTTATTATTTATTGCATTATACATTGATATCCCATTTCTTAGGTTGGAAAGCTATGTGTACGAGAATGTGTTGATTCTCTCATTAATTTATGGTGTTGCATAATTGTTGGGAAAAGTAAAACTCTTTGCTTGCATCAGCAGAAGTAGATGGTCGGATCATTTGTTTGTGCTGATAAATGATGTTTTTGAATCAACATTAATATTCCTAAATGGTGTTTCGTGGCTGCCTTAAATGGACATCGATATTGGATTTTGTCAATTGTGTCAATCAACAATCAGTAGATGAAGCCTCAAATAGAAAATAGTCAGGGCTGGCTATAAGAATACTCTATATATATTCAGCTGTATTCGAGCCCATTTCATGCCAACACATGAGCAAGAAGGTAGCAATAAACTAAAATGAGATAGCAAGTGTTTTTTCTATCTCCATAACTGCATGTCTCTACCGGTGTGTGTTTCTGTGGAGTTGTACGAAACTATTGGTGAGAGCTCTCAGGTGTTCTAGATAAGTAGCCCCTGATGTATCTATTTGTTATAAAAAAAAAATTAAGACCACCTTTTTGTCTCCACTTTTTGGTCCTTATTGATTACCATGCTATTTCTCGCGAATCACAAACCTAACTAATCAAGCCTCATGCAGGAGAAAAACCAACTAATGGGCCAGATGTTCGATCTGAAGGTCCTCTCCAGAATAATCTTCCAGCTGATGGTGCAGAGTGGGTGGAGTTGCTTGTCCGGGAAATGACGAGTGCTACAAGCATAGATGATGCTAGGGCTCGTGCCACAAGAGTGTTGGGGAGCCTGGAGCAATCAATCAGTGTGCATGCTGGTGCAGAAGCAGCTCAAAATGTTCACAAGGTTGGTATTGGAATGGCTTGGCTATTTTATCTAGGTTTGAACTTTGAGCTAGGATATTATTTTGATGTCATTGTAGGAGGAGAACTTGCTGACATCCGCATATTTCCCTTTTCTGCTACATTTACTAAGCTTAAAACCTAAAAATATGCCGAGTATGCCGATGCTACTTAATGAGCATTCTCAATAAGAGTTTTTAGTGCAGTATGTCTTTGCTTTATTGTGGTACTGTAGTGCTTCATGGGTCCAAGTACAACAATGATACTCATGTTTGGTAATTTACCAGGTTGACCTCCTAATTTACCGACGTTCACCTATAATTCTTTTGGATGTTGACCATATCACTTTTTCCCCCCAGGAAAATATGATGCTGAAGGAGCAAATTGAAGTGTTTCTTAGAGAAAATGCCATTCTCAAACGTGCTGTTTCCATCCAACATGAACGTCAAAAAGAGTATGATGATAGAACCCAGGAAGCGCAGCAATTGAAGCAGTTGATCGCTCAATATCAGGAACAAATAAAAACTCTTGAGGTAAAAACTGGAACTTTAGAGACCATTTTTTCCTGATGTGGCTCACCTTCTTCATCTGACCTCTGTAGTTTAATTGATGTTTACTGGCGGTGATCTTATTGCATTTCTCATATTATTAAATGAACACTTATTCTGATACTTTTTAGTTGGTTAGACTGCATTGTCTGCATTGCAGTAATATTCTCCCTCCGTCGCATGTCATGAATGCAGGCACAAAGTCCAAGTTAAATTGAATTTTATGCTATATCTGTAGTGGTTAAAAATTCTTTAATAGTTACTGAAAAGTTGGTTTGATAGAGAGAATATGATGTTTAATTTTGATAACTAAATGAATTTATTTTTTTGAATTTTGTGAAAGTCGTATTGATTAACTATTTAATACTACTATATAATTGCAAATAGTTATTTTGTCAGCTCCATGGTCTTAGTATAGTTTCTCTTGGCATTAGGCTGACTAATCTCTGTTTTGCAACCTTTGCATCTGCTTGAAGCTTTTAATGAATTTTACTTCATAAAAAAAATTGCAAGTATTCTTATCGTACCGAAATGCAAAGAGTATTATAAACTGGGACAGACAGGGTATAATATATGTTATACCATAGATCTTCAGAGTTATAATTCTACTTTTGAGAGTGTCTGCTATACTTGTTTATGTTGGAAGCCGAAGAGATAATCGAGAAAAGTGCAAGATTTTACTCTAAAGAACGATTCATTGAGAATGTACTTCTATATTGTTTTGTGAAATATTCTATGGTCATTACTTCAAGCTAGTAGCACCTGTATTTTTTAGATAAAAGAAAAAAATTGGTATAAAGTTTTGCATTACAGCTATTTTGCAGTGCACGTGTATTATACTTTCCTCCTTATTCTTCAGACCCAGTGTACTTAAGTAATTTTGTGAACCACTGCATAGTGCCTCATCCATATGCAGAGAAGAGTATAAAGTATTCTTATGTTCCCTTTATTCTCTATTGAATGAATGCAAACAAGATTGTCTACTCAGAATTCCTAATTCGATGATCATTGTTGCAGGTGAATAATTATGCTTTGACAATGCATTTGCGCCAGGCTCAGCAAAGCAACTCTATTCCGGGACGCTTCCATCCAGACATCTTCTAGTGTTGAGGCTAGTCCAGTTAAAGCTGTGGAACATACAAAGAAACAGGCCTGTTGGCATCTTGTCAGGCGTGGTATATGATGTAATAAGCGAACTCTATATTAATATTGTTTTTATTAGATTGAGAAAAGGTTTGCGCGTTGAGTTGAGGCCACTTTGGTTGATGACCCTGATTAAGTAGTGTTGGAATGGGCATCATCCAAAGGGCGTAGGCCTCAAATGTGCTAGTTCTAAAGGGATATCAGGAAACTGGAGATGAAATATGCTGATTTCGCTTTCTGCTATTCATATTCCGATGCCTCTAGTCATTTCCGGTGCAAAATCACCCAGTTGATGACCTGTTCTTTATTAGTAGGCTCAGTTTGTTATACAATTTTGGGCGATGGATGAGTTGCATTCTATCTGTAATTGTTTTCCCGTGTTTGAGGAGGGTACCTTGATGGTACACGAATATCGAGTAGTGAGGTTTTGCTTGTTCATGCTGGGGTTTTAGTCCTGTGCTGGCAGCCAATGCTACCTTGAAGGGAAAAGGTTTTCCTATTCACGGTGTTGGACCAATGTGAGATCAGAAGTGTTACCCTCGTTTAGTTCTTTCTATGGTGATAACTATCTACTTTGGCAGACGAACAAAGTACTTATGTTTCTAGCAACAAGGCACCTGGGGTTAGTTGTGATTGAAAATTTCTTTAGCAAAAATAGCTGGATTTGATAGAGAATTAATTAGAGAGGCAAATTTGCATACTGATTCTGGTTGGAGTGAGTTCACTTGATTCCTTTGACACATTCAAATTGAAAAAGACCTAACAGCAAGTTTTCTTGAATCTAAAGTCAACCAAAACAAGAAAAGAAATTAAGTCAGCGAGTTGTCACCTACTAACTGAAAAGGTCCAAAATATCATTTGAGTATTATACACTGAAATCTTTTTTTTTTATGCAGTGAACTTTTTGGTACTTATACAGCGAGGAGAAAAACAAATAATTACGAGTTCCTCGAACGTGTTAAAAGTTACCAAAAGCATTCTATAAAATTGAGCCTCATTCCCTCCTTATAACTCGAGTTTCTTTTGACCTCCAGTCCAGCAGCACAATCTATGAGGCAATATTTTGTGTTAGAACCTGAAAAGTTTTTCTGTGATAGTTGCTTTTAAAATTGTAATTTATGGATTTTTCTATGCCCAGTTTCAAGTCTACTATAATAGAATAATTAGTGATTTTCTGGTGATTCTCAGGTATGTTGTGTTCTAGTTGTCTGAAAAGTACCAAGTATAATGATATTGCCAATTAGAATCAACAATTATGAATATTTTATTTGTTTTATCATAATACATAAAGCTTCAATTTTTTTGTGGTAAGATGTTTAATTCACATAGATTCTGTGTCTTATTAGAAAAGGTCAAAGAATTAACTAAATTTAGTCTGGAAAAGTGTGTTACCAGTGAAACTTGTTATTTTCAAATTTCAATGGGTAAAAGTAATAAGTTATTTTTTCTTATCTATTTGAGCTTTGATGGACATAGTTAATTCATATTTATGTTAGTTTAAAATAATAAATATCTCATAAAATCAATCGAGATGTGTGCAAGTGTCATGAACCATGCTTATATATATATATATATATATATATGTATGTATGTATCATGTATGTATGTATTCGTTAACTAATTTTAGGGGGTATTCAATTAGGATTTTAAAAGATTTTTTTGGAATAAAAAAATCATGTGGTATTCAATTAAGATTTTTAAACAATCTAAAAAAGTCTTGTGATATTCAATCAAGACTATTATGATTTTTTTAACATAGTGTTCAAATCTAGTGGTATTCGATTAGAATTTTAAAAGACTAACAAAAAGTCTTTTGGTATTCAAAATCTTAAAATTTCGAAAGATTTTTTTAAAATATGGATTTTGGAGGACTTTTTAGTGGAAGGTATAACTAACAAATCATATAAACAATCCCAGTCTAACCTATCAGACTTTTTCTCATTCTCAAATTTCTATTTCATATTTTTTTACTTTTATAAAAATATGGATTTTTTTCTTACCTCTCCTCTACCGCCCTAACCCCACCTACCCCCGACCTCCCACCCCGTCCTCAAATTTCTATTTCATATTTTTTGTTACTTTTATAAAAAAAATTATTAAAAATATTAAATTTTATCTTATCTCCCCCTACCCCGCCCTACCTCCTCCCAGCCCTACCTCAATCTCAATTTTCTTAATTTTTATTTTTTTACTTTTATAAATAATTTATAAAAATATGAATTTTTTCCTTACTCCAATACCCACACCTACCCCTACCCCCTTCGCTCTACTCACACTTACCCCCTCCACCCCACCCCATTCTCAAATTTCTATTTCATATTTTTTTTATTTTTATAATAAAATATGGAATTTTTTCTTACTTCCCCCTACCGCCATAACCTCGCCTACCCCAACCCCACCCATCCTCAAATTTATATTTCATATTTTTTTGTTACTTTTATAAAAAAAATTATTAAAAATATTAAATTTTATCTTATCTCCCCCTACCTCACCCTACCTCCTCCCAGCCCTACCTCAATCTCAATTTTCTTAATTTTTATTTTTTTTACTTTTATAAATAATTTATAAAAATATGAATTTTTTCCTTACCCCAATACCCACACCTACCCCTACCCCCTTCGCTCTACTCACACTTACCCCCTCCACGCCATCCCATTCTCAAATTTCTATTTCATATTTTTTTTACTTTTATAATAAAATATGGAATTTTTTCTTACTTCCCCCCTACCGCCCTAACCTCGCCTATCCCAACCCCACCCATCCTCAAATTTATATTTCATATTTTTTTGTTACTTTTATAAAAAAAATTATTAAAAATATGAAATTTTATCTTACCTCCCCCTACCCTCCTCCCGCCCTACCCTAATCTCAAATTGTTATTTTATATTTTTTTTACTTTTATAAATAATTTATAAAAATATGATTTTTTTTCTTACTCCCATACCCACACTACCCCCTCCACCCTACCCACACTTACCCTTTCACCCTCATACCATCTTGATCCGTCCATCTTAGCCCATGTAAGTTTTGGGTGGGTGGTTGGACATTGACTTATCTACAACTTCAACACATCTTGACCCGTCTAACTTCCGCCCAAACGGCCCATCTGCCACCCCTAATTGTAACCCTCAAGCCATATGAACAATTCAACTGTAATAGGAGAAAACAGGAGATCCTTACATTTGTTTGTGCTATTTTATTTTACTTTGGTTGAACTATTTGGTACTTTGGTTGAACTATTTTGGGTTATAATTTTGTTGAACTATTGTTATTGTAATTTGGTTAAACTTTTTATTGTTATTTATAGAATTAAGTAATATTTTAGACAATTAATGAGAAAGAATGGTTAATGGAACTTGAAATACTATATATTGTTATTTTAGAAGTATAATAACGGCTTTTGATATATTTTACATTTAAAACTAGTGATGAAAAAATATAAAAAAGTGGTGATGATGAGAGTAAAAGGATTGGAGAAAAAAAATTCACGTGGTCCTTTTAAATCTTTATAAATTTTATGATAAATCTTTTAAAATCCAAACATAAAAAATTTTGATTGTCAAAATAATCATTTAAAATCATAACAATCTTAAATAGTCATTTAAAATTCATAAGACTTATTTATCCCAAAAAAGTTTTAAAATCCCAATTGAATACCCTCCTTAATTTAAGAGAATTTGTAGTGTGACGTGTTGTATAATTGGAACCCATATGGCAACTGAAGCGCGAGTGGTTCGCACCTCCTCCTGTCCATTAGGAAAATCAATTCCCAAATGGCTACGAAGTAATATAAAATGAGCAAAAATCAAATGCTTCTCTATCTTGTTGTTGTAGCCATGAACTCTACGGCAATGGCAATATATGCTGGCACAGCTTCTCTCTCTCTCTCTCCTTCACTTCCTCCGACCGCTCCCATCTACTTTCTTCTCCAACAAGTTGTACAATAAGAAGATTTCCGCACGACGTTTCGGAAGATTGGTGGTTACCGCTGCAGCTGATTATTACTCTACTCTTGGAGTCCCAAAATATGCTAACAATAAAGAAATCAAAGATGCTTATCGAAGGTTAGCTCGCCAGGTACTGAATTATTTGTTCCAAGATATTGGAAGCCACAAGATTGAAGTCAGTGTTAATACTAAGATGGGTAACTTGGCGTAAGCTGTTTTCATGAATTCTACTTCTTCTGACTGTCATTGTGAATTGAAATAGCAAACATGAACGATAACAGGTTAATTTTCTGAAATTTTTGATAATTTGGCACTCTTAGATTGGAATGTATAGGTTTGTTTAACCGAGTTTCTGGTGAGGGTTACTAGACATTAATACATAAGCTGCATTTTGTTCATTCAAGCAACATGTAGTTGATAGTAGGAAACTAAACTAGCAGGATATCTTATGGTCTTTCAATGGGAACAAGCGGGGAAGTCGAAGATTCCTAGGGACATGCCTGAGAATGAAATAACTGAAGTCCAGAACATATGTAGATTGTGTTGCAAACATTCTGATGATGAATATTTGCAATGAACTCGTGAATAGCACAATGTTTCATTTTTAGTCTTCAATGAACCTTTATTAGATGATAATTGGCACCTTCAATGCTTACTTTTGATCACGTATGGAGGGGATCTACCACTACACGTCATGAAGAATCACCCACTCTATGAGATAGTGCCCTTGTAATTATAATTTTGAATTCTCACAACAATTTCCCTTGCCATGGAACCTTTTCCCACCCCATACTGACAGGGCTTTTTATTTCTGCACATTAATAGCAGACGAAAACCTTAGACATTTTATTTATGAAGGATCATGTCGTATGATTTTCATCTTCATCGTAAACTTTTCACATATTACTCGTAAAATTTTACCTTATCAATCTTTTTTTTCCATTATCTATTTGAAAATATAACCCACACTTGGCTGTTGGTCTCATTTTGAGAGGTTGGAGCAAGATGTTTGACACTCCAAGTTGAAAAAAATCTTCCAATATTTTTGAAGGCATTGGTTACTAATGAGTATGTCACATCAAAGTTCCAACAGACAAAATAAGGGAGTACTAGTCACTCCTCCTTCTATGAATTTTCTGATTTTAGTAGCAAAATCTGTCAAACAATATCATCTCCAATTTCAGGAATAATCACCGTAGACTTGCTACTTCCTGTTATATCTCTCCCTTCTGTTGAAATTCTGGTAAGTATGATAGAAACTACTGACTTTGCTTTTTCCAACTTCTGTAAATGCCTCCCGTTTCTTCCGAAACCAGTCTCATACGTCGAGACAAACCGAAGATGTTAGATCTGTCAAAAGATACTCTGCTGATAAAAAACAATTCACTTACCTCCAGCACTTCAAAAGTTTTGTTCCAAAAATATCACACCTCTACCCATAGTACCCTGTTAAACTACACCACATCCACCTTTCTAAGTTACTCGGTGAATGTACGTAGAGAGACACAGAGTAGGGACAAGATAAGGGAGGATTGCTGGATTAAGAAATCACAAAGAAATATTGACAAGAGAAAGAAACAGAGTAGGGACTAGCAAAATGGAATTTAGGAGGGGAAAGGAAAGAAAAGATTATCAGTATGAGGTCGAGTTGCTGGAGAACCCTATTGGAGGTAGGGGAATGAAAGTACAAACGTTCCCAGAGAGAGAGAAAATAAGCCATTGTGCCCAATACACCTTGATTCAAATCCAGTGTTTAATGAAATACCAGAAGATACAAAAGTAGACTGTCATTTCATCCGATAAAAGATTTTAATTGGGTGCATTTGACATGTTATGGTAGCGTGAGTAATGACATACTAAATGTTCTTACAGATCACTCTGTAGCTCCAGAATTGAGTATATTTGTGGCAAGTTAGGAGCGTACAATATGTACTCCAACTTGAGGAATAGTGTTAAGAATGTTAATTTAAGAAGTTGTAAATACAACAAGAATTCATACGTTATAAATATGAATACGTTTAGAATTTTGTGTTTAGAATTAGGGATCCTTTATTTACCTTTTTTGATTACTTATAGACATGACTTAAACCAAACATGCTAGGCAGAATAATAAAGCAATTCATTCCCCAAACATGCCAGGGATCCAGGATTTTCATTGAGGGTGTTCGAAAATAAAAATGTAGTACCTGGGATTTGAGCTTGGAACCTCAAGGTAAAGTTTGAACCCCCTAAACCACTGAACCAACATCTTCTCTTGTTTTTGGGGTATTCAAATATGTACATAAAATAATACCTTATATATACGGTGTAATTTTTTGCGGAGGGTGTTCGGGTGAACACCCTCCGCAGGACCTAGATCCGCCCTTGGGTGGGTTTGCTTGGGTTATCTGTTGCAAATTCATTGTATATTTTGCTTATTATATAAAGATAGGGAATTCAAAAAGTCGAAATCGGGAAGATGAGAGTCCTTTCTCTGGTGGTATTCGGTGGGTGGCGAAGGAAACTGATAGACAATAATTTTCTGCTTAACGCCGCAAGAGTTGATGTGTGGCGTCAGTTGCGTAACATTGCAAGAGTTAATGTATGGTGTTAGTGGTCCAAGAATGGATTTTACGAGAGATGGGCCAAATGGGCTCTACTCCAATTCAGACATACCGATATATGGGTGATTGAGAAAGTTTTTCTAGTTTGTTTCTTATTCTTCCAATTTAGGAAGACTTGTTGGAAAGTGCCGATTGGGTTGGTCCGGCCATGAAAGGCATGAGAATCTTTGGGCATTGCTGGTCGCTGCCAACTTCTAAGAAAAGGTATTTGAGGCATTCATCAAACCCCATCTTTCTATTTGCACCGATGTGTATACTACTGAGAACACTAAAAGTGATACTTCTTCAAATTGTGACTTAGGTTGTTTGGGCATTTGAGCTCCAAGTGACAACAGAAAAGTAACCTTGTGGCTGACCATATATATGCATTTTCCTTTGATATCACAAGTTGCTATTATCAATTCCCATTCATATTTCAATTATTTATGCTACTCTTTAATCTGAGTTTTGTGCGGTTGGGACTGCCTTTATTCATGAAGTAGCTTAGACTGAAAGATGCTGATAATGTGTAATGAATCACTAGTCTGCATACGTTATCTTTTTCATTTGTGATTGTTTACTTCCTGTACGCGTCCATAACATATATACTCTAGCAGGATGACTAATCTTACAATTACATGCTACACTTTCACCCAGTTCCCCACTAATCTGTTTCTAACCTTTGATATTGTTTTATAGTATCACCCTGATGTCAACAAGGAACCTAATGCACCAGAAAAGTTTAAGGAGATTAAAGATGCTTATGAGGTAAATATGGAAATTTACTTTTTGTAACATCTGATCCCAGTCAGTTTTTCTTATTTCCTTCTAAAAATATTGATCTTCAGGTATATGAGGCTTTTATACAGATTCCTCGTATTGACATCTTTATGTACCCCCTCTCCCCTTTGCTTGGTGGAATTACTGTTTATCTATTTATTCAATCTGTTTATTCGTTTATCTACCTTGGAAACTGCATTGGTTGTCTGCTAAACCCCGAGCGATCCGTTTCCTCGTGTATTTAGAAATTGTCTGCCTTTAAACTAAGATGTGCTATGTCTTAGCTTTTAAACTATCTAAAGGTTTAGAATCCCTGTGTTAGTATTTTCATATTTTGACATATTTCTCTTTTGTTTTTAATTCTTTTGGAGACTCTGAAGTTTAACTTTCCAGGTACTATCAGATGACAAAAAAAGAGCATTATATGATCAATATGATGAAGCCGGGGTGAAAAGTACTGTAGGGGCCGGAGGCGGTGCTTACACGGTATGCCATAAATTCTTATTTTTTATTTTCAGTGTGACACTACTTCTGTTATTCCAAAGGAATTATCTTAATTTCCTTTTAGTCCTTTCCAAAATTAATATCCACTTTCTTTGTAAGGGAAGTTTTAAGTCATGTTATCGAACACACAGTGTATGGCCAACTTTTACTCTTCTTATGTAACTTATATTTTATTTGTCAATAAATTTAATGGCCCAGCATGTTACCCATAAACAACTCATTTTCAACCTTTTTCTTAGTTCCCCTGCCAATTCCAAGTAGGGCTATGAAATTGGGACTAAGGAAGAATATCATGGCTTATAAAAAAAAGTTCCAAATATGGTGATCTTAATTTTTGTCACATGGAAACTTGTCAACTTCTGATGGGAAGTGTCAACGTTTGCTTTTGCTCAATATTGTATGTTTAGTGAGAAAATGGCCAAATAACCCCCAATGTTTGACCAAAATCCCAACTACACACCAAGTCTTTGCGGGGTCCTATTACCCCCCGGTCATTTTAAAAGTGGAATATTTACACCCTAAAAAAGTCACACTCACATATGTGTTAGCTGGTGCCGCGCACGCGCCTGACACCTGGAAATTTCATTTTTTTATTTTTGATTTTGCCTGATGCTCCTTTTTTTAAAACAACCCAACATCCCTTAAAAAGAAAGAGAAAAAGAGAGATGAATAGTACTGCTTCGGTTTCTGGGTTTATTATTTAACTTTTTTATTTCGTTCCTTCATCTTCTTCAACTAAAATTCCTCAGCTCCGTCACCCCCCTCACTGTTGCTTCTTCTCCAGCGGACCTATGCCATCTCCGTTGAGTCCAATCAGCCACTCTACCACGAACCATTGCTTCCCCTATCCCTCTCCATTTCTCTCCCTCGCTGGCAAAGTTGCCGACGAGATCCAGCGAACTCCACCATTGTACACCCCATGCACCACCCAGCGCCTCCACTTCATCTCCCTCTCTCATCCTTCTCCGTTTTCTTCCGGTTGCCGCCTGTCGGATTTGACCACCGGACGGCCGGTGATGACGACCACTAACCACAATTACTTTATCTCCACACCAACCAAACGCCCTTCTCCCTTTCCCCCTATGTTAGTCGTTGTTGGAACAAACCAACGCCACCAACGAACAACCAAATAGCCCCTCCTTTCCGCTGCCATTTGCGGCGTGGCTCAGCTGAAAAGTTTTCAACATATTAAAAAGGAATAGGGAAATCTTTTTTTAGAAATGAGTTAGAAACAAATAACAACAACAACATACCCAGTAAAATCACACCACGTGGGGTCTGAGCAGGGTAGAGTGTACACAGACCTTACCTCTACGTTGATAGGTAGAGCGGCTGTTTCCGGGAGACCCTCGGCTCAAGACATAGCATAATCACAATCAAAGCAAGCGAGTTAGAAACAAATAAGGAAAAAATAATAATTAATAATACATATATTTATGAAAAGAATTAAAAATAAAGTTTTAATATTATTTTTGGTGCTCACTCTCTCAAGAGAGTGGCATACACTCACTTTGCCACGTAAGCATTTAGGGAGGTAAATATTCCACTTTTAAAATGACCGGGGTGATAGAAACCCCACAAAGATTTGGTGTGTAGTTGGTATTTCGGTCAAATATTGGGGGCTCATTTGACCATTTTATCTATGTTTAGTTCATGCTTTTCTCTAATTATGCAAGGGTTTGGAAGTAGTATTTCCTTGGTGACTTTTAGGTGTGCCATCTATTTTAGCAAGCAATTCTATTATGTTCTTGTACTATAGCTTACATACACAATATCTGCTAGTTTTGGGAATTATAGGTTGCCAGTATTTGTCCCTCCCGCAACTGTGAGTGCTAATTTTTGCCTTTTCTTCTTCCCATCCCACTTGAAGAGGAAAATGTATTACATTATAAATTGAGAAGGTTCATAGAATTCTTTGGTTTCATTCAATTGCCATTCCTCCACCTTCCACGTGAAAAGGAGAAAAGGTATTTGTTAGAATAGGATTATGATTTCATATATAGTATTCTACTAGAAAAATGATTGTAATGTAGAATAAAAATAGGATTTCATATATAGTATCCTACTAGGAAAAAGATTGTAATTGAGTGTCTATAAATAGAGCTCAGTGTAATCATGTAGATACAACAATTCAATAATATATTTTCTCTCATAATTTCTCACATGGTATCAGAGCTTCTACGATTTTGGTAGAGAATCAAAGAGTTTCCGCTGCCGGCGGGCGACATTAGTCAATGTGTGTCGCCAGTCTGACCAAAGATAATGGTAGAGTGAAGATTGTAGAGCTTTCAGATATTTCTAAATAAAATATTCTCCTTCAAATAGAATATTATCACCTAAAAAAAGTAGGCGTGAACAGTACCACATGAACAATGTTTTTCCGCCGTAAATAGTAATTTCGGCGTGATTATTTACCAGATTCCGATCTTCGGAACTAGGGTTACGAAGATTCCAGATTGTTTCAGGCCATTCTTTTAAGAATTGTTTTTACTGTCAGGATCGCACAGAGATTCCGAGCTGACCCATACCACTTTCTTCGAGGTTCGACAACTTTTCCGGCGTAATTTCTTTTCCCGTAGGGTCGTGTCATCATTCCGATCCTACCAATAAAATACCATCACATTTTTGTTCCTCAATTCCGACTTTGTGTCCCGTAGGGTCGTGCCATCATTTCGATCCTACCCAAAAAATATCATCACAATGTTGTGCCTCAATTCCGGCGACTGTTTTGTGTCCTCTTCTAGAGCATTGGTAAGAAAGTATCCGTTGTGCAATATTCCAGCGAAATTCAAAAAAAAAATCACCACCGCACATAATTTTTCCGATAGTGGCTAGCGTCGCATCTATATCCAGTTGTGTTGTGCAGAATCCACCACCACCACAACATAATCATATTCAAGCTAGTGAGAAACTAATTGTTGTTCAAATTTCCAACAATTTCGGGAAAGCAAATCAGTCACCGTGCAATATTTTCAGTGACAACATAGTTGTCCGCGTCAAAATTACTTTCGGGTAGTGTTGCGCAAATTCCAACACCACCACGAGCTAGATCAATCCCTTATGACCAAAACCCAGTCAA
This sequence comes from Przewalskia tangutica, assembly GCA_029844215.1. NCBI lineage: Eukaryota > Viridiplantae > Streptophyta > Magnoliopsida > Solanales > Solanaceae > Przewalskia > Przewalskia tangutica. The sequence goes on from CM056734.1 coordinate 11,215,250, forward strand.
CGGCTCTGCCAAATACCCACTCACGCGCCACCACGTGCCGCTTGAAGTGCCCGCTCCGGTTAGCGCATCAGATCCACTCGCCCCGCATGCACCTTGCGTCGGCCACTTCATGATGTGAAATAGTCTCCCAGAGTCTGGTTTAGAAAATTCAGCACAATAATTCAGGAGTTTGGCATGACTCGTACTAAAAATCTTAGCAGGAAGTATTTGTGAAGTCGAGTGATCAGCTTGCAGATATGTTCACCAAGTCCCTCACTGGTCCTCGTATTAATTACATCTGTAACAATCTCGGTACATATAACTTGTGTGCACCAGCTTGATGGGGAGTGTTAGAATAGGAATAAGATTTCATATATAACATCCTACGAGGAAAATGATTGTAATGGAGTGTCTATAAATAGAGCTCAGTGTAATCATGTAGATATAACAATTCAATAATATATTTTTCCTCATAATTTCTCACATTATTAGTTCTAGTAAGATTATGAATAAAAAAGAATAGAATTTTTCATGTCTATAGATAAATGTATTATCATTTCGAAAGTAGAATGCCAAATGATGAAAGAAGTTGAATCACAATGATGGTTTCTGTTCACTTTCTGTTTTTTTTGTTTGTTTTTGCATTCAAGCCGAAAGAATGGGGTTTGTTTGATGTAGGAGTGGGAGTTGGAGTTGAGTCTAAGTAAATGTGTCAATGCATAAAGGTTGCATTCCCAGATGCTATTCTTCTAATTTATTATTTACTTGTCCAAAAAAGGGTAAATGAGTAGGTTGTAGAAGAAAGTGGGAATATACATAATAGTTGCATGGTTACATGGAAATCTTTAACCTAATCTGTTTCTTTTTTTTTTTTTGGTGAATTCTACTGCAGACAAATCCTTTTGATCTATTTGAGACATTCTTTGGGCCTTCTATGAGTGGTTTTGGAGTGGATGGATCTGGATTTGGAACGCGTCGCCGCAGTACTGTTACCAAGGGTGAAGATCTACGGTGAGTCAGGAGCTGATTGGAATAATTTGACACTTAACAGCTTCCTTAGAATTCATGGGTTACCTATAACAATAAGGTTTTGGCCACAACACAAGTGTGTCGTTAACCATGAGCAGAAAGCTGTTTCTGATAACTAATATGCTACCATAGTATAACAGGTAAACTTAGGAAGAATATAGCCTGTAACCGATTTTATACCAGTGGTGGAACATAGTTCCCTTAGAATGGTAATTTGTAGAATCAAGGAACTTCTCGAAATCACGGTCACAATTATTGCTAACCATGAGGGGAAAGTTCATTCTGACAACTTGATAGGCTACCATAGTATGATTGGATGATTGGCAAAACTTAGGAACAGCGAAGTCTCTAACTCCATTTAAAAGTAAAGCTGGAGTCTTCATTAGGAATCAGTTGTTATCAGATATCATTTATATTCATGTTATTGATCTGTATTTATGACCTGCAGAAAAAGTAGAGTATAATATCAGCAAACTTTTGTGCTTGAAATGGTTTGTACATGAATTGCAAGTATGCGTTTCTTTAACATATGAATCCCTGACATAAAGAAGTATGCAAAGTTCAAACTGGATTGGCTAATGGTGTATACTTGCACAAATGAAGCATACAATATTATCCTAGGAACAATGTGTACTTTAGAAGAATAAAAGTAGAAATAGATAGACACTGTTTCCTATGCACTACGAGTGTGCAGATTAAATGATATAACGACAAGCCTAATAGAGTTTATTTACACTTCCCTGCCTTTCAATTATGACATGAAATTAGAATTTTCATTGGAGCTGAAAAAGAATTCGAGCTTTCACATCTTGAAACTTGTGAAGTTTGTGCGGGAACTGGGGCAAAGGTAGGCTCCAAAATGAGGATATGTTCAACCTGTGGTGGCCGAGGTCAAGCTATGATAACCGAACAAACACCTTTTGGCATGTTTTCTCAGGTAATAGCATATACATCTATTCTTTTGGTGATCTCAATAGTTTAATTACATTTTTATAGAAATTTCTTCAGATTTGATTCAGTTATTTCTTTATCACTTTCAATTGATGACAGAATAAGTTTTCTTTGTCTAAAAGTAAGTTACTGGATCCATATCTTCTAGAGCAGCATTATTTGGTATTACAGAATGAGTCTGTTTTTCAGTAGTCCTGATTCATTTTTAAGAAAACCAATATGTTTGCTATTGTATGTAGAGAGGATCAGCTGCTAAATAGGGGTATCAATTTTAGCCCATACAAGTATAACCTTCCCCAACCTATCTAATCTGGATGGGTTGGGAATAAATTCATTCATGGATCAATTTTGGGCACAACCTAAATTAAATCATCTAAATTTGTCAAAACGTTTTTTAAAAATAGAGCAGCCGTTTTCTTGCTGCTTCGACTATAGAGCAGCCTTCGGGCTTTGCCTGCCCTTTCTAATCCAAAATTCCGGCTCGGCCCGGGAAAGCGCTGGCAACAACTGAAAGGAAGGGGTCCATGTAGCTGGTGTGTCCGCCCCCTTTTTCGTTGCTTATGTTTGACATGTTGTGTTCATCCACTTTATTTAACTAGTAAGTAAAGAAAAGGATGTTGTAACTTGATTTGGTAACTAAACAAATTATAAGACAAACAAAAAAAAAACAGATGAAACGTGATTTTGAATTAAGTGGGTCAGGTTATGACTAAATGTTTGGCCCAAATTGATTCATCTTGACGCAAGTGAATTCTGGGTGGTTTAGTTACGATCCATATGTATAACTCAACCTGTTTTAACCCGGAACAAATTTGGCCCAACTTGCCAATTTGATACTCCTACTGCTAACCTGGTCCTTTTTGGAACACTGGGTTTTACCTGAACAGCATTACTCCTGATATTGCCTAGAATTAACTGTGAGGCTGACTATACATGTTATAGGAGATCAGGTGGTTTCTGGGTTGTGTTTAAAATTCTCTATTTAAGGGATAGCTACACCTTCAAAGAGGCTCCAAAAGTTCTTAGAAAGATTTACAATGAAGGGATGATTCAAAGAGATTTGAACAGTTTGAACTAATAAGGTCTTTCCAACCCCTATGGTACAAGCGCTTCTGAACTGATGGTGCTAAAACTGTGATTGAAATTAAATATATCTTTTTTTAAAAGTAACTTAAATTAAATACGCCGTACTTAATAGAAATAATTGTGGCTGAAATGAACTAAAATTCTTTAGCTTGCTTTTCACAGAGCTAGCATCTAGGATGTGGTGAAAGTTTTCATTATTGAAGAAATCAAGTGTAAGGCTTAATTTGCATTTTTAGTTGATTGGAAAAGTAAATAGTCAAATATAATCTAAAATCATGTAGCAAAGTAAATAGTGCACCTCTTTTTTTTTTTTAATTGAAAAATGGAATAATTGATTCTACCCCATACTATATAAAAGCCCCTTTATGTTTCTTAACCTATAATATGCGGGAAGAGGAAATCCTTTTTAAAGGGTGTTCACTGAAACATATCCAATGGCTTCTCCCTCTATTACCAGTGGATCTCGCTGTAACGACTTCGGGCATGGCCAGCTCCCATAGTGTGACGGGCGGCAGTTTGGGTGGGGCATGCAACTCAGAGAATTAGAGCAGGTGATTAGGAACTACAATTAAGTCTTAGGATCCCTCCTCTATACAATTGTCCCCAAGGAAATACTTATCACTCTGAGGATAGGAGAACTGTGCTCTGAATTCACTCACGGCATCGGAGGTTAGAATTTCTCCTCGCTCAAAAAGGAAACCCTGTTGCTCTGGGTGTATGAAAATTGTGATCAGTTCAAGTAAACCAAAAGTCATGGCACTTGGGTGTTGAAATGAAGATCTCATCTACAGTCAGTCCAATCCTGTGGCATAAAATTTTACTCTTTTTTCTGCTTTGCAGCTAAACCTACGGAAACTCCAGTAAATTCAGATTCAATTGCAGCACAAACTGATGAGTCATCAGAAGATCAAGATGATCCATTGAAGTAGTTAACAGATTTTGCTGGGTAAATTTCTTGATTGTTATCCTTTAATTAGGAATTTTCTTGGAAAGTATTTAGTTCTTGGTTATTTAGTCTTCCACTTGAAAGAAGCTTATGTTGTTAGAACAACCGACCACATAATTCACCTATTTTCTGTCTAAAACCATGGGTAGATCCCATGATCATAAACCATTTAAGTGGGTTTGCTCTATGAATTCAGCAACCTTGCCAGAAGATAGACATACTTACATTCACAGAGACATGTAGAATGACCATTTACTTGTGTACGGGTGTATACTTTAGCTCGATAATGGACTTTGGTTTACCAATAAAATTTGCACCAATGGTATCACCCTGACACTTCTAATAGCATCCCATAATTCTGCAATAATTGATCTGAACCACGTTTTCTTTGGTTTTTCTTGAAAGCTCAAGTGCTCTAAAAAAACCTCTGTTGCGAATATTTGTTGCTTCTAAGTAAAGGTTTGTGATTGCAGGTCTGTCGTAAATGGTGCACTAAAATGGTTAAGAAACAACCTTTAGTCCTCAGATATGGGATACTGCCTGGACAATCCTCTTCTATACGACAATGTCATTGAATTTTATGTGCTTCAAAATAGCCATTATAGCATCTTGCGGCCTTTCATTTCTCAGAATATTTTCTTTTTGTTGATTCTGCCCGAGAAATTGAATCCAGCCACCCTATTCTTTTAGGAAACCTAATCCTTCGCCCTTGTAAATTCTGGCAATACGTTTTCCCCACCTCAAAGAAGTCCGATGAGTTGGATTCTAACAGCTATTTTTGTCCCTCATAACAAATACTCCTATTTTCACATTATGCTCTAGCATGACTTTTTTCTTTGTAAAACTTATGCCCCGCTAAACATAGGTTCTATTGCTAAATGGCAAATATTAAAGACCAGCCATTTGAAGGGGAAAACGTGCAATTTCTTCTCTTTGTCCACCTTTTGAAAATGATTTGCGGTGCATATCATTTGATAGTTCCAGATGTTAAAAATATTTTATTTTCCTCATAATACTTTACAATCAAAGATCGCATAAAAAACAAGGTGACTCGAATAAGCCAACGCGAATAAAGCATGAAAGGCATCACTGTACGTAATAGTAATACATTCCCATGATAATTGTTGGTTACAAAACTTTACCCACTGTAAATAGAAATTAAAAAAAGATTATGTGAACAAAATAATATCTCATCGACTTTTTTTATGATGATTTTGAAGAGTAGAGAAAAGTCCCTTGCACTTGATTGTGAGTACTCCAAGAGATTGCTATGTAGCCCAGAAAATGCCCGTGATTGTTACTCTTTTGAATCTGCACGGCTTTGCAAAAATAAGAGCACAACGGCGCCAATCATGGGAGCTGATATCATAAACAGTGCCAATGAAATGTTTGGTGTTGTTATCTCTGGTAAAATCACACTTGCATACTTTATCACTGCTCCTCCGGCAACTGAACCCACTCCTAGTTTCACCAAGAAATTCCAATCCTCCTGTTCGTCACAAAATTTCAAAACCGACCTCACAATTGAGTAGTATGTGAATAGAATATAATAAATTACTCGTCATTAGACAAAAAATTGATCTGGAGTAACCTGGGGTAGGAAAGGAAGGCCAGGTTCATCGGTGCTGGGATTTGCTTGGTCAGTTTTGGGGTTGGAAGCTCGGGCAATCATGGGCGTCTTAAAGAGGACAGATTTTGGTACGAGAAAGCTAACGCCCGCTGCAGACGGCGGCTGAAGTGATGACACTGAGGTTGAGGTGGAATAGGTCGCCGGGAATTTGGTAGTGCTTAGACGCATTGCGGTAACTTCCATGTCTCGGAAATGGAAGTGGCTTAGGGAAGAAGACGGGTCAGTTTGCCACACAACAGCCACATATTTTTAACTCCTCCTCATCCAATGGGCAAAAGAGCTGGCTAGTTCTTTTTCTCCGCGGAAAAGAGTCATATTTATATTTACCCTCAACATTTAGAAAAAAATTTGTATTTGCCCTCCGTTAACGTTTGAGATCAAATATGCCTTCAGTTAGTTCAAATCTTTTAAATTTATCCATTTTTAATGGACATGGTTGCCTAGTCACCAACGCCGCCAACAGTTCGCCGGAAACAATAGAGTTTAGGTTAAAGGTTAAATTGAACGTCGTGGTTTAGTGTATGTTGTAGAGAATGAAGAGACGAACACAACGATGCCACCCATCGTCGTCGACGATACCTGGACTGACCGAAAAACTCAAAAAATCGATCGATTTTTTCGATTTGATTGACCGGGGTATAGGGGACGAATTGAAGGTGATGGTGGGTGTATAATGTCGGCGAGAGGATGGTGAGTGTAATGGTACGACCGGCCGATCAGAGCCTAGTTGGTGGAAAATCGACGACGACAGTGGTTACAAAGACCTGGCCGAGATGGCCGACGATCGACCAATAAAGAGTTTAGCGACGACGTTTGTATGGATATGACCGCTGAGAGACGGCGGTCACAGTGGTGTAACCCACCGCCTTCGAATCTCTCTCAATCCGCCGCAATTTGCAAAAAACCAAACGGAGAAGACGAATGAACAGTGGGTTTTTCGATCTGAAATTGCGGCATTATGGAAATTGCTTACGTGTCGTCCACGTGGCTGTCATGTGGAAGATCCATTAAAAATGGGTAAATTTAAAAAGTTTGGATTAACGGAGGATATATTTGACCTCAAACGTTAACGGATGACAAATACAAACCTTTTCCTAAACATTGAGGGCAAATATGACCATTTTCCCTTTTCTCTTTTACCTCTTAATAAAATTCAATTAATTATGAAAAGACAACTTGAAATTCCTATATATTGTATTTTCCATATCATTTTACGTGAATATATTTAATTAGACATGAAATCTAAGGAAAAATTAAGCCTTTTAAACGTATGATCATAAATATATGATAGACATTTGTGTGGCTAATCATATTATTAAGAAAAATTAAGATTAAATTATTTCAAATATAAAAATATATCATTTCTTTGAAATAAATTAAAAAGAAAACAATTTTGCATAAAATGAAACATAACAAGATTTTTAAAGTATTCACTTTTCAGAACACTTAAACATGAAAAGTCACATATTTCTAACTGAACTATATCGAGTACCACTCTTGCTTTTTTAATTTTATGTGTTTTAATTTGATTAAATACTGAATTTTAATTTTTTTTTTTAATCTTGTGAGCTTAAACTAATAATATGTATAACACACAAAAATGCCCTTAAATCTTGTTGATATTTATACATAAGTTTGGTTTGATTTTTTCTTGTAATACCAAATGAAGCCTAGTCGGTTATTTTTGTGGGTTAGGGTTTGGATTATTATATTTTATTTTTCCTAATTACATATACATCTCTTGTATTTCGAGAAAAGTATCGTATAGGATTTCACTATATGAAAAATTTTAAATGACCTATTTTGAAATACTCGAGATATTTAATAACAACAACATAGAATTCCATAATGTGGGTCTGGAAATGGTAGATTGTACACAAACCTTACCTTTACCTACTTGAGCGACTATTTCCGAGAGACCATCGACTCAAGATAAAGCATAAGCAAAAGCAAAGCAAGAAAACGGTCAGACTCGCTCAATTTTTTTAAAAGTAGTATGAAAATGTTGGTATCAAAAGCGAATAAGCTATGATAGCACATTCTGAATAAGTAGGCATTAACTAGCGCAAGTAAATAAGCTAAATAAAGTAGACTAAAAGAACACATAGCAACATAAATCAAACTACAGGGGACTATAAAACAATACTGCACCTATTAGTATGATACGCTAAGCGGACCTACAATAATAATACTACAACTACAAGTTTGCAAACGTAAGTAGGACTACGCTCGACTACCTACTACCATAATATGTGTCATTCACAGCCCCTATCTAAGGTCATGTTTTCAGTAAGTTGCACTTGCGTCATATCCTGTCTAATCACCTCTCCCCAATACTTTTTCGGCCTACCTCTACCCCTTCTGAACCCGTCCATATACAACCTCTCACACCTCCGCACTGAGGCATTTGTGTCTCTCCTCTGCACATGCTCAAACCATCTCAACATTGCTTTCCGCATCTTATCCTCCACCGAGGTCACTCCCACTCTGTTCCAGATATCATCATTTCTAATTATATCCCTCCTTGTATGCTCACACATCCATCTCAGCATCCTCATCTTCGCATCTTTTGTATGTGCAAAGTATTGACTGACCAACACTCCGCCCCATACAACTCGAGATATTTAATAGTAATTCTTAATTTATTTTTTCTTATTTTCATTTCTAAAGCCCCGGCCCACGAGCCCACCTCTGTTCTTTCTCGCCAAGAAAGAAAGAAATATCCTTATAAGACAATTTTTCCTTTCCAAAGCTGTAGACCTAAATTCCATTGCCATTGACGAATTTCGTTAATCGATCTCCGTCAAGATGGTGTTAGCACAATTAGGGGGGAGCATCTCCCGTGCTCTCCAGCAGATGAGCAATGCCACAATCATTGATGAAAAGGTTCTCAACGAGTGCCTCAATGAAATCACACGTGCTCTTCTTCAGGCCGACGTTCAATTCACACTTGTCCGCGATATGACAACGAATATAAAGAAGATTGTCAATCTCGAGGATCTTGCCGCCGGTCACAACAAGCGTAGGATCATCCAACAGGTTTGCTTCTGAATTTGGTACATTTTCCTTAAGCCTAAAGTTGGTATTTATGTAATGGTTGTCCAACTGTTGAGAATTTGTCTCTCTGTCATGTTTAAGTGAATGGATATGCACGAGTCATAGAAGAGGAATGGGTAAAATATAGGACAACATACCTAGTGGGCAGACCTTACCCTATTTTTATGGGGTAGAGATGTTGTTTTCGATAGACATTGGCTCGACAAGGATGTGAAGCATGAGATTAAGAAATATGACAATAAGATAGCAAGTTAAAAAGCCAACGAGGCAACTGATAGTAATATACATTGAAGAAAAGAAAGTACATGATTACTAACTAATACTACTAATAAGGAGACTGCTCGTCTACCTACTTACCTTCTAGCCTGAACCTCGACCTCCACACCTTTCTATCTAGGGTCATGTCCTCGTTAAGTTGAAGTTGTGCCATGTCCTTTCTAATCACCTCTCCCCAGTTCTTTTTCGCCCTACCTCTACCGCTCCTAACTCCTGTTAATGCCAACCTCTCACACCCCCTTAGTGGCTGGGTAAAATATAGGGTGAAAATTTTCCGGGAAATGTTCTAGACATCTATATCAATTTCTATGCAGGTTGGAGGGGAACTGCCCTGATGTTCGTTCATTTTCTAGTAACTCGGATGAACAATAGATGCAGTTTTTTACCACCCAATAAGTCTCTTAAGTCCTGACCAGTAAACAGGGCCTCCACTTGTTGTTAGCTTATGAAACTGGAAAGGCATCAGACTTAATTTACCTGAAATTTTGAAACTTGTTCATTACAAGCGTGGAATTAAACTCTTGGATAATCAAGGATCGTCTATTGAAAATCTTATTCCTGAAATTGTATTCTGCTTACAAAGGGATTAATCGTGCATGTGTTGCTGGTTACTTGACTGTTGAAGACAATGTATTTCTTGGGGACATTAGTTTTAGAGATTTTGCAATGCCAATGCCGGTTTGAAAGTTTATTTGCTCAAACAAATCCTTTTTTTGGTACAAAGAAGTGTGATCAAAGATCTGCCCTTTTTGTTTTTACTGATTGAAGTGGTATATTCTCTCTTTAAGTACTCTTCTCACTTTTCTTCACTAAAATGTATCCTAACTTTGTTCTTCCTTGGCGTCGATCATTATAAATTTCTTTTCTAGTTAAAAAGAAAAGAACACAAGCAAATGAACTATTTTGATGAAGTAACACAAGCAAATGAACTATTTTGATGAAGTAACACAAGCAAATGAACTATTTTGATGAAGTAACACAAGTAAATGAACTTTTTGATGAAGTAACACAAGTAAATGAACTTTTTGATGAAGTAATAAAAGCAAATAAGCTTATAGGCCGTCTGTCATGATATCTCTCTTCATTTGTTTTTTCCTTTTTATGATGCTCAACTGTTTTTCTTATTGTGTCCAGTTGGGGTTTCATTGACTTTTCTATTTTCTTATCATTTTTATATTTATTTTTCCTCACCACCTTCTTGTATTTACTTATGATGGTTTCTTTCATTTGTATAGGCTGTGTTTAATGAGCTCTGCAAGATATTGGACCCTGGGAAGCCTTCATTTACACTGAAAAAAGGGAAACCTAGTGTTGTAATGTTTGTTGGTTTGCAGGGTATGTTTATTTATTTTTCTACTTTAGGTGTATGTTATGTAACAAGCTAATATGTGAGCTAGCATTAACTATTTGAGCAGTAAGTATTATTTGGTGCAATAATTATAATGCACACCAAAAGCTTTTCCTTTTCAATTACAAGATGATATCCTTATTTTTGTAATTTCACGCAGGATCTGGAAAAACTACAACATGTACAAAATATGCTTATCACCATCAGAAAAAGGGTTGGAAGCCGGCTCTAGTGTGCACAGATACCTTCAGAGCTGGTGCTTTCGATCAATTGAAGCAGAATGCAACAAAAGCCAAACTTCCTTTTTATGGAAGGCACGTCCTTTCTGAGTCTATTGGTTTCATTCTTATTTAAACATTTTTAGATGCTTGATGTTCATCCTACTATCTAATGATGATCAATATTCCTCCTTTCTTCTTCCTGATGGAAGAAGCTGAATCTTGTCGTTTTTGTTTGGTTAATTCAATCAATAAACAATCTCATTGGTCCATAAGCATTGCCAAATGTTAAGTGCATTTAGATAAGGAAGCGGAGGATGAAATCTGAGAAGCATTGCCTGATGCATGAGAAAAGTGAATGGTACTTTTCTAAGGAATGTCACAAGATTAAAGTTAATTAGCTGACAGCTTCCCATGATTCATCATATTAATAAAGCCCAATCCATTAGAGTAACTAGCTTGATTTCTTTATAAGTTACCTCAGTCTCTCCTTATTAGTTTATCCACTACACTTCAGCATCCTACATCTTAGTCCACCATATCTCATTTATAGATCCTCGTTCATGTCCTTGACAGAACTCTATAAAATATTTTAAATCTAAAATTTTAGCGATTTATATCTAAATTGATGAAAATATTTATAAGTATGCAACTGCGTCAAGTGTGCCCCATGAGCTAATGGTATGTTACTTTGAATTAGTACAAAAAAGTATAGTACATAATTAACTGTTGATTTTTTGGTCATCAAATTGCCTCCTAATTTGGCAGAAGATTGTCTACTTTTTGCATTAAGATTTTTCAACTTTTTCTTTAAAACCTTTTAAGCTAATTTTTCCCCCAAAAGGGAAAAGGAGGGGGAAAAAGAAAGCTATTCTTCGTGTTGTTCGGTTATAGGAATATACAGTTTACCTGCTTTGAATGGAACTTACTGTTGTGTGTCTTCTGAATAGGACTGAACCTGTAATTAGCAATCAGGTCATTTTGAACTGCATCACTGTTCTAATCAACACTTCAGGCCTTTTTGTTTTAATTGAATGAGTGTTTCTGCAACAGCTACACAGAATCAGACCCAGTGAAAATAGCTGTGGACGGTGTGGAAACATTTAAGAAGGAAAATTGTGATCTAATAATTGTGGATACCAGTGGGCGCCACAAACAAGAAGCAGCTCTTTTCGAAGAAATGCGACAAGTTTCTGAAGCAACGGTATGTTTTACTATGCTCTATATTTTTCCTTTCGTAGATGCTCAAGTATTGTTGTCCGCAGAAACCGGATCTCGTGATATTTGTTATGGATAGTAGTATCGGACAAGCTGCTTTTGATCAAGCTCAAGCATTTCGACAAAGTGTTGCAGTTGGAGCCGTGATTGTTACTAAGATGGATGGCCATGCAAAAGGAGGGGGTGCTCTAAGTGCGTAAGTGTTTAATGGTTTGACTGTAGCCTTTAAAAATTTCTTTTTATAGTTCTGGGTATTCTCATTTAACTACAGAACATATGTTAAACTTCCTGTTGTCAGTTTTCTAAGATTTAAACTTCAAGCCATGGTAGCCCGACGTTGAAGGCTGCTGCTGTTTTTTTGGGGGGTCATATAGGCTGTTAATTTGCTTTTTTCTGGTTAAGAGGGAATGTCTTTTTGTTTACCGGTTCTGTCGCATAAATACTCTAGCAGACCGTTAAGATATTCCTGCAGAAAATGATTATTCTTTATCAAACAAGATCTAGAAATTGATGCTGCTGCTTAAGCCTTGAATTTCAACACTATGATTTGGTTTGTACAACAACATACCCAGTGTAGTCCCATAAGTGGGGCTTGGAGAGGATGGAGGGTACGCAGACCTTAACCCTACCTTGGAGGTAGAGAGGCTCGTTTGGTTTGTACATGGGTATGATAATATCATTTTTCTTAAAGCCTTGAAATTTTAAAGCTGCTTTATGATTCAAAAAGCAGTAATGTTGCAACTTTTATTGCCTCTTGGATCCAAAAAAAGTAAGCAACTTTTACTGCCTCTATAGCAGATATATCCATCTTTTGTTTACAAGGATCTTTTTATATTGGTGGTGTCCGGTCCAAGTTGCGGTCTTGTGGGCACAGGTTGCCAAGTAGTCTTGCTCGCAAAGGCTGGAGAAAATGAGCTCCATCTTGTGTTGTAACTGGGATAAAGACTTGGGATCTTCAGGTTGTTACTCTATGTCAGGACATCCCCTTGTGGGCTTCACAAGGATTTTGCTATTGATATTCACAAATTATAATTTGGATAAAGTTTTCTCCAAACATTCTGGTGATTATTTATGGCCTGCTTCCTTGGATTAAAAAAATATTTGTTCTTTTGTTCTTTCCATCTGCAGAGTTGCTGCAACTAAAAGTCCAGTCATATTTATCGGAACTGGTGAACACATGGATGAGTTTGAAGTTTTTGATGTTAAACCATTTGTCAGCCGTCTTTTAGGTTTGCATCTCTTCTGTTGATATTGTCAGCTTTGCTTGGACCTATGTTCCTCTTTTACTGCCATTGACTTTGTTCTCTTGAACTATCTACCAGGCATGGGTGACTGGTCTGGATTGGTGAATAAGATACAGGATGTGGTCCCAATGGATCAACAGCCTGAGCTTCTTCAGAAGTTATCAGAAGGACAATTTACCTTGAGGATTATGTACGAGCAATTTCAGAACATGCTTAAAATGGGTCCCCTTGGGCAGGTTTGCCACCTCGCATACATTAATCTGACCCCCCCCCCCCCCAGCCCTTCTCTCTCTCTCTCCCCCTTTGGAATTTGGCAAACTTTTTCTGAATGTTATACCATTGATGACCAAACCCAGAACTAATAGGTTTTGGTTTTCTGAACCAAACAATTGTGTGGTGTTTGGTTCTTAAACCTACCTGAAAAACCAAGTTGGTTTTAGAAATCAGTCAGGGTTTCTAATTTCTAAAATTCTGATTTCAGCCCCCTTTCTGTTAATTGAAGTCCCAACATTTCTAGACCTATTTTTTTTTACTTTTCCACTTCCTTCGTCCTCCTTCCCTTCCTCTCTTTTTTCAATTCTAAAACACACAGTTGTTTCCGAAAGACAAACTTAAATTCCAAAACAAATTCCCAGAATTTTCATTATTTGTACAATTCGTTTGGAAAGAAACAGCTTTTGCATAGTATAACACAAAGGCTTACGAGGTCATTTTTGTTCATAGATCGTCTAGGAAATCACTTGGGCTCATTTTTATGTGTCCTTATTCTTCTGTTTTAGAAACCTTTTAGTACTGATCTAATAACTTGAGCAAGTTGAAGATCGTTTGGAGCCCGCTGGTTTATTTAGGCTCTATTTGGATTGGTAGATTTTAAATCCTTCCAAGAATTTAAACTTGTTTGTAGGCAACTCTATTGTTTACACGTTAACTTTTTCATAATGATGATTTTAATTTCCTACCCATTGCTAAAGCTGTATGATTCCAAATGGCACTAATGTTGAAAGAATTTAAAATCCACTTGAGATAGTTAGAAAACACTTGGTGGTTTGGCAATATTGGGTTGAAGTTGAAAAAAAGAGTTTTTGAAGTAGACGCTGAATAAAAGTATTTGGAAGTTGAAATTGTTTTGGACAATGTTTGGTTGAAGTTAAAAAAAATTAGAGCATTGAAACTTGAAGAGGTAGAACAGTATTTAGAAGTTAATTGTGTTTGGACATAAATTTCACTTGAAAACATAAGTTAATAAGTTCTCTGTGAACCATTATTTCACTTGACACGTTCGTCAAAGAATTTCTTTCACTTTATTATCTATTTCAAATGAAGTTCAGTATTTGCAAATAATGAAATACTATTGATGGTCAAATAAATAATTAGCAATAGGAGTTATACTCGTGTTAATGTGTACTCAAATTGAATATGGATCCCAGATTTACATAGCTTGTAGCTTGACTTGCCAATTCGAGAGTTGATGCATTTTTAACGCTTGAATATTAGTTAATTGGATGTAACCCCCCCCACCCCCACCCTTTTTTCTTTCTTTCTTTCTTTTACAAAGTCACATGCATGCCTGTTTGCTTTCCCTTCTAGAGGTTGATCGATATTGTTCTTGTTGCACATCGTTGATGTTCTTTTTTTTTGTTTTTTGTATAGGTCTTCTCAATGCTTCCGGGGTTTAGTTCAGAGATGATGCCACAAGGTCGTGAAAAGGAAAGTCAGGCAAAATTTAAACGGTATATGACAATGATGGACTCCATGACTGATGAAGGCAAGTGAGCTACATTTTGTGGAGTTCTCTAAGCTACTTGTACACCTTATTTAGCATATTCTAACCTTTTGATTTGAAATTGATAACGTAATTGCAGAATTGGACAGTACCAACCCAAAGATTATGACTGAATCTCGAATCATGCGTATAGCTAGGGGATCTGGCCGCCTAGTGCATGAGGTAATGGAGATGTTGGAAGAATACAAACGACTTGCCAAGATATTCAGCAAAATGAAGGGTCTTAGGATTCCAAAGAAGGGAGATATGAGCTCCCTGTCCAGAAACATGAATGCACAAAACATGAGCAAAGTCCTTCCTCCTCAGATGTTGAAGCAGATGGGTGGCATGGGTGGTTTACAGAACTTAATGAAGCAATTTGGTTCCACCAAGGACATGATGGGTATGTTTGGTGGTGGTGGAGAGTAATAATGTGATCACACTCAAAGTACACTTTGCGGGTTAAATGTAAAATCTAGTTAAGTTATCAAAACATAGTTGGTGGGAAAATCATATAACCAGATCTGTCATTCCTTATCTTTCATTTTTTTTGGAATCAGATGCATGTGGTGAATTTAGTTGATTTAGAATGAAACTGTGGTACGATTTTGATGCTTTACTTTTATAGTTGCGATCCTTTGAAAGTACTTTCTCGTTTAGGATGACATGGTCTTCATCATTTTATAGGGCTCTGCTTGTAAGTTATCAGTGTGCTGGATGACATTCATCATTGATAATGAGCAGCCAAGTTGCTCTTTGAACCTTTACTCACGTACTTGTCCATAGTTGCAGCTGGTTATACCAAAAAAACAATGTCGCTGCAGCTTGTGGAGAATCCTCTTGAATTACCGAGGATAGCACAAATTTTCTATTGCAGAGCGTGGTGAAACATTTCAATGACAACTTATACAGTTGAGATTTACATCGCATTAACAGTAGCTGGTCTTCACCAAGAGTGGTGGTTTCTCGGAAGTCTCAGGTTAATAGCAGCACATTCGAAAGCTTTATTTCAAACTTACATCTTCAATAGCAATTTTCCAATTAGTCACGTTTACATAATGGGGAAGGAATAAGCCATATATACGGAGGTCATTTGAGAAGTACAAAGAGAAAGGAAAGACATTATACAAGCTTGAACATATTATTATAGATATGTGTCGTGCGTTTTATAAATTATCCATCTAGAAATTTCCCACGAGCCGTCTTTGTTGGAGGGCTGTCTTCCTCATTGTCCTCCGATCTAATAGCTGTTTGGAGTGCATAGCGAATGTCAGAGTTAATCTGTTTCCTCAATTTGACATTGTCAAGATAAACGTCAGCTAGCTGTTTCCTCAATTCATCCACTGATGTCCTTGAATATTCTCCATCAACATTTCTACTAGCAATGGTAGTTTCAACATCTTGTGCTAACAGCTGGCCCTGTTTAAGACACCAAACAATACAAGAAGTTACAATTGCAAAACATAACAAAATTCGTCACATAACATTTATAAGAAAAGTATAGTCTTGTCAATTCACGTGGGGCTGGATCTCAGAAAATCAGATTGCTAGTTTGGTAGGTCAAGTTAGAAATGGAAAATGCATACTAGTACATCATATACTACTATGATATTGTCTTGTGCTTGTAACCAGTTATGCAAAGCTCGGTTGCTCGTCATTCCTTATCTGCTTAGCACAGATGATAGTTGGAGAAGAGAACATGAAGTAAATTGGCAAGCCAGAAATGGTGGTAGTGCTCTTCCTTATTGGCAGCGCTCTCTATTTCCTTTTCAAACTTTTATCTAATTAGTTTTTGATTCCCAAGCACTAAGAACATAATGATAGGGACAAGAATACCTTAGTTTCTTTACTGATAATCAGAATCCACACAAGCTGCAAAAGAAATGTTTATAACCTAGTCTAATTGTTAAACCAATACTCTTTAGGACAGGATATTGATTTCTTCATAATCTTCCCATTTTCCCCTTTTGCTAAGATGTTTGGTATCTCTATTTATTTCCTTTTGGGTGCTGTACAAAAAACTGGAAAGTTGACCTTAAGAAAAGACGTGGATCTCAAGCATCTGAGTGGAACAAAAATTGTATATAGAGTTTCTGATAGAGAAATTATATGCAATTCAGAGCATTTAGGAAATGCAGCCAAGAACAGCCCAAATTAAGTACACAGAGAGACACACCTCTGCAAGAAGTAGACCTATTCGATAATCCGATGTTGACAGTATATCAATGGCATCAGAAGGGCTAGAAGCATGTTTATTTTCT
This sequence comes from Przewalskia tangutica, assembly GCA_029844215.1. Classification (NCBI taxonomy): domain Eukaryota; kingdom Viridiplantae; phylum Streptophyta; class Magnoliopsida; order Solanales; family Solanaceae; genus Przewalskia; species Przewalskia tangutica. Next base: position 11,232,255 of record CM056734.1, read on the forward strand.
TCCTCGATGAGAAACTTGATACTGCATTCCTCAAGTCTACTGCGAAGAATTTCATACTCATGCAGCAGCTTAATATTTGCAGTACTAGCATGTTCCCTATTTTGCCGTTCCTCCCGTAGAATCATCTGAAAGAAAGGAACATTATCATTTCCACAGTTTATTAAAGGATATATGTTTGGAGTAAAATTTATAACCCCACCTTCCCCCAGGGACAAGATATGAAAAGCACAATAGATCCTTGGTTTAGCCCTAAATACTAGAGAATCAATTGCATATCAACTGCACTTTTACTCATCCAGCTCATTCAAAGAATCACTACGCACTAATGAAAACTAATTAAGTGAATTAATGATTACTTCAACTTCTGCTTTCTCATTTGCCAATTTGCTGAGCTCTTGCTTAAGTTCTGTGTGGGAACTTCTTAGAGATTTAATCTCCTTGACTAAGAGTTTGACATCTGTGTTGGACTTTGACTCCATCTCCAAATGGTGTTGCTGCAAGCTATTGATCTGCTGTTGAGCAGCATCCAACTCTTCGTATAGTCTTTCATTCTCTTGTATTATGGATCTTTGCGTTGTTTCCATTTGAATCTTGTCAGCCTTCACAAATTTCAGGAACAAGTTGCTCACTTTCTTAAACATGGAAGAAAGATAATTTTGCAATAGAAGAGAGTGACAGCAGACCTGTTCAGATGCCAGCTTCAATTCCATCTCCATGCACTTTCTTCTAAGTTCCTCCATATCCCATAGCATTTGAGTAAATTTTTCCCTCTCAGTTAGAACTGCTTGCTGCATGTTGTCTTTGCCACTCTGTTTTAGAAATTCAAGTTCACTTTCCAAATCTTTGACCTGTCAAAGACCACCCAGATGGTAATATTAGCATCATTATTGTACGGAAAATAGAGAAGTCCAGCAGTAACATAACTCCCATTCATAAAACAGACAAGTCCAGCCGTAACATAATCTCCAACTCTTGGTACAAAAAGGCCTTGGTAAAAAGTCTGGGTCTAAAAGTTAAGATAAGCTTTTAAGTGGTAAAATGGTTGCTAATACGTATCTGTAAGACTTACCTAACCATTTCATAGCCCTATTTCCATTATTCACCTAAACTTAGGGTGGAATGAGTAGGAAGAGGGAAGTGTGACATATTATGTAAGGAAATATCTGAATGAAGCTTTTGTACAACAGGAAAGAGTGGTGGCAAGGAGGAAAAGTACACGAGCATGTACAGCTGACAAGTTATGAGCACAGGAAAGGAGCTTGTTGTTAGAGAGCTTAACTGGGGTAGGATATTGCAGGAGAGGGATGTCCGAAGACAGGTTGGTAGGACTGGTTTTCCGGGTCATTTTTTGAACCAATTCTTCTGGAAATTTCACAAGAACTAACTAAAAATAAGGCCAAAATGTTCCAATATATTAGAAAGGGCAAACAAAGGACATCACATGATGCACTACTGTAGCAAGCAAGGACAATTGTATTGAGTAGCATACTTAAATATACTGGTGGCTTCTACCATTATCCAAATTATCACATCTTAATCTCACAATTTTACATAATGCAAGGTATGAGAAGCTCTGATAACATGATCAGAGAAATAAATGTACCAATGCATGTTTGAATTGCAGAATTTGGACAAGGAACCACACCTTTGTGGCAAGGTACTGTCTCACAGCAAGCTCTTGATTCAATCTCGTCAGGAGATCTTCAATGTCAATTTTTGCTGTGGCCAGCCTCAGTTGCATAGTACTGAGAATCCTATTCATTTTATTCTGCTCATCCAATTGAATAACAACTTGTAAATGGCCCGGGAACAGTAAGTTGGAGCTTGCTGGTGCAATTTAGTCCTGAAAAATCAGCACCTTCAGCAGGGTCATGTAAGGTATTCCTCAATGGTTCAAGCTTCAAGCAATTTTGAAATGTCAGAGATTCTTTCTGAAGAAATATCAGTGGTTCAAGCTTCAAGCAATTTTGAAATGTCAGAGATTCTTTCTGAAGAAATATCAGTTTCGAGAGTCTGTTTAACATGAGCACTATCCATGACTCTCTTGGTGGAAACATCAGTGTCATCTCCTGTGGAGGGCAATTTCAAATGATTTTCCTGGTTCCCTTGTTCAGAATCCTTCATTGGCTTGCTGTCACAATGTTTTAACCTGGTATCCTCAGAAATTACTTCCCCTGAATGGGTTAAGCCCTGGTATACTGCTGCATTGTCAACTTCATGAAACCTGCTCATGCCCTCCGTTGGAGATCCCAGCTCAGGGGTCCCATAAGCAGACTCATTGCTGAAATCAGAAGCAAGTGATGATGGACCAGCAGGCAAAGAAACATCTGAACTATTTGAGAATTGAATCGATGGAGCTACACTGATGGATGAGTTCACATCTTCAACGTTCTGATTCAATTCATAGAATGCTGAAAAGTTCATAAAAGGAAAAAACAAGGTTTACACTAATTCAACAAAGATCTGCTTGATAAATCATAGCATACTGGTCGATTGCACAACTTTCAAGTGTTTAGTGAAAGTACAAGGAAAAGAGCACAAGAATTCAACGGGAAGCAAGGAGACACTTACACGACCTTGCAGCGGCTTCAAGCTCAAGAAAGATCCCTACGGGAGCACTTCTTGATAACTCGATGTCAGACAATACTTTCATCATCCAGTCCTCCAATAAACACCTACGCTGAGATGAAACCAACTTGAGCACATACCATGATCTAGTACATACTAAAGAACCGTCACTGACCTATTAGACCAGTGCATTTCTCGAACAAATTTCAGGTTATGATGCCATCATGCGATTATATTCGAAATAAAAGAGAACGATAGAAAAAAATGTTACTAACTTCTTCCAAAAGCTCATTGCTTTGCATTCTCAGAAACCCCTTCGAAGGAGCACGGGGCAACTTTTACTTTGGGAATTCTTTATTCAGCTGCAACAAATGAGAGGTGTTAAACGGCAGTGTGAAGTGATCATCAGGATCAACTAACACCATATAGTGGAAGTGTGGAGATTTAGTCCAAGAATCTGTTGGAAATTTATCAATGTGGAATAAAGTTCATCCCATTATTTATGACTCGAACAATTGGGGCCCCGCACGTCGGAAATGTCGTTACCACACACGTGCACATGTTGTACCAAAGATCGTAAATTTCCTTAGTGAAAGAGATATTGGTACGTAAGTAAATTGTTTGACACATAGAATGATGGAAGGTCGTTGGCCAAATGACGAGTGTTCCACGTTGGTAAACGAAAGAAGAAGTGTGCATAGTGTAAAGATTGGAACGGGTCGGAAAGGGCCGCGGAGCCGAGAAGGGCCGTGGCAATAATTCGGTCCCGCGCCGCGGCGCTACCCAGGCAGAAAGTCTGAAACGAAAATCTGATTTTTGTGACGTTTGGGCTGCCCTCAATGACATTCATTCCATCAGTTTTCAGCCATCATTTGACTGATAAATGGGTGTCATTACTTGGGCAATTCATTGTCATTACATGGGTGATTCAATGCCATTACTTGGCACTTGAAGGGACAAAGTCTTACACTATAAATTGAGGCCTTTGGCTCAATTGAAAAACACTTACAAAATTTTGAAAACTTCTTCCTCTCTAACATATTTCAATACTCAAAGTTCTTCAAGAGAAACACTTGAGTTTCCTTTGCTCAAGTGTTAGTAGTTGTTTTATCTTGGGAGACTATTGCCTATCAACGTAAAATGATATATACAGGGCAATCTTTTTTAAAGACAAAGTGTCATCACTCGACTCAGCACAGTTGTAACCCTTAGTGTGTCTTGATTTCAGGTTATCAAGATTCAAAAAGCTCTCCGCAATTGGTACAAAGATTCAAGAATGGTTCAAGAACTCAAAAGCTTGTTGTTGCCACAATTCTTGTTGGCTACAAGTTTGTTGTTATTGTAATCCTTGTTGTTTATCGTTTCGAAGCACTTGTAATAGTTATTTACTATTCTCCTACTGCTTTATTTTTCAACAATTTTAAGACAAGATTGTATTAGTGTTTGAAAGATGCCGGTCAACAGTTGTGTGACCAAATCTGGTTGTGGTTTTCTGATTGAAGATATATCCATTGTCAGTTCTGACAGTAACTCTATTTGTGTCAACAAACTAGACTATTGTTCTGATGCCGAGGTTCAGAGCGCCTATGCTGGGTCATGCTGTTGACGTCAAGGTGCTGATGGTGGTGGAAGCAAGCGCCCACGAGAGGTGGAGGATGTCAACTGGGACAAGAGGAGAAGGCTGAAGATGTGGTTCTATCTTGCAGCAGAAGACCTATATTTGTTCCAGACAAAGGATCTGAATTATGGTAAGGAGGAAATGACACTCAGTCCAACAAAGCGACTGACGTGGGCCAGAATCCAAAAGGTCTAAGTTAATTATCCTTCTTGTCCATAATGTGTTTAGATAATTACTGAATAAAAGTGTGTAAAGCAAGGCTAGGAATATGAAAGTGTTTTCATTAAAAACTTATATTCCCTACACTCTAAAATCAGAAATTGAATCTCTCTTCTTCCTGGTTAAAGATTGGATACTAAAGAACAAGACTTAAAATATCCGTTCTTTTGGGTGTAATTATTAAAAGTGTGTAAAGTATGTTCGCACATACGAAGGATAGAGATCCATTGACTGTGCGAAAACTGTTACCACTTTTAAGCAAGCGCTAGGAATTGTCTGGGCACCAATCTCAAAGGAAGAAGACTAAAAGATAATGGCTAATGTTAAGACGTTGAACATGTCAATAGAAGATCCTTCGTTTGATAGGATGATGTTGGACACTCAGTCGTACAAAGCCTACAAGCGACTGGAGTGGGCCAGAGTTTCCAGATCTTAAACGATCCGAAGGCCAAAAGAAAGGCAGAAAAGAAATTGAACACTCAGTCTGTCAAAGCAACTGGAGTGCAGAGTATCTAGATCACATAAGATCCGGTTACGCCCTAACCACGGGTAAAAGGTTGTTCATGTGAAACAACACCACATCTAAAGTAGAAGGGGTTGGAGAGGTTGTCCTCAAAAGGACTTCAGGGAATGGGATCACTCTAAAAAGAGGTGATACATGTCCCAAACTTGGTTTCAGGGACGTTGTTGGTCAAGCTGGTCTGAATCTAGTCCAACAAGTCTGTAATAACTAAGAATGGTACAGTATGTATGTAGCTAAATGAATGATATATTTGTAATCCGTGCATCTATACCATCATAGATTGAGACACGTTAAATTGAAAGTCATTCAAAAGCTAACTGAGTTGAGATTGTTGCCTTCTGTCGACATAAACTCTTAAAATGAATGTGAGATGGGCAAAGAGGCAAAATCACCTTTCCATTCCGTCAGAGGAATAGCGAAAGAAGCACTACTTCTCGAGAACTTAGTCACACCTACATGAGTGATTTGAAGCTTGTACAAAATAGAGGGGAGAGACAAGTACTTTGTGACCTTCATTGATGATGGTACAACATATTGCATCCTTGTTTGTTGAAAACAAAGATGAAGTTGTTGAAGCGGATAAGCGCTACAAAGAAGAAGTTGAAAATCAACTAAGCCTACAGATTGAGGAATTCGTAGTGATAGAAGGGGAGAAAGTGAAGCATCGTTCACCAAACGACTGCTCCTTAGTCACCTCAGTCTAACGGTGTTAGCCAAGCGCAAAGCCGTACGCCCAAAAATATGTGGGGCAAGGCGATCCTTACCGCCAATGCGATTCTTAACAGAACTCCGCATAAGGATAAGAATAACCCTCCATATGAAACATGGAAAGGATCCTACCTGCAAATGTTGTGATGTGGGGTGACTTGGTAGAGATTGGAATACCGAAACAGGTCAAGTTGGACCTAAGAATGTAAATTTAGTGTTTGTCGCCTCTTGGTGTCAAAGAACAGAATTCTTTGAAGATAAATTTCCTTGAGAAGGAAAAAGAAGTAATTGCTCGAGGTTAACAAGAACCTGCGAGTGCCTGACTTGACTGTCCGGAACTAGACGTTCTAGGTCTACAAGACTCAGAAGTTGCTGACTATTAATATTTCGGATCTACAGAACTCGGGGATTCTAGATGTTGAACCGAGACGGATCAAAGAGGGGACAAAGACTTGTTCCAGGCCTTCTAGCTTGTATGGTTGAAAATAAACCATGGACAATTAACAAAGAATTGTCATCTCCAGAAGCGCTGCTTTAGAAAGAAGCTACAGAAAGAGAAATAGACTCCATCAGATAGAACCATACTTGTGTAATGGTTAACCTTCCTCCGGGAAAAGAACCTTTGGGTTGTGAAAATGGATACTCAAATTGAGTAGATGGATCTACTAACAAGTATAAGGCCTCGGCTACTTGGATATATGTTCCCCTGTGAATAACTTAACATCCAGGGCGTCTTGCGTGACATGGATGTTGAGACAGCCTTCCTAACCGGAGAGTTGGTTTGGTGGACTGTTGGACTTCTTCCTGAACTTTCGTTTTGGTCCTTGAAATGCTTACATTTTGGTCCTGGAAGGTTCAGATGGAACAAAAACAATGAATCTGACTACAAAAACATTGATTCTGAAGTTAGAAAGCCAACAGTTGGAAAATCAACAGTCTGAAAGTGGAAGAAGAAATTTATATGGAACAATTGGAGAGGTATGTGGTTCCATGGAAAAAGAAGAAAGTGTGTCGACTTGTCAAATCTTTGTACGGGCTGAAACAGGACCCGAAGCAATAACACAAACTTTGATAGTACTCTACTATCGAAGGGTTTCTCCATTTGTGACAAATATGTCTACATGAAAGGTAATTCTGACTCGTTCGTCATAATATGTCTTTACGTAGACGACATGTTGATCACAAAGAGTAGTCTACTTTGATCCTAAAGACTAAGAATATGTTGAAACGATGTTTCGATATGAAGGATATGGGTATTGCATATGACATCTTAGGAATTGGGATTTCTAAGACATCTAACCGACTGGTCTAATTCCAAACTCATTTGTGAGGTGTTTGACAGTCTCGTTGGAGTCACCCATGGATATGAATCATAGAATTGGTTGGAAACTTGGAATAGTGGTGCACCCGTATACCAGGAGCGATATGCGCAGGTCATATGTAGTTCAATGTGTTTTACACACTACAACTGACCTGGTATCAGCTTACAAAGTAAAACAATTGAACTAAGGTTCACTCGTGATTCTGGAAATGATCGATAGAAGGCGTTAAATCGGATATGACGATATCTGAAATATTTGCTTATCTACGGATTATGGTATTCTGGGTGTCCAGCGGTTCTGGGAGAACGCAGTGATGCAAACTGGACATCGAACTTGAAGAACATCAAAGCCACAAGTGGATGTGTATGACGTGTCTTTGAAAATGCTCTAAGCAAACTTGCATCGGCCGATTCATGATGGAATCGGAGTTTATCGCTTTGGACAAAGTATGAAAAGGTTGAGTAATTTCACGACCTCTTAGAGGATGTCACTTATTGGGAGAAACTCGTGCCTTCGTCAGTTATACACTGTAGGGCACGGATGACGGCGTCTGGACATTTTAGTCAGAGACATAAGACCGTTGGGCAGTTGATCACCACGGGTGTCACTTCCTTGATTACTAATCAAAAGATATAGTGGACTCTTTAACTAAGGAACTACCCGAAGATCAATAATTTTGCTTGTCTAGGTGAATGGGCTTAAACCCAAACAATATGAACCTTTGCGGTGGTAACCCAACCATAATGACTGGAGATCCCAAAAATTTGTTCAATGGGAAAACTAAGCTGGAAAAGGTTCGGTTGAGCGCTTCGGTAGAATCAAGAGCACTTCGGATGATGATTTCTGTAAAGAAACATGAATCCAAAGTCGTTTCCGATATAGACATTAAAGTGCTACTTGCATGATGGGTAGAGGTTAAGTTTCCAAAACCTTTAATGATCCTCACCAATTGAGGTTAGCTTTGGGAAAACTTTTAATGGTTCCTAACACTTGTGAAGTGGGGTATATCAGGATACCTTGTAGGAGACCACCTATTTAAGTGCGAGGACAGACCGCCTCAAATGAACGCACTTAAGAATCCAAGAGTGTCCACGGCCACAACGGACAAAACATTAAGAAGAACAGAGTAAGGAAAGTTGTTGTGTTGATACAGTTGTCTTGGATTACACTAAACACTGACAGTTCAAGACATCACATTCACCGCGCAGTAAGTCCGGTGGTATTCAACTAAGGAAGGTTCAAAGCGGAAACTACCTCTCCTAATGCAACATCAGTCCGCTGAAAGATTGCTAAAAAGACACATTGTGAGTGCGCCAAAATCTCTTTCAAGAGGGGATTGTTGGAAATTTATCAATGTGGAATAAAGTTTATCCCATTATTTATGACTCGAACAATTGGGGTCCCGCACGTCGGAAACGTCGTTTCCACACACGTACACATGTTGTACCAATGACCGTAAATTTCCTTAGTGAAAGAGATATTGGTACGTAAGTAAACAGTTTGAGACATAAAATTATGGAAGGTCGTTGGTCAAATGACGAGTGTTCCACGTTGGTAAATGAAGGAAGAAGTATGCATAGTGTAAAGATTGGAACGGGTCGGAAAGAGCCGCAAAACTGAGAAGGGTCGCGGTGCCACCTCGGAGCTGGGAGCGCCACCCCTTTAAGGGCCGCGACGCTAATTCGGTCCCGAGTCATTGGAGCCGCGGTGCCTCCGAGGCCGAGCCGTGACGCTACCCAGGCAGAAAGTCTGAAACGAAAATCTGATTTTTGTGACGTTTGGGCTGCCCTCAATGGCATTCATTCCATCAGTTTCAGCCATTATTTGGCTGATAAATGAGTGTCATTACTTGGGCAATTCATTGTCATTACATGGGTGATTCAATGTCATTACTTGACACTTGAAGGGACAAAGTCTTACACTATAAATTGAGGCCTTTGGCTCAATTGAAAAACACTTACAAAATTCTTTCTCTCTAGCATATTTCAATACTCAAAGTTCTTCAAGAGAAACACTTGAGTTTCCTTTGTTCAAGTGTTAGTAGTTGTTTTATCTTGGAAGACTATTGTCTATCAACGTAAAAGGATATATACGGAGTAATATTGTCTTAAAGACAGATTGCATCACTCGACTCAGCACAGTTGTAACCCTTCCAGTTTTAGTGTGTTTTGATTTCAGGTTATCAAGATTCAAAGAGCTCTCCGCAATTGATACAAAGATTCAAGAATGGTTCAAAAACTCAAAAGTTTGTTGTTGCCACAATTCTTGTTGACTACAAATTTGTTGTTATTGTAATCCTTGTTGTTTATCCTTTCGAATCATTTGTAATAGTTATTTAATATTTTCGTACTGCTTTATTTTCCAAACAGAATCAATCAATTCTTACTGACTCCGTAGATGTCATCAATATACAAGAAAAAATTTAGAGGAAAGAAATATTATCTTATGTGAATTGTTACACTATGCAGGTTCTCGAAGAAACTAGCTTACCTCTGAAGATAGCTTTAAGAAATCACTAAATCTTCGTAGCATCTCTCGCGGGGTTGTGTACCCATCAGCTGATTGTATACCAATTTGAACCCTGTAAAACTGTTCCAGTACAAATATCAATATCTCAAGCAAGAAATACTAAGTCGGCCAAGTTATTATTCTTTTCGTTTCTGAAAAAACTGTGGTAATCCCTCTTTGGACCAGGTACAGCTCACCATTAGAAAGGGGAAAAAAAATAAAGATCTTCAAGTCAAACTCCAATCCTGGAAGTAACAGCCAATATCGATGAAAATATAGCTTATTCCTTTTAAAGTGCTCAATGCATTAAAGGACCCTGACTCAAAAGAAATACCACTACAGTATTGGTTATACTTGGGGGCATTCACTCGCACACAGAGCCACCCGATCCGGCAGAGATAGGTGAAGGAGTTAAATGATAGTGACTAAGCGGAGACACAATGTCTGGTGTGGAGTCATCGACAAAGGAGTAATGAAACTCCACACTGTGGCTTGTCAGGGCTCGAATCTGCATACTTGGGGTCAATCTACCGCCATGTAATCAATTGAGCTACGCCCGTGCGGGAACAATATTGGTTATACTTGATTTGTGACATGTGTCGTTAAACCTCTTGTCCCACTTTGATATTTTTCATTTTTAAATTTATAAAATTCGCGACAAATTTGCAAATAGCTAGTTGATTAGGAATGTCCGTGAATTAAATTTTAGTTGTTTTTGGCCTCTACTCATATTAGGGAAATAGGAATGACTTCAGTTTCAGTTTCAACCTGAAACTTAGTCTGAGCCTGAGGTGAAGTTGGTGTTATCTAAATTATCTTATAATTCATTTTCTAAATCACAGTATCGTTCATATGAAGAATATAACTCATGATAAAATGTTATATTAATATTAACATTAAAAAGACCAGTTTCATCTACATGAGTGAAATTATCATAATTAGGATTAATAGAAGATGCACTCTTACCCCTGTTACCCCTAATACCTCTTTCAGAAAAGCGTCCACCTCGTTCCTTTATAATTATGCAAATAAATAATTAAGTTAAGAAAATTAAAATTAAGTAACAATAATAATTTAAATAAAAGAAGGAACGAGTGTGCCAAACGTCGACGTAACGTCTACATGTAATCGAGGTTGAAATTGAAACTTTATTCGATGATCCTCAAGCTAGTTGTCAATTTCAGTCTCAATTTTTGAACTTTGATAGAAATTAGCAAATAAAATATAATATTTAGTGTGCAATTTAGACTTGTACAGAGTGAGAGAGATATTAGAGAAATGGTAGAAATATTTGTGAGAAAAATGAGGTATTTATAGTTGATAAATATGATTAATGTATAAATATATCAACTTATGGGTTAAAATAAATATTAAGGGGTAGGGGGTTTATGGAGTGGGAGGGGAGGGGCAAAATGGTCGTTACTAGCCGTTGCCAACAATTAAAATTGAAAGATCCTTTGTGCAACGGAGCGGGGCGGGTGGCGGGATGGGTCGGGACCGGGACCGAGACGGGCCGAACCAACCCTAGTCCCGTCTCGATTTCGAATTCGATTACCGACAATTCCCATCCTGTAATTTATCCAGCGGGACGAGGCGGGTCGGGACCTGAACGGGGCGGGATTGAGACATCCCGGTCCACTGGACATCCTTAATTAAATAAGATACATTGTCTATGACCCTTGCCAATTTGTAAACGATTATAGTTAATGTAGTGAACAATAATATCATGTGTTCGACACATATTTTATTCTCTATTTTGGTAGGATCTTTTTATTAAGAGGCTCATTTATTTTTGTATAGTCTACCTCTAGACGATTAATTTTTGAAATGAACAATATGTTATGACAGTTACAGCTGATCGAACTCCACGATCACACAATCATTTTTGGACCTCCTACAATTAGAGTGAGTACAAATAACCTTCCTTGAGGTGAGCCACAACCTCCATGTGTTCAATCTACAGTAACATTCAGCTAACTCCATCAACATTCAACTAACTCCATCCCCGAGTCTTGGAGATAAGGTTGTGAGTTCCCGACTCCTCAATCGTTTTCATAAAGACTCTGCTGGGATATGAATAAAATCATATATATATATATATATTCTATTATTTATTTATTTATTTATTTATATTACTATATTACCATTGCCGGTGCCCTACCTTATAGGTAGAACTTTTTCTCTACGACCATTACTTACAATTTGTATGCCAAAATGTAGAGGAGAATAGGAGAAAAAGTAAATTAATTGCAATTACTAACCAAAAATAGCAAAAATATTAAGTAAAACATACACACAAGAACACTCTTGGTCCAATAAGATAAACAATAAATTACTAACCAAAAAAAGGAAACCCCCAACAAATTAGAGGGTTCTGATTGGGGGGCTCTACGTCAGGTGGCGTATACACACAAAAAGGCACAGCCTATATATAATGGACCTTAAAACCTCAAAAGTCCACAAACCCACTCTTTCAGAGGCCTTATAGCGGCAGCACTAAAAAGTCCATTAGGGTTTTGAGCTTTGAACCTCAAAGTTGAAGCCCATCTTCTCCCTCCAGAAAAGCTTTCTTGAATTTACGATTAAAAAAAATAATCATAAACGATAAACCCTAAACCCTTCTCTACGTACATACAGAGGTTTTCGATTCAGCATTGGTTTGCGAAGTTGTTCTTGATTAAAGTGATTATCTTTGTTGTTACTCCCGTTCATCTATCTGTTGTTTATTTGATTTTATTTGAAAGTTACAAGCTTTTCTTGATTTTATTTATTTATTCATTCGAATATATTTTTTCGCTACATTAGGATCGTTTTGGAGTAACTTTTTTGTGTTTATTTGTGGATTACTTGTTAATTTTCTTTATTATGGGAAGTGTTTTATGTGTTCCTTAACAACCATGATGTAAATTAGGGAATTGTTACCCCCCTTAATCATAGTTTGCTTTGGTCTTTAGGGAAGTATCCCATTGGGGATTGACATTCGTTTCTGTAAAGAAGCATTCGTGGTTAGAGTAGTATATATCAGCTAATGAAATATAAAGAATTATGGCTAGGGAAAAATAGAAGTATGCTTTCTTGATTTTGTTCTAGTTCCTTTTGTTTAAAAATGGTGCCTTTGCGTGTGCTTGCAAGTTCTCGGGGAATTAAGAAAGTTTATTGTCAGTAGAAGGTTCCTATCTCGGTTTTGTTTTTCCAAATATATTGGTGTAGAATTTCTACTTCTCTTATGGTTTTAGAATTATTTTCATCATGTACTTTAGAGGTTAGGGACAATGTTTTCAAAGGCGCGCTTAAGCCACTAAGCGAGGCACAAAACATGTTGAGCACTTCGCCTCGCTTTATGAGCGTTTCAGTGTCGTCATCAAGCCTCCAAAGAATACTTTTCCTTGCTAATGAGTCTAATATATTTCACTTTATCTTAATTTTTTTACAACTTCTTTGTCCATATATTTGTTATCCATGCTTGTGATTATTAATCTTGGACTACACATACATATTTGTATTTTTTTCTCCATTTGCGCCCTTTTTCATTAAAGCTCCTTAGAGCTTTTTTGCGCTTTTCACTTTTGATAACACTGGTTAGGTGTAGGATGAAGCTCACTGGGATCAAGTCATTGGCCACCAAGTCAATGTAAGGGTGTAATGTTGAGAATCCCTAAAGGAAATATGTTAAGAAAATACATCTGGTGATAACTGACAGTTCTCTGCTAGTTGGACAGCTAGTATGTTGTTCCATTGGGATTTGCCTTCACAACAGAAGTTCCATTCCCAATAGTGGAATACCCTATATTGTTTGTGAATAGTGATAAAGCCCCCCACCACCCCGCACCCCACCTTCCACCCTGCTTTTTCTTTTTCCCTTCTTCTTGGAGAGGGTAAATGTGGGTTACAATTTTACTGGAAGAGAGCCTGTAGATCCTATTATAGACAATGCTGCTTCAGATTTACTTTTTATACATTTCTGTTATTCGGTACCTTGTTGAATCTGCCTGGTAATTAACTAGCTTCTTATCATTGTTGGATAAATTTCAATGCACCACTTTTCGTTCATCCATATTTAGTAATGTTCATTACTTATGCCTGAGAAAGACTTGTCTATGCCCTTAAGCTATATAAATATTGCATCATTGCTGCGTTGGTTAATTTATTTTGTTGAATTCAATACTGTTGCATTGTGCTTATATTGAGGTATTGCTTCATTTGTTCATGTATTCTAAAACATTTTCATGTCCGGAAGGTTCTGAACTTTTTACCTTATTTTTATACTGTAGAGTAAATGTCAATGATAATGTACAAGAAAAACTGAAAGAAAAAGCATCCAACATGTTTTTCTATATAAACTGGTGGTACAGTTCAATGAAAAATTGTAGCTAATTTGGTGTTTTTGACAAAAGATGCATGTCATTGATTGATGAACTTATTTTAATTGATGATAAAGTATATTCATAGATCTTTTGTTTGCTTTGCTGGCAGGGAACTAATATGGATACCCTAATTAGTCATAATGAGATAGCTGATTCAGAGGCACAACCTAATAAGCGTAGGCGGAAGAAGTCCATAGTTTGGGAACATTTCACAATTGAAACAATTGCTGCGGACTGTACCAAGGCCTGTTGTAAGCAGTGCAAAAAGTCATTTGCTTATATTAGTGGTTCAAAATTAGCAGGCACGAGCCACCTCAAGCGGCATATCGCCTTGGGTATTTGCCCGATGAGTCGGACCAACCAGGATAAGAATCAATTAGCCTCAAATAATGCTGCTGCGCAAACTAATGGTTCTGCTGTTAAATCAAGAAAGCGGTACAGAGCTTCTCCAGGACCAACTAGTATCCCATTTGATCAGACCCGTTGCTGCTATGATATTGCCAAAATGATAATTCAGCATGACTATCCACTTGAGATGGTGGAGCACTCGGGATTTAATAAGTTTGTGCGAAATCTTCAGCCTTTGTTTAGTTCTGTGAGTGTCTATACCATCCAAGAGCACATTTTTAATATTTACCTGAGCGAAAAGCAAAGCCTTTTGAACATTATTGGTGCAATTCCTGGACGTGTTAGCCTGACACTCGATTTGAGAATTTCAGATAAAAACTTAGGCTATGTTTTCCTAACAGGATACTTTGTTGACTGTGATTGGAAATTGCAGTGCCGACTTCTCAATGTTATCATGGTACCTTTTCCTGATTCAGACATTGCGTTTAATCATGCTGTTGCTGCATGTTTGACGGATTGGTATTTAGAGACGAAGCTATTCACGCTTACTCTTGATCAATCCGTTGCCAATGTCAATGTTAGAAAAAACCTGGGACATCTACTGTCGATCAAGGGAGGAAATATTCTCAATGGTCAGCTAATAACTGGTAGTTGTTGTGCTCGTGTTCTGAGTCAGCTTGCACAGTATGCATTAGATTCCATGAGACCAATCGTTGAGAAAGTCCGCCAAAGTGTTAAGTTCGTTAAAACCGCAGATGCCCATGAGGAAAAGTTTCTTGAGCTCAAGAGACAACTTCAAGTTCCCAGTGCAAAGGAGCTCATTGTGGATGACCAAACAAAATGGGATACCACATATCAAATGCTGATAACCGCTTCTGAGCTGAAAGAAGTATTTTCTTGCTTGGATACTTCTGATCCTGATTATAAGGTGACACCTACTATTGATGAGTGGAAACAGGTAGAAATTCTCTGTGCATACCTGAAGCTTTTCTTTGATGCAGCCAACATTTTAACTTCCCCGACATACTCAACGGCCGATGTGTTATTTCATGAAGTGTGGAAAATTCAGCTTGACCTGATGCAGGCAGCTCGTGGCCAGGATCATTTCGTAAGCAATTTGACTAAACCATTGCATGAGAAGTTTGACAAATACTGGAATGATTGCAACCTGGTTTTAGCCGTTGCTGTTGTTATGGATCCTAGGTTCAAGATGAAGATAGTCGAGTTCACCTTTAACAAGATCTACGGTGAAGAAGCTGAATCTTGGATCAAGATTGTCGATGAGGGAGTGCACGAAGTCTTTTGTGATTACATCGTGCAATCTCTTCCTCCGCCTCCAGCTTCTTTTGCGGATGAAGCACATGACAGTTTTGTAATAAAATCAGAATTCTCTCAGGACGACAGTTTCCTTCCTAACGGTGATACATTTACAGATTTTGATGTCTATCTTCATGATATTATGAGCAATCAGCAGATGAAAACAGAGTTAGATCAGTATCTTGAAGAAGCTCTCATGCCTCGCTCACAAGATTTTGATGTTTTGGGTTGGTGGAGAATAAACAGATCCAAGTACCCTACTCTCTCCAAAATGGCATCTGATGTTTTATCCATCCCAGTCTGCACAGTCACTCCAGATTCTGTGTTTGACACTGCACTGCGAGATTTGGATAGAAACCGGAGTTCATTGAGACCCATAACTCTTGAGGCCCTCAGTTGTGCAAAGGATTGGCTTCAATATGAATCATGGGAACCCCCATATGGAATCCCAGCAGCAACAGTTAAAATGGAGTATTAGATTTGTTAGTAAGATTTTTTGGTGTAGTTTCTTCTTTATTTTCTTTTGCTCCCCCTTTATAGTAACAGTTTTGTGCACACAAGGCGTATAGGTCAATTTAATTCATATTATTTCACTAACTTTCTAAAGAGAGAATTCACTCTTTCAAGATTTCTTGCGTTGCTTTTTGGAAAAAATCGGAATATATAGAAGCTAGTGATCGAGAAAAATCCTTTGTTTTGATTGTTCTCGACTGTGTAGAAGATTGAAGCCTTTGTCAAACTTCAACAAGATCATTTAGGGAAGTTATTTGTTGATTCTGACGAACATTCTAGCAAGAGTGGCTGTTATAGGCTAATTATGGTTCCAAGAGTGATCTCAAGTTTGAATGCACTTTTTCTTCCCTTTTCTACTTTCATCAACTAAGAACTTTACTCTTTTTTTCGTTTCATTTTACTTTCGCGGTTGCTAAAAGAAGAAGATTTTATAGGCGGTTTGATTTAAAAACGTTCAACATTGAGTTACTACACATTAAGATGTGTTCGATAGTGAAAGAAATGCGAACACATAAACTTCAAATTCTAAATTAAAGCATCATATTAGTCCCCAATAAACCTATCACGGAACACGGTAAAACTTGCTCTCACTCTTAAACATTGAACGCTCTCGACTGTCACTCTCACTGCACTCTATCTGCAGGAGCTTAAGATGTGGATGAAATCATAGATTATCATCACATGGTAATCTCAAACTCTCTCAGGGTACTCTCCAACTTGACATATACTTTTAATCTAGCTTTCCACAAAAAAATTGTCTTCTTGATAGCTTCACTATGCCCAAACAAAGTTTTCCAGCTTGCTCATCTTCACTCGTCTCCAGAAATCCATTTACCTCTGCACAGTCTCATAGAAAGGTGCAAATCCATGGACCAAGTTAGGCAGATTCACTCAGTAATAATCCAAAAAGGCCTTACTTTTGATCCCATGCTCTGCTCCAACATCATAGCTTTTTGTTCTACGACCGAATCAGGTGATATGAAATATGCTCGTTCTGTGTTTGATATAATGCATGAACCAGGAGTTTTCGTGTGGAATAAAATGATTAAAGGCTATTCAAGGGAAAATAGTCCCCATAATGCAGTGTCAATTTACAGAGAGATGTTAAATAACAATGTACAACCGGATAATTATACGTTTCCCTTCTTGCTCAAGGGTTTTACTCGTGAAGTATCGCTAAAATTAGGGAGAATTATACATGCTCATATATGTAAATTCGGGTTTGAGTTAAATGAATTTGTTCAGCATGCTTTGATTCATATGTACTGTTTGTGTGGGCAAGTTGATATGGCTCGTGGGGTATTTGATTTGAGTGGTAAAAGTGATATACTTATTTGGAATGCCATGATTTCTGGGTACAACAGATCCAAGCGATTCGGAGAGTCAAGAAAACTATTTTATGCAATGGAGGAGAAGCAATTACAGCCTAGTTCGGTGACTCTTGTCTCAGTAATATCAGCTCTCTCGCAGCTTAAGGATTTAGATACTGGCATCCGAGTTCATCAATATGTTAAGGACTATAAGGTACAGTCTAATTTGGTGTTGGACAATGCTTTAGTTGACCTGTATGTGGGTTCTGGAAAGATGGATGTTGCACTTGGCCTATTTCAGTGCATGAAGCATAAAGATGTTATATCATGGACCACCATTGTCAAAGGTTTCGTTAACATTGGACAAGTTGATTTGGCTCGGAAATATTTTGATCAGATGCCAGAGAGGGATAACATTTCTTGGACAGCAATGATTGATGGATATGTCAAAGAAAACCGATTTAAAGATGTGTTAATTCTGTTCCGTGAAATGCAAGCAACAAAAATACGACCAGATGAGTTCACTATGGTTAGCATCCTTACCACCTGTGCACATCTTGGTGCTCTTGAACTTGGAGAGTGGATCAAGGCTTACATTGACAAGCACAAGATTAAGGTTGATATATATCTGGGTAATGCTGTCATAGACATGTACTTTAAGTGTGGGAATGTGGAAAAGGCATTGATGATGCTTTCTCAAATGCCTTGCAGGGACAAATTCACGTGGACGGCCATGATTATAGGTCTTGCAACTAATGGGCATGAGAGAGAAGCTTTAGATATGTTTTTTGAGATGTTGAGAGCTTCAGAAACACCTGATGACGTGACTTACATTGGTGTTCTTAGTGCTTGTACTCATATGGGTACGGTAGACGAAGGAAAAAGATTTTTTGCTAACATGACCTCTCAGCACAGCATTCAACCTAATGTTGTACATTATGGTTGTATGGTTGATCTTCTTGGTCGAGCAGGGCGCTTGGAGGAAGCTTATGAGGTTATAAAAAATATGCCGGTGAAACCAAATTCAATTGTTTGGGGAGCTCTTCTTGGTGCTTGCAGAATTCACAAGGATGTTCAAATGGCTGAAATTGCAGCTCAACAACTTCTTCAACTAGAGCCTGGAAATGGAGCTGTCTATGTTGTCTTGTGTAATGTATATGCAGCTTGCAAAAAATGGGAAAACTTGCGCGAGACAAGACGAATAATGATGGATCGCCGAATCAAGAAGACGCCAGGTTGTAGTCTGATAGAGATGCATGGAATTGTTCATGAATTTGTTGCAGGGGATCAGTCTCATCCTCAATGTGAAACCATATATTCAAAGTTGGCTGAGTTGATTGAAGAATTAAAGTTTGCAGGCTATGTTCCTGATACTTCAGAGGTTTCTCTTGACATAGGAGAAGAGGAGAAAGAGAACTCCCTTAATCGGCACAGTGAGAAGTTGGCGATTGCATTTGCTCTAATCGACTCTGAACCTGGATCCACTATTAGGATAGTGAAAAACCTTAGAATATGTGCAGATTGCCACCATGTAGCAAAGTTAATATCAAGTCTTTACAATAGAAAACTAATTATTAGAGACAGGACCCGGTTCCACCATTTTGTACAAGGTTCATGTTCTTGTAAAGATTATTGGTGATCTTTTCACACAAGGATATTGTTGCAGGAGCCTAAATTACTTAAACCATTATATGTATTTTGTATTGAAAAAAATATTAGGCAAGTAAGAGGTTTGGTAGGGTACCAATTTTTTCCCACAGAGCTTCATACGTCATTATTATTCGTAATTCCATTTTTTCATAGGGTTAACAACATTTTTGCTTCCTCAATTATTGGTAGCGTACAATAGACCCTTGTGGTCCAGCCCTTCCCCGAAATCTGTGCATAGCCGGAGCTTAGTGCACCACTGGAGTTTTCTTGAGATACCTCAAGATAGGACAAAAAGCCTCCCAGTGATCTTGTCTGTCTTTTTTTTTCTTTTCAATTTCGATTCTTGTGATATCTGACTAAGCACATTTAATCTTTAATTAATTGAAATGTGCAGTTTTGATTCCTCTATCGGTGGTCAATATTCACAAATTTACCATAATTATTAATCTTTCCTCTACTTAATTATCTATATGGTTGCTAAGCAGCTGTTATTCTTAATTCCAGACTAAGGAAGAAGTATTGAGAGCCCTAGGACTTCAGGAGGAGAAAGGAAGTTCACTTGAATTTCTCAGAAGAGGCTGCAAGGTCACCACCTTAGTAGTTTATTACTTCTTTAATAGTCAGCTAATATATCATCTGTTTAGCCCCATTATTCAAATGACATATAATTTGAAGAAGTATGAAATAGGTCAATCTCTCCTATTGAGTCACTAGAGATTCAAATTGACTGCTGATGTAATACATTTCCCTTGCTGCAGACTGCAACTTGTGGGAAGAAGATGTTGATTTAGAAGCATTTCCCCCCCAGCCTTTAAAGAGAAAATTCCATTCATTGTGATTTTAGAAGCTTTGAGATCAATTCCACTAAATAATTTCAGATCATTTCTGCAAAGACAATATGGAAAATTAGTTATTATAGATATCTGATACATCGAGCATAAACATTAAACATTTCTAGTGCTATCTATACATGGTGCATCATGAATGAAATTACAATTTTCTTGAGCCGAGAGTCTTTCGGAACAACCTCTCTACTTACCAAGGTAGATGTAAGGTTTGCGTACACTCTACCATCTCAGACCCCATATTGTGGGATTTAACTGGGTATGTTGTTGTTTTGGACTAGAAAATAATACTTTTGTTGTATTAACTATTGTTTTTACCAGATTTAGACACTTCGAATACACATAACTAAATCTTTTACAACAATCCAAAAACAACTCTCTCATGTTTAAAATTCAAACACTCAAAACATAAAACATCTTCTTGACTTAGTCTGGATTATGGACACTAAAACCAGGCTCAAAGCCCCTAAAACTCGAGTTCCGAAGCCTGTAAACTCCATACAAAGCATTAGCAGCAAAAAAAAAGAGACTAACGTGGTCGCTCCGACTTTATGCAACATTGGAGTCAACTCAGTTTCTCCATCATCGTTCTCATTAAAGCCGTCCTCTTCCATTTCTTCATTGTAACGAAGTTCTGCAATTTTCCTCCTCATATGCCGGCGCCATGCAGATTGTATAAAGCTGGCAGCCTAGGTTCTCCATTGCTGCGAGTAAAACCTAAAAGTGTGTTGTACCTGTCGACTCTGCAACTGCCTGAACTGTGATGTAATGTACTTCACTTCTTCTGCCTCTAAGACAAATGCTGAAAGTATATGTATGTCCTAAAAACAATTTTTATTAGGACACAATGTACTTTATACACATTCATATTTATATTAATGATGATAATATTATGGCAATTTGCATTTGTTGAATTATTAGTTGATTGTTTATAATATTCTATAAATGCATCCCTAGAGGTTAAGTGTTTATTAATGATGTGAGAATTAATGTTATAACATAACTCTTAAATTACCTCGACTAATAAATCATCGAAATTGGGATATCGATGATATGCGATACGTCGACATGTGGTCTGCATCATATCCTTAAGGGATGTAGTATGTCTCACTTGCTACGAGTTATGGCAACTCGTGATGGACACATGGATATTTGTTGAAGTATTGGTACGCCCTGCTGATGTACTGTTTTGTTATATGTCTATAATGTCATCGGCGTGTGGGAGATAAAAGTCCTTAGACTTGAGGTCAATATCATCTTGTTTACGGAGTAATGTACTTTGATCCCGTCCTAAGCTCAAATGCCTTATAGGTTGAGACGCGACTTGTTTTGGGTGCATTACGAAGTAGATTAAAGGTGGTATGTAAGCTAAGAAAGGATTCATTCCTTGAATTTATATTCGAGTGAACACTGTGCACTATACGGTATTAGGTTGACTAAGTCATTGACCAATGCAATGGACATGTCTGTGACATGGTCCTGTTGTCAACTAATATAGATGAGTTATAATAATCAAGCCATTTGGATAGACACTTGACAAATCCTAAGCTTGATTGAGTGTGTCATGAATGAAGAGATTTTATATTCTCACATATAGGTTCAGTTCACATATTTTGTGTAGCTAAACTTTACATATTGGGTCTTCCGACGCAGTCTAGGAGTTCCGTGAAGATCCTAATGTAATTAGTGACGATATGTAAAGGCCTGAAGAGTAATACTAAGTCAAATGTTCCGTCGATTGAAGGATGTAATTAGAAGAAGATACCTAAATGTTCGGTTGATGACCGGGACATTAAAATGGGAAAGTGGGCAGAAAATAGGATGGAACCGCGGTGTCTTGATTCAGGACCGCGGTGCCTCATCGAGGACAGCGGTGCGGGCGTGGCATGGCGATCCAGTCTCTGGGCGACCTCTTCAAACCTCGAGCTCTTATTTTATCCTATAAATATGAGGCTCCTTTTCTCATTTCAATACACTAAACCTAAGAGAGGTAAATCTCTTCTAAAGCTCTGTCAGAATCCCTAGCATTAATGACTTAGCAAATTACATCATAGTTTCAGAACTTACAAATCGAGGGACGTTTGCGTGTGCATCCTCGGACTACACAAAGATCCAGAAGATTCAACTGATTGGCTGATTGCTTCAAGAATGTAAGTCTTCCATCGAAGTTTTACATTATACTTTGTGTTTGTATTTTTCATTACATATCATACTGCAGTCGGGTTTGAAACATAAATTTTCAAATTCTGCTGCGTGTACGAACCCGACGTAAACACCTACAGTGGTATCAAAGCCAGAGCTGTTTCGTGTGATTTGTAATGATATTAATGATAATATGGGTTAAGATTTGTTTAGATCTATATTTTATGTATTTAAAAGCTTTAAAATCCTAAGTCTTTTATTCACATGTTATTGTGCCCTAATCTGTTAAAACAATTATGTATTCGAGAAAATCAGTCCAATATATAATTCTTTTAAGTTGATATGCGTTATCCGACTTAAAGCATGGTGCATTAAAACGAAGAACGAGAAGAAAATTGGATTTGATGGTCGATGAACATGTTGTTTTAACAGTGATGGTAATACACGTGATATATCTGAGAGATCTGGCCCTAAACCAGTTTTAGAGGTTCGGAAATTTTGGATTTAGTGTTTCTGGAGATAAGGCACCGCAGTTCCACGATGGAGCACCGCGGTGCCTGCTAGGGTTTTGGCGGAGGCACTGCGGTTCCATGATGGAGCACCGCGGTGCTGCCCAGATGAAGCCAGAGGCACATCGGTCCTATTCATGGGAGTCGCGGTGCTGTTCATCCAGAACCTTAAAATTAACTTTTCGGACAATCTGCCTTCAAGGCACCACAGTTCCACCTGTTGGGACCGCGGTGCCTGTGACAATAATTATGAGGCACCGCGGTGCCACTTGTTAGGATCGCGGTGATAATTAATTTGCAGATTCTAGTGGCTTACTGCCTCAGAGACACCGCAGTGCCACCTATTGGAACCGCGGTTCCGACTTTTTTTCGAAAATCAGAAACAGAGACTTAAAAGTTTCAGATTCTGAATCTGAGGTTTTAGAAGTTTCAGTTTCTGAAAATAAAGTTTGAATCAAACAGATTTGGTCCTTTCGGGTAAATCTGTAATTAAAGAAAGTTTTCTGAAAGTTGATTTTAGGTTTTGGAAATTGCAAACAGGTCTCAAAAGTTTAAAAGTATTTTCTGAAGTTTAGAATTGCATTTTTATGAGTTTATAAGAGTTCAGAATTGAATTTTAAATTCTTAAGGGACTAAAGTGTAAATTCTGAAAATTTACAGAATTCCCGAAAATCAGAATTTTAAAATCAGAAAATGTTTAGGAACTGTTTGACATTTACATAGATTATAGAGTTTAGACAAATAGACCCATAATTATCATTAGTAGTATATTATTGAATAATATACAAATGTGCTAAATGTTAAATGTGATGCATTTAAATTATTAGCATAGCGTCCGCAGTTATTGTTTGGGTAGGCGGCGCTAAATAATTATTTAATTTCAAATGACCGCTATAATTGTCTGGGTAGACGACGCCCAGTATGTGATTAAAATCATCTTTTATCATGCCTATTGAGTTTGATGATTTTCCATCTAATTGTGTTTAGATATTGCATGATAGGATGTCATATGATATATGACTTGATTGTTGATCTTGAATGAATCTCCGAAAACTGAAAATGTTTTCCAAACATTAAATACAAGTATAATTATAACGCGTCGTCCATTATAATTGTTAGGGTGCTAAGTCCTTTTCGGCGATACAAGTATTTATGCCAAAACATTTGCTCTAAGTCTAAGAGGACCAAGGCCCTTTCATAGATGTGTTAAAATGAAAGTAGATAATAAACTTTTGCAGGTATTTACACCAAAGTGTTTGCTTGCAAAGACTAAATTTACTTAGGCATTTAAACGCAGTCATGTAATGGGGTTGACTTATTTAGATGAATCTTGGCGTCAAAGTGTCGGACTAGTCTAAAGACGTAAGACTAAAATGAAAGATATTTAATTAAACCAAGAGTTGTAGAGCTGCTTTACAATTGGTTGAGAACCTACCAAAGTGTGCTATTGAAGTTATCAGCCAAAGCAAACGCGGATATAGCATATATTTGGATCTTGGCCCATTATGACCTTTATATTGATTTAGGTCCGTATTCTACCTTGGGTCGTAGAAGTATGCAAAATAGTGGGAGCTAATTAAACAAAAGGCCATGTTAAATTATAATATAATAAATGTGTATAAATTAGGAGAATGAATTGTTGATTGCTTTTTTCTGTCTATCTAAATCTTCAAAACTTCAAAATGTCGAACCTATCGTTGAAATGAACAAACTCACCAAACCGAACTATCTATACTGGCTAAGGAAATCTAAGAATTGTCCTAAAAGCAAGAAAAAATAGAATACGTATTGGACAAAGTATTCCCCACAGTGCCTGTTGATGATTCTGCAAAATATGCCACATTTAATAAGGTAGTCTACCATAAGAACCTAGATGATGTCACTTCAGCACGATGCATCATGTTGTCTTCCATGTCAGTGGGACTACAAAGACATCATGAGAACATGGTCCCTAACGAAATGTTCGAACACTTGAAGAGAATATATGACTCTCAGTCCCAAACCATGAAATATAAGCTGTTAATAGAAAATTTTCAAGTGTAATCTAAGTGAAGGGAGCCAAGTGTCTCAGCATGTGTTGAAGATGATAGGGCTGATAGAAAGGCTGGCCTCGATTGGTATAAGGTTGCAGAATAACGTCGCTTCCACCCTTATCCTGAACTCTCTCCCTCGTTCGAGAATTATATTGTATACTCTGATATGAGCGGAACAAAAGTGCACGGAATCGCATGACATGCTAAAGACCTTTGAATCTTCAACTTCCAAGAGCAAAGCTGTGCTCATGATGAGCTCCTCTAGCCGGCCCAAGCCGAAAAGTAAGGAATGACAGAAGAAGAAGGGCAAAACAGTCACTGCGCCCTCATCTATGAAGCCTAAGGGAAGTGTGAACGGAGAGGTGATTCCGGCTAAGGATGTATGCCTCGACTATAATAGGAAAGGGCATTGGAAGAAAGGACTGCAATGCACTAGGAGGAAGAACACCAGATGCTTCTACCTCTAGTGGATAAGGTATGTACATCATTGAAATAAAAGAAATTTTTAATGTACAAAATAAAAGAGCAAAGTTAAGTGAAAGAAATTCTACCTACATGTGGCATTGTAGACTTGGTCATATCAATCAAACAAGGATAGAACTGTTGAGGAAGTTAAATTACCTCGAACCATTTGACTCACAATCTTATGGTAACTGTGAATCCTGTTTGAAGGGTAAGATGACCATTAAACCTCTTTCTGGAAAGGGGATCCGTGCTAAGGAGGTGCTTGAGTTAGTACATATGGACGTATATGGGTGCGGCCCGCGGTGCCTGCTTCTGCGAGACGGTGCGGGGCGTGGCTTTGTGATCAGATTCTGGAGTGCAGCCTCATGAAACCCTTGAGCTCTTATTTTATCCTATAAATAGGAGACTCCTTTTCTCATTTCAATACACTAAACCTAAGAGAGGTAAATCTCTTCTAAAACTCTGTCAGAATCCCTAGCATTCTTGACTTAGCAAATTACATCATAGTTTCAGAACTTACAAATCGAGGGACGTTTGCGTGTGCATCCTCGGACTACACAAAGATCAGAAGATTCAACTGCTTGGCTGATTGCTTCAAGAATGTAAGTCTTCCATCGAAGTTTTACATTATACTTTGTGTTTGTATTTTTCATTACATATCATACTGTAGTTCGACCGTTATCGGGTTTGAAACATAAATTTTCAAATTCCGCTGCGTGTATGAACTCGACGTAAACACCTACAAATCCCTCTACCTCTGTCAAAACCTTGACAGTCCTAAGCGGATGGCGGCTAGTTTGAACCAGATTTTGGATCCAATGCCCATGTTAGCAGCTCCTCATCACAGAAGTCATTTTCTTTCAGGATACCTCTGTTGAAGAAACCAGTTCTCCCACCATCAGTTGTTACACTTTCTAGGCGACCACGGATTATAAACATCATTTCACTAACCGGGTCTCCTTCTCTAACTATATATGTATTTTCTGTGCATAAACTTGGTTTCAATCGTTCACAGATAGTATCAAGTATCCTCTCGTCCATGTTCTCAAACAAGGGCACCTGCAAAATGGGCCATTCACAATATTACAACAACAAATTTCACACTAAGGTTTCAACATATAAAGGTACTGTACGTCATGCCCAAAAATGTGAACTTGGGTTATCAACAAGATAAAGAGTACTCACTCTTCTGACCAAATTCAAACAGAGATGCCTCTAGTTGATGTTGGATGAGTGTTGTGACAACACGAGTAATCAGTGAGGATAACATCACGCTTATGAACATAAAGATGTTGCCTGCAGTGTTGTGATATCATCATAGACAATATCTATATAAACGATTTTACCTATTCTTCCGGCCAAAATAGTGAGTGTTACTGTGAGATAAAAATGACCTAGGAAAGCTAACCATGAAGCTGTGTTTAAAACGTGAGAAAAGAAGAAGTCAAGCTTGGAAGGAAAGCGACGAGAAGATCAAGTCAATGTAGTTAAGGATTTCATGAAGGTTTGAATCGGTCCAAGCTGCTACCTATTTTCTCTCAACTTCCGCAACCAACCAGTGAGAATTTCAAGGAAGTTTCACACTATAAATAGAGGAGGAACTTCAGAGTATCGGTATCCAGATTACAAAGAAAAGAATCACCAAGAGAGCTCTCAGAAATTCACTCTAGAAACTGGATCAAATACCACTGCCTAAAGTAGTATAACAACATCTAGTCCCACATTACTATTGCTGATCATATTCTAGATTAAGCTTATTGTTGAAGCAATTGTAATGAAGATGTAGTATGTTTCTTTATTGATGTTTTTTCTTTTGGCTGGAGTCATCTGCGACTTCGTTTTTGTAATTTCTTTTTATTTTATTTATACATATTGTAAAAAGAAATTCAATTGTACTTGTATATAATATATACATTACTTCGGTCATTGACCATCAAGGGCTATATTAATATATACCCTTGAAAATATAAATCTTGTGTCTTTTACTTTTTCGCTATTGTTTTATCGAGTGTTGCCTCAAGTGTTGACACAACACTGAAGGCAACATACAGGACCGGCCCTGAGCCAAAACAGTCAATGCAATGGCTTAGGGCATCATTTTTTGGAAAAAATTTAGGGCATATTTTTTTGGAAAAAAAGCACTATTAAATACAACAATAACCAAAACTTTAGGGTCAAAATACACATTCCTCGCATCTTTTTGGACTCTAAAGAATCTCTAATAAAACTGCAATCTAGGTTTACAAAAGCTTTCTTTCAACCACTCACCCTAGCTAGTTCAGATTCTATCACCTTTGTAGATGAGCTAAAAGCCTCTCCTAACTCTCTTATAACTTCTGCGCCGATAGGAAGTCAAACAAAATCAAGAATTCAAAACCCTAGGTTCCTAGCACTTTAAAGTTTCTCTGTCAGGTATAACTCTAAATCTAAATTATATGTTTGTTTTGTTTTTGCTCTCTATTTAATTTAGATTTTTGTTGTTGGATTTGTTGAAGGTTCATGAGCAGTATATAACTAGATTACTAAGTTTTTTGTTGTTTAATAATAATATGAAATCTTTATAGGTTTTTTGTTGTTCAATCAGAACCGCAATGATTTAAGTTTTTTGTTGTTCAATCAGGACCGTAATTATGAGAAAACAACCGTCCGGTGCTCAAAATAGACAGAAGAAAAAAGATAGGGAAGAATTTGCAAAAGAATATGCTAAAGGCGGTGGTTTTTATAGGTTTGTGAATCCAATTAATAATGTTGAGGGCAGAGAAAATACTGAGGGGCAAGACACAAATATAGACCTTGAAAAGTTACCAGAAGAGGTTGAAATAATGACGACATGTTGAAGGCTTCATGCATTAATCTAGAAATTTTTTTGAGGCGTGATTTTATTTCTGATATCGATGGGAATGTCTTATTTCTTGAGTTAAGAGTTCTAAAAGAATGCATACTCGCGGAAATAAAAAAAGCAATTGAGATGAACTTTTTGAAAAGTATGGAAGGTTGCTACCCGAATGTCACAATTACTTATAGAATTTTGTTAACTATACCAGTGACAGTCGCTTCCGGAGAAAGAAGTTTTTCAAAACTGAAGTTGATCAAGTCGTATCTTCCTTCGACTATGTCACAAGAAAGGTTGAATGGACTGAATATGATATCAATTGAGAAGGAAATGCTAGTGAATTCCAATTTCGAAAGCTTGATAAATGATTTTGCTAAGGATAATATTTCAATAGCAATGCTCGTATACTCATCAGGTAATATTCTTGTTACTTAGCTATTGTTAGGCGTATTTTATATACGCCTTCTTAGTCATTTTTAGTTGATATTTTACTCATTTTTGTTGTGTTTAGTATAGTAGTAGGTTTGTTTTTCTTTCTTTTGAGTCACAGCAGTGCAAAAAGGCAAAATGACAATGACAAAAGGAAGGCGGCGAAAAAGGTGCTCCCGCGGAAAAAGACGAAGTTGACAACTCGTAGGCGAATGAAGCGTATCGCGGTGCTATCTATCGTAACCGCGGTGCCATAATTATTGAGGAGCCACAGGACTTTCAGCACCGTGCCATGAGCAGATCTGCAGATGCCATTTGTCTTTGAGAAGGCTGCGGGAGTTTCGACCGTGATGCGGTGTCTGAACCGCGGTGCCGACGCGGGAAATTTCAGTTCCGAAGGCAAATTGGCTAAGGGTAGATTGGTCCATAGGGCACGAAAATTAGAGGATATTTATGCCCTAGGGATTGGTTTAGTGAAGGAGATTGGTCATTCTACAACACAACACAACACAACACAAGGCGGATTTGGAGCTACAATTGGAGACTTTGTTCTACATAATTTTCTTTCTTTAGTTTTTAATTCAGTTTATGTATGGATATTGTGTTAGTTCTTAGCATGACTATGGCTAGGAGCTAAACACTCTATTAAGACTTTCCTTATGAATCGCTTGAAACTTTTATTCATGAATTAATGTAGTAGTTTGATTTCTTCTTCACTTGATTAAGATTTAGTCAATATTTGGTTTGAATGTTTGATAATTAATTGATCACTAATTATCATAACCTATATGATTTCGAATCAATATTTTGAAAGGTGAGATTTAGATATGCTGTAATTGACTAGACATAGGTTAAAATCGCGGACGAAAGTACTCCGATAATTGTGTAGCATTATAGGTTACTGTTCTTAATCATCTTATGTGGTAAATCCTATCATAGAAATATACAAGGGTTCTACACTGGGGTTGAGTGATTATATGTCCTAACCAGAATATAAGACAGTCTAGTTAACCGCTATCTGAACGAAGAAGAAGAATCATTCTAGTCGCATTAAGGATTGAATAAAGTGGATAGTCGAGGATTTTGGAATCCCTAATTCATTCATAACTGATTACAACTTTATTAGTTTAAATCTTGCAACTATTCTAGTAGTTAAGCAACAACCCCAATCAAATATCGATTGTCAAATAGATAACATAAAATAGATGAACGGTACTTAGAAACCAGTCTCTGTGGACGATATTCGGTCTTACAGACTATATTACTTGTGAACGATACGTACGCTTGCGTGAGCAGTCGAAATATCGCTTACAAGTTTTTGGCGCCGTTGCCGGGGACTGACGTACATCTAATATCGAATCATCTGTTTTTATTTCTACTTTGGCTTTAATTTTTTGTTTTTAATTTTTATTTTTACTGTTAGAACCGTGTGCCTTGATTTGTTTGTTGATTTTGATATATTTCAGGAATCTAGTTTATGCGAAGAAGAAGAGGGGCAGACACACTTGTTCCTTTCAACCCTGAAATTGAGAAAACCTGCAAACAAAACAGACGAAATAAAAGGATATCTGAGTCAGTAACCATGAACAACCAACAACCGAATCAGAATGGGGAGGACAATGAGGTTCATGGAATGCAGGAGAGCCAGTACATGTCCCAGCAGAGAAAAGTTTGGGTGACTATGTTCTTCCCACGATCACAGGTGCACAAACTTGCATCAGGCTCCCATCTATAGGGGCCAACAACTTTGAGATCATCCATCATGAGCATGGTCCAGAACACAGTACAATTTTGGGGACTGCCATCTGAAGATCCCCACATGCACATTGCAAACTTTCTGGAGCTGTGTGCCACTTTCAAATACAATGGCGTTACTGACGATGCCATTAGATTGAGGCTCTTCCCGTTCTCACTGAGGGATAGAGCCAAAAGGTGGTTGAACTCACTGCCTTCCAACTTCGTCATTACCTGGCCCAAAAGTTTCTAGCAAAGTTCTTCCCTCCTTCCAAGGCTGCAAAGTTAAGGGGAGAGCTGAACAATTACTACCAGGTGGATGGTGAGTCGCTCTATGATGCATGAGAGCGATTCAAGGATTTGCAAAGGAAATGCCCACATCATGACATAGAGAAGTGGATGCTGGTCCACATTTTTTTATAATGAATTGAGTGGTACTACTCGTACCATCATTGATGCTGCAGCAGGTAGAGCGTTCATGAGAAAAAGTGCCAATGAGGCACATGACTTACTAGAAGACATGGTCACAACAATCATGAGGCGGATGGCAGTCGGTGAATAACAGGAAGACTATGGGCATACATGAAATAGACGCCATCACTGTCTTGAACGCACAGGTGGCCCTTCTGACGAAGCAACTGCAGCAGAACACCATGTCTGTGAATGCAGTCAAGATGCCAGTAAATTGCGAGATTTGTGGTGGACCGCATTTATTTGACAGATGCACATCGGTGGACCCTAATAATGTGCCAATGGAGTAGGTACATGCGATTGGGAACTTTCAGAGGCCTTATAATTCCAACACATACAACCCAGGGTGGAGAAATCACCCTAACTTTTCATGGAGGAACAATCAGCCTCAGCATCAACCATATCAAGGTGGTTATCAGAACCAACATACACAAAATCAGGCTACCTCATCCAAGCAGTTTAGACCACCTACACAACAGGAGAAGCCTGATTAGTTGAGAGCTGCATTGCTGACACTCACTGATCGGTGTATTTTATATACACCTTTTGAGTCAGTTTTAGTTAGTCTTTTGTCCCGTTTTGTACATATAAGTGTCGTATTAGGATAGTTTTCCTTTCTTTTGAGTCAAAGTGGTTAAAATGGCCAAATGGCGGAAAAAGAGTTAAAAGAGGGCAAAAGAGGAGATCC
The DNA here is from genome assembly GCA_029844215.1 of Przewalskia tangutica. Taxonomy (NCBI): domain Eukaryota; kingdom Viridiplantae; phylum Streptophyta; class Magnoliopsida; order Solanales; family Solanaceae; genus Przewalskia; species Przewalskia tangutica. The sequence goes on from CM056734.1 coordinate 11,263,372, forward strand.
CAGAGCTAAAAACAGAGAAAGTGGCGAACGAGTGAAACGGACAGTAGCGCGGCCTCCTGCGATCGAAGCGAGCGCGGCGCCTCCTGCGATCGAAGCGGCGCGGCGCGCACACTATCGAGTGCGAAGACTTCGGCCGCGGCTAAAAGCAGTCGCGGCGCCTAAACATCCGAAAAGCTCACAGTTGCGCCGCGGCTTCGCGAACAACAGAAATCGGCCGCGGCGCCAAATCACACGGACGGATTACGAAGTTCCGGCGCATGGCCTGCGAGGCGTGGCGCGGCGCGAAAAATAAGGTTTCAGACGGATTTTGGGCGAACTGCGAGAAAAGTTGAGGCGATTCAGCTATAACAGAGAACGAGCGCTTTTAAGGGTTCCTTCTTGCACAACACAAGGCTTTGCTTGGAGATTGGAGACCATAGTTTAGTAATTTCTTTTCCTTTTCTTTACTTTATTTCAGTTTTGTATGATGAACATGGGATTAGTTCTTGTCATGTCAATGGCTAGGAACTAATTCCTCTATAGGCTTTCATGTTGAATCTCTAGAAACTTATGTTATGATTTAATGCATGCTTATGGTTATTCTTCTTGTTGAGATCTATCCAATAATTGAATTGAATGCTTGGTAGTTAATTGACAACTAATTATCACTATATGATTTCTAATCGGACTCAGAAAGGGGATTGTGAATATCTTTGTAAGTTGGGTAGACATTCTTGGATTGGGGATGAAAATACCTCAATTATTTATGTAAGCGTTAATGAGAGGCTTAAAAACCCTAATTTTGCGCATTGTGCGTGTGATTAACTAGGTTCTTGTTCTTAATCCTCCTATAGAGTTATCCTTATCAGAAAGGTAGGTAAGGTGCAATCTTTGAGGTTGAGTGTTTATATAACCCTAACGGGAGTATAAAACGATTTAGTGAACCTGCTTTCTCCAAAAGAAGAAGACCATAAGTTATTGCATTAATAAGTAGCATAAGCGGATAGTGAGGAGACGTGGAAGCCCTATTCTCATCACAACTGAAGTAAACCTTTATAGTTAAAATAGCTTTTATAATTCTTAGTTATAAACAACAAATCCAAAGATCAATTTACCAAATAGATACCAAAAAATAGATAGTTGGTAATTGAACCCTAATCCTTGAGGACGATATTCGGTCTTACCAGGACTATATTACTTGTCACAATAACGTGCACTTGGGTTTAAAGTGTGTGCATCTTACCGCGCATCAAGTTTTTGGCGCCGTTGTCGGGGATTAGGCATAGTTCAATATCAAATTTGTCTATTTTTAATTTCTAATTTGGTTTTTAATTTCTATTTTTTTAATTTTTACGTTTTTTTTAAAATTCGAGTGCAAGTGATTGGTTGTTTATTTTTATCTATTTGAAATCGGTTTATGCGAAGGAGAAGAGGAGCGGACACTCTTGTTCCCTTCAATCCGAGAGATTGAAAACGCAAGCGAGCAGAAAGAATCAGTGATTGCAAGTTTGATAGACATGGACGGAGGTCAAAACAATAACATGATGAGAGAAGGGTTAGGTGAAAATCAACATAACCGGGAATGCCTCGGCAAGTGCGATAGGCGTGGAGGAGAGAGTCCAAATCCAAAGAAGAAAGAAGTTTGGGAGACTATGTCTTGCCAAGAGTGAATGGAGCACGACGTGCATTAGGCTCCTACTGATAAGCCAACAACTTCGAGATAAAGCCGCGATTCGAGCATGATGCGGCCAGCGTTGCAGTCGGAGTGCCGTGGAGGATCACGTATACGCATGTAGCTAATTTCTTGGAGCTATGTGCAACTTTCGAATATAACGGCGTTCGATGATGCCGTCAGTTGAGGCTCTTTCCCTTCTCACTCGAGGATAGAGCAAAAGTATGATTGAATTCCTACCGATTCGATTTTTACATGGCACGAGGCGAGAAATTCTTAGCCAAGTTCTTTCCTCCGTGTAAAGCAACAAAACTAAGAGGAGTTGAACAACTTCTACCAGCGGATGGAAGTCTTTATATGAAGCTTGGGAAAGGTTCAAAGATCTACAGAGAAAGTGCCCACACCATTGCGTTGAGTTGTGGAACTTGGTCCACATCTTCTACAATTTGGCGATCTGACAAACGGAACCATTATAGTTGCGGCGAGTGGAGCATTCATGAGGAAAGCGACCCACGGCTCGTGAGTTATTAGAAGATATGGCCACTAACAACCATGTCACGAAGAGAGGTCGACAAGTGGGAGAAGAACCGTGGGAGTCCACGAACTAGATGCTATTGATGCCTTGAATTCCCAAGTGGCCCTTTTAGCGACACCGTTGCAACAACATACAGTGTCAGTACATGCGGTGCAGATGCCTAGAGGCTGTGAGATATGTGGTGGCCCACATACATTTGATAGGTGTCCTTGATTGATCCCAACAATATACGATGGAAGCGGCAGTGTCGGTGTAACACCATTTTAGGAGTCGGAAACGGGATTACTGCGCATGGTTGATTCCTAGAATGTATTTTAAGGAGTCGCCACCTAATTATTATAGTCAATTAGGACACTTAGTTTATTGCAATAAAAATACTGCAATTGACTTCCATTTAATGGTCTGCGAAATTAGTGAGATTCTGGATCAGGGTTCTTTATTATCCTAAAGGGAAGGGGTTAGGCATCCTTTAAGATCCGCTAACTTGCGGTTGTTCGTTCAAACCTAGGTTAATTATTTATTGCTCTTTTTATTCTACCTATTCTAAGCATTTATAATTAAAATAAAGTGCACTACACAATAATAAAACTAAATTAAATGCGATATAAAATAACATTCCGGGACATCTTTTAGCCCTTTTTAGGCTTTCTGCACAAGATGATCTCCGGCTACCTGCATAAACACTTAGTAAAAGTGTTAGTATCAGAATAAATAATTTTAAAGTAATGACAGGAATTTAATAAGTAAAGCAAAAAAATAAATAAATCCGTCTTTTGCACAGAGGAGGCCTTGGAAATCAGACGGAGATTCCTTCATCGGCCAATATTGCTAAAAATAATAAAATAAATAAAGCATTCGGATCCGCGCCAAAACAGTAATAGTTTTAAACACGGAGGGCTCAGATATGTAAAAATATAAAGTAGGACAGCCTAAACAAGTGCGGCTGCGAGAATTCGCCTTGCCAGCGCATGTTGGTTATCCGGTGTAAGTGGAAGAAATCATCCTTGCCCAGAAAGCTTCATTTATTTTATTTTTCGTCTTTGCAACTGTGGAGGCCTCAAAAATCGACGGCTAACTTTTTCATCGGCCAAAGTGTAGTATCATATTCAAAATCAGTTTAATACCAAAGTGTAGTATCATGTTCAAAATCAGCTTAATACCAAAGTGTAGTATCATGTTCAAAATCAGTAAACCAGCAAAAATATAGCAAAAATAGCCTAAAATCAGTCCAGCAATATGGCCAAAACCAGTCCCATAATATGGCCAAAAAACAGTAGCGAAAATTATCGAAAATCAGTCCAACAAAATGCCACAAACAGAGACGAACAGAGCCCAAAATCAGAACAGTGACCAACATCGCCGGAAATTTCAAAGCCACGAGTGAAACTCCAGATTACAAACAAGAAATCAAACTAATCCGCCAACAACAGATAACAGTACGCAATCAGCCCAACAAACAGTATACAACATAAATCAGTCCAAATAATCAATTATATAATAGCGACGAAGAGACACAAACAGTGATTTCAACAATACAAAGTGAGCGTGGCGGGGTCGGCGAAACGATGGGTGGCGGTGAAGGTTCGCCGGCGACTGGTTTGTGCAGTGATGGTGTTGAGGCTGAGAGGGTGTTGCTAGGGGGGTTCGCCGGCGTTGTGGGCTGTTGTGGAGTGTCGGCGATGGTGTATGTGTGTGTGAACAGTGGGTAGGGTTAACAGGGGGGTTCGCCGGCGGCGGCGACGGGAAGGAGAGCTAGGGCGAGGGAGAGAGGGTGAGGTGAGAGGGGGTGTTCGACGGGAGTGGGGAAAAGGTGGGGTTGAGGGCTGCTGTCGGCTAGGGTAGTTCGCCGGAGATAGAACTCCGGCGAAGGGCGGCAGCGGCGACGGCGGCGACGGGAGAGTGAGGGAGAGGGTGAGGAAGATAAAGTGGGGGTGAGGGTTTGTATAGGGTCTTGGTAATTTGGTGATAATAGAAGTGATTTTTGTGTTGGGGGGGAAAGTGAGAGTATAATGTTTTATTTATAGGGTAGGTTTTTAGGGTTTGGGTTTAGTTTTGGGGGGAAAATGAAAAGTGGTTTTAATTTTAAGGGGGGAAAATAAAAGATGGAAGTTTGGGTGAAATTAAAAAGAAATGGTATTGGATTGGACTGGACTGATTCAAATTGTGTCTTGGACTTGACTGGTTTGACAAAAATGGAAGGCTGGTTAATTATTTAACAGAAAAATTATTTAAAAAGATGCAAAATTATAAAAATGCAAATGTCGACGCAATAATACTAAAATGCAATATTTAAAACATGTTTAATGCCTGATTAAAAGTAAAAACGGGATGTTAATTAATTATTTAAAGAGATGCAAATATTATTAAAATAAAACGACGGTGTAACAATAATAAAAATAATAATATTAACAACGACATAATGCTTAATTTAAAAATAAAAGATGCAATGCCATTTTTTGTGAAGAAATAAACATAGAATATTATGTAAAAATATGCAAAATAACGATTAAAATGTGGTGTGCTAAAATACTTAAAATTGCACGAAATATACAAAAGCAGTCAAAATTGGTATCAAGACATGTCCCTCTTTGTACGGAGATGATGGAAGAGTCTTCGGACAAAGATGTTGACTTGTAGCCAATTTTGTCCTGTTTTATAAACTAGAATTCAAAAATAGGGATGATGCAGACTCAAAAATGTCCCAGTGTCAAATCATGATGACACTGGGTCGTTGTGATGTGAAAAAATATAAAGCAAAACTGACGCTGATTTAAAAATGTCCCAGTGTCGAAGTATGATTGAAACTGGGTTGCAGGTGATGTGGTGATGTAACAGACATGGTGTTTGTAGATGTTAATGGCGTCGTTGCATGGACGCGATGCAGATGCTCGTCGTTGCATGGACGAAACATGGATGAAGCTGTTGCATAGGCTTAAATGAAAATGGCGTCGTTGCATAGACGCGATGCAGATGCTCGTCGTTGCATGGACGAAACATAAATGAAGCCGTTGCATAGGCTTAAATGAAAATGGCGTCGTTGCATAGACGAGATGCAGATGCTCGTCGTTGCATAGACGAAACATGAATGAAGCCGTTGCATAGGCTTAAAATGAAATGGTGTCGTTGCATGGACGCGATGCATATGTTTGTCGTTGCATAGACGAAACATGAATGAAGCCGTTGCATAGGCTTAAAATGAAATGACGTCGTTGCATGGACGCGATGCAGATGCTCGTCGTTGCATAGACGAAACATAGATGAAGCCGTTGCATAGGCTTTTATGAAATGACGTCGTTTTCGGACGCAATGCAGATGCTCGTCGTTGCATAGACGAAACATAGATGAAGACGTTGCATAGACTTTTATGAAATGACGTCGTTTTCGGACGCAATGCAGATGCTCGTCGTTGCATAGACAAAACATAGATGAAGCCGTTGCATAGGCTTTTATGAAATGACGTCGTTTTCGGACACAATGCAGATGCTCGTCGTTGCATAGACGAAACATGAATGAAGCCGTTGCATGGGCTTTTAATGAAATGGCGTCGTTGCATAGACGCGATGCAGATGCTCGTCGTTGCATGGACGAAACATGAATGAAGCCGTTGCATGGACTTTTAATGAAATGGCGTCGTTGCATAGACGCGATGCAGATGCTCGTCATTGCATAGACGAAACATGAATGAAGCCGTTGCATATGCTTAAATGAAACGGCGTTGTTGCATAGACGCGATGCAGATGCTCGTCGTTGCATAGACGAAACATGAATGAAGCCGTTGCATAGACTTAAAATGAAAAGGCGTCGTTGCATGGACGCGATGCAGATGCTCGTCGCTGCATAGACGAAACATATATGAAGCCGTTGCATGGGCTTAAATGAAATGGCGTCGTTGCATGGACGCGATACAGATGCTCGTCGTTGCATAGACGAAACATATATGAAGCCGTTGCATGGGCTTAAAATGAAAAGGCGTCGTTGCATGGACGCGATGCAGATGCTCGTCGTTGCATAGACGAAACATATATGAAGCCGTTGCATAGACTTAAATGAAATGCATTGGTTTATGAGCGTACCTGCTTTGTGACTTGCTTGGGTTGAGATAACGTCATTGCATAGACGTTGTGCGTTTGTAACCCGCATGGGCCTATTGTTGTGTTCCTGCCTTTGCTGATATGAAGATCCTGCACTCAAAGAAAACTTTTGAGTTTTTTAGGAAATGAGTGGTTGATTAGCGTCGACTCTGTAGCTTTGGCTCTTGACGCTTGCATCCTTGGTTTGCACTGAAGACCTAGTTGGCCTGCTTTTTCCTGTCTATTGCCATTTTCTTGCACTGAATTCCTTAAAATGTCCCAGTTTCTGATAATGAAGATGTTGAACTGGGTAAGGTTGCATCTTGACGCTATCAAGGCGATCAGGTAAGCATTTTTTTTTTTTTTTTTTTTTTATAATGAATGAAAAACTAATGCGAGAATATGGACAATGTACAATTGAGTAGATGAGAATGTCACCCTCAAAATATGGCGCAGTCATGTGTATGTAGTAATGGATGCAAAATATATGAGGATGCTAAACTCTCCAATGGACAAAATCGAGTCATGTGCAAAAACAAGGAAGAAATATTTCTAACGGTGTGAACGAAGCCGATGTGGCTGTCTACGTGTCCCGCCGATGGAGTTAGGTCAAGACGTTGTTCATGCTGCAAAAATAAGAATTTTTATGATTTTAAAATGATGCGGGACCGAAGCCGATGTGGCCGCCTACGTATCCCGCCGAGGGAATCAGGTCAAGACGTAGTTCGTGATGCAAAATAAGGATTTTTTAATGTAATATGCATTTTGTTGTTGTTGTTTTTTTTTTTTTTTTTGAAAAGATGGAAGACAACATTATGTTCCGACTTCAGTTGATACCGACAATTAGTATTGTACATAAAGATTTTCTTTATTGCTTTCAGTCTAACCGAGATTGACTCCGGTGTAATTCACACAGCTTCAGATAGTACCTCAGACATACCTGAGTGTCGACACACTTGCTTGCATCCAAGGTTTCGAACTAAACGTAATTTCACGTTTCAAATGCCTCACTGAAAGAAGGTCCCATCTCACACATATATTCCAGTATTTTGAATTTTGGGACGTTGAGAAGTACGCTCACACTCAAAAAGATGTTCAATGCATGCAATTGTGATACCATAGGCTTGACCGCCATGTAACTATCCACTAATGTGAGAACTCTCAGTATAAGATCATGTAGGGCTTGTCACGGGCTTGTAATGTAGGCTTGGGGAAAGGGAATAGATATCATTTGGATAAAAGTGACTAATCATTCCTCGAGAGTTGGACTACGTCCATGATTGATATTTGTGCGTTTTAATGCTGACTTACTTTCTTTTTGTCCCAGTTTTTCTGTATTGACTTCTTTTGAATCTTTCATTTGAAGCCCCTCTTTTTTTTTCGGGGTTATATATATTTTTATATCGGGGCTTTTGATTTCCTCTTTATGTGAAGTCATCTCTGCTTTCATTTTTTTTTTTTGAGACTTTGACAATTTTGTCTTTGCAAACTTCAACGCAGGATTTTGTCAGCCATTTGCACATTTCTAAAGCACTCGAGGAGGTCGGGCCAAAAGAGGGATAGTGCATACGCACTCAGAAAGGTTATAGGTGTAATATGCGGTTGTCAAAAATAGGTTTTAGGCTCAAAGGGGTGTACTAGGGATAATGTTATTTGGTAGGCTGAAAATGCTCAAACGGGTCAAAGAAAGCCTACGATCATTTCTTACACCGAGTGTTACTCAGGATTTCGCCTCAACAAACATTCAGGTCAAGTTCTAGATCACAATGCAATGCAATTGAACTTATTCAAACACTCACCACACAATGCATATGAAACGATGAGGTTGGTTTCGTCCTTATCTTTGGAAACACGCAAGACAATGTCATTTACGGGTGTGAATAAGAGGAACCAAAAGAATCTATGGTTTACCACAAAGTCAACCCATACTGATTATCACTTTTTTATTTTTTATTTTTTATGCACAACTCTAACTGTATTGGTATCAACAAAGTTAAACAATAGTACTTAAAAAATGTTTTTGTATTTTTTTGAATAAAACATTTTTTTTTTGTATTTTTTGAACAATTTATTTCTCTTTTTTTTTTTTGTATTTTCGAATAATTTTTTTATTTTTTTATTTTTTTATTTTTTGAATAAATGGTTTTTTTTTGTATTTTTTGAATAAATGGTACCGAACCCGAATAGGGCTGCCTACGTATCCCGCCGAGGAATCAGGTGCGCGTAGTTCATTCAGATATGTTATAAAACGTATGCTTGAAAACATATATCAAAAAAATAGCAATGTAAAGCTGTGCAAAAGAAATGATTGTCCACTGTGGACGAATGCAAAGTAAAATGAATGCCCGAAAACATGATGAATGGGATGCATGAGTGAGACATGCGCTCTTTATTATTATTATTATTATTTGTGGTTTTTATTTTTGTGGTGTCGAACTCAAAATGAGTTGCCTACGTATCACACCGTATGGTGAGAATCAGACACGCGTAGTTCGGAATAATTATGCTGAAAAAATGCATGATATGAAAGAACTATGTAATTAACGCTAAACACCAATTGAATTTACAAATATAAATAAAATATAAAGTAAAGAAGAATTGAGAGCGATGTCTCGTTGAATCTGGTATAGACTAACTTCTTTTAATCAACATAACTAACACTCTTTTTTTCTTTTTTTTCGACCGCCCTCGGTTGTTTGCGAGGACGACCTTCCTGATTGGTTCGACCGGAGTGGTGGTTGATATTTCACAAAGTCCAAGTCACGCTATTCAAGAGTGATTTACACAGTAGAAGTCCTGATTGCAATGTGAGAGCAAAAAGTGCAAAAATGCAAATGCTCGAGCCCGGAATCACAAAAGAGCAATTATTGAATTAAATAATATGTACAGAGTTGCTAGCGACAAACAATAATAAACAAAAAGCATGCAAATCAAGCGCGTACCCTAATATGCTTGGGACCTCCCTTATGCCAGAGGTGAGCCTAAACGCCAAATATGCGGGATTATGATAAATAAGTCCAAGCCGTTAAACTGTAATGTTTTGTTGGAAATGGCGACCAAATGACGGTGCACTTTTCCCAATTTCGGCGTGTCATGACCAGGCTTGGATCCGTCTATCATTGTCACGCTACACATAGTATGCTAACGGGTCGTTGGGTTATGAAACCCGTCGACAAATTTTGGTGGATTTCTAATTGTGGTGTTAATACCAAGGATTAACCCACCTAAGGTGTATGCATGCATGACTTAAAAAAATGTGGTATAGCTCTATCCTAATTTTGCTAAGATTTGGTTGACTAGACACAATGGTTCCCGAGCGGACTACTCGAGTGAGAAGGCTACGCGGCCACCGGATGGTCCGGCTGCTCCGCGCCTTTGCCAACTCTCCTAAAATTGGGTAATTGAAAGAAATTTTGCGGGTGCGTACAACACACCTCGCGTGTAGTGTGTGATAGTGTTAATTTTCCAGAATGGAGAAAATATGAGCGGAATGCCAGTTTAAGGAAAACAAAAAAATAATGTAGCAATTAAATTAGTTAATTACAAAATAAAAACAAACAATATAAAATATTTATAACAAATATAAAAGCAAAATAAAGTGCAATATTTAATTAACCTGAGTTTGCTATGATCAAGAACCTGATATCCCCAGCGGAGTCGCCATGCTGTAACACCCCATTTTAACCGGAGTCGGAAACGGGATTACTGCGCATGATTGATTCCTAGAATGTATTTTAAGGAGTCGCCACCTAATTATTATAGTGAATTAGGACACTTAGTTTATTGCAATAAAAATACTGCAATTGACTTCCATTTAATGGTCTGCGAAATTAGTGAGATTCTGGATCAGAGTTCTTTATTATCCTAAAGGGAAGGGGTTAGACATCCTTTAAGATCCGCTAACTTGCGGTTGTTCGTTCAAACCTAGGTTAATTATTTATTGCTCTTTTTATTCTACCTATTCTAAGCATTTATAATTAAAATAAAGTGCACTACACAATAATAAAACTAAATTAAATGCGATATAAAATAACATACAGCGACATAATTTAGCCCTGTTTAGGCATTATGCACAAGATGATCTCCGGCTACCTGCATAAACACTTAGTAAAAGTGTTAGTATCAGAATAAATAATTTTAAAGTAATGACAGGAATTTAATAAGTAAAGCAAAAAAATAAATAAATCCGTCTTTTGCACAGAGGAGACCTTGGAAATCAGACGGAGATTCCTTCATCAGCCAATATTGCTAAAAATAATAAAATAAATAAAGCATTCGGATCCGCGCCAAAACAGTAATAGTTTTAAACACGGAGGGCTCAGATATGTAAAAATATAAAGTAGGGACCTAAACAAGTGCGTTTGCGAGAATTGCCTTGCCGCATGTTGGTTATCCTGTAAGTGGAAGAAATCATCCTTGCCCAGAAAGCTTCATTTATTTTATTTTCCGTCTTTGCAACTGTGGAGGCCTCAAAAATCGACGACTAACTTTTTCATCGGCCAAAGTGTAGTATCATATTCAAAATCAGTTTAATACCAAAGTGTAGTATCATGTTCAAAATCAGCTTAATACCAAAGTGTAGTATCATGTTCAAAATCAGTAAACCAGCAAAAATATAACAAAAATAGCCTAAAATCAGTCCAGCAATATGGCCAAAACCAGTCCCATAATATGGCCAAAAAGCGATGCGAAAATTATCGAAAATCAGTCGACAAAATGCCACAAACGAGACGAACAGAGCCCAAAATCGTAGCGGTGACCAACATCGCGGAAATTTCAAAGCACGGAGTTTCACTCCGTATTAAACAAGAAATCAAACCAATCCGCCAACAACGGATAACGATGCAATCAATGACAAGCGATATCTGACATAGGTCGCCGGAGTTTAACAAACTCCGGCGAGATTCAAAATAATAAATCAGTCCAAATAATCAATTATATAATAGCGACGAAGAGACACAAACAATGATTTCAACAATACAAAAGGGCTGCGGGCAGCGGCGGGGTCGACGAGAACAGTGGGTGGCGGTGAAGGTTCGCCGGCGACTGGTTTGTGCAGTGATGGTGTTGAGGCTGAGAGGGTGTTGCTAGGGGGGTTCGCCGGCGTTGTGGGCTGCTGTGGAGTGTCGGCGATGGTGTATGTGTGTGTGAACAGTGGGTAGGGTTAACAGGGGGGTTCGCCGGCGGCGGCGACGGGAAGGAGAGCTAGGGCGAGGGAGAGAGGGTGAGGTGAGAGGGGGTGTTCGACGGGAGTGGGGAAAAGGTGGGGTTGAGGCTGGCATCGGCTAGGGTAGTTCCGGGAGATAGAACTCGTGAAGAGGCGGCAGCAGCGGCGACGAGAGAGTGAGGGAGAGGGTGAGGAAGATAAAGTGGGGGTGAGGGTTTGTATAGGGTCTTGGTATTTGGTGATAATGGAAGTGATTCTTGTGTTGGGGGGGAAAGTGGGAGTATAATGTTTTATTTATAGGGTAGGTTTTTAGGGTTTGGGTTTAGTTTTGGGGGGAAAATGAAAAGTGGTTTTAATTTTAAGGGGGGAAAATAAAAGATGGAAGTTTGGGTGAAATTAAAAAGAAATGGTATTGGATTGGACTGGACTGATTCAAATTGTGTCTTGGACTTGACTGGTTTGACAAAAATGGAAGGCTGGTTAATTATTTAACAGAAAAATTATTTTAAAAGATGCAAAATTATAAAAATGCAAATGTCGACGCAATAATACTAAAATGCAATATTTAAAACATGTTTAATGCCTGATTAAAAGTAAAAACGGGATGTTAATTAGTTATTTAAAGAGATGCAAATATTATTAAAATAAAACGACGGTGTAACAATAATAAAAATAATAATATTAACAACGACATAATGCTTAATTTAAAAATAAAAGATGCAATACCATTTTTTGTGAAGAAATAAACATAGAATATTATGTAAAAATATGCAAAATAACGATTAAAATGTGGTGTGCTAAAATACTTAAAATTGCACGAAATATACAAAAAACGGGTCAAAATTGACTGTCAACATCAGGCCATAGGTAATTATCAGAGGCGACAAAACAACCCCTACTCCAACACTTATAATCTAGGGTGGAGGAACCACCCAAAGTTCTCATGGAGAGAAGACCAGGGGCAGCAGAACCAGCACCAGAACCTGCAGAACCAATACCAAGGGCAGCAGAATCAATACCAGGGGCAGCAGAACCAATACAGGGCCGATGCGTAACCAGGCAGAACTGTAATCAGCCTTCATTCAATCCCCACAAAGATCAGCTCAATGCACCGATTCAGCAAGAAAAGCCAGACGAGCTGAAAGCGCGATAAAGACTCACAACGCCTGCACTCCGCCTACGCAGCTAGATCCTCATTCAGGAACTTGGAAACACAAGTGGGTCAGCTAGCAAAGAAGGCAAACAGCAGGCCACATGGGACATTGCCAAGCAACACAGAGGTAAATTCAAGGGAGCAATGCCAGGCAGTGCAATTGAGAAGCGGCAAACAGTTGGAGCATCAGTCACCTCAGCCAGTAGTTGAGAAGAAGGCAGAGTTAGAAAAAGAGAAGGTGATTGTGCTCAGCCCTGTAGTAGAGAAAACTCCAGAGAAGGAGTATACAGAGAAGATCCATTTTCCCCAGAGACTACAGCGAAAAGTGGTTGATAAACAATTCTCCAAATTTTTGGAGACATTTAGGAAGCTGCATATCAACATACCTTTCATAGAAGCATTAGAGCTGATGCCCTCCTATTTCAAGTTTATGAAGGAGATCTTGGGGAAAAAGAAGAAGCTGGCGGAATATGAGATAGTAGCACTAACAGAAGAGTGTAGTGCTATCTTGCAGAAGAAGTTGCCACCAAAACTAAAGGATCCTGGAAGCTTTACACTACCTTGCACACGATGGGCGGGGTGACTTGCAACAGAGCTTTATGTGATTTGAGGCGAGTATAAATCGATGCCTTGTCGGTATTTAAAAGATGGAGTCATGAGGCCAAACCAACCACGATAAGCCCGCGAATCGCCGACAGATGATGGTTCATCCAAGAGGCAAGATCGAGGACGTGATTGTGAAAGTAGGGAAATTCTTCTTTCCTGCAGATTTCCTCATTCTTGATATGGAAGAAGATGCGGAAATCCCTATCATATTGGGGAGGCCATTCCTAGCAACGGGGAGAGCTTTGATTGATGTTGAAAGAGGAGAGTTAACATTAAGGGTGGAGAATGAAGAAATGGTGTTTAAAGTTTTTAAACACGTCATTGAGCCACCAACCGTGAGTGGGTGCTTTGCAATCAGCACCATCAAACCCCCTTGCGAGCCAATACAAGTCAACCAAAGAGAGATGAGCCCAAGAAAGCAGGCATGGTTTGCCAAAATTCCACTAAAGGAGGTATAGGTTCCTGAACTCCCCCTTACTGATAATGCTAAGAAGAAAAGAAGAAAAAGAAAATGCAGAATGTAGAGGAAATGGATTTGTTGTGGGGTTAATCACCCTCACATTTATTAAGCTAAGGAGCTTGCGTCCGGCTAAAAGACGTTAAAGACAGCGCTACTTGGGAGGCAACCCAACGTTTTTCAATTATGTTATTTCAATTCTTGTCTTTAGATTATTTTAATTTCTCTAGAAACGATCTCACGGTCTTGGGTTCTTGTGTTTAATATTCTTGTAGTGCAGGCAAATAAAGCGGAGGGCGAAAAGTGAGCAAGCCGGGATTTCGAGAAAAAGCGGGTAGCCTTGCGGCTGAGGGAAGCGCGGCGCGAAAGAAGCTGACAGACGAAGTTCAGCGCCACGGCGCCAGGAAGCGGCGCGGCGTAAAATTCGAAAATTTGCCAAGTTTAGCGCGCTCAGTAATAGGGCGGCACGCATAAAGTCGAAGGAGTCTGAGAAGATTAGGCGCGCGGCTAAAATCAGTCGCGGCGCTGGCGAAAATCGAAACTTAAACGCCTAGAAACCAGATTTTCCCCAATTCCAATTTCAAAACCTAACTCTCCTCTCAAAACCGAAATTCCAAAAATTTGCCCACAAATCCTCCACAAATTAAACCAACCACAACCAAAACTCTTAAATTCCTAAAACCCTTAGCCATCTCAACCAACAAAGCTCCATTCCATAGCCTCGAACCACGATTGAAAGAAGAACAACTTGAATCTTCTCATAAAAGGTAATCTTTTTGTTCTTGAGTCCTTTCATGAAGTCACGGGAGGTAGTAGTTTGAAGGAGTATTGTAGTTGAAGTAGTTTAGTCTTGAAAATTTGATTGTGAAGTTTGGAGAAAGAGTAGAAAAGTGTGGGTATTGGGTAGAAGAATTGAAGTTTGGGGGTGTTGTGTTATTTGCTAAGTTGTAGATTGTGTAGGAAACATTTGTGCCACTAAATTGAAAGCTCGAAACTATTTTAAACCATGGCCACGGGAAGAGAAGAGGCTCACATCCACTTTGACCCAGCATTACGATAATACTAGGTTTGTGAGCTCTGAAGCCTTCAAAGATACAAAAGCTTGATTCGGACCACTTAATACGAGAAAGGGAATGGACTACGAGAGGAGTCATATGGGGAGGAAGATGTTTATGAGCCCATCAGGGCTATGATTGAGTTAAGGGTGGAGGAGATTTGTGAATCAGGAGAAAATAGCACGATGAACACAATGATGATGCGTGAATTTTATGCGACTTTCGGAGAAGGTGGAAAGGAGATGCTTTGTTAGGGAGCTTATGTGTATGCGTGTGAGAGAATGTAAATGCACAATTGAAGGCGGTTGATGTTGAAGAAAGAAGTGATTGGAATCACTTTAGAACATGGTCTAGAAGCGTGATCGCGTGGAATGCCGTTGCGAACAGTGAGCTACCGTGAAATTGTTTTGATATTGGAAGAAATGGATCAAAAACCGAGCAGTGCCAATTGACAAAGTAGCCAAAGGTTGGCTATATTTAAATCGGCGCCGCGTGATTCCATCCAGCACTTCACCGAGTGCGGAGGATAGGATTAAAGCGATAAATGGAATTATGAGGAATGGCGATTGATGTGGGAAAGAAATAGTGCGAGCATTGAAGAAATCAGCGAGTTGGTGACAACGGTGGATTGAGACACGGTTCACTTATTACGATCTACGCCACGTAGTGCGGTCCCAAAACTACTGCGACACTCATGAGGAAACCAGCTGCCGGTGTCTGTAGGATAGTGCACTCTTTCCCAGACCGAAGCCCCGGCAGCGACGGAGAGTACCAGGCGGCCAGCGTCGCGAGGCCGATAAGCGAGGATGAGCACGAAATAGGGGCTCGATATGCGGCGAGACCTAGCCGCGATCAACGCGAAGCGAGAACCTCGGTGCAATGATGGAGCAAGTGCTCGAGAACGAAGAATAATGATGCAACATTTGGCACATTGATACAAGGACCTGATGAGTTGAGGCGAGACAACATGAGTTGCGACAAAGGCGGCAAGAATTGGCGGGAAGCGGCCAGCAATTTGCGCAGTGATATATGACGAGATGAGTTCCCTGTTCAACCAATGGTCGATGCATTATCCACCGCCACCACCACCATTTTAGCCAAAGTCTGTAAGTGTTTTTTTTTTAGTGTCTTTTAGTCTACACACATTGGGGACAATGTGTGATTTAAGTTTGGGGGTGTTTTATTTGTGTCGTGTTTTATTTGTGTCATGATATGTTTTACTTAAGTCTTTTTGATTGTTCCATGTTTATTTTGAGTCACCAAATTTTTTTCTTTTTGAGTCACAATTGCCTGTCAAAGATCATGTATGCTGTAGTTGCTAGAAACACCTAGTGAATTAAGGTGGAATAATGTAACGGAATTGAAACAACTATCTAAAAAACTCACAGAATCTGTCTAATTGGAGTTTCTTGCTTGAGTTATGCATGCTAAAAGATAAATACTTATGTGTTATGATTGCTTGCTATTTGAGGCGAAATAGTCAGGATATGCATGTTAGGGAGATGGCCGAGCATCTCTTTGATAACAATTCTTACAATTCTTTTCTATCCGTACTTTAAAAATATCCTAGTCAATTTGAGCCTAAATTTGAAACTTCTTCTTTGACACCTATATTCCACAAATTGTACCATAAGTGAAAATATGAAATAGTGGAATACATTGTGTTAAAAAGAGACAAAAAGAGTGAATAAAGTCTATTGCACCCCAATACAAAAGTAATAAGAAATAGGCAAAGCCTAAGTTTGGGAGTCTTTGTCATTATTATATACTTCACTCTCCCCAAACAAAGAGGAAAGATAGAATTGAAATGAAGAAAAGAACAAAAAGAAAGGAAATCTTGAAAAGCTAAAGAGCTTATGGTACAAAAATGAGCCTAAATGCCTATTTTTACCAACCCCTACCTAAGCTACATTCTGACCCTTAAAGTCCTGAAGATCTCTTTTATGCATATCCAGAATTAGTGGAGAATAGCAAGTAAGCATACCATATGATTTTTGAATTTATATGCATGATTTAGTATATTGACTTCCATTAAAGCATGATGAATATGAGTTTGCGAAATATCTAGCTTAATGTCTTTGAAATGTCATGCTATATGTTCTGCGTATTATTTTGCTAACCTTCGTATTTTCTAGTTAACACTAATGCGACAAAAGTAATCAATGGCAGTGAGTCTTTTAATTTTTTCGTACTTTGAGTCTGTAATTTCGTTCTTTCTATCTGTGCTCGAGGGCGAGCAAAGGTTAAGTGTGGGGGTATTTGATCGGTGTATTTTATATACACCTTTTGAGTCAGTTTTAGTTAGTCTTTTATCCCGTTTTGCACATATAAGTGTCGTATTATGATAGTTTTCCTTTCTTTTGAGTCAAAGTGGTTAAAATGGCCAAATGGCAGAAAAGGAGCTAAAAGAGGAGATCCCAGAGCTAAAAACAGAGAAAGTGGCGAGCAGTGAAACCAGGACCAGCGCGGCCTCCTGCGATCGAAGCGGGCGCGGCGCTACTATCGAAGAAGGCTGCGAAGACTTCGCGCGCGCTAAAGCGAACGCGTCGCGCTAAACATCGAAAAACTACGAAGTTGCGGCCATGGCTCACCGAACAATCGGCGCGGCGCCAAATCACCGACGGATTGCGAAGTTCGGCGCGCGCATCTGCGAAGGCATGGCGCGGCAGCGGAAAAATAAGGTTTCAGGCGGATTTTGGGCGGCGTGCGAGGAAAAGTTGGCGGTTTCGGCTATAAAAGGAGAACCACAAGCGGTTTTAAGGGTTCCCCTGCACAACACTGAGCTTCTTGCTTGGAGATTGGAGACCATAGTTTAGTAATTTCTTTTCCTTTTCTTTACTTTATTTCAGTTTTTGTATGATGAACATGGGATTAGTTCTTGTCGTATCAATGGCTAGGAACTAATTCCTCTATAAAGACTTTTCATGTTGAATCTCTAGAAACTTATGTTATGATTTAATGCGTGCTTATGGTTATTCTTCTTCTTGTTGAGATCTATCGATAATTGAATTGAATGCTTGGTAGTTAATTGACAACTAATTATCACTATATGATTTCTAATCCGGACTCAAACGAGGATTGTGAATATCTTTGTAAGTTGGGTAGACATTCTTGGATTGGGGATGAAAATACCTCAATTATTTATGTAAGCGTTAATGAGAGGCTTAAAAACCCTAATTTTGCGCATTGTGCGTGACGGTTAACTAGGTTCTTGTTCTTAATCCTCTATAGAGTTATCCTTATCAGAAAGGTAGGTAAGGTGCAATCTTTGAGGTTGAGTGTTTATATAACCTAACGGGAGTATAAAGCGATTTAGTGAACTGCTTTCTCCAAAGAAGAAGACCGCGAGTTATTGCATTAATAAGTAGCATAAGCGGATAGTGAGGAGGCGTGGAAGCCTATTCTCATCACAATGAAGTAAACCTTTATAGTTAAAATAGCTTTTATAATTCTTAGTTATAAACAACAAATCCAAAGATCAATTTACCAAATAGATACCAAAAATAGATAGTTGGTAATTGAACCTAATCGCGAGGCGATATTCGGTCTTACGGGACTATATTAATTGTCACGATAACGTGCACTTGCGTTTAAAATGTGTGCATCTTCTGCGCATCACTCGCGGTCGCAAAATCGGTTCGTATGCGAAACAAGATCCTCTCGGGAGCTTGGAAACACGAGTTGGGCAAGCTTGCGAAGATGGTAACCAACAGCGCGAGCACTCTCCCAGCAATACTGGTAAATCCTGAAGCGATGTCAAGCATTGTTGTTGAGAGTGGAAGCGGTGGAGCGGTAGCTCACCGGCCCATGATGGTAAGTAAGAAGGTAGTTGAGGAAGAGAAGGAGGGTCACGAAGAGCCTACTACGGTTGAAAGCTCCGCAACACCTTTGAGGAATACATCGATAGAATCCGCACCTCAAGGCTACAAAAAGCAATTGACAAGCGGTTCTCAAGTTTTGGAGGTGTTTAGAAAACCATATAAATATACCCTTCATTGAAGCACTAGAACAGATGTCAGCATACTTTAAATTCATGAAGGAGATACTTGGAAAAAAGAGAAGGCTGGCGGAATGAGACAATATCTTTGACAGAAGAGTGTAGTGCCATCCTGCAAAAGAAACTGCCTCCAAAGCTGAAGGATCCAGGAAGCTTCACCTTGCCCTGCACTATTGGTAAGGTGACATGCAACAAGGCGCTGTGTGATTTAGGGGCTAGTATCAATCTCATGCCTTTGTCTGTGTTCAAGAGATTGGGTTTGGGGGAAGCCAAACCAACCACAGTAAATCTGCAGTTGGCTGACCGAACCGTGGTGCACCCTAGAGACATAGTGGAAGATGTGCTTGTCAAGGTGGGAAAGTTCTTCTTCCCAGCAGACTTCCTTATTCTTGACATGGAGGAGGATGATGAAATACCTATCATTTTGAGGAGACCTTTCCTTGCAACGGGAAGAGCTAATTGATATAGAAAATGGAGAACTGTGACTAAGGGTTCATGAGGAAGAGATGGTGTTCAAAATGTTCAAATCCACCATTGAATCCCAAGCCATCAACAAGTGTTTCGCAGTCAGCACATATGACACAGCAGTTCAGCCAGCATATGCCAAAGCTAGGGAGATCATTCTTACAGCGGTGAACCCACAGGTCAGCAAGAAAGCTGCAATAAAATTAGATGACATGAAAGCTGACAAACAGGTAAAACCTACTGAACCCGCCGTGAAAAGAAAAAGCAGTGAGAAGAGGAGAATGATCTTTAAGCGGATAGGTTGTGGGGTTAATTTACCCCAATGATTTAATAAGAAACTTGCGTCTGGCTAAAAGACGTTAAAGATAGCGCTACTTGGGAGGCAACCCGATTTTTTTTTAAATTATGCAATTTAGTTTAATTAGAACAGTCTCACTTTTGATATATTTTTTGTTGTGTTGTGAAGCCAGGTGAAGGAATGGAACACTAAGCACGAAGAAAATGATGGAAAATACGGAATCGGGGAAGCACCGCGGTGCCAATGTGTAGGACCGCGCTGCCTAATGTTCAGAGAGGTAGCAGAAGTTTATGCACCGCGGTGCCATTACGCAATACCGCAGTGCCGAATAATCAGAAGGGCCACAATACTTTCAGCACCGCGGTGCCATTAGGCAGTACCACGGTGTCGGGATGAGATTTCCAGATTAAGAGCCCTAATCCCCCAAATATTTTCCCACACAAACACAAATCCGTCCTCTCTCTACAAATCCCGAAATTCCTCTCCTTTTACCCACAAAAATTCCCACAAGCTCCACCAAATTCTTCAAAAATCCCTACACACCACCCTATTAAGAACCCCCATATCTTACACCATAATCATTCCTCCCATTTGGGTCAAGAAATTGGTGAAGAAGGACTCTTCATAAAGTAATCTTTATCATTGTTCTTGCAAATTCCAAGGTAGTGGGGAAAGTAAATTGCAAGTTTGGGGGTGGTACATACTATGGTGGTAGTGTGTGTAGTTGTGGGTGTTTTCTGCAGTGGTTGTTCGTTGTATAGTTGTGTGGATTGAGGCGTATTGTGGTGTAGTTGTTGTGTATTGTTGTTGTGGATCGATTCTTGGATGGTTATTGTTGATTGTATGAGTGATAGTTGTTGCGATACCTCAAAGAAACAAAGGAAACACTGCCGAAAATTTTCCAACAATTCTCACAATGGGCTCTAGGAAACGAACTTCAAGAGCTGCCCCATCTTCATCCGCCCCAGACTATGACGTGACTCGATTCGCCAACAAACAGGCGGAGGATCGATACAACAAGATTAACACCAGGGCATTGATACCATAAAGAGACATGGATTACCAGGCCAGGTCATTTGATGATGATGATGACTACGAGCCTATTAGGGCCATGATCGAGGCAAATGGATGAAGAAGGTTCACCAATCCAGAAAGGATCCAACTTCAAAATTCTAGCTTTGTGAGGGAGTTCTATGCGAACTACCCCGAGCAAGAGGATGGGCGGTGCTTTGTTAGAGGTAAATATGTATGCATCGGTTCCAAAGCGATGAATGCGATACTAAGGACCTATGATGTGGAGGACCGAGGCGATAATCCAAATCATTTCAGAAGTTGGTCACGAGACGCCAACCACATCCTGTGGGACGTAGTAGCACAAACATTGTGCTACCCAGGCGTCGAGTTTAGTTTTGCCCGCAACGGATCCAGGAGACTTACTCGATGCCAATTTAATAGAACATCCAAAGGATGGCTATATTTCATAAGTGCACGATTGACTCCGTCAACTTATTTCACAAATGTGCTCTCAGACAGAATCAAACTCATTTATGGCATCATGACGGGCATGACAATTAATGTGGGGAGAGAAATAGTGCAGAGCATAAGGGAGAGTAGTAGGCTGACGACTACTGGCGGATTGGAACATGATTCACTCATTACTGCCTTATGTGATAGGCATGGAGTCCCAACATTCGCCACTGATATCCTAGAGAATAGTCAGTCTGTTGTGACCTACAGTTTAATGCACTCCTTCCTTGACCCCCAACCAGGACCAGCAACAAGGGGAAGGGGCCCAGCATCAACAGACCCATCAGCCGTGTATGAGGAATAGCCAGAGGAACACAATGAAGCAGGCGAAAGTAGCCATCAACCTCCCTTGTCCTTAGAGCCTCCAATGCCAATGATGGAGCAGATGCTCTTGAACCAACAAAGTATGCTGCGGAATCAAGAGCAAATGATGCAAGACCATCAATACCTGACCCAGCGTGTTGATAATTTGAGTTCCATGTTCACCCAATGGACAATGCAGTATCCGCCGCCACCACCACCATTTTGAGCCGTTGTATGTCTGTAAGTCGTCCCATTTTAATTTTTGAGTCTTTTACACATTTGGGACAATGTGTAGTTTAAGTTTGGAGGGGGGGGGGGGGGGGTTGTTATCTTATTTTTATTTTTGTATGTCTACTTTTGAGTCTTTTGTTTGTTTTTGTGTTTTATATGAGTCAATTTTTTTTTAGCATGCTTTGCTTATTTGGAACGCCTAGTGAACTAAGTGGGATAATGTAGTGGAATGAGAAGCTAAAATATGTGTGCTTAAGTTAGATATGTCAAAAATTCATGAAAATCTGATTATTTAGAATATGTGAGGCTTATCCTATGTGTTGTCAATTGAAAAATGTCTGTGAAGTCTGCTTGCTTGTTATTTGAGGCGAAATAGTTAAGATATACATGTTAGAGAGATGATTCAGACATTTCTTTGCCAGCCCTTCTTACCATTCATTGCCTACCTTGCACTAAAATGTATCCCTAGTCAGCCCCTTTGAGCCTAAAATAAGTTATTTTCTTTGACACCCCATGATTCCTCGTGTGTCATAAGCAGTAATTGAAAAATTAGGATGAAAAAGAATGAAAAAGGAATACAAAAAGAGAGTGAAAAAGTGATGCACCCCAATAAAAAGAAATTGTTGTAAAAGCTCAAGTTTGGGGGTGCCTATATGAATGGATTCATGCTCTCAAAAAGAGAAAAGACGAATGATAGCTATGAACTGAAAATAATACCAAAAAGAAGGACAAAACAATTGAATGAGAAAAACGCTTATGGTACGTAATTGAGCCAAAAATGTCTATTTTTACCTACCCCTGCCTAAGCCTACATTACAATCCTGAAAAGTTCTGAGGATCTCTAGTATGTATGTCTATGATTAGTGGAAAATAACAAGTGAACAGACCCATAAAACTAAATGAAATTGATATGCATATGTTAGGTATTCATGCTTCCATTACTTTTGATTGAAATGAATTTGCGAAATATTTGACTTGAAATTCTAGATTGCTAAATTCATGGTATATATGTTCCTACATATTATCCCAACTGACGTTCATGTGTTTCTAAGTAACCTTGTGCAGCTGCTTGATTTGAGTCATAGAGTCTTTTGTTTTTGTGTCTTTGTTTTGTTTTGATCTTTGCTCGAGGGCGAGCAAATGTTAAGTTTGGGGGTGTTTGTTAGGCGTATTTTGTATACGTCTTTTGAGTCATTTTTAGTTGGTATTTTACTCATTTTTATTGTGTTTAGTATAGTAGTAGGTTTGTTTTTCTTTCTTTTGAGTCACAGCGGTGCAAAAAGGCAAAATGGCAAAAAGGAACGAGAACTGGGCAGAAAAGGTGTTCCCGAGGCGAAAATGACGAAAGTTGGCAACTCAGAGCGAATGAAGGCAGCACCGCAGTGTCATTATGCATAACCGAAGTGCCATAATTACCGAAGAGCCACAGGACTTTCAGCACCGCGGTGCCATCAGACAGTACCGCGGTGCCATTTGTGCTGAGAAACTGCAGGAGTTTCGGCACCGCGGTGCAGACGCGGAAATTTTTAGTTCCGAAGGCAAATTGGCTAAGGGCAGATTGGTCCATAGGACACGAAAATTAGAGGATATTTAAGCCCTAGAAATTGGTTTAGTGAAGGAGGTTAGACATTCTAAAACACAACACAACACTACACAAGGCGGATTTGGAGCTACAATTGGAGACTTTGTTCTACGTAATTTTCTTTCTTTAATTTTTAATTCAGTTTATATATGGATATTTTGTTAGTTCTTAGCGTGACTATGACTAGGAGCTAAACACTCTATTAAAGCTTTCCTTATGAATCGCTTGAAACTTTTATTCATGAATTAATGTAGTAGTTTGATTTCTTCTTCACTTGATTAAGATTTAGTCAATATTTGGTATGAATGTTTGATAATTAATTGATCACTAATTATCATAACCTATATGATTTCGAATCAAAATTCTGAAAGGTGAGATTTAGATATGTTGTAATTGACTAGACATATGTTAAAATCGCGGACGAAAGTACCCCGATAATTGTGTAGCATTATAGGTTACTGTTCTTAATCCTCCTATGTGGTAAATCCTATCATGGAAATATAGAAGAGTTCTACACTGGGGTTGCGTGATTATATGTCCTAACCAGAATATAAGACAGCCTAGTTAACCGCTATCTTAACGAAGAAGAAGAATCATTCTAGTCGCATTAATGATTGAATAAAGTGAATAGTCGAGGATTTTGGAAGCACTAATTCATTCATAACTGATTACAACTTTATTAGTTTAAATCTTGCAACTATTCTAGTAGTTAAACAACAACCCCAATCAAATATCGATTGCCAAATAGATAACATAAAATAGATGAACGATACTTAGAAATCAGTCTCTGTGGACGATATTCGGTCTTACAGACTATATTACTTGTGAACGATGCGTACGCTTGCGTGAACAGTCGAAATATCGCTAACAGCTATACAATTTTGAATAAGGTTGCAACCTCTATTTTTATTATATTAGGTTAATAATCATGTTAATTTTTTTTTTATTCACGTGTTTAAGTAATTCTAGCTACTTGTTAACTATTTTTGATATGGGGGGAGGGGTGAATTTGTGATGGGCATCCCACCCAAATCTCAGGACCGGCCCTGACAACATAAATGAACTGTTTAGCTTTTCAAGTTTACTTATCCGTAGCCCGGGACCTAACACCTCTTAATATCCTTCCTAAGGTCTTTGGGCAGATTCTGCCCCAAACTCTCTTCATCTACTCTTCTAGTTTCCAACCATTTGTACTGATCGTAACGTCTGACCCTCTCCCTTAGTTCAGGAGGAAGTACTCTGTGATGCATCCACTGCTCTGAATCACACCTTTTGACGCTCATCTCCTCAAGCCGTACCATCAGAGACAGAAGATAGGTCTGTAGGGTACACGAAATTAAACTCTCCGAATTTCAAGCACTAAAATAATGTATGAACTTAAATATTTCTCTAACCCAACAAGTACTACCTGTATGTGTTAAAGAATACATATGCTCCTGGACTTCAATATCTAATGCAATAACCTTAAGAAAAACGTCGCCAAAAAAGAAGATAAAGGCCTCTTTAATTTAATCTATGTACCTGCATGTTTCCAATGAGAAGTGCAAATAGTAGGAGTCCGGAAATGGCATTGAAAAGATATTTCCAGAGTATAGGTACTGGTTTCAAGCTCCTGAAGCGTGCTGTCAAATGAAATATCAAACTAGTTAAAGCTCACGAGGGCATTGAAGGGTGATTCTCTGACTCTGATGAACAACACAATGTACAGGAAAAATCATGATAAAACTCTGTCCTAAGACAAATTAAAAGCTACTTCAATAATGGAAAGTAACAAAATATCATTTGGCTTGAATTATAGACAGCACACCTCCACAGAAGCCTCTTGCCTTTGAACCATTTTATCTTCATAAATTGAAATTTAATAACAAAATACTATGCCACTCAAGGGAATGGTAGACTAAGAAACAAACTTTGATGACACAATGTTAGCTTTAAAAGTTTTACCTTTTGTTGAACCAAGACTAGTCAGTTTGTGTTTCAATGTGGAGTGACATAATTGTTAAATGGACATTGGGTCTAACTCAACCCCAAAAGCGAGCTAGGGGAGGATTGCGCAAGACCATTAAGAGATCTCCCATCCCAGAGTGAGCCGATGTGGGACTCAATCCCCCCCCCCCCCCCCCTCCGGCCAAGACTGGACATCTGGAGCGTGAAAAATATAAAATGGGGGCCCAACATCCGTAAATGATGATTGGGATGGACATGGTTCTGATACCATGTTAATTGGACCTTGGGCTAACACAACCTCAAAAGCTAGCTCATGAGTAGGGGATTGCCCAAGACTATATAAAGAGACCTCCCATCCCTAAGGAGCCGATGTGGGACTCAACAATTATTTTCACATGGAAGTTTGGAACATCTTTGAGGCGGACAAATGTTAACTAAAGACAGTGTAAAAAGGAGGGGAATGAACAATATAATTAGAGGCATCATATAGGTGAAGTTTTACCTCAAATTCTGCAAGCTCCACCACAAACAAAAACAACATTTTTCAACGAAGTCCTCAGTGTCAAGAACACCAGTTGTTACAGCTCTTGCATATGTTCCATACTTAAAGTTCTCCTCCTCAGCACATTTTTCATCAAGAACACTCTTACCAATGTCTTGCCATTCTGTCAGAAAGTTTCTTTCACGTGAACAATAGAGATAAGATAATTGTTCTTTGCACTGGTCATTTTCTGTACATGCTTCATTCCAACTTGTATCTTTGCGTTCGACAGCTAACAGGTACCAGAAGGCCCCAAATATCTGCATATCATAAACAACAAACGTTAAGCATTTTTGGGTTCTTGAAAGCTGGCCTTCTCATCATGTTTGAGATTCATTGGTTATTTAATCAGAGATAACTAAGCTTCTCCTAGCACCATAAATAATGAAATACTAATAAGTGATGAAATTCTAGTTAATAGTTCAGGTTAAAGTGATAACAAAACATGTCGAAAGGAAAAGGAAACAAAAGGATCCAGTCTGCCCATTGAAGTGGGGGTGAAATAGGTAGGAGTGATGTGCAACTCGTAAAGCAGTCTCCCAAATGGTGGCCCTTAACAAATGTGTCTTATGAGTTGCATTATAGTAGTATTCCAAGGCACAAAGCTATTTGGATTACAAAATATAGAAAAAGGAAGAGTATATTGTGAATGATCATTTTTCAGATGCCATTTACAACTGTCGCAGAATTTTCATATTCTAGACGAAGTGCCATAAAGGAGCAGAGTGGAAAATCAACTACCAGTAAAGGGTCTTTTAATAAGAATTTGACAAAAAACTAAGCTTCACTAGATACTAAAATAATTCCTTTAGAATATGGTAGCATGATGTTTTATCTTGCTACTATATACATTCTTATCATATGTAATGACTGGTCACTTTATGTCGAACCTTATCAGGAGAAAGAATTCACAGTAATTTGTAGCAACAGTTGGTAATTCTTGTCCTAGAAGGAAATATACAAAGAGAAATTTGCTAAAGCACTTAAAAAGTACTATTAAATGCAAGAACGACCAGGCTTGAGAAGTTACTTACGTGACTAGCCAGCACAAATCACAACATGTAATATGGAGCACCAACCCAAGCAGTTCTGCAAACACTCCCGCGGTCTTTTTCATATCCGAACTTAATGGAACAAACCGCAAAAATCTAGGAATATATTGAAGGATGATGATGTACTAGATGCTTCCTTTGTGTCCAATACATTCGAACCTTTTGATCCACCAAGATATCTCCATACCACAATCTGAAGAAGTAAAATGCACTAGAAGGCATAAATAAAGCAAATACCTCTTATGAGAAAGAAACAATGGCAAAGTTAAAGTTGAAGCTTCCTTTTAGATAGTCAGAGACATAGTAGGAACCTGTGGTAAAGGAAGAACGGAAAGAATCCACTATAAAATAACGCTGGACATATCTGGTTGCTATTTGTTTGGGATCTATTACAAGTTCGCCTCGCCCAAAAATACAGGAAGAGGGAGCAATATAAGCCGTTCGTAATTGGAGACCCACACGGATAAGATAAAAGATATCAATTGCTGTCCGCATATATGCTACTATGTTTGCTAAACTTTCATCTATGTGGAGAAACATCCCTTCACTCTTAAAAACAGGAAGATAGAGAAATAGAGGATCAATAGATACTCCAAAAATACATGACCAATAGCCTATTCCAGAACAGGACAGACTTGTCTTGAGGATCAAATATCTTTCTATCTTATACTGAGATCTTCTGGAAAAACTGCTCGGGTAACGCCAGATTTCAGTGTTCGGCAAAATGTCACTAGACTTGGATGGGTTGTTTGGACGCCCACCAGTAGTCATTCCCTCTATATTAAAGCCATACTTTGTCCTACCAGCCATATCGGACTTAAACGATATGACAGAGTTAGCGTCCTCCAACCTGCAAGAAACAACAAGGAAAACTCTTTGTGACTTATAATAGACTAGTTCATTCCAGGAATCTAAGGGTGTAGAGTCTGTCTCAACTACAACCATATGCATCAGTATAAGAACATAAGACAATATACTGATGGTCTTGAGCACATTTTTTTTGTGAGGTTAATGATTAAAAGCCCTCTACATTGTCGGAACGATCTAATTTTGCAAAATGTATAGGTCATAGTCCAGTCTCTAAAGTCTGCGTACATCCTACCCTCTCAAGACTTCACTTATGAAATTACGGGTATGTTGTGGTTGTATAGGTCATAGTTCAAACTGTAAAGAAGTGGCCATATTCTGTACTCTGTAACTGGCAGGGAGATAGACTGAAACTGAACAGAGAATAAATATGTGAATATACGGCTAGGAAAAGAAATGCTTGAATTAAAGGCATACCTTACAAACTTTTCTTTCTGTCCTCCAATAAGCTGCTACTTATAATTACCAAACATTGTATTAAATTGCTTGCATAGAGAGTACTGGAGGATTTCATCAAGACATCAGGCATATGGCCACATCACATAGTTATGTTTTAACTGCACTTAAATTTGATAGATATTAAATAATGTGTCAGTAGATTGTAATTGTCATTGCGAAGAAACCAACAATCTGTAAATGGGCAAATAACCCTCTGTAACATTAATTTCATGACCAAAAAATTAAAACAGAATGTGAGGAGGAAGAAACAGATAGCTAGATAATATAGTCACAACGTTATGCATGCATGCATGCGTAACAAGACAACATAAAAAAGAATCAGTAAATTAATACAATTTCTTGAAATTTGATGTTTTTATGACAATTGTACGACAATCTTATTTTAATTTCTTCCTCTGAAACAGAAAAAAACGACGATCATCACCAAATTGAACTGAAAAACAAAAAGATGGGGCCAAAGCAACAAGCCCTCAAATTGTTTTCCTAAAAGAGATTAATTTACAACCTTATAAATTTTGTTGTTTGATGGAAGATTGAGAGAAGGCTAAAAAATGGAACGAATTTTGTTATAACGACTTATTTGGGACAACAGTTACAACGTTCGTTCTTTTCCACCTTTGTTAACGGCAAAATCCCCATTAATATTGGAGATTGGAATCCCATAAATTTTAAGATTAACTCACTAACCCAAAAAACAAATAGTACTACTATAAGAAAATAGATGTATAATTTAAATAAAATGGAAGGTACCTTCTCTAGAAAGATAATTTCACTACCATATATAAGTAAAATTTTAAAAATTATGAATTTAAGTCTTATATATTAGCGAATATTCTTCAAATATTCACAGTATATATTGTATTTATTAGTATCATAACTTAGGATTCTTACTGTATTAGGAATCACATTTGTACAACTATATATATTGTGATTAATGAAAGAAATCCCTAAGGAAAATTATTCAAATATCTTACATGGTATCAGTAGCCTAATCTCTCAAAACCCTAAAAATCTTCTCTCCAATTCCGCCTCTCCCCTACCTTGGCAGCGGTGTTTTTCTTCTGAATTTCTAACCCTGTGGCTACCATGTCTCCTCCTAATTCCCCTAAAACCACTGGTTCTACCTCCGAATTAATTGACACCCCCAAGAAGAATATCAATATTCTATGTGGGTAGAACTATTTTATATCCACGCCTGCGCGTATAACGTGCTCGACCACATTGATGATTCAATCCCTGGCCCCTCTGATATTGATGATTCGACATGGCGTCGTCTTGACGTCATTGTCAAACAATGGATTTATGGTACCATCTCAAAGGACTTGTTGTGTACTATTCTGAAAACAGGTGCTTCGGCGCGTGAACTCTGGGTACGCTTGGAGGATATATTTCAGGATAATAAAAATACTTGGGCGGTATATTTAGAGGAGCAGTTCAACAACACACGTCTTGAGAATTTTAACAACATGTCTGACTATTGCAAATAACTGAAACTTGTCGTTGATCAACTTTCTCATGTTGGGACAACTGTTTCTGAGAAGAAGATGGTACTACAACTCGTTGCAGGATTACCAAAAGGGGAATATGACACTCTAGCAACAATGATTCAACAGGTAGATCCACTTCCAACAAGGCACATTCACAATTATTGTTAAAAGAAACAAGACGTGTTAAACAGGATGAGCACAATAAAAAAGCATTAGCCGTTGAAAACCTGCGGTCGCCGACCATCACCACTGCTCTACCACCGCCGGACAACCACCAGCAGCAGAGCCGCGACGAAGGTCGAGGCGGCAGAGGTCGCAGGCAAGGAAATAAAGGCAAGGGCCGCGGCAAAGGCAAGACTGAGCAACCTGCGCCTCAAGATTTCCGATGGCGGCCCACGCTCGCCCAACGACGTTGCGGCCTCACCGCTGCCCATTTTCAACAAGAGGACCCGCCAGAAGATGGAGGCCCAGTGTTCTCGGTCCAGTCCCAACAGGCCCATCTCCTCAACATGTCCATCTGATGTCGGCCCAACAATTTCCTTCAGCTCAGCAGATGCAACCCACTAATTTGGGCCAAACTTTCAATACTCTCACTCTACAACCGCCCGACAATAATTGATATATGGACTCCGGAGCCACATCACATCTGACCAACTCTTCAAGTAACTTTTTCCAACTGTTTCGGTTAAAGTATCCTCAATACATTACTGTTGACAATGATCACCGCATTCCAATTGCAGGTTATGGCAATACACAAATAAAAAATCCTCATCCACCCTTCTCACTTAATCATGTCCTATATGCATCCTAAATTATTAAAAAGTTGATATCTCTTAGAAAATTCACTCGTAATAATTAGGTGTGTCGATTTTAACCCTTTTGATTTCTCTGTTCAGAATGTGCCTGCAATCCTTCATGTCAAGAACTCTAGACTAATAAGGTGGCATGAAAAATAGAGTAATAACCTGTTATTGCATGTTAACTTAATTGGATAGTGCAATATTTTTTATATTATTTGTATATATAATTTCAGATCTATATTTTTTATACTAACCTTTGATAGCAAGTTAATTATCATTTCTATATTATATGTTACTCGCTGTCCACTTAGCCAGGCATGACAAGGAAGTCATAAGCTCCATACCTCGTGAGAGAAGTCTATGATTCATCCCCCTCTGTAATCCTGACTTCCCAGTACTCTGATTAAATTTACATCCTTTCAGAAAATATTAACTTCGAGACAAAATACGTAATTTGATTAAAATATTCTTATTTATATAGGCATTAAGATTTGGTCATCTAACACTTAATAAGAGCAAAATTGAAAAAGTAATGTTAATTTTTTCTTTATTTGGTAAGTGAACACTCTTTTTGAACAAAAAATAAAGACTAAGTGAACACTTTTTTTGGACAAAAAATAAAGGCCAAGTGAACACTCTTTTTGACCGAAGGGAGTATCATTTAATGCTTATTATAAGAATTTATTTGCAATTATCATAAATGACTTGTTTATGTCAGCGACAGAGCCACATAGACCGAAACATGGTTAGTTGAACACCTTTTTATCGAAAACTATACTATACAACAACAACATACCCAATGAAATTCTATAATGTGGGATGCGGGAGTAGAGTGTATACCTACCTTTCTACTTGCATGTGAGCGATCGCTTCCAGAGACCATCGGCTCAAAACATAGCATAAGCATAAGCACAAGCAAAGCAACAACAAAAGCAAAGCAAGAGGAACAGTCAGACTCGGTCAGAAAATTTAAAGCAATATGAAAATGTTGGTATCAAAAGCGAATAAGCCACGATAGCGCATTTCGAAAAAGTAAACAGTAACTAGCGCATGTAAATAAGCTAAACAAAGTACACTAAAAGACACATATCAGCAGAAATCAAACTAGAGGGACTATAAATCAATACTGCGCCTATTAAAATGATAGGCTAAGCGGGACTACAATAATAACACTACAAGTACCAGTTTGCAAGCGTAAGTAGGACTACGCTCGACTACCTACTACCCTTTTACCCTGATTTGTGTCCTCCACAACCCTCTATCTAAGGTCATGTCCTCGGTAAGTTGCACTTGCACCATATCCCGTCTAATCACCTCTTTGCAATACTTCTTCGACTTATCTCTACCCCTCCTAAATACGTCCAAAGTCAACCTCTCACACCTTCGCATTAGGGCATTTGTGTTTCTCCTCTACACCTGCACAAATCATCTCAACCTCACTTCTCGCATTTTATCCTCAACCGAGGTCACTCCTACTCTATCCCGAATATCATCATTTCTAATATTATCCCTCCTATTATGTCCACACATCCATCTAAATATCTCCATCTTCGCAACATTTATCTTTTGAATGTGCGAAGCCTTGACTGACCAACACTCCACCCCATATAATATAGTCAATCTAACCACCGCCCTATAGAACTTGCCTTTAAGTTTTGATGACACATTTTTATTGCATAAGACTCTAGATGTGAGCCTCTATTTCATCAACCTGCTCCAATACGATGTGTGACATCATTATCAATATTTCCACCCCCCTGGATAATAGACCCGATGTACTTGAAGCTTCTTTTCTTTGGAATTATCTAAGTACCAAGCCTCACCTCCACGCCTGGCTCAAGGTCGCTCATGTTACTGAACTTGCTCTCCAAATATTTTGTCTTGGTCCTACTCAGCCTAATCCCTTTAGATTCTAAAGTGTATCTCCAAACCTCCAGCTTAGCTTTCACTCCACTGTGAGTCTCATCAACAGGACTATGTTGTTTGCGAATAACATACACCACGACACCTCCCCTTAGATTTGTCGCGTCAGTCCATCTATCACCAATGCAAATAAGAATGAGCTAAGAGTTGATCCCTGGTGCAGCCCCATCATTACTGAAAAGTGTTTTGAGTCTTTACACAATGTATGTACCTTGGTCTTAGCTCCATCATACATATCCTTGATCGCCCTAGTGTACGCCAAAGATACACCTCTAACCTCAAAACATCTCCATAGAATCTTCCTAGGAACTTAGTCGTATGCCTTCTCGAGGTCGATAAAAACCATATGTAAGTATCTCTTCTGCTCCTTATACTGCTCCACCAACTTCCTAATAAGATGAATTGCTTATGTGGACGAACGCCTGTTGAGTGTATTTTTATACACTCTTTTGAGTCCTTTTTAGTTAGTATTTCACTCTTTTATTTTGCGTTTAGTATAGTGTTAGGTGTGTTTTTCTTTTATTTTTGTGTCTCAGCGATCATAAAGGAGAAGTACTTAATCGAGGATGAAATGAGCTTAATTGAGGTGAAATATGCACAAGCACATCCCAAGGAATGAAGCCTAAGAAGTTCCAAAAAGAACAGAAGAAATCAGCCACAATCCTGATAGAAATCAGAGAGGCACCGCGGTGCCTGGCCGAGTAGCACCACGGTGCCATAGAACCGAGGTCAGGTAAATTAGCACCGAGGCGTAAAAATTGCTGAAAGTCCGAAACTGAAACACTGTTGAAGGCACCGCGGTGCCTGGCCATGGAACCGCGGTGCCATATTTTCAGAAAGCTACAGTGATTTCGGCTAAATAAGCACCGCGGTGCCGGACAGCGGAACCGCGGTGCCTACGCGTATTTTCATAATTCCTGGGCCGAATTGGAGAGATTTTTATGGTCCGAAAGGAAACTTTACTCAAGTATAAAATCCCTAAACCGTGCTCATATTATATATCTGATACCATATCACAAATCATATTGGAAAGGAGAACGACGACTACAGGCTACAATTGAAGACTCTTGTTCAAGTTCTTTTTCTTTCCTTTACTTTATTTCAGTTTATGTTGGATTTTGTATTAGTTCTTGACATGACAATGTTTAGGAGCTAATAACTTTAGTAGGGTTTCCATTAAATCTTCTTGAAGCTTTTTCATATAGTTAATGCATTAGTTATTGATTTTTTCTTCAGCGTATTAAGATCTATTCAATATTGTTATGATTGCTTGATAATTAACTAGCTACTAATTGTCATCACTTATATGATTTCGAATCAAAAGTCTGAAATGTGAGATTTGAATATGTTGTAATTGTCTAGAAATAGGTTAAAATCATGGACGAAAGTACCCCGATACTTGTGTAACATTTAAAGGTTATTGTTCTAAATTCTCCTGTGTGGTCAAACTTATCATAGAAATATAGAAGATTTCTGCACTAGGGTGAACTTTTGTATGTCCTAACCAGAATATAATGATAGATAAGTTAACCTGCTATCTTTATAAGAAGAAGAATCATTAGCATTGCATTAACACGTGAAAGAGTGGATAGTTGAGGAGATTGAAACCCTATTTCTTTCATAAATGTTATAAACCCAAGGTATAATCATCTTTAGTTTATTTTCTGCACTTAGTCATAATTCTTAGTCATCAATCTAAAACTAAAGAACGTCTGTCGAGCCCGTTTTTGACCTCGGGGTCTGAACGGTATCCGCAACGTTGCTCTTTGGCGCGGTTCCCTGGATGGAGCAATAATGCTGTTTTTTAGGAGTCGCCGCCTAATTATTTAAGTGAATTAGGACACTTGATTTATTGCAGTAAAACACTGCAATTAATCTCCATTTAATGGTCTGCGAAAGCTATGTGAGATTCTAGGTAAGGGTTCTTTATTATCCTAAAGGGAAGGGGTTATGCATCCTTTAAGATCCGCTAACTTGCGGTTATTCGTTCAAACCTAGGTTAATTATTTATTGTCCTTTTTTATTCTAACTATTCTAAGCATTTTTTCATAATTTGTAATTAAAATAAAGTGCAATACAGAATAATAAAACTAAAATTAAATGTGACATAAAATAAAACTCCGGGACATCTTTTAGCCCTTTTTAGGCCTTCTGCGCAAGATGGTCTCCGAGTACCTGCATAAACACTTGGTAAAAGTGTTAGTACTAGAATAATAATTTTAAAGCAATGACAGAAATTTAATAAATAAAACCAAAAATAAATAAATCCATCTTTTGCACAGAGGAGGCCTTGGAAATCAGACGGAGATTCCTTCATCGGCCAATATTGTTAAAAGCAATAAAATAAATAAAAATCTTCAGATCCGTGCCAAAACAGTAATAGTTTTAAACACGGAGGGCTCAGATATATATAAAAATAAAGTGGGACATCCTAAACAAGTGCGGCTGCGAGAATTCGCTCTGCGATACGACGTTGGTTATCTTGTGTAAGTAGAAGAAATCATCAACGCCCAGAAAGCTTCATTTATTTTATTTTCCGTCTTTGCAACTGTGGAGGCCTCAAAAATCGACGGATAACTTTTTCATTGGCCAACAAGTGTAGTATCTTGTTCAAAATCAATTTAATAAAAATAAAAGCGAAATTGCCAAAATCAGTCCGGAAACTGATGAACGTAAACAGAAACAACGAGACAGTGAACAAAAAATGGTCTGCCAACAGTGGAAACAATAACAACATAGCTCGCCGGAAAACACTTTAACCAGAAATATTCAGTCCAACAGATACCAAAATCAGTACAACATGACCAAAATCAGCCCGACACAGTTATGAAACAAACAAAGAGCAAAAATTTGTCGATCGAACGACCGAATCGAACCCGACCAAGATCGAAGCGCATAACAACAAAAATAAGAATGTGGTAAGTCATCGAAGATAACAAATACCCGCCGAAAAATAGCCATGGTAGCAGTGTCAAGATAACCAACAAGAAGAATAACAATCATTGTTAACATCGCCGGAGTTCACAAACTCCGGCCAAGTATGAGAAAAAAATGAGAATTAGTCCGGTAAGCACAAAATATAGCAACAAAAATAAAAGCCGAACAAAAGGGTCGTCGGAGTTCACACTCCGGTCAGTGCAACAACACAGAAGTTCAAGAGGGGAGGGGCGTCGCTTCGACGGTAAGAACACCGGAGCGACGCCGCCAGGTGGTTCACGGGTGTGACAGTGGTGGTGAGGTTGACGGAAGTTCGACGGGCCAGGGGGTTCAACTGTGGCGGGATGGTGTTTCACCGGTGGGTACGGGTAACGGTGGCGGTGGTCCGTGTGTGTGTGGGGGAGTTTAGAGGGAGAGGGCAGATGTAGGTTGCGGCTGGTTTAGAGGGTGTTCGCCGGAGCTTGGAGCTCCGGCGAAGGCGACGGCGACGGGAAGGTGAGAGGGTGAGGGAGAGGGGAGTGGGTTGCTGCGGCTGAAAGGGTGAGGGAGAGAGAGTGAGGGAGAGGGGTCTTATGTTGGGCGGATGGGGCTGATATTGTTATGTGGGCTGCCCCTCTCCTTTTTAATAAAAGGGGGGTAATGTTTAATATATAATGTAGGTTTTTTTAGGGTTTGGTATTTTGGGGGGGGGGGGGGGGGGAAAAAAAAGTGGGTTTTTATTTTAGGGGGGAAAATAAAAGTGTGGTATTGTTTGGATGAAATTAAAAAAAATGGTGTTGGATTGGACCGATTTAAATTGTGTCTTGGACTGGACTGGTTTGACAAAATGCAAAGCGGATTAATTATTTAAAGAAAAATTATTTCAAAAGATGCAACATTATTAAAATGCAAATACCGATGCGATAATAATAAAAAAACAATATTTAAGAAATGTTTAATGCCTAATTAAAAGTAAAAACGAGATGCCAATTAATTATTTAATGATATGCAAACATAATATTAACAAAGACATAATGTTTAATTTAAGATGAAATGCCATTTTGTGAATAATAAAACACAGAATATTAGTTAAAAATATGCAAAATAACGATTAAAATGCGGTGTCTTAAAACACATAAAATTGCAACAAATATACGAAAAACGGGTCAAAATTGACTGTCAACAGCATGTCCCTCAAATAGATACCATAGAATAGTTAACCGGTACTTATATAAACTAGTCTCTGTGGACGATAAACTCGGTCTTACAGATCTTTATTACTTGAATGATACGTACACTTGCGTAAGCATCTAGAAATATCGCAACAAGTTTTTGGCGCCGTTGTCTGGGACTGGCGTACTGTTAATATCGATTTATCTATTCTTATTTCTAATTTGGTTTTTTATTTTTTATTTTTCAGTTTTTATTTTTATTTTTGCTTGAGTGCTGTTTGTCGTGATCTGTTTTCTGTTTTTGATTAGTCTCGGGAACTTGGTTTATGCGAAGTAGGAGATGACCTGACATTCCTATCCCTATGAACCCTAATATTGAGAGATTGTGCAGACAGAATAGAAAAGAGAAAAAAGTAGTTGATTCCTTAGCAATGGGAGATCAGCGAAACAATAATTTGGTGAATGATGAGTTACCGCCTGTCTTAAGACAAGTCCCTGCAGAAAGTAGCTTGGAGGACTCTGTCATGCCGACTATTACAGGGGAACAGACTTGCATCAGGATTCTAGTTGTTGAAGCCAACTATTTTGAAATCAAACCAGCCATATTGCACATGGTTCAAAGATCAGTTCAGTTTGGGGGATTACCGTCTGAAGATCCTCATTTGCATCTAGCAAATTTCCTGGAGCTGTGTGTAACCTTCAAGTACAATGGTGTTACTGATGACGCCATTCGGTTGAGACTCTTTCCATTCTCACTCAGGGATAGAGCAAAGTGATGGCTGAACTCATTACAGGTGAACTTCATCACTACATGGCAAGATTTAGCCCAGAAGTTCCTTGCCAAGCAATTATTACTTGAATGATACGTACACTTGCGTAAACATCTAGAAATATCGCAACAAGTTTTTGGCGCCGTTGTCCGGGACTGGCGTACTGTTAATATCGATTTATCTATTCTTATTTCTAATTTGGTTTTTTATTTTTTATTTTTTATTTTTTATTTTTCAGTTTTTATTTTTATTTTTGCTTGAGTGTTGTTTGCCGTGATCTGTTTTCTGTTTTTGATTAGTCTCAGGAACTTGGTTTATGCGAAGTAGGAGAGGACCTGACATTTATATCCCTCTGAACCCTAAGATTGAGAGATTGTGCAGACAGAACAGAAAAGAGCAGTTGATTCCTTAGCAATGGGAGATCAGCGAAACAATAATTTGGTGAATGATGAGTTACCGCCTGTCTTAAGACAAGTCCCTGCAGAAAGTAGCTTGGAGGACTCTGTGATGCCGACTATTACAGGGGAACAGACTTGCATCAAGATTCTAGCTGTTGAAGCCAACTATTTTGAAATCAAACCAGCCATATTGCACATGGTTCAAAGATCAGTTCAGTTTGGGGGATTACCGTCTGAAGATCCTCATTTGCATCTAGCAAATTTCCTGGAGCTGTGTGTAACCTTCAAGTACAATGGTGTTACTGATGACGCCATTCGGTTGAGACTCTTTCCATTCTCACTCAGAGATAGAGCAAAGTGATGGCTGAACTCATTACAGGTGAACTTCATCACTACATGACAAGATTTAGCCCAGAAGTTCCTTGCCAAGTTCTTCCCTTCATCCAAAGTAGCAAATCTCAGAGGAGAGCTTAATAACTACTATCAGATGGATGGAGAGTCACTCTATGATACATGGGAGCGGTTCAAAGATTTGCAGAGGAAGTGTCCACATCATGGGATTGAGAAGTGGATGCTAGTCCACATATTTTATAATAGGCTGAGTGGTACAACTCGTACCATCATTGATGCTGCAGCAGGAGGTACGTTCATGAGAAAGAGTGCCAATGAGACACATGATTTGCTAGAGGATATGGCCACAAACAACCATCAGTGGGCTAATGAGAGAGCAATGAACAATAAGAAGATGGCTGGGATTCATGAGCTAGATGCTATCACTGCATTGACTGCGCAGGTAGCTACTTTTACAAAACAGATGCAACAGAATACCATGACAGTTAAAGTAGTTCAGACACCAGTGAGATGCAAAATTTGTGGGGGTCCCCATACTTTTTATAGGTGTACAACAGTGACCCAAATAATGTGCCCATGGAGCAGGTTCAGACAGTGGGGAATTTTCAGAGGCTCTACAACAATGCATTTCCCAACACATATAATCCGGGGTGGAGAAATCACCCAAATTTTTTATGAAAGAACGAACAAGGGCAGCAACCACAATTTCAGGCATCGTCCTCACAACAGTTCAGCCCACCAGACCCACAAGAAAAATAAGATCAAATAAGAGAAATAAGCACTGATGACCTTGGCTAAATCCCAGACGGAATCCAACAACTCCCAGACTCAATTTATGAAGGAGACCACCCAATTCATGACCGAGACTAGGTCATCTATCAGGAGTGTGGAAACACAGGTGGGACAGTTGGCAAACACGTTGAATAATAGAGAGCAAGGTAACATTACTAGTAACACAGTGATGAATCCAAGAGAGCAATGCCAAGCAATCAGTTTGAGAAGTGGGAAGCAGTTAGAGCAGAGGGCACCCCAACAAGTGGTTGAAAAGGAGAAGGATGTAGGGAAGGCAGTTGAGGTAGACAATGAGGGGGTTACTGATGACCGCCCTATTTTAGAGAAGGCTCCACCCGCAGTGATGAGGGAGTATACAGACAAAATTCCTTACCCTCAAAGACTGTAGAAAAAGACTTTGGATAAGCAGTTTTCAAAAATTTTGGAGGTATTCAAAAAACTGCATATCAATCTTCCATTCATCGAATCTTTGGAGCTGATGCCAGCTTATGTGAAATTCATGAAATACATCATATTTAAGAAGAGGAAGATGGCAGATTATGAGACAGTGGTGCTGACAGAGGAGTGCATTGCTATATTACAGAAGAAACTTTCCCCTAAGTTTAGAGATCCAGGAAGTTTCACTTTACCTTGCACCATAGGGAGTGTTACATGCAAAAGGGTTTTATGTGATTTGGGAGCAAGCGTCAACCAAATGCCTCTCTCTGTGTTCAAAAGGCTTGGTTTGGGGGAAGCAAGGCCAACCACAGTCACCCTGTAGCTAGTTGATCGCTCGATTGTGCACCCCCAAGGAATTATTAAAGATGTTTTGGTACAAGTGGGTAAATTCATCCTTCCTGCTTATTTCCTCATTTTAGACATGGATGAAGATGAAAATATTCTCATGATCCTTGGAAGACCATTCCTATCCATAGGGAGAGCCCTCATTGATGTTGAAAATGAGGAGTTAAAACTCCGAGTGCAAGGTGAGGAGATGGTATTCAAAGTTTT
Source organism: Przewalskia tangutica (assembly GCA_029844215.1). NCBI lineage: Eukaryota > Viridiplantae > Streptophyta > Magnoliopsida > Solanales > Solanaceae > Przewalskia > Przewalskia tangutica. The sequence goes on from CM056734.1 coordinate 11,302,934, forward strand.
CAAGCAGCTCACTGAACCTCAAGTCGATGCTAGATGTTTTACTATTGGGGTAGTGGATAAGGTTGTGCCTAAGAAAAGCCTCACAAGTACTGATGCTGGTGGGGTACCACCAAAGCAGCATGAAAAACCTGATGGTAAGATTTCTGAACTAGTTATTGATGAAAACGAATTGAACTCTTCTGAAATCAGAACTGTGAAAAAGAAGAGAATGATGAGAAAGAGAATGGTGCTAAAATGGATATACGGAGGGGACACTCTACCCCCTTGATTTAGTAAGTAACATGCGTCCGACTAAAAGACATTAAAGACAACGCTACTTGGGAGGCAACCCAATGTTTTAATTATGTTATTTTAATTTTTGTTTCAGTTTGTTTTATTTTATCTTGAACAGACTCACGATCTGGTATGCTAGTATTTTTGGATGACAGATGAAGGGCAGGACTCACTCCGAAGGGCGAATGGTTAACAATGCAGAAAACTGAAGACACTGAAATTCTTCGGCAATTAGCACCGTGGTGCTTGGAGCAGAACCGAGGTGCCTCCTCGGCTTTGTGCCCAATAATTTGGCCTTCCTTTCAGACCTCCGTTATGACCGCTGTGTTGTGTCAGTAAGTTGTTTCTTTTATTTTTAGTCTTCACACATTGGGGATAATGTGTCGATTAAGTGTGTGTGGGGGGGGGGGTGTCTTATTTTGTTTTGAGTCTTTTGTTGTCTTTTTATTGTTTTACGTGTTTGAGTTTTATGGATCATGCATGTTGTAGTTGCTAACGATATTGAATGGATAAAGTGAGATAGTTTAATGAATTTGAAAGCAAAAATATGTGTGCTTAAGTTAGATATGCCAAAATTTCATGACATCTAATTATTTGGGATATTTGTGCTTAGCCTATGTGTGTCAGTTATGGAAAGAAAAGTTGAAAAATATCTAAAAAATATGTTTGCTTGTTATTTGAGGCGAAATAGTTAAGATATACATGTTTAGGGAAATGATTCAGACATTTCTTTGATAGTCATTCTTACTATTCATTACCTATCCTGACATAAATTGTATTACTAGTCAGCCCATTTGAGCCTAAAATAAGATCTTTCTTTGACACCCAATGATTCCTTTGTTGTGTCATAAGTGATATTTGAAAACTCTTGGAATGAAAAGTGTTGAAAAAGAATAAAAAAAAAGAGTATAAATTTGTTGCACCCAAATGAAAAATATGCAAAAATCTAAGTTTGGGGGTGCTTGTTATTTATAATGTGTTTCATTCTCTCAAAAGAAAAAGATGGGACAAATAGGTATGAGACTAAAAAGAAAGTCTAAAAGAAGAAAAAAAAAAGTTGAATGAAAAATGCTTATGGTACGTAATTTGAGCCTAAATGTCTACTTTTACCTACCCCTGCCTAAGCCTACATTACAACCCTTGAAAGTCCTGATGATCTCTAAAGTGTATGTCTATGATTAGTGGAGAATAGCAAGTAAACAGATTTATAATGTTTGGGAAAGATGAAATGAGATTGACATGCATAGGTTAGGTATTTGTATTTCCAATTGATCATGATCTAAGTGAATTAGCGAAATATCTAACTTGAAATTCTAGATTGCTAATTACTCATGCTATGTATGTTCTAACATAATGTCCCAACTTTCATCCAAAATTTTAAAAAAACATTGCTATAACTATTTGATCCATTTCATAGATTCTTTTATTTAACTTTGTTTTTATTTTTATTTTGTTCTTTACTCGAGGACGAGTAAAGTGTAAGTTTGGGGGTGTTTGTTGAGTGTATTTTATACACTCTTTTGAGTTCTTTTTAGTTAGTAATTCACTCTTTTATTTTGCGTTTAGTATAATGTTAGGTGTGTTTTTCTTTCATTTTTGTGTCTCAGCGATCATAAAGGAGAATTACTTAATCAAGGATGAAATGAGCTTAATTGAGGTGAAATATGCACAAGCACAACCCAAGGAATGAAGCCTAAGAAGTGTCAAAAAGAACAGAAGAAATCTGCCACAATCCGGACAAAAATCAGAGAGGCACCGCTGTGCATGACCGAGTAGCACCGCGGTGCCATGGAACCGCGGTCAGGAAAATTAGCACCGAGGCGTAAAAATTGCCGAAAGTCTGAAACTGAAACACCGTCGAAGGCACCGCGGTGCCATATTTTCAGGAAGCTATATTGATTTCGGCTGAATAAGCACCGCGGTGCCGGACAGTGGAACCGCGGTGCCTACGCGTATTTTCAGAATTTCTCGGCCGAATTGGAGAGGGTTTTTATGGTCCGAAAGACAACTTTTCTCAAGTATAAAATCCCTAAAACCTGCTCATATTATATACCTGATACCATATCACAAATCATACTGGGGAGAGGAGAACGACGGCTACATGCTACAATTCGAGACTCTTGTTCAAGTTCTTTTTCTTTCCTTTACTTTATTTCAGTTTATGTTGGATTTTGTATTAGTTCTTGACATGACAATGTTTAGGAGCTAATCACTTTAGTAGGGTTTCCATCGAATCTTCTTGAAGCTCTTTCATATAGTTAATGCATTAGTTATTGATTTCTTCTTCAGCGTATTAAGATCTATTCAATATTGTTATGATTGCTTGATAATTAACTAGCTACTAATTGTCATCACTTATATGATTTCAAATCAAAAGTCTAAAAGGTGAGATTTGAATATGCTGTAATTGTCTAGACATAGGTTAAAATCGTGGACGAAAGTATCCCGATACTTGTGTAGCATTTAAAGGTTATTGTTCTAAATCCTCCTGTGTGGTCAAACTTATCATATAAATATAGAAGGTTTCTGCACTAGGGTGAACTCTTGTATGTCCTAACCGGAATATAATGACAGATTAGTTAACCTGCTATCTTAATAAGTAGAAGAATCATTAGCATTGCATTAACACGTGAAAGAGTGGATAGTTGAGGAGATTGAAACCCTATTTCCTTCATAAATGTTATAAACCCAAGGTATAATCATCTTTAGTTTATTTTTTGCACTTAGTCATAATTCTTAGTCATCAATCTAAAACTAAAGAACGTCAACCAAATAGATACCAAGAATAGATAACCGGTACTTAATAAACAAGTCTCTGTGACGATAAACTCGGTCTTACAGATATTTATTACTAGAACGATGCGTACACTTACGTAAGCATCTAGAAATATCGCAACAGCCGCCCCAACATGAATCCAAACTAGTTCTAAAAAATAGACACGCCTCTTCTCACCCTCTCCACGACCCTTTCTCAAACTTTCATAGTACGACTTAGTAGCTTGATACCCCTATAGTTATTGCAACTTTGGATATCACCTTTATTCTTGTACAACGAGATCATTGTACTCCACCTCCATTCTTCGGGCATTCTCGTCATCTTAAAAATGACGTCAAACAACTCAGTCAGCCACTCCAAACATGTCTTGCCTGCGCTCTTTTAAAATTCAACTGAGATCTCATCAGGCCCGGTCGCTCGTCCCCTGCGCATTGAGCGAACAACACCCTTAACCTCCTCAACCTTAATGCTTCTATAATACCCAAACTCTCGGTACCTACTAGATTGCTCCAGATCTCCCAGCACAATGTCTCTATCTCTTTTTTCGTTCAAGAGTTTATGGAAGTAAGACTGTCACCTCCACCTAATATGTGCATCCCCCCAGTACTTTGTCGTCCTCGTCCTTGATGCTCCTCACGTGATCCAAATCACGGGCCCTCATCTCCTTTGCCTTAACTAGTCTGTACAACTTTATATCCCCGTCTTTCTCCTCTAATTCCACATACAGGCGTTCAAAATCTGCCATTTTCGCCACCGTAACCGCAAGTTTTGCCTATTCGTCTAATTCTCCACCTCATCCTTGCATTCTTATACCAATTTCACATACATTGATTTCTTCGCTTCCACCTTCTCTTGAACTTTACCATTCCACCACCAGTCCCCTCGATACCCACCACGACTACCCCTCGAGACCCCAAGCACTTCTCTATCTACCTCTCGAATGCAACTGGTTGTCATGTCCCACATACCAGTGGCATCCCCACTACTCCCCCAAGCCCTCTTGTCCGTCTGTCCAATACAAGAAATTGGTTCTAAGAGGGCGACTATAATCGCTCTCTTTGGGTGAAATATCGCCCCCTTAGATCAAAGGGGGCGATTTTTAGGCGCCCTTCAAGTCGCCTAATTAGTCGTGTTGTCTTAGATCAATAAGGGCGATTTTTCAAGTCGCCCCCTTTGGTAAGGACCAAAGAGGGCGATTGGAGTCACCCTTTTTGAGATTTATCAAGAAGGGCGACTACAGTCGCCCCCTTTGGTCCTGGTTCAAAGAGGGCGACTACACAGTCGCCCTCTTTGATATTTATCAAAAAGGGCGACTACGGTTGGTTCAAAAAAGAGAAAAATTAAATGCACCAACTAGGATTCGAACCCTGGTCTGAACTGTGACACTGTACTATTCTACTGTTGCGATATTTCTAAGTGTTTACGCAAGTGTACGTATCGTTCAAGTAATAAAGATCTGTAAGACCGAGTTTATCGTCCACACAGACTGATTTATTAAGTACCGATTATCTAATCTATGGTATCTATTTGGTTGACGTTCTTTAGTTTTAGATTGATGACTAAGAATTATGACTAAGTGCGGAAAATAAACTAAAGATGATTATACTTTGGGTTTACAACAGTTATGAAGGAAATAGGGTTTCAATCTCCTCAACTATCCATTTTTTCACGTGTTAATACAATGCTAATGATTCTTCTTCTTATTAAGATAGCATGTTAACTAATTTGTCATTATATTTCAGTTATGACATACAAGAGCTCAACCTAGTGCAGAAACCTTCTATATTTCTATTATAAGTTTGACCACACAAGAGGATTTAGAACAATAACATTTAAATGCTACACAAGTATCAGGGTACTTTCGTCCACGATTTTAACCTATGTCTAGTCAACTACAGCATATTCAAATCTCACATTTCAGACTTTTGATTTGAAATCATATAAGTGATGACAATTAGTAGCTAGTTAATTATCAAGCAATCATAACAATATTGAATAGATCTTAATACGCTGAAGAAGAAATCAATAACTAATGCATTAACTATATGAAAAAGCTTCAAGAAGATTCGATGGAAACCCTACTAAAGTATTTAGCTCCTAAACATTGTCATGTCAAAAACTAAATTACAATCCAACATAAACTGAAATAAAATAAGGGAAAGAAAATAACATGAACAAGAAGATGTCTCTAATCTTGCTTCTAGCCTCCTTCTTAGCCTCCCGAAAAGTATAATTTGTAATATCGTATATGGTATAGAATATGAGTAGGGTTTAGGGATTTTATACTTGAGAAAAGTTGTCTTTCAGACCATAAAAACTCTCTCCAATTCGGCCTAGGACTTCTGAAAATACGCGTAGGCACCGCGTTCATTGTCGTCAAGATCGCTGCTTATTCAGCTGAAATCACTGTAGCTTCCTGGAAATATGGCACCGCGGTTCCATGGTCAGGCACCGCGGTGTCTTCGACAGTGTTTCAGTTTCGGACTTTCGGCAATTTATACGCCTCTGTGCTAATTTTCCTGACAACGGTTCCATGGCACCGCGGTGCTACTTGGCCAGGCACCGCGGTGCCTCTCTGATTTATGTCCGGATTGTGCCAGATTTCTTCTGTTCTTTTTACACTTCTTAGGCTTCATTCTTTGGGTTGTGCTTATGCAGATTTCACCTCAATTAAGCTCATTTCATCCTCGATTAAGTACTTCTCCTTCATGATCGATGAGACACAAAAATGAAAGAAAAACACACCTAACACTATACTAAACGCAAAATAAAAGAGTGAAATACTAACTAAAAAGGATTCAAAAGTGTATACAAAATACACTTAACATCTACCACTAGACCACTAGTTATGCAACATTAATCACCACAAATACAACCCTCTGCCAAGAATCGAATCCGGGCATCCTCTGTGGAATTGTGCCATTCTACCACTAAACCAGTCATCAATACTTGTTATATGTATACTCCTCATAATCATAAATCCCTTGGATTCGGATCCGAATATTTCGAATATCAAAAAAATCGGATATCCGCAATTTCAGATAATTTTGGATCGGAATCGGATCGAATCGGATTCGGATCCGAATATTTCGGATATCAAAAAAATCGAATATCCGCAATTTTTAGATAATTTTGGATCAGAATCGGATCGGATTCGAATATTTTGAATAAATTTCGGATCGGATTCGGATTCGAATATTTTGAATAAATTTCGGATCGGATTCGGATTCGAATATTTTGAATAAATTTCGGATCGGATTCAGATCCAAATATTTCAGATATATAAAAAATCGGATATCTGCAATTTTCGGATAATTTCGAATCCGAATATTTCGGATATACAAAAAATCGGATATCCGTAATTTTTGGATCGGAATCGGATCGGATTCGGATTCGAATATTTCGAATAAATTTCGGATCGGATTCGGATCCGAATATTTTGGATATATAAAAAATAAAATGTATGTAATTTTAAAAAAAAAAAAATTGTAGTGATTTTTCACATTTTTCTATATTGTATTATGTACCTAATTTTACTTATTTTTTACTTAATAAAGATATATTAGAATTTTCTATTTGGGAAGGCATCACTTGACTTGGCTTTGTTTAAAGGAGTTATATTTTTTTTACTTTTTTTTCTTCGCTCGTTAATAGTTGAAGAAGAAAATGACGATTAACAGAAATTATTTGGTGTGGTTGGAACATTAATGTATCTAATTAATTTGAGATGAAATTCACAAGAATTAATTTTTAATTAATTTCATCAAGTAGCTTCGGTTTGAGCATTTATGGGCAGAGAAATAAAAGTTTAGAAATAAATTAAAATTTCAAAACTTAGAAAAATACATATGTACTTCCTAATAATTTTTTTAATTCTAAAACCTCAAAACTCGAATAAAAAAAATACATATTTACTTAATTGATCAAAATGACCAAAAAGGGCGACTTCAAGTCGCCTCCTTTGGTTAGGACAAAAAGGGCGACTTTTTCAAGTCGCCCCCTTTGATTCCGACCAAAAAGGACAATTTTTTCAAGTCGCCCTCTTTGGTTGAACTCAAAGAGGGCGACTAGAAGTTGCCCTCTTTGGTTGAACTCAAGGAGGGCGACTTGAAATCGCTCTAATTGGTCCGAATCTATCCAAATGTAAATATTACGTCTGTTTTTTTTAATGTTTAATGGACTATTTATCTAACGTGCCTTTGTTTATTTCATGTAAAAAATAATAATATATTTTTTGAGTATTAGATAAGTTTGATTAAAAAAAGGGAAAGAATTGATAAAGAAACATTTGTAACTATACTTTGAGTAAGGGATTACTATTTTTTTATATTTTAATTGCTCTAAACACGAATTAATGGGGCATGGTTAAGTAATTGACAAAATCATTTCACCAATTCTAACAACGAACACAAGATCCAGTTACTTCAATAATATTAAATAAGAGGAAATATTAATTATTCATTTTTCACTTACTATTCACGTGTTGTACTTGCATATTATTCATTTTCCACTTACAATTGATAGATTATTTTTCTCTCAAACATTTGAACAGTGTTATGACATTATATGTATTAATATTAATAATTTGTTAAATAATATATACAACACATGATGTTCTTACAAATATGTGCTTTTAATTTTCATAATTAATTAAATTAAAATATATCTAATTTGAAAATATACTATTATTTTTACAATATTATTTACAAATATGTTATTATTAATTAATATATTTTCAAGAAATAATATGTATCTTAAATACCCAATTTAATATATCATTTATAATGACACATATTTGACACATATTTATTATATCATTTATAATGAAATAATATGTGACTTTAATAGGCTTTGTAATTTAAGATCAAGAAGGACGATTTTCTCAAGTCGCCCCCTTTGCTAAAGACAAATAGGGCGACTAAACTCGCTCATTTTGATGTATACCAAAAAGGACGAGTTTAGCCGCCCTCTTTGCCTTCTCAACCAGGGCGATTTTTAGTCGCCTTCTTTGTCATCTCAATCAAAGCGATTTTTAGTCGTCCTTTTTGTCTTCTCAACCAGGGCGGTTTTTGTCGCCCTCTTCGCCTTTTCAACCAGGACGATTTTTTCAAGTCACCCTCTTTGATAAGGGAGAGGTATAGCATGTTCTGCCAAAATTATTTCCTTACAATCATTCTTAAACCAAAGTACATATTGAGTCCTTTCTTTAGTTAGATTTTTGTATAAAAAATATTTTTAGTTTTCTTGAACAATCTTATATTTGATCCATTACAGAGACAGAAAACTATATGTTATTAAATTAAAGTAAGAAAATTATTGTGATACTTAAAAGCATGAAAGTAAGAGACATTCACATGAAAACATCTTTTGACCACAAATATAATGAAGATCGTATTGTACCAACTGATTAACAAAAAAAATTAAAGTACAAAGAGTTTTATGAATTTTGCACGCCTAAAATATATTTTATTTGCTTACACCCTATCCCATACATTTTAACGATTTTCACTTTAACCTCTATATTTTCCTACAAAATCATAAAAAACATATATTCTTTTTTTTGTGACGGCAAAATAGGAATCATACAATTCAAATATCCCGAAAATTAATTTTGTGTTAAAAGTAATTGCTTGCCTATTATTTCGCTATCATTCATACGGGTGTGAGATTATATTTTGTAAATTAATTCCTTAATTTAGAATCTGCTAAAATGATAAAAACAAATTGTCATTTTTGGACTAAACAAAATGTAGTACTAAATTATTTATGAGAAACTTAGAAAAATACATATGTACTTCCTAATAAATTTTTGTTATTCTAAAACCTTAACTCGAATCCCAGAAAAATACATATTTACTTAATTGATCAAAATGACCAAAAAGGATGACTTTTTCAAGTCGCCCTTTTTTATTTGGACCAAAAGGGGCGACTTTTTCAAGTCGCCCTTTGTGATTCGGACAAAAAAGAGCGACTTCAAGTCTCCTCCTTTGGTTAGGACCAAAAAGGGCGACTTTTTCAAGTCGCCACTTTTGATTCGAACCAAAAGGGGCGACTTTCAACTCGCCCCTTAAGTGATGACCAAAAAGGGCGACTTCAAAAAGTCGCCCCTTTGGTGAAATTAAAAAGGGCGACTGTATGTCGCCCTTTTTGGTCCGAACTAAAAGGCCATTTTTTAGTCGCTCTTTTTGGTTTTAAAAAATCGTCCTCTTTAAGGCGATTTGTTGTAATGGTCCCACATACCGTAAATTATACTATGTATTTAAATAATTATATTACGTATGTAGGTCAAAAGTTACTCTTTGAACATATATGTTAAATTTTGAATACTCTTCGCAAAAGTCCTGACTTCTTCACTAATTATGTAGTAATATATGTTTTTTTAAAATCATCGGTACAAAGAACTTAAACTAAATATAATCACCGAAATTAAGCTTAATTATCATAACACTGCAATTGAACAGTAAACTTCTTCTAGCTAATTCAAAATGAGGTATCCTCACGGGGGATAATAATAGGACCAGAAAGAAAAAAAGATTAGTCCCTGTATTTAAATTGACATGATATTTTGTGTGACCTCTTTAAAAGTAAATATTATGAGATTATTCTTTTGATATTTTGTATTATTTTCTTATATTATCTTTCGACTACTTAATTATTCATCTCTGCTCGTGGACGTATTTTTAATTAACGGAAGTAACCATGTAAAGTTTGTGTGTCTTCTTTTAAGTTTCTCATGCACGCTAATGAATGCGAGCGAGCACGACGAATTCGGCAGCAAGTTCCATTTTTTTTTCTTCAAATTCAGTTGCATATATACAGCATAGTAGAAAAAGGCTTCCAAAATGAGAAGTACATATATACACACTCGGGCATCAATAGGAATGATTTTTAGTGGGATCAAATGGCTATTTAAGATCTTATTAGCTAGGAATAGCAGATTTAGTCCTAATTTAAGACAATAACATATATTGCCACAATTTTTAAAGAAAGTGTTAGCGAATATTCTTCAAATATTCACAGTATATATTGTATTTATTAGTATCATGTATTTAAGGTAACTTAGGATTCTTACTGTATTGAAAATCACTTTTGTACAACTATATATATTGTGATTAATGAAAGAAATTCATAAGGGAAATTATTCCAACATCTTACATGGTATCAATAGCCTAAACCTCCCAAAACCCAGGAAATTCTCCTCTCTTCCTCTTCATCTCGGTCGCCGCACACCCCCCCCCCCCCCCCCACCGCGGTGCCTCCTCCCGAAATTTCTAAATCCTGTGGCTATCATGTCTCCTCCCAACTCCCCTAAATCTACTGGTTCTACCTATAACATAGTTGACACCACCATTCCTTCCTCAAAGTCTTCTTTTCATCCGACTTTTGCTGTCACAAACATCAAGAATTTTGTCCCTATTATTCTTGATCAAGAAGACTTTCAATATTTTATGTGGGTGGAACTGTTTTATATTCATGCTTGTGCGTACAACGTGCTCGACCATATTGATGAGTCAATCCCTCGCCCCTCTGACATTGATGATTTAACATGGCGTCGTCTTGACGCTATTGTCAAACAATGGATCTATGGCACCATCTCTAAGGACTTGTTGTGCACTATCCACGAAATGTGTGTTTCGTGCGAACTTTGGGTATGCACGGAGGAAATATTTCAGATAACAAAAATACTAGAGGCGGTATTTAGAGCAGCGAACAACACCCACCTTGAGAATTTTAACAACATGATCGAATACTGCAAACAACTGAAACTTATTGCTGACCAACTTTCTCTTGTTAGGACATCTGTTTCTGAGACTAATATGGTACTACAACTTGTTGCAGTTACCAAATGGGGAATATGATACTCTTGCAGCAATAATTCAACAGGCTGATCCACTTCCATCCTTCAACAAGGCATGTTCTCAATTGTTGTTGGAAGAAACACGGCGTGCTAAACAGGATGAGCACAATCAAAAAGCATTAGCCGATGAAAACTTGCAGTCGCCTACCACTGATCCACCACCGCTGGACCACCACCAGCAGCAGAACCGCGGTGGAGGCAGAGGAAACAGAGGCCGCAGACAAGGAAACAAGGGAAAGGGTCGAGGCAAAGGAAAAGCACATCGAGCATCTACGCCATCGCCGGCGGTGGCGAATATCCAAGAAGAAGAAGATGGTGACCAGTCCGCAACCGGCCTGGGCCAGCGATGGCGGCGCCCAATGTCCTCGATCCAGCACCATCAGGCCCATCTCCTCAACAGCCCATCTGATGTCAGCCCAACAGTTTCCTTTAGCCCATCAGATGCAACCTACTGATTTGGGCCAAGCTTTCAACACACTCACTCTGCAACCGCCTGACAATAATTGGTATGTGGACTCCGGAGCCACAACACACCCGACCAACTCTTCAAGTATTTTTTCCCAACTGCTTCAGTTAAAGTATCCTCAATACATTACTGTTTGCAATGGTCACCGTATTCCAATTACAGGTTATGGTAATACACAAATAAAAAATCCCCATCCACCCTTCTCACTTAACCATGTCCTCTACGCCCCTCAAATTATTAAAAAGTTGATAACTCTTAGGAAATTCACTCGTAATAATTTGGTGTCTGTAGATTTTGACCCTTTTGGTTTCTGTGTGAAGGATCTCAATACGGGGAGAATTCTTACTCGATGCAATAATGCGGGAGACCTCTACCCCTTCACAAACTCTTCCGCTGTCAGAACTCAACAATCAGTCTCCCTTGCTGCATTGTCTCCATCCACCTGACACAATAGGCTTGGGCATCCAGGAGATCATGTTTTTTCTTTTCTTAGACATAATCAGCGTATTAAATGTAATAATGGGAAACTTGCCCAACATTGCTATTCTTGTCCTCTTGGCAAGCATACTCGTCTTCCTTTCATGTCTTCAATGAATGTTATAGTTTCACCATTTGACATTGTTCATGCTGACTTGTGGACCTCTCATGTTGTTAGCTCTCTACGTCATAAATTTTATCTTGTGTTATTGGATGATTTCTCACATTTTTTATGGATTTATCCTCTCAAATTCAAATCTGAAGTTTTTGCTAAATTCCTTGAGTTTCACAGATTTATTAAAACTCAGTTTGAAAAATCCATCAAATCATTCCAATGTGATAACGGACGTGAATTTAATAATTCGGTTTTCCATAATTTTTACTCCCAACAAGGCATGGTGTTTCGTTTCTCTTGTCCTCACACATCAACTCAAAATGGTAAAGTTGAACGAATTATTCATACTATAAATAACATGGTACGTACCCTCCTATTTCATGCCTGTCTGCCATCATCTTTCTGGGTCTATGCTGTCAAAATGGTAGAATACCTCCTAAATATTTTACCTACTAGCACACTACAAAACAAGACCCACAGAAATTCTATATCGTAGGACTCCTTCTTATGACCACTTACAGATCTTCGTCTGTCTGTGCTATCCCAATCTTACCTCCACCACCCCTCATAAGTTGGCTCCTCGAACTACACCCTGTGTATTCCTAGGTTTCTCACCCAACCATATGGGTTATATGTGCTATGACTTGTCCACTCGTCATATTCACATCTCTCGCCACGTCACGTTCAACGAGACGATATTTCTATTTTCGAACCCTCAGAAATACCAAAAACCAGACTACTCATTTCTTGATGAACCAGTAATATCCCCAAACATTTTCAGTCAGCTCACCCAAATTTCGACTTCGGAACCGCGGTCCCCAATGGATGCACCGCGGTGCCAATCTTCTTGAGAGTCTACTGTTTCTGCTTCGCAATTAGCACTGCGGTCCCTCGAGGATGCACCGCGGTGCCAATCTTCCAGAGAAGTCATTGTTCCTCCCTCGCCTTTAGCACCGCGGTCCCCTGAGGATGCACCGCGGTGTCTGCCTACCAGTGAGTCTCATGTTTTTGACCCTATCATGTCAACAATGCCACCACCCAATGTCCCCAGTAACCAAATGGAAACTCGTGCCAAACACGAGATTTTCAAACCTAAAGTCCAATTTAACATGTCTGTCCAAAATTTCTCCACTCCCAAAGAATCCCAAATTGGCCAAATTTGACCCTAATTGGAATGCGGCCATGTCTAAGGAATATAATGCTTTAACTAAGCAACACACTTGGGATCTTGTTCCTAGACCAGAGGGGGTGAATGTGATCAGATGCTTGTGGCTTTTTTATCACAAATTCAGAGATAGTGGTGTTTTGGAACGCTACAAGGCTAGACTTGTGGCAAATGACACTAATGAGTAGGAGGGCATTGACTGTGGTGACACCTTTAGCCCGGTTGTTAAACCGGCTACGATTCGTACTGTTCTTAGCATTGCTATGGGTAAGAAGTGGTCGATTCATCAGCTGGATGTCAAAAATGCATTTCTTCATGGGGATTTGAAAGAAACTATATACATGCATCAACCACCTGGTTTTGTTCATCCTGTTGTACCTCAGTATATCCGTCGTCTCAGGAAGTCACTCTATGGTCTAAAACAGGCACCTCAGGCTTGGTATGACCAGTTTGCCAGGTATATTATGCAGATTGGGTTTATTTGCAGCAGGTGTGACACATCTCTGTTCATTTTTTATCATGGTAGTGACATTGTTTACTGATTATTATATGTCGATGACATTGTTCTCACTGCCTCATCTGATAAGTTGAAAAATGATATTATTGCTCTTCTCAAAACTGAATTTGCTATGACTGATTTGGGCAAGGTGAGTTACTTCTTGGGTATATCAGTTACTAGATCTGCAGATACTATGTTCCTGAGTCAGCGTAAGTATGCAGAAGAAATTTTGTTCAGAGCTAAGATGTCGAATTGCAAGGCTATGCTTACTCCTGTTGATTCGAAATCCAAGCTCGGTCTTCGGCGTGATCAGTGTCGATCCTACTCTCTATCGAAGTCTTGCGGATGCTCTTGATACGCTTTCACCAGCCCGACATTGCATATGTCGCTCAAGTGGTTCTGCTCACGATGCTCCGAGGGAACCCCATTTTGCTGCTCTTAAGCGTATTATCAGATACATTAAGGGCACTCCTGACTATGAGTTGCATCTCTATCCCTCCGCTCCGAACATGTTACTTTCCCACACAGATGCTGATTGGGCAGGGTGCCCGGACACGAGACGCTCTACTTCAGGCTATTGTGTGTTCTTAGGGGATAATCTTATCTCTTGGTCTGCCAAGCGACAAGCCACGTTATCCCGATCTAGTGCCGAAGCAGAGTATAGGGGTGTTGCTAATGTAGTTGCTGAGATCTGTTGGCTCCGGAATCTTCTCTTGGAGTTAAGTTTTCCATTGCGTAAGGCATCTATAGTCTATTGTGATAACATATCTGCTATATATATGTCTCACAATCCGGTCCAACATCAGCGGACCAAATATATTGAGATGTATATTCATTTTGTTCGTGAGAAGGTCGCACGTGGTCTTGTCAAAATTCTACATGTACCTTCCTCCTATCAGTATGCAGACATCTTCACAAAGGGACTACCCAGACAACTGTTCACAAACTTCAGATCCAGCCTGAGCATTCGGCCTCCTCCAGCTCCGTCTGAGGGGGTGTGTTAGCGAATATTCTTCAAATATTCACAATATATATTGTATTTATTAGTATCATATATTTAAGGTAACTTATGATTCTTACTGTATTGAAAATCACATTTGTACAACTATATATATGGTGATTAATTAATGAAATTTCTAAGGAAAATTATTCCAACATCTTACCGAAAGAAAAAGTGCATGTAGAGCAGCTCTGAAATGAGACATAATCACATAATCCAGCCCATTTAAACTTGGGCGGGTTACACAAAAATGTGTTGATTTTGCCACCTTAGACTAAAACAAATAGAAGTTCTGAGTGGAAAAGTCAAAGATTTAGTCGTGTAATGCGTCGCATTGAATTATATAATTTTAAGTATATAAGTTACTATTATATATTAGTAATTGAAGTAACTAGTAAATCACAATTAAAAACTTACATATTTCGTATGAGACTACATGGTACGTAAATATGTATGAAGTTTATGTTCTACATGGATAAATGTTAGATTACATAATTGTTAAGTAATAAGTGTTCATCCAGTAAGAAAACAGAAGAAGGAAGAAGTCGCGAGAGAGAAGTTGGAAGAGAAGAGGAAGAATATTATTGAGTAAAGAAGAATGTCGGTTAGTTACAAAATATCCCAGATATGCAAAATATATAAAAGCCTATTCAAAAGACTATTTAGCCCAAAGCCTATCCAAAGACTATTTTGCCCTTCTGTCAATAACTACCATGACTAACTCTAATTACACTGTGCTGCCTTTATACTTTCACAATAAACATATACTATTTTTATATCACTAGATCAAGATGATTTATAACAATGATAACTTTTCATATTAATTTATATTAACATATAACGTAGAAATTAGTGTGAGAACTTGCTATGATAAATTATATTACATATTAACACTATAACAACAACAACAACAACAACAATAATAACAATATAATCTCACCAAATTGAGTCTCGGAAGAGTAGAGTGTACTGCATACCCTATCCCTACCTTGCGACGTATAGAGATGTTATTTTCGATAGACCCCTGACTCAAAAATAGGCACCATAAAAAAATTACTTAATAAGACAAGGGTTATTTGACTAAATTACTCTTTATTTCTCCTTAAACTTTTCCTTATTTCTTCGGAAACCATTAAACCAATATAGATTTGGAGGAAAAGCAATTATTACGGAGTATAATTTATTGGAGTAAAGGTAAATTTGAAAAAAAAAATGAATACCTTTTGAACCAAATTAACAAGAAAATGATTGTTGAAGTATTGATATACATCATATACACATATCATATACTAGATCATATATTAGTTTACTATTGGGCTGTTGTTAGAAGTTATTGGGCTAACGGGCTGTTATAAATTTGGGTCGTTGGTAAGCTGATATCTAGTATGTTTTTCTTTCTTGTATTTCTATTTCCTTTTAGCATAAATAGAGGACTTGTATAGGAAAAGAGCTTAAGCTCTCATAATAAGAAAATTCCCTGAATAGTTCAATTGAGCTCCCAAAATATCTGGTCGCACTTTCTCCTTCTCTTCACTTCTATCTTTATCTTCTCGATCATTTTAGCTTCTGCAAACATTAACATGGTATCAGAGGCTACTGATTCGTAGGACCTTCATTAAAATCGAAGTCATAGATCGGGAGAGAATATCAATTCTGAAATTTATTTTTCTGAGAGCTTCAATAAAGGAGAACAAGGCCAGTAAGAACAACGAATACAGAAGCATTTGGCTGGAGCGTGTCTATCGTGCAGTCGAAACCGAGATCGAAGGATCCAAAGGAGTCGATCTCACATGAGAAAATCAGAATCGTGATTTCAGAAACAGAGAATCGAAAAACAGTAGCGATTTATTCTAAAAATCAGAAAGCGATCGACTCGACTCGAAGTCGAGATCGAAGGAGCTAATAGAGCGTATTGAGATGGAAATAAGCAGCAATTGAAAATTGAGAAACGAAATCGCGATTGCGATCTCCTTCGGAAAACAGAGAAACGAAGAAATCGGAATCGATAGAGTATTGAGGTAATTCGCTTTTGTCGATCGAATCATATGGAGATGCTTTTATTTTCTGCGGATACACTCCGCCTTTGGCTATCGTTGCGACGACGAAGTTCGCCGCGAATATGTATGCTCTGTGAGTTTCCGGAAATTCAATTTTATTTTTGTAATAGTTCAGTGTTGGCGAGTTTGCACCGTGTTGGCGAATAAAGCAACAATTATTGATTTGGTGTTGACGAATTGGAGAAAGGTGTCGAGTTCGTCGTTATTATTGTTGTGTTGTTATTCTATGTTCAGTGTTGTCTTGCTGTAACTGCTATTTTGCTGTTTTGTTGTGGCTTGGTCAGTGATTGAAATAGTCACTGATTTTGTGTTAGTTTGTATTCTGTGTTGGTGAAACGTCTTGTATTGTTAAAATTGAATTGTGTTGGTAAATTGGTGAATTGGTGAAAAGTGTCGTGTGTTATTGTTGCGTAGAAGGTGTCGGCTCGACTGGTTTTGACGAGTAAAAGAGATATTCCTGACTGTTGGTAGCACTGCTCACTGATGTTTTGAAATTTGTTGCGACAACTGCTGGTGTTGTTGTAGCTGCAGTTGTTGCTAATGTTATTGAGACTCTTGGTTATGTTAATCAGGATGATTAAGAGTATGAAATGTCTATCGATAGGAGAATCGAAGAGTTCTTAGTGACAAACAGACTGAGAACCGAGGGATACTTCGTCGGAGACTAGATATGGATTGAGTTGAAGCTCAATTCAAAGAATTACTTGCGTGATGAGAATCAGGAGATTCTCTAGTTCAAGAGATACTAGAGAACGAAGAGGTTCTTACTGCTTAACAAATTCTGCTGGTGCTGGTTCAAAATCAAAATTGTAGTCTGCTGGTGCTGGTTCAGAACAAAATTCATAGAGAGAATCGATGGATTCCCTAGTCCGAGAGAGACTAGTGAACGAGGGGTTCTCCGTCAAGATGAATCCAGTGTTTAATGTTGAATTAAGGACAGTAACTGAGGGGTTCACGCATTGCCACAAGCAAGCACAAGACAGCGATGCTTGTTACGTAGACTGCTTTACTATTGTCTCCAAGCTAGGACTGAAACCTTTGTTTTCAGTGCCTAGCTTGAGGGGGGGATGTTGAAGTATTGATATACATCATATACACATATCATATACTAGATCATATACTAGTTTATTATTGGGCTGTTGTTAGAAGTTATTAGGCTAACGGGCTGTTATAAGTTTGGGTCGTTGGTAAGCTGATATCTAGTATGTTTTTCTTTCTTGTATTTCTATTTCCTTTTAGCATAAATAGAAGATTTGTATAGAAAATGAGCTTAAGCTCTCATAATAAGAAAATTCCCTGAAGAGTTCAATTGAGCTCCCAAAATATCTGGTCGCACTTTCTCATTCTCTTCACTTCTATCTTTCTCTTCTCGATCATTTTAGCTTCTGCAAACATTAACAATGATATCTCTTGACCTCTTACAATTTAAATAGAAGAAAATGACTTTTTCAATTTCTTATGTATTTTTTTCAGATCTTTTATGAGTAAAAATAAAGATCTCTGATAAAAGATCATAAAACTAAAAAAAATGTAAAGAGTAAAAAAATAAACTATTTCACACTATCAAGTGTATATTTAATAAGTACGTTAGCACAACGTGGTCCTTATGATTCTCGAATGGTGCTAAATTAAAATGGATGCTTCAACAGTTGTTAAGCTAGGAAGCCTTTTAATTTCATGATTATATGCGATGATCAAAGCTCTAAAAAAGCTAACGCGTGGCTAGATTCCTGCTGTCATTTACAAAAAAAAATTAGTATAAGTTTGTTCTTTAATCTCAGCGCCGTTGGGTCTTAGTCATATTCAGCCGAAAGTTTTAGAAATGCCCATCTCTTTTTCTTCCTCACAACTATTATTTATTTATAGAGTGCAAGGGAGAGGACCATAAACTATTTTCCTGCATTCGACACATTAGTGATTCCATATTCTTCTTCTTTTTTTTCTATCGACCATATTCCCCATCTTATAGTCGATAACTTAGACCATAAGATGAAACTAAAGAATAGGATAATTAGTGAACTCTGATTTTAATTTGGTCCGAGTAATATCTAGCTAAATATATTTAATCATTAATTAATTGGCACGTGTGTTCAGAGATAGATTCAAAATTTAAACTTTACGATTCTACCACAAATTATTTAATTTATGGGGTTTGAAATTAACTATTTGCACTTATTTAGTGATTTTTTTAACACATATACAATGTCCAAGTTAAAGTTGTTGGGTTCATATACCTGACCCTCAACATCCGTCCCTATGTGTGTTTTGATCTCTTCATATAGAAAATATGGTAGTACAGTAAAACCTCTATAAATTAATACTCTATAAATTAATAAACTCTCTAAAATAATAAAATCTTCCGGTCCCGACTCGGGCCTTTGTAAAAAATCATCAAATTCGATAAGATAATAATTTTTCGGAAAATCCCTTTATAAATATTAGGTCTCATTAAAACTCTAAATTAATAATTCATAAATATTACAATTATAAATATTATGGTAATTTGCTAAAATATGAATCTATTGTTACTTGATTTTTCTTAAAATTTAAATCTAATTGGATTTCATCCCAAACTTTTTTAATTGCAGCCAAGAGTTGCGGTGTCGAGTTCCCTAGCTGCAACAAAAAGTTTTGAAGAGTTGTTGTCGCGCTCAAAGCCTCCTTTTTCGTGACTGATTCCAACAGTATTGAATCATCTTCAGCTTCATCATTAGTAGGATCTTCAATAATATCAACAACAATTTCCTCTAAAATTTGAACCATTGAACATTCATCATTTTCACCCGGATAGTCCACCAATTTGTTGACATCCATTTCATTGTGATAACCAACATCATTTACCATATTCTCAAGCTCATGTAGGCTTTCTTCAAAGTTTGTTTCACTTGAGATTTCTTCATTTGAACGGATTTTGCAGTGCCGAAAGCAATTTGCTATTGACACTTGAGAAACATTGGTTGTCCAAGCGGAGACTGCAAAATTGATAGCATCTAAAACATTAATCTTTTCAGGATTAGGTAGCCCCAACTCATGATCTTCCAGTAGATTTTTGTAGAATCTCCTACGATAGTGCATCTTGAAAGCTCTAATTATTCCTGCATCACATGGTTGAATCTTTGATGTCATGTTAGGTGGCAAAAACAACAACTCAACATTCCATAACCCTTCAATATTTTTTGGATGGGCTGGACAATTGTCAACCATCAACAAGATTCTTCTGCCATTCATTTTGTGATCAAACCAGCGAACATATTCATCAAAAAGCACACTAGTCATCCATGCCCTCTTGTTGGCACGATAATGACAATTGATACTGCTCATGTTGATATTTTTGAAGCAACGTGACTTTGCATATTTTCCAATAATTCATAAAGGAATTTTTTTCGAATCATCCTCGTTGCAACAAATAACAATTGTAAGCCTCTATTTGTCTTGCTTTCTTCCCTCAAGTTGTTTGGTTGCAAGAGAGAGATCGGTTTGTAACTTGTAAAACATACATGTTTCATCCAAATTAAAAACATCTTTCATGATAAATTGGTTTATTTTCTCCCTTATAGTCTCCAGTTTCATTTCCATGTCCTGCATGTCAACCGAACCACTTTCTCCAAAATGACGAAATGATTTAATACCATGTCTTACCTTGAATTTTTCAAGTCAAACTTGAGAAAATTGATGTTCAGGAGGGTGTTGAGGATGCAAAAGCTTCATTATATCCTTTGCTTTCTCCAAAATAAGCTCTCCGATTATGTTGACTCGATCTTGGTACTGAAGAAACTATTCATAAAGAACCTTCTCCATATCTGGATATTTCGCCGATTTGTGTCGCTTAATATCCTCACCCTTCTCAAAGTTGGCTGAAAGGTACTCCGATGATCTCTTGAGAGTGTTGTCACGCCTTTTTTCGACCGCGATATTTTCTAACTCCTGCTTAATAAAATGTTAGAAAAATAAAATAAAAATTTCAATGGTTAAAATGCTAAAAGGTGCTAAAGAGGTGCTAAAAGTGCTAAAAGGGTGCTGAAAGTGCTAAATGCTAAAGGGTTCGCGGAGTCGCCACCTAATTAGTTTGGGTGAATTAGGACACCTAAATGTCAACTAGGTTAAAGTCAACATTAACTCCATTTTTTATGGTCTACAAAACTAGTGTGAGATTCTGGGTAAGGGTTCTTTATCAATCTAGAGGGAAGAGATTAGTCACCCTCTAAGATCCGCTAACTCGCGGTTTTCTTGTCAAACCTAGGTTGATTATATTGTTAGAGAAAATGCATGTTTAAAAAGATGCTGCAAGTGCTTTATAAAAGAATGCATCGCATTTAGGATAAAAGATTTATAAGACTAATGCTACAAAAATATACGTAAAGTTTAAAAGTAGGCATTTATGTTATTTATAAGAAAATGATGCAAAGTTGGTTTATTGATTAGATGCATGTATTTACTTGCTAACTTAATCTTGATTAACACAAGTATGACATGATGCATAAAAATATTTAATTTTTCAATTGAGAAGAATCTATGCCTAAGTTTCCTGAGTAGATATGCAAATTAAATTGTTAGGCAGAAGTTTAGGTGTGCATTTTTAGGAATGCAAGTAGGAGCACTTAAAGAATACCATTTCATCTGTGTATGGCCTCTCAAGTCACACATCGCATTTATGCTATATTTAACCATGAAAACATTTCCGGACAAAGCACAACTATATTTGAGATGGTTATTGAAGTCTAGACAACCTTCAGTTTAAACTAACACACATTCAAAATAGGTTTAAATCCTACCATTTAGGACACTATGTCATCTCAAACTATTCTAAATATGTTTACAAGTGATCTATAGGTATTGAATCAATAACGTCAAGCATTTACCAATCAGATAACCAACTGATCGACACTCTAACAGTGTCTGATCTACTGAGTGTCCACTTAGTGAATACAAAGAAATACAACTTAAAGCATTAGTTACATGTAACTTAGCTAAACCTATACAGTATCAATTCAACAGTCATAAACAACTTCTAAATTTTAATTAAATATTCACACTAACCAAGTGGATAATTATAAATTAAACAAGACATAGCTAACAGCCAGGGGTTCAAACGATCTTCAACGTGTATTAAACATGCTTGAATGCTAAACTAACAGATCTAAAACTGGAACTAAATGCTTTTAACACATAATTCATCCACAAGAAACACACAACATAAATTAAAGAGTATAACTGAAAGGAAATGAATTTACCTTCTCCGGACAGCAAACCGAGACAGCGTATCAAGTCGTCGATCCACTCGGAGATTTGTATTACGAAGCGACTGTGAAGAAGGAAACTTTACCTGGTTCTTGACTGATATTGCGAAAAAGAAATGCTTTCGTTTGAACTTCTGTTCTTGCTGCTTCCCTGCCGATTTTTTTTAGAATTCTTATTGCTCCTTGCCTGCTAATTTCTCCTTATTTTCGGATGCCTTTAGTCAAGTTTTCCCCTATTCGAATATGCGGATTCAGGCTAATTTTTGAGTCGATTTCTCACTGATTTTCGATCGATGAAGGCTTATTTTTACTCTATTTCTCTCCTGATAGCTTCACACCTCATCGCCTTCCCTCTGTGTAAAAAACCCTCCCTTTGCATGTGTATATTGGTTGGTTTATATAGTCTTAACTCTGGGTTCTAAAATTGGTAGGCTTTTATTATTATTATTGGGCTGATTTGAAGGAGATTTGTCATGGTTTTGAGGTTGATTTCGTGCCATTTTTGGACTGATTTTTGTATCTTTTTAGTGCGATTTAGTGCTAATTTGAGGTAAGGATTTCAGTCTGGTTATGGGTGAGCTGGCTGGGTATGCGTGGGTAAAGGAAACCCCGGGTTGGGGTGCTGGCGGTGATAGGGTGAGAGGGCAAGGGGTGAGATGGGTGTGTCGGCTACGTTTTTCTTTAGGGTTTTGGGGAGGAAGACGATGGGGGAAGATAAAAGGCTGAGGGGAGTGGGCCGCGGGTCTTAGGTGGTTGGGCTGGGCGAAATAATAGGTTTTGGGCTTGTGGGTATTTAATTGGTTATTAGTTTTAGGAGTTAGTTTTAGGTAAAAATTAATTAATGGGAAACAAATGGGGGTTTAAATTATTATTAAATTATTTAAATGCTAAATGCAGATATGATATTTAAGGATTGTTTAATGCTTTTATAAATGTGACGCTATTATTAAAACGCATGTATTAGATTAAAATTAGTTTAATAGGGGTTTAAATTACAAATAATAATTATGAAATTGTCTTGCGTATTAATAAACGTAGCTATAATTTTAAGAAATGCTTGCTGCGACGCTATTATTAAATTATTTATTTATTTACGTATTTATTATTTAAATTATTTATTTATTTGTCATTAAGAATTGTTTGAGTTTTAATTAATGAAAAATAGGGCTTAAATTATGAATAATATTCATGAAATTGCTTGTTATTAAAATGACGAATGCGGACGTGAGACTCAAGAAATACTTAATACTCTACGTAAAATGCGGTGTCATTATTAAATCGCTTATTCATGCATGTATTAATATTTTATTGTTGCATTTTATTATTATAAAAGTCAAAATTGGGTGTCAACAAGTGTTTGATATTGTACCTTGACTAACTTTCAAACGATATTTTTCATCAACCCACTCTTGTAAATCTTTTTGAGTGCATGTGGGATGGTTTCTCTTATACTCACATAATGCTTTACGCATTTGATCATTCATGGATGATTTTGCGATGCCTTTTAGTTGAGAAGACATGGTTGGGTGTTATGAATTATTTTATTTCCATATTGAGATTTATATAGTATATGTTTCATTCATCATGCATGAATATATTTAATTGACTATAATAGTTATTTAAGTGCAACGAATTAATGTAAACATGTATACATTATTTAAGTAATTCCAATGAATTGATACATGCGTTCATGAATATAATAGTTAATTGTATACAATGAATTGATATTATACATGAATATATTTAATTAGTTACAAAGAATTGGTTGATGCATGAATATAATCAATGAAACATATATGAATTCATTTATTTTCAATATATATGTACTAAATTTGCTGAATTTAAAGTCTCTCTTTTAATTAATAAAATATTAATTTATCGATATATTAATTTCTCTCTAAATTAATAAAATTTCATGGTCTCAAGATTATTAATTTATAGAGGTTTTACTGTACTTAGATCAGTTAATTTAGAACTATACCCTCAAATATGGAATAACGTATATACCATCTAGGTAATTAGATAGTTTAACATTTAGTAATTCTTTTAGTGAATAGTTAATAACGCTATTAAAAAGTTCACATTTCAATAAAGGTTAAATATGTTTGATCGGTTATTGTATTGATCAAATCACAATTTATCGATATTTATATATTAAAATAAAATTATTTTTAAGTAAGAAAGATAACATTCATTTTAGAATAGACTAATAAGATAATGATTTCACACCAAATAAAACAGAAACATTAATTGGGTTGGTTAATTGGATAGAATCATCTTCTCTCTCTCTTTTTTCTCAGTTTTATTTTTTGTTTAGGGTGGAATATACAATTGCTGAGCTTATCCTAAAGGACCTAAACTCCATGCAAACCTAGCAAACGTAATTAGAAGTCACGCGGATCAACGAAAATGACTGATGAAGAAGAAGCTCTAGACTCCACCCAATTATCTGGAGATTCACTGACATCAAGTTTCTTCATGCACCACAAATCTCCCCATGAAAACTTGTTCCAACGCGGGATTGCCTCTCTAATAGGATCGTTGAGCCCAACTTCAGACACCAACAAGCGACAGTCTCTATCGTTTCTCCCCATGTTGTGTGCCAAATTGCAAATCGATTTCATTAGCCTTGGACCTTCTTTGCCTTCCATGTGAATTCCATACAACAAATAAAACCCAAAAGTCTTAAAAATATTAGGGATAGAAGGCACCCTTAGCCATGGCATCCACGAGTCCAAAACCCTAGTCCCTAGGCAACACGCGTATTTTAGCGACGATACGCCTCTCACTTGTAGCTTGTAAACATCTTTAGTGTTCCAAATACTTAGTATAGCAAAAGTTGGTGGAAAAGATCCACTTTTCGGGTCCCATTTTAGGAGGGTTTTCTTTGGTACGGCCATGAAAGTACCAAAATTAAGCTTGTTGTCTAGGATATGATTTATGTCTTTGGGAAAAAACTCTGAGTTTGCGAAAATTCGTCGATAGAATGACTCGGAAAGTTGTGGTGAAACTCGGAAGATGGCAATATCCGATGCTATCGACTTGTAATGAGCGTGAACTGGTTGTACTAGGACTGATGGAGTGCGAAATTTCGCATAATTGCATTTGGATGTGAATAATTTGATTGAAGCTTGGTTGTTGCTGTCCGTAGCCATATATGCGTATTTTGCTCCATTGTTTCTGCTCCATTCTTCTAATTTTTCAACTAGTTTTGTTCCAATGCCAAGCCTCCTAAAGTTCATGAAAATATAATAACAAAAATAATCAATACAGATTGAATAGTTAGAAAGGTGTGATGGAGATTAAAACATGTTAAGAGGACGACTTTGTATAATTAATTAAAGTCGTCTAAAAGGTTATAAAAATGGTAAAAAGTAGGAGCAATTTTTTGCGTTGTTCTAGTCATTTCGGTAGTCTCCCATTGATGTTTGTAAAGTTAAATTAAAGGTGCTTTGGCCCATGCATATTTAACTTATTCAAACATACAGTGAATTAAGAATATGTTCTGATAACGACATGATTTCTCATAAAATACTGTTAATTACAAGAGCATCATTTTGCGTAGATATGAACTTGGATAATTGGAAAGCATATCCTTTTGCCTTTGTGTTTTCACATTTGTGTGTGTAGATCCTTAAGGTTTTTAGTATAGACAATATTTACGGCAAATGATCTGATAGTACACTGAGGATGTGTATAACTTAAACGGTAAAATACACGAAGATGGTAATGAAATAGTTCCAAAAATGGTACCTGTGATGAGATGAAACCCGCAGGCCAAGAATATAAGCAACTTTTACATAAACTGGGCATGGAATTGGAATGGAGCCTTTGTTCCGTCTAGTTACAGTCTTTATACAACCTCTAATTATCCCAACAATTTCTCTATCTTCTCCATACTCAGCTACCTGTTCAATACAGAAATGGCCATGAATTGTAAGTCACTTGCATGCGTTAACTTAAATTCAAAGGAAAAAAGGGTGGCTATTAAAATTATCAGACTCAATTAGTATATTCTCATGAATAATGAGACATAAATTGAAACGGAGAAAATAATTAATTACCAGCATGACATGTAAGGGGAGATTGCGAATACGACTAATGGGGTCACCCATGAGGTCAGTGAACAACGATGGCTTCCCTCGTTGTCCGAAATCACACTGTCCCTCCAACTCTTCCACAGCCAACTTGTCTCTTTCTTCATCGTATTGCCTCACTATCACTAATGTTTTCTTATTATCTTCAGGCAGATGATAATTATCATAAGCTGCCAAATTCTCAGCTGAGATTTTAAGCGACATTCACCTATAAAGCTCAGTAGAGTGGGGAATGTTTGATACTATCTATATCAGTTGAGCTAAAACTTGATCTTCTATCATCCCATATATATACCTGCAGCTTGTACTATACTTTGGTCCTTTATTTCATGTTAATATAAAAGAAGTGGACCAGCTGATGACATGGCACCATCGGCTGTTTTGGAGGATTTTTTTTTTAATTTCTTCTCTATTGATGTTAATAAATTCTTTGAGTAGTCTAATTTCCTTGGATTAATTAACAGTTGGTTCATTCAAAAAAAGTTTTTATATATAGAAAGACCAATATTCTTAATGCTAAAGGTAATGAGGGGAATGTATCCATTAGCTAATAGTACTACTTTATTATCCAATTGATGGAGTTTGTTAATGTTAAGTTGGATGATGTTCCAATAATTGTTGCTCCACGAGATTGTCATCTTGTATTTGATGATGGTGGCAATGAATATATATAGTACTCCCTTCTTTATTACTGATATGTCTTTTTTGAATTCCACCAAATTAAATTACGTGCTCTCCACTTATATATAATCAGACATAGTTAATCTCGGTTGCAAGCCTTAGAAAATTCCTTTTAGTAGAAAGCGGTACCGGATCCTATGCGGCAAGAATTTAATGTTATGAGACAATGAGAAATTAAAGTAATGATAGTGAGATAGAGGAATACACAAATTTAATGTGGAAAGTGGAAACTATCGAGAATTAGAAAACCACGACCATCACCAACTCGTATGAATCTGAAAGGTATTTTTACGGGATATATAATTATGCAAAACGTCAGATATATATAGATTACGAAAGACCCTAAACCCATTAAAAATCAAATATCCTCTAAGAGTAAGAAACGGACCCTAAACCCTTACGCTCCTTGCTTCGTCCATCGCAGAGATTGCCGCCCCTGCAACCGCCGCAGCCATCATTGCCCACAAACTTAATATTTAAATTAGTAAGTACATAATGGTTAAATAAAAAATTGTCTTTTTCGAATAGGTGGTTCCACTTCCTGCTAGTCTTGCCCTCAAATTTATTCTAAGACCATAGAAAAGAACAAACATTTGCATGTCAGTAGGCTGCTGAAAATTTCTCTACCTCTAGGTACTCGTGCTTATGGATTCAGTAAAACAGATTAGAAAGTCAGTCCATTTTTCCAGTACACATTTTCTCCAAATAAATTCCAAGTCTTGGAAGGACGAAGATTCGTTATGAAGAAATTCTGATTCATATCTTAGATAGACGTCCCTCCATTTTTCAAGTACTCATTAAAAAATATTTTAAAGGGAATAGCATGAGAGAAAAGCAACGAGAAAAAGGAAAGGGGAACCACTAATTATAATTAATTAGAATAAAACAATGCTTAATTAAGTGGGGAGCTAATAAAAAAGATTTTGTTAGCTCTGGGACGTACCTTCCCATTGGATGTGGAAATAAAGTAGTTTTTGGATCAATAATTGGGTTTTGGGTTGGTGAGAATCGTGGCCAAACTGATCGAGGGAGGGTTTATTGGCTAACATGTGGAGCTTATTAGGTTTAATACTATATAATTAATTACCATTTGCAATTTGCGCTTTGCCTTTTTGCTAAACAAAAATTAATGGCTGATGGCATGGGGGAAAAAGTGACAAGTGTTGGATGGCTAAGAACGCACACTTTTTTCTTAGAAAATTATTTCTTCATCTGACTAATGTTAGCCTTTGGATTAATGATAATCCGCCGCCTAGCAACAAAGATTTACGTATCATTTTAGGCACATGAAGTCTGAAAATCTAGCTACTTGAATTGGTTTACCGATATTGAGATTTTTAATTTCCATTTGGATAATGTACCTAATTACTAGTATTCCAAGATTGATTAAATGTGATGTAATAGGAGTAACCTAGAAATATAAGGCTAGAGGGATATCTAGATCCATGTTTTTTTCTAAACAAAAGTTTAGATATCCTTCTTCACGTCCCACCACGCCATACAGCTAATTAAGAGGCCACGCAAGTACTGCTTATTTATTACTTGATCTGTGTTTAAATTATATATAGTGATACTGCGTGAAAAAATTATACTACTATTTATTTAATCCACTTTAATCTGATCATTTATACTTCAATTTATTGTAATAGACTCGGGCTGTTACACAGTGAAGAAGAGGAAAGGAGAAGAGATAGAGAGAAAAGAGGATCGATATATTTCTGAATGTCGATTAGGGTTCATTACATGTCCTTATATAGGCAAGGACTAAAGTTGCAAATACTAAAAAGTGCATAATTAAACTTAAAGGACTAAAAGTTAAAAATACTAATTAAGGTCACAATATTCATTTGTGACATTCCACTCTCCTTGAAAATATGCTTGAACTCCTCAACTCTGCAATTAGCTTTAAAAATCAGCAATTTATGGAAACTGAGACTTCATAAAGTTGTAATCCTCCCAAGTTGCTTCTTCTGGCAGCAAGTTGGCCCACTGAACTAGGATCTGAGTTGCTGGATTGTTGCCCCTCTTGACTAACCTTCTGTCTAGTATGGCCACAAGTTTTATCAAGGGTTGACCTTCAGCTGAACAATATGGAGGATCGATCGAGGGTATAATGTGTTTCCCTAGCTTCTTCTTAAGTTGAGAAATATGAAAGACAGGGTGAATTATGGTTGTGCTAGGTAAGGCCAGTTTATCTGCCACAGTTTCCACCTTCTGAGTAATCTGATAGGGCTAATAATATCTTGAAGCCAACTTTACTTCTCCTTATAGCAATAGAAGTTTGTCTATAAGGTTGTAACTTAAGAAAGACCCAGTCTCCCACTGCAAACTCCCTTTCTGTCCTCTTCTTATCTACATTAGTTTTCATTTTGTTCTGTGCCCTTGCCAAATTCTCCTTCAGTATTTTTGACATCAGTTGTCTTTCTTGTAACATCTGATCGACAGTATCCAACTTGGTTTGAGCAATGAGCTCAAAAGTTAATTGGGGAGGATCATAACCATACAACACCTTAAAAGGGGTCATCTTAAGAGAGGTATGGTAGTTACTGTTATACCAGAACTCTACTTGAGATAACCACTTATGCCAATTCTGTGGTTTGTGGTTGGTCATACACCTTAAATAGTCCTCCAAACACCTATTTAACCTCTCAGTCTAGCCATCTGTTTGTGGATGGTATGCTGACTGAAACACAGCTGGACTTGCAGTAGTCTAAAGGTTTCCTTCCAGAAACTGCTCACAAAAATATTATCTCTATCAGACACCATGCTTTTAGGCAATCCGTGTAATTTGTAAACATTATCCATGAAGATTCTTGCTACCTTAATCCTTTGATAAGTAGCCCAAGCTCCTGAGTGTCCCCCTAAGCCAGAACAATGCTGTCACACCCCGACTCCTAAGTCTTTACTTAGGGCGTGATGGAATCTAGACAATTATTTCCCACCAGGAGCACCATTTAATTCTCTTTATTTAGAAATTTAAACTTATATTTAAATACGGAGCTATTAATAACAATAACAATAAAGACATCTTTTTATGACTTTATTGAAAACATAACGCGAGCCCATGCTCGTACAAATACTGTTTCCACATAAACATACTGACAAAGATTATTCTAAGTTGGAAAGGAGACCATCCCACACGAGCATTTCCCGAGACACTGAAACTGACATTCTAAACCTGACGAGTACCAAGCCCGAAGCAATGGATTTGGTACGACAAGAGGCTGCGGGACGATCGCTAGCCTTGACGTGGAGCCTTTCCTCTATCACGCTTTCCTGAAACATGTTAAATAAAGAGTCAGCCCAACAATCCGGGGCTGAGTGAGAACCTTACCCTGCAATTCAAAATAACACCACAATATTCCAAGTGCAATTACATTATAACGTAATAAGCATATTGCAAAAACATATTAGGTTACAACACTTTTAAATATGCAGCAACTCCTCATAGGAAATTCTCAGTTTAACTAACACTTTATTTTATCTCGTATTATACGTTAAGACATTCCCCTGCATTTCCATATATTTGTTGCATTTATATATTTGTAAACGCGTATTCACTTTTCATATTTGTCGCGGCGTGGAACCCGATCCAAAGTATTTATATATAGGTGAACATGTATTCATCTTTCATATTTGTTGCGGCGTGCAACCCGATCCATTCTATTTACGTATTTGTGAACACGTATTCACGTTACGTTTTGTTGCGGCGTGCAACCCGATCCATTATGTTTACGTATTTGTGAACGCATATTCACTTTACGTTTTGTTGCGGCGTGCAACCCGATCCATTATGTTTACGTATTTGTGAACGCGTATTCACTTTACGTTTTGTTGCGGCGTGCAACCCGATCCATTATGTTTACGTATTTGTGAACGCGTATTCACTTTACGTTTTGTTGCGGTGTACAACCCGATCCATTATATATTTATGTGAACACGTATTCACTTTTCATATTTTTCAGAAGATCAAATAAATAATATTCTCTTTCCCAACATTCTGTCATTCATACTTGTAACGATTATAACTTTTCAACCATAACTCCAACTAAGGTGTTTCTCAAGCTGAAACTAAGGTAAGACGGGGATCTTTCGCTGTATCAAATTTCATTTAAAACTACATTGGGTAACTAGCACAAACTCATCCTCAAAACAGCCACATGAAATTTGTTTCGGCTGAATTTTTATTAAACAGGACCAAATCTTAAATTAGTCATAACTCCTAATCCGTAAACCTGTTCAAGCCCCATACAATCTCAAAACGACGAGAACAGAGATCTACACATCTCTATGTGAACCATCCTTTCATATTCTGTACTATTTGGTACAGTTTTTCACTTTTATTCACTGCCCTTCCTGGATCCCGTTAGATCCGAGGCAGAAACTTTAAACAGAGATAACTCTCAATTCGTAAGTCGGATAGACCTCCTTAAGGTCTCAAAATGTCCACAACATAGAGATATAGAACTTTCATTTAACACAAATTTTCAGATTTCTCACTTATTTGTACAGTTGTACGTTTTAGTGTTCTGCCCTTCCTGAATTCGATAAATCTGAGGCAGAAACTTTAAACTGCGATAACTCTCAATCCATAATTCAGATAGACCTCCGTAAGTTCTCAAAATGTCCACAACAGATAGATCTAGAACTTTCATTTAATACCAATTTTCATATTTCTCACGGATTTGTACAGTTTTACGTTTTAGTGTTCCACCCTCCCTGAGTCCGATAAATCCGAGACAGAAAATTTAAACGATGATAACTCCTAAACCGTAAGTCCATTTTACCTCATATTTGGTTCTATATGATAATAACAGAGAGGTGTACAATTCTTTCGAATTTCATCAAATTCTAACAACTATAACTCAGTGAGAACATTTCGTAAAGTTCATGACGCAACTAGTTGTCTAAACAATCAAAAGTTCAATATTTCTTTTCAACACCCAACTCTTATTCTAACATGTATTGAACTTAAAATAAAGGATGTTACCAAGAATTTCTGAGTGAGAAAACTCACCTTGTAAGTGTGAAGATGATTGTTGTTTGGTTGCTAAAATGATCCTTGCTCCCTAGTATTTTGATGTTTGTTCTTCTTGCCCTCTTGGTATTTTTCCAGATTTTTTCCTCTTCTTTTCATTTGTTTTTTTCTGATTTCCTATTCTTTGTGCTAGGTATTTTATTTGTGTATAAGTAACATATATAACTAGAGATGTTTGTATAACTTGTGGAAGGACAAGGTTGGAGGGGAATTAAGGAAGGGGGAAGATGCATGTGCATCTTTTAATTAATTGAGCATGCAGTTTCATGACTTACGAGAGTCTCCAATTACTACTTGTAAGTTTAATTTTTCATCATCCCACTTTCATAATTCATCAATGTAGTGTTCTATTTTTTTTTTAAATGTAGAATTGGCGTTGCATGAAAACAACCAAAAAGGAAAACGATAAGCCACATTCAAGACATTTAGTTTTTGTCCAATATCTAAATAGACAAATTAATTCTCATTTTCACTAAAGAATTGTTTTTTTTTTTCATTAGGCTAATGTACTTGAAGCTCCACGTTAAACTAATCTCTTAATCTATTTGTTTTTTTCCGGATTTTACATTCTCCCTTCCTTAAGCAATATTCGTCCTCGAATGTGGATAAGGTAACAATAATTTGGGACTTGACAAATGCACATTCTCGATCAACTGCTCCCTGAGATCTCCATACTGTCTCACCCATGCTCTGCCTTTATACCTTAGTATCCCTTGCTGCAATGATAAAGTATCATCAGTTTCAGAATTGCTCTTTATCATGGTGAATGCTTGCAGGACACTTGTATCCCCCTTATAGCTTTCTACAATCTCTTCAATCCATCTAGGTTGTATCTGGGTAATAATGTTGCATTGTGCCTGACTTTTAGGCCTTCTGGATAGTGCATCAGCCACTACATTTTCCACCCCCTTCTTATATTGTATCTCATAGCTTAAACCCATCAGTTTAGTGAGACTTTTGTGTTGTAGGGAGGTAGTAATTTTCTGGACTTGTAAGAATTTCAGGCTAAAGTCGCCAGTTTTAATGAAGAAATGATGGGGGTGCAAATAGTGTCTCCACTTATCTACAACATGTAATAAGGCTATCAACTTTTTCTCATATGTTGATAATCATTGGTGCTTCAGGCTCAAAACTTGACTCAAATAGGCCAGCGATCTTTTCTCTTGCATCAGAACAGCTCCAATTCTATGGTTAGAGGGATCTACTTCCACAACAAATGGCTTAGAAAAATCTGGCAGGGCCAATACTGGGGTTCTAGACATAGCTTCCTTTAGTTGGTTAAAGGCAGCTTCAGCTTCTCCATTCCACACTAACTCACCCTTCTTAAGAAGATTTGTCAATGGCTTGCACATAATCCTGACAAACTTCCTGTAATACCCTGTCAGTCCCAAGAATCCCCTTAGTTCCTTCACTGTCTTAGGGGTTGGCCATTCCACCATAACAACTACTTTATTAGGGTCAGTACTTACCCCTGCTAGTGATTATGTGTCTCAACTACTCCACTTGAGATTTCCCAAAATCACATTTACTCATTTTTACAAATAGTTGGTTCTCTTTTAGTAATTTGAACACCTTCTCTAGATGTGTCACATGTTCTGCCATGGTTTTGTTGTAGATCAAGATATCATCAAAGAAGACTAGGATTAATTTCCTCAGTTGTTCCTTGAAAACCTGATTCATGAGGGATTGGAAGGTAGCTGGAGCATTGGTTAACCCAAAGGGCATGACTCTGAATTCTCATAAACTATGATGTGTTCTGAAAGCTATTTTGTGCTCATCACCTTCTTTCATCCTCACCTGATGGTACCCAGCTCTCAACTCAATCTATGAAAATATATTTGCTCCAAAGATTTCATCTAACAAGTCATCAATCATAGGTATGGGGTACTTATTTTTTGTAGTAAGATTGTTCAGCTTTCTATAATCAACACACAATCTCCAAGTTGAATCTTTCTTTTTGACTAGCAGGGCAGGAGAAACATAAGGAGATTGGTTGGGTATGACAGTGGCAGCCTTAAGCATTTCAGCAACAATAGATTCTATGGTGTTCGTTTGGTCATAGGAATATCTATAGGGTCTTAAATTGAAAGGTTGGGCTTCAGGGATCAGGGTTATCATATGATCACAGTTTCTCTTGGGAGGTAGTTTAGTGGGTTCTTGGAAAATAGGGTAATATTTATGTAGTAACTGGTTGATGTCTAGGTGTATTGTGAGTAGTCCTTTTCTGTTTCCCTCCACTTGTATTATACTAAGTTCAGCTATTATTTCAAAGGTTCCACAATTCATCATCCTTCTCAACCCTTTAGACTCTACGGTGTCTAACTTAGAGTCATTTCTTTCTCATTGTAATGTAATCATCCTTCCATCATAAAGCTGATACTAGGGGGTATTGTGTGCAATGTCACTGGAGCAACTTGATCAATCCAGTCCATTCCTAGAATCATGTCACAACCTCCCACCTTCAGTAGTCTCATTCTAAATATAAATTGTTCTCCTTGCATTTTCTATTCAAAGGCGGGGCTTTCTTTGTAGCATACCATCATTTGATCATTAGCTACCCTGACCTTCATAGGTTTACTTAACAATTGAATGTTCCTTTTCATTTTTTTTTACAATGAATGGATCCATGAAAGAATGAGTGAATCCACTGTCAATCAGTATTATCATAGGCACCTTTCTTTGCATACCTCTTAATTTTATGGTAGATATTTGGTTTTTAGATGAGCTCAATCCCAATATTGCATTCAGGGACACCTCAGCTTGCTCTTCATTGACCTCCTCCAATGTCTCAGCCACATCCACAAAGACCTTAGTGTGATCTTCCTCTCATTCTACTGCCTGTCCCTCAATGGCATGTATACCCATTGTCTTGCATTGGTGCCCTGGAGTATACTTCTCTCTACACCTATAACATAGCTCCTGCTCTTTTAAGGTTTCCAAGTGTTGGGGTAGTGTGTTAGGTTTATATGGATTCCTGGATGGTAATTTCTGGTTGGGATAGGTAAGTTTATGAGGTGTAGGAATGATATACTGTGGTGGCAGTCTGTTGGTGGTATGTGTTGATTCTTTTGTAGATATTGGGTAAAGGTTTTGGGGTTTGATAATTGTATTTTGGGGTGATGAATGGGGTGAGGGCTTTAAAGGATTCTTCATATAGTTTGGCTACTTCATATGCATCTAGTATGGTTGAGGGGTTTGTCAGTTTAACCAAAGGTTTAATTTCAGGTTTAAGCCCACCAATAAATCTAGCTACATAATGTGTTTCATTGAGCAAAGGGTTTATGATAGCCATGTGGCTCAGCAACTCACCAAAGCTATTCTGATATTGCTCTACAGTATTATGTTGTGTGAGTTTGTTGAACTCCTCCACAACATCATGAGACCTTAAACTTCTAAATCTCCTACATACTTCCACACAAAATTTTCCCCGTGTCATTTCACTTTTTAGATACATTGTATACCCATCTAACCAGATATCAACCTTGTACCCAATGTGTACTGCAACATAGTTCAGTTTCTCATGATTTGGTATATTGTATAGTTCAAAAAAATTCTCACATTTTCTCAACCAACTCCTCGGGTTATTACCATCAAACTCAGGGAAATTAATTTTGAATTTTAGGGTTCGTGTGTGTTTGGGGTCTCGGAAGTGTGTACTATAGCATTGGTTAAAGTGAGTAGTGAATTTGAGTAGTTATGGTTTCGCCTAAAAATTGGGGGACTCTCTAACAGTGGTGCCGGAGGGAAGGTAAACCATCTTCCCACACTGTGACTCGGTGATTCATACTGATTAGAGTAATAGATAGGATTTTTGCTACCTGAAAGTTGTTCAAGTTCGGCTGTCGAATGAATGAGTTGCAAGTTGGTTGGAACTGACCCAATCGTGATGATTGCCTGAGTTATAGCAGGGTTTTCTGCTGGAGTCGTCGGTGCTGACTCTCCCGACTGACGGATGTTCAAGCTAGCCATAATGAGCTCGAACTTTTGATCTGTTTCACGTTCTATGACCTCCAATCTTTTGCTTGTATTCGTTTTGAAGGCTTCAAATCTCTCACTATTGTCGTCTGCTAACACCGATAGTTGAGTCTTGAGCATCCGGATTTCGTCACAGATAGTTTGCATCTCCGGTGAGATGTCGATTCCCGTCGTCGGGCTGGCTTCTGATACCATTTGTAACAGACTCGAAGTGTTACACAGTGAAGAAGAGGAAAGGAGCAGAGAGGGAGAAAAGATAGAGATAAAAGAGGATCGATATATTTCTGAATGTCGATTAGGGTTCATTACATGTCTTTATATAGGCAAAGACTAAAGTTACAAATACTGAAAAATGCATAATTAAACTTAAAGGACTAAAAGTTAAAAATGCTAATTAAGCTCACAATATTCATTTGTGACATTTATTTAAATGATGACTTAACCTGCACACGTTTGTTAATACTTCCTCCATCCATATTAGGACTATATCAAATATTTGTGATGGATTAGCAAAACCGTCGTCTCTAATTGAGATAGATATTCCGTCATAAATCTATCACAACCATTGTGATGGAGACATTATTCAGTGACAAATTTTTTAAGACAAACGAATAAGTGACGGCTAAGAATGCCACAAATTCGTCACAAAGTCTAATTTGTAATGGATTTGTGATGGATTCTAAGTGTTAATGTCTGTTAGGATTGTGTCCAATTGATCACGCAAGTGTACGTATCGTTCACAAGTAATATAGTAGATCGAGTTTATCATCCACAGAGACTGATTTCTAATTATCGAACATCTATTCTAGATTATCTATTTGGCAAACGATATTTGAATTGAGTTTTTATCTAACTACTAGAATAATTGCGAGAAGTAATCTAAATTATTGGGGTTTAATCAATTATGAATGAATTAGGGCTTCCAAAATCCCCGATTATCCACACTATCCAATCCTTAATGCAACTAGAATGACTTCTTCTTCTACGTTAAGATAGCGGTTAACTAGACTGTCTTATATTTCGGTTAGGATATATAATCGCTCAACCCCAGTGCAGAACTCTTCTATATTTTTATGATAGGATTTACCACATAAGAGGATTAAGAACAGTAACCTATAATGCTACAGAAGTATAGGGGTACTTTCGTCCGCGATTTTAACCTATGTCTATTCAATTACAGCATATTCAAATCTCTCCTCTCGGTTCTTGATTCGAAATCATATAGATTATGATAATTAGTGATCAATTAACTATCAAACATTCATACCAATTATTGAATAAATCTTAATCAAGTGAAGAAGAAATCAAACTAATGCAT
This sequence comes from Przewalskia tangutica, assembly GCA_029844215.1. NCBI lineage: Eukaryota > Viridiplantae > Streptophyta > Magnoliopsida > Solanales > Solanaceae > Przewalskia > Przewalskia tangutica. The sequence continues at coordinate 11,339,966 of CM056734.1, forward strand.
TAAGTCATGAGATATAGTTTCAAGCGATTCAAAAGGAAAGCCCTAATAAAGTGTTTAGCTCCTAGCCATAGTCACACTAAGAACTAATACAATTCCAAACATAAACTGAATTAAAAAGAAAGAAAGAAAAATATTGCGAACTAAAGTCTTCAATTGTAGCTTTCAATCCTTGCCCTGTGATGTGTTGTGTGTTAGAATGGCCAACTCCCCTCAATAGAATAATCCCTAGCGCTTAAGTATGTTGCAAATTTGTGCCTTCTGGACCCTTCTGCCCTTGGCCAAATCCATTTCAGATTCTGAATTTCCCGCATCGGCACCGTGTTTCTGCAGAATGGCACCGCGGTTCCGAAATTCCTGCGGGTTCTCTGATCTTCTGGCACCGCGGTCCTGCTGCTGGGCACTACGGTGCTACTTCGCCTTCATCCGAATCTCCAATTTTTAACCTTTTTCTGCCTCGGGACCCTCCTTTTATGCCTACTTTTCGCTCATTTTCGCCATTTTGCCTTTTTGAACTGTTGTGACTCAAAAGAAAGGAAAACGACACTAACACTACACTTATTTAAATGGAAATGAGAAAAATACTAACTAAAAATGACTCAAAAAACGTATACAAAATATGCCTAACAGTGCCAATCTAGGATCTTCAAATAAGCAAACACAATTGAATAATAATAACCCAATAATAATTTAAATCAACAACATGTTTACTACAAACTGGAAATTCAATACTAATTTGATACGATAGAGGCCTGTTGTCGCAGTGTCCAAACACAGAAATTCGTCCTCACTTGTGCTGTAGTTTCACGGACGTCTATCTAGAGGATACAACTATCTAGTTTGAGTTCTCGCACAAGAACTTGACCCCTGACGAATTTACATTATGAATTTTTCATAAATATATTTAGGGAAGAAGAAGAAGAAGCAACAATCTCAAATCATTCAATTTGTGTTAAATGATTGATTGTATTGTGTTCTATATTGTTCTATATTTCAATCAAGTGATCAACATGCGTCATATAGCATCATTTTCGTCCATAGGCAGCCTTTCACTCCAAAGGTTGTGACTATTAAGAATAGATACAACTTTTGAAGTTTTTGAGAATTTTACCGTTGGACAGCGTCGCGACTCTATGTCCTCAGCGCCGCGGCTCTGCCTCTTAGCGTCGTGGCGCTAAAACTTCTGCAGAGCTCTCTGATGTTTTGGCGCTGCTGCGCTTACTGGCGTCGTGGCGCTGAAGCACGGTGTTCCGTGGCGACCTCTCGGCAGGCGCGCGCTATGCCAAAAATTCTGACACTTTATTTTAATCACTTGTTTCTTCTTATCCCACACAAGTTTCAACACTAAGTTGTAGGACAGATGCAAAGTAAATATAGCTTTGATTCGAATTACTAAAGTCGAATGTCAATTAAAATATAAAGAAGTACTATACATGTGATGATTAGGGATAGTATGACTAGGGGTGGCAAATTGGATCCAAGCCCAATTGACCCTCTTAATCAGTCCAGATTTTAATGGGTTTGGTCATTGACATATTATTAAATGGGTTGTCGGCGCATGTGTCAAAAGTGTTGATAACGTGGTATGAGCTTCAGATGCCAACCAGTCGGTCGCGATCTTACCTTCTCTATTATCTATGAGTATGCTTACAAAAGCATTATCAATCCCTTTGATCTGTGGAAGAAAAAGACCGCCAGATAGCCCAACTTATGAGCAAACTGAAACTCTACGGCCCTGGCGAGTCAAATCACAAGCCAACACTTCAAGCAAATTCCGTTGTTGAATCTCCTACCTAAGTTTGTGTTAGCTCAACTTAACTCATTCATCTTGAACAATCAAAATCAACCCATTACATTAGCCCAAAGTAACACATCTACTATTATATTGTTTACCCAAGTCTTGTATTTCATATTTTTTTACTTTTATAAAAAAATTATTAAAAATATGATTTTTTTTACCTCCTCCCCCTACCCCCCCCCCCCCACACATGCCCTACCCCATTCTCAAATTTCTTACCTACCCCACCTTCCACCATACCCCATACCACATTCTCAAATTTCTATTTTTTATTTTTTTATTTTTATAAACAATTTATAAAAAATATGATTTTTTCCCTCCCTCCCCGCCAACACACACCTACCCCTCCACCCCACCCCATCCTCAAATTTCTATTTCATATGTTTTTACTTTTATAAAAATAAGGAATTTTTCTTACCTCCCCTACCGCCTCTAACCCCACCTACTCCCCACCCCACCGCAAATTTCTATTTCATATTTTTGTTACTTTTATAAAAATAAATGAAATTTTATCTTACCTTCGCCCTAGCCCTCCCCGTCCTCCTCCTGCATCCTCAAATTTCTATTTTTGTTACTTTTATAAAACAAAATATTAAAAATATGAAATTTTATCTTACTTCCACCCTACCCCTACCCCACCCCAATCTCAAATTTCTATTTTATATTTATTTTTACTTTTATAAAACAATTTAAAAAATATGAATTTTTCTTACCCCATACCCACATCTACCCCTACCCAACACCTACCCCCTCCACCTGATCCACAAAATTCAATTTCATATTTTTTTTTCTTTTACAAAAAATATGGAATTTTTTCTTACCTCCCACCTACCGCCCTAACCCACCCCATCCTCCAATTTCTTTTTCATATTTTTTGTTAGTTTTATAAAAAAAAAAAAAATTGTACCTACCCCTCCCTCCCCCCGCGCTACCCCAATCTCAAATTTCTATTTTATATTTGTTTTACTTTTATAAACAATTTATAAAAAATATGATTTTTTTTCTTACCCCTCTGCCCTAACCCCACCTACCCCCCACACATTCTCAAATTTCTATTATATATTTTTTTCCTTTTATAAACAATAATGATTCCCCCCTCCCCTCCCCCTATCCACACACACATACCATTTCTTTCTCTTTTTTTTGCTTTTATAAAAAAAGAAAAAAATCTTTAAAATATTTTTTTTATTTTAAAAATAAAGATATGGAAAAATTAAATATCATACAAAATAAAATATCATAGAAGGTAAGTTTGAAATTTGTAAAAGTAATGGGTCAAGTTGGGTTATGACCCATCATTTAGCCAATCTTGATCCGTCCATCTTATAAGCTCATGTAAGTTTTGGGCGGGTTGGACATTAACCCATTTACAACTTTAGTCTATCTTGACCCGCCCAACTTCAGCCCAAACGGCTCATATGTTACTCCTTAAGTATGACTTATGCACTATATATTCCACCTTTTATTCAGAAGGATTTAGTTGCTTAATTCTACCTTATCTAAAAGCATGTTCTAAGTTGAATATGTATCTCATAATGACCATTTGTCTAATATTGATTCTCTATTATAGTATATATGTATTCTCTAAACAATGAGAAGAAACACATATTGAAGTATATTGACGAAAACTTGAAGGTATGATAAGGTAAAATAAACAATATTCACATTGCCAAAGCATATTCTTTTTCAACACAGTTGCAATGTTCAAGGAGAATATATTTTGGAAACTAAAGCCTTGTAGTATGATTAATATAGTCTTGTTCTTAATCTCTTTTCCAGATTTCTTCTAATTTCTGTAAAGTCCGAGTTAGGTCATAGGTGCAACTTGTTGCTTTAATTCATGTATTTGCATGAACATAGACCAGAGTCTGACCTCATTGTCATCTTTATAATTTTATAATACTAATAGCTAAATAACAACCGTGATATAAGTATTGTGCTACAAGTTGTGGAGTTACTTTCACATGTGATCATTAAACTTTTATCACTATAACAATAATGAAGTCATATAACTATTTTTATTACATTAAAGCTATTGAACCATATATTCTGAATTGCTCAGAAATTACAAATAAGCGTACCATGACATGTCATTCGCCGCATCAGCATTTTGACATTCTGTAAATTCAATGTTAAAAAATAAAAATAAAATGTCACCATGTAAAAACAACTACTCATATTTTAAACAAAAGGCAAGTAAACAATATTTATGAAACAAGAAAATGATTACAATATTTTTAAAAGTGTAGTGCAGCTGAATTTGAATGTTATAATTGGTAATGTTCAATGTCAATCCTACAATCCCATCAGAAAAAAGAACAAGTGGTTAACTGAATGGAACACTAGTTCGATAAATTGAGTTTTTTGAGTGATTATATATATTGTCTAAAGTGGATGAAAGTTAAATTACTTTTTTTTAATGTCCCCCTTGGCGTTTTCCTATATCTTGCTCATGGAGTAATCGAGTTTTCATTCAGTAATGCTACTAGAACATAATAAAGGTCAAGCTTTTAGCAATTAGCCACTTCGCCCGCATGGGTATAAATGATTAGTTTTGGGATGGTAGATTGTCCATTAAGCGAGGTTGGCGCAGCGATCGCGATGTAGAGTTTTATTCCTCCTTTATGGGGTGGCTCGCATTGGTCGTGGGAGACATCGCTCCCACAGTGGCCCATTACCGTGATTCCTCCTCCACGTCTCTGTCGGTAGGGATGGGGCGTATGAACGAGGGATTTCGCCTTTTGGCCGAAGCAATCAGCCACTTCACATTTTAAGTCCCAATCATGGCTGTACCTTTTCTTTAATGTCTTTTGGAAGAGCTTTAAATTAAGATTTTTTTTTTTGTTTTTATACTCAAAATTGTGGTTACTTAGTCCCAACTGATGATAATGATTGATGTGTCGATTCATTGATGTTTTTATTTATGCTTTGGTTACTTAATCCCAACGGATGATAATGATTGATGGGTAATGTCTAATGATTTTTCCAGTATATTTGCTTTTCCCTTAAAAGTTGATTCCATTGGCACATTTAGGCATTAAGGTTGATGATAAATGAAAGTAGTGATTGCTGACACTCAACTTCATAAAATTATTCTAACACTAACTTCATAAAATTATTCTAAAATTTCACGTAAGTTATTTCATTTATGGAATAGACAACTTTATTTGTTTTGTCGGCTAGTATTCAGAATTAAGATTTGTGTTTATTTTAATAGGATTTAGTTGGAGCTTTCTTACGAGTAGAGTTCCTAAATCGATTTTTATAGGTGCAAGATTCAGTTCTCTTCACTTTCGTTAATTTGTCTTAACAAATAATGAAAACTTCCTCTTTAGTTTGGTGCGAGTTCAAATTAAGCTATACATTGTTCGAAAAGAGTTGTTTACGTGACAAACATTTAAATTGTATTTATGATACATAGCTATAGTTTCAAAAAAATTATCAATGTAGCTATAATTTGGATTTTGTTGCAAATACACGATACACAGATATATAATTGTATTTGTTGATACAATGCGCGTTGATACAATTCTTTCATGCGATTTCAGCTAATACAGTATGTGTTGTTGGAACTGATATTCGTCTGATACCAGCCTGATACCTATCTGATAGTACATCTAATACCCGCTGCCTCCGCCTCCTGATGCAATTCTTCCACCTGATACATCTCTTCCACCTGAGTCTGATACAACTTATACCTGATACAACTCTTCTATCTGATATAATAATTGTAGCTACATTTCATAAAGATGCAAATTGTAGTTACGTTTAGTAATTACGCTCTAAACTATAATTATTTATGATTTTTTTTCAATAAATAACGAGTATAAAACAAAATTACAAAAATGAAAAATTGAGCACAAATTTGGGAAACATGCTAGCAACATGCCCAAGCTCAATAATATGGATTCAATCGCGTAGAACCAACCAGGCGACCCAAACCTATGAGGATATTGGACAGACAACAAATATCGACGCAAGGCACCGAGGTTTCCATTCTAAGTAGACTTGTCCATGACTCGGGTCAGGTGGTTTTTATTCACCTTGCGAGCCACGACCTTGTTTTATTTTTAATTTTGGACACGACCTTGACGTCGGGGACCCTACGGGTCGCGGTCAGACGACATTCTACAAAACAAAATAAAACAACAAGCAAACACTGCATTCTACCCAATCCGGTATCCGATATAATTTGTCACCAATTAAAAATTACAACAAACAGAAGCATGAAATCATTAAAAATTACACCAAAAAGAACTGAAATAGATTCCACGATAAAATTACAAACCAACATCACGATAATTCATCAACATCATCATAAGCATCATCATCGTCATCATCATCACTAGATTCTTCTTCGTATGTCTCTTCACCTATATAAGTAAAAATAAATATTAATAAAAAAATATATATATAAATTATATTAAAAATATGAACGGGTCACTGGTCGGTAAGGTCAAGCGGAAAAAATTTTGACCACGGCGACCTACATATGAGCAGGTTCCGTTTTTGGTCGGTGGCTCACGAGTCAGATATAAGTTGACCACAGCCTGGTTTTTAGGTCGGTCGGGCGATTCTCGGCAGATGGGCGAGTCTAATTCTAAGCACCCATTCAAATCAAAGAAACAACGCAATGTTATGTTGTGTGTCAATCGTCCCTTATCGATTAAAAAAAAATACTAATGAGTTCATAGACCTTCATGTGTTCTCTCACCTAATATATTAGTCTTTTGGATTAGGCTATCATATTCATGTATGTTAGAAATTATGGAAATAATCACTATTATTTTCATAATTCAATCATATCATATCATAATCCTGTAATTAGGATGTCATAATCAAATCATATCCTTAGGATTAATGATATAAATGTGAGTAGTAATGTGTAAAATAGGAAAATAACAACAACTATTTGTTAGAAATCTGAAAATGATCAAGTATGAAGGCTTGCTGAGTCGACCAAATTATTGATCTATCCTTAAGATAATATTGCACTGTATATCCTTTCAACGGTTGTAATGACAACTTATTTCCCAAGATAAAACAACAATCAAACAAATGAGCAAAGAGAACTCAAGTGTTTGTTTTGGATGAAAGATCTTTGAATGTTTTGTGATTGCAAGAGAGGATGAAGTATTTCAGATATCAAGTGTGTTTCCGAATGAGTCTTGTGTCTTATTTTATAGTGTGTAGATGATGACCCTCCAAATGGCTAAGTAATGGTCATGAATGTCATGTTAATGCCTTGAATTTGGAATTACAATTCAGTCAAGTAATGACTGAATTCATGAGCAAAATAATGGAGAGTAAATATTCCAAAGTCAGCCCAAGAATCAGTTTTTAATTCACCTCCAACGGATTGAAACAGTCGAGGAGACGCGGTCCTTCAATTCCAGTAACTCACTGGAACGTCAATTAAGCGTGGCCGCCCAATTCCAGTGAGTTCTTTGGAATTGAAAGCGTCGATCGTCGCCGCTTTTGGAGGAGGCTGCGGCTCTTGGCGTCATGATCGCGCATGGAGAGCGCGGCCGCTCGGTTTCGTGGTGATTTCTGATTCACTTCATCTTTACACATTATACACTTCTTCCTTCATTTACCGTGAAATCATTCGTCATTTGGCCAATAATCGTCTATTATCGTATATGTACCAATATCTCTTCCATTAAGGAAATTTTGATCTTTGGCACTACGTGTCCACGTGTGTGGAAACAAAGTTTCCTATGTGCGGGGCCCCAATTGTTCGATTCATAATTAATAGGATTTACTTTATTTCACGTTTAATAAATATTTCCAACAATCCCCTCTTGGAAGAGATTTTGGTGCACGCACATTGTGCCTTTCTAGCAATCACTTGGCGGAACGATGTTGCATCCGGAGAGGTAGCCGGAGCTTTGAACCTTCCATAGTAGAATACCATCGGACATATTTATTGCGCGGTGAACGTGATGTCTTGAACCGTCAGTGTTTAGTATATGTCAAGACAATGGTACTAACACAACACCTTTCCTACTCAATCTTTCTAGTGTTTTGTCCATCGTGGGCCGTGGACACCCTTGGATTCTTAACTGTGTTCATTTGAGGCGTCCTGTCCTCACACTTAAATAGGTGGTTTCCTGCAAGGTATCATGTAATATCCCGCTACACAAGCGTTTGGAACCATTAAAAATTTCACCAACCTAACCTCAACTTTTGAGGATCATTAAAGGTTTGAAAACTTATCATTTACCCCACTTACAGGTATCACTTTTTGTCTATCACGGGAACAGCCTTGGATTATGTTTCTTAAGAAAGACACATTATCTGAAGTGCTCTTGCTTCCACCGAAGCGCTCACGGAACCTTTACAGTTTAGTTTTCCTATTGCACCTTATTCCTGGGATCTCCAGTCTGTAAGGTTGGGTGTCCACTATATCGGTTCTTATTGTTTGGATTTTAAGCCTATTCCTCTAGACATGCAGAACAACTGATCTTTAGGTATTCCCTTCGTCAAGGGATCTGCGATATTTTCCTTAGATTTTATGTAATCAATGGAAATAATATCCGAGGTGATCAATTTCCTAACGGACTCATGTCTCCGTCGAATATGACAACGACCCTTCCTAGAGTCGACTGACTATCGCAGTGGATCATTACAGAAGACACGGGTTTATCCCAACATGGGACATCCTCTAGAAAACCATGAAGCCACTCAGATTCCTCTCCCGTTTTATCTAAAGCGATAAATTCTTACTCCATCGTGGATCGGGCAATAAGAGTTTGCCTAGTGGATTTCCAAGACACAGCTCCACCACCGATTGTAAAAATATATCTGATGGTGTACTTGATGTCGTCGCTATCAGATATCCAGTTTGTATCGTTGCACCCCTCTAGTACCGCTGAATATCTTGAATAGTGTAACCCGAAATGTATCGTGAACTTTAGAAACCGTAGTATCATGTTCAATGCTTTCCAGTGATCCTCACTTGGATTTCGAGTGAACCTAGCCAATTTATTGACTGCATGAGCGATATCAGGTCGAGTGCAATTTGTGATATACATCAGACTACCAATCACCTGCGCATATCGCTCCTGGCGTATGGGCTTACCCAGATATTTGTCAAGTTTTTGACTTATATCCAATGGTGTTGATACCGGTGAACTGTCTAACATCCCAAATTTCTTCAGTACATTCTCGATGTGGTGAGATTGAGATAAGACCAGTCCATTAGATGTCTTAGAGATCTTGATTCCTAAGATGACATCTGCAATGCCCATATCTTTCATGTCAAAACACTATTTTAACATGTTCTTAGTCTCTAGGATTATTTCAAGACTGTTTCCAGTGATCAACAAGTCATCTACATATAGACATATCATGACGAAGGATTTGTCATTTCCTTTCATGTAGACACATTTGTCACCTCCATTAATGGCATATCCTTTTGATAGTAGAGTACTATAAAATTTCTGTTGCCATTGTTTAGGGGTTTGTTTCAGCCCGTACAATAATTTAACAAGCCGACATACTTTTGTCTCTTGTCCTGGAACCACATACCCCTCAGGTTGATCCATATATATTTCTTCTTCCAAATCACCATTTAGAAAGGCAGTCTTAACATCCATTTGATGTATTTCAAGATCCCGCAAGGCGGCGATAGCTATGAACATACGTATGGATGTCATTCTTGTCACCGGAGCGTAGGTGTCGAAGTAATCAAGGCCCTCCTTTTGGCGATAGCCCTTGACTACTAGCCTAGCTTTGTCCTTGTCGATAGAACCATCTGTCTTTAACTTCCGTTTAAGGATTCACTTACAACCCAACGGTTTGTGTCCTGGAGGAAGTTCTGCCAACTCCCAGGTTTGGTTATGTAGAATAGATTCTATCTCACTTTCTAAAGCTTCCTTCCAGAGCGGTCTTCTGGAGTTGACAATGCTTCGGCGATTGTCCGTGGTTCATCCTGAACCAAATAAGCTACAAAGTCTAGACCGAAGGACTTGTCCTTCCGTGCCCTTTTGCTTTGCATTGGTTCCATATTTGAATCTTCCAAGTCCTGAGAATCTGGAATACTAAATTCCGGATCGTCAGCTACTTCAGAATTTACTAGATCTGAACCATTTTGATCTAGGTAGTCAGTGACTCCTAGTTCATCAGAAATTTGCTCATAACTTCATTTGCGAGAGGTTTTGTTGTTTTCCTTTTATGTAAATATGTCTTCAAAGAACCATGCGTTCCTTGATTCCATGATCGTATCTTCATAAATGTTCGGATGATCCGACTTGTGCACTATGAAGCGATAAACACTACTGTTATTGGCATATCCGATGAATATGCAATCCACAGTCTTAGGTCCAATCTTGGCCTGCTTTGGCATAGGTACTTTTACCTTGGCCAGACAACCACATACCTTCAAATACTTGTAGGTAGGTTTCTTTCCTTTCCATAGCTCGTATGGAGTCTTGTATTTACCCTTGTGTGAGACTCTGTTAAGAATCTTATTTGCGGTAAGGACAGCTTCTCCCCACATGGTTTGAGGGAGGCCCGAATTGATGAGTAGAGCATTCATCATTTCCTTTAGTGTTCGGTTCTTGCATTCAGCAGCCCCGTTTGATTGAGGTGAGTAAGGAGCCGTTGTTTGATGAACTATACCCGATTGAGTACAAAGTTCTTCAAAAGGCGCTACATATTCTCCCCCTCTATCGCTACAGATGGTTTTAATCCGTCCGCCTAGTTGATTCTCAACTTCTGCTTTGTAGCGTTTGAATGCTTCAAAGGCTTCATCTTTACTTTTTAGTAAGTAAAGGTAAAAAAACCTTGTGTCATCATCTATGAAAGTCACAAAATACTTGTTCCCCCCTCTAGTTTGAGCGAACTTCAAATCACATATATCAGTGTGTATAAGTTCTAGAGGAGCGGTATCCCTTTCGACGGATCTAAAAGGACTCTTGGAAAGTTTTGCCTCTATGCACACCTCACACTTACGTTGAGGGTTTATGTCAATAGACGGCAATAATTCCAGTTTTACCAATATTTGGATAGATTGATAGTTTACATGTCCTAATCTATGATGTCATATATTAGATGACTCAATCAAGTAAGTAGAAGGTGCAATTTTATTGATAGTTGAAACAGAAGGCATTATAGGTGCAGCATTGAACTTAAAGAGGCCTTCACAGACGAAGTCCCTTCCTACAAAAGTTTCATTCTTAGTGATTACAAATTTGTTAGCCTCTAACACTAGCCTGAAACCAACATTTACTAACAATGGTCCAGAAATTAGATTTCTACGAATATCTGGAACGTGCATCACTTCCTTCAGAGTCAGTTCCTTTCCGGACGTCATCTTTAGGATCGCATTTCCTACCCCCAGTACCTCTGAAGAAGAATTGTTACCCATGAACAACTTCTTGTCTGAGACTAGTGTATAAGTGGAGAAGGCTTCTTTATTGGAACATATGTGATGGGTAGCACCTGTGTCTACCCACCATTGCACCAGATTCTCAATGAGGTTAGCTTCAAGAACTAAAGCTGAGAACTCCTCAATCATATCGTTGACGAGCGTGTCTTCAATGATGTTAGCCTTGACCTTGCCTTTGGCCTTATTCTCACGTTTGAGCTTGCGGCAGTCTTTGGCCATGTGACCAACTATACCACAGTGGTTACAATTTCCCTTGAACTTTTCAGTTGTTTGGGGCTTGCCTTCCTTCTGGAACTTCCGCTTCTTGCTTGAGTTTCCTTTGACTTCCGTCAGGTTTGCCTTAGCCTCAGCGGGTTGTTTTCCCTTTGGCATGGCCTTCTTATTGTCTTCCTGAATCTGGAGTTTGACAATAAGTTCATCTAGGGCCATCTCCTTCGTTTTGAGTTTTAGATAGTTCATAAACCCAGTCCACGAAGGAGGCAACTTCTCGATTAATGCCCCAACCAAGAATTGTTCGTTGGGATTTAATCCTTCAAAATCCAGGTGATGTAGAATCTTTTGGAATTCCTGGACTTGGGATGTCACACTTTTGTTGTCCACCATTTGAAATTTCAGGAACTTCCCAATGATGAACTTCTTACTACCTGCATCTTGGGTGTTGTACTTTTTTCTGAAGTTTGTCCCATAACTGCTTGGCAGTTTCAACGGTGCAATATACCGTGTATAGTGGATTGGACAAACTGTTTAGAATATAGTTCCTACACAAGAAATCACTATGTTTCCATGCTTCACGAACCATCCTCATGTCGTCAGCGACATGGTTACCTTGGTCCCCTCCCGTCAAATTATTTGGCAGAGGGTCCACGTCTTCCCCAACTAGTGGAGGATCTTCGATTAGCTGCGGAAGAGGGCATATTATGTCAACTACAGTATAGACCAATTGGACCTCGTATCGCGGTTTATGTGCTATCCCTGTATCATGGAAAATACTCCTGTAGAACTAACAAAGTGAGATCGAACCAAATTTTCCAGCTAAAACTGAACAATACACATAAATATATGGAGCTTTTGATAAACTAATTTCTCTGGAAATGTGGGGAACGTTGATGAATGCAGTCCATATTTGGACATTTCCAAAATGAGGGAGCAGTTATTGAGAAAAAATCCGAGTACATTAACATCACAAAATGTAGCAAATTTAGATGGTTAATAAATGGTACTAGTACTTATATTTATCACACACCATTAACTATACATATACATTACTTTCTAGTTTCCTGCTCTTTTTGGTTAGCAAGATATCACTTCTGCATAGTTCTATTTTCTTCGTTATCCCATAGATTTGGGATTAACCAGCATAATTGCCGTCACTCTTCTTCTTCTTCTATATATATATATATATATATATATATATATATATATATGTAGGGCGACTTTTAGGACGGGTAATTTTTGGTCGCGGAAATGATTTCTTGATGGATGTTGCAGATCACGACATGCAATTTCTCGCTCTGATTACTTCTTGTCGAGAGGACTCATCAAGTTGTACGCTTAAAGAACAGAGTTGTGGAACCAGATGCTGAACAGGAAACTATTTCAGAAACTAAATTGTTCACCACATTAGTGTATACTAAATTATGTGTGAGAGAGATAGAGAGGAGTGAAGACTTTGCGATTGAGAAAAAAGAACAAAAGTGAAAGGGAGAATTGTCGCACTTAAACTATGGAATAAATAAAATCAGCAAAGAAGAACAGAGGTAAACTTAAAGACAGTAAGTAATGTTCCCAAAAATGTTCTGTGACATGAACTGGAACATTAACAAAAACGCAGAACTAAAAACTGAGTTTAAGATGCAATGAAATAAATCAAGGACACCAAAGATTGTTTTTCATAAGTTATATAATTGTATATAACTTATAGTGGTCTCATGACCAAAAATTTATTGTATAAAACTTATACAATCTTACAAATCCCTTGAGAATGAATAGTAATCCGTAAAACAAAAAGGGATTAAAAAGAAGTTAAATCCTAACTTCTAAGCCTGAAAAATCTATCTAAAATAGAAGTGAAAAACACCCTATTACAATTGCTTTGAGTTGAAAGAACACTTATAGGTCTAAGAAAACAATTCGTAATTTTGAACAAGTGTAATCACAAAACAGTCGCTCGATCCAAATATGTTTGAGGCAATATTTGAGACGCCTCGCATCTGATTTTTGTTCTCGCAAAACTGGATGTGAAAACCTTGGAGTGAACACTCTATTTATAGTGGAGAGTCCACCCGAGAGGCTCCTTGATTCTCGGTGGAGGTTGAGCGTAATAGGGTTGGTTGGAGCTATTCTTTAGCCTTAAAACTCTCACCGATTTGACTTTGTCTTCCCGAGAACGCTCCTTCCGTTATGCACTCTCCTCGACTTGGTCTTGTCAAGTACTATCGTGTTTCCTTAGCTCCTAACCAAGCCAAACATTCACGTGATAAAATCTTCTCACTTCAGACCGCTCGTGAAGATAGGCAAAACTTTTGCCGAAATGTCCTCCCGGATGTCACGACATTTTGGGATGACATTTTCTGTTTTACTTAACACCAAAAAGAGACATGTTACGGAAAATGTTAGGACACGTAACCTAACACTAACAATCTCCCTTTTGCCTTTCTTCACAAAAACTAAATAGTTTAATGATTTTATCACGCAAATATCTCAACCTTCAACTGCAATAGCTTATAAAGCACGATATATACACTATGTGCGTAAGTTACTCGAATCGTAGTATGATGCAAATGCGAGTATACATCTAAAAGATTAATGCAATGAAACCATCAATATACACATAAACAAAGATAGAATAAACAAAGAATATATAAACAGAATTAAAATGTCTCAAACTGTCAATCCAAATAACTACAAATCACAACTAAAAGCATTCAACAACTGCTACTTAGCACTTAAACACAAAGAACACAACCTCGTAGCTATTTCATTTCGGATGTCTTCGTTTCATCTCCTCGCATCAAGATCCTCTGGTTTGAACATTCACTCGCTGCTTGCCTCTGTTTGAACATTCACCGCTACCGCTCCCCGACTGCACTCCATCTCCCTTTTTGGGAAGAAAGCAAAATAGTAACGTTCCTAGCTTCCACTGTGGCTTTTCGACTGGTCCACTCCTGCGATCTGGGCATTGAGCTTTGCAATCTCTTGCACCAGCCAAGCAGTTGTAAAGGACGACTGTGAGATGTTACCGGAGATGTCTGGGACATTTCTGGTAACACTAGCACTTCCAGTTGTATTCGTCCATGGAAGATCAATGACTCTGCTCTTGCTCTTCAGGATCGTCTGATTAACGACGTATACTTCAGGTTCTTTCCAGAGCAGATCCTGCTTAGGGGCTTGAAATCCCTGTGAGGTTAGTACCTTAAAGATCAATGAGGGAAAGGGAAGGATGATACCTGTGTCCTTTTCTGCCATATTTACAATCTGTTGAAAGATTGTTTTTCCTATATCAACACTTAAACCTTTTCCTATTTTGTATAGGAACAATGCTTGTTCAATTGTTACAATTGATTTGTTCAAAGAACACAACCAATTGTATCATTAACTTGTGCAAAACAAAGAAATAAGGCAAGTAAGTCCGGATGTTGGACACCTTGAAATCCATTTCTTCACAACTCCACGCGAGGTATGAAATCACTTCATCCCTATCATTTATCACTTCCGCTCGCCTCTCATCATCATTCACTCTATTCAAACATTGGTTGATTGTAGTCGGTGTGAAGTCATAAAATTTGTTATAGAGAAACACTTTCCCAAAGTTTTTCGACTTGGGTTTCTCTATTTTGCTTGTTAGATTTGCATAAAATAACTTCACTACCTTGTCTACATAAGGACATTTGTTATTTACCGAGTCTAGTAGATTTCTTGAAGTGAAGAAATCCACCAGACCGTGGCTACTACAAGACGCAATGTCCAATACTTTCTCGGTTCGAATGGCTCGACCGTTGAACCAAGACCAATGTTTTGAATGATTGGCTGTTAAAAATTCGGGAGAGAAAGAGGTTACCTCAGACGCAGATTCAGAGCTACTGCTTGTTAGACCTCGGACACTGGAATCTGAAGATGATTCAGAAGATGTCATAACATTTTCTCGACATCTTGTGGTTGATGATGATTTTGTTTCCCCTGAAGTATGACCAGATTTCTTGAAATAAAACTTCTTCAGAGGGGTGTCGTCTGGAATCTCATCTTCCTCACTGGATTCTGGCAGATTTGTGAAGGAAGGTGAAGCAGGAGATTCCGGTTGGGACTCACCCGAAAGGGTCTTTTCTGAATCAGCAGAACTGGAGCTTGAAGAGGGCGGAATTGCTGACTTCTTCCTTTTGGTGGAGGATTCACCACTGCCAAAGGCCTTCTCAAAGTTTCGGACCGATCTGCGAGTGGGAAAAGTTGCTGGATTTGTCCTCTTTGGTAGGACGGAAACATCCGAGGTTTCTAAGTTGATAGGATTATTTGTTTCCGGATAGGCGATTTCTAGAGGTTCTTGGAAAGCACTTATCACCAAATCTGTGCACAATGGTGGACTTGTGCTCATTGGAGAGTGTTCTGGGACTGGTGGTGACATTTTCGGTGACATGGGTGAGACATCCATTGGAGAGAAGGGTGAAGAAGAGAAGGAGAAGTTAGGGTTTTCTGAGGTTACGGGAATGGGAGAGGTTTGTGAGGGAGATGTGTTGTGCGAGGGGTTCATTGTGGGTAATGAGCTAAAATTTTGTTCCCGCCCCCTTTTTTTTTTTTTTTTTTTTTGTTGTTGTTTCTTGGAGGAATTTTCTTTGGAAGTGAGAATTAGTATTTTAGTGAATGAGTATTTATACACTTGGCAAAAACTATCTACATAAGTGTTTAAGTTCTATACAAAGACTAGTTCCTAAGGTTTAGAGGTTGTTTCAAAATAGACATCAAAACCAAGAGAAATTTTTCAACAAAAACCAACTCAACATTAATCGACAAAAAATCTGGAAATCTGAGTGTTATCAGAAATGTTAGCACATTTTGTGTAACACGGGAGTCATTTTCTCATAGAACAATGGGCTTTAAGAACTAAACAAGACACTTTATAGAGTTTTGTCTCTACGTTAGTGGAACAATGTATATTGAGTCCAAATAGATAAGATCTTGTGTCTATCATAATATAAAGTATGTTGATACTCCTATAGAATAGGAACGGTATCACTTTTGTGGCTTTGCCCAACATTTTACAATTGCCGAGAATTTTAAGGCTTTGCCTTATTTTTTGATACTCCTTTTATGATTTTTATATCATCGCAGAACGGTATCATTTTTAAAAAGGTGTTCCTTCGAGAAGTCATGACGTTAGAAACACAAAACAACTTTAACATTTACCAAAGAAGCGGTTCAGATTTTACATCGATGAATGTTACCCCAAATGTCGTGACATTTGGATAACACACCCCAGTTGTTGATTTTTATATCGAGCGAGACCGAGAGAGTTTTTCAAGTTTGAAAACCTCTCATGATCTAAAGCTTTGTAAAAATATCGGCTAGTTGATGAGAAGTGTCAACATAATCGATTCTAACTAGCCGCTTTTTCAACCAAGTCTCAAGAAAGTGATGTCTTATATCTATATGTTTTGTACGAGAGTGCTGAACCGGATTTTTAGAAATATTGATGGCACTCATATTATCACAGTACAAAACTAAGATATTTTTTGAAACACCATAATCGTCTAACATGTGTCTTAGCCATATTAATTGAGAGCAACAACTCCCGCTACATATTCAGATTCAAGAATGAGAGTGAGACACAATTTTGTTTACGATCGCATCAGAAACTAAGTTATTGCTAAGGTAAAACATCCTCCACTAGTACTTTTTCTATCTTCCACATCCCCAGCCCAATCCGAGTCACTATATCCTATTAGATTAGGATTAGTGTCTTTGGAATACCAAATTCCTAACTCACATGTGCCGGCAACATATCTTATGACACGTTTGACAGCATTTAAGTGGGAAATTTTAGTGGCATGCTTGGAATCGTGCACACACACAAACACTAAACATAAGATCCGACGACTCGCGGTGAGATACAAAAGACTACCTATCATAGATCTGTATAAAGTCAATCAACATTCTCCCCAACATCATCTTTGGATATAGTCCGGTTGATCCCATCGAGTCTTCATATGTTTGGCATTCTCCAATCCAAACTTTTAACCGTGTTCTTGGCATATTTGCTTTGTGAAATGAAGATACCCTCCTCATTTTGTTTTATCCGCAAGCCTAAGAAAAGGTTAGTTCCCCTATCATACTCATTTCGAATGTTGAGGACATAGCTTCGACAAAAGTCTTAAGATGAGACATCAAGTCGAACCAAAAACTATGTCATCTACATAGATTTGAGCAATAACCATATCTGATCCATGGTGTTTTATAAATAAAGTACAATCACTACACCACGTTGGAAGCCAAATTCAAGAAGAAATTGAGTTAAACGACCATACCATGCACGCGAGCTTGTTTTAGTCCATACAAGGCCTTTTTTGACTTGTAAACATGTTGTGGATGGTGAGGATCTTCAAATCCTTTGGGTTGTTCAACATATATCTCCTTATCAATATATCCGTTCAAAAAGGCACCTTTCACATCCATTTGGTGAAGAGTTATCTTTAAACAACAAGCTATGGCAAGTAATAATCTAATTGATTCAATTCTAGCTCATTGGAGCAAAGGTTTCATCATAGTCGATACCTTCGACTTGAGAGTATCCTCGAGCCACTAGTCTAGCTTTATTTCTAATAATAGCCCAGATTCGCGATTTATTCTTAAAGATCCATTTAGTTCCTATTACATTAGTCTCATCAGTAGGAACTAGATCCCAAACCTCATTTCGTGAACTGCTCTAGTTCTTCTGCACGGCTTGTATCCACCAACCGTCTTTTAGTGCTTCATTAATGTTTTTAGGTTCCAAAGTAGAAACATAGCACGATTGACTTACCTTGTGATGTATGGTGGACATACACGCATATTTCACCATGTCTCGTAATTTTTGGCTCTTTTCTCCTTGTTTTTATTCCTTCAATACTTCTCCTATTACCTGCTCGGGATGGTTTCTTCCGATTCGGATGAGGATCCTCGCATCGAATCACGGTTGATTTAATCCTCACGTTGTTCTCATCTTCTACAAAGGTGCCGCAAATGTTGTGACATTTGGTGTAACATCTGCATTTTCTCGATGTCCGCCTCCTCAGATTATTCTGACAAAGATTCATCGTGTATTTCCTGCATGATCTGCATTATCATCAAACACAATGTTAACAGATTCTTGTACGGATTTGGTTCGAAGATTGTACACTCGGTAAGCATGACTATTTTGAGAATAGCCTATGAAGATTCCCTTATCACTCTTAGAGTCAAACTTTGCTCGATTATCTCTATCATTTAGAACATAGCATACACACCCAAAAATATGAAAGTAACGTAGATTTGGTTTCTTTCCATTCAAAATCTCATAGGGTGTCATTTTTGTTCCTGGTCTAAGATAGACTTATTGTAGAGATGTGACTTGCAGGTTTAGTGGCTTCGCCAAAAACGTTTTGACAGTTTTTTAGAACTTAGCATGACTCTAGCCATTTCTTGTAAGGTTCTATTCTTCCTCTCAGCTACACCATTTTGTTGTGGGGTTTTGGGAGCAGAAAAATCATGGAAAATACCTTTTTTCTCACAAAATGTAGAAAATTGATTATTTTCAAACTCCTTTCCATGATCAGATCTTATCCGAAAAATAGAGGAATGATATAGATTTCTAATTCTAGAGTACAATATTCTAAACATGTCAAACGTTTGAGACTTTTCTTTCAAAAAGAATATCCAAGAGTATCTTGAAAAGTCATCTACAATCACAAAGGAGTACCTCATGCCTCCTAGGCTATCTACCTCGATTGGACCCATAAGATCCATATGTAAAAGTTGAAAGCAATGAGACGTACCTGAGAAATGTCCATCAATCTGAACAACTTTGTGAGGACACGTTTGCTTACCTTTGAGACAATCTTCACACACCACGGTTTCACTTATAGGACTTAGTTTAGGAATGCCTTTTACCGCCTCATAAGATATCAATTTTCTAAGGTTGCGGTAATTGACATGTCCTAGTTTTTGATGCCACAATGTTGTGTCATCACCCCAACATTATTACATACCTTATGTTCTCCGACAAGATAACAATTATCACTTGTTCTTATACCTGTCATTATGCATTTGTTAGTTTCATCAGTCACTATACATGCATGTTTATTGAATCTTACCTCTAAGTTGTCATCACACAGTTGGCTTATACTAATTAGGTTAGCCATCGCACCATCAACGCAAGACATTATTCAAATACTGGAATTCCAGGACATTAATAGCCTCTTCCTATTATCTTACTCTTTTCACCTCCTCCATATGTAACATTTCCTCCATTTAGAGCTTCAGTTCTTTAGATGCCTTTTGTTCTCGCTATACGGCGGAACAACCATCACAAAGTACCACGCCCGTAGATATTGGTCCCAGTGCGGTTATGGCTACATTACAACTTGTTTTCTTGATGGGAACCCAAACCTTTTTGTTACCTTACGATTTTTGTAGATAGAGGAGTCTCAGAGTCAGTCAAGTTCTTGACAAAGATTCCTGAAGACCTTTTCTTTCCGAGTTTTAGTAACTTAAAGCAAAAGGTTTTAAATGTCCAGATTTATTACAATAATTGCACACATAGTTGCTACCCTTCTTACGGCTCATTTCCCATTTTTAACAAACAAGTTGGAGCATAATGTATTGATAGGATTCTCAGAGCCCAAACCAAGACATCGAGGTTGACTAATACTAAGGATTTCATCTAATTTGGAGGTGCTTGTGTTAAGCTTTTTGAAGGTTGCTTGCCGGATCCAACTTTGCACTTATCTTTCCGAATTCAAGATCTTTTTGGTAAGAGTCACTTCCAATGGTAACGGTACTTATCAAATCTGATTCTCATGAGTTAGAGTTTTCACCTTTGATTCAAGTTGATTAGATTCAATGATTAAGTCCTTGCAGGGCTTGCAATTCCTTAATCATATCATCCTTAGAGTCTTCGAGTCTTAGGATTAGAATCACTTTTGAAGTAAAACAACAAGCAATTGACATCCAAGAATTAAGAAACTCATACCTGTCTGTTCTTTGTATCTGCGAGATGTTACCGATGTTCGGAAATGTCATGACATTTAGTGTATCACAATCACTAAACCTTCATCATCCGAGAGAATGTTCAAAACATGGCGGCGTTGCTTGTGACTCTATTTCGTATTCTCTTCCCTTCACCTTCATCATCACTTGGAAATCCATAGACTTTTGTCAACCTTTCTTAGAGTGTTTGCACACTCGTTGGCATAATGGCCCATCCCGGCGAGCATGACATTGAATCTTTGTCGGTGCTGGAATCGAACTGGTTGGTCGAATTTATTCTCCTAAGATGATTGCCTTTTTGTCTTGTGGGAAAATTCTTGGTAATTCGTGGATTGAATCCTTGGTTTTGGTGCTCTTTAGACTTAGTTTTATTCTTATCTTCGTTGAATCTTCTTAACATCGCTTTGAACCTACGAGTAAGAAGAGCAACGTTGACACCATCCCAATTTCTTCAAGTGTTCCATCCTCTTCATCGACTTAGCCTCTAAGGATTTTGCTTGAAGGGCAACATCCTTGCCTTTGTATAAAGACCTTTGATTTTCCATGTTCATCTCATATGTTTTGAGAATGCTCATTAAGGTATGTAGGTCCATTGTGGCAAGGTTGTGCTTCTTCAATCGCACAAATCTTAATGTTGAACTTTTCAGAAGAGATCGAAGGGCTTTTTCAACAAGTTGATTGTTGGTCAATGGAGAACCAAGAACTTGACATTCATTAGAGATATCAATCAACTTTTCAAAATAGGTTTTAATATCCTCGATTCCTCCATCCTTAAACGCTCATACTTACTCACGAGCACGCGGCTTCGTTCGTCGAACAACGAGCTACCTTCACAATGAGTTTGTAAAGTATCTCAAGCATCCTTGGCAGAAGCAATTTTGGATGAGTTTGAACATATAAAGATCAACCCATCCGAAAATAGCATTTAGTGCTTTTTCGTTGAAGCCTGCACTATTAGTTTCTTCAAAGTCCATTCGCCTCGAGCTTGACCAAAATGTCGCCTTCGCCGTCAGGTGGAAGCATAGAACAATGTATCCATTTGTAATAGATCTCCATGCTCTAACATCAATGGATTTGATGTGAACGTGGCGAATCTTCCAATAAGGATAGTTTGATCCATCTAAAATAGGAAGTCTACCAATATTTGGATTACGGATCCATAGTTAAGTAAAAGGACCGTAGCACTTATTATGTCAAGTGTCGCTATGATACCAATTGAAAGGAGAATTGTCGCACTTAAACTATGGAATAAATAAAATCGAGAAAGAAGAACAGAGTAAACTTAAAGACAAGAAGTAATGTTCCCAAAATGTTACGTGATACGAATCGAACATTAACAAAAGCAGAACTAAAAAGCGAGTTTAAGATGCAAATGAAATAAATCAAGGACACCAAAGATTGTTTTTCATAAGTTATATAATTGTATATAACTTATAGTGGTCTCATGACCAAAAATTTATTGTATAAAACTTATACAATCTTACAAATCCTCGAGAATGAATAGTAATCCGTAAAACAAAAGGGATTAAAAGAAGTTAAATCCTAACTTCTAAGCCTGAAAAATCTATCTAAAATAGAAGTGAAAAACACCCTATTACAATTGCTTTGAGTTGAAAGAACACTTATAGGTCTAAGAAAACAATTCGTAATTTTGAACAAGTGTAATCACAAAACAATTTGCTCGATCCGGCAAATATGTTTGAGGCAATATTTGAGACGCCTCGGATCTGATTTTTGTTCTGCAAAACTGGATGTGAAAACCTTGGAGTGAACACTCTATTTATAGTGGAGAGTCCACCCGAGAGGCTCCTTGATTCTCGGTGGAGGTTGAGCAGAATAGGGTTGGTTGGAGCTATTCTTTAGCCTTAAAACTCTCACCAGATTTGACTTTGTCTTCCTGAGAATGCTCCTTCCGTTATGCACTCTCCTTGGACTTGGTCTTGTCAAGTACTATCGTGTTTCCCTTAGCTCCTAACCAAGCCAAACATTCACGTGATAAAATCTTCTCAGCTTCAGAATCTGCTCCGTGAAGATAGGCAAAACTTTTGCCAGAAATGTCCTCCCAGATGTCACGACATTTTGGGATGACATTTTCCTGTTTTTACTTAACACCAAAAAGAGACATGTTACGGAAAATGTTAGGACACAGAACCTAACACTAACAAAAAGTATGTTTCCGCTTCTTTTAATTACAGTTGAGAAGAAAGTCGAATAATAACTGTAATTACTATATGGAAGAGAAGAGGGAAGGTGTAATATTTAGAAGATTGCTAGGGGCACGGTGAAAATTTGGACAGCACTCTTCACAGCTTCAACGTCGATATCAACCAATTTTCGAGTCAGATGAAACAGTTGCACATTTCTTTTCTTCGGCATTGGGAACAAAGCTTCTGGCCTTATCCTCAGAGCAGAATAGCCCAATACTGCATAGAGAAAACCAAAACATATTTCATAAACCCGAAAAAGGTACTAAAACTGTAAACATGTATATTATAGAAACAATTGTATCTCTATCTATAATTAGAATATTTTCATATATTATGTAAATATAATTATGGTAAGACTGAGATTCCTCTTTTGTATAAGTTTAGGATTCCTATTGTATAAGGGATGAACATTATATTTTATATATATTTTGATATTAATGAAAGACTCTCCAAGGGAGATTAATATCATCTTGGTATCAGAGTCTAAAACAAAAATCCTAGAATTTTCTCTCAAAGCAGCGCCGAAACCCTCCCCCCCTCCCTCGGGATTCTCGCCGCGGTGCTACCCCTCCCCTACCCAAAATTCTTGGTTTTTCTCTCCTTACATCTCTTCTCTAAATGGCTATTGAAGATTCTTCCAATACTTCTGATCCTTCAACCTCCACCAATCTCACCACCATGTTATCATCCTCTTTTCATCCCGTTCTAACTGTTACCAATATCAAGAACTTTATTCTCATTCTTCTTGATCAAGAAAACAGTCAGTATTTTTCTTGGGTTGAACTGTTTCGTAATCATGCATGTCTCTATAACGTGTTTGATCATATCGATGACACTATTTTGCGTCCTCCGGAGGTTGATGGGTCTACTTGGCGTCGTCTAGACGCTGGCATCAAACAGTGGATTGATGGTAGTATTTCTCATGATCTTCTTCTTACTATCATGAAATCTGGCGTCATAGCCCTTGAGTTATGGAACCGCTTGGAGGAAATCTTTCAAGATAACAAGCACACTCGTGCAGTGTATTTGGAGGAACGGTTTAACAATACACGCCTTAAAAAAAATTCCAACATTGAGGTTGACTGAGTACTGCAGACAGTTGAAACTCCTGGCAGATCAACTCTCCAACGTTGACACGCCTGTCTCGGACACTAAATTGGTGTTGCAATTGATTGCAGGTCTCCCCAAATGTGACTATGATACGTTAGCCGCCATAATTCAACAGGCAGATCCGCTTTCCAGTTATAACAAAGTTCGCTCGCAGTTGTTGGTCGAAGAAACTCGACGTGCTAAGCAGGATGAGCACAATCAACATTAGCTGTCGAAACGCGCCCTCACGATCCAACGCCGCCAGAAAACTCTCAACCGCAGCAGGGACGCGGTGGCAAGGGTGGCAAGGGTCGCGGCAGAGGAGGTCGCGGTCGTGGCAGGGGTCGCGGACAGCAGAATCAACAGCAGCAACACCAAAATCCGCAGAATCAGTTCAGCGCCGCGGCGCCCCAGCAGTATCCATACAGCGTCGCGGCGCCGCCGCCGTTTCAGTACCAGCAACCCTTCCACCAGTTCTCCCATCACGGTGTGTGGGCCCCGCTCCAGCCCCTCGACAAGTCCAGTACCCGCAACAGGCCCACGTCATGTGTTACTCCCCGTAATTCCATGGCTACTAAGTGAGAACATGGTTACGAAAATAAGATTTGAATGTCGGAAGGAAAGAATTTTTACATTTTCTTATATGGAAAATTTTGAGACTAATGTGATAACAAGAATTTATGTCTAGTAATTGGATTATTTCCAAGAAAATTAGGGACTAAGTGTGGATTAATTAAGTCTTGATATCCTAAGGGTGAGGCCATCGAATTTGGGTGAGAAATTGGCTAAGTATTGAGATATTTTATGTGGAGGGAAGACAAGTGGACAAGTGGGGCTTCATGGGTCCCCCTCCACTTGTTCTACTACACTTGTATTAATTCAAGCCTTGGAAGACTTAGCTCTCATAATATCTTCATCCATTTCAAACCCTCATATCTCTTACTCTTCTTCAAGTCTCGAAAATCCTATCAAAAAGTGAAGAACAAGAACAAGTTATTTTACAAGTTTAAGCCATATAATCAAATTCTAAGCCAAGTTAACCTTGCAATATAGTAAGTCACGGTTTTTGGCAAGAAAAGTATCTTGAAACCCTAAGCTTGTTGATGAACTTCTTAGAAGTAAATCATGAAAGCAAGATAGTTACAAGCTTGTAGAGGATAATTGTGTGTGATTGTAACGTGAAGAAGTGGTGCAAAACAAGGTGAAGGTGCAGTGACTTAGGGGTTGTTTTGAGCTAAAGTTGAGGTAAGATTTCTTCTTCCTCTTGAAGTAATTATAAGTTACATGATGTTATAATTGATGGATGAATTTATGTTAAGAGAAAAGGAGAATAAGAAACTTATGTGACAGTTTTTGGGTGATTGCCGATTTCTGGACAGTTTTAGGTAATGTTGAATTCGTTGGTTATTGTTGTTATTTAACGTCTCTAATCGCATGTTAAAATGAATGAAATCGTGTTGTTACAAGTTGTTATGATCTATATAAACATATTGGAATGTGAGTTAGATTATAAGAAATTGTGAAAAGGGCTTTAGTGGTGTGTTGGCCGAAAACTGCCCAAAACTGTTGGATATTGTTGTGCAGTTTCAGGGACTGTTTTGTGATGTTATAATGCTGAAAATTCAGTTATCATTATGCATGTTTAAGGTGGTAAATTGCTAACGTAAGTCCTAAAGGAATAAGGGTATATAAAGGTGTTGTAAGCTTCACATTTTACCCTTATTATCGTAGAAATTTGGACTGTTTTTATATGGATTAAGAGGTCGGATTTACATGAGAAATAGGTGTGTGAATCACCTTGGTTGCTGTTTTGGTTTTACCCTTAAGCGGTGCTTGGTTATTGATGTATTTGGCCTTATTATAAGGTGGAAAAGTATGTATAAATAGGGGAAGTGCTGCCCGAATTTTTATACGAAATAAGAGTCATTATGTAGTATAAGTGTATACTAGTATCATGGAATTGATAGACGTGTTATTGTCATTATAGGTTGAAGTACTACTTGAGACGTATTCTAGTTGTCAAGTTGGTAGAGCCTATAAGATATGTGAAACTATCCTTTCTCTTTTGGCATGATGTTTGTTAACACCCAATTTTGACCCTCTCGATCAGTCATTAGCTATAAAATTAGACTAATTTTGCAAAAATAATTTCTTATAATTTTTTATAATAAAATGCAGCGATAAAACATTAATACATGCATAAATAAGCAATTTAATAATGACACCGCGTCTTACGTAGAAAATTAAGCACTTAGAGTCTCGCGCACGCATTAATTAATTTTAAGCCCTGTCATGATTCTTAATTAATAATAAATACGTCAAATTAGCAATGACGTCGTGTCAAATAGCATAGCCGCATTTATTAATACGCAAAGCAATTTCATAATTATTGTAATAATTTAAAGCATAAATTAAAATAAATAAGATTTTAAATAATAGCGCCGCATTCTAAAATATTAAGCACTAATTAAATAGCACGCCAACATTTATTATTATAATTAGATTAATAAAGCACCTAAATAATTTAATCACAATTTATTAATTTAATTTACCTAAACTAATACACTTAAAACTCTACCCAAATTAATACCTAATTGACAGCCCACACCCGCAGGCCCAGTTCCCCTTTACCCGTCGCCCAAGCCCATAGCCCCTTATCCCTCCACCTTATACTCAGCCCACAGCAGCCCTTTACACTCCCCATCGTCCACAACGATAATGAAGCCCTAAAAAACCTAATGGAAAAACCCTAGCAATCGCCGCACCTCTCCCTCGCACTTCCATCGCTCATGTCGAGATTCTCGCCGGAGAATCCGGCGAATCACCCCCACGAATCCACTACCATATCGACGCCTCTGTACTTATCATAGAAATGGAAACAAATCAGTAGAAATCACATACGAATCGTCCCCTCAAATCAAGTCTTAAACTTACCATAAATCGAAGCCTAACTAGGGACTATAAAGACGAGGTTTGGACATGCAATGAGGGGGAGAAAAAAGGAAGACCCACAACATCGATTAAACACCCTCTCTTAGCAACAGTTAAGGACCCAATCGGCGGACAGAGCAGCAGAGATTGGGGAAAGAGCAAGGGTGGACAGCAATCCAGACCCTCCCTTTCTTTTCGACTAACGAAAGCCGACCAGCAGCACATCGGGAGAACAGAGTCCAATTGAGTTACTCAGAAAAAGAATCTAATCCTAAAAGACAACAATTTTCACAAAAACCTCCTTCTTTCTTTCCACTGCATTAGCAATCCCTCCGAGTGGACCGACGACTTGATACGCTACCTCGGTTCGCTGCCCGGAGAAGGTAAACCCGTTCTCTTTCAGATTTCTTGGGCAATTTACGCTTTATAATCTGTTTGAATGATGTGTGCTGTTAGTTGTGTTTAATACCATTTTCGTATGATTTGAAGTGCATTCGTTTACGTCGAACCTGTTTAGTCAGAATGAATTGCTATTGGCATTCGTAATTATGTTTTGTCAATGTGATTAGTTTGATACCAGCATCGACAGCATGTTTGTATATATGGCGGATAATATCTGATCTTATTGTGTTTTGTTAAGATGACTGATAGATTCACTTAGTTCAAAACCATATCTAGCCTCTGTTTAAGTTAGTCCAAGGCTTACATACTACTCTGTTGTCAAATTCCAAGATGTTCGAGTCATATCATGGAACTTGTGTAATCCTATTAACCGGTTGTGTCTTTCCTGCGTGTTACATGTCATAGGATCAGTTTTGTTGTTTGGTTTGAAAATGGTAAACTCCTAACTGCCATCATTTCTTAAAAAAAAAAGTGATGTGTGTATTACTGAAATCAGATTGAAGCATGTCTTTCCATCCTATAATGCCTGCATACCTGCAGAATTCCCTGTTAGGATGAGTGTCGTTGTACCTGTCCAAATTGTCAATTTCGCGCTATTTTGATCACTTCATCTCAAGCTTAAAATACATCAGCATGTCTTCATTCTTCTCTTAGAATAACTGAGTGTGTAGAAATATTGGGAATCTGCTTCATTTGTTTTTACATTATGTTGGTACTATGCCCTACCTATTTCCCTGTTTAAATGATGTCTGCATCAGCATACTTCATCATATTGAACCAATCTGTGTCATGTTAAACTTATGTCCATGTATTACTGGGGCTTCAATGCGTAGTGGAATGTTGGTTTGCGTGCCCGCTTCATGACTCTATTTTCTGTTGCTCATATGTAGTTTGTATTCCAAGACCTGTTACCTTATTTGATAGACTTGGGTTGCTGAATGTTTGGGCCGGTCAATTTGTCCTTTCTATGTTAATTGCCATCAGCAGCGCTAAATATTTTGGATACGTACTTATGTGTTATTTCCATATTAACCTTTATTTCCATTGTGTATGATAAGTCTTGAGCATATACTAATCCTTATCTTTCTTTTTGCTACATGAAACGCACCGGAGCAAAAATGAAGAGTCTCCCGGCGAGACTCATCACGAGCTACTTCAAATGGCAACCCGCGTATATGTGCATCCGCATTCGCATTCCCGCTTCAGAAACTCCTAAACAAAAATAGGACAAGATGACGTTGTCATCCGTCTCAACTCCTCTTACTCTTTAAATCTAATTGCCTCATTTTATGTCTTTATTTGTTTATTGCAATTTTATTATTTAACTTTGTAATTAATAGCAGAGCTGGTTCAATTAGTCTTTGAACATAAAAGGTGGGAAGATGATTTAGAATTAAATGCACTTCTAATCATTTATCTTAGGCTTGTCATTTCATATCTAATCTTTTGCCTAATCCTTAAAACTGCATATCTAAAACTAACACACCACTTTTTGATTTCGCAGATAAATGCATATCTATAGTCCATAAATCGGCACCGTTTGCACCATAAATAATATAAATGCACACTTTAAAACTTTATAGCATTTTTATCAACATGCCTCCTTTTATAGAATATTTTGAAGCATCCTTATATTTTCAAAACAAGCATTTTTAAACATAATAATTAACCCTAGGTTTGGCAGGACAACCGCAAGTTAGCGGATCTTAGAGGGTGCCTAACCCCTTCCCTCTAGATTAATAAAGAACCCTTGCCCAGAATCTCATTAAGTTTAGCAGACCATTAAAATGGAGTTAATGTTTACTTTAAACTAGTTAACATTTAGGTGTCCTAATTCACCCAATTAATTAGGTGGCGACTCCGCGAACCCTTAAGCACCTTTTTAAGCATTCTTTTAGCATTTATTTTATTTTCTAACATTTTTTTATTTAAGCAGGGTTCGCTAGAAAAATGTCGCGACCGAAAATGGGCGTGACAGAAATGGCGACTCCACTGGGGATTTAAGGTTCTTAACCACAACAGACCTAGGGTTATTATTTGGCATTACTTTTTGCATTTAATTTTGTGTGCGGTATTTTGTTTTATTCATTTTGATTGCTATTTGCTTTACTGCTTTCTTTGAACTGACATTCCGCTCATATTTCTTCCACTCTGGAAAATTCACACAATCACACACTACATGCGAGGTGCGCTTGGTGCATTAGCAAAATTCTTTCTTCAAAACCCAAATTTATGAGAGTTGGTAACATACGTGGAGTGTCCGGTCTAACCGGTGGCCGCGTATCCTTCTCACTCGAGTTGTCCGCTCGGGAACCTTGCGTCTAGAAAAGCCAAATCTTAGCAACTCAGGATAGAGCTATACCACCCTTTATTTTAAGGCATACATGCATTTACCTTAGGTGGGTCGGTCCTTGGCATCGACACCACAATTAGGAAGACACCAAACTTGTCGACGGGTTTCTCAACCAAACGACCAACCAGCATATTATGTGTAGCATGACAATGATAGACAAATCCAAACCTAATCATGTCATGCTGAAATTCGGAAAAGTGCACCGTCATTTGGTCGCCACTTCCAACAAAAGCATTACAGTTGGACGACTTGGACAAATCTATCACAGCCTCGCATATGTGACGTTTAGGCCCACCTCTGGCATAAAGGGGTCCACATGCATGTTAGGACTCGCTTGCAATGTGACAATTTATGTGCAACATGTACTTGCTAAATGTTTTTACACTTTTGCAAAATCACGTGCTTTACACTAACGCAGTTTTCTGCATGTGGTCTAAAGGATTTATCATCTCCCCCAAAGGTCGATTTGTATTTGACTAAGCAATGACAGAGCATCGATATTTCACAAGATCAAAGGCACGGTCCAGCGACATGACCGATTCAAGTGCATTTGAAGCGAGCAGTGAACTGTCTTGGTTCCTATAGGCAAAGCGGGTCTCGAAAGAAAAGCGAGATAGATCCGATCGAGCACCTCGCCCAGTTACCACAGCAAATGGCAA
Source organism: Przewalskia tangutica (assembly GCA_029844215.1). Classification (NCBI taxonomy): domain Eukaryota; kingdom Viridiplantae; phylum Streptophyta; class Magnoliopsida; order Solanales; family Solanaceae; genus Przewalskia; species Przewalskia tangutica. Next base: position 11,370,006 of record CM056734.1, read on the forward strand.
CCCTGCAGGCTGAAATTAAAAGGCTCTGAAACCTCACCAGAGCACTCGTCACTGCAAATAACCAAAACAATCAAAACCCTCCAAATTATTACCGGTACCCGCTTACTACATATCCCATTCAGCCAATTTACAATGCACCCATATATCCCACACAAAACCAAATGCCTAATATACTCCAGCTAAACACAAACCAAAGGCCACCGCAAACCTATTTTCGCAATACATATGACAACCCCTTGCGATACCCACACGTATATACGCCACAGCCAAAAGCCCGTCCACTAAACATCTTCGCACCCCGCCTAAATGCCACAGAAAGGCCAACGAAAGTATACACCCATTTAGCCGAGCCTTTGTCGCAGTTGTACGAGAGATTGAGGTTTGCAGGAATACTCCAGCCAATTCCAAAGAATGTGCCCAATCCCAAGTCCAAAGCTCATGATGGGAACAAAAGTTGTGCATACCATTCTGGAGCCATCGGACACGACATGGGAAGGTGTTATACACTCAGAGACAAAGTAAGGGAGCTAATCAAGGAGGGAGTCATTCGGGTGGAGGATGCCTACCCCAATGAGTACAATGAACCCCAAAGGAAGAGAGGTGTTCCCTGGCCAGAACCCGCTCCGTCTGAATCAATCATTTATTCAAGCATGCACCAAGCAGAAGCCAAAAGAAGGAGATACTGATAGCAGAGCATGAAGACCCAGCCAGCCATGATGCAGAGCAAGAAGGCGTATTGGTTGGATTTGCACCCTCTGGTCCGCCTAGAGCCCGGATAAGAAAGAACAATTTAGCTTAGCAGATTAATAAAAAGAAAAACTCGTATTTAAGCTTTAATAATGTTTTCTTTTGCTTGCATTGGAACTACGTTCGACCTGATTCCCTTGGCGGATACGTAGGCGGCCACATCGGTCTCGGTCCCACATTTACAAATTTTAGCTTTACCAGTTTTGCTTGTAATGAACTACGTCATGACCTGATTCCCTCATGGGGATACGTAGGCGGCCTAAATCGGCTTCGGTCACACCATTAGTAATCTTCCCATTAGCCCGCGCGCTGCAGAATGTGTTGTTTAGTCCTAAAGAGATATGAGCAATCCTCGTCAGAGTTAAAGTCTCGCCCGTCTGCCCGCATAACAAAACTGGGACAATTTTATGCGTCACGAAGAGATCACAATGAGGGCTCCGAAGATGTTCGCTTGGTCATAATATATGTCATATTCAGCAAAATCAACTAGACTTTCACATTTTATACGCATGTCATATAAATATTTATTTCTAAAAAATGTTTTGTGCATACCTCATGAAAATGTTTCGTTTTGAAAATACTTTTGGGACATTACCAAACACCTCAAGAAAACCAGACAGGGGTTGCAAGTCTAAACAGGCCAGGCGCGCAGATGTCAAGAAACAGAGCGACGAAGTCAAATACGAATCGACCATCCCCCAAAACTCACAAATTTTCTTTGAGCGCAGGTTTTGTTTCATATTAACAGGAGCAGAAAGAACGCAATAAAGAACACGCCCGCATAACGACGTAATCGTCGATGCGCCCACGCAACGCCCGGAAGAATGCGTCCACGCAACGACGCCAAAGAAGAATGCGTCCACAACGACGCCAAAGAAGAATACGTCACGCAACGACGCCCAAGAAGAATACGCCCGCATAACGACGTCCGCAGCAATACGTCCATGCAACGACGTCAGCAACAATGCGTCCACACAACGACGCCAAGAAGAACACGCCCGCAACGACGTTATCGCGACATCAAGTCCGGCAGCGCCAAGGCGACACGCCCGCATAACGATGTGATCGGCGATTATGTCTACGCAACGACGCCAAGAAGAACGCCCAGCAACGACGCGACGACAACAAGTCTGAAAATGACGCCATGACGCAAGTCCGAAAACGACGCTATCATCAGCATATCACATCTATGCAGGAGCAGTTGCAGCAAGGACAACGTATCCGCATTCACTATCGCAACACGTCTGTGCAAGGACGAAAGTCACAACATTTGCAGCATCGCATCAACACAACAGGCATCACATTTTTGCAGGATAACATTTGCTACTCACAGTTGCATTGCTTTTAAAATTATGCATCATCATTTTGCCTTAACAGTTATGCACTAACCGTTTGTTTAAGTCTTAGCATGCAGGAGCAGGAGCACAACGTGGATTTTCTCTTACAGCGAACCGGGGCAATTTGTTGGGGGCCAACCTTCCCAATGAATGGCAGAAGCGGCCTCAAGCGTCGGTCCACTCACTCCGCATCACCATACACCCAGCCACATAAGTCGATACCGGTACACCCCAGATTCAAGCCCGTTTATCTTATTTTTTATTCTTTACACCACAGCCCAATGTCGTCATAACTCGACACTGGGACAAGTTTTGAGTCCGCATTAGCCCGCCTTGGCGTTTCGGCCATGGTAACCCAGTGTCGTCATAACTCGACACTGGGACAAATTTTGAGTCCGCGTTATCCCGCCTTGGTATTTGACCCTGGCAGCCCAGTGTCGTCATAACTCGACACTGGGACAAATTTTGATTTTGCGTCAGCCTTGTCTACCTGCCCAACATTTTTGCAATTCTGAGGTTCGAGACAAAATTGGCTATGAGTCAACGTATTTGTCCGAAGATTCTTCCATCATCTTCATACAAAGAGGGACAAGTTGTTGACACCCAATTTTGACCCTCTCGATCAGTCATTAGCTATAAAATTAGACTAATTTTGCAAAAATAATTTCTTATAATTTTTTATAATAAAATACAGCGATAAAACATTAATACATGCATAAATAAGCAATTTAATAATGACACCGCGCCTTACGTAGAAAATTAAGCACTTAGAGTCCCGCGCCCACATTAATTAATTTTAAGCTCTGTCATGATTCTTAATTAATAATAAATACGTCAAATTAGCAATGACGTCGTGTCAAATAGCATAGCCGCATTTATTAATACGCAAAGCAATTTCATAATTATTGTAATAATTTAAAGCATAAATTAAAATAAATAAGATTTTAAATAATAGCGCCGCATTCTAAAATATTAAGCACTAATTAAATAGCACGCCAACATTTATTATTATAATTAGATTAATAAAGCACCTAAATAATTTAATCACAATTTATTAATTTAATTTACCTAAACTAATACACTTAAAACTCTACCCAAATTAATACCTAATTGACAGCCCACACCCGCAGGCCCAGTTCCCATTTACCCGTCGCCCAAGCCCAGAGCCCCTTATCCCTCCACCTTATACTCAGCCCACAACAGCCCTTTACACTCCCCATCGTCCACAACGATAATGAAGCCCTAAAAAACCTAATGGAAAAACCCTAGCAATCGCCGCACCTCTCCCTCGCACTTCCATCGCTCATGTCGAGATTCTCGCCGGAGAATCCGGCGAATCACCCCCACGAATCCACTACCATATCGACGCCTCTGTACTTATCATAGAAATGGAAACAAATCAGTAGAAATCACATACGAATCGTCCCCTCAAATCAAGTCTTAAACTTACCATAAATCGAAGCCTAACTAGGGACTATAAAGACGAGGTTTGGACATGCAATGAGGGGGGAGAAAAAAGGAAGACCCACAACATCGATTAAACACCCTCCCTTAGCAACAGTTAAGGACCCAATCGACGGACAGAGCAGCAGAGATTGGGGAAAGAGCAAGGGTGGACAGCAATCCAGACCCTCCCTTTCTTTTCGACTAACGAAAGCCGACCAGCAGCACGTCGGGAGAACAGAGTCCAATTGAGTTACTCAGAAAAAGAACCTAATCCTAAAAGACAACAATTTTCACAAAAACCTCCTTCTTTCTTTCCACTGCATTAGCAATCCCTCCGAGTGGACCAACGACTTGATACGCTGCCTCGGTTCGCTGCCCGGAGAAGGTAAACCCGTTCTCTTTCAGATTTCTTGGGCAATTTACGCTTTATAATCTGTTTGAATGATGTGTGCTGTTAGTTGTGTTTAATACCATTTTCGTATGATTTGAAGTGCATTCGTTTACGTCGAACCTGTTTAGTCAGAATGAATTGCTATTGGCATTCGTAATTATGTTTTATCAATGTGATTAGTTTGATACCAGCATCGGCAGCATGTTTGTATATATGGCGGATAATATCTGATCTTATTGTGTTTTGTTAAGATGACTGATAGATTCACTTAGTTCAAAACCATATCTAGCCTCTGTTTAAGTTAGTCCAAGGCTTACATACTACTCTGTTGTCAAATTTCAAGATGTTCGAGTCATATCATGGAACTTTTGTAATCCTATTAACTGGTTGTGTCTTTCCTGTGTGTTACATGTCATAGGATCAGTTTTGTTGTTTGGTTTGAAAATGGTAAACTCCTAACTGCCATCATTTCTTAAAAAAAAAGTGATGTGTGTATTACTGAAATCAGATTGAAGCATGTCTTTCCATCCTATAATGCCTGCATACCTGCAGAATTCCCTGTTAGGATGAGTGTCGTTGTACCTGTCCAAATTGTCAATTTCGCGCTATTTTGATCACTTCATCTCAAGCTTAAAATACATCAGCATGTCTTTATTCTTCTCTTAGAATAACTGAGTGTGTAGAAATGTTGGGAATCTGCTTCATTTGTTTTTACATTATGTTGGTACTATGCCCTACCTATTTCCCTGTTTAAATGATGTCTGCATCAGCATACTGCATCATATTGAACCAATCTGTGTCATGTTAAACTTATGTCCATGTTCTGTCGGGCTTCCGTCTGTGCGTAAGCTGGAATGCTGGTTTGCAGGCCCGTTCCCGCAGCTCTATTTTCTGTTGCTCATATGTAGTTTGTATTCCAAGACCTGTTACCTTATTCGATAGACTTGGGTTGCTGAATGTTTGGGCCAGTCAATTTGTCCTTTCTATGTTAATTGCCATCAGCAGCGCTAAATATTTTGGATACGTACTTATGTGTTATTTCCATATTAACCTTTATTTCCATTGTGCATGATAAGTCTTGAGCATATACTAATCCTTATCTTTCTTTTTGCTACATGAAACGCACCGGAGCAAAAATGAAGAGTCTCCCGGCGAGACTCATCACGAGCTACTTCAAATGGCAACCCGCGTATATGTGCATCCGCATTCGCATTCCCGCTTCAGAAACTCCTAAACAAAAATAGGACAAGATGACGTTGTCATCCGTCTCAACTCCTCTTACTCTTTAAATCTAATTGCCTCATTTTATGTCTTTATTTGTTTATTGCAATTTTATTATTTAACTTTGTAATTAATAGGAGAGCTGGTTCAATTAGTCTTTGAACATAAAAGGTGGGAAGATGATTTAGAATTAAATGCACTTCTAATCATTTATCTTAGGCTTGTCATTTCATATCTAATCTTTTGCCTAATCCTTAAAACTGCATATCTAAAACTAACGCACCATTTTTTGATTTCGCAGATAAATGCATATCTATAGTCCATAAATCGGCACCGTTTGCACCATAAACAATATAAATGCACACTTTAAAACTTTATAGCATTTTTATCAACATGCCTCCTTTTATAGAATATTTTGAAGCATCCTTATATTTTCAAAACAAACATTTTTAAACATAATAATTAACCCTAGGTTTGGCAGGACAACCGCATAGCGGATCTTAGAGGGTGCCTAACCCCTTCCCTCTAGATTAATAAAGAACTCTTACCCAGAATCTCATTAAGTTTAGCAGACCATTAAAATGGAGTTAATGTTTACTTTAAACTAGTTAACATTTAGGTGTCCTAATTCACCCAATTAATTAGGTGGCGACTCCGCGAACCCTTAAGCACCTTTTTAAGCATTCTTTTAGCATTTATTTTATTTTCTAATATTTTTTTATTTAAGCAGGGTTCGCTAGAAAAATGTCGCGGCCGAAAATGGGCGTGACAATGTTTATATGAAATGGGTGTACGACGTACGTACGTAATTCCATTGAATCCTCTATAATACATGACTTGATTTTAAAAGTGTAAGTGACTTGATTTTAAAAGTGTAAGTGCATTGATTTTATAAGTGAAAGTGCCTTGATTTATACAAGATGTGATAGTGTCTTGGTCTCTTTATAAAATGAACGTACGGTGGACGTACATAGTACTTTTGAGTTCAAATCCCTAATATTACAAATGATTGGTACACGATATGTTGGTACCTCAACTTTTCTAAAAAAAAAATTCATTACATACGATGGGTACATGATATGTTGGTACCTTAGTCGTTCTAAAATGGAAGTTCATTAGATATGACGGGTACATGATATGTTGGTACCTCGGTTGTTCTAAAAGGAAAGTTCATTTTTATGATTAGTACATGACATGATGGTACCTTGGTTTGTTCCATTTCACGCCTCTCTATTTTAAATGGTACAGTTGACCCTTATTTTATATGACACGGTTTGATCTGGTATTTGATTTTCATACTTGTCTTTGTCATCCTTTGGTCAGATATGAACTTATTTACTATACTTTATGTTTACATATTTGGTACTTATTGTACTGACCCCCTTCGGGGGGCTGCGTTCATGCCCGCAGGTGTAGGTACTCAGTTTGCTGATCCGCGTGCTTAGGATCTTTGCTCAGCTGTTGAGATAGCTCCATTGTCCCGGAGTCTAGTCTTTTGGTACATTTTTTGCTATTACATGCTTATGTACATTCAGGGGTACGGCGGGGCCTTATCCCGTCATAGTTATTGTTATACTCTTAGAGGTCTGTAGTCATGTGTGGGTTGGACATATGTACAGTTGCAGTTACTTGGGTATTTATATATACAGTGGCGGCATTGTCGACTTGTCTGTTTTATTGTGATTATGAGTTGTTTTATTTAGCCCCAAAATTGGTAAAAACAGTCTGTAGGTGTTTGACCCACAGTTTTTGTTTTTTTCCACTTCTCCAAGTTCCAATCACATATACGCAACCCCTATAAGCTTATGATCAACTTCCCTTCATGTTTCAACACCAAGAAGTCGACGAAAAACCCTAGGGTTTCAAACCCTATTCTCGGCCCAAATGGAATTTTAGGGGTTAATGGAGTGTTATCTTGGCTTAACACTTGGTTAGGGACCTTAATCTTGTACTAACATACACAAGCTTGGAAGGTTAGAGATTTTGTTCTTCAATTTTGTGCTTGGGCCGTGAGTTGAGAGAGAAGAGAGATAGAATATTTTCTTGAAATTATCTAAGTGTAGAATGATAAGTCTTGCAAGCCTCTCTAGATATATATAATATCTCCCTAGTCAAAGTCTTCAAGACAAGTGTTCAAGTGAATGGGGGACAAGTGTTCAAGTGAATGGGGGACAAGTGTCCCCCTCCCATTGACCGAAATCCAATCATAAAATATCTAAATATTTTCCAATTTCCTTACAAACGAAGGGCCCCGCGAAATTGTGAAATTTTGACGGGCCCTATATTATTAGATCCAATCCTTTATAATCATGTACTAATCTCACACACCAAATATGAGAATCAAATTCCAAATTATAAACTTTTTCCTTCGCAATTTTTTTTCGAGATTTCCAAAAATAATAATTTTTCTTTCGTTCCAAAATTCAAATCTTATTTTCTCACGTACGTTCTCATCTCATTCTCTTGGAAATGCGGGGTATAACAGAGACCACCTATTTAAAATCGAGGACAAGCCGCTTCAAATGAACGCACTTAAGAATCCAAGACATGTCCACGGCCACAACGGACAAAACGTTAAAGAAGAACAGAGTAAGAAAAGTTATTGTGTTGATGCCGTTGTTTTGGCTTACACTAAACACTGACGGTTCAAGACATCACGTTCACCGCGCAGTAAGTAAGTCCGATGGTATTCAACGTTCAAAGCCACGGCTACCTATCCAGATGCAATATCGATCCGTCGAAAGATTGCTAGAAAGACACCTGTGCCAAAATCTCTTTCAAGAGGGGATTGAGGGGATTGTTGGAAATTTATTAACGTGAAATAAAGTTTATCCTTTTATTTATGACTCGAACAATTAGGGCCCCGCACGTCGAAAACGTCATTTCCACATACGTGCACACGTTGTACAAATGATCGTAAATTTTCTTAGTGAAAGAGATATTGGTACGTAAACAAAATGTTTGAGACATGATAGACGATTGTTGGTCAAATGATGAGTGTTTCATGTTGGTAAATGAAGGAATAAGTGTACGACATGTAAAAGATGAAACGAGTCAGAAATCGTCGCGAAGGGCCGCGGTGCAGCCGTCGAATACCACAAGCAGAGTCGCGGCGCGGAGGCGAGAAAGTGCAAAAGTTTCTGACTCTTGGGTTGGTTTGGATCATTGATTCTCCGTTACTTGACACATGAATTCAGCCAATATTTGGCTGATTAAAACCTCTCAATAAGTGTCATTAAATGGCTATTGAATGATATTTGGCTAGATGAGAGGTCATCTTTCTTACCCTATAAATTGAGGACTTGTCTCAATTGAAACACACACCAAGAATTCAGATTTCTGATTTACTTCTTCTTCTTTAAGCTTTCTTTCAAACACTAAAAATGTTCTTCTTTTAGTAAACACTTGAGTTTACTTTGTTCAATTGTTAGTTGTTGTTTTATAGTGGGAGACAAGTTGTCAATTACCGTAAAAAGATACATACGGGACAATATTGTCTTAAGGATAGAGTGCTAACACTCGACTCACCAAATGTAGTTTACATTTTGTTCTTGTTCCAGTTTGTAATATTCGTAACAGTTGCTTACTTCTCATTTCCTTATAACCATCATCGTAATCACAAATATAATCACATGAATACACCAAGACACATCAAATATCAGACTTGGAATAGAACAACTTGTTTAAATAAATGATCTGTTGATGTTAATGGTATGGCGGCAAACCTTAAGAATTCCAACCATATCTGTATACTCAGCTGGTTCAGGAAAATCATCATCCAAATCATATGCATTAGCCCACCTCACATTTTTGTTCAACTCAAATGTCTGTTTTCCCCTAGCTGTTGCAAGAATATCCACTTGAACACCAGGGTACCTATCCTTAATCATCTGAATTGTTGGAAAAACAACAACAAATTCTCATAAATTCCACCATCAATCACACAACAACATCTCCTCACATCACCTCTAATCTTCAACCCCAATGAAGCAATTTCCACAGAGTATCCCATTGGAAATTTAAGGAACCCGTACGGGTTATCTGGCGGCCTTGGATCTTGATCTTGTTTACCATCAGCAAAAAGTGAACCATACTCCATTTCAGGATCATCACCATAGTCAAAAGGGTCAAGCCATTGATTTTTCTTCTTGCAACTGGGGCGAAAATTCCCTGATTTTCTGGAAGAAACTGTGTTGTCCAGTGGATTGTTAATCAAGAAAGGTACATTTGTGACGTGGGTTATAGGAAAATAAGGTCGATAAGTACGAAAATGGGGAAGGGACATAGGTAGTAGAGTCGTAGTAGTAGTCATTTGAGTGAATCATAAAATTCTGCAACTTTTTGTGGGGATAGCTAAAAACTATAGCAGAAGCGACGTTGGATTTGAATGTGTGCTTGAAGGATCAAGGATGTTAGATAAGTAGGTCCCAGTGTTTTCCCTTTGTTCCTGCCTTGTCTTTTAGTACTATTTTTGTTGGTATTAACTAATTCGGTTTCTTGATGCATAAGTTCCATACTTCCATTTAAAGGAAAAACGCTTTCTTTTTTTTATATTAAGAACTCGGTCGAAAACATCTGATTAAACGTAGAGGCAAAACCGATTCAAGATTTAAAATTTATGGATTTCTATAATAATTTTAAGTTAATAATATAAAGATCCGTTTAGCCATGAGAAATTTTCACCATTTTCAGATTTTTATTTTATTTTATTTGAAAATTAGTGTCGGGCCTTCTCTTCTTTCGCTTGCTAGCTGCTTTGACCATGAAAATTCAAATAAACTTTGGAATTTGGAAAACACCCAAATACAACTCCAACTTCAAAATTCGAAAAAAAAAAGTAAAAAATATTTGATTTTCATGGCCAAAGCCCCTACTAACATTAATTGAGTTCACAATAAAATATTTATACATATTTAGTGAACTTTCTATTACAAATATAGATGTTAAACAAAAGCTATCGGGTTCACGTGAACTTGTAAATATAAGATTAGATCTGCCCCTACACAAGAAATCTTATCCGTCCACCAGAATCGTGGTTGTTAGTGTTAAGAGTCACACATCAGAAATGAAATGGGAACATGGACTCCTTATATGGACTTGGACAATCTCCACAGTACAAGCTAGCTTTTGAGATTGAGTTAGACTCAAGATTCATTCTTCACATGGTATCAGAGTCAATTTCATTCCAATTCTATGTTCACCAATATTGGGTCCCCAAATTATGTCATTCACGCTCCAGTTAAAGGGTCTGGGCGTTCGGGAAAGTGTTAAGAGTCTCACATCGAAAATGAAATTGGAACATGAATTCCTTATATGAATTTGGAAAATCTTCACCCTACAAGCTAACTTTTGAAGTTGAGTTAGATTCAATATTCATTCTTCAGAATTACTACTTCAGGTAGAAAAAATTCAATATTCATTCTTCAGAATTACTACTTCAGGTAGAAAAAATACAAAGTGCTAGCAATTCTATATTTGATGCTCCATCACAGGGAGAATCAGCTACAACTTTCCTATAAAAGATTGCTTATTATTTGGGGCAAAAGGCGAAATCCTCGCTCTTTGCCTCCCTAACTTAAAACATTGGTAGATCATATCATTGAAATTATTAAAGTCTTACTCCAAACAAGGTATAATAATGATATCTTGTAAATTCTGTCAGAGTTTTTTGGTTCAAATTAAGGGGGTTTGCTTTCCCCTTAAAAATATGAGGAAGGTTTTGTTTTCCCTACCCTAAAAGATTAAGTGGGTAAGATACAAAATTTACTTAGAAAAAATAGATGTAGCTGCCACTCCTCTATCACGTACCCATCACAAATTGAAAAGTTATCTTCAACTAGAGAATTTATATCAAAATCAAATTTCCTCTATCATTTTCTGCAGTAATAGATGAGCAATAATTAAGCTCCACAACTAGATTCGTGCTTATCCTTAATTAATTGTGTTTTAAGCTGGAAATCCCCCCTTTTTATCAATTCTTTTTTGTTTCAAATTTGTTCAATGATGGTTTCATTAAAAAAAAGATATATTAAGGTTAGTAGTTAGCATATCCTTTTGTTATTCTAAAATTCGCAGTCAAATAATATTCTTCCAAAGTATATAGTTTAAAAAAAAACAAATTAGCTATTAATGAAGTATAACAACACCTAATTTATTGGACCAAAACGAACAACACCTATTTTCGAAAAAGAAAATACAAAGTAATAAATCAAGAAGAGGAAAGAGCAAAAAGAAATAGAAAGTACTCCCTCCGTTTTGTATATTGCTTCCGTTTCAAATTATTTGTCATCATATTTAAAATAATTATCTCAAATTATTTAACACTATAAAAGTTCAAAAAAACTTAATTAATGTTTTTTCCATTTTATCATTAACAGTAAATATTTTTGAAGACTACAAATACCTCAATAGAGTAAATACATAAGGATCTCAACTTCTTAAGACATTAATAATAGTCAAAAATATTTTCTAATTAATATTTTTTAAGAGTTATAATATAATTTAACATGAAGGAACAAATTAAGAATTTTTTAAATATTATTTTATCACTAAATAATTACGTAATGAAATAGATTTTAAAAAATATAATTAATAGGAGTAATTTAGTAAATTTTCTTTAGAGGAGTGTCCAGTGTTAGGAAAAGTTGGACTAAAAAGTTAATATTAGGTGGCAAAAGATAAGTGGTAACTTTTTGATGATCACGCTGAAATGCAAATGAAGTCTCCACAAACATCCTTAAACAAGTCGCCGTTGGTTTCCCAGATCGGACAGTCACAACCACTTTAGTGTGCTCTCTCACTCTATAGGGTTTTAATTCTGTACCTTCCGGTTCACACAATTACAATGCACCTTCTTTTTCCCCAGTTGTTGAACCCTGGTACAGTTGAAAACTTGAAATTCATGTTTCTCACTCACTTGTGTTAGTTGTTTGTCGAATTTCTAGTTGTAATTGCTTCAATGTCTGGAGGTCCAAGGGTTAAATCGATGAACGATGCTGATTCCGAAGTCCGATCAGTACTCGGCCCGGCAGGTAACAAGGCAAGATCCGTTGAATTACGAAAGCCCGTTGAAAAGCCCGTTAAGACTACTAATAAGACGAACAACAAGGGACCTGATAGTGAAGAGTTCAAGGGCAAGAAATTTCAAGGAGCTGATCCGTTACCGAAATCAAAGTCGCCGGTGGTAGCTTCGAAGAGAAGTGGAGCTGTGCCTTCTATTTTGAGACAGCAACAGGACCATAGGTCTTTGATGATGAGGCCTAATTTATCGCTTAATGGTTCGTGTTCTTCGGATGCTTCAACTGATTCTTCTCATAGCCGATCATCGACGGGGAGATTGAGCCGTGGTAGTGTGACCCCGACGGCTGGAAGAAGGAAGCAATGCAGCCCGAAAGTGGTTAAGTCTGAGAAAATTGGAAAGCCTGTTGGTGAAGCTGAGAGCTTGTCTCCTAGTCCTACTCCCGGTGATGCTTCAGTGATGAAGAAAAGGTGTGCTTGGGTCACCCCAAATACTGGTATGTCTACTTTATGTAATGTTGCATTTAATTTGCTTAATATGTACTGCTATAGTGCTTTGAGAAGGCAAAGGCATTGTAAAATTTGTTACATAATTGTAGGATAGCATTTTTGGCACTGGTGCTTTGGTACTTATAGTTAATGGTAGGCCTAGGGGTCGATTAGGTCAGGAGAGGAATATTAGACCTACCTGAAAGGTTAAATAGTGCGTTCAGGCACTCCGGAGAGGCCACGAGCAGTGGAAAATGGAAATATGTAGGTCTTTGCTAGAATACGAATGTATGTCAAAATGTAGATAGGGCTTGGATTTCCTTACTTAATTGGGACGACAGACGATTGACTGACGTAGTTCTGCATTCAGCTGAGTTTGGGAGATGGGAGAGTGATTCCACTTCCTAGTAGTATTAGCTATAACCTCATTTTGAAAATCCTTGTGCCTCCAAGTTTTCATCATTCAGGTCTGCCACCATATGTTATATACTGCTAGACTGTTGGATACCAGCTTAATTGCTTGTAAATCTCTGATATTGAAAATGGTGTTCGGTGTTGTTGACATGCACCTATTATTCCTTCGACTAGTTTAGTGATAATGCTATTAATTGCGATTATGAAATACTTCATGGTTAATAATTGGAAAACATTTATGGATAAACTTTTTCTTTCCCTGGATAAGTTATCATGAATATCTATTCCACTAAACTGATGTTGTATGAGAGTTGAATCCTTAATTATATCCTGAAGGATACTAAGTCCATTACTGCAATGTTTGGTTTAAGGTATTAGCAATTCGGTTACTAATGGGAAGTTATTTGGTTATTTACGTATAAGGTAAGTAAAAAAGCAATGATGGGGAAAAGTCCCGTACATAAGCTGATTATTGAAAAGTAGAAAACCTACACAAAAATATGGCTCTCTAAAAAAGACACCCGATCTTCTATACAAATAGGGTTATAATGGATGCACCAAAAAGAAACTAGAGATAAAAGAATTTCTAATTGACGGTTTCTTTATACGCTTTACTCTTTGCCTAAAAAAAGGGCAGCCCGGTGCACTAAACTCCCGCTATGAGCGGAGTCCGGGGAAGGGCCGGACCACAAGGGTCTATTGTACGTAGCCTTACCTTGCATTTCTGCAACAAGCACTTTACTCTATTGCCTAACGCAACTTAATCCGAGCAAATATTCTCATCTTTGATAGCTTTTTTTCCTGAAACCATAGTGTCTGGCTAGCTTGCATGCACGTCGACTAATTTCACCGAGTGCAGATAACTTTGTTCCCCCAGGCTTGGATAGATGGAAAGAAATCACCAAGTGTTTTTGCCTCTGCTGAGATTTGAACCATAAAATCCATGGTTCTCAGCCCACTGGCTTATCTTTGACAGTTTGTACTATGACTTTTCCATCCGTTTTCTTGTGTTCCTGAACTTGGAATTTAATTCCATCCCGTTTTCCAACTTCCCTTTTTCTTTTGTTCTTGAAATCGGAATTTGATTCCATACTCAGTGTTGCTTCAGGGGATGTGGATAAGCAACTTGACCTAGTATGGGGAGAAGGTGAAATCAATTCTAAACTAGTAGCATGCACCTGTTCAGGTCCTCCAGAAGTCACTTAAATTTCATTTGTTTATGTGATGAATGTCACAGTGTGGAAGAATGTGAAATAGTGGTTTTATGCTATGAACAAACAATGTGGAAGAATGGTGAGATAGAGGGGATCTTTTTAAACAGAACTAGAGGGGATTCCTCCTTCGTCAAGTGGAAGGTCATCAGTACATTTATTCATGTCACTATCTAAGATTCCATATATGCCTATAAAATTGACTTAGACATTTAAAGAGGATTGTCTTATGTATGCATGCTTCTTTAAGGGCTCCCACGTGGCTCGTTGTGCAACACCAGTCCTTATGTAAACTGATCACTGGCTTCATGAATCTCTTTTGAACTGATCAGTGGTGAGTTCGTTAGGTCTGACATATGTCTTATTGCTAATTATTACATAGACTAGCTAGCAGTTGGCTGGAGGACAGGTATCAACACATTCTGGTTTGGTTAGGTTTTATGTAAAAGTTTAAGAAGAATTCATTTTTTCTGTGATGAATTCTAGGGAAGTGTCAAGCATTAGGAAAAACTGTATTGATGCATGCACGTGAGCACTTCTTTTGACCATTTGGTTTTAGGTCTCTTTATCTCCGTCTTTTAAGGACTTCGCTTACATCATCTGTCTCAGACCCGACTGAAGAAAAAGTGTTGCAGCAGATTGAAGGTTCACATAAACAAGTCAACTTACTATAAATCCTTATAGTACTGAAATAGATGAAGATTCTCAAATAATTGAGTAACTAAATGAAATGTGTCAAATGAAGATAAATAGATGAAGATTCAGTGAAATGAAATTTACGTTATTGATGTGTTATTTATTTCTTATTTAATCTTGTTAATATGTGTATAGTTTATTTATGATGCTTAAATATTTGTAAAGATGGTTGTATAATTATACATACTTAGCATCACTCTATTGAAGCACATCTCCGGTATCTCATTTAATTATTTCCCCTTCTTTGCTTATTTTATTACTGTTTCTCTTTTTCTTTTGTTTAAACATGGTCAGAGGAGTGATGGATTCATGTGTTTGATGTTTGGAGATTAAAGTGATTGACCATGCATGACCTTTTAGAACTTCCAGTCTGTCCTGCTCTAAAACATAACTATTTCCAAGTATTATCAAACCATCATTGGAGAAGTCTCTTTATTTTAGTCTGTGTGGCATTCTTAGCTGCTTTCTGGCCCCTTTGTTAAGAATTCTCATTTGCCACTTCCCCCGTGGTTTTTGAGTCTAAGACCTATTATGAGATGAACGAGTTGTTTCTAGACCCTTATTATCGGGGGTTCTCTTTTGATCAAGTAAGGTAAGCTTTCATTAAATCAATCATCCAGAGGATGCAATTGATTACAGAAAAGGCAAGTGTCCTGATAAGCAAAAACCCTAAACAAAAAGATATAGTAAACAAAATGGTAACTCCAAGCAAAAGATATAGTAAACATCCAGCTTTTAATGTGTATATGGGAGTTGATCTTCCTTCAAAGCATCTCTGATTCCTTTCCTTCCAGATGCTCCAAAAATACATTGGGGAATCATCTTCCAACTGCTTCTGATGGATTTATCAACTCCGAAACTGCTCCATATGACAAAAAAATCCTTTAAGACTTCTTGGCAGTGCCCAACTTTAAACCAAAAATATTGCTGAATAGAACCCATAAACTTCTAGCCACTGTACAATGTACAATTGGGGGTTCTTTTAATATTTTCAATATGATTATTAATTGTTCCCTTTTTAGAGAATGTTAATAAATTCAAATATTTAGTCCTACAGTTCTATATGCTTTGCACTTATACAAACTCGGTTAGAATTAGATATATAAATACTTCGATCTATACTAAGAATTTCAAAATCTATTAATAATAAATATTTTATAATTAGTAATTTGAATTAAACCAAGTATGTCTCCTGATGATGAGATTTTTGAGTATAAAGATAGAAGAACTATGATAATATTTTTTTAAAAAAAGGATAGAAAAACCATGTTAGAATCAGGGAAATTAAATCCACTATTAACTATGTCCTGACCAGGGGATGAATCATTGTTGAATTATCTTGTTTCCTTTTCGGGCAGGAACCTAATGAATACAATCAAGAAAGGTCAAAGTGTTAGGCACCATACCTAATACTAGAACAATAACAAGTACATAAGCACCCGAGTCATGGTGATTTTTCCATGTTTGTTATGGATTCTAAACAAAGGATTCAGATTGGTTTATATTTGTCAGGAGTCCTATTCTGATAGTATATGTCAGTTTATGGCTAAGCGTTAGATTTATAGAATCTCTATTTCTGGGGAAACCTAACTTTGACCTTAAAACAAATAATTTGGTAGTGAAATAACATGGGTTGAGCAGAGCGGAAAAAATACAGAAGACTTGGCTAATCATAGTAAGTCCATGACTGGGGGTTAGTCCATTGTTTGTGATAGATTCTGTTGTTGATCCAGCTTTTGGATTTTCCATTATATTGGTCCATGGTCATCCCATTTGCAGGATATATTATCGTAATAATGTAGATGTTACGTTAGTGCACCTGGCTGCCATTTTTAATGTAGATGTTACGTTCTTATTAGTTCCCTCTGCTAATTGGTTTCGTTTTGCCAAAGATCCATCCTATGCTGCTTTTCATGACGAGGAATGGGGAGTTCCAGTCCATGATGACAAGTGAGTACTCCTACTTGAATTTTCTTAATTCTTTTGCGGCTTGCAATGTAAACAAGGTAATTTCATGTGATGGTCTTCTCAGTCTGGGTTACTACTATTTGCAGGAAGCTCTTTGAACTTCTCAGTCTATGCACTGCATTAGCTGAACTCTCATGGCCAGCAATTCTCAGTAAAAGACATACGTTTAGGTACATTAAGCTCTGCACCAGTGCTTTGGAGTACCAGAAAATGGGTTATCATTTCATATGTGGTTGCCTTACAAAAGCTGCTGCTTCAATTTGAACTATTTGTTATGCAGAGAAGTCTTTCAAAATTTTGACCCAGTTGCAGTCTCAAAGCTAAATGAGAAGAAGATAGCACCACCAGGAAATCCTGCCAGTACTCTTCTATCAGAGGTAAAGCTGCGGGCAGTTATTGAAAATGCACGCCAAACCTGTAAGGTATGTGCAAGTTTCCTCTCTTAGTGCGTTGTCCTTGTCTTGAAGAAGAAAAAACTTCCTTGTACAGCTACAAGAAATTGTATTAGTTAGGATAAAAACTTTGAAGCTTTCTTAGTCCTTGGCTCTTGAACTTTCAACTATTCACAAGTCAAAATGTTGGTTCTTAGATATTCCACCAAGATGGCTGTCAACTTTACATAAAGTAAAGGGAGTCTCTTGGACCTTTCTTTAGGTAATGAAAGAAGACTGCGACGGGAAATTGCTTCTTATCCGGAAATTATTTAAAGCTCAAAAGTTTTCGAATAATTGGTCTACATTTATTGTATCAGCTCTCTTCAGCAGAAAGCCTTGCTGTTGCTAATTCTTTTTCCCTGGAAACTGATGGTCTCTGACTGTGTGTAAAGTTTTCAAAATAATCGGCAGCTGCATGTGATATGTTTTTAAAGTCAAAAACTACAGATATGATGTGCTTATGAAATATAAGGCATTAGTTGTGACATTAATAGGTGTGTCATTCTAGATGGTAAGCATATTAAATGTCAAAAGAGCTTCTGAAAGGAGAAAGAGAAACAAAACTTTATTAGAATACACGCCGTCTCAAATTTAAAAGTGCAGACCCACCATTATGAGGGTCAAGCAATCTAATATATTTCCTAAATTTGGTTAGCGGCTTTTTAAATCTTTTGAAATGGAATTTACATCTTCATCAAAATAGAATCTATATATTTAAAAACTACATTAAAGTATTGAATTATACATAAATAAATTTTATAAAGGTTGTCGTCAAAGAGAAAGTCCTGAAATGGCTCCTTAGTAGTTCCAAAGAAAAGTCCTGAACTGGCTCCTTAATGGTAAGGGTGAGTGAGTAGTATTTTTAGAGTTGTTACTTGAGAATGATTTTTGATGTCATGCTCTTGTTATTCTCTCAGATAATCGACGAGCTTGGATCTTTCGACAAATACATATGGGGGTTTGTGAACAACAACAAGCCTATAGTTAGTCAGTTCCGATATGCACGCCAGGTGCCAATGAAGACATCAAAATCTGAAGGGATAAGTAAAGACCTAGTTAAAAGAGGATTCAGAGGAGTTGGACCTACTGTTGTGTACTCCTTCATGCAAGTAGCTGGAATCACAAACGACCATCTCATCAGTTGCTTCAGATTTCATGATTGTGTAGCTGCAAGTGACGGAACGGATAAAGTTGATGGCCAAGTGGCCAAGACTGAAGTGAAGCAACAACTCAAGGATGAAACTGAGATGGGCCTTATAATAGCTATTGACGACTTCAATTTATCCTCGTAGTGAAATGTGTTCAAAGTAGTAGTGCAATGTAATTTATACTTCTAGTAGATTTGGTGGCTTTGCGCCCTTGGTTGCGATACAGTTGAAAGGGCGGCAAGTGCTTGTGTACAAATGACCTTGCTATTGTGTACATCTCTCTGCAAATGATCTCTTTGCAACTAGTAGGGTTGGTATTGGGGCGTGGAGAAAAAAGATGAAAAATCTTACTGTAACAGGATAAGGCCAAAATGGGCAAGGTGAAAGTAGAGGTAGTAACCTATCCGCATTCGGTGTTTACATCAAATCGTATTGATTTACCATGATTAAGTTATAAATCAAGGAGAGAATCTGTATTATTAACTATGGTTTAGTGAAGTGTTTGTGAAGATATGTGTCATGAGCGCACATAAGTTTTTAATGTGGAGTAGGTGGTTTAAGGGGAAAATTAAGCTGGCAGGACAACAATGTGGCAAATCCAGTGTTCCAGGTTAAGAAATTACATTTGGGAAAAGAAAATGCAAAATGTATAGATTACTGAAAGTTGAAGACTAGCTTAGGGAGTGGTCATTGACTTAATACTTTTCATCATTATGTTATGTGCGGTCTCTAGGTTACATTATATAATTATATTACTACAAACTACACTACTTTCTTGTTCCACCACTAGAAGAAATTACTTCTTGCCTTCTTTATGGGATATACAATTTTAAACAATAGATTGTGAATAGTCATGACATCAAGTGGCTGATGTTAACATTTAAAAACCGTTACATAAGGTTAATAATGCTAATTGATGGGGACCGACGAGGACTGCATGAGTATAATTGATTATACAACTGATCAATCCGAAACGACGTTTATTAAATCAACCCTTTAGTTGTAGAAATATCACGTAATGATATTCTTTTCTAGATAAATAGAAGCATTTTCTAATATTCACATTTTGATTCTGCACTCGTTGTTTCTCATTTGAGGAAATGTATGGGCCCTTCAGATGGGTTTTGAGTTTTGACCCAAAACTATGATAGACTTGGACTATAGTGGGTTGGTTATGCGGCCTTTTCGTATCCAAGCCCATTAATGTAGAAGTTATTGGAGCCCATTGACAAATGATAGAATCGTGGGAAGCCCATAGAAAATCAAAACAGGAAGTGCTCTTTAAGAGGTTTAACGATCCTAGCCAGGCCTTGTCCTCTGTCTCTACTGTTTCCTAGAGCAAGTGCGAACTCCACTTCATAGAACCTTGATTAGGTACTTTTCACTTGCATTTTGTTGGCCATGTTTTAATTTGGAATATAGCTCAACATGTTGTATAAATGAAACTACCTACAATTAACATTTATATGAGTGACCTTGAAGGTAGTGGTCTTGAACTTTTGACCACGCTTGCCCCTAGCTCCATGGACAAAATTTTCAACTTTTGATTTTGAAGGTTGGGCTGGGACAGGCGGGTTTTAAAAGTTCAAGATCACCTATTTTCAAGGCCATTGATGTTATTTCTTGACAAGTAACCATATCCAATTAATGTGCTCTTTTCTCATTTCTGTTAGGGATAAAAGGTTATTCCAAACTCATTCTTCCATTTGGATATGTTGCTTCATTTGACAAATCGAGAAATAAAGTAACTCTTGATCGCAACCTTCTGTGATTCTACAATGCCATTTTGTGACACTATGGTTCATTGATTAGAGACAAATGTTGTCATGGCAGTGAGAAACCGAAATGCACGTCCAACTAGTCCAAACTTTAATGGGTTAGATAAATGATATATTGTCCAAATCAACTCATCTCAATAAGAAAATGCGGTTTGTTTCTTACTTAAATAGGTACAAGCAAAACATTTCCAATGAATTTCAAATACCCTTCTTTCCTAACCACTTCAGGCCCGGATGCAGGCTTATGGCAAAACATCTCCTGTGAATCATACAGCACGAGTTTTTATTTTTAACCCCTCCCCCAAGAGCTCCCCCTCTCTCCCGGGGTGACTCGAACCCACAACCTTCGGTTGGAGGTCGAGTAGTAACCCTCTCTTATCTAGCACGGGTTATTTTGTATGTTTTGTTAGCTGGGATCCTTCCATTTCAAGATGAGAATTTGACCGAGATGTATAGAAAGATTTTCAAAGCAGAGTATGAGTTTCCGCAATGGTTTTGTTCTCATACTAAGAAGTGGTTTTTAAAGCCCAAGTCCCTAACCACACCAATATCTTTTCATCACAATTTAAACCAGCTTATAAGCTTACCTAAACATCTCTTTTTCTGTTTGTAGTGATTCTATTCCTCCGCTATAATTTCTTTTGTCTTCCATGCTTCGATCATTTTCGAACACCTCATATCTTTTCCGGGTGTTTGATCATGTTTGTATATACTGTATACAGCATTAGTTATTTGGGTGTCTGTCTCGTTGAACTATGGTGGGAACAGGAATGGTGTTTTTTTCTTTTCTTTTTACCTTTTTTGCGGTTTTGTTATAGTTCTTTTGATTTTAATTTTGTGTTTTGTTTTTTTATTATTTTGGGAAGATGTTGTAATCTTTAATTGTAATTTGTACATAATGGTACCATGGGACCTTGTTGATATATACTGTGATACTTTATTTGAGTTAGTTTTCAGTGCAAACACAATCTTATATTCTTATCTATGAGAATGTGGTGATGAACTGGTGGTTCATTGTTGTGGAAGTTGAAGATGTGGTCCACATCCTAGGGTCAATTCAAGCCCACTTTGTAGGGCAGTGAGCACTCGTATTCTTTTTTGGTGTTTATTCAACAAACTGTTCTGCTAGTATTTGTCTAATGTGGATTTGGATATTATTCCCTCCACGCCTTGGGCATAATATGGCACGGTTCTATCAAATATGAATGGCTATTGACAACTTCTATCCCTCTTTATCGGCATCTATTCCAGCCCTGGGGTGCACGGAAGAGATAATACTGTACATTTTCTTATAAAAGTGGATGATAGAATTTCAGCTAAAAAAAATAGTAGGTGTTGTTCGGATCAAATTGTGCGCATCTCTACTAATTCAACAAGGTATTTACTACTTTTCACCAACATAAGTGTCAGATAACTCTATCAACCGAAATTTGCAATTCAGATGAACCGAGAACCTTGGGGTGGGGTAGGTGGGGGGAGTCCATTCACTATTCATACTGAACTTAAAATATGTACATTGACTGTGCTAAACTCAATTTGAATTTCTAAGAAGTTAATTTATTATAAAGTAGACAACATTTATCATAAGAAGTTAAAATACTCCGCTAACTATACAAAAGTTATTTTTCCATATACAAGTTATATCCTTTCATATTTTGAATTTCTACTCTTTTAATTTTGAGAAGATTTTGATTTTGCATAATCTTCTTAATATATATTTTCTCTTTTGCTCAAAGCATGTCACCTTTCCAGTTTCCACTCTGTAAATCATGGCTACTGAAGAGTATAATAATTTTTAACCCAAGTCAGTGGAGTTTGTAGCATTGCATTATCTTCATAGAACATAGAATTAATTCTTCAAAACTTTATAATACAAAAGGATTAGTTCCAACATCCACTATATCATTATTTTTATGTTATAATTAATTAATATCAACTTGAGTATTTGTATCATCGCATTGAACCTTTGGCCTATTTATTTTTTATTTCTTAAAGTAAGCTTTTTATTTAGCTGAGCTAACTACTGCTTCATGTTGCTAGAATGCACTACCATGTCGTATTTGATTGTATTATTTGTATGTTCATAATGTTTTATTTTTCCGTTCTCGTCTGAGTATGTCCGTTTTTCTTGCTTTACTTTGCTCTGCTTTGCCTGTGATTGTGCTCTGTCTTGAGCCGAGTGTCTCCCGGAAGACTCTACCTATCAAGGTGGAGGTAAGGTCTGTGTACACTCTACCCTCTCCAGACCCCACGTTGTGGAATTTCACTGGGTATGTTGTTGTTCTTAAAGTAAGCTTTTGTCGTGGTCCCTTCAGTGCATATCGTTAAATTAATTTGATATTTCGCTATCTTCCCCACATTATGTGGCTCTCCTTTTCTCAACACACCTTTAAGAAAAGGTCATAAAATTCCCTCATGAATGGTTTTGATGAGCTTAAGGAAAAAGACTTACCTTTTAGCTAGTTGAGAATATGATTATCTCATCCAAGTTCCAATGATAAACTCACATATGGATTAAATAAATAGAACTAAAAGCGCCATTTAATCACCTCATGCTTTTGACTGTTAACTGATGTGCTTGTTGATAAAAGATGGAGTATCTCTTGTAGCGTTTTGAACTAATATCTGCTTATTTTAAAAAAAATATTGTTTTATAAATGATTTTTTTTTTAAAGTGAAAAGGGTCATATTGTCGTCCAGCTTTCGAAAAAAGTCATATTTGTCATTCGTTAAAGTATGAGCTCAAATATGCCTTTTCCGTTAGCAAAATTATCACATTTGCCCTCCATGGACGGAAATCTCACGTCAGCAGCCACATGTCATCCACATGGATGCCACATGAGATCCACGTGGAGGGTGGGACCCACCTTATCTTCAACAGCAGACAACCACCACCGCAGCCACCGCCATTACCCATTTCAGATTTCACCTCTTCCACTGCTAAAGTTTGAATGTTTTTTCATTTCCGACGAAACCCATTTTCGTATAATCACCTAACATCAGTTCTCTATTAATTTCACATACATGCGTTCAAAAGCCGCTGTTTTCGCCGACGTAACCGCAAGCTTTGCCTTCTTCCTCGCCGTCTTATACAGTTCCCTATTCGTCCACTTCTCTACATCATCCTTACTTTCTACCAATTTCGCATACGTCACTTTCTTTGCTTTCACCTTCTCTTGAACTTTACCATCTCACCAACAGTCCCCTCGATGCCCACCACAGCTACCCCTCGAGACCCCAAGCACTTCTCTAGCTACCTCTCGAATGCAACTAGCCGTCCTGTCCCACATACCGGTCGCATCCCCACTACTCCAATTTAACTTTCTATATTTAATAACAATTTAACTTCAAAATACTCATTTTACGCTTAATGAAATGATTCACAGCCGTACAAAATATCTACGACTCATTTTAAACCATAAATTTTAAAAGTCTTTATTTCTTTATTAAACTTCGTGTCACGTCAAATATTTTTATATAAATTAAGATGAAGAAAATACTTTTTTTTAAGAAGCAACTTCGAATTTAAGAAAGATACATTATTTGATGGAGAGGGGGGAGGGATTTGCACCATAAAAGGAAATAGACACCACTTTAATGATTGTAACTTTTATTGGGCTTCCTTGAGGTCCAACCCAATTTGGGCTCTCCCATATTCCCTATCTAGAGAAGGAAAAATCAGTCCCTTTAAGTCAAAGCTGATGGGACCCGTATAGAACAAACAGGGACCATTCAATGTGGGCTTGGAATTAGTGAGCCTATCAAGTACGAACACTGCAAGAGAATAAGGATCCATTCTGAAACAGTACGCTCCACTGGGCTTTTTGTGTTGAGCATCGACAAATCGCCACATAAGACAAAGTGGGTCCCTTGTTTGATCTATTTAATGACGTGGAATCACAGGGTCTCGTGATTCGAATTCGTTCAGATGCTTTGCGTGATACGAAAGCATGTGGCCACTAATTTATTGTCAACATTCCCAATATTCATCAACAATTTTTTCTACTCTTTAATTGGTTTCGACTTTCTCTTTACAATTATAAAAAGTTCACTCCCTCCCATCGTTTCATAATAAATAATTTTTTTCAAGAAGATTTTGTGCAGATTCTTTCGAAATTACCCTTATTTAAATAGTAAAAATTTATTAACTACCTTTTCTTTTTTTAAGAAAATAGTAAAACTTTATTAGAGGTAAGTTAGTAAAAACACTCGTAATTTTATAGAATTGAACAATTTTTTAAAGGGTGTGCTGCATGAGCCTAAAAAATCACTTACTTATTATGAAACGGAGCCTATAAATATTGTTAGATAATTTTTTTATTTTATCCTTAATAATATAATTTATAGTTACTCCATAACTTATGATTTATATCTAAATTACATTTTTTTATAAAAATAAGATTGTATCCAATCAAATACCGATATATAAATCGAAACCAAACCACCAAGCAAAAGGATGATCCATCGAATAACAACAGAAACTAATAAACGGGACTATATAATTTGTGATTCTTCCTATATAGCATTAAGTACTTGTTTGATCAAGCTTCTGGAAGTGTTTATGTTTCTCATAAACACTTTTTTTGCTAAACATATATTTTTCAGAAGTAGAAACACTTTTTTCAAAAGCCAAAAAGTATTTCTAGATGAGAAGCAGAAACACCAATTTGGTGTTTCTCGAGAAGCACTTCTCGAGAATCTCTTTTTGCTCATTAAATGATTTTTTTGGACCCATTTACCCTTTTCTTTTCACAAAATTCCTTTTAATTTCATATAATATCCCCATATAAAATAGAAATTTGGAATGAGGTAGGGGGTAAAAAGAAATTCATATTTTTAATTTTTTTTTTATAAAAGTAACAAAAAATATTAAATAAAATTTGAGGATGGGTAGGGCAGTGGGATGTGGTAGGGCGGGGTAAGAAAAATTCATATTTTTTATAAATGATTTATAAATGTAAAAAAAATATATAAAATAGAAATTTGAGAATGTGGTAGGTGGACGGGGGAGGTAAGAAAATTTTCATATTTTCAATAATTTTTTATAAAAGTAACAAAAAATATGAAATAGAAATTTGATGATGAGGTAGGGCAATGGGGTGGGGTGGGGGTAGGGGGTAAGAAAAAAATCATATTTTTTTATAAATAGTTTATAAAAGTAAAAATAAATATATAAAATAGAAATTTGAGAATGTGGTAGGTGGACGGGGAAGGTAAGAAAAAAATTCATATTTTCAATCATTTTTTATAAAAGTAATAAAAATATGAAATAAAAATTTGAGGATGGGGTGGGATTGAGGGTAGGACGGGGGGGGGGGGTAAGTGGGGGAAGAAAAAAATTTATATTTTTTATAAAAGTAAAAACAATATGACATAGAAATTTGAGGATGTGGTGGGGGTAGGTGTGGGTAGGGCGGGGGATAGGTTTGGACATATTTGAGTCATTGATTATCATATTGTCGTTACATTTTTATGTACAATATAATATTATTTTTTGATTAAATGTTGCAATTAAATAATTTATAAAAAAATTATTAAATTGTAAAGATATACTAACTTTTAAAAACATATGATAGAAAAAAATATTTAAAATAGTTTAAAATCTATTAAAAAGAATATTCTAGTAAATTTGCATAAATGTAGGTCTAATTTGCTAATTCAATTGTAAAGTACTTAGAATAACCAATTTTCAATTAATAATTAACTTCATTTGGAGGTCTAATTTTTTTCCGGAAGAATCTAAATATTTAAAGATCACAAATCCAACTAATACCCGCAAGGGTAGTCAAGTTGGTGTAGCAGTAGAGCGCGGGACTGCAAGGTCACGAGTTCGATCCCCTGCATAAACCTTCTTGGTTGAGTCTGTCACACATGGCTTGCCAAGTGTGGTTAATCGGCTGACGTGGTTTGCAGGCTATTGTGTCAGCCCGGGGTTTACCCTGTGCGCACTCGAAAGAGTAGCGGCTGCGGGTTCTTCGTCAAAAAAAAAAAAAAAACAAATCCAACTAATTAATTCGAATTCGCATGAGAAGACTACTAGAGGGGCAAACCGTTTTCTTTCAAAAAATTTAAGTATGAATTTCTAGTTAAGCGAAGAGCAATAATACTCAATTATACGGATTAAAGTGGGAGAAGTTGTTATCCACCATTTCTAGACTATTTTTGTCAAAGAGAAGTGGTACAAAAATAGAAAATTACAGTCATCTCGAATTAGATGGAGAATGCATAGTTTTGCACCTCACTATAAGTAGGGTTAGACAACTTTCCCTTTCTTAGCTTCACCGCATTAAACATTTACTATCCATCTTAAATTCTCATGATACAATCACATTAGGTTCCGTTTCACTATTATATGCATTTACCTTTGTGCACAATTACTTTTTGTTGACAATATGAGCACAAAATATTGAATGTGGAGCTAAATTTGATAGAATATTAATTAATAATATTGTGTATTAATATAGTATAATATGGTAGGTAGTAAAATATTAAATTAAGAAATATTGTATTCATGATTATTAGATGATTATTAGGGATTGGCTAGGGAGACATTATGCAACAATTATTCTTCCTAATTAATGAATAGTATGTATATATTGTTATCTTATGGAATGAAGACAACTGAGAATTATTTCAAAGTCTTACAAAAAAGCACAACCGGCTATCATATAAAACATAAGCATTATCGGCTTATCATACATAACATAAGCACCACCGGCTTATCATAATTATCATAAGCAAGTTAAGACATTCCCTAACTTCTTATTAGCCTTAATTATCATGCGCTCTCATTTTATTTAACTTAAGGCACTAACATGTTATTAGAAATCCGGGAATTTAACCCAAAGTACTACGTACTTCCGTTCCTTTAAAAAGAACCTTTTTATATAAAAACCCAAGATACTAACACTCATAGTATTAAGGCTTGTCTACTTTTCAAAACAAGTTACTACGCATTTAGAAATTCATTTCAAGGCTTTGACACTAAGTAACTTCTACATTCACAACCTAGGAAACTTATGCCTACTACTCTCACCGTTTCAACTTTTTTGTCGCTTTTATTTTACATACATCTTAAGAAATATTAATTAAGACGGTCTTGTGTGTGGGGGAGGGGGGGGGGGGTATTTGACTATTTTTATCCTTATTTTTTGTCTAAATTATAATATCTCTTTATTGAATATTTACTCTATTTATGTATCATCTTCATTAATGATGAAATTATACTCAGAATAAAATAGAAAAAATAATTAATTGTTCCCTGAACTTCTAAAAAGATAAATAATTTGAGAAAATTATTTTTAATAACCACGATAAATAATTTGAAATGGATGGATTATTATTTTTTCCTAAACGAATTAATATGATAGCTTTATTTTGCCCTTTTCGTGATATCTACAATCCATTAATTATTGATTGCATGAATTTGAGTCAACTAATGAGTCAATCTTTTTCAATGATCATATGAAACATCATTAAATTAGTATATTAAACCCGTAATCAGTATCAAGATTATACTACTTAAGATTTAGATCATGTGCACCAAACTTCACGTGTCTCTATTACTCCCTTTGTCCCATAATTTTGGCCTCATCCGAATATTAGACGATCCTCAAAATTGATGAGGACATACATAACGCATTTAACAGTTTTAGTAAAACATTATTCTTTGATTATTTATCTAGTACGAAGGAAAAGGGATAATAAACACCGGATAATGTAACTTCTTAAAAGAAATGCAATTAAAATATGCGATTACGGACGTATTTGGTACGTAAAAATATTTTTATTAAAAGGGGGAAAATGACTTTCTCCACTTAAGTCTTCTCATTGTTCATTTGTGTTGAGATATAACACATATATACATTGTATATATATGTGGTTAGTTAGTTAGTGGTTATTTCTGCAATGGTTATTTCTGCAAATTAGTTATTATAAATAGGTGTATCAATTGTAACATTCATTTTCAAGAGGAATAAAATTGAAAACAAAGAAGAGCTTATTTAGCTCCCAAATATCTTCTTCATCCAATCTTCTTCTTCTCTTCTTCACTGTTCTTCATCGAATCTATCCAAACTTTAATAATTTGATATAATTTTACTTTTTAGAAAATAAGGAATAGAAGAAGAAGGTAAATTAGTGAATCTGCAATCACAATGGTACAGATCGACAGATGTAACAACCACGAGAATATGCAAATACATTTATATTGAAAAACTCAAGCTGAACCAAATTCAAAATATAGCTTGTTGTGCTTTCAGCTATTTAATTCTTTTTAAGGTTAATTGTGTTAAATATACATCATATAAACATAATATACACGTGTATATAGGATGAATCCTATTCTCGGGTTTACTGTAGCAGGCACACGGTTGGACAGATTTTGTATATAATGTGTATTAGTTTTGTACACTTACCATAATTGTATAGTTAGTCTCCAAATAGAATAAGATTTTAGAAATATAATAGGAATATGATTCTCCTATTATGAAAATATGTAAATTGTATATATTGTCTTTCAATTAATGAAAATAATCAAGAAATTATTTATTTTAAATTTGTTTTATATTCCGCCACAAAATTAATTTTTAATTTATGTCCTTTTTATAAGATATTTTCACACATCAAAAAATGAAAATACATACAAGAGATTATAAAATATTATTTTTTCCCTATTCAAAAATGTAAGTGACCATAAGAAACAATTTACTCATTCTTTTAGCATTTCCTAATGCAGTCAATTTTATTTTTTTCATGTAATTAGTCCTTTTTATCGAGTGAGTTATACACATCTTCTTGCAGACAAAAATCAAGTACAAATCACAGATCTTCTATTAAAGTAAGTTTTTTTTCATGAACCTGGCTGCATTTTTTTTTTAAAATCTTTCGGAATTTTATTTCCAATAATAATAACGAGTAGTAATAATAGATCCACACGTTCTCATTTTATGCGATACTTTTTTTTTATCCGTCTTAAAAAATAGTATTAATATCTTTCTATATGTAGTAGTAACAATTTTAGTTCAAACTTCATATTTTACACCTAATAAAATAATTTATAGTTTTTAATAACTTATTAAAATCACAAGTCCCCATAACTTTTTATTCTTAAAACTCTAGGCCGAATCAAACAACTTCGAATAAATGAAAACGAGGAGAATCTAATCTGAAATTGTTGGGTTTTGATATTGGTGAATGAGAAATGATAGATGAAAATTAAAGGGAGTTAAATGCTCTTTTGTCCCACATCGGAAAAAAAAGGAAAGATAGGTGTATATAAACATTACATCTTCTCTAATTGCTAAAAGGGTTGAGAGGGCAAGGACCCCTCGCACCGTCATCGTCGCTCGCTCGGTTTCGGAAAAAGATTCGGATTCGGAAAAAGATTGATTGATAATCTTTTTGGACAAACGTTTATTTAATTAATTAATTATTTAATTAAAAATAATGCCAAACGAATCGGTTTAAGTCCTTTCTTTTCGAAATTCCCTCCAAAATTTTGATGACTATTATGAATGACAAACATTCAGAATCAGTACCTCCAACAACTATAAATTCTTGTTTGTTCCAAGAATTTATCACTAATTCATTCAATACGAATTTCTTCATCTGAAAAATTCTCTCTTCCTAAGTCTGTGTGATATATTGTTGTTGAGTGGTTCGCTGCTATCGGAATTTGGAGTACTACTATTCTGGTAAGATAATCGTTCTATCCTAGGAGGCGATATTTCATTAACCTCGAGTACTGTGAGAGGAATAATTTTCTTAAGGACACACTTTGAACTAAATGGGTTCGATTATATTCTGAAATTATTTTTTCTTATTCAAAACATATTCTGTTTATTGTACTGATTTCAATTAAGTATTTTTTATATTGTGAAATCTGTTTTTACTAAGTATTTAAACATATTGTGTTGAAACATTATTTTGGCCATATACAGATTATTATACCAACAATCTTAAGGAAATTATGTTTATTTTATTTTAATCTGTATTCTGGTTTGGAGATTAAAACTTGTGTGATTTTCTACTCCATATGAAATTTCATATTCTAACTTGAAGACATAAAAAAAACTTCGTTGGATTATTAAAGTCCAGGAAAAAGTGTTTTTTAAAAGAAAAAAAAAGGTGTTTTCCAGGGGGAAAAATGTTTTTCTTGTATGTTGTTTGGAGACTAAAATCTTCGGAAGAGTTACCTCACCGAGGGCCTTTTCAAACTCAATGTAATGGTTGTTGACAGTATTAATGAAAATTCAGCTTCGTCTTACTCATTGGAGTCAAATGATTTATGGCATGTTCGTTTAGGACATGTTAATTACAAAATCTTGCGAAAATTAATTAATTTAGAAGTATTGCCTAAATTCGAGTGTAACAAATCAAAATGTGAAATTTGTGTTGAATCTAAGTTTGTTAAACATCCATATAAGTCTATTGATAGGAATTCAAATCCTTTAGACTTAATTCACACATATAAATGTGATATGAAATCAATACCATCTCGTGGTGGGAAAAGGTATTTTATAACTTTCATTGACGATTGCACTCGATAATGTTATGTGTATTTGCTTAATAGTAAGGATGAAACAATTAATTCATTTAAGCAATACAAGAACGAAGTGAAAAATCAATTGAATAAAAAGATCAAAATGATTAGAAGTGATAGGGGTGGAGAGTACTAATCTCCTTTTGCAGAGACATGTTTGGAATATGGAATTATTCATCAAACTACTGCCCCTTACACACCACAATCAAATGGAATTGCGGAAAAGAAAAAACGAACATTAAAGGAAATGATGAATGTCTTACTAATTAGTTCTGGTTGATCACATAGCTTGTGGGGGGAAGCTATCCTTACACCTAATCGAATACTCACTAGAGTACCCTACAGCAAAACAAAATATATTCCATATGATCTATAGAAATGAAGAAAATCTAACTTGAAATATTTCAAAGTATGGGGGTGTTTAGCGAAGGTCCAAGTTCCTTTGCCCAAAGGGTAAAAATTGGATCAAAATTTGTGGATTGCGTTTTTATTGGCTATGCTACAAACAGCAAAGCTTGTCGGTTTTTGGTTCACAAATCGGACAATCCCGAAATTTATGTTAATACGGTAATTGAATCAGATAATGCTGAATTCTTTGAAAACATCTATCCGTATAAAACTGAATGTGAGTCGGCAAATGAAAGATCTAAACGACCGCGGGAAGAATCAAAGGAAAGTATACCAAGCAAAGAGGATCCAAGGTGTAGCAAACGTCAAAAGACATCTACTTCCTTTGGACCAGATTTTGTAACATTCTTGCTTGAAAATGAGCCTCAAACATTTAAAGCAACAATGTCATCTTCTGATTCAACATTTTGGAAAGAAGCAGTCAAGAGTGAGATTGAATCAATTTTAAACAACCAAACATGAGAATTAGTTGATCTTCCTCCTGGAAATAAACCTTTAGGATCAAAATATATTTTTAAAAGGAAAATGAAAGTTGATGGCACTATTGACAAATATAAGGCAAAACTTGTGATCAAAGGTTATAGACAAAAAGAAGACCTTGATTACTTTGACACATACTCGCCGGTAACAAGAATAACATCTATTCGGGTGTTAGTGGAACTGGCGGCCGTATATGGTCTTGAAATCCATCAAATGGATGTCAAGACAGCTTTCTTAAATGGAGAATTGGAGGAAGAAAATTACATGGAATAACCTGAGGGTTTTGTGGTTCCTGGTAAAGAAAGGAAAGTGTGTGATCGGTGTATTTTATATACAATTTTTGAGTCATTTTTAGTTAGTATTTTACTCATTTCATTTATGTTTAATATAGTATTAAGGTTGTTTTCCTTTCTTTTGTGTCACAGCGGTCAGAAATGGAGAAAATGGCGAAATGGAGATGAAATGAGCATAAATGAGATGGAACTGCACACTAAAAGGGCCAAGAAATGAAGCCTAAGAAGTTTCGGGAAATATAGAAGAAATCAGACGAAGACCGGACGAACAAAGGACGAAGAAACGAAAAATCCGGAAGAGTGTCGTCACCGGCGCCGACGCGGGATTTCTAAGTTTTTGGGCCGAATTTGACACATTTTCAGAGTCCAAAAGGGATAACTTTTCCTACCTACATATTCCTTAACCCTTTTCCATAACTTTTCCTAAAACCTTTACCTAAAAGGATTCAATAACCTTTCCTACCTACATAATCCCTAACCTTTTACCTAAAGGATTCTTGGTCTATAAATAGTCTCTACATCATTATAAGAATTGATTCCACCCATTGTACACTCTACATCCACCATCCTACATTCCATCCACTATTTCATTCCATTCTCCATCCACCAATCCATCTTGTAAATATTCCACTACACAATCTTTGGATGCTAGAAGGCTTGGAGACTCGTTCTTGAGTATTTTCTTTTCTTTCTTTTTGCTTTATTTATTTCAGTTCATGTATGGAGATTGTATTAGTTCTTAGCGTGACTATGGCTAGGAGCTAATTACTTATATAGGGATTTCCTTGTGATTCTCTTGAAACTCTTATTCATGAATTAATAAATTAGTTGATTTCTTCTTCACTTGTTTAAGATTTATTCAATAGTTGTTTTGATTGCTTGGTAATTAATTGATCACTAATTATCATAACTTATATGATTTCTAATCGAAAGCCGAAATGGGAGATTGTGAATATGCTATAGTTGAATAAACACAGGTTTAAATCATGGACGAAAGTACCCCGATACTTGTGTAGCTTAATATGTTATTGCTCTTAATCCTCTTTTGTAGTCAATCTTGTCACCGAAAGGTAGAAGGGTTCTCCATTGGGGTTGAGTGTTTATATTACCTTAACAGGAGTATAAAACGGTCTAGTTAACCTGATATCTTAACGTAGAAGAAGAAGTCAGTCTAATTGTATTAAGGATTGAATAGAGTGGATAGTTGATGATCTTGGAAGCGCTAATTCTCCATCATAACTGATTTAATTCAAAGTATTTTTTTATAATTAGTTTATTTCCTGCATTATTAGTTTAGAATTCCAACTCAATTAGCGTTAACCAAATAAAAACTAAAGCATAGATAATCGGTATTTGAAAATCAGTCCCTGAGGACGATATTCGGTCTTACCTAGACTATATTACTTGTCACGACACGTGCACTTGCGTTAGTGTGTGCATAAATCGCGCATCAAGTTTTTGGCGCCGTTGTCGTGGATTGGCGTACTTTCAATATCGATTTATCTATTCTTATTTCTAATTTGGTTGCTCCAAGAACAAGTTTCTAACTTGTTATGCGAGCATCTTTTTATCACCTTTTGTTGTTTTTCTTATTTTGCAGGTTAAATTCGGGGAAAAAATCGAAGAAAAAAATAATAATAATAATAATTCAGGACACGTGGACTACTACTACCAGAGACAGTGGAGTCATCAACAACAACTTAACCCACAGGTCCGGAGGAAGATCTAGATGAGTTGCAGGCAGGCATACTCAGACTCACCAAGTGCCAAACTCAGTTTATGGCTGAGACAAGAGTGTCCCTCAGAAATTTGAAGACACAAATAGGGCAACTAATGGATAGGATGAGCAATACACTTCAAGAAAATCTGTCTAGCGACATCATTATGGGAGGTGGTAAGCAAATTGAGGAACTTGAACCACACCCAGCTATTGAGGAATCTGGCGAGATAGTTGGTGTAGAAAAGGAAAAGAATTACTGAGATCCAATTATTCACCTTTTTGGATTCTTTGGAAAATCTTTTTCCTATATCTATTGCAAAAGAAACACCACAAGTTGTCACTGTTGATCCCCAAATAGAAAGTCCATACCTTCAAGGGCACCCCCTAGAGTTGAGATATGTTGGGAATCTCACTGATCCCTACATTATGGAGAGCTTAGAGGACAAGCATGTCTTGTGTACTTGGGGGATAATATTATATCTGAAGTCCTTAGTTGAAAAGAGTGTTGTAGGAAAAGTGAGACCTGCAACAATAACTTTGCGGATTGCAAGCAGTTCGCAGAAGGATCCAATGGGCACTCGTAAAGGTTAATTGCGTCCGGCTAAAAGACGTTAAAGACAACGCTTGTTGGGAGGCAACCCAATGTTTTTAATTATGTTATTTTAGTTTTTGTTTTAGTTATTTGATTTTGTCTTGAACAGTCTCACGGTCTTGGGTTCTTGTTTTGTGTTGTTGGATGACAAGTGGATTGAAAGCTAAATCTGAGGAAAAAGGAGCAAAAACGCTGAAAAAAAGGAAGCGATCGTCGGCCATGGCGAACTTCAAAGAGCCAAGATTTGGGCGCCGCGCTGAATCTCGGGACATGTGGCGGAACTTCAGAGAGTCATATTCCGTGCAAATTCCAGAATTTTTCCTCCTAGACCTCCGTTATGAGTTATGACCGCTGTGTTGTGTCAGTAAGTTGTCCTTATTTTTTTTAGTCTTGCACACATTGGGTACAATGTGTGATTAAGTTTGGGGGGGTGTTTTATTGTTTTTGAGTCTTTTTAATTTGTTTTGTGTGTTTTTTGAGTATTTTTGAGTCATTTTTTTTGAGTATTTTTTTTTGATTTGATGGATCATGCATGTTGTAGTTGCTAAAGATATTGAGTGGATAAAGTGGGATAATGTAATAGAATTAAAAGCGACAATCTGTGTGCTTAAGTTAGATATACCAAAAATTCCTGACATCTAATTATTTGGAATATTTGTGAGCTTATGTGTGTCAGTTATGGAAAAAAGGTTGAAAAAATGTCTAGAAAATCTGTTTGCTTGTTATTTGAGGCGAAATAGTTAAGATGTACATGTTTAGGAAGATGATTCAGGCATTTCTTTGATAGCCCTTCTGACCATTCATTACCTACCCTGACATAAAATGTATCACTAGTCAGCCCCTTTGAGCCTAAAATAAATATCTTTCTTTGACACCCTATGATTCATTTGTTGTGCCATAAGTAATAATGGAAAAGTATTGGGATGAAAAGCGTGAAAAAGAAACAAAAAGAGAGTGAACAAATTTGATGCACCCCAATGAAAAATATGCAAAAGTATAAGTTTGGGGGTGCTTGTTATTTATAATACATATCATTCTCTCAAAAGAAAAGAGGGGAGAAACTAAAAAGGAAATCAAAAAGAAGGAAAAAGAGTTTGAATGAAAAGTGTTTATGGTACGTAATGGAGCCTAAATGCCTATTTTTACCTACCCCTGCCTAAGCCTACCTTACAACCCTTGAAAGTCCTGATGATTTTTAATATGTATGTATATGATTAGTGGAGAATAACAAGTAAACAGGTCTATTGCATTTGGGAAAGATGGAATGAAATTGACATGCATAGGTTAGATGTTTGTATTTCCATTGAACATGATCTAAGTGAATTTGCGAAATATCTAACTTGAAATTCTAGATTGTTGATTATTCATGCTATATATGTTCTAACATATTATCTCATCTTTCATCCATGATTTTGAAGAAGCAATATTATAACTATTTGATCCATCTCTTTAAGTCTTTGTCCGTTTTGTTTTATTTTTGTTTTGAGCTTTGCTCGAGGGTGAGCAAATGTTAAGTTTGGGGGTGTTTGATCGGTGTATTTTATATACACCTTTTGAGTCATTTTTAGTTAGTATTTTACTCATTTAATTTATGTTTAGTATAGTATTAGGGTTGTTTTTCTTTCTTTTGTGTCACAGCGGTCAGAAATGGAGAAAATGGCGAAAGAGAGATGAAATGAGCATAAATGAGATGGAACTGCACACTAAAAGGGCCAAGAAATGAAGCCTAAGAAGTTTCGGGAAATATAGAAGAAATTAGACGAAGACCGGACGAACAAAGGACGAAGAAACGAAAAATCCGGAAGAGTGTCGTCACCGGCGCCGACGCGGGATTTCTAAGTTTTTGGGCCGAATTTGACACATTTTCAGAGTCCAAAAGGGATAACTTTTCCTACCTACATATTCCTTAACCCTTTTCCATAACTTTTTCTAAAACCTTTACCTAAAAGGATTCAATAACCTTTCCTACCTACATAATCCCTAACCCTTTACTTAAAGGATTCTTGGTCTATAAATAGTCTCTACATCATTAGAAGAATTGATTCCACCCATTCTACATTCTACATCCACCATCCTACATTCCATCCACTATTTCATTTCATTCTTCATCCACCAATCCATCTTGTAAATATTCCACAACACAATCCTTGGATGCTAGAAGGCTTGGAGACTCGTTCTTGAGAATTTCTTTTCTTTCTTTTTGCTTTATTTATTTCAGTTCATGTATGGAGATTGTATTAGTTCTTAGCGTGACTATGACTAGGAGCTAATTACTTATTTAGGGATTTCCTTGTGATTCTCTTGAAACTCTTATTCATGAATTAATAAATTAGTTGATTTCTTCTTCACTTGTTTAAGATTTATTCAATAGTTGTTTTGATTGCTTGGTAATTAATTGATCACTAATTATCATAACTTATATGATTTCTAATCGAAAGCCAAAAGGGGAGATTGTGAATATGCTATAGTTGAATAAACACAGGTTTAAATCGTGGACGAAAGTACCCCGATACTTGTGTAGCTTAATAGGTTATTGCTCTTAATCCTCTTTTGTAGTCAATCTTGTCACCGAAAGGTAGAAGGGTTCTCCATTGGGGTTGAGTGTTTATATTACCTTAACGGGAGTATAAAACGGTCTAGTTAACCCGCTATCTTAACGTAGAAGAAGAAGTTAGTCTAATTGTATTAAGGTTTGAATATAGTGGATAGTTGATGATCTTGGAAGTACTAATTCTCCATCATAACTGATTTAATTCAAAGTATTTTTTTTATAATTAGTTTATTTCCTGCATTATTAGTTTAGAATTCCAACTCAATTAACGTTAACCAAATAGAAACTAAAGTATAGATAATCGGTACTTGAAAACCAGTCCCTGAGGACGATATTCGGTCTTACCTAGACTATATTACTTGTCACGACACGTGCACTTGCGTTAGTGTGTGCATAAATCGCGCATCAGTGTGCAGACTTGTTAAGTCACTTTATGGACTTAAACAAGCACCCAAACAATGACATGCGAAATTTGATCAAACAATGTTGGCAAATGGATTTAAGATTAATGAGTGTGACAAATGTGTTTACATTAAAAATACTCAAAATCATGAAGTCATTGTTTGTTTGTATGTTGATGACATTTGATAATGAATAAAGATATTGTCGATGTAAATGCTACGAAGCGTATGCTCGCTAGCAAATTTGACATGAAAGACTTAGGAGTTGCTGATTTGATCTTAGGATTTAGGATCCATAAAAAACCACAAGGTCTAGCATTATCACAGTCACATTATATTGAAAAAGTACTTGACAAGTTCAAGTATTTAAATTTCAATGTTGCAAAGACTCCAATTGATGTAAGTTTTGCACTTCAAAAGAATGAAGGTGAAAGTGACTCACAATTGGACTTTGCACGAGTTTTGGGAAGTTTGATGTATATTATGAATTGTACACGACCATATATAGCATGTGCTATAAGCAAGCTGAGTCGATTCACGAGTAATCCCAATTAAATTCATTGGATGACAATTAAACGAGTCTTGGGATATTTACAACACACCCAAAATTATGTTTTGCATTATAATAAATATCCCATAGTACTTGAGGGATATAGTGATACAAATTGGATCACCGGATCGTTTGAAGTTAAATCCACGAGTGAATATGTTTTCACCGTTGGCGGAGGAGCAGTGTCTTGGAAATCATCAAAACAGACATGCATCGCCCGCTCTACAATGGAATCATAATTTATAGCTTTAGACAAGGCCGGTGAAGAAGCTCAATGGCTCCGGAATTTCTTAGAAGATATTCCATTCTGGCCCAAACCTTTGGCTCCTATATGTATACATTGTGACAGTCAAGCAGCAATAGGTAGGGCAGATAGCGTAATGTATAACGGAAAATCTCGTCACATACGACGGAGACACAATACCGTTAGACAACTCCTCTCTAGTGGCGTTATCACAATTGATTCTATAAAGTCAAGAGATAACGTGGTGGATCCGCTTACAAAAGGCTTATCTAGAGAGGGAGTTAGTAGATCATCAATGAGAATGGGGTTAAGGCCAATGACAAGTCATCATGGCGGTAACTCTACCTAGCAGACTGGAGATCCCAAGAGCTAGGTTCAAGGAGATCAAACAAAGTTATGACTGACGGTTCAACATTGTCAAATAACTCAACCCATTCTCGGATGAAGACAATGTTCAGAAATAAGGATAAGACTTTATGGCTTGTTAATGAGTTAATAAAGCATTAAGGTTTTTTAATGGTTATCTAAATCTGACAATGTATGACCAGATAATGTGGCTATAGGGCCACATGTTTAGAAATCACCTTTGTGAGTGTTAAGTGTAAGCCGCTTTAAAGGGGAATGACAGTAAATGTCCATTCTCTATGCACTCATGAGACCAGACGGTGTTCATGACTGAAACGAACACAACCGTGAGAACCATAAACGGTTGAGGGTTGATTGTGTGTCTTATGTTGTCTAGGTATACAACAAAGTTCGACGGTTCAAAGATATCAAATCTACCGATTGATCGAGTATATCCGATATAAGTTCACTACGGAAAGTTCAAAGGGAAACCTACTTATCCAGATGCAGTCAATTCTCGCTTGTATATCACACTCGTCCGTAAATTCTTTTATCTTATAGCCATTCCCCATTCATGTGGGGGATTGTTGGATTTTGATATTGGTGAATGAGAAATGATGAGATGAAAATTAAAGGGAGTAAAAGACTCTTTTGTCCCACATCGGAAAAAAAGAAGGAAAGAGATGTGTATATATTACATTACACCTTCTCTAGTTGCTAAAAGGGTTGAGAGGGACTCGCGTCGTCGTCGTCGCTCGCTCGGCTCGGCTTCGGCTTTGGATTTGAATCGATTGATTGATAATCTTTTTAGACAAACGTTTAATTAATTAATTATTTAATTAAAAATAAATTCAAACGGATCGACCCAAGACCCGCGACCGACCCGTCCGATTTAAGTCCTTTCTTTTCGAAATTCCCTCCAAAATTTTGGTGAATATTCTGAATGGTTGCAAACATTCAGAATCAGTACCTCCAACAACTATAAATTCTTGTTTGTTCCAAGAATTTATCACTAATTCAATCAATACGAATTTCTTCATCTGAAAAATTCTCTCTTCCTAAGTCTGTGTGATATATTGTCGTTGAGTGGTTCGCTGCTACCGAAATTTGGAGTACTACTATTCTGGTAAGATAATCGTTTTATCCTGGGAGATGATATTCCATTAACCACGAGTACTGTGAGGGGAATAATTTCCTTAAGGACACACTTTGAACTAAGTGAGCTCGATTATATTCTGAAATTATTTTTTCTTATTCAAAACATATTCTGTTTATTGTACTGATTTCAATTAAATATTTTTTATACTGTGAAATCTGTTTTTACTAAGTATTTAAACAGATTGTGTTGAAACATTATTTTAATCATATACAGATTATTATACCAACAGAAATTAGTATAATGGTGAAGCAAGTAAGCAACCCCGCTAGCAGTTACTCTTCAGAGATATGGAACATCAAGCCGATCAACAGGCCCAAGGAGAGTTCAAGAACCCGGACTATTAAAATATGTGGTGCATCAGATAAGACTACTCTTCTTTTAATAGTAGGTTTTAGGTTTGAATTTGGGTATGAAAATAGAAAACACTTATGCGAATGGGCTTATTTGATGGAATTCGAATTAATCGGGTTCAATACGGGTACAGAAACTTAAAAAAATAAAAAACCAATAGAGAAGGCGTTAAGTGTCAGTGGTGAGGAATCCCACTTGAATCAGCCTTCCAAAAAAGATTAGTTTTAAAATCAACGACCCAAAAGCATTAAATACTGACTCTCTTTTTCTCTTATAAAGATGGCGGAGAATTTGGGAGAAACATAGTAAAGAAACTGAAAGCGCTTCGTTATCTCATTGGACGAACAACACTTTAGTCTCTCTACATTCTAGTTTGCCCGAAAAACTTTGGAGGTACTTTTTCATTCATGCCATTAGCTTGTGAAATGATGTCTCATTTTCGCTCGTTAATTATTTGGATCTGGTTTCGTTTGTTTTGGAACAGAACAGAGCATATTTTACTGGGCCTGAGAAGATGGCGTCCCCACAACTGCAGTTTATGACAAACACTGGAAATAGGACCCTTTCGAATCAGCCACTAATTGATGATATCGAATATGATCAGATTGTTGTACCCGATGTCAGTTTTCTTTTCCCCTCCCTCTGTGTCTTTTTCTCTTTCTTTTTTGTCTTATGTTAAACTTCACCTTTTTAACACTTCCTCTTTCCCAAAAAGAAATATTATATTTGATCTAATAAATATGTCATGCTCATCTAAGGTACTGTCAACTGAAGCTATGAACAGGTAATGTACTAGTTGCCATTAATTTCAGATTACTTATCTTATTTTACAGTCTCTTTATATACTGTGAGTTTGATTTTGATTTCAAATGTTGGATAATTTCTTGTTTTTTGGGGGCAAAAAGTCGAAATCTGTAGGCCCCACCCCCGGCCCGACGGAGATTTGTTTTTTAGTTTGCCTAGTTATGGGAAAAATTGTAGGACTGGTAGATGAAAAGTTACAGTCAATTTTAGGTTGGTGAAGATATCAAAGAAGTTGGGAAGTGTGGATTTCCTGATTTTCTTTTAAATGACTTTTATTGTATAGTGTATATATAGAATTTCCACTTTATTTTTACTATTTTTTAGTGAGCCATTTTCATCTGGCTGTTTTAGCCATTATTCAATTACTAATTCCAAAAGGTTTGTTGTCTGATTCTATATGGTACTTGCTACTCCCTACGTCCCAATACACCATTTGTGTCCTAAAATAAACTTTAATTATTTGATAACTATCATCTCTATTTTATTATTGTTGGGTCCCACTTAATTTTAAAAATGTATTTATTGCGAAGAACCCAATGTTTAGCCATTATTCAATTACTGGTACGTTGTTGTTGTTATATTTCCACCATAGTCCATGTTTTGTTTTGTAGCTATTCACACTTCCTAGTTACTACTGAACCCACTGATAAAAGACCTCTCAATTCAAAGACGAGCACAAAATCTGAGTTCACTGTGACAGTGTGACTAGATATTTTACTGGAGTTTTTTCTTGATACTGAAAATATGTGAATTATGTATCATAATTTTACTTCTGAGCTGGCGTTTTGAACGTTGTACTTCTGACTTTACTACCCGCCAATGTGATGAGTAATCACTTGAGTGATTTTGTTTCTTATCCATTAGTTACAGCTGGAATAAGTTTCTTCATTTTGTTGGAGTAAGTTTGTACGTAATCCGAGGTGTGAATCAATTAATGTATGTTCTTATATTTACAGAAGGGAAGCTGGAAGAACATATTTTCATATATTGGTCCTGGTTTCCTTGTTTCTATTGCCTATATCGATCCTGGAAATTGTAAGTCTTGGTAATGAATTTGGATTTACTGATCACATCTTTTACTTCTGCATGTAACTGTTTTTTCTCTGCACAATGTGTCTTG
Organism: Przewalskia tangutica; assembly: GCA_029844215.1. NCBI lineage: Eukaryota > Viridiplantae > Streptophyta > Magnoliopsida > Solanales > Solanaceae > Przewalskia > Przewalskia tangutica. Next base: position 11,411,864 of record CM056734.1, read on the forward strand.
CAGTTCAAACTGATTTACAAGCCGGAGCTCAGTACAAATATGGGGTGTGTATCTGCTTTTCTCTGTTCTTGTTAATCTAGTGTGCATATGTCTAGAGTAAACTTCAGGCGAAAATTAATTCATGCAGGAAATATTCTGCATCTATCAACAAAATATATATTGTTCTGCAAATGATTTTTTTCTAAGAGTTCCAATACCTTTAATGGAACTGTAATGTATTTGGTGAGACTTAACTTGGGATATCGTCTCACCAAGTTTCTTCCAGATTCATAGTGAATAACATGAAAGAGCTTGTTTATCTAAATAAGGGACTTTCTTACTCTTTTATATGTGAATTTAAGGATTCACTTAGGGCTGTTCCTTATCTATTCACTTTTTTCTGTTGATTGACATATACAATTATCTAACGAAACTTGTACATGTTTCACAGTTACTTTGGATAATTTTACTGGCTTCCTTTGCAGCTCTTGTGATCCAATCCCTGGCAGCAAATCTTGGGGTTGTTACAGGTTCATGATTTTTTATGACTTTATCTCCTTATCAGTCTAAGAAGCATTAGAGGGATGTTAGCAATGTACTCCTGGCTTCATTACAGGAAAGCATTTAGCGGAGCATTGTAGAAAGGAGTACCCAAAGGTTCCAAATTTCATCTTATGGGTCATAGCTGAAATCGCTATTGTGGCGTGTGACATTCCTGAGGGTATGTTTTCCCAAATCAACATAATTAAAACTTCAATCTTTCTTGATACAATCTCATAAGATGACCTTTCTTAGCATGCTTATTAGTCAGGAGGTTTACTATAGTCCTTCTGGTTCCACCTTGGTTTATAACGATTTTTCTCATCACTAATAGTCTGAGTAGAATTTCCTCAAATCTTCAAGGAAAGGAACAACACGTCTCTCATGCTGAAGTTATTTAAGCTCATTCACGTCAGAGAGGGCCAGTAACTTTAGTTTTAGTATTTTTCAGTTGTGTGAATGCCGAATCTAACATTAGGAAATAAAATATAACCAGAACAAATATGAGCATATGTTCAAGGAAAGCTAAAACTCATATTCTTGCGAAACTTATTATTTAAATGCACAACATGGTGCTTTAGGACGTTGATGCTAGAAAAAATGTTCTGCAAAATTAGCTGTAAATTACCAAAAATTTGAAAGGATCGAATAGCTTAGCCTTTTTTCGTGTTGAAGATGGACATCTGTTGAATTTCTGCTAATCCAGTGTTCTTTCAATTGTGCAGTTATTGGGACAGCATTTGCTTTAAACATGCTCTTCAAAATACCAATATGGTGTGGTGTGCTTATCACAGGGCTGAGTACCTTGACTCTACTTCTATTACAACAATATGGGGTATGTGTATATCATTCACTTCAAAAACCTATGCACTAGAACAGAGAGTCTATTTAAAGCAAATATCTCTATAACTATCCTTCTCTCTGATATAGCTAACAGTGAAGTGCACTAACATTACAGGTTCGGAAACTTGAATTCTTTATTGCGTTCCTTGTACTTACCATAGCTGTATGCTTCTTTGTGGAGCTTGGATATGCAAAACCGGACTCCTCAGAAGTTCTCCACGGGCTTTTCGTTCCTCAACTCAAAGGGACTGGTGCTACTAAGCTTGCTATTTCCCTTCTTGGTGCTATGGTTATGCCGTAAGTCTATATGGATGTTCTCTCTATTTTTTTTTTTGGATAATCATTCTACTATTGTCATAATGATAATTTTCACTTTCTGCAGCCACAATCTTTTCCTCCATTCAGCCCTGGTGCTTTCCAGGAAAATTCCCCGATCTGTCAATGGCATCAAAGTATGTTTAGTATTTAAAAAATGTCCTCATATCTTTTCTAATAATGAAAAACCTCCTCACGCATACTCATCAACCTAATAAAAGAAAACTCATTTCCTTATCTCAAGAGGAGCGTAGCGACTAGAAACTTAAATAGCATGAGAGAAAATTTTACTATCCTATGCTTGTCGATGTTAGTTGCGAATCAAGTAGCATCGTTCTCTCGTTGATGCTTAGGTGTCATGCTATGATACTATAAACACGTGTTGTCATTTTGTCTGGAATAGGTTCTCGGATCCATATTTATCTCAATAATTTATTAGTTCACTCATTGTATGGTTAGGCAAGTTAATCCTTGAGTAAGGTGGTCAGCAACCTGTAATATGTATGATTTACGTCATACGATGTGCTTGATTTAAAAGAAACTCCCTCCATCCCAATTTATGTGGTTTGGAGTTAACGGTCAAAATTAAGAAACTTTCGTAACTTAGACTATGCTACATAAATTGGAACAGAGGGAGTAGCTCATTTCTTGTTCTCCATTTTTGCTTTGTTCCCTGTAAAATCCAAGTAAGGCTTATTTGGGTTCAAATTGATTACCCTTAACTGTTTTAGTGTCATGATTTTTTTTTTGTTATTTTGAAATTCTGTATCCAATTATGTTACATGTGTGCTTGTTTGACAGAATTAGTGAAATACATTATTTTCAGGAGGCATGCAGATATTATCTGATCGAAAGTGGCCTGGCTTTGATGGTGGCATTTCTTATTAACGTATCAGTTATCTCAGTAAGTGGTGCTGTCTGCCATTCCCCTTTTATGAGCCCAGATGATCGGGAGAAATGTGAAGACTTAGACTTGAACAAAGCCTCTTTTTTACTCAAAGTAGGTGATACCATACTGCAACATCGTTGCTATTCAACTAAATAAAGCTACGCTATTTCATCCATTTTATAATGTTTTAAGTCTTCATGACAATGTTCTTTTTACGTTACCACTTACAGAATGTTTTAGGCAACTGGAGTTCCAAGCTATTTGCAATTGCTTTACTAGCATCAGGGCAGAGTTCAACAATAACTGGGACATACGCTGGACAATATGTTATGCAGGTAATCACATGCTATATCATTTTGTCTAATCATTTCTCATATTCTTTTTGACATTTAAAAAGCATAACATGATCGCCTGTGTTCTACTTTGTTAAGATCTAAGACTATTGACAATGGTCAATAAGGGGGTTGTTCCTATTCAAAGCACTTGGTTCCTACATATGTTAGTCTTATTCTTATGCAACTAACTTAGGGGAGTAAAAATTAAACTATTCAAAGTTGTGCAACTAATATTGTTTTCTTTAATTTACACGTCATATTTTATTGTTTCTGTAGGGTTTTCTTGATTTACGACTGAAGCCGTGGATTAGGAACTTCTTAACTCGATGCTTAGCTATAGTTCCAAGTTTAATTGTTTCACTCATTGGAGGCTCAGGTGGGGCCGGAGACTTGATCATTTTTGCTTCGGTAAAGTATTCTGTACTTGAGCCTTTCATACAGTTATTAGAAAACTGGCCGTCCTATGGAATTTTCTTCTGTGGTATGAAATTGGATAATGTAAACTTTACAAGTGGACTATTGGGGTCCGCGACTTGCCTGATCTGGGCCTACGTACCCTTTAATCCCCAAAGAGTTAAGAGGCCGCTCGAATCCACCACCATTTACACCATGCTCTTTGTTTATATGAAACACTGTAATGTAAACTAACCTTTTTATAGGGACTATTGAAGAGTTTGATAATTAGCATTCTTAAAAAGGACTATGGATTGGACTGACCACAGATTGGCTTGGTGATGTGGACTATTAAACATGTGCAATTTTGATTGGAAAACCCGGTTGTCATTTTCTATATATTTCTATTCTTATCATACAAATACATTATAGAACCTTATTGGGAAGGTGAAAAACTGAGCATATAATGTTCTTGAGATCAATAGTCAAGACATAATTAGTTGGAAGGTTTAACAAGTCCAAATTCTTGATACTTGTCTTTGTGTGTGTGTTTAGTTCAACCAGTTATTAAGAGGGGGTTTAGGGTTTTCCTGCCAAGTTAATTCTGACCCACAGAGTAATTAATATAAGGTTTTTACTGGAGTTGCTATTATTGCTAATGATGCAAACACGTTATCAAACTAAGGTCTCAGTTTTAACACTGCTGACAATGTTTTCATGCAACCCTGTAATGATTACGTTTCTTTTGAGCCGAGGGTCTATTGCAAACAACCTCTCTACCCCGCAAAGGTAGAGGTAAGGTTTGCGTACATCCTACTCCCCAGATTCCACTTGTGGGATTACACTTGGTATGTTGTTGTTGTTTATATTAATTCAAATATCTTATCTGTATTCTGCAGATGATCTTATCTTTTGAGCTCCCCTTTGCTCTGATTCCATTGCTCAAATTCACAAGCAGTAAGACCAAGATGGGTTCACATGCAAATCCAGTTGCGGTGAGAAATCATCCAGATGCACTTATTTAATTCCTGCACACTATCGTAGCACCAATGACAAATTACTAGAGTTACATGTGTAAAAATACTGATGAAAAGAGTGTAGCTTAATGGATAACAACTAATTACAAGAGTGTAGCAAGAACCCCTGATTTTACAGTGTCAAGGTTGGGTCAACTGTAGCAGATCCTTAGTCTCTATTAGTATAGAACTCTTGCTCTCTTGATCAGGATAGTCAACTTCTAATACAAAATTTGCAAATGTGAATGACAAATGCAAGAAGTTAGAAGATTCATTTTATCAGAAGTTGCATGTTCGGGAGTTCAAAAGGTAGGACAATGGGCTCTCCTTTCTTTGCATAACTAACTTAGGTCATAGTGCCCAATCACCTTTCTTGTTAGTAGTTTGAAAATCTGTCATGTGTATATACAATATCTGTTCCTATGCCAATTGCTTGACCAAATAGTTCTCTCTGCATTCTTCATTTATTTTCTCTGTGTAGCTAATTACTCATCTCGAATACTAGGAATGCTGTCCAACCTTTGCTCCATTTGACTAAAACACCTTTTTGTGCTTAAAACTTTTTACAGGTTTCAGCAGCCACCTGGGTTATTGGCACACTAATCATGGGAATAAATATATATTATTTAGCAGAAAAGTTAGTTACCTCTCTCAAGGATAGCCATTTAGGAAACGCGGTTAAGGTTCTTTGTGGAATATCAGGCGCATTGTGTTTGTTAGTTTATCTGAGCAGTATCTTATACTTGGCTATCCGAAAAAATAAGGAGGGCACACATCTTCTGGCGCTCACAGGGCAAGCAGGTTTACAAGTTTCTGAATCGAACAATCTACCTAGAGAGGACATTTTGTGCATGCAGTTGCCTCAGGAGAGGACCACCAATTGACATGCTTACTGAAGGATTAAAAGTAGCTGGTGTTGTGTACAATTCAGTTAGAACTTAGAACTCATTTCGTCTTAACCTTTTTTTATAGGCATTATTGCCTTTGATCCAGAGTTGTAGTGTTAGAATTAGTTTGAAATGAGGAGCCCCGTATAGACTTTTATACCGAGAGAACTGCTGATGCCTCCTGATAGGCCAATTATGAAAATAAAATTAGCTCTATTATCTGCTTCCTTGATCTTGAGTTTCATCTGTATTTCAATAATCTTGAATTTTTTTTGTAGTTGGTTTCTTTTCATTGTTAATCTTGTCAAAGGGTCTTGTGATGAGAAATCTTATGTTAAAGGCCAATAGTATGCAAGGACCGCTTAATAAAATTGGTGGCCAAAAGTCAAACCTTTATTAAATATATTCAATAAAAGTAACTTCTGATGCTTTAGATTTTGCCTCTGCTTAATTTGGGCTTTTGGAAATAGAGGCCAAAAGTGCTTTGAATGAGCTTCTGTAGCCTGCAGCTGTTTTATCATGACATAGCTTTGAGACATTTTGGAAATTGTGAATGATCATCATGAAGCTAGCAAGATGTCACATGGTTGAATCTTGTTTTGTACATGATGGTAACATTTATTTCTTTTTGCAAACATTCGCATTTTGTGCAGTATAAAGTTTGTCATATAACAAAAACTAGACTCGGGTTTTTGTATGTAATGCTTTAAACACCTTGAAGGCTTGAACAATTGCAGTGCTGTGCTCTGTGTCTAGTTTTCTGCCTTTTTCTGCTTAAGGTACGCTTGAACTAATCCATTTCAAATTTGATAACCTTTTGTTCCAGAACCCGACCCCCTCCTTCGACACCACCCCAAAAGAAAATAATGATGAAATTAGACACCCCCTACCCACCCCAGGGGCAGATGCAGCTTTCGCAGAGTACTTTTCATGTGGTGTATAATTTTTTTTTTTTAAAAGCTACTAAAATTGTACTCAATAGTAATATATGAAGCCATAACTTAAGAAATATAATGAGTGATTCAGTTCAATGCTAAGAACCCATTAAGCTAAAATCTTGGATCCACCCCTGCTCCAAGCACATCTTCTGTCCTTTTCTTTGTCTTGTTTGGTGTTGCTTCAGACAGAGCTGAATATTTGAATCAAATCAGTGCTGTTGTGAAGATAATTAGATTTAAATTTCATGTCTAGGTAGAATATTAGTCATTAGAAAAAGAAAATAAGTCCTTCACATTTTCCAAACATTCATCATCAGGATTGTTTCAAGTGTATAGATATTATTTTTGACCAGAACATAAATAATCTCCTTTTAGGTTATGATATAAGTAATATCGTCTATCTCCTAACTGAAGAGCTTCATCACGATCACAAGCATTCATTGTAAGTGAATCTTGATTCCAGTGATATAATATGTGTTAGGTTAGCTTTTCAAATTTGATTTCTGGAATGGTGTATAGGTTTTTTTTATCTATTGTATTCGATACATAAATAATGATTTATATAAGTAAATTACAATACCGCGTCCATAGCACTATCCTCCATTGAATTGTTTGGTAGCTAGGCAGTGATCCCTCAAGATTATAGAGAGAGACATATATTTCTTAGCAAAATCATGAATTCGTTAACATTTTCTTTTATTAACACAATGCTTTTGTTGACGATCCTTTACTCCAACAACATTTAGGGTTTCTTGAACAATTGATATCGCACAAGTGTTTGGGTGGATTGACATACATGTAAATTGCATATTATACATAAAATCGTTTACACACATTCATCACATGAAACTTCTCCTACATTTAATGCGAGTTAATGCGGTGAATCTTTCTTATGCCTATATAGAAAGACAAATAACAGATGATTAAAAACTAAACATAAACGGGTAAAATATGGGATGACTTACAAATTCCAAAAAGATATACTCAATTGATCCTCTAAGTCCATGATTGTGTGTGTGAGAGGGAGATTATGGCGATGAACTCCACCATGAGCAAGTGAGGATGTGCAATTTCTATTTTTGAGATACGTGTACAAAGTTACTTTGGAGATTTGAAAATGAGAACGAGTAACTTGTAAAAAGGAAACAATATATACAAAACGTAACGGGTAATTATTGAGTTAAGTGAAGAATGTTTTAGTCTTTTTATCTTGCATTGAATAATAAGTCAAGGATACATTGATACTTTTACCTTGACGGATTGTTCGATGGATGGTTCAAGGGTATATTGATCTTTTTATCTTGACGGATCCCAAATTTATTTCCAAATACAAATCCCACCTGTTTCCCCTCTTATATATATATCAGCATTTGCTGTATCTGAGCTGCATTTTCTTCCTCGGGTGTTACTTATTTTGGGGTTCTTGAGAGGGGGAAATTGATATAAGTTAAGTTCTTGGGGCGTTGAGATTGAGGGCGAGTACAGCTGTGAAGATGGCTTCTTCTTCTTCTTCACAAGAAATCGAGGAAGGGTTAAAGGATTATGGGATTAGGCTAATCAATCCTCCTTCTTCAATTGAAGCGCTGCTCAATCTACTTGATGTAAAGATTCAATTTTTATCTATTTCTTGTTCTCTACATATACAAAGTGCTAGCTTTATCTGTGTTTTTTATTTCCTCTTTTTCTGTGTTGTGATTTTAAATTGCTTTGATGTTGACAAGGGTAAGATTTTTTGAGGGGAATGGTTGTTTGTCAATTAGATAGATTTGGTGCCTAGCTTTTCTTCTGTATCAGGATGTTTTTTTTAGGTCTGAGTAGAAACTTTTTGTTCTTTAACCTATTAAATGACATGGTGTTAAATCAGAATTGGAGGAATTGAAGTGGTAGCTGTAGTTTTAGTGTAATGATTTTGGAATTAAAATCAAAAGGAGGATCATTTTTTAATAGATGAAAACATGAAATTCCACCGTAAGAGCGATTTCTCCATGTTCGCGACTTAATCTTTATAAACTGGCTTTGTGATTTCTTGAAGCTGTTTACTTGTGATCTGTAATTTATAGCAGATGCAAGTTGATTCCTTTATCCTTCTTGTGTCTTTTAGAAAGTAGAATCTGTGTTGATAAAGGTAGGTCAAGCCCCTGCCGATACAATGAAAGATGCCCTTCGACCAGTAATGAGAGCTATGGTCAGTAATGAACTTTTAAAGCATGCTGATGCGGATTTCAAAGTTTCCGTTGTATCTTGTATCAGTGAGCTTTCGAGAATAACTGCCCCGCAGCAACCTTATGATGATGGACTGATGAAGGTATCCAAGATATAACATTCTAGTTTGTTGTTCTGTTTTCCTAATACCCACACACATATAGAGATAGAGAGAGAGCCACACGAACTAGATTAGCTAATTCCATTTGCTCAAATTTTGTATCTATTAACTACTGTTTTCACATGCGTGTATTGAAAAATCTCAGGAAATTTTCCAACTCACTGTAAGGGCATTGGAAGAGTTGTCTCATCGAGGCCGCAGTTATCATAAGGCTGTGAGTGTTCTTGAGACTGTGGCAGCTGTCAAGGCCTGTATGATGCTGCTGGACCTTGAATGTGATGTTAGTTATACAGATATTCCAGCTGTTTCTCAGAATCATCAGGTAACTTAGCAAATTTCCCCTCTTGTTTGACTGTTACATAGAGTTGTGGTTTTATTCTTTCAAGCAATGAGTTTAACCTCCTTCAGAATAACTTAGCAAATGTTTCTCAGGATCATCGTTAAGCTTATATTTGGTTAGTGTGTCAAAAGTGTTTTTCCTCTGGTTACAAATTGTATGTTTGTGTAGGGATAATTGAGATTTGAGAACTACTGTTAGAGAAACATTAATTCCAACTAATTGTTCAGTATTGGAATGACAATAACCTGAATAGAGTGATACAGAATTATATAGTCGACCTCCACCCTAGCTAATACGGGATTGAAGTGCAGGCGCTGAAGTGCCACTGTTTCTGTGTAATTCAAGCGGTTCTGGTTTATCTTATCTATTTATGCAAAATACAATTACCATTTGATATTCGTTCCGGTGTTCACTAGCTCAAAGGTGGTGAACGGACATAAACTTTAAACTGTCCGCTTAGCTTTTCTTGATACTTATGTTCTTGTACATCTTTGTTTGACACATTTAAGCATGCCGGTGATCGTTTGACATAATGCCATTTTCGTCTAGCTAATGATTATAAGGTTATCATGTATAAGTTTTCTCTGATGAATGCTTATCTCTGATGCTGTATTTTTCTCAAGGCCTGACCATCCTAATGTTGTATTTACAAGCATGAAAGAGATTTTGACTCTGCTCATTGAAAAGTGATGAAATCTCAATGGAGCTTCTTCAGTCCCTTCTTGATAGCCTCAGAAAGGAAAATCAGACAATAAACCTCATCCTATTGATCTTCCGTTAATCATGTTTCTTTAGTGCTTTTTCTTGATCTTTAATACTGTACAGATCTGTTCACCTATCTCGTCAAAGTTGGGAGAGAAGGTCCTGAAAGAATGTGTTTCCACTGTTAGACCTTGTCTTCTAGAAGCCCTCAAGTCAAGAAGCATGAATCTTGATGATTATGCTGAAATAGTTTCCTCAATTTGCAAAGGGAGAAGAAATGGTGCGTCCTCCTCATGACTATCTTTTGTATGCATCTGTTCTTTGTTTTCTCTTGAGGTGTTGAATGAAACGGTTTTAATATGATCCTTTTTGCTAAATAATGTAGCTTCAGTGTCATGTCTCTTTTTACTGCTAATTATCAAAATATGCTATTGAATTGCTACTGATTAATAAAATGCTCCTTATAAGTGAAAAAAACTATTGGATTACTTCTCCGTTTTTGCTAACATTAGTTTTATTGTCAGGCGGAAAATGAAAATGTGATTGATGCTGTAAAAGTTGGTCCATCTGCTGCTGTTATCTGTGAGACACTGCTGGAGGATGGGACACCTTTAAATATTCAGATGGAGCAGCTAAAGAATACTGGCTGCCGGCGTAGGGCTAAGAAGAAAGAGAGCAGCACAATTAAGGATGCCGACCTGGCAGATAAGAGAAATGGCTCGCTGCATTCAGCTCTCATTGGGGATGAACGTAAGGGCACAGCAGGTAGCAAAAGAAAACCACGTCAGAGCTCAAGGAAGAGCGGGTCTGTTCCGAAAGGTGATGTGGAAACCATTGGTGGTACTGATTCTGAGGAGTTATCAGTGCAACAAGTTGATGAAAAGAAACAGAAGAATGACAGAGCTACAATTGAGATTCAACATATAGAAGAATCAGGAGATGAGGTTGAAATGAAAACTTCCTAGAAGTTGCTATCTCTAGATCTGTGCTCATAATTTTTTTCAAGCACAAATTTGACAATCACTTTTCTTTTTTTTACTTCTCCTTTTGCGCTTGTGGGTTCTACAGAAGATTAAACTATCAGTTGGGGATGAAAATCTCTCCAGCAAACTTGTCAAAACTAAGCGCCGGAGGAAGCTTGCCTTGAAAAAGGATGAGGTACTAATATAGCAATTTTTGAAGTACAACTGTAACCCTTGTTTCCATATCTGCAAAATTTGCAGAGTTTGCTTGTATTCACGTAGTATTGTTGAAATGTAGTGGCTTGTTGCCAAATTCTGTGACTTCATTGATTTTTCAAAAGGAATCCAATCACAGCAAGAATAAGTTATAAGCTGTTTTATCCTCCTTGAATTCGGAGAACGGATTGAAACTAGTTTTAGTTTAGGCCCTACTGCGTTCAATTTATCTGTTGTTCGAGAGTGTTTTCATGTCTGAAGAGTTTATGGTTCCTAATTGTTTCATTCAGGATTCTAAAAGGCGTCGCTTCACCCAAAAATATGGAGAAGAAATGGTTGGTATCAGAATAAGAGTTTGGTGGCCATTGGACTAAGTGTAAGTTCTACAAAATGTTGTGTCTGGACTGTCACACTACTGTAAATTTGTAATACTAATTACAGATCCACTCTCATCCCAGCACTTTGCATCAACTTGATTGCTTCTGTTGTTAAGTTTATCGTCTATAAAATTGACCTGTCTGCTAGGCTGTCGGCTAAGAATCTGTTTCATTCCTTTGACGTGTGCAGTATCAGAGCACATCCTCAATTCCTTCTACCAAATTGACTTTTATGGTGTCTTGAATATGGAATAAAGAAGTCTAGCTAAAACAGTGATAGATCTCATAGAATCCCTCTAAGAATATGAGGGATGTTCTTTCGGTATCCTATAAATACTTTTGCCTGCACCTTCTTGGTTCTATATCAATAGTACACATACCATCTCTATCTGTCAAAAAAAAAAGTCTAGCTAAAGTTTTTGATATTAAGTTTCCCTTTGCAGGTTCTATGAGGGTGCAATTTCTGCGTTTGATTCTGTGAAAAAGAAGCATGAGGTGATGACGTTATTATCAAGCTTCGTGCGCTGCTTTTAATTAATCTCTTTACAGTTTTCTTCCCAGTATATTATAAACTTTTCAGTTTGCAATGTCCTGATATATGCACTTAATAATGATGACAAGAATCTATAGCATTCCGAAGTCTCAAATGTTCTACATCAGTAGTCAGTTTGAACTTTGAATCCATTTTCCTTCTCAATTGAACTTGAGACAAAATCCAAAATCCAAAATTATATTTGTTATTATTCTCCTACGGTCCTACCATTGCCAAAATATATGCAAGTCCAATTGATTCCATCTTCCTGCTAAGTAATCTTGAGGCAGAGGTTGACTCCATCTTTCTGTTAAGTGAAGTAGAGGCAAAACTATTTACTGAACCAAATATAACCACTGCAACAGAAGTTCCTTTTACCTATTGGTATGACCTCACACCGGCTAAAAGACCTCTTTCTCGAAGACTGTTCTCGTGTTAAAACTGCACAACTGGGAGTAAAGTAGTGATTTTAGCTGAAGTTTTTCAGTTGACTGATGCTATTTGCTGTTTTTTCCTTGTTTAGATCACATATGATGATGGTGTAATTGAAATCTTGAATCTGAGTAAGGAACGGTGGGAGATGCTTGAAGACAATCCATCTGACAAGGTGCTTTCCCCATTTGATACTGTGTTATCTCAACATTTTCAAGTTATCATTGACATTGCATCTCTTTGTGATATGATTCTTTTGGATGCATTCTGTGCAGAAGCATGACGCAGAGTTTCAATGCAATGCTGTTTCATCTGTTCCGTGAGTATTGATTTCCAAATTTATTTTGTACCATGGACATATCCTAGAACTCTACACTCTTGACTGCCGTATTTACTTCCACCTACTACTTTTATGTTAGAGATTGTATTTCACATCACCTTGATAGGTCAATTATTGTCGGTATGATGGTTATTGATTGATGAACTTGAGCAGATCCACGAAGAAGAAAGCAAAAAGAACCTCCTCAAAAAAAAAGGAACCCGGAGTCTCGTCATCCAAAAGGTTGTTCTTTTGTTGTTGTACACTTCTCCCTTTAGTATTGCTCTCTGAAGTGAATATTCTGAGGGTTTTGACAAGCAGGTTTTCTATCTTCAGGTAAAAAAGAAATGCTCGAAAGAGTGACATTGATAAGAAGAATGATGCTACTGAGTTTGGTTGCAAAACGAGCAGTGGAAAAAAAGAACTTGTGGACAAGGAAGATAACGCTATCACACAGAAGCAGTAATCCAAAACTTATTTAGTTGCCTTAGAGAGCTCATTGACGCAAGAAGACCATCAATCTGACAAGGTTCTTTCCCGTCTGATACTGTTTTATCTCTTAAGATATTTTTTTAAAATTATCATTGGCATTACATATTGTTGTGATACGATTCTTTTGGATGCAATATGTACAGAAGCATGAAACAGATCTTTAAAGCAATGCTGTTTCAGCTGTTCCGTAAGTGTTGATTTCTAAATTTCCTTGTAACCTTTGGACATATCCTAGTTCTTTACATGTTCTTGACTGTCGTCATTCGTGTTTACTTCTATCTACTACATTTATGATAGATATTATATTTAATATTATCTTAATATGGTTATTGGTTTATGAACTTGAGCAGATCGACGAAGAAGAAAGCAAAAAGAACCTCGATAAAAAAGGAACGCGGAGTCTCTTCATCCAAAAGGTTGTTCTTTTGTTGTTGTACACTTTTCCGATAGTATTGCTCTCTGAGCTGAATGTTCTGAGGGTTTTGACAATCAGGTTTTCTGTCTTCAGGTCTAAAAGAAAAGCCCAAAAGAGTGACATTGGATCCCTGGACATTCCAATTCCAGATAGGACGAATGATGCTACTGATGTTGATTGCGAAACGAGCAGTGGCAAAAAAGTTGTGGACAAGGATGATAACGGTATCACACAGAAGCAGAGATCCAAGACTTGTGAAGTTGCGTTAGAGAGCTCACTGAAACTTGAAGACCATCTACCTGACAAGGTCCTTTCCCTATCTGATTTTGTTATCTTAACATAGTTTCAAATTATAAGTGGCATTTTATATCTTTGTGATACAGTCCTTTTGGATGCAATATGTACAGAATCATGATGCAGTTCTTCAAAGCATTGATGTTTCATCTGTTCCGTAAGTATTGATTTCTAAATTTCCTTGTAACCTTTTACATACCCTAGTTTTCTAAATATTGTTGACTGTCACTTCTATCGACTGACTTATTATAGATATTGTATTTACTATCACCTTCATATGCCACTACCATTGTTGTGACATGATATGGTTATTGGTTGATGAACTTGCAGATTGACGAATAAGAAAGCAAAAAGAACCTCTTCAACAAAAGGGGAACGCGGAATATCTTCATCGAAAAGTTATTTTTTGTCGTACACTTTTCCCCACAGTATTGCTCTCTGAAGTGACTGTTCTGAGGGTTTTGACAAGTAGATTCTTTTCTCAGGTATAAAAGAAATGCCCAAAAGAGTGATGTTGAACCCCTGGATATTCCAACACCTGATAAGATGAATGATGCATCTGATGTTGGATGTGAAACGAGCAGTGGGAAGAAAGAACTTGTTGACAAGCAGTGTTCTAAAAAACGGCTGGGACGGCCGCCTAGGCGCTAGGCTCCCCCAGACCGTCCCGCCTAGGAATCCCGCCTAGGAATACATTCCGCCTAGGCCCCCGCCTAGGCCCTAGGCGCTAGGCGCCCAGGCTCCGCCAAGCCTCCGCCTAGCGTCTTTTAGAACATTGTTGACAAGGAAGACAATATGATCACAGAAGATGAGTCCATGACTTCAAAAGTTGCCTTAGAGAGCTCATTGACGCAAGTGCACTTGCAGCGTTGTCAAAACGAAGGAAGCTAAAATATAAAGATGCTGAAGTTTTGTTTGGGAAAAAGACAGTACTCATTATTCGTTATTAGTTATAATTTGAAAGTTTTATATCATTATTGAATCACATAGTAGCTTTGAAAGCTATGAGATCCTTAGTTTGTTACAGCGGTTTATTTGAACGGAGAGCTGGAAGATTCTACATTTTCACAGGTTTTCGGAATCTAAATTGGAGTTAATTGTCAAGCAGTTTTCTATGTCTTGGTAATGTTTTATCATTTATGTTTTTCATGACATTCTAAGGTGATTTATGAAGATGGTGATCAAGAAATGCTAAATCTTGCAAAGGAACGCTGGGAACTCGTTGACAATTTATCAGTTCCTGTGGGTTCCTGCCAGGCTTATCTTTTCCCTTCTCTTCTGTACTTTCTGTTCTGTACTTGTCTTTATTTGCATGACTTATTTAATGTATGTATTTCAGAGCCACAAGATTGTTCCTGGTCCAAGTGATTTGTCTGACATGTAAGCTTCATTCAACTCACTTCTCATTCATGGCAAGTCATTGGATGATTTAGAATGCTGCTTGTAAAGTTGACATGATCAAAGTTTTGTTCTCAGCTTCCTGTTTTTTCTAGATTGCGATTGTGAGAATGAAATGTCAACTGAGGTGCAACTTTTACAGTTGGCATCTCATTGGTTACTATTATGTCTGATTGAGAGTGAAATATTAGCATCAGAATTATAACTTAGATCATTGTGACATGTTGGATAACTATAGATACTAGAGCAAGCCACGTTTTCCCTTTGTTCTCTCACATAGACATGCATATATCTGCAAGTCTCTGACTGAAAATGTCACCCTTTTTTTTTTCCTTTCTTCCTTTTTTCCCTTTGGTAAAACATTCTCGATTGATTAGGTGTCCAAACTTTATACATTTGCATTTCCTATTTCACTTGTTTGTTTCTCTTGCCCTGTTATTTGGTGTCCTCATTTTCAGATAAGCTACCCTTACACATCTGGCTTCACCTTTAGTTGGAAGTTTATGTTATATGCATTTAATATTATATGTTCAATGCATGATGCATCAGAACAGTGATACTTGTATCCAATCATTTTTTTTTTTGATGAAGTAAGAACTTTTTATAGAATAGACATCAAGAAGATGCAAGAAGTACAAAAGAGGGGGAACGAGTCAGCTTTGATACAAAAATGTGCTAAGCTAAAGCAAATGAGCTGACAAATCAAAAAAGTTAATAGGGCAATCTACAGGGGCTTATTGCCAATAAGATAGTATGCAAATCATGTTGCAAATGTGGATTCTTAAGTGATGCATCCATAGTTGAAAGTATCCTAGCAAGCTTCCGAGCTAAAAATGATGCCCTTAAAGTCCAACCAATTATATTAGAGCCTTCAGTCAGTTACTTAATATAATCATATTAAAAGCTTTCTTTAGACTCCTCCCTTTCAATAGAATGAGATATTTTCTTTTTTAGTTCCTCTTATAAATGAAACCTTCCTGTTCGTTTTTGGCAAAATTATTCCATTCATAGACCATCATCCAGAGGATGCAAATGAGTTACAAAAATAAGATTAGCTCTTCTACAGAACCACAGTTCTCCTAGCACAAATTTATGGAGCTTAGCAAGTCCAAAAAACTTCGGAGTTATTTACATCAGTCACGTTACACCATGCTAAAAGGTCCGTCAAGCAGATACCTTTCATGATGTGGTAGGGAGTTAAAACCTTCCTTCTCATTTCCTGCCTTCTTTAATTTGTTTATAGAATTACTGACAAACACCCTCCCTCATTTTTTAAAGAAAACAAAAAACATGAAACGTTATACTTTTTTTTTTTTTGAAAAAGGTAACAGTATTGGATACAAGTATCCATCAGAACATATTACTGGGACGCTTTTAGTAATGCAAAAACAAAGTCACAAGGACCACTATGTTTTCTTATGACCTTTAGGATAGATACTATGTCACATTTTAAAGTTTATAAATTTTATGTTATACTTCAAAGCTATTGCTTTCTCAAGTATCTGTTGTGAAACAATTTTAGTGGTTGACAAGTATTACGTAGTTGTTAATGTGCAGGCGCCTTGGTTGCATTGTCGATTCATATCGCCAGATAAGGAAAAAGAAGAAGGTGAGAGTACTTGTGTGGAAGCTTTCTGGCTATGATATACACATCTTTGTTCAGATCTCTTTCTAAGATCATGTTGGAGTTAGTTATATGAATCCTCACTATCTATTTCATTCCATTTGGACGCATTTTAATCCAATATCTGTTTTGGGGTTTGCTCTAGTTTGCTGATCACAAATAATCAATAATCGTGGTCCTCTAGAGTCGGAGGTTCTTTACAATTTCTACTCACATACAGATCTCAAACAGGCTGAAAAGACGAGCAAACATTATATTCCATACTTTCATGATTAAGCCATGTTTGCTCTTATATTTTCTTAACAAAGTCCACTATGCTAACACCCTTTACCAAGAGACTCCCGTTGTCCATATATCCTCAATTTCTTCCTCTCCAATATTGGTTAAAGCAGAAAATGGTCCATTTGTGAATGATGACTAAATGATGATCCAAGGAGCATTGAATGCTTGTCAATATGCTTGATTGGCTAAGATGATGTATAGTGCTGCCCTTGTATGGCAGCCAATAGATATAAAAGAATGCCCAAATTTTCACACTTCCTCACACCTTGGCTGCTTGATCCCCAAATAACGTTCCATTTGTAGGTGATTGCTGGATCTTTATCCATGGAATACCTTGTGTTGTGGTTAGTTGATAGTGCTATTAGTGCGGTCTACTGCATTTTTTCATGTTGAGTCTATGTGCTTTTTCATTCCTAATAAGGTTGACGGAATGTCATGTTGCTGAGCTATACAATTGGACAAATCTTTATTTTCATTGAAATCAATTGACTTCCTTGGGGAAGTTGTCATACCTTTCAAATGCGTTAACATTCTTCCATAACAAGGCTGCCTTTCATCGTGCAAATTCAACAAGACTTACCTGCAATTCTTCAAACCTCTATTTTGGAATAACATCCAACCTTTTCACGTTACTAAAATCAGTGAAATCACAGGAAGAATGCACGTGGCTGTCAAATGCATTAGCATTTTCCTATCTGATTTGACTCTTGTTCATAAATTGAGATTCAAATTATTGTCCCTCCTTTTATAGTTTTTTTTTGGGTGTGTGTGTGTGCGTGTAAAGCAAGGCCCCCATTTTGTAGTTCATGCTACAAGTTTAGTAAAGTGGTTTATCTTTAATCTTTGAGTTCAAGTAAGAGTGCAGACCCTAAGTAAACCAGGGAGAGAGTTCACATTGCTACTGAATAATGTCGATTGTTCTTATGGAAAATTTTATGGAAAAGAAGCAGAAAAGTTGTATTTATGTAATATCGAGGGAGAGGCAGAAAAAGTGTCTTTATATAATGATGAGAGAGGCAGAAACAAGTATTTTCATATAATGTTGAGGAGGCAGAAAAAGCTGTAGTTATCTCACTGTTGCAATAGTCTGCTCATGAGACTCTTGAGAGTTATGGAATAAGCAATTCAGTAGCTGTTTTAATTGGAAACTTCTTCTACCACTGCACTTGGCAATTCAACTGTGGGAAGTTCAATTTGTAAGTATAAATAACCTTACTTTCCAATTCATTTCCAAGTCATCTAATGAGTAGATCTTTTTATGTTCATCTTAAACTACTAGGGTCAAGAATCTAGTTGTGTGTGTCTTTAATGCTTCATTGAGATTCTCTAAGGATAATAATAAGCAAAGTAAACCGTGGAAGTTCAATTTGTAGGTGTCAACAAGCTTACTATCCTATTCAGTTCAAGCATCTAATTGATGGGTCTAGTTATGATTATCATTTGTCTTTAACTTGAGTTAAGACAATGTAGTCATATGAGTCTTTACTAGGAGCAATAGAACACTTCAACAAACAACCTTTGAGGCCTCTAAAGATAAAGAAAGAAAAAAATTCAAGTCAGGGTAGAGCATGCTGCTAGTCCACATATGTTTACCTTGTCCTATATTCCCACGGCCTAAATTAGAGTATGAGACAACCTTTGAGATTTGTGGTGACGTGATTCTTATTTCAAATATATAACTTAGTTATTTTTTCCATCCTTTTATCAAACAATTTTTATTTGTGTATTTAGTTAGACGTTCTCGCATTACATGTATATTTTTCTTTGTTTTCATAGCGCTTTTCTTGCTATGGCTTGCGCTTTTATTGTGCTTTGCACTTAAAGTCCCAACAGAGTTTGGCGCTTTTCATTTTTGACTACTCTGTTAGATACCTTAATAGATAGGGCTAGATATCATCCTTCTCCTTGCTTCTGCTGAGTATCTTCATTTGATGAAAGTATATCTCACCTATTTTATGATATCCTGGTTTAAGATTTTCTAAAGAACTTTCTCTGCTGTTACATCATATTTTCACCTATTTTATGGAGTTGATAATAGTTTTGGGTATAATTTGCATGAGTTAATATCATTCTCCATGGACTGAAATGTGTTTCACTTTATGCGACCTATTTTCTCTACATTAGTAGTGTCAATTTCTTGAGCAGGCTTTGAATGTTGATGATGATGTGCCGGTGCTACCTCCTGGTACTGAAAGCAAGAAGATCGTTTGCAGCAAAGCAAAGTTATGTTGGGTAAGTTGGTACTTTAATTATAGTCCAGTACTAATCCTTGGCTCTTTCTCTTCTCTTCTATAGCCATCTTATTTTCTTAGGGTTTGTCACTTTGCCATCAAACTGCTGTTACATTGTACGCTGTCATCTCCTTCTAACTAAACGTAACTTTTGCAATATCTAAGCATTAAGATCCAATCACCTTATCTGAAAGAAATAATTTCTGAAAGAACGAAATAGCCCTTCGTTGTAATTAAGACTTTCAAAAGAGAAGTTATAAGCGGAGACATACGCGTTCACCTGAATTTATATTTCCTCAGCCTTCTTTGAAGCTCAAACTGATTCTAAATGTAAGTTCTCCTAGGCATTAATTTATGATAATTGGTTTTTGTTATATCTTCTACTTTTGCCTTGCTAAATTAGTCCTTTTCACCCTGCACGGTAACTATTTTGGTTTCTAAAAGTGTTCAGAGTGTCATCGTGAATGGAAAACTGCAGAAGTTTAGATGACAAAGTGCAACCTAGAAGCTTGCATGGCAAAGTGATAGAAATTTCAAAAACCTAATCTGAGTATTTATTTCATAACACCTGTCTATGCTCGAAAATTTGGCAGGGCAAAGCAACTGTTGATCCGACTCCTTCAACATTGTAAGTTATTTATATCACATTTAGACCCACATATAAATGGAATTCGAGGTGAACGAAGTATTTTTTTTATGAAGGACCATGCAGCAAAATTTAACTCCAAAAGGAGTGCACCAAAATAAAGGGATCAAGGTTGAAGTTTCAGAATCTGGGGTAGAGGGAAATCCAATGAGTTGGACAACACCTATAAAGGTGTCCCCTGAAGATGATGATGAATGCAGTGAGCTGGTGGATGTGCATGGCTATAAAGTGAAAGTGAGCAATGCTCCTATACTTGCTGCTATTTTTGCCAAGTATGGTGACATCACTGTCAACTGTCAAAATAAGTCACCTACTGTCAGAGCTTCCCTTCTTGTTGTGGTTAGTGATGTTGTCAGGCGGCTGAAAACCAGTGATGTTAATTCTTCTTCCATTAAAGCTATGAAATGTGTAGTCTCTGATGCTGCGGATGCCAAGCTTGATGTAACTTGGCTGCAGCAGTATCTGGATGAGATTTCCGAAGAGGAAGATATGGAGGAAAAGTCTTCCTATCTAATGGCGTTAAGCGAGGCTACCATGCTCGTCTCTAAAGCAGCTAAAGAGGACTTGGTAGAAAGGAACAGGGAGGTATTAGCAGCCGAGAAACAGCTCAAAAAGGCTGAAAGGCGCAGCAAGAGGCCCAAAACCGAGCAGGAGAGGCAAAAAGGTCTGTCGAAGTATTTGACGTACTGGGTAAAAAAGTTCAGCAGGACATTAAGGAGGCTAAGGATCAAGCACAATATTGGCTGATATATCTTCTTGAAATTTGCAAGTCATCCCATCTTTTACCCCGTTATGTATACTTTTTAATCATCTATTATTTGCCTTTCTATATAGACATAACAAAGCTTCACCATATTACCTCGTATTAATGTAGGAGAATTTTCATTTGATGAATGTGCATAAATGATCTTGTGTGTGTAATGCTATGCAATTTAAAACTAGCTTCTTTAAAATATTATTCTTATTTTAAAAATAAAGATATGAAAAATCAAATATCATACAAAATAAAATAACATCATAGATAAGTTTGAATTTTATAAAAGTAGGTCAAGTTGAGCAATATGGGTTATGACCCATCATTTTAGCCTATCTTGACCCGCTCATCTTAACTTATGTAAGTTTTGAGTGGGTTAGACATTGGTCCATCTACAATTACAGCCCAAACGACTCATCTGTCACCTCTAGTTGCACGTGCATCTGAGCTATGAATGTGTTGGACACTTGTGTCACTTGCAAGTAAATCATCTCTTCTATTCTCCAAACATGTAGATATTTTATATATATGAATTTAATAACCCAGTCCATGAATAACCTCAAAGAATTTGTGAAATAATTGATTAGAGACAAAATCTACAGAGGTATAGGTACACTGATTTGGTTCAAATCAATTGAAATTCTCCTTTAACGATGTAAATTGGAGAGATACATATCAAATTCATTGCAAATAAAAAAAGATTACTAGTGACTTTGCCTGATATAAAATCTAGCATGAGAAGTACAAACAAAAAAATATGGAGTAACACTAGAAAAAGGAGATAAGAAAAGAGATAATTATTGGTTTGAATAAAATCTAATTGGTATTCTTTAGGGTATTTATTCTTTTATATCAAGTCTTAATGATACTTAATTGACTTACTTCTTTTGAAACATCGATCAACCCATCAATATAAAAGGACCAATGTACCCTTAAAGTATTCATCGAAGAATTCGTTAAGATAAAAGGATCAATGTATCCTTGATGGATTGTTCGATGCAAGATAAAAAGACTAAAACGAATATTCTTTGCTTAATAATTATCCGTACATTTTGTATGTATCGTTTCTCTTTTACAAGTTACTCATTCTCAAATCCCCAAAGAGAATTTTTACAAGTATCATGAAAATGGAAGTTATATACATCTTCACTTGCTCCTGATTCATGGTGGAATTCATTGCCGTAATCTCCCCCACACAATAGTTATGGACTTGAAGATCGATAAACTATATCTTCTTGATTACCTCGCACGCGCATGTAGTGCGCGCCATGTGCACTCCGTGAGTGGCACGTGCATCCGTGCATGACACGTGCATCAAAGTTATAAAGGTGTATTGGACACTTATGTCACTTGCAAGTATAAACCTTTACAACAACAACATACATAGTGGAATCCCACAACGTGAGGTCTGAAGAGGGTAGAGTGTACACAGACCTTACCTCTACCTTGTTAGGTAGAGCGGTTGTTTCCGAGAGACCATCGGCTTAAGACAGATCATAAGCACAAGCAAAGAATAAAAAAATAAAGCAATATGAAAATGCTGGTATCAAAAGCGAATAAACTATAATAACACATTATGGAAAAATGAGCATTAACTAACGCAGGTAAATAAGATAAACAAAGTACACTAAAGGACACATAGCAACAAAAATCAAACTACATGGGACTATAAAGCAATACTGCGCCTATATAGGCTAAGCGGGCTACAATAAAAATACTACAACTACCAGTTTGCAAGCTACGTAGGACTACGCTCGACTACCTACTATCCTTCTACCCTAATCTGTGTCCTCTACAACTCCCTATTTAAGGTCATGTCCTCAGTAAGTTGAGCCTACGTCATATCCCGTCTAATCACCTCTCCCCAATACTTTTTTCGGCCTACCCCTCTATCCCTTTTTCATCAAAGAGAAATATCAGTTTTATGACTTTTATCCCTAAAATGTCTGATTCAGATTGCTTTTGTAATGTTTGTTCCCTTGCTAGACAATCAAAGTTACCTTTTCCTATAAGTCATATTTCTAGTACCTCCAAATTTGATTTAATACATGTTGATACTTAGGGACCTTACAAGGTTACTACTCACAATAATCATAGATACTTTTTTTATAATTGTGGATGATTACAAGGGGAACATGGACCTTCCTGATGAGCAATAAAAGAAATGCTTTCTTTGTTATACAAAGTCTTCTTCAGATGGTTGAAAGGCAATTTAATGTCAAAGTTAAGATTATCAGGTCTAATAATACCTTAGAATTGGGAAAAAGTACAGAGGCCTCTTTATTTCTCAAGTCTCAAGGAATCATCCATCAAACCTCTTGTGTGGAAATCCCTCAATAAAATGGCGTTGTTGAGAGAAAACAGACACCTACTTAAAATTGCTAGAGAACTACTGTTCCAATATAAGGTTCCTTTAGTTTACTGGGGAGAATGCATATTGACAACCACTTTTCTGATTAATAGGATGTCTTCTAAGGTACATCATAGGATCACACCTTATGAGAAACTATTTGGCAAACCACCATCCTATCAGCTATTAAGATGTTTTGGTTGTCTCACTTATGCTTCTACTTTATCTCACAAAAGGGGGAAGTTTGAGCCAAGGGCCAAACCATGTGTGTTCTTGGGATATTATGCAACACAAAAGGAATACAAACTTATGAAACTGGGAACAAAGAAAATCTTGTTTCCAGGGATGTTCAATTCTTTGAGTCTATATACCCTTTTGCTTCAGGACCTAATCCAACCCCTTCTCTTTTTCCTAAGCCTATCACAAATAATCTCCTATATCATCCACTACTCCTGCTACTCATGATCACAACTCACCAAATACTGATCAACCAAGCACTGACTCACAAACACCACTATCATCACCTACACACTCATTTACTTCAACACACCCCCTTCCAGATACCAGTAAAAGCCCATCACTACAACCAACCTCCATTTCTTCACTCCCTTCATCTATACTATACTTTCACCTACCCAAGACAGCTTACCCTAATACCCAATGCTCTAGACACAAGACAATCTTCAAGGTCTAATAAGAGAGTTCAACCCTCATATTTACAGGATTATTATTGTAACAACATCATTTTGGTGATGTTACAAGCACTTGTTTCACTGTCCCTATACACACATAGTTTTACCAATATCTGTCTTGACTGTTGGTAATCAAAACCTGCTTTATTCTATCTCAACTATTAAAGAGCCTACAAGTTATCATCAAGCTAGTTTACATCCAGGATGGCAAAAGGCAATGGAGGATGAATTGCAAGCCTTATTATCTAACCAAACCTGGGATGTGGTCCTATTGCCACCTGGAAGAAAGGCATTGCCCTTTAAATGGATCTATAAGATCGAACAACATTCAGATAGTTTTTTGGAGGCTAAAAGCTAGACTTGTTATCAGAGGAGACATTCAAAGACAAGGAATTGACTACAATGAAACATTTTCTCCAGTGGTTAAAATGACTACTATAAGATGTTTAATTGCTATATCAGTAAAAAGGATTGGGTTATTTCTCAATTTGATGTCAACAGTACCTTCTTGCATGGTGATTTGCAAGAAGAGGTATATATGAAATTTCTCTCTGGATTTTCATCTACATCTCCTGATCTAGTATGCAAATAAAAGAGGCCTTTATATGGTTTGAAGCAAGCATCTAGGCAATGGTATGCTAGGCTTGCTGGGGCTCTCAATTTTAAAGGTTTTAGTTCATCTTTAAATGATTATTCATTATTCTTCAAGCATTCAGGGGAATACACAATAATTATTGCAGTTTATGTGGATGATTTACTTATCACTGGTAATCATCCATTAGAAATTGCTGATCTCAAAAGTTTCCTCAATTCATAGTTCAAAATCAAGGATTTGAGGCCACTACATTATTTTCTATGCATGGAATTCATAAGGGAATCAAAAGGGGATATCACAAGTCAAAGAAAATACACATTAGACTTGTTACATGAGTTTGATATTTCTCAGTTACCTCAAGTTTCATCTCCTAAGGATCTTTCTTCCAAACTTACTGTAGATTCTAGGCCTTTGATGTCTGATCTCACCTTGTATCAACACCTTGTTGGGAAATTGAACTATCTTACTCATACTTGTCCTGGCCTATATTTTGTAGTTTTGACTCTTAGTCAGTTCATGCAAACACCCTATATTTCCCATTTTTCTGCAACCCTTCGAGTGGTTCGATACCTACACAATGATCCAGGTATTGGAATCTTCATGTTCTCACAATCATCTTAACTCTCCTTGCGTATTGTGATGTCGTTGGGCATCTTGTCGAGACTCAAGGAAATCGATTAGTGGTTTTTTCATCAATTTAGGAGATTCCCCCATCTCGTGGAAATCGAAGAAATAATCTTTCATTTTCTTGTCGTCTGCGGAGTCTGAATACCGTTCTATGTAACGATTAATCACTGAATTGACTTGGCTAACTCGATTGTTGATAGATCTTGATACTACTCCTATGCTCCCAACTTTGGTTCATTCCGATTCTCAAGATGCTATACACATTGCTCGCAATTCCGTCTTTCATAAAAGGACCAAACATGAGGAGTTCGATTTCCATTTTGTCCGGTAAGAATACCTCTCCGGCTTGATTTCGTTGCATTTTATTCCATCCAAGAACCAGCTCGCCGATCTCTTCATCAAGTCTCTATCAGGGCCTTATCATTACGTGATTCTTAGCAAAATGGGTGTTACTTCGTCCCGCTCCATCTTAAGGGGGGATGTTAAGAATATGATCCCACCAATCACCATCATCATCAGTTTCATCGAAGAAGACAACTTTGGAAGTGTCGGTTGAAAGATAAGAAAAAGAGACGGAATGTTTGGGCTCAAGTTGTCCAACATAAATAATTTATTTGCCCCAAAGAAAGAAACAGATGGGCCGTTCCAATTTCGTGGGGAAAATAAGCCCAAGCCTACAAATGGAAGAAATAGAAGCTTCCAAGGATGACAATGCACATAGTAGAGAATAAAATCAGTTACACATTTTTTGTTTGTTTGTAGATAGCCAATAGCTGAATGACAAAATTGTATAGGTGATTTTTATTTTGTTTTATTATTCATCGAACATTTGTATAAATAGACAAACAAGAATCATGAATACAGAAAAGAGAAAATTCCCAAAAATTGTGTCACTTTCTTACAAGGCTGGCCAGTGGGCCGGGACGGGCCCACCGGGATCGGGTTTGGGGGGGTGGGGGCGGGGTCGGGGCTGAGAAAAGGCGGGTGGTCGGCGGGCCTGGAGGGGTCGGGCGGGACCATACATGTCCCGCCCCGATCCCGCCCCGCTGGAGGTGGTCGGGACGGTCGGTGCCTGACGGGACGGGTTGGCGGGTTTTTTTTTTTAATTTTTTCACTAAATTAAAAATAATAAATTACTAAGACTAACAAAGTAACATTAACATATACTTGTCATATTATAGACTTATAGTATTATAATTTATAATTATAGTATTATACTCATATATATAATATATTTATAAAGTATAAAGTATAAACTATAAAGTATAAAGTATAAAGTTATAAACTAAATAATTAAACAAAGACAAGAATAGTGTAAAAAAACATCCTAACGTCTGTTTTTGTGCTTTTATATTATTAATTTCATTGAAATATCAAATATACAAGATTCAAAATTACATTGTAGTGTCTTGTTGTTGAAAAAATTGCAAAAGAGTGAAAGACATAGAAAAAATAAAAAATTGCAATGAAATAAATTACCAATTTGAAAATATTTTTTCTAGTTTCTTTATAATTTCTTGTGGTTCTTGGTTGGAATTGGTATATCTTGATCAAATTGTTCCACGCCGCTACTCATGCCTTCGGATAAAATGTCGTTGTAGTTGTCGCCATCTTCTTCGTTAATCTCGGTTGATCAGACTCCTTCGCCCGCTCGTATCCAATCTCGAATAGTACCGCCATCTCCAAGCCGCTCGCCTAATGAGTGTCCGTGCTCTCCTATTTGAAATCTGCTGCAGAAAGCGCTTCGTGGCGATCACGACGCCAATGTTCAAAATATCTCGGGCCATCATTGAAAGTGTCGAAATGTCTTCTCATTCTCGCTCGATATTTCACAAGTCTTCCTTTCCTTCTTCATTGATAAGCTGCTTGGTAAGGTAAATTACCCCGCAAAACAAAAACATCGAACTCACTAATTTGGTTAGCATCGCTACCACCGCACATTTTATTTCGAGGCTTTCAATAGAATTAATATTAGCCTAGCCACGTAAACGCTTGTCGTTTTTAGGTTGTGTTGAAGAAGAAGATGATACAAAAGTCGATTGGTTACTAGCACTTTCGCTTGGTAATGCCGATATACTTTTTGCATTCATCTTCTACGCTATTCAACACTTCTTCTAGCGTTAGTTCAATAGGTGGTTCAACATTTAAATTTTTGGGAGTTGGAGGTGGTAGTGCGTCCATACAGTATATATATTTTCAATAAGACTTTTACAATCCTCTACTTTAATAGTCGGGTTTAATACAACACCAATAATATAAATAGGGGGACTAGGAATAAAATATTTTTTTAATTTCATAATCATTTTTTAATAGTAATGCAGATATAAGCGGGTTTTTCCATATATTTTTAAGAAGTAAAAATATTATAGCTATATAAAACAACATAGTTGAAATAGTAGGATAATATAAAGTAGAAAATTCTTTTGTTGCTCGTTGAAAATTTTCTAAAAATACAATAAGTTCTCTAATTTTCTCCCAATCGATCCACAATCATATCATTTGGATTTTGATTATGGGCGTTAAAAATAAAGTAATAGGTTTTCTATAGTCATAAGCAACAACTAGTTGGTCATATAAAGAATTCCACCTAGTTGGTACTTCTTAGAATTTTTCAGAAGATAGTCCACAATCGTGGCAAGTTTTTATATTCTTTTCTTTGTGGAATTCTCTTATTTTTAACACTAAAGTGTATAACAAATGGTAGTTTTTCAAGAATATCTTGAAAAAGTGAAAGACCATCCGGTACAACTAAGTTATAAATATGGCACGCACATTTGATATGAAAATGTTTTGGAAAAGACGGAGTTAAAACATTTCTTAAAATACTAATAGCGTAATTGTTAGAAGATCGTTATCTAATGTAATACTCATAACTTTATCGGTTATTCCGTAATAATCGTGATGAATAAATATTTTAAAATAAACTCACCAAAGGTGCCTACTATCTATATATATATCTATATGCTAAAATACGTTTTGCATAGACCATTTATAATCTATCCAATGACAAAGTTACCGTTAAATAATCATGGCGTTAGTACTACGACCTATATCGAAGTTAAAGCAACTTTGCAATTTAAATGATATAATGCATAACGTAAATGTTGATATTCATGTGCAAATTTAAATACATCTCTTTAACGGTTGATCTAGGAAAACCTTTATAAGGCGGATTATACATATCTCTAATATAATGAATAAAACCGAGATTCAGAAATGAAAAAGGCAAACCCTCCACAAAGAACTAATTTTGCTAGTCTTCCCTATCTTTATGTTTATCATATTTGAGACCTACAACTCCACGTCATGGTTAATTTGACCTGTACTTTCTCCGACAGTAGTATGTGAACCTTGTCCCGATTGAGAGGACGTTTGCTCACCGCTTTTTCAATCATGTATTGGGCGTGCAAGACTTTGTGTTTTGCAAGTGTCTTCCTAAACCCCGTCCCACCACGACTTGTCCAGCTTTTAAAAGAATAAACATTTTTACAAGTTTTACATACAATTACTTGATTAGCTACGTCCTGTCAAAATATTTCCATACAACCGATTTTAATGGTCGTTTTTGGGACCTCGCCTCATAGTAGGGGATAGGAGGCATTTCACCAGTGGGTGTATCATCATCTTCATTAATAGGTGTATCATCAACTAGAGTGTCATCTAAATTAAAATCTTCTTCAATTTCGGGATAATCATTTGTGTCGAGATCGTATGGTATTTCAGAAACATTTCGGGATCTATAAAACCATCTTGTCTAGGAATAACTGGAGCAGAATACTAGAAGAAGTACCGCCCTTGTTACCACCCCTACTAGAAGAAGCGACCCTTACCCTTTACCCAACACGCCTCTTAGTCCTTTCATTTTAATTATGCTAATAAATAGTTAAAGATAATGAAATTAAATGTGCTAAATGAAATAAAGACAAAATAATAATTTAATGAGAACGAATGTACCAAACGCCGTGAAGTCGACGTGTGTCGAAGGTTGAAAATTGAAACTTTGCTCGATAGATAATCCTCAAGCTAGTTGCAACTTCACTCCCACGATTCTCAAATTAATAAATAGATTGAATATGTAGACAATGTTGTATAGAGAATTAGAGATTGATTGAGAGATTAGAGAGTAGAAAGATTTGTGAAAATAATAAGAAGAGGAATGAGGTATTTATAGGGTTAAAAATAAATATAAAGGGGTAGGGGTTGGGGAGGGAGGCCTAAAATGGCGGTTGTCAACGGCCAAAATGTAAAATGGCCGTTGGACAACGGCTATTTTGTAAAGGGTCGAGGCGGGATTTGGGCGAAGTCGGGACGGGATCGGGGCTGTGGTCGGGCCTGGCGGGACCATACCCTGTCCCGCCCCGGTTCGAGCCCCGGTCCCGCTTTTTTTTTTTTTTTTTTAATACCGGTGTCGTGTCGGGGTCGGGGTCGGGTCGGCCCGGCCCACTGGCCAGCCCTGCTTTCTTACAACGTATAACATACAAACATTAATTATGTGAGACTCTCATGTTTTGATAATTCGCACTAAATCTCTCTTAAAAGATTGTTTTGTGATTTGCATGGCAAGTTAGAACCTTCTGCTCTGCTCTGTTCAACAGTGGAAATTTGAATAGTTAAATGATTATTCATGTAATTGTATTTGTATAAACCCTTGTATAAGTACCTCTTTCTGACTAATTAATGAAATACAAGTCCGTTAAAAGGATTCATCATGTGACCACAGTGATCATACGTTTTGGACAACACTTCACAAGTTTCTGTCTCGTTTAAGATCCTTAAGCATTGGTTTTTCCTTTGCTAATTATCATTTGTATGTAAACATATTCATCAATTGATGGTCGCAGGAAATTTATTATATGTGATAAACTTAAGTTGTCGATCATATAATAAGTGAAAGAAATAATCTCTTGATTATTCTTATTGATGAAAGGCATAAATATACAAGTTATAATAGGAAGATCTTTTTTCTATTCTATATCTAAATCTCTATTTTATTTGGAGTCTAACTATACAATTATGGTAATAGTACAAGACTAATTAAGGTAAAAGTCTACTACACAATATATACCAAATATACACTAAGACATTTTTCACATCTAGCTGATGAATGAGCCATGATTTTGAAAGAGTCAAGCTGAGCATAGTGCGAATGGTAGCCGACTTGACCACTGGGCTAAATGTCTCACCACAATCCACATCAACCTGTTGAGTCTTACCATCACCTACAAGACGAGTCTTATGCCTCGCAAACGAACCGTCAGAATTATCATTATGAGCAAAAATCCACATAGACCGAATAATATTAACACCAGATAGACGGGGTACCAACTCCCACATCTTATTATCAATAAGAGCATTATATTCATCGATCATGACAATTTTCCAATTTGGGTCATTTAAGGTAGACCCAGGATTACGGGGTAAGAGTAATTTAAGAACATTAGAATTTAAATTAAAATGTCTTTTTAGTTTAAAAATACCTCGTTGATATCGGGTGACTGGAGCATAACTCGGGACTGGATTTGGTGAATTTTGGATCATGTATTTTTAATAAGTACGAAAAGTAAAACGGACGAGAGGGAGTACAAAGGAATTTAATTAGATCCAAAAGTGGACCGACGAATAAAGGCTATTTTTGCACAGGAATCTTTGGTACTCTAATTTCAATCGTGATTGCCATACATTTTGGTTCAACCACATTCACCTTTTTTGTTGATTAATTATGACGATTGTAACACAACCACATGTAAGTTCCTCCGGTAAGAGTTTGAAAAGTCTGATTCCCCTACTTGTTTGGATCATCTGTACACAAAATTAAGTCGCATAACGTGCTCATCTTTCATTTTCTAATAATTGGCCCTTTGTGGACGGAATTGATGCCAAATTTTTTGCTTAATGTTCCCAACTTATCTCCTCCTCATGTTAGCTCTTTCTACTTGACTAAATTGCATTCCACTTCTGAGGTTCTAACAGAGTGATTATAACTTGAGATTGATGCCTAAAGTTTTCATAGCGTTTAGACTTAATAAATAGAAACCCACTAAATTTGGCCTAACATGTAACTTGTATGCTTACGCTTAAACTATGCCAAACTTTGATTTTCCCTGAACTACAATATTTCCTCATTGATCTACTAAAGTACGACCCTAATGTATCAGGTGGAGTGAAAGTGATTTCAATTATGTGTTAGCATGTTGGAGCAAAGAAAAAGTGAGAATAAGCCTCCACGTGGCTATATGTTCTGAAGTGTGTAAAACCAGAAATTATCGACGGACAGATAATATAACTAAATAACAAAATTCATCATCCTATTTAGCATATGATTATCATAATAATTTGATAGCTACGAGAGCGATGAATTATATTAGCGATGTACTTTGTCGCTAATTCTATTTTTCTAAAACACATGTTTTAGCTATTAAGCCTAGGACGACATCAATCAAACAATAGACTAATTAGTCTCATTTCTAACTAACTATTAATCCTAGAAAACTAGATATTTTCTCTCATAAAAATTAAACTTTTAAACTCAATTAGTTGATACTGTGCATGTATATTATATAAGACAAGTGCAACAAGAACAATATAATCTCAATTAGTTGGTACTGCATGCATTATATGTATAATGTAAGTGCAACAACATATTACTACATCCGTCCCAATTTATGTGATATAGTTTGATTGGACATGAAGTTTAAGAAATAAATAAAGAATTTGAATTTTATAGTCTAAAACAATTCAAAGATATTTGTATGACTATAAATCATATCCTTAAGCGTAAAAGGTAAAAGGTAAAGTTTAAAATTAAATTATTATCAAATAAAAAATGTATCACATAAATTGAGACAGATAATAACAATTAAACTCAAAAAGTTAATTTCACATTGTAAACACAATCCCTGGTTTGGATGTCGCTCGTAGCATCTCAACTGTAATTACACCACAAGATCTGGGTAACAAGTAGTCAAGTAATAACAACCAATGGCGTAGCTATATAGACTAAACATCTTTCTTCGAAAAAATCTATTGCGTAGCTAAAAAATAATACTGCATTCATATATAAATTAAAAATTATTTTTATAGATGTATAATAAACTTTGAATACTCTTAGCGAAATTTCTAATTCACCACTGCTAACAACTAACAACAATCGGAACACTATAAACATTTCTAGAAGGACATATATATAGTAAAACGGAGCAACAAGTAACTTTTTCTTTTCTTTTCTTTTGGTACATAAAATAGGGGAAAACATGGTAAACTTTCACTATTGATAATTGCCCCCTTAATACCTAATTAATTAAGACTGAATTCGAATAGGTTCATCCTTTTGAGTAGGAACTGGAAGGTGACCCTTCTCCTGCAGGCTCTTCACTGTCTCATATAAGCATTGTTTCACATGCGTAAACTCCAAACCCAAATCCTTGAGCTTTTGATTAGTGAATTTGTACGGTTTTGCCCTTGGCCTCGTCTCATCCGAGCACCTGACATTTTTATAATAACCAAATTAAACCAAGAATTATACATCTTTTTCATAAAATAAATTTGAAATAGTAATGACGTTTAATGGTGATCTTTAAAAGTTCTAGAAACTTGATTACGTGACATATATTATAGCATTATACTAAGCATTGCTATTTCAGTTTAATAATCATTAGAGATGATTTAAATTATTAAAAAAAAAAATCCCCTCCCACTATTGTTGACACTAAGGATGTCTCTGGATGCTGATACGGGTAAAGTGAAAGGAAGACGTGGGGCCAGATAAGATGTTGATGTTTTGTAGGTAAGGCCAATTCAGATCCAGAAATATTTCTAGAAACATGCTTGAATGTTTGTTAATGGGTAGTGGGTACTTGTATAATGAGTATGAGTATTTATAGCGTCAATGCTCAAGTCAAATTATTTCATTTAGAGTATATTACACGATTTTGTTTGTCGGGTACACCTACTGATACATCATCATTTCAAATAGAAAAAAAAGTTCCCTTTTTAGGCATAAAGAATCTTAGATAATGGAGTATATTTGGAAGCGCATTAATTGGTACCAAAGTTTTCATATTAATGAGAATCGAAACTGGTGGAAATGTTCCACAACGTGCCAACAGGATCATCTCCTCCAGTTCTTTCCGGAAGAATTATCTTTCCACGAATATTTGACTTGTGTTTACCCTTGAGGCCTCTACATATTGACATCAATTACATTAGGATCTTCACGAAACTCCTAGATTGCGCCGGAAGACGAACTTCAATATGTAAAGTTTAGCTACACAAAATATGTGAACCGAACCACATAAGAAGATAAAATCCTTTCATCCACGATACAATCAACCAAGCTTAGGATTCATCAAGTGTCATATCCAAATGGCTTGATCAATCTATCTTATCTACGTTAGTTGACAACATAACCATATCGAAGACATGTCCATTGCATAGTCAACCTAATGTCTTATGAGAACCCGAGTGCTCTCTCGAAGATGCATTCGAGGAATGAATCATATTCTTGGCTCAACTATCACCTTTAATCTACATCGCAATGTACCCAAAACAAGCCGCGTCTCAACCTATAAGACATTTGAGCTTAGGACAGGATCAAAGCACATGCTCCGTAAATAAGGTGATATCGACCTCAAGTCTAAGAATTTCTATCTCCCACACACTGAATACACTAAAGACATATAAAACAAATAGCATATCAGTAGGATATACCAATACTTCAACAAGTATCCATGTGTCCATCACGAGTTGTCATAACTCGTAGCAAGTGAGACATACTACATCCCCGAAGGATATGATGCAGACCACATGTCGACATATAACATATCATCAATATCCCAATCTTGATGATCATTAGTCGAGACAGTTTAAGAGTGTCACGCTATGATATTAATTCTCACTTCATTAATAACCACGTAACTTCTAGGGATGCATTTATTGAATATTACAGACAATCAATTAACAATTCAACAAATGCAAATGTCATAATAATAATCAACATTATTATATATCAATACGAATGTGTATAAAGTACATTTGTCCTAATACATATTGTCTCTAGGACATACATATATTTTCAGAAGCTAGGCCTAATCTTAAACAACTTAGATATGGAATTTTAGAACTAAAATAGAGCAGAATTTTTAAGAAGTTATAGTTGACACAGTAGCTGACTTTCCTCAAGAAAAAAACTATTTACGAATTTTCACTAATTTGTCGCTAAATAGGCCATAGCTAACCTGTTTTGTTAATAATTTATCTCCGTTTTTAAATAGGATTAGCGACAATTTTTTGTTGTTTAGTGACAAATGCTATCCGTTGCTAATTCCTAGTTCTTTTTGTAGTTCTGTAGTCTAGGCAGTAAGGTTAGTTCAAATAATGGTTAAATTTTTCTGAAAGATTTGAAAAGTGAAATTACTTGATGGGGATTGGATATTCCGGGAAGAATTTGGCAAGAATTTCGACCACGTCGCCGCGATGAAGCACGCTCGCAGCACAGAGATAGCGGCCAGATGCAGCAGGAGTCTCGTAGAGAAGTATGTGAGCTAGCGCCACATCCTTAACATGAACATACGCCTGAGTTGAATTGGCATATGTTTTTGCAGAGCCAGTTAGGTACTTTAGTATATGAAGAACACTGGCATTCACTGTTGGTTGGAGCAGTGGTCCAAGCACCAACACTGGATTAATCACAACCAAGTCCACTCCTTTTTCGCTTGCCTCATCCCACGCTGTTTTTTCTGCCACCATCTTTCCGTAGCAGTACCAATTCTGCAAAGCCATTTTAAAAAGTGTGTCAAGCAAATTGAGATCAACTGTATAAACTGTCACTGTCAACTAGTAATATCATTAAATTGTGCTCGGTTAAATGTCACCATAAAAATTGACATTTCAAAAGATTTCATATCATTCTTAAATTGTGCTCGGTTAAATGTCTTGACATAGATTCAGGGGAGGACGGACCTTAGTATTTTTGCAGAAGTCAAGATCACTCCAGCAAGTCTCGTCCACAATTTTATCAGGGGACCTGTTGGGGTCCATGTACACCGCTCCAATTGACGAAGTAAACACAACCCTTCGAACCTTGGCTTCTGCTGCTGATGTTATCACATTTTTAGTCCCAATTACTGCTGGCTCCATCATTTGTTCCTTCAGCCATATATAACCCAAAAATAAGTATAAAGAACAGACAAACAAAAAGAAGCACTATCCTCGTGTAGAAAGAACATATTTCAGCTTGGATAGACGTCTTAATGGAACTGAAAGCTAAGGTGGTGTTTGGTCGGTGGAAGTGTTTCTGTTTCTCAGAAATACTTCTTTGACCAAACAACGCTCTTTCCAGAAGTAGAAATAATTTTTTCAAAAGCCAAAAAATGTTTCTAGATGAAAAGAGAAGCAGAAACACCAATTAGTACTTCTGGAGAAAACCTTTTTGCTCCTTCATTGAATTTTTTTTGGACTCATTTATCATTTTCTTTTCACAAAATTCTTTTAATTTCATATAATATCCCCATATAAAATAAAATTTTAAAAATAGGGGTAGGAAGGGATAGGGCGGGGGAAGAAAAAAATTCATTTTTTTTTTTGTAAAAGTAACAAAAAATATGAAATAGAAATTTGATGATAGGTAGGGCAATGAGGTGGGATGGTAGAGATAGGGCGGGGGTAAGAATTTTTTTTTATTTTATAAAAGTAAAAAAAAATATGAAATATAAATTTGAGAATGGTTAGGGCAATGGGGTGGGGGTGGGGTGGGGGTAGGGGGTAGGGCGGGGGTAAGAAAAAAAATCCATATTTTTTTAATAATTTATTTTATAAAAGTAACAAAAAATATGAAATATAAATTTGAGAATGGATAGGGCAATGGGGTGGGGGTGGGGTGGGGGTAGGGGGTAGGGCGGGGGTAAGAAAAAAAATCCATAATTTTTAATAATTTATTTTATAAAAGTAACAAAAAATATGAAATAGAAATTTGAGGATGGGTAGGTCAATGGGGGTGGGGTAGGGGGTAGGGCGGGGGATAAGAAAAAATTCATTTTTTTTTTATAAAAGTAACAAAAAATATGAAATATAAATTTGAGGATGGGGTGGGGTAAGAAAAAAATTCATATTTTCAATCATTTTTTATAAAAGTAACAAAAAATATGAAATATAAATTTGAGGATGGGGTGGGGTAAGAAAAAATTTCATATTTTCAATCATTTTTTATAAAAGTAACAAAAAATATGAAATGAAAATTTGAGGATTGGGTGGGGTTGGGGGTAAGGGAGAAGAAAAAAAATTCATATTTTTATAAAAGTAAAAAAAAATATGACATAGAAATTTGAGGATGGGGTGGGGGTTGGTGTGGGTAGGGCGGAGGGTAGGTTTGGACATATTTGAGTCATTGACTATCATATTGTCGTTACATTTCTTATGTACAATATAATATTATTTTTTGATTAAATGTTGTAATTAAATAATTTTTTAAAAAATATTAAATTATAAATATATACTAATTTTTAGAAATATATGATAGAAAATAATATTTTAAATAGTTTTAAATTTATTTAAAAAAATATTCTAGTAAATTTGCATAAATATTGACCAAAAGAAGCTTGGCCAAACGGACTCTAAAATAAACTTTGCTAGTGCACCTTCGACCGGGCCCACCATTTACGCAACTTATCCTATTTTTAATATTTTCAGTCTCTCTCCTGTTTATTTCGATAAATCTCAATCGTCAACCATCAGAAAATGAAGAATCCTAAGCCACTCGAACTGATTGGCTGTAAACAATATTATGAAGCAATTCTAAATAAGTATCATTTTTTGGAATATTTGAGTATTTTCTTTATTTCTGGGATTTATGGAGAATCAACTTAGAAGTAGGCAAACCTTCGCAAGGTATGATAGGGATAAACTCCGTGTACACTCTGTCATCCTCCTATTTGGTGAAATCATTATACTGAGTAGGTTGTTGTTGCAACTCGGAAGTAGGCAAATTATGAGCTAGGTACAGTTATTTCGGATTAATAATATAATTTCATCTTCATGCAGTTCAGATGAGGTTTTTGGGGCTGCATAAGATGAATGCTTACTGGATCATCAGTGACAGGGGACGCGGTGTGGAAAACTCCGTCACAGCCATAGATTGCTTCCTTCAAACTCTGGTAGTCCAGAAGATCAGCTCTACACAGAGTCAATCTCTCCTTTGCACCTTCAAGTTCCCTCAAGTGACTATTTTTGGGATCATCTGAACACATTCACAATAATGACATCATCATACACAAATAGCCACAAAAAATTGAAGAAATTGGTAAATGTATACAAAAATGATCAATTTTACGTACCAGGGTTCCTAACGGTTCCTCTGACAGTGTAGCCTTTTTCTAGAAGGAGTTTAACAAGCCAAGAGGCAATGAAACCTCCGGCGCCGGTAACACAAACAACCTTGCCGGATTCCGATGGCATGCTTACTGAAGGAAATAAGAATGAAAAGTAAAAGAGGAGAAAGGGAGGAGTGAGTGATCTCAAGTTAAAGAAAACAGGGGAAGGGGAAGAGTTTATATAGAGTTGGAAAAGCAAAAGCCATATTCACCAACTTTACCTACTACCGTTACTGAGTGAATATTCTTACGCTTGAAACTTGATCTATTTTTCCAATTAAAAAAAAAAATCAAGTTTCAAGCGTAAGAATATTCACTCAGTAACCGTAGTAGGTAAAGTTCTCGAGACCTTTTTTTCTCTGTTACTTTCTTAAGACCTTTTACATGGTCACGAACCCTCGATGGATCTGAAGGCGAGAGTATCATCGTTGGGTGGTGTGGGAGAGCAGTGCGAGTTGAAGCCTCGAGAACGCGTCTGGCCTGTCTTGGCAGGGGCTGTCACGCTGGCATCAGTGTGGTTTAAGCGGTTGGCGTGGTTTGTAAGGCACATTAAACTCTGTCGCGACTCGAAAGAAGCGGCGGCTCATTCGTTCGTGACAAAAAAGGAATCAGGATACATCAGCACCATAAACCTCTTGGAACGTGTAGCACTAGTTTAATTTAATTCATCTAAAGTTGAGAGGATATATAGTTCAAATTGATCTATGAGAAATTTAGTTAAAGTACTATGAAGAAGATTCTTTTTCGTTTGATAGTATGTTATTTATAATAATAATGAAAAAGATTAAAAAAATTATTAGGCAATTAAACAAATTACAAGAAAATTAATTAATTAATTAAAACTTAATAAAAGTTGATATGATTGAGTTATGACATTTTATCTTAACATATTTCAATCTAAATAACCTTTGAGCGGATTAATGACTTGTCGAGTTATTAACTCAATCCATCTTGAGTCTCGGCCTCCTCAAAATTCAGCCCAACCCACAATTTTAACACTGCTAGCTGAAGATACTAATTTTTGTTATTTTATCAATTCTCCTATGTTAAAAATATTTTCTAAGCACGTGTCTTATTTTAATATTTAATTTTATTTTCCTCGTGTAAA
This sequence comes from Przewalskia tangutica, assembly GCA_029844215.1. Lineage (NCBI taxonomy): Eukaryota > Viridiplantae > Streptophyta > Magnoliopsida > Solanales > Solanaceae > Przewalskia > Przewalskia tangutica. The sequence goes on from CM056734.1 coordinate 11,450,072, forward strand.
TTGTTTCTGAACAATAAGATTATTTTAGAACTTACTATATATCTATATTTTTTTAAGACTATATATTTTTTCCTTATCTCACTCTTTATAAGTTCCCTTGATAGTGCCTTAATTTCACACTCTTCTATATCTAAGTTTAAGCTTCCTCTTATGTCCTATATTCCCATCAAATAGGGAATGAATGCAATGTTTTTTTTTTAAAAAAAGATATCTCAATATCCTATCTGATCTTTAGGTAATCTTTTCCTTTTTTTTGCACTTGTTATGCTTTCCCCTAGTTGCTCAAATTTGTATTCGATGTCCATTTATACTTCCATCATTGTTTCTTATCTTACATCTTAAAACCGTGATTATTGTTATTGATTAAAGGTGTATATATACAAGTTATAATAAGAAAATCTTTTTTCTATTCTACATCTAAAACCTTGTTCTATTTGGAGTCTAACTATACAATTATGATAATAGTACAAGACTAATACACATTATATACCAAATATACACAAAATATAAATCTGCTCATTCTGGAACTGGACTGCCCGTATGGGCCTTCTGGAACGTCACGGACTGTGCTGCGTTATGGGCTGGACCTAGCCTGTTGGCTATACTTCAATATAACATACAATATACATGTATATCATGTGTATATTGTATGTATATTTAACACCGAGTTTGTTTTATCAAATTTTGTTTTATAGGAAAGAAAGAATTGTTAATTAGGCTTTAATTGGAATAATTTTTATATAAACATGAAACTCCAATATTCTGAAAAGAAAGAAAGAATTGTTACGCTTCAATTTTCTTTGTGCGTTCGAGTTCAGAAGGAAATTTTTGGGCAATACTGAAAGGTCTACTTCTCCACAAGTGTATATGATGAGTATATTACTCTCTTCTGCCCTTTTTAGTTGTCAGACTTTAGCACACTCTTTAAAAAAATATTAATTAAAAAGATAAATTTGACTGAATTATCCATATATTATTTTTTATCTCAATTTAATACTACTACTACTCTTCCTTTCACCACAATAATCTCTCTACGCAATTAATAGAGTAAGGATAAAGGTGGAAAAAAGTAGTAATTAATTTTATCTTAAATTTATAAAATGACAATTATTTTTTCATCAATTAATTTTAGTAACCATGACAACTAAAAAGTACAGAGGAAGTAAATATATTTAAACATATACCAGTTAGTAAAGGAACGTTCGATTCATATAAAAGTAATTTATGTCATTTTATGGACAAATAGAAACAATTATTTTGTGGTTGTTAAGGTACGTCTGTCCATGTGAGATGTATTAATGTACTCTGGACCCAAGCTTGGATTGGGTTGATGATTTGGAGCATTAATTATTTTTTATACTAGTTTCTCGATACGTGCGTAGCACATATATATATAATTTATGTTATTACATAATTCAGTAAAATATATCAATATTATTAAATAATAGTTTGAGTACATAATTACACATGAATTATAATCTACAAGTTTTGGTGAATTATCAACGTGGATCGTAGTATGGTAGCAGTCCTTCCCGGAGCTATTTCCCCTCCATGCATGCATAGCATATTGGTAATTGAAAAATTACAAGGGGTTCTATCGTTTGAAAAAGATTATTTTAGAGTATGAACACCACATATTGGTTGAGCTCAGATTGTTTACATGTTAGTTTGCTATAGCCCATGAAGCTGATCTCCATAATTCTTCTTCTTTTTTTTTGAAAAATAAAATATTTTTTAGGGGGAACCAACATTTCCCAGAAACAGCTGAAGACGGTAGACTTTTTTTTTCTTTAGATTTCTTTATTAATTAACGAAAATACATTAGTTAGCAAATATTTGGTCGGTTATTGACCTATTGATGAGTCACATTTATATGTGTATTTATATCTTTTTTCATGTTTGAAGTAATATATGATGTAGTTCCTCACATATATCTATGTGTTGTTTTGATTATAGATATGCAATGAAAAAGATAATGTGGAAATACACAAGAGTCAAGCAAAAAAAAATGCTAGAGTTAAACACAACTACCGCATCTTTATACATCTTCTTCTTTCTATTAATTGTATAATTGAAAGGTGTACAATTAATTATAAGAAAGGATTAGAGGGATTAAATGTACTCACCAGAAATATGCATACTTTAATTAGAGTTGGTGAAAGGTAATGAAATCTCTAGTTATTCCATATATATACTCGTTTATCTCCTTGAGTTATAAGTGTTTGTTCTAATTGTGTTGGCTATTCATTTTTCTAACCATTATTAATTTTAAAGATCAACTTTTCAAGACTACGGGCAATATTAATTAGCATATTAGAAATTCAATTCTTGTGGGATCAACATTATTTATACTATCTTTGGCTAGCGAGAGCTTCACTTTATAGGTGTGTTTTGCGCTCATCACCTATGAACTTTTTTATTTGTGTTTTTTGGCTATTAATTTGTTGCAAAACTATTTCCCCTAAAATTTGTTATCAAAAAACAAATCTATTTTCTTATAGTTTCCTAAGAAATATATAGGTTCCGAAACAAATATTAAAATTTGGCAACAATTTCTTTATGTAATTTATCTAATTTCTTAGGGAGAAAAAAAAAAGAATCAAGCTATAGATGCTTCAAAAGATGAATAGAGATTATATATAGATAATTAGAATGGTTAACTATATTTACACCTTTCATTAGATACGAGACTTAATATTTACGTGCTGAATTATCGCTCTATATTCATTAATAATCATAAGCTGCAAGTTGAAGCCATTTTGTTGGAATAACTATCAATATCAGAGTTGGTTTGATGGATACTGGCTATTAGAAAAAGAGTTATTAATTAATACAGCATACATCTTCGATATTATAATTTCATGATATTTAAATTTAATACATTTTCGATCATTGACGAATTTATAGTAAATGCAAATTGTCAATGTTTAATTAAAAATATAACAACCATGCTTTTAATTTCTGATTATTATTACTTATAAACATTAACTATTATTTTATAACAATGTAGCAAGAGTTGTTATAGTAAAGACGAAGGACGCAAAGGCAAATTAATGAATGTACAAACTAAAAAGGCTTCTCTTATCGATAACATAATTAAATCAATTAGGTGATGGGTGATGTGCCCCAACATATTATAACTGTTTGAGTCTCACATCGGTAATGGAATGAGAATATGGACTCTTTAAATTGACTTGAACAATCATCACCCTACAAGCTAGCTTTTGGGGTTGAGTTAGGCCAAGATCTATTAATTACATGGTATTATAGTCGTGCTCATTCCAATTATTTGTTCATCGATGTTGGGCCCCCAAATTATATTGTCCATGGACTCCTTATATGGACTTGGACAATCTTCACCCTACAAGCTAGTTGTGATTTCTTTTTCATGTAGCAGTTTATACTTTTTAAATAGGGTAAAATAAAAGGTTGGAATTTCCTTTTTATATAATTTTTTTTCTTTTCACACGTGAACTAAGTTTATTATACAAAGCAATCTGGTATTTATACTTATTTAATCTATTTATTGCAGGCTAGGAGTATTAGCAGAAGCATATATACGATTTCAGCAGGTTCATAGTGCGCCATACCTCTATTTTTTATGTCAAAGGATACAGATAAGTGTATATAAATTTAGGGGAAAGGTAATGACTAATTAGAAGAAGAAAAAAAGAAGGCAATGACTAGTGAGTGCAAGCTTTGAATCAATGTCTCTAGAAGCAAGATGTATGTCCGTATGTACAACGATAACATTGAAAAAGAATTAACTTAACTTCACGTAAGATAGCCAAAGTATGGTTGAGCAAAGAGACATTATATATATTTTCTTACATTTCAGGTGAAGTTCATAATTTGTAGAAACATTCTATTGTCTTGATAAGAGAAGGTAGAGTGAGAGATTTCCCAGACGTGAAATTCCACTAAAATATCTATCCTTTAATTCAATAATTGATGATGGATTATGGTCGTAACTGTTAAGGAGACAAGAAGTTGGTAACAGAAGTACTAGGGAGGGAGAAAACTACTGGGAGTTTGAGTAGTTGCACCCACTGTATGATAATGAAATTTGATGCTTTACACTGTTGTGTGTTTGACTAACTGGAACCTACTACATTTTGTTACTGATTCTCCATTTTATATACTTATTGTCCAATAGCAAAGTCTTTTGCAAATTAACGTCACCTTTTGGAGTTTCTTTGCCCCTAATACTTTGCATGGGAAAGCATATCTCTCAACTTACTATTGACAAATGACAACTCTTTCTTCTTCTTTTTTGTAGAATTTTAAGTGTGTTTAATTAGAGACTTTCTAGCTGGGGTTGTTTAATTTGTCATGGAAAATGAAGGATAAATAATCATTTGCTGTTCTTACCTGTTTGATTTGGGCTAACAAGTCCAGCATGAATCACTAAATCTCAACCCAATAGAATTTCCTATCAGTGACTTCTTCAGCTTCTACTAGTGCTTCACAATATCCATTCCATTTAATACATTGGGCCACAGAATTCCACTGCTCCCTTTGCTTCAAGGAGATTCATTATCAAGCAAAGGACTGGAATCCATGCTGACATATCAAGTAACCATGAATACAGTTGCTTTGCTATGAAAGTTCGCAACGCAACCAAAAGAGAAATGAAAAAAATCTCAAAACTAATAAAAATTGTAAAGGAAAATATTAAGGGAAAACAAAGAAATAGTAGCACGAAGCAGTTGGACATTCATTCATGTTCTTAAAAGGTGAATGCATCACCATGAATGCATGGAATCTTCCAGCTCTCCGTTCAAATAAACCGCTGTAGCAAACTAAGGATCTCACAGCTTTCAAAGCTACTATGTGATTCAATAATGATATAAAACTTTCAAATTATAACTAATAACGAATAATGAGTACTGTCAGTTCAAATAAACCACTGTAACAAACTAAGGATCTCTAAGGCAACTTTTGAAGCCATGGACTCATCTTCTGTGATCATAATGTCTTCCTTGTCAACAAGTTCTTTCTTCCCACTGCTCGTTTCACATCCAACATCAGATGCATCATTCATCTTATCAGGTGTTGGAATATCCAGGGGTTCAACATCACTCTTTTGGGCATTTCTTTTAGACCTGAGAAAAGAATCTACTTGTCAAAACCCTCAGAACAGTCACTTCAGAGAGAAATACTGTGGGGAAAAGTGTACGCCAAAAAAAAAATCGATGAAGATATTCCGGGTTCCCCTTTTGTTGAAGAGGTTCTTTTTGCTTTCTTATTCGTCGATCTGCAAGTTCATCAACCAATAACCATTATCATGTCACAACAATGGTAGTGGCATATGAAGGTGATAGTAAATATAATCTCTATAATAAGCCAGTCGATAGAAGTGACAGTCAAGAATATTTAGAAAACTAGGGTATGTAAAAAGTTACAAGGAAATTTAGAAATCAATACTTACGGAACAGATGAAACATCAATTCTTTGAAGAACTGCATCATGCTTCTGTACATATTGCATCCAAAAGGACTGTATCACAAAGATATAAAATGCCACTTATAATTTGAAACTATGTTAAGATAACACAAAATCAGATGGGGAAAGGACCTTGTCAGGTAGATGGTCTTCAAGTTTCAGTGAGCTCTCTAACGCAATTTCACAAGTCTTGGATCTCTGCTTCTGTGTGATACCGTTATCATCCTTGTCCACAACTTTTTTGCCACTGCTCGTTTCACAATCAACATCAGTAGCATCATCCGTCTTATCTGGAATTGGAATGTCCAGGGATCCAATGTCACTCTTTTGGGCTTTTCTTTTAGACCTGAAGACAGAAAACCTGATTGTCAAAACCCTCAGAACATTCAGCTCAGAGAGAAATACTATCAGAAAAGTGTACAACAACAAAAGAACAACCTTTTGGATGAAGAGACTCCGCGTTCCTTTTTTATCGAGGAGGTTCTTTTTGCTTTCTTCTTCGTCGATCTGCTCAAGTTCATAAACCAATAACCATATTAAGATAATATTAAATATAATATCTATCATAAATGTAGTAGATAGAAGTAAACATGAATGACGACAGTCAAGAACATGTAAAGAACTAGGATATGTCCAAAGATTACAAGGAAATTTAGAAATCAATACTTACGGAACAGCTGAAACATCATTGCTTTGAAGATCTGCTTCATGCTTCTGTACATATTGCATCCAAAAGAATCGTATCACAACAATATGTAATGCTAATGATAATTTTAAAAAATAACTGAAGAGAGAAAACAGTATCAGACGGGGAAAGGACCTTGTCAGATTGATGGTCTTCAAGCGTCAATGAGTTCTCTAAGGCAACTAAACAAGTCTTGGATTGCTGCTTCAGTGTGATAGTGTTATCTTCCTAGTCCACAAGTTCTTTTTCGCAACCAAACTCAGTAGCATCATTCTTCTTATCTGGAATTGGAATATCCAGGGACTCAATGTCACTCTTTCGAGCATTTCTTTTTGACCTGAAGATAGAAAACCTGCTTGTCAAAACCCTCAGAATATTCACTTCAGAGAGCAATACTACAGGGAAAAGTGTACAACAACAAAAGAACAACCTTTTGGATGACGAGACTCCGGGTTCCTTTTTTGTTGTTGAGGTTCTTTTTGCTTTCTTCTTTGTGGATCAGCCCAAGTTCATCAATCAATAACCATCATACCGACAATAATTGGCCTATCAAGGTGATGTGAAATACAATCTCTAACATAAAAGTAGTAGGTAGAAGTAAATACGACAGTCAAGACTCGTGTAGAGTTCTAGGATATGTCCATGGCACAAAATAAATTTGGAAATCAATACTACGGAACAGATGAAACAGCATTGCATTGAAACTCAGCTTCATGCTTCTGCACAGAATGCATCCAAAAGAATCATATCACAAAGAGATGCAATGATAACTTGAAAATGTTGAGATAACACAGTATCAAATGGGGAAAGCACCTTGTCAGATGGATTGTCTTCAAGCATCTCCCACTGTTCCTTACTCAGATTCAAGATTTCAATTACACCATCATCATATGTGATCTAAAAAGGAAAAAAACAGCAAATAACATCAGTCAACTGAAAAATTTCAGCTAAAATCACTACTTTACTCCAAGGATATATTTCCCTGTTGTGCAGTTTTAACACGAGGACAGTCTTCGAGAAAGAGGTCTTTTAGGCTGTGTAAGGTCATACCAATAATAGGTAAAAGGAACTTCTGTTGCAGTGACTATATTTGGTTCAGTAAATAGTTTTGCCTCTACTTCACTTAACAGAAAGATGGAGTCAACCTCTGCCTCAAGATTACTTAGCAGGAAGATGGAATCAATTGGACTTGCATATATTTTGGCAATGGTAGGACTGTAGGAGAATAATAACAAATATAATTTTGGAGTTTGTCTCAAGTTCAATTGAGAAGGAAAATGGATTCAAACTGACTTCGGAATGATATATAGATTCTTGCCATCATTATTAAGTGCATATATCAGGACATTGCAAACTGAAAAGTATATAATATACTGGGAAGAAAACTGTAAAGAGATTAATTAAAAGCAGCACACGAAGCTTGATAATAACGTCATCACCTCATGCTTCTTTTTCACAGAATCAAACGCAGAAATTGCACCCTCATGAACCTGCAAAGGGAAACTTAATATCAAAAACTTTAGCTAGACTTTTTTTTTTTTTTTTGACAGATAGAGATGGTATGTGTACTATTGATATAGCACCAAGAAGGTGCAGGCAAAGTATTTATAGGATACCAAAAGAACATCCCTTCATATTCTTAGAGGGATTGTATGAGATCTATCACTGTTTTAGCTAGACTTCTTTATTCCATATTCAAGACACCAGTCAATTTGGTGGAAGGAATTGAGGATGTGCTCTGATACTCCACACGTCAAAGGAATGAAACAGATTCTTGGCCGACAGCCTAGAAGACAGGTCAATTTTATAGACGATAAACTTAACAACAGAAGCAATCAAGTTGATGGAAAGTGCTGGGATGAGAGTGGATCTGTAATTAGTATTACAAATTTACAATAGTGTGACAGTCCTGACACAACATTTTGTAGAACTTACACTTCGTCCAATGGCCGCCAAACTCTTATTCTGATACCAACCATTTCTTCTCCATATTTTTGGGTGAAGCGACGCCTTTTAGAATCCTGAATGAAACAATTAGGAACCATAAACTCTTCAGACATGAAAACACTATCGAACAACAGATAAATTGAACGCAGTAGGGGCTAAACTAAAACTAGTTTCAGTCCAAGGTAAGCATAGCGTTTTCTCCTAATTCAAGGAGGATAAAGCAGCTTATAACTTATTCTTGCTGTGATTGGATTCCTTTTGAAAAAGCAATGAAGTCACAGAATTTGGCAACAAGCCACTACATTTCAACAATACTACGTGAATACAAGCAAACTCTGCAAATTTTGCAGATATGGAAACAAGGGTTACAGGTATACTTCAAAAATTGCTATATTAGTACCTCATCCTTTTTCAAGGCAAGCTTCCTCCGGCGCTTAGTTTTGACAAGTTTGCTGGAGAGATTTTCATCCCCAACTGATAGTTTAATCTCCTGTAGAACGCACAAGCGCAAAGGGAGAAGTAAAAAAAAAAGTGATTGTCAAATTTGTGCTTGAAAAAAATTATGAGCACAGATCTAGAGATAGCAACTTCTGGAAAGTTTTCGTTTCAACCTCATCTCCTGATTCTTCTATATCATGAATCTCAATTGTAGCGCTGTCATTCTTCTGTTTCTTTTCATCAACTTGTTGCACTGATGACTCCTCAGCATCAGTAAGGTTTCCTTCTCTTTTTACAATTTTGAGACCACCAATGGTTTCCACATCACCTTTCGAAACAGACCCGCTCTTCCTTGAGTTCTGACGTGGTTTTCTTTTGCTACCTGCTGTGCCCTTACGTTCATCCCCAATGAGAGCTGAATGCAGCGAGCCATTTCTCTTATCTGCCAGGTTGGCATCCTTAATTGCGCTGTTCTCTTTCTTCTTAGCCCTACACCGGCAGCCAGTATTCTTTAGCTGCTCCATCTGAATATTTAAAGGTGTCCCATCCTCCAGCAGTGTCTCACAGATAACAGCAGCAGATGGACCAACTTTTACAGCATCAATCACATTTTCATTTTCCGTCTGACCATAAAACTAATGTTAGCAAAAACGGAGAAGTAATCCAATAGTTTTTTTTACTTATAAGGGCATTTTATTAATCAGTAGCAATTCCATAACATATTTTGATAATTAGCAGTAAAAAGAGACGTGACACTGAAGCTACATTATTTAGCAAAAAGGATCATATTAAAACCGTTTCATTCAACACCTCAAGAGAAAGCAAAGAACAGATGCATACAAAAGACAGTCATGAGGAGGACGCACCATTTTGTTCTCCCTCAGGCATTTCATTGCAAATTGAGGAAAATATTTCAGCATAATCATCAAGATTCATGCTTCTTGACTTGAGGACTTCTAGAAGACAAGGTCTAACAGTGGAAACACATTCTTTCAGGACCTTCTCTCCCAACTTTGACGAGATAGGTGAACAGATCTGTACAGTATTAAAGATCAAGAAAAAGCACTAAAGAAACATTATTAACAGAAGATCAATAGGATGAGGTTTATTGCCTGATTTTCCTTTCTGAGGCTATCAAGAAGGGGCAGAAGAAGCTCCATTGATATTTCATCACTTTCTTCAATGAGCAGAGTCAAGATTTCTTTCATGCTTGTAAATACAGCATTAGGATGGTCGGGCCTTGAGAAAAATACAGCATCAAAAATAAGCATTCATCAGAGAAAACTTATACATGATAACCTTATGATCATTAGCTGGACGAAAATGGCATGGTTGTATGATGTTAAACGATCACCGACATGCTTAAATGTGTCAAACAAAGATGTACAAGAACATAAGTATCAAGAATAGCTAAGCGGACAGTTTAAAGTTTATGTCCGTTCACCACCTTTGAGCTAGTCAACACCGGAATGAATATCAAATGGTAATTGTATTTTGCATAAATAGATAAGATAAACCGAACCACTTCAATTACACGGAAACAGTGGCACTTCAGCGTCCCACCGTAATATTAACTAATCTCCTACACTTCAATCCCGTTTTAGCTAGGGTCGACTATATAATTCTGTATCACTCTATTCAGGTTATTGTCATTCCAATACTGAACAATTAGTTGGAATTAATGTTTCTCTAACAGTAGAAGTTCTCAAATCCCAATTATCCCTACACAAACATACAAATTTGTAACCAGACGAAAAACACTCTTGACAAACACTAACCAAATATAAGCTCAACGATGATCCTGAGAAACATTTGCTAAGTTATTCTGAAGGAGGTTAAATTCATTGCTTGAAAGAATAAAACCACAACTCTATGTAACAGTCAAAAAAGAGGGGAAATTTGCTAAGTTACCTGATGATTCTGAGAAACAGCTGGAATATCTCTATAACTAACACATCACATTCAAGGTCCAGCAGCATCATACAGGCCATGACATCTGCCACAGTCTCAAGAACACTCACAGCCTTATGATAACTGCGGCCTGAATGAGACAACTCTTCCAATGCCTTTACAGTGAGTTGGAAAATTTCCTGAGATTTTTCAATACACGCATGTGAAAATAGTAGGTAATGGATACAAAATTTGAGCAAATGGAATTAGCTAATCTAGTTCGTGTGGTTCTCTCTCTATCTCTATATTGTGTGTGTGGGTATTAGGAAAACAGAACAACAAATTAGAATGCTATATCTTGGATACCTTCATCAGTACATCATCATAAGGTTGCTGCGGGGCAGTTATTCTCGAAAGCTCACTGATACAAGATACAACGGAAACTTTGACATCCGCATCAGCATGCTTTAAAAGTTCATTACTGACCATAGCTCTCATTACTGGTCGAAGGGCATCTTTCATTGTATCGGCAGGGGCTTGACCTACCTTTATCAACACAGATTCTACTTTCTAAAAGACACAAGAAGGGTAAAGGAATCAACTTGCATCTGCTATAAATTACAGATCACAAGTAAACAGCTTCAAGAAATCACAAAGCCAGTTTATAAAGATTAAGTCGCGAACATGGAGAAATTGCTCTTATGGTGGAATTCATGTTTTCATCTATTAAAAAATGACCCTCCTTTTGATTTTAATTCCAAAATCATTACACTAAAACTACAGCTACCACTTCAATTCCTCCAATTCTGATTTAACACCATGTCATTTAATAGGTTAAGAACAAAAAGTTTCTACTCAGACCTAAAAAAACCATCTTGATACAGAAGAAAAGCTAGGCGCCAAATCTATCTAATTGACAAACAACCATTCCCCTCAAAAAATCTTACCCTTATCAACATCAAAGCAATCTAAAATCACAACACAGAAAAAGAGGAAATAAAAAACACAGATAAAGCTAGCACTTGAACAAGAAATAGATAAAAATTGAATCTTTACATCAAGTAGATTGAGCAGCGTTTCAATTGAAGGAGGAGGATTGATTAGCCTAATCCCATAATCTTTTAACCCTTCCTCGATTTCTTCCTGTGAAGAAGAAGAAGCAGCCATCTTCACACAGTACTCGCCCTCAATCTCAACACCCCAAGAACTTAACTTATATCGATTTCCCCCTCTCAAGAACCCCAAAATAAGTAATACCCGAGGAAGAAAATGCAGCTCAGATACAGCAAATGCTGATATATATATAAAGAGGGGAAACAGGTGGGATTTGTATTTGGAAAAAAAATTGGGATCCGTCAAGATAAAAAGATCAATATACCCTTGAACCATCCATCGAACAATCCGTCAAGGTAAAATTATCAATGTATCCTTGACGGATTATTCAATGCAAGATAAAAAGACTAAAACATTCTTCACTTAACTCAATAATTACCCGTTACGTTTTGTATATATTGTTTCCTTTTTACAAGTTACTCTTTCTCATTTTCAAATCTCCAAAGTAACTTTGTACAAGTATCTCACTAAATAGAAATTGCACATCCTCACTTGCTCATGGTGGAGTTCATCGCCATAATCTCCCTCTCACACACACAATCATGGACTTGGAGGATCAATTGATCATCCCATATTTTACCCTTTTATGTTTAGTTTTTAATCATCTATTATTTGTCTTTCTATATAGGCATAAGAAAGATTCACCGCGTTAACTCGCATTAAATGTAGGAGAAGTTTCATGTGATGAATGTGTGTACACGATTTTTGTATAATATGCAATTTACATGTATGTCAATCCACCCAGACACTTGTGCAATATCAAATTGTTCAAGAAACCCTAAATGTTGTTGGAGTAAAGGATCGTCAACAAAAGCATTGTGTTAATAAAAGAAAATGTTAACGAATTCATGATTTTGGTGAGAAATATCTCTCTCTACAATTTTGAGGGATCACTCACTGCCTAGCTACCAAACAATTCAATGGAGGATAGTGATATGGACACGGTATTGTAATTTATTTAAATAAATCCTTTGTTGTGTTTTTTCAATTATTTGTGCATCCAATACTATAGATAAAAAACCTATACACCATTCCAGAAATCATATTTGAAAAGCTGACCTAACACATATTATATCACTGGAATCAAGATTCACTTACAATGAATGCTTGTGATCGTGATGAAGCTCTTCAGTTAGGAGATAGACGATATTACTTATATCATAACCTAAAAGGAGATTATTTATGTTCTGGTAAAAAATAATATCTATACAATTGAAACAATCCTGATGATGAATGTTTTCGGAAAACGTGAAGGACTTATTTTCTTTTTCTAATGACTAATATTCTACCCAGACATGAAATTTAAATCTAATTATCTTCACAGCAGCACTAATTTGATTCAAATATTCAGCTCTGTCTGAAGCATCTGAAAGTATATATGTCCTAGAAACAATCATTTTAGGAGCACATGTACTTGAACACATTCATATTATTAATAAGATTAATATATACTTGGCATTTGCAATTATTGAATTATTATTTGATTGTTTATATTATTCATTAATGCGTCATCCTCGAACTTACATTGTCATTAATAGTGTGTGAGATATTAATGATAGAGTGTAGTTCTTAAAATAGCCTAGACTAATGATCATCGAGAATGGGATATCAATGATATGTTATAAGTCGACGTGTAGTGCGTCACATTCTTGAGAATGTAGTATATCTCACTTCATGACGATAGTTGCTAGTGATGGACACGTGGATACTCTTGGGAGTATTGGCATACCTGGCGATAAACTATTTGTTATACGTATGCAGAGTATTATCGTGTGGGAGATAGAGGTTCTTAGACTTGAGGTCGATATCACTTGTTTACGAGTAATGCACTTTAATCTGTCTGGCTCAAATGCCTTATAGGTTGAGACGGCTTGTATTGGGTGCATTACGAAGTAGATTGAAGTGGTGGTTGAGCGAGAATAGGATTCATTCCTCGATTGGAATTTCGAGAGAACACTCGAACTTCTCGGAGATGTTAGGTCGACGAGTCATTGGCGATCTGAGACATATTTAGGATATGGTCTGGTTGTCGACTAATATAGATGAGATAAAGTGACCGAGCCATTTGGATAGATAGACACATGGCAAATCCTAAGTTTGAACGAGTGTGTCGCGAATGAAAGGAATTTATCATCTCACATGAGGTTTGTTTACTTGAGTCTTGTAAGCGTCTTCACATATTGGGTTCGTCACCGCCTGTGAGTTCCGTGTGAACTCGATTTGGTCAGTCTTGCGAGTGTGTGAAGGTCACACTAAGTCGATTGTCTTTTCGGTCTAAGGGTATATTGAGAGAATGTAAAATATCGGATTTTGAATCAAGATATTTTATTTTATAATAAATTATGGGATAATTTTCATTTGATGAAAATTAATTAATTAAGTTAAAATTAAGTCTTGGATTTAATTAGAACTAAAAGCGTCTGAAAATAAATAAAGGAATCGCATAACAAATGGGCCCAGTTAACCGCCCATCGATTGGATTTGGGTCGGTTTTGAAGCTTGATCCAAATCGATTAGGTTAGGGTTTCTCACTATATATTTGGCACTTAACCCATAATTTCGAGAACTCATTTTTCCACTTTCGAACTTAGAGTTCTGAAATAAATTCTCAAACCTCCGCCAAGATTTCCTAGCTTTCTTGGGCAAAGGAATATATCTTGAAGCAAGGCTTGCACGGATTGACAATCGTGTGCGCGCTTTTAGTAGAGCGCATTAAAAGCATAAAGCGTAAGTTTTCATGTTTTTGCAGATTTGAATTATCGCATAATCATACGCACGATCTTTGTTGGAGCAAGTAAGTAAACAAAATTTTAAACTTCCATTGTACTTACTTGTGTGTTTTACATCCAACAAATCCTACAGATGTATCGAGCCAGTGGTTTAATGATTATCGATAATCTTTAATAACAATATGTGGGAAATTAATTGTTTTGATTTAGAATTGATTTTGAATTTAAAAAAAAAAAAATCGAAACGATCAAATCATTTGTTCACGATGAACACGATCTGCGTCCGTTAACATGAAACGATGTCGCGATTCTGATTCGGCGTGAACAGTGCAGATTTTAAAAAAAAAAAAAAAAATTTTTGGGGCGGTGAAGCGATGTAAGCCTTTGTTCAGCGGAACGATGACCATGATTCTGCTCACGGCGTGAAAAGTAAAAAAAAAAAAATTTTTTGGTCGCGGAAAGCCGTGACGGGGCGGTTTCGGCCACACCACGCGGCGAAATCGAAGTAATAATACCACCGTGTTCGTCTCGGCGAGAGGAATCTAATGGTGGTAGTGTTACGGCAACGATGATGGAAAAGGAACACCACCGACGGTTTAGAATCGCCGTGGCGTCGGTCCGACCGCAGTGGGCCAAATCGGTGGTGAAAACCACCGCAGTTCGTCGACGTGTGCCATCGCTTGGTGTGTTTTAATTAGTCGATTTCGCCCCAATCCCAAATTTGATTTGGAGTTGGATTTGATTTTGAAAATTTGAAATAGTGTAAGGACCTTTTGCAATTAAAATTAGGGTTTTTAAATTGTAGATTGGTCCTTTAACAAATCTGAAAATATTTTAAGTTCTTAAAATTACAAATTAGTCCACGAGATATTTTCTCAAATTTTAAAAGTTTTAAAATCGTGATTCATCCACAGGTCAATCAAATTTCGAAAAGCTTATTTGGTCCCCAGGTAAATCTGTAAATATTTTAAGGTTCTGAAAATTGCAGAAATACCCCTGAAAATTAAATTTTAATTTCTGAATCGTTAAGATTTGTTTGGATGAAGCAGAAAATTCAAAATTGAAAATTGAGGTTAAATTTTGAATTTAAATATTTCCTAAATTGAAACAAAATTAATTAACCCACAATTATTGTTATTTAGCATATTATTTGATAATGTGTGCAAATTAATTGTTTCTCCTAATTGTTTAATTGATTGTCATTTAAATAATTAGAATAAGTCCATGATTATTATGCAGGTAAGCGACGCCAATGGTGTTTACTTTCGATGGCTTATAATTATGCAGGTGAGGCGCGCCCGATATATGATTAAAACCATCTTATATCACGCTATTGGGTTTGATGGTTTCCCATCTAAATGTGTTTAGAAATTGCATGATAGGATTTCATATGATGTATGATATAATAGTTGATCTTAGTCATAACCACGAATTAAAATGTTCCCAAATTTAATACAAGTCTCATTTAAAATGAACGCGTCGTCCGTTATAATTGATTGTGGTGCAAAATCCTTTTCCGAGATGAGTATTTATGCCCAAAGATTTGCTCTAAGTCTGAGGACTCGGACCACTTTCATAGATGCGTATAAATGTTGTAGTAGGTGATAAACCTTCGTGAGTATTTACACCCAGTGTTTGCTTGATGAAGGCTAAGCCCACTTAGATACATAATTGCGATCGCATGCGGGGTTGACTTGCTAGCTGTCTTGGCGCCCGATGTCGGACGGTAGGGGCGCAGATCGAATTGTTTAGAACATTCGGTCAACCAAGAGTTGCAAATTGTTTGCAATTGGTTTAGAACCTACCGGTCGTGTTGTTGAAGTTATCGGCCTCGAAACGCGGAGACAACATGAGTTTGGATCTTGGCCCATTATGGCCGTATTTGATATGAGTCCGTATTCTTTGTAAATTCAAAGAGTATGTTAAAATAGTGGGAGCTAATTAAACTAAAGACCGTATTAGTTAGTTAGTTAATGAATGTGTTGATAGAAATTATATTAAAGTATTAATTTCAAGTCTATCTTTTCTTGATTCTGATGTCGAATCTATCACTTAAAATGTTGGTTGAAACGAACAAGTTGAATGGAGCCAATTTTCTGATGGTTAAGAAATCTGCGTTTGATGCTGCGATTAGAAAAGATTGAGTATGTATTGGATACACCACTCCCTACGATCCTGTGAAGATTACGAAGAGTATGCTCTGTTTGACAAAGCGACTATCGAAATATCTTGATGATCTTTGTTGCGACCTGATGTGTTATGCTATCTTCTATTACTTGAGTTACAAAGACAAAGTGAAAATATGGGCTGACGAGATGCTAGAACACTTGAAGAGTCTACATGACTCATGCCGCATAATGGAGTATGAACGCTGAGAGATCTTTTAAGTGTAAGCTAAGCGAAGAAGTCAGTGTCACAACATGTTTGAAGATGATTGGATTAATTGAGAGGTTGGCCGATTGGAGCGAACGGCGCTGTGAATGTTTCGTTAATCTAATCTTGAACTCGCTTCTGGTTTCTTTGAGAACTTCATTGTGAATTACAACATGAATGGAGCAAGCAAGTCTCCACGAACTTCATAATATGTTGAAGACGCCCGAATCGCCCACCTCCAAAGGTAAAGGCGTGCTCGTGGTGGGCTCATCTAGCAAGTTCAAACCTAAGGGTAAGAATATGCGAGAAGAAGAAGGGTAAGGCGGTTCTTGCCAAACCCACGTATGAAACCTAAAGGAGTTGTTCGAAGAAGGCCAAGATAGGCTGATGTGCGCCTCGATTGTAAGAGAAAGGGACATTGGAAGAAGGGTATGCGGCCAGGGAGACAAGGCCTGAGTCTTGACCTGTGGACAAGGTATGTTTGTTATTGAAATAAATATGTCTATAACTAATTCTCACCGTTGGGTATTGGATACCGCTTGTGGCTCACATTTGTAATAATGTGCGGGGCTAATTGTGTGAAAGGTTGGACCTTGGGAAGTAGATCTACGCGTTGGCAATGGAGCTAGAGTTGATGCGAGCAGCGTGGGGACTTATAGACTAGATTTACCTTGGGCTTTTGTTTAGAACTTAATAATTGTTATTTTGTCCGTCTTTGACAAGAAATATTATTTCTATCCCTATGTTAGACATTGAGGGTTTTCTCACATATTACCAATGGAAACTATGTTTTGTCTTATAAAGGTTTTATTTGTGGAAATGTTAAAACATGGATGGATTGTATGTTCTAAACTGTAGCCATGAAATTTTCAATATACAAAATAAAAGAGCTAAAATAAGTAATCAAAGAAATCCCACCTACTTATGGCATTGCAGACTTGGTCACATCAATGAATCAAGGATAGCAAGATTGAGGAAATTAGATTACTTAGAACCATTTGACTTAGAGTCATATGGTGATTGCGAATCTTGCTTAAGAGGAAAGATGACAACCAAATCACTTTCTGGGAAAGAGTACGTGCCAAAGAGGTGCTTGAGTTAGTCCATACCGATGTATGTGGGCCTTTTCCAACTCAAGCTAAGGGAGGCTTTCTTTATTTCATCACTTTTACAGACGATTTCTCAAGGTTTGGGCATGTGTATCTTATGAAGCATAAGTCTGAAGCTTTTGAGAAATTCATGGATACAAGTCGAAGTAAGAAGCTTGAAACAAGTATTAAAACTCTTGATCGGATCGAGGAGGTGAGTACTTAAGTAAAGAATTTCTAGATTATTTGAAGCTTCGTGGAGTCCATTCGAATGGACACCTCGAACGCCACAAATGAATGGTGTTCTTTGAGAGGAGAAATCGTGCACTTATTAGATATGGTTAGATCCATGATGAGCTTCTCACTCTACCAACATACCTATGGGGATATGCGTTGCAAAACTCAATCTACATTTTGAATAGAGTTCCATCAAAGTCGGTTGAAAACTCCATATGAGATATGGAATGGCAAGAAGACACTTAAACACATGCGGCCTGGGGTGCCTGCGTATGTAAAGAAGTTGCTCACTGACAAATTGGAATCTAAAAGTGAGAAGTATTATTTTGTAGGGTATCCTAAGGAAACAAGAGGGTACTACTTCTATCTTCCTGAGGAACATAAAGTAATTGTTTTCCAGAAATGCAACTTTCCTTGAAGAAGACTATGTCTACAAGGAACAGAGTTGCAACAAGATAGAATTTGAAGAAATTCAAGAAGTACAAAATAATGTAGAGAATGACCTATTGTCAAATAACCTAGACAAGGATTCGGTGGGAGTATTTGATGATGATTGGGTACTTAGAGTACGCCACCGATGGGAGTGTTGTGAGGATATCTGCGAAATGCAAGACCCTCATGCACAACCAATGACAGATGACACAATAGTTGTGCATCATCCTATTCAAAATGATATTCTGAAAGTTCTCAAGGTGGTGGATTGTCCAACACACAAACATCTTCTCAAAATCAAAATCATTGAGCAGATCAAACGCAGAATGTTCAACTCAGTAGGACCACAGGACTCATCGTGCACTGAAAGACTTAATCTCCTTGTTGAAACACATAATGAGATAGATATTCACGATGATGATGAGCCTACTACCTACAACGAAGCAATGTTAGACATTGATTCACGGAGATGGCAAGCCATGAAATCGAAATGGAGTCTATGTACATAAACCAAGTATGGAACTTGGTTGACTTGCAACGAGGGTTAGACCATAGGATGCAAATGGGTCTTCAAGAAGAAGATTGATGCGTATGGCAAAATACGGACTTATAAAGCAAGATTGGTGGCTAAAGGTTATAATCAACGGCACAGGGTCGATTATGATGAAACTTTTACTTTGTTGCAAAGATTAAGTCCATTCGATTTTGCTTGCTATACCGCATACTATGATTATCATATTTGGCAAATGGATGTTAAAGCGCCTTCCTCAATGGTAATCTAATTGAGGAGGTGTATATGATACTGACGGAGGGTTTTACATCTAAGACTCAACCCAAAGCAAGATGCAAACTACAAAAGTCCATTTATGGACTTAAGCAAGCCTCGAGAGTTGGAACATTTGTTTTGACAAAGCAATCAAATCGTTTGACTTTGTTAGAAGCGAGGAAGATCGTGCGTTTATAGTAAGCGCACAAATGAAAGCATTGTCTTCATTGTTATATATGTAGATGACATATTGATAATGGGAGACAATAAAACTCTCATCTGTCGATCAAAAAATGGTTATCGAACGCCCGTGATGAAGGACTTGGGTGAAGCTTCGCTACATTCTTGGAATTAGAATCTACAGAGATAGACCTAATAGATTGTTGAAATTTTCACGGTCGTATACATAGACAAAGTGCTAAAAGCGTTTCTCATGGAAAATTCCAAGAAAGGGAATCTTCCTATGGGTCAAGGCATCAAGTTGTCGGAAGGATTGTCCTTCCACGATTCTGAGAACTTGAGCGCGTGAAGAGAATCTCATATCTTGGTATAGGATCAATCATGTATGCCATGACTGCTGAGGCGGATGTGGCCTATGCTTAGCATGACTTGCAAATTCGGCAGAATCACGGGAGGAACACTGGAAAGCGGTCAAGAGTATTCTTAAGTATCTTAGACGAACTAAAGAATACTTCTTAGTCTATGGCGGACAAGAAGAGCTAGTAGCTACTGGGTACACTGATGCTAGCTTTCGAGCGATTCTTGATGACTTCAAATCTCGATGCAGTTATGCCTTCATTTTAAATGATGGAGTAGTTAGTTGGAAGAGTTCCAAGCAAGCTACAATGCCGATTCGACAACGTGCGAGTACATAGTGGATCGGAATTTGGTAAAGAAAGTTCGCGATATCCAGAGTTCTTAAAGGAATTAGGGGTTGTTCCAGTACCGGTTGTCAATAACGATTTATTGTGACAACAGTGCGATTGCTCAAGCTAAGGAACCAAGATCAACGAATAGAAACAAGCGTGTACCAGGAAATACCACATTCTCGGGGAGATGGTGGAGACGAAGAAATAAAGATAGACTATATTCCTTTGAAAATAATCTAGTAGACCCGTTTACTAAACCATTAAGCTTGGTCAAGCATAATGGTCATTTCAAAATATGGGCATTAGATACATTGGTGATTGGCTCTAGGCCAAGTGGGAGATTGAAAGTATATATGTCCTAGAAACAATCATTTTAGGAAGCACGTGTACTTGAACACATTCATATTATTAATAAGATTAATATATACTTGGCATTTGCAATTATTGAATTATTATTTGATTGTTTATATTATTCATTAATGTGCATCCCTTGAACTTACATTGTCATTAATAGTGTGAGATATTAATGATAGAGTGTAGTTCTTAAAATAGCCTAGACTAATGATCATCGAGAATGGGATATCAATGATATGTTATAAGTCGACATGTAGTGCGTCACATTCTTAGAGAATGTAGTATATCTCACTACTGCAAGCAATAGTTGCTAGTGATGGACACGTGGATACTCTTGGGAGTATTGGCATACCTGGCGATAAACTATTTGTTATACATGTCTAGAGTATTATCGTGTGGGAGATAGAGGTTAGACTTGAGGTCAATATCACTTGTTTACGGAGTAATGCACTTTGATCTGTCTGGCTCAAATGTCTTATAGATTGAGACGGCTTGTATTGGGTGCATTCTGAAGTAGATTGAAGGTGGTGGTTGAGCCAAGAATATGATTCATTCCTCGATTGGAATTTCGAGAGAACACTCGACCGGAGATGTTAGGTCGACCAAGTCATTGGCGATCTGAGACATATCTAGGATATGGTCTAGTTGTCGACTAATATAGATGAGATAAAGTGATCAAGCCATTTGGATAGACACTTGGCAAATCTTAAGCTTGATCGAGTGTGTCGCGAATGAAAGAATTTATCATCTCACATGAGGTTTGTTTACTTGAGTCTTGTAAGCGTCTTCACATATTGGGTCCGTCGTGGCCGTCTAGGAGTTAGTGTGAACCTTGATTTGGTCAGTCTTGATGTGTGAAGGCACAAAGTCACACTAAGTCGATTGTCTTTTGGTCTAAGGGTATATTGAGAGAATGTAAAATATCGGATTTTGAATCAAGATATTTTATTTTATAATAAATTATGGGATAATTTTCATTTGATGAAAATTAATTAATTAAGTTAAAATTAAGTCTTGGATTTAATTAGAACTAAAGCGTCTGAAAATAAATAAAGGAATCATGATAACAATGGGGTTCGTGCCCATCAGCATTTGGATTTGGGTCGTTTTGAAGCTTGATCCAAATCGATTAGTTTAGGGTTTTCACTATATATTTGGCACTTAACCCATAATTTCAGAGAACTCATTTTTCCACTTTACGAACTTAGAGTTCGAAATAAATTCTCTCAAACCTCTGCCAAGATTTCCTAGCTTTCTTGGGCAAAGGAATATACTGAAGCAAGGCTTGCACCCGGATTGACAATCGCGTGCGCACCTTTTAGTAGAGACTGCATTAAAAGCATAAACTGTAAGTTTTCATGTTTTTGCAGATTTGAATTATCGCATAATCATACCAGACGATCTTTGTTGGAGCAAGTAAGTAAACAAAATTTTAAACTTCCGCTGTGCCTTACTTGTGTGTTTTACATCCAACAAATCCCTACAGCATCACCAAACAAGACAATGAAAAGCAGGAGCAGGGGTGGATCCAAGATTTTAGCTCTATGGGTTCTTAGCATTGAACTGAATCACTCATTATATTTCTTAAGTTATGGCTTCATATATTACTATTGCTTACAATTTTAGTAACTTTTAAAAAAAAATATACACCACATGAAAAGTCCTCTGCGAAAGCTGCATCTGCCCCTGGGGTGGGTGGGTGTGTGTGTGTGGGGGGGGGGGGGGTCTAATTTCATCGTTCTTTTTTTTGGGGGTGGTGTCGAAGGAGGGGGTCGGGTTCTGGAACAAAAGGTTATCAAATTTGAAATGGATTAGTTCAAGCGTACCTTAATCAGAAAAAGGCAGAAAACTAGACACAGAGCACAGCACTGCAATTGTCAAGGTGTTTATAGCATTACATACAAAAAAACCAGTCTAGATTTTGTTATGTGACAAACTTTATACTGCACAAAATGCGAATGATTGCAAAAAGAAATAAATGTTACCATCATGTACAAAACAAGATTCAACCATGTGACATCTTGCCAGCTTCATGATGATCATTCACAATTTCCAAAATGTCTCAAAGCTATGTCAAGATAAAACAGCTGCAGACTACAGAAGCTCATTCAACCTACTCAGCCAATATTGTGCTTGATCCTTAGCCTCCTTTATGTCCTGCTGAATTTTTTTACCCAGTACGTCAAATACTTTGACAGACCTTTTTGCCTCCTTCTCGGTTTTGGGCCTCTTGCAAGCGCCTTTCAGCCTTTTTGAGCCGTTTCTCTGCTGCTAAGACCTCCCTGTTCCTTTCTACCAAGTCCTTTTTAGCTGCTTTAGAGACAAACATGGTAGCCTCGCTTAACGCCATTAGATAGGAAGACTTTTCCTTCATATCTTCCTCTTCGGAAATCTCATCCAGATACTGCTGCAGCCAGGTTACATCAAGCTTGGCATCCGCAGCATCAGAGATTACATATTTCATAGCTTTAATGGAAGAAGAATTAACATCACTGGTTTTCAGACGCCTTACAACGTCACTAACCACAACAAGAAGGGAAGCTCTGACAGTAGGCGACTTATATTGACAGTTGACAGCGATGTCACCATACTTGGCAAAAATAGCAGCAAGTATAGGAGCATTGCTCGCTTTCACTTTATAGCCATGCACATCCACCAGTTCACTGCATTCATCATCAGCTTCAGGGGACACCTTTATAGGTGTTGTCCAACTCATTGGATTTCCCTGTACCCCAGATTCTGACACTTCAACCTTGATCCCTTTATTTTGGTGCAGTCCTTTGGAGTTAAATTTTGCTGCATGGTTTTTCATAAAAAAATACTTCGTTCAGCTCGAATTCCATTTATATGCAAAGGAGTCTAAATGTGATAAAAATAACTTACAATGTTGAAGGAGTCGGATCAACAGTTGCTTTGCCCTGCCAAATTTTCGAGCATAGACAGGTGTTATGAAATAAATACTCAGATTAGGATTTTAAATTTCTATCACTTTGCATTGCAAGCTTTCTAGGTTGCACTTTGTCATCTAAACTTCTGCTGCAGTTTTCCATTCACGATGACACTCTGAACACTTTTAGAGACCAAAATGGTTACCGTGCAGGGTGAAAAGGACTAATTTAGCAAGGCAAAAGTGGAAGATATAACAAGAACCAATTATCATAAATTAATGCCTAGGAGAACTTACATTTAGAATCAGTTTGAGCTTCAAAGAAGGCTGAGGAAATATAAATTCAGGTGAACGCGTATTCTCCGCTTATAACTTCTCTTTTGAAAGTCTTAATTACAAGGAAGGGCTATTTCGTTCTTTCAGATAAGGTGATTTGATCTTAATGCTTAGAAATTGCAAAAGTTACGTTTAGTTAGAAGGAGATGACAGCGTACAATGTAGCAGCAGTTTGATGGCAAAGTGACAAACCCTAAGAAAATAAGATGGCTACAGAAGAGAAGAGAAAGAGCCAAGGATTAGTACTGGACTATAATTAAAGGACCAACTACCCAACATAACTTGGCTTTGCTGCAAACGATCTTCTTGCTTTCAGTACCAGGAGGTAGCACCGGCACATCATCATCAACATTCAAAGCCTGCTCAAGAAATTGATACTACGAATGCAGAGAAAATAGGTCGCATAAAGTCAAACATTTCAGTCCATGGAGAATGATATTAACTCATGCAAATTTTACCCAAAACTATTATCAACTCCGTAAAATAGGTGAAATATGATATAACAGCAGAGAAAGTTCTTTAGAAAATCTTAAACCAGGATATCATAAAATAGGTGAGATATACTTTCATCAAATGAAGATGCTCAGCAGAAGCAAGGAGAGGGATGATATCTAGCCCTATCTATTAAGGAATCTAACAGAGTAGTCAAAAATGAAAAGCGCCAAACTCTGTTGGGGCTTTAAGTGCAAAGCACAATTAAAGCGCAAGCCTTAGCAAGAAAAGCACTATGAAAACAAAGAAAATATACATTTAATGCGAGAACGTCTAACTAAATACACAAATAATAATTGTTTGATAAAAGGATGGGAAAAATAATTAAGCTATATATATGAAATAAGAATCATGTCCCTACATATCTCAAAGGTTGTCTCATACTCTAATTTAAGCCGTGGGAGTATAGGACAAGGTAAACATATGTGGACTAGCAGCATGCTCTACCCTGACTTGAATTTTTTCTTTCTTTATCTTTAGAGGCCTCAAAGGTTATTTGTTGAAGTGCTCTATTGTTCCTAGTAAAGACTCATATGACTACATTGTCTTAACTCAAGTTAAAGCCAAAAGATAATCATAACTAGACCTATCAATTAGATGCTTGAACTGAATAGGATAGTAATCTTGTTGACACCTACAAATTGAACTTCCACGGTTTGCTCGGCTTTTTATTATCCTTAGAGAACCTCAATGAAGCATTAAAGACACACAACTAGATTGTCTTAACCCTAGTAGTTTAAGATGAACATAAAAAGATCTACTCATTAGATGACTTGGAAATGAATTGGAAAGTAAGCTTATTTATACTTACAAATTGAACTTCCCACAGTTGAATTGCCAAGTGCAGTGGTAGAAGAAGTTTCCAATTAAAACAGCTACTGAATTGCTTATTCCATAACTCTTAAGAGTCTCATGAGCAGACTCTATTGCAACAGTGAGATAACGACAGCTTTTTCTGCCTCCTCAACATTATATGAAAATACTTGTTTTTGCCTCTCTCGTCATTATATAAAGACGTTTTTTCTGCCTCTCCCTCGATATTACATAAAGACAACTTTTCTTCTTCTTTTCCATAAAATTTGCCATAAGAACAATCGACATTATTCAGTAGCAATGTGAACTCTCTCCCTGGTTTACTTAGGGTCTGCACTCTTACTTGAACTCATAGATTAAAGATAAACCACTTTACTAAACCTGTAGCATGAAGAAAACTACAAAATGGGGGCCTTTGCTTTACACAAACCCCAACCCCCCCCCCCCCCCCAAATATATAAAAGGAGGAACAATAATTTGAATGTCAATTTATGAACAAGAGTCAAATCAGATAGGAAAATGCTAATGCATTTGACAGTCACGTGCATTCTTCCCGTGATTTCACTGATTTTAGTAACGTGAAAAGGTTGGATGTTATTCCAAAATAGAGGTTTGAAGAAATTGCAGGTAAATCTTGTTGAATTTGCACGATGAAAGGCCGCCTTGTTATGGAAGAATGTTAATGCATTTGAAAGGTATGACAACTTCCCCAAGGAAGTCAATTGATTTCAATGAAAATAAAGATTTGTCCAATTGTATCGCTCAGCAACATGACATGCCGTCAACCTTATTAGGACTGAAAAGGCACATAGACTCTACATGAAAAAATGCAGTAGACCGCACTAATAGCACTATCAACTAACCATAACACAAGGTATTCCATGGATAAAGATCCAGCAATCACCTACAAATGGAACGTTATTTGGGGATCAAGCAGCCAAGGTGTGAGGAAGTGTGAAAATTTGGGCATTCTTTTATATCTATTGGCTGCCATACAAGGGCAGCACAATACAGCATCTTAGCCAATCAAGCATATTGACAAGCATTCAATGCTCCTTGGATCCTCATTTAGTCATCATTCACAAACGGACCATTTTCTGCTTTCACCAATATTGGAGAGGGAGAAATTGAGGATATATGGACAACGGGAGTCTCTTGGGATCAGATGAGTAAAGGGTATTAGCATAGTGGACTTTGTTAAGAAATATAAGAGCAAACATGGCTTAATCATGAAAGTATGGAATATAATGTTTGCTCGTCTTTTCAGTCTGTTTGAGATGTATGTGAGTAGAAATTGTAAAGAACCTCTGACTCTAGAGGACCACAATTATTGATTATTTGTGACCAGCAAACTGGAGCAAACCCCAAAACGGACATTGGATTAAAATGCGTACAAATGGAACGAAATGGATAGTGAGGATTCATATTGTGGCGGTAAAGCCACTTTTGCTGACCAATTATATAAGAAGCAAAATGCTTCTTGATTACGACTTTGAATAGTAAAGGTGGTGGAGAATTGTCACTTTTGTGGACCAATTAAATAAGAAGCAAAATGCTTCTTGATTACGGCTTTGAATAGTCAAAGGCGGTGGAGAATTGCCTCACCTCCATTCTCCACCGCCTCTCTCCTCTATATATACATACATCCACTTCTACTTATGTCATCCAATTTTGAAAGAAAGAAGATCCTATTTTAGGTGAGAAAGAGAGAGTTTTTAGAGAGAAAAGTAAGTGAGGTTTCTCCTAAATATTGTCTTTCTTTTTATTAGAGAGAGTATATATTCTCCTAGTTTAAGAGAGAGTATTGTCTTGTGCTCTCCTTATTATAGAGAGAATTGTTGTAATCCTTTTGCAATAGTGAAATCCTTCTGCAATTTGCCCGTGGTTTTTCTCCTAATTTGTTTGGGAGCTTTCCACGTAAAACTTTGGTGTTCATTATTTTTCCATTTTTCTCATTTCTACTTCAGTTGAAATTGTGTGCCTCGTACCCCAGCGGCCTAACAGATATCAGTGGTATCAGAGCTCCAGGTTTATAGCTGGTTTTTTCGTGCTACGGATAGATC
The DNA here is from genome assembly GCA_029844215.1 of Przewalskia tangutica. Lineage (NCBI taxonomy): Eukaryota > Viridiplantae > Streptophyta > Magnoliopsida > Solanales > Solanaceae > Przewalskia > Przewalskia tangutica. The sequence continues at coordinate 11,477,029 of CM056734.1, forward strand.
CAGTTAGTGGAAAGGAGTCATCTTCAATAATGGCGACAAAGTATGAAATAGAGAAGTTCAATGGGAATAATTTCTCATTGTGGAAAATGAGAATAAAAGCAGTTTTGAGGAAAGATAACTGCTTGGCGGCAATGGGAGAAAGGCCCGTCGAGATCACTGACGACGACAAGTGGAACGAGATGGATGGCAATACTATTGCTAATCTGCACCTAGCACTAGCCGATGGAGTATTGTCAAGTGTGGCGGAGAAAAAGACAGCAAAAGAGATATGGGATACTCTGACAAAATTGTATGAGGCCAAATCACTACACAACACAATTTTCTTGAGAAGAAGACTTTACACTTTTCGGATGATGGAGTCAACTATGGTGACTGACCACATCAACACCCTCAACACTTTATTTTCACAGCTCACAACAATGGGGCATAACATAGAGACGGGTGAACGTGCTGAGATTCTACTTCAAAGTCTACCTGATTCATATGATCAACTCATCATCAACTTAACCAACAACATTGAAGTTTTAGTCTTCGATGATATTGCAGCTGCGGTTCTTGAAGAAGAAAGTCGGCGCAAGAGCAAAGAAGATAGATCGGGAGGCTCACAGCAAGCCGAAGCTTTAACAATAACGAGAGGGAGATCAACGGAACGTGGCCCCAGTGGGAGTCAAAATCAGAGTAGATCAAAATCCAGAAGTAAGAAAAATGTCAAGTGTCATTACTGTGGCAAGAAAGGGCACTACAAAAGGGAGTGTTGGCATCTCAAGAAGAAAGAAGAGGCCAAAGGAAAAGATCATGAGTCATCAAAAGCACAGGGTTGTGTAGCAAGCACCTCGGATGATGGTAAAACTTTATACAGTGAGGCAACAACCGCTATGAAGGCAGAAGAAGATTCGTTGATGTCTGGCTTATGGACTCAGCAGCACGAGTGGATCGGGAAATCGAAAATGCTTCTTTGATTGTTGAGTAAGAAAGCGTAGCAGGGGAAGGGGATAGCACCGGTCTTGACTCTAATACTATTCTTCTTTGAGTAGATGTCGGCATAACCACTGCTATTTCATCTGCAGCTCTTACCGTTGAAGGAATAAGTATTGCTTTGGCTTTCTTGCTTTCACCAGGTCTAGCTAAAGTCGATTAGCCCGAGTTGTGTTAAGATAAGTGGCACTTGAATTTGAACCCGAAGTAGGATCCGCACCTACTTGATCTGACATCTTTATCAGAATCCCAGAAGCGGGCACCAATCGGCCATTACGGTGGCATTTTATGTTAGAAGGAAGGCAAAAGCTGACTGGTGCTTTGTTTAGGGACGGGAGCCACTCCTTTTCCGAGTTTGCCTGCATTCTCTCGGTAATAGGACACTCCCCTTTCTTAGCGCAGGATCTACTTTCTTTTCTCCGCTTAACACTAACGTAATCCTAAAAGACATTCGTGCACCGGTCATGTTCTCTTGCTTTAATCTTCTCTTTGGCATATGACTCCTCGGAGAGAATGGTTCCATCAATATGAACCTATCTCAGGAGGATCAGTGTTCATGGGAGACGATCATGCCTTGGAGATTGCTGGTATTGGTACCATCAAATTAAAGATGTTTGATGGTACGGTTCGCATCATCCAGGAGGTACGACATGTGAAAGGCCTAAAGAAAAATCTATTATCTTTAGGACAATTAGATAATAGTGGGTGTAAAGCCCATATCCAAGATGAGATCATGAAAATACTTAAAGGCGCGCTTGTAATGATGAAATCGGAAAAGATAGCGGCAAATTTGTACATGCTTAAAGGAGAAACACAACAAGAAGGAGAAGCATCCACTGCGTTTTCAAGTTCGGTAGAAGAATCAACAATGATGTGGCATCATAAGCTTGGCCACATGTCGGAACGAGGTTTGAAGATTCTTGCTGAACAAAAGCCTCTTCCGGGGCTCAAAAAGGTATCATTATCCTTTTGTGAGCATTGTGTTATTAGTAAGCAGCACAGATTAAAGTTCAGCAGTTCTAATGCTAGAAGCAAGCTATCTTAGAATTAATCCATTCTGATGTTTGGCAAGCACCGATTTTGTCCCTAGGAGGAGCGAAATACTTTGTGTCTTTTATTGACGATTACTCCAGGAGATGTTGGGTGTATCCAATAAAAAATAATGCGGATGTATTTCCAGTTTTCAAAATATTCAAAGCACGGGTTGAGCGTGAATCTGAAAAGAAGATCAAGTGTTTGAGGACAGACAATGGAGGAGAATATACTAGTAATGAATTTGATAACTTCTGTCAACAAGAAGGTATCAAAAGGCAGCTCACAGTGGCATACACTCCACAACAAAATGGAGTAGCAAAGCGAATGAACAGAACCTTGTTAGAACGGACAAGATCAATGTTGAGAACTGCGGGGATGGCCAACTCATTTTGGGCAGAAGCAGTCAAAACCGCCAGTTACGTGATCAATCGGTCACCATCAACTGCAATAGATCTAAAAACGCCGATGGAGATGTGGACCGGTAAGCCAGCTAATTATTCTCACTTACATACATTTGAAAGTCTTGTTTACGTTATGTACAACACCGAAGAAACATCAAAGCTGGATCCAAAATCCAGAAAATGCACTTTCTTAGGGTATGCTGATGGAGTTAAGGGGTACCGTCTGTGGGATCCCACTGCCCGCAAGGTGATTATCAGCAGAGATGTGATATTTACAGAAGATAAGGTACAAGGGAAAGAAAATGATAACACTTCAAAAGAGAAACCAGAGACTACTACAGTTCAAATTGAAGAAAGACAAGAACAAGAAGTTCCAAATTCTTCTGAAGCAACACCAGAGCACGAAGAACAAGAGCAAGCTGAGTTTTCAACTCCACAAATTTGACGGTCAACTCGGGAGAGAAGAGAACCAGCTTGGCACTCAGAGTACATCATGGAGGGAAATGTCGCATACTGTCTACTAACAGAGGATGGAGAGCCATCAGCTTTCCATGAAGCTACAAAAGGCCAAGAAGCTTCTCTGTGGATGGCAGCAATGCAAGAAGAAATTGAAGCTCTCCATAAAAACAAGACATGGGATCTTGTCCCACTACCACAAGGAAGGAAGGCCATTGGGAATAAATGGGTTTACAAGATCAAACGAGATGGCAATGACCAAGTGGAGCGGTATCGTGCTAGATTGGTGGTGAAAGGTTTCGCTCAGAAAGAAGGTATAGACTTCAACGAAATATTCTCTCCTGTTGTTCGATTTACAACGGTTCGAGTAGTCCTGGCAATGTGTGCTACATTTGACTTGTACTTAGAGCACTTAGATGTGAAAACTGCATTTCTTCATGGAGAACTTGAAGAAGAGATTTACATGCTCCAACCAGAAGGTTTTGAAGAAAAAGGAAAAGAGAACTTGGTTTGCAGGTTGAACTCTCTATACGGTCTCAAATAGGCGCCGAGATGCTGGTATAAGAGATTTGATTTCTTCATCATGAGCCTTGGATACAACAGACATAGTTCAGATCCTTGTGTTTACTACAAGAAATTTGGTGATGGTAATTTCATTATCTTGTTGTATGTTGACGACATGTTGGTAGCAGGCCCCGACAAAGATCGTATTACAGAATTAAAGGCACAGTTGGCTAGAGAGTTTGAAATGAAGGTCTTGGGACCGGCAAACAAGATTCTAGGGGTGCAAATATACCAAGACAGAGATAATAGGAAGATATGGCTTTCTCAGAAAAATTATTTGAAGAAAATCTTGCGACGCTTCAACATGCAAGATTGTAAGACAATTTCTACCCCTCTTCCTATTAATTTCAAGTTATCCTCAAGTATGACCCCTAGAAACGAAGCAGAGAGGATGGAAATGTCTCGAGTACCATACGCATCAGCAGTGGGTAGCTTAATGTTCGCTATGGTTTGCACAAGACCAGACATTGCACAAGCAGTGGGAGTGGTTAGTCGATACATGGCGAATCCTCGTAAAGAGGATTGGAGTGTTGTAAAGAGGATCCTGAGATATGTCAAGGGTACCTCAAACGTTGCATTATGTTATGGAGGATCAGATTAGGCTATGTTGATTCAGATTACGCAGGTGATCTTGATAAGAGCAAGTCCACCTCAGGTTATGTGTTTACTCTTACTGGAGGAGCTGTAAGCTGGGTTTCAAAATTACAGTCTATCGTGGTTACTTCTACGACAGAGGCAGAATATGTTGCAGCTACACAAGCTAGCAAAGAGGCAATATGGTTGCAAATGCTACTGGAGGAGCTTGGACACAAACAAGAGAAAATTGCTCTATTTTGTGATAGTCAGAGCGTTTTGCATCTGGCAAAGAATCCAGCATTTCATTCAAAGACAAAGCACATACGAGTTCAGTATCACTTTGTTCGTGAGAAGGTTGAAGAAGGTAGTGTGGATATACAGAAAATCCATACAAAAGACAACATAGCATATATGATAACAAAGTCGATCAATAATGACAAGTTTACTTGGTTTCGATCCTCTATTGGCCTAGCAGAAATGTAAGCAGCATGAAGATGGCAAGTGTAGAAAGGATAAAAGGATTACAAAAGTGATTTTAAGTGGGAGATATGTGGCGGTAAAGCCACTTTTGTGGACCAATTATATAAGAAGCAAAATGCTTATTGATTACGACTTTGAATAGTCAAAGGCGGTGGAGAATTGCCACTTTTGTGGACCAATTAAATAAGAAGCAAAATGCTTCTTGATTACGGCTTTGAATAGTCAAAGGCGGTGGAGAATTGCCTCACCTCCATTCTCCACCGCCTCTCTCCTTTATATATACATACATCCACTTCTACTTATGTCATCCAATTTTGAAAGAAAGAAGATCCTGTTTTAGGCGAGAAAGAGAGAGAGTTTTTAGAGAGAAAAGAAAGTGAGGTTTCTCCTAAATATTGTCTTTCCTTTTATTAGAGAGAGTATATATTCTCCTAGTTTTTAAGAGAGAGTATTGTCAATTGTGCTCTCCTTATTATAGAGAGAATTGTTGTAATCCTTTTGCAATAGTGAAATCCTTCTGCAATTTGCCCGTGGTTTTTCTCCTAATTTGTTTGGGAGCTTTCCACGTAAAACTTTGGTGTTCATTATTTTTCCATTTTTCTCATTTCTACTTTAGTTGTAATTGTGTGCCTCGTACCCCAGCGGCCTAACACATATAACTAACTCCAACTAGCTTAAATTTGAAGTGCAGGTGCTGTTGTTGTAGAGAAAACATGGGAGGCTGAAATGAAGCAGAAACATATAATATTAAATGCATATAACATAAACTTCCAACTAAAGGTGAAGCCAGATGTGTAGGGTAGCTTATCTGAAAATGAGGACACCAAATAACACAGCAAGAGAAACAAACAAGTGAAATAGGAAATGCAAATGTATAAAGTTTGGACACCTAATCAATCGAGAATGTTTTACCAAAGGGAAAAAAAAGGAAGAAAGGAAAAAAAGGTGACATTTTCAGTCAGAGACTTGCAGATATATGCATGTCCACGCGAGAGAACAAAATTAAAATTGGATAATTGAATTTGTATTTGATGCACCGAAGGAAAATTAAAGGGCGCAAAAGAAAGTCCACGCGGGAAAAGCTAAATGAAGGTGGCTTGCTCTAGTATCTATAGTTATCCAGCATGTCACAATGATCTAAGTTATAATTCTGATGCTAATATTTCACTCTCAATCAGACATAATAGTAACCAATGAGATGCCAACTGTAAAAGTTGCACCCTCAGTTGACATTTCATTCTCACAATCGCAATCTAGAAAAAACAGGAAGCTGAGAACAAAGTTGTTGATCATGTCAACTTTTTTTTGAAACTGGTAACTTTGATCATGTCAACTTTTTTTTGAAACTGGTAACTTTGATCATGTCAACTTTACAAGCAGCACTCTAAATCATCAAATGACTTGCCATGAATGAGAAGTGACTTGAATGAAGCTTACATGTCAGACGAATCACTTGGACCAGGAACAATCTTGTGGCTCTGAAATACATACATTCAAAAAGTCATGCAAATAAAGACAAGTACAGAAGAGAAGGGAAAAGATAAGCCTAGCAGGAACCCACAGGAACTGATGCATTGTCAACGAGTTCCCAGCGTTCCTTTGCAAGATTTAGCATTTCTTGATCACCATCTTCATAAATCACCTTAGAATATCATGAAAAACACAAATGATAAAACATTACCAAGACATAGAAAACTGCTTGACAAATTAACTCCAATTTAGATTCCGAAAACCTGTGAAAATGTAGACGACACCAGCCTATTAACATATGAGGAGCCTCAACCAGCAATTAAGGGAGTATGATTACATAAGGCAGTTGAAGTCAATTAATATACAAGAAAAATAATGTTTATATAGCCATACTAAATCTTTACCGCATGCTTCTTCTCTGAATGGTCAAATAAAGTGATATGTCCTCCATAGAACCTACAGAATGTGCATGCTACGTGATATAACATTTGAACTAAAAAATAAACTTCATTAGAACGAAACAAATAGTGTGTCAAGTTTTTTTATTAAAAAGGGATAATAAGCAGCTAAATGCTCAAAAATCTGCCTGTAAGCACCTAAGAAAATCAAAAAATTACAATCAAATCTTTTTGCACAACGATACTATTACATCTCTAATATGATGCAATGACTGACCCACGCAAGATACATCTGCTTAACGATGTCCTTTAGCTTGTCATATTTTACCTTAAGAAAGGCCCCTATTGGTTGAACGTCAGATTTGAAACATATATCCCCATACTAAAAACCTTTTCATATATAGGAGGTTGTGGAGGACACGGATTAGGGTAGAAGGTTAGTGGTTAGTAGGTAGTAGAACGTTGTCTCATTTTTCCTTCCTTATTGATAGTCATAGTATTTCTCATGTAGTTTCTTACCCTACGATTTCTGAAACTATCTATTGTCTCTTGTTTTTCGCTTACCGTATTGTCCTGTTCTTGTTGTAGTTACTGTTCCTTTTCCCTTTTTGACATGCTTTGTTTTTGCTTTATCCTGAGCCAATGGTCTATCGGAAACAACCTCACCTCCCATTCTCCCAAGGTAGGGGTAAGGTCTGCGTACACTCTACCCTCTCCAGACCCACTTGTGAGATTATATTGGGCATTGTTGTACTAAAAACCTTTTCTTTTCATTTGGGTGGGGGATGGGGAAGAGGGAAGAAGAGAAAAGAACCACCGTTTTCTATTTAAAACATAGAGAAGGCCCTCAAAAATCTATGTTTTTGAGAATGTAAGCATTCAATGAGTGGAATTATGCTTGAAAGTGGAACAGGAATCACTACTTGCATAGTTGGCTCGTCAGATCTACCTTTTTCAGCTTTTAGTCAAACATTGTTAACATGCAGGCATAGCAGCTCCCCCTTCTCTACGACAAGTCGTCAATCCAGAGTTTCATGCCAAGAGTTTAGATGCCCTTGAGTCCTTATTATGGCTGGACTACAAGTACTTGTATTTAATTTTTATAGCAAGAAAAAGATTACAGTTGACCATACTATTCCCTCTTCTTTGCCCTGTCCAGTTAATTGGGGGTCCAATATAAGCCAGTATCATCTTCATGATTCAAACTGAGCTACTCTCTTTATACAATATTCTAGTTATCTAGTTCCCATCGATTAAATTTAAAAAATGTTTACCTACTTCTGCAATTGACATTATAACTGACGCTGATGCATGTGCATTATCCATATTCAGAAAATTATGACAAAGCAATTCATTCAGAGTTATTCAGATGAAGAAAAAAAATCTACTCACTCAGTGAAAGAGCAAGTCAACATTTAACACTTTTAACAGGAATAGAGCTTGGCTGAATACTAATTAATTCAGTGAAATCACATACACTTGATCAAGTGGCCACCAAACCCTTACTCTGCAACCAACCAGCTCCTCGCCATGCTCTCTGACAACCTTATCCGCAGAATCCTAAGAAAAAGATGATAGAGATGCTCATAAATCTAGAGAGCAAACCCTGATACATACAGAGACAAGGTAGAAGCATCGAAAAGTATGCACATCAGATTCTTTATTGGTCACAAGTCTTTTCTCTTCAGTTACAACTGGTAACTTCTTTATAAAATTTCATGACATCAGGACTGTAGCACATGTAGAGGACAGTCACGTTGAAGATAGAAAAAAAAATATCCTCCTCTTAAGCTAAATAGACTTTGCAAAACTAGTTTTCAGCACATAAATAACCTCATGGAACATTCACTTTAGTAATCATTTAATGAAGGTTGTCTAATCTCATTAACTATAAGTTAACTCTAATTAATGATAGTAAATGTTTACCTCTTCTTGTGATGGCGGGTTCTTCCTTTTACGTTGTTCTTTAGAGGTGTTGGGGAAGTTGCTTTGCTTGGTGATTAAGACAGAACCCACCTGCACCACTCAATTTTTGTACATAATAAGCCCTAAACTAAGGGTAGAAAATAAATACTATACCTGAATCAACAAAACATTCACTTTTACTACCTTATTGAAGAACGTCTAATGTTATTAACTATAAGCCAGCTCTAATTAATAATAATAATGTTTACCTCTTCTTGTGATAGGAAGATCTTCCTTTTACATTGTTTTTTAGAAGTTTTGGGGAAGTCTATTTTCTTGGTGATTGAAACAGAAGCAAAACTCAATTTATGTACATAATAAGTCCAAAGGGTATAACAAACACTTTACTTGAATCCACATAATATTCCAAAACGAGTACATTCACTTTAGTAATCACTTACTGAAGGCTGTCTAATATCATTAAACCAAGAACAGCTCTAATTAATGATAACAGATGTTTACCTCTTCTTGTGACGGCGAGCTCTTCCTTTTACGTTGTTCTTCAGAGGTTTTGGGGAAGTTGTTTCCTTTGGTGTTTGAGACAGAACCCAATGCCTGCAGAACTCAATTAAAGTACATAATAAGTCCAAAAGAGGGGTAAATTAAATACTTTACTTGAATCGACATAACTTTCAAATATGGAGGACCATCCCACTGTGCATCCTTTGGACCGTGTGGCTGGGAAGGAACAAGGCATGTTTTGAAGGGCATAGAATTCATATTTCTAGAATTAAGAATAAGTGTTTTCACAACCTATATTATTGGTGAAAGCGTAGTTGTCCAGCGAATGTGCATCAGTTTTTGGATTTTCTAGATTTGTTAGGAGGGATGTAAGTCTTGTTTTTTGTCTCAGGATGTTTCTTGTAACGTACTGTACCATCTTGGTACCTTATTAATAAACTTTTACCTTATCACAAAAAAATGACATAACTTTCAAAAAGAGAACATTCACTTTAGTAATCACTTATTGAAGGTTGTCTAATATCATTAAATAAGCCAGCTCTAATTAATGATACTGTAATAAATGTTTACCTCTTCTTGTGATGGCGAGTTCTTCCTTTTACGTTGTTCTTTAGAGGTTTTGGCAAAGTTGCTTTCTTTGGTGATTGAGAAGACAAAGCCCAATGTCTGCACAATTCAAGTTATGCATATAATAACTCCAGAACTAAGGGGCAGAATAAATACTTTACTTCAGTACACAACTTCCTAAACGAATTCAGCCAATTGATGTTAACTGTTTGATTTACCTCAGCTCCTGATTCCTCAACTGATGACAGCCGTCTTTTATCACGACATCTGGCAGGTACATTTTTCTTGTTGTCTTTTTCATGTTTCTTTTCTAATGCCTCCAGGACAGCAAATTCTTCTGAAGCTACCAATGTAGGTTGTGAGACTTTCTTCTTGGTTATAATTCCTGCTGAATCTCTTGCTGAAATTGATGAAAATTGTGCACCATCATTCTGACCTTTTTTGTCAATTTTCTCCTTTTGGGGTCTCTTTATAGAAGTCGTTATTGGAGTCTTCTCCTCACCAGATGAAGAATACAATCCATTGGAGATTGCACATTTAGGTGAACAACTACTTCTCTTTTTAGTATCTTTCCCACAACCCTTCAAGAGAATACGACTTTTTGATCTCCTTTCTCCACTTAACCAAGCATGATCATATCCTTCCTCTGGTTTATTCAAAAAATTAGGTTTCCAACCTCTTTTCTTTGAAGATTGAGTAGCTTCTGGATCTAGTTCTTTTTTGGCTGCATTTATGAAACCCAAGTTTTCAGGTGGCGAAGTGGTCCTTGAATCTGTACTTCTCTGCTGCTTCATTGCATCTCTATGTTCTGATTCTTTTAAAGTTGTATCCGTTTCAGGAACGACGTCATCGACCTTACGCTCGGGATCACCTTTCCCTAGCAAGTCAGATGGTTGATCTAAGAATGAAGCAACTCTCTCAGGTGCAGCATGTGGTGCAAGCTCACTAGGGTCATCATTTGTAGGCGACTTGGAAGATCCAGGTAAGGATGGACCAACTTTGCCATCATAATTAGCATTGTGGGAAAGCTTTTCAGAGTCATTATTGACCGGCGTCTTAAAGGAATCGTCCACAGGTCGCACAGAAATTACAACGGTGTCATTTGATGCCGCAACTTTAGAATCAGTGTCTGGAAGCGTGGAAGTTTCTTCAGCTGGTGGCCTGACATCGTCTAAGCAAGCAACTTTATGACAAAGCTCTTCAGGACCATTTTCCACCTGTGGTTCTGATGCTCCATTCACAAATTGATTATTTCGTTCCTGCCCAGATTTTGGAAGAAACTTCCTAGAATTCTGACAAATGCACGGCAAAGGAAGAATTCACATCATTACTATAAATCCAGAACAAATATCACCTACCGTGAAGTTACCTTTACTTATCACCTTTCGATCAACAATTAATCAGCAGAATAAGAAGAGCATCTGACTTTCTCAAAAGGAGCTTAAGTTATATCTTTCTCAAGCTAGTCTAAAAATGAGGACAGCTTGGTGGAAAACAACATGTTTACACATTCCTGAGTTTATAAGAGTAAAAAGAACTTAAGAGAAACATCAGCTGATAAGTTCTTGTTAACAACTTCAGATCAAGTAAAAGTAATTTCACAGATTATAGGTGATATTATATGGCGGTAAAGGTAATTTAGCTACTCTTACATAGTAGTAATACACCAAAGCTTCTTGTTAGACTATTTTCTATTCTACTTTCATATTAAGGATATGGATTTCAAAGCAGGCCAAGTTCCTTTAAAGTTGTGAAATAAATGCATGAGAAAATATTGTCAAGATGCGTAGCTATTGTATTACACTGAGCCCTATTTATACCTATATTCTACGCAGTACATAATACATATTGTTCAATGGGGGACACTTAGTAGGATACTATATACATGAACTATCTAACAAAAGTCAACTCTGAAGATAAGTAGGATGGGTTCAGCAGCAACGGGATAGTCGATGTAGGAGAGTTTCAACACCTAATCACAGTGTCAGTGCTTTTAATTTAACTAGGAACATGGGATCAAAGTTATAAAAGCTCCGTAGCACATTGTCTAGTAGCATGATCCGTGATAAATCCTCGCAGCTGATGCTACAGACTGTCTTCAAGGCATAAACAAGGAGGATCCAAGTCATCTTATTTGAATGGTCAAACATGTCATTATTTCCTTTATTGGAACTGTCGCTGTTGACATCTCGGACTTCTTATTTCTTTTGTAGTTAATTTCGTATTTGTTTTCCCACTTCTTTTTCCTAAGATTATTAGATTGTCCGTTTTTTCATGATCGACTGATTAAGCACTGATCCTAGACATATTTCAGCATTCCTTTTCCAAGGGTCACAACATATGTCAGTTTTCTATTACTACTCCGGAACACCTAAGCTGAGAAATCAGAACATAACCAAGAAAAGAGGATAAGTTTGACAGAATACAGAACTTGAATGTAATAGCAAAGATGGTCTACCACAAAATGAACATTGTATGTTTATTTGCTTCCATTTCTTTGGTGGGGGTGGGAACTCCATTCTTTGCAAGTTAGAAAAGAAAAGGAGAAGCGGAGAATTATACAACTAACGATCATGTATTTTACAAATAATTTCAGCAATTACTTTGAATATCAGATAGACCGACCATAGTTTTACTTTAATTTACCTCTCTCAATATTAATTCAAGAACTTCCGAATAGTTGTTGGTGGAAATGCTGAGGGACCTCACTGCTGTTGGAAGATATGGTTTAAGTTTGACAACACTTTCTTGAAGAACTCTCTCTCCCAGCACATAGGAACGAGGTGAAACATTCTGAACCAAAAGAAGACGCCATTAAAAACACTGAGAAAGATGCATCAAAGATAAATGAATAAAGTTGTAGAGGAAAAGCAATACCTGATTTTCCTTTTTAACACTGCTTATGAGGATGTTCAGAAGCTGCATAGGAATTCCTTCACTCTCATTTATTATCGTGCTCATTATTTCCTTGATGTCCATGAATACACGATCAGGGTGGTCCGGCCTTAAAATGGGGTAAGAGACAAAACCGTTGTCAGCCATTTCCCATTAAAAAAAATGGCATCCTGAGAAACTGGTAGTCTATGAACTTTATGAAGAAAAAAAAGAATCCCGTAGTCATTGGCATGCTATGTACCTTAGCATATAAGTTCATTTATGCTGCATCCAATATGTGAATATTCTGCTAAAACTGTCATATACTCCCTCCATCCCATTTGCTATAACAGTGTTTGATTGGATACAAGATTTAGACTTAATACATTCATAGCCCCTTAAACTTGCCAGTAAATTATTGAGACACTCGAACTACGACATGTTCCAATTGATCCCTGAACACGTAAAGTGTTCCTATTAGACACACTTTTGGTTCAAATTTAGGAAAAACTTTTGTGGGTGTTCTCAAATTCCCATTACTTAGATACGTTAGCCGCTTAAAATATGTCACATGCGTTAATTATACGTGTTCGTCTCAGTAAGCCGTAAAACCCCATGCATTTTCTTATTGAAGCTGGTGTATATAATTAAAGGGTTAACTTAACTACCTAATAGATGCTTGAGAACACGCGCAAAAGTTTTTTCAAAATTTGAAGTAGATAGGAACACTTTATCATGTGTTTCGGTGCTCAATTGGAACATGTCATAGTTCCTATTAGACACTTTTGGAAAAACTTTTGCGGGTGTTCTCAAATGCCTATTGCTTAGATATGTTAACCGCTTAAAATATGTCACATGCTTTAATTATACGCATTCGTCTCAGTAAGCCGTAAAATCCCTTTGCATTTTCTCATTGAGGTTGATGTGTATAATTAAAGGAAATGACATATTTTGTGTGGTTAACTTACCTAATAGACGCTTGAGAACATGCTTGTAAGTGTTTCAACAATTTGGAGAAGATCGTTAGAGATTTTTTTATTGGAAGGGAAAGAAGGGTAATACGAATTAGGAGACTATTCACCTATAATACAACGTTAGGGTAAATTGTGGAGATTTTCTCCGGAGGAGCATGCTCATGCTTCTTGGAGAGAGGTTATACTGACTAAATATGGATCAGTATGGTGATTAGTTTTCTGGTGAGCGGGGTAAATTCATTTGGAAGTGACTTCTCATCATGATGAGACTGATCGAAGATGCTGACATTGTACCTAGTAGTTGATTGGTGCCAGCAATGGGACACAGTTTCTCCCACTCCTCCTGGTCTTTCAGCCTTTACTTCCTTTCTTTTTTACTTTTCAAGCCTACAAATCCTTTTCTTTATGATCGAGAAATTCGTTTGGAGCCCAACCCTTAGGGCCAACCGCAACCTTCGAAACTCGGGGATGATCCCGCTCCTCTACCCTTCTCCACTTAAATACTGGATTTAGTTAGATTGGGGCCACGGATCAAACTTGTGACCCAAGACACAAGTCCCTCAACCGGTTCCTATTGAGCTAATCCCTGGGGGGCTTAAGTCAACCAATTTTTTTATCCACAAATACCAACATCCCTACTTTATTCATGTTGCCTAAACAGAGAAGAGAAAAGCAACACTGTAATTCACCGCTGTTCTTTTCCACATTTCAACTCCAATTTCACTAGCTCTACATGTTCAAAAGCCCAAATCAATTCAATAGAACAGTTTATATTAAAAAAAGTGAATTGATTGGTCTCAGCAGGAGCAATCTTTCAAGGACATGCAACTGCTGAGGCACCCATGTAAAAGTTCTCCTAAGACAGAAATTGACCAAGACAAAACTCTAAGCCAAGTAGCTAACTAAAATATACTGCACCACAAGATAGCAGTAGTCACAAGCAATTACTCATCTCATTCATGAGCGGTCTGCTCTTTAAGGCTTACTTTGCAGTTTAGTTTTTCATTGTCCCAGTGCACAAATAAATAAAGGAAAATGAGAAAAAGGGAAAAGTAATATTTTAACCTGTGGCAAGGACAGAGCATACATCATATTACCAGAAACAAATAAAAATAAAACATAAAATACCAGCAAAGTTACACCCATGTGGTCGGGTTCAATCCCTCTTTCCTTTAGAAAAATTATGAATGAATAACATAATTGGAGATATACCTTATATTATTCAGAAAATGTTGAAACATCTGAATAACCAATGCATCTAACTCGAGATCCCACATCAGCACGCATGTTCGGTACTTCGCAAGAACTTCAATAATTGAAACAGCCTTTGAATAACAGCGACCATCCAAGCAAGACAATTTCCCAAACGCCAACAATGCAAGCTCAAAAAAATCCTGTCCGCCAATTGAACAAGAAACAAAACTGTGAGTATGTATAGATACTATTCATGCACCCAAGAAAATCATAGATGCATAACTACTACAGAGTCTGAAGTCTGAACCATCAGTTACAAAGCAAAACAGCTTAGTTAGAAGAGAGACTGGCAACCAGTCTGACTTCAAATTTGGGCGAACAGCAAAGAAGTCTGTATGAGTTGTACTTGCCTTAATTCTGCTATCGTCGTAGGGTTGTTCTGGAGATGTAATTCTCATGATCTCACAGATGCAAGATGCAACTGACACCTTCACATCTGTGTCAGGATGTCGTAGAAGTCCATCTGCAACTAGTGCTTCCATTGCAGGTTGAATAGCATCTTGAGCCGATGCAGGGGAAACTTGCTCCACCCTTGACAGAAGATGCTCTAAATTCTGAAAATTGCATACCAAAAAGAAATGATTGAACCATGTCAAATTGGAAATGCTATCTGGATAACACATGAAGGCTAGATCATGAGATTTTTGTAGAAAATAAAGAAATAAATAAATTTCTAAACTACGTCACAAGGTCAAACATCTCTCTCCCTCCACAGTTTTATGTCCTTTCCATCCATCATGAACCTGATTATGTCCTATACACAACAAGAAGTAAAAGAACATATATAGATGATTGCAGGGGCGAAGCCATGATTTTGGTCTAGGGGGAGCCTATTTATATTTAAACATAATTAAAATATATTATTAAAGAAATTAATATGTATTAGAAATCATGACAATCACAGATTCAACAATGACTTCGGCGAGTTTTCATTTTCTGAAACGTATCTATGATATCTTCATTATCAACTTTAGCAAATACGTCTTTCTCAATATAGGTAACCATGCTGTCATTCAACCATTGATCTCAAATTCTGTTTCGTAATTTATTCTTCACAATCTTCATTGCAAAAAAAGCCCTCTCTACCGTCGCAGTAGCAACAGGTAGTGTCAATGCTAATTTCAAAAGCAAATAAACTAGAGAGAACACCTTATCTTTTCTTGTTTCAACCATTTTCTCTGCAAGCTGACTAATCCCTTTTAAATTAGAAAATTCTATTGTAGTACGCATATCGACAATATAAGCCTCAAGTTGATCATCACGTACCACCAAGTCCATCTCAAAAATCATTTGGATAAAAAGTAGCTAAGTGAATAAGCTTGTTCTTGTCAAAAGCTGAAAACGAGTCACTTGGATGTAAACATGCCATGGAAAGAATATTACTAGTAGTATACTATGAAAAACTTAAATTTGAGGGGGAGCCCGGGCCCACCCTGGTTACAAGGTGGCTCCGCCCCTGGATAATTGGACTACCATAAAAAGTGAATAAGCAATGCCAAATGGAAATCCTAATCTACGATACAACCTAAGTCCAAGCACAAGAAGGAAAAGCTAGACCAAGTTCCTTCAGAATAAACATGATTCGAGATGGATCATGTTGACTGATCCTTCTTCCCTAGTTATGTGCAAGGGACATGTTAATAATAGTAGATATCACAATCTGTCCAGCTGCTAGGTTAGATAATAACTTTTTCCCTTAATAGAATGAACGAACAACAAAAAATTCAAAAACTTAAGAATCATTCAACGTAGTACAATATTCATTGAAGGATAAGGTATCACATTCGTCTCCTGTATAAGCCTAAAAACTTTCTTATGGTGAACATCTAACCCCATAATCCCAAATCTACACAGACGTGGGATCAAAATTACAAGTGAAAGAATGTTCTTGTATTATTTTGAGAAGCCAGGTTGACAGCTTTTTTGCCTGTCTTGGTTTGCCAAAAATTCAAGCATATATTATTAGGTGTGGTAAAGATCTCAATCTTCTAAATATTACTGATATTCATAAATACTTTAGGGAAACCATAAAATAATTCAAAGATTGTGTTAAACATGGCAAAATTCCACTTACCCTTTTGCTTAAAGAGGATATATGCCCACACATGGCACGAAATGGATGATGTATAGCTGGAGGAAAATAAGAATGGTTCGAGAGCTGAGAGCCTGAGACGCAATCACAAAACTTAAGTATTTGTACCTTCTTGTACTCATGAGGACTTTTTGGCCATTGTCTTCTCCAAGCAATTATATAATTCCTAGAATATCAATCAACTGCTACTCAATCCCAAACTAGAAGGGGGCGGCTGTATGAAACCTATGTATCCATTCCGCTATTCCGGCCCAACTCAGAGATTCATCGGATCAACCTACGGTACCTTATCTGGACTTTGACCCCTCTATGCTAAGCGAAGAAAACATAGACGGGGCTTTTAATTAATAGAATGTCTTTTAAAAAAGAAATAGACCTCTTATAGGAGATGATATTTCACTAAGGACGCTTATCAGAATTTCACCTGATACAAACCATGATCTATCTACACTACATACAACGAAAAGGATCAACTGTTTACAAGGTTTGAATCAAACCATCGCTGCTAATAAGGTGAAAATTCAGGTAGTAAACCAATTAAACTACTAAAATTTTCCAAAGATGGGTAACCAAGAATGTGATCATTTAATCCTAGGATTAATTGACAATTGTTGACCTGAAACAAATTTCAAACCAGTTTTGGAAGTCAGTTATAAAGAAATTAAACAAGTTATAGAAGCTTTAAATGGGCTGGGGAAAGATGTACAAAAACAAATTGACTTTTGTATTCATTGCTTGTGATTATATGCTTTATTTTGAGCCGAGGTCTCTCGGAAACAGCCAAACAGCCGCTCTGGGTCTGCGTACATTCTACGACTCCACGTTGTGGGATTTCATTGGGTATGTTGTTGTTGTATAGGTTTAAGCAGATGGAAAGAGAAAAGAAAAGGCTCTCACATCAAGTTTCTCCAGAAGCTCCTCTTTAGAAAACGTGGGATGCCGAAGCACCTCATATCCAGCTGCAACAAGTCTTTCGTTGCGTTCCTGCTCCTGTTCCGCCCGAGCCAGGGCAGCCATCGTCTCAGCCAGGGCAACCATTTCCTTTTCTCACAGCACAAACAGAACAAGAAGAGCACTGGAATTCTGAAACCAAGACTCAAGAACCCAAAAAGAAGCACCAGAGAACAAAGGAAAAAACGAAAGTGCAAAAAGACCCAAAAGGTGACGCCAGTACAAGTAGTATACAAAGGACAAGTAAGAGAGAGGGAGAAGGAAAAGGGGGTTATATGAAAGATGGAACGCATGCAGCAGAGGCAGAGAACATCTGTCAATGAGTCTTTCAAAATGTTTCAAAACCAAATTACTCTCTTTTTGTGCTGTTGTGGAACAATTTCAACGTGAGTGAGGTTGTCTTAACTCTTAACTGCGTAAATTTTCAGATTTGCTCTCTTAAAATTGGGTTTCAATTAAGGGAATTTGCTCCCAAGGGTATGCTAATAAATGTTTTGCTTACATTACAGTAATCTTGTATACATTCACTTCCCAGCTGCCCTTTTCGTTGTTTAATTTCATCTTTCCTCCCTATTTTTCCTGGGCGCTTCTGCCATGAACGAATACAGCCACACCGATCAAATAAACATAAATTAGATGATGATAACTACTCCTATAAGAAGCTCTCAGTCTTACACTTTATTCCATTTTATCTTGACATTGAGATGAGTAATGTTTATGCTAGCAACTATATCAACTTTAGGAGTAATCAAAGAACGATATTCCCTTTAACTTGAACAAGTGAATTTTATTTGAACATTAGAAGTTAGAACTGGTACTTTTCCTATTGAAAATTTAAACACATAATAAAGCTTTTTTATTAAATATTTTCGACTCAAATTTTGAAAAAAAAATCTACTCATTATATAGATAAATTAACCACTTAAAATATATTTTTTCCTTTAATTATACGCATTAGCTGTAATAATTCATAAAAGCTTGAACTTATTTTAATTAAAACTATATATATAATTAAAGAACGTGACATATTTTATCTTATTAACTTAACTATCTTACAGACTATTGCGTCAGCCCGGGTTTATCCTGTGCGCATTTGAAAGACTAGCGAATGAGCAAGGACGAAAAACTGAGTAAATCAATTCTGTCGCCACCTAGAATCTAGGGGTCCCACGTATTAAAAGGTTTAAAAATGTTAAGGAGCAAAGGCTCTGTTGAGAGTCAAAATTAGTTAGGCGGGTTTAACCAAAACCACTGCTTTGAGTTTGGAGCATGTATAAATTTACAAAATTAATTTTAAATTAGACACGCATATATAATAAATTTACTGATAAAAGATTGCTAAATATGTAACTTACACTCTCAATCAGTTTCTCTGCGTACTATTTTTGGGGTATTCGCCTGCTTTTTAAGTGACATAACAAACTCGGCTTGCCTGTTTTTCCATCTCCTTAGCGGCTGCCCACTTAAAT
This sequence comes from Przewalskia tangutica, assembly GCA_029844215.1. NCBI lineage: Eukaryota > Viridiplantae > Streptophyta > Magnoliopsida > Solanales > Solanaceae > Przewalskia > Przewalskia tangutica. The sequence continues at coordinate 11,495,992 of CM056734.1, forward strand.
GATCGTGTATTATTTTTTCATCCTATGCTTCTTAGATAACTCAAGATTAGCAGTCTCTGCATCCGAGATCTCCTCTGTTTACTTTAAGCTCAGAGTCGGTTCCTTAGGTCTTATTTGGTACGTCGCACTGGACTGTACTAATTTCATTTGACTGGATTGTACTGTATTAATATATAATTGACGATATTAAAGTATTAATATATAATTGATTGTATTTTTTATTTATTTTTAATTTTTAGTACAGTCTAGGGGAGACCCACCTACTAGATGGGTCTCAAAGATAGTTGTTGGACTGTACTATTTTTACAGTGCGATTGAAAACGTCCACCAAACGCTATATTATTTTTTTGTCGAGTACAGTCCAGCTTAATATAGCGCATCAAACGTGCCCTTAGGGTCATACTGTTATAGACACTCATCAAGACTACATATGACCTCGAGCAAGGAAGTCGTAGTAGATTTGGACTTGAATAGACAGTTCTGTAATCGCTATACTTTGTAAAGATGGCATCAAACACAGGTGCAGTGCCGGTCTTAATCTTGTAGCTACTGAGTATAGACATAGCCTCTCCGTATCTGGTTCAGAGAGTCCCTAGCTATGCCATATAATCGGGCCTGCAGATCAGTAAATTATTATAAATGATTAGTCCAAACGTATAAGATCGATCCCATACTGAAATAAGTAAATAAGTTAGAACTAATAGGCAGCAAATGAGTGTTACCTCGATATATCAAATCTAGAATATGCTGTACTATGTAAGAAAGGTAGTTAACTTTTAATTTTACATCCATGACCTATAGAAGGTCGATAAGCATTATCTCAACAGATTTGGTCCGCTAACTGGCTGACCCTCCTTAGCAGCTCCGTTCTCTAAATAGATAGATGTCATTTTTTGTTAGCTTCTTCTATTTAAGACAATATATAGTAACATTTGTTCTAGTCACTGACGTAGCTAAATCAACTTCTCTGTTAATATGGATCACAATTCCTATACTTTTCAGCATCATAAATCCTTGTCCTACAAAGACAATCAAGGAAACCTTACAGCTGAAAAAAGCTTTAACCTTCTGCACAAAAGTCAAACTTGTATCGATGAGATAATCAAAGGCTTGGAGAAGCCCAGAGAGTAGAAAATCACATAGACCACTCTAGATCACTTCTTTAAATGCAGAGCAGAAAAGCGGGGATTCGTCTGCTGAAATTAGACACAGAAAATCAATGGAAGATATAGAGCATGAGTAAGTCGCTTTACATAAATGATATTAGCTCACCGTTTGTGTATGGTTCATGCATCATGCAATATTTATACATAAGTCATAGATGGGTTCATTTATCATTTCAATTTACATTTAAACCAAGGCCAATTCATCCATCTTCCTGAGCATCCCTATAAGGTTAAATGTCTAAGCCAGAACTACAAAACTTGCATATGCCATTGCATATGCAGTGCAGAGCTGATAATTCAAGTGGTATAGCTCTCATTGGACACTGTTAACAAGTAACAAGGCAGATACTCAAAAGCTTCAAACTGACTAAAGGCTCGAATGTGAGAGGAAATTACATGGGAACGACGGATGAGAGTGCAGAAAGCTCAAATGATTTAATGGTCAGACGAACAAAAATAATCTTAAGGATATATATGCCAGAAGGAGGGCTAAACATTAACATCAAACAAGAACCAGACAGAGCAAATGTTTCCCAACAACATCTTCATTATTAGAAGTTTTTGATATCTACTGATCAAATTCAAGAAAACGGGTCCGGCTATTAAAAAAATAGTAGTTAAAGACCACTAAAGTACGTATACAAACCTAAGAGGAAGCTTGACCTTTGACAAATGTGATAATAAGGGAGAACCATCCACCAGTCACCACATAATAGCACCCCTGCACCATATGCCCAAAGCGCTACATTTATGTATTCCATTCTTGGAAATCTTCAGACCGTTCAAGAAGTTGCAATAATAACATACGACCAAAGATTTTTGGCATGAATCGACCAACTTAAGTTGTCCCCTAAAATATTTCAGATGTAGAATAGGAAAAATGCACAACTACTTTAGCCAAAATGATTCCTCTCCAGATGAGAGTACTTCTACCGAGCCTCTTAAGTCACAAGTGACAGCGTTATTTCAACAGTCAACTGATTCTCTTCATCATAGAAGAGTTTCAGGCTTCACGAGAAGCCATTATAACAAGTTTCCAAAATCAACTGAACCGAGCAATCTAGAACTTAAGTTTATTAGAATAATAAACAGACTCATACAACCTATGGCGTGGTTGAGAAGCTACAATAGTTAATGCGGCTACTAATAGCAATAACTCCAGCGGAAGTAACAGATCACAATTAAATAATCACAATCAACAGAAGTAACAGAATCAATAAGAATATAAACTGGAAATCCTCAGTTACCTTCCAGTTCTTTAAATTACAAGAAATATGGAATTATTCAATAATGCGTTATTGATTTAGGAACTCTGATAGGCGCCGCCATAATGATACTTAAAAGATCTTGAAGCGAGTCTAGGTATAGTGGCGCGGAACCCTAACATTGAATTGACGCAGTGGCGAATATACATATTCCTGAGATGAGTAACTAAGAAGTGAGAACGATTTGGAGCGTAATGAATAGATGATGACAACTTTATATGGAAAACCTTCGATCCTCATTGAATGGCGGGAACTCCCCAGACTTTATGCAAATAAAATGATGGGTTTTAAAAAAGAAAAATCTCTTTAGATTGGAAATAAATAGCACCAATTTTAATTTTTTATCTTTTAATGTGAAAATGTGAAAGGACTAAGGGTCAAATTTTACCAGTAAACATGCGTAGCATTGTTTTCCCTTTTCATCTCCCCTCCCTGATATAATTTTAAAAACAAATATCATTTTTTACAAAAATGTTTTTAAAATATAACATTTTTTAGTATAGTTCCATAGGCCATTTAGGCTACTACTAACCTCTAGGTTGGAATGGAACTTGAATTTTGTAACTAATTATAAGGATATGAATATCGGGTGGGCACGTTAACTGTAATTCGGGTGTCAAATGGGTGTGTCATGCCAAACTTAGGTGGTTATAATGGATTGCGTTAATAAATAGGCGGTTAATGACCCGTCTAAAATGGGTTAGGCTGAAATGCTTAACAAACGGTTCATAAATCTATCTGTTCAATTCTTGCAAGTTTTAATTTTTTGTTTGTTTATGTACTTACTAACACTTTTTTTCTTTATTATGACTATAATATCGAATTAAAAAAATTAAAATTGTTTTGATAAGATTTTTTATGGGTCAATTTTTGCTACATATCAATCCAACTTTATATGGGTTGAATTAAACGAGTCAAAATGCACTAAATTAATAATTAGGTGGGTTATGATCCCTTCGAACTGAGTTGTTTGGAGTGGTCGTTAGCGATATTTCGAATGCTCACGCAAGCGTACGCATCGTTCACAAGTAATATAGTCTGTAAGACCGAATATCGTCCACAGAGACTGATTTCTAAGTACCGTTCATCTATTTTATGTTATCTATTTGGCAATCGATATTTGATTGGGGTTTTTATTTAATTACTAGAATAATTGCAAGATTTAAACCAATAAAGTTGTAATCAATTATGAATGAATTAGGGCTTCCAAAATCCTCGACTATCCACTTTATTCAATCTTTAATGCGACTAGAATGATTCTTCTTCTTCGTTAAGATAGCGGTTAACTAGACTGTCGTATATTCTGGTTAGGACATATAATCACTCAACCTCAGTGCAGAACCCTTCTATATTTATATAATAGGATTTACCACATAGGAGGATTAAGAACAGTAACATATAATGCTACACAAGTATCGGGGTACTTTCGTCCGCGATTTTAACATATGTCTAGTCACTTACAGCATATCCAAATCTCTCATTTCGGCTTTTGATTCGAAATCATATAGGTTATGATAATTAGTGATCAATTAATTATCAAACATTCATACCAAATATTAACTAAATCTTAATCAAGTGAAGAAGAAATCAAAATACTACATTAATTCATGAATAAAAGTTTCAAGAGATTCATAAGGAAAGCCCTAATAGTGTGTTTAGCTCCTAGACATAGTCACGCTAAGAACTAACACAATATCCATACATAAACTGAATTAAAAACGAAATAAAGAAAATTACGTAGAACAAAGTCTCCAATTGTAGCTCCAAATCCGCCTTGTATTGTGTTGTGTTGTAGAATGACCAACTTCCCCCATAGCATTAATCTCTAGCGCTTAAATATCCTCTAATTTTTGTTCCCTGTGGACCAATCTGCCCTTAGCCAATTTGCCTTCAAATCGAAATTTTTTCGTGCATGACGGCAAGCGTCAAACTCCTGCAGCGTCTTAGCACAAATGGCACCGCGGTGCTGAAAGTCCTGTGACTCCTCAGTAAATATGGCACCGCGGTGCTGCCTTCTTTCGCTCTGAGTTGCCAACTTTCTTCTTTTTCGCCTCGGGAGTACCTTTTTTGCCCATTTCTCGTCCCTTTTTGCCATTTTGCTTTTTTGCACTGCTGTGACCCAAAAGAAAGAAAAGAACCCACTACTATACTAAACACAACAAAAACGAGTAAAATACCAACTAAAAATGACTCAAAATGCGTATACAAAATACGCCTAACAAACACCCCCAAACTTAACCTTCGCTCGCCCTCGAGCAAAGATCAAAACAAAAACAAAGATACAAAAATAAAAGACTCAAAGACTCAAATCAAGCAGTTGCACAAAGACTTAGAAACACATGAACGTCAGTTGAGATAATATGCAGGAACAGATATAGCATGAATTCAGCAATCTATAATTTCAAGTCAGATATTTCGCAAATTCATTTCAATCACAAGTAATGGAAGCATGAATATCTAACCTATGCATGTCAATTTTATTTAGTCTACGGGCATGTGTACTTGTTATTATTCACTAATCATAGACATACATACTAGAGATCCTCATGACTTTTCAGGGTTGTAATGTAGGCTTAGGCATGGGTAGGTAAAAATCGACATTTAGGCTCAAATTACGTATCATAAGCATTGTTCTCATTCAACCGTTTTGTCCTTCTTCTTGGTATTCGTTTTCAGTTCATACCTATCGTTCCCCTCTTCTCTTTTTGAGAGCATGAAACACATTCACATATACACCCTCAAACTTAAGCTTTAGCATATTTTTTTTTATTGGGGTGCATAAATTTTTCACTCTATTTTGTATTTCTTTTTTTTCACACTTTTTCATCCCATTTTTTTTCAATTACTGCTTATGACACACAAGGGAATCATAGGGTGTCAAAGAAATAACTTATTTTAGGCTCAAATGGGCTTACTAGGAATACAATTTATTGCAAGGTAGGTAATGAATGGTAAGAAGGACTAACAAAGAAATGTCTGAATCATCTCCCTAACATGTATATCTTAACTATTTCGCCTCAAATAACAAGCAAGCAGACTTCACAAATATTTTTCAATTGACAACACATAGGCTAAGCATCAAATATTCCAAATAATCAAATTTTCATGAATTTTTTACATATCTAACTTAAGCACACAGATTTTAGCTTCTCATTCCATTACATTATCTCACTTAGTTCACTAGGCATTTCAAATAAGCACAGCATGCATGATATATAAAAAAAATTGACTCACATAAAACACAAAAACAACAAAAGACTCACAAAAATAAAATAAAATGAAAATCCCCCCCCCCCCCAAACTTAAACTACATATTGTCTCAAATGTGTAAAAGACTCAAAAATTAAAATGGGACGATTTACAGACATACAGCGGCTCAAAATGGTGGTGGTGGCGGTGGATACTGCATTGTGGCGGTATCTGTGGGAGGAGATTTGGAGATTCAGGGCCTCTTTTTTTTCGGAAATCGCTATCGGCACCGCGGTTCTGCATAGTGGCACCGCAGTGCCTATATTCCTGCGACCTCTCTGATTTTCTAACACCACGGTGCTGAAACTCCTGATTCTGTGTTTTCCAGCGTTTTTCCCTGCTTCATGTCCCATTCCTTCACCTGGCATCACAACACAACAAAAGTACCAAAGTGAGACTGTTTTATTTAAACTAAATTGCATAATTTAAACATTGGGTTGTCTCCCAAGTAGCGTTGTCTTTAACGTCTTATAGTCGGACGCAGGTTACTCATTAAATCATTGGGGTATTTTAACCCCACAACCTATCCATTTCAAAATCATTCTCTTCTTTCTCGCTCTGTTTTTCTTTTTCATAGGAGGGGGTTCAACAAGACTTACCTGTTCGACGGCTTCCATGGCATTCATTTTTGTTTCAACATTCTTGCTGACCTGTGGGTTCACCGCTGTATGAATGATCTCCCTAGCTTTGGCCTGTGTTGGCTGAACTGTTGTGTCAGTTGTGCTGACTGTGAAACACTTGTTGATGGCTCGGGAGTCAATGGTGGAATTGAACACCATCTCTTCCTCATGAACCCTTAGTCTCAGTTCTCCCTTTTCTACATCAATTAGGGCTCTTCCAGTTGCAAGGAATGGTCTCCCCAAAATGATGGGTATTTCATCATCTTCCTCCATATCAAGAATGAGGAAGTCTGCTGGGAATAAGAACTTTCCCACTTTGACCAGCACATCTTCTATTATGCCTCTGGGGTGCACTATGGTTCGGTCGACCAACTGTAAATTCACTGTGGTTGGTTTGGCTTCTCCCAAACCCAATCTCATGAAGACAGACAGAGGCATGAGATTGATATTGGCCCCTAGATCACACAACGCCTTGTTGCATGTCACCTTACCAATAGTGCAGGGCAAGGTGAAGCTCCCTAAATCCTTCAGTTGGGCTACTGGATTTGGAGCATCTTGGGCTTTGATGATGGTTGGTCGTTGGATTTGGAATATTGTCGGGTTGTGTGGGTTGGGCTACGGGTAGTGTTAGGGTGTGGGAAATATTTTGGGTGGTTGTGGTGGTTCGAACCTGGAGGCGGCAATTGGAAGGTTTAGGGTTGTTGATGGGGCTGTGAGGGTCACATGTTTGCTAGTGTTTTGGGTATTGTTAGGCTTATTTTTTATTGTTGTGGGGTATCGATCTTGGGTGGGATATGACGCGTGGGGTTGAGTATTTTGGGTGGGATTATGAGTGGTTGTTGCAGGGTTTCGATCCTTGGTTGGCTGGGTCGAATTAGGGTTTGGGATTTTATCGATATTTGGGTAGGCGGTATTAGGGTTTCGGGGTGGGCTAGGGTTTCAGGGTGGGCTAGGGTTTCGGGGTGGATTAGGGTTTTGTGTAGTATTGGGTATGGTTGTAGCCGTTATTAGTGGTATTAATTGGTTAGGATTGTCTAAGGTATTGATTTGATTTTTTCCATTTTGGTTTTGGCTATTTTTGGAACGATTTTTATTATGATGTACCACCTTCCATCCATTAGTATTTTCCACCACACCTATAACCTTACCACTTCCTAAAATACGAATCTCATTTGAATTAGAAGTGCTATCCGCGTGAATATTGGGATTGTAATTAGGGATTTGTCTAGGGTTTCCTCTTTCTTTTTCATTCCTGCCGCCAACATGACCTAGGGTTTCCTTTTCCTTCCCCTTCCCGTCGTCACCCCTAGGTTTAGGATTAGGGTTTTTCCCTACCTTCCTAGTGTCACCACCTTCTCTCCCCTCTCCCTCTCTCCCGCCATCCCCCTCATCGTCACCTCTCTCACTCCCGTCATCAATCAACTCGGGATGCAGATTCCAACACATACTATCATCATGACTGTCACGACCCGACCCGACGGGCCGCGACTAAACGTCCTAATTGGACGTCATTACTGACTTGTCACTTTTAATCCATCTAATACAGAGATTTACAGAAATTTCGGCAGCACAACGCTGTTTTTACAACATCTCCCTAAAATGGGCGAGCCGACAAGGCTGCCAAATCAACAACAAAACAACAATCATAATAGGCTAGTCGACTAGGCTGCCACCAACCAACATTATGTACACAAAGGAATAATCAAGATAAGCAAGCCGACAAGGCTGCCACTAGATAACAACAAGTATAACCGGGAGCGCCCCAACACAGGTATAACAACATCAAAAACCAAAACAAGGTACAAACGTCCAACCCACAATTGTCTACATACCTCTAAGAGTATGACACTGACATATGACAGGACAGGGCCCCGTCGTGCCCAAAATATGCATAAGTCTGAAAGATGAAGATCTGTACCAAAATAGTTGGCTCCGGAACAAATGAGCTCTCCAACTGCTATACAGAAGTCCTAAACTGGAGGGTCACCTATCCGAACACTGAACTCGCGGCATGAACGCACTTCGGGAAAGGGGTCGAAAATAATGTATCGAGTATGTAAAACATGAATCATCAGTAAGGAGGATTAGAATCGCCGTAAGATACATGAAACATATATGAAAAATCGTGAGATACCAATGCAATCGTATTCATATGAAAAGAAATGCGTGCATGTCTAACAATCATCATAATCAAGATCATCTCCGTACATATAACTACCCGGCCCATCCTGGGACTCGGTCCTCATGCTTTATACATATAACTACCCGGCCCATTCTGGGACTCGGTCCTCATACTACGTATATATAATTACCCTACCCATTATGGGACTCGGTCCTCATTTTCCGTGAATATAGCTACCCGGCCCATTCTGGGACTCGGTCCTCATAACATACAATCACAACTTACACAAGTAGAATATAATGAGAAACCTGTCACGACCCAACCCCGGGGCCGCGACTAGTACCTACCGGTACTCGCCGTATATGTCGAGAATAGCAATGAACATACACAACACATACGCATAAAAGTAATATCACCGCCAGGTAGTGCCGCTTCCATAAAACATACTTAACAAAAGTATAATAGTACAACTGGTTCTTATAGCCCAAAACACATGGTGCCATGCACTTAAAGATAACAATGGCGGACAAGTGCTCGCCATACCCCGAATAACAAAGTACCTATAGCATCGTGGAAATATCCATACCAATAAATAAGCTTCCGAGGAATGGAGCTTCGACACCTAATAGTGATCCTAAGAACGAGGATCCTCAATCGCTACTTACCTGCAGATTGAACGCACTTCCCCGGAAGGGGTCAAGACACAATATGTACCAAGTATGTAAAGTCGGGAAAATATCAGAATATGATATCATAAGTCTAAAAGCAAGTGAGTCACAAGACAATAAAATACCTTTTATCGTGCCTTACTAACAATGAGAGTGACAAGATATATATACATATATAATCTGCATAAAATAGGAGGCTCATGATCAAAACAGGTACTCGCCTCGTAGTATCAAAAAGAAACCATCCTACTCCCGGGACTATTTCACCCGCACGGGTCCCGCGGACCCGCACGGTACTCGTGACGGTCAGATCACGCCACGGGACTATTTCACCCGCATAAGCCCATAAGGACTCGCGTGAGGTATTCTCGTCACGGGTAGCAAATCCACTAATTGGTATAACGATCTTGGGGACTTTCTCGGATATACTCTTACCTCAAACAGATGGTATAACGATCTTGGGTCAGACTCGATATACTCTACACTGGAGCAGATGGTATAACGATCTTGGGGCTTGCCCCTCAGATATACTCTTAAACTGGTGCAGATGGTATAACGATCTTGGATCCGCCTCGATATACTCTACACCAAGCGGATGGTATGACGATCTTGGCCGCCCTCGACATACTCTTACATCAAGGAGGTGGTATGACGATCTGGGCTTGCCTCGCATATACTCTTACCCTATCTCAAATCACATCATATCATAAATAAGTTAAGCAAACTCATAACTTCTTTTAGTCTTGTTCATATACTCTCTAATTTTAGTTTATTTAAGGCACTTCACCATATCTTTAAATAAAAGAAAACCGGGAATTTAACCCAAGTACTACATACCTCATCTCTTTCAAAAGTGACTCTTCTTTATAGATAAAAGTCTTTGGGCAATTGATGACTTTAAATCAAATCGCCTCTTCATATAATTATCTTACTTAGAGTAAATCCTTCTCATTAACCTTTTATGAAGCTAATAAACCAACTTCCCATAAAGTTGTTATATTAACTCTATACTTTAGTAAAATCATACTTTTCCCTTAACCAAGGACTTATACATTCTTAAAACGAAACAAGTCATTTTATACTCAAAACAAGTAAGAATACTAAATCACGTGACGCCTACCGTACTACATAGTTTTATCTATTCATGCTCAAGAGATAGAAAACTTCACATACCTTTTTGGTCAATCCACTTGCCAAGTCCAAACTACAAGTAATATTTCAACCTATAATAGTCATGATACGTTTATTAACCTCTAATCTTAATGTAGAACAATCCAAGTTCAAAGTCACTAAATTCTAAGGAAAATCGCAGCATTTCCTTTGTTTCTACTCACTTTGCCACCTTTCTCAAGGCCGAATTTATCATCAAAAACACCACCTTTAAGGCTCACTCAATCCAACAATTCAAAGGGGATTTCACACCCAAAATTCTGCCCCATAGGTTTACAACAATTCACTTAACAATTCTAAGGTGGTTTTAGGCTACAACATGCTCATAATTTCTTCTTAACCCATTCTTCATATCCAAACCACATTTACTTGCATGCAATGACTCTAAGTGCATTATTTTACTACCACAAGATCTTGCTTTCTAAGCATGCAACACTAGAACTAAGTTTAAAGGAAGAATGTTACCTTAAAGTTTTAGCCAAAACTTATCCCAAATATTGCTAGCTTCCTTGCCAAGAACACTACCACAACAATGCCAACAAGCTAGCTACAAGCTTCCTTTTCTTGTTCTTAACTTTCAGATTTTTCTAAGGGTTTTTTAGAGAGAAGGGGGAGCAATTTGAGAGAGAGAGAGAGAAGATGAAAGATAGAAAATGTCCAAGTCTTGGTCAATATATTGCATGCAACAGAAAATCAGATGGGGGGGGACACTTGTCACCCTCCCATGGTCTCTTTTAAAACAAAAATCAGATTTTCTAAGTTTTTTCCCAATTTTCCCTCTCGGCCAAAACCTCCGCAGCCTTCTTCGAACTTCGCGCCGCCTCGCTGTCGGAGCCGCTGGCGCAATCTCAGCGACCTCAAGATTTAGGCGCCGCGTTCGCATCCGCCGCTGCTCGCCGCTTTAGTCCAAACGCATTGGCCCGATCACAGACCGAACTTGTAACTCATAACTTACTCCGACGCCCTATCGATTTAACGGTTGGTTGCGCTGAATCCAGACTCAACGAACTACGCCAGGCCTTTAAAACACTTAGAACTTCAATGTACCGGTCATAACTCCGCCTCAAAGTTGACTAAAAACCGTCCTAACGACTCACAACCTCGCCCTTCTGAAATTTTAAGTCTTACATACTTTCAGACGCTTCCATATGTAGGTCGAACTACGGTATAACATTCTCTCTTAGAAACATTCGTCCGAATGTTCCTTCTAGGCTTACTCAAATCACAACATCGACATAGACCTCTTAACTATTCATTCAGAAAAGAAGCTCCACGAGCCACAACATACGTAAGCGTAAATGCTAAATCAAAACTAACAAGCAGAAAGTAGTTACCCGGAGGTATAGGAATAAGTGAGGATACTTCTTCATCATGTCATCCTCTCGCTTCCCACGCCATTTCCTCCTCGTTGCTCCGCCATAGACCTTGACTAAGCCACGCTCTTCGTCCAAGTCGCCTAACTCGACGATCGAGTATCGCCATGGACTCTCCTCATACGATAACTCCTCTGTTATATTGACATCCCGAACCGTGCACTCTAGATGGATCTCCAATACATTTCCGCAATACGGACACATGAAAATCGATGCACCGCCTCCAAATCGGACGGAAGATCTAACTCATAGTAACCTTGCCTACCCTACGACAACTGACACGCCCAACGTACTCGCTAAGCTTCCTTTCTTTCCGATCTCATCACGCCTTCACGGGCGATACCTTTAGGAAAACCCAATCATCTATCTCAAATTCCGTTGTCGACGCCGATGACCGTGATACGACTTCCGACTCGAGCCGCCAACAACCGCCTTCCCGATAAGCTTCACCTTATCCACACCGCTGACTAAGTCCGCCCGACTAATCGACTTCTCCCACTCGAACCAAATTTATCGTGACTGCACTTTCTCCCGTATAAGGCCTCATAAGGCGCCATCTCAATACCGAATGGTAGCTATTGTTGTAAGCAAACCCACAAGAGGCAAATGATCCTCCCACTACCTCAAATCAATAACACAAGCCCGCAAAGATATCCTCGAGTGTCGATAAGGCCGCTCGCCCGTCCGCTCCGAGGGTGAAACGCCGCATCGAGACTCACCGTGTCCCTAATCCCTTTGAAAGGACCTCCGTGTTAGCCGAGAACCGCTCTCTATCTCGATATAATCGACACCGACCCCGTGCGCCTCACAATCTCCCTAATATATAATCCGCATAGTCTCACCAAAACGCTGCTCGATCGGAAGAAATGGGCCGATTTCGCCACCGCCGACAATCACCCAAATGGAATCATGCTCTCCGAGTGGTAGGTAGCCCTATAATAAAATCCATATTTATCACCTCCCACTTCCAAGTCAATATCAATGGCTCGCAATGTTCACCGCTTCGTGCTCAATCTTAACTCGCCGACAATTCGCATCGTACATTAACTCCGCAACGCCCCTCTTAGGCCGCCCCACCAATACACGATTCGAGGTCATGGTACATCTTAGTCGACCCGATGAATAGAATAACGAGCATCAGGCGCTCTCCCTGCAATCTTTCTCGACGGTCCTCGCACATCGGAACACACACCGCCCTCGAACCTTAGCACCCATCAGCGCCATCGCAAATAGACTCTTCTCCTTCTCGAGAGCTGCATCTCTGCATCGCATCAAAATCGGATCCTCATATCGCCGCCTTCACCTCCTCGACGATGAAAGACTCGCAACCTCTATAACCCGAATACCGCACTAATGTAATCAACCAAACGAACCCCAAGGCTTGCTACCGATGTAACTCGCACCATATCCTCTTCTCTCGTCAACATCGCATGCACTACCCATCTACCGCGACTAAGCGGCATCTGCAACCACATCGCCTTCCCCGGTGGTATGTAATATCAACATCGTAATCCTTAAGTAGCTCCAACCACCGCCTTCGCCGCAAGTTCACTCCTCTGGTCAAGATGCATCGAGACTCTTGTGGTCCGTAAATGTCCACACGGACTCCATATAAATAATGTCTCCGCATCTTTAAGGCACGAATCATCGCCGCCAACTCAAGTCACGCTGGATAGTTCTTCTCATGCTTCCTAAGCCGCCGAGACGATAAGCTATAACTCCGCCGGCCGCATCAAAGACGCACTCCAAGCCCGACACCGACGCCACAATAAAACCACATATCCATCTGTGCCCTCCGGAAGAGTAAGAATCGGGCGGTCACAACTTCTCCTTTAGCAACAAAACTTTCTCACAAGTATCCGCCCACGAACATAGCCGCTTTCCGAGTCACTTTAGTCAAGTGTTGAAATAGAAGCAAACTTCTACAAACCGATAATAACCTCGCAAAAGCCAAGCGCGCCCTCCGCCGGTGTAGTGGTCTTCGCCAAGTCTGCTTCATCTTTGTCAGATCAACCCGAAAGACATCACCAACTCATAGCCCATACCGGTCCCGAATGCCTTTGGGATATCTACCTCTAACGCGCACTGATGATAACTGCATCGCAGTCTATCTTGAAAAACACTTTGCACCCCGGAATCGTCAAACAAATCGTCAATCCCGGGAGTGGATATCTATTCTTGATAGTTACCTTGTTCACCGTCAGAATCAATACACATACGCAAAGGCCCCATCCTTCTTCTTTACAAATAACACCGTGCTCCCAAGGAGACACACTGCCTAATAAAGCCTTTCTCCAAAGAAATCTTTCACTTGGTCCTTCAACTCCTTCAAATCTAAGTGCCATCCTCAGATGGCGGAATAGATATCGCCGAGTATCCGCGCCAAATCAATGCAAAACTCAATCTCCCTTTCGGAGGGATACCCAAGCTCATCCGGGAATACATCCGAAACTCTCTAACGATCGAATCGATCAAGGTCCTGCAGACTCACCTCGGTCGAATACCCAACCATATGGTAGATATACCCTTTCTCGCACCATCTTCCTAGCCTGAGGTAAGAAATAAACTTACCCCTGATGCAAAGATTCCCTTCCACTCGATAACGGCCACGAAACCGAACCGAACTAATCTCTCTCATACCACGTTGGCATAGCAAGATGCTAGCCAATCCATACCCATAATCACATCAAAGTCCGCCATATCCAACTCTATCAAGTCGCCAGAGTCCGACGGCTATCTATAGTCACAGGCAAGCCTTATACACTCGCCACCTACCATCAATCACCATCGCGTAGCCACCTCAAAAGGTCTTATGGACTCGCTCAATCCCTATTCTACCGCAATATGAGGAGATATGTAGGACAAGGTAGAACTGGATCTATCAAAGCATATACATCACAAAGAAGAAACCAATAATGTACTCGTGACGACATCCGCGACGCCTCCGGTCCCGCCGACCGACATAGCATAGATGCGCTCGAGGACCGCTAGAATCGAACCCCTACCACGACCTTCTCGCCGCTGGCCCATAAGTACTCGCCTCCGGCGTCTAACCATCGACGATGAAGATCCAAAGAATGCACTCCCGCTGAATCGTAAGGCTCCCGCCTGGGACGGACAATCCTTCTTCGGATGACCGCCGCCACAAGAGTAACATGATCTCGAACCCATACGCCACTCGCCCGGATGAGACCTACCGCATCGAACGCACCGAGAGGTAGGTGGTCTCGACAGCGCTGGCCTCGCCTCAAAACTTGACGCTCGAGCCCGCTCGCTTCCTCGATAACCTGGCTGATCGACCTCCCGCCGAAATCGTGAAGGAGCACTCGCGGCCTGGCCGGAAGGTGGACTAGCTCACGAGGCCGCCCGCCAAAATCGCCCCGAACCCGGCGTCTCGCCTCTGGCCGCCCAAATCTAGCCGATCCGCTCGCTCGCCTCAATCTCGCAGATGCTCGCATCTCCGCAATATCCATCCTCGTCAAGAGCTACTCTAAGCAAGCAGAATCATGTGACGGCCTAGTCCCATCACGTATCTATGAACCCCGCTCGCCATATCGCCTACAATGGTATGCGATATCCGCCAAGGAGTCAAACTCCGTGTCAGACTCGATAGTCCTCCCGCCCCGCCTCAAGGTCAAGAACCTATTCACGCGGCTCTCTCACCTCGTGAGGCAAGAAGTGGTCTAGAACGCCTCGTGAACTCCTCCCAATCACCGGAAGAGCATCATCACCCTCGACAATAACTATGACTCAAAACCAGTTCAACGCAGAACCTGCAGAAGAAGCTAGTGTAATGCATCACTCGATGCCCTAAGAACTCGCATGGTCCGTCAGAATCGCCGACAAACTCCTCGCGATCCTCATCAAATCTCGAACCATAGAACTAGGTTGGGTGACAACCAATGAAATCCCGAATCCGTAAACCGCCGGCCGGTTGCCGCCGCTTCGCCTGCCGCCGCCACTACGCTGTCAAGAATCGACCGTTTCCATAATCTTCAGACTCGTTCGATCGGAGCCGAGGCTCCGGCATCGCGTCTCGAGCCGGCCGCACGCCGAACTCGCTGAGGCCGGGCGACGACGTGGAACTCGCCGCCTAAACATCATCTCTCGTAAGGATTGGGCTGTGCCCTCGTGATTCTCCGCGCCCCACTAGCGACCTCACCGCTTTGCCTTCTCGGGCCGCGGTTGCCTATGAGGCATAATCGATACATAAAGGAAAACATCGTGAGATTCAACCTATAACTCACTTCTATTGCACGATCTTAGAGTGAAAGAATGGAAACCAATCCTAAATATCTCGCAGCCTCCTCGATTATAGACGTGCACGACACACCGATAATCAAGACTCTACTAGACACTGCCAGGACACTTTCCGAGGACTAATCGCTTCGATACCACTTTTGTCACGACCCAACCCCGGTCGCGACTAGTACTTACCGGTACCCTGTCGGTATATGTCGAGAATAGCGTGAACATACACAACACATACGCATAAAAAGTAACATCACCGCCACCGTAGTGTCGCTTCCATAAAACATACTTAACAAAAGTATAATAGTACAACTGGTTCTTATAGCCCAAAACACATGGCTGCCACACTTAAAGATAATAATCAAGTGACAAGTGCCCGCCATACCCCGAATATACAAAGTACCTATAGCATCGTGGAAATATCCATACCAATAAATAAGCTTCCGAGGAATGAGCTTCGACACCGAATAGTGATCCTAAGAACGAGGATCTCAATCGCTTACTTTACCGCAGATTGAACGCAGCCCTGGGAAGGGGTCGATACACAATATGTACCAAGTATGTAAAGTCGGGAAAATATCGTAATATGATATCATAAGTCTAAAAGCAAGCTGAGTCATGGAAGACAATAAAATACCTTTATCGTGCCTTACTAACAATGAGAGTGACAAGTATATATATACATATATAATAATCGCATAAAATAGAGGCTCATGATCAAAACAGGTACCTCGCCTGTAGTATCAAAAAGAAACCATCCTACTCGGGACTATTTCACCCGCACGGGTCCCGTGGACCCGCATGAGGTACTCTCGTGATCGACCGCCAGCACGGGACTATTTCACCCGCATAAGCCCATAAGGACTCGCATGAGGTATTCTCGCATCACGGGTAGCAAATCCACTAATGTGGTATAACGATCTTGGGGACTTTCCTCGATATACTCTTACCCCAAACAGATGGTATAACGATCTGGGTCAGACCGGATATACTCTACACCGAGCGGATGGTATAACGATCTGGGCTTGCCTCGATATACTCTTATATCGTGCGGATGGTATAACGATCTTGGATCTCGCCTCGATATACTCTTACATCAAGCGGATGGTATGGCGATCTTGGCCGCCTCGGACATACTCTACATCAAGGAGTGGTATGACGATCTGGGCTTGCCTCGTATATACTCTACCCTATCTCAAATCACATCATATCATAAATAAGTTAAGCAAACTCATAACTTCTTTTAGTCTTGTTCATATACTCTCTCATTTTAGTTTATTTAAGGCACTTCACCATATCTTTAAATAAAAGAAAACCGGGAATTTAACCCAAGTACTACATACCTCATCTCTTTCAAAAGTGACTCTTCTTTATAGATAAAAGTCTTTGGGCAATTGATGACTTTAAATCAAATTGCCTCTTCATGTAATTATCTTACTTAGAGTAAATCCCTTCTCATTAACCTTTTATGAAGCTAATAAACCAACTTCCCATAAAGTTGTTATATTAACTCTATACTTTAGTAAAATCATATTTTTCCCTTAACCAAGGGACTTATACATTCTTAAAACGAAACAAGTCATTTTATACTCAAAACAAGTAAGAATACTAAATCATGTACGTCTACCGTACTACATAGTTTTATCTATTCATGCTCAAGAGATAGAAAAAACTTCACATACCTTTTTGGTCAATCCACTTGCCAAGTCCAAACTACCGCAAGTAATATTTCAACCTATAATAGTCATGATACGTTTATTAACCTCTAATCTTAATGTAGAACAATCCAAGTTCAAAGTCACTAAATTCTAAGGAAAATTGGGCAGCATTTCCTTTGTTTCTACTCACTTTGCCACCTTTCTCAAGGCCGAATTTATCATCAAAAACACCACCCTTAAGGCTCACTCAATCCAACAATTCAAAGGGGATTTCACACCCAAAATTCTGCCCCATAGGTTTACAACAATTCACTTAACAATTCTAAGGTGGTTTTTAGGCTACAACATGCTCATAATTTCTTCTTAACCCATTCTTCATATCCAAACCACATTTACTTGCATGCAATGACTCTAAGTGCATTATTTTACTACCACAAGATCTTGCTTTCTAAGCGTGCAACACTAGAACTAAGTTTAAAGGAAGAATGTTACCTTAAAGTTTTAGCCAAAACTTATCCCAAATATTGCTAGCTTCCTGCCAAGAACACTACCACAACAATGCCAACAAGCTAGCTACAAGCTTCCTTTTCTTGTTCTTAACTTTCAGATTTTTCTAAGGGTTTTAGAGAGAAGGGAGCAATTTGAGAGAGAGAGAGAAGATGAAAGATAGAAAATGTCCAAGTCTTGGTCAATATATTGCATGCAACAGAAAATCAGATGGGGGACACTTGTCACCCTCCCACGGTCTCTTTAAAACAAAATCAGATTTTCTAAGTTTTTTCCGCCCAAATTTCCGCCTCGGCGCCCGGCCAAGGCCTCAAACTCTCCGCACTTCGCGCCGCGCTGCCCTGAGCCAGCGCTGCAACTTCAGCGACTCAAGATTTAGGCGCGCGTCGCATCCGCGCGCTCGCCGCTTTAGTCCAAACGCATTTCTGTCCGATCGCGATCGAACTTGTAACTCTCATAACTTTCTACTCCGACGCCCTATCGATTTAACGGTTGGTTGCGTTGGAATCCGGACTCAACGAACTACGCCTAGGCCTTTAAAACACTTAGAACTCTCAATGTACCGGGTCATAACCCGCCTCAAAGTTGACTAAAAACCGTGCGAACGACTCACAACCTCGCTCTTCGGAAATTTTAAGTCTTACATACTTTCGTACGTTTCCATACGTAGGGTCAGAACTACGGGGTATAACAAAACCATATGCAATACAAATCATCATATGAGACTCCATGTAATAATCATGTGCATTTCAAATCATCATATAAGACTGAATGAAATAATCATATGTCTTTTTGAATCATCATATAAGACTCAATGGGATAAGTAAAATAAACTATCCTTTAGAAAATCAAGACACGATCTCCTGAATCGTTTTAAAACATCTTTTGGGATGTCAAAGCACGTATCATATCATATATCATTTTATTAAAACTAGACTTTGAAGGAATCACGTACGTCCGCCGTACTTTCATTAAAATCATGCCAGAAGAAAGAAGGAAGATTTTCACAACATCATGCCAAAGAAGGAAATGATAGTCTTATATACCTCTTAGTCGAACTAGTCAACTCAATACTAGAATATGTCTCGTCTAGTGCGTCAACCTATAATAATGATAATACGTTCGTCAATTCTATGATTTCTAACGTAGGTTATATTGAATAATGACTTCCTATTCTACAAAAATTTGGGCAGCACTTTCCCTGTTTATATGCATATCCACAGTTTACCAACAAGCCAACAATACCAATAACCAAACATCATTCCAAGATATAACCAAATTAGGTCAAATATACTTCATATACGCTATCATACGACCTCCCTTCTCTTTATATTCATGAAAGACAACAACTTCAGCAATCAATGTGACTAACACACCTATTTATCATGTTCATTCAATCATTTAGTTACGTTAAAATAGTTCATGGAAGCAATCCACTCTTCTAGCAACATTGAGAGTTCAAGGATGTGAAATAACACTTTTCTACACCTTAATTATTTCAAGACATGTATAGGTAACTACTTCAACCTATAAACATATTTATAATTTATATTCTAAGTGTTAAAACAACTCCTAATACATTACAACCATGTTCAATAATTCCCATGCAAATTCGGCCATAACGACATGTTATGATTCCAAAACTCTTATCTTAATTCTTAAAATCCACTTTCCTATTTCAATACTTCCATATCACAATTACATCTTTAAGTATCAAGATTTCTTCCATCTTTAGCATGTAATTAGCAACAAGATAGCAACACAACAATTGAGCATAACAATTCCAAAACCAATAAAATTAGTCCCAAGAAATCGGTTACAATGCTCAATAATCACATGCATTATCTTAAATTTCAAGTCCTCTTTCTCAAGAGTTTATTCCTTAACCACAATATCATTTAATCCTCCAATTACTTATATGAAAAGAGAAATTTTACCTTAATTTCCAAGCCAAATCAGTCCCTATATTTCGGCTACTGTTTCATCGAAATTGGCTCCAATTTTCACACTTCTTCAACTCCAAATTGACATGCAACAATCTATAATGTTTCCTCCATCATTCCTTATGTTTTTCTTCCCAAAAACTTGTCAAAAATCCAAAATTTCTTGGCCAAAATCTGCCCAGCAGTGGCGTGAGTTTTGCCACTGTTTTGAGTCAAAATTTAGGCTTCTAATTTGTACTAAAACTTAATCTATGAAGAAGAATCAAAGGCTTCATTTTTTTGCTAAGGAAAAGGGGAGGGGAGCAGCTGCTAGAGGGAGAAGAGAGGGGAGGTTTTCTTGTTTTTTTTTTTAATTAGAAAAAGGAAATGAGGAAGATGAAGGTTTAATGGGTTAATAAGGTCTAAATTAAAATTTTGAAAATTTAATTACACTTTGGTCCCAAGTCCCCCAATTAATAAATCTTAAACACACTTCTTTTAAATCTTAACTCTCGGTTTTTTTAATTTCCGAGAATTTCATAAGGTCTCATATTCTCCATGTTGTAATTCATACAATACGCTACTAATCCATAACGAGAATATATATATATAACTATCATTTTCAATTTCCCATTGTCATGCTCGTTATAACCAAAAAATATCCGCAATCACATCATTAAGTATATTGATTTCCTTAAATACGCCCTCAATTGGTGTCGCTAAATAACGAGGTGTAACAATGACCTTGTAATTTACAAGTTCTACAATATTTCGGTAGGTAATCATAATTAATAGGAATCCATTGGGGCTTAACTTCTTCTCCATTCTCAACTTGAATTAGTACCCTCTTAGGATGATTTTTTAACAAATCAATTTCAACGTTGTCCCTAGCACAACTAGGTCTAGTTTTGTTAATAGTAGCAAGACCTGTCATAAGGGGCATGCCTGCAGCCGCAACTAATGAAAACAATTGAGACTCACCATAGTAATTGGGGGGCAGTGTTGGAAACGAGATCCATGCTATTGCTATACTTGTTTCTTCTTCTGGATTGAACCATGGAGTCCACTTGAATGTTCTCATATGATAGTACCATCCTTTCTCCTTGATCCAGAATATTGGTTTCAATAGCAAAGTCATGTAGTCTTCAAACAACGTGCAACGTATCAAGATGTGTCGATTACACAAAAGACCAATATTCCCATTGGCTTTCATCTTACATTGCTTTGGAATGGCGGTACGAAGTGCACTAATATCTGGCCATCCATAACTGAACTTGCATACCACAACAAAATTCAATTCTTGTTGCTCTATCATCTTTTCTATTTCTTTGATATCAAACAATACCGACGGCTCCCCATGAACATATGAGATCGATTTCATAGGGATTTGGATCGGAGTATTGCTCGTCGTGTACCGTCCGACGTTACTGCTTCCGTCGATGTTAGGTATTTGTTGTGCATTTAGAGTGGCTGGGTTGACTAGATCGGCGTAGGTTGGTTGTGTGATGGATGTCAGTTGGTGAACAACCCCGTGAGGAGGTTGATTGAAGGCCACAATGGCCATTTCTGTAGGATCAAGCTTCAAATTTGAGTTTTAGGGTTTGCATGAACATAGAAGATGTGAGAGAAGAGAGGAAATACGAGGTGGGAAGGAAGACGAGGTTCTTCTTTGTTTCTTTTTCAAAAGTTTATTTAAGGGGTTGTTTGGTATGTGAAATAAGGTGAGATATTTTAGGTTTAAGATTGAGATTAATTTTCATACTATATTTGATAAAAGGTACTATAAATTTATTTCATGACAAACAAGTATAAAATGAAACCTAAACTTAATCCTAAAATATTCATTTTATCCTATTAAACTTAGAATTATTTTATCCCATCTTCCAAATAATATAAATTAATTATAAAACTATAATTTCAAAATTATAGGTATTTGTAGGGGTGGCAAATTGGACTCACTCCCTACCCCCACCCCCCGCCCTACCACATTCTCAAATTTCTATTTTTTTTTTTTTATAAAAATTTATAAAAAATATGAATTTTTTCTTACCTCACCCTCCACGCTCTACCCATGTCACGACCCGAACCCCCGGGCCTGCGATTGGTGCCCTACCTGGGCACCCTTATACCCTCCCAACACATATACCAATAGCGGAAGCATTAAATAACTCAAAATACCTCATGATAAAATCGGTAAGCCGACAAGACCGCCACTGTACATATATTAAACCATAACTTATTACAACTACCTGAGTCCAGCCCACATATGAATACAGACCTCTAAGAGTTTGGAACCTATCCATGACGAGACAGAGTCCCGCCATACCCTTGAATGTACAAAAACTTACAATACAAGGGATCCGTACCAAAAGATAAGCCTCCGGAGTGAATGGAGCTTTTTCCCAAAAATTGAACAGAGATCCTAAGAGCAAGGATCAATAAACCGTGTACCTACGCCTGCGGCATGAAACGCACCCAGGAAAGGGGTCGACGAAAGAACCAAGTATGTGAAACTGTAAGTACTGTAAATGAAATCATAACAGTCCAAAACATAACAGAAAGCAAGTATGATAATCAAAATATCAGTACAACTATGCCTTGTAAAAAGTGATAGAATGAGAGTCGACGTACCTTTTAAAATATGCCTTTTAAAAGTAAGATCAACTATGTCATTTTAAATTATGAAATTATTTCCATTTCAAAGTGTGAAACCATGTAAAGTCTGCCCATTAAGGTATACTGCCCGGCCCATTCTGTGACGCGGTAAAGTCATATAAAGTCTTCCCACAAAGGTATATTGTCCGGCCCATTCTGGAACGCGATAAAGTCATATAAAGTCTTCCCACAAAGGTATATTGTCCGGGCCATTCTGGGAGGCGGTAAAGTCATATAAAGTCTGTCCACCAAGGTATATTGCCCGGCCCATTCTGAGATGCGGTAAAGTCATATAAAGTCTGCCCTCAAAGGTATATTGCCCGACCCATTTTGGGATGCGGTAAAGTCATATAAAGTCTGCCCTCAAAGGTATACTGTCCGACCCATTTTGGGACGCGGTAAAGTCATATAAAGTCTGTCGCACCCCATTTTAACCGGAGTCGAAAACGGGAGTACTACGTATGGTTGATTCCTAAATGCATTTAAAGGAGTCGCCACCTAATTATTATAGTGAATTAGGACACTAAAAATGTAGCATAAAATACTACGAATGATCTCCATTTTTAAAGGTCTATGAAACTATGTGAAATTCTAGGTAAGGGTTCTTTATTATCCTAAAGGGAAGGGGTTAGGCATCCTTTAAGATCCGCTTAACTCATGCTTATCCGTTCAAACTTAGGCTTAATATTATTGTGCTAATATGCAATTTACAATTCTAAAGGTGTTCTAATTATTAAACCAACCAAGAGATATTTAAACTAAGCATACAAATATTTAAAATAGATATAGATTCAACAAGATAGTAATGAAAGCAAATAATCATAAAAAGATGAAACGAAGAGAATTTAGCGATATTTCGCTTTTATTTTATTTTATGCGAATGCTTTAACTTCGGGGTGCGCCTCCGGGTACCTGCAAAAGACACTTAGTAGAAGAGTTAGTAACTAATAAAATAAATTATCAAATAAACACAACGTAGTGTGTATATATATGCATGCAAAAGATATATTTTTATATAGTGTGGGCTCAGCTAGTGTTATGCCAAGGATACTAAGACATGAGAAGCCAATATCGTTTCGATTGCGGTCGACTCACCTCCCGGTGAACGATACTATGCATTCTCGTCTAATCTTTTCACTTTCCTCCTCGCCCATATATTCCGTCTCGCTTACCATGGAGGCCTCCAGATCGACGGATAAATCCTTCTTTGGCCAGTGTAGTATCAAGTTCAAAATCAGTAAAATATCAAGTGTAGTATCTTGTTCAAAATCACATTAATAAAATAAAATACCAAGTGTGGTATCTTGTTCAAAAATCAGTTTAACAAAGTAAATAAAAGGCCAAGTCCGTCAAAATCAGTCCCGAAATCCGACGGACAGTGGAAACATCAAGCAATTATTTGGAAAACACGTAGTTAGCAAAGAATAGCAGTGAGCCGTCAGTAGTAAAACCTCCACAAGATTGTAAAAACCAAGACTTTAAAATTCTTAAAAGCCTTAGCAACCAACTCCAATGACTCAATCACAAACAACCATTCTTTTAAGTCTAATTTCTTCAAGAAATGGATATGCTTTAGCCATAGCAATAACCCTAACAACCATAGTTCGCCGGAACAGTAACGGCGGAGACAACCAAGATCGCCGGAGTTTTAAAGACTCCGGCGAGATACGAAAAATGCAAAAAAATCAAACCATACTGAAACCAACAAGATAAAAACCAACAACAATACC
Source organism: Przewalskia tangutica (assembly GCA_029844215.1). Classification (NCBI taxonomy): domain Eukaryota; kingdom Viridiplantae; phylum Streptophyta; class Magnoliopsida; order Solanales; family Solanaceae; genus Przewalskia; species Przewalskia tangutica. The sequence continues at coordinate 11,520,348 of CM056734.1, forward strand.
AAAAGGGAGAACGGTGGTGGCGTCACTTCCACGGCGAGGTTGCCGGAGCGACGCCTCCAGGTGGTTTAGAGCAGTGGCGAGGTAACGGTTCGCCGAAGCTAGGGGTGATGGGACCAGTGGTGTAGGGATAAGGGTTGTGGTGGAGGTTTGCTGGAGGTTTGGTTCGCGTGGTGGTGGTCGACGGGAGACGGGTGTTAGGGTCGCCGACGATGAGCAACGACGACGGGCAGTGTGGTGAGGGAATGGGCTGAGAGAGAGAGGGCAGTGGTGTGCGGCTGAAGGTGTTGCTAGGGGGGTTCGCCGGAAATGGGGTGAGGGAAGGAGCTGGTGACGACGAGAGGTGTGGAGGTTCGCCGGAGCTCAGAACTCCGGCGAAGGGCTAAGGGAGAAGGGGAGGTTTTTTTTTTTACAAAATCAGAAGGGCTGCTATTTTTGTGCGGCTGCTCCCCTTATCTCCCCCCCCCCCCCTTTAAGTGGGTAATGTTTATTATATAGGGGTAGGATTAGATTTAGGGTTTGAGTTTGGTTTGGAGGGGAAAGATGAAAAGTGGTATTTGAAATTTAAAAATGGGAGGGGGGGGGGGGGATAAAAGAGGGTGTTTGGATGAAATTAAATATGGTGTTGGATTGGAATAATTCGGATTGAGTCTCGTACTGGACTGGTTTGACAAAATGCAAAGCGGGTTAATTATTTAAAAGAAAAATTATTTAAAAAGATGCAAAATTATAAAAATGCAAATGTCGATGCAATAATAATAAAATACAATATTTAGACAAATGTTTAATGTCTAATTAAAATTAAAGCGGGATGTCAATTAATTATTTAAAGAGATGTCAATATTATTAAAATAAACGACGGTGTAGTAATAATAGAAACATAATATTAACAAAGTCATAATGATTAATTAAAAAAATAAAAAGATAAAAAATGCAAAAAATGATGATTAAAATGTGGTGTCTTAAAACACATAAAATTGCAATAAATATACGAAAAACGGGTCAAAATTGACTGTCAACAAAGTCTGCCCTCAAAGGTATACTGCCCGGCCCATTCTGGGACGTGGTAAAGTCATATAAAGTCTGCCCTCAAAGGTATACCGTCCGGCCCATTCTGGAATGCGGTAAAGTCATATAAAGTCTGCCCTCAAAGATATACTGCCCGACCCATTCTAGGACGCGGTAAAGTCATATAAAGTTCGCCCTCAAAGGTATACTGCCCGGCCCATTCTGGGACGCGGTAAAGTCATATAAAGTTCGGCCTCAAAGGTATACTGCCCGACCCATTCTGGGATGCGGTAAAGTCATATAAATTCTGCCCTCAAAGGTATACTGCCTGGCCCATTCTGGGACGCGGTAAAGTCATATAAAGTTTGCCCTCAAAGGTATACTGCCCGACCCATTCTGGGACGCGATAAAGTCATATAATATATATATACTGCCCTTCCCATTAAGGTATACTGCCCGACCTTTCCTAGGACACGGTCCACACATAAAGGACTGTACACCTATAGCTATCATCAGCAAACATGTACACTTTAAATCATCTTTGACTCTCATTAGAATAAAATGAATAACTATCATTTTAGAAAAACTCTAGGCATTTCCAAGTCATGTAATATTAAGGACTAAATCATGAACACTCTCACATGATTTTCATATAACATTTTAAACCATATCTTGACTTTCCATAAAACTGTTATAACAACTTCCCATAAAGTCGTTATAACAAACTTTCATTTTAGAAAACTAAGGCACTACCACATCTTTCTTTTTAAACAAACCAAGGCACTATCACATCTTTCCTTTTAATAAAATCAAGTCATTATCATATCATATAAAATTAGGGAAATTGAACCCAAAGTACTATGTACATCTATTCTTTCCTTTATAAAACCCCAAGATACTAGCACTTGTAGCATCAATGCATTTTTACTATTAAAAACATGTTACTTACACTTTTAAACTCAAGTAACTTATTCTTTTCAAATCAAGTGACATATACCTTTAAATCAAGTTACTTCTTCTTTCCCAAAATCAAGTCATTTATACTTCATACAAATCAAGTCTTTTATACTTCATCTAATCAAATCTCATATACTTTCAAGTAAGGTCTCATATACCTTCAAGTAAAGTCTCATTACTTTCAAATAAATATAGTCTCGTGACATTCAAATAAATCAAGTCTCATTACTTTCAAATAAATCAACTCGACTCCAATGCTTACTAAACACTCTTACCAACATCTTCCATAAGACTTGGTAAGGACTTAGGAATAATTTAGACATGTCTTTAGCATAGAATCAATAACATGAATACTCTAATAACGAGACAAGTATACTTCAAGAAACAAGTCATGTATACTCCAATAATCAATCATGCCGATAGAAAGAAGAAGTTCACATACCTCGTTGACGACTAACCAACACGACAAGTAGAATACGCCCTTATGTACTTCAACTTTGTCGGCTATTCCACATGCCAAGTAGAATATGCCACACGTAGTACTTCAACCTAAAATGACAATAGCATTTCTATCAACTTCAAGCTTCCAAGTGTAAGACTTATACCAAATAATGACCCTCTTATTCTACAGAAATTTGGGCAGCACTTCCTTTGTTTCTACGTACTTTTCCACTTTTTCCAAGGCCCGATTTCAACACAAATCAAGCCACACTAAGGGCATAACAAACAATTAACCAAAGAGGATTACACGCCTAACTTGATGTGTAAAATGTTACCCTATAATTACATTAAAATAGTCCACAAAACATCCCATAATTAACTAACATTACGGGTACAATATGAAGCCTTTAACACCCTTATTCCTTAGGACTTTCATTAGCCATTTTACCAAATTAATCATGCATATTATGGGTTGATTTTTCAGCACATATACACGTCCAAAACAGTCCATAAAATGACACGACGACGTCTAACAGTTTTGGGCAGTTTTCGGCCAACAACAACTACAACAATCCAAAGTCCTTTTCCATAATCAATTTTATTCCAATTCAAGTTCCAACACTTATATACAAGTATATACAAGTCTTATCAACTTATCAACAACATTATTACTTCATTATAACATGCAATAGGTGGTGCTAACAACGACAATAACCAACGAAATCCGATAACACCAAATTCTGCCTCAATTCTGCCCAACCCTAAAAAATTGGTCAAACGCTTTTTAATCTTCATTCTTTTTAGTACAAGCTCATCCATACATATCAACAATAAGTAATATTCAATTACTTTAAAAGAAGAAGAACCATTACCTCATTTTAAGCCCAAAAACGTCCAAAACAGCCCGGGGAAGATTGGCCCGCAGTTTTCATTTCGCTCCACTTATTCAAGTTCCAATCACATATTTGCGACCCCTACAACCTTAGGAGCAACTTCCCTTCACGTTTCGCTTCCAAAAAGTCGACGGAACCCCTAGGGTTCCAAACCCTCTTCTTGGCCCAATGAAGATTTGAGGTTAATGGGCTAATCACTAGGTTAGGAACCTTAATCTTGTATCAATGGACAAAGCTTGGAAGCTGAAGGATTTTTGTTCAAGAAAAAGGGCCAAAGCCGTGAGCCCTTAAGAGAGGGAAATATATTTTGCTCTTGAAATAATTCTAAGTGTGGATGTTCTTGCAAGCCCTCTAGGTGTGTATATATAAAGTATTACAAGGCATGGGATGATGACAAGTGTATGGCAAGATGGTGGACAAGTGTGGGTGAGACCCACTTGTCTTCATTTTCATGAAAATATCTAAGTCCAAGTCAACGACAAGTGGCGGGGTGACACATGTCACTCTCATAGTGGTCCAAAATTATTTCTTCACCAAAAGCGTCTATATTTGATCAAAATATCTCGAAACTTTATGGTGATCAAAATATCTCGAAACTTTGTGGGCCCCACAAAGTCGTAAAATTTTCCGGTGGGCCCCACATGACCAAATCCGAAACTTAAAAATCCAAAATTCTAATATATTCCATTAATCCCAAATACCAAATTTGAGAATCAAATTTCAATTAATAAACTTTTTTCTTCACAATGTTCGGAAAATTCTCCTTATGAAAAGGTAATCTTTCTTTCGTTCCAATATTAAAGTCTTGTTTTCCCACGTACGTTCTCATCTCATCTCTTGGAAATACATGGTGTAACAACCCACACCTACCCCTCCACCCCATCCTTAAATTTCTATTTCATTTTTTTTTACTTTTATAAAAAATATAGATTTTTTTCTTACCCCCCTACCGACCTAACCCCACCTACCCCCACCCCATCCTTAAATTTTATTTCATATGTTTGTTAATTTTATAAAAGAAATTTTTAAAATATGAAATTTTATCTTACCTACCCCTACCCCCCCCCCCCCCCGCGCCATACACTAATCTCAAATTACTATTTAATATTTTTACTTTTATAAATAATTTATAATTTTTTTTCTTACCCCATACCCAAACCTAACCTGCCCACCCCTTTATCCTCAAATTTATATTACTTTTATAAAAAAATATTAAAAACATGAAAAAATTTCGTACCTCCTGTACCCCACATACTAACACATTCTCAAATTTCTATTTTTTTATCAAAATTTATATAAAATATGATTTTTTCTTACCTCCCCGCCCACACCTACCCTCCACCCCACTCCATCCTCAAATTTCTATTTCATTTTTTTACTTTTATAAAAAATATGGATTTTTTTTCTAATCTCTCAACCCCCATCCACCCCCACCCCATCGTTAAATTTATATATTATATTTTTTGTTAGTTTTATAAAAAAAAAATTGTTAAAATTATTAAATTTTTTTGTACCTCCCCCCTAACCCCCTACCAAATTCTCAAATTTCTATTTTTTATTTTATTTTTATCAATATTTATAAAAAATATAATTTTTTTCTTACCTCCAACCCCCCTACCCACACCTACCCCTCCATCCTCACCCCATCGTCAAATTTCTATTTCATTTTATTTTACTTTTATAAAAAATATGATTTTTTTTCTTACCTCCCTAACTCCACCCACCTTACCCCCACCCCCAATCCTCAAATTTCTATTTCATATTTTTTGTTACTTTTATAACAAAAAAATAATAAAAATATGAAATTTTTTCGTACCTCACCCTGACCCCTACCCCGTCCTACTACATTCTCAAATTTCTATTTTTTATTTTTCTATTTTTATCAAAATTGATAAAAAAAAAAGAATTATTAAGAAATATGAAATTTTTTCGTACCCTCCCGCCCTAACACATTCACAAATTTCTATTTTAAATTTATTTTTTATTTTTATCAAAATTTATAAAAAACATGATTTTTTTTGCTTTCCTCCACACCTACCCCCTCCACCCCACCCATCATCAAATTTCTATTTCATATTTTTTGTTACTTTTATAAAAGAAATATTAAAAATATGAAAGTTTATCTTACCTCCCCTCCCCCCTCACCCCATCCCCAATCTTAAATTTCTATTATTATTTTTATTTTTATAAATAATTTATAAAAATATAAATTTTTTTCTTACCTCCATACCCACACCTAGCCCCCTAACCCCTCCACCCTACCCATACCTACCCCCTCTACCCCCACCTCATGCTCAAATTTCTATTTCATATTTTTTTTACTTTTATAAAAAATATGGATTTTTTTCTTACCTCCCCTACCGCCCTAATCCCACCTACCCACATTCCATCATGAAATTTCAGTTTCATATTTTTGTTACTTTTAAAAAAAAATATTAAAATAAAATAAAATTGTACCTTCCCCTACCTCCCCACCCCCCGCACTACCACATTCTCAAAATTTATTTTATATTTTTTTTACTTTTATAAATAATTTATAAAAATATGATATTTTTTCTTACCCCTCTGCCCTAACCCCACCTACCATACCCCCACCTCACCCCACCCCATTTTCAAATTTATATTTTATATTTTTTTACTTTTATAAATAATTTATAAAAAATATAATTTTTTTACTCCGTCCCTATCCACACATATTCCATTCCACCCCACCACATTCTCAATTTTTTACTTTTAAAAAATGAGAAAATTCTTAAAAATATTATTCTTATTTTAAAAGTAAAATATGGAAAAATCAAATATCATAAAAATAAAATAACATCACGGAAGGTAAGTTTGAAATTTATAAAAGTAATGAGTTAAGTTAGATAATTTGGGCAATTTGGATTATGACTCATCATTTAGCCATCTTAACCCATATAAGTTTTGAATGAGTTAGACATTGACTCATATACAATTTCAGCCCATCTCAATCCGTCAAACTTCAACCCAAACCATCCCTAAATATTTGCTAGGTAATTTAGTCCAAACGAACCAAGCCTTTACAAGGGGTCCGTGTCGACCGGTTTAGTAGTCTTCATGGACACGTAGAGAACAACCAGCCTCTTCCAACCAAAACCGGCCAAGTCATCAAAATTCCACGTGTAGAAAACTGATTTGCTGAGTCTACTTCTCCAACGTGGCATCCCGAAGCTAAAAAGCCTCCTGCATCTAAGCCCAAAACAAAGCCCAGAAGGATCATCAACATCGTCGGAGATTAGGAAAATACAAATCGCTTGAAATTTCACCTCATATCGTCGTCGGAGCTCCACCGGGCATCCGCAAAGAGCTTCATCGTGGCTCCCTCAGGCCAACAACATCAACATCAAACTCTTACTCGAAGGAGATCAGCACCGCCGTCGACATTGAGTCAAGCTGCAGCATCGGGCCCGAAGCGAATAGTGCTCAAAGAATCGTTAGGTCAATCATTCGAATCGGAGCTTGATCTTCCATTTTGGCAAAGAACCTGGTTCATACTGCTACTACTTCTCATGGCAATTTCCTTCTTCGGCCTCGCCATCTTCCTTTTTCTCACCCTCGACTCTGATTACACAGCCTCGCCTGTCTCCGCTGCCTCCGAAGGCGTCCAGGTAATGAAATACTTCGATGTAACTGTTATCCTTCGTGCGAAGCGCAATAGGTACTGAAATGTGTTGTAATTTATATCTATCGTATGCTGGTTCATCATTTGTTCTTAGTTATCAGAATATGCGTGACTGGATAGATAGTTTAAGAGAACCTGATGATAAATCGCAGTATTTCTGTTTTGACTCTACAAACGATTTTAACTGTTATCCTTCATGTGAAGCTTAATAGACATTGAAATTTGTTCTAATTTTGGTTTTAATCTTATATTTTGTCGAATGCTAGTTTCATTGTTGGTCTTAGTTCCTAGAATATGCGTGCTTTTGGATCTAAAGTTTAATAGAACCTAATGATTATTCGCGGCGTTTCTGTTTTAACTCTACCGATTATTGTACGATGCCAAAGTATCTTAAGGACACCAATCTTTTTATGTTTTCGTAGATTACATATGGATCCGCGATTAATTGAATGAAATATACTTCGCTGTAACTGTTACCCTTCATGTGAAGCGCAATAGGCATTGAAACTTGCTCTAATTTTGGTTTTAATCTTATATCTTGTCGTATGCTAGTTTCATCATTAGTCTTAGTTGCTAGAATATGTGTACTTGTATATAAAGTTGAATAGAACCTAATGATAATTTGCAGTATTCTGTTTTAATTCTACCAGGACTGTACGATGCCATAGAACCTAAAGGCACCAATTTGTTTATGTTTTTGTAGATTACATATGGATCCGCGATTAAGTTGATGCATGAGAAGACAAAGTTTAGGTTGCATTCACATGATGTGCCATATGGTTCTGGCAGTGGGCAGCAATCGGTCACTGGATTTCCTGGCGTAGATGATGCTAACAGCTACTGGGTATGTTAGATGATTGTCTTGAAGTGTTATCTTCTTGTATTCACTTCAACATGTGTTAACTTCATTAGCTTTTGGTGGTTCCAATTGATCTGTGATTTCTCACCAGATGGTTAGGAGTACCGACTCGGCCAAGCAAGGTGATCCTATTAAGAGTGGAAGCATCATCAGGCTGCAACATATGAAGACCAGAAGATGGCTGCATAGCCATTTGCATGCATCTCCCATATCAGGGAATATGGAGGTTCGTACGCTGGTCTATTTCTCTTTCTCAGTACATGATGCTTCTCATGTATTTTCTTTCTTCTTCCATCTGGATAGTAGATGGTATGTTTATGCAGCTCACTAAATCCGTGAACCTATTTAAATTTTGGAGTTGTAGTTTGGGGTATAACTTATAAGAAGCAACCATGAACAATTTTAGCTTATGGTTTTCATGTTCATAGAGCACTTGATGCTAAAACATTTTACACTGAAAAGGAAATACGAGAAGTGGTTATTCTTTTATATACCAGCATAACATATGTGAGGTTTGTTCCATTATCACCTAGACCTTGTCAGTAAATTTCTACCTGCATTCTTCTTAGTTTTAGTCTTTTAGATTTCAGCAAAAGAGTATGCCAGATCACCATTATGAAAAAAGAGAGCTCAAATATAAGGTGCTTAAATATTCTGTCCTCGTGTTCTTTATTACTTGTCAAAAAAGAAAAAAAAAATCCATGCTCATGTAGACCTAGTCGGGGAAACTTCCATCTACTTTATTGTTTGTTTTAGATTCATCAGAAGATATGATATGCCATTTTCTCATAATGGAGAAAGAAAACTAAGGGATGTGATCAACAACTCAATATATCTTTCTTCAAAGTGCTGGAATGATCTTGGTATATGCATTGAATTTTTGTCAGATCTTTTCTTATGACCTATGCTATGAGAACTGCTCTTGGTACGTTAATCCGAAACTTTAAGAATTACAGGGATAAAATGAAGTTGTATACGCATGTATTCGTTGTTTATACTGCACTATGTATTTACAATCGAAAAGAATACTAAGCACTTGATAAAATTTGGCAAGCAGAGTAAGAAGTACTAAGACACATTCTGTATCATGAGGATTGTTGAGTTCAGTGCGACTCCTTATATACCAATAGGCAAAGTGATAATTTACAGTTTGGATGAGTTGCCTTTATCTTCCTCTTAGTGACTCTTCATCACCATCTCCTGCATGTTATGCACTGCTCCTGTCCGTTTGGTCTTCTATGCTTCTCCCAATTTTCTTTTGATTGGTTGGACAGAAATTGTGCCCGGGATTGCTATTGTACCGGCTAGAAGCAATGTAATTCCTCCTCTCTTTTCAGATCATTTGAAAACGTTACTACTAAACAGTAGATTTTTGGTGATATATCTCAGTTGTTTGCTCACTGGCAATTGTTTTATCCATTTCCATGCATTGATAATCATCAAATAGAACTGTGATAAGCCATGCTAGAGGCCCTTTAGTCTGAGAATTGCTTTGAACATCCTTCACGGTATCACGTGATTGAAATATTGTCTATTCACTTGAAAATTTGTGAGGAGTTCAGTGCGACTCCTTATACCAATAGGCAAAGTGACAATTTACAGCTTGGATGAGTTGCTTTTATCTTCCTCTTAGTGACTCTCCATCACCATCTTTTGCATGTTATGCACTGCTCCTGTCTGTTTGGTCTTCTATGCTTCTCCCAAATTTTCTTTTGATTGGTTGGACAGAAATTGTGCCCGGGATTGCTATTGTACCAGCTAGAAGAAATCTAATTCCTTCTCTCTTTTCAGATAATTTGAAAACTTTACTGCTAAACAGTAGATTTTTTGGTGATATATCTCAGTTGTTTGCTCACTTACAATTGTTTTATCCATTTCCATGCATTGATAATCATCAAATAAAACTGTGATAAGCCATGCTAGAGGCCCTTTAGTCTGAGAGTTGCTTTGAACATCCTTCACGTCATCACGTGATTGAAATATTGTCTTTTCACTTGAAAATTTGTGAGGCAGATACTATTCTAAGGCAGATATCGTTTGGCCAAGGATTAATCAAATTGACCTCGAACTGCTAGTATCTTTTTGCCATACTTTGGTTTGGCTGGGGTAAAACATTTTGAGATCCAAAATGGAGAATGCCCTGGATTAATGGTTATAGAACTATGAAAGTAACAAAAAGGAATTTAGATAAATTCTCATTTTTATGCAGTATAATTATGATTAAATGTTCATGATTATGTGAACATCTAGTTTTTCAAGGAAAAAAGTTCCTATGAATTAAGCGTTGCATGTTTCATTTATCATAAACCCCATCACCAATCAAAATCAAACCTTTTATTTGGTTTACATTGAGATAATGCCCATATTCTGTTTTATGCAAACAGTTTAGGTTCTATGCTGTGAGTTATGACACTAGGTATATCGTTCTCTATTGAACAAAAAAAAGTGAATTAGTTCCCCTATGTTGGTCCCTAACAAATATTGTAAAATATGCATTTTTATTCCATTATTAGTAACATCATCAAATTGATGTGTTACATTTTCTGGTTGATGAATGAACAAGTCGATACATTACATTTAGTTGGTGTTAACAATGAATATAGATTTACTATCACGCAAATGTGCTCATAAAGTATATGATTTTAACTCCTAACTTTCCAAAATTACATATGAATTTTGGCAATAAATAGTCGTAGTTTGATATTGTTGGAAAGCAAATTGGCAGATTATTACTTATAAAAAAACAAATAAAAAAATGGCACCTCACTTCACCGTAAAACAAAATTTCCTCTTTACGGTCCTGATCAAACAAATTTCCTATCATGGTTGAGTTGAATAAAGATTACGATGTTAGTTTGAAGGATGCTAACAATTCTGGTTCACCTGATCAATGTCATTGAAGGCCACATGGGCCACACCATGTTATAATTTTCCAATCAAAATGAGGAATTTTAGTTCACACAAGGGGCGGATGATAGCTGCAAGCAAAAGATAATACGTTTATGTGCTCTTGTTTTTTTTGTGTGGGAGTGGGGTTGGCAGTGCTGCTATGATTTTAGACGCCCCTTTCTGTTCTCGCGATTTAGTCACATTAAACTGTAGCTTTCTGATGTCTCAACAACATCCCTTTTGGTTATATGTTTTGATATCAACTGCTGTTGAATGGCGGTTTCACTGTTTTCCAGCTAAATTAATTGGTGGACGATTTTGCAGGTGAGCTGCTTCGGTGATGACAATGAATCTGATACTGGGGACTATTGGAGGTAAGGCTGGATCAGTCTTTTGGATACAATCTGACATGTGCTGCCGGCTTGGCCTTTTAGTAACACCTCTTTGTTTGATCTGTTTCTCTTTCTCTCCCCTTGGTAGACTTGAAATTGAGGGCAGTGGGAAAACTTGGAGGCAAGACCAAAGAATCAGGCTTCTACATGTGGACACTGGAGGTCATCTCCACAGTCATGACAAGAAATACACCCGAATTGCTGGAGGTCAGCAAGAGGTGAGCTTAAGATTGTACTGTCGTGATAGGTCCAAGTGTAATAGTTATCATCTTGTCTTCTGCTACCTTGATAGCCTTAAAATCTCCATATATGCGTGTTGCAGGTTTGCGGTGTTAAAGAAAAACGTCCAGATAATGTTTGGTTAGCAGCAGAGGGTGTCTACTTCCCAGTTACTGAAAGCAAGTAAATATTGTTGATGGCGTGAGTTCTCTGGATCACACACAATTTTCTTTTGCTTTTCTCCTCGTATTGGAGATGGCTCTGAGTACCGCATCATCAATTAATAGAAGTATTTCTAACGGCATGTAGCTGAATTTTCTCTGTAGAGACGAGCTAATTAATAGTGTATCAAACCTTTACTAGTACTTTCTGCTCTTGTTAGCATTTTCACTGTTGCAAATGGTAACAATTGAGTGATTATTCATCCCTGCTCGGTTTCCTCATTACTTCCCTCAGTGGATACAATTAAAACTTTATAAGGAGATTTAGTTGTTATTATGGTTGGAAGTTTGTTGGTTGAGGAAAACTACTGGAATTTGCCTGTAATGCTGAATTGCAATAAACGAAGAACTTATTTTAGGCTGGAATGACCAGCTTTTAACCCAATCCAATCTGCAAGATGTATGTACATGTGCTTTTTTTCTTCCTGTTACGGGAGTGGGTTGCTACATAATCATTAATCCACATTAAACAATCTTGGGACCAAAACGAGGCGCTTCTTTTGCATCTTCTTCAGTGCAATTCACCCCATCTGGAAAACAATAATATGTAATTCCAGTTACAAACACAGCACTTCAGATTAGGGATTGCAATCGGGGCGGGGCGGGGCGGGGCAGGTCAAACTCTTAATAGGGCAGGAGAAGATTTAAATAGGGCGGACTTGGCAGGGTAAATTTTTGAAAAACTTTAATGGGGTGGGGCGGGGCAGGGCAAGGTCCAAATGTACAGCTGAGTTAGGCTAAAAATGTGCATTAAGAGATATTTTTGCAAATTGAAAACTAACATGAAAGGTCCTAGTTGCAAATTCGCTTCAGTACAAAATGTACTACTCACTTTTTCCAAAGACTTTCAGCAACCAAACACACCCTTAGAGGTAATTGACAATATTAGATATGAGAAGATACAAGTATTACCATTGTAGCCGGCGGAGAATGAGAGCAGTGTAGTCGTTGAATTATGAAGAGATTGGATTTTGTATTGCAGCTTAGAGTTTGGATGTCGGGTCAAAATTATTTTTGTGATGCAGATTTAATTCGGTTGATGAAATAAAGAGGAAAAATAAAAAATGACATAAACGGGGTGGGGCAGGACAGAGTATATTTTTTGAAAATTTTAAATGGGGCAGGGCGGGGCGGGTCAAATCCTTAACAGGTCAAGACTTGCCCCACCCTAACCTACCCAATTGTCATCCCTACTTCAGATACAGAGAGAAAGCATGAAGGATGAACACCAAAAAAAAACCTTGAAAATAGATAAGCTTAAATATAAAACAGGTAGAGGGCATGCCAATTTTCAGATGAGCGGACAATTGCGAACTTGCGTTTTATGAAAAGGAGTCAACTTGGTTGATTGGAGAACAACTCGGGGAAAATTTCGCACAAATTGTAATTTGCAGAAGGCCAAATGTGCAAATATGTCCCTTAACTTTACGAGCAGATATATCAACTTTACGAGCAGATATACCAACGTTACAAAAGTGGTGGATATATACCCCTGCCGTTACAAAATTATGCAAATATATCGCTGTCATTACACAAATAGTGCAAATATACCCTTTTCGCTGACGTTTTTTTTTTAAATCGTTTAGATTATTTTTAATTAAAAAAAGTCTCTCGTCGCTTTAAAAAAAAGTCCTCTTTTTTAATAAACGTATTTTGTTTGATATTATAGTGGATATATGAGAATATTGTACAATTATCACTAGTGCTTAGAAAGGATAAACAATTATAATTCCAATATAATAGGCTTGAAGCCTAACATCAGTTGTCACAATATCAATAACTGTTGATGGCCTTGATCTTTGGTGTTTGATCCTCCTTGAAATCTTGAGATCCTTGTTAAAAATGAAGCAAACCCCTTGAGAACAACAACAACAATATGTTTAGAAATCTGGAAATATGACAAGATAATTGACTTGCTGAGTCCAATGTTTTGAAACTCGGACCGGACCGGCCGACTGTTAACCGAACCAGGCCTCGAGATCCGTCTGAGTTTATCAGAGGAACGTGGTATCAAACTCACATCCCCGGTAAAAAATTGCAGATTTAACCGGTGACTCAGAACTCGTACAAACCCGATTTTTATTTATTCATATAATTTTTTTTTTAAAATAATAATTAAACTTTTCATCTCCCTAATTAATATTCTGGCGGATCTAATAGTTTTAAAAAAGGAGAGAATACGAAGAGGCGTTAGCATTGAATAACTTAATGTAAATTAGCTTTATTTGACTAATTAAATACAAGATCAGATTCATGCAAACATGCATCTATTTGATGCAAATTATAAATTTATAATAGATACATAATGAAAACCAAGAGTCACTTTTGTGACTTTTCTACTCCTTTATTAAATTAGGTGATGATAAAAAGAAATCAGTCATATAAGTATCAAGTATGCATTGCACTTGCTATTTCTATTCCAATTCAACTATCGTTTTTTATATCTTTCAATCTGAAACTAATATTCTAATTAATATTTTTATCCATTTTTTTTTTACAGTTTAATCATTGATGAAGGAGGTTATAGGCTCCTCTGCACAATTTCAATCTCATACCATTGGATATAGGTATGTAACACACACACACAATTTCATTATGTGTGGATACCGATTTTTTGAACCGGTTGAACCAGTGACCCAGTTGGTCGTCCGGTTCGATGTCCGGTACGAGTTTCAAAATATTGGTTGAGTCGATTGAATTCTCAATCTATCCTTAAGATAATATTGTCCAGTATATCCTTTCAACGGTGTAATGTCAACTTATCTCCCAAGATAAAATAACAATCAAATAAATGAGCAAAGGGGACTCAAGTGTTTGCTATATTAGAAGGATCTTTGAGTGTGTAAGATTGCAAGAAAGGAAGCGATTTCATCAAGTCTGAAATCATCCAAGTGTAGAGAGTATATCTCTTATGTGTTCAATGTGTACTACCTCAAATCTGAAAGTAAAGCTTGATTATATAGTGTAAGGAAGAGAAGAGGTGTTAATGACTATTAAGAGTCTGTTTAAGAGACTCAATGAAGAGCCAAAACATTCAGGAATAAGTGCCCAACGTTCCAACAACTTAATGATATTAAACTCTGAAAAACACCCGCAGCGCCATGACCCAAAAAGATAATGTCCCAACATCCCGCGACCCGGACCGGGCAGGTGGTGGCGCGCGTGGGCCTAGTCTCGAACCCAAGCACACCTAGGTCCTCCCTCCTTCAAACACATGGGTTACCCCTTGGGGTCTCAATCCCTTATTCAGTTTTGAGGCTTATATTATGAACAATTTTTCATTTTTCTACCGATGTGGTAGATTTGTCCCACACCACTCTTTCATGTCTCAAACACCTTACTTCGCGGACCAATATCTCTTTCATTTCTCAATGAAATTTGACGATTCCTGGCCCTACGGTCATCTACTCACTTAGTAGATTATGCACATGTGAAGAACCAGAATCTCCAACATATGGAACTATGATGTTTAAATCATTGAAGATGGACAGACCCAACCTCCACTAAAGGCAAATTTTCAACATATTTTTCTAAAATCACGTGATAATTTTTTCTGGTGTATCGAGTCTGATTTGTTTAAAAAAATATCTATGTAGCTTTAAAAAAAAAATCTAATATTTCTTCAAACGAACTGGACCCGATCAATGACTCATGAGGCTTAATTGACTGCTCTAATACATGGCTTGCCAGGCGTGATCCGTCTTGTCTACTAATTGAACCTCCAAAATAACTAATGTTTTGAAGATATTTATATGCTCTTAATAATTGTAATTCCTCTTTCTTACTAGTTACTCCTAAACTAGTGCTAATTGTAATTCCTCTTTCTTACTAGTTACTCCTAAACTAGTGCACTTATCCGCGCAAAATAAAATAAAATACGATTAAATATTGATATAAAAAATGTATAAAAGAAAACTGATCTCTCTTAATCAAAAACTTTTCACTCTATCATCTAGATTTGATATGGAATAAGTCATTTAGTCAGTATGTGTGAACTTGAATAAATGATCCGAAGAAATAAAAAATACAATAGTATCTCTCTTTGGATTGACATTTGTTAATTTCGTGTATGTTTTGAATACTTTTCCACTTGCATCATAACTGTGATATCAGATGTAAAAATAAGTTACAAGAAGACATTTAGATTTTTTCACATAATGTAAACGAAGAGAGAAAAAAGGAAGAAAAAATATAAGCCAATTTCCTGGTCAAAGAGATATGCCAAGTCACCTTTGTTATATAGTGAAGTGCTCAAAGAGAGAAATAACCATAGGGTATAATTAAGTTATCAAGTACCCATTGAATCCGGAGCACCACCAGAATGAAGGAATGTACATTTCAGTTCCTAAATAGCTCATTAATTAACTTTGTTGGATATTTGTGTGAAAAAAGGAAATGAGAATGCAACAACAACAACTAATGTGAACAGTGTAACTTGTTTTGCTGAGTCAATTGATGATCAATCTCTCTTTAAGATAATATTGCTCCGTATATCATTTCAACGGTGGTAATGACAACTTATCTCCCAAGATAAAACAACAATCAAACAAATGAGCAAAGAAAACCCAAGTGTTTGCCTTAGAAGAAAGATCTTTGAGTGTTTGTGATTGCAAGAGAGAAGACAATTTCAGAGAATTGTTGAGTGTAAGATGTCAAGTGTGTTTTGCAAATGAGTCAAAGACCTCATTTTATAGTGTTGAGAAGGAGACCTTCCAACTAGCCAATTTATGGCTTTGAATGACCAAGTAATGACCATTAGTATGGAGTTACGATTCAGCCAAGTAATGGTTGAATTCAAGAGCAAAATAATGAGGAGTTAATCCTCCAAAGTCAGCTCAAACGTCAATTTTTATTCTTCTCCAACGGATCGAACGGCCACAAAGACCGCTGCCCCCGCAGAAGGCGTCGTGGTGCCGTAACTTCGCAGCTGGCGGCGCTTGCAGTGGCGTCGTGGACTTCAGGGACTTGGCGCCGCGGCCCCGTGAAGGCGCGCGCGGCCCAAAGACCATTTGCCGCGAACCCATCGTCGCGCGATTCATGACTCGTTTCATCTTTTAACGCATTGTACATTTCTTCCTTCATTTACCAACGTAAAACCAACGTCATTTGGCCAATAACCGTCTATTACCTTACGTCTCAAACAATTCGTATACATATCAATATCTCTTCCATTTAAGAAAATTATGATCCTTGACATTGTATGTACACACGCGTAGAAACAACGTTTCCGACATGTGGGGCCCCTAATTATTCGATTCGTAATTAAATAGAATTAACTATATTTCACGTTTAATAAATATTTCCAACAAACTTGTCCATAGTTTATCAAGTATAAAGCACACGAATCTTATTTAAATAGGAAGAATTTCACAGCAAGGATCACAATAAGATTGGTGAAAAGAGTCAGTATAGTAAATATTAAATTTCTTTTTTAACAAATTAAAGAAGATAAATGAAAAAGTTAATGAAACAGTGCATCAAATTAATAAGTGATCTAAAGAAGATAATTTCTTTCCTTCATCACACAACTAATTGCTGCAATTATATCCAAGAAGGAAGAAACGCTGCGATTTCCGGGTAGAAGAACACATCTGCAAACAAAGTTTAGAAACCAAACAAAAATGATTTTTGAATCACAATGAAAAAATGGGGAATGAGAATGCCCAGAAGACGACATAAGGTGTCCATCTGGGGAGAAGGGCCTATTTGCCAATTGCTAATTTCACATCACATTAAGTGTGCGTTTGGTTCGGGATAAACAGGAAAGGGAAAGGTAATGGACGAATGAAATTCCCTTTGTTGTTGTTTGTTTGACCTTATTTTTTCATTATCTTTACCCCTTTTCCACTTTCATTCCCTTTCCTTAATTCCCCACCCCACTAGGTATTTGGATTCCCTTTTCTCAACCCGGACCCCGAATTCCGGACCTCAGACCCCGAACCACTCGGACCATCCCGGACCCCCGACCCCGGACTCTGGACCCCGGACCACCCAGAACCAAACATGTAGGAACAATAAGATAATTCATTTCCTTTCCATTTCATTCCCTTACTGGATTTCATTTCGTTTACCCTACGCGAACCAAACGCACCCTAAGTGTTTTGAAAATCGAAAGTAACAAAAATAATCTATACATAAAAGAATATGAATTGTGTATAATGTACCTTTTCGTCAATAAAAATTATATTCAGACTTATCAACTCTTCATTTTTCTTGGAATTAATGTCATCCCATATCATACAAATTCTAACGAAAAGAAATAATTCATTGATTATTTTCATTAATGAAGATGTCTATATATACAATATACAATGTCTGTTACCGAGGGGATGCTGTGATGAAAGACTTGATGCGAGCGTGCGTGAACTTTAAATAATTCTGCTCACGTCGCGTATTGGACGTTTCCATCTCAAGAAGTATAGAGATGTAGTTCTTGATGTTGGAGACTGTAAGGGCGGGATGAAATGTGTTCTTTGAGGAAGACATGAGGAAAGAACAAGAGGAGAATTAGAGATTTTTAGAAGAGAAAAAAACCCACACATTGAAGGGAGAGGTTGGCCGACGGCCAATGGCAAGTAGGGTAGCGGAAGGAGGAATTTTGCAGAAAGAAAAATTTGTCCTAAGACCTCTGATATCATGAAAAAAATAATCATTTTGATTATTTTTATTAATGAAGAGGTATATATATACAATATACAATCTATAAATATGAGAAATCATATTCCTACTATAATACTAATATCCTAATTAATCTTGTACAAGAGTTCTACAAAATATGGTAAGTAACCTAAATATACACAAATACAAACACGATTTCTATCACTAATCCTGATCATCAAATCATCCTAATCAATATCTAATTCTGACAGGAAAAAGTACGTCATACTTAAAATTCAATACAGAGCAAGTTACAACAGTATGAAAAGGCAGGTGAATGAATTGTCAATTCAATTATCAAGGATTTGTGGGAACAAAGTGTAGAAACAAAGGAAATGAGAATATAACAACAGCAACTAGTATGTTAGAAATCTGGAAATGATCAAATAAGAGGGTTTGCTGAGTCGACCAAATTCTTGATCTATCCTTAAGATAATATTGTCACGTATATCCTTTCAACGGTTGTAATGACAACTTATCTCCCAAGATAAAACAACAATCAAACAAATTAGCAAAGACATCTCAAGTGTTTGCTTAGGAAGAAAGATCTTTGAGTGTTTTGTGATTGAAAGAGAGGAAGACAACTTTAGAGAATTGCTTAGCGAATGTGTTTTGCAATTGTGCCAAAGGATCAATTTATAGGTAGATGAATTTGTCTTCTCAATTAACCAAATGAATGGCCATCAATGTCAAGTAATGACCATTGATATTGAGGTTAATTCAGCCTAGTAATGGTTGAAATCAATAGCCAAATAATGGAGATTAATTGCTCCAAAGTCAGCTCAAGAATCAGCCTTAATTCGCCTCCAACGTTACTGGAAAACGTCGAAGCATCGCGGTCCCTCGGAAGGGCACCGCGGTGCCTAAATTCGATGAAGTCACCGAACCCGAAACCGAATTTGCACCGCGGCCCTAGCGAGGCACCACGGCCTCGCTCGTGCACCCGCTGCCTTTCCGTATTTCCGTGGCGATTTCTGATTCGTTTCATCTCTTACATATTTCTTCCTTTCATTTACCAACGTGAAATAATTTGTCATTTGGTCAATAATCGTCTATTCTCTTACGTCTCAAACAATTCGTATACATATCAATATCTCTTCCATTTAAGGAAATTACGATCCTTAACACTTTATGTGCACGTGTGTGAAAATCATGTTTCCGACGTGCGGGACCCCAATTGTTCGAGTCATAATTAATAGGATTAATTTATTTCACATTTAGTAAATTTTCAACATGATTAATGCACATTTAGAATCACTGAAATAAAAAAAACTATGATGGCAAAATTAGCTCAAATCCAAATGATCCGCCCAACCTGCCCAAGATTTCATGAGTTTGGGCAAGAATAATTTTGATGATGAGTTGGTTTGGGTTAGCCAAGTTGACCCATCATAAATCAACAGCTCAAATGAGCCCATGATGATGCCCAAACTTGACCCATCAAAATACTTAATTTTAATGATTAGAGTTCTACTCTAGATTAAGATTTTTATTTATAAATAATTATTTAAAAATTCTTTTTTTATTTCGGAACAATAAAAATACACCAACGCACCCCAACCACACTATCCATCAACCCTACCCCTGCTCTACACCAACACCTACTCAAGCACTGAACCACCCTCACAGCTCTGCCCCTACATTGCCTACTTCCACCCCACCCCACCCACTTCTACCCCCACATAATCCCACCCTACCCCGCCATGCCCCATTCTTAAATTTCTATTTTATATTTTTTTTACTTTTATAAACAATTTATAAAAAATATGAATTTTTTTCTTACCTCCCCCACCCCCACACCCACTCCATCATCAAATTTTTATTTCATATTTTTGTTACTTTTATAAAAAAAATTATTAAAAATATAAATTTTTACTTACCTCCCTACCCTCCTCCCCTCCTCCTCCCTACCCTCCACCCACTCCATCCTCAAATTTTTATTTCATATTTTATGTTACTTTTATGAAAAAATTATTAAAAATATGAAATTTTTACTTATCTTCCCCTACCCCTCCTCCCCCTCCCCCCTCCCTACCCCTCCACCCCACCTCATCCTCACATTTGTATTTTATATTTTTGTAATTTTTATAAAAATTATTAAAAATATGAAATTTTACTTAACCCCTCTAATCCCCACCCCATCCATCCTCAAATTTCTATTTTTATTTTTTGTTACTTTTATAAAAAAATTATTAAAAATATAAAATTTTACTTACCTCCCTCCCCTACCCCACCCCACCCCACCCTATCCTCAAATTTCTATTTTATATTTTTTGTTATTTTTATAAAAAATATATTAAAATATGAATTTTTTTCTTACCTCCCCCGTCCTACCCCAGCTCATTCTCAAATTTCTATTTCATATTTTTTGTTATTTTATAAAAAAACAATATTAAAAATATGAATTTTTCTTACCTCCCTACTCCTCCCTCCCCCCCACTATCCCACCACATCCTCAAATTTAGATTTCATATTTTTTTTATTTTTATAAAAAAATAAATTAAAATATAATTTTTTTCTTACCTCCCTACCCTCCTCCGACCCCGCCTCCACCCCAACCCCACCTCATTCTCAAATTTATATCTTATTTTTTGTTACTTTTATAAAAAAATTATTAAAAATGTGAATTTTTTTTACCTCTCCTACCCCCGCCCTACCCCACTCCACCCCCACCCCATTGCCCCACCCATCATCAAATTTCTATTTCATATTTTTGTTACTTTTATAAAAAAATATTATTAAAAATATGATATTTTTTCTTACCTCCCCCTACCCCACCCCGACCCTACCCAATTCTTAAAATTTTATTTTATATTCATTTTACTTTTATAAAACAATTGAATTTTTTTCTTACCTCCACTCCCCTCGCCGCCCCTACCCACACCTACCCCATCCATCTCCACCCCACTGCACTACCCCATCCTTAAATTTCTATTTCATATTTTTTTTTGCTTTTATAAAAAATTAAAAAAATCTTAAAATATTATTCTTATTTTTAAAATAAAGATACGAAAAAATCAAATATCATACAATAAAATAAAATAAAATAATAGAACATAAGTTTAAAATTTGTAAAAGTAATGGGTCAAGTTGGACAATTTGGATTATGACCCATTATTTAGCCCATCTTGACCCGCTCATCTTAGCTCATGTAAGTTTTGGGTGGGTTGGACACTGACCCATCTACAACTTCAGGCCATGTTGACCCGTCCAACTTCAGCCCAAACGATCCATCTGACGCCTCTAAAAAAAACCTTCCTGAAAATTACCCCAATAATCGACTTCTCACTTCTGAAAGAGTATTCGCTGTACAATTTCTTTTTTCACTGGGAATATGCTGCTGTACAATGAAACGTGAATCACTTGGTCAGGAAAACGGATACGTTTTGTTGCAAGTAAAGACTCCTACTACGTGGGCTGAATTAGTGGGTTACTTGTATGTGGGCAGACTGGAGACGGATATTTAATTTATGAGTTACTTTGTTAATACAATTAGTATTAGATTATAATGCAGAGAGATGATGGAAAAATGTCATCACCTTGTCTATGTTTAGCTTTATTATATAAATATATTATTTATTCTAATCATGTCGACACGTCATGTGCAGTCTATCATAGGTGTGTTACATGACAAAAGGTTAAAATCGGACCGGACCGGATCGAAGACCGAACCGAATTTCTCGGTCCGATCCGGTCAAGGTCATTTTCGGGCCGGTCCGGTCTATTGGACCGAATGGACCGAATTCCCCCCCCAGCCCCCCTAGTCCCCCAGTCCCCCCCCTCACCACACCCCCCAACCAGTCCGGACGTATTGACATATCAAATATAAGTTGTAAATTAGTGAAACTTTAAATGGTCATAACTTTGCGCTCGGACGTCCGTTTGATCTATTTTTTTTTTTGATTTCGCGTATTTTTTCGAGACGAAGCCATCCGAAATTGACTAAAGTCTGTTTGCTTCAGCCGATTTCTCCAAAAACGTCCATCTTGCCCCTCAATTTCACTTTTTCCCCAAATCGTTACGTTTTTCCCCTTTTCAAATCTAAATATCTCGCGATGTACAATAGATTTCAACGTAAAATTTCGTGGTAATGTGTCCGAGAATGTCAATTTCAGTATTGGAAATTCAATTTTTTTTAAAAAAACGGGCCCCGTAACCCGACCCGAAATTATATATATATATATTATATATTAGGAATTTTAAAAATTAGGAATTATATATATTAATATTATATATATTAGGAATTATATATATTATAAAAAAATCGGTCCTGACTTGACTAACCTAATTGACCAAAACGAAAACTCAGATTATGAGGACCGAATTTCTCGATCCGGTCCGAACAGATTCGGTCCGATCCAATTTTTCGGTCCGGACCGACTTTTGTGCTTACATGTTCCTCATTGACCAGTTTTTTTTTTTTAAAATCTTTTTCTTTAATGATTTTGGATTAATAAACTTTGTTCGTCATTATAACAACAAGAGTACACAACTTTATCGTGTAAAAGAAAGCAGTGATTGCTCACAATGAAAAATACATTAAATTTTATAACAATGTTTAAGACATGTAATATAAATTATTTTTAATCAAAAATTAAACGAGAGAACAATATTTATGTCAAAAATTTGATCAGATTATCCTTGATTGTTTCTGGTGAAGAATGCAATAAGATTAAAACTTCATTTTACTATATTTATTGACTTGCTTCGTTATGTGGTTATTATTATTATTATTAGAATGTGTGTCCCTCTAGAGTGTAGCATAAGCTTATTTGAAAAAAGAAAAAAAAAAGAAAAAAATCCAAAAAGAAAAAAAAGAATTTTCGATTTTGCCCTAAAAAGTTCATATTCATATCCCTCTTCGCCGCCTCATATCGGCTGTGTTCAAACCCTAAACTTTCAAATCGCCCTCTCTCCACAGATATATATGTTTCAATCATCGATTTATGATTGAAAGTTTGAATCTTTATTTATTGAAAGGTAAGTTTCGAAGGGTTATCATTAATATATGTGAATTCGTTGTTCTCGTTGGGCTAATTTAGTTAATTTTCACCTTAATTTGCAGATCTGATTTAGATTTGAGGGGTTCAAAGAGATCCGTTTTAATAGCTGCGATTCGTCGGAATTGGTGGGGGTATTTTTGTCATTTGTCATTTGATTGAAGATATTTTTCGGCGAAATGTCGATTTTGCCGAAAACCGATTCGATCCACATTCGAGAGGTTTGGAATGACAATCTGGAGGAAGAATTCGCGTTAATGCGCGAAATCGTTGATGAATTTCCGTACATTGCGATGGATACGGAGTTTCCCGGAGTTGTAATCCGGCCGGTCGGGAATTTCAAAAAGAGTAACGATTATCATTACCAAACCCTCAAGGATAACGTGGATATGTTGAAGTTGATTCAGTTAGGGCTGACCTTTTCAGATGAAAACGGCAACTTGCCCAAGTGTGGAACCGACAGCTATTGCATTTGGCAATTCAATTTCCGTGAATTCAACCCTAACGAGGATGTTTTCGCTAATGATTCAATTGAGTTGTTGCGCCAAAGCGGCATTGATTTCAAGATGAACAATGAAAAAGGTATTGATGCCAAGCGCTTTGGGGAGCTTTTGATGTCGTCAGGGATTGTGCTGAATGATAGTGTTTATTGGGTTACTTTTCATAGTGGTTATGATTTTGGATACCTGTTGAAGGTTTTGACTTGCCAGGATTTGCCTGATACGCAAGCAGGTTTCTTTACCTTGATCAATGTGTATTTTCCAGTCCTTTTCGACATCAAGCACTTGATGAATTTCTGCAACAGCCTTCATGGTGGATTGAACAAGCTTGCAGAGCTGTTGGAGGTTGAGAGGGTTGGTATTTGTCATCAGGCGGGTTCGGATAGCTTGCTCACTGCTTGTACATTTAGGAAGTTGAAAGAATATTTCTTTAGCGGTTCACTGGACAAGTATGCCGGTGTGTTGTATGGTCTAGGTGTTGAAAATGGGCAAAGTACCCATTGAATAAAAAAAAACTTAAAAAAGGATAGATGTTTATTACTTGTGTGTGCTGTATGATGCCACACTTCCAATGTATACTCTTGGTAAAAAAGTTTGTGGTTATTTATAATATCCACCTTATTTTGGTTTGATACAACTCTTTTCTACCCTCCTTTCTGCTGCTATTAAACATGAATGCGAGTGTGTTTCCATTTGTCAATGTTATCGTTTCGGTGTTACTGCTCATTGTTTTGCTCCAGGATAAGAAAGGTATGATTTTTAAAGCTTTCATATGTGGGCGTTAGCTTGTAGCTTCCAGGTGTGTTGTGATTTTTCTCTTTGCTTTTCGATTGAGCTGTGGGAGAAGCATATGCAACTGTAAGTAGAAAATGTTGTACATCGGGAACTACTTTTATGCTGTTGTGACATGTTGGTATTGGAAACAAATAGTGCCATCTATGATTGTTTTCCTCACTTGTGGAATGAATTGATTATCCTCAACCAAGGTTTTCCTTCTAACTCAACATAAAATTTATGATGATTTTCGGAAACTTCTGTTTAGTTACTACATTTGGGAATTATCTGTAGCAATGTACTCTTCAAGATTTTCCCAATTTTAGCAAAGAAGGAAAAGAGAGATTAGGAGAGAGTCTGGATAATCTCTTCCCTTTACTTAATTGGGGCTTGTTGCAGTTTAGAACTATCATCCTTGTTCTTGCTTCCATTTTATTGTTTTAGCACATGTACCTAGCAGTAGCACTATTGCAGTTTACTTGTCCCTCGTTTATCACATAGATGATAGTTGGTTGACATATTGCATCACTCTGGAAGACAGGATGTCTGTTTTCTGATTTACTGCCATGTATGCATAATTGGTTTTCCTTTTACTTGCCATGTATGCATAATTCGTTGAGGTGCTGATTTATTCTCTTCAAAGATCAGTTGATTTGATGATATTCTTCTGTACTCTCTGGGTCATTAAGCATAAAGTGATTTTGTTGTTGGAGTCTTGAATTGGTCGTGTGAGTTCGAGGAAAAGAGGACGTGGAAAGGGCATTCGTTAACTTGTTGTCGAGGAAAAATTATATCACCTAATATATGTTGCTGTGATATGTGTACAAAAAAGAATTATTGTAAAAATCAACTGATCTTATGGTTTGGTGTTATAGATGTTACTGACAGGCCTTACCTCGTGAATCAAAAGTTGTCAGATACTTGCTGTCATGTAATTTTGATCTACTTCTGCAAGTTTGTCATTCAAGTAAATCTCATGATTGGAAGTTATTTCTGAATGTTCCAACCTGGGTTGATTAACAAAAGGGTAACTGCGTATTACCTTTCTGGTATAAGTTGTTTGCCTCAAATCCAAATTAAGTGGGCGTACTGACTGATAATCATGTT
Organism: Przewalskia tangutica; assembly: GCA_029844215.1. Taxonomy (NCBI): domain Eukaryota; kingdom Viridiplantae; phylum Streptophyta; class Magnoliopsida; order Solanales; family Solanaceae; genus Przewalskia; species Przewalskia tangutica. The sequence goes on from CM056734.1 coordinate 11,545,905, forward strand.
AAGAGCTGATCCACTGTTGAAGAACTTCTTCGGGTATGGTTGAAGTAAATTCTTAGAAAGGGGTTCGAGAGTAGAAGAGCCAACATCTGTTGGCTTTCATGCTTTGTTGAGACTGTCAACATTATAGGTTGACTAGTAGAGTGATCAGGAGGCTAGAAAACCTGATTATGCCGCCAATTTGATGATATCTGTCCTATTTGGTTAACAATCTTGGGATGCATGGTTCTGTTTATCTTGTTATGAATAGTGGCTGCTTTAAAACAGATTGCTGAAAATGTATGGTCGGGTTCTGTTTGCTAACCTACTGACGATCCATTCTTAAGAAAAATATGTAGTGCTCAAGTTTTGGTTTCATATGGTGCTGCTTAAGCGTAGAAACTTCTTGAAAATAAGCCCCTTCCTCCATCACAGGGAATGAAGCTTCTGTTTGTGTCATACATAAACATGTTTTTTTATAAGTGTCATACATAAAATTATGGTTGGTATTGGTCTAGGACTCTAGGTGTTGAAAATGGCCATTGAATAAAAAATTAAAAATTAAAAAAAAACTTTAAAAAAGATAGATGTTTATTACTTGTGTGTGCTGTATGATGCCACACTTCCAATGTATACTTTTGGTAAAATTTTGTGGTTATTTATAATATCCACCTTATTTTGGTTTGATACAACTCTTTTCTACCCTCCTTTCTGCTGCTATTAAACATCAATGCGAGTGTGTTTCCATTTGTCAATGTTATCGTTTCAGTGTTACTGCTCATTGTTTTGCTCCAGGATAAGAAAGGTATGATTTTTAAAGCTTTCATGTGGGCGTTAGCTTGTAGCTTCCAGGTGTGTTGTGATTTTTCTCTTTGCTTTTCTATTGAGCTGTGGGAGAAGCATATGCAGCTGTAAGTAGAAAATGTTGTACATCGGGAACTACTTTTGTGCTGTTGTGACATGTTGGTATTGGAAACAAATGGTGCCATCTATGATTGTTTTCCTCACTTGTGGAACGAATTGATTATCCTCAACCAAGGTTTTCCTTCTAACTCAACATAAAATTTATGATTATTATCGGAAACTTCTGTTTAGTTACTACATTTGGGAATTATCTGTAGCAACGTACTCTTCAAGATTTTCCCAATTTTAGCAAAGAAGGAAAAGAGAGATTAGGAGAGAGTCTGGATAATCTCTTCCCTTTACTTAATTGGGGCTAGTTGCAGTTTAGCACTATCATCCTTGTTCTTGCTTCCATCTTCTTATTGTTTCAGCACATGTACCTAGCAGTAGCACTATTGCAATTTACTTGTCCCTCGTTTATCATATAGATGATAGTTGGTTGGCATATTGCATCACTCTGGAAGACGGGATGTCTGTTTTCTGATTTTCTGCCATGTATGCATAATTGGTTTTCCTTTTTCCTTATATTGAGTCTGGAGTGATTGTTTGTTCGGATGGAAGGAGGAGGTACTTCGGCTCTCTGTGCTATGACTGTTACATTGTCGTTGCATTTTTCTTTGAACTATTATAAGAAGACTCTCGGTCACAGTTACTTCAGATTAAGGAAGTTCGTTGAGGTGCTGATTTATTCTCTTCAAAGATCAGTTGATGATATTCTTCGGTACTCTCTGGGTCATTAAGCATCAAGCGATTTGGTTGTTGGAGTCTTGAATTGGTCGTGTGAGTTTGAGGAAAAGAGGATGTGGAAAGGGCATTCGTTAACTTGTTGTCAAGGAAAAATTATATTACCTAATATATGTTGTTGTGTTATGTGTACGAAAACGCATTATTGTAAAAATCAACTGATCTTATGGTTTGGTGTTATAGATGTTACTGACAGGCCTTACCTTGTGAATCAAAAGTTGTCAGATACTCGCTGTCATGTAATTTTGATCTACTTCTGCAAGTTTGTCATTCAAGTAAATCTCATGATTGGAAGTTATTTCTGAATGTTCCAACCTGGGTTGATTAACAAAAGGGTAACTGCTTATTACCTTTCTGATATAAGTTGTTTGCCTAAAATCCAAATTAAGTGGGCGTACTGACTGATAATCATGTTAAGAGCTGATCCACTGTTGAAGAACTTCTTCGGGTATGGTTGAAGTAAATTCTTAGAAAGGGGTTCGAGAGTAGAAGAGCCAACATCTGTGGGCTTTCATGCTTTGTTGAGACTGTCAACATTATAGGTTGACTAGTAGAGTGATCAGGAGGCTAGAAAACCTGATTATGCCACCAATTTAATGATATCTGTCCTATCTGGTTAACAAGCTTGGGACGCATGGTTCTGTTTATCTTGTTATGAATAGTGGCTGCTTTAAAACAGATTGCTGAGAATGTATGGTCGGATTCTGTTTGCTAACCTTCTGACAATCCATTCTTAAGAAAAATATGTAGTGCTGAAGTTTTGGTTTCATATGGTGCTGCTTAAGCGTAGGAACTTCTTGAAAATAAGCCCCTTCCCCCATCAATGTGAATGAAGCTTCTGTCTGTGTCATACATAAACATGTTTTTTTTACAAGTCATACATAAACATGGGTGTGTGCTGAACAGACAATGGTTTGAGGGGAAGGATCCTGTTGGCTTGTTTGGTTATAGCATAATTTCTGTTACTGTTGATTTCAAGGTCCAATTAGTAATTTTATTATATGGAACAATTGCAATTGGCCTAGCAGAGGGTTTACTTTGGAAAGTCAGACCCTCCTATTTTTTATTCTTATTTTTTATTAAGAACAATGATCATTAAGTTTTCATGTTTAAGAATACGCTAACCCCCCTAAGCTTGGTGGTGTTTTGTTAGGCGTTGTAACTGTGACTATTGATGACTTCTTAGTGAGGAGCGTGTGCAGTAAAATGCTATCAGCATAGTTGAAGGTTTTCTGGTATTCCTCTAATGGATGTGTTGTCTTCTTTCGCTGGTTATACGGCCTTGGATGTAGTCTGGGTTAAATAATAGCCAAATCAGTTTAGACGATAGCTCTTGACTTCTAGGCTCTAGCAGTATGTATATTTTGCTGCTCCACTAGCCCCTTAAGACTGGGGATGTCTTAGGGGTTGTTTGGTTGGGGGATTACAATTCTGGTATAAAATGTGGTATTCTTTTATCCAGCGTTTGCTTTTGTGTATTAGTTAGTCCCAGAATTATTTTATCCTTACAAATGGCGGGATTAGCTAATCCCATAGATATCCTTGTCTATTCAATCCCACCAATCAAACGACGTCTTATAGATAGACAGCAGGGATCCTTGGTTACAAGGGCGGTGTATAAGGGTGGTAATGGGGCGGGGTAGGGCAGGGCAAGTCTTAACTTGCTAAGATGTTAACCCGGTCTGCCCTGCTCCCGTTTAGTATTTTTTAAAAATTTGCCCTGTCCTTCCCCGTTAAGCCCTGCCCCGTCCTGTTTATGTTATTTTTCATTTTTCACTTTTAACTTGGTATTTATTTTGTTAACTTCTTGTATTTTTTAAAAAAAAATGGATGAACAATCAGTCTATTGTCATAATTTCTTAATATTAAGTAATTTATGAACTGAGTTTATTTTTAAAATATTAATTTTTTCTTTCAACTTTTCACACTTTCCACTTGTAAGAGTTACAACTCTCAAACCGTAATCCCAAATAAGATATTTCTTACGCCGAGCTGAAGGTAACATAGAGACCTAACACTATCCCAAGTTTACTCTTGAAATACTTAGTGTAACTAGTACAAATTCACGCAAGAACAATCCCGTAAAACTGTGTCGCCAGAATTTTTATGAAACAAGACACAATCTTAAAACAGTCATAACTTTTTATCCGTAAGTCGGATTAATTCCTATAAAGTATAAAACTGTCTACAACAGAGAAAACTAGAACTTTTATTCAGCACAAACTTTCAGATTCTTTACCGATTTGTACAGTTTTTACGTTATACATTCTACCCTTTCAGATTTCGGTTGATCCGAGGAAGAAACTTTAAACAGTGATAACTTTCAAACCGTAAGTCGTATTTATCCCCGTAAAGTCTCAAACTGTCGATAACGGAGTAATCTAAAACTTTATTTAGTACAAACTTTCAGATTCTTTACTTATTTGTACAGTTTTTACGTTATACATTATGCCTTCCAGATTTCGGTTGATCTGAGGTCGAAACTTTAAACAGTGATAACTTTCAAACCGTAAGTCAGATTAATCTACTTAAAGTCTCAATATGACCGTAACATGAATATGTACAACTCTATAAAATTTTATCCAGGCTTTCCATTCTGCAAGGCGTATAGAGCCCGCTTTTCTTCTTCGATGAGCAAGCTCTGGTGGATTTCCACGCCTAATTCTAACAGTGCAATCCAGCGTAACAGATTATATCTTTAAATTTGCACAAAGAAAGTTTTGTCCTATTAACTGCCCTGCTCTATTTAGAATTTTCTAAAAATGTGTTTTGACCTGTCCCGCCCTGCCCTGTTCCGTTTAAGCATTGCCCTGTCCTGCCCCATTTAATGTTTGACATGTCCTACCCGCCCTGTCCCATTTGACATACCTAGCTGTGTAGCTAACCCAAATCATGAAAAGGGCGTTTTAATTGGATCAACATGCAAATGCTCTCACCTCACGTACACAAGGAAAATTGGAAGATAGCTCTAGTACATTGTGAAAGTATATGTATATCCTAGAGACAATATATATTAGGACACAATGTACTTTATACACATTCATATTTATATTAATGATAATTAATATTATGACATTTGCGTTTATTCAATTATTAGTTGATTGTTTATAATATTTTATAAATGCATCCCTAGAGTTTACGTGTTTATTAATGATATGCGAATTAATGTTATAACGTAACTCTTAAATTAGCTCGACTAATGATCATCGAGATTGGGACATCGATGATATGCAATACGTCGACATGTGGTCTGCATCATATCCTTATAGGATGTAGTTTGTATCACTTGCTACGAGTTATGGCAACTCATGATATACACATAGATACTTGTTGAAGTATTGGTATACCCTGCTGATGCACTATTTGTTGTATGTCTATAATGTCATCAGCGTGTGGGAGATAGAAGTCCTTAGACTTGAGGTCAATATCACCTTATTTACGGAGTAATGTGCTTTGATCCTGTCCTAAGCTCAAATGCCTTATAGGTTGAGACTCGACTTGTTTTTGGTGCATTACGAAGTAGATAAAAGGTGATGTGTGAGCCAAGATTAGGATTCATTCCTTGAATATATATTCAAGTGAACACTCAGATACTCATATGATATTAGATTGACTAAGTCATTGGTCAATGCAATGGACATGTCTGTGATATGGTCCTGTTGTCAACTAATATAGATGAGTTATAATAATCAAGCCATTTGGATAGACACTTGACAGATCCTAAGCTTTATTGAGTGTGTCATGAATGAAATAATTTTATCTTACCACATATAGGTTCAGTCACATATTTTGTGTAGCTAAACCTTACATATTGGGTTCGTCTTTCGGCGCAATCTAGGAGTTCCGTGAAGATCCTAATGTTATTAGTGACGATATGTAAAGGCCTTAAGGGTAACACTAAGTTAAATATTCCGTAGATTGAAGGATGTAATTAGAAGGAGATTATACCTAAATGTTCGGTTGATGATCGGGACATTAGAAATGGAAAAGGGCTGAAAATTGGGACAGGACCGCGGTGCCTTTGATTTAGGACCGAGGTTCCGAAAATAGGCACAAGCACCGCGGTGCCACTTACTTTGGGCCGCGGTGCCTAGCCAATTTCGGGCGGTCCGAATTTTAGTCAGTCCGAGGTTTAGTTGGGCCTGACCCATAGAAACCCTAAAGCCTCTGGTTACAATTATAAATAAAGGGGTTCCCCTCCCATTTCACACACATACAAAATCTAAGTGAGGTAAATCTCTTCTAAAGTTCTGTCAGAATCCCTAGCATTCCTGACTTAGCAAGTTACATCATAGTTTCCAGAACTTATAAATCGAGGGACGTTTGCATGTGCACCCTCAGACTACATAAAGCTTCAAGATTTGCGGATTGCTATCTACAAAATGTAAGTCTTCTATCGAAGTATTACATTATTGCTTTGTGTTTTATTTTACATTACATTATCATACTTCAGTTTGACCGTTGTTGGGTTTGAAACATAAATTTTTAAATTCCGCTGCGTGTACGAACCCGACAACGAAACCCTACAGTGGTATCAAAGCCTGGGCTGTTCGTGTGATTTTGTAATGAATATTAATGATATTATGGGTTAGAATTTGTTTAGATCAATTTTCTATGTTGTTGAAAGCTTTAAAATCCTTAAATCTTTGGAATGCATGGTCTTTGTACCCAAATCTGTTAAAAATAATAATGTAATCGTGAAAATCATTCCAATATATAACTCATCTAAGTTGATGTGCGTTATCCAGCCCTCTTGTGGCATGATGCATTGAAACGAAGAACGAGAAGAAAATAGGAAGTGATGGTCGATGAACATATTGTTTTAATAGTGATGGTGTTACAAGTGATAAATCTGAAAATCTGGGCCCTAAACCAATTTTAGGGACTCGGAATTTCGGATCTTGCGATTCTGGAGAGAGGCACCGCGGTGCTGCATGGATTTTGGGGCGGCACCGCGGTTTCATGATGGAGCACCGCTGTGCTGCCCAGATGAAGCCAGAGGCACCACGGTCCTTTTCATGGGAATCGCGACGATGTTCATCCAGAAAGCTTAAAAATGAATTTTCAGACTTTCGGCCTCTGAGGCATCGCGATGCCACCTGTTAGGGCCGCGGTGCTGACGAGAAAATTATAGAATATGCCCTATGAAGTTTTGGCACCGCGGCTCTGCATGGCAGCGCCGCGGCACTGTCGACGTTGTTTAAAAAAAAAACAGAATCTGAAATTGAATTTTAACATTCTGTTTTTAACTCTAAGGTTTTAAAAAAAATAACAGAATCTGAAAGTAAAGTTTTAATTAGACAGATTTGGTCCCTTTCGGGCAAATCTGCAATTAAACAAAGTTTCTGAAAATTGGATTTTAAGTTCTCGAAATTGCAAACAGGTCCCTGAAGTTTGAAAATATTTTCTGAAGTTTAGAATTGTATTTTCTGAATTTATAGGGGTTCAGAATTGAACATTTTAAATTCTTAAGGGACTAAAGTGTAAATTCTAAAAATTTTCAGAATACCCGAAAAACAGAATTTAAATCAACAGATGTTTAAGGGACTGTTTGACATTGACATATATTATAGAGTTTAGACAAATAGACTCATGATTATCATTAATGATATATTATTATATAATATACAAATGTGCTAAGTGTTTTAAATGTGATGCATTTAAATTATTAGCATAGCGTCCGCAATTATTGTCTAGTTAGGCAGCGCCCAGTAATTGTTTAATTTTAATGACCACGATAACTGTCTGGATAGACGACATCCGGTAATTGATTAAACCGTCTTATATCATGCATATTGGGTTGATGGTTCCCATCTATATGTGCTTAGAAATTGCATGATAGAATGTCATACGATGTGTGACATATGGTTGTTGATCTTGGTTGAAATCTGAAAATGTTCTCCAAACATTGAATACAAGTCTTAACGCGTCGTCCATTATAATTGTTAGGGTGCTAAAATCCTTTTCGGCGATATGAGTATTTATGCCAAAACATTTGTTCTAAGTCTAAGAGGACCGAGGCCCTTTCATAGACGTGTTAAAATGAAAGTAGGTGATAAACTTTTGTAGGTATTTACACCAAAGTGTTTTCTTGCAAAGACTAAATTTACTTAGGCATTTAAACGCAGTCGTGTAATGGGGTTGATTTGTTTAGATAAATCTTGGCGCCAAAGTGTCGGACTAGTCTAAAGACGCATGATTAAAATGAAAGATATTTAATCAAACCAAGAGTTGAAAATTTAGTTTTGTAATTGGTTGATGACCTACCGAAGTGTGCTATTGAAGTTATCAGCCAAAACAAACGCGGATATAGCATATGTTTGAATCTTGGCCCACTATGACCTTAATATGATCTAGGTCCATTTTCTACTTTGGTGTCGTAGAAGTATGCTAAAATAGTGGGAGCTAATTAAACGAAATACCATGTTAAATTAGCCTTTAATGAATGTGTATAAATTGGGAGAATGAATTGTTGATTACATTTTCCTGTTCTATCTATATCTTCAGATCTTCAGAAATGTCAAATTTTTCGTTGAAAATGCTTATGGAGTCAAACAGACTCACTGGACCCAACTTCATTGATTGACTTAGAAATGTTAAAATTGTTCTAAGACAGGAACAAATTGAGTACACCTTGGACAAAGTATTCCCCACCGCTCCGGCGGAGGACTCTGCTGAGTATGCAACCTTAGGCTGCGTACGAGAAACATTATAAGGATGTCACCTCTGCTCAATGTCTGATGTTGTCTTCTATGTCTCCACAATTGTAAAGACAACATGAAACTATAGGGCCCAACGAAATGTTAGTCCATTTGAAGAGTCTTTATGATTCGCAGAGTCAGACAATGGAGTATGACCTGCTCATAGAACTTTTCAAGTGTAGGATAAATGAAGGGGGCCAAGTTTCACCTCACGTGTTGAGGATGATTGAGTTGATTGAGTGGTTATCTTCTATAGACATAAGGTTTCATGACAGAGTCTCTACCACCCTCATCCTGCACTCACTTTCGAGATCGTTTGAGAGTTTCATTGTAAATTATAATATGAATGAAACTAAAGCGACATTGTCGGAGTTACATAATATGTTGAAAACTTTTGAATCTTCGACCTCTAAGACCAAGCCTATTCTGATGGTTGGCTACTCTAGTCGCCCCAAACCGAAAGGTAAGGGACAACAGAAGGGGAAGGGAAAAGTTGTTGCTCCGGAAGCAACAATGAAGCCCAAGGGAGGGGCGAAGAAGAAAAAGAAACTGCCGGCATCAGATGTTAGCATGAATTGCAACAGGAAGGGGCATTGGAGAAGGATTGCACTGCTCCAGGCGGAGGATTGGAACTAGGTGCTAATGTGTAAGGTATGTTTGTAATTGAAATTAATCTATCTATAAGTGATTCTCATTCCTGGGTACTTGATACCGCTTGTGGATCACACATTTGTACAAATGTGCAGGGGCTAACTGATAGCAGGAAGGTCGGGCCTCGCGAGGTGGACCTGCGCGTCGAAAATAGAGCACGAGTTGTTGCTGAGCGCGTGGGAACTTATAGGATAGATTTACCTTTTGACAAAGTTTTAATGTTGAACAATTGTTTTTATGTTCTTTCTTTCACAAGAAATATTATTTCCATTCATGTACTTGATTCAGATGGGTTTTCCTCAAACACGTCTAATGGCAATATGGTTTTGACTTTAGATAATGTTGTGTATGGAATTTCGCCTCTTGTGAATGGATTGTATACATTAAACTGCCGCAGGGAAATTTTCAATGTACAAAATAAAAAGGGCTAAGTTAAATGAAAGAAATTCTACCTACTTGTGGCATTGCAGACTTGGTCATATCAATCAAACAAGGATAGAACGGTTGAGGAAATTAAATTACCTCGAACCATTTGACTTACAATCTTATGGTAACTGTGAATTCTGTTTGAAAGGTAAGATGACCATTAAACCTCTTTCTGGAAAGGGGATCTGTGCCAAGGAGGTGCTTGAGTTGGTACATACGGACGTATGTGGACCATTTTCGACTCAAGCTAGAGAGGGTTTCTCTTACTTCATCACTTTCACAGACGACTTATCAATGTTTGGATATGTGTATCTTATGAGACACAAATCCGAGGCTTTTTAGAAGTTTAAGGAGTTTAAGTGTGAAGTTGAGAAACAACTCTCAAAGAGTATCAAGACTCTCCGATCTGATCGTGGGGGTGAATAATTAAGTAAAGAATTTCTTAACTACTTAAAGCTTCATGGAGTTCATTCTGAATGGACACCTCCTGGAACACCACAGATGAATGGTGTTGCCGAGAGGAGAAACCGAACCTTGCTTGACATGGTTCGTTCCATGATGAGCTTTTCAGCTCTTCCTACATACCTTTGGGGATACGGTATTTTGACCTCAATATATGTTCTAAACAAAGTTCCATCTAAATCAGTCGAAAAGACACCATATGAGGTATGGTGTGGCAAAAAGCCATCACTTAGACACATGAGGTCCTGAGGGTGTCCTGCATATGTCAAGAGGTTGATCACTGATAAGTTGGAATCTAAAAGTGAGAAATGTTACTTTGTTGGGTATCCGAAGGAAACTAAAGGATACTATTTCTATCTTCCTGGAGAACATAAGATATTTGTTTCTAGGAACACAACTTTCCTTGAAGATGAATATGTCTACAAGGATGAGAGTTGCACATAGATAGAACTTGAAGAAATTCAAGAACAAGGTAACAAAGAGGTTGAATCCTTGTCCGATGATGAAGACAAGAATTCAGTGGGAGAATCTGGCGAAGATTGGGTATTTAGGGTACCTCCTTCGGCCAGTGGGAGTGCTACAAGGAATAATGCAGAAATGCAAGATCTTCCGGCACAGACCTTGGGAGCAAGTGCACCAGTTGCATTTCCTCTCATTCAGGAAAGACATAAAAATGATATTCCTGAAAGCTCTAATGTTGGTGGTTCGACCAGCGCACAAGAACTTACTCACAGTCAGAACATACCTGTAACTGAACTGCAAGACAATCAACTCTGTAGGTCTACTAGATCTCATCGTCCTCCGGAAAGACTAAATCTACTTGTGGAAACACAAAATGAACTAGATATTCCAGATGATGACGAGCCTACAACCTATAACGAAGCAATGCTAGACATTGATTCGAAGAGATAACAAGAATCCATGAAATTCGAAATGGAATCTATGTATATCAATCAGGTGTGGAACTTGGTTGATTTGCCAAATGGGGTTAAACCCATAGGATGCAAATGAGTCTTCAAGAAGAAGATTGATGCATCTGACAAGGTTCAGACTTATAAAGCTAGACTAGTGGCTAAAAGTTTTACTCAACGTCCTGGTGTGGATTATGATGAAACCTTTTCACCGGTGGCTAAGATAAAGTCTATTCGGATTTTGCTTGCGATAACTGCACATTATGATTATGACATTTGGCAGATGTACGTCAAAATTGTATTTCTCAATGGTAATCTAATTGAGGAAGTGTATATGGAACAACCCGAGGGTTTTTCATGTGAATCCAGACCAAATGATGTGTGCAGGCTATAGAAGTTCATTTATGGACTTAAGCAAGCCTCTAGGAATTGGAACATTTACTTCGACAATGCTATCAAATCTTTTGATTTTGTCAGAAGCAAAGAGGATCCTTGTGTTTATTCCAATCGCAAGGATGAGGGTATTGTCTTCATTATAATATATGTTGATAACATATTGATAATGAGAGATAATAAGACCCTCATGCAGTCAGTTAAGGATTGATTGTCCAAGACCTTCATGATGAAGGATTTAGGTGAAGCCTGCTACATTCTGGGAATTAGGATCTATAGAGATATACCTAATAGATTGTTGGGGCTGTTACAGTCAGTCTACATACACAAAGTGCTTAGACGCTTTTTAATGGAGAATTCCAAGAAAGACGATCTTCCGATGGGTCAAGACATCAAGTTATCAAAGAAGGGTTGCCCTTCTAATGCTATTGAACTTGAACGCATGAAGAGGATCCCATATGCTTCGGCTATAGGATCAATCATGTATGTCATGATCTGTACTAGGACAGATGTGGCCTTTGCACTTAGTATGTGTCACGCCCCGAACCCGGGGCCCGTGACTGGTGCCCTACCTGGGCACCCTTCTACCTTAACAATTAAGTAAACTGCGGAAATTAAATAACACCTCATTTTTTTTAAAACCAACATACGTGCATGGGAAAAGCCGACAAGACTGCCATATAATATACATAAGCAAAAGACACTATACCGTACATGAGTCCAATCCCACATATGAATACAGACCTCTAAGAGTTTTACTGAAATATGACGGGACAAGGCCACGCCGCACTCCATAATCAGACAAAAGTGCATGATCAAGGAATAAGACTAAAAGATAAACTCCTGAACAAGGGGAGCTATCCAAAAAAAACTCTGAGCAGGGTCCTACATCTGCCGATCACCAAATCAGCACCTAAACTGCGGATGAACGCAGCCGGGCGAGGTCAAGACAAGAATGTACCAAGTATGTGAAGCGATGAAATCGTAATGAAATCATAACACTAAACAAAACAGAGACATGTATGATAGCCAACCTACAAGACACAACACATAAGCGATATAATAAGTCGTGGACGATGCCTCAAGTCATTTCTAAAATATAACCATGGGTCTCACGCCCATAATATCAATCACGCCTGGAATCCTTCCTCACCGGCAATCCGTGATATAATATAACACCAATAGGCATACATGAACACCAAGTCCCACCTGTGTCCTAAAACTGCAGACGCCAAGTAGAAAACGGCGGTGGTATAACGTCTTGGGGTTTACCTCATTTATACTCTTACCTGGAGGGTGGTAAAGGGGTATAACGTATTGGGGTTTACCCTCATTTATACTCTTACCCCGGAGAAGGTGGTAAGGGGTATAACGTCTTGGGGTTTACCCTCATTTATACTCTACCCGAGAAGGTGGTATAGCGTCTTGGGGTTTACCCTCACTTATACTCTTACCCTATCTCAACCTACCACAAACAAAACATAAGCACTACCATGTCTTTTATAAAAATCCGAATTTAACCCAAGTACTATAAATAACGGAAGATACCCGTGGAATCCCACATCACCGCTTGCGTCCAAGTAACTTCTGACAAGACGGTAATTCTCCAACCGAGAGTCGCGAACGTAATAAAACATAATACTTGCACTCAAAGGCTATCACCAGCACACATAGGCAAGTTCATAAAATCTATAGACTTTCATTTTATAAACTCAAGGCACATATAGAATAATTCTCAATTAAACAAGCCAAAGTACTTATCAAGGCACACTTAGACTAATTCTCAATTAATCAAGCCAAAGTACTTATCAAGGCACACTTAGACTAATTCTCAATTAATCAAGCCAAAGTACTTATCAAAGCACACTTAGACTAATTCTCAATTAATCAAGCCAAAGTACTTATCAAGGCACACTTAGACTAATTCTCAATTAATCAAGCCAAAGTACTTATCAAGGCACACTTAGACTAATTCTCAATTAATCAAGCCAAAGTACTACGACGCATATCTCTTTCAAAAGACTCATTTTTATGTAATACCCCAAGATACTAACACCCGTAGTATCAAGGTGTGTCTATTTTTCAAAGTAAGTTACTACACTCTTAGAAAACTCATTTCAAAGCTTGAAATCAAGTAACTTCAAATTTTCACAATCAAGGCAACTTATGCCCATTAATCAAAATAGACAACTTTCTAAACCTTCCATAAAGCCGTTATAACCAACTTCCCATAAAGCCGTTATAACCCTTCATGGTTTTTAGACAATTTCATTCTTTTTATAACCAAAAGACTTTTACTTAAAACCAAGTATCACAAACTTACAAACCAAGTTCTTAACTTTCAAAATACTTCAAGTCTCTTAATATTTAGAAAACAAGTTTCTTCTACTTTTAAACCTCAAGTAAATCACTCCTTTAAAACAAGTTACTTCTCTTAAATCATGTCATTTCTCCTCTTTTAAACCAATTAAGTAAATCACTCCTTTAACTCCCCTAAGGTCATTATAACAACCCTTAGGTTTTGGAAAACCACTTACTTTTCAAGACTCTATGTACTTTAAGCAAAATACTTTCACCCTTAAGAATCCAAACTCCACTAAGGCAATGGATTATACAACTTACAATTTAAACATCAAAGTACAATCAATGAAGTACATAGAACAAATTCTATATTAGGCAATCCAAGTACAACCACGAAATGGATCATTTAAGGAGTAGGACATACTTTCTTTATCTTAAGGAATCATGCTAGAAGAGGAGATAGTTCACATACCTTTTCGGCTAAATCCACAAGCTAAGCCGAATACGCCGTACGTAGAAGTGTCAACCTATAATGGTCACAACATGACTATCAATTTCTAGTCTCTAACGTAGAATAATACTAAGTATACGGTCTCTAATTCTACGAAAAATCGGGCAGCACTTCCTTTGTTTCTACTCACTTTGCCACCTTTTTCAAGGCCGAATTCAATAACCAACACGCCACATTTAAGGCTCAAAACAACAACCAAACAAAGGGGATTACACGCCTTACAATACGTGTAAAATTCCGCCCCACAATTCATACCAAGTAGTTTAAAACTCACTAGCCATTCTCGGCCAACAAACCAACAATTCAAAGTCTTTTCCAATCCTTTTCCAATTCCAAGTTCTAAGGCCTAACATGTTATATAGTCATAAACAACTACAATTTCCTTCTTTATACAACATGCGATGACTTAAACTAATAATCGACTTGAATTGTAATCTTAAGGCTAACATGCTAGTTTTCGGATTAGGGTTCCAATAGCCAATATACTTATCAAACTTCATAATATACACCTCATGCTTGCTAATATCCATAGCTACTACAACAAGTAAATCTTAATTACTAAAACGACAAGATTTATACCTTTATAAGCCCTTAAAATTTCCAAGATTCAAAGTCGCTCCTTAGCAATTCTTAGCTCCTTTCCTTAAGTTCCAATCCGCTCCAAGCACTCCTTAGAAGCCTATGAAGAACCCATCTTCAAGTTCCAACTTCAAAGTTGAAGAACTCCTTAAGTTTCCGCCTTGCGACTAATACGAAAACGCCATTTTCCGAAATCTTTCTATTGAGATATCCTTACAATACCCTTAGGGACATTGGGTTAGAGTCTTGTGGCTAATGGAGAAAACTACAAATTTTTTGTGTGGATAGAGCCACAAACCCGAGAGCTCTCTAGCAACAAGAAAATGTTGTGTAATTTTTCTAAGTGTTCAATACTAGTCTTGCACTAGTAGTAAGCTTATATAACACATTGGATGGCTTAGACTTAAACAAATGGGTGGCTAAGATGAAGATCACATGGATAATAGCCAAGTGGACAAGTTGACTTGGTCAACAATCTCAAGCTTAGCAAGACTTATCTTCCACCATGGTAAATGACCATTTTAGCCTTGCAAAATTCGACCAAGACCAAGTGTGGGGGTGCCACGTGTCGCCCTCTCATTCGTCCATAAAATTAGAACCTCGTGGGCCCCGCAAAACGTAAAATTCCTCGGGTGGGCCCCACGTGACCAAATCCGTAAAAATAAATTTCCATAATGTTAAAAGTTCCATACTCTTCAAATAATGCATTTTGAGAATCCAATTCTCAACAACGAACATTTTTCCTTTCCGACGTTCGGAAGATTTCCCGCCGGAAAAACAATTCTTCCTTTCGTACCAAATTCCAAGTCTTGTTTCCTTACGTACATTCTCTTATACATGTCCTGGACTTACGGGGTGTAACAGTATGACCTGCAAGTTTCAGCAGAATCCTGGCGAGGAACACTGGAAAGCAATCAAGAGTATTCTCAAGTACCTCAGGCATACTAAAGATTACTTCTTAGTCTATGGTGGAGTTGATGAGTTGGTTTCCACTGGGTATACCGATGCTAGTTTCCAGACAGATGTTGATGATTTCAAATCTCAGTCTGGTTACACTTTCATTTTCAACGGAGGAGCAGTGAGCTGGAAGAATTCCAAACAGTTACTGCCGCAGACTCACTCAGCGGAGTACATTGCTGGATCGGAAGCTGCTAAAGAAGCTGTCGCGATTTCTGAGTTCCTAGGAACTAGGGGTTGTTCCAAGTTATAGTTGTCCAATAACCACTTATTGTGACAACACTGGTGTCATTGCACAGGCAAAGGAACCAAGATTAACAAACAGAAACAAACATGTACCAAAGAAGTACCACATCCTGAGAGAGATGGTGGAAGCTGAAGATATTAGGATAGATTATATTCCCACAAACAATAATCTAGCAGACCCGTTTACTAAACCATTAAGCTTGGTGAAGCATAATGGTCATTTTGAGAACACGAGTATTAGATATGTTGGTGATTGACTCTAGGCCAAGTGGGAGATTGAAAGTATATGTATGTCCTAGATACAATCTATATTAGGACACAATGTACTTTATACACATTCGTATTTATATTAATGATAATTAATATTATGACATTTGCATTTATTCAATTATTAGTTGATTGCTTATAATATTCTATAAATGCATCCCTAGAGTTTATGTGTTTATTAATGATGTGAGAATTAATGTTATTACGTAACTCTTAAATTACCTCGACTAATGATCATCGAGATTGAGACATCGATGATATGCGATACGTCGACATGTGGTCTGCATCATATCCTTAGGGGATGTAGTATGTCTCACTTGCTACGAGTTATGACAACTCATGATGGACACATGGATACTTGGTGAAGTATTGGTATACCCTGCTGATGCATGATTTGTTATATGTCTATAATGTCATCAGCGTGTGGAGATAGAAGTCCTTAGACTTGAGGTCAATATCACCTTGTTTACGGAGTAATGTGCTTTGATCCTGTCCTAAGCTCAAATGCCTTATAGGTTGAGACTCGGCTTGTTTTGAGTGCATTACGAAGTAGATTAAAGGTGGTGTGTGAGCCAAGATTAGGATTCATTCCTTGAATATATATTCAAGTGAACACTCAGATACTCATATGATATTAGTTTGACTAAGTCATTGGTCAATGCAATGGACATGTCTGTGACATGGTCCTGTTGTCAACTAATATAGATGAGTTATAATAATCAAGCCATTTTGATAGACACTTGACAGATCCTAAGCTTGATTGAGTGTGTCTTGAATAAAAGGATTTTATCTTACCACATATAGGTTCAGTTCACATATTTTGTGTAGCTAAACTTTACATATTGAGTTCGTCTTCCGGCGCAGTCTAGGAGTTCCGTGAAGATCCTAATGTTATTAGTGACTATATGTAAAGGCCTTAAGGGTAACACTAAGTCAAATGTTCCGTCGATTGAAGGATGTAATTAGAAGGAGATTATACCTAAATGTTCGTTTGATGACCGGGATATTAGAAATGGGAAAGGGCTGAAAATTGGGACAGGACCGCGGTGCCTTTGATTTAGGACCGCGGTTCCGAAAACAGGCACATGCACCGCGGTGCCACTTACTTTGGGCCGTGGTGCCTAGTCGATTTCGGGCGGTCCGAATTTTAGTCAGTCCGAGGTTTAGCTGGGCCTGACCCACAGAAACCCTAAAGCCTCTGGTT
Source organism: Przewalskia tangutica (assembly GCA_029844215.1). NCBI lineage: Eukaryota > Viridiplantae > Streptophyta > Magnoliopsida > Solanales > Solanaceae > Przewalskia > Przewalskia tangutica. The sequence continues at coordinate 11,563,137 of CM056734.1, forward strand.
ACAATTATAAATAAAGGGGTTCCCCTCCCATTTCACACACATACAAAACCTAAGAGAGGTAAATCTCTTTTAAAGCTCTGTCAGAATCCATAGCATTCCTGACTTAGCAAGTTACATCATAGTTTCCAGAACTTACAAATCGAGGAACGTTTGTGTGTGCACCCTCAGACTACACAAAGATTGAAGATTCAACTGCTTGGCTGATTGGTTCCAAAATGTAAGTCTTCGTTCGAAGTTTTACATTTACTTTGTGTTTGGTATTTTTTATTACATATCATACTGCAGTTCGACCGTCGTCGGGTTTGAAACATAAATTTTCAAATTTCGCTGCGTGTACGAACACGACGTAAACTCCTACCCATTGTACTGAGGGAAACACCAGGGACTATAGTGCAAATACTTAGGTCGAAGACATTTACTCCCAATAACATAAGGCTTTCTTCTTTTTCTCAGTAGGCAGTCAATATTTGGGTCTTGCATTTTTCAACCATATCGTAAAATAGCATACTGAATTAGCTCCTACTATCTGCTAATTTTAGTCAACTTTGTAGCTGGAATTGATGCTTATTTTATCGTGATCTCTTCACTCGAAAAAGAATAATGAAAGAATTATCAACTGTTTAAGTTTTGTTACAATTGAAACGGAGTGATATTCAAGTAGAAATTTCAGTTATTCTATTTTTGTAATGAATAAGATCTACCACTCGTTTTTGTTACTTGCTTATCAACTTCTTTTAAAAGTTATGTTGACAACTATACGTCAATCAAAAGAGACGTAGCATTAACCTACGTCAATTCATTAATTTTTGTTGAGACCTTATATTTATTTTAAGAAATTACTTAACATCTATAATATTTAATAATGAACTCGATTATTATTATTATATATTAACTTAAGATTGCTATATATAGAAACAAAAACTTCAAATATTTATTCGATCAAGACAATTAACAGTATTTAGATTCTTGCTGTTTTCCATGTGAAATAAAGCAGGTCTATATTCTATTTCCTACCTCTAAACTTTTATACCAATTCATTGCAGACAAGAAACACTAAATTGAAGGACGCTGTGCATTTGAACGACGGTTCCCTTAAAGAAATTTGTTTTGTTTCACATTAGCCTGCTATTCTGAGAAATAATAAAGCAAAGATCTAGAGTAACCATTCATATCTGAATTGCACTAGAATTTGTTCTTTACCTTGAGTTTTATTCCTCAATCAGATAAAGATCTTTTCACTGTCTTTTCATTTTTCGTCACTTGTTTGTATCTTCTCCATGTTGTAAGTTTCTATTACTAGCGCTATACAAATCCACACCTTTAGCAACTTACTATTCGATATATAGTGGCAAAGCTGCTGAATTTGGAGATATATTATTATTTCTTTTTACCTAACGAAGCAGAAGAAAGGACATATTCCTTCTCATTAAACTTAAAATAAAAATAAGGCAATGAGCAGACAACGATCTTTGGCGCATCTATTATAGCTTGTTTAGATGGTTGTTACAAATCATAGCATAATATATTGTATTGTATTATTTTGAAAATACAATAATTGGATAGATCATATCAGTTTTCGTCGTTTCATAATGCTTTCACGTATCATAAATTTGAAGAATAAACTACAACATTACATAAAAAAAGGTATGGTACAAGGTACAATTATTATATAACGAAAAAGGATAATTAACTTGATTAACAGCCCACTGAAGCCTATTACCATTTACAATTTTTAGTCGCAGGTTCCTTGTCTCTTTCTACGTTTTTTTTTTTTGGTTGAATCTTAATATCCCTTTCCAGAGACAGGATCTACGTTTGAAAAGAATCTAGACGAACAACAATGGTTATTTGCCATGGAAACTAGTACTGAGTATTGTTCTATGGAGATGATTTTTTCCCGGGTGGAATGAATGACGAAGCAGGTGGTAGAAAATGGCGGAAGGAGGATTTTGCAGTGAATAATGACGTCAATGGCTAAGAAAATGACTAAAGGGTCTTCTTCTTCTTTTACCGTTGTAGTTGTGGTTAGAGTTTTCATTGCCATTAATGTATAATCACTGAATACTCGATGTATAATATTTATAAATTGATTATATATACTCATATTACACAGTATATAAATTGAATTATACTTCAATTATACACTGTAAATTCAATGTATAATTAGTGTGTGTCTCCTTCTTTTAATTTTTTTTTTTGAATAGTTGACGGAGGTGAATACATTGGGTCTTAGGTATTCTTTTGTGTGTGTGGTTGGGAAAGAAAAGGGGTGGGAGCTTGGCTGTAATAGAGGGTAAAGGGGTGGAGGTTTCCATGGAATTGAGGTTTTTTAGGATTGTTGTTGCTGAATGATGGAGTTTCAAGAAGTTTTTTAATGCATAACCTTCATAGTTGCAAATGATTTTTTTTTTAAAATTAAAGTTATTTAGAATCTGTTAATCAAATTTGAAAGTTGAAAAATTACAAGGCTATAAAAAGTTTAGGGCCAGTCAAAGACATAAACCAACCGGCTACTTATGTTTTTCTCCCAAAAAATGATAAAAGGTAAAATAGAATTATTAAAGAATAAATAAGGACAAGAAAAGGAAAATAATTAACCTAAAGATGCGACCATATCAAATTGATTGTTACGTTACAACAAATTTAACACTATGTTACAATAAAATTTAAATAACGATTAAAACAAATATTATATCTAAAATAATAATACCATACAAGCAAGCTGTAAAACTTGTACCATGATTATGAATGATATTTTTTCTCTTGTACCATGTCAGTTCAAAGTTCCTTGCATTAATATGACAAGTCAATTCTTCAATATAATTCTTCTTTTGTTTAATGATTATGTCTGGAAATTAATTATGCCAATGGTTTCTTTTTTCATTGGAGTTGTCACTCTTTAGATGGTGGATGCAATGAGAATTGTAGAAGAAATAATGATAAAATAAAGAAGGAGAACAGGAAAGCTACTATTATAAAGTATAAATTATAAAGACAAACCGTATTATAGTACTTGTTCAGCGTGATTATGTACGTCGTTGATTGACAAAAGCTTGACTATTTCATTAACAAATATTCCCTGTATTATTGACGTTTAATATTGTTTTCCACTTAATATTTTACTTAAAGCTGACATATTTAGTACAAAGCCCTTCACGCGTATGCTACTGCCACATGCAATAAAGGGGATTAATTGAATTTTTTCATTGGAAAGTTATACATTGCAAATAGTAATTTCTTTTTGATACTCATTCCGTCCAATTTATTTGAAGGTTGACTAATTTGATGAATTAAATAAAAAAAAATTAAATTACAATCTTCTCCAACTCTTTTATAAATTATTAATTATGCAGACTTATACTACTTTTTATATAATTGTCAAATATGTAAATTTTAGTACAAAATGCTCAAAAAAATCTATGTTTAAAATTAAGTCGTAAACGACTTCCAAAACTGATCAATCTTTCAATAAATTAGGACGGAATGAGTATATAAATTCTTAAATTTCCTTGATATAAGAAAGGTACATGTTTAAATTCCATGCCTGACATGTTCGTATTTGTTTTACCTCAAATGGTCATCAGCAAATTTGAAGCCTCGAACGAATATCAGTACTTTTAAAAGCCTTGGATACTTAAAGGAAGTATTTCGAAGAATTATTACGCATACAGTGTCAATTTTATAAGCAATGTTTGACTTCCTATTCACGTACAAATAAGAAAGCCAAAGTGGAAGGCATGGAGATCCCACCAATATTGAAATGCATTATTGCCGCTATATTGTTGCCATTATTGCTTTTGATTTTGAAAAGCAATACGCCAAGGATCAGAGAGTTAACACATTCGTATGAATCAAAAGTATATATTCTCACCCCGTATTCTTTCTTTTCTCATCTGTCTCTTCACAGTTGCTGTAAATTTCTTTTTTTAGCCGTATGTGCAAGCTTGGGTGAACGAAGTTATTCGTAATTTGTGCTGGTGAAAGATAATATATATGTACACTTTATAAAATTAATTAGTCAAGGTGGCGTTCAAGTTAATCCGGATGCTACGGTTATAATTTAAGAAAAAACATTTTGTATCTAGTCATCTTTCTAATCCTTGATAAACAAAGTTATTCGATATTTGTGCTAATATAAAATAACAAGCATCCAACATTAATTAGTCGAGATGCACGCTCGGATACCATGGTTATAAGAAAAGAAAAATTCTATGGTGGAAGATATACTAAATTAATTAATTAGTAGCAGTCCGTATAAAAGTCCATCCACATTTACCACCTAGCTACAACGTTGTTATAACCTTATGAAGCACAAGAACTTAATCCGTCTAATAATAAAATTTTATAAAAAAAAACGCCATAAAGCATTGCTCACAAGTGCGTGCTAAAATCATTGATTTAACAGATCATGGATTCTTCTAATCTTCTTTTGGTTAATGATTATGTTTGGAAATTAAAGGAATAATGCTGGGACATTATTTTGTATTGCACTTGGTCACGCTTTAAATGGTGGATGCAATGGCCAATGAGTATTACTATTGAGAGCCACCAAATCAGATGGAAAAAAGAAGTGAAGGAGAAGATGTTAATTGTAGTGATAATTTGTGATGAAGAGAAGATAACTTTGTGAAAGTTTTTCCGGATCTTCAATTATGAAAGCTCAAAATGAAAAAATGTGTACAAGTCTGTATTTAAGCTAAAATAAAGAAAAGGACTGCAAAGAAAAATAAGGACACTAACGGGGCCCACTTCACCACTTCACTAACTAACATAACCATCATTTAGTTAATTAACCCTCAACTAACTATTACTTATGAATAACTTCAACACCCCCCGCAAGCTAGGGGTTAAGAACAAATTCTTCAATCCTAGCTTGGAAAGAAGGTAAGCATGTTGTCCCGGTAGCAAAGCTTTAGTCAATATATCCGTCGGCTGCTCGTCAGTCGTGATAAATTTTGTAGAAATCAGTCCGGATTGCACCTTCTCCCTGATAAAGTGGCAATCAATCTCGATGTGCTTGGTTCGCTCGCGGAAAACTGGATTAGTAGTAATCTGGATCGCGGACTTCATTGTCATGAGTCGAGATGGGGAGGCTGAGGACACGCTGACTCTAAAAATAACCCCTTAATCCATACAATCTCAGCCACTACAGATGCTAAAGCTCTGTATTCAAACTTTGTCGAGCTCCGAGAAACTGTCTGGCTGTTTCTTGGATTTCCAGGAAATAAGAGAGAAACCAAAATATACTAAGTATCCCAACACGGATCTCCTGGTAATGGGACAGGAAGCCCAATCTGCGTCGCAATAAGCTGATAGAATGTTGTTGCCCTCTGCTGCTATCAACACTCCCAGACCTGGTGCTTGCTTCACATACCTGACAACTCTTTCTGATGTGACCATGTGCGACTGTTTGGGAGCTTGCATGAATTGACTCAAGCATTGGACCGCAAAAGAGATATCTGGCCTGGTGTTAGTCAGATAAAGTAGTCGTACAACCAATCTTTGGTATGCTGCTGGATTCTTCAGAGGAGCATCTGCACTGCCATCTTTGCCTATTTTCCCATCTTTGCCTGTTTTGCCTTTTTCTTTATGTGTGCATCATATTCAGTAGACGTAAGATTCATATTGGCTTCCATTGGTGAAGTCACTGGTTTGGAATCAGTTAACCACATATCCTCAATTAGCTCTAATGAATACTTTCGTTGATGCATCACCATCCCCTCCTTATTTCTTGCAAATTCAAAGCCCAGAAAATACCTAAGCTCACCAAGGTCTTTGATTCTGAAATGATGCTGCAAAATGGTCTTCGTCTCATCAAAAATCCCCTGATCATTTTCAGTCAGAAGGAGATCATCCACATATATCAACACTATAACTATCTTATCTCCATCCCTCTTGATAAGTAGAGAGTAGTCAAAATGGCTCTGGACAAAACCAGATGATACAAGTGCAGTAGTCAGTTTGATATTCCACTGTCTGGAGGCTTGCTTGATTCCATATAGTTACTTAAGTAGCCTACATACTTGTCCCTACTCATGTGCAATCCATTGTGGCAAAGTCATATACACATCTTCATCTAGTTCCCCTTGTAGGAATGCATTAAATACATCCATTTGTTGAATGGCCCAACCTTTAGCAACTGCGACAGAGATCACACTCCTAACAGTGACCATCTTTACTACTGGAGAAAATGTCTCTTGGTAATCGACACCTTCTCTTTGATTGTACCCCTTAGCTACAAGTCTGGCCTTGAATCTCTCCACCTCTCCAGTAGCCTTATACTTAATTTTAAACACCCATTTGCAGCTAATAGCTTTCTTGTTGTGAGGCAAGTCAACTACCTCCCAAGTTTTATTGTCATCTAGAGCCTGAATTTCTGAATTCATGGCTTCCACCCACCTTGGATCCTTGGCTGCCTCATGAAATGACTGTGGCTCATGTTCTGTTGAAATTTTGGCCAGGAAGCTGTGATATTGATCAGACACCCCAGTGTAATCTACTGCCTTTGACATTGGATAAACACAGCCTGCTGTCCCTAAATGCATAAAATCATTTAACCAAATTGGAGTTCTCCTTATTCTGTTAGACTTTCTAACACCTTCAGCAGCTCCATCATCATCCAAAATGCCCATATTGTTCACATCAGCATCCAGAGGGTCCATATTATTTTCAGCACTAGTGGCAGCAGGTGGTGGCACCTCTGCTGTCACAACATCTGCATCTACTGGTCCATCTTCAGGAATCTGTACATGAGATATAGTTCTCACATTCTCCACTGGGATATGCTGTGAAGGAACATGTACATTATCAACAAACAGATTATTTTTCAGAGCATGGAGTCAGAGCAGCTAAGTCTCCATTCTCCTTGAATTGTTGGTAGGGAAATATATCTTCATGGAAAGTTACATCTCTGCTGACAAATATTGTCTCACTGGACAAGTCCAGCAGCTTGTAACCTTTCTTGTTCACTGTATAACCAAGCAATACAACCTTGATGACCCTGGGCTCAAACTTGTCCTTCCTCACCAAATTTGATGCATAGCATAGACATCCTATCACCTTCAAGTGTGAGAGTGATGGTATCCTTTTGAACAACTTCTCATAAGGGGAAATATTTCCTAATATAACCGAAGGGATCCTGTTAATGACATGCACAACAGTCTCAACACACTCACTCTAAAATTTATCTGGCAAATGGCCTTGCAATTTAATTGCCCTAGCAATCTCCAATATATGCCTATGCTTTCTTTTCAACCACTCCATTTTGTTGTGGAGTATAGGGGCGGGACTTTTGATGTATGATCCCTAATCTATTGAAGAGATCTAGACAAGTAGAATTGACAAACTCTGCCCCATTGTATGTCCTAACACCCTTAACAACCATACCAAACTGAGTTCTAATCTGTATAAACAGATTTTTAAGTACAATCACTACATCAGATTTAAGATGCATCAAGAGGACCCATGTCCACCTAGTACAATCATCCACCACAATAAGGAAATATCGCATGTTATTATAAGATGACACTTTGTAAGGTCCCCATACATCAAGGTGTAAAAGCTGAAAAGATACTTCAGTCCTTCTTAGACTATCAGGGAAGGGCTTTCTTGTTTGCCTAGCTAATGGACAAACATCACAATACCTTATTGAGAAATTCGACTTAAGTCCAAAAGCAGTAATTTTCCTAATCATACTTAATGGGACATGCTCCATTCTTTTGTTCCAGAGTTCAGCTTCCAGCTCATCCTTAGAGACAGCCGACACATGAGCATGTGCCTTTATTGCTTCTTTGTAGTTTCTACCTGATTCCAGTATGTACAGTCCATCGACTTCTTTACCAGTCTCCTTGACCTTCCCAGTAAACAGATCCTGCAGGACAAAGAAATCAGGGAAGAACCCTGCACAACAATTCAATTCCCTGGTTAACTTCGATACTGAGAGCAAATTAAACTTAAAGGTATAGACACATAACACATGCTCAATAATGTCACCATTCTTTAATCTACAACTGCCAGCTTGTGTAATTTCAGCCACAACACCTGTAGGGAGTTGTACCTGCCATGCATTGTCCTTATCTTTTCTTTCAATCATGTTCTTATCACTAACCATATGGTTAGTTGCACATGTATCTACTATCCAGTCTGAGTTGATGGTATCCCTATGTTCATGAGACATAAGGTTACTGCCCGTATGAGCGCAGCTCTTGCCTTTCCATTGCCTCTTTCCTGCTGATCCAGCACCTGCAGCACCAGTTCATATCTGTCTGGAGTACATTGAGACAACCTGCTTTGGAGAAGGTTGTGTTGCTCTGTAGACAGTTGTCTCATGTCCCTGTTGTGCGCATGATCAACAGCTGCATCAGCTTGAGTTCCCATCACTGCAACATTCACCTTTCTTTTCTCCTTAAAATCTGCTGAATATCCAACCAGCCTATAGCACTTTTCTGCAATGTGGCCTTGTTTCTTGCAGTAATCACAGAACAATAGCAATCTGCGACAATTCTCTCTAGTGTGCCCTTTCATCTTACAATAATCACAGAAGTTAGATTGATTTGGTTTCCTTTGTTGGTATTGTGTGGACTTGCTATACATAGCCACATATTCAGTTGAGTCGATGCCTCCAAATCTTCCAGTAATGGATTTTTGACTTTCATCTTGTGCAATCATAGCATATGCTTGATTGACACTAGGTGTAGGTGATAGCAACAAAATGTGGCTTCGTTCTTGATTATAGCCATCATTTAATCCCATCAAAAATTCTAATAATCTGTGATTAGCAAGGTGATCAACATAAGCCCGAGGACTATCACACTCACAGGTAGGTGGAAGGATAATGGAATCGATTTCATCCCACAAATCCTTCATTCGAGAGTAATAACTGGCTACTGGGGACACTCCCTGCTGCAGCATACTCAGTTCCTTCTTCAATTGATACAATCGAGACAAGTTGATTTTGTCGAATCGCTCCTTTAAATCCCTCCAAACAGCTAAAGCAGTAGATCGATACAGAATGTCACTCAGTAAATCTCGACTAACATTTTTCATGATCCAAGACATCACCATTGCATTAGAACGATCCCACTGCTTCATCAAGTTCCCTTCATACATATCTCGTCTCACTGTACCATCAATGAATCCGATCTTATTCTTCGTCAACAAGTTTAGCTTCATCGCACGACTCCATAAGGTATAATTTTCCATTCCCGTCAGCTGTATCTCGACATGCACAGCTCCGGAAGTATCAGATGAGCTCAAAAATAATGGATTATTGTGATCCACTATGTTTGAACAGAAATCTCCTCAGTGACGGCTGGTATATTTTGTGAAGTATTCTCCATTGTAAGAAATTATTAACAAAACTCAGACAACAATGAGATCAATCAATAACTATATAAGCAACAAATTGATACTGCGTGGATCGCTACTGATTGTGATCGATCTTCAGAATCTCAATTTCCACAAATCAATCTTCAGAATTTCAATTTCAAAAAATATATAATATTGCATATGAACTGAACCAGAAATTAGATCTTCACCTATCAATTGTAACATTTATGCTATAAACTGTGTTGCATGTGTCACATTGTTCTCGAATAGAATCGCTGTAACACTCCATTTTAACCGGAGTCGAAACGGGAGTACCACGTATGGTTGATTCCTAAATGTATTTAAGGAGTCGCCACCTAATTATTATAGTGAATTAGGACACTTAGTTTATTGCAATAAAAATACTGCAATTGACTTTCATTTAATGGTCTGCGAAATTAGTGAGATTCTGGATCAGGGTTCTTTATTATCCTAAAGGGAAGGGGTTAGGCATCCTTTAAGATCCGCTAACTTGCGGTTGTTCGTTCAAACCTAGGTTAATTATTTATTGCTCTTTTTATTCTACCTATTCTAAGCATTTATAATTAAAATAAAGTGCACTACACAATAATAAAACTAAATTAAATGCGATATAAAATAACATTCCGGGACATCTTTTAGCCCTTTTAGGCTTTACGCACAAGATGATCTCCTACTACTGCATAAACACTTAGTAAAAGTGTTAGTATCGAATAAATAATTTTAAAGTAATGTGTGAATTTAATAAGTAAAGCAAAAATAAATAAATTCGCTTTTGCAGAGGAGGCCTTGGAAATCGACGGTGATTCCTTCATCTACCAATATTATTAAAAGCAATAAAATAAATAAAACCTTCATATCCGCCAAAACAATAATAGTTTTAAACACGGAGGGCTCGGATATGAAAAATATATAAAGTGGGGCGGCTAAACAATTGCGTTGCGAGAATTACGCCGGCGCATGTTGGTTATCCAGTGTAATTGAAAGAAATCATCCTTGCCCAGAAAGCTTCATTTATTTTATTTTCCGTCTTTGCAACTGTGGAGGCCTCAAAAATCGACGGATAACTTTTTCATCGGCCATTCAAGTGTAGTATCTTGTTTATTATCAATTAACCAGCAAAAAGAGCCTAAAACCAGTCCAGCAACAGTGGGCCCAGAATATCAGTAGCAAAATGGCCAAAACCAGTCCAATAATATGGCCAAAATCAGTCCAATAATATGGCCAAACGATAGCAAAATGGCGAAAATCGGTCAGCCAGAATGGCTAAAAAGCGATGCAATAATTCCAACCGAAAAACGCAGCCAGTGACATAATAAGCCAACAATACCAATAAAAAATGCAACCAGCGACAGAATATCAATGTCCGTCGGAGCTCAAACTTCGCCGGAGTTTTACTCCGGCGTATTACCAAAACAAGAAATCAAAACGATCGCCAACAATGATTCCAAGAAATAAAAACAAACAAACACTCAAAATCGAGCCAGCGAGGTCCAGCGAACAAACGATTCGTGTCGGTCAACGAAACATAACATGGTCGCGGAGTTTGTTAAAACTCGGCGACATTCAAAATAATAAATCAGCCCAACAAAGAGATACAAGCGGTGATATTGTGGAGTTAACAACACGAAAAGCGGCGAGCGTGGCGGGGTCGGCGAAACGCGGCGGTTTGAACGATGGTGTGGTGGTCGACGAGTTCGGCTTGATGAGAGAGGAGTGAGGAGAGGGGTGTGTGTGTGTGTGAGGGAGAGTGGGCTATTGGTGGGGTCGACGGAAATGATGGTGAGGCTGCGAGGTTAAGGGAGAGAGTGTGCGGCAGTGAGGGAGTGTTGGCGGCTGGGGGTGTTGCTAGGGGGGTTCGCCGGCGTTGTGGGCTGCTGTGGAGTGTCGGCGATGGTGTATGTGTGTGTGAACAGTGGGTAGGGTGAGGTTGGTGGTGGGGTTTCACGAGAAACGATGGCGGTTCGTCGGTGGTCGGCGGCAGCGGGAGTGGGGTGAGGAGTGAGGTGAGAGGCGGTGAGGAAGGTGAGGAGTTAAGTGTGCGGTGAGGGTTCGCCGGTGAGGCGCGGCGGCAGAGTGGCGGCGGCGACGGGAGGAAGGGAGAGAGAGTGAGGGAGTGGAGAGAGAGAGTGAGGGTGAGGGCAGAAAGTTGCGGCTAGGGTTAATTAAAATGGGGGGGGAATGTTTTGTTTTTATAGGGTAGGATTAGGGTTAGGTGTTTGGGGGGGGGGGGGGGAATGAAAAGTGGGGTATTGTTTTGGGGGGAAAATGAAAAGTGGTATTTGATTTTAGGAAATAAAAGAATGTTTGTATGAAATTAAACAATAGTGTTGGATTAGACTGCTTCAAATTGTGTCTGGATTTGGTGGTTTGACAAAATGGAAAATTTAGTTAATTATTTATGAAAAATTATTTAAAAGATGCAAAATTATAAAAATGCAAATGTCGACGATAATACTAAAATGCAATTTTAAAGACATGTTTAATGCTGATTAAAAGTAAAAGCGGGATGCGATTAATTATTTATAAAGATGCAAATATTATTAAAATAAACTACGGTGTAGCAATAATAAAAACATAATATTAAGAAAAACATAATGCTTAATTTAACATAAAAATATAAAAGATGCAAAAAATGCTTATTAAAATGCGATGTGATAAATTACTTAGAATTGCAACAAATGTACAAAAAGCGGGTCAAAATTGGTATCAAGCATGTCATAACATGCGGAGATGATGGAAGAGTCTTGGACAAAGATGTTGACTGTAGCCAATTTTGTCTGTTTATAAACTAGAACTCAAAAATAGGGATGATGCGATTCAAAATGTCTCGATGTCAAATCATGATGACCTTTGGGTCGTTATGATGCAAAAATTAAAAGCAAAGTGTGGCGATTAAAAATGTCGATGTCGAAGTATGATTGACCTTTGGGTTGCGGTGATGTGGTCTTTGAAAAAGACAAGGTTATTGTAGATGTTGATGGAGTCATTGCATAGACGCGATGCAGATGCTCGTCGTTGCATGGACGAAACATGAATGAAGCCGTTGCATAGGCTTTTATGAAATGACGTCGTTTTCGGACGCAATGCAGATGCTCGTCGTTGCATAGAGGAAACATGGATGAAGCCGTTACATCGGCTTATATGAAATGCCGTCGTTTTGGACGCCAAAGCGAATGCTCGTCGTTGCATGAACGAAACATGAATAAAGCGTTGCATAGGCTTAAATGAAAAGCGTCGTTTTGGACGCGATCACGGTCTTCGTCGTTGCGTACGAAACATGAATAAGCCGTTGCATAGGCTTAAAATGAAAAGCGTCGTTGCATGGGCGCGATCACGAATGCTCGTCGTTGCGTAAACGAAACATAAATGGAGCCGTTGCATAGGCTTAAAATGAAAATGCGTCGTTGCATGGGCGCGATGCTCGTCGTTGCATAAGCGAAACATAAATGGAGCCGTTGCATAGGCTTAAAATGAAAAGCGTCGTTGCATGGGCGCGTCACGGTCTCGTCGTTGCATGGGCGCGATCGGATGCTCGTCGTTGCATAAACGAAACATGAATGAAGCCGTTGCATAGGCTTAAAATGAAAAGCGTCGTTGCATGGGCGCGATCACGGTCTTCGTCGTTGCGTAAACGAAACATAAATGGAGCGTTGCGTAGGCTTAAAATGAAAAGCGTCGTTGCATGGGCGCGATGCAGATGCTTCGTCGTTGCATGGCGAAACATAAATGGAGCCGTTGCATAGGCTTAAAATGAAAAGCGTCGTTGCGTGGGCGCGATCACGGATGCTCGTCGTTGCGTAGACGAAACATAAATGGAGCGTTGCGTAGGCTTAAAATGAAAAGCGTCGTTGCATGGGCGCGATCACGGATCTTCGTCGTTGCGTAGACGAAACATAAATGGAAGCCGTTGCATAGGCTTAAAATGAAAATGCGTCGTTGCGTAGGCTTAAAATGAAAAGGCGTCGTTGCGTGGGCGCGATCTGGATGCTCGTCGTTGCGTAGACGAAACATAAATGGAGTCGTTGCATGGCTTAAAATGAAAAGGCATCGTTGCATGGGCCGCGATCGGATGCTCGTCGTTGCATAGACGAAACATGAATGAAGCCGTTGCATAGGCTTAAAATGAAAAGCGTCGTTGCATGGGCGCGATCGCGGATGCTCGTCGTTGCGTAGACGAAACATAAATGGAGCCGTTGCATAGGCTTAAAATGAAATGGCGTCGTTGCATAGGCGATCACGGATGCTCGTCGTTGCATGGACGAAACATAAATGAAACGTTGCAGAAGCTTAAATGAAATGGCGTCGTTGCATGGGCGTGATCACGGATGCTCGTCGTTGCATGGACGAAACATGAATGGCCGTTGCATGAGCTTTAATGAAATGCATTGGTTTATGGCGTACTGCTTTGTGACTTGCACAGGTTGAGATAACGTCATTGCATAGGCGTTGTGCGTTTGTAACCGCGTGGGCCTATTGTTGTGTTCTGCGCTTTGGCGATATGAAGATCCTGCACTCGAAAACTTGTGAGTTTTTAGAAATGAGTGGTTAATTAGCGTCGACTCTGTAGCTTTGGCTCTTGGCGCTTGCATTCTTGGTTTATCTTGAAGACCTAGTTGACTGCTTTTCTGTCTATTGCCATTTTCTTGCATGAATTCCTTAAAATGTCGGTTTACGTAATGAAGATGTTAGGCTGGTAAGGTTTCATCTTGGCCTATCAGCGATCGGGTAAGTATTTTTATTTTTATAATGAATGAAAAGCTAATGCGAGAATATGGACAATGTACAATTGAGTAGATGAGAATGCAACCCCAGAAAATATGTAGGTAGTAATGGATGCAAAATATATGAGGATGCTAAACTCTCGATGGACAAAATCGAGTCGTGTGCGAAACAAGGAAGAAATATTTACGCGGTGTGGCCAGAAGCCGATGTGGTGCCTCGTATCCCGCCGAGAGAGTCAGGTCAAGACGTAGTTCATGCTGCAAAAAATAAGAATTTTTATGATTTTAAAATAATAAGGGACCGAAGCCGATGTGGCGCCTCGTATCCCCAGAAGTCGGTCGAGCGTAGTTAAATGCTGCAAAAATAAGAATTTTTATGATTTTAAAATGTTGTGGGGCCGAAGCCGATGTGGCGCCTCGTATCCGTGAGGAATCAGTCAAGCGTAGTTCGTGATGCAAAAAAAAGAAATTTTTATGATTTTAAAATGTTGTGGGACCGAAGCCGATGTGGCGCCTCGTATCCGTGAGGAATCGGTCGAGCGTAGTTCGTGATGCAAAATAAGAATTTTTATCATTTTAAAATGATGTGGGGCCGAAAGCGATGTGGCGCCTCGTATCCGTGAGAATCAGTCAAGCGTAGTTCGTGATGCAAAATGATTTTTATGTAATATGCATTTTGTTGTTTTTCTGAAAAATGGAAGAGCGACATTACGTTACGACTCGATTGATACCAACAATTAGTATTGTGCATAAGGATGTTCTTTTATTGTTTTGATCTAGCAGAGATTGACTGCGGTGTAATTCACGCAGATTTGAATAGTACCTCAAATATACACGAGTGTCGACACACACTTTGCATCGAGTTTTGAACTAAGCGTAATCTCGTGTTTCAAATGCCTCATTTGAAAGAAGGTCCCGTCTACATATATTTCAGTATTTTGAATTTTGGGGCGTTGAGAGAATTGCGCTCACACTCAAAAGATGTTCAATGCATACAATTGTGATACCATAGGCTTGGCGTCATGTAAGTATCCACTGTCGAGAACCCTCGGTATAAGATCATGTAGGGCATCACGGGCTTGTAATGTAGGTTTGGGGAAGGTATGTATATCATGTGGGTAAAAGTGACTAATAATTCCTCGAGAGTTGGACTACGTCCATGCTTGATATTTGTGTGTTTTAATGCTGACTTGCTTTCTTTTTGTCTCAGTTTTTCTGTATTGATTTCTTTTGAATCTTTCATTTGGAGCCCCTTTTTTTCTCGGGGTTATGTATTCCCCTTTTTTTTTTTTTTTTTTTTTTTTCTTTATGTGAAGTCGTCTGCTTTCATTCTTTGAGACTTTGACAATTTTTGTCTTTGCAAACTTGGCTAGAATTTTGTCGACCACTTGCACATTTCTAAAGCACTCGAGGAGAGTCGGGCGAGAGGATAGTGCGTCTGCACTCGGAAGGTTATAGGTGTAATATGCGGTTGTCGAAAAATAGGTTTTAGGCTCAAAGGGTGTACTAGGGATAATGTTATTTGGTAAATTTGAAAAGGCTCAAACGGGTCAAAGAAAGCCTACGATCATTTCCCACACCGAGTGTTACTCAGGATTTCGCCTCAACAAACATTCAGGCCAAGTTCTAGATCACAATGCAATGCAATTGAACTTATTCAAACACTCACCACACAATGCATATGAAATGATGAGGTCGGTTTCATTCTTATCTTGGAAACATGCAAGACAATGAAATCTGCGGGTATGAATAAGAGGTACCAAAAGAATCTATGGTTTACCACAAAGTCAACCCATACTGATTATCACTTGTTTTTTTTTTGTTTATGCACATTTGTAACTGTGTTGGTATTAACAAGGTCAAACAATAATACTTACAAAAATGTTTTTGTATTTTTTGAATAACATTTTGTTTTTGTATTTTTTGAAGAAAATATACTTTTTTTTTTTTGAATAAAGTGTCACAGAGCCGAATAGAAATTTGCCACGTATCCGTAGAGAATCAGTCTTGCGTAGTTAGTTCAAATATGTTATAAAATGTATGCTTGAAAAGAATTTATCAAAGAAAGGATAGCAATATAAAGGCATGCAAAGTAAAATGAATGCCGACAACATGGTGAATGGGATGCATGAGTGAGAAATGCGCTCTTTATTATTTTTGTAGTTTTTATTTTTGTGGTGTCGAACCCAAAATGAGTTGCCTACGTATCACCAGTGTGGTGAGAATCGGACACGTAGTTCGAATAATTATCTTTGTAAAATGCATGATATGCGAAAACTATGTAATTAATGCTAAACATATTAATTTAATTTGCAAATATGAATAAAAATACAAAGTATAAAAGAATTGAGAGCGATGTCTCGTTGAATGCAGTATAAAGCGACTTCTATTAGTCAACATAATTCTCGCTCCTTGTGATGACTTTTTTTTTCTTTTGAGCGCCCTCGACTATTTGCGAGGAATTTGTTTTCTGCAAAAATATGAGAAATAGGTGAGTAGGAAAATGACAAAATAACAAAATGAGCAGGTGTGACCATATAGTCGAGACTCCACGATTGGTTCGACCGGATGGTGGTGATGCTTCACAAAGTCAAGTCGCGCTATTCAAGAGTGATTTACACGTAGAAGTCCGATTGCAATGTGAGAGCAAAGGTGCAAAAATGCAAATGCTCGAGCAGGAATCACAAAAGAGCAATTATTGAATTAAATAATATGCGAGTTGCTAGCGACAAACAATAATAAACAAAAAACATGCAAATCAGCGCGTACTCTAATATGCTTGGGACCTCCCTTATGCCGAGGTGAGCCTAACGCCAAATATGCGGGATTATGATAAATAAGTCAGCCGTTAAAGCGTAATGTTTTGTTGGAAATGGCGACCAAATGACGGTGCACTTTTCCCAATTTAGATGTCATGACCAGGCTTGGATCCGTCTATCATTGTCACGCTACACATAGTATGCTAGAATTCGTTGGGTTATGAAACCGTCGACAAATTTTGGTGGATTTCTAATTGTGGAAAGCGATACCAAGGATCGACCCACCTAGGGTGTATCATGCGTGACTTAAAAAAAGTGGTATAGCTCTATCCTAATTTTGCTAAGATTTGGCTTACTAGACAAAATGGTTCTAGCGGACTACTCGAGTGAGAAGGCTCTGTGACCACGGTTGGGCCGGATTCTCGCGTCATTACCAACTCTCCTAAATTTGGGTTTTGAAGAAAGAATTTTCTTTGATGCACCAAGCGCACCTTGCGTGTAATGTGTGATTGTGTCAATTTTCCAGCATGGAGGAAATATGAGCAGAATGACAATTTAAGAAAAGCAGTAAAGAAAGATAGCAATTAAAGCAGTTAATTACAAAAATAAAAAGCAAATAATTTAAAGCATTTACCACAAAATAAAAGCAATATAAAGCGCAATATTTAATTAGCCTGCGTATATTATGATCATGAACATGATATCCCAGTAGTCGCCGTCTTTGTGACACCCATTTTAACTTAGAATTCGAAGCGGGAGTACCACGTATGGTTGATTCCTAAATGTATTTAAGTCGCCACCTAATTATTATAGTGAATTAGGACACTTAGTTTATTGCAATAAAAATCGCAATTGACTTTCATTTAATGGTGCGAAATTAGTGAGATTCTGGATCAGGGTTCTTTATTATCCTAAAGGGAAGGGGTTAGGCATCCTTTAAGATCCGCTAACTTGCGGTTGTTCGTTCAAACCTAGGTTAATTATTTATTGCTCTTTTTATTCTACCTATTCTAAGCATTTATAATTAAAATAAAGTGCACTACACAATAATAAAACTAAATTAAATGCGATATAAAATAACATTACGAGACATCTTTTAGCCCTTTTTAGGCTTTCTGCACAAGATGATCTCATTTACTGCATAAACACTTAGTAAAAGTGTTAGTATCAGAATAAATAATTTTAAAGTAATGACAGGAATTTAATAAGTAAAGCAAAAATAAATAAATTCGTCTTTTGCACAGAGGAGGCCTTGGAAATCAGACGGTGATTCCTTCATCGGCCAATATTATTAAAAGCAATAAAATAAATAAAACCTTCATATCCGCGCCAAAACAATAATAGTTTTAAACACGGAGGGCTCAGATATGAAAAATATATAAAGTGGGACAGCCTAAACAATTGCGGCTGCGAGAATTCGCCCTGCCAGCGCATGTTGGTTATCCAGTGTAATTGAAAGAAATCATCCTTGCCCAGAAAGCTTCATTTATTTTATTTTCCGTCTTTGCAACTGTGGAGGCCTCAAAAATCGACGGATAACTTTTTCATCGGCCATTCAAGTGTAGTATCTTGTTTATTATCAATTAACGGACAAAAGAGCCTAAAACCGATCCGACAGCGGTGGGCCCAGAATATCAGTAGCAAAATGGCCCAAACCAGTCCAATAATATGGCCAAAACCAGTCCAATAATATGGCCCAAACAGTAGCAAAAATGGCCGAAAATCAGTCCAACAGAATGGCTAAAAAGCGATGGCAATAATTCCAACCGAAAACGCGGCGGTGGCATAATAAGCCAATACCAATAAAAATGCAACCGACGAATATCAATGTCCGTCAGACTCGAACTTAGCGGAGTTTTACTCCGTATTACCAAAACAAGAAATCAAAAGCGATCGCCAACAGATTCCAAGAAATAAAAACAAACAAACACTGAAAATCGAGCCAACAGGGTCCAACGAACAAACAGTTCGTAATCAGTCCAAAACGAAACATAACATAGGTCGCCGGAGTTTGTTAAAACTCCGGCGACATTCAAAATAACAGATCAGCCCAACAAAGAGATACAAGCGGTGATATTGTCGGAGTTAACAACGAAAAGCGTGAGCGTGGCAATGGGGTCGGCGAGAACGTGGCGGTTTTGAGACGATGGTGTGGTGGTCGACGCAGGTTCGACAGTGAGAGAGGGAGTGAGGGAGAGGGGTGTGTGTGTGTGTGAGGGAGAGTGGGCTATTGGTGGGGTCGACGGGAAATGATGGTGGGCTGCAAGGGTTAAGGGAGAGGAGAGTGTGCGGCAGTGAGGGAGTGTTGGCGGCTGGGGGTGTTGCTAGGGGGGTTCGCCGGCGTTGTGGGCTGCTGTGGAGTGTCGGCGATGGTGTATGTGTGTGTGAACAGTGGGTAGGGTGAGGGTTGACGGCTGGCTGGGGTTTCGCCGGAGAACAGTGGCGGTTCGTCGGTAGTCGACGACGACGGGAGTGGGGTGAGGGAGTGAGGTGAGGGAGACGGCTGAGGAAGGTGAGGGAGTTAAGTGTGCGGCTGAGGGGGTTCGCCGGTGAGACTGGCGGCGGCGACGGGGCTGGTGGCGGCGACGTGAGGAAGGGAGAGAGAGTGAGGGAGTGGAGAGAGAGAGTGAGGGTGAGGGCAGAAAGTTGCGGCTAGGGTTAATTAAAATGGGGGGAATGTTTTGTTTTTATAGGGTAGGATTAGGGTTAGGTGTTTGGGGGGGGGGGAATGAAAAGTGGGGTATTGTTTTGGGGGGAAAATGAAAAGTGGTATTTGATTTTAGGGGGGGGGGGAAATAAAAGAATGTTTGTATGAAATTAAAAAATAGTGTTGGATTAGACTGATTCAAATTGTGTCCTGGACTGGACTGGTTTGACAAAAATGGAAGGCTGGTTAATTATTTAACAGAAAAATTATTTAAAAAGATGCAAAATTATAAAAATGCAAATGTCGACGCAATAATACTAAAATGCAATTTTAAAGACATGTTTAATGCCTGATTAAAAGTAAAAACGGGATGCCAATTAATTATTTATAAAGATGCAAATATTATTAAAATAAACGACGGTGTAGCAATAATAAAAACATAATATTAACAAAAACATAATGCTTAATTTAACATAAAAAGATAAAAGATGCAAAAAATGCTGATTAAAATGCGATGTGCTAAAATACTTAGAATTGCAACAAATGTACAAAAAACGGGTCAAAATTGGTATCAATGACGTATCCTCTTTGTGCGGAGATGATGGAAGAGTCTTGGACAAAGATGTTGACTGTAGCCAATTTTGTCTGTTTTATAAACTAGAACTCAAAAATAGGGATGATCAGATTCAAAATGTCTCGTGTCAAATCATGATGACCTTTGGGTCGTTGTGATGCAAAAATTAAAAAGCAAAGTCGTGATTAAAAATGTCCCGATGTCAGTATGATTGACACCGGGTTGCGGTGATGTGGTCTTTGAAAAGACAAGGTTATTGTAGATGTTGATGGAGTCATTGCATAGACGCGATGCAGATGCTCGTCGTTGCATGGACGAAACATGAATGAAGCCGTTGCATAGGCTTTTATGAAATGACGTCGTTTTCGGACGCAATGCAGATGCTCGTCGTTGCATAGACGAAACATGGATGAAGCCGTTGCATAGGCTTATATGAAATGCCGTCGTTTTCGGACGCAAGGCAGATGCTCGTCGTTGCATAGACGAAACATGAATAAAGCCGTTGCATAGGCTTAAATGAAAGAGCGTCGTTTTCGGACGCGATGCAGATGCTCGTCGTTGCATAGACGAAACATGAATGAAGCCGTTGCATAGGCTTAAAATGAAAAGGCGTCGTTGCATGGACGCGATCTGAATCTTTCGTCGTTGCATAAACGAAACATAAATGGAGCCGTTCGTAGGCTTAAAATGAAAATGCGTCGTTGCATGGGCGCGATGCTCGTCGTTGCATAGACGAAACATAAATGGAAGCGTTGCATAGGCTTAAAATGAAAAGCGTCGTTGCATGGGCGCGATGCAGATGCTCGTCGTTGCATGGGCCAGCGTCACGGATGCTCGTCGTTGCATAGACGAAACATGAATGAAACGTTGCATAGGCTTAAAATGAAAAAGCGTCGTTGCATGGGACGCGATGCACGGTCTTTCGTCGTTGCATAGACGAAACATAAATGGAGCCGTTGCATAGGCTTAAAATGAAAAGAGTCGTTTCATGGACGCCTTTCAGATGCTCGTCGTTGCATAGGCGAAACATAAATGGAGCCGTTGCATAGGCTTAAAATGAAAAGGCGTCGTTGCATGGACGCGATGCAGATGCTCGTCGTTGCATAGACGAAACATAAATGGAGCCGTTGCATAGGCTTAAAATGAAAAGGCGTCGTTGCATGGACGCGATGCAGATGCTCGTCGTTGCATAGACGAAACATAAATGGAGCCGTTGCATAGGCTTAAAATGAAAATGCGTCGTTGCATAGGCTTAAAATGAAAAGGCGTCGTTGCATGGACGCGATGCAGATGCTCGTCGTTGCATAGACGAAACATAAATGGAGCCGTTGCATAGGCTTAAAATGAAAAGGCGTCGTTGCATGGACGCGATGCAGATGCTCGTCGTTGCATAGACGAAACATGAATGAAGCCGTTGCATAGGCTTAAAATGAAAAGGCGTCGTTGCATGGACGCGATGCAGATGCTCGTCGTTGCATAGACGAAACATAAATGGAGCCGTTGCATAGGCTTAAAATGAAAATGCGTCGTTGCATGGACGCGATGCTCGTCGTTGCATAGACGAAACATAAATGGAGCCGTTGCATAGGCTTAAAATGAAAAGGCGTCGTTGCATGGACGCGATGCAGATGCTCGTCGTTGCATGGACGCGATGCAGATGCTCGTCGTTGCATAGACGAAACATGAATGAAGCCGTTGCATAGGCTTAAAATGAAAAAGCGTCGTTGCATGGACGCGATGCAGATGCTCGTCGTTGCATAGACGAAACATAAATGGAGCCGTTGCATAGGCTTAAAATGAAAAAGCGTCGTTGCATGGACGCGATGCAGATGCTCGTCGTTGCATAGACGAAACATAAATGGAGCCGTTGCATAGGCTTAAAATGAAAAGAGTCGTTGCATGGACGCGATGCAGATGCTCGTCGTTGCATAGGCGAAACATAAATGGAGCCGTTGCATAGGCTTAAAATGAAAAGTCGTCGTTGCATGGACGCGATGCAGATGCTCGTCGTTGCATAGACGAAACATAAATGGAGCCGTTGCATAGGCTTAAAATGAAAATGCGTCGTTGCATAGGCTTAAAATAAAAAGGCGTCGTTGCATGGACGCGATGCAGATGCTCGTCGTTGCATAGACGAAACATAAATGGAGTCGTTGCATAGGCTTAAAATGAAAAGGCGTCGTTGCATGGACGCGATGCAGATGCTCGTCGTTGCATAGACGAAACATGAATGAAGCCGTTGCATAGGCTTAAAATGAAAAGGCGTCGTTGCATGGACGCGATGCAGATGCTCGTCGTTGCATAGACGAAACATAAATGGAGCCGTTGCATAGGCTTAAAATGAAATGACGTCGTTGCATAGACGCGATGCAGATGCTCGTCGTTGCATGGACGAAACATAAATGAAGCCGTTGCATAGGCTTAAATGAAATGGGCGTCGTTGCATGGACGTGATGCAGATGCTCGTCGTTGCATGGACGAAACATGAATGAAGCCGTTGCATGAGCTTTAATGAAATGCATTGGTTTATGAGCGTACCTGCTTTGTGACTTGCCTGGGTTGAGATAACGTCATTGCATAGACGTTGTGCGTTTGTAACCCGCATGGGCCTATTGTTGTGTTCCTGCCTTTGCTGATATGAAGATCCTGCACTCAAAGAAAACTTGTGAGTTTTTTAGGAAATGAGTGGTTAATTAGCGTCGACTCTGTAGCTTTGGCTCTTGACGCTTGCATTCTTGGTTTGTACTGAAGACCTAGTTGACCTGCTTTTCCTGTCTATTGCCATTTTCTTGCACTGAATTCCTTAAAATGTCCCAGTTTCTGGTAATGAAGATGTTGAACTGGGTAAGGTTTCATCTTGGCCTATCAAGGCGATCAGTAAGTATTTTTATTTTTATAATGAATGAAAAGCTAATGCGAGAATATGGACAATGTACAATTGAGTAGATGAGAATGCAACCCAGAAAATATGTAGGTAGTAATGGATGCAAAATATATGAGGATGCTAAACTCTCCAATGGACAAAATCGAGTCGTAATGCGAAACAAGGAAGAAATATTTACGACCGGTGTGGCCAGCCGATGTGGTCGCCTCGTATCGCCGAGAAGTCGGTCAAGGCGTAGTTCATGCCGCAAAAATAAGAATTTTTATGATTTTAAAATAATAAGGGACCGGCGATGTGGCGCCACGTATCCCAGAAGTCGGTCGAGCGTAGTTCATGCCGCAAAAATAAGAATTTTTATGATTTTAAAATGTTGTGGGGCCGGCCGATGTGGCGCCTCGTATCCGAGGGAATCAGTCAAGCGTAGTTCGTGATGCAAAAATAAGAATTTTTATGATTTTAAAATGTTGTGGGGCCGGCCGATGTGGCGCCTCGTATCCGTGAGAATCAGTCGAGACGTAGTTCGTGATGCAAAAATAAGAATTTTTATCATTTTAAAATGATGTGGGGCCGAAGCGATGTGGCGCTACGTATCCATTGAGAATCAGTCAAGCGTAGTTCGTGATGCAAAATGATTTTTATGTAATATGCATTTTGTTGTTTTTCGAAAAAATGGAAAGCGACATTACGTTACGACTCGGTTGATACCAACAATTAGTATTGTGCATAAGGATGTTCTTTTATTGTTTTGATCTAACAGAGATTGACTGCGGTGTAATTCGCTGATTTGAGATAGTACCTCAAATATACGAGTGTCGACACACTTGCTTGCATCGAGTTTGAACTAAGCGTAATCTCATGTTTCAAATGCCTCACTGAAAGAAGGTCCCATCTCACATATATTTGATATTTTGAATTTTGGGACGTTGAGAGAATTGCGCTCACACTCAAAAAGATGTTCAATGCATACAATTGTGATACCATAGGCTTGGCCGTCATGTAAGTATCCACTAATGTGAGAACCCTCAGTATAAGATCATGTAGGGCTTGTCACGGGCTTGTAATGTAGGCTTGGGGAAGGGTTGGATATCATTTGGGTAAAAAGTGACTAATCATTCCTCGAGAGTTGGACTACGTCCATGCTTGATATTTGTGCGCTTTAATCTTTGACTTGCTTTCTTTTGTCTCGATTTTTACGTATTGACTTCTTTTGAATCTTTCATTTGGAGCCCCCTTTTTTTTTCCCGGGGTTATGTATTCCCTTTTTTTTTTTATCGGGGCTTTTGATTTCCTCTTTATGTGAAGTCGTCTCTGCTTTCATTCTTTGAGACTTTGACAATTTTTGTCTTTGCAAACTTCAGCTAGAATTTTGTCAGCCACTTGCACATTTCTAAAGCACTCGAGGAGGTCGGGCCAAGAGAGGGATAGTGCGTACGCACTCAGAAAGGTTATAGGTGTAATATGCGGTTGTCGAAAAATAGGTTTTAGGCTCAAAGGGGTGTACTAGGGATAATGTTATTTGGTAGGCTGAAAAGGCTCAAACGGGTCAAAGAAAGCCTACGATCATTTCCCACACCGAGTGTTACTCAGGATTTCGCCTCAACAAACATTCAGGCCAAGTTCTAGATCACAATGCAATGCAATTGAACTTATTCAAACACTCACCACACAATGCATATGAAATGATGAGGTCGGTTTCATTCTTATCTTGGAAACATGCAAGACAATGAAATCTGCGGGTATGAATAAGAGGTACCAAAAGAATCTATGGTTTACCACAAAGTCAACCCATACTGATTATCACTTGTTTTTTTTTTTGTTTATGCACATTTGTAACTGTGTTGGTATTAACAAGGTCAAACAATAATACTTACAAAAATGTTTTTGTATTTTTTGAATAACATTTTGTTTTTGTATTTTTTGAAGAAAATATACATTTTTTTTTTTGAATAAAGTGTACCGAGCCCGAATAGGGCTGCCTACGTATCCCGCCGAGGGAATCAGGTGCGCGTAGTTCGTTCAAATATGTTATAAAATGTATGCTTGAAAAGAATTTATCAAAGAAAGGATAGCAATATAAAGCTGTGCAAAGTAAAATGAATGCCCGACAACATGGTGAATGGGATGCATGAGTGAGAAATGCGCTCTTTATTATTTTTTTGTGGTTTTTATTTTTGTGGTGTCGAACCCAAAATGAGTTGCCTACGTATCACACCGTGTGGTGAGAATCAGACACGCGTAGTTCGGAATAATTATGCTGTAAAATGCATGATATGCGAAAACTATGTAATTAATGCTAAACATATTAATTTAATTTGCAAATATGAATAAAAATACAAAGTATAAAAGAATTGAGAGCGATGTCTCGTTGAATCTGGTATAAACTGACTTCTATTAGTCAACATAATTCTCGCTCCTTGTGATGACTTTTTTTTTTTTTTCTCGACTATTTGCAGGACTGTTTTCTGCAAAAATATGAGAAATAGGTGAGTAGGAAAATGACAAAATAACAAAATGAGCAGATTGTGACCATATAGTCGAGACTCCACGATTGGTTCGACGATTTGGTGATGCTTCACAAAGTCCAAGTCGCGCTATTCAAGAGTGATTTACAGAGAAGTCCGATTGCAATGTGAGAGCAAAAGGTGCAAAATGCAAATGCTCGAGCAGGAATCACAAAAGAGCAATTATTGAATTAAATAATATGTACAGAGTTGCTAGCGACAAACAATAATAAACAAAAAACATGCAAATCAAGCGCGTACCCTAATATGCTTGGGACCTCCCTTATGCCAGAGGTGAGCCTAAACGCCAAATATGCGGGATTATGATAAATAAGTCCAAGCCGTTAAACTGTAATGTTTTGTTGGAAATGGCGACCAAATGACGGTGCACTTTTCCCAATTTCGTGTCATGACGACCGTGCTTGATCCGTCTATCATTGTCACGCTACATAGTATGCTAACGGGTCGTTGGGTTATGAAACCCGTCGACAAATTTTGGTGGATTTCTAATTGTGGAAACGATACCAAGGATCGACCCACCTAGGGTGTATGCATGCATGACTTAAAAAAATGTGGTATAGCTCTATCCTAATTTTGCTAAGATTTGGCTTACTAGACAAAATGGTTCCCGAGCGGACTACTCGAGTGAGAAGGCTACGCGGCCACCGGTTGGACCGGATTCTCCGCGTCTATTACCAACTCTCCTAAATTTGGGTTTTGAAGAAAGAATTTTGCTGATGCACCAAGCGCACCTCGCGTGTAGTGTGTGATAGTGTTAATTTTCCAGAATGGAGGAAATATGAACGGAATGACAATTTAAGAAAAGCAATAAAAGAATGTAGCAATTAAAGTAGTTAATTACAAAATAAAAGCAAACAATATAAAATATTTACAACAAATATAAAAGCAAAATAAAGTGCAATATTTAATTAACCTGAGTATGTTATGATCAAGAACCTGATATCCCCAGCGGAGTCGCCATGCTGTAACACCCCATTTTAACCGGAGTCGAAACGGGAGTACCACGTATGGTTGATTCCTAAATGTATTTAAGGAGTCGCCACCTAATTATTATAGTGAATTAGGACACTTAGTTTATTGCAATAAAAATACTGCAATTGACTTTCATTTAATGGTCTGCGAAATTAGTGAGATTCTGGATCAGGGTTCTTTATTATCCTAAAGGGAAGGGGTTAGGCATCCTTTAAGATCCGCTAACTTGCGGTTGTTCGTTCAAACCTAGGTTAATTATTTATTGCTCTTTTTATTCTACCTATTCTAAGCATTTATAATTAAAATAAAGTGCACTACACAATAATAAAACTAAATTAAATGCGATATAAAATAACATTCCGGGACATCTTTTAGCCCTTTAGGCTTTACGCACAAGATGATCTCCTACTACTGCATAAACACTTAGTAAAAGTGTTAGTATCAGAATAAATAATTTTAAAGTAATGACAGGAATTTAATAAGTAAAGCAAAAATAAATAAATTCGTCTTTTGCACAGAGGAGGCCTTGGAAATCAGACGGGGATTCCTTCATCGGCCAATATTATTAAAAGCAATAAAATAAATAAAACCTTCATATCCGCGCCAAAACAATAATAGTTTTAAACACGGAGGGCTCAGATATGAAAAATATATAAAGTGGGACAGCCTAAACAATTGCGTCATGCGAATTCGCCCGCCAAATAGCGTGTTGGTTATCCAGTGTAATTGGAAGAAATCATCCTTGCCCAGAAAGCTTCATTTATTTTATTTTCCGTCTTTGCAACTGTGGAGGCCTCAAAAATCGACGGATAACTTTTTCATCGGCCATTCAAGTGTAGTATCTTGTTTATTATCAATTAACCAAAAAAAAAACCCAAAACGAACCGGTGGACCCAGAATATCAGTAGCAAAATGGCCAAAACCAGTCCAATAATATGGCCAAAATCAGTCCAATAATATGGCCAAAACAGTAGCAAAAATGGCCGAAAATCAGTCCAACAGAATGGCTAAAAAACAGTAGCAATAATTCCAACCGAAAAACGCAGCCAGTGACATAATAAGCCAACAATACCAACAAAAAAATGCAACCAATATCAATATCAACGTCCGCTTGAGCTTAACCACGGAGTTTTACTCTGCCAGATACAAAACAAGAAATCAAAACGATCCAACAACAGATTCCAAGAAATAAAACAGATAAACACCGAAAATCGAGCCAACGAGGTCCAACGAACAAATTCGTAATCACCCAAAACGAAACATAACATAGTCGCGGAGTTTGTTAAAACTCGGCGACATTCAAAATAATAAATCAGCCAACAAAAGAGATACAAACAGTGATATTGTTGAGTTAACAACACGCGTGCGCGGGCAAATGGCGGGTCGGCGAGCAATGGCGGTTTCGGACGATGGTGTGGTGGTCGACGCAGTTCGAGAGAGGAGTGAGGAGAGGTGTGTGTGTGTGTGAGGAGAGTGGGCTATTGGCGGGTCGACGGAAATGATGGTGAGGTGCGAGGTTAAGGAGAGAGAGCGGCGGTGAGGAGTGTTGGCGGTGGGGTGTTGCTAGGGGTTCGCCGCGTTGTGGAGTGTCGGCGATGGTGAATGTGTGTGTGAGCGAACAGTGGGTAGGTGAGGTTGGCCGGTGGTGGGTTTCACGAGAAACAGTGGCGGTTCGTCGGTAGTCGACGACGACGGAGCGGTGAGGAGTGAGGTGAGAGGCGGTGAGGAAGGTGAGGAGTTAAGTGTGCGGTGAGGGTTCGCCGTGAGATCGGGCGCGACGGTGGCGGCGACGGGAGGAAGGGAGAGAGAGTGAGGGAGTGGAGAGAGAGAGTGAGGGTGAGGGCAGAAAGTTGCGGCTAGGGTTAATTAAAATGGGGGGGAATGTTTTGTTTTTATAGGGTAGGATTAGGGTTAGGTGTTTAAGGGAAAAATGAAAAGTGTGGTATTGTTTTGGGGGGGAAATGAAAAGTGGTATTTGATTTTAGGGGGGGAAATAAAAGAATGTTTGGATGAAATTAAAAAATAGTGTTGGATTAGACTGATTTAAATTGTGTCCTGGACTGGACTGGTTTGACAAAAATGGAAGACTGGTTAATTATTTAACAGAAAAATTATTTAAAAAGATGCAAAATTATAAAAATGCAAATGTCGACGCAATAATACTAAAATGCAATTTTAAAGACATGTTTAATGCCTGATTAAAAGTAAAAACGGGATGCCAATTAATTATTTAAAAAGATGCAAATATTATTAAAATAAACGACGGTGTAGCAATAATAAAAACATAATATTAACAAAAACATAATGCTTAATTTAACATAAAAAGATAAAAGAAGCAAAAAATGCTGATTAAAATGCGATGTGCTAAAATACTTAGAATTGCAACAAATGTACAAAAAACGGGTCAAAATTGACTGTCAACAATCGCGAACAATTCTCAATCTTCAATTTTCCAGAATCGATCTTCGATCAGTTCAATCGCTTGCCTCGATCTTTCACATGCTTCGATTTTCAACAACAATCGTTAACAAGCTCTGATACCATGTTAATTGTAGTGATATCAATTTGTGATGAAGAGAAGAGAACTTTGTGGAAGCTTTTCTGGATCTTCAATTATGAAAGCTCAAAATGAGAAAATATGTACAAGTCTGTATTTAAGCTAAAATGAAGAAAAGGACCGCAAAGGAAAATAAGGAAACTAACAAGGCTCACTTCACCACTTCACTAACTAACATAACAATCATTTAGCTAATTAACCCTCAACTAACTATTACTTATGAATAACTTCAACAGAAGACACGACAATAAAAAGAAAAGGACAAACCGTATTACACTACGATCACAGTAGGCAGGGCCGTCTCAAACATTTTGGGGTCCTGTTCTAATTCGTAAAAGTAAATTCTTAATTGGGCTAAGACCTACGAATTATATGTCTTTACAGT
Source organism: Przewalskia tangutica (assembly GCA_029844215.1). Lineage (NCBI taxonomy): Eukaryota > Viridiplantae > Streptophyta > Magnoliopsida > Solanales > Solanaceae > Przewalskia > Przewalskia tangutica. The sequence goes on from CM056734.1 coordinate 11,592,506, forward strand.
AAATTCTGGCTAATACTACTTAATAAAAAATGGAAAAAGGACCCTAATTTATTTTGTTTTTCAGAGTTCCTGTGCGATAGCACACCTCGCACGGGTTCAAAAATGGGTACAGTAGTCCTATGTTGTTGATTGGAAAAAGCTTTGACATTCATTAATAAAAGATTCCATGCCATTATTCCCTTTTAGTATAGACAGTATATTTAATTTAGTATGAAACCCTTCATGTGCGCGTGGATGCCTTCCTTCCACTCACCTTAAGTTCTCATCAGTTAATTTGAAATCTATTTTTTGTTTTTCGGCCGGGGTTCGATACCCATTTTAAGCACCGATTAGGTTGAATTAGCGTCGCATGATGAGACATTAATAAAGTGCAGGGAAGCGCTCGTTATCTGATTTCTTTTTATTTTCAAATTCAAACTCAAGACCCTATTAACAGTGGAACAATCTTATCTATTTCACTAGAAGCGGAGCTATATACCAAGCTATATACCAGTTCACATGAACCCAATAAATCTTCTCCAGATCGTGTGTGTATATATTAAAAAATTAATTAAATATCTACAAATATTTGTATGTGAACTTTGTTATTTTTTTATATTAATTTAAAATTTAAGTACGAAACTCTAGCTAATAAATTTTAAATTTTTGATCCGTCCTTGCATGCACCCAAAGTACCTTAAAGGTCATAAAAGGTAGAGAACTCTAAATATGGAATATTGCCAAGTGACTTGTTCCAGAATCTTCCAGCTCAATGATGCACTTAGAATTCTTAAAACCCCCTAAAGCTATAACTTGTACGTTGCTACTCTCTCTGCATGCAAATTAAATACTTTTAGTTTTTGGATTTTTATTAATTAAAATAAATATGATAAGACTAAGTGACTCTTGTGGTTTGGTTCTTTAATAGACGAATTGGAAGAAGAAACGTCTTTCATGGATTATGTGGATGAGATCATAAGGAAGTTTTCAAATAAGCGTCAGATCTTTTTTCGAGTGAAGAATCGGACTCCCCGAAAAAATATCATCTCGCGCACATAACTGAAGCTTGGTGAAGGGCTGCCGAAAATGAAAATGCTAATTCAGAAATAAGGATCTCATCAATATTTAGGACTCCTAAAATGAAAATTTTAAGTGTTTATGACCTCGTCACATGCTCTACAAGTACATGAAAGGCTAAAGGAAGGTAGTAGAACAAGCCATATATACCGATTGCGGAGCAAGATCGATTTGGGGTTGGGTTTCTCCTAACAATCATGACAATAATTTAAAGAATGATTTACTTTATTAAAGGAAAATGATTATAGTTAAATTGATTTTTGCTCACTTCCAAGCAATTCACCTACCATGATTCTTTCCCTCCTGTCTGTTAAGTAACTGGAGCAAAATAGTCAGCTCCATGATATATTGTTATGGTGCAGGATCTTGGGTTGAATAACAAGATCAAGTGGGCAGGGACATGCAACACATGACTGATGTCTAGAGTTCAATGCTTCAATTCCTTTAAATTCCAAATGCAAAGGTTTTTGATTCGTGCCCCACTTTCCACTTCCAAATCCTACTTTCCTTTTCAATCTTTCAATTCCATCCACAACTTTTTCTGTCTCGGGATTCTTTAAGTCAAACATTCTTAATGGCTGATGATGCAAATATTACTATAAAGAGTATCCACTGGATGCTCACTCTCAGTACACACAAGGACAAAGTAGAGTTAACTCATGCTTGTCTAGCTGTTAATATATTGTGTGGAGTATTTCTTTTTCCTACAATAATATATTTATTTTTGAGGTATAGGCCTCTATCTGATTTAATTCGACTCAATAGCCACAATGGATCCTGAAGAAGGTGTGTCAGCCCCTTCAACACCAGCAACACCAGGAACTCCTAGTGTTCCTCTCTTTGGCGGATTAAAGCATGCGAGGAAAAATGGCAACGGCAAAAAATTCCTTCTTAAGAGCTGTAAATGCTTCAGCGTTGAAGCATGGGCCTCGGAAGAAGGAACCTTGCCTGCCGTTTCATGCATGTTACCTCCTCCGCCTGTCTCACTAGCTAGAAAGGTGAGAAAACAACTACTGATATGCAAATACATATGTTGAGTTCAGATGAACATGTTGATTATATATTGCCTTTATAGGCGAATGCAACTGCTGATATGAGGATTTGTTTATATGTGTTTCAGGTGGGAGCCGAGTTTATAGGTACTCTGATACTAATATTTGCAGGGACAGCCACAGGAATAATGAACCAGAAAACACAAGGCTCTGAAACCTTAATTGGACTGGCAGCGTCGAGTGGACTGGCTGTAATGATTGTCATTCTGTCAACTGGACACATATCTGGAGCCCATCTCAACCCTGCTCTGACCATTGCTTTTGCTGCTCTCAAGCATTTCCCCTGGAAACATGTACATCTATCTACACGATTAATTAACTTAATTATAGCTCTTGTTTATGTTGTTAAGTGTGTTAATCTTTCTCTCTTTTTTTGACAGGTTCCTGTGTATATTGGAGCACAAATTATAGCATCATTATGTGCTGCATTCACATTGAAGGTGGTTTTGCATCCAATAATGGGTGGTGGAGTCACTGTTCCTTCTGGTAGTTATGTTCAGGCTTTTGCGTTGGAGTTCATCATCAGCTTTAACCTCATGTTTGTTGTCACTGCCGTGGCCACCGACACTAGAGCTGTAAGCATTTACTTTCTGGTCTCTCTATTCCTATTTAATTTGTGTTTAGATCCTTATTTAATAATGGTTTGTTTATTTATTCATACCAATTGCACTCGCATCAGATATTTACACCATTATCTAAGTTAGAGTCATCTATTCTTGGCAAACTACAGGTGGGAGAGCTTGCGGGAATTGCGGTAGGAGCAACTGTCATGCTCAACATACTAATAGCCGGGTAATTATCTGCAACTCTTGTTCTGTTCAAGCTGTAGCCATGTGATGTTCATATTTGCATCTTAAGAGTGTTCATTCATGAGCTTTTGCTGCTGCTTTAATAGTTTCGGTAGATCATGTACTCCCATGTAACTATCTGAATATTTAAGAGCAAGACGTTCTAGTACTCTGGACCACTTTAAAAGTCTGCTTTCTTTAAAGCCTAGTGACATATCATCTATCAAGTAACAACAATCCTTTTCATTTTCTTTTGGTTAAACCATAGAGTCTCCTGAGCCACGACTGCCTAAAAATCATAATCATGATCGGACTAATCCAAATCCATGCCGTGTAACTTAGTAAGACCAATTAGGGGAATAGTTTTTCATTTCATGACTCAATGTGAGACTTTTGACTAAGGGTGAAGAAATTATATCCAATCCACCGGACCCTTTAATTGCACATGGAAGATCTTCAATCAGGATTGAGTAGCTATTTATTACTTTGAACTTTGCAGGCTGATGGGAAAAGTTCCGCTGAATGAAGATCCATGTACTAGCTAAAGTGTCTGTGTGTCCAGCTAAATGGAAGCTTTAGAAGTTACTTTAGGGATAAAGCAGAAAGCTTACTTGAATAAAATACTAGTACCTCCTTCCTTCCCCATTTATGGAACACTTTTTCCTTTTCTATTTTAAAAATCTCCACTTAACATCATTTTGTAGTAATATTAACTTTTACAACCTTCTCAAACACATAAAAAAATTGTGCCTATAATTCTCAAAATATCTTCTCAACAATTATTTCAATATAGTTATACCCCTGCTACATAATTTAATCTAGTCTTTATACTCTGTCCAAACAATGATTTGACCTAAAATGAATGAACTATGACGGAAGTACATACTACTATATAAAAACGAAGTCATGACATCTCAATTCCACAGGAATTTCTAGACGGTGGACAAGCGTGTGAAGCATAATAAGTAAGAAATAGCCTATATAACGCTTTTCCTCACAATTTGCATTTCTTGTGTTTTAGGGAGACAACTGGGGCTTCAATGAATCCAGTGAGAACCCTGGGACCAGCAGTAGCAGCAGGAAACTATAAAGCCATTTGGATCTACCTGACTGCTCCAATTCTTGGCGCTCTCGTTGGGGCAGGTGTTTACTCTGCAGTCAAACTGCCTGATGAAGATAGCAACAATCATGCAAAACCTTCACTGGAGCCTAGTTTCAGAAGGTGATTCATCAGTAACACCATCAAACCATGATAATCACCTATTTTTGTAGATGGTGTCAAGTATTATGAATGTAAAACATGTTAGAACGCCTGTGTTCAAAAGCAGAAAACGACAGAAACTGAAAAAAAGGAATAATGCAGAAAGTAAGAAAATATCTGAGACCACAGAATTCACTGTGTGTCCTTAAGGAATTTAATCCCCTCACTGTACCCGAAGTTATGGATTACTTCCTCCCAGAATAAAACGGATATACCTGTCGCAGGAGTAGCGGTACTTCAAACGCCGACGACTTCGACAAACTCAAAGTTGTCAACGAACCACAGTAAGATTCAGTAGTTTTATTTGTGAAAGAGAATGCAGAATTTCAGTGAAAGAAATTATTTTCAGTGTATTAAAAATGAGACATTGACTCAGTTTATATAGCCTCGAAGGTGTATGTTCGGAAAGGTTGGTGACTGTTCCGAAAGGTTGGTGACTGTTCGGAAAGACCACTTTGCCTTTTCGGAAAATGAAAAAAACGTTTGGGAAATTTAATTTTTATTCCGCGAAAATTAATTACCAATTAATCTTTTCCGGCGGAAAATGAAGATTTGAAATTAAATAAATTTGGTCTAAAAAGATTATCAATCAAATCATTTAACCAAATTCAAATCCAAACTGAAGCCGAGCCGAGCGACGACGACGACGCGAGGGGAGTCCCTCTTCTCGACCCTTTAAGAGCTAGAGGAAGTGTTTTCTAATATAAGCACACAACTTTCCCTTTCTACCACCCGATGTGGTACAAAGGTCCTTTGAAAAGGAACTTTGCTTTGAACTTCATTTTCCTTTCATTTCATTTTTCCCTCTATTTCTCATTCACACAAACTTAACTAGCTTTAACCATTAACTAGCTATAACAATCCCCCACATGAATGGGGAATGGTTATATGATGAAAAACATGCATGACAAAAAACTGTGTGATTCGTAAGCAAGGATTAATCGCATCTGGATAAGTAGATTTCTCTTTGAACTTTCCGTAGTGAACATATGTCGGATATACTCGGTCAATCGGTAGATTTGATATCTTTGAACCGTCGAGCTTAGGTGTATACCTAGACAACCACATGGCACAAAATTAATCCTTTAATCGTCTTTGGTTCTCATTGTTTTGTTCGTTTCAGCCATGAACACTGCCTGGTTCATAAGTGCGTAGAGAATTGACTTTACAGAATTTTCCTTGAAGTGGCTTACACTTCACACTTACATAGGTGATTCCTAAATGTGTCATGCCGTAGATACATTATTTGATATACCCCGTACCAAACTTAGGAACCATTAAAAAGTCGTAATGCTTTATCCTAGTACTGAACATTGTCTCATCACGAGAATGGACCAAAAAATTATTGTGACAATGTTGAACCGTCATCAATGACTTTGTTTGATCTCTTTGAACCTAGATCTTGGGATCTCCAGTCTTCTAGGAAGAGTTACCGTCACGATGACTTGTCTGCGGCCATAGTCTCATTCACCTCGATGATCTTTCAACTACCTCTCTAGTTAGACCTTTAGTTAGTGGATCCGACACATTATCTCTTGACTTAACATAGTCAATTGTGATAATTCCACTAGAGAGTAGTTGTCTAACGGTATTATGTCTTCGTCGTATGTGACGAGACTTTCCGTTGTACATAACGCTCCCGGCTCTTCCTATTGCCGCTTGGCTATCGCAATGTATGCATACATGAGCCAACGGCTTGGGCCAAAATGGAATATCTTCTAAGAAATTCCGGAGCCATTCAGCTTCTTCACCGGTTTTGTCTAAAGCTATGAACTCAGATTCCATTGTAGAGCGGGCGATACATGTCTGTTTGGATGACTTCCAAGACACTGCTCCTCCACCTATGGTAAAAACATATCCACTTGTGGATTTAGTTTCAGTTGAACCAGTGATCCAATTTGCATCATTGTATCCTTCAATAACTGCATGATACCTGTTATAATGCAAAGCAAAGTTGAGTATGTTTCAAATAACTTCAAAACTCGTTTCATTGCCAGCCAATGATTTTGGTCAGGATTACTAGTGTAGCGACTTAGTTTACTTATAGCACACACAATATCAGGTCGCGTACAGTTCATGATATACATCAAACTTTTCAACACTCTGGCATAATCCAATTGAGAATGACTTTCACCTTTATTCTTTGCAAGAGCAAGGTTCATATCAAGTGGCGCCTTTGCAACTTTAAAGTCCAAATATTTGAACTTTTCAAGTCACAATTGAATTATGCCACTACAGAGAAAGAGTTGCTAGCGATAGTTTACGCATTTGAGAAGTTCAGGCCATACTTAATTTGGAATAAGGTGATAGTGTACACTGACCACTCTGCTATAAAGTACTTGATGACAAAGAAGGACGCAAAATCCCGTCTTATCCGATGGGTGCTGTTATTACAAGAATTTGACATGGAAATATGTGATAAGAAGGGAACAGAGAACTCAGTTGCTGACCACCTATCAAGGCTTGAAAACAAAGAGAGCCAGAATACCAAGGATGTGCAGATAAATGCTCACTTCCCAGATGAGCAACTGTTTCAGGTAAGCGATGTCTTTAATTTACCTTGGTACGTTGATTTTGTTAATTTTCTTGCAGCTAAGGTAGTACCCCCAGGATTGACAAGACAGCAGGTGAAAAAGTTCTACTCAAAGGTAAAACATTACTATTGGGAGGAGCCAATCCTATACAAGCACTGTGTCGACCAAGTCATCAGGCGATGTATACCAGAGGATGAAATGCACCAGATTCTCACCCATTGTCACACCTTACAATGTGGTGGGCATTTTGGGGCATCGAACACCGCCAGCATCGTAGAGTGGGTTCTATTGGACATCCCTTTTCAAAGATGCCAACACCTTTGTGAAAGGCTGTGATCGTTGTCAACGAACGGGGAACATATCAAGGCGAAATGAAATGCCCTTGAATGGGATCTTAGAGGTGGAACTGTTTGATGTGGGGGGGATCGACTTCATGGGTCCATTTCCGTCGTCCTTTGGAAATCAATACATTCTTCTTGCAGTGGATTATGTGTCTAAATGGGTAGAAGCGTGTACTAAAGAAAATGTGATAAAGACAGTCCAAAGGTTCCTCCAAAAGAACATATTCACAAGGTTTGGTACCCCCAGGGCCATCATCAGTGATGAAGGAAGCCACTTTTGCAACAAGCAGCTTGATACACTACTTTCCCGCTATGGAGTCTACTACCGTACCACATTGCCCTACCATCCTCAGGCGAATGGGCAGGCGGAAATTTCTAACAGGGAAGTGAAAAGCATACTGGAAAAGACTGTGGATGACTCAAGAAAGAATTGGTCTATCAAGTTGGATGACGCACTATGGGCGTATAGAACAGCGTTCAAAACTCCCATTGGAATGTCGCCATATCGGTTGGTTTTTGGGAAAGCATGTCATCTTCCAGTAGAGTTAGAACACAAGGCTTATTGGGCAATGAAGAAGCTGAACATGGATGCCAAGGCAGCAGGGCAGAAGAGGTTGCTACAGCTGAGTGAGTTGGATGAATTCAGATACAACGCTTATGAGAATGCAAAGATCTACAAGGAAAGAACCAAGACATGGCATGATAAGAGCTTGGTCCCTAAAGATTTCCAATCAGGACAACAAGTGCTCTTATTCAACTCAAGGTTGAGGCTTTTTCCAGCCAAGCTCATATCTCGATGGTCAGGCCCATACACTGTTGAAAGAGTATTTTCCTATGGTGCAGTTGAAGTAAGATGGAGAGAGGGAGCCCCATTTCAAAGTGAACGTACAGAGGTTGAAACCCTACTTGATCAATGACATGAAACATGTGAGCTCTGTGACCAATCTCAAGCCAATATAAAGAGGAACCGGCGTTCGGCTACACTATTAGGACAGATAAATTGGAAAGCTAGGACGAAATAGCCTACCTTGAATACATAATCAATTACCAGACGGACTGAAGACGTTAAAGACATCCTTGTTGGGAGGCAACCCAACACTTTAGAAAGTTTGTTAGTTTTTCTCATGAACAGACTCACAATCTTGAAATCCCAGGCAAATCACGGACTAGAAGCATAGAGAGAGCCGCAGGAAAAATGGCATCGTGGCGCCAGACATCAGTGTCGCAGCGCCTAAATATCAGAGATCCCGCAGAAGTTTGGGCGCCACGGCTCCGAAATGCAGGGTCGCGGCGCCTATCACTTATTCTCTACGATGCACTATCAGCCACCGCCACCATTTTAAACCACAAGTCTGTAAGTCGTCCCGTCTTTTTTATTTTTGCGTCTTGTACACATTAGGGACAATGTGTGATTTAAGTTTGGGGGGGGTTCTTAGTTTATTTTTGTGTTTTTGTGTCTATTTTATTATCTTGTTTATGTTTTATATGAGTCAATTTTTTTTTATGATCATGCATGTTGTAGTTACTTGAAACGCCTAAGTAAAGTAAGTGGGATAATGTAATGGAATTAGAAGCAAAAATCTGAATGCTTAAGTGAGATATGCCAAGAATTCATGAAATCAAATTATTTGGGGTACATGTGCTTAACTTCTGCATTGTTAATGATAAAATATATGTGTCTACTTGCTTGTTATTTGAGGCGAAATAGTTAGGATGTACATGTTAGGGAGATGCCTCAGGCAATTCTCTATTAGCCCTTCTTACCATTCATTGTCTATCCCTGACAATAAAATTTATCACTAGTCAGCCCCTTTGAGCCTAAAAGAAGATCTTTCTTGGACACCCTCCATGTTAGTGCCATAAGAAAAAAAAAGACTCTTGGAATGAAAAGTGTTGAAGAAGAAAAACAAAAAGAGGGTGAAAAATTGATGCACCCCAATGAAAAATAGGCAAAAGCCTAATTTTGGGGGTGCCTGTTATTCATAATGCACTTCACTCTCTCAAAACAAAAGAGGAAAAAGATAGAGATGAGATTAAAAAGAAAATCAAAAAGAAGGAAAATAAGTTGAATGAAAATAGCTTATGGTACGTGAATTGAGCCTAAAATGCCTATTGTTACCTACCCCTGTCTAAGCCTACATTACAACCCTGAAAAGTCCTGAAGATCTCTAGTATGTATGTCCATGATTAGTGGAGAATAGCAAGTGAACAGACCATAAAATTTTGAAATTAACATGCATAGATTGGGTGCTCTTACTTCCATTGAACATGATTGAAATGAATTTGCGATATATCTGACTTGAAAGTTTAGAATGCTAAAAATTCATGCTATACATGTTCATGTATATTATCCAACTAACCTTCATGCTTTTCTAGTGACTATTGTGCAGCAGATTGATCAGAGTCTTTGAGTCTTTATTTTCTTTTCTTAATGCATTTTTCTTTCTTTACTTTGAAGACTTGTTCTTAAGTATTTTTCTTTCTTTACTTTATTTACTTTCAGTTTATGTTGGATAATATTTTAGTTCTTAGCATGTCTATGGCTAGGAGCTAAACTCTAATTAGGGATTTCCTTTCAATTCGCTTGAACCTCATCTTTATGACTTAATGCATGATTTGGTTTCTTCTTCATATAGTTAAGATTTATTCAATAGTTGTTTTGATTGCTTGGTAATTAACTGATCACTAGTTATCATCACTTATATGATTTTGAATCGAAACCCGAAAGGGGAGATTTGAATATGTTATAGTTGAATAAACATAGGTTAAAATCGTGGACGAAAATACCCTGATACTTGTGTAGTTTTATAGGTTATTGTTCTTAATGTGGTAAAATCTGTCATAGAAATATAGAAGATCTCTGCACCGGAGTTGAGTGTTTATATATCCTAACCAGAATATAAAACGGTCTAGTTAACCTGTTATCTTAACATAGAAGAAAAACCTTTATTGTTGCATTAAGGATTAAGGCGAGTGGATAGTTGAAGAGATTGGAAGTCATATTTCCACCATATCTGATTTAAGTAAAGTATTATAGTTAATTTCTACAACTATTCAGTAGTTATAGATAAAAACAACAACACACTATCGACAGCCAAATAGATAACATAGAATAGATGTTTGGTAATTGAACACCAGTCCCTGAGGACGATATTAGGTCTTACCTAGACTATATTACTTGTCCCGATACGTACACTTGCGTTAAGCGTGTGGAAAATCGCTAACAGCAGTATACCTTATAGGTTCACTGCGTCCTTCACTTGAGGGTCGGGCAGTATATGTATATGATTCCATGGACATGTATCCATGATGCGAGTATAGATGCTCATGACAGTATATGATTATATGAACAGACATTCATGTTGTTGATATGACTCTCATTTTTATAAAGTATAGTGGTACAGTGATACGGTGGTACGGTGGTACAGTGACACAGTGGTACAGTGCTACAGTGATACAAAGTACAGTTGGCTCTTATTTTACATGACACGGTTAGATCTGGTATTTGATTTTCATACTTGTCTATGTCATCTTTTGGCCAGTTATGATCTTATTTACTGTACTTTATGTTTACATATTTGGTACATTGTTGTACTGATCCCCCTTCTCCGGGGGCTGCGTTCATGCCCACATGTATAGGTACTCAATTTGATGATCCTCGAGCTTATGATCCTTGCTCAGCTTTTGGGATAGCTCCATTGTTCCGGAGCCTAGTCATTTTGGTATAGGTCTTCCATTATGACTTATGTATATTCAGGAGTACGGTGGGGCCTTGTCCCGTCATAGTTATTGTATACTCTTAGAGGTCTGTAGTCATGTGTGGGTTGGACATGTACAGTTGTAGTTCGTTTGGACTATTCTATGTAAAGTGACGGCCTTGTCGACTTGCATGTTTTATTATACAAGTTTGTTATGTGAGTATGAGTTTTCTTAAGCTTCCGCTGATTATATGTGATGTGTGAGTATAAGGATACCAGGTAGGATATCAGTCGCGGCCCGTCGGCTTGGGGCGTGACAAAGGTGGTATCAGAGCAATTAGTTCTCGGAATGTCTACAGACCGTGTGCAGTAGAGTCTTGGTTATCGGTGTGTTGTGCACCACACCCATAAACAGGAGGCTACAATACATTTATGGCTACAATACATTTATGGCTACAATACATTTATGATTGGTTTCTATTTTCCTTACTCTAAGATCGTGCGATAGAGCTATGTCGTTAGGGTAGTCCCTTTCTAACGTATTATTATGGTTGCAGCTATGCCTCCAAAGAAAGCGACAGCGGCCCGGAATGGAATATATGGACTCTGTATACAGGTTGGTAAGATTATTGTATAGTTGAGATGTGTGAGTATAAGGGTACCCGTGTAGGTACGATCGCGCCCGTCGGCAGGCGTGTGATCTTTGGTCTGATCTGTTGGAGGACGCAGCATTGATCGTAGAAACCAACCACGGGGGCTGGTGTGTCAGTAGCATTCATATCTGGAGTCATGTCTCCCATTTATGTCGCAACGAAATAACAGAAAAATTTAATAAACGGTGAAGATTTTATTTCTTCAAACCGAATCAATTTTGATAGCAACAAATATAATACACAACGGTGAAGATTTTATTTCTTCAAACCGAATCAAAATACTTGAAACGAAATGCAGTAAATTGTATGTTGTATACTTGATGAAGTTTTTATATCTTCAAATCAAACACCCAAATGAGTAGAAAGTTATGAAAACTTTAATCTCAACCGGAATAGAAAATCCGAAGATTTTAGTCTCCAAACGACATACAAATTCGTTACACCGAAACATCAAACATACACGTTTCCTTTCCTTTTTATTTTTACTTTCTGGAAAAACACATTTTTTATTTTCTGGGAAAACACATTTTTTTCTCCTTTTCTTTCCTGACAATGTTCTGTAATCGTTAAACAAGAACAAGTGAACACAAAAATAATTATAAATTCTTTAAGCTTGTCACGCCTGTGTTCAAAATCAGAAAACGAAAAAACCAGAAACTGGAAAAAAGGAATAATGCAGAAAGTAAGAAAAATATACGAGACCACATAATTCACTGTATGTCCTTAAAGAATTTAATCCCCTCACTGTACCCGAGGTTATGGATTACTTCCTCCCAGGATAAAACGGATATACATGTCGCAGGAGTAGCGATACTTCAAACGCCGACGACTTCGACGAACTCAAAGTTGGCAACGAACCACAGTAAGACTCGATAGTTTCATTTGTGAAAGAGAATGCAGAATTTCAATGAAAGAAATTATTTTCAGTGTATTAAAAATGAGACATTGCCTCAATTTATATAGCCTCGAAGGTGCCTGTTCGGAAAGGTTGGTGACTGTTCCGAAAGGTTGGTGACTGAAAAGACTTTGCCTTTTCGGAAAATGAAAAAAATGTTTGGGAAATTTAATTTTTATTCCGCGAAAGAAGATTATCAATCAATCATATCCAAATCCAAATCCAAAGCCGAGTGACAACGACGGCGTGAGAGGAGTCCCTCTTCTCAACCCTTTAAGAGCTAGAGGAAGTGTTTTCTAATATAACCACATAACTTTCCCTTTCTACCATCGATGTGGTACAAAGCTCCTTTTCAAACTTTGCTTTGAACTTCATTTTCCTTTCATTTCATTTTTTCCTCCAATTTTCATTCACACCAACTTAGCTAGCTTTAACCATTAACTAGCTATAAGTTAGGTGGCGATGGCGGGGCAGACCAGGGCGGGTTTGGCGGGGCGGCGGGAGCGGGAGGCGGGAAAATGGCGGGTCGAGGCGGGCCCGGAGAGTGGTCGGGCGGGACCATACCATGTCCCGTCCGATCCGCCCCGCTGGGTAAAGGCCTGGACGGGGCCTGACGGGCGGGCCGGACGGGACTGCGGGTTTTGTTTTTTTTTTTAATTTTTTCACTAAATTAAAAATACTAAATTACTAACAAAGTATAATTTATAGACTTATAGTATTATAATTTATAATTATAGTATTATACTCATATATATAATATATTTATAAAGTATAAACTATAAAGTATAAACTATAAACTATAAAGTATAAAGTTATAAACTAAATAATTAAATTAAACAAAGACAAGAATAGTGTAAAAACATCCCAAATTTGTTTTTGTGCCTTTTATATTATTAATTTCATTGAAATATCAAATATCAAATATACAAGATTCAAAATTACATTGTAGATTGTACTGTATTGTTGTTGAAAAAAATTGCAAAAGAGTGAAAGACATAGAAAAATTTAAAAATTGCAATGAAATAAATTACCAATTTGAAAATACTTTTTCTAATTTCTTTATAATTTCTTGTGGCTCTTCGGTAGGAATTGGTATATCTTGATCAAATTGTTCCACGTCGCTACTCATGCCTTCAGATAAAATGTCGTTGTAGTTGTCGTCATCTTCTTCGTTAATCTCTAGTTGTGATCGCCTCGCCCCGCTCGCTCGTATCCAATCTCTGAATAAGTCCGCCATCTCAGTCGCTCCGCTAATGAGTGTCTGTGCTCTCTATTTGAAATCTGCTGCGAAAAAGCGCTTCGAAGCGATGGCGCAGAATGTTCAAAATATCTCGCCATCATTGAAAGTGTCGGAAATGTCTTCTCATTCGCTCCAATATTTCAGCAAGTCTTCCTTTCCTTCTTGATTCTTCTTGGTAAGGTAAAGTACCGCAAAATAAAAACATCGAACTCGCTAATTTGGTTAGAAGTGCTACCACCGCACATTCTATTTACGAGGCTTTCAATAGAATTAATACTAGGCCTAGCCACGGAAGAAGAAAGTGCTTGTCTTTTAGGTTGTGTTGAAGAAGAAGATGGTACAAAAGTCGGTTGGTTACTAGCACTTTCTTCTTTGGTAATCGATATACTTTTGCATTCATCTTCTACGCTATTCAACACTTCTTCTAGCGTTAGTTCAATAGGTGGCTCAACATTTAAATTTTTGGGAGTTGGAGGTGGTAGTGCGTCCATACATGTATAAATATTTGTAATAAGATTTTTACAACCATCTACTTTAATAGTCGGGTTTAAAAGCAAGACCAATAATATAAATAGGGAATAGGAATAAAATATTTCTTTAATTTCATAAACATTTTTTAATAAATGCAGATATAAGCGGTTTTTCCATATATTCTTTAAGAAGTAAAAATATTATAGCTATATAAAACAACATAGTTGAAATAGTAGGATAATATAAAGTAGAAAATTCTTTTGTTGCTCGTTGAAAATTTTCTAAAAATACAATAAGTTCTCTAATTTTGTCCCAATCATTATCCACAATCATATCATTTGGATTTTGATTATGGCGTTAAAAATAAAGTAATAGGTTTTCTATACTCATAAGCAACAACTAGTTGGTCATATAAAGAATTCCACCTAGTTGGTACTTCTGAATTTTTCTATAAGATAGTCCATAATCGTGACAAATTTTTTATAATCTTTTTTCCGTTGGATTCTATTACTTTTAAAAATAAAGTGTATAGCAAATTGTATTTTTTCAAGAATATCTTGAAAAAGTGAAAGACCATCCTTTACAACTAAGTTATAAATATGACACGCACATTTTATATGAAAATGTTTTGGAAAAGAAGGAGTTAAAACATCTCTTAAAATACTAATAGCTGAATTGTTAGAAGATGCATTATCTAATGTAATACTCATAACTTTATCGGTTATTAAAGTAATGTCGGAGATCGAATAAATATTTTCAAATAAACTCACCGATGTACTACTATCTATATATCTATATGCTAAAATACGTTTTGCATAGACCATTTATAGTCTATCCAATGACATGTTACGCTTAAATAATCATGGCCATAGTACTACGGCTATATCGTAAGTTAGAGCGACTTTGCAATTTAAATGATATAATGCATAACGTAAATCATTGATATTCATGCAAATTTAAATACATCTCTTTTAACGATTGATCTAGGAAAACCTTTATAAGCGAGGATTATACATATCTCTAATATAATGAATAAAACCAGAGATTCGGAAATGAAAAAGGCAAACCCTCCACAAAGAACTAATTTTGCTAGTGCTTCCTATCTTCATGTTTATCGATTTAGAGGCCTCTGACTCCCCGTCATAGGGTTAATTTGACCACTGACTTTCTCCGGGATAGTATGTGAACCTTGTCCCGATTGAGAGGACGCTTGCACCGCTTTTTCAATCATGTATTGGGCATGCAAGGCTTTGTGTTTTTGCAATGTGTGTCTTCCTAAACCCCGTCCCACCATGACCTTGTCCAGCTTTTAAAAGAATAAACATTTTTACAAGTTTTACATACACTACTTGATTAGCTACGTCCTGTCAAAATATTTCCATACAACCGATTTTAATGGTCGTTTCTTGGGACCTCGCCTCATAGTAGGGGATAGGAGGCATTTCACTAGTGGGTGTATCGCCATCTTCATTAGTAGGTGTATCATCAACTAGAGTGTCATCTAAATTAAAATCTTCTTCATTTTCAGATAATCATTTGTGTCTAGATCATATGGTATTTCAGAAACATTTCGGGATCTATAAAATCATCTTGTCTAGGAATAGTTGGAACAGAATACTAGAAGAAGTACCACTTGTCCTTGTTACCACCCCTACTAGAAGAAGTCGACCTTACCCTTACCCAACATGCCTCTTAGTCCTTTCATTTTAATTATGCTAATAAATAGTTAAAGATAATGAAATTAAATGTGCTAAATGAAATAAAGACAAAATAATAATTTAATGAGATAACGAATGTACAAAACGCGACGTAAGTCGACGTGTAATCGAGAGGTTGAAAATTGAAACTTTGCTCGATAGATAATCCTCGAGCTAGTTGCCAACTTCACTCCCAATTCTCAAATTAATATATAGATTGAATATGTAGAGAATGTTGTATAGAATTAGAGATTGATTGAGAGATTAGAGTGTAGAAAGATTTGTGAAAATAATAAGAAGAGTAATGAGGTATTTATAGTTGAAAAATTGGGTTAAAGGGGGTAGGGGTTGGGGAGGAGAGGCGAAAATGGACGTTGTCAACGGCCAAATGTAAAATGGCCGTTGGACAACGGCTATTTCTCGCAGCGGTCGAGGCGGGGCGGGCGGGGTCGGCGGGTCGGGGCGGTGGGCGGGATCGTCTGGCGGGTCGGGCAGGCGGGACCATACCGCCCCGCCCGGTTCGAGCTCCCGTCCGTTTTTTTAAATAACAGCGGTGTCGTGTCGGGGTCGGTGTCGGGTCGGGACCGGGACGGGGTCGGGTCGGCCCGGCCCGGCCCACTGGCCAGCCTTAGCTATAACAAAACATCAGGACGGCAAGGGTGGATTGAATAAAACAAGATCTTTCCACTCTCTCTAATGTACAGGTTTTGAGCAAAATATAACCTATCAAAGAACAGATTAGAGCAAGATTTAATGACGGAGAGCGGAAAGGAAGGAGTGACCATTAGTGAGCTACTATTGGCAAACATAGGCAATGTCTAGAATGAGTGAGGTTTTACTGGATTGTAGAAGAGATTTCTGGAAATTCTTTTTCTTTTTCTGGAGTGACCATTAGTGGAAATTCTTTTTCTTTTTCTTCATCTGTCTGAAATCTTGGAGGGGTATGATGTTCAGCTGAGAGACTAGATTCTTATTTCATGCTTCGTCTCCTACACCATTTCACTGCGCGCCTCTCTTCTTCAAAATTTCAGCCATTGTGTATAATTAGGCAGCCAGCTAAATTGCACTGAAACAAATAAAAATATGAAAGTATTGTTCAGCCATGAGACTATCAAAAGAGAAGTATTTCATGAAGTACTGCCAAATTGGCACAGGGGAATGGAGCTTATTATCATATTTTCCTTTCGGCAATTAGAGCGCTGCATAGGGAATATAACCGTCTGTATTAAGTTCAACCTGGCATGAAACTGTTACCTCTGTTTGTACACTGCCCATTGAACTATAAAAATATTCACCACCACCACTTTTTTCCCCTTTACTAAACAAGTTTCAGTATTGAACATTTACCTCAGAGATCTCTGAAATCAATAAACACGATAACAAGGTGATGTGCAGCAACGACAGAACAGATCAGAAGTAGGAGCCTGACATATAAATTTGCCCAATCTTATTCCACTACGTTGACATATTAAATAACTTCAATTTCAACGACAACTATCTTGGTCATCCAAAATAGAAGGATGATTTACCCGCTATGTCACTTGAATGCTAAATCCATGTGAAAAGCAAATTCAACTATTTCTAAAAGAGGTACTATAGAACTAGAGAGAAATTCTGCTTTCGTTGGTAGATTTGGCTATTTAACAGAGGACAAATAAGCAAAGCAGAAACAAGATCCAAAGTCCAAATAAGTGTAATAGCTACTAGCTACCAAGGGGGATATGAATATAATTAATTCATGGATGAAATGATAATTAGATAAAAATATGATCTCAAAGTTGAAGGAAAAATCAATAATGAAAAGACGGAAGATTTACAGTGAAATGGTATCCAATTGTGAAAGTAATTTAAATGCAAAGTATGTTTATATAAGAGTTGTGCCAAGAGTAACGTACACATGAACATTCTAACAGAGAAAAACAAAAACAATTCAAGTATTGCCCTAGGTAAGTCTACTGCTGTCATAACGTTAGGATTCAATCTTCTGAGACTAATGTATTTTATCTACTACTCCTTCATATGAATTACTTTTTCATGAGTAAATAGGTTAAACGTTCTACACAGTGTTTGCACTATAACTCCCATTACATCTCTCTGTTATAGTCGATTAATTTACTCTAGGTTGTCCTAAAAAATAAGAAAAAAAGGGGACATTTTCCAGTTCAAAAATTGAAGACATTTATATGATGATAGAGATTAAACAAAGAAACAGTACCGAATCGGATGTTCTTTTAAGTCAAGTAACAGATTAAACCATCTGTAGTGCTTTAGCTTGAACGGATTGATCGTGGCTCCGGTAAACGAAGTAAGATTTGTAGAGATATAAAGCGAGAACAGCGATAAGAGTACCAAAGACGTCGGCAACAGCGTCTTTAGTAGATGCACCTGCTGACCTGAAAAACCCAAATTCGTCGGCGACCTCCTTAGCGGCGCCGGCAGCGAGTGAGACAATGGATCCGAAACAGATACTAGTGCGGCGGATGAAAGGGTAGCGAGCTCTTTCCGCTAGAAAAGAGGTAGTGATGGCAATGAAGAAGCAGAAAAGGACGTGGTAAAGCTTATCAGGGGCTATCCAATCATCTTCATCCTCCATTCTTTTTTCTGCAAGGAATTTTGGGAAGGGAAGGGAGAAAATGCGAGGTTTACAAGAGTCAATTTATATTGGTTTTCTCTTCTTTCTTTGTATAAAAAAATATCATATTACGGCCCAATCGAAAAATGGAATGATAACGATGAATTGCTTATATAGACTTACAATTCTCATCCAAAGCTAGCTTTTGGGGTTAGTGACTTATCCTTTTCATCCCAGAGAATGAATCGTCCAAATGCCACAGGGCTAAAGAAAGCTTTTGGGGTTAGTGACTTGATCCTTTTCATCCCAGAGAATGAATCGTCCAAATGCCACAGGGCTAAAGAAAGACAAAACTTGCACGGTGTATATACTTGCTAAAAGCTTCTTTGATGATAATTAATCGGATTCAAATTCACTATCAAAAGGTATAATCTTTATAAGAACGTTTCTCTCTTATTAGCCTTGTGTATCAACTTGGGAAGGCTTTGCAGTTTGTGGAAATTGATTGTACTTAAATGGACCTGCAAACCACCAGCTCACTTTCATTACTTTATAGCATCTGCAATAGGTATGTCCATAAACTTCCGATCGTTGCATAGAATCTAGTAATCACTGATGACAGAAAAGATTAGTCTACGCAAAAAAGTCATTTACAATTAAATGGCTTTGACATCGAGGCACGAATAAGAAACAACCAACGAAAAGGCTATTGAGATCCATGGACGAGATAAAAATGAATATCGTTTTAGGTATCACAACCACTACAATTCTCCCATCATACAAGAAAGTTTAAGTGCTACATTCTCATATGACACTATCACAATAACGATACATGAACATATAGACCCGCTTGAATAGGCTAATTCATCTTGCTGACCAACTCATTGATTTGACCCTCACGATTGCCTGAATCACCCCCGTCCACAAATCGTTTTTTCTTACCCTGCAAAGCCTTTTCTGGCTTGGTGAGAGAAAAGGGACACAGAAAACTAGTGACGTCTTTGAAATGTGGACCAACGTTGGCAATCTCATTCACAACGTCTTCTAAGCATAAAATACCATGTTGACCCAATGCCTGCAAACAGTAAATAGTTACAACACAGGAACTCCCACAAACTATAATAAGATGATAGAGGAAGATGTGCCTTCAGCAACTTGTTAAAAGGGAAAAGAAGGATTCATGGTACCTGTTCAACAACTTCGTTGCTTGTTAAAGGCACTCTCTGGTTGTCAATTTTTCCAGCACCTTTCTTGTAAAGCAGATCCTTGATGCTCTTGAGATTTGGATATCTTCAAAAGAATGAACAAAACCATTAGGACTCTTCTACAGCCCATAGTGTATGACGACGAGGAATACGGAGAACTGCTAAAGCAGTTTCAACTGCAATTTTAATGTTCTACCAACAGGCATGTTTCTAAGTAGAGATAGTGAACCTTAGCTGTAAAAGCAGACCTAGGTGATCCTGGTGTCGCATAACTATATTACTAGCTCCTGATCTCATATGATACACATTACAACTTTCTTCTTTAAGTCTAAGTGTCTTCAAATTGGTAGGATCAGAGAAGGTAGATGTATATTCATTCCGGGATAGCTGAAATTGAAGCGGTTATAGGATCAAAATGTCAAGGGATAACACAGACTTTATTAAGGGTCTCATATTCCTCTTTTTTGACATACATTAATTTAACTATCAAAGACAAAGCAAATATAGATTTAACTACCGATTTGAGGTTGAGTACTTTGAGGATATCCAGTAAAGTGTGTTCATCAAAGTCGTGCAGCAAAATAGCAGAAAATGTTACTTAAACCTACCCATATGTGACATAAGGTTCCACCTTCTGTAAAATTTCCAATCTTCTCGCATCTGCCTTCACAAAGACACCACTGAATATTTTCCGCAGCCTCAAAGAGTACAAAAGCTTTCGTGTCCTTGGATGCATATCACTTTTCCTGAAGTGAATCACAAACATTAGGACCCAAAAGTAAGTTACCTAGCCAAAAAGTAAAAGTATGACAGTAAAGCCAGGAACCAACCCTCCAATGCGTATGACAAAAAGGAGACTGGAATCAGACGTGACAAATGCTTGCCTGGATCTGTTCTTACCCCTTTGTTTCATTTGGACAAGGTCCATCTCCTAAAAATATTTACAACAGCTCAGATTAGAAGAATGTTGAACAAACAATATACCACAATTCATGAATCAAATTATTGCAAGTTGATCTTTAGGTAAGTACAAGGCAAAAGTAGATCCAGAGTATTTGCCTAACCCAAAATAAATAGTTGCAGTCCTGGTCACCTAAATTTGAACATGTAATAAATCTCTCCTTAATACATCTTTGTCTATACTGCTTCGGAAGGTCTTTTACCCTCTTTCTTCTAGCAAATAGCAATTGCACAATCCCTTCAGGTTTCTTTCTAGGAGCATCATTAATTATGTGTTATGGCTATCGGATGCAAGTCTACGTTTTTAGAGACCCCTAGAGAATGCTAACGAGAAGATTTGACCACAATGACTTTCATATCCAGGAAAGACAGAAAGATGCTGGTTACTTGCAAATGACTACCAATGAAATTTGGAGATTTGTTTAGGGACACAAACCAAAGTAAATATCATACATTGAATATATCAAAACTTAACAAATGCACTGCCACTGCACAACAAAAATCCTGATAAAAGATTCCACAACCGATAAAGAAACTCAAAACCAAAGTAAAATGCTGAAGCTAAAGAAAAAAAAAGTAAAGATTGAAGAATTGCTCGATGAAATAAATGGAATGTGTCACACATAAAAAATATCAAAAAAGGATGTGTGCAAGTAGTAATCTTACAGCAGGTATATGATGAAGGGAAAATGCTGAAATCCCATTTGAACAAAAGATACAATTCAGACAATTCATAGATATACATACCTTATCCCTATACTCTCGAATAAACTGCTCAGGCTTCTTAATAGCAAAATTATCAGATTTATGTTTCTTGACTTTCTGCTCTAGCTGGAGTTTTCTTCTGATTGCCCATTCTTCGTTGTTTTTTCTCTTCTTTAGAATAACTTCGGGTATATAATTTAGAGCCTGTGGAACCTCCTCTGCCATTGTTAGATATCTCTGCCAGAAGAAATGGGAAAACTTTGTCAGGAGTATTAGATATATGGACTATCAATGTTCTCAAACACAGAGTTTAACTCGATTTAGATGTTGAAAAGAATTAGTTGATCTCAAATGCTTGAAATCATAATAAATGTCAAAAAATGAAACAAATATTGTTAAGACTGAAATCAAAGGTCTGAACAGAATGATTGGAAAACGACTTGAATTTTATAAATTTTATTCCATGAAATGTAAACTTGCAACATTGAGATAAATATTTTATGTTCTCTGATTGTATTGGCAGGCATGTCCACAGCATTGATTAGTAGGAACACTCAAAGGTAGGCTAACCATCCAACATCCGAAGCAATTATCATATGGGAAACAAGCACGAGAGCAAATTAAACAGTAAAAACAACAAAGTACCAGTAGCCAATGCTCACATATAATACGTATTCTATCAGTAACCTCAGTACGAAATTAGTTTGTGTTTTGGAGGGAACGAGAAATAGATATACATGGAGAGCCACAAATAAAGAAGAAAGGAGACTTACAAATGGATAATACCGACAAGTTGGTCGCCGGAGAGAAGTAAGTTCGCAGACGAGGTACGGTGGTGACAGAGGCTTAGGGTTTTGGATTCTGGGCTGGTATGTAGGAGAGTATTATTGGCGATTAGAGAAATAACCAGCCTAAGTTGATGGGCCGGATCCATATGAAATTGGGCCCTCATGAAATTTATTGGACAAAATGGGTAAATAGCCGCTTTTCAGGGCCATTTCTTTGCACGGATTTCCTTCAAAGGCACTCGTTTTAATTTTGTCCCTCAAATTTAGAATCTTTAATTTTTGTCTTTCTTTTAAAAATAATTCGAAACTTTTGGTTCGAATACTTGCTCAATCAAAAAAATTTAAAAAAAATAACGCAAAGTAGAGTTTGGATTTGCAAGACATATATTGCATCATGCCTGAAGGCAAACTCTGTGTTAAGACAAACATTATTTTATAAGGTATAATTTACAGGTAAACTCTGTCTTAAGGGATAGTTTACATACAAACTTTGTCTTAATGTATAGTTTGGAGGCAAACTCTATCTTACGAATTCAGATTATATCTTGTGATTTTTTTTTAAAAAAAACATTAATTGAGTGGGGTTCAAACTCGGAACCTATAAATTTTTAGGCAAAAGATAAATATTTAAAAAATTCAATTTGATGAGCAAAAATTAAAGACCACCCCAAGGCATTCGTGTGAATTGTCCTTTCAGACTAGCGAAGAGGAATTTTAGGCCTCGTTTGTTTCATTAAGAATATAATAAGATTTATGATATGATTAGGAAGCAATTTGCATGCTCCTATTTTGGGGTGGTTTTAATTTTTTCCCCTCAAATCGTAAGCCTTTAATTTTTTTTCTTCGGTACTTTAATATCAAAATAAGTGATCGAAAATATTTTTGATCTAAAAAAAAAAAGAAATCCGGCATACCCTTAATCCCTTATATATGATCTAATTTCGCAAGGCAACTAGAAAACTTTATTTTGTCGGACAAAGTTTTTATGAAACTTTGCCTTGTCTGACATAAGTTTTGTGGAATTACGTTATCCGGCATGTCTTTATTTCTACAGAACTTATGCCAGATAAGACAGAACTTATTTCGGACAAGGCAAAGTCTCTATAAACTTATGTTGAGCGAATTAGTTACCACACAACTTATGTCATATAACTTCATTTCTACGGAACTTATGTCGGACAAGGCAAAATTTCATAGAAACTTTGCCCGACTTATGGAACTCTACTTTGCAAAATTTATTTTTTAAAACTCTATTGGGGATCGAACCCAAAATCTATAATTTCGTAAATCGGCGGAATAAGGGTACTTTGACCCTTAAATGAGAAGCACAAGCAAAAAATAAAGACAATTCCATGAAGGACTACACGCGGAAAAAAATGACGTTTAAAATGTAGTCTCTAAATCTGAACACTAAATAGTAAGACTTTTGAATATACATAATGTATTTATTTAAAGAGTAATTAATATTTAGCCACTTCATAATAAGTTGGACAAAAGTACCTTTAAACTAAACACGAAAAACCTATGTTGCTTAATCAATTTGAACCACATGCATTATTCATGGAGTTTGTACTCAAGTACTTTTTAAGTTTGTGAATTGTACAGTTAAAAATACAAGAATTATGTTTTTGAGTTCGATCTCAAGGAAGAAGTCCTTAAATTTGTAGTTTTATAATTGGGAACTCAAGAATTTTGTCTATGGATTTGAACTCTAACACAATACTTATCAAAGTGATAATTCAATGAAAGTCAAACTCAACTAAAATTTTTTGAATTCATGATTTTATAGTTAAAAACTTAAGGATTCAGTCCTTGAGCTCGAACTTATCACATTATGCTAAAGTTCTTTTTGTCAAAATTTGAAATTTTAATATCCTATGTTGAGCATTTTCTATATTTCACTTAAGGATATTTATATGTAGATTTTATCTTGACCTTAAAAAATAATCTCAATTGGCTTTGAATTAGACAGATCTGAAGGATCTTCTTGCATGGACTTGACTTGCTTTGATGATGGGCGGGCATATCTTTTCTTCACATAGGTTTTTTTTATAGTATTTGGGATAACGCACTAGGTTGAGCGATGATTTTTTAAATGGAAAAATAATATGGTGTGACCACCAATAAAAAGAAAAGACCCCGAAAAGCCTCATTTTAAGTAAATAACCCGAAATAACATTTAAGTCCAAAATAAATCAAACCCTACTTATCACTTTCTACTCTTTTTCTTTCCCCTGACGACCACCAGATATATCGAGCTACTGCCTTCTAAAATGCAGGTCCCCATGGCCCTTATGTGCTCTTTTGTTTTCCTCATATTAATTCTTTTTCCTATTCATTGATATGATGAAAGAGTGTTGAGCATTATTTGTCACTGGTATGCAGAGCCGTCCCGGTCGAGGCGGCGTCGCCGCACAGGGCCCCGGCCGGCGGGCCTCCGACCCATAATTTTTCTTTTTTCTTTTATTGATTTTAAATATTAAGATATGTATTAAAAACGATTTTAATCTTATCAGTGAGAGTCGTAGCCTATTGGTTGAGGGCTCCCTTCAAAAGTCTTTCCCTAGTGAAAAGTCGTGTATTTGAATCCAATGAGCAGTGAAAAACTTTTTTTAAACGCAAAATTAGACTTGGCACCAAGTCCCAAACAGTCGTCCCCCTCTTTAAACAATTAGTTAATTTTAATTTTTTATGTGAATAAAAAGTGTCTCTTTTTGTTTGCACCGGACCCTTAAAAGTATAGAAACGATCCTGCTTGTATGCTTAACGTATACGTATGAAGTGAATGCTATATATATATATGGATATTTTATGTTTAATCATTCGAAATATAATAAGATTAGCTACTACACATATTTGCATCAAATTGATATTTACAGCTCCTATCGAATATATAAGTACCTATAAAGTTGAGAATATGTAGCATAACTTCACGAGAGCTGAACAAAAAAGTAAAAGCCAGCTTCTCCATTTCTATCGGAGCTCCGGTGCCACCGTCGACCTCTTATCCGAAAAAAAGATACTACTTGGACCACCTCCTTAGTTTCTCGTAAACTACTAAAAAGGAGTTTCGTCTTATATTCGGACTTTCATTGGAAGCTTCCGATCAGTTGCAACAACTATAAATGTATCAAGCTGTTGAACCACACTATGAAAGTTTGGGAAAGGGTCGTGGAGATGAAGGTGGGAAAATACGTGTCTATTTTTTAGAGAATCAATTTGGATTCATGCCGAGACATTCGACTACCGAAGTCATTCATCTTATTAAGAGGTTGGTGGAGCAGTATAGAGAGGGGAAGAAATATTTACATATGGTTTTCATCGACCTCGAGAAGGCATATGATAAAGTCCCTATGGAGGTTATATGGAGATGTTTGGAGGTTAAAGGTGTACTTGTGGCGTACACTGGGGCTATCAAGGATATGTATGATGGAGCCAAGACTAGGGTACGATCAGTATGAGGAGACTCGGAGCACTTTTCAGTGACGATGAGATTGCACCAGGGATCATCTCTTAGCCCATTCCTATTTGCCTTGGTCATGGACGGACTGACGCGACAAATCAAAGAGCAAGTATCATGGTGTATGTTATTCGCAGACGACATTGAAGTCTAACGGTTCAAGTTGAGTAGGACCAAGACAAAATATTTTGAGTGTAAGTTCAGCAACGAGAGCGATCCTGAGACAGATGTGTAGGTGAGGCTTGGTACTCAGGTCATTTCGAAGAAAGAAACCTTCAAATACCTAGGTTATTATCTAGGGGAATGTAGCGATTGATGACGATGACACACATCGTATTGGGGCAGAGTGGATGAAATGGAGGCTCGCATCTGGAGTCTTGTGCGATAAAAAAATGTCAACTAAATTTAAAGATAAAGTTCTATAGGGCGGTGGTTAGACCAACTATGTTGTATGGGACAGAGTGTTGGCCAGTCAAGACTTCACACATACAAAATATGAGAGTTGCGGAGATGATGATACTGAGATGGATGTGTGGGCATACAAGGAGAGATAAGATTAGGAATGATGATATCCGGGATAAAGTGAGAGTGACCTCGGTGGAGAATAATATGCGGGAAGCGAGGTTGAGATGGTTCGGGCATGTGCAGATGAGAGACACAGATGCCCCAATGCGGAGGTGTGAGAGGTTGACTATGGACCGGTTCATGAGGGGTGAGATAGGCCAAATAAGTATTGGGGAGAGGTGATTAAACGTGATATGACGCATGTGCAACTTACTGATGACATGACTTTAGATAGGGGGTTGTGGATGACACAAATTAGGGTAGAAGGGTAGTAGGTAGTCGAGCGTAGTCCTTTTTACACTTACAAAATGACAGTGTAGTGTTATTAATGTAGGTTCGATTAGTTTGTCACACTTATAGGTGCATTATTGCTCTTTAGTACTATGTAGTTTGATTTCTGCTGCTATGTGTTCTTTAGTGTAATTTATTTATCTTTTTAGTCGTGTTAGCTACCGCTTCGTGTTAGCTACCGCTTTATGTTGTTAGAATGCGCTACCATTGCGTATTTGATTTTTACTATCTGCATGTCCACATTGCTTTAATTTCTCGTCTGAGTCTGACTGTTTCTCATACTTTGCTTGTTTTTCTTGCTTTGCCTGATTATGCTCCCCGAAAACAATCGTTTTACCTACCAAAGTGGAGATGAGGTCTGTGTACATTCTACCTTTTCAAACCCCACATTGTGAAATTTCAATGAATATATTATTGTTGTAGTAGTAGTATTGTGCCTTAAGCTTCACTTTGATAATTATGAGGTAATTTATTGTGTTTACAATCCTGGTACAAATCCATACACCAATATTCCACACTTGAATATTAAATGATGAAGAAATTCTTCCAATGAATTTAGCTTTTATAATATGTGTATATTAATTATATATGTATAATTAGTGAGTTTATGTTGATTATACATTTATTATACACACATTATCTAATAACAACACATTTTTTACATATATTGTAGTGATATATATTTTATATAATAATAATAATACAGTTTTATATGTATGATACATTCTCTATATACATATAATAATAATATATTTTATATACAATAATAATACGATTGAAAAAATACGATGAAATTAGTTGAAAAATAAAGTTATTTTAAAAAGACTACAAATTATATTTTAAACTTCTTAGGCCATAATTTCACGGGATTATCCTAATTGGGGCTAAATATTCATAGTCCGTCCCAAAAGTGGCCAAATTCATTGGGAACATGACTCGTTACAGCCCAATATAATAGAGCAGCTGAGATAAAAAGGAAGAATGGTTGAAGACTAAAAGATTGTTAAACCCTTGACTTCCCTTTGGGAACTTGGTATTCATCCATGGCAATGGCTCGTCGCTTAGTTAGACCTTTAGGAGGAATGGCCAAAAGGGTTTTGCTTCAGCAGCAACCCCAACCAGTGATCTTCAATTTGACTAGAAATTACATATCGGAGATGCGTAGGGAAGCATTTGAAGAAAACATTCTCAGACTCCTCCGCTACGAAATTCGCTACGAACTTGAACGTTCTCCTCCCTCTCAGGTACACACTTAACTCATTCTATGAGGTAATTGCTTGTATTAAAGAGATATTCTAATTATTTCGAAACAAGACCATTGGTTTTTCTGATGCAAATTAATATTTTCACTCTGCTGAACTACTAATATTTTGTATAAAATTTGGTAACTGGGTGGGCCATTGAGAAACTGACTCATGTGCCTGCTACTACAGTTATGCCTCAATCCGTAGCAAGTTGAATCATTTATATGTGTCCTGAACATACATTAGGCTAACAAAAAAAAATAGTGTAATCCCACAAGTGAGGTCCGGGGAGGGTCGAGTGTAATACATTAGGCTCAGGGGTCTAGCGGATTAGTGCCTTTTGTTTATTTCAGATAGTCCCATATAAGAGGCGAATCTAGGATTTTTAAGACATGGGTGCACCACTAAAAGATGAGAAAAAAGAAAGTGCTAAGTGGGAACCTATCCCTGATCCTTTGGCTAAATAACTCATCATTCAACCAATGCACCATTCGGCCCTGTTGGAGCATGGATGTCAGGCAATAATATTAGGTCAATTCTACAAAATATGTACATTTTTACTTAATTTTCGGAATTACCATGGGTTCACGCTCCCCGTTTTTAACATAAATTCGCCCCTGGTCCCGTTTGCCAATGTTTGAGCAGGCAATTGAATCTTATAATTTATTAGGGCTTGCTGATTAGAATTGGGATGCAATCAACACCTTCTGATTTTTAGAAGTCTTCCTAGCTACTGAAACGACTTTTCTTTCTCTGCTCATCGATAGCGTCGGCACCGCACCGGCGCTCCGGTCAGCGTCATCCCGACGCTCCCCATCTGCTCTTTCTCTCTCCTAGGGTTACAAGAACCGTCAGTTTCTGGGTCTTTTTTTCCTGGAAATCACATTCTTTGCAGGTACCAGCGTCAGTTTTACGATGGTAACTTTTCTGTCATCGATATAGACCGGCGGCTTAGGCAACAACAGTCCGGCGAACAAATTCCAACCCAGGTTGTATCTTCTATTCTTCGCACAGTATCGGGCGTATCCAGGTTCTGCAACACTCCCTTTTTTCCCTTAGTATTACACCTGAGACAAGAGTAACCTTCTTTTAACCCTCTTGATCTGATCTTTTTCATTTTTCATTTTTTAACCTCATTTTAGTTGCATTTTATTATATTTTGTTTCTACTCTTTGGATTTTGTTTGGAGTTCGATTGGATCTACTTGCCTCTAGATTCTTGTCAACTTGTGCTTTTAATTGGATCCCTTCATGTGTTAGGGTAAACGTTTGAGTAATCTAGTATTTTATATTTGCTTTAATGGCTCGATAATGCGGATGGTATCAGGTCATGTTTCGGCTCTGACGGCGCGGTTGCGGGGTAAAGGGAGATGCTAGGTTGATAATAGGGTCCTCGAACATTGAGACTTTAACGGGGAAGTCCATACAACTAGTTAAGATTCTTAAGAAAATGAGGATTAATATAGCCTGTGTTCAGGAGACCAAATGGGTAGGACCTAAGGCTAAGGATGTGCACGGGTATAAGTTATGGTTCTCGGGTAGGTCGAGGTATAGGAGCGGGGTAGGCATTTTAGTAGACAGCGAGCTAAGGAATTAAGTGGTAGAGGTTAGGAAGGTCAATGATAGGATGATGACGATTAAGTTGAAGGGTGCACTATGAACATTATTAGCGTTTACGCGCCGTAGGAAGGTTTGGACGAGGAGGAGAAGAGACACTTTTGGGAGGATTTAAACGAGGTGATGGGAGGTATACCACCCACTGAGAAGTTTTGTAGGAGGAGATTTTAATGGACATACCGGGTCATTTTCGGGGTTATGACGACGTGCATGGAGGCTTTGGACTCGGAGACAGAAATGGGGGAGGCGTCTCGCTTTTGGAGTTCGCTAAAATCTTGTGGGATGGTGATAGCCAATTCGAGGTTTCTGAAGAAGGAGCAGCACTTGGTGACTTCCGTAGTTTGGTGGTTAAGACTCAGATAGACTTTTTGCTCTTAGGAATGTTGACAAAGGTCTTTGTAAAGACTGCAAGGTTATTCCGATGAATGATCTTACAATCCAACATAAGCTTTTGGTGATGGATTTGGAGATCAAGATGGAGTAGAAGAAGAGGGTTATGTATGACAAATTAATAATCAAATGGGGAGTTTGACCATGACTAGTGCAAAGAAGATGAGGGAGAGGTTGATGGTCAAGGGGGCTTGGAGAGTAGTGGGGATGCGACCGGTATGTGGGACAAGACGGCCAGGTGCATTCGGGAGGTAGCTCGAGAAGTGCTCGGGACTCATGGTAATCAGGCGCGGCATCGCGGATCAGTGGTGGAATGGTAAAGTTCAAGAGAAGGTGGAAGCGAAGAAAGCGGCGTATGCGAAATTGGTAGAAAGCGAGGATGAGGTTGGGAAGTGGACGAATAGAGAATTGTATAAGATGGAGAGGAATGATGCAAAACTTACAGTTATGGTGGCGAAAACGACGATTTTTGACGCCTGTATGTGGAATTAGAGGAGAAAAACAAGGATAAGAAATTGTACAGACTAGCCAAGGCGAGTGAGAGGAGGGCCCGTGACTTGGATCACGTGAGGTTTATCAATAACTAGAACGACAAAGTACTGATGGAGGATGTGCATATTAGGCGGAGTTGATAGTCGTACTTCCATAAACTCTTGAACGAAAAAGGAGATAGAGACATTGTGCTGTGAGATCTGGAGCAATCTGATAGGTATAAGAATTTTGGGTATTGTAGAAGCATTAAGGTTGGGTAGATTAAGGGTGTTGTTCGCAGGATGCACATGGGAAGAGCGACCGAGCCTGACGAGATCCCAGTTGAATTTTGGAAGAATGCAGGCAGGACAGGTTTGGAGTGGATTTTTAAGACGGTAAGAATGTCCGATGAATGGAGATGTAGTACAATGATTCTCTTGTACAAAAACAAAGATAATATCCAAAGTTGCAACAACTACATGGTATCAAGCTGCTGAGCCACACTATGAAAGTTTGGGAAATAGTCGTGGAGATGAGTGTGAGGAGAGACGTGCCTATTTCTGAAAACCAGATTGGATTCATGTTGGGGCGTTCGACTACTGAAGTTATTCATCTTATTAGGAGGTTGGTGGAGTTGTATAGGGAGAGAAAAAGAGATTTACATATGGTTTTCATCGACCTCGAGGAGGCGTACGACAAAGTCCCTAGAGAGGTTTTATGGAGATGTTTGGAGGTTAGAAGTGTACCTGTGACGTACGCTAGGGCGATCAAGAATATGTATAATGGAGCCAAGACTAGGGACGGACATTAGGAGGTTACTTGGAGCACTTTTCAGTGATGATGGAGCTGCAGCAGTGATCAGTTCTTAGCCCATTCTTATTTGCTTTGGTTATGGACGAACCGACGCGACAAATTCTAGGGGAGGTGTCATGGTGTATGTTATTCGCAGACGACACAGTCCTGATTAGACTCACATCGGAGTGAACACCAAGCTGGAGGTTTGGAGACAGACTCCGGAGTCTAAAGGGTTCACATTGAGTAGGACCAAGACATAATATTTAGAGTGCAAGTTCAGCAACGAGAACAATCATGAGACAGACATGGAGGGTGAGGCTTGGTACTCAGGTCATTCAAAAAAAAACTTCAAGTACCTCGGGTTATTATTCAAGGAAATGGAGAGATTGACGACGATGTTACACATCGTATTGTGGCAGGGTGGATGAAATAGTGGCTCGCATCTGAAGACTTGTGCGATAAAAAGTGTCACCAAAACTTAAAGGCAAGTTCTATAGGGTGGTGGTTAGACCGACTGTTGTATGGGGCGGAGTGTTGACCAGTCAAGATTTTACACATCCAAAAGATGAAAGTTGCGGAGATGAGGATGCTGAGATGGATGTGTGGGCATACAAAGAGAGATAAGATTAGAAATGATGATATCTGAGACAGTGGGAGTGGCCTTGGGGGAAGATAAGATGCGGGAAGCGAGGTTAAGATGGTTCGGACATGTGTAGAGGAGAGACAAAGATGCCCAATACGGAGATGTGAGAGGTTGACTATGGACGGGTTCAAGAGGGGGTAGAGGCAGGCCGAAGAAATATTGGGGAAAGGTAATTAGACGGGATATGACACATGTGCAACTTACTGAGGACATGACCTTAGATAGGGGTTGTGGAGGACACGAATTAGGGTAGAAGGGTAGTAGGTAGTCGAGCATAGTCCTACTTACGCTCACAAAATGATAGTTGTAGTGTTATTACTGTCGGGCGATTAGCCTATCACACTTATAGGATCAATATTGCTTTATATTCCTTTTTCTGCTGCTATGTGTTCTTTAGTGTACTTTGTTTATCTTATATATTTGCGTTAGCTTTTTCTTCCTTTTGTCAGAATGTGCTACCATGGTGTATTCGATTTTGTTATCAGCATGCTCATACTGCTTTAATTTTTTGTATAAGTTTGACTGTTTCTCTTGCTTTGCTTTGCTTGCTTTTGATTATGCTTTATCTTGAGCGAAGAGTCTCCCGGAAACAGCCGGCCGCTCTACCTACTAAGGTAGAGGTAAGATCTGCGTACACTCTACCCTCCCCAGACCTCACGTGGGATTTTACTGGGTATGTTGTTGTTGTTGTTGATTAGAATTGGCATAGGTATTTCATATAATACCCTCTTAACCATGGAAAATGATGAACCTTGTCAAACCCCATGGTTTCTCTTCTTTTTTTTCCCTCCATGTTTAGGCTGAAATTTGATCATCCATTTTCTTAAGGTATGACTGGTATATGGGAAAGCCTGATAGAATTTCACTCTTTCTTAAAGTAGGATTGGGCTTTTTGTTGTGCAGATTGTTGGAAGAAAACTAGTAGGAGAAGAGTAAATTGTATTAATGAACTTTGTATCCAAAGCAGTGATCTCTTCCACACCATAGATAGGATAAACCGATTATCTGAACCAAAACGAGAATGTTCATTAACTCTTGAAATTAAGACAAGGACAAGAAAATCTTAGATTTTACTTGTTTGCTAAAAGTAATAAATGAAGAGTCTTGAACTTTTGTTTCACATTGGATGTGTTTGATAGTAAAGTAATGTCATCATGTGATTTGAAGCATTCAAGACATTTAAATAGTAAAGTATGTATATATATAACAGAATTCGTGCTTACAATCAGGTTTAAATGTTGCTCACGTAGCTACCACACCCTGATTTCTAATAAAATCTATAAACGTTACAAAATATACTGTAGTAGTTAACTTTGAAAATGCTAAACCAGAAATTTGTAAAGCTACAGAGATGTGTATTCTTGGCTGATACATGTAATGTGGACTGACTTTAACTAGTACAATAATTATCTTGTATCTGCTTCATCTCTATTCTCTGATGTATGGATGCAACACGTAGTATATCTATTCCAAGTTATTTGTGTTGCAGAAGGTAATTTTTTAACTATTTTAGTATTGATTATTTGGCTAGTTGTTGACTTATGTGTTCATACATTGAATAGTGTGATTCAGCAATGCCCCTACTGCTAATTATTGCAATTACTTGCAGCCAATCGCGGAATTTGATTCATTTCTCATTGATGAAAGGCCTGGAGAGCAATGGATTAAATTAAACAAGAAATTTGGGGAGAATGAAGAGATTAGAGTTGAAGTTACCATGTTTGATGCATCTGTTCCTGTAAAAAAAGGTGGTGATGTATCTGCAGCAGATGACGTGCAACTTCACATAACTATGATTGCCAATGTTCTCAAAGGCGAAAGCAATGATGTTCTCGAGTTTGTTTGTTCTGCATGGCCAAACAGCGTTGAGATCCGTAAAGTTTACATGCGTGGGCAGAAAGGCATAGTGGATCAGCCTTATGTAGGACCTGCATTTAAGTATGTATCTCTGATTTAATTTCATATTCTCCATCTAGATTGCTAAAAATTTCTTAGTTAGAATTTTTATGCTGAGTTTGCTTATGTGTTTGGTGTAAAAACTTCAGGAGTAGGAAATGTGTGAAACTGAATATTCTAAAATTTCCTCAACTCTTGTACTACCATGGTTTTGAATCATTTCCGTACTTGTTTTAAATATGAATAATTGAATTTGAAACTTTGCAAGAAGTCATTATTTAGTTCGGATAGGTTTTCTGTTGGTGATAGTACTCCAATTCTTCATGTATATTCTCTTTCTGTTTGCTTTTCCTGTGCAACTGATGGACTCCCATTGCTAGCATTTGCAGTTCAACTGATAGTTTGACTTGTCTTTCTTTTTCAACTTGTAATTTACAGGGAATTGGATGATGAACTGCAGAATTGTCTTTATGATTTCCTAGAGACTAGGGGAATAAACGATGGACTTTGTGTATTCTTACATCAATATATGAAGAACAAAGATAAACTTGAATTTATTCGCTGGATGGAAAAGGCCAAATCGTTCATAGAGAGGAAATAGAGATGAGATATGCATTTCTCCTGCCAGTGTTGCCTTGCTAACTTGCTTGCGGACCATGCTTTGGATGTCATTACTTGGGGAAAATTATACCTGCAGGTTTTAGAGTGAGAAAGAAACACTTTTCAGCTCAATTAGATTTGCCTCTGATGTAGGATCTCGTGCAAACTTCTCTACCCCACAAAGGGTCTATCATAAACAACTTCTCTACCCCACAAAGGTAAGGTCTGCGTACACCCACCCTCCCCAGATCCCACTTGTGGGAATATACTGGGTATGATGTTGTTATTGTAGTTGCATGTCCTCATAGGGGCTTTGTTTCTTACTGTTCAAAACCAGCTATTTAAAGGTAAATTATATTTGGCTACACCATCTTATTTTCTTTGTTTGCCCTTTTCTTTTCTTTTTAAAATCATTTTGCTTCGATTCTAAATTTCTTGCTGTAAACTCTTTCGCGTTTTATGCTGCAGTTGCTGAACATCTCGAATCATTCTTTGTTATGCAGCTTAAGTGCTTCCTTCCAGCTGTCCTCCAACTTAACTGACTGTTAGTAACTTCGTATAACCAAGATACTTTTTAACTTTTGTTGGTGTTAGATGTCGGCATTAACTTAAGATGCATTAATATATATTAGCTGAATTTTCGCTGATATTCATCTAGTCAGATCGACTATCTTTTCCTTAATTGGGAATATTAGGTATGTTACATTACATTTGTCTGCATGTGACCTTTGATTTGATGCTTGGTTTAAGTGGACTCTTGCACTCCTGTTTGCATGTGTGTTTGTGAAATAATGTCGCAAGTATTCACAATTTCTCTGTCTAACTCAACTCTCTTTTCTCAGAGTTATTGTCGAAAACAAACACCATTGTGCTCTATTTCTACATGTGATAGTTCTCACTGTTTAGCTACATCCATTCACTATAATTCCACAGCTGTTGTACTTTTTTGATGATCTAAGCTATATCCAGTAATGGGGAAGAGGGCATTGGTCTTCTAGATCAATTATTGCCCGGGTAGTATGCTTGTTCCTACATACATCAATTTTCTACCACTACCTGTACCTTTGATGTATGTTGTGAATTTAATGGTTTGAAATGGTCAAACCCCCGAAAAAGCGGAAACTTCTATTGCATTATGACGAACTGTGAGTCTGAATCTGATGAAATTATCTTTTTGTTGTGCTATATTGATGGTTGAATTGAGTAGTCCAACGTTGTTAGTATCCTAGTCTAAATATAATCTTCATGGGTGGGATTTGCTTTAGGAGTCGAAAGCAACATGTGAGACAATGAGTAGCATTATGGGTCATACCACATTTGCTGGTTTGTGTTGGATACATTAGATTATTTAAGCATACAGATAAAACTAGCTGTTTCTATCAGGAAGGCACATGGAAAGGGGAAATAGAGTTATTTCTTCAATAGTTTCTTAACCAACCAAGGAAGAAGAGTTGCTGTTTGCTTGCTACTACTTCGTGCCCGTTTGGTTGACCTTATAAGAAGCTCATAAGTGATTATTTTTTAAAATAAATACTTGTGGAAATTTTTAGATGTGTTTGGTTGAAAAAGAAGTAGAGCTTATGGGGTGCCATAAGCACTTATTCCATATGCTCAAAATTTGGGCTTATGAGTTTGTAACAACTTTTTTGTTTTTTATACAAAATCACTTTTTTTATTGGCAGTCAAATACCTAACAATTTTTTTTATAAAAACTCTACTTGAAAAGGTCCAGCTTTACAGGCCTTCTTGTCCTTTGATTATTTAGTATTACCTTTTCTCTGACCTCTTAGCATTAGGGGTGCACAAAGGGTTAGGACCGGACTGACCAACAAGAGAATTGTCCGATCAAGACCGGACCGAACTTCTGGTCCGGTATTTTTTGGCATGGTCCGGCTTCGGACCGAATGGATCGAATTTGCCCCCGCCTGGGCCCCCAAATTTCACCACCAACCCTCAAATTCACCAAATTTCACCCCCACCAAGAAGCCCCCGCCACTCTCCCGCCACCGGACGTATTGACAAATCAAATATAGGTTGTAAATTGATCAAACTTTATATGTTCATAAATTTGCGCTCGGACGTCTGTTTTAACTAAATTTTTTTTGATTTCGCGTATTTTTCGAGATTTAATAATCCCAAACCGACTAAAGTCCGCTTGCTTCACCGGATTTCTCCAAAAACGTCCATATTGCCCCTCAATTTCTCTTTTCCCCCAAATCGTTACGTTTTTCCCATTTTCAAATCTAAATATCTCGCGATGTACAATAGATTTCAACGTAAAAGTTTCGTGGCACCGCGTCCGAGAATGTCAATTTCAGTATTGGAAATTTAATTTTTTTTTTAAAAAATCTGCTCCTAACCCAATTCTAATTATATAATATTATATATTAGAAATTTTGAAAATTAGGAATTATATATATTAGGAATTTAGAAAATTATAAATTATATATATTATATATATTATGAATTATATATATTATATATATTATTAAAAAATATATATATATTTTTGATCCGGACCGAACCTGGACCGGACCGAAAACCGAATTCTTAAAAAACAGGGACCGAAGACCGGACCGAATTTCTCGGTCCGGTTTGGTCCGGTCCGATTTTTCAGTCCGGACCGAATTTTGTTCAGCCCTACTTAGCATACGTTATTTAGGTATCTTGTCCTCCATCAGAGGAGTGTTTTTTTTAAAACTTAGAGGAAAGGTCCAGTGCAATTTCCTTCACTGTTTATGCATAGTTAGCATAGAAATACTACTTACATAGTCCTTGACAAAATGAGTGTCCACCATAAAAAAACAAAGCAAAAAAAAAACTGAAAATAAAAATCAAATTAGAAATAAGAATAGATAAATTGATATTAACAGTACGCCAGTCTGCGGCAACGGCGCCAAAAACTTGGTGCGGTATTTCTAGATGCTCACGCAAGTGTACGTATCGTTCAAGTAATAAAGATCTGTAAGACCGAGTTTATCGTCCACAGAGACTGATTTATTAAGTACCGATTATCTATCTTATGGTATCTATTTGGTTGACGTTCTTTAGTTTGAGAATTATAACTAAGAATTATGACTAATTGCATGAAATAAACTAAAGATTATTACCCTTTGAGTTTATAACAGTTATGAAGGAAAAAAGGTTTCAATCTCCTCAACTATCCACTCTTTCACGTGTTAATGTAATCTAATGTTTCTTCTTTTAATTAAGATAACATGTTAACTAATCTGTCATTATATTTCGGTTAGGACATATAAGAGCTCAACCTAATGCAGATTTTTTTTATATTTCTATGATAAGTTTTACCACACATGAGGATTAAGAATAATAACCTTTAAATATTACACAAATATCGGGGTACTTTCGTCCACGATTTTAACCTATGTCTAGACAATTACAGCATATTCAAATCTCACATTTCAGACTTTTGATTTGAAATCATATAAGTGATGACAATTAATAACTAGTTAATTATCAATCAATCATAACAATATTGAATAGATCTTAATATGATGAAGAAAAAATCAATAATCAATGCATTAACTATATGAAAGAGCTTCAAGAAGATTCGATGGAAACCCTACTAAAGAATTTAGCTCCTAAACATTGTCATGTCGAGAACTAAATTACAATCCAACATAAACTGAAATAAAGTAAAGGAAAGAAAATAACTTGAACAATAAGATGTCTCCATTGTAGCTAGTAGCCGTCGTTCTCCTCTCCAAAAGTAGTATATCTAACAATGACAGGGTTTAAGGTATTTATATCTGAGAAAAACCTTGCTACAGACCCTTTTATCCTTGTCCAATTTCGACCCAACTTTTCTGAAATTACGCGTAGGCACCGCGGTGCTAATTCCTCACGAAATAACTGGAGCTTACTGGAAACATGGCACCGCGGTGCCTCAAGCCTGGACCGCGGTGCCTTCGACGGTGTTTCGCCGCATTTTCTCGAAATTTTACGCCGCGACGCTAATTCACTGACCGCGTTCTTCCGTAATCACGCAGTTATTTGGCCAAAGACCGCGCCTCTGTGATTCTCGTCCGATTCCGCCTGATTTGTTTTATTCTTCGTGACACTCCTTAGGCTTCATTCCTTGGGATGTGCTTGTGCAAGTTTCATCTCAATTAAGCTCAATTTGGCCTCAAAAGCAGCATTATCTCCTTTATAACCGCTGTGACACAAAAATGAAAGA
This sequence comes from Przewalskia tangutica, assembly GCA_029844215.1. Lineage (NCBI taxonomy): Eukaryota > Viridiplantae > Streptophyta > Magnoliopsida > Solanales > Solanaceae > Przewalskia > Przewalskia tangutica. The sequence continues at coordinate 11,630,590 of CM056734.1, forward strand.
AAAACAACCTAACACTACACTAAACACAAAATAAAATAGTAAAATGCTAACTAAAAATGACTCAAAAGAGTGTATAAAATACACTCAACAGTTTCAAATAGGAGAGCACAAACATTCATTGACGGGAGATAACTTGGGGATTGTAGTTTTATTCAGAGATTGGGTTAGTGCGGAGCGTAGAAGGTGTTGTCAACCAGAGATCAATGAAGAAGACGACTACAACTACAACGAAATCTTATCAGAGAGAGCAGGAAGCGACGTCGAACAATTTGACCAACAACTTCCAATTCTGATAGAAGATCCTCAAGAGATTGTGAGGAAGTTAGAAAGAATATGGTCACTATGTAATTTTTTTAATGTCAATTTTACTATGTGATTTACAACTTTTGAACTACGAAACAAAGTTGCAATTTTAAAATTGTATTACAAAAAAAATTATATTTTTATTACATAATATAAGAGGCACAAAAACATCATTGAGATGTTTTTATTCACTATATTGTTCAATTATTTAAATATTTATTTTTTAAATTAAGTATCTAAAGAAAATCTCCCAAATCCCGCAACTCGACTCGTCCCCTCAAATCTCTGCCCCTCTTCTTGCGGGATGTGGGACGGCACGAGACCTCTTCCCATCTCGCCGGATCCAGATCACCCCCCCTCGCGTCCCATCAGAACTCATCCCCCCGGATCCCGCACCGTCCGACCCACTGGCCACCACTAGCAGTGCCGGTCCTGAATTTTTCAGGGCCCCAGGAAAAAGTAAAAATTAGGCCCTATATATATTTAAACTTAGTGAAGAACTCACTCTTATTTTTCAACCAAGATCTAACCTGCTCAAATTAACTAAAAGTTTAACATTCAAGCCAAATAAATTGTATCGATTCAAACTTCAATATATTAAAATTTAGAATAAAAAGTTATAATATATAAATAAGATACATACTTATAACAATTCAATAAGTTCTTTTTCATCCAGCAACAATCAACCAGCCAAAAGAAAAATGTATTTTCTTCCTCATGTTAGTTATGTGTATAATGTTGTTTTCATGTTATTTAAGCCTCTCACTAAGATGTTTTCAATCTCTAAGTCTTCATTATTACAAAGATGATCAAAATCTTCATTCTCAACATGTTCATCTTCACCTAAGTCACCTACCTGTGCATTAAAATCATTCTCAGTTCCTACTAATTATTCCACATGATTTTGTTGTTCGGATTCATTGACTAAATCATTATCAATTCCTACAAATTTTTCAACATGTTGCTGCTCAGATTCATTGACTAAATTTTCAGTTGAGTTATCAAGTGAACTATTTATTTTGTTTTGAAATTTTTTATCCAAAGATCTCTTTTGAGATTGAGTTAATTCTTCTCTCTGTCTTTTTCTTTTTCTTTTTTACTTCTAGATAAGTGTTTCTTAGAGAACATTGTTACTTGAAAACAGAAACAATATACAAGGAAAGTCAATGCAATTTTAATACTTCAAAGAATAAACAAAAAACAACATAACCTGGAATTTGAGAAATCTCTCTCCACAGAAACAAATTTGATATTTCCAAGAAGAAGAATGAAAAGTGACCTAGAGGAGTGGAACAGATGCATAAAAACGTTCTTCTTTTTTAGGAGGGGAATTAGAACAAGGTTGGATTATTTAGTGTGTTGCTCTTTTAGAAAAAAGTTAAAAATATATTGTAAGGCCACAAAACTGGTGGGATGGGAATGGAACCCTCGCGCGCGCAGTTATACTGTTTTCCCTGAACACACTACACCGCTAAACTACCTTATTTAGCTATTACAACGGTGTTCAAACATTTTATATAACCGTTTAGAATAACATTTTACCTATAAATGCAAAAAGAAAATTCCGACCAAGAATGTTCATCTGACCACATTTGGATAGGTGTAGCTCCGCTCCTTGTTGAGAAGCTGCCAAGTTGTACACATCGCTTTCATTAGCTGCGGGAAAAATGAAAGGAAGAAAGTAACCATCAATCAAGCAATGAAAATACATACATTTGGCCCACGTTGTCTATTTTAAAGTTTTCGAACTATTTGTCGTTTTTGTGCCATAAAAACACTAGAGAAACATATTTTCTTGGACTTACTCTGTAATATCAGTATTGCCACCAAATCCACACCTTTTAATTTCGTTGGCTTTCACTTACGCAGACACACAACAAATTGAAATTAGTTTCATTCCGTAATAAGTGGTGTTTTAAGCTTTTTATTTTATTTAGAAATAAGTGGTGCTTTATAATTTTAAGAAGAAATTGACCTTACTTTCCCAAATTACCCTTATTTTCATAATCAATAATCATTAAGCAACTTTTCTTTTTTTAGAAATTAATTAGGAATAAGCTAGTAAAAACACTTATAATTTTTTAGAATTGAATAATGTCTTTAAAAATTATTCATAAGCTAAAAACAACACTTATTATGGAAACATATGGAGTATGTTCTCGCGCCAAATGTCTCTCTTCTTCAACATTACTAGTATTAGATATTAATCATGAACTTAATCCTCGACTCTCTTTACATGCACATCATGCCTTGTAATTAATTGGGGGCACTAATTAATTAGTGGAGGTCAGTTGTTCTTGTTTGTTGCTTAGAGTTGGATTACTCTGAGAAAATGACATGATTAAGTTTAAAATTCACCATAAAGCTTAATTTGGTCCCACCATATTATGGAGTGACACTGTTTAAAAGATTTCTTAGGTAAGAAATCAATGTAATCAAGATTTTACAGCATTAAAATATATGAAAGATAATGATGTGATTGAATAGCTTAAAAACTTAATTAACAAGATCTCTAATGACGTGGACAAAGTGTCATTTACACAACTTATACTTTCGACATGCTTTCCACCAACCTAGTGAGAATGACTCCTCAATAGATATTATATAGTCTATTTCATCAACTGCTCACTGCCTATTTTGGATAATCTCAGTCGTTGCTGCAACATTATATTTGGAGCATTAACTGTTATTAATTCATCAAACGGTACAAAAAAATTGTCGGCATGTGCATTTGTCATGTCTCATCCAATCATAGTGGACTTTTGAAGTTGTGAAAACATACATTTCCAACTTGTAAATTTTGAACTCAATTATTAAATACAAGTAGAATTCACATGAACACCTTAATCTTTGTGAATTGCATAAACTCCAACTCCTGGATCGCCTCTGATTAAATATAGGAGTAATATATATGGCTAATATTTCGGTTGTCCGTCATTGGAGGCAAGATTTGAGCATGATTTTTACTAATATGTCGGAAATCACATCATATAAGAATTATATAACTAGTCGTCTGCAGAGTAGTGCAGCCGTAAGAACATTTACAGTAGTGGAGCTAATAAGTACGAAATTTAATTTGATAAGAAAACATAAACCTGTAAGAAATAAACCAACTTAATTCTACTAGTACTAATAATTTAAAGTCTGAGAGACAAGTCAAGCTTCTTCAATTCTTCTTGATTATTAGTACTCTCTGGATTAGGACCACCACCACTATCCCATCTGTATGGTGAAATACCATCAACCAGCACAGCAGGAAATTTTTGGATATTATTATCAAACCTAGCAGCACTACCACCTGCTGATGTTCCCGCTGCAACGTGGTAATTATTCTCCGGCCCGAGGCGACCAATAGCGGGCTGCTGCTCAATGCGCCTTCTAATTGACCATCCAGGATGTCCATACAAGACTGGTCCGCCAAAAGTGCTATTACTGGGCTTGTGAATCATGGAGTGGACTTGGATCCCAAGAGACCTATTGAATGAACCATGCAGTGGCAATGAAGCCATACTCGAATACTTGTCGTAACCAAAAGCTGTTGATGCACTAATTTTTGCTCCTCTTTTAGCCATTGTTCTCTCCCGTTTATGCGCGTTTTGATGGCCCCCAAGGGCCTGCGAACTGTAAAATTTCCTCTGGCAATAATTGCAAGAAAAAATCCGAGGCTCAGTTTCGTTATTATTATAATTGTTATTACCTGCTGATCGCGATGCATCGGATGAACTTGTCTGAATATTGGACTTGGGCCCGTGGTCGAGGCTTAGATCCAAAATAAGATCATCTTTTTCTAGTTCATTTGCTTGAACTTCCATATTCTCTGACTGGATTTGTGTGTACTTATTTGGGCAATTGAGAGAAGTACATATATGGATCAAAGAAGGGGGGAAAGTTGGACTAAGGATTGCACTTTCAGCCACTCTGTGTTGTGTTGTGTTGTGATGATGAATGACAGAGTATTTTTGGGTTTAATAGAAAGACATGAAGTAGTAGTAAATGTTTATTGATTGAGAATTTAATGCTGTGGTACTATGTAAGGAAGGATGCATTACAGTTACATTGGCTCATTATAGTAATAAGATACTCCAGAGGGGATATTATATATACTCCAAATAATAATACATATAGATGTGGGGTAGGGGGTGGGGGGTGCATGTGTTATCAAATTGTTTTGATGCAAACTAGTGAAGAAGGGAAACAGGGGTCTGTCACAACACAATATATATACCCCATTTAATGTTTATTTAACTTTTTTCCTTGTATATTCACACGTTTCCTGCATCTTTTGGCCACCATTTATTTTCTTGTCTTCTTTCGTTTTGCCCAAAATTTGGTCTCTAGCCTTCTGTTTTATTTTTTCCTGAAATATATGTACTAATTATCTTGCTTCTCAGTTTTCAGAATTATTTCGTACATTACTACTAGAATTGACATATCAAGCAAATGTGCAATGATCAAGACCATGAAGTACGTACTTATTATAGTCCACTTCAGAGTTTTACTCATTTTATGGGGATTGATTATATATATATTTTTCAGAGCCAGCAAATTAGGATATGCTTTAACTTTAATGAATCAACATATATCACGGATATCTTTCATATCAGTTACATATATTCCTAATTCAAAGATTTAAACTGATGATCTCATGTATATGCTTTCTTTCAATTTGAACTTGCAAAATCAACTTCGGCGCAACTCTTAATTTAGCGTGTCTTTTTTAAACTTCCAAAATGTAGTCAATAGTGAATGGGAGTGGAGTACGGGAGTAGTATGATTTATTATTGGGAAAAAGACAGTAATTGCCCGTTTGGTTGGGTCCAAAAGAACTTTTCACCCTTTTTTGGAGTGTTAACGGAAAAAATGTTTTTGGCTTTTAAAATTACTTTTGACCTCTATTTTCAAAAGCTCAAATTTTGAGCTTCTGCAAGCAGAGGCAAAATCTCTTACCCATTTTAAATCAAAAACATTTTTTTTATTGACAATCAAACACCTAATAACTTTTTGATAAAAAAGTTCTACTTATAAAAGTCATACTTCTAAAAGTTCTTTTTAATAAGATGTACTAAACAGACCCTAAGTATTACTCCCTCTGTCCAATGTATGTATCTCATTTTTTTTGTTTTCCGAGAGTCAAATAAAAAAAAAATTATCACACTTTATTCGTATGCATTTAAATATTTTAAATTATGAATTTAAATTGTATATTCAAATTCACAGTTAAAATAATAATAAAATAATTCTCAAAATCCTAACGATATCAAATAAATTGGGAGAGGAGAAGTGCATATTTATGTATAGCACAAACCGGTAGTGCTGTTAGTCTGTTACTGCCCTACATTAATTAGCATACAATATGATTTCGACTACAAACTGAAAAATGTCCTCATTTTTTTTTGTAATTAACACCTTATTAATTATTACTTTCTGATCGTTATTTTAGTATTTTACTTCATTCAACTGTTTACTTTCACTTTAGTTTTCCATCAAAGGAAGGATACATTTTTTAAAGTCTTTCATAGCTAACCTGTGAAAGTTGATATCCTCTAGCAAAGAAAAAGGTTGAACCTTAAATACAATGCCTTGATTGGTCTAAATACAATACATGAATTCATTGACTTTTTTATAATAATTTTTTTGACAAGTACCATAAATAGTTACTATAGACAAATCTATACTAAAGAAGGATGTTATGAAGATGATTACTACAAGATAGTATTAATTATCTTATAAATTAAGTAATAATACCGCCCAATATGAAGCAGATCCTTTTCGGCAATTTAAGATATTAAACATAGGAATAAAACATTATGAAAAACGGTTAAGTCCCACATCAGAAATGGAATGAGAACATGAATTACTTATGGACTTGAACAATCATCACTCTACCACTATAACAAATCGGCTCAAAAGGGCGATTTTTTTAAACCAAAAGGGCGACAGAAAAATGTCCTGTTAATTAGTACCAAAAAAGGCGACTTTAAGTGTCGCTCTATTTGGTGAATAAATGGGTAAATAAACTCCCGTAAAGTTAAAGTGCTAAACTAAGTTTTTGAGACAAGTTTAGAGGGGATTTTATGTATTTTCTCATTAAAAATTTGTATATTCTTAAAATATGAAAAATTATTTTTTTTTTTAAATGTGAAAAATCCGTTTCTATTATATTTTTTTCCTCTTTAAGCTGATATGATTTTCTTTTCTTTATTAGTTATTACCCATTCAATTAAATATTTTTTGGGAAAAGTATGTTGTTTGAGACTTTGAGTTAAAAAGATCTAGAATTCATCACGTTTGAAATTTTAATCTTTAAAAGTAGATTCAAATTGAACAAAATTATAATTCTTAGATCAAGAAGAGCGATTTTCTCAAGTCGCGCCCTTTGCTAAGGCCAAATAGGGCGAGTGAACTCGCTCTTTTTGGAGAAACATCGAAAAGGGCGAGTTGAGTCGCCCTATTTAGTCCTCACCAAAGGGGACGACTTGAAAAAATCGTCATTCTTGATCTTACAATTACAAAGCTAACTAAAATCACATATGTAATTACACCATTAAAAATAAAAATAAAAATTAATACTTGACAAATATGTGTCATTATAAATGATATATTAAATTATGTATTTAAGATACATATTATTTTTTGAAAATATATTAATTAATAATAACATATTTGTAAATAATATTGTAAAAATAATAGTATATTTTCAAATTAGATATGTTTTAATTTAATTAATTATGAAAATTAAAAGCACATATTTGTAAGAACATCATGTGTTGTATATATTATTTAACAAACTATTAATATTAATACATATAATGTCATAACACTATTCAAATGTTTGAGAAAAAAATAATCTATCAATTGTAAGTGAAAAATGAATAATATGCAATGTAAAACAAGTGAATAGTACTAAAATAAAATATTAATCGATATTTTTAATCTTTAAAAGTAGATTTCAAATTGAACAAAAATTATAATTCTTAGATCAAGAAGGACGATTTTCTCAAGTCGCCCCCTTTGCTAAGGCCAAATAGGGCGAGTGAACTCACCCTTTTTGGAGATACATCAAAAAGGGTGAGTTTAGTCGCCCTATTTGGTCCTTCCAAAGGGGGGCAAGTTTAGTCGCCCTATTAGGTCCTTACCAAAGGGGCGACTTGAAAAAATCGCCTATCTTGATGTATTCCTATTTTCTTTTGGGCAAGTAATTAATGAATTCTCTTTTTAACACAAAATCTCAAACAACATATATAACTTCTTAATCGGTTATTCCCAAAACATATTGATAAAAAAGCTAAACTTTCGTATAATTTTTTTTAAATTTTTTAGAATGATCAGGAGTCTAAAACCTAAAGAGAATTGGGTAATAGTAACAATAATAATTAATAGTGTTACACATTGTTGAATTCAAGTGTTTAGTAATTTGGTTTCAATCAAATTAAGTCATACACCACGTTTCGATTTTCCGAATTATTAATTTGATTAAGCATTAAAATCTTCTTCTTTTTTTCCCACCAAATAGGGCGACTTTAAGATGCCGCCCTCTTTGAATCCCATAAAAAAATGGGATTAAATAACTTTTATTTGTTACTTAAATTAGTGATTAATAAAGGTTAAACATGTCTTATTAGAGTAGTTAAAACGATGATTATTTAGAATATCCAATTTAGGATTCGAATTCGATCCGAAAATTTTGGATATCCGATTTTTTGGAAATCCGAAATATTCGAATTCGAAATTATCCGAAAATTACGAATATCTGATTTTTTGGATATCCAAAATATTCGGATCCGAATCCGATCTGAAATTATCCGAAAATTATGGATATATGATTTTTTGGATATCCGAAATATTCAGATCCGAAATTATCTGAAAATTACGAATATCCATTTTTTGGATATCCGAAATATTCGGATCCGAATCCGATATGAAATTATCCAAAAATTACGAATATCCGATTTTTTGGATATCCGAAATATTCGGATCCGAATCCGATCTGAAAATTACGAATATCTGATTTTTTGGATATCCGAAATATTCAGATCCGAATCCGATCCGAAATTATACGAAAATTACGAATATCCGATTTTATGAATACCCAAATTATCCTAATCCGATCCGAAATTATCCAAAAATTACGAATATCCAATTTTTTTGGATATCCGAAATATTAGGTTCCGAATCCGATCCGAAATTATACAAAAATTACGAATATCCTGTTTTTTGGATATCCGAAATATTCAGATCCGAATCCAAGGGATTTATGATTATGAGGAGCATAAATATAACAAGTATTGATGGCTGGTTTAGTGGTAGAATGACACAATTCCATAACGGAGGCCCGTGTTCGATTTTTACATGGGGGTTGTATTTGTGGTGATTAATCTTGCATAACTAGTTGTCTAGTGGTAGAATAGTACAGTGTCACAGTTTAGACCAGAGTTTTGAATCTCAGTTGGTGCATTTAATTTTTTCTCTTTTTTGAACCAACCCACAAAGGGCGACTACAGTCAGTCGCCCTTTTAGAGTCATATCAAATAGTCGCCCTTTTTGATGAATCGTCCTATTTGATGGATCTCAAAGAGGGCGACTATTTGGTCCTTACCAAAGAGGGCGACTTTAAAATATTGCTATTCTTGAACTAAGACAACGGACCTAATAAGGCGACTTGAAGGACGACTAAAAATCGCCCCTTTTGATCTAGGGGGATGATATTCCACCCAAAGAGGGCGACTACAGTAGCCTTCTTTGAGTTGAGTTAGACCCAAGATCCATTCTTTACATAGTATCAGAGTCAGACTAATTCCAATTCTTTGTTCACCGATGTTGGGCCCTCAAATTATATTCTCCACGCTCCAGTTAACGAGATCGGGGCGTGCGGGGAGTGTTAAGAGTCTCACATCGGAAATAGAATGAGATCATGTACTCCTTATATGAAATTGGACAATCCTCACCCTACAAGTTAACTTTTGAATTAAATTAGGCCCAAGACCCATTCTTTACACAAACTACGGAGGGAGTAGATCCCATATTTGTTGTTGTTTACAACCTTATGCATATTTTTTCATATATTTTCGTTGTTTCCTGCAGATTAAATAGGCCATTTCCTCCCGCCCCATTTTTTATATAGTTCTTACTTCAATATTTATTCTCTGGAGGAAAATTATTACCCCCTTTCAATTATGTATCCTAGTTATTATTTTCTTCTTTAGTAAATAAGTATTTTTTTATTACCAAAGTATTTATGTACAAAGCAGGGAATCACAGTTTGCACTTTGCAGTACTTGAACATGAAGCCGCCATCTATCAGGAATCAACACCAACATCATTATATTTTAGTCTATACAGATCCATGGATAAAAAATGACTTTCAAGAGGCCTAGCTAGTCTACTCTACATATATAGTTAGTTCTCTTCCTAGTACCTCTTGAATGATCAGCCTACTAATAAGTGTTGGTGGATTGCTTCTTCCAAATTATTATTTGGAGAGTCAAAATGCATTCTTAGCTTTTGATCACTATTTTTTCCAGTACTTCTTAAATTTTTTGAATTATTAATTATTGTGATTTATGATAATATTTTATTATGTAGTTTCTTACATTGAAAATTCTTTATCCAAATTCACACAAAATATAGTTAGTTTATCCTCAAGACATATAAATTGAGAAGGAGGGAGTACATCTTATATATTGACCAAAACCAAGAAAAGGAAATATGTATGACTAAGATATATGCCAGGGCCTTGTGATTAATTATTTGAATATAAGCTTTGATGACACAAAGTGAGAATTAAGTAGGAAGTATCACAGGCAATATATTTTTAATTAACATAAGCAATAATCACTAATGATAAAGCAGTGGGCCAAGCTTTTCCAAACAAAACAAAGAAGCAAAGCATGGAGTTTGGCATCTTTATTGGCCGAAAGAGATCTACATTTGCAAGTGAAAACAGATAATTGTTCATCAAAATCCAGTATTAATACATAGTACAGTCCCAGATATTAAAATTAAACACATAAACAAAAGTATTGTTGTGTTCATTTGTAATTATGAATATCATGCACCATTATTGGAAGCAATCTATCACCCTGGAACCAACTGAGCTACACTCACGCATGTTATCATGCACCATTATTGCCCCTGTATATGTTAGTCTGAAACTGATACTATTAAAATCACCCTACACAACTACTAGTGAGTGGTGACGCAATATTCACGTATTTCATGTATGTATCTCAATTTGGAAAAACAATAAAGCAACATAAGAAATATCCATGCATAGCTGTCACAGCTCTAATAATGGAAAGTTATAAGTTCCTTGTACATTACATGTACCTACTCTAGTAATATAAAAAGGAAATGGATGTAGCATACTTTAATTTCCTTATATTACTCGAACTAGCTGGTAGCTACTGACTCAGAATTTTTTGATTGATCAAAAGAAGAAAGTAAATAAATGGATTCACATTAATATTTCTAAGGGTCATTTGCACATGTCCCTATTTTGAACCGAAAATTATGCCTTTACGGAATTCGATACAAGTTGTGCTAGATCCCGTAAAGAACTTATGATCCAGAAAACATAAGTTCCATTTGAGGGTAAAAATTAAAGACTAGCCCATTTGAAGGTGTAGGAATATGTTCCCGACCCTTCATTAATTATTGTGTACAATATATATAGTGTTACACAATTACAAACTAGATAGCTAATCTTTTTAATTATAATTGAAATATAAATTTATATAATATAAAGATATACAAAATATGATAATATTCTATCAATGTTAATATTCAAGATATGGTAATATTATATCACACCCCCTCAGTTGAAGCTGAAGGTTCTCGTACGCTGAGACTGACTCAGAAGTCATCAAAGAGTATGCGCGGAAGTCCTTTAGTGAATATGTCAGCAATCTGATATCGGGAAGGAACATGAACTTGCCCACGAGCAACTTTCTCACGTACAAAGTGAATATCCATTTCAATGTGTTTACTGCGTTGATGCTGAACGGAATTGCCGGAAAGATATATCACACTTACATTATCACAGTAAACCATTGTACCTTATGGAGTGGGCAGTGAAGCTCAAGTAGAAGGTTGCGTATCTAACAAGACTCAGAAACAACATTCGTTACACTTCTGTACTCAGCTTCGACACTAGATCGAGACATAGTAGGTTGTATTTAGAAGACTAAGAAAACAAGTTATCTCCGAGGAACACACAGTAACCCGACGTGGATTGACGAATGTCAGGACATCCACCACAGTCAGCATCAGAATAAGATGTGAGACCAAAGAATGAGGACCTGTATATGTGTAAGCCAAAATGAAGAGTACCTTGTACATATTGCAAAATACGTTTGAGGGCATTCATATGTTCATCAGTCGGGATGTGCATATGTAAACATATTTGTTGCACGACATAACACGGGTTTCCATTATATGTGGATGTGTTGTGATATGTTGGACATGATTGAGATAGGGTGGCCGAGATGTGGAGACAGGACTGGGTGGACTGTTGGGACTAAGGGATAGGTCGGAGAAGGGGCAGTGGCATCGGGGAAAGGGGCCGAGAGACGGCCGAGACGAAAGGTCGTGATGGGCTGTTTCGAGGCTCATGTTGTGGGGCTATGTGAAATGCCCACCTCGAGACGACAGTGGTGGGGATGGCTGTCAGTGTTGGTAACAATTGATTTTGCAAGTGATGAATTAGAAGGGAATTTAGGGTATCATTTAAAAATTTATAGGAATTCGGGGATGAAGAATTAAGTTTGACAAAGGGGAATTGGACTAATAAAATATGACATGCCGAGAAATGATTATTTTTTGGCTTGACAAATCGTAACAATTGTAACCTCGGTGTTTTGGGGGTGGTAGCCAAAAAAGATGCATGAGGATGACCGAAGTTGCAAATTGTTGATTTGTGTGGAGGGATGGAGGGGGTAGCACATACATCTGAAAGTTTGTAAATGTTTATAGGAAGGATCCTGAAGATATAGAACTTGACTAGGAGACTTGTGTTTGACAGATCTGTTTGGGATAATGTTCAAGAGATATGTTGACATTGATAGAGTGTAATACCAAAAATGTGTGTGGGGCGAATGTGGGGTGGGGGGGTTAGAGGCGTGAGCAAGGAGGGCATAAACTAAGTTGTTTATGGTTCTAATTTTTCATTCGACTTTGTCATTTTGTTGAGAGGTGTGGGGACAAGAAAAATGAAAAACAAAGTCGTGTTTGGTGCATAAAAGTTTGAATTGATTATTATCGAATTCCCTCCCATTGTCACATTGGAAACATTTAATATTCTTTTCAAATTGTGTTTTAATGAAAGTGTTGAATGACGAAAAAATAGAATAGATTTGTGACTTATTACCAATGAAAAACGTCCATATAAATTTAAATAATCATCTAGAAGTAACATATAGTATCGATGCCCGGTCGTGCTTAAGATTGAAGAAGTTCATAAATCACCGTGTATTATATCAAATGCATTTGTTACACCTCGTAGTTTTAAGGCGATAGTTAAGAACATCATTAAGGAAGTAAGATTCGAATATTGAATATAAAGTATACTTACATATGTTAATATGGAAATTGGTATACAAAAGGATGTGAGACCGAAAATTTTTGGGTTACAACGAGTGTGACGTTGGAAACTTATTATGATAGTTGTATATTCCCGTTATGAATTAGTAACGTATTATAGAAGTTACGACAACAAGAATATGAGGTCTTATGAAATTTTTAAGATTTAAGAGAAGAGAGATTTATTTTAGTAGAAGCGTTAATTTAAGTAGACAATTAAGAGAATTGGACCAAAGTGTAATTAATTTTCAGATTTTAATTTAAACCTTATTAAAACCTATTAGCCTCCATCTTCCCTATTTTTAATTAAAAGAACACTCCCTCTCATCTCTCTCCCTATTAGCCGATTTTCCTCCTCCATTCCTTAGCAAAGTTGAAGCTTTATTGTTTTTCTTCCTAGCCTAGATTTTTGTTACAAATTACAAGCCAAGTTAAGCATCAAACAGTGGGTAATTTTCGGCCACTGCTGGCCGAATTTAAGGCCAAGAAAATTCCAATTTTAAGACAAGTTTTTGGAAGAAAAACATGCTAGGAAAATGGATTAAACACATAGAATTCATGCATGTCGTTTTGGAGTTGAAGAAGTGAAAAAATTGATGCAAAATCGATGGAACATTGGCCGAATTGTTGGGACTATTTTGAGAAAGAATTGAGGTAAAAATTCTTCTTCTTAATGATATAATTGGAGTGCATGTTGTTATAATTAAGGAATGAACTTGTGTTAAAGAGAAAATTTGGAATTAAGACAATGCATGTGATTTGTGGATGTTGTAGCCGATTTTAGGACTGTTTTTATATATATTGAATTCGAGTGTGTTATTGTTATTATCGTCGCTAATTGCATGTTTAAAGTTGAAAGAAAATCTTGATATTGAAGGTTGTAGTTGTTCTTATGGAATTGTTGGAATATGAATTAGATTTTAAGACTTCAATTGGATTTTAAGGAATTATGAAAAGAGTTTGGTATTGTGGTGTTGGCCGAGACTTGTAAGGAATTATTGGACATGTTGTGTTGCATTTTAGGGCTGTTTTGGAAGAATTATAATGATGAAAATATATGTTATGAACTTATATATGCGATATGGTAAATACTACTAAGTATCTTAAAGGAATTAAAGTGTAGTAAGGTGATATATTGCAAACTAGAAGACTTGCACTCTTGGTTGTTGTATTCCATAAAAGTAAGAAGAAAGAATGCATAACTATGGTGTAAGTAGAGTATATGGACTGATTTTATAATATCTTGGAATTGTGACTTGTTAATTGGTATTGTTGGCATTTGTTGTGAATTGAGGATGTGCATATAAACATGGGAAGTGCTGCCCGAATTTTTATAGAAAAGAAAGTCGTCATTCAATATAACTTACGTTAGAAATCATAGAGTTGGCGGGCGTGCTATTATTGTTATAGGTTGACGTACTAGTTGAGATGAATCCTAATTATTGAGTCGATATAGACGATAAGGTATGTGAAACTCTTCCTTCTTTCTTTTTGACATGATTTAATGAACGTACGGCGGACGTACATGATTTCTACACAGTTTAATTCCTAATGATATGTGTTATGAGAGGTGCCTTTGATCTTCAAGTAAAAAGTTCATTTAATGATTTTATTGAGAGTCAAACGATGATTTAAGTTGCATATGGTTGTTCATGATATCTACTCGTGCAAAGTGTTATTATTCCACTTCACCGCATCCCGGGCCGGGCAGATACGCGCACAGATTCCTTGTATGATTTACCGCGTCCCTTACTAGAAGGTCGGGCAGTTTATGTACATATGATGCGGGTACAGATACACAAGATAGATATTTCACCACGTCTCTAACCAAAGGGTCGGTGCATATGATTTCACCGCGTCCTTCATTAGAGGGTCGGGCAGTGTATATATGACTCTATTTTTATAAGGCACTGTTGACTCTCTATTTTATATGACACAGCTGGATTTGGTATTTGATAATCGTACATGTCTCCAGTTATCTATTGGACACTTATGATCCGCTTTCAGTACTATATGTTTTACATACTCAGTATATTATTTCGTACTGACCCCCTTTCCTCGGGGGGCTGCGTTCATGCCCGCAAGTATATGTGCTCAGTTTGGTGATCCTTCAGTCTAGGATTCCGTTTAGCTGTTTGGAGAGCTCTATTGATTCGGAGCTTGTCATTTTGGTACAAAACCTTTATTTTTGACTTATGTGTATTTAGGGGCACGACGGGGCCCTGTCTCGTCATATTTCATTACCCTTCTTATAGTGGTCTGTAGACAGTTGTGGGTTGAACGTATGTGGAGTTGTAAACCTGTTTTGGTATATATTTTGTTGTATTTCGTTTGGGATGTTCCCGTATATAGTGGCAGCCTTGTCGGCTTGCGTCTCTCGTTATATTTGATTAGATGTGTCTCCCCAGGAGACATGATTATTTGTGTGTAAAGGCAGCCTTGCCGGCTTGCCTATTATGACATGTGTTGTTATTACAGCGTTATGCTGCCGAATTTCATATTGTCCTTAGTGTTAGTCTGATTATATGTGACAGCTTGGTATGATGACGTCCAATTAGGGAACTTAGTCGCGGCCCATCGGATCGGGTCGTGACAGCATTAAAGTAAAAGTGGATGAAGAATAAAATGACAACTTTACATGTTTTCCAAAAATACAAGATTCACAAACAGGATGAGAAGGGACATATTTGTAAGCAATAGATTTATTTTTGCTAAGGGAACGTAAAACAGAGTCTTCCGGATGTCCTAATCTATTATGCCATAAAGGAGACGAAATTGTTGCAAAGATTGATGGGGAGGAGACTGGATGGCTAACGTAGGTGGTGATAGGATAAAGGTCCCAGGTGCTATCACATCTCAGTATTCGCATCCCTGTCATAAGGTCCTTTACAAAATAACTAAAAGGATCAAATTTAAAGGAAACATTATGTTACACCTCGTAAGTTTAAAGCGATAATTAGGGAACGTAATTAAGAAAATAAGATTCGAATATTGGATATAAAGTATATTTACATATGATAATACGGAAATTAGTATACAAAGTATGTGATCCCGGAATAATTTTTTAATACGACGAGTGTGACGATGGGAATTGATTATATTGGTTGAACATTTCAAAATTTTCTGATTTTATATAAGATTGACTAAGTGTGGGAAATTAATTAATTGTAGGATTAATTTGAATGGAGGGAATGATAATTAATGGACAAAATTATGGGAACTTGTACTCACCCCCTCTCGTCGAACTGCTCCCTCCCCCCCCCCCCCCACCAAAAAATTTGCTCATGCTCACTTAGATCAATGTTTCACTCATTTCTCACCTCTAATTTCGAAAAACACCCTCACCCCTCCCTCATATCTTCTCCAAACAGATTCTCTACCATTCTCCATAGCTAATTGAATGTTTTATTAACTCATTTTTCAAGACTAAACTCCTCAAATAAGTTCTAAGCCAAAGTAACACTTCAACCAGTGAGTCACGGTCACTGCCCTAGATTTTAGCCCAGAAACGTTAGCATTTGAGATGAATTATTTTGGAAGAAAAAACATGTAAGAATGATGGATTAAACTTGTATAATGCATGCATGTCATTTTGGGTTGAAGGAATGGTGAAAATGGCGAAGAACTTGGAGCAGTGAGTACCGAACCTTAGGGACTGTTTTGGGCTAAAATAATGTAAGATTTCTTCTTATTAATTGAGTTATTGGAGTTAAATGATGTTTTAGTTAAGAGATAAACTCATGTTAAAGAGGAATTGTAAATAAGAGAATGCATGTGATTGTTGTTGATGTTGTTGAGCCGATTGGGATGGTTGGTGCCGAATTGGGGGACTGTTTTTGATACATTGAATTTGAGTGTTGTTGTTATCCTTGTCACTAATTGCATGTTAAAATTGAAGGAAATTTTGATATTTAAAGTTGTATTTGGTTACATGAAAGTATTGAAATATGAAATTGGATTTTAAGAAGTTAAGAGAAGAGTTGGGAAATTATGTTGTTGTTGGCCGAGACTTCCATGAAATTGTTGGACGTGGTTGTCTCGTTTTAAAGGCTGTTTTGTTGAAGTAAGAATGCTGGAAATGTAAGTTATAAACATGTATATATGTTGTGGTAATTACTAATGTATGTCTTAAAGGAATTAAAGTGTAGAAATGTGTTATGTTGCAAACTATAAAACTTGCACTTTTGTTGTTGTTGCTAGAATTGATGGACTGTTTTTAAAGGATGTTAATATGGTTTAAGGGGCTGAATTAACAAGAGAAATAGGTGTATTAATCACCTTGGTTGTTGTAGTTTTTGTCTTACATGAACGTAAAGAGAAGGAATGTATTATGATGGCGTATATGGAGTATTTTGGATTATTTCTGGTTATATCTTTAAGTTGCATCTTGTTATTGGTATTGTTGGTTTTGTTTGTAAGTTGTGGACGTGCATATAAATAGGGGAGGTGCTGCCCAAATTTCTATAGAAAAGAGAGTCGTCATTCGACATAACTTATACTAGAAATCATAGAGTTGACGAACGAATTACTATTGGTATATGTTGAAGTGCTAATCGAGACGAGTTTTAATTATAGAGTTGGTTAGTTCGACAATAAGGTATGTGAAACTATCCTTACTTCTTTTGGCATGATTTATATAAAATGAATGTACGACGGACGTACATAACTCCATTGAATCCTAATTCTTAGTGATACATGATATGATAGTGCCTTGACTTTCTAAAGTGATAGTTATTCTATTTATTCCATTGAGAGTCAAATGATGATTTAATTTGTATAAAGTTACTCATGATATTCTATTCGTGCTGGATATGATTATATGAATTCACCGAGTCCCGAGACGGGTATGTATATATGATGATTTCACCGAGTTCCATAATGGGCCGGGTACGGTATGTGCATAGATGATGATTTCACCGAGTCCCATAATGGGTCGGGTACGGTATATGATATAATTTCACCGAGACCCTCACTAGGGGGCCGGGTACGGTATGTATATGTATATGACTATATTCACCGAGTCCCACATTGGACCGGGTACATTATATTATATGGGCACACATGACTCTCATTTTTATAAGGCATAGTTGACTCTCATTTTTATATGGCACAATTGTATTGATATTTTGATTATTGTACATGTCTCCTGATTATCCTTTGGCCAGTTATGATCTTTTTTACAGTACTTCATGTTTTACATACTCAGTACATTATTCGTACTGACCCCATTTCTTCGGGAGGCTGCGTTCATGCCCGCAGGTACATGTGCTCAGTTTGGTGATCCTCCAGTCTAGGATTCATGTTCAGTTGTTGGAGAGCTCCATTGATTCGGAGCTTAGTCATTTTGGTACAGAACCTTATTTTCGGACTTATGCATATTTAGGGGCACGACGGGGCCATGTCCCGTCATATTTCATTATCGTATTCTTAGAGGTCTGTATACAGTTGTGGGTGGTAGATGTGTTTTTGTATAAGTGTACATTTGTGAGCCCTTTTAGATATCTCTATGTACAGTGGCAGCCTCGTCGGCTTGCCTATTTTATTATATGAATTAGTTGTGACTCCTCAGGAGACATGTCAATGTTTACATTATCCTTGGTATCCGTGTGATTATATGTGAGTATGTGACAGATGGGTTAGGGTGCCCAGGTAGGGTACCGGGTCGCGGCCCGTCATATGAGATGTGACGCCAATGTCCATATACCAACTGTTGTCAGGAACGTTGAGAGACATCATATTCATAACTGCCTCAACATCTGTCGGTGTGTAGGTTAAAGAAAGAGAAACATGTGCATTGTATGTCTGATGTGGACGTGTGCTGAGGATGCCGGACTGGGCCAGAGGTTGGGCCCAGAAGGACATCGTGTAGAGAAACATGTGCATTGTATATTTGATCGGTGTATTTTATATAAACTTTTTGAGACATTTTTAGTTAGTCTTTTGTCCCTGTTTGTACAAATAAGTGTCGTATTAGGATAAATTTTCTTTCTTTTGAGTCAAAGTGGTTAAAATGACCAAATGGTGGAAAAGGAGCTAAAAGAGGGCAAAAGTGGAGGTTCCAGAGCTTAAAAGCAGATAAAGTGGCGAACGAGGCAGAACGCAGTCGCGCCACGCCATGCCAACGATAGCGGCGCTAATCATCGAGAGGCTACGAGAGTTGCGGCGCGCTCTCGAGCAGAGATCGGAGCGCGGCCAAATCACCGGCATCTTGCAAAGTTGCGGCGCGCCGCGTGGCGCCGCGCGGCCAGGAAAATCGAGTTTAATGACGCAGGCGGGCACGAAGGGAAAAGGTTTAGGCGGTTTGGAGCCTATAAAAGGAGAACCCTAGGCAGTTTTTAAGGGTTCCCTTTCTTGCACAACACAAGGATTCTTGGATTGAAGATTGGAGACCATAGTCTAGTAATTTCTTTCTTTTTTCTTTTCTTTTATTTCAGTTTTGTATGATGAACCTTGAATTAGTTCTTGTCATGTCAATGGCTAGGAACTAATTCTTTTATAGGGTTTTCCATGTTAATTCACTAGAAACTTATTTTATGAATTGATCGTGTTATGGTTATTCTTCTTCTTGTTGAGATTTATCCAATAATTGCTTTGAATGCTTGGTAATTAATTAATCACTAATTATCATTATTTATATGATTTCTAATCAAACTTCGAAAGGAGGAGGTTGTGAATATGCTGTAAGTTGGGTAGACATAATTTGGATTGGGGATGAAAATACCTCAATTATTTATGTAGCGTTAATGAGAGGCTTAAAAACCCTAATTTTACGCATGGTGCGTGACGGTTAACTAGGTTTTTGTTCTTAATCCTCCTATAGAGTCATCCTTATCACCGAAAGGTAGAAATGAGCAATACTGGGGTTGAATGTTTATATATCCTTAACGGGAATATAAAACGATTTCGTAAACCTGCTAGCTCCGAGAGAAGAAGAACCATATTTTATTGCATTAATAATTAACGTAAGCGGATAGTTGAGGAGACATGGAAGCCCTATTCCCATCACAACTGAAGTAAACTTATAGTTAATTTGCTTTTATAATTATAGTTATAAACAACAAAATCAATATCAATTACCAAATAGATACCAAAAGATAGATAAGTGGTACTTGAACACTAATCCCTGCGGACGATATTCGGTCTTACCAAGACTATATTACTTGAGTCGACAACGTGCACTTGCGTTAAAGTGTGTGCATCTTTTCGCGCATCAAGTTTTTGGCGCCGTTGCCGGGGATTAGGCATAGTTCAATATCAAATTTGTCTATTTTTAATTTCTAATTTGGTTTTTCATTTTTATTTTATTTTTACGTTTTTATTTTTGGAAAGAAATCAGGGTGCCTTGATTTGTTGTCTGTTTTTGCTCTATTTCAGGAAATCAGTTTATGCGAAGGAGAAGAGGGGCAGACACTCTTGTTCCCTTCAATCCAGAGATTGAGAAACTTACATGCGAGCAGAAAGAATCAGCGGATTGCAACCTTGATAGAGATGGACGGTGTTCAAAACAACAACATGATGAGAGAAGGGTTAGGTGAAAATCAGCCCAATCCAGGAATGCCTCGGCAAGTACCTATGGATGTCGAGGAAAAAGTTCAAGTCGTGCAGAAAGAAGCAGGAGACTATGTCTTTGAGAGTGAATGGAGCAGACATGTATTAGGCTCCCGCCATAGGAGCAAACAACTTTGAGATAAACCGACGATTACGAGCATGATACGGCACAAGGTGCAATTTGGAGGATCGCCGTGGAGGATCACATATGCACATAGCTAATTTCTTGGAGCTATGTGCAACTTTCGATATAACTTGGCGTTCGATGATGCCGTCAGATTGAGGCTTTTTCCCTTCTCACTCAGGGATAGAGCAAAAGTATGGTTAAACTCCCTGCCAGCCGATTCAATTTTTACATGGCAAGAGCTGGCCCAGAAATTTCTAGCCAAATTCTTTCCCCCATGCAAAACAGCAAAATTGAGAGGGGAGTTGAATAACTTCTACCAAGCAGATGGAGAGTCCTTATATGAAGCTTGGGAAATGTTCAAAGATTTACAGAGAAAGTGCCCACACCATTGTATTGAGTTATGGAACTTGGTCCACATCTTCTATAACGGGCCGAAAGACAACCGTAACCATTATAGATGCGGCCGGTGGGGCATTCATGAGAAAACAGCCCACGACGCCACGAGTTATTAGAAGATATGGCCACCAACAACCATGTATCACGGAGAGAGATCAACGAGTGGGAGGAGAAGCGGTGGGGTCCACGAAATAGATGTCATTCTTGCCTTGAATGCCCAAATGGCCCTTTTGGCGAAAGCAATTGCGAGAACATACAATATCGATGAATGCATGCAGATGCCTAAAAGTCATGAGATATGTGGTGGCCCACATACATTCGATAGGTGTCCTTCAGCTGATCCTAATAATATACCAATGGAGCAGGCAGAGTGTCAGGTCGTGGGTAATTATCAGAGGCCACATAACAACCCCTACTCCAACACATATAATCCAGGGTGGAGGAATCACCCAAATTTCTCATGGAGAGGAGACCGAGCGGCGAGAATCAATATAGGGGCGATGCGAACCGGTAGAACCAGTCGGCCGCTTTACCGAGCCCCGCTAGTCAGCTCAATTGATGCACGCGGCAAGAAAAGCGACGAGTGAGAGCGGCTTTGTTGCACTCACCAACGCCTCGATTCGTAGCGAAGCTAGATCCTCATTCAGGAATTTGGAAACACAAGTGGGTCAGCTAGCAAAGCAAGCAAACAGTAGGCCACAGGGTACACTGCCAAGCAACACAGAGGTAAATCCAAGGGAGCAATGCCAGGCAATACAATTGAGAAGCGGCAAACATTTGGGCGGAATCACCTCGGCGATGGTTGAGCAAAGGGCAGATATAGAAACAGAGAAGGTGGTTGAATCTCGCCCAGCAGTAGAGAAAACTCCAGAGAAGGAGTATACAGAGAAGATCCCATTCCCCCAGAGATTACAGCGGAAGGCGGTTGATAAATAATTCTCCAAATTTTTGGAGACATTCAGAAAGCTGCATATCAACATACCTTTTATAGAAGCATTGGAGCAGATGCCCTCCTATTTCAAATTCATGAAGGAGATCTTGGGGAAGAAGAAGAAACTGGCGGAGTATGAGATAGTAGCACTAACGGAGGAGTGCAGTGCTATCTTGCAGAAGAAGTTGCCCCCTAAACTAAAAGACCCAGGGAGCTTTACCTTGCACAGTTGGCAGGGTGACATGCAATAGGGCTCTGTGAGATTTAGGGGCAAGTATAAATCTGATGTCGTTATTGGTATTTAAATGGTTGGAGTTGGGTGAGGCCAAACCAACCACGGTGAGCCTACTGGTGGTGATAGGGCCGATGGTTCATCCAAGAGGAAGATTGAGGACGTGATTGTGAAAGTAGGAAAATTCTTTTTTCCTGCGGACTTCCTCATTCTTGACATGGAAGAGGATGCAGAAATCACTATCATATTGGGGAGACCATTCCTAGCTACAGGGAGATCCTTGATCGATGTAGAAAGAGGAGAGCTGACATTAAGGGTGGAGAAGGAAGAAATGGTGTTTAAAGTATTTAAACACATCATTGAGCCACCAACCATGAGCAGGTGCTTTGCAATCAGCACCATCAAACCTCCTTGTGAGCCCATACAAGTCAAACCAAGGGAGATGAGCCCACGAAAGCAGGTATGGTTTGCCAAACCTCCACAAACGCAGGTATGTGTTCCTGAACTTCCTCTTAACGATAATGCTAAGAGGAGAAGAAGAAAAAGAAAACGAAAAATGTGGAGAAAATGGATTAGTTGTGGGGTTGATCCACCCCACGTTTATTGAATTAAGGAACTTGCGTCCGGCTAAAAGACGTTAAAGACAGCGTTACTTGGGAGGCAACCCAAGGTATTTTGATTTATTTTACTTTAATATAATAGTTTTTTTATTAAGAACGGTCTCACGGAGGTAGTGTTTGTGTTTTGATTGACAGATATAAGTCAATAAATTGAAGGGCGAGAACAACAGGATTTCGAGAAAAAGCGGGTAAGCGGCTCAGCGAGCGGTAGCGGTGCCAAAAGAGCAGAAAAGGCGCTGAAGTTCAAGCGCCGCGACGCCAAAAATCCAGAAATATTGCCAAGTCTAGGCGCCGCGGCGCGGAAATTCCCGAAGGAGTGCAGATCTTTGGGCGCCATGGCTAAGCGGCGCAAGGCGAAATCCAGAAATTAAAAGACGCCCAGAAATCAGATTTTCCCCAATTTCAAAACCAAAACCTAACCCCCCTTCTCCACAAAACCCCCGAAAATCCACAAATTACCCACAAATCCTCCACAAATCAAACCCAACCACAACTAAAACTCTTAAATTCCTAAAATCCTTAGCTATCTCAACCAACAAAACTCCATCTCATTGCCTCAAATCACCATTAGAAGCAAGAACACCTTGAAGAACACCATAAAAAGGTAATCTTCATGTTTTCTTGAAAAGCTTTCAGTAATTAAAGAAGGTAGTAGTTTGGAGAAGTGTTGCATTGTGAAGTAGTTGGGGTGCTGAAAAATTGGTTGTGAAGTTTAGAGAAGGAGTAAACAAGGAGGGTGTGGGTATTGCGTAGTAGAATTGAAGTTTGGGGGTATTAGTGTTTTAGCTGCTAATTGTTGATTGTGTTGGGGAACATTTGTGCTACTAAGTCGTAAGCTGCAGAAAGTATTAACCATGTCCACCAGAAAGAGAAGAGCCTCCACCTCCACCTCATTATAATCTTGTTATACCGTATTTCGCAGTATATGCGTAAAGGGGACGTACGTAGAAATTTGAAACTTTTAAAAGTGGCTTGGCCGAAATTATTTGTTCACAACACCCGATGAGAGTCGTTTTTCGACGAAACGTTTCCACAGCTTTCGTAGGGTAAAATACGGCTATGTCATTTCTAATTTTTGCGGATTTTTCCGAGAGACGGAATATTTTGGACCAACGAGAGGGCGACACTTGTCACCCTCAAGTTGGCGGTTTGCTTGGCCGAAAGTGGGACGTTTTGGCTAGCTTTCTTGGCCTTGTTTTGTGCCTTGTTTTGTGCCTTGTTTTGTGCCATGTTTTGTGGAGTAGGGATAGGGTGCACTTGGCTTGATCTTGGCCTTACACTTGCCTAACACATGGCTTGATCTTGTCCGTTGGTTGGCCAGCTTCCTATAAATACCTCTCCCTTTGTTGAAGACTTCATCATCCAAATGTGTTCTAAATCTTGAAATCCTTCCTCTCCTCTTGTTTGACTCTCGTCAAGAGCCCTCCTAGTAAAGGCCCTTGGCCGAGAAACCCTCCCCTTTGAGTGGCCTTTGTGGCGTGAGCCTCCTCCCCTTTGGTGCTAGCCGTGGTACCCCACTAGCCTAGTTGCTTTCGTATAATACCACTCTTGGTAGAAATACTTCTCCAAGTATTGTTATAATGCCCAAAATACCTTAGCCTTTACCTTGTTGTATTCCAAAAGTTACCTCTATCGTAGAGCAGGAAATACTACCTTTTGTCCTTTTAGTCTCAAACCGAAACCCAAGGAAATCTTCATTGTTGGTTGAAGTATTTAAGTAGAAGTTGGTTAGAACTTCTAAGGGTTGTTTGGAGCGGATTGGAGCGCACGGAGTAGGAGCTAAACCTTGCTCGGGATCGACATTATAACTTGGATAATTTTGGGCTTATCGAGGTAAATATCTTGACCTTATTGTAATTGGAAATTACATGTTGTTGGAATATATAGTTAAAGTATACTATATATAGAATTGAACATAGTTGTGCGTGCAATGTCTTTTGACTTAAGCCCAATTTAAAGAAAGAGAATCGAATCGTAATTACATGGTGTATTACATGAGACTTGTAGCATTACTATATAGTAGAATTGTACACGGCCAGGTTAGACGTGTTAACCCCCCCGGGTTGGCTTGATAGCCGGCCTCGATACAGGAGGAGATTTACGATGTTGCGGGGGGGGTGCTGCCGAATTTTATGTAGAATGTTCTAAGAAGGGATCTAAATGTTAATAAAGCGCCTTGTGGCCTTATAGGTTGAAGTACTACGTATGGCGCGATCTTGGCTAAGGAGTAGCCAGCGGTTTGAAGTACTTGGGCGTTTTGCTATTAGTAGATACTCGTCGCGGTATGTGAACCTCTTCCTATCTCTTCTAGCATGATATGTGTGAACTATGTAGTGCGGTGAGCGTCGTGTGCTAAATGTATTTGATTGGTTTAAAACATAAAGTGTTATAACGGCTTTATGGGAAGTTGGTTATAACGACTTTATGTTGGTAAGAAAATACTTGTGGTTTTAAAGGTAATCGATTTGAACTATAAGCGGCTTGTTATGTGTTAATAAAGAACTTGAAGTAATACTTGGTTTTAAAAACTTAAGAGTTATACTAGCTTTATAGGAAGTTAGGTATAACGGCTTAAGAATGTTTCTTGATTTGAAATCAGAATGTGTATCGACAAACCACTGCAGCGTTAATAAAAGGAAATGTTTTGACTAATTAAGTATTATTAAAACCAGTAGAAACTTCCATCTGCATAGAAGCTAAGATGAGACAAAATGATATTTTCTAGATCATGGCTGTTGTAATAAGATTGTTATAAACAAGAATATCCTACTCACATATAAGGCTTATGTTTCTCAGATTGTTTAAAGGAGAATTATATTCTTAAATGAATAAGACTATGAACTACGAAACCTTTCTAAAATAAGAAACTTGAACATTGGAAATTAGGCAAACTTGAACATTGGAAGAGAATGTTGCTAATTGATTTTACAAAGAGAAGTAATTGATTTACTTTAAAAAGATAATCACTCTATATACTACGGGTATTGTGTGGTTTTTGTGAAGTAACGTATCTTTTAAAGATTTAATGTATGAAGTACTTTGGGGATAGATACCCGAACTTGTTAGCATAAAGTACCTTGTGTGAATAACTTGATTGTGTTGGTTTGAGATAGCCTTGTAAATACTTTCTTGTTGATGTGATAAGTAAACATGTTAGGATGCTACGTGTGTTAGTATCTTGTGTGATCGTGATGTAAGGGGGTCATTCTTGTTGTGCTTACGTTGTTAAACGTTAAGCCCGTTGTACTATTATTATATCACCTACCCTTTGACTTATACCGAGGGCTTGCCACGCCGATGCGGTCTTACGGCTATCACGGTCCTTGTGACTACGCGGTCGCGGTAGCTCGGGATTGATCATTCCGGTGTTTAGCCCGATGCGGGGATTCCTATGCGGTCTATCGAGACTATGCGGTCTTTTGAGACTATGCGGGTTGCGGGAGCCTAGGTGGATACCGGGGTTAAAATGCCGCCGATGCGGGGTATACCTCGGTGATGCAGGACCATGATTCGAGGAATACCTCATGCGGTCGTGTGTGACCTATGCGAGTGCGAGAGTTCGAGGATAGACGCCGCATTGATATTGCGAGCGAGTGGTCGACCGATCATGTGGTGCGGTCAGAAAGACCTCGGGATACAATTTGTGGTATTTTGCATGCGTGGGTCTTAGTAGTCGGCTATGCCTTCGTACTTGCCCGTCACGGTTTTATTGTGATAACTTTGAGGCGTGAGTCCACGACTTGACATGTCGCTTATTTATTGTGATCGTAGTTTGGTTATCATACATGTCTCTGCTTTATATAGACTACTATGATTTCATTTCTGATATCTATTTTCGATTTCACATACTTGGTACTGTTGTCTTGACCTCCTTGGCTGCGTTCAATCTGCGAGTAAAGGTACACGATCGTTGATCCTCGCTCTTAGGGTCACGATTCGGCGTTTGGGAAAGCTCGTTTCTCGAGGCTTATCTTCGTATAGTCCCTGTCGTTGTAGTATTTACATTCGAGGTATGGCGGGCCACGCCATCGTTGTTGTCGTATCATTTCTTAGAGGTCTGTAGTACTGTTGTGGGCAGGGTTTGTAAAAAGGATTAAACTGTTCATTTTGTAAGAGTTGTTATTTATATATGCCGAAAGACAAGTTTTCCTCAGATTACTGTTTTGTACTTCATTTGTTTCATGTATGTGTTTTATGTTCCGCTGATTACTCTGATGTTGTATCACTAGGGTGCCCGGGGTAAGGCACCAGTCACGGGCCCAGGTTCGGGTCGTGACAAATACGATGATACTAGATTTGTGAGCTACCAAGCATTCCAAAGATACAAAAAGCTTAGTACTAGGCCCTTAATCCCTGAAAGGGGAATGGATTATCAAAGGGGTGCGCTTGAGGAGGGGGATGTCTATGAGCCCATTCGGGCAATGATTGAGATGAGGGGGTGGAAAAAATTTGTAAAACAGGGAGGGTTAGCACCAATAAACACAGTAATGATGCGTGAATTTTATGCCAATCTTCCGGAGAAGGTGGAAAGAGGATGCTTTGTATGGGGAAATTATGTGTCTGTGACAGCAGAAGATGTAAATGCACAATTGAAGACGGTTGATGTTGAAGAAAGTAGTGATTGGAACCATTTTAGAACATGGTCTAGGAGCACCAACAACATCAACTGAAATGTAAATCGCGACGATGAAAAACTACGGGCCGCATTTGATATTGCAAGAAATGGGTCAAAAGCGAGCGGTGTCGGTTACAAAGCGACGAGGTTGGCTATATTTCGTCAGCGCCCGCATGATTCCATTCACGCACTTCACCAGAGTGCCAGAAGATAGGATCAAGCTGATATATGGAATTATGAAAGGGCAGACGATTGATGTGGGGAAGGAGATAGTGCTAAGTATTGAAGAGACCAGCCGGTTGGTAACAACAGGTGGGTTGGGACATGGCTCACTCATTACAGCCCTATGTGCCACCAATGGGGTCCCAACCCTATCCACTAACACTCATGAGAAGAACCAACTATCTGTGTCCTATGGGATAGTGCACGTCTTCCCAGACTCAATCCCTCCAGCAGCAGCAAGAAGAAGAGCACAACCACCACCACCAGCAGCAGCAGAGGCCGCAATGAACGAAGATGAGCCTGAAATAGAGGCTTAATATACAGCAGGGCCTAGCCACCAGCCTACCACAGAGTCCGAACCCTCAGTTCCCATGATGGAGCAATTGCTTCAGAATCAGATGAAGATGATGCAGAGTTTGGACACAGTGATACAAGGACAGCAAGAAACGCGGCAACAAATTAATGAGATGAGTTCCTTGTTCAACCAGTGGTCCATGCACTATCCCATGCCACCACCACCACCACCATTTTAGCCAAGTCTGTAAGTGTCTTATTTCTTTTATTGTCTTTGAGTCTACACACATTGGGGACAATGTGTGATTTAAGTTTGGGGGGGGTGTTTTATTTGTGTTTTATTTGTGTCTTATTGTATAGTATGTTTAAGTCTTTTTTGTTGTTTTTGTGTATATTTTGAGTCACAAATTTTTTTCTTTTGAGTCATAATTGTCTGGCAAAGATCATGTATGTTGTAGTTACTAGAAACACTTAGTGAAGTAAGGTGGAATAATGTAATGAAATTAGAAGCAACTATCTGAACACTTGGGTTAGATATGCCAAAAACTCACATAATCTGTCTATTTGGAGTTTCTTGCTTGAATTTGTGCATGCTAAATGACTTAAACCTATGTGTTATGATTGCTTGTTATTTGAGGCGAAATAGTTAGGATATGCATGTTAGGGAGATGACTCAGGCGTTTCTTTGATAGCCAATTCTTACCACTCTTTTCTATCCCTGACTTTAAAAGTATCCCTAGTCAGCCCCATTGAGCCTAAAAATTGAAACTTCTTCTTTGACACCCCATATTCCCACAAATTGTGTTATAAGTAAAAATGTGAAATAGTGGAATAAATTGTGTTAAAAAAGAGACAAAAAGAGTGAACAACTTTGATGCACCCCAATAAAAAGAAAAAAAAGTAATAAGAAATAGGCAAAAGCCTAAGTTTGGGGGTGCTTGTCATTATTATACACTTCACTCTCCCAAAACAAAAGAGGGGAAAGATTGATTTGAAGTGAAGAAAAGAATCAAAAGAAAAGGGAAACACTGAAAAGCTAAAGAGCTTATGGTACACAAAAATGAGCCTAAATGCCTATTTTTACCTACCTATACCTAAGCCTACATTACAACCCTTAAAGTCCTGAAGATCTCTTTTATGCATATCCAGGATTAGTGGAGAATAGCAAGTAAACATGCCATATGATTTTTGAATTTTACAAGCATGATTCAGTACGTGATTTCCATTAAGCATGATAAAAATGAGTTTGCGAAATATCTAGCTTAGTGTGTTTAGTGTGCTAAAATTTCATGCTATATGTTCCTGCATATTATTCTGCTAACCTTCATGTTTTTCTAGATAACATCAATGCAGCAAAAGTGATCAATGTCAGTGAGTCTTTTATTTTTCGTTTCTTGAGTCTTTTATTTCTTTCTTTTGATCTTTGCTCGAGGGCGATCAAAGGTTAAGTTTGGGGGTATTTGATCGGTGTATTTTATATAAACTTTTTGAGTCATTTTTAGTTAGTCTTTTGTCCCTGTTTGTACAAATAAGTGTCGTATTAGGATATATTTTCTTTCTTTTGAGTCAAAGTGGTTAAAATGGCCAAATGGTGGAAAAGGAGCTAAAAGAGGGCAAAAGTGGAGGTTAGGAGCTTAAGCGAGATAAAGTGGCGAACGAGGCGGCAGTCGGACGGCGCCTACGTGCCAACGATAGCGAGGCGGCGCCTAATCATCAGAGAGGCTACAGGAGTTGCAGCGCCGGCTACCGACAGCGAAGATCGGCGCGACGCCAAATCACACCGGCATCGCAAAGTTGCGGCGCATGGCCGATAGCGCGCATGGCGACGCGGAAAATCGAGTTTAATGACGACTGCAGGCGGGCACGAAGGGAAAAGGTTGAGGCGGTTTGGAGCCTATAAAAGGATAACCCTAGGCAGTTTTTAAGGGTTCCATTTCTTGCACAACACAAGGATTCTTGGATTGAAGATTGGAGACCATAGTCTAGTAATTTCTTTCTTTTTTCTTTTCTTTTATTTCAGTTTTGTATGATGAACCTTGAATTAGTTCTTGTCATGTCAATGGCTAGGAACTAATTCTTTTATAAAACTTTCCATGTTAATTCACTAGAAACTTATGTTATGAATTGATCGTGTTATGGTTATTCTTCTTTGTTGAGATTTATCCAATAATTGCTTTGAATGCTTGGTAATTAATTAATCACTAATTATCATTATTTATATGATTTCTAATCAAACTTGAAAGGAGGAGGTTGTGAATATCTTTGTAAGTTGGGTAGACATATTTTGGATTGGGGATGAAAATACCTCAATTATTTATGTAGCGTTAATGAGAGGCTTAAAAACCCTAATTTTACGCATGGTGCGTGACGGTTAACTAGGTTTTTGTTCTTAATCCTTCTATAGAGTCATCCTTATCACCGAAAGGTAGAAAGGAGCAATACTGGGGTTGAGTGTTTATATATCCTTAACGGGAATATAAAACGATTTCGTAAACCTGCTAGCTCCGAGAGAAGAAGAACCATATTTCATTGCATTAATAAGTAACGTAAGCGGATAGTTGAGGAGACATGGAAGCCCTATTCCCATCACAACTGAAGTAAACCTATAGTTAATTAGCTTTTATAATTATAGTTATAAACAACAAAATCAATATCAATTACCAAATAGATATCAAAAGATAGATAAGTGGTACTTGAACACTAATCCCTGCGGACGATATTCGGTCTTACCAAGACTATATTACTTGAGTCGACAACGTGTACTTGCGTTAAAGTGTGTGCATTTTTTCGCGCATCACCAAGCCTCTCGGGTCATCATGGTTTCCGCCAGTGGCTATGAGGGCGACATCGGCTATGCTGGCATTAGTCGCTGCCCGCTTTGTTTTTTGGGTTTCTTCAAGAATGATTCTCGAACGAGACTCGTATAACGAAGGCAATGCCATGCTTTGTTGGAGAATGGTAGGGACGTCGTCATAATTTTCATTCAAACCCGTAATAAGTTGCATCACTAATCGTTGATTAGTTATCGGTGCACTGACGTTGGAGAGTTGATCGGCAATCATCTTAAGTTCTTGACAATAGGCCGACACATTTGAAAAATCGTCCTGCTGAATGACATGAAATTGATTTTCCAGATACAAGGCATGTTGTGTCTTGTTGTCATGAAAAATACTTTCCAAGCGCTCCCATGTTTGGCGTGCAGTGACATCGATTTCAATGATTGTATGCAATAGATCATTCGAGATCCATTGTAGGACAACCACATCTAGACGGGACCAAAGTTCATCGTCAGATATTTATACGATCTTTGATTTTGGAGGGATGATATGGTCGATGACTTTGTATCACGATAATGAATCTTAAATAATTTCGCCCAAGATGAATACTGAACCTTTTCCATTTCAATAGTTATGGAAATGAAATTTTTGATGTTGTTAACTGCAAGAGCATAATGGAATTTAGGTTGTTCAACCATTGAAAATTGAAGAGGAAGAGAGAAAAGTCGAAGAAAGAAGGGAGAGGGTTGTCGAGGAAGAGGGCTGCCGAAGGAGGAGGGGCGACAACTTAGGGAGAAAAAGAAGTTAGGGTGACTTCTGATACCATATAGGAATACTTTCTTTGTCCTTCATTGACTATTGTGTACAATATAATAATATATAATGTTACATAATTACAAATTAAATAATTAAATCTTTCTAATTACAATTAGAATATATATCTACCTAAATAAAAATATATAAGATATGATAATATTTTATCAACGATAACATACAAGATATGATAATATAACATACTGATAATATTCTAGAAGGAAAACCCGCTCAATTTCTTATCTAACTCCTCTAAATATAGAAAATAGATTAAAAAAAAAACAGAAGTCCCACACCTTTTAAACGTACAAGAAAAAAGACATCATAATAAGTCCCGTCCTTTTCTCTTCGCCCGCAATTGGTGGTTGCTACTATATTAAAAAGGATCTTAATTGGATAAGTATAAAGTTTCATAGCACATTTGGTCCCCACGTAATTTGTAAATTCTGATTTTCACTTTCAATAATTACTTGAGGCATGGACTTATGATCCATTTACTTGTGAATTTTTATAGTCTTCCAGAATTATTAAAATATTTTATAGTTTAGTTATTCATGTATTATATATATTAAGTTTGTTTTGTTATTTCATATTTGATGATTATATATTTCTAAAATATAAATACATATTTCCTACGTAAAAAAATAATTAAAGATTTAATGTTCTGAATTATATATACAAGGACCAATCTCAGTATTTACCAATAGTTGGAGCCCTGAGGGACCAAGAGCACTATTAATTATCCCTAGATATAATATTTTTACAGTAACATTATAATTTAAATTTGATAGCACATTAACCATTTTTATTATTAAGTTATCAATTAATCTTTGTTATAAAAGTTTACTTTTAATTACTTTATATGTAACCTATAATTGTGTATTCATGTCATTGAAACGTCGTATTTCTGCTTTCAGAATCGCTATTATTGGCATTATGAATTTATGATTTTAATTTGTATGGTTAGGTATTACTCAACTGAGATGACATCAAATGGGACTATGAGGCTTAGGAATGAATTGAATATATTCACAGTGTTGTCAATATCTAATCATCTATTTCTAGAACTCATCATTTTAAGATAATTATTATTGTTTCTCGTCAAATACACGCAACTACGTTAATAATCAAATAACTATCCATTTCGCTTGCGATGACTATCTGCCTTTCATGAGATCAATATTACAATATACATATATTAATTATAGGCTCACATATTAGAATCCAAACTCTATCAATTTAATTAGAATACTACAAACAAAACTGCAAACAACAAAACTCATGACAACTATAGTATATATACTTGATTTTTTACAATAGTTTATATATACCAAATATCTAGATAACTTGATTTAAATCACTACTTTTTACAACGTCTACCAGAAAATATCTAAAATAGTACTGATGTAGGACAAATGGCCGACAATTTTTTTGTTTAACGTGAAACCCAATGCCGCTCCGAAGGTGCGCACTGGGTAAATCACGGACTGATATAATAGCCTGCAACCTGGCCAGTAGCTTAAACCACACTGACAAGCCCAGTGTGTGCTCCCAAGAGGCGGCGGTCAGGGTGTTCTGCGGGGTTTCGAACTTGTGACTAAACTCTCCTACACCACTCAATGAGGATACTCTCTAGCTTTAAGACTAACTGGTCTAGGACTTTGGATCACAAATGGCCGACAATTAGATGAGAAGCACATGGAAAAATTAAAAGGGCCCTCTATAATACAATGTGCAAATTAGGAGTTGGTGCTGTCCTAGGCTAGAGCCACCCGATAATAACATGAAACAACATATAATCCATATGACATGATTGACCATATAGTAAATTCTTTTAGCTAAATATTTATCAGCATAGAGTATTTATGCCTGACTAAACAATTAACTTTAAAAGTCAACAAATTAATGTGAAATTTTATATCACTTAAACATGTAAAGTATTTAAAAACATACTGTATATAAGGCATATGTCTTATATTCACTGTCAGGTAAATATTTGATGTGAATACATTTTTATAGAGACATATGTCGGCCTCTTTATATAGAGAGAGATAAGTATCATTTCATTTTAGCCCGCATGGGCATAGCTCAATTGATTTTAAGGTGATAGATTGTCCCAAGATAAATATCATTTCTCTATGAAACATACATCAGTACAATAGTTGTTTGAAATAAAAAGGATGGTTACTTTGATTGAGGAAAACGATAAAATGAAATGGTTTTTTTGGGAATGATCCAAAAGGAGAGGTGATAAAGTAATGGACATCTTAGTTTTTGTCCCAATGCTGAAATGAGAAGGATTCTTAAAGATTTTGCGTGTGGTTAAGGGCTTTGCTTTGTCTAATCAAAGTAAAATAATGGGACCCAAAGCCCTCTCGACACATGTTAGATTTCTTTGTTTGTGTATCTTTGTACAATCCAAATGTTTTGTGAAGAGAGAACGAAAGGTGAGAACATTGAGAGAAAACAACCTTTTTCCCTTTTCTATCCACAAAATATAATCCAACTCCTTCATATGTATTGGATGATAAAATTAGAGGAAAATATGATCTTATAATTTATTATTTGATGACTCATTTTGGCTCGCTAGATTCCATCCCTCGAACAAAAATTAGATTGATTTGGGCCAGATCGAAGTGCAAAGATGCCCGATTTTGGCCATCATATTTAAGTCATACTCAGCAGTCAGCACTGTGTCAAACTTTGCAAGTATATTCACCACGAAATAACTTCAAATATGTGGTGTCTTATGTTATATGTGGTGTCTTATGTTATATGTAGCTGAAGTTCAAACACATATAATTAAAGTTCAGTAATTTTTGCCTGAACTTAAGTCATATGTGGCTGAATTCTTCAGTCTTGTCAGTCGTATGAATTTTTTAAAAAACTGGATACAAGTTAAATAAAAATATCAAAATTAGCTAGCCATGAAACATTTGTCTAAATAAAAATTGACTCAGAAACCTTATCAAAATTCTTTTAATTTTTTTTAATTAATGTATTATATATAGTCATAATAAATAACAAACAATTATTTTTTGCTTGGTAATAAAATAAGTTATAAAAAATTTAAACTTTGATAAGAGTTGAACATGTTAAGTTAAGATAATCCATTATTTAGCTCATTCCGACTCTCTCAGCTCAAGTAACCTTTTAACTGATTATTGATCTTATTCAATTATTAACTCAACTTATTTTGACCGATTCAAATTCAACCAACCTCGTCCATTTAACATCCCTCAGTATATATCAAGCATTTGATGCACCAATCTATTTATCTTCTCCCTACTTTTGGCTTTCAATCCACTCCAAAAGCCGCTTTCAGTAAAATGAATGTGTCTATTTTAACATCATCAACATATCTTTATTCATGAGAATACACATTTGAATGCTTTGACAAAAAGTATACTCCAAGAGCTTAATGACTAAATTCATTGGTCTATATTTCAGTGTAGTGAAGTACTTGACATTTGAAAATGACCCCAAATTTTGGTTACTAATGTATGACCGTTTTGTATTACACCACGTGCTTTAGGAACTAGTCATTTCCTTGTCGAGTATTACTTTATGTTTGACTAACAAGTCATTAGTGTTCTTATTTTTTACAGTCTTCAACTAAATTAGGCCTTTCAAAAGTTGTACTTTCTTCAACTTCGATTTTTGCAACACATTGTACTTGTATATACAACGCTAAAAGTTTGCTCTTGTGAGACTATGCACAAATAGAATTGAAAATATGCATGTAATTCCAAGTTGTCAAATATTAATTTTGTTTGACATTATATATTTTGCAGAAGTGTTTTGGGGTGTTTTTAAAAGAAAAATTATTATTCAACTTACAAAACATTCTTAAAAATTGAAAAAGAACTACATTTTCTTAAAAACTTTTTCTAGAAGTTGTCCAAACACTATGATCCGTACAAACTAGTTAAGGTAAAGAAATAAAATCCCAATTTCCCTCCAGCAATTAATTTTTACCGGATGTCACTTTTTCAGGATTGGTGTTTAAATTAATTCTCGTTTTTGTTTTTCAATTTGCAAATATCACCTCTGGGATTCATTTCATTCGTCGCTCTTATCACTAAATATCTATGTTGTTATGTTCATTTGATCGGGATGAGATCTTCCTTTATTTTTTATGTATGACTTACTCTTCTTGACCTTGGGCTACTCATGTCAAATGAACATTTCAGGATAAAGATAAGAGCTCTAGGTCAAGCCTAGTGTTAGACTCACACTTCTTTTACTTCTTATCTCCATGCTTCTTCGACTTCCTTTTTTTTTCCTTATATAAAATATCATTGGAATGTTGTGATTGTATACTTGTATATAAAATATCATTGTAATTTGTCTGCTCAACTTGTGGAGTAAATGAACTCACATTACACCACCAAGCAAGGAACAAAACCACAACAATTGCAATAATATTTTTTCCTTTTAAAGATAATAATACACTTCATTCATCCTGAAGAAAAAGATTGGGTGAAATAGGAAAATAGCCACATTTTACACCGCTGATTAAAAGTTAACCATTATCTGATCAAAACTAATAAAGAACTCCATGATTTTTTTTTCTTAATATCACTGTTCATATAGGATTTTCCAATAAGCATGGTTGTCAATAGTTCCACCGTCTTAAACATTCGTTACAAATATAATGAAATCCTGCATGTCAATTGGAATTGAACTTAGACAAGTTTAAGTAAATCAAAATTAAATGGTTTGATGAAGTAGAATAAATTCAGCAAAATCGAGAACTCATGGAAAGGGTCTTAAGTTTGTGGTTCTATAACTGAGAACTTAAAGATTCTGTTATTGAGTTTCTGATTCTAAAACTAAGAAACTCAGGAAGAAGTCATCGAGTTCATGATTTTACAAGAACTTAAGGATTAATTTGTTCATGGAGTTTGTGTCTATTACTAAGAACCAAGGAAAGAGTCATTATGATTATGATTCTACAACTGATAATTGAGGGATTTTGTCCTTGAGTTTGAACTCCAGCATAGTGTGCTCAAGTTTCACTTGTAAAAGTTTCGGACTTTAGTACAATTATTTTGGAGGTTATTTTTGGTGTTTTAGCTAAGTATGATCCAAATTTAATTTTGGTATTAAAAAGTAGCTATCTTTTTAATTATATTTCAAACCACGGCTAAACTTTGAATATCGATCCATAAAGTGGCTAGCCCGCCCAATCTTTTTTGAAAAACATGCTGCTAAATGACTAAAAGCTTCGGAAATTCAGTGCATAATAGGAATCAAGAATCACGCTTGCAACAACTAATATTGTGAACAATTAAATAACATATTTGTACCAAAAGTTACACTCCACCAAGCAAAATTGTGAATAAGACGAGAATTATTCATCCGAAAAAATCGTATGAACTATTCAATAAAATAGGATAGAACCAAAGTTATGGCTTAATGGCAAAACTAGTGAACAAATTCTTCCATCTTCATATGGTGTGTAGCAACAAGACTATTTTTACAAAATTTCTAAGTAAAGCTTCGTCTGTTATTATCTCAAATGATAGGCTAGGCGGACTGGGATTTCACTGATTTCGAATTGGAAAGCCCCTTTCCCTTTTTTTTTGGACGAACAACAAACTAAATTTTTTCTATTTGGTTTTGCTATTTCTCGAACTTGGAAATTATGCCTCACATGAGTTGTCTCTATGGTTAGATAGATCGAATCCATGCATCCTGCAGGCGTTTAGATAATTCAATATACTTACATTGTACACGTTTAAACATTAGTTGGTTAAAGTTAAAAAATTATTAAGTTAGAAGTGTATATATTTGGACATGAATTTCACTTGAAAATAAAGTTGATGTTTTGTGGCTAAAAAATTCTCTCAAATACTTCTTATCAAACAAGTGTTTTAATAATTCAAATACTAAAAAATAGTATTTATTAAATATTGATAGCCAAACTTCAACATGTAAATAATACTCCAGTATTGGCAACTGAAGTCGTGGCCGAAAATGTGGATTCCTGAAAGAAAGATACCAATGACTAATGAGTACTGATTTTATCAGGAATTATCAAAAATTGACAAACAAGAATGCCTCAGCCTTAACAAGGTGATGCCCCGACTTTGCGAGCAAAATTGCTCAGAGACCTTTTGATTATGAAATAATATATTCCCATGTACACTTTTCTCAACATAAGAATGCTATTGTCAAATGTCTGGTGCTCCAAAATTAAGCTTTCCCGCTTAGAAAATCTGCAACAACACGGAAGCAGGCAATCCTTACAAATGTCACATCTTCCAGTTATACTCTAATACACATTCATTTGAAAAATAACATTACTGAAGCATCAGCTCTTCGCAGCAGTGGCTTTTCCCTGTGCTCCCAAGCTATGTACTTCACGCTCTTCAAAAAATCTTGACTATCGTGAAATTATATATCCTACTGATTTCATTTGCTGGCGTCATTGGAAGAACCTTCATTTTATATATGCTTTTGATCAGGCAAAGATGCTTTTGATTGAAGGTTCCCTTCACTAGGGGGAGTTGTCTTTTCCTGAGCGTTAGGAGTCCCTGGCTTGGTTGTTGCATGTTCTTTCTTGACAGCAGTGCCGGTTGGTCTGTCTGCAATACCACCTGATTGTTTTTTGGACTCGTCCACAATTTTTTTTGGTCTCCTCCAACTTATCTAGTCTTGCTTTCACCTCTTAAAGTTGGGGATCAGCCGCTTCTTGTTTTTCCTCCTCAGCCATCAATTCCAGCTCTTTTGCTTTTTTTGCATCTTCGTCAGCTTTCTGCTTCCTGATTGGAATTTTTGGAACAAGATAGCCAATGGAGACTAGTACTAACAAAAGCAACAGAGTGTAAAGAATGGGAAGCTCTGATATTTAAAGTCAGGCACATTGTGTTGTCGTAGGAGAATTCTCTCTACTTGCCTCGATCACCAAATAAGACATGTAACTAAGGGGCAAAGATAACTAATGAATAAACAATATAATTCGTAGACCAGATTTAAGTAGACAAAAGAAAGTATAAAGGACAGCCCGGTGCATTAAGCTCCCGCTATGCCCTGGGGAAGGACCGGACCACAAGAGTCTATTGTACGCAGTCTTAACTTGCATTTCTCCTTGCATTTCTCCAAGAGGCTGTTTCCACGACTTGAACCCATGACCTCCTGATCACATGACATCAACTTTACCTGCTCCCCTTCGAACAAAAGAAAGTATATGAAGTAAAAAACAAGTCCTATGGAACAACTCCTTTCTACATCTCAAAAGTACTATTTCAATTTCCATAAACCTAACAGTGAAATCACACAGACAATTAGCTGAATTAGGTATATTTTTAGAGATTTACTTACATCTTTCCTCTTTCGCAAAAGTTAAAACTGATTTGCAAAGGACAATTGTTCACTCCCGTTTTGAGTTTCTGCATTCTAAAGCCCTACTAGTATTCTCATTCCTCTACCATTCTTACCCATTTACATAAAAATAATTTTCCTTACACCAAAAGTACAAGTGATACAAAAGTTATCTATTATGTCATGCTCTATTTTATAGAGAAGTCTCTTTTTTATTAATAGCAGTGGTGTCAGAGCAAGCTTTCATGCACATCAACTATTACACTTAGTACCTGAAAAAGCATCGGGTAACTCCATCTACCATAGGCAGATGGGAAGACATAACCCTTATTTTTTAACCCACTTCATTGATAAGCTGCAAATGTTAGAGAACATTCTTCTATTCCTCTATTTCAAACGGTCTAAAGTTGGCACAATGGTGTTGCTTTCAGAACTGTTTTCCCTTTCCTTCTGACCCTCTGCACTTCCCACTTGCAACTGTTTCAGGCACAGTTCTTAGTAGTACCCCACAATTGTCAGATACCTAGCAAAGGAAATCTAATGACTGGTAGTAATTCTGCAATGCAACAAAACAGAGTCTTTATTTTCCACACTCCTCGAACACAGAATGCCAACTCATCAGAATCCTTCTCTCCTTCTTTCCAAAGTTGCAACAACTATAGGGGTATCAAGCTGCTGAGCCACACTATGAAAGTTTGGGAAAGGATTGTGGAGATGAGGGTGAGAAGAGGCGTGTCCATTTCTGAGAACCAGTTTGGATTCATGACGGGGCGTTCAACCATAGAAGTCATTCATCTTATTAAGAGGTTGCTGGAGCAGTATAGAGAGAGGAAGAGACTTACACATAGTTTTCATCGACTTTGAGAAGGCATACGACAATACCTAGGGAGGTTCTACGGAGATGTTTGGAGGCTAGAGGTGTACATGTGGCGTACACTAGGGCGATTAAGAATATGTATGATGGAGCCAAGATCAGGGTACATATCGTAGGAGGAGACTCGGAGCACTTCCCAGTAATGATGGGATTGTACCAGGGATCAACTCTTAATCCATTCTTATTTGCCTTGGTGATGGATGGACTTTCGCGACAAATTTAAGGGGAGGTGCCCTGGTGTATGTTATTCTCAGACGACATAGTTCTGATTGATGACACTCGTAGCGGAGTAAACGCTACGCTGAAGGTTTGGAGACGGACCCTCGAGTCTAAATGGTTTAGGCTGAGTAGGACTAAAACAAAATACTTGGAGTGCAAGTTCAATAACGGGAGCGAGCTTGAGACATGCGAGGAGGTGAGGCTTGGTACTTAGGTCATTCCGAAGGAAGAAAGCTTTAAGTACCTCGGGTCTATTATCCAAGGAAATAAAGAAATTGATGATAATGTCACACGTCGTATTGGGGCAGGGTGGATGAAATAGAGGTTCGCATCTGGAGTCTTGTGCGACAAAAAGGTGTAACCAAAACTTAAAGGCAAGTTTTATAGGGTGATGGTTAGACCGACTATGTTGTATGTGTCAGAGTGTTGCCAGTCAAGACGTCGCACATCCAAAAGATGAGAGTGACTGAGATGAGGATGCTGAAATGGATGTGTGAGCATACAAGGAGGGATAGGACTAGAAATGATGTTATTCGGGACAGAGTGGGAGTGACCTCGGTGGAGGATAAGATGCGGAAAACGCGATTGAGATGGTTTGGGCATGTGCAGAGGAGAGACACAAATGCCCCAGTACTGAGGTGTGAGAGGTTGGTTATGAACGGGTTCAAGAGGGTAGAGGTAGGCCGAAGAAATATTGGGGAGAGGTGATTAGATGGGATATGACACAAATGCAACTTACTGAGGACATGACCTTAGATAGGGGGTTGTGGAGGATACGCATTAGGGTAGAAGGGTAGTAGGTAGTCGAGGGTAGTCCTACTTACGCTAAAATACATATAGTTGTAGACGTAGTGTAATTACTGTGCATAATATTGCTTAATAGGCTCCGGTAGTTTGATTTCTGCTGTTATGTGCTATGTGTTAGTTACTGTTCTTTTTTCAGTATGTGTACTCGCTTTTGATACTAGCATTTTCATATTGATATTCATATTTCATATTGCTTTAATTTTCTTAACCGTGTATGACTGTTTTCTCTTATTTTTGCTGGTGCATGTGCCTGTCTTGAGCCGAGGGCCTCTCGAAAACAGTCATTCTACCTACTAAGGTAGAGGTAAGGTATCTGTACAATCTACCCTCTTCAGACCCCACGGTGTGGGATTCCACTGGGCAAGTTGTTGTTGTTGTTAAGATTATATTTCATGTTGCACACCATGTGAAGAAAGTAATCTTCTTTGGCACCATTATATTCCATGTTGTCTTCCACACCTCACTCTACCCACTTAATATTAGCCCATGTGGTATGATTTTACGGTGAATACCCTTGCCTCTGACCCCTTCACACCGTCATATCCTCTCTTTACGTCTATGTTTTACTGTAAGTTGGTCGAACTTCTAGACTTCCTTTCACCAACAATCCTGGAGAGTATCAAAAACATATATTTACAGTACTTTAATGGGAAAAAACAACGCTTTCTAAATTTGCAT
Organism: Przewalskia tangutica; assembly: GCA_029844215.1. Lineage (NCBI taxonomy): Eukaryota > Viridiplantae > Streptophyta > Magnoliopsida > Solanales > Solanaceae > Przewalskia > Przewalskia tangutica. Next base: position 11,671,951 of record CM056734.1, read on the forward strand.
ACTTTTGGACATTATTCAACTAAATTTGCCCACCACAATATACCACTTATCTGTCGTGTTCATGGACATTATTCAGCTAAATTTGCATACTTTTGGTTTTTGGTTTGGCTTTGGGATAAATTATTGGGGGGAAATATCACTACATCCATAAAACATTTTTGAAAAGCTTTCTTTTAGTGGAATAAAATATAAAAAACAATTAAACATCTTAATTACTATACTAAACATATTTTAAAAGATTAAAGGATTGTTGAAAAATGAAACAATTTTGCACCAAGAAAGAAGAGATGGATCATGAATGCAAATCTGGATAGCATAGAATTGCTTAGAGGTCACTTTGCACACTATGGCCAAGCATAGGGCCCACTCTTTTGTGGTTCAAGACCACCATCTGGATTGTCCTTTTCCCCCCTTACTGGTGTTGTTTTCCGATTGGTGGCATTATTTCAAAATTTTGCTATAATTCGTTTATGAGTACCTACCAAAATGAAAGGAAAGTAATATAGAACGGTAGTAAGAACGCCAGTGTTTATATGGAGTGAATGTTGGGCCTCTATGGTTTAATACATCCACAAAATGAGTGTCATGTAGATGAGGATGATAACATAGATGACTTGTCATCAGATAAGACAAGATTAGAAATGATCATGCTACAAAAGGTGCAAGTGGCGCATATTTGCAGTCTATGGGAGGAATTTTCTCAGAATATATCATTCAAAATTGGGGATGGGATGCATCTAGATTCTGGAAAGATGCTTGGTTAGATTGCCCACTCAAGTGCTGTCCTCTTTCAAGTGACCCAAGTCCTACAGTAGCTCCATAAAGAACTGGGAACATCTGGGTCCCTGACTTAAGGAGACACAATGGAAGTTGGATAGTCTATTAACATTGATGGGAAGATTGGAAAGCTTCACTATGCTTGAGCAAAACCCTGAAAGACTCAGGTGGGGAAACTATGAAGCAGGCCCCTACACTATCAAAGCAGGCTACAAATACCTACTGAACAGAATGAAATCATTGACTATTGGCCTTGGAAGCTTATTTTGGAAGACAAAGCTGTCCACAAAGGTTATATGTTTCACATGGACAGCTCTCAAAGGAGCCTGTCTAACTCAAGACAATCTCTGCCAAAGGAACTTCCAATTGGTCAATGGATGCTACTTGTGTTTGCGCAATCAGAGTCCACCAGTCATTTATTCCTACACTGTCCAGTGGCTGCACATATGTGGAATATGTTTCCGTCAATCTTGGGATTGACTTGGGCTCAACCTCAGGTATCATGGAGGTAGTGGAAGGGTGGTATAAACGGAAAGTTGACAGGGCCATCAGGAAAATCTGGATGATGATCCTTTATCTTTTGGTGTCTATGGCAAAGGAATCAAAGATGTTTTGATGGTATTCAACTCCAAACCACTTCTGAAATCTAAATGCCTTTTGTTTCTTTTAAGCTGGAACACTCTCTACCCCGTAAATAGTGTTGTTACTTGCTACCCTCCTAAATTTTATTAGATCGCTCAATCTAGCTTAAACCCTCAACTTTTGTTCCTTTTTTTTTGTTAGCTCCCTGTACCTGAACTGTAATAGGAGATACCAACTAGTTGAGATAAAGGCTACACTCACATTAGTTCAATATTTTCTAGGAGTCCTTTCAATCTTGTTAGGGATTTATATGTCAATAGAAAAAGTAGAGAATTTTTAGGAGCGGAAAACCTAATATATTGAATATTGGGATGAGGGGTCTAAATGGACGAAATGGATAGTGAGGATTCATATAGTTGATCCAACTAGATTGAGATTGAGGCGTAGTTGTTGTCGTCGTTGGTGATGGTGTTGTTTTCCAATTATTTCTGGAAACAAGATATCTTGTTTGTGTTTAAATAATGGTATTGATTTTGTTATTGTAAAGAAACACAATCCCTTGTTTGAGAACCTACTAAGAAAGAGATTCTGGAGATTTAAACAAAGAGTAAACTGATGTAGTTCAACAAGACTTAAAAGAATGTTTGGTGAGATCAACCCAAAACATCTCAGAAAGAATATACAGACAAACAGAGTTTGAGGATATATGGTCTTGAGGAAGAAAAGCTTCAATATAAAGTTCTTTTATCTCATGATGAGTAATTAATAGGGGGTGACATTAAATGCATAAACAAATAAATGTTTTTTTTATACATATTGAAAAGCATCTCGACGCATTTCATCTAAAACGCACTCCTTCATACATGCCAAACACTCAGAGGCAGAACTCTGCAGGCTCTTTTTGCACTCGTGGATAAGTATCCCATGAAAATGACTTGTCTAAAAGAAAGAATATTAAAGTAACTCATAAATATGTAAGACCATGGAACACAAATTATAATTTGGATCATTCGAAGGTATACCGGGGGGGAGGGGGAGGAAATGGCATCAATAAATGAAAATCTACAACTAGTTCATAGCCACAAATATTATCAGATGACCAAAAAAGTAAATCAAAGAAGGAGAAGTTTCCATTACCGCCTCCATTCTTCTAATTTCATAGCGAGCATACTGAGCCACCAAATAAACAGTTGTACAAGAAATATTGTTTTAGACAGAAGCGCTAGAGGGAAGGTTACTTCAAATATGAAATAGCATGGGGTAAAACTTAAAGTAGAGGTACCCAGTGAAGGCAAGCAAGCGAAGAAGAATTGTACCAGATGAAAATCAAGCTTGATCATGGAAGAAGAGTAGAAAATATGTCAATCAACTGAAATAAGGAGAGAAGTACAACCCCAGAGGAGGAACAGTAGAGTTAAAAAGAATAGATAGAGATATCCGTATTCATAGTTTGAGAGGAAATTTCCATGAAAAATTCACAATATTCATGACGATGCAACTTAAAAGTTGAAGAGATGGAGACGTGTTGATTTTGAGGGCATCAGAAAATATGTCAAAATGTCTTATGCTGTGATCGTGTTTGTGTAAGAGAACAAAAAGAAAACGAGCTTGACATTCAAAATCTTTTTTGTTGACACTATACCTGAAAATATGTCATTTTCAGCAACCAAGCAATGAAAACAAAAACAAAAAACAATTTATTTTAACATAAAACTTAGTGAAATGTTATGCAGGTTACAAGATATCAAGGGAATGGATCCCCTCCATCCTGTTTCTCTAGGGCAGTGGGCATAAGCATGTTGAAATTTGGTCACAAACTCACAGTAGATAAGTAGGTTCAAACTGAACAGAAGTACCATATAAGCATTCTTTAGCACAACAACAACATACCCGTCCCGAGAACCATAACTTATAAGCGTCCACATCCTTAGCCTTAGGTCCTACCCACTTGGTCTCCAGGACACATGCTATTCTAATCATTCTCTTCTTAATAATCTTAACTAGCTCTATGACTTCCTCGTTAAAGTCCCAATGTTCCAAGACCCTATTCTCAGCCTAGCATCTCCCTTACCCCCCTCTAACCCCCGCCGTCCTCGACCGAGAACATGACCCTAGTCTACCATCAGTTACCAAAGCCACTAAAGCAAATATAAAATAGTAAACTACTTAAACGTTACCCTAAAATGGGAAGGGATCAAAGTGAAAGCATCCATTAACAAAAAAAAATCCAGAGGCACGTAGAACCAATATGCCAAGAATGCTACAACTAATAGCAAGAAGGGTAAATGCAAGAACGTAAAGTCACGAATCAATACAGCGAGACGACAAAATCTTACAACAATGATAAGGACAAAGGATGGATACGGGCAACCGGAGGTACTAACTCCAGTTGAATCGAACCTGTTTGTTGGCGAAAATCACTGTTTACGGTACTGTTCAACGGTATCAGAAGTACTGTTCACTTGAGTTTTCACCAAAAAGTCGAGTACTCATGTATGCCAAGGTACTGTTGTTGCTCGAAGATGCGCGGAGGTAGATAACTGTCAGGATTCCGGGTATTGAGTGTCGGAAATAGGTCCGGATTACCTGCAAACGTAAAGAAAGAGGAAAAGAAACAAAATACAAAGGAGGAGAAATACAACAACGACATACCCAGTGAAATTCCACAATGTACGGTCTGGGGAGGGTAGAGTGTACATAGAAGGAGAAATAGGAAATGTAAAATACAGGGACTCTGTCCGATTAATCTCCTTTCCCCTTCGCAGCTTCAACTTCAGAGAACAACAAAATCAAAAACGTGTAACAAGAGAAGACACTGCCACAGTAGTTAAGTTTTTTAAAGAAGAAATGTATGTGTAACTACCCTAATTCTATATCAAGACTAAATAGAGATAAAATGGATTATATGCCCCTCAAGCGAAGACCACCGCTGGAATACTGCACCCCTCCAGTCACACATTTTACTTTACAATTTTAATATCTCTTGGCTTACATTTTATTAGGTAGAGTAATTCAGGACTCCAGATAAGAAACTTCAAGCTCTCTTAAATTCCACTTATAACATACTTATTTACTGATCATACTGTTTTTCTGGTTCTCCAGCGTACAATTTTGAAAGAAATCCTTAAAACTATGACTCAATAACAGTAAGGTAAGCATGAGACTTTTTGGTAGTACCGGTGAACCAGATGGCCGCGGCAATGGAATCTGGGACAGAGGACTTGTAGTATCTCTCTAGATCTGGCAAAAGCGAAAGTTCGACCTGAAAAGGTTACGCCACAGCACGAACGGAAGCATAAAGATTGGTGCCATTGTTTAAAGTTGTGATGAAATCTATCCTTTTCAAGTATATTCTCATTGCTCAAAGTTGTTGTATGTTAATATCCAGTTCAAACCCCATTACAGCATTCAATTGTGAAATATATATACAGACAAGGATGCAAACTGTTTGATAAATGTCAACGAGAAACCTTTCTAAAAGTCACTATCAAAAGGTAACAGTAGCCGAATTTCTTCTTCTTAGCCGGTTCCGTGAAAAGCATCTTGGCAGCAGTCATAAAGTCAAGGTTCTCCAACTGCTTATATGCATCGAGGCGACTTACAGCAACAGAGTTTTCAACTTCCTTGGTACTATTTCTACTGACCTTACCGAGGGTGATTGGCTTGTTGTTACCGCAAAGTGTTCTTCTATGGAAAAGCGTAGACTTCTACCGTTAAACATCACACTCATCTTTCAATTTTCACCGACCAAAAGAGAAGCCGGAAGCACAAAGTGTTGTGCTTTTGAAACTTGAACCGGGCAGCTTATTCTTATTCGGGTTCGGTAGGTCCAATCTCCAGTTTTGCTCCTCCACTATTTGAAATAAAAGCTAGAGAAGAAAATAGGATCGCTAATGACAAAAATGGTCTCCTATGTTTGAGGATAGGTTTAAAATCGCCTGTTAAGTATGTGTTTAATAGTTTTGGTCCTTTCAAGTTTGTTAAATAATATTTTTAGTCTCCAGATAGGGGTGAGTACGGGTACAGAGTATTCAGATACCCGATCGGAACCGATACTAACGGGTAGGTTCCGGGTAGATATATTAGAATAACGGGTAGGTTTCGGATAGTAAAATTAGGAACCGATAAATGTCGGGTCCGGTTCCGATTCTGAAAAATAGAGACCGGGTACCCGGACCCGGAACCGATAGCCGGACCTATTGTTGTCTATTTTGAAACTGAAACTAGTTTTTATTTTGAAATTCTTGATAGGTTATCTTGATCTTGACTTAAGGGAACATTATTATATATGATATACCTATACCAGGAATTTTTAGTGTTTAGACATTAATGTGAATTGATGCAGTTTCTGACTGTTGACATGATGTATGGAATCTCCTGAACACATTTAAAATCAAATGGTGTATCACAGTGCAGCTTGGAAGCTGCAAAACTCCTTTTATCTTAGTAATATACTGTGATTTTACTTAGTGGTGTCTTTGCTGTCTGATCTTCTTCATTTCATTCTTATTAGTTTTCATGTTGTTTCTGTTATATGTTATTATCAGGCTATGCTTCACTGTTTTTTGGTTCTTTTGCATCTAAATTCAAATTACAGTAGTCTTAACTTAAGTTTGCTGAGGGGTGAGCACGGGTACCCGGGAACCTACTTGTAACCGCAGTGTTCAGGTAGATTTCGGGTAATGATTGTTACGGGTAGGTTCCGGATAGTAAATTTAGGAATCGGTCTTTTACGGGGTAGGATCCGGGTAGTTAAAAAATGACATGATACCCGGACCCGCTCACCCCTACTATCAGATATATTGCGAAGACTAAATTACCAATTTTAGTAAACAAGTCACCGAACAATGTCTAAATATGACAGGAACTATTAATTTTTTTTTAGTGGAAATTCATATTTAGAAGTACTTTTTTGTTGTTTCTAATTTTATTATTTTTTATTTATTTCAGCGTCTACTTCAACTTTTTGAGGTTTAATTTATGTTTATAATTTATATCTAGTCTTTTGTGTTTCTATATTTTAGAATTTGATGGGACTTTTTTGGTGTTTATAGATTAATCCTTTTATGTAATGTTTTCGTCAAATCTAGCATAATAGAGTCAGGAAAATATTTAATTGAGACTAAAAATATTAATTTTGACAAACTTAAATGACTAAAATTGTTAAGTGCATACTTAAAGGACTATTTGAAACCTATCCTCAAACATTAGGGACCATTTCTGCCATTCTCATACGTAAAATGTATCTGGGCCGTGTAACATGCTGACCATGGGATCCAGTAGAAAACTAGAAAATGACGAGGTCCATAGGCTATGGGCCATAGCTCATGAGCTGCTAAAAAGTACAACTTACAGAAACCACTTCTAACCAATTATAGCTATTTTTTCCATTGTAACTCTGAGAGAGGTGGTCCGCCAGAGAAGATGACCGGCGACGGCAGGAGAAAGGGTTAAGGGAGGAGATAGAATGTAGAGGGAAAAGATTGATACAATGAAACAATTTATGGATATTTAGTATAGCTATGATTGGAAAATTTAAAATTTATTATAGCTATGAAAAATAATTAAATTAAAAAATTATTATTATATTCATAAATAACTCTACTAAAATAATTCGTAAAAGATTTATTCCTCGTGTTAGGAGGTCGAACCAAATTTCATTAACTGATCTAAAATCACAGGTATATAGCGTTAGCCTATTTACATGGGGTCATAGTAGATTGAATCTGTAACAGTAGATAATTGCACATATAATTATTGTTCCTCTTAATAAGATAAAATTTTCATATCGACTTTTGTTACCTCATTTTGAGACATCAAATCATTATATCGACATATTTTTTATCCATTCACTTTACAATAACTATAAGACAGGGGATATTGTCCTCGATAATTACATACACCAGGATACAATTCGAATGACATGTTGACGTGAAAATAATTGAGAATTATTGAATATATAGGAGATAATCTTGTCACGTAGAGACAATGTCTCCTGCTGCAGAAGATACAGAAGACATTCTGAATAAGATGCAGGAGACAAGTGTCATGTGGCAGCCTGCGATTGACTGTCAGAAATTCATTTTTCACCAGTATTTTAATTGATATTTTTGACGAATAATTTAACCGAATTTAAAAATAAAAAAAACACCAATTTTTTTAATTTTTCAAGATCTATAAATAGAGACTAAGTTTACTTCATTTAGACACTAAAATATTTTGGCTATTTTCTCCAAATTTCTATCTTCTTCCAAAGTTTTTTTTTAATATGGATCCTAATCAAAATTTTATATTTCCTAACCAACTACAAAATCCCAATATTTAACGTCCACAAAATTCTCAATATATGTCATCCAATTTTCAAATGTCATATATGTGTCAACTAATAAAATCATGTATTGTTGTATTTTAATATTATAATAATATTTAATAAGTGTCAAAATTAAATGAATATAAATAATTTATAATTTTATTATTATATGTGTAATAATATGAATTACAAGAATAATATCATATATAAAATAAAAAATGAGATTGAATGAATATATATGGTGGGGTATATATATTGATGTGGAGAAAAGAGAAAATGAATTGTTTTTTAAAATATCTCCTACTATTGAGTGTATGTGATAAATGAAGATAATTAATGATGTGTCAGATTATTCATCTGATATGGCATGAAATTATCTAATTCCTGCCGGAGATGGTCTAATAGTTATCTTAAGCTATATGTTTCTTCATTGAACACTAACAAACTTTCAACTACTTGCTTGACCTCTGTGAAAAACAAAACTAAGATAATTATTGAGTAGAACTCGTAAGAGAGACCGTTGACCTGATTAGGATAAAAAGGTAACGAACTTAAAAGAAAATCTTTATTTGCTTTTCGTTGTATCAAGAAACCAACGATTAACAAGTTTGATTTAAGTATTGTATCTAAGAAGGTCGAAAGAGGGGAAAACAACGCATACACCATCTAACCATCAGAATTTGTGAAATATCTGGCGGATGTCATATATTGTATGCTCATTTTAAACAAATTTAAACAATCAAAATTATTGAGCATTATTACCCTCAAACATGAGGGCCATTTTTATCATTTTATTAATTCGATAATATTTTAATTTATTGTAGCAGGTAATATATCTTATTTTTCATGAGTAATTTGTCAAAATAGTATTCTGGAAAAAATATTCTCAGAATACTACTCTCCAAAAATTAATTCTCATTTTACTACTCATTTTGTCATATGAATTGTCAAGTGAATTGTCATGCCACATATGCAATCTTATTTGTCTTTATTTTATTTTTTAAGTTATAAACATCAACAACTAAATAAACACTTCTACCTTCTCAACCTTATTCATATCACCAATTCAAGTCCTCGGATGACGGTAGAACTACTCTACGGAGTATCAGATAACTTTTCTTATTTTGTTTTAACATGAGTTAATTCTCTTAATTAAACATTAATGTAACCCAAATGCACACACAAATACACTAATATGATGCCTTAGATTAAATTGATTTCCAACTAAATTCGTCTTATTGGTTTCATGAATATCATTGAACTTTTATTTTTTCTGGGTGAAACCAATATCAATTAAAGGTAATGTGATTTTTAGACTTTTCTATATGTTTTATTTTACCATGTTTATAGTTTTAGTTTTTTTGTTGTGAAGAAGAAATTTTTTATTGCAATTTTGAGCATCAGTAATGCTCAATCAAACTTAGTACTACATATCAATCATTTTCCAACTAGTGAAAATTCTTTTGAATTCCCAGTTTATAGTTTTTCGCATAAAGACGGGCAGATCCATCACAAATAGAGGAAGAGGTGGTAATGTACAGGTTATGAAACTTAATGAGAAGTTTTGTTCTTGTCAAAAAGTGACAAATATTTGGATATTCTTGTTCCCATGTTATGGTTGCATGCCAAAAATGTAGTTTGGATTATACAGCTTACATTCAGAATTGGTATTCAATTAAGACGTACACAATGATGTGGGCACCTTCGTTGCATCCTATTTCTGGCCAAGCATATTGGCCTCCCGTGAGAGGCATGATACTTTAACCGTCTGATTTCATGAGAAGAACTACTAAAGGCCGTTCCAAATCCACGCGTTTGCATAATGAGATGGATGTTAGAGAATATCAAACAACGGTGCGGTGCAATATTTGAAAGAACGAAGGTCACAACAAAAAAACATGTCCCAACAAGGGAGCTTCATATGTAATGAATGCATTGTTTATTCAAGTTTGAGTCACAATATCTTTTGTTGAAATCGCATTATCTTTATTGAGATTTTTCATAATGAAACTATATTGATTTGATCAGTTCAATTAATTTGTTCTATTCTTTTGATATTGTCTCGTTCTATTGATTAAGGGGCTTATGATTACATATATTCGACGTGCCCATAATATATGTTGTGAGAATGTTTCCACTTTTTATAGTGATGATTCTTTGTATTCTTGTTTTATTTATTGACTGTACATTAAAGTTTTGAGTATTGCATGAGACGGTCACGGTGAGATTAGGTATAATTTAAGAATGACGTTAAATTTATTCTTGAATTGACAATGGGTATATAGTTCGATTATATAGAACTTTGGACAAGTTTAATTGACTTGTATAAGAAGAATATGATCAATGAAAAAATATATATTTTAACTTTTCTAATAGAATAAATGTACAATATAAACTTATAAATTTATATACCTACAACTATATGACATGTGAAATATTGATTACATACTAACTAATATGCTATTATCCACTTGACAATTCATATGACAAGATGATAGTAAAATGAAAATTAATATTGAAAGAGTAGTATTTTTTATTTTTTTTAGAGAGTATTATTATTACAATTTACTCTATTTTTCATTTCATTAATCTCACTCTTTATAGAATATTATCTGTAGTGTCATTATTCAGGTGACATGTAGAAATTCTTTTAGGTAACTCTCAAGTTTAATACTCAATTATGTAGATGAAAACAAAACTATTTTTTTTTAAATAAATAAATTATAAACCAATAAGAAGAGGCACTAAGTAGTATATTTTGCTAATATTAGGGTAATTAAGATTTGTTTAAACCAGAATGATGGAAGATAAAGCGTCCATAATCATTCCATAACAGTAATCAAAGCCCCTTCTCAAGGAACACACTCCACCACTTCCACTGGATATCATAATGAGCGTACGTTACTTTCTCCCAGAAAAATAGAAATTTTAAATTACTAAAAAAAAACTGGGTTGTTTACCCTTACAGCTCACATTCCTAAGCCTCCAACATTTCTTTTACTATTAAGCTTTCCCCAAATTCCCTCACAAATTTATAAAAAGCCTCTCTTTTTCTATGCTTTCTACATTTCATTTAGTATAAAACAATACACTCTCCAACAAAATTAGACGGCGCTGCACCATAACGCCACCAAGATTACTAAGATACCTGAATTTAATTATAAAAAAAATTAGTAGTTTCTTTATAATGTAGTGCTTATTTTGTTTTAGCTATGGTAACAGAGTATTAGCGAGAGGAGAATATTTTTAGGTTTGTTTAAAGATGATGTGCAGAAAGAATTCAGTTAGTTGTGGCCGTGGATCCGTGCCAGTGCATCTAAACGTGTACGATCTAACTTCCATTAATGGTTATGCTTATTGGCTTGGTCTCGGTGTTTATCATTCTGCTGTTCAAGGTTAGTAACTACTCTCTTTGTCCTGGTAGAATGTATTTTGGGTCTAACTCAACTCCAAAAGTTAGTTTGTAGGGTGAGAATTATCCAAGTCATATAAGAGTTCATGTTCACATTCTATATCCCATGTATGAACAAATTCAAATTTCGAGAGTCAAATAGTTTAATTTTGACCTGTAATTTTTTTTTGTCTCAATGTCGAAATCTGAAAGATGACACATCAATTGGGACGGACAGATGGAGTAATTTTTTTCTTTTCTTAGACATAACATTTGTTGAATTGTTCCTGAATTTTGATAGATCTAGGCATAATTTGGATAATTTTTTTGTTAGTTCATGGAGTAGAGTATTCATTTGGAGCTCACGAGTATCCAACGACGGGGATATTCGAAGGGGAACCGAAACAGTGCGAAGGATTTACGTTTAGGAAGGCAATTTTGATTGGATGGACAGAGATGAGTCATGGAGAAGTGAGAAGAGTAATGGAAGAGCTTGCTGAGAAGTATAAGGGAAATGCTTATAACCTTATAAGCAAAAACTGTAACCATTTCTGCAATGATGCTTGTCTAAAACTTACCGGCAATCCTATTCCTAGTTGGGTAAATCGACTTGCACGAATCGGTAAGCCTCTTAATCAATCAATCAACTATGACTCAGCTATATGAATCATCATCTATATCCATTTGCTCTATTCATGTTCAGAAAATTCATAGTTATCTATGTCTATTATGGTTGTTAATTTACTGGAATCCTAAGTATGGCTCTTAATATGTTACTCTCGTTGTTCCAATTTATACGATATAGTTCAGATTTCGATAGTCAAAACTATTTTAATTCGAACGTACAATTTACAAAATTTTGAGAAATAATTTACATATTTAGAAACGGAATAAAAAGTACTATAAGACACAATAATTTAAAATATTTAAAGGACAGCTGAATAAATCGCGGTCAAAGTTTTTCTTGTTTGACTATCAAAATTCGAACTATGTCATATAAATCTAATATCCAACTATTTCTTGTCACTTCATGGAGTTCAGAAATATTCTGCCTTTGTTGGATATTTTGTTTTCTCATGATATTGCTGACTCCTTGAGTTCCTTTTGCAACTCAATTATCTTTGTTAATTAATCGTGCCTTAATTTCGTGTAGGTTTGTTTTGCAATTGCATAATTCCAGTGAGTTTGAACTCGACTAAAGTTGGTCATCATCGCATCGAAGACAAGCCAGGTGAAGGAGAGAAGAAGAAACTTAGAAGCCGCTCTAGTAGGCGTTCTTCGTCATGTTCTCCTCCGCTTGTCACAACCACAAGCAAAAGAAGCCAAAGCAAAAGCCCCGTGCCTTCGTCTTCACCCTTGATATCCACTTCAATATAGATTTCTTCATGAAGAAGATGGCCGCTCTACATGCTTTGTTCTGTTTTACAATTGATTCTTTTGCACCTTACTTCATAAATACTACAGCTGTTCAGGAAGCCCTGAAAATTCTGCGCATCAATGATTTCAATGAATTGGGTATAAACTTCTTTACGTCATGAGTCTCATCAACATAATATAAAATGCTGCAACATCTCATCAACTTCATGAATTTGTTTGTTTATAAGTCATCAGGTCTTGAGAGTACAAGTGCATAAAGATTAAAAGTGAGTTTCTAAGATACTATTAAACTATAAATAGTTCAACAGTTCTCTTAATTCTAGAGCATTTTCCCCCCTTGGAAGTTCTGAAGGTTAGTAGCACACGGTTTAAACGTGAACTCATATTGTATAATCACCTAACGGCTACACATCACACGCTGCATTCTGTATGATCATCTAATCTACACATCAATCTTACACTAGACCAAAGGCTTGCTCATGACCCTACTTTTGTTTATAGGTCTGAGAATCAAAAGGGCAGTCCAATGAGGCCATCAGATCAATGGGACTAGGAATCTACTGTGCTTTTCCTTCAGAGAAGAATATGCCTTTCTGCAGCTTTCGGCAATATCAGGCCTCCTTTTTCTTTTATTCTTGCGCGCCCATTTTAGTTAGTCTTAAAGTCTAATGTTTTACCTGAAATTGGACCCACAATCTTACAGACCTGTCATAATTGGTACTTAAGTCATAACACTATCTACTAGCTTCTTCCCCTAAACCTACCAACGAATAATTGGTACTACATTAGATTCGTAGGTTAAACCAAATTCCACACTTAATGTTAATACTACAAGGTAGAAAGAAAATCCTGAAGTATAACCAATAAGTAACTTAAATATATAGTAAAACCTTCATAAATTAATACTCGTTAAATTAATAATCTCTTTAAAATAATAATTTATTCTGGTCCCGACTTGGGCCAGTTCAAAAAATGATCAATTTTAATAAATTAATAAGATAATAATTTTTTGAAACAACCCTTTATAAATACATTGTTTTATTATCTCTATAAATTAATAATTTCTCAAATACATATGCCAAGTATATATAGATATATACTTAGGATAATTTAACAAAATATGACTATAGTATTTTGTTTTTTCTTGAAATTTAAATCTAGTTGAATTTCATCTCTAACTATTCTCAGTGCATTCAAAAGTTCTGGTGTACCCTTGTCAAATTGTAACAAAAAATTGTAAAGAGTGGTTGATGCTATAATTGCTTCCTTTCTTGTGACTGGTTCCAAAGGTACCGAATCATCCTCAGCTTCATCCTCAATTAAATTTTTCATGACACTCCACAATTTCTTCTAAACTTTGGACTTGTGAGCATTCATTGTTTTCACCTGGATAATCCAATAGTTGATTGACATTCATTTGATTGAGGTAACCAAGCTGACCAATCATTCCCTCAAGTTCATGAATCTCTTCTTCAGTGGTTGCTTCCTTTAAATTCGTTAGATAGATTCATCCCCTAATACGAATTTTGAAATGTTTGAAATAATTTGCTAGTCTCTTATTTGATATCTATTTTTCAAGATGAGACTGCAAGATTTATAGCATCTAACACATTAGCTTTTTCTGGATCGGAATGTCCCAACTCATAGCCTTCCAATAATGTCCGATAAAATCTCTTGCGATAATGCATCTTGAAAACTCTTATTATCCCAGCATCACATGATTGAATGTTTGATGTCATGTTAGGTGGCAAAAAGAATAACTCCACATTTTGTAGGCCTTCAATATTTTTTAAATGGGCTGGACAATTATCTACCACCATTAATATTTTTCTACCATGCATTTTCTTATCTAGCCAATGAACATATTCATCAAAAAGCATACATGTCATCCATGCTCTTTTGTTGGCACGATATTGACAATTGAGGTTAGTCATGTTGACATTTTTGAAGCAATGTGGCTTTGCATACTTCCCAATACTCCATAATGGAATTTTTTCAGAGCCATCCTCATTGCAACAAATAACAATTGTAAGTCTTTCTTTGTCTTGTTTTCTCCCTTCAAGTTGCTTTGTTGCAAGAGAATGATCAGCCTGTAACCTGTAAAATAAATCAGTTTCGTCCATATTAAAAACATCTTTCATAGGGAACTGATTTATTTTTCCCTTTATGGACTCCAAATTGTTCTCCACTTCTTGTGTGTCAACTGAACCACTTTCTCCAAAACGACGAAATGACTTGATATCATGTCGTTGCTTGAACTTCTCAAGCCAACCTTAGGATATGTTGAATTCAGAAAGCTCATGAGGATATAAAAGTTTCATCGTCTCTTTTGCCTTCTTCAAAATTAACTCTCCTGTTATATTCACACGAGCTTGGTATTGGAGAAACCACTCATAAACAACCTTCTCCATGTCTGGATACTTGACTGATTTGTGTCGCTTGATATCTGCTCCCTTCCCAAAATTAGCAAAAAGAAATTCAGATGATCTCTTAAGAGTGTTAGATATCGTACCTTGACTAACTTTCAAATGATATGTTCCATTTAGCCAATCTTGTAAACCCTTTTGAGTGCGCAGGGTGATCTCTCTTGTATTCACACAATGTTTTTCTGATTTGATCAGTCATGGTTGACTTATTGACACCTTTTAGATGAGAAGCCATTTTTGGTATCATTTGAAAGAACACTCCATAGAAATTTATATAGTAATTCATTAATTATGATACATTGAATATTTTTAATGTAAGTACAATGAACTTTCAAGTTCAATTAACTTATATAATACACATTTAATTTTATTATGTAAAAATATGATGAATATAGTTCATTGATTTTAGACAAAAACTCTATTTGTTCATTGATTTTAGACAAAAAAATTATTTATAGTATATAGTAATTCATTAATTATGATACATTGAATATTTTTAACACAAGTACAATGAACTTTCAAGTTCAATTAACTTATATAATGCACATTTAATTTTATTACGTAAAAATATGATGAATATAGTTCATTGATTTTAGACAAACTTTATTTATTCATTGATTTTAGACAAAAAAATTATTATAAATTAGTATTTAAAATTTATTTTAAAAAAAATTTAAAATCACTCTATTAATTAATAATTAATTAATATCTCTATAAATTAATAAAACTTCATGGTCCCAACATTATTAATTTATTGAGATTTTACTTAATATGCTATTCATGTAGATCACGAGTAATCTGAAAGAATAGATCCACTAGTCATCCTATATCTTATCATACAAGTTTGGGGGGGGGGGTGAGGGGAAGGGGGAACAGAAGACAGAGAAAATAACATTTTCAGAACACTGGTATGAGCAGCTTGATGTGCGGCTTGAACGACTCCTGCACAGGAATAATATATATATTATCAGCAAACCAGTCTCAATCAGAATTTAAGATTCATTCACTATTTGGAGACAGAAAACATACTTCGCATTAACAAATAATATTTGGTTGCACACGGTGGCATGTCAAACAGCAGAGTTCTTAGCCCTGCTTTGCTCTCATTGACTCGACAAAATTATCCAGGATCAGTGGCCAAGCAAGGTTCGTGTCATAATTGCTCAAATCTGGAAAACTTATCTGTTACACAAAAACATCAAGACAGGAAATAAAATTTTAATCTCAACATTCAGATATCAAACTCACCACTAGGCTTCTGATGCAAGCAACTGTCAGATAACAACCAGATTGCTCATATAAGATGATGACACAAATAGGATAATCCTAAAATTTAACAAAGTGAACTGAAGATTTACCTCATTAACAAACCTAAAAAATCCCATCCATTGATCCATGTTTATAACCTTGTAATCAGTCTGCGTCTGCATCAGTCACCAAGCACGTAAGCGTACTCCATATTACTATAAGTGAAATAAAAACTGGAGTATAAAATAGAAGAGGGGCATAGGGTAACTCACTCTCAAATACTGAATAAGGCCATCAACTTGGGGCCGAAATTGAGACCCTAAAACAAGATCCAGCAGGAGACAAATGCTCTCAATGTCCATGCTCTTCTGCTTCTCCTCTAGGAAAGAGTGAAGGAAAAAAAGAAAACTGGTAATCAGAAGAAAAGAAGACACAGTTCAAAGATGCAATTTAAATTTCCAACTTTCACAGCCAGCCTCTGGAACTTGCAATGAATGGGAAAATAATTTAAGATATAGTTACTATATGGAAACTAAATCTAAACCCAGCATAAGAGCATGCTGTTATAAAGATATCCTATTCGGTTTCATCTTTGTTCTCCTTTTCAGTCTAAATTTGATCAATGAATCTTTCCCTCCATGAATTAATACAAGTTAATGTTACAGAACAGGTGACAGTGGAAGCACCATACCTGTCAAGCAGTACTGAAATGCATAGGAGTAAAAATCCTCAAAATTTGATGCCCTTCTAACCTTTTAAAGAAATGAAAAGTGGATCTTTAGTAGGAATAGAACAACGAATCTTCTCACAGCAAAAGGGAACCAAAACATTCACTTAGCATGAGCAAAAGTTTGAATATGATAGGTACCTCCTTCTCAAGTTCTGGAAGTGCTTTCTTCAATTTCTGCATTGTGTCAGCTCTTAATGCTTTGAGGCCCTTCCGCCACTCGTCCTAGTAGTCAAAGCAATGGTTAGTTAACGCCAAGAAGCATACAAGCAAATATAAGCAAAAAAGCTATCAAGCTGAAAAGTAGAAGGCAACTGCATAACACAACAAAAGTTTAATGGGTTCAAAGCATTATTTCGGATTTCAGAAGAATGAACAGAATTTTTTTGTAAATCATGTCAATCAAACATTCTACAATGACCAAAAGCCAAAATAGTTGCATTCCTAGGAAAGCTGATACACATGTATCTTCTTGCATTTTAATAAGTAATGGGCGTCTACCTCTAGCTCAATGGAAGTACAAACGCCAAAATGACATAGCCAAACCTCATTGTGGCACAAAGGAGACCCTCCAGTAAATCTGTGTGCTAGCTAAAACTAACTGGACTAACAACAACTCAAGCATACTTACAAATAAAGTAAAACGTAGAGCATGACTTTCAATAGTGTAGCAGACTAACTAATATCTCAACTTGATTTTCCTACAACAAGCAGCTTTTTTATGAGGGTGGTGTCTGGGCCAACTTGCGGGGGCCTCGACTAGTCCACCAGTTCCGCTACCTCCCACAAGCACATATACCAACTTAGAAGATGAGAAGAAATAACCTAGTGCTTTCTACTGGGATCTGAACCCGAGACGTTTTAACCACTAGACCTTGGGGGCAACTATTATTTCAATAGTTTCAACTGTGGAAAACACTATTACTTGATAATTGTTAGCTTCTAAACCTCACTAATCATAAGCTTCCAAAACATAAACCTCGGGATGAGTTTTTAACAGAAGATTCTTTAGGTGCATGTAAATGTTGATTTCCTTTGTATTACATGTCATACTCGACAAAAGAGTATCCCTCCCTATAAAAGTCTGAACATGCTCAAATAGGCATATCTAAGACGCAGGTGGCAAAAGCATAATTCTAAATTCCAATTATAATCATCCCAAGCAAAAACGTTAAAACAAATGTTTAAGAATCTCACATCGGATGAAAAAGGGATGGGCGGTCTCCTTATATGGTCTTGGACAATCCTCCCCTCAAGAGCAAGCTTTTGGGGTTGAGTTAGGCACAAGATCCATTCTTTACATGATATCAAAGCATGACTCATCCCAATTCTTGTTTCCCGTGTTGGGCCCATATTAATTGCCCACCTCCCACATCGGACGTACAACATCGGACGAAAAAGGGATGGGTGGTCTCCTTATATAGTCTTTGGGAATCCTTCCCTCACGAGCTAGCTTTGGGGTTGAGTTAGGCCCAAGATCCATTCTTTACAAGTTACACATCAATTCCTCCATTTAGCTCACTAAGATCTCCAGGAAACGACTTAGCCTGGGAGAAACTACGTGACTGTAATCCTGCCTAACCATTACCTATTTCCTATGTTCTTACTCTACTTATCAGCATGTGGGTTAAGAGCGGTTTATCATTTAACAACACTTAGACTTAAATCAACTTTTCTGCACCCTTTTCACTGGACTACCCTTTGGTACAAACTTCCTAAGATAACATGCACACTCATATGCCTGGTTAACAAATGACAGCCTTATTTTTGACAACTAAAGTAATTGAATTAACAGCCATAACAGATAAGTTAAATCTGCCATTGTACGTGAACAGAAGGAAAAAAAGCTACCTGTGAAAGATGGATAAAGATGATAGAAATAGCAAAAACAGTGTAGTACATTCTGAAATGCTAAACTAATACTAGTAATAGCCAAAGCAAATACATACCAGGGAAAAGTATCCTTGTTTTTCAGACTGCATTTTCCTATAATACAAAGTTATTGTTGTTAAACCTCTGAAGATCCTTGATACTTCATACAAACTAACAAGTAATTGAGTATGAAGAATCTTACCATGCAAGCATCAATACCCTGACGTCAGTATGTTCGACTTCCAAATCAGAACAAAGAAACTCAATTCCTTCAGGGCTAACCATGAAAAAAATACAAAAGCACATTAATCGAGTGCAAAATTTAGGAACTTAAACAAGCTGGTGAAACAGAATTAAAGGTGGAAAAAGTTGGATGACAAATTCAGAGGGGATACAGGATTGGGTTCGGAAGTCATTGAACCCACTTACCATTGAGTTACTGGTTCAAAAAAAAATATTGGTAAGTAGTTAGCAGATTTCTTAATAGATATAAAGGGTCTGAGCCAAAGCTAGTAGGTTCGGCTGAACCCACAATTTATAATGTACATCCACCCCGGACAATATCCATATTTTTCTTCCTTCTTTTCCCAAGCATAACTTGCTTAAAAATCTTAGATTTTCTTCTGGGAAGAGAATGATTATTAGAAGTGCAAACAACCAAAGATAACCTGTAATGCTAGGAATATATACAATAAGAATTACACAGCTTGGGAAATAAAAATGGTAATGCATACTTACTCAATCATACCAGACGAAGCATTGGCATATGTATAAAATAATTGATCGATACGTTCCAGTTCCTTACTTGCTGCTTTACTTGAAGCTGAAACAAATTGAAAACAAAGTGATATAGAGTAAAGCAGCTACAGTGCATACGTTATATTTTAATCATAGAACATAAATGAAAAAAAGAACACTGATGTCCAAGAGATCTAAATGGATCAGTAGAATAGTTCTGAAGCACTATGAAAATGCTTCAGCCAATGCAACACAAACGCCAAACCAAATGGGCCATGAAATTGATTTTCTTGAAGATCTAAATAAAACAGAAAAATAAATTCAAAAGCATCTAGATGTAGACAATAAAAACAACATAGACGCGTCAGTTTTTTTTCTTTAGATGACCGAAAACTCCGTCTGGGGCCAACCTTTAAGACCACTGCAGCCTCCAGAACTTGGGGATAGTGAGATCACCCCTCTACCCTTCTCCACTTAAAAATCAGGCTTAGTTCGCATGGCGCATGGCACGAACTCGTTACCTAAGCCACAAGTCCCTCAACCTTTTCCACTTGAACTGAGCCAGCCATAAGCACGTCAAAATTAATACCACAGAATAACAATATTTGTTTGATTCTCATGAAGATATTGTCTCAAAAACACTGACACTTCACTCTACCGTGAAGTACCTGCCACTCAACCAAGAATACCTCTATAATTTGGAACTAATATTAGTCATATCCAAACGCTCACAAAATCAAAGAAAAAGCAAACTGAAACAACAAGATCAATAGCTTTAGCATCAAAGCCTACACCAGCCGGATTAATGGAAAGCGGATGATATCTTGAGCTGACCTTAATGATTGCGTGTTCCCTTTTATTTTGAGCCGGTGAAAATTAAAAAGCACTACAGAATATGGGAGAAACTAAACTTCCTAACATATAGGGTCGTTTTCTTCATCTTCTCTTTCTTTATATTTACTATCACAAAAGAACTTGGCGGTCACGCCCTGCCCGTGTGGTTCATAGCTGTCTCAAGTTTGTTACATTAACCATACTTCTGCAGAATGCTCACCAGTCACCACACCAGATGGTTGCCACTCGTACTTACATGATCACCTTACTACCGATAATTCAATAATTGCCATCTCTAATAAAACAACATTCCAAAATATTACTCAGGCAACACACTTCAAGTGCTCAATCAAGTCCAACAACATACCCAGTGTAATCACTGGGGAGGGTTATGTGTACGCAGACCTTACCCCAAGTTTGTGAAGGTAGAGATGTGCTCAATCAAGTCCAATGTCTTGCAAAATTCTGATCAATGGACATGTTATTACAGTAAAACGCTCAACTCCCTATAAATGTTATTGTACATGTCCCAATATTTGGAAGCCACTAATGCGAATCCCAAGGGGTCTACATGATCTAAGGTGTTACACATGATCTATAAAACTCTAAAGCATCACTGTGCAAAAGAAAAAAGTTAAAATCTTTAATCAAACAAGAAAACTATAAAGACTCAGAGAAACAAAATTAAATCAAATTGCATAAGCATAAACATGCAATTCCAATTGTCCGAAAAGATGCATTGAAATCAAGGATTAACATAGTACCAGAGCGAAACAAATCGACGGCAGGATTGGTGGAGGGTGTAGAACCCTTCTTGGATGAAGTACGAGGCATCTTGATTCTTGAATTAATACAATTGGTCTAAGGGAGAAGCCTCAGACAAAAAAGAAAAAAGAATATATTGATTGAAAAACAGGTCGACTCACCAACTGGGTGCCAACAGTTAAAAAGTAAGTCTATAGGTAAAATAAGTTAACTCCATCTCTCCCACTTTATGTTTACCCACTTTTTTTTTTAACTCATTAAAGATTATTTATAGTATTTTAATTTTACTCTTAATCATATAATTTGTTAGACCATCTCCATCAGGGGACGTTATCCCCAATAATTACAGCAGGAGACAATTTGAATGACATGTTGACGTGAAAATAATTGAATATATAGGAGATAATTTTGTCACGTGGAGACAATGTCTCCTGTTGGAGAAGGAGAAGGAGGCAATATCTCCTGCAACGCCATGTGTCAGTCTGCGATTGGCTGTCAGAAATTCATTTTCCACCGCTACTTTAATTGCTATTTTGACCAATAATTTGACTGATTTAAAAAACACCAATTTTTTTATTTTTTAATATCTATAAAAAGATACTAAGTTTACTTCATTTGGACACCGGAATATTTTGGCTATTTTCTCCAAATTTTTATCTTCTTCCAAATTATTTGCTATTTTTTAAAAATATGGATCTTAATCAAAATTTTAATCTTCCTCCAAATTTTATATTTTCTAACCAACTACAAAATCTCAATATTCAACGTTCACAAAATTCTCAAAATATGTCATCCAATTTTCAAATGTCATATATGATGCCAACTAATTTTGGTATGCAATATCCGTATAACCGAAAAGTTTGGAATTTGACAAAAGTTTGGAACAACCGAAAATTAATTTCTAATTTGTGATTTTAATATTATCAATATTTTAGTGTGTTTTTGATAAATTGTACGATTAATTTATCTTCATTAATAAAATCATGTATTGTTGTGTTTTAATATTATAATAAATTTGATAAGTGTCAAAATTAAATGAATAGAAGTAATTTATAATTTTATTATTATATGTGTAATAATATGAATTACAAGAATAATATCATATACAAAATAGAAATGAGATAGAATTAATATATATGGTGGGGTTAGGGTATATGTATTGATGTGGAGGAAAGAAAAAATGAATTATTTTATGAAATATCTCCTGTTGTGGAGTGTATGTGATAAATGAAGATATTTGATAAAGTGATAGATGAATAATCTGATGTGACATAAGATAAATGTGTTTTCAATTATCTCTGGAGATGGCCATATGACTCTCACATCACTCATTTAAAATAAAATGGATCATTCGCACAAATGCCCTTTTTCGGGTGTTCTTTAAATTTTACCTCTAAAATTTTCATTCTCTAATTTTTGCCAACAATCATTTTTTGACGCGGCATAATTAGAATTTTACAAGGCATAGTTAATATTTAGCTTCGACATATGTATAATAACAACCCACAATTATGTCGGATAAGAAATAATTTTAGATTTTGACGGACATAGTTACCGTTTAACTTCGACATATGTATCTTAATATCTGCACAAATTATGTCAGATAAGGCATAATTTTCAACACTCAACATAATCTGAAAAAATACTATAAAATTATGTCACGTAATTTAATTCCTACATAATTTATACCGAGCTAGGCAAAATCTCAGTTTTCGAAGATAAAAATATTACAGAAACTATGTGTTGTGAAGTAGGCGTGAATATTTTCATAAAATAAATAGCAAAAGCAAAAATTAAAGACTAGTACATTTGAAGGATAATCAGCGCAAACAAATGAAATAAAAACGTATGTCTTTAATTTTTGGAACTTACAATTTTTTGACAACTAATATTTTTATATAACTACAATTGTAAGTTCCTAAAAATAATAATTATTGATTTTATATAGCTAACTCAATAAAAATTTAAGTTCCTAATATTATTTTTGTGCCCGTCAAAAGCTCTTCAATTTCTTCTTTCCATATAACACCCATACGTAGGCATTGGCGGTCCGATACTCCCTAATCATACAAAATTGGTCCCAGAAAGCTGGACCGATACTCGGACCGAAACCTTAGCGGTCGGATCTGTACCAAAAAATACCGGACCGATAAGGGTAGGACTGCTAACCCAAAATACCCGTGCCCACCTCCACTTTGATCCAAACGGTCCACTCCTGCCAGCTCTAATTAGTTGTAAATTAATGAAACTTTAAATGGTCATAACTTTGCGCTCGGATCTCGGATGTCCGTTTGACCTAATGTTTTTTTGATTTCGCGTATTTTTTTGAGATAGGGCCGGACAAACAACTAAAGCAGTTTGGAGCAACCGATTTCTCAAAAAACATCCGTCTTGCCAATCAATTTCACTTTTACCCCAAATTGTTACCAATTGTCCATTTTCAAATCTAAATATCTCGCGCTATACAATATATTTCAACGTAAAATTTCGTGGTAATGTGTCCGAGAATGTCAATTTCAGTATTAAAAATTCAATTTTTAAAAAAATAAAATCGGTCCAACCCAAAAAATTCTTACCGGTCCGGACCGAGAACCGGACCGATAAGGTTTCGGTCCGGGACCGGATCTCGTTCCAGAACCGAAACCTTATCGGTCCGGGACCGGTCCGGATCGGTAAGTGGATACCCGGACCGGACCGATAACACCACTGGCCATACGACGTTGATGAGGCAACATTTCATGCCCTATATAACATCATGCATAGTGTTTCGAACAATCTCGCACACAAGGCGTAATTAGCTGCACCACATTAATTAGTTGGTAATACAAAAGAAGGTGATTCACGCACTCGCCCGAGTTCTTACGCACATGGCATCAAGTAACATAAGTGATTCTTCTCTTCCTCAAATTTTCAACAGGAAGAATAGCTTCCATCACCAACCATGCAATAAGAAAACATACACTTCTTCTTCGTGTCCTAGGTAGACATGACCAAAAGAAAGATCAATTACCGCCAGCCAAATATTCATGTGCTTCATTGGAGAACTTAGGACAAATAAATGTTGTCAATCATACCCTTCTATTTTATGACAAATAACCAAAATTTATGGCTTGAGTACCAAAATCATGCAACTAAAATTAATCCAAATCAGGTCTTCGAGACACTGCAGAAGGTTGATTCATTAAACTGCAATACCATGTAACACCGATCAATCCAAATCAGATCCTTGAGACATTGTAGAAGGTCGATTCAGTAAACTGCAATGCCAACTTCTCCAACAAAACCAAACTTTTACAAGTACAGGATTTACTTGCGAATGATTACACAAATTAACAAAAGCAACAAAAGTAGTCAGAAGAAGGATTATAACATAATCAGCTATCACTACACTAATGTTCACACTTTTTATGACGTATAAACATACAAAAATTTGTTCTTAAAATAGAGATATGGGGCTTGACAAAAGGGAACTATGATGGCACCTCAGAAAGGTAAGATGTAAAAAGAGAGACAGCATCCTGCAAATGGTAGGCACGGGTATCTTCAGGTATGGGTGCCTTGAATATGGTATCATAGCAGATTAGCTGAACCTCATTTGATGAACTTCCACCGTTATCAGAAAGCAGCAAGTTGCATATCTCCTCAGCCATCTTCGAATAAACCACCCTAGAGACGATAAACATCCATTAGCTTAAACTTTTTTGTTGTTGTTGTTGAAGTAGTATTATAAATGGCATCAAGAAGATGCGTAGAGAAAAATAGTTACAAAAAAGTGAGATGTTAGCTCTGTTACAAAGAGACCTATGCTAAGGATAAAGAGCTAATAAAGTCCAACAACTTCAAATGAGAATCTACAGGGGATAGACTATCCCAGCTACACAAATCCATAAGCTTAAACTTGTTACTGTAGGAGCTCAAACGTACAATAAATGAAGTAGAAGCATTCAAGGATCATGTCAAGTTTTCATGCTTTATGAAATACTTTACCTCAATATAAACCAGTTGACATAAAGCTCTACTGGTTTAATCATACATGAGAAGATCTTAGGTGACCAGGAGCAGTAACACACTCTAAGGGTAGTAAGAAACTTAGATCACAACAGTGAAATGATTAGTTACTAAATGCAACAATTCTCTCTTTATAAAATCCACATATTGTACTATTTTGAATTTATAAGACGCAGAATAGCCAAATAAACACATCTACTTGCATTAATTTGTATTTCCGACCCCCCCCTCTACTCCAAGAGGTTTCATCCAAACACTTCAATTTGATCAAACAAGTCTTTGAAATGCCTCATGACAGTCGACGAGGTTATGTGGTAATAATTTTGGCTGAATTGGAAAGACTTGTTTTGATCAAGTTGAAGTGTTTGGACGATATAAAATGAAGTAGGGGGAACCAGAAACACAATCCGCTGCAAGTACAGGTGTCTATTTGGCTATTCGGCCTTTATAAATGATAAATGCACCTATATGAGTTCCGCTAAGCATGGGCAGTCTCAAGCCCAGAAATGAGAAAGGTTGGGTAGGTTTATATGAATCCTGGAATACTTAGGCAGGAAAGGATACAAGGGATTTATATAGCCAACAAGGATTCCTATAGCAAACTCCTTTTTAGTTTGGATTGAAGCATAGTTGAGATGGCACTAGCTAATAAACAGGGGTTGAAGCTTTTTACCAGGTAGATATGACCTCAGGGATGAGTAATTTAGTTTATTATTGTCTCCAAATTTTTGTATCCATTTTTATATGATGATTTATCTAAGCAGTTTGTTTCCAGGATCCATGTAAAAGACAAGAAAAATCTAAGAAATGGAACAATGTTTTTGGTCTTTACTCTTCATAGCTAGGAGGGGTCAAGAGAGAAATTCAGCCCCTACAGATGACACTGGTATGTTTTGCATAGATATAGGAGGTGTAATTAAAAACATAATTGATACTGAAAACAAAGAGCATTTCCACCCCCATTTTAAACACTATATATGAAATAGATATTCAAATATTTAAATGTAGCTCACAGACACAGGAAGCTACTCAGTCCCCATCCCAATAATATTTTAAGACAATAAAGAACAATGACTTCATACCTCACATTCTGGATTTTATTCATCATAAAAAAACAATACCATGTGAACATTAATGCTCTTTTCTTTGGTAAGTAAAATGTTCCTAATCATTTGTGACCATCTTTACTGTCGTTAGTATTTTTGAGATTTCACTAATATTATATTCAGAAAATGCATTTATGAGTCAAAATATCAAGGAAAAAACCCTATCAAACTTACAAATGAGAAATAAGGGTTCAATGAGATAACGGGAAGAAGGGGAGGGGGATGCTAGCAGAAAGCAGTCAACTTGCCAACCTCATGTTTCAGTATTAACAAATTAATGTCAAGTACCTTGCTTTGACAGGCAATCTGCTAGTCCAAACAGCCAAAGAGGAGTTTAAGCGACTGATGAAATCTGCACAAGCATTGTCTTTGTTTTCTAGAGAGTCCTGCCAATAAGAATGTACTTTGTCAATCTCTTAGAAGATATTACAATAACTAGGATAGGCATTCGCTCTACTTCTTATTACTATGCACAAAAAAGACAGATAATCAAGTCCTCATGACATAGACCAGTATCATTTGAGCAACCATAGAGGTTAGATCTAGCTATATGAACTGTGCTCCCAATAGGACGAACTTCCTTTTTCCCGAAGCTGCCTTATAGTGCATTTTACAAGCTGATCGTTGATCAAGCGTACAGCTAAAATCTCATTCCCATTCCACTTTCCTACCATTAAAACATAGGCTTCCCACATTCACCAGAAATAGAAAAAAACATTTGGTTCTAAGATGCATGTCACCTCCCAATTGTAATGGAGGTCAAAACTTTCAGCGTGCAAACACGGATGAAAGAATGGCATTCATGCAACCATCACATAAGCAAATTTTGATCTAACAAGGTTAACAGGTCCAGGAAATTTGAGAAAAAGGATTCAGACACATGAAAGTATATTTTAGAGAAATTTCATACCGCTTGATTCATAGCGTCACTATCCTCCTGCAAAGAAACTTTCAACAAATAAAAAGATATATACATTCCAGCTCCCAGATCCCAATCTTCAATTTCTGACTTGTGGTCCTCCATGGAAGCTGCTAACCTCCATATTTCTGTGTGTTCCTCTGTGTATTAACAATGTTAGAATAATTTAGCACATCATTTTTTTATCAAAATTCAAGGTTGAAATAATTTAGCTTTCTCTCTTTCTCTCAGATAAGTAAGAAAATGGTAAATATACTCAATGGGATAAAAGATAAATCTGTGAACAAGTCTGCAGATAAATAGGTGATGCTGATGCATATCACATAATATGAGAAATAACAAATTGTGTAATGAGACATTTAGACTTGAAGATGACTCAGGTTGCCATAAAAAGACAACTCTTACGTTGTTCATTAATCCTATTCAAAAATATTTAACAAGGTTCAAGTAAGAAAAAGAATGATGATGGAAGAAGAAAAGGGAAGCGCAAAAGTCAGTAGAAAAGCATCCCAATGGAACTGTACTTACAATATTCCAAATACTAAAGTTATACAACTTTTGGGAATAAAAGGACAGGGTATAGGTATCACTACAGTAAAAATATTAGATATACAAGTCTTTAGGTACATATTCTGAGTATTGAAATAGCAAGTTATAAAGATGAATCTAAACGATCAAAAAAGATATAAAGATGAATCTAGAGATTAGCAACCATATACCTGATAGAAAAAGAGAATGAGCAACTGAAGTCATAAAAATGGTGTGCGCTTTCTGCCACTTTCCGCACTCCAAAAAATGTTCTAGGGCTTTGGGGAAATCAGAGTAATAATTAAAATATGTTGCCTGCAATAGAGTAAGCCAAGGGTGAAAAATAAGATGTGAGCAGAAAAGCGATCCCAACACCAGTGACAATCAAGTGCAAGCAAAGGACTAGCTTGAAG
The DNA here is from genome assembly GCA_029844215.1 of Przewalskia tangutica. NCBI lineage: Eukaryota > Viridiplantae > Streptophyta > Magnoliopsida > Solanales > Solanaceae > Przewalskia > Przewalskia tangutica. The sequence continues at coordinate 11,699,972 of CM056734.1, forward strand.
TAAAAGTACTAGCATTCAACTAAAGCAATTTCAAAGAAAATTTACGCTGTAAATTGCCCTCCACGATTTCAGCATAATGATAAACCATCTTGTCAGAAAATGCAAATAATAATATCTTGGTAACAAAAAAAACATAGATTGTCTTTGATTTGCCATAAAGTGGAAAGTGAGAAGCATGGATCAACGTAAAACTGAAATCAAAGGCCACCGACTCACCAAAGCCTCGTTCAACCATGCTGATGGAATACCTAGATCCTCAATAAATTGCCGCTGTAAGTCCTGAGAACTCCAAGTTTCACAGTGCTGGAAGAGTATTTCCTTTATAAGAGCAGCTTGTAAATAAGGACAATCTTCACGGTGCGGCATGTGAAGAACCACATAGACAGCCCAATGACATTGCCCAAGACATAGCAGCTGAGAAATAAAACTAATGTCTAGCACATGAAGATCATTAGAACTGAAAGCACCAATGGCTTCTAAAACAGCTCGTTGATGCCAGATCATGTGGTAGTCAAGGGGATCATTTGTTGAAGCGAAGGCACTGAACATCGTCTTTAGAGCACTGAAATCAATTTCTTGATTGGCATGAAGAAGCATAAGATAGTAACCTAGGTCAAAATGTTTCACTGCATGCCAATTCATTGACACTTCAATAGGTCCTTCATCAATATAAACTGGAACTGGAGATGGAGCTTTTCCTTCATTGAGAAGCCGTTGATATGTGCGGAACACAGCAGGCAATTCAGTCTCCGGTGGAAGCTGATACCACATCAACAACCCAAGAAACCTTTTCCAGTCAATGTCTACATCAAGCAAAGCTCTATGAATGTTTCCAGCAACCAACTCAAGAACCCTAATCCTCTCTGTCTCAACGAAATTGAAGTCCAGCCCATTTACTCTCCAAAGATCAAGCTGTCTAGCAACATCAGAACGATTAACCGTTGAGCCACCAGCTTGGCTAAGAAGACATGCAAGTCGCACATCTCCCCTAGAAGACGCCAGTTCTACAGCAGCATCCAGCTGCCGACCAGTTAGAAGTAAGAACATATGTTGTAGATCACTTGAATCGTTCAAAGAACTTACTTCTTCCTGTACCCTGTGACAAACACTCTCTTGCAACCAATAGCTGAATTCTGCTCTCCTTATCAATGGAAGTGCTTCTGGATCAACATCTGAAGCAGTTTCTCTCACATCAGGTATCATATCTTCCTCATCCTCATCTTCAAGAGATTTTGATTTCCCACTCAATTGTCTAGACGAGAAAAGCACTTTTATTAATTCCCAAATCATTGCTTGGTGCATCAGAAGAACACGGGATGCTGAAGATAAGCCGGGAACCTCCAATTGTCTCTCAATGACACCAATATAACTCCGACACACATCTGAAAGCATTAGACGATCACACACAACTCTTTGAAGCTTTAACGTGAAGGGTCCCTCCCCGAACTCTTTGGTTTCATGACTAATTTCCTTGTGAAGATGGAGGGCTGAATCAAAACACAAATCAACAAGTTCCTCCCTGAACTTTTTATTTTCATCTCTAGCTACTTGGTCGAATGCAACCTTCTCCAAGTTGATTATCGAGGACAAACTTTGATTGTCTTTACTACCAACTGGGGCGCCAGAATGAATAAGAACACCATTAGGCCCCCAGCCAACTCCAAATGATCTACCCATGAACAGTCCTGCATCAACAACATTACGAGAGAGGCTTCCACTTATAGGTGTTTGCTGCTTGACATCCAGCTTGAAACCTTCAGTCTTTGTTGTCTTTAGAAGCATACCCTTATTTTGCTGGGTCAACAAAATGGACCCAGGTGAGTCTGAGCCAAAACTACCATGTTTGTATTCAATCAAAGCCAATGGAGTCTTGCGAGTCAAATGTGGACTAACTCTCTGGTATTTGTGCTGCAAAGGGGATTTCGAAGATTCTTTACTGAATTGTGGTTTCCTATCAGAAGGAAAATCATGATAATCATCTATATCCTCTTCTTCTGCTGGAAACATAAGCATTCTCATTTCATTCATCTTTATAGGATCTAACCCAAGATGAGCAGGAAGAGAATGTGAAAGATCAGTTGAATTGACTAACATGGTTTCTTCATCAATGTCAGAACCGTCTTCTCCGTTCATATCCATCAGATCTTGAACTTCTGGAGACGCATCATCGATTATCATATCTTCATCTTCCTCCTCATTCAAACCAAATCTGCTGAAATGCTGAACGAAGAATTTCCATTCTCCATTTGATGGATCAAATGAGATAAAACGTGCTCCTTGTCTCTCTGTTCTAAGTCTTAATTTCTCCACAATTTCTCTAGACGAATTCACGCCATAGTGTTTCATGGATCGTATTTCCAGTAGCAAAGTTACTTCAGCAGGCTTGTTAAGCCCCACGCCAACCGAGGGCTTGTCATTTTCATCTTCATATACAATCACTTCATGTCTTCTAAACTTGACAATCCGATCCAAATCTAACTCCCTAACGTCCGTTTCCCCAGAAAATTTGACAAATCCATAACCAAACCTACCAACAGTAAAATTCTCAACTTTGCTACAATACCCTGGGCTCATAACCTCCCGAATAGCCAATTCACTCAAACATGGCTCAGTAAAATAATCAGGACATCGCAAGGTAGGTAAACCAGAAACTTTTCTTCTTTTACATTGAGATTGAGAAACAATAAGTTGATCAGAAGTCCCTAAATCAACTTCCATTACTATGTTACTTCTTCAAAACCTTTACAAGTGCCTGGTAATCAAATTCAAATATACAAATTAAATTTACATGGCTAAAGCAACGGTAACAACAACAAAAAACACGTCTAATAATATTAGCATTGCTTAGAATTAATCGTTTAGGGCATTGAATGTGCGAACCCTAACAAGTCCGAATCAACATCTACTTCAGAAATAATAGTTAAAAATTAGAATGAAGTTACCTTCTACTACTAAAGATACAACAATTAGGGCTTCTCAGAGTTGGTGTTCATGAATGTGAAAGCGAGACGGAGGGGTTTTTGCTTTGCTTTCTCAATTTCCCAAACTCTCCCCAATTCCTAGGCAAGTGACAGTACGGGGCACGTGATGCGTCAAAGGATAAAATGGGAACTTGACAACATAGCTGCGGCGCGGATTCTCGTCTTCATTACTGAAAATTACTCTTCCTTCTATTTCAATGTATATTTATTTATTTGAGGTCTAAAATAAGAATAGATATTTATATAATTATAAATTATCTTATTGAGAATAAAATGAGCATTAAATTGTTATTATAAATATAAAAAATGTCACTCTTTTGAATCTTCACAAAAAAAGTGATATTTTTTATATTTGTAATAACAATGAATCTTCACAAAAAAACAAGTGTCACATAAATTGAGACGAAAAAAATATACTATTGATAATGTGACTGTACATAAGGAAAGATAATTTAGAGGGTGTTAGGCTGAATCAGTAATCTAGTCAAACACTTTTAGGGTGCGTTTGGTTCGTGCAGGGTAAACGGAATGAAATTCAGTAAGAGAATGGAATGAAAATGAAAGAAATTACTCTGATTGTTCCTACATGTTTGGTTCTGGGTGGTCCGAGGTCCGGAGTATGGGGTCGGGGGTCCGGAGTCCTGGGTCCGAAATGGTCCGAGTGATTCAGGGTCCGGGGTTCGGATTGGAGAAAGGGAATCCAAATACCTAAGGGGTGGGAGAATCAAGAAAAGAGAATAAAAGTGGAAAAGGAATAAAGGGAATGAAAAAATAAGGTCAAACAAACAAGGACATTCCTACATTCCTTTTTCCTTTCTTGTTTATCCCGAACCAAACACACCCTTAAATTTATGTCTGTGTAAGGTAAATATGAAAATTATTTATAATCAAAGTGCTTTAAAAAGACAGTTCGAGGGGTTCTGAAAAAGACGAACCACGAGTGCTTGTAAGTTGTAACTTGTAAGTCAAAATACGGTAAAAGTCAAAGGTTGGTCACTAATTTGTAGCTTTTCCATATAATCATTTTTTGTTCATTTAGTATTTTTACTATTTTATCTTTACCCATTTTAAAAATAAAACTCGTATATCCCTTTCATTTCAATTTTCGATGTTTGTTATTCCCCTTTTATGAATACTTTTTAATTTTTTAATTTTAAAAGAACTTTAAGGATATATTAGTTATTTAATTAAATAAAAAGTTGCTTATCAATATTTTTTCTAGACACACCAACTACTTGGATTTTCTCAAGAGATTTGCAAATTATGTTACTCTTGGATTTTCTCACATCAAGTTTGATCATTCTCTATTCATATACTATCATGGTACTTCTACGACCTACATTTTATTATATGTAGATGATATTATATTGACTGATTCATCTGATACACTTTGCAAGTCTATCATATCTCTTATCTACTCAGAATTTGCTACGAAAAACTTGGAGTCATTGCGTTATTTTCTGGATATAGCTATCACTCGTCATACAGGTAATCTATTTTTATCTCAGAGTAAGTATACAACAAAAATCACTAAACGAGTTGGCATGTCCTTCTGTAAGCCATCTTTTACTCCGATTGAAATTAATGGTATTAGTTACTTGGTCTATTGGAATTAGTACACCTATTTACGGATCCTCCTATACTATTCACAATTTGAATACAAATATAATAATAGGTGGAGTTAGGATTTTTAGTTTATGGGTTTTGAATTACGATACCTTGATAAACTATTTACTGTATTTTTAACACAATACAGAGTTTGAGACGAAGCACCTAGAACACAAATACGGGTTCATTAATAAATTTCGAAAAAAGGAATTAAAATTTAAAGAGAACTAATAAATACCTGTCGAAAACTTTGTCCAATTCCAAAATTTATGTCCAATTCTACCTAAAAAGTTAATGATGAATAATGTGGAACAATGACTTCTTTTATAGAAATATTTGGCTTATCATTTTCTAGATGGATTCACGCTAAAAATTTAAATCCTATACAAGTTGGAGAACCAAATATCAAGTGTGTTGAAGAATATAACACCACTATTATCGCAGTAGACATGCATACTAAGCCGATGTCAGTGATTTGCCCTTTTAGGGTTTACAAGATACTCAGATCTATAATATGACAAACTCGAAGGTACAACAGAGAAGAATACTGGGTTTATTATTCATGTATGGATGAAGAGTCATTCGTATGACCCCATGAATGAAGAAAGTAGTTACAGCGAAGAAGAAGCCTTTTACAGAGAGGTTAGAGAGAAGGTTTGAGAGAAGGCAACACTTTTGTTAGCCTAGAAGCTTGACTTTCCTCTACGCTTTGCCCTAATATAAAACATAAGTGGTGGCCTTTACATAAGATAAATGGTGGCCCACGAAATGGTGATCTGAATTGTAAATAATATTGTAAATAATGGCCTATCTTTCTGACCTCATAGTGGGTGCTCAGATATTCAAGCCTAGCTTGGAGCAGAGATCTGAATGATGTAATCTGCTAAGCCCTTTAGTAAGAATGTCTGCGAGGTTGCTATGTAGTATTGATGTATCTGTTTGATCATTCTGATCGAATCTTCTCCCAATGAAGTGAAGGTCGATCTACATGTGTTTGTCCTTTCGTGGAACATGAATTTCTTTGCCATTTGGATGGTGATTTCTGTCTGTGTACCTGATCGGTTGGCAACGATGTCCGTCGATATCCTTGATAAACTTAGTAGCCGTGTGATTTGTGATAGTGTTGGCAAGACTTCTATATTACGCCTAGACTTCTTGAGATTGTACTTTGCTTAGATTTCAAGATATGAGAGAGTCTCCATACTTGACTAAATAACTGTAATAGATTTTCTTGTATGTGGACATGAAGCCCAATCTGCATCACAATAACTAGTTAAAGTTTCTTGTTTATTGCTAGATAACAACTCCTTTGTCTTACCTTTTCGTACCTTACTATTACGATTCTTTGCGTTAAGATGTGACTTTTGGATTTTGTAGAAAGCGACTAAGTGTTTGCACATGTAAGCAATATCTGGTCTAGTAAGAGTAAGATATAGCGACTTACGATTATCCTTTGATAAGAATCGATGTAACTTCTTGGACCATCGTGATGGTGATTTCCTCTCCAAGAACTTTGTTTTCTTTATATTCATCATATTCTTTTGTGGTAAGCTTCGTATTAGAATCGGTGGGTGTATTAATAGGTTTGGCGTGAACAGACCAAGTTCGAAATGAGTTCTAAGACATACTTCCTTTGATGCATAATGATCCGTTTCTTTGGACTGCAAATTCAATTCTATAAAGTACCTTAGCTCTCCCATATCTTTCATCTTAAAACGTGCAGTAGGAATTTGCTTAGTCTCGTAATGAGCCTAATATTATCCTGTAATTAGCATGTCATCCACATAAATAAGTATGGTATTATTAAGCTGGCTATTTTGTTTTAAGAGCAGAGTGATCAAACTCAGTTACTGGCGCATTTGTATTAAAGCCTCTGTAAGCTTGAAATTTCACTGTCTTGGAGCTTGTTTGAGCCCATACAAGGATTTAGTAAGTCGACAAACATGTTTCTTGCCCCACGAGCCTTGAAGCGAGTCATATAAATCTCGTCAAATAAATCCCCGAAGGAAGGCATTATAAACATCCGTTTGATGGATATACCAACATCCTGGAGGCGTGATAGAGAGAATAGTTCTTATGGTAACCATTTTTACAACAGGGGAGAAAGTCTCTTGGTAATCTATACCTTCTTGTTGGCTATAGCCTTTAGCAACAAGCCTAGCTTTTAGTCTTTCCACTTCTCCAGTGTCTTTATATTTTATTTTATAGATCCATTTACAGCCAATAGGTTGTTTTCCTTCTGGTAAGGTAACTATTTCCCAAGTGTGATTATCTTGTAATGCATCTATTTCAGCTTTCATACCATCTACCCACCTAGGATCTTTAGAAGCTTCCATATACCCTTTAGGTTCAGTTAGTTCAGAAAAGGAGCTTAAAAAGGCTTGATAGGTAGGTTTTAGGTTATCATAGGAAATATAATTGGTAATAGGGTAGAGAACATTGTTGGCACTTGTTGTAACAAAGTCTTTAAGCCATATAGGAGGCTGTTTGAGTCTGCTAGACCTCCTAGTATTGTCATTTGAATTTATATCAGGTTGAACCAGGTATTGAGTATTATCAGAATCTGCTTCTACTAAATCATGCTCAGTGGGATTACTGCCCTCAACAGGTTCTATGTTGATGATATCTGTACAATTCTTTTCAGATTTATCAGTATTATTCTGAGAGCTTACTAGGGTTATACTTTGATTATCATTGTTATTAGGCAGATTCTGAAAGATAGGATTCTCAGAGACCTGCTCTTTAAAAGGGTAAATTGTTTCTCTAAACTTGACATCTCTACTAACAATGAGAGTTCTAGATTGCAGGTCATACAGAATATACCCCTTTTGTGTTTCAGAGAATCCCATCAGAATACATCTTTTAACTTTAGACTGGAGCTTATCAGTAACAATTAGATCATTAGCAAAGCAAAGACATCCAATGGTCTTTATATGACCTATGGATGGTTTCTTGTGATAGAGGCTTTCAAAAGGAGTAGTATGAGTGATTGAGGAGGGTAGTCTATTGATCAAATAAACTGCAGCTTGTACACAAAGGCCCCAAAATCTTATAGGAATGTTAGCCTCCATTCTTATAGCCCTAGTAATTTCTAATATATGTCTGTGTTTTCTTTCTGCAACACCATTCTGCTGGGGTGTATATACACAGCTTCTTTGATGGATAATACCTAAGTTCTGAAATAGTGTGTTACAAGTATCATTCATAAATTCTGTCCCATTATCAGTTCTGATAATTTTGACTATTTGATTAAACTGTGTGGATATATATTTGAGAAACTGATTGATTACCACACATACCTCAGATTTAAGTCTAAGCAGGTATATCCAAGTCATTCTAGTATGATCATCTACAATAGTGAGAAAAAAACTTTTCCCATTATAGGTTTCAACTTTATAGGGACCCCACATGTCCATGTGCACAATGTCAAAAGCTTTATTACTGTAAGTAGTACTATTAGGGAAGGGTAGTCTACACTGTTTTGCACAAGGGCACACATTGCAAGTTTTTATTGTCTTTGCTATTTCATCATTACTAGCACTAATCAGTTTACTAAGTACCTTACTAGAAGTATGACCCAGCCTTCTGTGCCACAGAATAATGTCTTCTGCTGCCATGGTTCTCTTTTGCTTAGCTTGTACATTTAAAACTGTCTTTCTTGAATCATGTGTACTTTTATTATGGTTGACTAGCATATATAGCCCATCTTGGAGTCTACCAATCTCCTTCACCTTCCCACTGTAGAGATCCTGAAATAGGCAATCGGGGTAAAGAAGGGCATTTCAAATTTCTCTTGTTAGTTGAGACACAGATAGTAAATTATATTTAAACTGAGGTAAAAAGAAAATATTTTCCAGTGTACTCCTATTAGAGAGAGTACTAGTACCAGTGTGAGTAACTTGGGTTGATTGGCCATTTGGTAGGAACACCTTCTTTGGTGTGACTAGGTAATTTCTGTTACTAATCTTATCTAACATGTTTAGGTCATATACCATATGATTTGTAGCACCTGTGTCTATTATCCAATTTTTTACTATATTGAAAGCATGTAAGGCTTTGAGTTTTGATATACCTGCCAAGTTTGCACATGATTGAATACCTTGAGAGTTCTGAGATGCTTCTGTCTGTATTTGGTTATTGTTTAGCAATTTTACTATCTGCTCATACTGGCTCTGAGAGAATTTTGGTGCTCCTTCAACTTGCCAGTTGTTTTTATTGTCATCAGAGGAGGAATCTGAAACTCTGTTGTGAGCATTGTGAGCAGCAAATTCCTTCCTTTTTGACTTAAAGCCAGGAGGGTACCCAACAAGTCTGTAGCAGGACTCCTTTGTGTGACCTCTCATTTTGCATTCTTCACAGAATAAGCTAGTATTCCTTCTTGTCCTCTGATTTCCTGCTGTTCCAGTCTTAGAATACATAGCAGTAGGAGGATTTATTTTCCCACTGTGTCGACTAGTTGGACCCGACTCGAAAGTCCTAGCACTAATTCCTTCTCGATTTTCATCACAATAATCATGGAGTAGGCTTTATTAACGGTTGGAAGGGTGACATAAGTAGGATTTGACTCACAGCTGCGTGTAGCTTTCATTTAACCCGTGAGGAATTGATAGAGTTTACGTCTCTGTAGGTAGTCGTAAACTCTTTAGAGGTAGGCAAGCACAATTTGGTGGTGGCACAATGGCTTGAAACTCTGCCATAGATTTTTCACAGTGTAATATTACGCTCTGCTGTCATTACCTTGTGATAGGGTAGCAATTTCCTTATGTAGGTCATAGGTTCTAGATTCATCAATTTTGTCGAATCTTTCTTTTAAATCTTCTCATACCTCATATGTTGTTTCTGCATATAACACCCCACACAGCAAGCTATTTGAAACAGCATTCATCAGCCATGCTTGTACCACAACATTGACCCTATCCCACTGATCCCACCATTCCACCCCATAATGATTTTTAGTACAGTTTCCATTTACAAAGCCTAACTTATTTCTTCCAAGTAGAGCAATCTTCATAGATTTGCTCCAAACAGTGTAGTTTTCAGATCCCAGTAGTTGAAAGGAAATTAGAGAACTACCACTAACATCCGAGGCTTGTAAGAAAAGGGGATGGTTATGGTCGAAGCGATGTTGGTAGAGTGGTACGGCGGAGTTCTTTAGGTATGGATAAAGAACCTCCATCTTTAGAAGAACTACTTTCATTTGTTAGATCTGTGACCATCCTTTCAATTGTTAGAAACGAGATACTTGATCGCGTCAAATTTATTTGAATCTGACGCGGTTATAAATTTGAGATCTAGCGCGGTTATAGGACGACCAACATCGTGAGTTAAACTCGCAAAAACAATAAGTAGAAATACAGATGTCACAGGATACCTCAGAGTGATTTACTCAGATCTTGTAATCACTTTAATCGATGCATGCACTGGTAGATCTGGATGACCCGCTTTGATACCATGTTGAAGAATATAACACCACTATTATCGCGATGAGCGTGCATACTAAGCCGATGTCAGTGATTTGCCCTTTTAGGGTTTACAAGATACTCAGATCTATAATATGACAAACTCGAAGGTACAACAGAGAAGAATACTGGGTTTATTATTCATGTATGGATGAAGAGTCATTCGTATGACCCCATGAATGAAGAAAGTAGTTACAGCGAAGAAGAAGCCTTTTACAGAGAGGTTAGAGAGAAGGTTTGAGAGAAGGCAACACTTTTGTTAGCCTAGAAGCTTCTGACTTCCCCTCTTACGCTTTGCCCTAATATAAAACATAAGTGGGCTGGCCTTTACATAAGATAAATGGGCTGGCCCACGAAATGGGCTGATACAAAAGATTGTAAATAATATTGTAAATAATGGCCTATCTTTACAAAGTGTAAACCAAAGAATCAACTGAACTGTGCATATTGTTATCCAAAAAGAAGTCCAATAATCTTAGCATACTGGCGGTGAACAGTAATCCTAAACAAATATTTTAAGTCCAAAAAGATCGAGTTATATATTTATATCCAATATCAAATTTGTACGAATAATCGATCGTCTAAATAGATTTTTTTTTGCAATTACATACACCTCTAACTTGCTTCATTAATACATATTTAAGGGCATAAAAGTCGATCTCCACCCCTACTTATAAATATCTTTTGCATTTTTTTTACTGATCTTTTATGAAAAGGATGACAAGATCAAATTAAAAAAATTGTAATGGACTATAAAACTAAATTTAGTATAGAGATTAGTGAATCCTTCTCTAAAGACATTATGAACTCCCCGTCTCTCCTTAATTTTATATTTGTTCTAGCATTTGTTATATTTAATTTATATGATATTATTTGACTGAAAATTATGAACGAATAAAAAAAAAATGTTGTCCTAAAAGGAGCTTATTATTGAGTGTGTAGAGTGGACTAGCACAACTACGTAGTAACCTGCAACTTCAATCCTATAGTGGAGTATTAATTAACATGATCTTTCTAGGTTATTTCAAGTTAGATATGTATTTTTACTATCCTGACTTTGCACGGTATAATATTAACAATTGGTTGACTCATTCACGCAGATCAGATACTTTTTCCAATTGTAGTTACCAATTGGGTCATTTGCACTTTGGTCCCTACTTTGTGATGGTCTTTAATTTTTGCCCCTCAAATGGTCTTTACTATCCTAATTCGCTGTTTGGTTACTGGAATTTAGGCGAGGTGGCGCCTCCAGCAAGCGTTGCGGCGCTTCGATTCCAGAAGACTCGACGGAAGACGAAAAGTTCTGACTCTTGGGCTGATTTTGGAGCATTAATCCTTCATTATTTGACACATGAATTCATCAATTACTTGGCTTGGCTGAATTGTAACCCCATATTAAGTGTCATTACATGACATTGAAGGCCATTATTTGGCTAGATGAAAAGTCATTTTCATCACACTATAAATTGAGGTCATTGGCTCAATTGAAGAACACAAAAAAAAAACTTGAAATCTGAATACTTCTTCCTCTCTTGCTATCTTTCATACACTCAACAACTCTTCTTTTATAGTAAATAATTGAGTTATCATTTGCTCAATTGTTTATTGATATTTTATCTTATGAGACAAGTTACCAATAGCCGTTACGGGATTTATACGGGACAATATTGTCTTAAGGACAAATTAAACATCAATCGACTCAGCAAACATCTTTCTTTGTTCTCATTTCCAAATTTGTAATCAAGTTATAAAGATTGTTGACACTCAATTTGACCCGAATTTTCCAAATTTTACAATAAGAGGGCGCCCAATCTTTATTTTTATCTTCAGTTTTATTTCAATTTAAACCCAATTTTATTTAAATTTTCAACCCCAAAAACACTCCCGAAATTAAGTTCATCTTTTCCAAGCCCAGTTATATTTTATTGACTCATTTCATGAGCTCAACTGCCCATTTTCAGATTTCAAAACTCAAGCCCACAACCCCAAAACCTAAACCTAATACCCTCTATAAAAACAACACACTCCCTCTTCATTTGAAAAAACTTCAACAGCACCAGCCGCAAGACCCATTCCATTTTCGTTCTCTCTCTCAAGCCTTTGCTCTTCCATTTTTTTTATTCTCATCGTCCTCTCCGACGACCCCACACCCCCATTTCCCATCTCCGTTGAACCATGACAAACCCCGTCGCTGCCCAGTTCCAGCGAACCACACGCCATCACCACCACGGTGGCGTCGCTCCGGCGTACCTTGCCGTGGAAGTGACGCCGTCGTCCCATCTGGCTACTGAATCTGGTCGACATTTCCGGCGACGCTATTGTTTGTTCTTCAGCTTTGTTCTATATTTTATGTTGGTTTGACTGATTTTTCTGACCTTGGTTTGGCTTTATCTTTGATCTATTGCATACTGGTTGTTGAGACTAACTTGTTGATTTTGAAGTTATCTTGCCGGAGTTTTGAAACTCCGGCGACTACTGTTGGCTTATCTTTCGACCTTGGCCCTGCGTTATTTTGGGGGTTCATCGGTTGGTTTCAGTTGTTGGACTGATTTTCACTGGTTTTGCTATTGGTGGATTATTTGTGGGTGTTGGGCTGCTTTCTGGACTGGTTTTTTGTGAGTTTTACCACTGTTACGATGTTCTGTTTTCCGAGACTGATTCTGGACGATTTTTGCCACTTTATTTTATTAAACTAATTTTGAACATGTTGCTACACTTGTTGGTATTTACTGATTTTGAACATGATACTACACTGGCCGAAGAAGGATTTATCCGTCGATCTGGAGGCCTCCATGGTAAGCGAGACGGAATATGTGGGCAAGGAGGAAAGTGAAAAGAATAGACGAGAATGCATAGTATCGTTCACCAGGAGGTGAGTCGACCGCAACCGAAGCGATATTGTCTTCTCATGTCTTAGTATCCATGGCATAACACTAGCTGAGCCCACACTATATAAAAAAATATTATATATATACACATATATTGTGTATATTTGATAATTTATTATTTACTAACTCTTTCACTAAGTGTCTTTTGCAGGTACCCGGAGGCGCATCCCAAAGTTAAAGCATGCGCCGAAAAAGGGAAAAAATGAAATACCGCTAAGTTTTCTTCACTCCCTCCTTATATGATTTCTGCTTTAATGCATACCTTATTTAAATATTTGTATGCCTAGTTTAAATATCTCTCAGTTTAATAATTGTGGAACATCTTTAGAATTGTGAAAACATGTTAGCACAATAATATCAACCTAAGTTTGAACAGACAACCGCAAGTTAGCGGATCCTATAGGATGCCTAACCCCTTCCCTTTAGGATAATAAAGAACCCTTACCCGAATCTCATAATTTTCGCAGACCTTTAAAAATGGAGATCATTTGTAGCATTTTATGCTATATTTAGAAGTGTCCTAATTCACTAGACTAATTAGGTGGTGACTCCTTAAAAACAATCAGTAATCAACCATACGTAGTACTCCCGTTTCGAACACAGTTAAATAGGTGTGTTACAAAGATCAAGGGGCTTACTGCAGTTCCAACGAAGATCTCAAGATCCAAGACTCAAAGACGCGTTCAAAAACGAAGAAACAAGATCATCAAACTTGTTGTGATTGTCACAACTCTTGTTAGGCTTCAAGCCTGTTGTATTGTAACCATTTTAGTTTATCCTTTATAAGCACTAGTAGTAGTTTTATACTATTCACGTACATCCGTTGTGTGACTCACAATACATTCTATGGGTTTATGCTTATTAGCATATTTGTTCTACTTATTGTGCATTTATGTTTTAAAAATTCATTTCCATGATGGAAATTGTTGGAAATTTACTAAATGTGAAATAAATTAATCTTATTAATTATGACTCGAACAATTGGGGGCCCACACGTCGGAAACATGGTTTCCACACACGTGCACATAAAGTGCCAAAGATCGTAATTTCCTTAAATGGAAGAGATATTGGTATGTATACGGATTGTTCGAGACGTAAGAGAATAGACGGTTATTGGCCAAATGACAAATGGTTTCACGTTGGTAAATAAAAGGAAGAAATGTGTAAGAGATGAAACGAATCAGAAACCGCCACAGAAATACGGAGAGGCACCGCGGTGCCACAAGGACATGACCGCAGTGTTTGGAGGCACGGCGGTGCCTCTACCTAGGACTGCGGTGCAAATTCGGTTTTCCAGTGACTTACTAGAATTTAGGCACCGCGGTGCTTCGACGTTTTTCAGTAACGTTGAAGGCGAATTAAGGTTGATTCTTGAGATGACTTTGGAGCAACTAATCTCAATTATTTGGCTATTGATTTCAGTCATTACTAGGCTGAATTAACCTCAATATCAATGGTCATTACTTGACATTGATGGTCATTCATTTGGTTAATTGAGAAGACAAATTCATCTACCTATAAATTGATGGCTTTGACACAATTGCAAAAGACATTCACTAAGCAATTCTCTAAAGTTGTCTTTCTCTCTTGCAATCACAAAACACTCAAAGATCTTTCTTTCTAAGCAAACACTTGAGTTCCATTTGCTCATTTGTTTGATTGTTGTTTTATCTTGAAAGATAAGTTGTCATTACAACTGTTGAAAGGATATACAGGACAATATTATCTTAAGGGTATATCAAGAATTTGGTCGACTCGGCAAGTCCTCTTATTTGATCATTTCCAGATTTCTAACATACTAGTTGTTGTTGTTATTCTCATTTCCTTTATTTATACACTTTGTTCTCACAAGCTTAAGATAATATTGTCTATTTCAACATGACTGGACAAGATCAATTCAACCAATTCAACACTGAAAATTCCACCGATGCTCAAGGCAATCTCATTGCCTTCAATCCCACTACTCAAGGCACTAACGATGCCTTCAAACCCACTGTGTTATTGGCACTACTAGTGTCACCACTGATCATGACATGCGTTTGGTACCTCAAGTGCCACAACTACTTTTGCCACAACGAGTGTCAACACTGGTTTTGGTCCAACCAATGCATCCACTGCTGCTTCGGGCACTTATAGCTCCTATGCTACTGCCCAAGGCGTCAACAACATCTATGCTCCTGTTAGAGCATTCCCAATACCTTTGCAACTGCTCAAGGGGGCGCCACTGCCCCGACACCCACTGGCTTTCACCATGAACGTTCTGAAAAGTTCATGGGTGCTCACTTTAAGAGATGGCAGCAAAAGATGTTGTTTTTCCTGAAGGTTATAGGAATATCACGTTTTCTAACTGAAGACCCTCCACTAGTTGGGGAAGATGTGGACCCTCAGCCAAATGATTTGGCGGGAGTGGGCCATGGTAACCATGTCGCTGACGACATGAGGATGGTTCGCGAAGCATGGAAACATAGTGATTTCATGTGTAGGAACTATATTCTAAACAATTTGTCCGATCCTATCTACACGGTATATTGTACCGTTGAAACTGTCAAGCAGTTATGTGATAAACTTCAGAAGAAATACAACACTCAAGATGCGGGTAGCAAGAAGTTCATCATTGGGAAATTCCTGAAATTTCAAATGGTGGATAACAAAAGTGTGTCATCTCAAGTCCAGGAATTTCAAATGATTCTACATCACATGGATTTGGAAGGATTGAAGCCCAACGAACAATTCTTGGTTGGGGCGTTGATCGAGAAACTGCCTCCCTCGTGGACTAAGTTAATGAACTATCTAAAACTCAAAACAAATGAGATGACCTTAGATGAACTTATTGTCAAACTCCAGATTCAGGAGGACAATAAGAAGGTCATGCCAAAGGGGAAACCACACGCTGAGGCTAAGGCAAACCTGACAGAAGTCAAAGGGAACTCAAGCAAAAAACGGAAGTTCTAGAAGGAATGCAAGCCCCAAACAACTGAAAAGTTCAAGGGAAATTATAATCATTGTGGTATAGTTGGTCACATGTCCAAAGACTGCCATAGGCTCAAACGTGAGAATAAAGAAAAGGTCAAAGGCAAGGCCAAGACTAACATCGTCGAAGACACGCTCGTAGACGATATGATTCAGGAGTTCTCAGCGGTGGTTCTTGAAGCTAACCTCGTTGAGAATCTGGTGCAATGGTGGCTAGAAACGGGTGTTACCCGTCACATATGTTCCAATAAAGAATCCTTCTCCACTTATACACCAGTCTCAGACAAGAAATTGTTCATAGGTAACAATTCTTCTTCAGAGGTACTGGGGGTAGGAAATGTGATCCTAAAGATGACGTCCGGGAAGGAGCTGACTCTGAAAGAAGTGATGCATGTCCCAGAAGTTCGAAGAAATTTAATTTCTGGACCTTTGTTAGTAAATGCTGGTTTTAGGCTAGTACTAGAGGCTAACAAGTTTGTAATCACTAAGAATGGAACCTTTGTAGGAAGGGGCTTCGTCTATGAAGGTCTCTTTAAGTTTAATGTTGCACCTGTAATGCCTTCTGTTTCAACTATCAAATTGAGCCTTCTACTTACTTCATTGAGTCATCTAATTTATGGCATCATAGATTAGGACATGTTAACTATCAATCTATCCAAAGATTGGTAAAACTGGAATTATTGTCGTCTATCGACATAAAATCTCAACGTAAGTGTGAGGTGTGCGTAGAGGCAAAGCTTTCCACGAGTCCCTTTAAATCCATCGAAAGGAAAACCGCTCCTCTAGAACTTATACACACTGATATATGTGATTTAAAGTTCGCTAAAAAACTAGAGGGGGGAACAAGTACTTTGTGACTTTCATAGATGATGACACAAAATTTTGTTACCTTTACTTACTAAAAAGTAAAGATGAAGCTTTTGAAGTATTCAAACGCTACAAAGCAGAAGTTGAGAATCAACTAAGCGGACGGATTAAAATAATCCATAGCGATATAGGGGGAGAATATGTAGCGCCTTTTGAAGAATTTTGTATTCAATCTGATATAGTTCATCAAACAGCGGCTCTTTACTCACCTCAATCAAACGGTGTTGCTGAACGCAAAAACCGAACACTAAAGGAAATTATGAATGCTTTAATCATCAATTCGGGCCTCCCTCAAACCATGTAGGGATAAATTGTTCTTACCGCAAATAGGATTCTTAACAGAGTTCCACACAAGGGTAAAGACAAGACTACATACGAGTTATGGAAAGGAAAGAAACATACCTACAAAGTATTTGAAGGTATGGGGTTGTCTGGCCAATGTAAAAGTACTTATGCCAAAGCATGTCAAGATTTGACCTAAGACTGTGAATTGCATATTCATCGAATATGCCAATAACAATAGTGCTTATCGCTTCATAGTACATAAGTCGGATGTACCGGACATCTATGAAGGTACGATAATGGAATCAAGGAACGCATGGTTCTTTGAAGACACGATACAAGGCAAACAACATAACCTCTCGCAAATGAAGTTATGATCAAAACTCTGAGGATCAAGGAGTCGATGACTACCTAGATCCAAACGGTTCAGATCTAGTGAACTCTGAAATGGCTGATTATCTGGATTTCAGTATTCCAGATTCTCATGACTTGGAAGATTCAGAGATGGAACCAAGGAGAAGCAAAAAGGCCCGGAAGGACAAGTCCTTCGGTCCAGACTTTGAAGCTTATTTGGTTCAGGATGAACCACAGACAATCGCCGAAGCATTGTCAACTCCAAAAGCACCGCTCTGGAAGGAAGCTTTAGAAAGTGAGATAGAATCCATTCTACATAACCACACCTGGGAGTTGGTTGAACTTCCCCTGAGACACAAACCGTTGGGTTGTAAGTGGATCCTTAAACGGAAGTTAATGGTAGATGGATCTATCGACAAATACAAAACTAGGTTAGTAGTCAAGGACTATCACTAAAAGGAGGGCCTTGATTACTTCAACACCTACGCTCCGATGTCTAGAATGACATCCATACGTATGTTCATAGCTATCGTCGCCTTGCGGGATCTTGAAATACATCAAATGGATGTCAAGACTGCCTTCCTAAATGGTGATTTGGAAGAAAAAATATATATGGATCAACCCGAAGGGTATGTGGTTCCAGGACAAGAGACAAAAATGTGTCTGCTTGTCAAATCATTGTATTGGCTAAAACAGGCCCCTAAACAATGGCACGAAAAGTTTGATAGTACTCTACTATCAAAAGAGTTCGCCATTAATGGAGGTTACAAATGTGTTTACATAAAAAGAAATGTCGAATCCTTCGTCATGATATGTCTATATGTAGACGACTTGTTGATCACTGGAAGCAGTCCTGGGATAATCCTAGAGAATAAACCATGTTATAATAATGTTTTAACATGAAAGACATGGGCATTACAGATGTCATTTTAGGGATCAAGATCTCTAAGACATCTAATGGACTGGTCTTGTCTCAATCTCACTACATCGAAAATGTACTGAAAAAATTTGAGATGTTTGACAGTTCACCGGTATCGACACCATTGGATATAAGTCAAAAGATTGACAAATATCTTGGTAAGCCTGTACGCCAGGAGCAATATCGCAGGTGATTGGTAGTGTTGCACCCATTTTTGACCTCGGGGTCGGAACGGTATCCGCAACGTTGCTCTTTGGCGCGGTTCCCTGGATGGAGCAAAAATGCTTGTTTTGAGGAATCACCACCTAATTATTAAAGTGAATTAGAACACTTGAACTATTGCGATAAAAATACTGCAATTGATCTCTATTTAAAGGTCTGCGAAATTAATGAGATTTAGATCAAGGTTCTTTATTATCCTAAAGGGAAGGGGTTAGACATCCTTTAAGATCCGCTAACTTGCGGCTATCCGATCAAACCAAGATTAATTATATATTGACTTTTAATCTACTTATTCTAAGTATTTTTCCTAATTTACAATTAAAATAAAATGCAATACAGAATAATGAAACTAAAATTAAATGAAACGACATAAAATAAGAATCCAAAACATTTTTTAGCCCTTTTTAGGCATTCTGCACAAGATGAATCTCCGGATACCTGTATAAACACTTAGTAAACGTGTTAGTAATAGAATGAATAATTCTAAGGCAATGACAAGAATTAATAAGTAAACAAAAAATAAACACGTCTTTTATACAGGGGAGACCTTGGAAATCAGACGGAAATCAGATGGAGATTACTTAATCAGCCATTTGGGTTTAGTATTCGCCCAAATGAATTTAAATAAAATGTGATAAAAATGATAATAATATCGTTGACCATCAGAAGTATTTTTTGGACGTAAAATCAACATTTATTGTAGTGAAATAATGTAAACAATAGCCTGAAACGAGTAACACACTAGCAACAATATCAAAATCGTAGTAGTTCATTAGATATGAGCTCAGATAATCATTAAAAAAAATCAAAGCACTGTTAATCAGTTAACAAATAAATGGATTAGTATTTATATTCTTAATTTCACATCTAGTTAAACTACCTAAAAGCTAAAATATATTAAATCAAACAAAAGGAATACATAGTTTCAGATGTAGAAGCATATGGAATGATGATTTAAACAAGGAAATATCAAAAAAATGTCTTTAAAAAAATGCAGCAGAACGTTAGAGTAAATTGAAGCAGTGCACCACCCGTCAAACATATCAGAAATAGAAATAGCAAACTAAAAATCAAGCAAACAGTGAGCGGGCTTAGGGATGCAGTTCGTCAGTGCGGTGAGAAGAAAGGGCAGTGGTCGGCGAGGTCGCGACGCGAGAGATGGTGATAGCCTGTGGGGTTCGCCGGATGGTGCGGTGGTGAGTTCGTGGTTCGCCGGAGCTTCGAGCAACGGCGAAGATGACATCAACGGGTTCAATGAAGAAGATGAGAGGGGTGAGTATATGACAAAAAAATAAAGGTGCGGTTGATGGTGTTGGAGCAGTGGTGGAAATAGGAGAGTTAACAAATGAAAAAGGGGGAGTATCTAAAACGTGTATTGCGGCTGAATGTTGGTGTCTTGAGGAAGATAAGGGAAATGGTAGTTTATCAAAAGAGAGGTGCGGCGCTGATATTGCGTTCCAGTCTTTCTCTTTAGAAAGGGGGATGGTTTCTTTTATAAGGGATTTTTAGGGTTTAGTTTTTTTAGGAGGAAAAAAATGAAAGGTGTTTGCATGAAATTAAAAGGGTGTTGGGCTGGGCTGATTCGAATTAGGTCTCGGATTGGACTAGTTTGATAAAACTGCAAAAGACGTTTATTATTTTAAAAAAAATTATTTAAACAGATGCAAAATTTATTAAAATAAAATAACGGAGTAATAATAATACAAACATGATATTAACAGAGACCTAATGTTTAATTTAAAATAAGATGCGATGTCATTTTGTAAAAAAATAAAACATAGAATATTAGGTAAAAATATCAAAAATAATGATTAAAATGTGATGTCCTAAAATACTTAAAATTGCAAGAAATGACCAAAAGATGGGTCAAAATTGAGTGTCAACAGGTAGTCTGATGTATATCACAAACTGCACTTGACCTGATATAGCTCATGCAGTCAATAAATTGGCTAGGTTCACTCGAAATCCAAGTGAGAATCACTGGAAAGCGTTGAACAGAGTACTACGGTTCCTAAAGTTCACAATAAATTTCGGGTTACACTATTCGAGGTATCCAACGGTACTAGAGGGGTACATCGACGCAAACTGAATATTTGATAGCGACGACATCAAATCCACCAACGAATATATTTTTACAATCGGTGGTGGAGCTGTGTCTTGAAAATCCTCTAGGCAAACTCTTATTGTCCGATCCACGATGGAGTCGGAATTTATCGCTTTAGATAAAGCGGGAGAGGAAGCTGAGTGGCTTCATGGTTTTCTAGAGGATGTCCCATGTTGGGATAACCCGTGTCTTCTGTAATGATCCATTGTGATAGTCAGTCGACTCTAGGAAGGGCACGAAGTTCAATATACAACGATAAGTCTCGTCATATTCGACGGAGACATGAGTCTGTTAGGCAGTTGATCACATCGGGTATTATTTCCATTGATTACATAAAATCTAAGGAAAATATCGCAGATCCTTGACGAAGGGAATACCCAAAGATCAGTTGTTCTGCATGTCTAGGGGAATTGGCTTAAAACCCAAACAATAAGAACTGATATAGTGGACACCAAACCTTACAGATTGGAGATCCCAGGAATAAAGTTCAATGGGAAAACTAAACTGTAAAGGTTCTGTGAGCGCTTCGATGGAAGCAAGAGCACTTCGGATAATGTGTCTTTCTTAAGAAATATAATCCAAGTCTGTTCCCGTGATAGACAAAAAGTGCTACCTGTAAGAGGGGTAAATGATAAATTTCCAAACCTTTAGTGATCCTCAATAGTTGAGGTTACGTTGGGGAAATTTTTAATGGTTCTTAACGCTCGTGTAGCGGGGTATTACATGATACCTTGTAGGAGACCACCTATTTAAGTGCGAGGACAGACCGCCTCAAATGAACGCACTTAAGAATCCAAGGATGTCCACGGCCCACGACGGATAAAACATTAGAAAGATTGAGTAGGAAAGGTGTTGTGTTGGTACCATTGTCTTGTCATATACTAAACACTGACGGTTCAAGACATCACGTTCACCGCACAGTAAATATGTCCGATGGTATTCTACTATGGAAGGTTCAAAGCTCCGGCTACCTCTCCAGATGCGACATCGATCCGCCGAGTGATTCTCGAAAGGCACCATGTGCGTGCGCTAAAATCTCTTCCAAGAGGGGATTGTTGGAAATTTACTAAATGTGAAATAAATTAATCCTATTAATTATGAATCGAACAATTGAGGCCCCGCACATCGAAAATATGGTTTCCACACACGTGCACATAAAGTGCCAAAGATCGTAATTTCCTTAAATGGAAGAGATATTGGTATGTATACAGATTGTTTGAGACGTAAGAGAATAGACGGTTATTGGCCAAATGAAAAATGGTTTCACGTTGGTAAATGAAAGGAAGAAATGTGTAAGAGATGAAATGAATCAGAAACCGGCACGGAAATACGGAGAGGCACCGCGGTGCCACAAGAACAGGACCGCGGTGCAAATTCAGTTTTCAGGTTCCTGACACTTACTGGAATTTAGGCACCGCGGTGCCCTCCCGAGGGACCGAGGTGCTTCGACGTTTGCAGTAACGTTGAAGGCGAATTAAGGCTGATTCTTGAACTGACTTTGGAGCAATTAATCTCCATTATTTGGCTATTGATTACAACCATTACTAGGCTGAATTAACCTCAATATCAATGGTCATTACTTGACATTGATGACCATTCATTTGGTTAATTAAGAAGACAAATCCATCTACCTATAACTTGATGTCTTTGGCACAATTGCAAAAGATATTCACTAAGCAATTCTTTAAAGTTGTATTCCTCTCTTGCAATCACAAAACACTCAAAAATCTTTCTTCTTAAGCAAACATTTGAGTTCCCTTTGCTCATTTGTTTGATTGTTGTTTTATCTTGGAAGATAAATTGTCATTACAACCGTTGAAAGGATATACGGGACAATATTATCTTAGGGATAGATTAAGAATTTGATCGACTCAGCAAACCCTCTTATTTGATCATTTTCAGATTTCTAACATACTGGTTGTTGTTGTTATATTCTCATTTCCTTTATTTCTTACGCTTTGTTCTCACAGAAACAAATATTATAAACTACATATAGGCATTAATGTATATACCTTTATTTTAATTATCTACACAATTTTCTTTGTATTCAATTTTTACGTTTGTAAGAAAAAATATTTATCATCTCACAAAGCGCAAAAATATTCACTAGTTAAGATTGTGATTTGAACTATTGTGTAATCTGGTGCTATAATAAAGTGAGTAATTTACAAACTTGCATCTAAATTCACTGACCATCCAAATAAAGAGGGGGTAAAGGAAGTTAATTCAGTACTTCTTCAATCTATAACCAGCTTGATTTAGAAACCACAATGCTCCTTCAGCTGCATTCTCTGCTGCAGCTTTCTTTTTTGAATGTGGATTGCCCATACGCTATAGTTGTTGTACGAGCTCCTCTTATTTCCACAATTACCTTGAACATGAACCTGCATGTTAGCTTATACTGTTTATAATTTATTCATATGCTATCACATGTTCAAGGTCATGAGTTACAAAAACTTCACAACCATAACATTTATGACAAATAAAGTGAAGCGGAGGAGTAATACTTTTAAGTTGGAATAGGAATGAACTTACAACTTATGGTGATCAGGACCTTCCTCATTGCAACATTCAAATGCTTTCCAATTATTTAATGCACAAATCTCGTAATTTGTGGAGCCCTGATCTGGAGTACCTTAAATAGTTAACACGCAAAAGCATAGGCTCCATTAGAAAAATCAAACATACTTCTACTAATTGACAACCCATTTTCTACTTTTTGCAATAACTTACTATTACTATAATGAAATAGTAAAGACACCATCTTCTTCTTTTTAAAGGATAGCTCGGTGCACAAAGCATCTCGCGTTAGCAAAGTTTGATAAAGAGTCACACCCGACTCCCGAGGGTGTGATATAGACAACCTACATTAGTGACTGCTTCCACAACTTGAACCCGTGACCAATAACACAGAAGATAACTTCATGGTTGTAGTAAGGCTCGCCTTCCATATTCTTCTATAGTATAAGATAACCTTCATGGTGCACAAACCTTTTGTTATCTTTGGGCTGGATGCTGCCGGGTCAGACTCTTTGGACTGCTTCCAGAATAATCGTAACTATTTAGGATCTTGTATATTGAACCATTGCACATAGTCATAGTGTTAGATTAGCTGAATGGACGGCAGAAAGTTGATTTTTTTTTTTTTGTCGAACCATGCCGCTTGAGTACAAGACGCGTAAACCCCGATCGACACTAGCCTGCAAACCACGTCGGTTAAACCACACTTGACAAGGTGCAGAAAGTTGAATTAAGTACTCTAGTGGTGGTGTTTTTAGCTTATACACACTTTTAATAAATTGCTCACTCTTAAAAAATTATGAGAGTTTTTAGTTTTTACCAACTTAACTCTACTTTTAGGGTCTGTTTGGCCAAGCTTCCTCTGAAAAGGTGTTTCTGTTTCACAGAAGTAGTTCTGCAGAAATTGTTTCTGGAGAATCAGTTGTTTGGCCTATAATTATAGAAGTGCTTCTGAGAAACAGAAACAGTTTCCTGTTTGACCAACATTTATGCAAATTTACTAGAATATTCTTTTTATAGATTTAAAACTATTTAAAATATTCTTTTCTATCGTATGTTTTTAAAAATTAGTATATCTTTATAATTTAATAAAAAAAATTAAAATTATTTAATTGCAACATTTAATCAAAAAATAATATTATATTGTACATAAGAAATGTAACGACAATATGATAGTCAATGACTCAAATATGTCCAAACCTACCCCCGCCCTACCCACACCTACCCCACCCATCCTCAAATTTCTGTGTCATATTTTTTTTACTTTTATAAAAAATATGAATTTTTTTCTTCCCCCTTACCCCGCCCTACCCCAATCCCACCCCATTGCCCTACCCCATCCTCAAATTTCTATTTCATATTTTTTGTTACTTTTATAAAAAATAATTGAAAATATAATTTTTTTTCTTACCCTCCGCCCTATCCCCTACCCCCACACCCACCCCATTGCCCTACCCCATCCTCAAATTTCTATTTCATATTTTCATTACTTTTATAAAAAAAAAAATTAAAAATATGAATTTTTTTCTTACCCCGCCACTACCCCACCCCCACCCCATTGCCCTATCCATTCTCAAATTTCTATTTCATATTTTTTGTTACTTTTATAAAAAATATATTTAAAAATATTAATTTTTTTCTTACCCCCGCCCACCCCGCACCCCACCCCACCTCATTGCCTACTCATCCTTAAATTTCTATTTCATATTTTTTGTTACTTTTGTAATTTTTACCTCCGCCCTACCCCTACCCCCACCCCACCCCTATTTTCAAATTTCAAAAATATGGGGATATTATATGAGATTAAAAGGAATTTTCTGAAAAGAAAATGGTAAATGGATCCCAAAAAAAATTCAATGAATGAGCAAAAAGGGCTTCTCCAGAAGCACCAAATTGGTGTTTCTGCTTTTCTTTCCATCTAAAAACACTTTTTGGCTTCTGGAAAAAGTGTTTCTACTTCTGAAAAGATGATGTTTGACCAAAGAAGTGTTTATGAGAAACAAAAACACTTCCAGAAGCTTGGTCAGACACCATCTTAATGTCTAGAAAACAAAAAGTTACTTAATAGTTCTTGATTATGTAAATGTAATTTTAGAAGAATAATATCAATTTTTCTTGAAATCCTGAAGTACCACTGATTTTGAAATAAAATTAAAAGTCTAAAACATCATTTATTTAGAACGGACTATTAATTAAAGTTAGGCTCGTCTTGAATTTATGACGTCCATTGATTTCTGCCCGCAGCTTTCAGTTAAATAGCAGACGTATAGTTTTCTTATCCAATTTCTCTCATATAGTACGTGTTTGATTTTGTCAACTTCTTTTTCGAATCCAACCGGTAAAATAATTTCTAGAAGCTACTGATTAAACTGATGGATTCACTATGACACTTTTAGTACACATGAATTAGTTCCTCTATATTTGCGAAAATTACATTCATGTTTTTTGGTACTGAGCAGAGCAAAATCATGTTTTTTGGTCCAAGTGTAATACACACACATGTACAGACACAATAGCAAACATTAAATGAAATCACTCCTGATAATTTGCAAAAATATTGTCATTCTTCTGAGATGCTCTCCAAACTGGGATGCCACTGATCAAAAGACGAAAGCCTTGTGGGTGAAACTCCTATTGATGTGTCATTGGAACCCGTAGTTCTCTGTTTTCTATTCAAAAAATTTGTTTCAGAGGATCCCAAGCTAGATGTTGATAATCTTGTTTCAGTACTCATCACATTATCTCCACTAGATGATTTACGAATCCTGATCCCTGTTAACAAGCACGTAAAGCAATTTTCATCCTGCGATTGCACGTCTTTGCTTTTTTCTTGTCTCAAAGAAGAATAAGGAACCTCTGAATTTTTTGTTGAATTCCTATGGAACAACCAGCAGTTAGAAAAACTGCCTTCCTGATTATCAGTTGTGTTTTCTTTAAGACTTGATTGTTTCTGAAGTTTATGAATGAGAGCCGTAGAGGATCTCAAGGCGAGGGATTGAAGTCTTTTAATCGTGTTTATAGGCACAACATAGAATTTCTGGCCAGGCATGAGGGTGGTTTCCGGTGGCAGAATGGCCCATGGCTGCTGGAAAACTGTCGGATGACAAACCCAACTCTTGGGGTTTCTGTTGATTATTTCAGCTGCAAGAATAGGTCTGTCGTGAAGTTCTACATGCCCCCCTGGATGAACAATCTTCACAAACATGTTTTTGGTATTACGACTGCAGATCCAGTTCGAAAAGGCCATGATTTTTTAAGCATATAACCCGAATTTGTTTCTTTTTTGAGTGTCAGGGGTAGAGTAGAATCAGCAGAATTAAGGGTTAAGCTGGAATGGTTAATGAAATAGAGCACAGTTTTATAGTACTGTTCTGTTTAATGTAAACATCCTTAGATATTGTCGTGAGAATGATGTCAGGTTTACTAAGAATGGAATCTTATTGTACACAATAAATTCCTTTGTGTGTCGTCGAGCAATCAGGAATTTGTTTTGATCGTTATTTGAAAGAAAATTGCATTTGGAGGTATAGATATTGACAAAGGAAAAAAGTGCAGCTGGGTAGTCCCCCGTGCTGGTGAATGAAAGACAGCTGATATACCTATGGTAGCCAATTGTTGTGACTGAAACTTCAAGAGAACATGTTATTGACACTGATTTTCCAGAAGGAGAATCTTCAAACTAGGAAGAAACAACACTATCCTTTTGTGTTTCTGAATGTGAATGCTATTCACTAAAAGATACGTTCAAAATAGTATCACGTGACTATCTAAGAGACTAAGACAATGAACTGGATATTCTTTGTCCTCTTTACGGATAAAGAGTTAAAGACTCTTAGTGTAATAAATATGGCTCGAGTTGTTATTTAAGTTGAAACTCAATCTACAAAGTGGATGATGAGAAAGGGCCCTTACTTAAAAAACGATGGCAATGTATCATTTTTAGTATGGGCACATGCATTAATAGTTATAATCCCAAATCCACAAATATTGTACGCCATGCTACACATGGTTGGCATTCATGACATATACACTTGTCTTCTTTATTGGAGGTAGAAAAAGGCCAAAAGGCAAATAAGAGAAACAATAATGAAAAGTCAACTGCTTGATGAGATACAACATTTTTATCCTATCTGCTAAGGTATACAGAAAAGTCAGCACGTGAAGCCCAACTAGGTGGGGGGAAAAGGGGCTAAAAGGTGGGCTGTAACCGTTTGCCAGCAAGATGTAGGAGAAACCGGACTTACTTGGAGCCTCGCCAACTAATCATAATAGCATTGAGGGACAAGAAATAAGAACAGCAATTTTTTGTATGCACAAAAATACTGAAATATTTCATAAGTCATTCTTTACAGTAGGAAGCATAACAATTCCTCTAATACAGAAAACAACAATGTAAGGCCAAAAACTTGAGGAAACCGGTTAAATCAGAGCTTTTGCTACCTCAAATTTACAATTATATACACACATCATAAATTTTCTTTTGGTGAGTGGTCCTATTCTAAATTCATAGCAAAAATTGCATTCGACAAATAACAAACTACGGATACAAAAAAAGAAGACCAAAGGTCAAGTTCATTCAATTACCAGCTGCAGTGGCCATCGTAAACTTTGAAGGAAGCAACTCATCTTGTTATGCGCTAATAGATATTGCTGAATCTGCAACTCTCAGGGACCCACCAAGGTCAATTGGTACAAGGGGAATGAAGGAGTGCAGGACATCTGTTATAAGTGGTCGATAGCTTGGTTCAGGTTGTACACATAGCACGGCTACAGCAGCAACCTATCAAATCATCCGTTTTGATTCCATAAGGTAAAACATTAAAATGAAAAGTAATAATTTGACAAAAGATCCGGGTGCTCTCACTTGATACAAGTGCTTGAGGTCCATTCCTTTTCTGATGACAGGATCAACAATATTTGGGAGCTTTGACCTGTCAGTAAGCTGTGGCATCACCTGTTTGTCATAGAAATTACTGAAACATCAGCATCCCATGAGCTCAAAAAGATTAAGAGCAAACATTCAAAGTATGATTAGACTATCTCTTGCATAACATACCCACGTGACTATAGATTGGCACTGAGCACCCTCTAGTTTCTCCACTGGTCTTCTTCCCAGCAAAAGCTCCAGAAGTATGATGCCGAAAGCATAGACGTCACTCTTATCAGTTAATTTCCCTGAAACATTGTAAAAATTATAAGTAAGAATGTTTTAGTTTCAGACTTCTGATTAGGATGTTATATCATCCGAGGAGAGTGAAAACAAGATTTAACATTTACATTTTTAATTTGAGAAAAAGAAAAAAGAAGTTTAGCAATCTTTTCTTTTTTCTTTTTTCATTAGCATTCAAAATACTGTGGACTAGGTAAAAGCTTTTGCAACTTCTTTGGAGTATCCTTGATCTGTATCTGCAATTTCCTTCGACTTCAACTTAATTAGCCAAAAGCTAGGTAGTACTGGGCTATTTTGCAACCTAGATGGAACTGAACTCTGTTTTTTTAAATAACCTAATCAGGGAATATGTTTTTGGACACTAACATTTAAATATCAATCTCAAGATAATAGTTGACATTTTTCCCTATCCTTTCAGTTAACCGTGACAAAGAAACAATATTGAGAATCTCGTAAGCAAAAGATGAGAATCCTATCAAATTCACATAACCTAACTGTTGATAAATCAAATACATACGATAGCAATTACATCTGTCTGCTACCAGTTCTTGCTATTTCAAACTGAGGGCAGGAGCTCAGTGATGATGGTGCTTCTTTGTATATGTTGCTTTTGCACATGGATATATGAATTCTAGAAGGGACCAATCTTTTCTAATATTAGAGGAGGAAAGTGAGGATAATTCTTGGGAGACACTTCTATGGCACAAAACAGACGACAGTATAAGTAAATTGGACTGTTTACTAGATGAGGCACCTTCAAACAAATAAACATCAACATCATCTTCATTTAGCAAATTGTGATAAAATAGGGAGTCTCACATACCATCTAAAAGGTACTCTGGAGCTACATAACCCAGAGTTCCTGAAAGCTTTACGTTGCTCTTGCTTAAGTTCCATCCAGCTATAGCAAGGCCAAAATCAGAAAGCTGATAAAAGTAAAAACTGATTGATTCAGACAAGACAAACCATGTGAAATGTTTACAAAGGAAAAGCAATTGAGTGAGATCTATGTAAAATTACATTGCTAGTTTACCTTTGCATTGAAGTTGGAATCCAGTAAAACATTAGACGATTTGATATCTCTATGGATTACAGGGGGGTTACAGCGCTCATGGAGGTATTCTAATCCCCTGGTCAATTTCAACAGCATAACCATACCATTAACTTCCGAAAACATAGAACTGAGAGTGGGAAAAAAATAGTTAGCACTAATAAATCATAACATTACATACCTAGCCACATCCAATGCAATTTTCATGCGAAGATGCCAACTCAAAGCTGATCCACGAGGAGGTCCTGATCAAACAGGTCAACTCAATTATGAAGCGGAAATTGAGGCCTTTTTAGAATAAAGTCTTTCTTGGGAAAGGTTTCCGATCAGTCTCGTGATGAACATGGAGAACAATTTAGATAGCATATAGACACTTGTTCTCTTTAGTACTTTACATCAGGAGGGTAGATATGGTTTTTACCATGCAGTTGGAATTCCAAAGATCCATTCTGCATCATTTCATACACCAGGAATTGTGCATCGCCATGAATACAGTACCCAAGAAGTGAAATAATATTTTGATGCTGAAATTTACTCAACAAGTCCACCTCATTCTGAAATCCAATCAGAAATTTGTTTTAGCACACAATAATTACCATTACAGGTACATTTTTAGGGTCAAAATCTATCAGACTACCTCAAATTCTTTCTCAGCATCCTGTTCCCCACCATGAGTTCGTTTAACAGCTGCTTGAACGTTGTCGTTGAATTGAGCTTTATACACACATCCTAATCTTCCTTCTCCTATAGCATTCTTTTCATTGAAATTGTCGGTTGCAGATACTAACGACTGGTATTCGATGACAGCAACTAGTCCTTTCTTACCCACAGCTTTTAAAGAAGGAAACTTGGCCATTATAGGACCCCATGAAAGCCCCTTCACAGGCTCTACATCATAAAATTGGAACAATTTAAATAACAGAAACTCCAACCATCCTTCAAAAACAATGACTTGTTGATAACAAAGTTACCTGCTTTTTTATCACCTTGTTCAGCGGATTTCTTCAGTGTTTTCAGTCTGTATATCCAAAAGCAAGATGAAAACAACAGAATTCCAGCGAGGAGGGTTGAAGCAACAATAAGTGAAATCAAAATTTTCTTATTCAGATCCTGGTGGTGAACCACTTTCAACTCCGCAACTCCTGATTTGAAAATAAGAGGAGATTCAATGAGCTTGAGATTTGATTGGAAACTAAATCTACAACAACAACATACCTAGTGAAATCTCACAATGTGGGATCTAGAGACGGTAGAGTGTATGCAGACCTTACTCTACTTTGGAAGGTTGATAGGCTTTTTCCGAAAGTGGAATCTAAAACTAAGAGAAATTAAAAGGCCCTTTTCCAATCTATTCCTTATAGAAAGAAGAAAATGTGGTCCTCTTCAATTATATTTTTCTTGAGAGCATTATTTTGTCTGCCATCAAAGGGGTAATGAATTTTTTTAAAAACAAAAGTACTCTGCAAATCAATTCAAGAAAGTGAAAAGGGAAGTAACAAATCTAAGTATCAAATTGCAAGTTCCTATCTAATTTGAATAACTTCATCGTAATTTAACTAATTACACCTTCAAAACAATAAATTTATGCAGTGGACCAATGAAGGGGTGCCGAGGATCTCTCTGTGTGTGTGAGCGGGGTATACTGTATAAACCAATCAAAAAGGAGAAAAAGATCCAAAACCCATGATTCATTAGTGATAAACTAAAAACCCAGATGGGGATTGAGCATTCTTGAATTACCAGGAGGAAGAGCATCCTTATTAGAAGAAATTTGAAAGATTGGTCCTTTCTCAGAAGGAAGAACTGGGTCAGCACTAGGAGGCTGAGGAGTTACATCTACTGGAGCAGACAACAAAGGAGTGGCAAAAACCCAAATGGGTATAAGCAGAATCAGAATCTTCATCTTCAAAATGTCATACAAAACTAACAATGGAGACTGAGATATTTCTCAAGGGGATAATTGGAAAAAAATAAAGACTCAAATTAATGTGCTTGGAGAATTTCTTAGCAGTTATGCTTTTTAGCTGAAAAAATGCAAGAAAGGGACAAAAGACTGTGGCAGATGGTAGTCAGGAAAGAAAAGAAAAAGAAAAAGAAAAAGGAAAAGGAAGGTGAGGTGGGGGAGAGACACAAGTCACAACAATCTCGTGGCAGTTATCAAAAGTTGAGAATCGTTAAGAAATTCACGTACTGGATGGCTGTATTGCGTATTGGAGATTGTGATAGTGGCCTTTTGACAATATTTTAATATGTACTGGGGATTCTGGTATTGCGGATTAGGGAAAGGAGACAGTGTCAAATTATTGTCCCTTTTAATTTAGGTGACTTACTTTTTCTAATGTTATTCTCATACTCCCTCCTTTTAAAAAGATAGTTTGTTTTTTATTGTCACGTTCCGAACTTTGGGTCCGTGATTGGTGTGCTATCTGAGCACCCATTTATTCATACAACATAAAATAAACTGCGAAAGATAAATAACACTCATTTTTATTGTCACGTTCCGAACCTCAGGCCCGCGATTGGTGTTTTATGTGGACACTCTTCTATTCATACAACATAATAAACTGCGGAAGATAAATAACACTCATTTTTTTTCTTAAATAAAGACAAAGCCGATAAGGCTGTCATAATATAAGTCACCTGAAAGGGTCTACACTGTTCAACAATGTAAATACAACTCTAGCCAGTCCAGCCCACATATGAATACATACCTCTAAGATTTTGGACAAATACTATAACGGGACAAGGCCCCGCCGTACCTCTGAATATACTTAGCCATAATGACAAGCTCCGAAATACAAGGCCCCGTCGTACCTCTCATACAAGGCCCCGTCGTACCTTTCATAACTTTAAAGTACTTCAAGTAACTTATACAATTCAAACCAAGTCACTCATACTTTCATAATCAAGACTCATATACTTTCAAAATTAAATTACTTACTTCAATAAATCAAGTCACATAGACTCACCAAAATCAAGTCACATAGACTTTTCAAATAATCATGTCAAAAGAAGGAAGAAGTTCACATACCCGTTGCGTCGACCCAAACGACAAGAGTAATACGCCCAACGATTTCAACATTATTGGCTATTCCACAAGCCAAGTAGAATGTGCTACACGTAGTACTTCAACCTATAATGACGATAGCACTTCTATCAATATCATACTTACTAGTATAAGATTTATACCAACTAATGGCCCTCTAATTCTACGGAAATTTGGGCAGCACTTCCTTTGTTTCTACGTACTTTTCCAAGGTCTGTATTCATCAATCAACAAGCCACATTTAAGGCGCAACCAACAGTTAACCAAAGGGGATTACACGCCTAACTGAACGTGTAAAATTCTGCCCCACAATCTATACGAAACAGTCCATTATTTACCAACATTAAGGGCCATTCTCGGCCAACATACTTTAAATCCATATCCATTTTCCTTAATTCCTTTTTAATCCAAATCAAGTTCCAACATGTTATATAAGTTATATTAACTATCAACAACAATATCTTCTTCATTATACAACATGCGACAAGTGTTATTAACAACAAAATGGTCAACAATTCCAATGGCCAATATCAACTAACTCTCGGCCTCAACATCCAAATGTGGTCCAAACCATTTCTAATATTCATTCTTTCTAGCACAAGGTCATCTACATATATCCACAACATGTAATATCTAATTACATTAAGAGAAAGATGATCCTTACCTCAATATAGCCCAAAATAATCCAAGTTTAAAGTCGATCCTTAACATGTTTAGCTCCTTTTATTTACGTTCCAATCCACAATATACAACCCTTAGAAGTTCATAACCAACTTCTCTTCAATTTCCAACACAAAAGTTGTCACGACCCGAACCCGGGCCCGTAACTGGTGCCTTTCCCCGGGCACCCTAGTGATACAACATCATAGTAATCAGCGGAATATAAAACACAACATGAAACAATGTAAAGGAGACACATGTTTATCTGAAGAAAAGTTGCCTTTCGGCGTATATATATAAAAACTTAAATCTGAACAGTTACATCTCTTTTGCAAACTCTGCCCATACAGTACTACAGACCTCTACGAATGATATGACAACAACGACGGGACAGGGCCCCGCCATACCCCTGAATGTAAGCACTTACAACAACAGAGGACTATACCAAAGATAAGCCTCCGGAGGAACGGAGCTTCCCAAACGCTGAACTGTGACCCTATGAGCGAGGATCAACACTGGTGTACTTCTACCTGCGGCATGAACGCGGCCGCGAGGTCGATAACAGTACCAAGTATGTGAATCGAAAATATCGTAAATGAAATCATAGTAGTCTATATAAAGCGAGATGTATGATAATCAAACTACGATTCACGATAAATAAGCGATCATGTCGAGTCGTGACTCACGCCTCAAAGTCATCACTCGCCGTGGAATACCTTCCTCACCGCCATGCGGTCTATGATATAAAAGCACCAAGGAATACACATGAACACGAGTCCCACTGTGTCATAATAAAACCGTCACGGGTAAGTAAGGCGCATAGCCGACTACTAAAACCCACAAGACAAAGGTTTTAAATCAGATTATGAGATCTGTCTAGCGCCACGTGATCGAAGCGGCCACTCGCTCGCGATATCTAATGTCGCGTCTAGTCCTGGAACTTCCCGCACTCGCATAAAGCCACTCACGGGCCCGCACGGTATTCTCGCGTCGAGGGTAGCTACTCCGGCGTCGCCTGGACTCGCATCCGCACGCCACATGCACCGCGTGACCATATAGGCCGCACACTAACACGAACTCGTAGCTCGCGCCAGTCCTGGACCCGCGTGAGTAGTCTCGAATCATGGTCCCGCATCGCTGAGCTATACCCCGCATCGGAGGGCAGCTTAACCCCCGGTATCATGTCAAGAGGTGAGTGATATAATACTAACATAACAACTTATCGTTAAACAACATAAGCACAACAAGGGAAACTCATTTACACAAACATCACAAGATACTAACACCCGTAGCATCCTAACATGTTTACTTATCAATCAACAAGAAAGTATTACAAGGCTATCACAAACCAATACAATCAAGTTATTCACACAAGGTACTTTCTACTGTATGTTAACAAGTGCGGGTTTTTATCCCCAAAGTACTTCATACATTAATTCTTTAAAAGATCCGTTTCTTTCACAAAAGTCACACAATACCCGTAGTATGAAAATAGAGTGACTATCTTTTTAAGTAAACCAAAACACTTCCCTTTGTAGAATCAAGTAACAACATTATTTTCCAAACGTTCAAGTTTGCCTAATTTCAAATGCTCAAGTTTCTCATTTTCGAAAGGTTTTGTAGTTCATAGTCTTAATCACTTAAGAATATAATTCTCTTTTAAACAATTTGAGAAACATATGCCTTATATGTGAGTAGGTTATTCTTGTTCATAACAATCTTATTAAAGCAGCCATGATCTAGGAAATGTAATATCATTTTGTCTCATCTTAGCTTTTATGCAGACGGAGGTTTCTACTGGTTTTAATAATACTTTATTAGTCAATACATTTCCCTTTATTAGCGCTGCGTAGTGCATTCGATACTTATTCGATTCAAATCGTAAAAACATTATTCCTTTTAAAAACCAAGTACTCATTACTCACGAGTGAGGTTTCACACTTTTTAACAAAATTCAGATTAATTAATTAAGTCAAGTCTCTTATCCTTTAAGATCAAGTCTCTTAACTTCTAAAATCAATAAATCATTCTTTTTATCTCTCTTAAGCCGTTATACCTAACTTCCCATAAAGCTAGTATAACTCTTAAGCTTTTAAAACCAAGTATTACTCTTCTTTCAAAAAGGTTTCTTAACTCTTTTGAATTACTTCAAGATTCTTATTATTCAGGCTTAAGTCAAAAGACATTGTCGTAAAACTACGTTCAGTTAACACACGTACGTCTACCGTACTATATATATATATATTCATTTAAAATATCATGCTCAAGAGGATAGGAAGAATCACATACCTCGCGACGATTATCGACTATTAGCAAATAGCTCCAAAGTACTGTAGTCCGGCTAGCCTTTTCCACCCTTCGAGTAGAATATGTTACTCGCAGTACTTCAACCTATAAAGGTTATACAAGTCTATCAACGTCTAGACTACTCGATAGAATAAATCTAGATACAAGATTCTACGGAAAATCGCAAGACTTCACCCGTTAAGCTACACAAGTCTCATCAGAATACAAATTATGTAAGTACAATTTAATCTTCTTCTTTAATATTCTTCTGATGTGATTTCAGTTCAAGTCTTTTCTGTAATATCCTCCTATTACAGTTCAATTCTCTTCTATGAATCTTATATTCATTTCTATACTACTACAATATGTAATTCCCAATTACAATAGAAGGTCAAGAGTATTTACCTCGATAAGCCTAAAATTATCCGAGTTAAAATGTCGATCCTGAGCAACGTTTAGCTCCTACTCTGGGCGCTCCAACCCGCTCCAAACAACCCTTAGAAGTTCTACGCAACTTCTTCTTAATACTTCAACCGGCTATGAAGATTTTCCTTAGGGTTTCGGTTTGAGACTAAAAGGACATAAGGTAGTATTTCCGGGCTCTACGTATAGAGGTAACTTTGGAATACTACAAGGTATAAGGCTAAGGTATTTTGGTATAGTAACAATACTGAGAGTATTTTCCAAGATGGGGTATTTTACGAGAACAACTAGGCAAGGGGGTGTACCTTTCTACCAACACCACTGGGAGGGAGAGATATCTCTGCCGAGGGCCTCTGAAGGGAGGAGGCTTGGGCGAGAACTCTACACTGGGGAGAGGGCTTTCAAGACTTAGAACATTTGTGGATGAAGAAGTCCATCAACTAAGGGGTATTTATAGGGAACCAATGGCCATGATCGAGCCAGGTGGCAAGTGGAGGCCAAGATTTGCCCAAGTGCCTCACATCCCTACTCCACAATTCCTCACAAACATTGACCCGTGTTTTAGGCCTCAAACATGGCCAAAAACGTGACCCAAATCGTCACTAGAACGCCACTGGAGGTGACAAGTGTCGCCTCTCGTTGGTCTAAAATATTTCATCTCTCGGAAAAATCCGCAAAAATAATAAATGACATAGCGTAATTTTTCCTACGCGAGTTTTGGAAAACGCGTTTAGTCGAAACGATTCTTTCGGGGTTTGTGCACAAAATTTTCGGTCTATGCCTAACTTAAGGCTCAACTTCGTCGCACGCCCCACGCATATACTGAAATACGGTATAACAAAAGTCCAAGAACACCTTAGGTTTTCAAGGTGCGACTAACGGAACAACATAGTATTTTCGGGGTTTAAGGGTTGTTTATGCTTAGCATACCACTAGGGATATTTGGTTTGAATATGGGAATTTATCAACAAGTATTGAAGATTTTTTGTCTTCCAAAAGACCCCTTGGCCGAGAGATATCATGGAGAGGGCAATATTTTTGCCTTGTGAAATATGGCTAAGTGTAGATGAAGTCTTGCACCCTCTATGTGGATATATATAGAACAACCAAGGGTTGAGATCAATCCAAGTATAGTGTCAAGATGGTGGACAAGTGTGGGTGGGACCCATAAGTCCACTTGTCTTCAAAATATCTCAAGACAAGCCAAAGTCAAAGTCAAAGGGGAGATGTGACACGTGTCACCCTCCTATTGGTCCGAAAATATTTCATCCCCCAAAAACGTCCATATTGGCCAAAATATCGAAAAATATTGTGGGCCCCACAAAACCGTAAAATTTTCCCGTGGACCCCACGTGACCAAATCCGAACTTAAAAATCCATAAATCTTATATATTCAAAAAGTCTCAAATACCAAATTTGAGAACCAAATTCCAATTAATAAACATTTTTCTTTCACGATGTTCGAAAGATTTTCCTTAGGAAAATCAATTCTTTCATTCGTTCCAACTTTAAAGTCTTGTTTTCTCACGTATGCTCTCATACACATGTCCTGGAACTACGAGGTGTAACATTTATTTAGCACCAAATTTTAAAAAATAGAGACTTTTGAATCTTGTGATGTTAAATTAAAGATGTATTGAATATACAAATGACTTTTAATCTTGTGGTTTAAAACATATCATGTGGAAAATTGAAATAAAAGAATTGTCAAAAAAAAAAAGAGGTGTTCTTTTTTAAACAGACTAAAAAAAAAATAAGATAAATATTTTGAAACAGGTGGAGTAATATTTACTACTTACTACATCTGTCTCAATTTATGTGACACCATTTGACTTGACATAAAGTTTCAGAAAGAAAGGTAGATATTTAAAATGTATGGTCTAAAATAAATTTTATATAAATGTGTGATTGTAAATCATCTCATAAAGTTAAATTATTTTCAAATATAAAAATGTGACATTCTTTTAGGACAAATCAAAAAGGAAATGGTGTCACATAAATTGGGACAGAGGGATAATTAAGTTTTTAATTATATGAGTCTCATTTTATTCTTTTATGTTGACAAGGAACTCCCGTCACTGCTACCTTTTGGGTGCGCATAAGGTAAGCTCGCTCCAATGTAATAACCTACAAACACACAAGAAATGTAAATCGCACTAGGAAGCCCCGTGTAACAACCTCGATCGAGAAAGCTGCAGGAAATTTCGAACCTGAGTCTCATTTTATTTTTAATCGGAGGTCTTATGTTCTAAGTTTTAATGAATACATAATCGTCTTTGTTACGGAATACTTGAGCTTTGATGGATAGAGAGTCACATTTATTAAGGATCACTTTATCCCCCCCCCCCCCCCCACACACACACAAATGTCAGACTTTTCAGGTGAGTTCTTAAGTCTGATTGATTATGCAGAATAAGATTCTCATATTTCAATTATCGTGGAGATTCTTAATTCGAATTTAGTCGGATCTAATGCAAATATCGAACACCTGGTGAGAAATCAAAACAAAGCCCGAAGTTCAAAAGATATTTTTGATAGGTTACACAAACTTTTAAAGTTTTTTATGTTATTAAATTTTATGTCTTCAAATTATGACCCATAAAATGAAATGAAGAAGCTTTGAAATTACCGACTGGACCTTGTGACTAATAATTTTATAGTAAACCAACTTCTAGCTTGCCCCCAAGTAGGGATGACAACGGATAGGATCTGGACCGGATCTTACTAGATTCAGATCTAGATCCGTTTTTCATATCTATATCTAGATCCGGATTAAGATTTATCGGGTCCATAAAAATTAGATCCAGATCCAGATCCACATGTAAAAAAATTACTTTTGACCAAATTCAAATTAACCAGCTAACTGAACATTTATCCCTTTTCAAAGATCTTATCTCAAAGTCTTTTATGAAAATTAAAATTAAAATTTATTCAAGTTGATTTAGTGTTAAAATAAAACATTAAAAGTATATCGACTAAATTGTAGTGTATTCTTTTTAGTCCAATAGACAGAATCATATATCCACTAAATAATCAGTTACTATTATTTAGTTTTTGTGTTATAGTTCTTCCACGAATTATAATGACAGGGTCGAATAATTCTATTCTTGAATCATACAGTACAATTTATTCAAAGACATTACCAAAAGTATAAATGTATAATGTATTTAATAAAAAATGGATTTACGGGTCGGATCTGGACGTGATACGGATTTCAAAGACAAGATATATATCCAGATCCGATCCATCATAAATGAATTCGGATCCGATCCGAATCCGTCGGATCCAAATTTTGAACATCCATATTCTATAAAACAGGTCCGGACCGAGTTCAGAATCCGTTGCCATCTCTACCCCAAGAAAGGAAAAAGAAAAATCAAACCCCTCAACAACTTCTAGACCTTAGCCATAATAAGATAAAAAACAATCTGATTTGATAGTGATAGTTCATAATTGAGTACCATTCGAGATCTAAAATTGCTTGTTCTCTTCCTTTTGGATGATCCCACTAATTATTACTGGACTATATACAGTAATACACTATGGCTTAGATCTACTTAATCCCTTTTCGTTCACTGCATTATTTTAACAAAAAAAAGTGTAAAGAATGGACTTCGCCTAACTTAACCCCAAAAACTAATTTGTAGGGTGAAGATTGTCCAAGTTTATATAAAAAATCCATGTTTCCATTCCATATCCGATGTCGGACTCTTAACACTCCCCGCACGCTCAGGCGTTATTAACTGGAGCGTGAATAATATAATTTGGGGCTCAACATCGATGAACAAATAATTGGATGAGCTTGACTCTGATACCATGTAAAGAATGGACTTGAGTCTAACTCAACTCCAGAAGCTAGCTTGTAGGGCGAGGATTGTCCAAATCCATATAAGTAGTTCATGTTTCTATTTCATATCTGATGTGGACTCTTAACAAAAATGAACATTTAACTGAAAAATCATATTTACACTTGTCAATATGATCATGAAGTACTGGTATAACTTATGTTACTTATAATTGTTGCAGTTATCAATTATGCTTTTTCTAATCACTGTTCTAGCGGTAAGATTTACCAACCGGTTTCATCCTAATATATGGCCAATTTCACATTATCACATGAAATTCCATGTTAAAATACATAAGATATTTCATAGAGTTATTTTCAGTGGTGGATTCAAAAATTATATCCTGGGTACTCAATTATTTTTAGTTTGAAAATTGCTATATAGAATAGAAGTTCATTTAATATATTTGAATGAATTACTAGATTTTGTATATAAATAATAGTGTTTGGCACAAAAAGCAGTGAGTGCTTAAGCACCCATAATACATAACATAAGGTCTGCCACTGGTTATTTTCTTCAATTCAAATTGCAATCAATATTTTATTCATTGAATTAAAGTATTTTCCCAAAGTCAAATAAAATGTATTTTAATTCTTTTCGAAGTTCAATGTGGACTTGGGGGAAATGATTCCTGAGCGAGTGGATAAAAAATAAATGTTGACCCCATGCAATTTGAAGAAAGATGACAAGCAGTCCTACATAATCCCCGCGAGAGTAACAGGCTAACAGCTGCTGACTGCTGGCAACTTGAATGTGCGTTCTGTATTAGCTAACCAAACTTGCAATTAGGGCTGTTATCGGTCCGATCCGGATATCAACGTATCGAAATTGGACCGATAAGATTATCAATCTGGATTGGAACCGAACCGATAAAAATTCGATCTCAAAAAGAGATCCGGGACCGGACCGATAAGGTTACCGATTCGGTTATGGATAATGTTTCCGATCCGAAATCGATTCGAAACGGTCCGAAATATTAAAATTCCTGCTTTACTTAAAAATCTCTGCTTTACTTATAATTTTTTTATAAAAACTCCTGTTTTACTGCCTTTACTGTTTTACATAATACATATTAACAAACTTAAAACAAATATATAATAGCAATATTTCAAGGATTGATAAGATAGTTACCGGGTATCGGACCGGGACTGATAACATATAAGTTATCGGGTAATTAGTCGGATGTATCCGGACCGATAACAGTCTTGCAAATAAATAGCAGTAGTATAATAATACTTATATTCCTTTTGTATTTCCGCCCAATCACATTTAATAAAGATTTATTTTTATTCAAAACAAATTTTAGATATTTGTGTGACTGTAAATCATTTAACAAAGTTAATTTATATCTAAATAAAGAAATATATCAATCTTTTTTATATAAATTAATAAAAAAAATAAGATAATTTTTTTTGAAACAAAAGAGTACTATTTAGTATTTACTGAATTGTTGGAAAGAGCGATGCACCTAGACTCGTAGAACCACGGCTCTCTTCCTCTCAAATCGTTACACACAATAATTAGACTTTATAACTTAGCAATATAAACTTAATAATATATTAATAACTGATGGAGTAATCAAGCTGGACAACAGGATTGAGGCAAGAACAAGAAATAGAAAAGCTTAATAGAATAAAACAAAACAAAACAAAGAAGTACCGAGGGGGGAAGGGGAGGGTGGGGGTGACCACTATACGCATGCTCGGCGTGTATGGTGTCCCACGGGCGTATCAGTTATTTTGTCAGCTTACTACATTGGTTTGTGAAAGTTTTGCTTAATGCTGTATTAAGTCAATGCATTTCTTATTCTTAAGTTTCGATTCTTGAAATATCATAGGTAAATACAAAATTCAGATAATACACCTTTCAACAGGAAACAACACGAAAAAATATTCAGACGCACTCACACGCATTTATGAACTATTAGGGGTTGTTTGGTTGAAACAAGTTATCACAGAATAATTAATTCTGAAATAAATTATTTTGAAATTAGTTATTTCATCCTTCCACAGGGGATAAAATAATACTATAATTTCCTCCTAACTGATTTCATTCCAGCCAAACATGAAAGATTAGTTATATCATCACTTTATTCAATTAAACATGAAATAAACACATTTCAAATTTAATTATGAAATTAATTATTTCTTATTCCTCGTAACAAACGAGCCCTTAATATCTAATCACCACAGCCACAACATACAGCTCTCAACTGTTCCATTTTGCTTGGTCACCTCACCTGGTCCAAAAATTTTCCGGCACACCCATGGGCCATGAATTTGAGCGTGTTGGGCTTTTTCTGTGATTCCAAGCTGGGTAGGGCCCATCTAATGTCTCCATACAGTAGTACCCATTTTTTTTTTGATAATCCAGGTTTCGGGGTGGCGCCATCTTATGCATATCGCTACTGCACAATCTTTGTACTATCTTTCCTGAGGCGAATGGAACCCGTTCTTAGCCGCCACCGCCAGGTAAATCGCGGGATGTGCGCTCGCGTTCGATGTCGACGCCACCAACGGATCAATCTACTGGTCAGACCCCCAGGGATTATCGAGGAGTATCAAACCCACACCGCAATGCGCGCGATTAAGCTACTGCGCTTTAATACGCGAGGCATAAGCCGTATCGAGAATATCCATTCTTAACCATATAGTCTTTTCCTTATAATGCCTGCTGTGGTTTGTTTTAAAATATCCCCACCCCACAAACAGCGTATATAAATCATGTTCATACAATAACTCAACTAGGACGGTAGACAGAAAAATGTTGTTGTGAAACTTAGTAAATGAAAGATTGAATTATTATAAGTACATATTATTTGCTGGACTTGACAATGTGTGCGTTTGTCTTTAGCAATTTGTAAAGCATTTGACCTTGACCAGTTCAATTAAGCTACTACTAATTAGTAATTAGTGTTTGTCCCTCTTGACAATAAAGATCTACAATACTATTTTTCATGTTTCCCTATCGTTATATAAGCTATGGGACAGACTATGGTCATTCTAACAAAAATCACCGGCAAGTTAAAAGGCTAATTCTTCCTCCAAATGTGGCAAAACAGAGGAAAAATGCACTCATGTAGTTACATATGTTGGAAGATTCTTGATGAAAATAGCAAGAGCGGCGTGCAGAGATGTTCTGCAGGGTTTGAACTTGTGTCCCACACCACCCAATGAGGGTATCCTCTGCCTTCAAGACCAACTGGTCTAGGGCTTCGGGTAATTTCTTCTGCTCTATGGATGTATCATTGTCGAATTGTAGTAAGGCATGGTTTATCCTTCTACATCTGCCATAGCCTGCATGAGAATTAAAGGTGCATTTGGCGGACTTACGAAAAAGGTGTTTACGTTTTCGAAGTAGTTACTGAACCGTTTATGGAGAATCAGTTAGGGTGTTTTGACTTATAATTATAGAAGTGTTTCTGAGAAACAGAAATAGTTTCATGTTTGGGAAACATTTATGCAAATTTACTAGAATATTCTTTTTAGTAGATTTAAAACTATTTAAAATATTTTTTTCTGTCATATGTTTTTTAAAAATTAGTATATCTTTACAATTTTTTTAAATTATTTAATTGCAACATTTAATCAAAAAATAATATTATATTGTACATAAGAAATGTAACGACAATATGATAGTCAATGTCAAATATGTCCAAACCTACCCGCCCTACCCATACCTACCCCCACCCCATCCTCAAATTTTTATGTCATATTTTTTTCACAATTTTTCTTTCCCTTACCCCGCCCTACTGACCCAACCCTCCCATTTCCACCCCATCCTCAAATTTCTATTTCATATTTTTTGTTACTTTTATAAAAATGATTGAAAATATGAATTTTTCTTACCCCAGCCCTACCCCCTTTGTTTCTCTATCCCATTCTCAAATTTCTATTTTATATTTTTTGTTACTTTTATAAAAAAACATATTAAAAAATATGATTTTTTTTTCTTACCCCCACCCCACCCCATTGCCCTACCCCCATCCTCAATTTTCTATTTCATATTTTGTGTTACTTTTATAAAAAAAAATTATTAAAAAATATGATTTTTTCCTTACTCCCGCCTCCCCTACCCGCCCCCTCATTGCTCTACCCATTCTCAAATTTCTATTTCATATTTTTTGTTACTTTTATAAAAATAAATTATTAAAAAATATGAATTTTTTTCTTACTCCCTTCAC
Organism: Przewalskia tangutica; assembly: GCA_029844215.1. Classification (NCBI taxonomy): domain Eukaryota; kingdom Viridiplantae; phylum Streptophyta; class Magnoliopsida; order Solanales; family Solanaceae; genus Przewalskia; species Przewalskia tangutica. The sequence continues at coordinate 11,743,810 of CM056734.1, forward strand.
CCGCCCTACCCGCTACCCCCACTCCAACCTCATTGCCCTACTCATCCTTAAATTTCTATTTCATATTTTTTGTTACTTTTATAAAAAAAAATGAATTCTTTTCTTACCCCCGCCCTACCTCCCACCCCACCCCATTGCCCTACCTATCTTCAAATTTCTATTTCATTTTTTTTGTTACTTTTATAAAAAAAAATGAATTTTTTTCTTACTCCCCGCCCTACCCCTATCCCTATTCCCAAATTTCTATTTTATATGGGGATATTATATGAGATTAAAAGGAATTTTGTGAGAAGAAAATAGTAAATGAGTCCAAAAAAAATTAAATGAATGAGCAAAAATGGCTTCTCAGAAGCACTAAATTGGTATTTTTACTTCTCTTTCCATCTAGAAACACTTTTTAACTTCTGAAAAAATTATTTCTACTTCTGAAAAGAGGGTGTTTGCCAAAAAAGTATTTCTGATTCTGAAAAACATTTTGAGAAACTTGATCAAATAAAACCAAAATGTAGCGGAAAGGTTTGGGTAAGGTCTTTGCTGAAAGGTGGCACATACATCAAGACATTTCTATCATTCAATTGCCGCCTTTTCTGCCAACTCTTTTGGTGCACTGTACCCCCTTCATGAATATTCATTGATCAATCATCCCTCCAAATTCCACATTTCACATTTGCAGTACTTCAACAACTAATTAAATGACATTAAACTCTACTCAATGTCAATGATCCTGAAAATCATCTTCAATACAAGCGTTTAGAATCATGCATTAACCTTAACCGGATAGACTCCAGCCAAATCCACATTTATCGATATTTGTGACATGGTTGCATGCATTAAATTTTGCTGTTGCTCAGTTGTTGCATGGGGCGCATTTAAGCAGTGATCAGTCTATGTGCTACTAACAGATTACATTTCCTCAATAAGGCTACAAACCTGTATATATAATTATATATGAACCTGCATGATATATTGAGTACTTCGTACAGAGAATGAAGGACACGTATTGAACTATTCGAGGAAGAAGAACACGCGAAAAACTGGCGAGTAATTAAATCGAGATGAAAATAAACCTTATTGTTCTGAGTTTGATAGCCTTGCTCTTGATTTCTTCAACCTTATTAGTGCAAGCAAGAACTGGGAATGAAGAAGAGAAGAGAAGAAGCCACAGGAGAAGCAGCGGTATAGGAAGAGGTAGAAGAGGCGGTAACGGTAGCGGAAGAAGATCAAGAGGAGGGTCTTCGTCATCATCAGGTTGTGATCCTTTATATTCATATCTCTTTGGAAATTGTGGTCAATGGCCTTTCCCTCTTAATTCTCAAAACAACCCATTCCGTCGACCAATTACCCCATCTCCATCACCTCGCCGCCCAACTCCGCCGTTCCGTCCTCCGCTCGTGCCTTCTCCTCCACCGGCGGTCATACCGCCACCACTTCTCGCTTCTCCACCACCTCTCATTCCTTCACCTCCAATAGTAACACCATCTCCTCCCCCACTTGTTACACCATCACCACCACCTGTTGTTTCCTCTCCTCCACCGGTCGTAACACCATCACCACCTATAGTCGCTTCTCCACCACCATCACCACCACCAGCCTCCCCTCCAGCTTCACCACCACCAGCACCACCACCGGCCTCCCCACCTCCTCCTTTAGTTCCATCTCCACCACCACCTTTTCCTCCACCACCAATTCCACCACCACCGTTAGTTCCTTCTCCACCTCCGCCAGAATCTCCACCATTCATTTTATTCCCACCACCACTAGTATCTTCACCACCTCCACCTGCGGAACCTGTCTTCCCTTGGTTGTCCCCTCCTGACCCAGACGACACTCCCAATTTTCCGCTATTTTCACCTCCGCCGTTAGTACCTGATTTTCCCCTCCCAACACCCGATCAACCACCAGATTTTCCACCACAAACTCCACTTGTACCCATATTTTCTCCACCACAACAAGATTTCCCCCCACCTACACCACTTGTCCCAATGTTTTCTCCACCAGAACAAAATTTTCCACCTCCAATTTTCACTCTTCCGCCGCCGGACCAAAATTTACCTCCAGCTACACCACTTGTCCCCATATTTCCTCCATCAGACGAGCCACCAGTGATTCCTGATCAACCACCAAACAGTTTTCTGCCATCACCACTGATTCCTGATCAACCACCAAATAATTTTATGCCGTCACCACTGATTCCTGATCAACCACCAAGCAATTTTCTGCCGTCACCGGTGGTTCCTGATCTGCCACCGTTCAATTTCCTTCCTTCACCAGTGATTCCTGATCAACCGCCAGAAACATTTGTGCCGTCACCGGTGGTTCCGGATGAGCCGCCGGCTATTTTCATGGCACCACCATTGGTTCCTGATGTACCAGAAAGTTCTATTTTACCACAACCATTTGAATCAGCACCACCAATCCAAGAGGAAGCGCCACCTGTTGCAGTTATTCCGCCACTTCAGCCGGACTCGCCACCATTCACCTAATAGTTAGTGGTTCACGTATCCATTTTATTGGTGATGGACGCTGCTCCATAATTGAAACGGCGTGTTTTTAAATTCTGTTAGTATTGTTATTTTTACCAATTGTAGTTATGTATTCTATAACTATTAAGATTGTCTTCTTTTTATTATTATCATCATTTGTAACATGATCTTTTATCCTAAGAATCAACATTAGTTCGTTTCTGATCAGATTCAGACAATTAATTTAATTAGCAGCCATCATTGAACTACTTCTTATCCTTACTGTCTTAAGGAAGGAGTCCCTCTTTCACTAACTAAAGAAGACACAGCTATAGATGGATAATATATTTGATGGTTAATTCTATGAATAAAAATCTCAAATTTGAGGCATCACTGGAAAAAGAGTCAACGGATTTGGTTTACTCTAAATTGACAAGTGAACTTAAAATTATAGATTTATTTTGTGATTGACTTTTTAAAATTCGATCAAATCAATCGATAATTTTTTATCAGTCCATGTCGCAAAACCTTTATCTAGTCGAGAATTCCATCATTGATCGTATCACCTTTATCTAGTCGAGAATTCCATCATTGGTCGTATCCAAGGGATCTAATTTATTGGCACATGAAAAAACTAGATATTTGAAGTTGAGAAGTTTGGTTGAGGAACGCAAACTCATTCGACAATGAGCAACTATTGAAATTTACTCATTAGTAGTATTGGTCAGGGGAAGAGAAATGGTGAGTGACACCTCCATCAAACTCTCTGCAAATCCATCATTATATCGCAACCTGGCAGGAGCGTTGCAGTATCTCATATTCACCAGGCCAGATATTAACTATGCAGTCCAATAAGTGTGTCTGTTCATGCATAATTCGATGGAATAGCATATGCATACACTATAACGTGTTGTGCGATATATTCAGGACATCCTGAAGTACGGATTACATCTTTATCCATCTTCCATTTCCAAGCTTGTTATATACACAGATACAGACTGGGCAGGTTGTACAGACACCAGACGCTTCACTTCCGGTTATTGCGTCTTTCTAGGTGACAATTTAATCTCCTGGTCCTCAAAGAGGCAACCCACAGTATCACGCTCAAGTGCTGAAGTTGAATACCGTATTGTTGTCAATGTTGTGTCTGACTCGTGTTGGATTCAGAATCTATGACTTGAACTTCATTGCCCCACTACGACAGCCACAATGGTATACTGTGATAATATTAGTGTAATTTACCTCTCAGGGAATCTAATTCATCATCAACGCACTAAACATATTGAGTTGGACATACATTTCGTCCGTGAAAAGGTGGCTCGCGGACAAGTGCGAGTGTTACACGTTTCGACGCGACATCAGAAAGCAGACATCTTCACAAAAGGACTTCCGCATATATTATTTGAAGAATTTCGAGACAGTTTCAGGCTCTCAACATTCGCCGCCCTCCAGCTTCGACTGCGGGGGAATGATAGAATATTATTAATAAATGTTAAGAATATTCTGTATATTGTTAGAATATGATGTATTATCTCTCATTAATGTAGTATCTATTCTATATGATAGGTAGATTAATGTATAAGAATATTCTTAGAATTATTCTAGGCAAGACTTACTCTTCCTTTGTTTAACGTGAAACCCGCAGCCGCTACCCGAAGGTGCGCACTAGGTAAACCACGGACTGACGTAGTAGCCTGCAAACATAGTCAGTCAGTTAAACCACACTTGACAAGTCAGGTGTGACAGGCTCCCCCCAAGAGGCGTAGGCAGGTCAAGGTGTTATCCCTGGGGTCTCGAACTTGTGTGATCAAGCTTTTCATACCCACCAAATAAGGATATCCATCGAGGGGATTTGAACCTGCGACCCTAGGATCGAGGCAAGAACCTTTCACCAGCAAACTGAAGTTCTTTAGATGAGACTTATTCTTCCTTGTTAGTATAAAATATGTATATATTCTTACCTAATGGAACAAAGTCATTTGAGAAAAATAATCTCAAAGTCTTACAATATTAAGTTGTGGGGATTCAAACTTTAACCAACAAGTCAAAGTTCATTTAATCTACAAATAATTTAATGTACTAGTTACCATTAGATTCGGTCGGAAAATAACTTCTAATAAAGTTTTTTTTTGTTATTTTGACCGGGGGGGGAGAGGGGGGGGGGGAAGCTTTTTTTTATTAATCTTAATGAATGGAAGTTTTTAGTGTTCAATGATATTATGATATTAATCTTTTCTGATCAGTCTTTCTCATTAATATTAATATATATTGTACAATATATATTCTTTATATAATAAGAATCCTAGTTCTAATTACAAAAGAAATTATATTTACCATAATTATATATCACTAAATATTTACATAATATATGGGACTGGATCTGAAGTCAACAAATAACTGTCGGGGAAGTCATTTGGTAAATATATCTGCGTACTGATATAATGAGGGCATATGTAATACTCTGACATGTCCTAGCGCAACTTTCTCACGGACGAAATGTATGTTCATCTCAATGTGTTTGGTTCGCTGATGTTGAACCGGGTTGTGAGAAAGATAAATTGCAAATATGTTATCACAATACACAATAGATGCAGCGAAAGGACGGAGCTCTAATGAAATTTACGAGCGACAAATCTCAGCTACCACATTTGCAACGCCTCTGTACTCGGCCTCGACACTTGAACGAGATAGGGTGGCCTATCGCTTGGCAGACCATGAAACCAGATTATCCCCAAAAAAACACAATAGCCGGAGGTGAAGCGTCGCGTGTCCGGACACCCTGTCCAATCTGCATCCGTATAAGAGAGCAACTTGTTTGGTGCAGAGGGGTATAAGTGCAAACCATACTCAAGCGTGCCGCAATGCGTGGATGATACAGCAGAGGCGGTGAAATGAGACTCTGCAGGCGTGCGTAAAGAGGCATACTGTTGAACAACATAAGCGATATCGGACACAGTAGCGTGAGATCTTTGAAGTGTACCTGCAAGGCTCTTATAAAGAGTAGGATCGGAGATTGGAGCACCATCCATAACACTGAGCTTGGATTTTGAATCAACCCGAGTGGGCATAATTTTGCAATTCGCCATCTTAACCATGTACACAATCTCCTCTGCATACTTACGCTTACGCTGACTCAAGAACATGTGATTTGCAGACCTGGACACTGATATCCCCAAGAAATAACTCAATTTGCCCAAATCAGTCATTGCAAATTCGATCTTAAGTAAAACAATAATCTCATTTTTCAACCCATCAAATGAGGCAGTAAGGACAATATCATCCACATAGAGTATTAAGTAAGCAATGCTACTACCTCGATGAAAAATGAAAACAAAATTATCACACATGCTGCATACAAACTCAATCTGCAAAATATACCTGACAAAATGATCATACTACACACACGGGGCGTTTGGACCATACTGAGAACTTACGGAGGCGCAGCGTAGTGAGAAGCTGCATGATGGGCGAACTCGGGCGGTGATGCGTGGATCTCTTTCAGTCCTCATAAAAATGCATTTCTCACATCAAGTTGATGTATCGGCCAGTGTTTGCCCATGACTATGCTCAGAACTGTGCGAATGGTAGTCGGTTTGACAACCGAGCTGAATGTCTCACCACAATCAATGCCCTCCTACTGATTTGTGCTATTAGCCACAAGTCGAGCCTTATATCCCTCTAGATCTTCACTGTCTCTGAATTTGTGATGAAATAGCCACATATAATGGATCACATTCACCCCCTCTGGTCAAGGTACTAGATCCCACGTGTGCTGCTTAGTTAAAGCATTGAATTTCTCAAACATAGCCACATTCCAATTAGGGTCTTGTTTGACCAATTTGGGGTTATTAAGAATTGAAGAGATGGTTTGAGCAGACAAGTTAAATTAGATTTTGGGTTTGAAAATTCCGTGTTTGGAACGAGTTTTCATTTGGTGAGTGGGGACAGTGGGTGGCTGCGGCGATTGAATGGCGGGATCTGAGATAAATGATATGGTCGAATATGGGAAGGGTGGTGGTAGTTCCGTCGAAGGCGTCGTTGTGCCGCGATCAGGGGCCGCGGTGCTTGAGTCCAGTGTCTATTGGAGTTTAGGCACCGTGGAGCCTCCCGAAGGGTCGCGACTCTGACGACGATGGATAATTACTGTGGTAACTGGAAGGTAGGCGTCGCGGCGCCTCCCCGATGGGTCGCGGCGCTGATGACTGTGATGACGAAACAGTGAACACGGGTGGCAGAGGGGATGATTCGGTGATGCTAGAGTTGAGTTGACTGAGAATGATGGGAGAGATGACAAACTCGTCAAGAAATGAGTAATCCGCTTTTCAAAATTTATGAGGATTTGAAAACGGGAATATGGTCTCGTTGAACGTGACATGACGGGAAATGTGGATTTGATGATTGGACAAGTCATAGTAGAGATAGCCCCTATGGTTCGACGGGAAGCCTACGAAGACACGTGGAGTGGTCTGGGGTGCTAGTTTGTGAGGGGCGGTAGAGGCAAGGTTAGGATAACAGAGACAATCGAATATCTGTAAATGAGCGTAAGAGGGGACTCTGCGATAGAGGATTTCGGTGGGGGTCATATTGTGAAGGGTACTAGTCGGGAGAATATTGAAAATGTATTCTAACATCTTAGCGGCATATACCCAGAAAGATGGAGGGATGGATACATGAATCAATAGAGTGTGAATCATATTGTTGATGGTGCGAATGATTCGTTTAGCTTTACCGTTTTGTGGGGAAGTGTGAGGGTAGGAGAAACGAAACACCGTGCCATTATTTGTATAAAAGCAGTGAAACATAGAGTTATTGAATTCACGCCCATTATCGCACTAAAATAATTTTATACCTTTTTCAAATTGTGTTTGGATGAATATTCGAAACTCAAAAAAATTGGCAAACACTTCTGCTTTAAATTTAAGAGGATATAACCAAATATAGTGAAAAAAATCATCTAGTAAGACAAGATAATATTTATGACCGAGGGAACTAGCAATAGGGGATGTCCATAAATCGACATGTATAATATCAAATGGTGCAAAGGTAACACTAGTAGATGATTCAAATGGAAGATGCATATGTTTTCCTAAACAACAAGAAATATAGTGTTGGGCAAGCTTCCCATTATTACACATAATAAAATTATTGCCTCTAACAAAATTGAAAACGGGGGCTCCTGGATGACCAAGCATATTATGCTATGTGGAAGAAGAGATAGCCGCAAGAGAGACGGGAGAGCAAGATCTGGCAGCGGAGTTAGATGAGAATGGATATAGATCCCCCATGCTATTGCATCTCGTAAGAGGTATCTGATCGGTGTATTTTATATACACTTTTTGAGTCATTTTCAGTTAATCTTTTGTCCCTTTTTGTACAAATAAGTGTCGTATTAGTATAGATTTTCTTTCTTTTGAGTCAAGTTGGTTAAAATGGCCCAATGACGGAAAAGGAGCTAAAAGAAGGCAAAAGTGGAGGTTCAGTGAAAAAGGCGAGAAAGTGGCGAACGAGGCGGACCCGGCGCGGCCTACTGCGAGCAGTCGAGGCGCGGCGCCCGATATCGAGCGCAAAGTTGCAGCGCCGCGGCTACAGCAATGACGAGCGCGGCGCCAAATCATCCGAAGGATCGCGAAATTCCGGCCGCATGGCTGGCGAAAAATCGGGTTTAATGACGATTTTAGGCGAGAGGAAAAGTTAGAGCGGTTTGAGCCTATAAAGGAGAACCACTAGACGGTTTTAAGGGTTCCCTTTCTTGACACAAGGCTTCTTGGATTGAAGATTGGAGACCATAATTTAGTAACTTTCTTTTCTTTTCTTTTCTTTATTTCGCTTTATCTTTGGATATTGAATTAGTTCTTGTCATGTCAATGGCTAGGAACTAATTCCATTATAGGGTTTTCCATGTTAAATCACTAGAAACTTATGTTATGAATTGATGCATGGTTATGGTTATTCTTCTTCTTGTTGAGATTTATCCAATAATTGCTTTGAATGCTTGGTAATTAGTTGATCACTAATTATCATTATTTATATGATTTCTAATCAAACTTCGAAAGGAGGAGGTTGTGAATATGTTGTAAGTTGGGTAGACATATTTTGGATTGAGGATGAAAATACCGCAATTACTTGTGTAGCGTTAACGAGAGGTCTAAAAACCTAATTTTACGCATGGCGCGTGACGGTTAACTAGGTTTTTGGTCTTAATCCTCCTATAGAGTCATCATTATCACCAAAAGGTAGAAAGGAGCAATACTGGGGTTGAGTGTTTATATAGCCTTAACAGGAGTATAAAACGATTTAGTAAACCTGCTAGCTCCAAAAGAAGAAGAATCATAATTCATTGCATTAATAAATAACATAAGCGGATAGTTGAGGAAACGTGGAAGCCCTATTCCCATCACTACTGAAGTAAACATATAGTTAATTAGCCTTTATAATTGTTAGTTATAATCAACAAAATCAATATCGGTTACCAAATAGATACCAAAAGATAGATAATTGATACTTGAACACTAATCCTTGTGGACGATATTCGGTCTTACCAAGACTATATTACTTGTCACGATAACGTGCACTTGCGTTAAAGTGTGTGCATCTTTTCGCGCATCAGTATCCCCGTATGAAGATCCTTCATAGTAAAACCAAAAGGGTCAAAGTCAACAGAGACAGAGTTATTACGAGTAAATTTACGGATATAAATTAGGTTTTTAATGATGTGTGAGGAATATAGGACATTTTTAAGGGAGAAGGTGGATGGGGTGGTTGTGTGTAGGATGTACCATAGCCCTGTATTGAAATGCGGTGACCATTGCCAATTGTAATATATTGAGAATGCTTTAAACTAAATAGTTTGAAAATATTACCTGTAGACCAGGTGAGGTGAGATGTGGCTCCCGAGTCCATGTACCAAGTGTTGTCCGGTGGCTGCAAGTTTAGGCTGCTGAAGGCCTGACCCAAATCAGTGGGAGTCATCAGTGCGAGGTGCTTTGGGCGGCCTTGCATAAAGTGGGCTTCTTCTTGATCTTGGGATGGGCGAGTCTTTGGGCCCAATAACCCTTGTTGAACATACTGGTTGAAGGGCTGTTGTTGGTACTGTTGAGGCGCCGCGACCCAACCGAACTAGAGACTGGGCATTGGCTGCTGCTGCTAGTTCTGATGACCACGACCCTTGCGATGATCACGGCCTCCTCTGCCGCCGCGGCATAACCGAACTACAGACTGGGCATTGGCTGCTGCTGCTAGTTCTGATGACCGCGACCCTTGCGATGATCACGGCCTCCTCTGCCGCTGCGAACCTTGCCAGCCCTGCCGTCGCTGCCCACCGCAGTTGGGAGTTTTTCAGCGGCGTTTGGCCGGCAGGAATCTGATTTTGATGAGGCATTTTGACGGCTAACGCCTTTTGATTATGTCCATCCTTTTGGATTATGTCCAGCCTTTTGGCTTAGATACCATGTAATATATTAATCTCCCTTGAAGAGTCTTTCTCATTAATATCAATATATATAATGTATAATAGGAATCATAGTCATAATTACATAAGAAATCATAGTTTATCATAATTATATATCACTAAATATTTACACAATATATGAGATATATTATAATTATGATAAAAATACTTATTATACACGTTTACCTTTAGTATTGTTTAAAAGGTAAATAAAATGAATAGAAACTTTTTAGTAATAGTAATACTAGCTCTTCTGTAGTGAAACCATTTAATTTGAAATTTTATGTTTATCCAAACGTTTGAAAGTTGTTCTTATTCAAACTTTATCAGTGAGAATTGGGTGGAAGTTAGTGTGGGAGAATAACAACTTAAATGATCCGGAATTGTGAGCCACACAAATTTATCCTAATAATTTGATGTAAACAAGAAAGACATTTGAACAACAAGGAAAAGAAAAAAGGTAATGGTAAAAATGTTTAGGCTAAGATACATTCTTCTTTTCTTATCCCAATATCCATAATAATTATTTGATTCTGGATTGGACATAATTAATTTTGAAAGAATTAGTTTTAACAAAATTGATTTTGACATAATTGATTTTGATAATAATTGATTTATGTTTAGATACAACAATGTAAAAGTGATTGTTATCAATTCATGATATTTGGATAGTTTTGATCAAAATTACTTTTGAATGTAAAATTACCAAAATGGACATTAGTCAAATACATATAAATAAAATTACTAAAATGAAAGTATGTAAATAAAAATTACAAATAGATAATAGAATTTAAAGTGTAATATAATATTTAAATATTAGTAGAATATTATTACAATACTAATTTAAAGTGCAATATAATACTTAAATATTATTATAATACTAATTTTGTATGTACTCTATAATTTGATTGTAGACTAAGTCTCGAACGTGATCCATCTCTGATGAAGAAACTACATTGAAAACCTGTTATTGATCAAAGTTAGATGATCTATGATAATTATCATAGTAATTGACTGTGCTTTCATCTTTATAAAGATCAAAATCAATATCCATAAAGATGTATGATAATCATCATTGAAGGAAGAATATAATTAGTTTGGTACTATCATCTTACATCTATAACTTGTACTGTGTTGAGTTTTTTGTGCTTCCACAATATACATATTAATTGCGGAAAGATCTAGTTATTTGGAGTTGGAGGAGGGATATTTACACATATATTTTTCTAGTGAATTTCCTTAAGAAATTAAATTTTTTTTAGGTTCATTTTTTAGTGTCTAGGAGAATATAACAGTAGGTGACATATAGTAATATAAACGGTGTAGGATATGATTGAGAATAATGAATTAAATATAGAATTGACATATAGTACTCTATTTATAATATTATTACAATACTAAATTAAAGAGGACAATAAAGGAAAAGACAAAAAATTCAAATTGAAATAAATGTAGAATTGATTCTACTCACCTTAGCTAGAAATTGTAGCTCCTCTAGAATCAATTTTGAAGAGGAAATCCAAACACTTAAATTTTGCTCATTTTCACGAAAATAGCCAAAATTAAAACCAAACATGCACTAAATTATCAATCTTATCAATCCCGGGTCTCAAATTTAAATTTTAAAAATTGAATGGACTAAATCAAACACAATCTGCTAATTACTGACTACCCCACCAATAACTGAAACATTATAAACCCCACTTGAACAATTCATTAAAAAAAAACAATGGAGTAGTAATAAATAGTAACCGAAATCCAAATCATCCCTCATTACTCGAGTCAATTTGATTCAATGGCGAATGGGTGCAAAAGATTGCCTGAAGAATGCTGGGAACTGATCTTCAATCGTATCCATCAGACCATCACCAATCCGATTTGGAATCATTTTCTATGGTGTGCAGGCAGTTTCTTGCACTCACCAATCGTCTACGTGTCCATTTATCTGTCGTCGATTCCACTCTACTCATCCACGGTACCATATCGAAACTCATTCACCGCTTTTCGAATCTCAATTCTATTGATCTTAGTAATTTCAACGGTGATCTTGATGTTGTTCTTGTTGATCTCGCCAATTCTGTATCGTACACATCCAATCTCGAACAACTTGATATTTCGGGTCATAAAAAGTTACCCGTTAAGGGGTTGCATGAAGTGGGGCGGAAATTAAAGGGTTTGAGGGTTTTGAAATGTAGTAATTTCGCTCTTATGTGTGATACTGATTTGTATTTTATAGCAAAGATGTTTCCTTTTTTGGAAGAGCTAGATATTAGCTTTCCAAGTATGTATTATGATTGCGATCCAGGATATATTGGTTCAGGTACTTGTTTATTAGCTGTGACTGATTGTGGGGTTGAGATTTTGTCAAAGAGTTTGTGTAGTTTGCGTAAAATCAATGTTTCTGGGAATCATTTGATTACTGATAGGTCTCTTCGTGCACTTTCGATGAATTGCTTGAATTTAGAAGGAATTGAGGTGAAGGATTGCGCTTTGATAACTTTAAATGGGATCCTTTCTGTATTGCGTACTTGTGCTGCTTTGAGTTGGATTTCAATGTCCGACATTCTTGTTTCTCGATCAAGTTCTGATTTTGATGTTTGGCTACTTGTAGCCGAACTTTACAGACACTCGAGATTTCCAACTCTATTATTTCGGATGAATTCCTCTTCTTGGTGGCTAAGGCTTCTCTCCCGTTGTATAGACTTTCACTTTATTGGTGTACAGATTTCTCATTATCTGGTATATCTTCGTTGTTGTGTGCATACCGGTCACTAAAGTTCTTATCTCTGGTTGAAGTAGAATTTTTAACTGATGAGTCTATGAGTGATTTATCCCAATATCTACAATGTCTTGATACCATTGATCTAAATGATTGTGTGAGATTGACCATTTTGACGTTCTTCACACTTGCAAGAAATTGTCCTTCACTAAAAGAAGTTAGTATGGAAAATACCGGGTTTGGGATGAAGGATTGTTTTCATAATGGTTTGAAGAACCCGAGAATAAATGCTGTTAATTTGGCAAATAACTTGTCCTTGGATGACGGCGCTCTCACAAAAGTTGCTTTAATGTGCCCCAACATGGAGATTCTTGATGTGTCATCGTGTACTAGTCTTACAGAGGCTGGTATTGCTTCTGCTCTTGAGATGTGCAATCAGATAAGGAAGTTGGAACTAGATAACTGTCCATTGATTACACATATCGGAAAAGGTGCAGAATTGCCTAATCTTGAGGTAATTAGTGCAGCTGGTTCAGCATTAAATGATAGGCCTGACCATGATTGGGAGCAGATGTTCTCGCCTGTTGAAATTAAACTTGGAGAACTGTAAAGGAGTGACAGCAGAGGGCATACAGGCAATGGTGAAAAATTGTAGATCGTTGAGAGAGATAAACTTGAAGAAGTGTCCTCAAGTTAGTATCAATTCTCTAAATAGTTTGGTGTTTTCGTCTTCATCACTAAGGAGAATTGTTCCGCCCTGTTGCTCTGCCTTTAGTGATAGCTTGAGGGGATTTTACTTGCACCGCGGATGTCGAGTGTCCTCAGGCTAGTTTTTGTTTGGTATATATCACATATTATACACTGTGTCCCTTTGACTTCAAACATTTTCCGTTTTCTTCTTTCTTGTGTCAATCGTGTCGTATAAGTACTCCAGATTTTTCTTATTCTTTTTATTGTAAATTTTGATGAAATTTGAAATGCTTAATGTGATTGTTTGACATGAAATGTTCAGTATGCCAGTATCTGCACACATTTGTTTTAAGAGTGGAAATAGATGAGCAACCTGCTATGAGATGGATGTTCTTTTTTATAAGAGTATACTTTTATGATTTAAGTTTTGGTTCTTTAGAATATTTCCGAACATACTTCTCTTGCGTAGCCTCCCACAGTCCCACAATTCCTCCACTTTAATTACTTCTCTTACTTAGCCTCTCACTCTTCTTTCTCTTTCATTATCCGTTAAATTCTTGCATACCTCTTTCAGTTACTCACCATCTGCGGGTTCCCTGTCATAAAAAAAATGATAAAAAAATATAGGTTAAAATATTGATCTTAGTCCATAAAGTTTTGACTCTTGAAAAACTAATATGACAAGTATTTTGGGACAGAGAAAAGTATTTTTTTCCTTGATAGTATTCATTGAATTTAACATTTAGAGTTTGATAAATTAAGAGTGTTCATTTAACTTAAATGAACTTTTTAAACGTACTACTATCAAGGATACAAATAGAGTATATAGTCACTCGATTCGATATTCAGTCATACATTTTACCCTAATTAGCTGAGACTTAGCGAAAAAGAGCAAATATTTTCCAGAAGTGTTGGGAACTAATATTCAATCGTATCAATCACCAATCTAATTTGCAATCAGTTTTTTTTGGAGACATTTTTAATACATATCTTAATATTTGAAACCAATAAAAGAAAAATGAAAATTTTAGGGCGGAGGCGCCGCCGCCTCGACCATTTTAAACTCATTCACCGATTTTCGAATCTTACCCTTATTGATCTTAGTGATTTCTACGGTGATCTTGACCTTGCCAAATATGTCCCCTATGTACGACAACTTGACTTGTCTACACGGAAATTTTTACCCATAAACGGGCTGAAGGAATTGGGGCGTAAATTAAAGTGTGTGAGGGTTTTGAAGTGCAGAAATCTCACTTGTATACGTGACTCTTGTTTGTTTGCTATAGCAGAGTCGTTTCCGTTTCTGGAAGAGCTAGAGATTGGCTATCCACTGACCTTTCTAAATCCAAACCCTAGGGAATGGGTCGTGACTGATTCTGGGATTGAGATTTTATCGGTTAATTTGAGGAATTTGCATAAGATTAATATTTCTGGGCATTGTCCTATTACTGATAGGTTGCTTGTTTCTCTGTCTATGAATTGTTTAAATTTAAAAGCTATTGAAGTGAAGGACATTTCGGTAACTTTGGAAGGGTCCTTTCTTTACAGCATGCTTGTGCTGCTTTGAGTTGGATTTCAAAATTCAAGCAGGTTCTAGGACAAGTGAATCCTCCTGGTTTTCTGGATACCGCTCATCCAGGATATGTCTGCCTTCACAATAATCTATCAGGCTCCAGTTTTGAATGTTTGGCTATTTCTAACCGAGCTTTACAGACACTCGGAAGTTTGTGAATCAACTATTGTTGGCGTACAGAAACCCCATGAAAACACAAAGGAGAAATGAAGAAGAAATGAAGAAGACGGCTGAAAGAGAAATGAAGAAGACAACTGTGTTTAGACATAAAGGACTCCACTTGACGTGAAGGACTCCACTTGACGTGAAGGACTCCACTTGCATTTTGACTGAAACAGGTGGATTCATCTCAGCCATACAACACACACTTGGTAGATTAAATCTCCACCTTTAGATTAAAATCCTAGCATTTTAATATGGTCATGTGACCAACACGTGAGAATAAAAGTTTGTTACATAATGGACAAGTTAGAATAAGACAAGTGTAATTAGTTTTCCTTTTTCTTTTTATTTATGTTACATAGCATTGTGTATAAATACATTAGGTTAGATTTCACCACCTCTATCTACCCAACTAGTACTATTTCGCAACGGTTGGAGAAGTCGGATGCCGCAGCCCAGGGTGTGCTTGGGGCTCTACTAATCGGTGACGATGAATAAAATTACACAGAGAAAATTCTCAAATTCAGTGTCCTCATCTTCAATTTTGTACAACTATTTCGGATGAATTTCTCTTCTTGTTGGCCAAGGCCTCTCTCCCTCTGTGTAAGCTTTCGCTTTCTTGGTGTTCAAATTTCACATTATCTAGTATCTCTTCAGTTCTGTGTGCGTATCGGTCACTTAAGTGCTTGTTCCTAGTCAATATAAATATCTTGACTGATGAGTCTAAATGATTTATCTCAATATCTACAAAGTTTTGTTACCATTAATCTCAGCGATTGTGAGAAATTGACCATTTCTATGTTCTTCACGCTTGCGAAAAATTGCCCTTCACCAGAAGATGCTAGCATGGAAAATACGGGTTTGGGGGTGAAGGATTATTTTCATAATGGTATGAACCCAAGAATCAGGTCTGTTTATTTTGCAAATAACTCGCGCCTGAATGACGACTCTCTCACAAAAGTTGCTTTATTTTGCCCCAACATGGAGAGTCTTGATGTGTACAGATGTACAAGTCTTACAGAGGCATGTATTGCTTCTTCCAATCAGATAAGGAACTTGAAATTTGATAGATGTCCATTGATTAAACATATCGGAAAAGACGCTGAACTGCCTAATCTTGAGGTAATACATGCAGCTGGCTCAGCATAAAGTGATGAAGGCCTGTCCATGATCGGGAATAGATGTTCTCACTATTGAAGTCAACCTTGGAGGAGTGTGAAGGAGTGACAGCAGAGGGCATACAGGCAATGGTGAAAAATTGTACATCATTGAGAGAGATAAATTTGAAGAGGTGTCAAGTCAGTGCCAGTTCTCTAAATAGTATAGTCTTCATCTTCATCATTTGAGGAGAGTTTTCCCACCCAGTTCTGATGGTTTTCATGATAGCTTGAGTGGATTTTCCTTGCACAACGGATGTCTAGTTTCATCGAGCTAGCTGTTGGGATAGCACATGCTTTTAATGTTGTTCCTTTGGTTTTAACTATTTCCCATCTTCTGCCTTCTTTTTTGTCAGTCGTGTAATATAAGAATTCCAGATTTATTTTGTAATTCTGGATCAAGATTGAAATGCCAATTCGATTACATAGACTATAGTATGCCAGTGTCCATACACATTTTTTTACAGTATCATACTGCGATAAAACCCGCCCGCTCTACACTTGGGTGCTTATGTGAGCAGCTATTTAGCTATTGCAAAACATAATATAAGTGATAAAACCGCTAGTTTTTTTTTTTAAGTTCCACCAAGCTTCAGACCGAACTTGGAGTGACTGGATATTACAAGCCTACTACATGGAACGCAAAGTGTAAAAATAATGACTTTCCCTAGCTAGAAATAATAATAAATTGCAGAAATTTGAGGGACATTGCGTTACGGAGCTGCTATACATTTTGTATCCAAGTCTTGACATATTTTCTCCAGCATATTTTATTCCTGCTTTGTGATGGCAGTGATCAGCATTTATATATGTAATTCTAGAAATGCTTTACACTAATTTTTGTAAGTAGTATTCCCTATGAACTAGCTTGATGAAACTAGGACACCACGCCACACCTATTTCAAAAGGAGGCCTCTGTTGGCTTGATATGCAGATGTCTGCTTGGTGTGAAAATATATGTACCCGAATAATGTAATGCAAGTGTATGTATCAATGGAGCCAAGAGAATTATGGTATTCAAGATATATGATGGACTACTATATAAAATAGTTACATTTTCTCTGTATATATTTCCAGAGATAAACTAAGAAGTAATGAGGGTTGGCCCCAAAGAATCGGACACTGAAGAAACCTGTCAGAAAAGAATGTTATTGCAACTAATGTGTTAGGATCTCTAATCTAAGGTTGACATCTTCTCAAGGAAAAATCACCGATCCTAACTACCCTCACTACCTTCATGACTAAAAATCCACTTGGCACGTTCTGTTTGGTAAGTGGTGAAGGAAGGTCCTTAGCTATAACTGACTCCATAATTCATCCTATAACAGGGTTAGCCCTTACTAGTTATAGATGCTTCTCATTATACTTGTCTTTCTTTGTTGGAGGATGCCCGTGTGATGCTTTAGTTTTCAGTTCACTCCACAGAGAATTTCAGTGCTGGAATCCTCGCCAAATGGAATATTGAGGTCTGGGAGTACAAATCTAGACTCCAGAGCTGCAACATCTTGCTTCTCTTCCAGAGATGATGGCAATACTGCAATGGGAATGGCTGGATAACTTGGTATGGCCTTTTGCGGAAACTGACCGGAGCTCCGGTCATATGCAACAATTGTACCTCTTTCATTTGCCTGCTGAGGGTGCAAATCAAGCTGGAGAAAAGGACATCAAGTTAGTATACAATTTCTATTCCTCCATTCTTTCTTGATTTGTAGAGGAGAAAAACTAGGTAATGCTTGCTTATTCTTAGGTAGTGGGAATCTTATTTTTATTTTCTGAAAAAGGTTGTGTTGAAAAAGTAATTAGCAAATTAATCAAGAATATCCATCCAAATGTTCAAGCTAAGATTCGTTATTCACGCTAACCATTAAGTGTTGTTGATAAAATCAGTCTGTAAGAGATGTGTGAATGAAATATCAAGGTTGCCTAAGATTAAAAAAAGCAACAGATATCATACGGTACAAAATAGACCAGCTAAGTAGCCAGAAAGTTGCCCATTTTACCTTCATTCTTTTCAGGTTTTGATTTGTATCCCTCTGTTTCTCCAAATTGGCGTGTACTATAGCTAATTCCTGCATAGAGTGGTGTTAATTCAAAAACTTAAACACAGTTCAACTATAAAGGATAAGTAATCACAACAACCAAGAGGACTACCTTCTTCAATTGCTTTCTTTCCTTAATTAGCAATATCTCCTCATCTTTCAGCTCAGCCAATGTCTGCTCATCACAGAAAGGAAAAATAAATAAGAGATTTGTTAGTCCTAAAGATATTGGAAATAGAATATTTTTCATTCCAGGGTCAGGTACTTATAAATATCAAAGTAAAAGTGATTGAAGCAATGTGTCTTCCTTCAAACTACAAACTAATCTGCATTTACAATGTTATACTGAACTATTCTAACTCCATTCCCATAAGCAAATTGTGCTTTATATAACTTAGCCGAGGGTAAATGCTAACCTTTTTCTTTCTTGATCTCTTGCTGGCGGTAGCAGCATCACTAGTACCATTAACCTGAAAGTCGAGAAAAAGCTGCAGATAAATGATATGTCCCAACAAAAGCGTGCTCACTTTCAAGAAACTATAGCGTGTAGTAATAATTTTCATTAATCAAGACTCTGTAAATAACTTAAGCCAAAAACAGTTTGGGACAATATGCAATCAACATGCCCTCCTTATCAAAATGACCAAAGGAGTAAGTAGAGATTTAAAGTTCATAATTTAACATAGTACATTTTCAACAATATCCGCAGTTGTGATATTAACGCCTATATGAAGGTCCCAGGAAGTAATATAAGTAGGGACAGTAACTTCTTAGCGAACCAGAGACAGATATAAAATGAAGTTTGCTTTTACAACTATACACACACCTGTTTCGTACATAGATATAACCCCTAGGACGACTTTTTACATCATGCAATTCTAATGAACCCCTGCATTAAAAAACATTTCTTTGACAATACTTTCACTTCTACAGCTGCCCCTTCTTGATTAGCTCGCCAAGGAGTACTAGAGGTATAACATTATGCTAACAATAAGAAGCTGTCAAGCAATAGGTATTAACACTCTAAATAATCTTAATTTAATTAGCTAAAGAAGTTTGGTTATCCAACTTTTTTACTGCGCTAGAATATGAAAATATTTTGTTACTGTAGTAAGAAGACTAGGCTAAGAAGGATGAGTACAAAAAAGTAAAGGTTGTGTAGAAACTCTGCACATATTCTAAATTTGTAACAATCACTGATATTTGTCTTATACACGTAAAGAGTTACTCCATTCTAAGATGTCACATTACGCTTTTCAAAAATTAAATTATATAAATTTTGACTAACAATTTAAGATATTTTTTTTCTCATATTAATATGAAAAAAATTGCAACTTAGAGTAATTTTCGTGTAGTTTTTGAATATCTAAATTTTAATTTTAGAATATTGAATTAATTTAATTAAATTAAATTAACTTTAAAAAAAATATAATAATATTTTGAGACGGGGGAGTATAAAACGGAATATCACATGAAACAATTGACTACGTACAGTTGTGGGGTGCCCCCAAAATATTCGTTCTCATTTGCTGTCAACCAAATGGCGTTTAGATGTGATGTGAATAAACGACAAAGCTCACATACGGGTAGATAATAGATACTTGATTCTGACCCTGCAACCGTTTACACGACTACAAATTAGAGGTAGCAGACATTAAAGTGCATAACCACTAACAAACATTACCACCAAACTGAACGCAGACCTATTTGCCACGAACACACGCCATCCTCTTTACTCATCATATAAATTCCAAACTACTCCCGTCTCGTAATAAGACGTAAATGTCCCCACGAATCACACTTGGGAAATTAAGAAATGTGAGTAGGGGAGGGTACTGAAAAGTGAGGACAAAAAGGGGTTTGGCTAGTGGGGCTAAATGCTTCTATTGCAATTCAGTACCAAATCCAATGGTTTAAAAGAGAACCGACCCCGACAAAGACTGGAGACATTTTATTAGTCACTTCATAAGGTCGGCCAAATTGACTCAATTTGCCCTTAAGGGTGGTTTGGTCATTTGAGGACTATACAACGCCATACAATAATGGGCCGATCGGCTAGTGAGAGAAAAACGTGAAGAGTCATTCAATCTTTGTGCGTCTGACAACATACGTTGAAGTAAAGTCACCACTTTTCTCCTCCTTGTAATTATTCATTTAATAGTAATTTAATACTAGAAAAAGATAAGTTACACAATTTGGAAGAAGGATGTTGGAAAGTCGGAAGATTTATGGGACTAATATATGGCCGGGTAATTTGGTCAACACGCCCACCGGACACCTCCTAAACTATAGTTAATCGGATTAAATGACGAACGTAATTTTGGAAATCTAATAGAGTATTTTTTTTTAAATAGAAAAAACGGTGACAGATAATAAGATCAATGAAACCGGGGTTATAACTATTGCTTCCAATGGACGCGTTGAAACTCTGTATCCTAATTTACATGGACGTGACACATGCAATTTGAATATAGCGAAAAATATCACATAAATAAAAAAATAGAAATTATCCTAATTTTGGAATAGTCACGAGGAACGAATCGAATGACACACGCGACTCAAACCACCACGTCAACGAACAACTCGCTACAACCACAACCACCACACACCAGCTAATAACTCAGACCGCCGTTCACCATAAACGTAACACACGATGGACAAACTAACTAATCACCGTACACACAAAAAAAGCACGCACATCGAGAGAGATGAACATACAAACCTTAGATCTCGTGCTGCTTGGAGTTTTCGAAGGAGTTGTAGGCCCACTGGACTCCTCGCAGCCACCATCAACGCCGCCTCCACAACTAACAGAGGTGGCGCCACTCCAGGACAAGGGAGTAGTGGGACTAGCACGTGGAGTCGGGTTCTTAGCATTGACAGAAACTGGTCTAGAGCGGCGTTGACGCACAGTCCACTCAAGCGGTAAGCCAGTAGTAGTCTTACTCAACGGATTGACCTGTTTGAGACGCAACAGTAATTCTGCAACCATAGTGTCATCCATGATTGCTGCTTTAAGCCACTCCTCTTCAGTCATGGTAGTATTGTTTTTCTTCAGTGGAAAGGGAATGAAGAGGGGGAAAAGGAAAAGTGTAGGAGAAGATGAGAGAGGAAGATAGTGGTGGCAAAGGAAAGAGAAGTAGCTACATTATAAATAATAATAAATGGCCAGTATGACATGAAGTTGTTATATACATATACCATTATCGAAGTGCGTGGGTGTGTCCTTATACTAATGTGTATGAAAGGATTTAAGTTTTAAGTTATCTACACTGCACAGGTGTACAGGAGGAATTAATATAGGATGATAATTATTAAGTGAATTTCTTAAATAAGGATATAGGGATTTAACTAAAGTTATTGAGTTTGATTGAATTCGTATATTCACTTCTATATGAGTTGAGCGAAGATTTAAAGTACATGAGTTTTAAATTTTAATCTTTTTTTAGTAAATTAATAAATTGTACATGAATTTATTAAGTCAAATATTGAGTTTGGACCCTAAGTTATTAGATTTGTTCGAATGTGTAACCAATGTTTTAGCTTTGCACCTTATTATGTACTCCTACTAGTTTTAATTTTTTGAAGAAGTTTATCGATCATTAATACTTTTAGGGGTCGTTTAGCACGTGGGATATTATAGCATTAAATTTGAGATTAATTTTATATTTTATTTGATAATTTATACCTTCTATCAAATATAATATAAAATGAAGACGAGATTTAATATTGTGATATCCTACCTTATCTCATTGAATTTAAAATTATTTTATCACACCTTTTAATTAAGATAAATTAGTCACACTATAATTCCAAAATAATTAACTCGCATGCAAAATAACCCCTTATAATGAATTAGTTGTAGGTATTTTTAAGTGAGATTAATGTCCAACAATAGGTGTATAAATATGGAATGGAGTAGGCGAGATGCCAATTGACACACACACTTTTGTGTTGGTGTTGAATGGAAGGCAACAATTGGAAATGGGATTACAACACTTGTTTTTCTCTCTCTTTTTAAAAAAATAATAATTATATATGGGACCCACTACCGAAACGTGGCACTGAGCAGCTGCTTTTGATGATGAGGGTTTTTAGTAAACTGAGGTTTCACGCGCTAGAGAACGAAAGTGGTGGAGAGAAGGGATATGGTGGTGATGTTGTCTGTTTGAATGTGGAGACCTAATTGGCTGGTTTTATGCGTACATAACACTCTTTCTTCTATCAAATTATGTGCTTATTAGCATAACTATTTTATCACCTTCAAGCTTCAGTGAAAGGAGAAGTATAAGTATAAGAGGTTGGGCTGATTTCTAAGTGTGATCCAACGAAAGAAAAATGTAAGAGATGACGCGCGAGGCAGAAGCATGGTGCTTGCCTTTATCAAGAGGATACCTACTTTACTTGTTAACCTTTAAATATAGTACTTTCGAGTTAATTGTCACCCAAAAGCATCCTGTCGTTTCACGTGATGGCTGGTTTATTTACGATAAAATAAAGGACTATTAATGTGATGATCTCCATACCAAAATAAGTGTCAACATAATAAAAATGAAATCCGAAGCCCTAGACCAGTTGGTCTTGAAGACAGATGGTATCTTCATTGGGTGGTGTGGGAGAGTTTGGTCACAAGTTCAAAACTGCGTAACGTCTGCGCCCGCCATTTCTTGAAGTCATCACACTGACTTGTCAGTGTGGTTTAATCCAATGCGTGGTTTGCGCTATCGTCGTCCAGGATTTACCCCGCGTACTTCGAAAGAGCGGCTATCGCGCCTTCATCCAACAAAAACCTATTAAAAATGAATAAATATAATATAAAGTTTACTAAATTATTTTTAATAGACATTTTTTTAAAAGGGACTATTTCTTTATTGGTAAGAATATAATTGAAGACACTTGCTAATTTTTGTCATGAATTTTAAATATGAAATTTATTCTTTTGCTTAGGTCACACTAGCTGGTCAATAATGTTTTACTTTCTTTCCATGCGACTTTAATGATGTGACGAATCCAAGCTTCACTAACTCTGTTTGAAATATTTTTGTTATAAAAGAAATCAAAGTTAGCATGACGATTCATTAAATGAGTACAACCAAATAACATCAAACATAGTCAAATTTTGAGTTTTGTAGTTCTGTTTTTCTATTTATTTTGTTGGTTATTTACCTTTTTTCCATTTTGTCACCTTCATACTGCATGTGTATCTTATGTCATACTTTCATATGAAATTATGGTGCAACTATAAATTAATTTCTATTACTATTCTGTCCCGTTAAATAAAAAAGTGATTTGAAACAAATATATCTCACGAGATGGCCGAATGACATATTCCTTTTCTCAAGACTACACTCTAAATTTAAGAAAGCAATTACACTAAATGATGTAAAATCATAAACATATTCCTTAGCTCAGCTATTATATCCCTAAATTATGTTTATGTATAATAATCAAAATAAACACTAGAAGTCACAATGCATGAATGTCAAATGTGCGGGTTAAACCAAATGTAAATGATTGAGTTCATAAATAGACGGAATAGACCCAGTGCCTGCGAGTAAGTTGCTGGAATTTCGACGAATTTGTACCTAGGTGCCTTGTGGAGGCACCGGGGTGCCTGGATGACAGTAAGTCACTGAAAGGAAAAATCGAATTTGCACCTAGGTGTCTTGTGGAGGCACCATGGTGCCTTTGACGGGATTTTTCAGTTTTGAACCAAAAGTTGCATCTCTTCACATAGAGTCATAACCTTTGGACTAATGACTTCATCTGGTCGAAATTCATGTTATTTAAAGCATGTAGATCACTTGTTTAACATAGACAATACAATTAACAACATCTAATCTTATGATTTAAGAATCAAATCATTTGATGATCATTGTTGCTTCTTCTTCAAGAAATTTCGGAAGAACACATAAAGTAGATTCGCCAGGAGTGGAGTTCTTGTGTTAGAACTATCACTCAGATAGTTGTATCCTCAAGCGGGCGTCAGTTAAAGCTGCGGCCTGGCGAGGAAAGTTTTGTCTTAGGACACTGCGTCGAGCAGACCTCTATCTACAAACAAGTTAGTATGTGTTTATGTTTTGCTGAACATTATTGTTGTCGATTTTAATTCACTTGAATTATTCGTATATTATAGTGGTTTATACATTGAAGGTATAGATTGATACTAATAATTTAAGACAAAAGTTTTCAGAAAATATATTTTTCTGACATTGTTGAGTTTTCAAAATTACTTTTAGAGAATACACTTCCTGATTTGCAAACAAATGGATCAATCTGGATCATCAATGGTGAAAAACCATGTGGAGAAACCCGAGAAATTCAAGGGTTCTGATTTCGCTACCGCAATGAAGATGTTGTTCTATTTGACAACACTTCACGTGGCAAACGCGTGTTGATCTTGAGATCAGCAGACCTTCGGAGGGAGAATGAGAGAATGCTCCAACTGAGGATACAAAGGCCGAAAGGCTGAAGGCGATTGAGACTTGGTGGACACAAGAATTTCTGTGTAAAAACTACATTCTCAATGCCTTGGATGATACTCTCTATGACATATACTCCACGTTCGGGACAGCACAAGAGTTATGGCAGTCACTTGAGAACAACTACAATACAGAGGTTGCTTGTCAAAAAAGTTCGTCATCGGCATGTGTTGACACCCAATTTTGACCCTCTCGTCCAGTCATTTAGCTATAAAATTAGACTAATTTTGTAAAATAATTTTTATGATTTTTTGTAATAAAATGCAGCGATAAAACATTAAATACAGACATAAATAAGCAATTTAATAATGGCACCGCGTCTTACGTAGAGTATTAAGAACTTAGAGTCCCGCGCCCGCATTAATTAATTTTAAGCGCTGTCATGATTCTTAATTAATAATAAATACATAAAATAAATAATTTAGCAATGACGTCGTGTCAAGTAGCATAGTCGCATTTATTAATACGCAAAGCATTCTCATAACTTATTTCAAATAATTAAATAATAATGCATAGTAAATAAGTTTTAATAACGGCATCGCGTTATAAAATATTAAGCACTAATTAAATAGCACGCCCGCATTTATTATTGTAATAATTCTAAAACTCAAAATTTAATTAATAAAGCACCTAAATAATTTGATCACAATTTATTAATTTAATTTGCCATTAATTAACTAACCTAACACTTAATACCCAATACCTATTTCTACTGACCATCCGCGACCAAATTTCAACACACAGGCCCAACACCCTTCTATCATATATTCACACCCACAAACCTCAAACTTATTTTTCTCATTCACTGCCCTCTCTTCCTCATCGCCCAACAGCCCTACCACTAACCTAAACCTAGAAACCTCATGAAAACGCCGCACTCCTCGCACCCCATCACAAAGACTAAAGACCCGAGATTCTCGCCGGAGAATCCGGGTTTTCCTTACCCATGCACAGCCAGCTCGCTCCTTACCATCTAGAATAACATAATAAAATCAGCAAGAATCATCCCATAGAATCGAAAATCATAAATACCAAAAATCGTGGTCGAGCCCTCAAAATCCAACTTACCATAAGCAATACTTGCCTTAACAGATTATACAATATATTAGTACGAATTCGTCAAAATAAGCGACAAATCATGCGAATCACCCATTAATGGTAAGGAATACCTCACGAATCAATCCTTACCAAGACTTTTACATGCAGTCCAAATCGCACCTAATTTAGAACCCAATTTGAGGCTATATAAACCCATCT
Organism: Przewalskia tangutica; assembly: GCA_029844215.1. Lineage (NCBI taxonomy): Eukaryota > Viridiplantae > Streptophyta > Magnoliopsida > Solanales > Solanaceae > Przewalskia > Przewalskia tangutica. Next base: position 11,769,798 of record CM056734.1, read on the forward strand.
CTATACACTTGAAAAGGGGGGAAATTCAGAAATTGAGAGAAAACAGGCGAGAATCCTTCGAAGTTAGCATTTTAGAGTAGATAATCAGAATCCTCAAGCTTTTTTTTTAATTGAAGTTTCATCCTTTCGCATAACCGCAATAAACCCTCCGGGTGAACCGACGACTTGATACGCTGCCTCGGTTCATTTGCGGAGAAAGGTAAATAGAATCCTCCTCTCGGTTGCTTTACTTTCCTGTTTTCGTGTTTTATCATCAATTTAATTAATTTGTTTGCAAATATCTGAGTATAATGTTTGGGTCAATCTGTCTGTAATTGATTCAGTGTACTAAAATATTGCTAGGTTTATATCCAATACTGTATGTTAAAATAATGTTGATAACTTGTTGCAAGGCATTATTGCAAGTTTGAACAACATACTGGCGTCGTTGCGTGGACTTCTTTGTCTTGATAACGTCGTTAATGCGGGCGTGTTCTTCTTGGCGTCATTGCGTAGACTTCTTTGTGTTGATAACGTCGTTACTGGGCGTGTTCTTCTTTGGCGTCATTGCGTGAACTTCTTTGTCTTGATAACGTCGTTACTGGGCGTGTTCTTTGTTGGCGTTATTGCGTGGACTTCTTTGTCTTGATAACGTCGTTACTGGGCGATATTCTTGATGGCGTTATTGCGTGGACTTCTTTGTCTTGTCGCGTCGTTACTGAGCGTGTTCTTCTTGGCGTCGTTGCGTGGACTTCTTTGTCTTGATAACGTCGTTACTGGGCGATGTTCTTCTTGGCGTCGTTGCGTGGACTTCTTTGTCTTGATAACGTCGTTACTGGGCGTGTTCTTCTTGGCGTCGTTGCGTGGACTTGCTGTGTTGATAACGTCGTTACTGGGCGTGTTCTTCTTTGGCGTCGTTGCGTGGACTTCTTTGTCTTGATAACGTCGTTACTGGGCGTGTTCTTCTTTGCTCTTGTAGAATAAATGCTCCTGCGAGCTAAGATTGAGAAAACGTTAGTTCATACCTGTTTAAACAAAATGATAAATATATATGAGAAGTGCAATTTTATGGGTAGAGATGTCGTTCCTGATACGCCAGATGAATACCGAGATGTTGTCCTTGCACGGACATGTTAAATGCTGCAACTGACGAATTGCCGTGACGCCTTTGTTGGGTGCGATGCGTTGGTTGCAAATTTGACTTTATGCCCAGCGATCGCTAGCCGCATTGCGAATTCGAGTTACCGCTGATTGTCGATGCCTTTTTCTGCTTCTGCTGCTTCTGATGCGGACTTTGAATTTTTGGATTTTGTCATATCCTCTGCCTCTGCTGCTTCTTTCTGCGAAGGAACTTCTTGTCGTATTTTCTGTTTCAGCTATTGCACTTTCTGCTTCTGTTAATATGAAAAGACCTGCGCTCAAAGAAAATTTGTGATTTTTTTGGGGGGGGTCGATTCGTATTTGACTTCGCCACCTTGTTCCTTGATATCCGCGTGCCTGGCCTGTTTGGACTTGCAACCCCTGTCTGGTTTCCTACATTGTCCCAGTTTTGAAAAGGGTGTTTGGCCTAAAGTGAGTCTCAATGTAGTTGCTTGTATTCTTGTTATTTTCAGAACGAAGGGAAAGTTTCCTAATGGTGTGACCGAAGCCGATTTAGGCCGCCTACGTATCCCCATGAGGGAATCAGGTCATGACGTAGTTCATTACAAACAAACTTTGGGGTGAAATTAAAATTTCTAAATGTGGGACCGAGGCCGGTGTGGCCGCCTACGTATCCGCCAAGGGAATCAGGTCGAACGTAGTTCATTACAAGTAAAGGGCTTTCTAATTTGCAGCGGCGAGACCCTATATGGGATCTATGCATATCCCACCGAGGGAATGCAGCTTTTACAATGTAAAGGGGATTACATGGAAGACAAATACTCCTAGACGTAATATCTCTTCACTGCATCTGCGTTGATAGCTTTAGGCCATATTTCACCATCCATCTCAGCTAAGATTAGAGCCCCTCCACTTAATACTCGATGAACCGTATGGGCCGCGCGATTGGGTGCGAACTTTCCTCTAGCTTCACTTTGATTCGGAAATATGCGTTTCAAAACCAATTGTCGAGCTTGAATAACGCCAGCGCCTCTTGTTAAACGCTCTAGCCATTACGTTACGATAAAGGCGCCCGTGGCGATCGCATTCAACCTCTTTTCGTCAATCAACATTAGTTGCTCACAACGATCTTGTATCCATTCGGCTTCGCTTAACTCGGCTTCTTGGATAATTCTCAATGATGGTATTTCCACCTCTGCTGGCAGCACAACTTCTGTTCCATAGACTAAAAGATACGGCGTTGCCCCGGTAGAGGTTCGGATTGTGGTGCGATAACCCAAAAGCGCAAAAGGCAAATTCTCGTACAATGCTTGTAGTTCTTTGATCATCTTTGCAATACTCTCTTGGAACGTACTTGTTGCGCGTGCTGGAGTCGCCTGAATTTGAGACATTATCTATCGGATACACTACTATCTTATTTCGAGGATGGATCCGCAAGTATATCCTTGAAGCCCATACCCAGGAAAACTAGCGAAATGGCAAATTATGTTGGCCGAGTTTGACATCGTCTAAATCACGCATGAAGCCGTAAAAGGGCGGGCATTAGGCGATCATCTTGCTAAGAACGATCGGCGAGTACGAGCCCTTCGAACCTATTTTCTGATGAAGAGGTATTGTTTGTCGGAGAAGATATCTCGGAGGATTACGGGTTGGAGGATGTTTTTCGATGGGCGACAAATTTCAAAGTCGGCATTGGAGCGATTTGATTTGAAGCAGTCGGCGTTATCCGATCTCATGGCTCAGATTTCCATGCACCAACAATATGGCGAATATGAAGCTTGCGTATTGGGGCTCGAGAATGGCGTAGATATGAACATACTGAGTTCTTGGTCATAGGTGATTCGGACTTGGCGATCCATCAGTGCACGGTGAATGGGCAACCAAGAATATGAAGATACTTCCCTACGCTGCGTGAAGGAATTACGTAAGAGGTTCACAATATAGAATTTAGGCATGTTCAAGGATCGAGCGAATTGATGCATTGGCAACCTTATCCTCGTGATTCAACATCCAGGACAAGAATTACATCGATCCAATCACGGTGGGTGTCTTGAAAGCAGTAAACTTCGCTCCCATATAGATGAGGAAAGCGACGGAATCCATGGTACCATGACATCAAAAGGTACCTCAAAGCGGAGAGTATCGAAGGCATAACCAACATTCGTTGAAGAAAACACTCAAGATTGGCAAACCACTTCTTTTGAATGGGAGATTGTATCTGAAGGACTCGGATCTGGGATTACTAAGATGCGTTGGCCTTTCGAGGCTAGCAAGCTAGTAGAGGAAATACACGGGGGAACATGTGGACCTCATATGAACGGATTCACTTTGGCGAAAAAGATTCTGCGAGCAGGTTATTTTTGGATGACGATGGAAACAGATTGTATTCGCTTTGTGCAGAAATGTCGGCAGTGCCAGATTCATGGCGATTTAATTCGAGTGCCTCCGAATGAACTCAATGTGACAAGTTCTCCTTGGCGTTCGCGACAGGGCATGGATGTCATCGGCCCTATCGAACCCGCTGCCTCAAATGGGCACTGATTCATCCTCGTAGCAATTGACTATTTCACTAAATGGGTAGAAGCATCATCACACAGATCAGTGACGAAGAAGGTGGTAGTCGACTTCGTTCGCAACAACATCATTTGCCGGTTTGGAATTCCTGAGTCGATTGTAACCGATTTCCTATATGATGTTAGATAAGAGTTCAAGGGAAAAATTGTTATGGATTTGATAAGAAACAAAATGTTAGTTTTATGATGCAAGTTAAATCATTTAGATTATTTTTTGCAGAATTTAGACATGCCTAACTTCGAAGGATTCTCGCCTGTTTTCTCTCAATTTCTGAATTTAGACTACCCAGCCCATCCGCGACCCGCAGCCCAACACACAGGCCCAAAACCCTTCTATCATATATTCAGCCCGCAGCCCACAAACCCCAGCCCTTATTTTTCTCAGCCCCAGTCGTCCTCTTCCCTCATCGCCCAATAGCCCTACCACTAACCTAAACCTAGAAACCTCATGAAAACGCCGCACCTCCCTCGCACCCCATCACAAAGACGCAAAGCTGACCGAGATTCTCACGAGAATCGGTTTCTACCGTGCACAACCTCCTTACCATCTAGAATAACATAATAAAATCAGCAAGAATCATCCCATAGAATCGAAAATCATAAATACCAAAAATCGTGGTCGAGCCCTCAAAACCCAACTTACCATAAGCAATACTTGCCTTAACAGATTATACAAGATATTAGTACCAAGATTCGTCCAAAATAAGCAGCCAAATCTGTCCGAATCACCCATTAATGGTAAGGAATACCTCACGAATCAATCCTTACCAAGGCTTTTACATGCAGTCCAAATCGCACCTAATTTAGAACCCAATTTGAGGCTATATAAACCCATCTCTATACACTTGAAAAGGGGGGAAATTCAGAAATTGAGAGAAAACAGGCGAGAATCCTTCGAAGTTAGCATTCTAGAGTAGATAATCAGAATCCTCAAGCTTTTTTTTTAATTGAAGTTTCATCCTTTCGCATAACCATGATAAACCCTCGGGTGAAGCGACTTGATCTGCCGCCTCGGTTATTGCGGAGAAGGTAAATTAGAATCCCTCTCAGTTTGCTTTACTTTCCCTGTTTTCGCGTGTTTTATCATCAATTTAATTCGGCTGTTTGCAAATATCTGAGTATAATGTTTGGGTCAATCTGTCTGTAATTGATTCAGTGTACTAAAATATTGCTAGGTTTATATCCAATACTGTATGTTAAAATAATGTTGATAACTTGTTGCAAGGCATTATTGCAAGTTTGAGGTTTAGCTACTGATTCACTGTCTCGCCATGTCTTGGTTTAAATTCAAGCACCTGTCTGTTTGTCAACATGCTTCTGATTTTGTTTATGTGACTGCCCGTGTCAAATTGGTCATGTATGTTAAGAATAGTCTTTTCCTAGTTACATTGTATGTCCTTTCTCTGCTTGGTTGTTGTTAGATTGGAAGGGTTAAGCCAAAATATGAACTTTAAAGTATAGTTATGTGTAGTGTTGGTAGTCTTTTTATACTGAAAGTTCACGTGCCATTCTCCTGCTTAATTATTTGATATCCATCATGTCCAGTTGCAATAATGTGTATGATATGTGTGAATTGGGATAACTGTTGTATAGCCTATTTGTGCTTGGACTTGAGCATTCTGTATGTTATGATCTTGTTGGGTAATTTGATGTTTAATGGCCATTGACATACCCTTGTTGTGACTCTGTCTTATAGGTTCATACCATCTCTCAAAACAAAATTCAATTAAATTTTACTGTTTTGGGGCCTATTCTTTCCTTGTAAAGCTGGCCATGAAGCATGTGTATTTTGTTCAGGTTAAGATAGTCACATATTTGCAGATACAATCTAAATTTTGGCCATATTGAGTTCGTAGGTTTTCGGTTTGGGCCATCATACATTCTCAATTAATCTAAGTGGCATATTATTGAACCAGTTAGCATGAAGGAGGTCCTATATGTTTAGTCTAATTGATAGTCCCGCACCCCTCTAAAAAATTCATGTTTGATATAAAGACTTGTAAACCAATTAAGTTAAGATACATCCGCATGTAAAACTAATTGCTAGATTGAATGTCAGCATATAAACTGCTTTTTGATTATGTGTGTTTATCCTGTTTGCTTAAGTATCAAGATGTTATCTCAATTTAAGAGGTCTTCCTGAGTTTTTCTCCATATGACGCCATGTATATATTTGACTCGTTGGGTGGTGTTAATGCCTTGCCTGTATCTATATGAAAGTATTAGCCTGACCTCCCAACACCTAGTTTAATATCTACTTAAAGGAAGCCCGTTGCTATCTGATGGTCTGTTTGCATGTTAGCCTGAAATCTAAGACTGATGACTTCCTCTCTTTGCTGGAATTCTGCATCCTAGTTTGCATACTGGCTGGTGTGATTGGATTGTATCAGTCTAAGTAGTGCATATAGAGGTGAGAAAGGGAAAATACTCATAGCCTTGACATGGTTATTATTCTTGTGTTCATTCTAGAAACCTCTACCGGGACAATGCCGTATCTTTTAGTCTATGGAACAGAAGCTGTGCTGCCAGCAGAGGTGGAAATACCATCATTGAGAATTATCCAAGAATCCGAGTTGAGCGAAGCCGAATGGATACAAGATCGTTGTGAGCAGCTAATGTTGATTGACGAAAAGAGGTTGAATGCAGTCTGCCAAGGGGTTGTCGTATGCGTTACAAAATCTGTCACGCCCATTTTCGGCCGCGACTTTTATTAAAACTCCTGCTTAAATAACAATGTTAAAATGCTAAAATATTAAAAGGTGCTTAAAATGTGCTAGAATATAAAGGGGAGCTAGAAATGCTAAATGGTTCGTGGAGTCGCCATTCTGTCGCGCCCTTTTCGACCGCGACATTTTGAATAAACTCCTGCTTAATAAAATGTTAGGAAATAAATAAAGTGCTAAAAAGTGCAAAAGGAATGCTAAAATGTTAAAGATGTTGCTAAATATTAAAAGGTGCTAAAATGGTGCTAAATGCTAAAGGGTTCGCGGAGTCGCCACCTAATTAGTTTGGGTGAATTAGGACACCTAAATGTTAACTAGTTTAAAGTAAACACTAACTCCATTTAATGGTCTGCTAAATTTAATGAGATTCTGGTTAAGGGTTATTTATTATCCTAAAGGGAAGGGGTTAGGCACCCTAAAGGATCCGCTAACTTGCGGTTATCCGTTCAAACCTAAGGTTAATTATTATTGCTAAGAATGCGTGTTTTTTTTGAAAAATATAAAGGATGCTTCAAAATGTTTTATAGAAAGGAGGCATGTTGATAAAAAGTTTGTAAGACTAATACTATAAAAATAAAGTTTTAAAGTATGCATTTATATTGTTTATAGATATATGCAATGTTGATTTATGATCAAAGATAAGCCTTTAAAATTAAATGTATATGACATAGTGCAAAAGGTGATGATTTTGTAATTTTATGATAAGAAGGTTGTTCAACATAAATTATTTATATTATGCTAATGAAAGAGCTTATGAGAAAATCAATTTATTTTATCATGAATTTTAAAAGTGCATTTCAGATTAAAAGTAAGTAATTAAGAGTGCATTTCAAATTCTTAGAACTACCCGCCCAATTTATTTATTCCAAGACTAAATGTTCTATGTCTCTCATTAATTACAAAGTTAGATAATAAAATTGTAATAAACAAGTAAAGACATAAAATGAGGCAACGAGATTTAAAGAGTAAGAGGAGTTGAGACGGATGACAACGTCATCTTGTCCTATTTTGTTTAGGAATTTCCGAAGCGGGAATGTGAATGCGGGGATGTACATAGACGCGGGTTGCCATTTGAAGTAGCTTGTGATGAGTCTCGCCGTGAGATTCTTCATTTTGCTCCGGTGCATTTCATGTAAAATATAAGAAAAAGATAAGGATTAGTACATATCATCAAACTTTATCAAATAATAAATGCACATTAATATAACATTTAACACATTGAAATCATTTCATTTCAAGAGAAAACGGGCCGAAACAGTAAATTTCAGCTTATGAAAATATTGTTGGCCCACACATACAGTTTCACCCTATATATTCTGACTCGCTAGAAAACAAGGAAAACATGTGCAGTGAACGAATCATTTTTAAGCATGGACTTCAAACAGGACACAGGGGGTATAGATCCAAATCATATGTTGCAATTTAACACACGAGAAAGGATAACCTGCAGATGTGTCCTTGGCTGGACACAATTGTATTTAACAGATGCCATCAAGGACATCCAAAACAGAAACAAAGCGAATGACTTAGGATAAAAATGAATAAAAAGGCGTACGTAAAGAGAAGAAGAGATAAGGATTGGTGCGTATTCAAATTTGTTGGATCACATGAGACAATAGGTAAATAACTATAGTGATCGATAAATAGCACGCGATGCGACCACGGAATTTCAATAACCATAGATAGGCCAAATCACGACTCGTGTTACGGTAGTAACAGAAATCTGAGCCATCAAAGCGGTAGCGTAGTGGGCGGTTTAGGTGAACGAAACAAACATTTACTCCGACAAGGAAGTTGCATGTATGCAGTGTTTATATGATGGACTAAGTATAAATCACACCTTCTTACGCACCACATGGACAACGACAAAGCTGATTCAAGCAAGTATGTGATGCTGGTATATGTATTACTCGGTAAGTTAATAAGCATGTGTGACTGGTTTCATCACTTAACAGTAGAGTAAATGCAGGGGACCTATTTGGGCCAAAACATCAAGCTCAGACTCTGGATATACTACTGCTGAACGAAAGGGATACATGAAGAGTTCCATGTAATTGACAACAAGTATTACCAGGTCATATCAGTGGCAAATGATATGCAGATATACGTACATAGGAAGATGCACACAAACCACTTAGAAGCAACCTAGACATTTGAACAAGCTAAGACAGATTTTAGATCCATTTTTGTTCGTTAGACTCAATTTTTGACTAATTTGTAGCGGGATCACGGCACGAACTAGTTATATCTTCTTAACATCCACATTTGCATTGCGTGAATCATTTCTAAACCACGGTGTTCTAGTGATTTTAAATGGAATTTAGCTTATTCTTCGAATCTGATTCTGAACCCAACATACAGAATGTAAAATGTTAGACATGAAAATCTGAAACATGAGAATCTGGAGTGAGCAAATTCAGCATATGTGTAACCAGAAGCAGAGGCATATTCCTTCTTATTTAGATGGTTTCGACACTGAATTATCCCCTGTACATGTACTATTATTTTAACAGGCAGAACACTTACAAACGACTATTATAATACTACAATGATCGTAGATTCAGCGAGAATCGATGGCACAGCTCAGTCGACCCAACAAACTCAAACGATAATTACTTTCTTTAGTCACACAACAAATTCTAGTGACGCAGATTATAACCACAGTTGCGACAAACAGGCTTAACAATAATTCAGCAAGCACAATCAGTTATTGACATCAAGTTAACGCAAGGTCAAGCAGTCGCACAAGAATACATATTTTACTCATGGATATCAAACGAAGTCTAAGAGTGAAAGGGTGATAAATTTATCTTCTCCGGACAGCGAACCGAGGCAGCGTATCAATTCGTCGGAGCCACTCGGAGGTTTTATGCTATGCTATTGAGAAGGTAGAGATGGTTTGCTGATTTCTTGACCGAAATTGAAAGAGAAGGTTTCGAATTTTCCGTTCTTGCTCTTAGACTACTAAATTACAGATTGTAAAGAAAGGTATCCTTGAAGGTAAAAGGGGTGTTCGACCTCTGTTTCTGACTATGCGAGAGAAGGGTTTTCAGACTGTTCACCACCCCTCCTGAATCGATGCCTATTGCATGCATAGCGGTTCTATATTTATAGCTAGGATTTTGGGTTCCAAGTTTGGTAAGTGTTTAAGGCTGAGATTTGTGCTTGATTCGTGCTTGATTTGGGTTGATTTGTTACTGATTTCGCGCGATTCGAACGAGTTATGATAAGGTAAACGATTTAGAAGGATTTGTTTAGTTATGGTAAGAAATCGTTGGTTGGGTGTGTGTGGATAAGGAAGGTAAGGGAGAGCTGGCTGCGTTTGCATGGGTAAGGAAGGTCGCCGGATTCTCAGGCGAGAATCTCGGCAAAGGAAAGGCGCGGCGATCTGCTTTTAGGTCTAGGGTTCGTCCTTCTTTGCGTAGGGTTGAGGGACGAAGGGGACGAGAAAAAGGCTGAGGGCTTCTAGGTTTTTGTCGGCGGTGGGCGTGAAATTGGCGATAAGTGGCGGTAGGCGTGGGCCTTGCGGGTTGGGCTGAAATGGGTTGGGCGAGTGGATTAAATTAATGTAGGGAGTGGGCTGGACGAATTTAAAAGGGCATTAGATTAAAGGAGTTAATTAACTAATTAGTGGTGAATTAAATTAGTAAATTGTGATTAAATTATTTAGGTGTTTTACTAATCTAATTGTCATAATAATAAATGCGGGCGTGTTATTTAATTCGTGCTTAATATTTTAGAATGCGGCGCTATTTAAGATCTTATTTATTGTGCATTATTTTTTTAAATAAGTTATGAAATTGCTTTGCGTATTAATAAATGCGACTATGCTACTTGGCGCGACGTCACTGCTAATTTGACGTATTTATTATTAATTAAGAATCGTGACATGGCTTAAAATTAATTAATGCGGGCGCGGGACTCTAAGTACTTAATACTCTACGTAAGACGCGGTGCCATTATTAAATTATTTATTTATGTCTGTATTTATGTTTTATCGCTGCATTTTATTATAAAAATCATAAAAATTATTTTGCAAAATTAGTGTAATTTTATAGCTAATGACTGCACGAGAGGGTCAAAATTGGGTGTCAACAACAAGTTTCTAAACTTCAAGATGAGCGATGCCAAAGTCGTTGTCAAGCAAGTGGAGGAACTCCAAATCATTGTTCATGAACTAGAGGTTGAAGGCATGGGCCTTAACCCGGATTTCTTTGTTGGTGCTATTATTGAGAAATTACCTCATTTTTGGAAGAATTTTAAAGGTTTTCTTAAGTATCTAACTGAGGAAATGAATTTTGAACAATTGGTTCTTAAAATTCGAGTTGAAGATGATAACCGGAAGAATTAAAAGGTTGATGCTGGTTTCATTGGTGTTGTTATTGCACAAGCAAATCTGGTTACAAATTCAACCGATTGGTGGATGGACACAAGTGCTACTATGCATGTATGTTTAGAGAATGACATGTTTTCATCTTACCAAGCCATCAAGGACGAAGAACTGTTGTTTGTTGGGAATGCTGCTTCTGTGAAGGTGGAAGACAAAGGGAAGGTTACTTTGAGGCTCACTTCCGAAAATGATCTTGTGCTCACAAATGTACTACATGTGCCTGAAATTTGTAAAAAAAATATTTTTTGGCCCTATTCTTAGCAACAAGGGCTTTATGTTAGTTTATGAATCTGACAAATTTGTACTCACCAAAGGTGGGGTGTATGTAGGCAAGGGCTACCTCAGTGAGGGGCTCTTCAAACTAAGTGTTGTATGTACTAAGACATTTGTCGTTATCAATGAAAATGCAGGCACTAGCACTGCTTCTGAGTATGTGATTGATTCCTTTTTTTTCTTTATGACATTCTCGATTAGGCCATGTAAATTATCGTTCCTTACAAAGAATGGTAAAGATAGACAGGTTGTCAAAATATTTCATGTACAAAATGACTAAATGTGGAGTTTGAATAGAATCAAAATATGCAAGGCATCCTCATAAATCTGTTGTGAAATCAAATGAAATGAGTGGTTTAATTCATAGTGATTTGTGTGATTACCAAGCAACCCCCTCTCGTGGAGGAAAGAATTATTATATATCATTTATTGATGATTGCAGTAAATGTTGTTATGTATACTTAATACATACCAAATATGAGGCTTTGAACATGTTTAAAACATACAAAGCAGAAGTGGAAACCAACTTGACAAAAGAATTAAGATTCTAAGGTCAGACCGAGGTGGTGAATATACGTCGAATGAGTTCAAAGAATTATGTTCTACTCATTGTATAGTTCATCAAATCACTGCGCCATATACTCCACAACAAAATGGAGTTGCCGAACGAAAGAATAGAACATTGAAGAATATGATAAATTCAATGTTGATTAGTTCTGGTGCACCTCTTAGTCTATGGGGTGAGACATTAATTACTGCAAATATGATATTGAATAGAATTTCTCAAAAGAAAAATGATCAATCTCCATACGAATTATGGAATGGAAGATTGCCTACTTTCAAAAGAATAAAAGTGTGGGGTTGCTTAGCGAAAGTTCAAGTTCCTTTACCAAAGAGAACCAAACTTCGATAAAAAACAGTGGATTGCATTTATGTTGGTCTTGCCAATAATAGTGCAACATATAAGTTTTTGTGTATCATTCTGATGTTGAAAGTATTCACAAGAATACACTAATGAAAGTTGCAGAAGCAGAATTCTTTGAGGAGATCTTTCCTTACAAAGACAAGGATAAAAGTGTTCCTAATAATAAGAAGATGACACTACCTCAAAATGAGCCAAATCAAAATGATAATAATCTTACTTCATCGGTTCAAGAAGAAAACTCTGAACCAAGAAAAAGTAAACGTGGAAAAATCGTCAAGTATTTTGGACCGTACTTTATGACCTTTTCTGTTGAAGGAGAACCTCAAACGTATAAGGCTGCAATGGAATCATCTGAAACACCTTATTGGAAGGAGACCATCCAAAGTGAAGTAGAATCCATTGTACAAAATAATACATGGATATTGGTTGATCTTCCTCCGGGGACAGAAACCAATAGGTCATAAATGGATCCTTAAATGAAAGTTAAGGCCTGATGGTACTATAGAGAAATACAAAGCTCGTATAGTAGCCAAAGGATTTCGAAAAAAGGAAGGTGTAGATTTCTTTGATACCTACTCACCAGTGTTTAGAATTACGTCGATAAGGACTTTAATTGCTATAGCAGCAATTCACAATTTGGAAATACACCAAATGAATGTGAAGACTGCATTCTTGAATAGTGAACTAGATGAAGAAATATACATGGAACAACCTGAAGGGTTTGTTGTTAAAGGTCAAGAGCGGAAAGACCCGATAGGTATTCACTACAAAAGGTTCAAGTCCAAAAGACATCTTTTTCGATGCATGTCATGTCTCGTTTGACAAAAATAATGATAAGTTTCTTTTTATCTTATTTTCTATCCACATGTGGGGTATTGTTGGATGTGTTAATAGAAAATGTGGGATATTATTGGAACTTGTGTGGATTGAAGAAGAAAACAAGTGATTTAAAATCTATTTTTTGAAATTTCGGCCGAAGGACCGCGGTTCCTGATGGAAGGACCGAGGTGCCTGCGCTCCAGTAAGTCACTTAACTTTCGACGAATTTGCACCTAGGTGCCTTGTGGAGGCACCAGGGTGCCTGGATGGCAGCAAGTCATTGGAAAGGATAAATCGAATTTGCACCTAGGTGCCTTGTGGAGGCACCGCAGTGCCTTCGACGGGATTTTCCAGTTTTGAACCAAAAGTTGCATCTCTTCACATATAGTCATAACCTTTGGATTAATGGCTACATCTGATCGAAATTCATGTTATTTAAAGCATGTATATCACTTGTTTAACATAGACAATACAATTAACAACATCTAATCTTATGATTTAAGAATCAAATAATTTGATGATCATTGTTGCTTCTTCTTCCTCTCCAAGAAATTTCTGAAGAACACATAAAGTAGATTCGCCAGGAGTGGAGTTCTTGTGCTAAAACTATTACTAAGATAGTTGTATCCTCAAGGCAGACGTCTGTTAAACTGCATCACAAACGGGGACGGATTTTTGTCTTAGGACACTGCGTCGAGCAGACCTCTATCTACAAACAAGTTAGTATGTGTTTATGTTTTGTTGAACATTATTGTTGTCTATTTCAATTCACTTGAATTATTTGTATATTATAGTGGTTTATACATTGAAGGTTTAGATTGACACTAACAAACAATGGGTCATAGCTTAACCCGTGCAACTTTTACCATATTTTAATTTTTTTTGTTTATTTGTTTCTTACAATTTATTCAATTACCTAATATTATTTTCTTTATTACATCTATAATTAATATATGAAACAAATATAATCTTTTTAAGAAAAAATTGATAATGGTTCTCATGGGTTATTTGTTTCACATATTTAGCCCAAATCATCCCAACTGTCCGATATGAGCTGAATTGAAACGATCCAAAAATGAGTTGAGTTAATAAATGAATGATTATTTTACACGGATTAATTTGTCACCCTTACAGCTTGTTTGAATGGTTATTACCTATTGTATTGTATCATATTATTATTTAATATAATAATATTTATTTTAATTGTTGCTTAAATTATGTAACGACATTAATAAAATTATTTTATGTTACAATCAATTTGGTGTGATCGTGTGTTTACCTTTTTTTTCTTTCTCATGTTGTCTTTACGAATCATTTAATAATCCTATTAATTTTATCATTTACCTTATCTTTTTTTTTCTATTAATAACTTTACCCTAGCACCCTATTTTTCTTAATAATAAATAGTAAGTGCTTTCCGTTTTAGGTTAGACAATTCATATTTTCATCAACTAATTTACGTACTAACTAGTAAGTGCTCTCCGTTTTTGTAGATAAAATATAATACGTATTAAGTTATAAAATCGCTAAAGGGAAGATAAGTGAGTGGTTAGAAATGAAAGGCAAGCTGTGATGAGATGAAAATGGGGAATTGAAAGGAATAAAGGATGCCAAACAAACTGTAGAGAGAATTAAGATAGGAATGTATGCACTATCCTTACCAAAACTGTTAAGATATGGAGCGTGCTCCTCAGTCTCACACACACTTCATGCCTCTCCACGTATTCGGATTCCCACTTTTTTTTTTTTGGCTATTACTTTTTTTGTTCCACAATACATGATTGTCTAAGAATAAAATACTTTATTAAGGAACTGTGATAGTTTATTAATATATCCTACAATCATTAAAAGCAAATTAATTATTATATATTTATCTCATAAAAAATACTTGCAAAGTACTATGGATTAAGGGTAAAATGGAGAAAATAAGATTAAAACTACATTGAAATTGCAAAACAATCAACTATTACGAAAAAATAAAAATTTCCTAGACAATCATGTATTTTGAAACGGCGGGAGTATTAATTTTCGTACTTTCAATATATTGCCAACATATTATTACTCAATATTATATGGTTTCCCTTTTATGAACTACCGCGTGAATCATTGTCTCCCTCTTCCCTGCCCGCTCCACCTCCCACTACTCTTTATATTTTGATCTACGTCCCAATTTGTTGGAAAGTTGATTAATTTAGAAGTTAAATAAATTTTTTATTATGATTTTTTAAATTATTTTTATATTATAAATTATTAATTATACAGATTTTTTGTACTTTTTAAGTAATTTTCAAATATATAAATTTTATTATAAAATACTCGAAGAATATATGTTTAAAATTAATTCAAAGAAGTTATTTGACTCTCAAACTGGTCAACCTTAAACAAATTGGGATGGAGGGAGTAGTGTTTTTATTGAAAAATATTTGAATATTTATGTAGTTTAAGCCGTATTAAAGACAATGTCTTTTAAGATATTTCATCCAATAGGTGCATCTCTCAAGATTCAATAAAATTTTCTAATATAAAAGTAAAAGCGAAAATTAACAAAAAATTATTTTGTTAAAAAACTCACCAGAAAGGAGAGTATTTTTTGTATTTTTAATATACCTCACAAACAGAACAAATGTATCTATATATAGGTGAAGGAAATTGAGAGGTCATAATGGATGAATAACTATGATCATAATAAATAAATTCGCACTTAATGTCTAGGTTATGAATTTAGACATTTTTAGTGAGCTTGAATCTAGAAACTTTCTTTTGAAATACTACTAGCACTACTTTCATAATTCACCATATTTTTACAATGAGGGTAGAGAAATAAGGAACAGGAGAATCGAATTTACATTTATTGGGTAAAAAAAACACATTAATACCATTAAACTATAAAATTTTGGTACAATAAGAATAGATGGAGTAAGTGGATGCAAGTGGAGCCCTAGGAGTGGCACTAAACGAGGGGGCTTGCTTGGATGTTATAGGGTGACAAATGAATTGTTTGAAATTTGAAGTAGACTGCCGGATGGTTGAATTAATAGTTGGGTTAATCGCCCATTGCTCAAAGTTCATTTAGCCAAGATGAATTTAAATGCTTAAACTATAGGCACCCAATCCGCCCAATTTGATCAAATTCTTTACAATAATCTTAAAACCCAATATTTTTAAAAAATTAAAAATATCCAATGTTCACCAATCAGACACAGTCAGCCTACAACATTCAATTAAGCTATTCCTTGTATCGGTTTAAAATTTCAATGCAAATTCCTTATTATGGCATTATTCCTGAAGGGTTTACTATATTATGAATTTTAATGTATCGAGTAATCTCAAAGTAGTTAGTAATTACCTCAATATGGAATTATGGATGGGTCAGCAACACAGGAAGAGAAGCTGACAAAATTGGGACAAGGGAGAAAGGCCAAATCGGCACCGAGTAATATAGAGAAACAAGAGCAAGGAAAATAAGTAGCCAATAATAGATGAGTTAGTTTGGGCCAAGTTAATGGACTAGTTTGGGCTGCTCATAATTAATGGTTAAGTTGGGCTAGTCCAAAATTAATCCATCTAATTATTTGACAATGTCCAAATCCATTAAAATATGAGCGGGTAAATTGGGTTTGTGTCCAATTTGTCACCCCTAGATGTTACTATTTCCTGTTCATCTTAAATGTTGTTAAAGGTTTTAAAATATTTTTTAGAAGTATCATTTAACATAAAAGTAAGAATAAGAAGTGTTTTTTGTTTAAATTACTTTTTATTTATCAAAGTGAATAGTAATTGTTCAGACTATTCAGATAATTGTGTAAATAATTTATTAGAGCAAGAATAGATTTGTAAAACAAATAATTACCTTATTTAAATTTATGAAATTAGAGTTGAAGATGAAATTATGTTTCTTTATACTTTTTGCAAAAAAGAGAATATAGCACATTATTTGGAATTTATGAAGATGGAGTTGGAAAACAGGTTTGGCGCACTTTTTAAAATTCTACTTCAAATTGAATTTAAAACTTTTATAACCGAACACTGATTTTGAAATAAGTAAAACTAATTCAGAAAAAAGTGAACAGTTCTCATAATTAGCCAAACGGCTCTGTTCCTTGGTGATTTCTAAAAATATCACTTAAATTCAGACCAAATTTATTTGACTAGATTGCCATTTATTTCTAATGTTTAATTAATGAATAGAAGTTAGTAAAATGGTGCGTTGCCTAAGAGGGCAACAACATTGGGCCAGTTAATGAATAGAAGTTTAGATTGTGTCCAATTTAGCACTCTGAAATTAACTGAACTACACTCATACGAGTATTTTTCTCCATTTCTTTCTTAAACATTAGTGAAAAGGTTCATTACACCTACCGTTGGTAGGAAAGAAAAGACAATTGCACTGATTCTTTTCTTTTTTAACGACACATTTGTATGCATGCGAGTAATATGACAATTACCTCATTGTATTTGTATTACAACAGCAAAGATTAGGGCGAATACGCTGACTATCCCCACCTTTAATTATTTTATTAAGCATATAAAAGCGAGTCTAGCGAATCACGGTTTCGTGTTAATGTTAGTACTATTTAAATGGAACTTCTTTTCTTGGTCAACGACGATTACGACCTGGTTTCTACAGCTCCCTTAGCTCCTGTTTGGTTATATTTGAATTTTAAACTTGAAACTTAGAAAATTTAAGTTTTGAAGTGGTGATTTTTGAAACTTGAAGTTGTGTCTTAACATACATTTTTCTTGGAAAAAATATAAATTTATGAAGACAGATTTTCAAAATATGATCCAAAATTTATGATCAAACAAATATTTGAAGATAAATAATTTTTAAAATTTGATTCAAAATCTATGACCAAATAAAAATCAAAAGTATATCATCGGTTAAATTTAACTGACTGCATCATCAGTGATTACTATTTCATATTACCTTATCAGTTGTTATGTGTTAAGAATCTCGTATTGCATGTGTTAGATGATATTAATCTCCCTTAGGGAGTCTTCTCATTAATATCAAAGTATATATAGAGTACAATATTCATCCCTTATACAATAGGAATCCTAAGCCTATACAAAAGAGGAATCTAGTCTTACCATAATTATATTTACACAATATATGAAAATATTCTAATTATGGGTAGGGATACAATTATTTCTATAATATACATGTTTACACACCTCTCAGTCGGAGCGGGAGGAGGCGAGCGAGGCTGAATCAAGTCAAGAAATAAGCATGCAGAGTCCTTTGGTAAATATGTATGCATACTGATAGGATGATGGAACATGTAACACTCTGACATGGCCTAACGCAACTTTCTCACGAACGAAGTGTAGGTCTATCTCAATATGCTTGGTTCGCTGATGTTGAACCGGATTATGGAAAGATATATGACAGAGATGTTATCACAATACACAATAGATGCCTGACGCAAAGGACACTGAAGGTCTAACAGTAAATTTCTGAGCCAACAAATCTCAGCTACCACATTTGCAACGCCTCTGTACTCAGCCTCGACACTGGATCGAGATAGGGTAGTCTGTTGCTTGGCAGACCAAGAAATCAGATTATCCCCTAAAAAAACACAAAATCCGGAGGTGGAGCGTCGCGTGTCCGGACACCCTGCCCAATCTACATTCGTATATGAAAGCAACTTATTTGGTGTAGAGGGGTATAGGTGCAAACCATAATCAAGAGTGCCCTTAATGTATCGAATGATACGCTTAAGACCAGTGAAGACTCTTTGGGGGCATGCATGAATAAGCACACATGCTGAACAACATAAGCTATGTCTGGCTTGGTGAATGTGAGATACTGAAGTGCACCTGCAAGGCTCCTATACAGAGTAGAATCAGATACTGGAGCACCATCCATGACACTTAGCTTAGATTTAGAATCAACTGGAGTAGGCACCTCTTTGCAGTTCGCCATCTTAGCCCTGTACATAATCTCCTCTGCATACTTACGTTGACACAAGAACATATGATTGACATACCTAGTCACTGATATCCCCAAAAAGTAACTAAGCTTCTCCAAATCAGTCATTGCAAATTCGGACTTAAGCAAGACAATAATCCCATTTTTCAATCCGTCGAAGGAGGCAGTAAGAACAATATCATCCACGTAAAGTAATAAGTAAGAAGTGTTACTACCTCGATGAAAATTGAATAGTGATGTATCACTTTTGCTGCATACAAACCCAATCTGCAAGATATACCTGACAAAGCGATCATATCACGCACGGGGGCATGTTTCAGACCATATAGTGACCTACGGAGACGACAAACATAGTGAGGACTGCTGGATGGATGAACCCAGACGGATGATGCATGTAGACTGTTTCTCTCAGATCCCCATGTAAAAATGTATTCTTCACATCAAGCTGATGGATCGGTCAGTGTTTGCCCATGACAATGCTCAAATTGTGCGAATGATAGCCAATTTGACAACCGAGCTGAACGTCTCACCACAATCAATGTCCTTCTGTTGATTTGTGTCATTAGCCACAAGTCTTGCCTTATACCTCTCAAGATCTCCAATGTCTCTGAATTTGTGACTAATTAGCCACATACAATGAATTATATTCACCCCCTCAGGTCTAGGTACTAGATCTCATATGTGTTGTTTAGTTAAAGCATTGAATTCCTCAGTCATAGCCGCATTCCAATTAGGGTCTTGCTTGGCCAATATAGGGTTATTGGGAATTGGTGAAATGGTTTGGGCAGACAAGTTAAATTGGACTTTGGGTTTGAAGATTCAATGCTTTGCACGAGTTTTCATTTGGTGAGTGGGGATAGTGGGAGGTTCCAAGGCAAAGGGATTTGTTGGATACGAAGAATGAGGGCGACAGCGGAGTAGGCACGCATGCTGGAGGAACCGTTAGCGGCCGTGATCATATCTTGCATGATCTTTGGAGGGCAGCAGACCTCTCTGATGTTTAGCACTGTCGACGGTGAATCTGGGACCTGTTCGCATGAGTTTTGGCGCCGCGGCGCTGACGCTGAAGAAGAAATGCTATGCTCTAATTGACTTAGGATGATGGGAGATATGGCAGACTCGTCAAGAAAAGAGTAATCCGATTTGTGGAACTTTTTAAGATTCGAAAACGGGAATGTGGTCTCGTCTAATGTGACGTGACGAGAGATGTGAATCTGACGAGTGGACAAGTCATAACATAGATAGCCCTTATGGTTGGGCAGAAAGCCTAGGTGAACCTGAAAGTAGGCCAGGGGCTGGTTGTGAGGGGTGGTAGAGGCAAGGTTAGGATAGCATAGACAACCGAATATTCAGAGATGATCATAAGAGGGGACTCTATGATAGATAATTTCGGTAGGGGTCATATTGTGAAGGGTGCTAGTTGGGATAATATTTAGAACGTATTCTGACATTTTAGCAGCATAGACCCAGAATGATGGAGGTAGGGAGGCATGAATCAAAAGAGTGTGAATCATATTGTTAATGGTGTGAATGATTCTTTCAGCTTTACCATTTTGTGAGGAGGTGTGGGGGCAGGAGAAGCGAAAGACCATGCCATTATTGGTACAAAACTGGTGAAACATAGAGTTATTGAATTCACGACCATTATCGCACTGAAAAGATTTTATGTCTTTTTCAAACTGTGTTTGAATGAATTTACGAAACTCAAGAAATTTGGCAAACACTTCCGATTTAAATTTGAGAGGATACAACCAAACAAAGTGAGAGAATCATCTAGTAAGATAAGATAGTTGTTACACCTCGTAAGTTAAGGCGATAATTAAGAACGTCGTTAAGGAAATATTATTTGAATATTAGATATAAAGTATATTTTCATATGTTAATATGGAGTAATTTTGAATACTATAAATGTGACGACGAAAATTAATACTAGTAGTCAAATTTTTTCAATAGAGTTATGGATTAGAGTTGTATTATAAAATCTTGACATTGAGAATATGAGGCCATTCGAAATTTTTAGATTTTCAATTAAGTGTGGGAGGTTGATTTATTGTGGGATTAATTTAAGTGGAGAAGATAAAAATGTGTGGAAAAAACATGTGGCAAACCTCCCCCGCCACTTGGCCAACATGCATAATTTTCAAATTTTGTTTGTAACCAATACTCCACTCATCTCATTAATTTCATTTCAAATTCTAACCTTCCACCTCTCTCCCCTCTCTTCTCCTATATCGAAAACCCTCCCCCATTTCCATACCAAATGGAAGTTTTTTTTTCTTCTTCTTCTTCCTATATTAAGTTCCTCTACAAATTAAAGGACAAAATTTAGCACCAAAAACAGTGGGCATTCGGCCACTGCTACTGCCGATTTTCAGCCAAGAATTTCTAGTTTTGAAGAGGAAATTTTGGAAGAAAAACGTGTAAGAATGATGGATTAAACTTGTAAATTACATGCATGTCATTTTGGAGTGAAGAAGTGATAAAAATGGGCAAGAAAAATGGTGCAGTGACCGTGACATGGGACTGTTTTAGAGCAAAAATTAAGGTAAGAATTCTTCTTGTTATTGAGTATTTTAGAAGGTTTAATGATGTTGTAGTTAAGGGATAAACTCATGTTAAATAGGAATTGGAAATAAGAGATTGCATGTGATTGTTGTTGATGTTGTTGAGCCAATTGAAATGGTATTACCGATGTTTAGGGACTATCTTGTGTACATTGGATTAGTGTGTTGCGTTGTTAATTTCGTCACTAATTGCATGTTATACATGAAGGAATTTTTTATATTTAAGGTTGTAGTTGTTCTTATGGTATTGTTGGAATATGGATTGGATTTTAAGACTTCAATTAGATTCTAAAGAATTAAGAGAAGAGTTATGGAATTATGATGTGTTGGCCGAGACTTGTATGGAATTATTGGACATGTTATGTTGCAGTTTAGAGGCTGTTTTAGTAGAGTTATAATGCTGGAAATATAAGTTATAAACATGTATATACGTTATGGTAATTACTAATACATGTCTTAAAGGAATTAAAGAGTAATAAGGTGTTATGTTGCAAACTATAGGACACGTATTCTTGTCGTGGTTGCTAGACGTATGAAAATTGTGTTTTGCAATGGATGCTTTTCAAGAGCAATCGGGTCTCACGACCGGCAATTACTTTGCCTCATATCCTCAGAATTTTACTTACTAATTTTCTGAACTTCGAAATCTTCTTCTTCTTCTGCACAAATAAATTTCAGTGTAATCTATTGCCGCTGAGTGGTTCGCTGACACCGTTGTTTTAGGTACCGACACACCGGTGAGTAAAATCGTTCTATCCTGGGAGGATATATTCCATTAACCTCGGGTACTTGAGGAGAATAATTTTCTTAAGGACACACTGTGCATTCAGTGAGCTCGATTTTGATCTTAAATATTTTTCAGAAATTGTTCTTATTCTTTCAGTTTCTGTTTTCTGATTTCAGAAAGTATCTTTACTGTTTTAACGTTTTTGCAATACAGATTGATAACATAAACAAATCCACGTTCCCCCAACCCCAACGCCACTCGCAAAGTTTAGTAGTATTAAAAGACCGAGCAATTCTTGGACCAATGGGTCAAATATGAATGGTGGATTATATGGGCTTGGGCTTATTAAATGTGTCAATCTAAAAGGACCATGTACTAGAAGAGTAATTCAATACTTTGGATTAGGGGTGTAAAAAGAAAACCAATAAATCGTATCAAATCAACAAATCAAATTAAATCAAAAAATCGACTAGTTTGGTTTTAACTAAAAAACAGTCAAATCGAGTCCAAACCGATCTGATTATATGTATACAATATTTTAATTATTTATACATATATAATTTTAAAATATTTTTGTAAATTTATTGAAGTTTTAGTTTCATAATATTTTAACATCAGGTTTGGCTTATATAAAATGAAAAAAAGGAAGGGCGGCTATCCCTATTACGTAAGGCATCGCTTCGATCCTTTCCAGTTCCTATATTATATATATAGATGTCCAACAAATTACAAAATGCCCAAACGAAAACTAAAATTTAGACTTCTATAATTGTTATAGTTTAGATGATTCAGAATATTACTCCATGAATTCTAAGGCAGATTCTTGGCTTTTACATTTTGGTGTTGTTTTAAGTGTCTGTGCATAATTGATTTGAATAGAAGAAATTTTCTGTTCGTGACAAACAAGAGATAAAAAAAAAAGCTAACCAACCCATTGGAACCAACAAGACATGTAGCACTGTTCAAATCAAGGGACAACCAATTGAGCAGAAGGGCAATTGCTCCGCCTAATTATTGATGTTGTATTGTTGAATTCCTTTGTTTCGAATAGGCTGGCCAGTGGGCCGGGCCCACCTGGGTCGGGTTTGGCGGGAGCAGGACGGGGTCGGGGCGGGGAAAATGGGCGGGGTCGAGCTGGGGCGGGCCTGGAGGGGTCGGGTCGGGCGGGACCATACCGTGTCCCGTCCCGGTCCCGGTCCCGTTGGGTAGGGGTCGGGACGGATCGGGACGGGTCGGGTTGGCGGGTTTTGTGTGTTTTTTTTTTTTAAAATTTTTTCACTAAATTAAAAATACTAAATTACTAAGTACTAACAAAGTAAATTAACATATACTTGTCATATAGTCATAATGTCATATACATATACTAT
The DNA here is from genome assembly GCA_029844215.1 of Przewalskia tangutica. Classification (NCBI taxonomy): domain Eukaryota; kingdom Viridiplantae; phylum Streptophyta; class Magnoliopsida; order Solanales; family Solanaceae; genus Przewalskia; species Przewalskia tangutica. The sequence goes on from CM056734.1 coordinate 11,793,171, forward strand.
AATATTATAGACTTATAGTATTATAATTTATAATTATAGTATTATAGTATTATACTCATATATATAATATATTTATAAAGTATAAAGTATAAACTATAAAGTATAAAGTTATAAACTAAATAATTAAACAAAGACAAGAATAGTGTAAAAACATCTCAAAAATTTGTTTTTGTGCCTCTTATATTATTAATTTCATTGAAATATCAAATATACAAGATTCAAAATTACATTGTAGTGTCTTGTTGTTGAAAAAATTGCAAAAGAGTGAAAGACATAGAAAAATTTAAAAATTGCAATGAAATAAATTACCAATTTGAAAATATTTTTCTAATTTTTATAATTTCTTGTGGTTCTTGGTTGGAATTAGTATATCTTGATCAAATTGTTCCACGTCGCTACTCATACCTTGAGATAAAATGTCGTTGTAGTTGTCGCCATCTTCTTCGTTAATCTACGGTTGATCGCACCTCCTTCGCTCGCTCGTATCCAATCTCTGAATAGTACCGCCATCTCAAGTTGTCTCCGCTAATGAGTGTACGTGCTCTTATTTGAAATCTGCTGCGAAAAAGCGCTTTCGAAGCGATTGATGACGCCAATGTTCAAAATATCTCGCCATCATTGAAAGTGTCGGAAATGTCTTCTCATTCGCTCGATATTTCAAAAGTCTTCCTTCTTCTTCATTGATAAGCGCTTGGTAAGGTAAATTACCGCAAAACAAAAACATCGAACTCACTAATTTGGTTAGCACTGCTACCACCGCATTCTATTTACGAGGCTTTGATAGAATTAATACTAGGCCTAGCCACGTAAACCGCTTGTCTTTTTAGGTTGTGTTGAAGAAGAAGATGGTACAAAAGTCGGTTGGTTACTAGCACTTTCTTCTTTGGTAATGCCGATATACTTTTGCATTCATCTTCTACGATATTCAACACTTCTTCTAGCGTTAGTTGATAGGTGGCTCAACATTTAAATTTTTGGGAGTTGGAGGTGGTAGTACGTCCATACAGTATAAATATTTTGAATAAGACTTTTACAACCTCTACTTTAATAGTCGGGTTTAATACAACACCAATAATATAAATAGGGAATAGGAATAAAATATTTCTTTAATTTCATAAACATTTTTTTAATAGTTGCGATATAAGCGGTTTTTCCATATATTCTTTAAGTAAAAATATTATAGCTATATAAAACAACATAGTTGAAATAGTAGGATAATATAAAGTAGAAAATTCTTTTGTTGCTCGTTGAAAATTTTCTAAAAATACAATAAGTTCTCTAATTTTCTTCCAATCAGTATCCACAATCATATCATTTGGATTTTGATTATGGGCGTTAAAAAATAAAGTAATAGGTTTTCTATAGTCATAAGCAACAACTAGTTGGTCATATAAAGAATTCCACATAGTTGGTACTTCTTCGGGAATTTTTCTGTAAGATAGTCCACAATCGTGACAAGTTTTTTTATATTCTTTTCTCTGTTGAATTTTATTATTTTTAAAAATAAAGTGTATAGCAAATTGTATTTTTTCAAGAATATCTTGAAAAGTGAAAGACCATCCTTTACAACTAAGTTATAAATATGACACGCATATTTGATATGAAAATGTTTTGGAAAAGACGGAGTTAAAACATCTCTTAAAATACTAATAGCAGAATTGTTAGAAGATGCATTATCTAATGTAATACTCATAACTTTATCGGTTATTCCGTAATAATCACGCATGAATAAATATTTTACGAAATAAACTCACCAAGTGTATTACTATCTATATATCTATATGCTAAAATACGTTTTTGCATAGACCATTTATAATCTATCCAATGACAAATTCTAGTTAAATAATCATGGTAGTTAGTACTACGACTATATCGAAGTTAAGCGACTTTGCAATTTAAATAATATAATGCATAACGTAAATACTGTTGATGTTCATGTGCAAATTTAAATACATCTCTTTTAACAGTTGATCTAGGAAAACCTTTATAAGCAGGATTATACATATCTCTAATATAATGAATAAAACCAAGAGATTCAGAAATGAAAAAGGCAAACCCTCACAACAACTAATTTTGCTATTGCTTCCTATCTTTATGTTTATCGTATTTAGGGCTCTGACTCCCCGTCATGTAGGGTTAATTTGACCAGACTTTCTCGGGACGATAGTATGTGAACCTTGTCCGATTGAGAGGACGTCTTCTCACCTTCTTTTCAATCATGTATTGAGCATGCAAGGCTTTGTGTTTTTGCAATATGTGTCTTCCTAAACCCGCCGTCATGACCTTGTCGATTTTAAAAGAATAAACATTTTTACAAGTTTTACATACTACTTGATTCGATGCGTCCCTCACAAAATATTTTCATACAACCGATTTTAATGGTCGTTTCTGGGACCTCGTCTCATAGTAGGGGATAGGAGGCATTTCACTAGTGGGTGTATCATCATCTTCATTAGTAGGTGTATCATCAACTAGAGTGTCATCTAAATTAAAATCTTCTTGATTTCGGGATAATCATTTGTGTCAAGATCATATGGTATTTCAGAAACATTTCGGGATCTATAAAATCATCTTGTCTAGGAATAGGTGAGCAGAATACTAGAAGAAGTACCTTGCCCTTGTTACCACCTACTAGAAGAAGCGACCACTTACCCTTTACCAGCGTCTCTTAGTCCTTTCATTTTAATTATGCTAATAAATAGTTAAAGATAATGAAATTAAATGTGCTAAATGAAATAAAGACAAAATAATAATTTAATGAGAGAACGAATGTACCAAAGCCGACGTAAGTCGACGTGTAATCGAAGGTTGAAAATTGAAACTTTGCTCGATAGATAATCCTCGGCTAGTTGCCAACTTCACTCCAATTCTCAAATTAATAAATAGATTGAATATGTAGACAATGTTGTATAGAGATTGATTGATAATTGATTGAGAGATTAGAGAGTAGAAAGATTTGTGAAAATAATAAGATGAGAATGAGGTATTTATAGTTGAAAAATTGGGTTAAAGTGTAAATATAATAACTTAGGAGTTAAAAATAAATATAAAGGGGTAGGGGTTGGGGAGGAGGCCTAAAATGGCGTTGTCCAACGAAATGTAAAATGGAGTTGGACAAGCTATTTTTCTCGGCAGGGGCGGGGCAGGGGCGAGTCGGGCGGGATCGGGGCACAGCGGGGCCAGGTCGGGCGGGACCATACCTGCCGGTTCGAGCCCGATCCGTTTTTTTATAGCGGGGTGGGGTCGGGACGGGGCGAGTCGGGTCGGCCGCCCATCAGCCACCCTAGACTTTCGATTGCAAAATGTTGAACAAATTGTAACTGGGAAAAAATTGGATAGAGAAAAAGGGTCAAAAAACTTATAAACTCGAAAAATTCGATATTGAAAAATCCGACTGATTTGATATGATTTATAGATTTAAAAATTCTACACCATTAATATAATTTGGTATTTTAAGAACCCGAATCAACACGATCCATATACACCCGTACTTTGGATTTCAGTAAACTGCCGTCACACACTAATGGGCTCGTAAGATCCGAGTTTATGATTTTAACCCGGTATTTGTAAAAATGGAGCGAGCTTGCCCGTTGTTAGATCGATTTTCAGTGGCTAGCGTTTTAAATGTTAGGATTCTCAATGCAAAGACCTTTTTATTATTATCCTATTCATTCGAATGTAAAAGGATATCTTTCATTCTTTTGATTTTGATTATTTAGCGAGCATGTTGCAATGGAATTTCACAAGCAAGAGTGGAGTAAATATTTCAAAAGGTTGTGTCATTTTAATTTTATATTAATAAAATCACTTAGTTTTTTTAATTATAAAATCAATCAACTTATGATTTTTTCTCTCTTACAAAGTCACTTAAGCTAGATTGGTTTTTCCACAAGGTCATTATAACAAAAAATAAATAAATTAAACACTCTTATATTAATTTTCTATGTAATAATTTTCATAACCTAATTATTATTAATATAAAATATTGTGATTTAACTAATATGTCTTTTATCAAATATTATTTTTCTTAATTAATTTTGTATACAATATTTTTTTATGTCATAAAAAAGATTTAACTTGACAAACTAGACTAGTTTTTTATGCCAAGTAGACATTAATTTTCTACTAAATAATAATATCATATAAAAGAACTCTAAACGCAATGTTACGCTTTCTCATAAAATTTCAATTTGCTGAAAAAGAAATTTAGATAATGATCTTGTTCATATAGTTAAAGAAATTAATAATAAAAAAATATTGTCCGAATCGGTGAAATTTTTTAAAGATAAAAAACTAATATATTGTAGGCCCAAATGTTCTTTTACAAGGAATTTCCTTTTCTAGCTTTCAATTTGCATGTTACATTGGTATCATGGTTATTTGTCATGGTTTATGATCCAGTAAGACTATATCACAAGCATAATTTTAGAGGGGAATAGTCTTGAACTTTTGGCTGCGCTCCAATGATAAAATTTATAATTTAAGACATAGGATAAGTAGATGTGAGAAGTTCAATATTTTAAAAGAACAACAATAATATATTCAGTAAAATTTCATAACGTGGGAGGAATGTTTTAAGTTCCACTCATAAAATCTTCATTTTTTGCAAACTTTTCTTCAAGGTCCAACTTGTGTTGATTCAACATAATTAATTATTTCTTTTTAATATTTTTTTGAGTTATGGATAATTATATTTGTATTTTTGGTTGACATATTAAAATATTAATAAATAACAAAAAAAATGATATATTCATTTATAAAAGTGAAATTTTGAATTAAAAGAAGATAACATAAAGTTAAAATAATACTATGGATGAATAACTTTTTAAAGACTATAGACAAGCTCGCATTGGATTATTTGCATTGTATGACCTTTTATGAAATATTTTTAAATTCTATCACTTGTTAATCAATGTGCTATTATCATCTTTAAAAGTTGGGGCTGATCTACGCAAACATTCCTTATTTAGGCTATCATTTAATTTTATTCATATTTTTAAAAGTTAATGTAAATATAGCCTATGAAAGAAAACATGTTAGATTCAAGTCATATGGTAGGTCAAACGTAGCTCAATTTTATAAATAAAATATTAGACTATCGTCTGACGTTTGTAATAACTAACAAACTTTTAAATTGTAGTCTAACTTTTTCTCATAATATTTTCAATATGCTCAAAAGGAATTTTTAGATCTCGATCTAAAAGGGATTTCAGTTGCAAAAATAAAATAAAATAGAAGGACGACCAGTGTTAACAAGACGATTCATTGGTGAAGTGTCTTATCTCGTAGGGATCTAGTAGCTCAGTTGGTTGTGTTAAAGTTTATGTAGCCATGGAGGCTGTGTAACAACAGAGGAGAAATCGCAGAGATTTGATAGAAGGAGAAGAGAAAAGTGTAAATCGAGAGAGAGAATGTTGGGAGCAACTGCTCTTCAGATTTTTTATTATATTTTGCTCAACTGTAATTACAAAATAATAATCATATTTATAGGAAATTAGACCCACTAATAATATCCTACTAATACCACAATATTCACTAATAATATCCTACTAATGACAAAATATCTAATGAACTCATAAACTAACTAATCACATATATATACAATGTATATATGTAGTATATCTCAACACTCCCTCAAGCTAGACACTGAAAACACAGGTTTCAGTCATAGCTTGAGAAAGCATCATTAACATCAACAATGAGATGGAAAAAATAAGTAACTTTGCATATGCTACTAGCATTATGCAACTCATAATATGTAACCTCTTGAAACCTCATGCTCTTTATGCAAAGCCCTGTAATCTTTCTTTTCTTTAAGAGATCTTTCAATATTGTGAAGTTGTCAATCCTCCATGTAAACTTGCCCATATGACCATCAGACTTCCTGCAACTACTTGTTGGGTTTTGATATTGGTGAATGGAAAATGATGGGATAAAAATTAAAGGGAGTAAAAAACTCTTTTGTCCCACATCGAAAAAAGAGAAGGAAAGAGAGGTGTATATATTACATTACACCTTTTCTAGTTGCTAAAAGAGTTGAGAGGGCAAGGACCCCTCGCGCCGTCGTCGTCGTCGCTCGCTCGGCTCGGCTTCGGCTTCGGCTTCGGCTTCGGATTCATTGATAATCTTTTTGGACAAACGTTTCTCTAATTAATTAATTAATTAATTATTTAATTAAAAATAAATCCAAACGGATAGACCCGCGACCGACCCGACCCGTCCGGCTCTCCCTCTCCTTTTCGAATTTCCCTCCAAATATTAGGTGACTATTCTGAATGGTTGCAAACATTCAGAATCAGTACCTCCAAACCTATAAATTCTTGGAATAATCCAAGAATTTATTCATTCATTAATTTTTCAATCCTGAATTTCAGTCTTGAACTCAAAAATATTTTGTCTTCATTCTGTGTGATATACTGTCGTTGAGTGGTTCGCTGCTACCGGAATTTGGAGTACTACTATTATGGTAAGATAATCGTTCTATCCTGGGAGGCGATATTCCGTTAACCTCGAGTACTGTGAGGGGAATAATTTCCTTAAGGACACACTTTGAACTAAGTGGGCTCGATTACATTCTGAAATTATTTTCCAAAACAGATTCTGTTTTCGTTTATTGTTTCATGATCAATTTACTATTAAGTAATGTTTATATCGTGTTATCCGTTTCACTAAGTGATTAACAGATTGTGTTGAAACATTATTTGGCCAAATACAGATTATTATACCAACAATCTTAAGGAAATTATGTTTATTTTATTTTAATCTCTATCCTGGTTTGTAGATTAAAATCTGTGTGGTTTTCTACTCCGTATGTAATTTCATATTCTAACTTGAAGACATAAAAACTTCGTTGAAATATTAAAGTCAAGGAAAAAGTGTTTTCAAAAGGAAAAAAAAGTGTTTTCCAGGAAAAAAAAAAGTGTTTTTCTTGTATGTTGTTTGGAGACCAAAATCTTCAGATTTTCTACTCCGGTTGAGATTATAGTTTTCATAACTTTCTACTCATTTGGGTACTTGATTTGAAGATATAAAAACTTCATCAAGTATACAACATACAATCTACTGCACTTCGTTTCAAGCAATTTTGATTCGATTTGAAGAAATAAAATCTTCACCGTTGTGTATTATATTTGTTGCTATCAAAATTGATTCGGTTTGAAGAAATAAAAGCTTCACCGTTGTGTATGATATTTGTTGCAACGATTTGAAGAACATAAAAACTTCATCGTTCTGTTTAAGGAGATTAAAACTTGTGTAGTTTTTTACTCCATATGAATATTAGTATTCTGACTCGAAGATATAAAAACTTCGTTGGAATACTAAAGTTTCATAATTATACTACGATTTGAAGAAATAAAATCTTCATCGTTTAAGTTTATAATTCGACTGCGATTTGAAGAAATAAAATCTTCATCGTTGAAGTCTGTGAATTAATTGCTATTTTGGTTTTATTAATTAAAACAGTTTGTCGATTTGATAGTGACAAACAATGGCAATTGAAACTGAAACTACCTCTGCAAATCTTGCACGTGATTACTACTCTGACGTCTGCGATGCACCTGAGAAACTGCGAAGTTCACCGGTGCAACTTTAAGGATGGCGACAAAGAATGTTCTTTTGTCTTACCACTCTTGGTTTGCAAACGTTCACCGATGAGACCCACACGTGTTTCTTGCGTGCATGCGACAACCAGATTCATAGTTACCGAGGCTTGAAGCGGCTGATTTTTTATGCAAAAGCTACATTTTAAGTGCCTTAGAAGATGACTTGTACAATGTCTACAGTGCAGTAGAGACTTCTAAAGAACTATGGAGTGCATTTGAAAAGAAGTACAAGACATAAGATGCTTGCTTGAAGAAGTTTGTGGTTGCCAAATTCCTAGACTACAAAATGGTTGATGGAAAAATCGTTGGAACCCAAGTTCAAGAGCTTCAACTTATCTTCCATGACCTTATTGCTGAAGGTATGGTAGTGAATGAATCATTCCAAGTGGCTGCAATGATTGAGAAGTTGTCGTCTTCGTGGAAAGATTTCAAGAATTATCTTAAACACAAAAGAAAGGAAATAAATTTGGAGGATCTTGTGATTCGTCTCAAGATCGAGGAAGATAACAAAACCGCTGAGAAGAGGTATCGTAAGAGTTCACCAATTGAAGGGGCCAACATCGTTGAAGATGCTGCTCCGAAAATGAACAAGAAAAGAAAGAGGCCTTCTGGAAAAGAGAAGGGTTCTAACAAGAAAAAGTTCAAGGGCAACTGCTTTAATTGTGGAAAAGCTGGCCACAAAAGTCCAGATTGTCGTCTCCTGAAAAAGGACAAGGGAAAAGGACAAGCCAATATGATGGAAATGAATGATTTGTGTGCAATGCTGTCATAGTGCAATTTGATTGGAAACTCAAAGGAGTGGTGGCTGGATTCTGGTGCCACTCGACATGTTTGCGCTGCAAAAGAAGCATTTGCAACCTATGCTCCCGCTGGACCCGAAGAGGTACTGTTTATGAGAAATACTGCAACAGCCAAGGTTGAAGGATATGGGAAGATACTTCTGAAGATGACTTCCAACAAGGTCCTGACTCTCAACAATGTTCTGCACGTTCCAACAATTCGGAAGAATTTAGTTTCAGTCGGACTACTCGTCAAAAACGGTTTAAGTGCGTGTTGGTTAGTGAGAAAATTGTAATAAGTAAGAATGATATGTTCATAGGAAAGGGCTACCTCACCGAGGGCCTTTTCAAACTCAATGTAATGGTTGTTGACAGTATTAATGAAAATTCACCGTGCTTACTTATTGGAGTCAAATGATTTATGGCATGTTCGTTTAGGACATGTCAATTATAAAACCTTGCGAAAATTGATCAATTTAGAAGTATTGCCTAAATTCGAGTGTAACAAATCAAAATGTAAAATTTGTGTTGAATCTAAATTTGTTAAACATCCATATAAGTCTATTGATAGGAATTCAAATTCTTTAGACTTAATTCACACAGATATATGTGATATGAAGTCAATACCATCTCGTGATGGGAAAAAGTATTTTATAACTTTCATTGACGATTTCACTCGATACTGTTATGTGTATTTGCTTAATAGTAAGGATGAAACAATTAATGCATTTAAGCAATACAAGAATGAAGTGAAAAATCAATTGAATAAAAAGATCAAAATGATTAGAAGTGATAGGGGTGGAGAGTATGAATCTCCTTTTGCAGAGACATGTTTGGAATATGGAATTATTCATCAAACTACTGCCTCTTACACACCATAATCAAATGGAATTGCGGAAAGAAAAATCCGAACATTAAAGGAAATGATGAATGCCTTACTAATTAGTTTCAGTTTACCGCAGAGCTTGTGAGGGGAAGCTATCCTTACAGCTAATTGAATACTCAACAGAGTACCCCACAGCAAAACACAATCTATTCCATATGATCTATGAAAATGAAGAAAACTCAACTTGAAATATTTGAAAGTGTGGGGGTGTTTAGCGAAGGTCCAAGTTTCTTTGCCCAAAAGGGTAAAAATCGGACCAAAAACCGTGGATTGTGTTTTTATTGGCTATGATACAAACATCAAAGCTTGTCGGTTTTTGGTTCACAAATCGGACAATCCCGAAATTCATGTTAATATGGTAATTGAATCAGATAATGCTGAATTATTTGAAAACATCTATCCGTATAAAACTGAATGTGAGTCGTCAAGTGAAAGATCTAAACGACCGCGGGAAGAACCAAAGGAAAGTATACCAAGCAAAGAGGATCCAAGGCGTAGCAAACGTCAAAAGACATCTACTTCCTTTGGACCAGATTTTGTAACATTCTTGCTTGAAAATGAGCCTTAAACATTTAAAGCAGCAATGTCATCTTCTGATTCAACATTTGGGAAAGAAGCAGTCAATAGTGAGATTGAATCAATTTTAAGCAACCATACATGGGAATTAGTTGATCTTCCTCCTGGAAATAAACCTTTAGGATCAAAATGGATTTTTAAAAGGAAAATGAAAGCTGATGTCACTATTGATAAATATAAGGCAAGACTTGTGGTCAAAGGTTATAGACAAAAGGAAGGTCTTGATTACTTTGATACATACTCGTCGGTAACAAGAATAACATCTATTCGGGTGTTAGTGGCACTGGCGGGCCATATATGATCTTGAAATCCATCAAATGGATGTCAAGACAGCTTTCTTAAATGGAGAATTGGAGGAAGAAATTTACATGGAACAACCTGAGGGTTTTGTGGTTCCTGGTAAAGAAAGGAAAGTGTGCAGACTTGTTAAGTCACTTTATGGACTTAAATAAGCCCCCAAATAATGGCTTGCGAAATTTGACCAAACAATGTTGGCAAATGGATTTAAGATTAATGAGTGTGACAAATGTGTTTACATTAAAAATACTCCAAATCATGAAGTCATTGTTTGTTTGTATGTTGATGACATGTTGATAATGAGTAAAGATATTGTCGATGTAAATGCTACGAAGCGTATGCTCGCTAGCAAATTTGACATGAAAGACTTAGGGGTTGCTGATTTGATCTTAGGAATTAGGATCCATAAAACTCCACAAGGTCTAGCATTATCACAGTCACATTATATTGAAAAAGTACTTGACAAGTTCAAGTATTTAAATTTCAATGTTGCAAAGACTCCAATTGATGTAAGTTTTGCACTTCAAAAGAATGAAGGTGAAAGTGACTCACAATTGGACTTTGCACGAGTTTTGGGAAGTTTGATGTATATTATGAATTGTACACGATCAAATATAGCATGTGTTATAAGCAAGCTGAGTCGATTCACGAGTAGTCCCAATCAAACTCATTGGATGGAAATGAAACGAGTCTTGGGATATTTACAACACACCTAAAACTATGCTTTGCATTATAATAAATATCCCGCAGTACTTGAGGGATATAGTGATGCAAATTGGATCACTGGATCGTTTGAAGTTAAATCCACGAGTGGATATATTTTCACCGTTGGCGGAGGAGCAGTGTCTTGGAAATCATCAAAACAGACATGCATCGCCCGCTCTACAATGGAATCAGAATTTATAGCTTTAGACAAGGCCGGTGAAGAAGCTGAATGGCTCCGAAATTTCTTAGAAGATATTCCATTCTGGCCCAAACCTTTGGCTCCTATATGTATACATTGTGACAGTCAAGCAGTCAATAGGGGTGAGCACGGGTACAGGGTACCCAGATATCCGACCGAAACCGACACTAACGGGTAGGTTCCGGGTAGATATATTAGAATAACGGGTAGGTTTCGGGTAGTAAAATTAGGAACCGATAAAATAGGGTCCGGTTCCGGTTCCAAAATATATAAACTGCAATTTGAACCGAATCGATACCGGACCACTATTAATCCCCCCTTTAAATTATTTATTTAGTCCACTTAATTTTATACCCAAACAATCAAACACACCAGTCCATTTAATTTAACAACCCAGTCCACTTTAATTTAACAAAGCCCATTGGCCCAGTCCGCTCACTCAGCAACGGTACCAATTTTTTTTAAAAAAGTAGCATCTCAGTAAAATGAAATTAGGATTTTCTTTTGCATTTATGATATTTTCTGTTGATAAGTGGGATGATATTTGATTGAAACTAAGCGAATGAAGCAGGACATGTTTTCTTCTATATTGTTATCCCTTTTGCCATTGCCTGTTGTATGGAGTTTTACTAATGAATTATTTTACCTTATCAAAGAAAAATTACAAGTGTCTAGAAACTATTAAGGATATTGATCGAAAGGGGGAAGGGTCAAGGAGATAAAAGATGATCTAGTACTTGATTGCAATGACGTTTGCTATGTGGTTTGTAGTACACTGCTTTATTCTAATCCATTTTTAGGGAATGATAATAAATTGCTTAACATTTGAGAATCTTTGTGTAAAACTAAAGCCCTTTTGATAGCTGAACGACATAAAACTCCCACTTTCTGTTACAGGGTACCCGGGAATCTACCCGGAACCGCAGGGTCCGGGTAGGTTTCGGGTAAGGATTGATACGGGTAGGTTCCGGGTAGTAAATTTAGGAACCGGTCTTTTACAGGGTAGGTTCCGGGTAGTTCAAAAATAGTAGGATACCCGGACCCGCTCACCCCTAAGCAGCAATAGGTAGGGCAGGGAGCGTAATGTATAACGGAAAATCTCGTCACATACGACGGAGACACAATACCGTTAGACAACTACTCTCCAGTGGAGTTATCACAATTGATTATGTAAATTCAAGAGATAACGTGGCGGATCCGCTACAAAAGGCTTATCTAGAGAGGGAGTTAGTAGATCATCAATGAGAATGGGGTTAAGGCCAAGGACAAGTCATCATGGCGATAACTCTACCTAGCAGACTGGAGATCCCAAGAGCTAGGTTCAAGGAGATCAAACAAAGTTGTGACTGACGGTTCAACATTGTCAAATAACTCAACTCATTCTCGGATGAAGACAATGTTCAGAAATAAGGATAAGACTTTATGGCTTGTTAATGAGTTAATAAAGCATTAAGATTTTTTAATGGTTATCTAAATCTGGCAATGTATGACCAGATAATGTGGCTATAGGTCCACATGTTTAGAAATCACATATGTGAGTGTTAAGTGTAAGCCTCTTTAAAGGGGAATGACAGTAAAGGCCCATTCTCTATGCACTCATGAGACCAGACGGTGTTCATGGCTGAAACGAACACAACCGTGAGAACCATAAACGGTTGAGGGTTGATTGTGTGTCTTATGTTGTCTAGGTATACAACAAAGTTCGACGGTTCAAAGATATCAAATCTACCGATTGATCGAGTATATCCGATATAAGTTCACTACGGAAAGTTCAAAGGGAAACCTACTTATCCAGATGCCGTCAATTCTCGCTTGTATATCACAATCGTCCGTACATTCTTCTATCTTATAACCATTCCCCATTCATGTGGGGGATTGTTGGGTTTTGATATTGGTGAATGGAAAATGATGGGATGAAAATTAAAGGGAGTAAAATGCTCTTTTGTCCCACATCGAAAAAAGAGAAGGAAAGAGAGGTGTATATATTACATTACACCTTCTCTAGTTTCTAAAAGGGTTGAGAGGGCAAGGACCCCTCGCGCCGTCATCGTCGCTCGCTCGGCTCGACTTCGGCTTTGGATTGGGATTTGGATTTGGATAATAATTGATTGATAATCTTTTTGGAAAACATTTCTCTAATTAATTAATTAATTATTTAATTAAAAATAAATCCAAACGGACCGACCCGACCCGTCCGGCTCTCCCTCTCTTTTTCGAATTTCCCTCCAAATATTAGGTGACTATTCTGAATGGTTGCAAACATTCAGAATCAGTACCTCCAAACCTATAAATTCTTGGAATAATCCAAGAATTTATTCATTCATTAATTTTTCAATCTTGAATTTCAGTCTTGAACTCAAAAATATTTTGTCTTCATTCTGTGTGATATACTGCCGTTGAGTAGTTCGCTGCTACCGAAATTTGGAGTACTACTATTCTGGTAAGATAATCGTTCTATCCTGGGAGGCGATATTCCGTTAACCTTAAGTACTGTGAGGGGAATAATTTCCTTAAGGACACACTTTGAACTAAGTGGGCTCGATTACATTCTGAAATTATTTTCCAAAACAGATTCTGTTTTCGTTTATTATTTCATGATCAATTTACTGTTAAGTAATGTTTATATCGTGTTATCTGTTTCACTAAGTGATTAACAGATTGTGTTGAAACATTATTTAGCCAAATACAGATTATTATACCAACACTACTGCCACTCCTAACACCAATTAATCCTTCATTTTTTGTTTTGTTTTGGAAAAGCTACTAAGCTCCTTAATGACGTGAAATGAAGTAGTGAAAACTGCAGTGTCATCCACCAAAGTGAAAATGCTATCTGTCTCAACCATAGGCAATATGTGATGTCTGTTCAATATCTTCGGCAACAACTGCATTTCCTAATGTTGCAAAAAATGCTAGTTTCATTCTTTCATCTCGAACCTTAACCAAATCAAAACAAAACTAATTGCAAAAACATGTGCTGGCCATCCAGCCAGTAAACATATCAAACATGTGTATCATTCCATCAGTAGTTGCAGTTGTTAAAAAATTCCATAGTGGTTGAAGCATACTGATGTAATTGGAGCAACAATATCAGTGAGCATCAACACAACTGCAGCACCAACATTTAACTGCAGGAGCTTCAACTCCCACAACAATAATGAAGAACCCCTCATTCTCTAATCTCACTCGGACTGGAGAATCTCTCGATTATCCTTATGTAAAAACGACGGCAAGAACCTCTCGTTCTCTAGTCTCATTCAGACTAGAGAATCCCTCGATTCTCATCACACTAACTATTTTAATAAGCGGCAAGAACCCATCGTTCTCTAGTATCGCTTGGACTAGAGAATCTCTTGATTCTCATCAAGCAATCTCACTCAATCCATATTGTCTTCGACGAAGTATCCCTCAATTCTTAGTCTATTTGTCGCTAAGAACTCCTCGATCCTTCTATCGATAGAAATTTCCTACTCTATGATCTTCTCAACCATAGAAATTCATTAATATCCCTTGTCACGCCCTTTTTCGACTGCGACATATTAAAACTCCTGCTTAATAAAAAATGGTAGAAAAAATAGAATAAAATGCTAAAATGTTAAAAGGGTGCTAAAAGTGCTAAAGGGGACTAAAATGCTAAAGTGGTTGCTAAAGGGCAGATTACTAGCGAACCCTGCTTAAATAGAAATGTTAGGAAATAAATAAAAATTAAAAGGTGCAAAAGGGTTGCTAAAAGTGCTAAGGAGGTGCTAAAGGTGCTAAAATGCTAAAAGGGGTGCTAAAAGGGGTCGCGGAGTCGCCACCTAATTAGTTTGGGTGAATTAGGACACCTAAATGTCAACTAAGTTAAAGTCAACACTAACTCCATTTTTATGGTCTGCTAAACTTTATGAGATTCTGGGTAAGAGTTCTTTATTATCCTAAAGGGAAGGGGTTAGGCACCCTAAAGGATCCGCTAACCTGCGGTTATCCTGCCAGACCAAGATTGATTATTATGTTTTTAGAAAAGACGCTGCAAGTGTTTATAAAAGAATGCATTTTTTATAAAAAAATTATAAGACTAATGTTACAAAAATATATACGTAAAGTTTAAATGCGTGTATTTAAAATGATGCGAAATTGATGTATTTACTAAAGATATGCATTTAACTTACAAAATCAATTTTGATTAACATATACAAGGTATGATAAAAATGCTTTTTTTTTACAATGTATAATAAGAAAATAAATTTATTATGAAATGAATTATAATGCTCTTAAGTGGTTTGTGAGAAAATCAATCTCTTTGTTATGCATTAACTTCATGATTAGATCTGCGATTTTAATTGTTAGGCAAGAGATTAGACATGTCAGACAAGCCTAAGATAGATAAATTAGAAGTGTGTTTCCAGTTTTTAAAACTAACCACCCAATTTCATATATTCAAGGATTAATTGTTCTAGACAACCTATTAATTACAAAGTTAAATAATTAGGCAACAACTAAATAAATAAGATAGAAAGGTGGATATGATCGCGGAAGCATTCAAGATATATGACGACACCATCTTATCCTATTTTGTCTTAGAAATGCTGAGGCGGGAATGCGAATGCGGATGCACATAGACGCGGGTTGTCATTTGAAGTAGCTCGTGATGAGTCTCGCCGTGAGACTCTTCATTTTGCTCCGTTGCATTTCATGTAACAAAATAAGAAAAAGAAAAGGATTAGTATATGCTCCAATTTTATTGAACATAGTAAATAAGTATTGGGCATAAAAGATCAACACATGTGGGCTACACTTTATTTTGGCAATAGGCAGACTAAAGAAAAGATAATCAAATTACTTCATAACATGTCATGTCTTGAAATATGCACAGAATAAACATGGTACAGTACATCAGATTGGTAATGGCACCACATAAAGAAAACAGTCCACATAGAATATGAAACAAATGGGTCTTACAACTCCAATAGACAACCTCAAAGTAAAGAGTAGACCCAACAACATTCTGGAATATCAACACATCAAATCTATACCTTAATTGAACAATCAGGCCAACAGTGAGAAAACAAAGACATCAGGGAGATCATGTGAGGATAGAAGCTAAGGGATTTAAATTTCAGGACATGTCAGACACCAATCAACAAACAGGACAATTGATATTTTCTTTAGCCTCTTTTACATCCCATCAATGTTAAATTGTGTGAGTTACAACCCAATATCATAGATGTTCAGTTCAAACAAATAAAGACACAGTCATTACAACTCAGACTAAGACCATATCAATAACACCCTGACTAAGCAAAAACACAGCCAGCTGCAGAAATAGGACCAAACTTGAAACTATATTCAAGCTAAAGTCACCAACATGTATATTGAAGCATTACCATGACATATTGATACAATTATTCATCCTCTCGTGATTCTTAAGAGTTTAACAGTTATGAAGCTTAGGCTGCCTATGCAAACAGATCACTTTTGCTAGGTGCAAATCCCTTAAGAGGGCATAACATGGGCATAGAGGTCAGTTACGATTAAATCGATTATGGCAAATGCACACAAAACAAGGCAGCATCACCACAATAGCATGTCAATAACTACAATAGAAAAACAGATATGCCTAACATGGGGAGTTCAGAAAATAAGGGATAACAGACATGATATTAACATATTCCAGTTTCCAATACAGTGAATTTAGATTGAAAATGCGAGCAAGTTTAGTTATTTCATGAAGAGTCAACAACACATTATAGCATGAGTAACATTGAGTAACCTTGAAGACTGTCCTAACCACAACTTATCTTCTAACAAATTCAGATTCCAACTGAAATAGTGACAGACAAACCAGACAGAAGCAGTCAACTACACGGGTTTCCAATTTGATATTAACACCTTTTATTCGCAAGCAAAGGCATCTAGAAGGGCTTCTAACATCCAACAAACCACATAACTGGACTAATCCATGCAGGCACCCGATAAATGCTAAATATTGATCCAATCGCATTAAAATACAATCGCCAACGACAATTAACTAAACAGGTCTTGCGATTAATTTCAGGGAGAGAAATGTGATAAATCGTCGTCAACTCGATACATAATCGATACATGTTTGAGAAATCAAACACATTGCGGCGTATAAGTGTCTACATGAAATCTAGGATGAAAGAGTAATGGTTTTACCTTCTCTGACGTGACGAGCAGCAGCGTATCAAGTCATCGATCCGCTCGGAGGTTTTGTGCTATGCGATTTGAAAGTGAAAACGAAGCTGTTTCTGGATTTCTATTTTTGTATTATCGGGGCTAAAATGTGCGAAACTAGGGGTTTCTAGGTGTTCTTGCGGTGGTCTTTCAATTGTATTGAAGGGTTTTTCTTGTCTCCCCCTCTTCTGTCTTGCATGTATAAATCGATCGGCTTTTGACAGTCAATAGGGGGTCTGGATTGCTGTCCACCTCTTCCTCCTTGTCTTCTCCCCGTTCCCCATTTATACCCCTTTCGGGATGCCTAAATAGGGCGAGAAATCGACGGGTTATTTGGTTTGATTTTGGAGAGATTCCCCCCGATTTCTTACTGCGATTTCTTGTTTATTAGGACGCAATTCTTGTGAGCTGGCTGGGTGTGCGTGGGTAAGGGAAACCCGAATTCTCCGGCGAGAATCTCGGGTTGTGCTGGTGCTGGTGCGGCGGATTCCCTAAGTTTTTCTAGGTTTAGGTTATTTTCTTAAGGGCCGTTGGGCGAAGGGGAAGGGGATAAGGGCTGAGAGGGTGAAGTATAAGGGTTGTGGGCTGCGGGTGTTGGGCCTGCGGGTGTGGGCTAGTGATTATTTAATTAGGTATTAATTTTAGGTGGGTTATTAGTAGGTATTAGGTGTATTATTTAATTAGTGATAAATTAAATTATTTAAATACAACCCTAGGTGTTTTATTAGTCTAAGCTTGAGTTTAAATTATTATAAAAATAAAGACGGGCGTGCTATTTAATTAATGCTTAATATTTTATAATGTGACGCCGTTATTAAAATCTTATTTATTATGCGTATTTTGCGATGTTAAATTAAAAATTGAATGGGGTTTAGATTATTACTAAATTATTTAAATGCTAAATGCGGATATGACATTTAAGAGCTTAATGCTTTTATAAATGCGACACTATTAAAATGCATGTATTAGATTAAAATTGATTTAAATTACAAATCGTAATTATGAAATTGCCTTGCGTATTAATAAAATGCGAATATGCTATTTAATACGACGTCATTGTTAAATTATTTACTTATTTACGTGTTTATTATTATTGAATTTATTAAAATCAACAGAATTATGATAGGGTTTAAAAATCGATAAATGCGGGAGCGAGACTCAAAGTACTTAATACTCTTCGTAAAATGCGGTGCCATTATTAAATTGCTTATTTATGCATGTATTAACGTTTTATTGTCGAATTTTATTATTATAAAAATCGTTAAAATTATTTAGAAAATTAGTGTAATTTTATAGTTATTGGTTGGACGAGAGAGTCAAAATTGGGTGTTAACATCCCTAACATGAGCTGTAATAGCAAAATCTACACCATAACAGCAATATCTGCTACACCTAAGCATTAACAGTAATAGCATTACCGATGTCGTATGAACCACATCCGTGCGCGGCGATCAACCTCAAGTGAGCAATACTGCGCCTGCAAAGATCAACCCCATGTTAAAATTTATGCAACCATGGAGGTTGTGCAACAACAGAGGAGAAATCACAGAGATTTGATAGAAGGAGAAGAGAAAAGTGTAAACCGAAAGAGAGAATGTTGGGAGCAACTACTCTTCAGATTTTTTATTATATTTTGCTGAACTGTAATTACAAAATAATAGTCATATTTATAGGAAATTAGACCACTAATAATATCCTACTAATACCAAAATATCCACTAATAATATCCTACTAATGACAAAATATCTAATGAACTTATAAACAACTAACCACATATATATATACAATGTATATATGTGGTATATCTCAACAGATTGACTACATGAACTTTCGTCTTGTTGATGAGGGTTCGAATCCCCACATTGTAAACCTGTAATCCACTCCACATTTTCGTTCCTCTATCCCTATATAATATATATATTTTTAAAAAGTGCCTCATCTCCCTTTGAGAGGTTGAGGGTTTGCGCCCCTTTAGTCAAGTGAATAATAAATCTTTTGATTTTTAAGCGCTTGCCTCTTAAAACATTAGATGCCTAAAGTCCTATCAAATACGAAGCAACAAAACAAAGTTAGAATTTATTCTTGAGGCAAATTGACATATATAAATATCGTGAAGCTATTTTACTTTGTATTGATTTGCTTAATCAATGAATCTCTTTATTAGAAATTTCAAATAAACAAGGTTTAAATAAGTTTGTACCAAGGCTACACCCGTCATTGCCGCCTGCTTTATCGGGCAAAAATATGTGTCTTAACTGATTTTGTAGTTCTTTACAAATTTGATTTTTTTTGTTCGTTTCACTAAAGATCTTTATTTTTACACTTAGAGATTTAAAAATAACAAGTAGGAAATCTTTAATGTATTTTTGTATTCAAATTGTAAAGGATTTACCCATGTCCTTGCAAAAACATTCGAATAAGTGTCGTTCGAACGATAGTTGTCAAATAAAAAACACTTGTAATGTGATTTTAGAACACAAATCTTTTGTATGCACTAGGGGTGACAGATGGGCCGTTTGGACTGAAGTTGAGCGGGTCAAGATGGGCTGAAATTCTAGATGGGTCAATGCCAAATCCGTCCAAAATTTACATTGGCTAAGATGACGGGTCAAGATGGGCCAAATGATGGGTCATAACCCAAATTGCTCAACTTGACCCATTTCTTTTACAAATTTCAAACTTACCTTCTATAATGTTATTTTATTTTGTATGATATTTGATTTTTTTCATATCTTTATTTATAAAATAAGAATAATATGTTTAAGATTTTTTTCATTTTTATAAAAGCAAAAAAATATGAAATATAAATTTGAGGATGAGGTGGAGGTGGAAGGGGTAGGTGTGGTCGTGTGGATAGGAGCGGAATAAGAAAAAATTTCATATTTTTTATAAATTATTTATAAAAGTAATAAAATAGAAAATAGAAAATTGAGAATGGGGTGGGGGTAGGGCTGTTATTGGTCCGGATAATCCGAATCGGACCGAAATATCCGGACTGATACTCGGACCGAAAAGCTAACGGTCCGGATACGAGTACCAGATATAAGGTCCGGTCCCGGATCTCTTTTCAGGATCGAGTTCTTATCGGTCCGATTTTGGTATGTCGATATCCGAACCGATAACAACCCTAGGTGGGGTGGGGATAGGGCAGAGAGGGTAAGAAAAAAAATCATATTTTTTTATAAAAGTAAAAAAATATAAAATAAAAATTTGAGAATGTGGCGGGGGGGGGGGGTACAGGGTAAAAAAAAATTTCACATTTTTAATAATTTTTTTTATACAAGTAATAGAAATTTGAGAATGGAGTTAGGCAATGGGGTTGTAGTGGAGGGGATAGGGCAGGGGGAGGGGGATGTAAGAAAAAAATTCATATATATATATATATATATATATATATTTATAAAAGTAACAAAAATATGAAATATAAATTTGAGGATGGGGTGGGGTGGATGGGGTAGGGGAGGTAAGAAGAAAATCATATTTTTAACAATTTTTTTTTATAAAAGTAACAAAAAATATGAAATATAAATTTGAGAATTGGGTGGGGTGGAGGGGTAGGGTGAGGTTAGGGGGAGGTAAGAAAAAATTTCATATTTTTAATATTTTTTTTATAAAAGTAACAAAAAATATGAAATAGAAATTTGAGGTGGAGTGGCGGGGGTGGGGAGGTAAGTAAAAATTTCATATTTTTAATAATTTTTTTATAAAAGTAAAAAAAATATGAAATAAAAATTTGAGGATGGAGTGAGGGTGGGGTAGGGCGGGGCGGAGGGGGGTAGGGGGTAGGGTCGGATGTGTGGTTAGGTTGGGGTAGAAGTGGGTGGAGTAGGAAATGTATGGGCATAGATGTGAGGGTGGTTCAGTGCTTGAGTGGGGGTTGGTGTAGGGGAGGGGTAGGGTTGATGGATAGTGTGGTTGGGGTGCGTTGGTGTATTTTTGTTGTTCCGAAATAATAAAAGAATTTTTAAATAATTATTTATAAATAGAAATCTTAATCTAAAGTGAAATTTTAATCATTAAAATTAAGTATTTTGATGGGTCAAGTTTGGGCATCATGATGGGTTCATTTGAGCTGTTGATTTATGATGGTTCAACTTGGGCTAGCCCAAAGCAATCCATCATCAAAATTACTTTTGTCCAAACTCATAAATTCTTGAGCGGATTGGACGAGTTATTTGGATTTGAGCTAATTTTGCCACCTCTAGCACAAATAGATTTTTGGGAAGAAGAAGAGTCACTAACGTTCCTCAATCAGTAGATTATTATGATGAATCCATCGGGGATATCTTGCTGCTGACTCATCTGTTTATCACTATTTACTCATGAGTATTACGTACCTAAGAAAACAATTGAGTTTACATGGCTGACGTGGTTTGCGTGCTCTTCTGCGTCGATCAGGGTTCTGCTGTCTTGTATTTCGAAAGAGTAGCGGTGCCTTCGCCTTCAACAAAAAAAAAAAAACAATTGAGTCATTCCATCATATATGCAAATATAAATTGTCTTTATGTGTGGCGATGGTTGAGCTCTAGTTGAAGAGTGATAAGAGAGCATCGATCAGTGTTCGCACATTAAGGTCAATAATATCTTGGGTAAAAAACGAGAGATTAACAATTTGATAGTTCGTTATTTATTTTTTACCTTTTAAAGTGACTTGATAATATTAATTATTTTTAAATTGTTAGTGTAAAACAGTTGAGAAAAAGGGATAAGTACCTATTAATCTGTCCCGAATTTTCAATGATAAACTTGTACAAGGGGGAGTATATATTCCTATTCCAAAAAATTAAATTAGAAAATAGTATATTTTTTTTATTTTTTTATGACAGGGAACCCGCAATCGCTATTTTTTTTACAAATGCGCACTGGGTAAACCCTCGGACTAACGCAGTATATAATAAAATGAGTCTGAGGGAGTACAAAATATTCCAAAAAGCTTTGTAGTTAATAAAGCTAGGTAAATTAGAGGGGAGAAGGGTACACAAAATTTGAATGAAATAAAAAAGGTTACAGTTCTCCATCGTACTTCACTGGCCAGTAGTCTGACACCATCTTTGTACTTCCATCTCTGTCACTCTCTGAATTGAGTATCTAACCATCAGATCAACCAGAATTTCCTGATCACTAAAGGACACCAAACTTCCTCACCATGCAAACCGTGGCTCCACAGTCCACACTAGGGCTGGCCAGTGGGCCGGACCGACCCGACCCCGTCCCGGTCCCGACCCCGACCCCGACCCCGACACGATACCGGGATTAAAAAAAAAAAAGCGGGACCGGGGCGGGACAGGGTATGGTCCCGCCAGGCCCGACCCCGCCAGGCCCCGACCCCGCCCCGACCCCGCCCCAGTTCGACCCTTTGCACAAAATAGCCGTTGTCCAACGGCCATTTTACATTTTGGCCGTTGGACAACGGCCGTTTAGGCCTCCTCCCCAACCCCTACCGCCTTTATATTTATTTTTAACCCCTATAAATACCTCAGTCCTCTTCTTAGTCTTGTCACAAATCTTTCTACTCTCTAATCTCTCAATCAATCTCTAATTCTCTATACAACATTGTCTACATATTCAATCTATTTATTAATTTGAGAATTGGGAGTGAAGTTGAACTAGCTCGAGGATTATCTATCGAGCAAAGTTTTAATTTTCAACCTTCGATTACACGTCGACTACGTCGGCGTTTGGTACATTCGTTCTCTCATTAAATTATTATTTTGTCTTTATTTCATTTAGCACATTTAATTTCATTATCTTTAACTATTTATTAGCATAATTAAAATGAAAGGACTAAGAGCGTGTTGGGTAAGGGTAAGTCGCTTCTTTAGTAGGGGTGGTAACAAGGGCAAGGATACTTCTTCTAGTATTCTGCTCAGCTTATTCCTAAACAAGATGATTTTATAGATCCCAAATGTTTCTGAAATACCATATGATCTTGACACAAATGATTATCCGAAATTGAAGAAGATTTTAATTTAGATGACACTCTAGTTGATGATACACCTATTAATGAAGATGATGATACACCCACTAGTGAAATGCCTCCTATCCCCTACTATGAGGCGAGTCGTCCAAAACGACCATTAAAATCGGTTGTATGGAAATATTTTGTGAGGACGTAGCTAATCAAGTAGTGTATGTAAAACTTGTAAAAATGTTTATTCTTTTAAAAGCTGGACAAGGTCATGATGGGGCGGGGTTTAGGAAGACACTTGCAAAAACACAAAGCCTTGCATATCAATACATGATTGAAAAATCGGTGAGCAAACGTCCTCTCAATCGGGACAAGGTTCACATACTCTCGTCCGAGAAAGTACAGGTCAAATTAACCTATGACGGGGAGTTGTAGGCCCTAAATATGATAAACATAAAGATAGGAAGCACTAGCAAAATTAGTTCTTGTGGAGGTTTGCCTTTTTCATTTCCTGAATCTCCTGGTTTTATTCATTATATTAGAGATATGTATAATCCTGCTTATAAAGGTTTTCCTAGATCAACTGTTAAAAGAGATGTATTTAAATTTGCACATTGAATATCAACAGTATTTACGTTATGCATTATATCATTTAAATTGCAAAGTTGCTTTAACTTCTGATATATGTCGTAGTACTAACGGCCATGATTATTTAACGGTAACCTGTCATTGGATAGATTATAAATGGTCTATGCAAAAACGTATTTTAGCATATAGATATATAGATAGTAGGCATTTGGTGAGTTTATTTCAGAAAATATTTATTCAGTCGCCGATTATTACGGAATAACCGATAAAGTTATGAGTATTACATTAGATAATGCATCTTCTAACAATTCTGCTATTAGTATTTTAAGAAATGTTTTAACTCCGTATTTTCCAAAACATTTTCATATCAAATGTGCGTGCCATATTTATAACTTAGTTGTAAAGGATGGTCTTTCACTTTTTCAAGATATTCTTGAAAAAATATAATTTGCTATACACTTTATTTTTAAAAATAATAGAATTCAACAAAGAAAAGAATATAAAAAAAACTTGCCACGATTGTGGACTATCTTACAGAAAAATTCCCGAAGAAGTACCAACTAGGTGGAATTCGTTATATGACCAACTAGTTGTTGCTTATGACTATAGAAAACCTATTACTTTATTTTTTAACGCCCATAATCAAAATCCAAATGATATGATTGTGGATACTGATTGAGAGAAAATTAGAGAACTTATTGTATTTTTAGAAAATTTTCAACGAGCAACAAAAGAATTTTCTACTTTATATTATCCTACTATTTCAACTATGTTGTTTTATATAGCTATAATATTTTTACTTCTTAAAGAATATATGGAAAAACACCTTATCTTGCACTATTTAAAAATGTTTATGAAATTAAAAAAATATTTTATTCCTATTCCCCTATTTATATTATTGGTCTTTGTATTAAACCCACTATTAAAGTAGAGGGTTGTAAAAGTCTTATTGAAAATATATATAATCTGTATGGACGTACTACCCTCCAACTCCCAAAATTTTAAATGTTGAACCACTTATTGAACTAACACTAGAAGAAGTGTTGAATAGCGTAGAAGATGAATGCAAAAGTATATCGGCATTACCGAAGAAAGTGCTAGTAACCAACCGACTTTTGTATCATCTTCTTCAACACAACCTAAAAAAAGACAAGCGGTTTACGTGGCTAGGCCTAATATTAATTATATTGAAAGCCTCGAAATAAAATGTGCGGTGGTAGTGCTAACCAAATTAGTGAGTTCGATGTTTTGTTTTGCAGGTAATTTACCTTACCAGCGATTATCAATGAAGAAGGAAAGGAAGACTTCGAAATATTGGAGCGAATGAGAAGACATTTCCGACACTTTCAATGATGGCGATATATTTTGAACATTGGCGTCGTGATCGATTACGAAGCGCTTTTACTGTGCAGATTTCAAATAGGAGAGCACAGACACTCATTAGCGGGAGACAGCTTGGAGATTGCAGTATTATTCAGAGATTGGATACGAGCGGAGGCGAAGGAGTCTGATCAACCAGAGATTAACGAAGAAGATGGCGACAACTACAACGACATTTTATCCAAGGCATGAGTAGCGGCGTGGAACAATTTGATCAAGATATACCAATTCCAACCGAATAACCACAAGAAATTATAAAGAAATTAGAAAAAATATTTTCAAATTGGTAATTTATTTCATTGCAATTTTTAAATTTTTCTATGTCTTTCACTCTTTTGCAATTTTTTTCAACAACAGTACACTACAATGTAATTTTGAATCTTGTATATTTGATATTTCAATGAAATTAATAATATAAAAGGCACAAAAACAGTCTTGGGATGTTTTTTTTACACTATTCTTGTCTTTGTTTAATTATTTAGTTTATAACTTTATACTTTATAGTTTATAGTTTATACTTTATAAATATATTATATATATGAGTATAATACTATAATACTATAATTATAAATTATAATACTATAAGTCTATAATATTATAGTATATGTATATGACATTATGACTATATGACAAGTATATGTTAATGTTACTTTGTTAGTACTTAGTAATTTATTATTTTTAATTTAGTGAAAAAATTTTAAAAAAAAAAAAAAACCCGCCAACCGTCCGTCAGGCCCGACCGTCCCAGGCCGTCAGGCCCGACTACCCAACGGGGCGGGATCGGGACGGGACATGGTATGGTCCCGCCCGACCTCGGGCCCTTCTCGACCACGACCCAGCGAGCCACTCGAGCAGGCCGGTGGGCCGTCGACCATCGCCACTTTGGTCCACACTACTCTTCTCTTTCCAAAAAATAATTGTAAAGTTTTGTATATGGAGAGTTAATTTTTTATTAGATTTAAATATTACTATATCAATATCAATTTATTTGACACTGTTTCTTTTTTAGTAATTCAAAAAAATATATTATTTTTCTATAATAAAAACGATTTAATTTTACAATTTTCTTTTTATAGTTAATGAAATAATTAATAGTCACACAATTGCCTAAGGTTTATTTTAGACCACATATTTTAAAAGTAAACCGTTATATTTTAAACTTTGTGTTAAGTCAAAAGATGTCACATAAATTGGATGGAAGGAGTAAGATATAAATATCAAATAATAGCAAAAAGTATTACTCCATCCGTCCCAATTTATGTGATATAATTTGACTCGGCACGAAATTTAAGAAATAAAATAATATTTTTAAAATCTTGCGATTTAAAACAAGTTATTTTTTTATAGATCATCTCGTTAAACGTAAAAGGTAAATATTAAAATTAAATTGTTAAAAAATAAATAAATTGTAAACATGTATATTATATAAACAATTGTATCTCTATCCATAATTAAAATATTTTCATATATTGTGTAAATATAATTATGGTAAGACTAGGATTCTCTTTTATATACGATTAGGATTCCTATTGTATAAGGATGAACATTGTACTCTATATATATACTTTGATATTAATGAAAGACTCTTCAAAGGAGATTAATATCATCTTACATGGTATCAAGAGCCTAACACAAAACCCTGGAATTTTTCTTTGTGTGAGCCGCCGACCAGCCCCCCCCCCCCACCGGGACAGTTCCGTCGTGGTTCCTCCCCCATATCCTCTCAAAATTCTTGATTTTTCTTCTTCTTTTCTCTCTTCTCTAAATGGATACTCAGGATTACGCTTCTGATTCTGACGCATCTACCTTTGCAAATCTCACCATCACGTCGCCATCCTCTTTTCATCCCGCCATCATTGTTACCAATATCAAGAATTATATTCTCATTCTTCTTGATCAAGAAAACATTCAGTATTCTCCTTGGGTTGAACTGTTCTGTAATCATGTATGTCTCTATAACGTGCTTGACCACATCGACGACACTATTCCGCGCCCTCCGGAGGTTGATGAGTCTACTTGGCGTCGTCTAGACGTCGGCGTCAAACATTGAATTTATGATAGTATTTCTCAGGATCTTCTTCTTACTATCATGAAATCTGGTGCCATAACCTGTGATTTATGGAACCGCTTAGAGGAAATCTTTCAAGATAACAAGCACACTCGTGCAGTGTATTTGGAGGAACAATTTAAAAATACACGCATTGAAAATTTCTCCAACATGACTGAATATTGCAGACAGTTGAAACTACTGGCGGATCAACTCTCCAACGTCGACACGCCTATCTCGGACACTAAGATGGTGTTGCAATTGATTGTAGGTCTTCCCATAGGCGACTATCATACATTAGCCGCCATAATTCAACAGGCAGATCCGCTTCCCAGTTTTAACAAAGCTCGTTCGTAGTTGTTGCTCGAAGAGACTCGCCATGCTAAGCAGGATGAGCACACTCAGAAGGCGTTAGCTGTCGAAACACGCCCTCAAGATCCAATACCGCCAGAAAACTCTCAACCGTAGTAGGGACGCGGCAGAGGAGGCCGTGGTCGTGGTAGGGGTCGCGGACAGCAGAATCAGCAGCAACAACAACAGGACCCACAGATTCAGTTCAGCGCCGCGACGCCCTAACAATACTCGTATAGTGCCTCGGCGCCGCCGCAGTTCCAGCACCATCAGCCCTCGTCCAGCATGACACCAGTTGGGTCAGGCCTTCAGCTGTCTCAACATGAAACAGTCTGACAACAACTGGTACATGGACTCCGGAGCCACTTCTCACCTCACCCGGTCTGCAGGTAATATTCTCAAACTGTTTGGTTTAAAACATTCTCAATTTGTGATAGTTGGTAGTAGCCACCGCATTCCAGTAAAGGATTTTGGTACATCCTACACACCACCTCATCATCCATTCCCCCTTCAAAATACCTTATATGCCCCACATATGATTAAGAATCTAATCTCTATCCGCAAATTCACTCGTAATAACTCTGTCTCCGTTGATTTTGACCCTTATGGTTTCACTGTAAAGAATCTTCATACGGGGACACCTCTTACGATATGCAATAGCACGGGGGATCTCTATCCATTCACTCCCACTTCCGCTGCCAGATCTAGCTCTCCCGTCTCTCTAGCGGCTATTTCTTCTTCCACAAGGCATAATAGTCTTGGTCATCCAGGAGCCCCAGTTTTTAATTTTCTTAGAGGCAATAATTTCATTACTTGTAATGGGAAGCTTGCCCAAAACTGTGTTTCTTGTTCTTTAGACAAACATATTCGTCTTCCGTTTAAGTCATCCACTAGTGTTACTTTTGCACCCTTTGATATTATACATGCCAATATTTGGACATCACATGTTGCTAGTTCTCTCGGTCATAAATACTATCTTATCCTACTAGATGACTTTTCTCACTTTGTTTGGTTACATCCTCTCAGATTTAAATCGAAAGTGTTTGTCAAATTTTTTGAGTTTCGAACATTCATTCAAACACAATTTGAAAAAGGTATAAAATCTTTTCAGTGCGATAATGGTCGTGAATTCAACAACTCTATGTTTCACCGTTTTTGTACTAATAACGACATGGTTTTTTCGCTTCTCCTGCCCCACACCTCCTCACAAAACGATAAAGCTGAAAGAATCATCCGCACCATTAACAATATGATTCACACTCTTTTGATTTATGTCTCCCTACCTCCATCTTTCTGGGTCTATGCTGCTAAAATGTCAGAATACGTTATAAATATTCTCCCAACTAGCACCCTTCACAATATAACCCCTACCGAAATTCTCTATCATTGAGTCCCCTCTTATGATTGTTGACACTCAATTTTAACTCATCTTTTGGACATTTCTTGCAATTTTAAGTGTTTTAGGACACCGCATTTTAATCACCATTTTTTGGCATTTTTGTATATTTTTTACCTAACATTCTATGTTGTTTTATTTTTTGTAAATTGGCATCACATTTTTACTTTTAATTAGGTATTAAACATTTTCAAATTTTATGTTATTATTATTGCGATCATTTTATTTTAATAATTTTGCATCTCGTTAAATAATTAATTGACATCCCGTCTTTACTTTTAATTAGGCATTAAATATTTGTTAAATATTATATTTAATATTATTGCATCAGCATTTGCATTTTAATAATTTTGCATCCTTTTAAATAATTTTTCTTTTAAATAATGAACCCGTTTTGCATTTTTATCAAAATCACCGATCCAGAAACCTGATCTGGATCAATCCAATCAAGGCAAAATCGAGACCCAAAAATGAGGCCCAGTACACCTTACATTTTTTTCCCCCAATACCCAAAACTCTAAACCAAAATACCCTATAAATAAAAAATCTTACCCCCCACTAACCACAACATCAGTAGCAGCCGCACACTCACCTACTACATCCACCCTACCCCTTGATCACGGCGCCGCCGACGGTTCCCTCTAGTGCCGCGGTGCCTACTCCGACGTCTGTTCCTCCTTCTCTGTATCCAACAAATCCCTCCGCCTTGGAACATCATACTATCCCCACTCACCAAATGGAAACTCGTGCAAAGAATTGAATCTTCAAACCGAAAGTCCAATTTAACTTGTCTGCCTAAACCATTTCACCAATTTCCAAGAACCCTATATTGGCCAAATAAGACCCTAATTGGAATGCGGCTATGACTGAGGAAGTCAATGCTTTAACTAAACATCACATATGAGATCAAGTACCTAGATCTGAGGGGGTGAATGTGATTCGTTGTCTGTGGCTATTTCGTCACAAATTCAGAAACAGTGGAGATCTTGAGAGGTATAAGGCAAGACTTGTGGCTAATGACACAAATCAACAGTAGGGCATTGATTGTGGTGAGACATTCAGCTCGGTTGTCAAACCGGCTACCATCCGCACAGTTTTTAGTATTGTCATGGGCAAACGCTGGTTGATCCATCAGTTTGATGTGAAGAATGCATTCTTACACGGGGATCTGAGAGATACAGTCTACATGCATCAGCCACCAGGATTCACTCATCCAGCAGTTCCTCACTACGTGTGCCGTCTCCGTAAGTCTCTATATGGCCTGAAACATGCCCCCCGTGCGTGGTACGATCGTTTTGCCAAGTATATTGTCGCGCACGTTTTTGACCACGGGTTCTGAACGGTATCCGCAACGTTGCTCTTTGGCGCGGTTCCCTGGATGGGGCAATAATGCTGATTTTGAGGAGTCGCCACCTAATTATTTAAGTGAATTAGGACACTTGATTTATTGCAATAAAAATATTAGAATTAATCTTCATTTGATGGTCTGCGAAATTAATGAGATTCTGGATCAGGGTTCTTTATTATCCTAAAGGGAAGGGGTTAGGCATCCTTTAAGATCCGCTAACTTGCGGTTATCCGTTCAAACCTAAGTTAATTATATATTGTCTTTTATTCTACCTATTCTAAGCATTTTTACATAATTTGCAATTAAAATAAAATGCAATACATAATAATAAAACTTAAAATTAAATACGACATAAGATAAAAATCCGGGACATCTTTTAGGCCTTTTTAGGCCTTCTGCACAAGATGATCTCCAGGTACCTGCATAAACAATTAGTAAAAGTGTTAGTAATAGAATAAACAATTTTTAAAATAATAACAAGAATTAATAAGTAAAGCCAAAAATAAATCCGTCTTTGTACAGGGAAGACCTTGGAAATCAGACGAAGATTCCTTCATCGGCCAATATTGCTAGAAACAATAAAATAAATAAAACATTCGGATCCGCGCCAAAACAGTAATAGTTTTAAACATAGAGGGCTCAGATATATAAAAATAAAGTGGGACAGCCTAAACAAGTGCGGCTGTGAGAATTCGCCTTGCCAGCGCATGTTGGTTATCCGGTGTAAGTGGAAGAAATCACCATTGCCCAGAAAGCTTCATTTATTTTATTTTCCGTCTTTGCAACTGTGGAGGCCTCAAAAATCGACAGATAACTTTTTCATTGGCCAAGTGCGCATTATCTGTTCAAAATCGGAAATGCGATTAACATCCTGTCAACCGCTTTAATACCCAATAAAGGGCAAAATCGATCAAAATAAGTCAAAACCTACGTAATAAGAAAGCAGCAATGAGCGACACGCCCAGCAACGACGCCATCAAGATCGCTTCACGCAACGACGCCAAAGATCAATACGCCCAGCAACGGCGTTATCGCGATTATGTCCAGCAACGACATCATCGCGATTGAGCCCACGCAACGACGCCAAAGAAGAACACGCCCGCATAACGACGCCATCGATCGCGGCGCACGCAACGACGCCAAAGATCAATACGCCCGTGCAAATCGGCGATCGCGATTATGTCCGTGCAACGACATCATCGCGATTGAAGTCTACGCAACGACGCCAAAGAAGAACACGCCCAGTAACGACGCCATCAAAGATCGCGTTTCACGCAACGACGCCAAAGATCAATACGCCCGTGCAACAACGTTATCGCGATTATGTCCAGTAACGACATCATCGCGATTGCGCTTCACGCAACGACGCCAAAGAAGAACATCGCCCAGTAACGACGCCATCAACATTGCGCGTCACGCAACGACGCCATCAAGAATACGCCCGTGCAACGACGCGACGCATTATGTCCAGCAACGACATCATCGCGTGCGCTTACGCAACGACGCCAAAGAATACGCCCGTGCAACTACGCCATCGCGATCGCCTACGCAACGACACCATCATCAATACGTCCAGGAAACGACGTTATCAGCATTATGTCCAGGCAACGACATCATCAGCATTGCGTCTACGCAACGACGCCAAAGAACAACACGCCCAGTAACGACGCCATCGCGATTGCGTCTACACAACGACGCCAGCAGCAATATGGCTACGCAACGACGCCAAAGAAGAACACGCCAAGTCCGGAACGACGCCAAAGATGATATGTCTACGCAACGACGCCAGCAGCAACACGCCAAGTCCGAAAACGACGCCATAACGCCAAAGTCCGAAAATGACGCCATCATCAACATATCACATCTACGCAAGGATGATTTCTATACTCTCAAAATTGCATTTCTTATTCATGCTTTATTATTCTGTCTTAGCAGTTATGCACTAATTCTTTTTTGAGCTTTAGCCTACAGGGGCAGTTGCAACAAGGACAACATATCCGCATTCACAATCACAACGCGCCCGTGCAAGGACGTAAATCACAGCATTTGCAGCATCGCATCAACACGACAGACATCACATTTTTGCAAGATAACATTTTCTACTCGCAATTACATTGCTTTTAAAATTATGCATCATCATTTTGCCTTAACAGTTATGCATTAACCGTTTGTTTAAGTCTTAGCATGCAGGAGAAGGAGCGCAGCGTGGATTTTCTCTTACAGCGAACCGGGGCAATTTGTTGGGGGGGCCAACCTTCCCAATGAATGGCATAAGCGGCCTCAAGCGTCGGTCCACTCGTTCCACATCACCATAAAACCCAGCCTCATAAGTCGATAGCAATACACCACAGGTTCAAGCCAGTTATTTTTATTCTTTTTATTTTTTATTTTTTAGCACCACAGCCCAATGTCGTCATAACTCGACACTGGGACAAATTTTGAGTCCGCGTTAGCCCGCCTTGGTGTTTTGACCATGGTAGCCCAGTGTCGCCATAACTCGACACTGGGACAGTTTTGAGTCCGCGCCAGCCTTGTCTTAATCGCCCAACATTTTTGCAATTCTGAGGATCCAGACAAAATTGGCTATGAGTCAACGTCTTTGTCCGAAGATTCTTCCATCACCTCCATACAAAGAGGGACAAGTTGTTGACACCCAATTTTGACCCTCCCGTCCAGTCATTAGCTATAAAATCACATTAATTTTGCAAAATATTTTTTTAATAGAAAATGCAGCGATAAAATATTAATACAGGCATAAGTAAGCGATTTAATAAATGGCACCGCATCTTACGTAGAAGATTAAGCACTTAGAGTCTCGCGCCCGCATTTATTAATTTTAAGCCATGTCATAGTTCTTAAATGATAATAAAATAAATAAATACATAAAACGAATAATTTGCAAAAACAATTTCATAATTATTGTAGCGCCTAAAGTCACATTAAGATAATTTAATCTTAGCTTAAATAATAATAAAATACGCATAATAAATAAGTTTTAATAACAGCATCGCATTATAAGAATTAAACACTAATTAAATAACACGCCCGCATATATAACAATTAGATTAATAAAGCACCTAAATAATTTAATCACAATTTAAAATAACTTGCCACTAATTAAGTACTAATTAAATAACTAATACCTAATTAATTAACTCCTAAATTCTACCCAGCCCACCTATTAATACAGCCAAACCCGCAGCCCAGGCCCTTACCTCTTTAGCCCACGTCGCCCCGGCCCACGTCTTTAGCCCTTTAACATCCGCCCCATTACCAACAGCCCAGAATACCCTCACTTCATCCCCTCCCTCACGTTAAACCTAATGAACGAACCCTAAAACCTAACAACAATCGCCGCACCTCTCCCTCGCATCCCCCCGTCGCCCCAGCCTGGATTCTCGCCGGAGAATCCGGGGTTTCCCTTTACCCACGCACACCTAGCCGATTCCTTACCATAACCAACACCCAAATCTTGCTTCAAAATCAGTAACAAATCGCCCACAAATCTGACCAAGTCGCCTTGTAATATACCCTTACCTTAATCGATTTTACACACGAATCGCACCAAATCAGCACTTAAACCTTACCCAAACTTAGAACCCAAGCGATGGCTATATAAAGCACATGCAAAAGAGAGCACTGTAGAGCAGGGTCAAGGGGGCAATCGTTTTACAGATACGAGCAGAGCAGAGAAAAAAGAGCGAGTAGAGCAGGGTCAAGGGGGCAATCATTTTACAGGTACGAGCAAAGCAGATAAAAAAGAGCGAGCAGGGCAGAGCACAGAAGGCAGAGCTCAGTCGGGAGAAGACACATCATCGATTGGAGACTCCTAGCAGTAGTCAACAACCCAGAGCGGCAGCAGAACATCGGAGAAGGAGCAAGGGTTCAGCACCCAGACCATCAACATCGCACGAATAGGAAGTTCGAAACTCTTTCTTTCAAATTCCAGCCAAGAAACCAGCAAACAAACCTTGCCCTTTATCTCGCATCACAAAACCAAAACTTGAGTGGACCGACGACTTGATACGCTGCCCCGGTTCGCTGTCCGGAGAAGGTAAACCCGAACCCTCTCTCGCATTTCAATTATTTTGTGTAGTTGGGCGTATTTTTGTTGAATATGCTGTGATGTCTGCTGTATAATTAGTTATTAATGTCTCCCTGTTGTTAAAAATTGATTGTTGCCTTAAGGATTGGGTGTTGGACTGGTCGAATGTTTGTTCCAGTTATTCGACCTGTCGGGATGCATACTGCAACTTAGGAATAACACATATAAATTAATCTCGTATGTCCATCATGATGTTCCTAAGCATATAGGCATGAATCTAAGGATAATAAAAAATGAAAACTTTCATGCACATGTCGTTTTAAACCAGAATGCCGATAAATTGACCTGTTGAGTCTCTGTATTTTGTGTTAGTATTTCAGATCTTAGTTAAATAGAATATGTAGCTGATATTTTTTTGAGTGTCTGCCTTATATTATTAGATGAGCTTTAGCATCAATGTCTATAAGAATCAACCCAGCTAATTGCTATTTCGGTATGGTAGCTATCCGCTTGTCTACTCTCAGATACTAAGTTTAAATCAAATTAGGGGAAAAAAGGTGACTTCGATGCTTGTTTTATATTGTCTCAAAAGGGTTATGAACAGCACACTGCTTCAGATATAGTTCTCTTTGGATCGAGTTTTATGTCCTGACTTTGTGTACATCCTGAAACATGCCTTAAAACATCGGAAATTGGCCTGACGAGCAGCAAAGGGGGGATGACCCTATACTTCAAAATGTTACCCTCAAGTGCCATCTATTTCATCTTCTATATTTGTATATCTACTTAGTCGATTATGGATGCCTTGTATGGAGTCTGTTGTGATGTAACCTAGGTATGTTTTGGCCTTTGAATATGTTTCTTATACGCATTTCACATTGGTCTTGCCTTCTGTCCTGCATAAGTCCCTTAGCCCTACTGTCTTCTTTTCTTTTCCTTTTCTTGTATGTTGCTTTAGGCCTTGTTTTGCATTCTCGCCTAATTGTTTGCCTCCAGGGTCCAATGATCATATTAGATTGTTTTCTTTCTTTCCTGTCTGTTGTGTACTGCTATGATTGACCGGAACATTTAAGTTTAAATGGAACCCTACATTGATTTTTGGCAAGTTATTCCCTGAGGTTATTTATTTGACTAAGGGTCCAACTGATCATTTGCTTGGTCCATCAACCTTGCTTATTTTCTAAATACACGTATGCATATCATATCTGGGCCACTTACATTCTGCATACTTCTTGAGACATAATTCTAACTGTGATAGACTGATATCAATTGGGCCCTCCTATTGCCGAAATGAAACAATTATATGTGTTTGAATTTTGTGCCAATGTTGTTTATTATTCGATGTGGTTTAAAGCATTTACTAATCCTTATCTCTCTTTATTTTTTACATGGCACGCACCGGAGCAACAAAGAGTCTCATAGTGAAACTCATCGTGGCAAACGTAAAGGCATGCATATACATCCATCGAGTTCCCTCTTCGGCAATTCCTAGAAAAACAAATAGGACAGGGTCATCCGCTACAATCCCTTACTCTCTTATCGCATCCTTATCTTACTTTATTTGTTATTGTAATTTATAACTTTGTAATTAATAGGAAACCTAGAGCAATTAGCATTTGAACGCATAAGGGGAATGTAATTTATAATTAGGAACGCATTTCTACTTTACGCGTCTTTTACGATTGTTATGCATGTCTAAATTTTACCAAAGTAATCTAAATGATTTAACTTGCATCATAAAACCAACAATTTGTTTCTTATTAAACCCATAATAAATTTTCTCCTAAACTCTCAAAAAATCATCGTAAGCATTTTTCATATAATATTACACGCAGGTTAGGCAAGATTAATTTAGCTAGCAGTACATATAATTAGTCCATAAATAACCTTTGCATGCACACATAATTAGTCCATAAATAACCTTTGCATCATTTATATTTTTTGGGCCTTAGTCTTATAAACTTTTATCAACATGCATTTTTATAAAATATTTTGAAGCATCTTTTACATTCTCAAAACAAGCATTTTAAACATAATAATTACCCTAGGTTTGGCAGGATAACCGCAAGTTAGCGGATCTTAGAGGGTGCCTAACCCCTTCCCTCTAGATTAATAAAGAACCCTTGCCCGGAATCTCATTAAGTTTAGCAGACCATAAAAAATGGAGTTAGTGTTGACTTTAACCTAGTTAACATTTAGGTGTCCTAATTCACCCAATTAATTAGGTGGCGACTCCGCGAACCCTTTTAGCATTCTTTAGCATTTTTGCACTTTTAGCACCTTATCATCTTTTAATATGATGGCACTCTTTAGCATTTTTAACTATTTAGCATTTTATTTTATTTTTCTAACATTTTATTAAGTATGAGTTTATTCAAAATGTCGCGGTCGAAATTGGGCGTGACAGAAATGGCGACTCCGCTGGGGATTTAAGGTTCTTAACCACAACAGACCTAAGGTTATTATTTGACATTACTTTTTGCATTTAATTTTGTGCGCTGTATTTTGTTTTATTTATTTTAATTGCTATATGCTTTACTGCTTTCCTTAAACTGGCATTCCGCTCAAATTTCTTCCACTCTGGAAAATTCACACAATCACACACTGCATGCGAGGTGCGCTTGGTGCATCAGCAAATTTTTTTCTTCAAAACCCAAATTTAGGAGAGTTGGTAATATACGTGGAGTGTCCGGTCTAACCGGTGGCCGCGTAGCCTTCTCACTCGAGTTGTCCGCCTGAACTCAAGGCCTATAAAAGCCAAATCTTAAAAACTTAAGATGAGCTATACCACCCTTATTTTAGGGCATGCATTTAACTTAGGTGGCCTGGCCTCGACATCGACACCACAATTAGGAAGACACCAAACTTGTCGACGGGTTTCTCAACCCAACGACCAACCAGCATATTATGTGTAGCGTGACAATGATAGACAAATCCAAGCCTAATCATGACATGCTGAAATTGGAAAAAGTGCACCGTCATTTGGTCGTCATTTCCAACAAAGGCATTATAGTTGGACGACTTGGACAAATCCATCATGACCTCGCATATGTGACGTTTAGGCCCACCTCTGGCATAAAAGGGTCCCCATGCATATTAGGACTCGCTTGCAATTTATGTGCAACGTGTACTTGCTAAATCTTTTACACTTTTGCAAAATCACGTGCTTTACACTAACGCAGTTTGCTGCATTTTGTCTAGAAAGGATTTATCATCTCCCCCCAAAGGTCGATTTGCATTTGACAAAGTAATGATAGAGCATCAATATTTCACAAGATCAAAGGCACGGTCCAAATGACATGACCGATCTGGCGGCATTTGAGCAGAGCGCCTGAACTCGCTCGTTCCTATAGGCAAAACAGTGGTCTCGTAAAAGAAAAGCAAGATAGATCCGATCGAGCACTCGCCCGCTACTACAAAGAAATGGCAACCTCGCAGATCAAATTAAAAGGCTCAAACCTCACCAGAGCACTCACACGCAAATAACCAAAACAATCAAAACCCTCCAAATTATTACCAGTACCCGCTTACTACATATCCCATTCAGCCAATATACAATGCACCCATATATCCCACACAAAACCGAATGCCTAACATACTCCAGCTAAACACAAACCAAAGGCCATCACAAACCTATTTTCGCAATGCATATGACAACCCTCATGATACCCACACGTGTATACGCCCATCCAAAAGCCCGCCCACTAAAAATCTTCACACTCGCCTAAATGCCACGTAAAGGCCAGCCAAAGTATACACCCATTTAGCCGAGCCTTTGTCGCAGTTGTACGAGAGGTTGAGGTTTGCAGGGATACTCCAGCCAATTCCAAAGAATGTGCCCAATCCCAAGTCCAAAGCTCATGATGGGAACAAAAGTCAGGCATACCATTCTCGGAGCCATCTGACACGCCACGGGAAGGTGTTATACACTCGAGACAAAGTAAGGGAGCTGATCACGAGGAGTCATTCAGCGAGGAGGCCTACCCCAACGAGTACAATGAACCCCAAAGGAAGAGAGGTGTTCTCGGCCGTAACCCGCTCCGCTCGACCACTATTTATCCAAGCAGGCACCACGCAGAAGCCAAAAGAAGGAGATACTGATAGCAGAGCACGAAGACCTACCACCATGATGCAGAGTGGCGTGTATTGGTTGATTTGCACTTTGTTTTGGTCCGCATAGAGCCCGGATAAGAAAA
The DNA here is from genome assembly GCA_029844215.1 of Przewalskia tangutica. NCBI lineage: Eukaryota > Viridiplantae > Streptophyta > Magnoliopsida > Solanales > Solanaceae > Przewalskia > Przewalskia tangutica. The sequence goes on from CM056734.1 coordinate 11,831,653, forward strand.
TCAATTTAGTTTAGCTGAATAATTTAAGACTCATATTTAAGCTTTAATAATGTTTCGCTTAAGTTTTGCTTATGATCGAACTACGTTAGACTGATTCCTCGGATACGTAGCGCCATATCGCTTGGCCCCACCTTTAGAAAATCCCAATTTCTCTTTTGCACCATTGGAACTACGTTCGACCTGATTCCCTTGGCGGATACGTAGGCGGCCATATCGGCATCGGTCCCACCTTTAGAATTTTACCCAATATTCGCCAGAATGAACTACGCCATGACCGATTTCACGGGATACGAGCGCCTAAATCGGCTTCGGTCACACCATTAGGAAGCTTTCCCTTCGTCTGAAAATAACGAGAATATACACAACAAGCAACTCCATTGAGACCCACTTTAGGTCAAACGCCTTTGATATTCAAAATCGACAAGGTAGAAACTGCATGCGGTTGCAGTCCAAACAAAGCCAGTGCACATGATGTCAAAGAACAAGCGCGCGGTCAACGCGACCGACTTCCCAAACTCACAAATTTCCTTTGAGCGCAGGTCTTTTCATATTAACACAAGCAGAAAGTGCAATAGCCAAAGCAGAAAATACGGCAAAAAGTTTCTTCGCAGAAGCAGAAGCAGAGGCAGAGGATATGACAACAATCCAAAATTCAAAGTCCGTGATCGTGGCAGCAGGCGTAAAAGGCATCGATAATCAACACTCAATTCCGCAACAACGCTAGCGATCACCTGCATAAAGTCAAATTTGCAACCAACGATCGCACTCCAACAAAGGCATCATGGCAATTCGTTAGTCGCAGATTTAGCATGTCCGCAAGGACAACATCTCGCATTCATCCGCGACGTGACGACATCTCTACCCATAAAATTGCACTTCTCATATGTATTTATCATTTCGCTTAAACGGTATACACTAACGCTTGCTCGCTTAGCTTGCGCGAGCATTTATTCTACAGAGCAGCAGAATACGCCCGTGCAACGACGCCAAGATCAACACGCCCAAGCAACGACGCGATCAAGATCGCTCACGCAACGACGCCAAAGAAGAACACGCCCGCATAACGACGCGATCAACATTATGTTCACGCAACGACGCCAAAGAAGAACATCGCCCGCATAACGACGTGATCGCGATCGCCTACGCAACGACGCCAAAGATCAATACGCCCGTGCAACGACGTTAGCAAAGAACACGCCCGCATAACGACGTGATCAACATTATGTTCACGCAACGACGCCAAGAAGAACATCGCCCGTGCAACGACGTTATCGCGACAAGAAGTCCGAAACGACGCCATCGCGAATACGCCCAGTAACGACATCATCAAGATCGCTGCACGCAACGACGCCAAAGATCAATACGCCCGTGCAATGACGCGATCGCGATTATGTCCAGTAACGACATCATCGCGATTGGCTCACGCAACGACGCCAAAGAAGAACACGCCCAGTAACGACGCCATCAAGATCGCCTACGCAACGACGCCAAAGATCAATACGCCCAGTAACGACGTTATCAACATTATGTCCAGTAACGACATCATCGCGATTGCTTCACGCAACGACGCCAAGAAGAATATCGCCCAGCAACGACGCCATCAACATTGCGGCTCACGCAACGACGCCATCAAGAATACGCCAGTGCAACGACGCGACGATTATGTCCAGCAACGACATCATCGCGATTGCGCCCACGCAACGACGCCAACAAAGAATACGCCCGTGCAACTACGCCATCGCGATCGCCTACGCAACAACACCATCATCAATACGTCCAGGAAACGACGCATCGCGATTATGTCCAGTAACGACATCATCGCGATTGCGCCTACGCAACGACGCCAAAGAACAACACGCCCAGTAACGACGCCATCAAGATTAAGGCCTACACAACGACGCCAGCAGCAATATGGCTACGCAACGACGCCAGCAGCAACACGCCAAGTCCGAAAACGACGCCAGCAGCGATATGTCTACGCAACGACGCCAGCAGCAACACGCCAAGTCCGAAAACGACGCCATAACGCCAAAGTACGAAAATGACGCCATCATCAACATATCACATCTACGCAAGAATGATTTCTATACTCTCAAAATTGTATTTCTGATTCATGCTTTATTATTCTGTCTTAGCAGTTATGCACTAATTCTTTCTTGAGCTTTAGCCTACAGGGGCAGTTGCAGCAAGGACAACATATCCGCATTCACAATCACAACGCGCCCGTGCAAGGACGTAAATCACATCATTTGCAGCATCACATCAACACGACAGACATCACATTTTTGCAAGATAACATTTTCTACTCGCAATTACATTGCTTTTAAAATTATGCATCATCATTTTGCCTTAACAGTTATGCATTAACCGTTTGTTTAAGTCTTAGCATGCAGGAGCAGGAGCGCAACGTGGATTTTCTCTACAAATAACCGACAATTTATCGGGCCAACCTTCCCAATGAACGGCGTGTTTACTGCGCTTGGCCCACTCGCTCCACATCAAAGATAAAATCCAAATTTCATAAGTCGATAGCAGTACACCCCAGGTTCAAGCCAGTTATTTTTATTCTTTTATTTTTATTTTTTAGCACCACAGCCCAGTGTCGTCATAACTCGACACTGGGACAAATTTTGAGTCCGCGTTAGTCCGCCTTGGTGTTTTGACCATGGTAGCCCAGTGTCGCCATAACTCGACACTAGGACAGTTTTGAGTCCGCGCCAGCCTTGTCTTAATCGCCCAACATTTTTGCAATTCTGAGGATCCAGACAAAATTGGCTATGAGTCAACGTCTTTGTCCGAAGATTCTTCCATCACCTCCATACAAAGAGGGACAAGTTGTTGACACCCAATTTTGACCCTCCCGTCCAGTCATTGTCTATAAAATCACATTAATTTTGCAAAATATTTTTTTAATAGAAAATGCAGCGATAAAACATTAATACAGGCATAAGTAAGCGATTTAATAAATGGCACCGCATCTTACGTAGAAGATTAAGCACTTAGAGTCTCGCGCCCGCATTTATTAATTTTAAGTCATGTCATAGTTCTTAAATGATAATAAAATAAATAAATACATAAAACGAATAATTTGCAAAAACAATTTCATAATTATCAGAATACTTAAAGTCACATTAAGATAATTTAATCTTAGCTTAAATAATAATAAAATACGCATAATAAATAAGTTTTAATAACAGCATCGCATTATAAGAATTAAACACTAATTAAATAACACGCCCGCATTTATAACAATTAGATTAATAAAGCACCTAAATAATTTAATCACAATTTAAAATAACTTGCCACTAATTAAGTACTAATTAAATAACTAATACCTAATTAATTAACTCCTAAATTCTACCCAGGCCACCTATTAATACAACCAAACCCGCAGCCCAGGCCCTTACCTCTTTAGCCCACGTCGCCCTGGCCCAAACCCGTCGCCCCGGCCCGCGTCTTTAGCCCTTTAACATCCGCCCCATTACCAACAGCCCAGAATACCCTCACTTCATCCCCTCCCTCACGTTAAACCTAATGAACGAACCCTAAAACCTAACAGCAATCGCCGCACCTCTACCTCGCATCGCCCCGTCGCCCCAGCCTGGATTCTCGCCGGAGAATCCGGGGTTTCCCTTTACCCACGCACACCTAGCCGATTCCTTACCATAACCAGCACCCAAATCTTGCTTCAAAATCAGTAACAAATCGCCCACAAATCTGACCAAGTCGCCTTGTAATATACCCTTACCTTAATCGATTTTACACACGAATCGCACCAAATCAGCACTTAAACCTTACCCAAACTTAGAACCCAAGCGATGGCTATATAAAGCACATACAAAAGAGAGCACGGTAGAGCAGGGTCAAGGGGGCAATCGTTTTACAGATACGAGCAGAGCAGAGAAAAAAGAGCGAGTAGAGCAGGGTCAAGGGGGCAATCATTTTACAGATATGAGCAGAGCAGAGAAAAAAGAGCGAGTAGAGCAGGGTCAAGGGGGAAATCGTTTTACAGATGCGAGCAGAGCAGGGAAAAAAGAGCGAGCAGGGCAGAGCACAGAAGGCAGATCTCAGTCGGGAGAAGACACAACATCGATTGGAGACTCCTAGCAGTAGTCAACAACCCAGAGCGGCAGCAGAACATCGGAGAAGGAGCAAGGGTTCAGCACCCAGACCATCAGCATCGCACGAATAGGAAGTTCGAAACTCTTTCTTTCAAATTCCAGCCAAGAAACCAGCAAACAAACCTTGCCCTTTATCTCACATCGCAAAACCAAAACTCGAGTGGACCGACGACTTGATACGCTGCCTGTCACGTCCGAGAAGGTAAACCCGAACCCTCTCTCGCATTTCAATTATTTTGTGTAGTTGGGCGTATTTTTGTTGAATATGTTGTGGTGTCTGCTATATAATTAGTTATTAATGTCTCCCTGTTGTTAAAAATTGATTATTGCCTTAAGGATTGGGTGTTGGACTGGTCGAATGTTTGTTCCAGTTATTCGACCTGTCGGGATGCATACTGCAACTTAGGAATAACACATATAAATTAATCTCGTATGTCCATCATGATGTTCCTAAGCATATAGGCATGAATCTAAGGATAATAAAAAATGAAAACTTTCATGCACATGTCGTTTTAAACCAGAATGCCGATAAATTGCCCGCTGAGTCTCTCAGATTTTGTGTTAGTATTTCAGATCTTAGTTAAATAGAATATGTAGCTGATATTTTTTTGAGTGTCTGCCTTATATTATTAGATGAGCTTTAGCATCAATGTCTATAAGAATCAACCCAGCTAATTGCTATTTCGGTATGGTAGCTATCCGCTTGTCTACTCTCAGATACTAAGTTTAAATCAAATTAGGGGAAAAAAGATGACTGAGAGTTGAATATAGGTCACACTGAGCATGAGTAGTATGAAGAAAAGTCGATGCTTGTTTTCTATTGTCTCAAAAGGGTTATGAAAGACACCGCTCAGATATAGTTCTCTTTGGATCGAGTTTTATGTCCTGACTTTGTGTACATCCTGAAACATGTCTTAAAACATCGGAAATTGGCCTGACGAGCAGCAAAGGGGGGATGACCCTATACTTCAAAATGTTACCCTCAAGTGCCATCTATTTCATCTTCTATATTTGTATATCTACTTAGTCGATTATGGATGCCTTGTATGGAGTCTGTTGTGATGTAACCTAGGTATGTTTTGGCCTTTGAATATGTTCCTTATACTCATTTCACATTGGTCTTGCCTTCTGTCCTGCATAAGTCCCTTAGCCCTACTGTCTTTTTTTCTTTTCATTTTCTTGTATGTTGCTTTAGGCCTTGTTTTGCATTCTCGCCTAATTGTTTGCCTTCAGGGTCCAATGACCATATTAGATTGTTTTCTTTCTTTCCTGTATGTTGTGTATTGCTATGATTGACCGGAACATTTAAGTTTAAATGGAACCCTACATTGATTTTTGGCAAGTTATTCCCTGAGGTTATTTATTTGACTAAGGGTCCAACTGATCATTTGCTTGGTCCATCAGCCTTGCTTATTTTCTAAATACACATATGCATATCATATCTGGGCCACTTACATTCTGCATACTTCTTGAGACATAATTCTAACTGTGATAGACTGATATCAATTGGGCCCTCCTATTGCCGAAATGAAACAATTATATGTGTTTGAATTTTGTGCCAATGTTGTTTATTATTCGATGTGGTTTAAAGCATTTACTAATCCTTATCTCTCTTTATTTTTTACATGGCACGCACCGGAGCAACAAAGAGTCTCATAGTGAAACTCATCGTGGCAAACGAAGGCACGCATATACATCCATCGAGTTCCTCTTCGCAATTCCTAGAAAACAACAGACAGTGGTCATCCGCTTCAATCCCTTACTCTCTTATCGCATCCTTATCTTACTTTATTTGTTATTGTAATTTATAACTTTGTAATTAATAGGAAACCAAGAGCAATTAGCATTTGAACGCATAAGGGGAAGGTAATTTATAATTAGGAACGCATTTCTACTTTACGCGTCTTTTACGATTGTTATGCATGTCTAAATTTTACCAAAGTAATCTAAATGATTTAACTTGCATCATAAAACCAACAGTTTGTTTCTTATTAAACCCATAATAAATTTCCTCCTAAACTCTCAAAAAATCATCTTAAGCATTTTTCATATAATATTACACGCAGGTTAGGCAAGATTAATTTAGCTAGCAGTACATATAATTAGTCCATAAATAACCTTTGCATGCACACATAATTAGTCCATAAATAACCTTTGCATCATTTATATTTTTTGGGCCTTAGTCTTATAAACTTTTATCAACATGCATTTTTATAAAATATTTTGAAGCATCTTTTACATTCTCAAAACAAGCATTTTAAACATAATAATTACCCTAGGTTTGGCAGGATAACCGCAAGTTAGCGGATCTTAGAGGGTTCCTAACCCCCTCCCTCTAGATTAATAAAGAACCCTTGCCCGGAATCTCATTAAGTTTAGCAGACCATAAAAAATGGAGTTAGTGTTGACTTTAACCTAGTTGACATTTAGGCGTCCTAATTCACCCAATTAATTAGGTGGCGACTCCGCGAACCCTTTTAGCATTCTTTAGCATTTTTGCACTTTTAGCACCTTAGCATCTTTTAATATGCTGGCACTCTTTAGCATTTTTAACTATTTAGCATTTTATTTTATTTTTCTAACATTTTATTAAGCAGGAGTTTATTCAAAATGTCGCGGTCGAAATTGGGCGTGACAACCACTGAAAAATAAAGCAGAGCCAAGGTCGCCGGAGTTTTCAAACTCCGGCAAGAACCATAAAACAGTTAAACAAATCAGTCCAACAACACAAAAGCAAACCGACGAACATCGCCGGAGTTTTGCAAACTCCGGCCAAATACCAAAACTCCAGAAATCAGCCCAACAATCAAAATATACAACAGTTATATATAAAATACAAAGTAATGGAGGTCGCCGGAGTTTAAAGACTCCGACCAGTTATCCGAAAAAAGGAGAAATCAGTCCACAACCAACAACATACCAAACAAGATATAAACCGAACAAACGGCGAGATGGGCGGCGTCGCTTCCACGGCTAAATGCCGGAGCGACGCCACCCCAGTGGTGGGTTCACCGGCGACTGGGTGTGGAAAAGCAGTAGTTCGCCGACAGGCAGTGGAAGGGTAGGGGATCGATGGGTCACTGGTTCAGTTCGCCGGAGCTTGAAACTCCGCTATCGGGTCGCCAGCCGGCAGTGTCGTGGTGGTGGGTGGCGCCAGAGTCGACGAGGGAGGCAGGAGAGGCGACGGATCGGCGGATAGAGGTGAGGAGAGAGGCAGAGAGGGTGATGGAGAGGGCAGAGAGAGAGGGTGATGGGTGCAACAGCTGTGATGTTGTAGGGCTGATGATAGGGGCGACTGAAGAGGGAGTAGGCGGTTGGGGGTGATTTTTTTATAGGGGTGTGAGCTGTGAGGGTGTGTTGGACGGCTGGGTTGGTTAGTTTGGGGTATGGTTTTTATTTATAGGGTAGATATTTAGGTTTAGGGTTTGGTATTTTGGGGGGGGGGGGGGGGGAAATTAAAATTGGTATTTAATTTTTAGATGGGATAATAAAAGAGTGTTGAAAAAAATAAAAAATAAAAAGGGTGTTGGATTGGACTGATCCGAATTAAGCCTCGAATTGGACTGGTTTGACAAAATGCAAAACAGATTAATTATTTAAAAGAAAATTATTTAAAGGTACAAAATTATCAAAATAAAAATGCCGACGCTATAATAATAAAATGTAATATTTAAGAAATGTTTAATGTCTAATTAAAAGTAAAAACGCGGTGCCAATTGATTATTTAAAGTGATGCAAACATTATTGAAGTAAAACGATGGTGTAATAATAATAGAAACATAATATTAACAAAGACATCATGCTTAATTTAAAATAAAAAGATGCAATGTCATTTTGCGAAGAAATAAACATAGACTATTATGTAAAAAATGTAAAAAAAAATGATGATTAAAATGCGGTGTCCTAAAATGCTTAAAATTGCAAGAAATGACTAAAAGATTGGTCAAAATTGGGTGTCAACATATATCTTGCAGATTGAGTTTGTATGCAGCAAGAGTAATACATCATTTTTCATTTTTCATTTTTCATCGAGGTAGTAGCACTGCTTATTTATTAATTTACGTGGATGATATTGTTCTTATTGTCTCCTCCGACAGAATGAAAAATGAGATTATTGTCTTGCTTAAATCCGAATTTGCAATGACTGATTTGGGGAAGCTGAGTTATTTTTTGGGGATATCAGTGACCAGGTCTTTCAATCATATGTTCTTGTGTCAGCATAAGTATGCAGAAGAGATTGTGTACAGGGCTAAGATGGCAAACTGCAAAGAGGTTCCTACTCCATTTGATTCTAAATCTAAGCTCAGTGTTATGGATGATGCTTCAGTCTCTGATCCTACTCTGTATAGGAGTCTTGCAGGTGCACTTCAGTATCTCACCTTCACCAGACCAGATATAGCTTATGATGTTTAGCAGATGTGCTTATTCATGCATGCCCCGAGGGAGTCTCATTTCATTGTTCTTAAGCGTATCATTCGATACATTAAGGACACTCTTGATTATGGTTTGCACCTATACCCCTCTACTCCAAACAGGGTGCTTTCATATACGGATGCAGATTGGGCAGGGTGTCCGGACACGCGACGCTCCACCTCCGGCTTTTGTGTTTTTTAGGGGATAATCTGATTTCTTGGTCTGCCAAACGACATGCTACCCTATCTCGCTCCAAGGTCCGAAATTTGATCTGAGCGTTGCAAATGTAGTAGCTGAGATTTGTTGGCTCTGAAATTTACTGTTAGAACTTCAGTGTCATTTGCGTCAGACATCAATTGTGTACAGTGATAACATCTCTCCCATCTATTTGTCTCATAATCCGGTTCAACATTAGCGAACCAAGCACATTGAGATAGACCTACACTTTGTTCGTGAGAAAGTTGCACTAGGCCATGTCAGAGTGTTACATGTTCCATCATCCTATCAGTATGCAGATATATTACCAAAGGACTTCCCAGACAGTTATTTCTTGACTTCAGATCCAGTCTCAGCGTCCGGCCTCCCGCTCCGACTGAGGTGGTGTGTAAACATGTATATAGAAACAATTGTATCCCTATCCATAATTAAAATATTTTCATATATTGTGTAAATATAATTATGGTAAGACTATGATTCCGCTTTTATATATATTTAGGATTTCTATTGTATAATGGATGAACATTATACTCTATAAAGTATATTAAAGACTCTCCAAGGAGATTAATATCATCTTACATAAATATATCATTTTTCTTTACACGAACTAAAAGAAAAAATATATCAAATAAATTGGTACAGAGAGAGTATAAGTTAATTATTTTTCACGTAAATATAATAAAAATATAATATTTTTTAAAATATCAAATAATTTATATAAATTAACTCTTGAAATGCGAAATCTGATGAATACACAAAGCCAAATAGTTTTTAGACAAAAACCATCTTCGATCACACAGGTCATATATACAAGTAACAATCATCTTCAACGTACAGCTGATCAGAAATCTCGTATGTCGTGGGCGTAACGTCAGTCTTCTTCATCTGATCTGGCTAGGAGTACTAGTGTACTACTTATTCTTCGGAATCTAATAAATTGTCACTACTTGTACTCGGAGCCATAGTGCTAGGTACGGGATTAGTAAATAATTTTGGCTCAAATTTTATATTTAAATTAAAAAAAATATTAAATATATATAAGATCAAACAATAAGAATTGTAATCTAAAATTTATAAACTAAATCTTTTTGCAGCGTTTATACTAGTCCTACTACTTCAGTATTCTTTCTTTTTAGCTCGTGGCGCATTACGTGCATGAAAATACTGGTCTGGTCACCCATATATGACGACGACTCGAGTCTTCAGCCCTTGACCAGCCCAGCGCTCCCCCTCCCTTCCTTTAGCATCCTTCAATATTTGGTATTCACATTCAAGTCCACACCGTTCGATTCTAAATCAAAGCTTAGTGTTGTGGATGGTAATCCAGTGTCCGATCTCACACTCTACAGGAGTCTTGCAGGTGCACTACAGTAACTTACTTTCATGATATTGCTTATGTTATTCAGCATGTATGTTTATTCATGAATGCTCCCAGGGAGCATCATTTTACTGCCCTTAAGCGTATCATTCGATATGTTAAGAACACATTTGATTATGGATTGCATCTATACCCTCAGCACCGACAAGGTTGTTATCATATACAAATGCTGATTGGGAAAGTTGTCCGGACACGCGATACTCCACCTCCAACTACTGGTTCTTAGGGGATAATCTAATTTCTTGGTCTGTCAAGAGGCAAACCACTTTATCCCGTTCTAGTGCAGAAGCCGAGTATAGATGCGTTGCTAATGTTGTTGGGAGATCTGTTGGCTCCTAAACCTTATTTTGGAGCTTTAGTGTCTGTTGCGTAATACGTCTTTGGTTTATTGTGATTACATATCCGTCATCTATCTATCTCATAATCCGGGTCAACACTAGCGAACCAAACATATTGTGATGGACATCTACTTTGTTCGTGAGAAAATTGCTTTGGGTCATGTCAGAGTATTACATGTGCTTTCCTCTTATCAATATATTCACAAAGGATCTTCCTAGACTTCAGATCCAGTCTTAACGTCCGACTTCCTATCGCTCAGACTGAGAGGGTGTATTAGCACTTATACATATGTATATTTACCATATTTTGTATTGTATAATTATGGTAGAATTAAAATCCTTGTTATAAAAGAATTCAACATTATATATATATATATATATATATATATATATATTTTATATTAATAAAAAAAAATCACAAAGAAGATTAATACAATTGTACGCCCTTTCTTTTTAGCTCGTGGCCCATTACGTGCATGAAAACACTGGTCTGGTCACCCATATATGACGATGACTTGAGTCTTCAGTCCTTCACCAGCCCAGCGCTCCCCCTCCCTTCCTTTAGCATCCTTCAATATTTGGTATTCACATTCAAGTAGGAAGCATCACTTGTATACGACTAGAAACTTAAATTAAAAAAAGAAGAGAAAAACCCAAATTGAAAAACATAAAGGATAATACTATAATTAAGTTGTTGTAGAAGATAAAAATAACCTCAAATCCCAGACAAAACAAGTTCTTGACGATTTAATTCCACAACTAGCCAACCATGAGAAGTTAATGAAATTACACTCGATCGATATCCATTTCGCATAACATACACGTTGACGATTAGAAAGTCCAAAGGATGGCCAATAGTGACTCTTACCAGACATATATAATCATGAGAATTAATGCTAATTAAGCAAAGAATGTAACCGAAATATACAAAACGTACAAGTCATTCAACAAGCAAAGTTAGAATACAATAGCTCATATTTTTATAGTTTCTCAAAATTAAAGACAACTACATTTAACAAGCATGGTGCATAACCTTTTTTTTATTGTTATCCTATCTAAGCCCTAATATAGCATCAAAACACTTCTTCTCATATTGCATGTTGCATCACATATTTAACACAACAATACACAGCCATTAAGTGATCATGATACAACTTCAAAATGAAACAGGCTGAACCTAGCTAGAACAACATAGTTTAATTTACACACTAATTAAGCACTATATATTTAGTTATAGGCTCTAGACACAACTGTAGCAACGGCGCAAATTAAAACTACTTCTTCCCAAATCCAAGCTTGAGATCAAGCTCCACAGTAACACTAACCTCTTTATTTAATTCATTTACATTATGACTAGTACTGCCGGAGCTGAAAAGATGTGCAGCTGAAGTTACCACTGAGCACTTCCTTTTATTAGCACAAACACTATTCTTCTTTTTCTTTTTCACTTGATCATAGGAATTAGACGATGATGTTGTTGTTGATGTTGGTGAATCAGTCAAAGGCAAAGGTACAATTGGAGGAATTTGGAAGTTGGTTCGCGCCTTTGAACCTCTCAACCACCTTGCAGCCGCGTCATATGCACGCGCCGCCTCCTCGGGGGTGTCGAATGTTCCTAGCCAGTGGCGGCACCGCCCTATACGGTCGCGTATCTCCGCCGACCACCTCCCCCACGGCCTCTTTCTCACACCCCTATAACTCCTTTCTGATGGAACAATATTATTTCCCCCCCAATATTTTTTCTTTTCTGCAGGACACGTGCGCTTAATAATCGAAACCGCACGTGTCTCAGAATTTTGATCATCATTATTATTGCCGAAAAGAACATGTTCTCCAACTACAGCTGCAATCCCGTCAAGAACAGGAGATTTTTCGTTCTCTTTTGTTGAAACAGAGAAATCCCAAAGTGGGTCAACAAAATTTGTGGAGTCAATGCATATATTATGGGGTAATTGGTGCATTAGATGATTAATTGATTCATTTGGGTAATGGAAATTTGTGGAGTCAGCTTTTTGAAGCATTCCAGTATGGGAATTATACATTGTATTGTTCTAAAGATGGAAGGTGCAGAAGAAAGACAAAAAGATGTTCTTGGATTGTGATTATGATGAACACGGAGACGGAGTTCCAACAATTTATAATCTTATTTGGAAATTGATAAATTATTAGGGTGTGTAGGATTTTATAGACATGGTTGTCAAATACGATAAGACAACAATCCATCATGTTGCTAGGGAGGGATATACTCTTATTAAAGGACTAAACTACCCATTCGAGCTCACGGGTTACTCGACCAATTTTGTATTTGCATCGTATAACATTTTTTGGAGGTGAAAGCATTTTCTATAGAATTTTTTAATTATGTAAACTCGAATTCAAGATCTTTTATCAAAATTGGAGAGATTTATCTATTTCACCCTAATTTCTAGTATCATTTCATGTGTTGATATTTTATCAGATATATTTTAAGTGTTTTAAAAAAACTTACGAAACTTATAGTGTAAAATAAATTATTAATATTTACGTAATTATAAAATATTTTATTTTTCAATTTATATGTCATACTTTACTTTTTTAATTTATCTAAAAAAGATAATCACACTTTCTAATGTGATAAGGTAGGGGTAAGGTTGCCGCTTTACAGACTACACTTATGATATTAGATTAGGCATGTTGTTATTAAAAATATTTAATTTTTATTTAAAAATAAATAAATTTAAAAAAATCATTTTACTCTTTATTTATAATCACACAACTTGTTTCAGAGCAAAATTTTCAAAATAATTTCTTTCTTTTTAGATCTCCTATCAAATACTATAATTAAATTAAATTAAATTAAAATTGAGAGATTATCTTAATAATGATAAATAAGAAATTTAAAATAAAATTATATCTAAATATAAAATGTATTATTTAAAAAATGTAAAAAAAAGTGACATAAATTTTAAAAAAAACAACTCGCTAGGAAATCTCAAGCAGGGATTTAAATGTCTTTGTGTAAAAAGTGACTGATACGAAATAATCCGATAGAGAAAATAACAAAATGAATCTACTAATTAATGGAATAAATGATCTCAAGAATATAATGGGAGGGGCGTAACAAGAGCCGTCTGATTACTGTAATATAGGCGTCACAGTGGCGTCAAGTAGAAAAGATAGTTTGACTGCATCTGCATGGGGTTTGCCATGATTGCCCCCTTTAACCAGAGGAAGATTTGGGTGTATGACAGGTGCATTATTGTAACCGTGTGGTGACAATAAATGAACCATCATATAGAAAGATGCACACCCACCTACTGATGAACAGAGTAACATAAAACCAAGTGTGTGGTTAATCAGATGCAAGAAGATATTAAAGATTATGTGCTATCAGTTATTCGTTCTCAAACTCTGGTTATTAGAGCATATTTCGTAATTTACTGATAGTAATATTGAAGGATCGATACTACTACTTTCAGAATTAGTCTGGTGCAAGTCGGAATCTAGATATAAAATAAAATAATATAAAATATATTAAAGATTTGATAAATGGATCGATAAGTAACGTGCATGGGCAAATGAAGGTCACTGTGATCATCACATCAATCAAGAAACTGGTTATGGTGGTACTACATTAGATAAATAGTGGGAGAAAGTGGGAAGTATTATATTTTAGGACGTGTTCAAATGACAATAATGTTGAAATCTTTTGGAGTGCAGTAAAAGGGACCTTTATTAATTTGATCGATGCCTATCTAGTATCTACTATTGCTAGTGTCTTCTGCATGCAGTACCGTGTGTTGATGTGCTTGCTGCACCTTTCTTCCTTCCTTCCATGGTTCTGTGTTGATGTGCTTGCTGCACCTTTCTTCCTTCCTTCCATGGTTCCGTTTGCTAGCTGGTTTAAAGGTTAGTTATGTCGGTATTAAATTATGTATAAATAATATTTTTTTATTTTAAAAAGATTGATATTTTTTAATTTTAAATGTTAAATTTTTTAATTTTGATCGTGTGTTAAAATTTAGATTTTTAAATTTTTTAAAATAAAATTTATATATTTAAAAATTACATAAATAGTACATAAGTCACCATAATTAATAGTTTAAAATATTTAAAAGATATTTGAAAAAATTAGGATTGAACATATTTGAATCTCGAAAAACGAAAAATGACAATCTTTTTTAAACGGAGAGAGTAAGTATTATATTTGGTAGCTGGTTAGAAGATAAACTATTCATATATAAATTAATATGGACTTTTATTTGCAATTTAGAAATCCGCAAAGCTAATACATGTATGGGTTATGATGAAATATCTTTATATTAAATTATGCAGGATAGAATGTGAAATAATTAATACATGAATATTTAAGCATTGCATAACTAATTTTTACATAAAATAATATATAAATTTCCTCATAACTAATCTCGGTATTACTAATACATGCATAACTCTAACTAGTTACAAAACATTCCTAAATATTTAATTCTTTTTAGGACAAAAAGAGTGTTCCTTTTTTTCTTCTTAACGATTTTTTTGAAAGATTAATTTTGATGAGTTTAAGACATCCTAGAGAAAACGAGAACTATTGAACTTATGGTTGAGAGTGGTGAATTTGACATGACTTTATAAAGGAATGGATTAAGTTATTTTATAAATTGATAATGTAAATTTTTCTTATTAGTTAATTCTAACTTGTGATAGCATGTTACATGCATATCATTTTTATCAGATTATTATTAATATTTAGCAGAAAAACATTTATAATTACTTAATCACTGACCTAATTATGCATTTTTTTACACCGTAAATCTTTCTTTTCCTTTTCACTTCTTTGTCGAGGCCATGCAAAGAAAGCAACAACAAAAACAATTCACATGTTCACTTGTTATAGTTGAAAGTCTCTTTGTTGCTGAATGGAATATGGCCAGTTTGGGGCATACTTCGAGGAAGTGTTGGGTGGGGTTTGTTTTCTACGTTATAATTTAGGAAACATTCGCGAGGAACAAAAGAGAATGTCGGTCTATAACTCTCTAAACAATATCACAGCTGAGACATAGATATATAGACTTCTTTCTTTATATTTTTTTTTTCAAAAATTAAATAAGAAAAAGATATGAGTCAATGTAGTGTTTCTGTAATTAAAAGTACACGCACTCTTATTACCAAGAGACAGAGTCTTGTTTTATGTTTTGGAAAACACAGTAAAGGAAATCCCCAAAAGAAGGGGACAAAGTAACACCTAAAAGTGTGCTATATATTATGATACTCTCAATTAATTTATTATTACTATGATCGATGTCTCTGTGGACTCTGCTTGTTTCGATGTGTCAGTACTCACTATGGAATGGATTCACTCTTATTTCGCAAGTTTCATGCATTGGAAAAGTAATTCACTCTCTTTTTGTATCTTCTTCATTTTTGTCACTTTTGCCTCCTCATGCTTTTCCTTTAATTTTTATAGAAAAAATATACTCCTATCCTATAATGGGTTGCGTATTTTAAGGAATCACATTTTTCGTAGTCAAACCAATAGGGGAAATAACTTAGTAGGCCTTTGGTCATACAAATAAAAACAAAATTCATTTTCTATTAAACTTTTTGAAATTAGAGTTATCCGAATTTTTGCAAATAATATTTAATTATTATAATATATATATTTTTAAATATAAAATATAATTTACACTCTCAAAATAAATTTCAAACAAAATGAAAAATTCTCATGGCTAAACGGGGCCTTTAATTTGTGAACTATAGTTTGTGTTTTCGAGTTGTCCAAAACTTCCTTAACCGTTTGATAATAACTTTGAAAACTTTTTTAAGAAAAAAAGTTGTGTTAATAGTTTGTGTAAGATATTGGAATAATTTTTCATAGGGATTTCTTTCATTAATCACAATATATATAGTTGTACAAAGGTGATTCCTAATACAATAAGAATCATTTGTTACCTTAAATACATGATACTAATAAATACAATATATACTGTGAATATTTAAAGAATATTCGCTAATACTCCCCCTCAGACGGAGCGGGAGGAGGTCGAACGCTCAGGCTGAATCTGAAGTCTGTGAACAGCTATCTGGTAGTCCCTTGGTGAAAATATTTGCATACTGATATGAGGAGGGTACATGTAGTATTTTCACTAAACCACGTGCAATCGTCTTACGGATAAAATGGATATTCATCTCAATATGTTTGGTCCGCTGCTGTTGGACCGGATTCTGAGACATATAAATGAAAGATATGTTATCACAATAGACTATAGACGCTTTACTCAACGGACAACTGAGCTTCAAGAGAAGATTTCGGAGCCAACAGATCTCAGCAACTACATTAGCAACACCCATATACTCTACTTCAGCACTGGACCGGGATAACGTGGCTTGTCTCTTGGCAGACCAAAAAATAATATTATCCCCTAAAAGAAATTTAGCACAAACCTCAGATTTGTATTTGAGTGGGTAAATCCATACAAAATGTGAAAAATCATCTAATAAAATAAGATAGTCCTTGTGACCCAATGAGCTAATAACAAGAGAAGTTCACAGGTCAGCATGAACAATATCAAATGGTGAAACTGTTATACTTAATGAAGACATAGATGGAAGGCGAGTATGCTTGCCAAGCGGGCAAGAAAAATAGTTTTGGGCAAGTTTCCCATTATTATATTTAATACGCTGACTATTTCTAAGAAAAGAAAAGACATGATCTCCTGGATGTCCGAGCCTATTATGGCAGGTGGATGGAGACAGTGCAGCAAGAGAGACATGTGATTGAGTACTGACAGCTGAAGATTGAGTGAAATGGTAGAGATCTCCCACACTATTGCAGCGCGTAAGAATTCTCCCCGTTTTGAGATCCTTCACAGAGAAACCAAAAGGGTCAAAATCTACAGACACCCAATTATTGCGAGCGATTTTTCTAGCAGATATCACCTTTTTAATAATTTGAGGTGCGTAGAGGACATGGCTAAATGAGAAGGGTGGATGGGAATTTTTGATGTGTGTGTTATCATAACCTGTAATCGGAATGCGGTGACCATTGCCAACAGTAATATATTGAGGATACTTTAACCGAAGCAGTTGGGAAAAATTACCTGAAGAATTGGTCAGGTGTGATGTGGCTCCGGAGTCCATATACCAATTATTGTCGGGTTGTTGCAGAGTGAGAGTGTTGAAAGTTTGGCCCAAATCAGTGGGCTGCATCCGCTGGGCTGAAGAAAATTGTTGGGCCGACATCAGATGGGCGATGAGGGGGGGGGGGCGGAATTCAAGAGGAAATTTCTAGGGTTTACGGAGGTTAGACTCTGATACCATGTAAGATATTGAAATAATTTCTCTTAGGGATTTCTTTCATTAATCATGTTGACACCCAATTTTGACCCTCTCGTCCAGTCATTAACTATAAAATTACATTAAATTTTTTCAAACTAAGTTTAACAATTTTATAATAAAATGCTACAATAAAACATCAATACATGCATAAATAAGCGATTTAGTAATGGCACCGCGTCTTACGTAGAGTATTAAGCACACCCTGAGTCTCACGTCCGCATTCGTCATTTTAATAACAAACAATTTCAAGAATATTATTCATAATTTAAGCCCTATTTCTCATTGATTAAAACTCAAATAATTCTTAATGATAAATAAATAAAAAAATACATAAAATAAATAATTTAACAATGACGTCGTGTTAAATAGCATATTCGCATTTTATTAATACGCAAGACAATTTCATAATTATTATTTGCAATTTAAACTCCATCAAGTTAATTTTAATTCAACAAAGTAGGCATAATAAATAAGATTTTAGTAACGATATCGCATTGTAAATATTAAGCACTAATTAAATAGTACGCCCGCATTTATTATTGTAATAATAAAAATCCAAGCTAAAATTAATAAAGCACCTAAAGTCATATTAAGATAATTTAATTTTAACTTAAATAATGATAAATATGCACAATAAATAAGATTTTAAATAATAGCGTCGCATTTATAAAAGCATTAAGCAATCATATCCGCATTTAACATTTAAGTAATTTAATAATAATTTAAAACCCCATTTATTTACCACTAATTAAAATCTATAACTTAGGATTAAAACTAACTCCTAAAAACTAATACCCAATTCCCATCCCTTAAATAAATTACATGCAGCCCACTAGCCCATTTAACTACCTAACCCGCGGCCCAAAACCTTAGCCCACCAGCCTTTTACCTTCATCTTCCTCCAACACACAAAACAAAGATAAAAATCTAAACCTAGCAACCACTACACAAAAATCGCCGCACTCCCATCGCCCAGCCTAGATTCTCGCCAAAGAATCCGACGAATCAGCCATAAACCGCGACACAAATCTACCCCAAATCGAAACCATAATAAAAGCTTACCAGATTAATACCCGAAGATTGACACCAAATCAGCAACAAAATCAATACCGAATCAGTACCCAATTCACACGAAATCAGTCTAAAATCGTACCAATAACTTACCATAAATTAGAACCCAAAATTGAGACTATAAATGGGGAGATATACACATGCAATAGGGGGGAGCTCACATAGAAAAAAAGAGAGGAGATCATGCAAAACCGATAGGCATCGATTCACACCCCCTAGCAGCAGTTAATAACCTAATCGACGAGACAGAGGAAAAAACCCTTCAATACAATTGAAAGACAACCGCAAGAACACCTAGAAACACTAGTTTCGCACACCTTAGCCCCGATAGCACAAAAATAGAAATTCAGAAACAGCTTCGTTGTCACTTTCAATTCGCATAGCACAAAACCTCCGAGTGGATCAACGACTTGATACGGTGCCTCGGTTCGCTGCCCGGAGAAGGTAAAATCACCTCCCTATCGATTTCGTCGCATTCCTGTATTTCTGCATTTTGTTTCGTGTGTTAAACACGTGTTAGTCAGTTTGTTTGTATTATTGCGTTCATTGAGGCATAAAAGTGGTGTGTCTGATTTAAGGGGCCTTATATAGATGAAATGGCGTTCTTTAAGTGTTCTCCTTATTCAATGTATGGACCTTCGTTATTGATCGTATGTTTGAGATAAATTCTGCATATCCAACTCTGGTTTATTTGATTGCGCGCAGTCTGAACATGATTGTGTGTCTGGTTTACATTCAATTAGTTCCATCTCAGTAGAGTTAGATGTCAAGCATGTTTAAAAGATGTAATGACTACTTTTGTTCATTGGAAGGACTGTCGAGCATATTGAATATAAGTTGATGTTTTGTTTAAGATTATTGGACTAACATACTGTTTTTTAGTTAATCTATATTTTTTATGGTTATTTCTACGACTTGTTTGTCACTGTGGCAATATCCAATGTGTTTGGCTGGTTATATTCTTGAAAGTTATTTGCATTGTCAATTTATTTGTTGAATTAAATTAAGATAGTTTAAGCATAGGGAGATTTCTAAGTTATATATAATTCGTAACCAGGTTACACATAGCCTAGTTTCATGTGTTTGGATGGAATTATCCACTATTTTTAACGACTGTTATGTATGCGTAGGTCCATAAAATGCTTCTTATGTTGGTTTAAGAATTTGTTAACACATGTATACTGTTAGTTGGTTTAATACTTAGTCTTTCTGTTTTCAAAAGCTGTTGATACGTGTGAACTGCCACAAGCCTCATGTTGGCTAGTTTAAGCTTCTTTGTATCCTAATTTTCTGGGCGCATCTGTCAAGATTGCCTTAGTCTCAATTGTTATTTTATACCCTGCACGTTTAAAGAATCTATTGCTTGCCTGTCCAAGTATCTGTCAAAGTAGCATTGTATTGCCTTTTCTGTCTAAGTAATATAGAAATAAGCTTTAAATCATTTCTCTGCTTTGCATGCATCTTAATCTCATTGTTGAGGACACATATCGATTTGGTATTTTGTATTTTCCTATTAAATCGTGAACTTGATAAAATCCTAGTTGGACATTTGAAAGTGTTTTGCTTAAATTTTCCTCCCAGACACTTGTTGTATACTAGCCAAGTAATTTAATTTACATACAGCTTTAGCCTTTAAGAGAGGCACATGTTACTCCATGCTAGGCCCAATGTGAAGTTGTTTTAAAGATTATGTTAGTTTTCGCTGTCATGTGTTTTGTTGCTATTCTGTTAGATTTAAGTGAGATGACCAGTTCTCTTAGGGTTGCTTTGGCACCATGTTAAGGGCTCTGTAGCCTCTGTGCTCTGTATAGCATGTTATACCGAGTTTAGATCTCTCTGTGTTATCGTGTACCCTGAATACAAACTGGAATCAGCCCCTTGGAATCTACTTTCTGTCATTTTGGTTATTTGTCTTAATAATCTAACCACTGCATATGTGCTTAGTTACAACTCATGTGTTTAAGTCAAATGCTTATTTATTACTTTTGACAAATTTGTACATATAATAATTCTTATCTTTTCCTATTCTTTTGCATGAAATGCATCGGAGCGAAAACGAAGAGTCTCATGGCGAGACTCATTACAAGCTACAACAAACGAAGACCTGCATTTGTGTGCATCTTGCTATTCGCATCAGAAATTCCAAACCACAGGCGGAATTACATCGCCACTCCTTCGAGTCGCCCTTTATTGGTTTTCTGTCCCGCCCTCAGTCATTTTTTGTAATTAATTATCTAACGCTACATTAATTATTAGAACACTTAGAATAATTAAATCTTGAATCAATAGATTAGCAAGTAGTTGGATACTAGAAATTTACTTCCCCTAAAGTTAATTATTTTAGGCTTGCCATGCATGACTAAACTTTGCCAAATAATAACCGTCTTTTTGCACTATGCCATATATAAAAAGATCAAATTTTCAAGTAAGTGCACACATTTAGTCTATAAATTAACTTTGCATCATTTATTTTATAAATAAAAATAAATGAACACTTTTTAACTTTACATGTAGCACAAGTCTTTTAAATTCTTTATAAAAAATGCATCTATGATAAATCAACTTTACATCATCTTTTATAAATAATATGAATACCTTTAGACTTTACATCAATACATGTATTGTTATAGCATTAGCCTTATAAATCTCTGTCAAAATGCATCTTTTTACAAACGCTGGCATCATCTTTCTCTCCAAATATTTTCAAAAAAATGCATTGTTCCTTAAACATAATAATTAATCTAGATTTGGCAGGACAACTGCAAGTTAGCGGATCTTAGAGGGTGCCTAATCCCTTCCCTCTAGATTAATAAAAAACTCTTACCCAGAATCTCACACTAGTTTGCAGACCATAAAAATGGAGTTAATGTTGGCTTTAACCTAGTTAACATTTAAGTGTCCTAATTCACCCAAAATAATTAGGTGGCGACTCCGCGAACCCTCTAGCATGATTTAGCACTTTTAGCACCTTTCACCTTTAGCACCCCTTTTAGTACTTTAGCATTTAGCACCCTTTAGCATTACTTTTATTTTATTTTATTTTCTAACATTTTTATTAAGCAGGAGTTTTAGAAATGTCGCGGTCGAAAAAGGGCGTGACAAATCACAATATATATAGTTGTACAAAAGTGATTCTTAATACAGTAAGAATCCTAAATTACCTTAAATGCATGATATTAATAAATATAATATATAATGTGAATATTTGAAGAATATTCGCTAATAGTTTGAATGACAGTACTTTTAAAGTAATTACTGAGTGTTTAATTTGAGATTAAATAATAATTTGCAATACTTTCAAACTATGTACTGTCGCAAGATACATTTTTATTCAAATTTCATTGATCAACTCTTACATTTGAATAAGTTAGTTAATACTTAAATCATAAACCTCATCTCCTATAAAGTGGCAAAGTTCGTGTATCAAAAAGATAGAATAAATTTAGGTATGAGACAGTATACTAATTAATTAGTTGGACTAGTTATGAGACAATATACTGATTAATTAATTGGACTTTAAATAATTTTAAATTGTAATTTTGTGTTATCAACTTTTAAGGCACGAACTAGCAACTGTGCTCTCGCCGTTCTAGTTGTCAACATTAAGGGTATGTTTGGATTAGTGGTGGACAGAATTAATTCTGACAGAATTCTGGTAGAATTGATTCTGGCAGAATTGATTTATGTTTGGATGCAATAATATAAAAGTGATTTTTATAATTGATTTATGTTTGGATAGTTTTGATCAAAATGGTTTTTGAATGTAAAATTATCAAAATGGACATACAGATAAATAAAAATTACTATACATATAAATAGATGGAAATATGTAAATAAAAATTACAAATAGTTAATAGAATTTAAAGTGCAATATAATACTTAAATATTAGTAGAATATTATTACAATACTAGTTTAAAGTGCAAATAGTATTTAAATATTATTACAAAAATAATATTTAATATTTGGGTATATTATTACAATACCGCGGCTCTTCAGGTAATTCTTCATAAATAATTAACTTGTTGATACTTCAACTTGGATATATTTATTTCTTGTTTGTTCAAAATATAATATATATTATTAATAATATTCGGAGTATTTGAAAGAAGACAATAGAAAAATGAGAAGGATAATCCTCGTATAATCGGACAACGTTAGGATGTTTGAGGAGTTTGAATATTTTTTTTATAACAATATCAATTAAAAAAAATAGTTGAAGTCAAATGAGTTGCACTAGTCTCATTCCTAAGTACGAGAAATGTCATAAAATTAACAATAGCATACTCAAACAAAACATGAGTAATATATTTGATTTTTTTAGTAATTATTTCTAGATATTTAAAGAGGGTAATGAAAGTTGTATATTTGATTTTTTTATTAATTGTTTTTAGATATTTAAAGAGAGTAATGAAAGTGAATAGAGTTATTGATGAAAATTAAAGAGAGTAACAAAAGAAAGGATAAAATTCAAACTGAAGAATCAGCCAAACATCTTTAATTTCTGATTTTCACGAAAGTAGATATCCATAATACCCAAAAATCAATCCAAACATGCACTAATACCCCAAAAGAAGTACATACCTACCAATTAGCATTGAAGATGATTATTCACTAATGATTTATGAGAAACTATAGTATTGTATATGGTGACATTCTGAGATTGGGTATTGGAAAATAGAAGAGATCATCTAATATCTTCTTGAAGAGTACGAGAAAGATGAAGCCTTTAGAAAGTATCCCTATATATGAGAGCATTCTATTCACTACTACTATCTTTTGAAAAGATTTTTTTTAAAAAAATAGTGATTTTACCATATCAACATTCTTATCAATCTTTTTCTTTCTATAAACTACACATTTATTATGAAATTGAATTTCGATATTTCATTATTGAGCAATGTAATGAATGATAAGAGCTTTCAAATCAATCAATGTTGTTCAACAATAGCTATGGAATCATTGGCATAAAAAACAAAGGCATGGAGAAAATGAGAAAGGAACTGCATGCATTCACTTATGATGGTGTCTACACTTCCCAACTTACATTCAGGTCTAAAGTTTCATACATATAGAACTACTCCATAAAGTATGTTTTGTGTCTTTGTTAGCTTCGTCTTCTTTCTATACGAGATGATTTTTTTACTAAGAACTATTCAATATTTGGGGGAGGGGGGAACGATAAGTTATATGGAAAAGGACAGAAGTGGCTATCCTGCCCAAACTAATGACACCCAACATGTTTAAAACCCATATGCTAGTCCTAACTCCTAAAGAACAGATCAGCGATGTACCTTACTATTTTTACGATCCCATCTCTTTTGTCTGCAAATTTCTGTCGTTTCTCTCTTTCTCGCTCACATATGGTCTCATTGTCCGTATTAGTACATTAACCCCATTTCTTTTCTTTCACAACGAGAAACAAACGCAATTTAAAAACATAGAGCTCTGTTTTAATTGTTTATTGGGATTTTACCAAAAAAAGTTTATTTTTGTGAACGTTCCCCTGATAGATT
Source organism: Przewalskia tangutica (assembly GCA_029844215.1). Classification (NCBI taxonomy): domain Eukaryota; kingdom Viridiplantae; phylum Streptophyta; class Magnoliopsida; order Solanales; family Solanaceae; genus Przewalskia; species Przewalskia tangutica. The sequence continues at coordinate 11,856,018 of CM056734.1, forward strand.
GTTTATATATTTATAGCCTCGTAAGTTTATTTTATATATATTTTTGTGAACGTGCCCCCAGGGAGTCTTATTTCACTGCTCTTAAGCGTATCATCCGATACATTAAGGGCACAATTCATTATGGTTTGCACCTAATATCCCTCTGCACCAAACAGGTTGCTCTCTAATACGGATGCAGATTGCGCACGGTGTCCGGACATACGACGCTCCACCTCCGACTTTTGTGTATTTTTAGGGGATAATCTGATTTATTGGTCTGCCAAGCGACAGACTACCCTATCTCGTTTCAGTGCCGAAGCTGAGTATAGAGGCGTTGCAAATGTGGTAGCTGAGATTTGTTGACTCAAATATTTACTGTTAGAACTTTAGTGTCCTTTGCGTCAGACATCTATTGTGTACTGTGATAACATCTCTGTCATCTATCTTTCTCATAATCCGGTTCAACATCAGCGAACCAAGCACATTGAGATAGATGTATATTAACAATTTTGATCATCCCTGTGTTTACCAGATGTTACATATAAAGTTAAGTATTTAACTAGGCAGAAATTAGTTGCGAGAAATTAAATTCAAGAACTTACAGTTTGTCTGGCCAAATCGTCAAAATCAGCTTATTTTGAGAAAAAATAGTTTTTGAGAATAGCAGTTTGTTTGAAACAAATGACTTTTTTGGGGAGATTTAACATCAAACAAAGAAAATTTTCCACATGAGACATCTGATAGCAAAACAATAATTCCTTTTTAGAAGAGGAGTAACTAAATTCCAACATTATTTCAAGCCACGAAAAAAGGAAAGTAGCAACACTTCAAAACTAGAAAACTTGAGCATAAATCCCATCATAAACTATAAAGTAGTCGAACAAGGTAAATGACGTTCAATAGCTGAACTAGTAAAAAAGGATCCCAGCAAGACCACTGCACTTCATTTAGATTCAGGCAATGTCCCAAGCCAAGCTGGAGGCTGCATCCCAGTTTGCTCTTGCACAGTCTGAAGCAAAGGAGGTAACATACGGTACAAACTCGCAACGTCATTCAATCCACTGCCACCTTCTCCATCGCCTTTACCTCCTGACCAAATGCTAATCTTTGGCTGCATACCGTTCACTGCTTGAGCGTTGATATTGGCGATTTCCTTATAGGTACCGTTGTTGATCATCATGTAGTCTCTGAGAGCAGAGTAATTGTGATTAACTTCCTTAAGAATTGATCCTAAGTAAGTTGCTTCTGCTTTCCCAATTGTTGCTATTCCTTCGGCTTCCTTTTGCTTTGCATAAAGCTCACTGTTTGCGGTCTGCTGGCGAGTGTAGAGTTCAGCATCTGCACTTGCTTTTTGTGCCTCTGCTTTCTTCTGGCTCTGGAATAGTTCGGCCTCAGCTTCTTTCTGCCTCCTGTATAATTGTGCGTTTGCCTCTTGAACCTGTTTTAATTAAGAGGGTTGATACTTGATACTTGATAGCTTAGAACCCAAAAATTAGAAGGATCATGGGAAGAGATACAGAGCACAAGGCAAATTTCATTTTCACGTCTGGATTCGAAGTTTCGAACATCAATCTTTTCAAAAATAAAATTTAGATGATTAGAAATTATATTTTTTTTAAAGTACTATTCCTAGAATTATAGGAGTAACTCAATATGATGAAATTTATTTTAGCAATCTATGAAGAAGTTTTAGTCACAGAATCTAATTGGCTATCCAATATTTTTGGTACAGTATTGGCTATTCAAATATTGATACTAATAGTATATAAGATAGAACAAAGAAAGTACTAACAAGTCTCTCTTAAAAAAGGAATGTAAGGTTGATGGTGACTGGCTTCCGCCACTACCAGGAAAATTTTATAGTAATGATATTGCAGCAAAACTCTCTGTCAACCTCCAAAACAATCACTATACTACATAAGATACAATAATTACTGTAACAGGCAATGGCATGCTTGACAAAGCTATGATAAAAATTTGAAATAGATTTCTCCTGCCTTAGGATTATGTAACATACAAAGTACAGTTATAAGGTACTTCAAATTTGTGTGTCACTATTTTTAGTCAATCCCAAAAAGAATGATATATTTATATAGTATTTAGTATTAACAATTTAACTTAAGACTTCTTATTTTAACTTTGATGAGATAATTCTATTATTTACAGCGACAATTGGTAAGCATAACAAAATGTAATTAAGAAGGAATTAAAATAAGAACCTTAATGTCGTATTCAATATTAGCCTTGCTGAGAAACTCAGCCTTAAGCTTAGCAGTCTGGAGAAAAGCTTTCTTCTTCTCCACTTCCATTTGCAGTTCTGCTTCTCTTATCGCCACCGCCTTTTCCGCTTCCACCTCCGCCAGCCTGGCAGTCTGAGACCAGCCAGCTTTCTTCCTTGCCAACTCAGCATTTGCCTCAACAACCTCTGCTTCTCTTTCCTTCTCAAATATCTCCACTTCAGTCCTTACTTTAACTTGTTCTTTTTTACTTTCTCCTTGGCTTTTCGTTGATACGATCAATGTCTCTGCATCAATCTTAGCCGCATTTTTCTTTGTTTCTCCATCTCTTAGTTTTGCGCCTATCTCTCCTTTCATCTTTGCCTCCGCTACATCAATCTTTCACATCATAAAGCAAAAAATAGATTACGAGTACGTCAGTGAAGATTGACATGCATGCAGATACACATGGACGGTGTGCCAAAGTATTACAACTAAATACAAATATTTAATTGGTTACAGTAGGAGGGTGTTTTGATTGACTTATGGCTTTTAGTATTCCCAATTTATAGCTTTTAATTTTTGGCTTATAAGCTACTTTGAGAAGACAATCCAAACACGCTCCGTATCCTATGAGTTGTTTTCTAAATTAATAAACCATGAGGCGTTCAAGTCATGTTTTTCATGGGTTAATACTTAATAGATCGGTCTTACTTATTAATTCAGCCTATTTTAACTATCCAAATTCAGCCTGTCAAAATTTTTCTTTAAAGATTTCTTTTTTAGATTTGATATGTTAGGAGTATAAGATAAATCAGAGAAAAATTATTAGCTAATTAATAAATTATGAGAAACAAACAAACAAATTAAAATTTGATAAAAATTGGGCGGGTTCATTATGACCATGTTTAGCTCAAATAAGAGTTGCACGGGTTGAGTTATAACCTATTGTTTAGCCCATTTGAACCAGTTAATTTCAACTCAAGTAACATTTGATGCTCATTTATTAGGTAAAGTTACTCGTTCGGCCGCTCGCCAAAAATAATTACAACACTATTATGTCTAAAATATGTATATTATGTGTGTACAAATAATAATATTTTGATTGGCGGCTATACAATATAAAAAGTTATCAGCTCAGCCCATTTTGATCCGTCTAAATTTAGCTCAGTCCACATTTAACACACCGGACTTACTATACATAGTTACTTGTTTGAGGTTAATGTAAAAGAATTTACAATTCTTAAAGAATAGAATAGTAAGTAATATTACGTACCTTGGCTTGGTTGGCGGCCTCCATCTGAGTCTTTTGGCTAAGGTAAGAGAAGTACTCATGGCCAGGGACATCTACAAGTTGTTTAACATTAGCATTATATATATAAAGCCCAAATTGATTGAGTTCAAGCTGAACTTTGTCAAAAACTTCTTGCTTGAATTCTTTGGTTCCCTTGAAGATCTGTTCCATTGTCATGGAAGCAGCAAGTACACGAGTTTCACCCTCGATAACCCCCTTTACCAGATCTTGGATATAGGTCGATTCCTTGCCACTATTGGATACAAGCCTTGCATACTTAATCAAGCTCTCGTAGTTGTTCTCGTCTACTTTTGGCCCAATTGTGAAAACCGCCGGGAGGCAAAAAGGGAGTTTTTCGGCGCTCATAGCTTGTAACTGTTAGAAAAAAATGAAATCCAGAAAAGTTTGAGGTACGGGAACGACTTTTCTTAAAGAAGGTATTGCATGCATGTATACTGATTGAGAAAATACAAACAATCTTCTTCAGGATAACACAAGCCAAAAGTTAAGATAATAAACAAGTCTTAGGGTACCTGGAACGAGTAGTTCACCGGAGATATGTTAAGCCTAGTGCATTTCTGAAAGGGCCGTACAAAGTGCTTCTTCTTCAGTATTATTTCACTAATGCCTCTTCCCGTGATGGCAAGCATTTCCGATGGACCAGCGACTACATACTTTGGGAACCCCATGTAAACTATAGACGACTCTTGTTAGGGAGTGCGATAAAGTAAGAGTTTAAGACTATTGATTTGATGATCATGCCAATTAATGTTACAGTATATATAGAGGAATGAAATTATTATATGATGAAGAAATAGGAAATATCGTAGGAAGGTTCTAGTACAGATCTGCTTACTAGGGCAGACTTGGTTATGTAAGTACGAAAAAAGTGGAAATGAAAACATTTTGTTAGAGTTTTAAGGCCGAGGACTGTTTCACCTGAAATTTATGTCATAAAAAAACGTGATTGTTTAGGAGGTTTTAGCACCTGAAAGTTATAGAGGGTAACTTAATCTAGGCGTAATTTAAGTAAAAAGCTAATACAGTTAGTTATAAGAAACTAAATTTGAGCTATCTACACTTGCACGGAAACTTACTAAAGAATTTTCTGATTACTATTATTAAAAAAAAATTAGTGACCTTTCTATCGATTTAATATCCATCTGTCACATATCAACTATCACCGTAACTTCACATGGGCGTCAAGTGTGGTTTACTGGTGGCGTGGTTTGCGACTCTTGCGTCGATCGGAGTTTACTGTCTTGTACTTCGAAAGAGTAGCGGTGCGAGATCCGTCAAAAAAAAAAAAAAAAAAAAAAAAAACTATCACCGTAACTTATTATTCTTGTAGTGAATGAAAGAAAAATATAAAAGAAAGAGTCACAGGCGTCCAACTATTCATTCTATTTAAGCATGTGATATATTCAATTGAAGAGCTGATAAGTGATAAACATAATTAGGACCCGAAATTAATTACCACACTATCAAACAATTATATCCAGTCCGATGAATGATCCTTCCTTTGCAAGGTGTAAGAATTTATTTGATTACTACTATATGTTACTACATTGTTTGATGCGAATTCCAAATAGAAGATAAAAAGGAACCTTTGCAAGATGTAATTATTTGGATCATCTCTTTTTTGCAATCTCAAAATATTTAATTCGTTTTTTGAAAGGTGACTTGTGCACATCCTATTGAAAAAGTTATCAGCTTTTTTCTCATTTAAAAAATGGTCATGTCTTAATTAGTTTGCAGTTTCTAAAACTCACTTACCACTACCATTAAGCAATATACATTATGCACCACTCCGGAAGTAGTTGGAAGAAGAAAATGGTCCTATTGGCATCTTAGCCGGGTCAATATCTATATGATTACATATAAACTCTGTTTAGAAGATGGTGAGAAACTATTGAAAACATGTGATTCTGCTGGTGTATTTTCTGATTTGTTTATTCAAAGTTACTAGTGGTAAAGTTCATTAAACGCTACGCTAAGCAACTAAATAACTTAAAACTATTAAAAAGTTGACCTTTCCTGCTCTAGTGCTTTTGGATAGGAGATAGTAGGTATCCCATAGAATTAAAATAATGATTTTTTAAGTTTGCATATCATATTTTTCTTTCCATCAACTTTGAATCCTTCTAGTTGAGTCATATAAATTTCCTCTTCCAAATATCCATATAAAAATACGATTTTTGAACTAGTTCTAAATTCAACTATGCTACCAAAGTCAACAAAACTCCAATGGATGAATGTTTCGCGACTAGAGAAAATGCCTCATTATAATCAATTTCCTCCTTTTATGTGTATCCTTTAGCCACTAATCTTGCTTTGTAGCGAACATTTTCTTGGTTAGAAAATCCTTCTTTCTTTTGATATACCCATTTACAACCAATTGCTTTCTTACCCTTCGGGATATCGACCAATCTCCATGTGTAATTCTAATGAAGGGACTTCCATTTCTTCGTTCATGGCAATTCTGTAGTTATCTTCATCTGAACTTTGGACTGCATTTTTGTAAATGATCGGGATATCATCAGCTACAATTGAGGTTGCACAAGCCACCATATCAATAAGATGAGCATGTTTTTTTTGGCTTGCTGGTTCTATTGATTCAAGTTGTTGAGGTTCATGAGTTGAAATCTCCCTCTCAATTTGCTCTTCTTTCGGAGGAAATCTTCTATTATTTCCTCATTTTCTGTTTGTGTTGGAAAATTAATTTTCTCTCAAACTCCACCTACTTTGAAGCACCATTAGTTTTTTTTGACATCTTCAACTGTTACATTATCTGTATGCCGGATTTATCAATGGTAATATCTCTCCTGAATATAATTTTTATTGTCTCTGGACACCATAATCGGTATCCCTTGACTCCAGAAGTAATCTCCATAAAAATAGTTTTCTTTGCTCTCAGATTCAATTTTGACTCTTTTACTTGATAATATGCAATTGAGTCAAATACATACAAAAAACCATTCAACAGGTTTTCCATACCATTTTTCAAATGGTGTCTTGCCATCAATAGCGGCAAATAGTAGACGATTAATGATATGGCATGCATATGTTATTGCCTCAGCCCAAAATTCTTTGTTCAAGTCAGTATTGGACAATGTCACGCCCTTTTTTTACCGCAACATTATTCTCAACGAATCCTGCTAACTATATTAGAAAATAAAAATAAAAGTGCAAACGTGCTAAAATGTTGAAGGGTTGCTAAAATGCTAGAAGGGGATGCTAAAGGGTTCGCGGAGTCGTCACCTAATTAGTTTGGGTGAATTAGGACACCTAAATGTTAATTAAGTAAAGTTAACATTAACTCCATTTAAATTATTTGCTAAACTATGTGAGATTCTGGGCAAAAATTCTTTATTAATCTAGAGGGAAGAGGTTAGACATCCTCTAAGACACGCTAACTTGCGACTGTCCGTTCAAACCTAGGTTATTATTATGTTAAGAGTGCAACGCATGTTTAAAAGATGTTGCAAGTGTTTTTTTTTTAAAAGAATGCAAAAAGATTTATAAGGCTAATGCTATAAGAATATGGGTAAAATTTAAAGGTATGCATTTATGAAAATGATGCAAAATTGCACATATTTACTTGCTAACTTAATCTTGATTAACATAAGTATGGCATGATGCATAAAAATACTTAATTTTGCAATTGAAAAAAATCTATGCCTAAATGATTAGATATGCAAATTAATGTTATGCAAAAGATTAAACATGCATGACAAGCCTAAAATAAGTAACTAGAAGTGTTTTTCTTATTTTAACCCCCCCCCCCCCCCGCCCAATTTATTTATTCAAAGGTTAATTGTTCTATGTCTCCTATTAATTACAAAGTTAGATAATAAAATTACAAACAATAAAATAAAAGACACGAATGAGGCAGAGAGAGTAAGAGGAGTCGAGATGGATGACGACGGGAATGCGAATGCGGCTGCACATAGAGGTGGGTCGTAACTTGAAGTAGCTCATGATGAGTCTTGCCATGAGACTCTTCATTTTTGTTCTCGATGCATTTCATGTAAATAAAAGAAAAGATAAGAATTAGTGTGCGCCCAAATTTATCAAAATAATAAATATACATTGACACAAAATTAACACATTAGTCTAACCCTAAGCATAAATGACAAAGACAAAAAACGGGCAAATGGGCTTAACCCAAACACATGTCAGGTAGCTACACATTATCAAGGGTACATCTTAGCATTTATGCTGGCAAATACAAGTGATTATTTTATTTAGACCATTTGAAGAGCTTTTCAGGTAATCATGAAATAACTCGCGGACACGACATTACGTCATTCACAATTCAGGATAAACACACTGGAATTCTATGCCAACAGGAGACACCAAACAAAATATCCAGAATAACATGATCTAAAGCTACAAAGTCTTAAAGATAACCCTAAGCTATATCTTGAGTCTCGGTTAATTGGGCACTGGACAGGCTTAAAATGAAATATGCAGATTCAAACAGCTTAGCATGAGACTAGATATGTCATTTAGCCATCCTAGTGTCTGGGTGTTATTCATAATCTCATTGGGCAAGAGTCAGGTAACAGTGTAATAATAGCGGAATGAAGCATCTCAGATATGTACAAGAGACAAACTATAGTCAGCCTTCAATTAACATAAACAACAACACATTTTGGTATAACAGTCGATCAATCATAACATCGAGAAACACTAATAACATGTCACAACCCACAGAAAACACATGAGATTCAGAAAAGCCGAGAAAACAAATTAAATTTTAAGGGAGATTGATTTTACTTTCTCCGAGCAGCGTATCAAGTCATCGATCCACTCGGAGTTGCGATGCGGTTTGAGGGACAAAGTTTCTGCTTTGCAAACAGAACTCCTATTTAAAAGATGACTTCTAGCGATTCTAAGTTGTTGTGGGTTCTTGACCCTTTTTGCTAATTTTCGATTTTTGCCAATGACTTTTGATGCCTATTTCTTATTGATTTTTTACTGTTCTTTCCATTTTTCCCTGGATGGGTTCCTTGATGTGGGCGTGCCCCCTATTGCATGTGTAGAGATGGTTTTTATAGCTTCCCATTGGGTTCTGATTTTGGTAGGATGCTGATTTGGTTTGATTTTGGACTGATTTGAGCGTTTTATTCTTTACTGATTTGGTGCGATTCGTGCTTGATTTTGGTCGGGTTTAGGACGAACATTTGTGACCATTTAGGGACTGATTTCGGGTAATATTTGGGACGAATTTGAGTAACTCAGTTATGGTAAGTTTCTGGGAGATCCATTTGGTGTTTTTGGTAAGTGATTTGAGAAGATTTGGGGTACGTTTTTAGGGATTTGGGTGTCGATTTGTTAGAGGGTGAGGCGATTTGGAGAAAAGGGATATTAGGTTTGTTTTCTTTAGGTTTAATGAGGAGGAGGAAGAAGATGACATAAAAGAAATGGGATGCTGGTTTGGGCCGATCAGGTGGGTAATGGCTATGGATTTATTATTTTTGGGTTAAGGTATTTTAAGGGATTTAGTTGTTTTATTTGGTTTGGGTAGAGTTTTAAGTGTTTAGTTTAGGGAGTATTTCAAATAGTGGTAAATTAGTGGAGTTTAAGTGTATTTGTTTTAATATGATTTTAGATATTTTATTAGTGGGCAATAAGTGGGGGTTTAAATTATGATTAATATTTATAAAATTGCTTTGAGTATTAATAAATGCGGATATGATATTTAAGGATTGTTTAATGCTTTTATAAGTGCGACGCCATTATTAAATAGCTTTTTTATGCATGTATTAATATTATATAAATTATTTTGCGGTGTTTAAAAATTAGTTTAATTTATTGATTATTATTGAGAGAGAGGGTCAAAATTGGGTGTCAACAGACAACATATACCGAACCTTCTCTAGCAAAGTCCGGTTCATGCGTTTTGTCACTCCATTTTATTATGGTATATTTTTTACGGTGAAATGCCTAACGATGCCATCATTTTCACAAATCTTATTGAAAAGATCATTTTTGTATTCTCCACCATTGTCTGTGCGAAGACACTTGATCTTTCAGCCTATTTGAGTCTCCATCATCGTCTTCCATTTGAGAAAAATTCCTAATACTTCATCTTTAATTTTTATTGTATACACCCACATTCTCCATGAAAAGTCGTCAACAAAGATTTCAAAATAGCGTTTTCACATAATGAAGGTGTTTTTGAAGCACCCTAAACATCACAGTAACATAATCAAAAATACCTTTAGTATTATGAATATTTGTTCCAAATTAGACCCTTGTTTGTTTCCCCTTGACACAATGCTCACAAAATTTCAAATTGCAAGCCTGTACTCCTTCTAACAATCCTTGATCTGATAAAGATTTCAAGGAATTTCCTCCAGCATGCCCCAAGCGCATGTGTCGTAGCCTGATCGTTGTTGTCTCATTGTCATCACTGGATGTCACTGTCGCTTTCCCAATAATTGTACTACCATGATAGTGGTACATGTTGTTATTTTTCCGAAATCCCTTCATTACTGTCAGTGCACTTGAGCATATTCTCATTATCCCATTTTCTGCAACGAATTTGAACCTCTTTGACTCTAGGGCTCCCACACAAATGAGATTTTTCTTCAAACTGGTATATATTGAACATATGTTAATATTCTGATTGATCCATCATAATTTTTTAAACGGATTGAACCAATGTCATATGTGCTAAGAGAATTGTTATTTGTGTGTGAATAACTCCATATTCTCCTTCTTGAAAATCAACCAACCAGTCTCGGTTGGGACACATATGATAGCTACAAGATGAGTCCATCAGCCATACATCAGATGGCCTGGATAGCTCTATTGTAACCAGTGAGAAATCAAAATCGTCACAATCAACTATATTTAAATCCATGATAGCCTTCCCATTTTTAGATTTGACTTTGTTTTTCAACTTTGTATAGTCTTTCTTTTTGTCACGACCCGTTCCGGGGCCCGTGACTGGTGCCTTACCCGGGCACCCAAGTAGTCATACATCAGAGAACAATCAGCGGAATATAAAACAAGACATGCAACATGATATAACTAGAACATTTTATCTGAAGAAAAGGTTGCTTTGGCGTATATCATAAACCAAGTTTTGCGATACATCCCAACTGCATAAATACGACTACTGCACTTCTAAGGAAAATAACAACTATGGCGACAGGCCCCGCCATACCCTGACTGTACAAACTATCTACAACAGGGAGATCATACCCAAAAGTAGAGCCTCCGGAGAGAGTGGAGCTCCTGACACCAACGTAGAGATCCTAAGGATGTGGATCTAGTACTGCTTCCTCTAACTCGCGGCGTGAACGCGGCCCAAGGAGGTCGAGACAACAGTACCAAGTATGTGAAACTATAAAGTACTTTAAATGAAATCAAAGTATTCAAAACCTTTTCACAAATACATTCGGTTCAATTGCACATAGTGCCACATCACAACAATAATAGAATAGAAAAGCAGAATGTGTCTAGTCTAGGCCGCGAATGATCGGGCAAGGCCAACCGCCCATAGTATCATTCTGCGTGCCTAGTCCTGGACTTCCGAGTCCGCATAGGTCACACACGCACCGCGTGAGGTATTCCCGCGTCGGGGTAGCTAGCCCGGCATTCTCCCTCGACTTCCGCACCGCGTAGCCTCAAGACCGCGTAGTCCCATGGACCGCGTAGGCATCTCGTGACGGCTAAACACCCGAATGATCAATCTGGAGCATACCGCGACTCGCGTAGTCTCATAGACCGTGACAGCCGTATAGACCGCATCAAGCGTGGCAAGCCCTGTATAACAAGTCGAGGGTAGGTGATACAATAATAAAGATAACGGACTTACCTTAGCAGCGTAAGCACGCAAGAATGACCCCTTTCACAACATTACGCACAATTAACACATGCGAGATCATAGTATGTCTACCTATCAACCAATCTTACTACACTTAATGTAAATCAATACAAGGCTTTTATAAACAAACAAGTAAGCGATTCCTTTTATCATTCTTAAGTTGTTATACCTACTTCCCATAAAGCTAGTATAACTCTTAAGCTTTTGTTTTAAAACCAAATATTACTCTTCCGTTAAAAAATGATTCATTATTCCTTTGACATACTTCAAGGTTCTTATTATTCAGCTTAAGTCAAAAGACATTGCCGATTATCATATGTCGCTCACCGTACTATATATACTTAACATATCATGCTCGAGGTATAGGAAGGATCACATACCTTCTACGAAATCCACCGCCAAGTCGAGTATGTCGCGCAGAGAATCACTATAATAGTCACACAACTATCAAAGTCTAGACTATTCCAGAGGTCATTCTAAGCAGAGGTCCTCAATTCTACGGAAAGTCGGGCAGACAACCCTACCCGTGAGCTATATAAGTCTCATTGTGAAATTCTATGTAAATGCAACAGATATTCTTCTTTTATACCCTTCTAAGGTGTTACATTCAATTCTATTCTTAACAAACCTTCTAAGTATTTATACTTATTTCAATACTTCTACAAGATGCATTCTTTAATTACAAAAGAGGGTTAGGATTATTTACCTCGATAAGCCCAATAATATCCAAGTAAAAGTCGATCCTGAGCGAGGTTTAGCTCCTAATCCAAAGCTCCAAGGTGCTCCAGAATCCTTAGAAGTTTCTCACAACTTCTACTAAGTACTAAGGGATTTGGGCTAGGTTAAATTGGGCATTATAACAATACTAAGGCAACTTTTCTACCAGGGAGGGGGTAGGTTTCGGCTAGGGGGTGGGGTAGCCTCGCCAAGCTTCTCGGGAGGGGGTGTGTTGGTCGACTTGCTCACAAGGGAGAGGGGAGGGTTTTTCAATACTTGAAAGCTTTAGTGGATGACGAACTCTTGCTCTCAAGAGGGGTCTTTATTGGTCAAGACATGGCCAACCACTTGCCAAGATTTAGCCAAGTGCTAGGCAAGTGTAAGGTCAAGATTAGGCAAGTGTACCTAGCCAACTTGCACACAAAATATCTATCCAACTTTATGACAAGGCTTGGCATCCAATCGCCCTATTGCGTGACAAGTCCACCAATGAGAGGTGGAAAGTGTCGCCCTCTCATTGGTCCAAAGTGTTACGTCTCTCGGAAAAATCCGCAAAAATAAGAAATGACATAGCCGGAATTTATCCTATGAAAGTTGTGGAAACGTTTCGTCGGAAAACCGTGCTCTTTGTGAGTTGTGCCTAAAAAATCGTCCAAGGCCTAACTGTAAGACCAAAACTTTTGTCGTATTCCTTTACGCATACTGAAATACGGTGTAACATTCTCCTCCTTAGAAACATTCGTCCCGAATGTTCCTTCCCAAGACAGATAACGATAAGGTTCTTCAAAACTTAAGCGGTTTGCAAAAGCCACACACGCCATAAACAACACTTAGGCATAAACGATAATGAAGATTTACAAGTAGGAAAGTGAATTACCCGGGGTGGGGAGCAGTGAGGATACTCGCCTCATGTCCTCGCCGGCTTCCCACGTCATCTCCTCCCGAGCTCGTTCCGCCACAAGACTTGACGGAAGCCACGCCCTTCGTCCGCAGACGCTTAACGACGATCGATTATCGCTATGGGAATCTCCTCATACGATAACCCCTGGCACACTGGACATCGTCAATCGGGTGTACCCTAGATGGATCCCCGATACATCTCCTCAAAGATAGACACGTGAAAACCGGATGTCTCGCCTCTAGATCGGACGGCGGATCCAACTCATGTGCAACCTTGCCTACCTCGCGACAACGAAACGCCCGATGTACCTGAAATGAGTTTCCTTCTTCCCGAATCTCATCACACCCTTCATGGGTGACACCTTTAGGAAAACCCAATCATGAACCTCGAACTCAAGATGCCGACGGCGATGATCTGCATCGACTTACATGCGACTCGGTATCGATAGCCGCCTCGGATAAGCTTCACCTTATCCACCGTCACGCACCAACCGTCCCACTAGCTGCACCTCGCCCACCTCGAACCAACCTATAGGCTATCTGAACTTCCTTCCATACAAGGCCTCATAAGGCGCCATCTGAATACTAGAGTGGTAGCTATTATTATACGCGAACTCAACAAGAGGCAAATGATCCTCCCAACTACCATCGGTCAATAACACGGGCTCGCAGATATCCTCGAGTGCGGATAGTGCGCTCTGCTGTCCGTCGTCTGCGTGGATGAAATGCGATCGTGCTCACTCTGCCCCTAAACCTCTGGAAGGACCTCAGAGTTGGCGTAAACCGGGCTCCTGCATGCGATATGATCGAAGTAGGGACTCCATGCAGTCTGACGATCTCTCGGATGTAAAGTCTGGCATAATCCTCAGCCGAAAAAGTCGTCCTGACGGGAAGGAAGTGGGCTGATTTCAGTCACCGTCGACGATAACCCATATAGAATCATGTCTCCTCCGAGTGCGAGGTAATCCCGTGATGAAGTCCATGTTGATTACCTCCCACTTCCGTGTCGGGATCTCTATCGCTGAATAAAACCACCGTGTCTCTCGTGCTCTACCTTCACTGCGACAACACGGACGAGCTACGAACTCGCAACGTCCTCTTCAAGCCATCCCACCAATACACAGATCTAAGGTCGTGGTACATCTTGGTCGACCGGATGGATAGAGTAACGCCGCTACCGTGTGCTTCCCCAAGAACTGCACAAGTCCTCAAACATCTGGAACACACAACTCGCTCAAACCTTAGCACCCCATCGTGCTACCTCAGGACCGCCCTCACGAAGAGGCAGATCGCGATATCGAATCAAAGCCGATCCTCGAATCTGTTGCCTCTTCACCTCCTCAACGATGGAAGACTTGCAACCTCGCGAACTCTAACCCCACCGCTATCGGAATCAATCAAGCGGACACCAAGGCTCGCTAAGCGATGCAAATCACGAACCATGCCCTCCTCTCGGTGAATATCGATAAGCTACCCGTAGACCTACGGTAAGTGCATCCGCCTGGCGTTGGCCTTCCCCGTGGTACGGGATATCGGCGTCATAGTCCTTCGAACTCTAACCACCGCTCTCGCTGTAGGTTCACTCCTCCGTGAAGATATACCTGGAGGCTCTTGTGGTGCAGTATAAATATCCACGTGAACCCCATACAAATAGTGCCTCCGATCTTCAAAGGCGTATCACCGCCGGCTCCAAATCATGGGGTAGTTCCTCGTGTATCTTAAGCCGGGATGCGTATGCTATAACTCTGCTCACTGCGTCAACACACATCCCAACCCGATGCCTCGACGATCACAATACACCACGTAACCATCCGGACCTCGGGAAGAGTAAGAACGGGCGATGTCGATCTCTCCTTTAGCAATCGAAACCACGCCACACGCATCGCCCATCAAACTTAGCCGCTTTCCGAGTCACTAGTCAATGGTGCGAAGATAGAAGCAAACTTCTACGAACCGATAATATCTGCAAGGCCCGAAACTACGAACCTCTCGGAGTAAGAGTGCAGGCCAAGTCCTAATCGCCGATCTTGCCGTATCCACTGAATGCCATCACCGGACAATATGCCCAAGAAAAGCTACAGAGGTCAACCAAAACTCACATTTGGAAAACTTCGTGATCAGAAGCGATCGGCCGATCACAAGCCTCGCTCAAATGCTCGCGTGCTCGCGCTCTGGCGAGAATAAACCAAGATATCATCAATGAACACTATCACAAACGTGTCCAAAATGGTTTGAACACTCGGTTCATCAAATCCATGAATACCACGAGCATCGTCAACCAAAAGACACCACGAACTCATAATGCCGTCACGGTCGAAATGCGATCTAGGGACATCCACCTCTCTAACTCGAACTCGATGATAGCCCGATCGTAGATCAATCTTGAAAAACATCTCGCGCCGCAATCGATCGAACAAATCATCAATCCCGGGAAGAGGGTATCATTCTTAATGGTCACCTTGTTCACCGTCGTAATCAACACACATGCGCGGCGTCGCCCTTCTTCTTTACGAACAATACCGCGCTTGGGAGAAACACTAGGTCCGATGAAACCGCTTCTCCAACAAATCACTCACCGCTTCCTTCAACTCTCTCAACTCGGCAGTGCCATCCTGTATGGCGGAATGGAAATAGCCGAGTGTCCGCAAAGACATCTATACAAAACTCGATCTCCTCTCGGGAGGGATACCCGAGGTCATCCGGAAACACGTCGGGAACTTCGACTCTTTGGGCCGACGGAAAATCTGGTACCGCACCTCGATCAAACACCCGAACTAGATGGTAGATATACCCTTCTCGCACCATCTTCCTAGCCTCGAGGTAGGAAATAAACCTACCCTTCTGATACCGTTCTTCCCACTCAACAACCGGCCTCAGAAACCGGAACCGTACCACTCTCTGCGATCTACATTGGCATAGCAAGAAGCTAGCCAATCCATCCCCATGATCACGTCGGTCAATCATCTCCAACTCTATCAAGTCGCAAGCGGTCCGACGATCGTAAATGGTCACAGACAAGCTCTATATACCCGCCGAGCTACCACCGAATCACCCACCGCGTAGCTACCTCGAAAGCGGTCTATGGACTCGAGCTCTATCCCTATCCTACTAGCAACAAGGGAGATATATGGGACGAGTAGAACCGGATCTATCAAAGCATATACATCAAACCGAGAACCGATAAGGTACACTGGCGACATCGGTGAGGCCTCACGATCTGTCCGGACAAAGCATAAATGCGGTTCGAGGACCGCTAGAATGGACTGCGCCACGACCTGCCGCGACCTGGCGATCTCTGCACTCGCCCTCGGGCGAGTAATCGCTGTCGGGGATGAAGCGGCGCAGACCACTGTAGGTGGGCCCTACCCCCGCCACGGTCGGGCAAACTCGCGAAATGACCTGCGCCACAAGTATGGCAAATTCCGTAGTAGCATAACGGCTCGAATGGAATCTACCGCAACGCACACCGAGCAGACCTCGAGCGGTTAGCACCCTGCTACCTGCGAAACTGAAGTCCAGGGCCCCGACCGCCTCGACCGCTCTGGTCATCTTGTAAATGATGTAGGAGTGCTCGAGCCATTGTGGTGCAAATCTGGACTTCACGATCGCCCACCACGAGAACCACCAAAGAACCGGCCGTCTGGCGCCTTCTTCTCGCGATATCGGTCTACCCGGCGGTCTCTACGCTCGCCGATCCTAATGCATGAGCTGCATACGGGTAATGTCCATGCTGGTGAAGGACACCCGCACAAGACTTCGGCCATATAGTCGTTCAGCTGGCGTAGCGATGCCGGTCCTCCATATTCGCTACCGGGCGAGGAACATATCGAGCCAATGAATCAAACTCGACATTGTACTCTCTAGCGGCGTCCTCGCCTCGGTAACAAAAATCGTCGATCGTGCCTCGCCATGCGGAGGCGAAGTGTGTGAGAAAAGCCTCAAAACTCATCCCGTGCTGCTGGAGTGCATGCTCTCCCGAAAGCTCCTGAATCGAACCAATCGATCGCGGTATCACGCAGCCGTCGCGAACCGAATGTCACAGACTCGATCTCAAGCCTTGACCACGCGTAATCCTCTCAGAATCGACGGATGAACTCGCGGATCATCCTCCGCCTCTACCAGTAAAACTCAAGCGGGCTACAACTAAGGAAGTCCCGTAGCCTCAAACTATCCGCCTCGGTGAGCAACGGGTGCTACCTTGGAGCCGAACTGCTGGAATGGGCCGCCTCAAACCTCTCATATCGCCACGACCTTGGCTGAATCGGGCCATCTCTTGTACCCTAACTCCTTCGCCCGGCCGAGGGACTGAGGCGTAGGCACTGTGGTCTCATCACCGCTGTGGCCCTAAACTCTCTGGGGCGGCGCGTCGTAGAACTTCGCCGTCGAGGCATTGCCTCGGGTAAAGACGGGCACGAGCCACGGTGAACCTCGTGTCATACTAGCGCCTCCGCCGCCTTGCCTTCTGGGCCCGGGTTGCCTTACGCGAGGCATAATCATACTGAAAGGAATACGTTAGAGGTCCAACCTATAACACGCCTCTAAAGCACGATCTCGAGTGAGAAGAATGGAAACCAATCCTAAATATCCTATAGCCTCACGATTATTGGTGTGGTGCACAACACACCGATAATCAAGACTTACTAGATACGGTCTGTAGACACTTTCCGAGGATTAATCGCTCACGATACCACTTTTGTCACGATTCGGGGCGTGGATCGTGCCTTACCCGCACCCAAGTAGTCATACATCGAGAACAATCGGAATATAAAACAAGACATGCAAATACGATATAACTAGAACATTTTATCTCGAAGAAAAGGTTGCCTTTCGGATATATACATAAACCAAGTTTTGCGATTACATCCCAACTGCATAAATACTGACTGCACTTCTAAGGAAAATAACAACTATGGCGGGACGGGGCCCGCCATACCACGATCGCACAAACTATCTACAACAGGAGATCATACCCAAAGTAGAGCCTCGGGAGAGAGTGGAGCTCACACCAACGTAGAGATCCTAAGGATGTGGATCTAGTACCGCTTCCTCTAGAACCTGCGGCGTGACGCAGCCCCAAGGCGAGGTCGATAACAGTACCAAGTATGTGAAACTATAAAGTACTTTAAATGAAATCAAAGTATTCAAAAACCTTTTCACAAATACATTCGTTCAATTGCACATAGTGCACATCACAACAATAATAAGAATAGAAAAGCAGAATGTCTAGTCTAGGCCGCGAATGATCGAAGCAAGGCCAACCGCCATAGTATCATTCTGCGTGCCTAGTCCTGACTTCCGTAGTCCGTATAGTCACACATGCACGCGTGAGGTATTCCCCGTGACGGTAGCTAGCCCCGGCATTCTCCTCGACTTCCGCACCGCATAGCCTCAAAAGACCGCGTAGTCCATGGACCGCATAGGGCATCCCCGTCGGGCTAAACACCCGAATGATCAATCACGAGCATACCGCAGCTCAGATAGTCTCATAGACCGCGTAGTCTCATAGACCGCATAGCCGTATAGACCAAGATCGCGGTGGCAAGCCCGGTATAACAAGTCGAGGGTAGGTGATACAATAACAAGACAACGGACTTCAGGTTAGCAACGTAAGCACGCAAAGAATGACCCCTTTCACAACATTACAGCACAATTAACACATGCAGATCATAAGATGTCTACCTATCAACCAATCTTACTACACTTAACAGAAATCAATACAAGGCTTTTATAAACAAACAAGTAAATTCCTTTTATCATTCTTAAGTTGTTATACCTACTTCCCATAAAGCTAGTATAACTCTTAAGCTTTTGTTTAAAACCAAATATTACTCTTACGTTAAAAAATGATTCATTATTCCTTTGACATACTTCAAGGTTCTTATTATTCGGGCTTAAGTCAAAAGACATTGCCGATTATCATATGTCGCTCACCGTACTATATATACTTAACATATCATGCTCAAGGGTATAGGAAGGATCACATACCTTCCTGAAATCCACCGCCAAGTCGAGTATGTCGCGCAGAGAATCACCTATAATAGTCACGCATAACTATCAAAGTCTAGACTATTCCAGAGGTCATTCTAAACAGAGGTCCTCAATTCTACGGAAAGTCGGGCAGACAACCCTACCCATGAGCTATATAAGTCTCATCAGTGAAAACAAATCCATGTAAATGCTGATTCAGATATTCTTCTTTATACCCTTCTAAGGTGTTACAGTTCAATTCTATTCTTAACAAACCTTCTAAGTATTTATACTTATTTCAATACTTCTACAAGATGCATTCTTTAATTACAAAAGAGGGTTAGGATTATTTACCTCGATAAGCCCAATAATATCCAAGTAAAAAGTCGATCCCGAGCGAGGTTTAGCTCACAATCCAAAGCTCCAAGGTGCTCCAAGAATCCTTAGAAGTTTCTCACAACTTCTACTAAGTACTAAGGGATTTGGGCTAGGTTAAATTGGGCATTATAACAATACTAGAAGGCAACTTTTCTACCAAGGAGGGGTAGGTTTCGGCTAGGCTAGGGGTGGGGTAGCCTCGGCGAGCTTCTCGAGGAGGGGTGTGTTGGACGAATTGCTCACGAGGAGAGGGAGGGTTTTTCAAGACTTGAAAGCTTTAGTGGATGAAGAACTCTTCATCTCAAGAGGGGTAGTTATAGGTCAAGACATGGCCAACCAATGGCCAAGATTTAGCCAAGTGCTAGGCAAGTGTAAGGTCAAGATTAGGGCAAGTGTACCTCGCCAACTTGCACACAAAATAGCTACCGAACGTTATGACAAGGCTTGGCATCCAATCGCCCTATTGCGCTGACAAGTCCACCAATGAGAGGGTGGAAAGTGTCGCCTCTCATTGGTCCAAAGTGTTACGCCTCTCGAAAAATCCGCAAAAATAAGAAATGACATACCGAATTTATCCTATGAAAGTTTGTGGAAACGTTTCGTCGGAAAACCGTTCGCTTTGTGAGTTGTGCCTAAAAATCGTCCAAGGCCTAACTTTAAGACCAAAACTTTTTGTACGTATTCCTTTACGTACATACTCTGGAAATACGGGGTGTAACACTTTTAGTGCCATTTTTCTCGGCAAAAAGCGCATTCATCATTGTTGAGTCTAGATCTTGACTTGGGTCTTCCTTTCTTCGTTCTCATTTGGGTTTGAGAACGACCTTTCATGACCAGTGCTTCTCCACCTTTTTGTTTTTCTCTATGTCGTTGTTCATAACTGTACAAGGCAGAACAAACTTCTTTGAGAGATAATTCATCATTCCCATGAAGTAGAGTAATTTCGAGGTGCTCGTACTCGTCGGGAAGTGAACTTAACAAAATTAAGGTCATATCTCCATCACTAAAAGTCACTTTCATATTTTGCAAATTTGTCGTCAACTTATTAAAGTTGGTGATATGATCATTTATTGTGGTACCAAAAATATATGTGAAGCGTAACAACCTTTTTTTCATGTAGAATTTATTTTGACTGTTTTTCTTCAAGAATTTAATAAACTGTTTTTCTTCAAGAATTTATCCTCCAATGCATTCCAAAATTTACTTGCAGAAGTTTCCTTCGTGTATGAATACTTCTTTTCTCTTGCAAGGTAAGATCGAATGATACTACAAGCAACACAGTTGATAATCTTTCAATCTTCTTCTCTTATAATGTCTAGTTTCTTTTCTTCTATGGCAATATCTAGCACTCGTTGAAAAAGGACATCAAGAACCTCGCCTTGCCACATCTCGAAATGTCCTGACCCGTCAAAAATTTCAACTGCAAATTTTGCATTTAACACAATTCTTGTCATAAGAGAAGATGTCAATGACGTATCAGTGACACCCGATGTGGATTCTTCATTTTTCTTGTCTTCCATTTCTACTACAAATACTATTTATTAGCTGACAATACAGAAGACCAAATTAATTCTTTTCTGATGTGGAAGTTCAGAATGTGCTGCAGCCACAGAGCATATTTAGACAAAACATTGACTTTGATATCAATTGTTGCGGAAGTCGAATATATAGAGAGTGATTAAATCACAACTACTATATCTAAAGACAACTAATAAATAGTAACAGAGACAACAATAAAAAGAACACCAATAATTTACGAGGTTCGACAAAATTAAATTTTTGCCTAATCAGACACAATCAACCAAAATTTTATTTCACTCCAAAATTACAAGTGCAATACTACGAGAGAGAAATAAGTTTTGCTATTTATAGAAAGAAAATTGCCTTAAGAATATCATGCATCACATCACATCAAGTGTGATCATGCAATGTAATTCATTCTGCAAAAGTTACTTTTTGACATTAGTTCATATAGAATCTTTGATAAATTTAACATATCTCTTAACCCAAATATTTCTGCTCTTGCCCCCAAAATCTCTACTTCGTTTACAAACAGTCTCAAAACGTTGGCTTTCAATTATTAGCAGTCCCCTGTTTCGTCGTCTCCACACCCGGAATATGCCAAGTCTTCTGCCTCCACTATTGGTTTCTTATCTTACAAAAAATTTCTTTATCTGCGTGAAGAAGATTTATCTGCAATGAGTATGATGAATGAAAGATTCTCCAGTATATGCGATGGTAAAATAATTTATCTCGTGAAATCTTGTAAGGGACTATTTTTCCTTGATTTTGAATTGGGTGATGGGAATTGGGAAGAGGGAGTTTTATATTTACAATCTCACCACTGGAAAATATAGGTTCATTACACTACCAGACACTTAGTACTAACAATGAATTTAGCTTTCGATCCTGAGAAGTCCGAGGATTACGATGGTGTGTGTCTTTGGAGTTATGCATCTGGAGATCAACTTCGATTCTCATATGGTGTTTTCTGAAATGGGGCTGTTCATTGGTTTAGTCAAACAAACCAACTTGATATTGGTAATTGCAGCTAAAATTTACTAAATGTGAAATAAATTAATTCTATTAATTATGATTCGAATAATTGGGGCCCCGCACGTCGAAAATATGGTTTTCACACACGTACACATAAAGTGACAAGGATCGTAATTTCCTTAAATGAAAGAGATATTGGTACGTATATGAATTGTTTGAGACATAAGAGAATGAACGGTTATTAGCCAAATAACAATGATTTCACATTAGTAAACAAAGGGAAGACATATGCAATGTTAAAAGATGAAACGAGTCATGAATCGCCATGGCCAGCGCGGCGTAAGCGACTGGTCTTTGGAGCACCGCGCGCCAAGTCCTCGGTTTCGGCCTTGCGCTACTCTGCAGGACTGCGGCGCTGCGCCTCTGAAGTTCTGGCGCCGCGACGCCTCCCTACAGGGCCGCGGCGTTGTGACCGTTTTCAATCCGTTGGAGAAGAATAAAAACTGACGTTTGAGTTGACTTTGGAGGATTAACTCTTCATTATTCTGCTTTTGAATTCAGTCATTATTTGGTTGAATTGTAACTCCATACCAATGGTCATTACTTGGTCATTCAAAACCATAAATTGGCTTGTTGAATGGTCTTTTTCTCAACACTATAAAATGAGGCCTTTGACTCATTTGCAAAACACACTCGACATTCACTAAATAATTCTCTGAAATTATCTTCCTCTCTTGCAATCACAAACACTCAAAGATCTTTCTTCCAAAGCAAACACTTGAGTTCCCTTTGCTCATTTGTTTGAGTGTTGTTTTATCTTGAGAGATAAGTTGTCATTGCAACCGTCGAAAGGATACAGGGTAATATTATCTTAAGGATAGATCAAGAATTTTATCGACTCAGCAAATATGATCCTTTTCAGATTTCTAACAAATAGTTGTTGTTGTTGTTTTTCCGTTCTACACATTACCACTCACATCTACTACTCCAATTCCGGAAGAACTGGGCATCGGATACTTCAGGGAATCTGGAGGGCACTTGCATCTCATTGGTCATAATTCGGATCAGTGTACAGAATTTTATATTTTTGGAGCTGGAAGTTGACTATTCTGGATGGTTTGTCAAGTACCATGTTAATTTAGACTTTTTACCCAATCTGTACCCTGCAATGGTGAATCAAGAAGCGTATCCACCACAGATTATGCATATTGGTAAGTATTTTCCATAATTTGTTTTCTTGACGATGAGAAAAAATGATGAGGCAAGGCTTATTCTGGCGCTTCTTCCTGGGAAAAACATCTTGTACAACTTGGGAATGGGATGATCAAAGAGCTAGCGGTGTTAAGCCAGCCTCTTTCAGGCGTTTCGTTGATGTGGGCATGTGGCACGTTACGATGGCTTTGAAATGTACAAAGACTTTGGCTTCTGTTTAATTTCTCTTCTGCTCATTTTTATTGTATGTTGTTTTGCTAAATCTCAAAATGTCTGTAATAAGTGTAAGGATTTCGTTTGCTTGCTAAAATCTTTGTAACCAGGCCGAACTTCCCTTGCATCTTTGCAATTGAACGATCAATTAAACAACAATAACATACCCAATGTAATCTCACAAGTGGGTCTGAGAATGATAGAATGTACGCAGGCCTTATCTTCACATTTGCGGATAGCGATATTGTTTTCAATAGACTCTTGGTTCAAAAGAAATTGGACGATCAATTAACCACACTATAATTGCAATCGGACAAGTAATGAGCAAAGGTAAAGTAACTCACAAGAACAGCCATTTATGCTAATTCAAACTTAATATTACATCCAAATTATCTCACAAGAACAATATATTAAAACTTACATAACCCGCAGGGATAGCCAAGTTGGTGTAGCAGTAGAGCGCGGGACCGCAAGGTCACGAGTTCGATCCCCTGCATAAACCTTCTTGGTTGAGCCTGTTACACATGGCTTGCCAAGTGTGGTTAATCGGCTGACGTGGTTTGCAGACTATTGCGTCAGCCCGGGGTTTACCCTGTGCGCACTCGAAAGAGTAGCGGCTGCGGATTCCTTCGTCAAAAAAAAAAAAAAAAAAAAAAACTTACATTAGTTTACATCCTTATTAAGATTCATAAGTTATTTAGTAGTCCAATTATCAGTTAATCAATAGTACTAAGGTGGTGTTTGGTCAAGCTTCTGGAAGTGTTTCTGTTTCTCAGAAACACTTTTTTGGTCAAACACACTCTTTTCAGAAGTAGAAATACTTTTTTCAGAAGCCAAAAAATATTTCTAGATGGAAGAGAAGCAAAAACACCAATTTGGTGCTTCTGGAGAAACACCAATTTGGTGCTTCTGGAGAAACACTTTTTGCTCATTCATTGAATTTTTTTTGAAATCATTTACCATTTTATTTTCACAAAATTTCTTTTAATCTCATATAATATCTCCATATAAAATATAAATTTGGGAATAGAGGCAGGGTGGGTAGGGGGTAGGGCGGGGGTAAGAAAAAAATTCATTTTTTTTTATAAAAGTAACAAAAAATATGAAATAGAAATTTGAGAATGGGTAGGCAATGAGTTGGGGTGGGGTAGGGGTAGGGCGGGGAGGGGTAAGAAAAATTCATTTTTATAAATGTAACAAAAATATGAAATAGAAATATGAGGATGGGTAGGGCAATGGGGTGGGGGTAGGGGGTAAGAAAAAACATATTTTTATAAAAGTAACAAAAATATGAAATAAAAATTTTTGGTTGGGTAGGGAAATGGGGTGGGGGGGGGGTAAGGGTAGGGTAGAGGTAGGGAGGGGTAAGAAAAAATTCATATATTTTAATATTTTTTTATAAAAGTAACAAAAATATGAAATAGAAATTTGAGGATGAGGTTAGGGCAATGGGGTGGGATGGGGGTAGGGATAGAGGCGGGGTAAAAAAATTCATATTTTTTTATAAAAGTAACAAAAAATATGAAATAGAAATTTGAGGATGGGTAGGGCAATGGAGTGGGGGTGGGGGTAGGGGTAAGAAAAAAAATCATTTTTTTTTTTTTTTTTTTTTTATAAAAATAAAAAAAAAAATTAAATATAAATTTGAGGATGGGTTTAGGGCAATGGGGTGGGGGTGGGTGGGTACGGGTAGGCGGGGTAAGAAAAAATTCATATTTTTTATATAAAAGTAACAAAAATATGAAATAGAAATTTGAGGATGGAGTAGGGCAATGGGGTGGGGGTAGGGGTTAGGGCGGGGGTAAGAAAAAAATTTATATTTTCAATTATTTTTTATAAAAGTAACAAAAAATATGAAATAGAAATTTGAGGATGGGGTGGGGTTGTGGGGTACGGCGGGGAAGGTAAGGGGAAGAAAAAAAATTCATATTTTTTATAAAAAAAAAATATGATATAAAAATTTGAGGATTGGGTGGGGTAGGTGTGGGTAGGGCGGGGGTAGGTTTGAACATATTTGAGTCATTGACTATCATATTGTCGTTACATTTTTTATGTACAATATAATATTATTTTTTGATTAATTGTTACAATTAAATAATTTTTTTTATTAAATTATAAAGATATACTATTTTTTAGAAACATATGATGGAAAAAAATATTTTAAATCTATTAAAAAGAATATTCTAGTAAATTTGCATAAATGTTGGCCAAACAGGAAACTGTTTATGTTTCTCAGAAGCACTTCTATAATTATAGGTCAAACACCCTAACTAATTTTTCAGAAATAGTTTTTGAAGAATTATTTCTGAGAAAAAGAAACATCTTTTAAAAAGTTTGGTCAAACGGACCCTTAAATATCCTCATCTTCTATTAAGATGTCAAATGAACCAGAATCACATATTCATAAAAGTTCAAACCCAATCAAATAGTAACTATTAAAAAAACAGAGTAGGCTGAGAAGACAAATAATGGACCGAATGCAACATGCCGCAACTACTGTGATTGTCTTCAATTTCCAATTAAAAGAACCTTTTAAATGAGGATCATGCTGTTGCTAGTTCTTCCATTAGTTAAATCGTATCATGCAGTAACATAGTACTATATAACTTCTAGAACATGTTATAGATATGAACATTTTCACACGTGATTTCAAATTATATATACTATGGTGTCTTTGGTCAATTTATGGTGTCATTGTCCATTAAATATCTATTACCTTCAACGAATATAAGTATCGGATAACTTTACTCAAATTTTTTAAAAATGAATACAAGTCATCTAACATATTTTATCATTATGGAAATATGAACCCTAATCTTCCGTAATCTTTGATCAAATTCATGGATCGTCATGCTAAATCCTTAGAATGCTTAAATTATAATTATCAAGTCTACCGTTTTTTTAGGCTTAACCCTATGCCAGGAGGAGAGATCAGGACAATATTGAAGGTTCTTTGTGAAATTGGCTAAATCAGCAAAAACATGTGATATTATTAATGACCATAATTATTTGCAAATTTAATACTACAATACTCTATCCGATTAAAAAAAAGTGTCAACTTAGTCATTTTTACACCTCTTGCAAAATATTAATTTCTAGATAAAAATAAGTAATTTAAATAAAATGTTATAATTAAATAAATGTTGAGATTTGATCATCTAACACTGAAAAAGTTAAATTAATTCTTTTTTAATTTAATAAATAAAAACTCTTTTTTACTTAAAAAAAATAAAGTTCAACTGATCTTTTTATTATCCGGAGGTATTTTTTATGGTCACCTATAAAGTTGGCCCATACGGCACATCTCTGTCAAGTTGTAGGGACAAACAACTACCTCGACTGTTGGTCTATTTTAGTGTGTCCAAACGCAGTTCAATTCATTGAGCTTCCCGAGTGAAAAAATAAACACCATGGTTTCCGGCGACTGTATTACTAATCCCATTAGATTAACCCTTATCCACAGCCGGAGTAACAACAAACAGTTGAAACACCACTTGTCGGTTTGCTCCGATATCTCCCCTTCATCGGAGCAAATCGCCGGCAGTGAAAACCTTTCAACTGAAATATTCCTCCGGTTACCCCCAAAATCTCTACTTCGCTTCCAATGCGTATCTAAACACTGGCTTTCCCTTATTTCCAGTACCTATTTTCGTGGCCTCCACACTCGCCGGAACTCTGCTTCCACCGTCGGCGTTTTCTTAAGCCGACACCCAAATTATGATTTCATTAGTCTACACGAAGATCACTTACCATCAGTGGGTCGGATTTTCGAACGTTTATCCGATTCACGTGGTAGCAAAGTTCTGTGTAATATCAACTCTTGTAACGGGCTTTTATGTCTAGGTTTTAAATCGGATGATTCAAAGACCGAATTTTACGTTTATAATCTCACTACAGGTCATCATAGGTTTATTCCAGTACCAGAGACAATGGTAGTGAAGAGCATGAACTTAGCATTTGATCCGACAAAATCCGAGGATTACGATGTGGTTTGTGTTTGGTCATCTGTTTATGAAAATCGACTTTGTTTCTCAGTGTATTCATGTGATTCTGGAATTTGGAGGCATTCGAATGAGCACTGTAACAATGTTGACTTATGCTGCTATCGTGGAGTTTTCTGGAAAGGGGCTATTCATTGGTTTAGCCAAACAGGTCCTTTTTTGTGCTTAGAAATTGATAGCTGCAAATTTAAATCAATGCCAAGTACTCAAATTCCTCAAGGTCAGTGGTACAGGAACATCGAATACTTCGGGGAATCGGGTGGGCATTTGCATCTTATTGAGATTCATAAGCCACAAGATATAGAGTTCAATGTTCTGGAATTGAAGAGTGATTATTCTTCTTGGTTTGTCAAGTATCGTGTGAATCTTGAATTTTTGACTAATTTGTATCCAGTTATGGTGAATCAAGAACTGTATCCACCGGAAGATTATGACTTTCCGTATGCATTTACTACGCTATGTTTTTTAGCTGATGAGGAAGATAAGGCAAGGCTATTGATATCACTTCCAGGGAAAATTGTTTTGTATGATTTGCATAATGGGATTGTCAAAGAGCTAGCTGATATACAGCCTGATTCTTTCAGAAATTTCATTGGTGGTGCACGGTATGATTGTTTTGATGCCTATACACATGTTGAGACACTGGCTTTTGTTTGAGTTTCTTGGATCTTATTTTTCCCTATGTATTCTTAGTTACCCTTTGTGGTTAGTTTTGTCACTTTGTGTTGTGTGGTGTAATATCAGATCTTCATTTGTATTTGAGAATGAAAAGTTATGTGCTAGCTGCCTCGATAAGAATTGACATCTTGCAATTCCTTTATGCCCTGTTTCTGATATTCAAATTAGTGGAGTTTTAGTAGTCTAATTAGTCAAATGATTACTATGAGTATCCTCTAAAGGTTCCATTGTGATCCTTTTTTTTAATCATAAATATAGCGTTTGTATGAAGTAATGATCCCAAAATATGGACATCTTTTTTTTCGGGGAACCATTCTTCGAGAATGCAATATCTTATGAGAGCTTTCAAGGAGTTGGTAGGGGCCACGACTTTTGTACTCAGCTCACTCTTGTTTTGCATAATTCTATTCCTGAGTAGGGATGTCAGTGGGGCGGGTAAATACGGGTATCGCTCCGCATCCGCTTCAGTTGAGACAGGTATGGGGATGGTTTGGTGGGTGGTGGGGCGGGTATGGGTATCAAAAGTGCTATCCGCCATGGGTAATGAGGCGGGGGTGGATTTCATATAAGACCCGCCCCGCTACCCGCACTGTACCCACACCGCCCATATCTGTATCGTCTATTAGTTTAATTAGGCTATTTATGAATTTATTTGGCCATTTGATTTAAAATATGACTTGAGCCAACCCGAATCGTGTCCTGAAAATCATAAAAGTACCTCTTTTAATTTTTTTTTACATAAACAGTAGTGCACTGATCCTGAATGTACCTCGTCCCTTTGTTTATAAAATGGCTTTGTACTAATCATGAAAGTACCTCTTCCATTTACTTGTTGTTTAGTTTCCCCTTTGTCCACAAGACCACAACTGAGTTTCATGCTCCTAATTATGGAAATTCTGAAAATATATTAGTAGGCTAATCTACTTTTATTGTCCATTTGCATCTCTGGTATATGAAAATAGTAAGTTTAATAAGATGTATGCTTAGGTTAGGCTTGCATGTGTGGATGAAACAACTCTAACCTTGGAATGCCCATCATTTGTGTTTTAATGTTTGCCAACTTTTCAGCGAGCATTTATGCTAAGTTAAAACCTTGATCTTGCAGTGGAATGATGGTTAACTGAGAGATTCAAACGTCAATCTGGAGAGCTCTGTGTATAGTTGAGTTCGTATTTTTGACAAGGCAAATTCTGGAAACTAGTTAATCATTTTTTCGGGACCGTCAGAAAAAGAAAATGAGATTAATGGGTACCCGCCGGGTAAGTGGGTACCCGCGCAGAGTAAGTGGGGCGGGGACGGATGGAGGAATTACTACCCGTGATGGGTGGTGGGACGGGGATGGGGTGTGTTTTAGGTGATGAATACGGGTACGGGGTACCCTTCCTCCCGCCCCCGCCCCACCCCATTGACATCCCTATTCCTGAGTAACAAAAGGCGCTAAGCAAAAGGCCACGACTTTTGTACTCAGCTTACTCTTGTTTTGCATAATTCTATTCCTGAGTAACAAAAGGCACTAAGCAAAATTTGAGCACTTACGTCCAACATTTAATAATCCTTTGGTTCACTTTTACTTTATGACATTTTACTTTTCAAAAATTAATTTGATTAATGTACAAAGCTGAATTGATTTAAACTAATTTAATACCAACAAAAATAATATACTCAGTGAAATCTCACAACGTAGGGTCTGAGAATGGTAGAGTATACACAGACCTTACCTCTACCTTGATAAGTTGGTAGGTAGATGATGCGCGAAAAGATGCACACACTTTAACGCAAGTGCACGTTATCGTGACAAGTAATATAGTCCTGGTAAGACCGAATATCGTCCACAAGGATTAGGGTTCAAGTACCAACTATCTATCTTTTGGTATCTATTTGGTAAATTGATATTTGATTTTGTTGTTTATAACTAAGAATTATAAAGACTAATTTATCTAATGAGTTTACTTCAGTTGTGATGGGAATAGGGCTTCCATGTCTCCTCAACTATCCGCTTATGTTATTTATTAATACGACGAATTATGGTCTTCTCTCGGAGCTAAGAGTTTACGAAATCGTTTTATATTCCCGTTAAGGATATATAAACACTCAACCCCAGTATTGCACCTTACCTACCTTTCGGTGATAAGGATAACTCTATAGGAGGATTAAGAACAAAAACCTAGTTAACCGTCACGCACCATGCATAAAATTAGGGTTGTTAAGCCTCTCATTAACGCTACATAAATAATTGAGGTATTTTCATCCCCAATCCAAGAATGTCTACCCAACTTAAAACATATTCACAATCTCTCCTTTCGAAGTAAATTAGAAATCATATAAGGATAATTAGTTGTCAATTAATTACCTAGCATTCAACGCAATTATTGGATAAATCTCTCAAAGAAGTATAATAACCATAAACATGTATTAATTCATAACATAAGTTTCTAGTGAATCAACATGGAAAGCCCTATAAGAGAATTAGTTCCTAGCCATAGACATGACAAGAACTAATTCAAAGTTCATCATACAAAACTGAAATAAAAAAAAAGAATAGTAAAGAAAATTACTAAGTATGAGTCTCCAAGCCTTCTAGCATTCAAGGATTGTGTTGTGGAATATTTACAAGATGGATTGATGGAAGGATGGATGTAGAATGGTGAATGGTGGAATGGAGAATGAATTATTCTTCTAATGATGTAGAGTATTTATAGCCAAAGAATCCTTTTGGTGAAGGGTTAGGGATTTTGTAGGTAGGAAAAGTTATTAGAATCTTTTTTGGTAAGGGTTTTAAGGTAGGAAAAGTTATCCCTTTAGGTAGGAAAAGTTATCCCTTTAGGAAGGAAAAGTTATCCCTTTAGGATTCTGAAAACATGTTAAATTCGGCCCAGCACTTCATAATTCCCGCGTCATACCAGACGGCGCCATGACTGAAATTCAGCAATTTCGGACTTTCAAGACTTACGCCGCGGCTCCGGTGACGTTTTTCAGGCGGATTTTGTTACGTCGTCATTTTTCCGTCCGGACTTCGTCGGATCTCCTCTATAATTCCCGGAACTTCTTATACTTCATTTCTTGGCCCTTTTGTGTGCAATTCCATCTCATTTATGCTCATTTCATCTCCTTTTCGCCATTTCTCCATTTCTGACCGCTGTGACATAAAAGAAAGGAAACGACCCTAATACTATACTAAACATAAATAAAATGAGTAAAATACTAACTACAAATGACTCAAAAAGTGTATATAAAATACACCGATCAGTAGATCGGCTGTTTTCGGGAGACTCTCGGCTCAACCTCTCACACCTCCGCACTGGGCATTTGTGTCTCTCCTCTGCACAAAGGTCGCTCCCACTCTGTCCTAAATATCATCATTTCTAATCATATCTCTTCTTGTATGCCCACACATCCATCTCAGCATCCTAATCTTATCCTCCACATGGGCCATACAGTACCTCACATTCACGAGACTTGACATATCCTATGTCGTGCAACAAATCTGCCTACATATGCACAATCTGACAGAAGCACACATGCATGTCCTCAAACATATTTTACGATACATTCAAAGTACATTTCACTTCGGATTACATCTGTACAGATCCTCGCTCACAAGTCTCACTGCTTATTCTGATACTCACTGGGGTGGATGTCCTGACACCCAACGCTTCACGCCTGGTTACTGTGTTTTCCTCGAAGATAACCTATTGTCTTTGTCTTCCAAAAGGCAACATACACTATCCTGATCCAGTGCGGAAACAAAGTACATAGGTGTAGCTAACATCATCTCTGAGTCTTGTTGGATCTGTAGTCTTCTACTTGAGCTTCACTGCCCGATTCAAAAGGCAACACTGGTCTACTGCGATAATATTAGTGTGATATATCTTTTCGAAAATCTCGTCCAACATCAGCACACTAAATACATTGAGATGGACATTCATTTCATTCGCGCAAAAGTGGTTCGTGTCCTTCATATTCCTTCCAGATATCATATGTCGACATCTTCACCAAAAGACTTCCGCGCATACTATTTGATGATTTTTGGGGCAGTCTTAATGTTTGTGAACCTCCCGATTCGACTACAGGGGTGTAATAGAATATTTTTCGAATATTCTTTCAATAATTGTATATCTTTTATTTTGGGTAGATGTATTCCTATTGTAATTAGGTCTCCTATTTTAGGTAGAATTATATTTCCTATTGTAATTAGGTTGATTAGTTACCTAGTTTAAATAATTTTGTACTACTATATATATTGTACATTATTGATGAATACAATCATAGTATCAGAGTTAGACTCATTCCAATTCTTTGTTCGCTGATGTTGGGCCCCAAATTATATTATTCACTCTCTAGTTAACAAGATCTGGGCGTGCGAGAGAGTGTTAAGAGTCTCACATCGGGTATGGAATGGAAACATGGACTCCTTATATGGACTTGGACAATCTTCACACTACAGCTAGCTTTTGGGATTGAATTAGACCCAAAATTCATTCTTTACACTAACGAATCTAACATGCGGTATCATATTTTGAACTAATGACCCAACCCACCACTTAAAAAATCCCAAACCTGACCCAAAGCACATGACCCACCCACAACCGCCAACAACCACCTCTCCACCGCTGATCCACTGCCCAAATCTATCTCCTCTGTCAGACCTCATAGCCAGCCAATGAACAGACCACCGCAAGTGTTGGTAGGAGAGATGGTTGTTGGCGGTTGTGGGTGGGTCATGAATTTTGGGTCGGGTTTGGGGTTTTTTAAATGGTGGATTGGGTATTTAGTTCAGATGATTCCACATGTCAGATCCGTTAGAACGTGGGGTAAATTTAGAACTTTGATTGACGATAAGGGTATAAATAAGTAAATAACCAAAAAATATAACAAGGAATCAACTTTAACATTAAAATAAAGTTGAGGGTATATCCGACCCTTTTCCGTTGTTTAAATCATATCCTCGTTATGCTATTTGGCTATATGATCCCTTACTGTTAGGCAAAATTTCATATCTACCCCTCCACTTGACAGATTGGACCTGTGGAGGTTCGAAACTGGAAGACCCAACCCAAGATAAAATACTTGTCCTACCCGGACAAACTGTGTCCCGTAAGAATTGATATTTTTCATTGTTAAGGATTGAGAGTCAATCTACCATATGTCAGAATTTGTTTTAAATTTTGTTCTAACTTGTTTTAAGTGATGTCCTTAGTTGACTTAAATTTAGTCCTTATTTGACTTAAATGATGTCATTACTTGGCTTACTTTTTAAATTATGTCATTACCTATTTTAGATTGTATCCTTATTTGACTTAAATTTTGTTCCCATTTACTAAAATTTTATCCTTAATTGACTTAAATACAGTTTTTATTTGACTTAAATAATGTCATTACTTGCTTAACTTAAATTTTGTCAACATTTGATTTAAGTTATGTCCTCTTTTTTTTCCTATCCCCCTCCCCTCCCCACTACCACCATCACCATTGCCACCATAATTTGGATGCTCAGAATTAAAAGATCCAACCCAAAATAAAATAGACATGTTCCACCCGCGTCCCGTAAAGATTAGTATTTATTATTGTCAGGGTTGATAGTCAAGCTACCATATGTCATAATTTGTTTTAAATTCTGTTCCAATTTGTAGATATGCTCTTAATTGACTTAAATACAATCTTTATTTGACTTAAATTATGTCCTTACATATCTAACTTGACTTAAATTTTGTCCTCATTTTACTTAAGTTCTATCCTTAATTGACTTAGATACTGTCTTTATTTGACTTCAACTTTGTCCTTATAACTTGTTTTCGGTTCCGTCCTCATTTTGTCAACATTTGCAGGGATTAGTTGATGTCATTAAAAATGTGCTTCCAGAATCAAAGGATGTCTATGTGCCAGATATGTTGACGCAAATTAGGCCAAATATTTTTTAAAATGAAGAAATTGTGTTGATGGAGCATTTATGCAGAAGATTTTAAAGAACAATTAAAGGTTACAGGGCAGCTGTTCGTGGAACCAGCTTGTTTTCTTGATGGAAACTGGACAAAACACATGATCATATAACATGACATAATATAATTTGAGAAATATCTCTTGAAACGTGAACAAATATCTTCTAGCAGGTGAACTCCAAGTATTGGTCTTTTCTCGATTAGAAAGAACCCAATATATAAACACGTTTTTCCTTGTCTAAAATATAGACAAAAATGAATTTCTTTCTCCCAAGAAATAAAGATTTTGAGTCGCAATTAAAAATGGGTACAGCGAGACCACAAAATTAATTACTGAGGTTCTTTATTATAAAAATTATAATTAAAAGTCTGATTTTAATTATATTTATCATAATAAATTGCAAATCATTTCACTAGAAATTTATAATTGCACTCCATTTATATTTTGAAATTTCCCATTAAACACTTATGTAATTTCCCATATTAAGATTACATATATACAATTAATAAATTAAATTACTGACAAACTTAACCAGAGTCATAGCTGTTAATGTTGGAATTAGTGTTGTAATATTTGTAACAATATATCTACATACATGTATGGAGATATGTTGGGACAAATGTTATGCAACACTTTGACCAACATTTCTTCTAAACTAGTTTTGTCTTATTTCACGCTGATGGATATTGATATGTGTGGACAATGAGACAGTTATATTTTTAGTCTGTAAATATATTTGTATATATTTTATTTGTGGATGATGTATGGATATTAGTCTTTGACTTCTTACAACCATGTTGTATGTGAGTTGTGACTAATAGATATATGTTATTACTAACCTAAATTACAATACAATACTTGAAACTTGAAACTGCAGGTTGCGGGGGAGCATGGCTACGATCTTGCTGAATGTGGAATGTTAAGGGAAACATTTACAATCAGTCGTATCCTAGGCATTTTTAGGTTTATATGAAGTTTTGTGAAGAATAGGCAAAATCGTTTTCAAAGATGTCGGGTGAGATATTGAGGCAACATCAGAGACAACATTTGCAGGTGACTTCGAATGTTGCGCAACCTTGCGGACAACATCTGCAGAACACTGCAAGATGTTGTCCAGGCATAAAACCTGATGTTGTCACAACACTCACACAACATCAACAATTAGGGTTCTCGGGATTTCGCTTCAGAAATCTGGATCAAAACATTTTATTTTAGCCTAAGTCTTTTAACAACATATGTCCTACATTACAATTGTGGACTGGACGCCACTTCCCAGGCTATTTTCTCCACTGATTGGGCCTGGATTTGGAGATCGCCCAAGAGGCGGTGGTGTGAAGGATGAGTCTCGATCGGGCCTTGGGCGATGGCCCGGCCATTTGGAATGCATTTTTCGATTTGGACCATCGGCCTCGTCGATGGGCCCACCGTTGATCCAGTATTTTTTGTGAGTCCCTGGCTGTGGAAAAAATGAGTTAGGTACGGGAGCCTATCATCATCCAAAAAATCATAAGTATTTGTCCCGGTGTCATGTATCTTGGCAAAGGGAAATTGTGATTCATCAAAAATGACATGACGACAGATAATCATACGTTTGGAAGAGATGTCATAACACATGTAACCACGGTGATTTGTAGGATATCCCAAGAAGACACATGGAGTAGACCGGGGTTGAAGTTTTGTGATTGTGGTGGATGGAAATAGAGGGTAGCAAAGACAACCAAATACTCTCAAATGATGCTATGAGGGCTCTCGTAAGTAAAGTATTTTTAGTGGAGTTTGGTAAGACATGTTTTTATGGGGAAGAATATTCAACATGTAGGTTGTCATTTGAAGCGCATGATGCCAAAAAATGGGGGGTACAGAAGCATGAGCGAGGGATGTTCTCACAATATTGTTTATGGTTCTAATTTTGCGTTCCGTCTTCCCATTCTGTGAAGATGTGTGAGGACAGGATAAACGAAATTGTAAACCATTTGTTTTGAAAAAATCCCAAAACTGATTATTGTCAAATTCCCTCCCATTGTCACATTGAATATTTTTAATCTCCCGTTCAAATTGAGTTCGGATAAATGCTCTAAAGTTTAGGAAAGTGAAAAACACTTGTGATTTTTTCGACAAAGGGAATGTCCACAAATAATTAGAGTAGTCATCAAGAATCAGTAAATAATATCTATGACCTGAGGAACTCAAAACATGTGATGTCCAAATATCACAATGTAAAATATCAAACGACATAGTAGTGCATGAAGTAGAAGAAGTAAATGACAACCTAACATGTTTACCAAGGGCACAAGCATGACACTTATTCAAAACATGAGTTTGAGTACATGAAATAAAATTGTTTTGTTTAAGAGAGGCCAAAATGGACTCCCCCGGATGTCCCAATCGTTCATGCCATAGTGATGGTGACAAGGCTGCAAAAGTGGAAGGAACTTTAGACTGTGGATTTGGTAAACTTATTGGATAGAGCTCCCCCTTGCTATCACATCTCATGAGAAGCTTCCCCGTCTGAAAGTCATGTACGGAAAAACCAAATGGGTCAAATTTAACAAAAACTCAATTATCACTAGTAAACTTTTTAACAGACACCAAATTTTTTATTAATTTGGGAGCATGCAGGACATTATTTAAAACTAGTGGCGGATGTGGTGGTGACAGTGTGTTTGACCCATAACCCTTTATTGGAATTGCATGGCCATTTCCGACAATAATACCATTTTCTTTGCTTAAATTAAAATAGGGTGAGAGTGTACCTTGGGATGCCGTCATATGTGACGTTGCCCCAGAGTCCATATACCAATTAGAATCCGGTGGATTGAGTCCAAGAGTGTGCATAGCCTGATCAATATCCGTAGGATGGGTCGTGATTGAATGGGCCTCCTGCCATTGGGCCGGAGGAAGCCCAAAATGCGCCGATCTTTCTTGGCCCGACCAGCCAGATGGGCTCTTTGAGTCACATGTTATCTTGCCCAATTTCTTGGACCTTTGTTGGGCTGCCACTGGCCATTATGTTTGTTGGCTTGCTCGCCCAATTCCATACGGTGGCTGTGCCCTCATTTATTCTTTGCCGATGGTTGTCATTCTTCTTTGGAGTGTCTTTGGGCCTTCCGCTTTGCTTCCGATGGCACAGTGGTTCTTGCCCGATAGCCACCGCCGGATGAGTCTTCTTGCCCGGATGGTGTTGCCGCCATAGCCGCCGCCGGAGTAGGTGTTGCTGCCATTTTCGCCGCCACCAAAATTCCGGTGACCCCCACCTTTATTATTTCCGCGATTTCCACCCTTCTTATTATTATTATCACGTCCTTTTTTACTCTTATTTTGTGAAGAATAGTCAAAATAATTACCTCCATTTGAAGACGTGGCAACCATGACGAAATTTGTAGTCGTTGAAACCTTCTTAATCAAACCCGACTCTTCAAGAACAAGCATGGATCTTGCTTGATAAAACTTTGGTAAGAGATTACTTTGACGGATTAGTGTCCCTACGCCACTATAAGCATCCGTGAGACCGGCAACTAATTGTAAAACTAACCGGTTGTCAGTAACCGGTGAACCTACGTTTCTCAATTGATCTGCCAACACTTTGAGACGGCGATGGGTTGAAGCGTTAGGAAAGTCTGCCGTGACAATGGTTGAAAATTCTTGTTCAACGCAACAACACGAGTTTTGATTGTCTTGAAAAATATCTCTCAGCGTTCCCGTACGCCGTGGCGATAAAATCTGGTTCCATTATTGTATGCAAAAAGTGCATGGATATTGTTGCGTAAATCCAACCAAGCCGTGGCATCGCGGTATCCACAATTCTTTATCCGCTTACGATGATTGTTAGTTGTTGTACCATTTTTTGGTGGAATTATATGATGAAGAACTTTGTGAGCCCTACAACATATTTTGAACAATTCCGCCCATGTTGCGTAATGAACAGTTTTCATCTCTAGTTTGACAGAAATATGTGTTTTGATGTTGGAGATAGTAAGGGCTGAGTGAAACGAAGATTTTGATTCAGACATGGTTGTAAGTAAGAACAATAATGGAGAAATTAAAAAAAATATGAAAAAATTTCGATCAGGGTAACACCAAGGAAGAAGATGACCGAAATTTGAAAGAAAACAAGAAAAATATTTTAAGGATCTTTTTCTTCCTTAAGCTCTTGATACCATGAAAGAGTTTTGGAATATCTTCCTCAATCTTATTCATCACAATAGGTAAGAATATATACACCAAGTAACATTGAATGAGAAGAATAAGTCTTCCCTAAAATCCTCCTACAATATCTTCCTATATTAATGCTATTCTATCATCTAATAATAATACATTAATACATTTTACTATGTACCATATATACATATGATTCTCCATAATTATATCATTAATAGGAATTAATAATATAATATTCTAACAAAAAGTTTTAAAATGTGAAAATAAGGTTTTGATTATTTTCAAAATATAAATACAACTTTAAGTGATATATTTGGAATTTTTATGGTCAAACAGTGATTTTTTAAAAAAAGTAGCCAAACTGATCCTAACTAAATATAGCTCAACCACCCATTTGATGCCCCTTCTTTCTTGTTGGGTTTTGATGCGGATCATTCTGGGGTCATTCGGACAAATGCCCCTATTTTCGGGTGGTCTTTAATTTTTGCCGTTTAATATTTTTGATGCGGTATAATTAGAATTTTATAAGACATAATTAATGTTTATTTTTGGCATATGTATCATACACAAACCCACAAATTATGTCAGATAAGACATAACTGTTAACACTCAACATAATATGAATAAGACATAATTTTAGATTTTGTTTGGCATAATTAGCGTTTAATTTCAACATATGTATCATAACATCCACACAAATTATTCCGGATAAGACATAATTTTCAACACTCAACATAATTTAAAAAAATACTATAAAACTATGACGCATAACTTAATTTCTACATAATTTATGTCATGCAAGATAAAATTTCAGTTTTCAAAGAGAAAAATATTACAAAGACAATATCTTGCGAAATAAACCTAATATTTTCATAAAATAAATAACATAGATACAAATTAAAAAGACCACAACAATGAAGAACAAAAATTAAAGACAAGTGCGTTTGAATGACAATCCACAAAAAAAAAAAAAAAGATCATTATGCTCCCCAAACTGAACAGATTACTTTGCCAGAGGTCTAAATGGGCCACTCAATCATGAATGGTCTTTTAGGCCCGTCTGAATAGATTTATGTTTTAGCTTTCAAATGTGAATTTGTGAAGTGTTTCGCAATCTAATATCAAATCATTGGATTGCTGAAACGTCACCTTCAGCTTTTAGAACTTAAATCTATATTTTCTTTTCTAAAGTAAGTTTATTCCCATACTATTTACTCATCTAATTATTATGTATTATTTAATTTTGGTTACCACAATTTGGATGAGAATTTTAACGTCACGATAACAATCATCATCCTATAATCAGAAAGTCACAAATTTAAACTGTAAAAATAGTATATCCCGCCTTTCTCTTGAACTTCCTGCGTAACAAAAGTTATTGCACTAAATTGTCCTTTTCATTTATCATAGTTTAAAATATTTCGTTACTAGAAACCAATTTCATCAATTATGTGCCGAACTGATATTCAATAGTTGTGTTTTCTTCCATCCTTAATCAGAGTTTCCAGATTTGAGTTCTGAAAATGGAAAAAGTCATGTTCGGAGCGCTGCCCTCAAATAGACCTAGCAATGCCATTCGAATTTAGTAGTGCCCCAATGCGGATATCAAACCTCGGGTTGGAACCCCAAAAATATAATTGTGCTTCATTTGATTTGAGATTTGAAAACTGTCCTTTTCCACAATCATATCCTATCAGGCGTTGTAATAGAAGTTCAGTCAATGGCCCATTGGTATGTTGAAAGCTGCTTCCACCAAAAAATCAAGGCATATGAACCATTCTTTCTTTTCTTATATCCAGCGCTTACGCCAGATTATTCCTCAACACTAATATCAGTAAATCGTGAAATGTGTTTGAATGATCAGAGTTTGGCATATGAATCATTCTTATGTCTGAACTAGAAATATGTCAAGATAATTAATTTAGTGACTGAAATTGCATTTTACATTAGAATTGAGATATTTATACTATGCAGTAGACCAGAAAAGCTTACAATAAAGAATAACTTGTCTTTATTTTTCACAAATTGTAGCTTCAATGCAGTGTATAATTAATTTATAATCAGCGTATATATGTTATACACTTGTTGTGTTCTAAATATACAAGAAAACAAGTATAAATTATTACTTCTACGTGGGTAAAAATATTTTAGCCGGCTGACAAAAAGAGTTAAAGATCTCTTTAAAATCCCTGACGCGTTTGTATTTTATTTAAAAATAAAATAAAATAAGCCGTGTCGTTTTTCCTTAAAACAATTGAACCACGAAGATTAACGACGGAACATTATAATATTGGAATTTTAATTATAAATGGATTCTGAATTTTGGACAAACGACACATACTAGTTAATTAAGGAACTGCAATTAAAAATGTACAGAGGTCATTATAATTACTTGACCAAGCAACATTTTGATTCAAACATATATTATTTTAGTAAAACAAAGAGAGGACAATTAAACGTTAGTTACAATATTGGTAGAAAGAGCCCATCTGTAAGTGATGGGACCAAAATACGTGTTGCTTTGACATTTTTTATGTATATTTTTTATTGATTCAAATGTAAGGAATGATTATGGATGACACGTGGGTACAATTTGCGAATTTCGCATTGCATTCGTCTTAGTTGGAGTGGGTATGAGTATAACTTTGGTGGGTAGTAGACGGATACGGATAGGTGGTGGATTTGCAGTTATACCCGTCTCTCCCGCCTCACATCCAACCGTCCGCCTCAAATTCACCCGCCAGCTTTATACCCGCGAATTATAATTTTATTTGTACAATTTTTATTTATCTAAAGTCCAAATAATTTGACACGCATAATTTTTGCAGCCCATAAGCTCAATAATAATGAATTTTGAGGCAAAACCCTACTCACCTTAGTCATTGCTTCACCGGATATTGGCGGGAGGCGGATATCCACTTGGGTGATGGAGCGGGTGTAAATTTAGGAATATACCCGCCTAGACGGGTATGGATGTTGAAAATGTACGCGCCACTTCGTTTTCCATAAAAATATTTTTCATGGAAACACATTTTTCATCATATCAAACACACCCTTAATGATGACTATTTTATGTATAATTTACATTTTTGTCATTTATTATTTATATTTTCTCAATCTTTTTTCTTTAAACAAAAGAGAATATTTTAAATCATAACAATAACAACATACCAGTATAATCACACAAAGTGAAATTTAGAGAGAGTAAGATGTACGCAGACATTACTCTTATCTTTGTGGGGCAGATAAGTCATTTTCCATAGACCCTCGGCTTAGAAAAAATGTGTTTGAAGTAAGATAACAAGTAAAGATATAATATCACAGTGGTAAGATACATGCAAACGAGACAACAAATACTACTACCCATAAAGGAAAAGAAACTAAGTGATTACTATCTAGATACTACTAATAAGGAAATCCTCGACTATCAACTAACTTTCTAACCTAGTCCTCGACCTCCACATCTTTAAATCATACAAGACAAAATAACTTGTCTAAGTATGAATTTAAGTTATTTTCCTTTTAAGTGTGTTAAGCTCTTGCTTAGTATTAATTGAATTCAATCAATACATGTATATAAAGGCTTGGGCGTTGAGCCA
Organism: Przewalskia tangutica; assembly: GCA_029844215.1. Taxonomy (NCBI): domain Eukaryota; kingdom Viridiplantae; phylum Streptophyta; class Magnoliopsida; order Solanales; family Solanaceae; genus Przewalskia; species Przewalskia tangutica. Next base: position 11,897,606 of record CM056734.1, read on the forward strand.
AGTCCGGGCCGAGCCCCATCGAGATGAGTGCATACCGAGTCGAGCCGAACCTAATCAAGCTTTAAACAATATTGAGTCGAGTTCATCGAGCTTTTCTACATTTTGACCGATCTCGAGCCAAGTCCGAGCTTACTTTTTTAAAAAATAAAAAATATAATTTAAGAAAGTCTATGATTGTGATTAAACAAGCTATCATAGAAACACATTTACATTATTAAGTCATGAATATGATAATTTTAGTTGTATGAATTGTTAAAAATAATATTCACATTAAACTAAAAGTGTGATTTAAGGAAGTGTTCATGATTAACTAAGCAACTCTATTATTAAAAAAAAGTTTTGCATTATTAAGACAAGAACATGATTTATTTAATTGTTATCTAAAAATGAATACATTAAAAATAATATTCATGTTAAATTGATTGATTAAGAGAAGTTACAAGCTTAGTTTTATTTTAATAAAAAAAATTGATTCAAACTGAACCATGAACACCCCTACTCATATGACATAGTAAGCTTAAGTTACATTATGGTTAAAAAATTACTTACATCGAAGAAATATTAATTATATAACTGTTAAATTAGCATAGTTTGTTAAATTAAATTTATAATATACTTAATAATTGAGCTTAATGAATGAATATTATTTCTTAAATCGGACCAATCGACCTGAGTCGAGCCAGCTTGATCGAACTTTGATCGAGCCGAGCCAAAATTTAATTGAAACCGAGCTGAGTTGGGCCGAGCTTTTCTCGAGCTAAGCATCGAGCCGACCCGGCTCTTTGCCCAAGCTCTGTGTATATTGTTGTTGAACTTTAATATTCAGAATCATCACCAAAACAAATATTTCTACGGTTTATTCCCCATCATAGCTTCTACTGTTTTATATATATATATATATATATATATCACGCACCTTATACCTAATCAAATTTTATAAAACTATATAGTCCTTAGCAGATAACTTAATATACTAAAAATCTTCCATTAAGAAACATAAAGATAATTTTAAGTGCCAAATGCCATTTTAAACAGACTTTGAAAATCATAGTCAACTTTCACGGATAAAAAAAGAAAATGAAAACCGTGGATACAAGGTAACAATAAAAAAAATAGTCCAGTGCACTAAACTCCCGCTATACGTTGGGTTCGGAGAAGGACCGGATTACAAGGTAACAATAGACCACGCAAAATTAATAAAAATATTTTTCGTTGTTATTGTTAGAATATTATGATAATTAGAATAATTACTATAATTAATGATATTATCATTTTATGTATGGTAAGTAATAAAATGTTAATTAGGAAGAAGATTATTAGGGATTGATTTGATTAGAAAGATTAGAGGCTTGATTTCCTCTTTATTTAATTGTATATTGTGTATATATTAATCCCTTAATGGAATAATACAATTGAGGAAAACATTTTCAAATTATTACATGGTATCATAAGTTTAAGAAAAAAAATTCAAAAATATTTTTCCATTTTCGGTCATCTTCCTCCCTTTGGCCGAAAACTTTTCTTCCATTTTTCTTTAGTTTTATTCTTCATCTCTCCATTAGTGGACATCATTCATCCCAACCAACTATTTCTGAGTCAAAATCATCTTTTCATCCTGCCCTTACTGTCTGAAATATCAAAACACATATTTCCGTCAAACTGAAAATGCAAATCGTTCATTATGCAACTTGGGAAGAATTATTCAAAATATGTTGTCGTGCTCACAAAGTTATTCATCATATAATTCTTTCAAAAGATGGAAAAGGGAAGGAGTTAACAACCGATGCAGACAAAGAATTGTGGGATACACTTGATGTCAGGGTCCTTGGTTGGATTTATGCAATAATCTCCACTGACTTGTTGCATACAATAATGGAACCAGATTCAACAGCCACGACGGCTTGAGAACGCTTGCGAGATATCTTTCAAGATAACCAAAACTCTCGCGTTGTTACATTGGACCGGGAGTTCTCAACCATTGACATGGCAGATTTCCCTAATATTTTTGCATATTGTCAACGCCTCAAAGTGTTGACAGATCAATTAAGAAACGTTGGTTCACCGGTTACTATTAATCGGTTAGTCTTATTGGTCGTCGGTCTAACCAATACATATAGTGGTGTGGGAACTCTAATCCGTCAAAGTAATCTTCTACCAAAATTTTATCAAGCACGGTCCATGCTTGTGTTTGAAGAGTCGTGCTTGGTGAAAAGGGCTTCAACTACTTCAAATTCCGTCATGATTGTCACTCCTCAAATGATGGTAATTTTTTTTACCCTTCTCAACAAATTAAGGGACAAAAAAGATGTAATAATTTGAAAATCTTTTCCTCAATTGTATTCTTCCATTAAGGGAATAATATATATACAATATACAATTAAATGAGAAGAGGAAATCAAGGCTCTAATCTTCCTAATCAAATCAATCCCTATTGATCTTCTTCCTAATTAACATTTACTACTTACCATACATAAAATGATACTATAATTAATTATAATAATTATTCTAATTATTGGGCCTTTGGTTCCGAGGCCCAGTCACTATATCTCCCTCTCACAATCAAAACATAACCAGTCCACTGGAAGCTTGGGCCATCTATCGGCTCCAGGCCCAATACCGAACCCGGTGGTCACTCAGCCTAATTCCACTAGGCTTCCTAACAACTTGGATTCCTCGGTCAGTGGCGCCCAGTCCACTGGCCCTACAAATCATCCGGTCACCCATAGTCAACGTAGAATTGTAAAGCTCAATATCAAATATAGTCTACATACCCGGATCTCGAAATCACCCTTACCTCATAACCCAGTATCTGCTCTAAAGGATCCGAATTGGGAAATGACCATGAATGATGAATATCATGCTCTAATTAAAAATAGGACGTGAGATTTAGTACCTCATCCATCTAATGCTATTATAATTCGGTCAATGTGGATTTTCAGTCATAAAGAAAAATCTTATGGAACTTTTGAACGACATAAGACCCGTCTTGTAGGTGATGGGAAGACACAACAGGTTAATTGTAGATTGCAAGGAGACGTTCAGTCCAGTGATCAAACTGTCAACTACCAGAACATTTTTTAGCGTGTCTCTCTTAAAAGGATGGCCCCTTAATCAATTGGATGTCAAAAATGTCTTTCTCTATGGACATCTAAAGGAAACTGTCTACAAAGATCCAAAATATCTCAATCATGTGTGTTTGCTAAACTCATTATATGTACTGAAGCAAGGCCCTAGGGCATGGTATAAGCGGTTTGCGAATTTTTTGTCACATGTTATTTTTTCTCACAAATGTTTCGATAATTCTCTATTTATTTACCATCAGGGTAATAATATTGCTTATCTCCTTTTATATGTGGATGATATTATCCTAACAACATCATCAGACTCTCTTCGCAAGTCTATCATGTCACAACTTGGTTCTGAATTTACTATGAAAGATCTTGGTCCAATACACTACTTTTTAGGAATTGTTGTGATAAGACATGCATGTGGATTGTTTCTATCCCATAAGATGTATGCATCTGAGATTGTTGAACGAGTTGAAATGTCATTTTGCAAACCTTCGGCAACTCCGGTAGACACTAAGTCTAAATTAAGTGTTACCTCAAGTAAATCATTTGCTGATCCAACATTATACCGCAACCTAGCAGGAGCTTTGCAATATGTCACGTACACCAGGCAGGATATTACTTATGTAGTGCAATAAGTGTGTTTATTCATGCATAATCTGATGGAAGAACATATGCATGCTCTAAAACGCATTGTGCGATATATTCAGGACACTCTGAGTATGGATTACATATATACTCATCCTTCGTTTCAAAACTTGTCACTTATACGGATGCAGACTAGGCAGGTTGTCCAGACACCAGACGCTCTACCTCAGGTTATCGTGTCTTCCTCGGTGACAATTTGATCTCCTGGTCCTAAAAAAGACAAGTCACAATATCACATTCAAGTGCTGAAGTAGAATACTGTGTTGTTGTCAATGTTGTGTCCGAATCATGTTGGATTAGAAATCTGTTACTTGAACTTCATTGCCCAATTCCAAAAGCCACACTGGTATACTGTGATAATGTTAATGCAATCTATCTCTCAGGAAATTCGATCAATCATCAACGCACTAAACATATTGAGTTAGATATCCATTTTGTTCGTGAGAAGGTGGATCGTGGGCAAGTGCGAGTGTTACATGTCCCCGACACGTCATCAAATCACAGATATTTTCACAAAATTATGACATTATTTGAAGATTTTCGGGACATTCTCAGCATTTAATGCCCTCCGGCTTCGACAACAGGGAGTGTTAGAATATTATAATAATTATTATAATTAATGATAATATCATTTTATGTATGGTAAGTAGTAAAATGTTAATTAAGAATATGTTAATTAAGAAGAAGATTATTAGGGATTGATTTGATTAGGAAGGTTAGAGGCTTGATTTCCTCTTCTCATTTAATTGTATATTGTGTATATATTATTAAAGCTATATCTATCAATTAACATATCAAACAAAACAATTATTTAAATGTATTAATAAATTTTTTCAAGAGTCAATTTGGGCTACACATTTTAGCCCAAAATCAATCAATTTTTGGATGAGTTGAACTTGGACTCGTCAAAATGAATTGAGTTAATAAACAAGCGGGTCAATTATTTATCAAAACTTAAATGAATTGTATGAGTCGTATTTTCATGAGCTAATTTTAACTCTAACTGCCAATATACTGGCATAAACAATACATCATACTATAATTTTTTTTTCCAACTCTTGTTAAGCAGAATGACCTAAGAATTAAGATACGGTGGGTAACTTTGTTTGGTCATGGACTCCAAGTTCGAAGAACTGTTCATATCTCTTTCCAATTGGTAATACGATTCCATTTTAGCCGAATTAATTAATTTCTTTGAATATGAACATGCCATTAACTTATCAATATAGGAGTAAATTGATAATTAGTCATCCTTAAGGCCAAAATGAAGGTCATTGATATGGATACATTGAAGTTAACCAAAATGATAATGGCAGCAATAAAGTTTGAAATTACGGCAATAGCCAACTAGCCGTTATCTGGACAATGAACAGTCAACGAAGCAAGTCTTTTTAACCACCGCTAAAGTTATTTATCCATTTTAATATAGACATTTACTTGTAATTGCATCTAATTAAAGTAATCGTTTAATTGATAGAAAAATCTTCATGCCAATAACATTTGGTTCATGACTAGTATAGAGTTGCATTAGTAAACTAGATTTGTAAAACGGAAACCAATCATATGTATAATATAAAGTTTGTGTAGTCTAATGATCAATTAAATGAAAGAAAAACTATAAAATTCCAAGTTTAAATTTTAGCATTGTATATACCTAAATTTTTATGAATAAAATTATTCAAAATTGTGGATCTACGTAGGCAAAAAGAAAGTATTCCTTTTGTTCTAATTTATGTGATGCATTTCTTTTTAATCTATCTCAAAAAATATTTTTTATTTTTATATTAGAAATAATCTAACTTTATATCTTTTATTTTATTAAGATGATATTGTCACATGAATATTTAAGATTTGTTTTTACAATAAGTTTTAAAATATTTTTTTTCTTTTTAAAAATTTGTATCCAGTCAAATGGATACTGAGGGAGTATTAATGTAGAGTTTTACGTTAGAATATTTTTTCTTTTCTTGTCACTAGCAATGAGCCATGTATAAAACTTGTAAATCATATATACATGGAGTATATTTTATATGCATAGACAACTGTCGTGAACCAACCAAAATACGGAATCGAAGAAGTCCACCACCAGCTTCTCTTCTCACACGTCTTTGCAGTTTTGCACTATGTGTTCTTATTTTTAGTATAAACATTCTCCAATAAGCCTCAGCTTCCGATAGCCACACATATATATATATATATCACACACAAACTCAAGAGTCAAGACCCGCAAAAGAATTCTCCAAAGTTTAAAACATCCTTGTCCTAGAAATTAAGATAGTCATGTCCTACACAAAACCAAACCCAATTTCTCTTATTGTTGCACTACTTTTCTTGCTCTTATTATCTGCTGTCTCAGTTTCTTTGGTTAATGGAGCTTCTCTTGTTGATGGTAAGCATTGTTTTTCCCTTAAAGTTGTAATTTTTTTACAAAATGGGGTCGCTAATTACCTTAATTATTCTTGTTTTCCCTCAAGTTGTAATCTTTTACTTAATGGGGTCGCTAATTACATAAGATTGTTCTTGCTTTTACTTTAAAGTTGTCATTTTTTACTGAATGAGTTGGCTATTAACTTGAATTGTTCTTATTTTTCCTTTCCCCACCTAGTGGACTACACGGGGTATGTTTTTTTTTTTTGTTCTTATTTTTCTTAAAGTTGTAATCTTTTACTAAATGGGGTCGCTAATTACCTAAGATTGTTCTTGTTTCTCCTTAAAGTTGTAATCTTTTAAAAAAATGGGGGCGCTAATTACCTAGAATTGTCTTGTTTTCCCTTAAAGTTGTAATCTGTTTACAAAATGGGGTTGCTAGTTACCTTGATCATGATTTTCCTTAAAGTTGTAATCTTTTACTTAATGGGGTTGCTAATTACCTAATATTGTTCTTGTTTCTCCTTAAAGTTGTAATCTTTTAAAAAACGGGGTCGCTAATTACCTAGAATTGTTCTTGTTTTTCCCTTAAAATTGTACTCTGTTTACAAAACGGGGTTGCTAATTACCTTGATTATTCTTGATTTTTCTTGAAGTTGTAATCTTTTACTTAATGGGGTTACTAATTACCTAGAATTGTTCTTGTTTTTCCTTAAAGTTGTAATCTTTTCTAAATGGGGTTGCTAATTACCTTGATTATTCTTGTTTTTCCTTAAAGTTGTAATCTTTTACTTAATGGGGTTGCTAACTACCTAGAATTGTCCTTGTTTTCCCCTCAAAGTTGTAATCTTTTTACAAAATGGGGTTGCTAATTAGCTTGGTTATTCTTGTTTTTTCTTAAAGTTGTAATCTTTTACTTAATGGGGTTGCTAATTACCTAGGACTGTTCTTGTTTTTCCCTTAATGTTGTAATCTTTTACTAAATGGGGTCGCTAATTACCTAGATTGTTCATGTTTTTCTGTAACAGATCCGATGTCTGTTACTTGGATTCGTAGGAAAAGGGGAGAGGAAAGAGAGAGAGATAAGGAAAGTTTGATATATTTCTGAATATCGATAATGACCAGTACAAGTCCTGTTTATAACCAAGGACTGAAATTGTAATTACTAAACAATGCCCAACTAAACTTAGAGGACTACAATGTAAATGCAAATAACATAACTGAAAGGACTAACTTATACTACTACAAACTTAATAAAAATAAGTCACAATACTATATTGTGACATTCCATCCTCCTTGAGAATCAGCTCCTCTTCAGAATTCTGCTATCTCCGGAAATTGCGACTTCACGAATTGGAAATCTTCCCAAGTTGCCTCTTCTGGTAACAAATTTGTCCATTGAACCCGAATTTGAGTAGTTGCCTTACTTCCCCTTCTTATCAGTCTTCTGTCCAGTATTGCCACTGGTTCCATTAATAATTGTCCTTCTGCAGAGCAAAATGGTGGATCCACCGAAGGTATAATTTGATCTCCTACTTTTTTTTTGAGTTGGGAGATGTGAAAGACTGGATGAATTCTGGTAGTGCTAACTTGTAAGCTACATGCCCAATTTTTTGAAGAATCTGATAAGGACCCCATAGTACTTTGATGCTAACTTGAGACTCCTCCTTATGGCTATAGATGTTTGCCTATAAGGTTGTAATTTCAGGAAGACCCAATCTCCTACATTAAATTCTCTCTCAGTTCTCCTTTTGTCAACATTGACCTTCATTCTATTATGTGCCTTGGCCAAATTTTATTTTAGAACCTTAGCCATTAATTGTTTCTCTCTAAGCATCTGATCCACAGATTGGTTTGAGAAATGAGCTGGAATGTCAACTGGGAAGGGTCATACCCATACAACACCTTAAATGGGGTCATTTTTAGAGAAGTATGATAATTGATGTTGTACCAGAATTCTGCCTGTGATAACCACTTATGTCATTCCTTGGGTTTATGACTATGCATCTTAGGTAATTCTCCAAGAATCTATTTAGCCTCTCAGTTTGACCATATGTTTGAGGATGGTAGGCTGAACTGTAACATAATTGAACCTCCAGATGTTTGAACAACTCTTTCCAGAAATCACTGATGAATATTTTGTCTCTATCTGATACTATACTCTTGGGCAGCCCATGTAGTTTGTAGATATTATCTAGGAAGATTCTAGCTATTTGCAAGGCAGTGAAAGGATGTGCAATAACTACAAAATGTCCATACTTACTATACTTGTCTACTATTACTAGTATAGTGTCCTTTCCTTCAGATCTAGGCAATCCTTTAATGAAATCCATTGATATATGCTCCCAAGCTCCTTCTGGAATAGGGAGGGGTTGTAGCAGGCCGGGATATGCTACTTGCTCATTCTTACATCTTTGACACACTTCACAAGATTGCACTGTGGCCTTAACTTGTTCAATCATGGCAGACCAGTAGAATATAGCCTTCAATCTCTGGTAAGTAGCCCAAACCCCTGAGTGTCCTCCCAATCCAGATTTATGTATGTTTTCAATGTTGTCTGAGATTTCCATTGTGTCCCACCCAAGCCTTTTCCTTGTACCTCAACAATTCCTGTTGCAATGAGATATTCATCTCGATGCGAATTAAGTGAGTGTGGTAATTACTGCATCAACTTGATATCTCCTGTATAGCTGTCCAGAATGTCTTCAATCCATTTAGGTTGTATCTGTGTGATTACTGCACATTGTGTGTTCTCGGTTCCTTTGTTGACACTCCTTGCTGACTCATACTTCCTAGAGAGGGCATCAACAACTACATTTTTCACTCCTTTTCTATAGTGTATTTCAAAGCTCAATCCCATCAATTTAGTAAGTCCTTTATGCTGTAATGAGGTAGTAATTTTCTGATCCTGTTAGAACTTCAGGCTGAAATGGTAAGGTTTGATTATAAAAGGTTGAGGATGCAAATAATGTCTCCACTTATCTACAGCTTGCAGCAATTCTTTCAACTCCTTTTCATAAGTGGTAACCCTTGATGTTTTGTATTCAAGATCTGACTCATGTAAGCCAAAGGCCTCTTTTCTTGCATCAGCACAACACCTATACCATTATTGCAAGCATCAACTTCTATAATAAAAGGTTTAGTAAAATCAGGAAGTGCCAAAACTGGAGCACTAGACATAGCCCTTTTTAGTTGATTGAATGCCACTTTAGCTTCCTGACTCCACACAAATCCTCCTTTCTTCAGCAGATTGGTCAGGGGTTTGCTCAGGTGTGCATAATTTTTAACAAACTTCATATAATACCCTGTCAATCCTAAGAATCCTCTCAATTCTTTTAGAGTCTTAGGGTACTGCCACTCTACCATAGCAACCACCTTGCTGGGATCAGTGCTTACCCCTGTATTATCTATAATATGTCCCAAGTATTCTACTTGAGCTTTTCCAAATGCACATTTACTTAGCTTTGCAAATAACTGACTCTCCTTCAGTATCTTCAAGACCACTTCTAGGTGTACAACATGATCCTCCATAGTTCTACTGTAAATCAGTATGTCATCAAAGAACACTAAGATGAATTTTCTTAATTGTTCCCTGAAGACACAATTCATTAGAGATTGAAATGTTGCATGAGCATTGGTTAAATCAAAGGGCATTACTCTGAACTCCCACAACCCATGGTGTGTCCTGAATGCAGTCTTATGCTCATCACCCTCCTTCATTCTTACTTGGTGGTATCCAGCCCTCAAGTCCACCTTAGAAAATACTTTGGCTCCAAACAGTTCATCCAACAGGTCATCTATCATAGGTATGGGATATTTATTCTTAATGGTTGTTTAATCTCCTGTAATCTACACATAATCTCCATGTAGAATCCTTCTTTTTAACCAAGAGTGCAGGTGAGGCATAGGCTGATTGACTAGGTACCACTATGGTAGCCTTGAGCATATCAGAAATGATGGACTCTATTGTGTTCTTTTGATCATGAGAATATCTGTATGGTCTTAAACTGAATGGTTGGGTTCCTGGAACAAGGTTGATTTTATGATCACAATTTATTTTGGATGGTAGTTTAGTGGGTTCTTGGAAGATACTTTGATTTCTGTAGTAGTTTATCAATAGCAGAGTGTAGCAAGGGTGTATTTTTGGTTAACACTTCTGGTTGAATCAAGGATAATTCAGCCACAACTTCACAATTTCCACAATGCAACATCCTCCTGAGTTCTTCATAGTTCACTGTGGCTACACTTTGGCCATTCCTTTCTCCATACAATGTGATCATTCTCCCTTCATATACAAAACTGAGACTAAGTGGCCTAGTATGCAAGATTACTGGAGCCACTTGATCTATCCAGTCCATTCCCAAGATCATATCACACCCTCCCACCTTTAACATGAGTTTGAAGTAGAACTGTTCATTTTGCATTTTCCACCCAAAGAAGGGTGTCTCTAACTGGCAAACCATCTATTGTCCATTAGCTACAATCACTCTCATGATTTTCTTCATTGGTTGCACTTCTTGCCCACACATCCTATGATTTTGATAGTGAAAGCATTTCCCTCGGAAGAACTCAAGCCCAACTAAACTTAGAGGACTACAATGTAAATGCAAATAACATAACTGAAGGGACTAACTTATACTACTACAAACTTAATAAAAATAAGTCACAATACTGTGACATTTTCCCTCAAAGTTGTAATCTTTTTACTAAATGGGTTGCTAATTACCTAGGATTATTCTGTGTTTCCCCACTGTTTCTTGTGAGTAGGTGTTGCCAGTGAGCCAATTTATGGTGTGGTTTCATCAGGAAGTAAAAGGTTTCTGGCGGAGAACAATGGTACTGGAAACTCATCTTTAGTACTGGGCCTGGCTGCTGAAAGAACCCATAGAAAAGATCCACTTGAAGATAGGAAATACTATACTGGTGGATGGAACATCAGTGACAATCATTATTGGGCTGTAAGATTTCTTTTCAGCACTTAATCCCATTTACTGGTCCTAATTCTGTTGAAATTTGTTTTTTATTTCTAAAATTGATAACTTTCACTGAAGGTCGGTTAAAATGTTCACATTTAATTTTTCTTATGGTTCTTTTTAACACTGCTTTGAGTATTTTTAGTGTTTGTTCATATGTGTTAGCAATTGATAAACGTGATTGTGCATGTTTTTAGGGACGAAGAGTTCTGACAAGAAATGAGAGAGAGAGAGAGAGAGTATGACCCCAATAATTCTTGTTGTTATACCATCCTTGTGCCTTATCACGTTGTTTACTCTTAAAACTCTTTAGAGACTGGCATAAGCCGGCTTCTTGACTTTACAAATTACACTCACAGCTGGACTTTTATAGGAGTTTTATTTTATTTTTTTACTTTTAGAAATAGATTTCACTTGAAGATGAGTTTCTCATTCTAAACTTCGTTATGATTTGCATTTTCTTAGATTTGTTGTCAGCTGTTATCTGCTTGTTAGCTTCACTTCAAGCAAAATTTTTAGAATTTATCAGGATGGTCGTCATGTATGTTCTGGTTTTGTTATCATATAGTCCAATATTCCATGTTTTCAGTCATCTTTTCATTCTTTGAGGATTATATGATTGACAGCCTTGTGACTATCTGATAAAAACTTTTCTTGACACAGTCAGTTGCTTATACTGGTGCTCCTCTTTTCATCATTGCTTTATTCTGGTTTTTGGCGTGTGGCATTTGCTTGCTCCTAGTTTGTATCTGTTGTTGTTGCTGCCGGAGAGGACGTTATGGTTACTCTCGGACTGCTTATGCACTATCTCTTATTTTTCTCTCGGCATTCACCATTGCTGCAATGTAATCACTCTCTCTCAAAATCATCTCTTTTGCATTAGAAAGTGATTCATTGTATGACTTTTATCACTTATGTTATATGTGCTTTGGCATATCAGAATTGGTTCTGCTTTTCTGTATACTGGACAAGGGAAATTTCATGACGGTACAAAACACACATTGGATTATGTTGTGCAACAAGCAGGATCAACGGTTGACAGTTTAAGGAATGTGTCAAACATTCTAGCTGTTGCCAAGCACACTGGAGTTAGCCAAATCTTTCTACCTCAAAATGTTCAAAACAACATTGACAGGGTCGACGCCAAGATTAGCTCGGCTGCTGAAACTCTTGAAAGTGAAACTGAGAAGAACAAGAAGGATATCATGATGATCTTAGACGTGGTGTAAGCACTTATTGGCTAATTCTTTTAAGTCCTGTGAACTATAATGAAATTGTGATGTCTCACCAATTGCCATGCTGGTATGCACTGCAGGAGGCGAATTCTCGTCATTGTTGCTGCTGTAATGCTTGGTTTGGCTGCTCTTGGTTTCTGTAAGTTTCTGCCCTTTCAAAGTTAATAATACATATTCACCAGTGGTATCTTTCCTTACTCTTGATTGACAATCCGCTGCAGTGTTCTCTATACTTGGTCTGCAGGTTCTTGTATACATGTAAGTGTTATGACTAGAACAGATACTTCTCTTGATAACAAGGAACCTATTATATTTTTCAAAGTCTAAAGCACTGTTATTGTTTGCAGCCTGGTCATTATTGGCTGGATCCTTGTTGCAGTCACATTTATCTTATGTGGTGCATTTCTTGTTCTTCACAAGTAAGTTATATCGAGTTGTACTGTTATCTGTCCCATCATGCTTCTCCGCCTCTGATGTTCGAACCCTCCACAGAACCTTCCGGAACAAAATGAAAAAGATAGAAAATACTTAATAAAAAGAGGAAACATTACCCCTTTTACACATCAAATCATTACGGCTGTTACGCTGCCTCTACTAGATAGTAACTTTATTCTCTGAATCTCCTTACGTAGACTTGTCTTTAACATATACAAATTTATAAGAACAATTTTTTCTTTCAATATTGGAACATAGATCTTTTATTTTCAATCACAACAATGCATTCTTACTTGTGTTCTTTCTGGTTCATAATTCTTCTTAGTACAAACTTAACTTTTTAATACCATGAGCTTCTTTTTTGTTTGTTCAGTTATATACTTCAAAATTTCTAACAATAGTTTTGTGTTTCTAAGTGCAACGGGGGACACATGCGTGGCGATGGATGATTGGGTAAAAAACCCATCGGCTCATACAGCACTTGATGATATAATCCCGTGTGTGGACACTGCTACTGCCCAAGAAACATTGTCTCAGAGCAAAGAGGTCACCTACCAATTGGTTGGAGTGGTTAATAGGATCATCACCAATGTTTCAAACATCAATCCGCCTTCAGGTGCGCCTTCAGGCGTTGGTTACAACCAATCTGGTCCACTGGTCCCTATCCTCTGCAATCCATTTAATTCGGACAAGACAGACCGGAAATGTGCAAGTGGTGAAGTGGAACTTAACAATGCCACACAGGTATATGAACATTCTTCACTCCAAGAAAACAAACAGTGAAGATAGAATGCTCAAAGAGAACTTCTCCGGAAGTTTCTCTTTTAGTAGGTGGTGTTTATGGTGGGTTAAAAATGATATAAACTAAGCTCTTTTCCAAATTATTCTATTTTCTCTTTCATCGAATATGATCTACTATTATTTCTAACTTGACCTTTATGTCGAACACCATGTCCATTTTTAAGAAACCTGATATTATAGTTTGAATTGAGGAAACAACCTTAATTCACCACTAAAAATTTGGAATTAGCTACGAACTTCGTTGCGAATCCGTTACTAAATTGCTTGTAGCTAATATAACTTTTTGCTAAACCATCGCTAAATAAGATTAGCTACGGATTTTGTTGTTTAATTACGGCATTTTTCCGTCACTAATTCCTGATTTTTTAGTAGTATTGAGATTTCATTTAGAGTTGTTTGATGCCTAACGGTAAAGTGCATTCAATAAACCATTGTATCAATGCAGGTTTGGAGGAATTATGTGTGCCAAGTTTCAGCAAGTAATAGTTGTTCCACTGTGGGCCGTCTGACCCCTTCTATGTACGACCAAATGACTGCTGTAGTCAACGTTAGCAACGGCCTGTATCATTCTGGGCCTTTCCTTAGTGAACTACTTGACTGCACTTTTCTTCGAGATACCTTAACTGTCATTCACAATGAACATTGTCCTGATTTGGGACGATACAGCAAGTGGGTCTACGTTGGTTTAGCTCTGGTCTCAGCTTCAGTAATGCTCTCACTCATTTGTTGGATATTGTATGCAAGAGAGAGGCGTCACCGGAAGTATACCAAACTTGTTGATGCTACATCTGGTCAAGAGTCTTTCGAAGGGAAAAGGCACTAGTGATTTTTCAAATATTTGGATCTTTTAGTTAGCAACAAGACGTTCTTTTATTTTCTTATGTATATAGTATGGCTAATACCAGTGATATCTGCAGTATTCCATGCTTTTAAGTACGACAAGAGGAAGACGTGAACTTTCTAATATGTTTGTATATGACAAGTCGATTAGGGATTGTTAGAAGTTTGCTCATACACGATTGACGCTAGGATTGATGCAGATTGTTGTGTATACGCGACATCAAATTGTGTGTTTATATAACGCGTGCCCCTCACGTTTATTGCTTAATTTTGTGTGATTAAAAAGTGTTGTACTGTTGTTAGCCTTTAGGTTATTGAGCAGAAGCAATTTGTTTAGCCTTACGACTTTCCAAATAACAGTTACTTATACATTGGGGGATTATTTTGAAACGTAGAAATTAAAGAGTACTGTAAATTCTTCGAACGTTCATTATAATTAATGCTTATGTTCACATACATTGATACAGCCATACAGGTGTGTATTTTGTTCCTGTTAAATAATATCAAGGTCGAGATTCTGTTTCTCCTATAAGGGACTTACGTTTAAAGTAATTCAGCAGATACATCTTAACAACACTGCAAGGCAAACAGATTATGATACAACGCTCTGAACAATTAAACTGCATCTTATAAAATGAATCAAAAGGAATAATTTTTTAAGTAAAGAAAATAAGATTGACGAGAAACAGCTAAAGGTTGTGGTAGAATCGATTTGATAGGGAGCGGTTTACCTTCACATTGTGATTTTCTGGTACGAATCCAAATTAATGAGGTCCCTTAATACAAGAAACCAATAAAAAATGATATACAAGTGAAGACATTATGCATCATGAAATGCGGAAAAATCGCTATTCATTTCTAGTCCATAGCCCATAGACATGCAGTGAATCTGTGAGCTTATTAGAAAAATAAAAGGTAAGGGACAGACGTTGATTCTGTGTGCTATCTCTCCCTGTAAAGCACATGTTGGATCTATGTGCTCGGTCCTTATTTTTTTGGTGTAGGGTGGTTTGGGGGAGGGAGGGAGGTCAAATTACACTAATTTATTGTGGTGGAGTACACTAATTTACATGGTTAAGTGAGAATTGTCTGCAAAATAAATGACACGTTTGGTGTCTTTTTTGCTCTTTAGATTGCTTTGGCTTAGCGCCTTATTGTTTTGATTTATTTTATAATGTGAATGCAACTGAAAGAAGGATTAATATGGGAGTATAGTCTATCAAATATATGCCCAAAAAAATGGTAGTTTGCGTGCTAAGATTTTGTTTCAGCACTTAGAATTCTAATTTGGTTCATCCAAATTTCGATAACTTCATGGCTACTCTATCCAATTTCAGGTTAAGAATCCACCAAATCCTACTTGTAGTCTCGAAGCCTCACCAAATCCTACTTCTTACCATTTGTTTTCTATAACGTTCCTAAAACTATTAGTGCTGAAAGTGTTTTTTAAGTATTAATTTGACTTAAAACATGTAATTCCTCATAATAAGTATGATATGGTAACATTAAAAAAACTTTTTATAGAACCAGTTTAAAATGAATTATTAAAATTATTGAACTTTTTTATAATATACAAATGCATATACTTCCTTTCGTTTCAATTTACGTAAACATATTTAATTAGGAACAATTTTGAAATTTATGATTTTTCATAAGTATGTCATAATATTTGTTTATGCAACTATAAAAGTTTCTTAGTAAAGGTATAAAAGTTTAAATTATACTCCCTCCGTCTCATATTACTTGTCAACTTTCTCCTTTACATGTCACTTAAGAAATTATTAATAAAGGATGTGTTTTTACAATCTTACTCTTATCTCTCTCCAATAAATACCCTATAATCAATAATTGATTATTATCAAGAATATTTAATATTAATGGTAAAATAAGAAAGATTTAATCAATTCTATTTTGGGTTTATAAATTGACAAGTAATTTGGAATGTATATTTTTAATAATATGGACAAGTAATATGGAATAAAGGGAGCACTCCATTATTTATAAATTTTAAAAAGATCATTATTTTTTAAATGGATTAAAAAGGATGTAGGTCCACCGTCCACATAACTTCAAATTGAGGGGTATCTTAAATCTATGTATTGAACATGCATGCAAGGGCAGACTTGGGACATTCAAAATGCACAAAATAAGTAGATAAACCCACACTTCCGTCTATACTTATATATGGATGTTTACCACCTTGGAGCTAGCTGATTAAAACCAAAGCAATATACTATAGTAATAAAATTAAGAAAAGTCCCATGCCAACGTCAAGAAAAGTGACTACTAGCTCGAGAACATGCCTTTGTTCCCCGACCAGCCATCCAGGCTCATTCAGGTGTAGCCTTCATAGAAAGCAGTTCATAGGCACATCAATATCACATAGTAGTCAGGCGAAGTCGGATTCAGCAGTGAGGCGGACTAGTGAGTCTATTTTGATGCAGGGGCGAAAAATTGAGGACTTTTGATCTAGAGAGAGCGAAAAATTGAGAACTCTATTGTAATATCATAAATATTACTAGTAGTATACCAGAAAATTTTAAATTTGAGGGGGAGTCCGGACCCCCCCGGCCACCATGTAGCTCCGCCCCTGCATAGTACCCACAAATCGGATGTCTCTTTCAAGAATACCACTAGTACTACAACAAACATTGTTAAAGTGTATATGGGCCACAACCCAACCGAGAGTTATCATGTGGGACCTTTTGGGTCACGGTGATTTGACGGACAACCCAAAAACACACAAGGAGTAGAACGTGCCTGAAGTTTGTTGATTGTAGTCGATGGAAACAGTGGATAACATAAGCATCTGAAGACCCTAAGATGAGAATATGACGGAGACTTATTATATAAGACTTTGAGAGGGGATGAATATGTCAAACCTTTAGAAGGAAGAATATTGAGTAGATCGGTAGCCATTTGTAGCGCATGATGCCAAAATAATGGAGGAACGGAAGAATGAACCAATAAAGTGCGGATAATATATTAATGGTACGAATTTTTCGTTCAGCTTTCCCATTTTGTGAAGATGTATGAAGACAAGAAAAATGAAAATTTATCCCATTTTGAGCACAAAACTCCCTAAATTCTCCATTGTCATACTCTTTGCCATTATCACATCGAATGTTTTTTATTTCCCGTTCAAATTGTGTACTTATGAAAGCTCTAAATTTTATGAAAATGGAAAAAACTTGAGTTTTTTTCGCAATTGAAAACGTCCATAAATATTTAGAAAATTCATGTAAGAATAAAACATAATAACGATGACCCATAGAACTGAGAACCGGAGATGTCCACAAATCACTATGAATAATATCAAATGACATTGAAGTAGTAGAATTCGACGCTACAAATGGTAACTTAATAATTTTTCCCAAAGCACAGAATTGACAAAGTGGAGTACTACGCGTACTCTTACAAGAAATAAACTTAAATAGACGACCCTGGATGACCTGTCACGCCCCGACTTTTCCTAAGTCTTTACTTAGGGTGTGATGGCACCTGGACAATTATTTTCCACCAGGAGCACCATTTAATTCTCTTTATTTAGAAATTTAAACTTATATTCAAATACGGAGCTATTAATAAAATAACAATAAAGAAATTTGTTTATGACTTTATTAAAAATATAACGCGAGTCCATGCTCGTGCAAATATTATTTCAACATAGACATACTGACAAATATTATTCTAAGTTGGAAGGGAGACCATTCCACACAGGCATTTTCCGAGACATTGGAACTGACATTTTGAACCTGACGAGTACCAAGCCCGAAACAATGGACTTGATATGACAAGAGGCTGCGGGACGATCGCTAGCCTTGTCGTGGAGCCTTTCCTCTATCACGCTTTCCTGAAACATGTTAAATAAAGAGTCAGCCGTACCATCTGAGGCTGAGTGAGAACCTTACCCTGCAATTCAAAGTAACACCACAATATTCCAAGCGCAATCACATTATAACGTAATAAGCATATTGCAAAACATATCAGGTTACAACATTTTTAAATATGCAACAACTCCTCATAGGAAATTCTCGGTTTAACTAACACTTCATTTTATCTCGTATTATACGTTAAGACATTCCCCTGCATTTCCACATGTTTATTACATTTATATATTTGTGAACGCGTATTCACTTTTCATATTTATATATAGGTGAACATGTATTCATCTTTCATATTTGTTGCGGCGTGCAACTCGATCCATTATATTTACGTATTTGTGAACACGTATTCACTTTACGTTTTGTTGCGGCGTGCAACCCGATCCATTATGTTTACGTATTTGTGAACGCGTATTCACTTTACGTTTTGTTACGGCGTGCAACCCGACCCATTATATTTACGTATTTGTGAACGCGTATTCACTTTACGTTTTGTTACGGCGTGCAACCCGACCCATTATATTTACGTATTTGTGAACACGTATTCACTTTACGTTTTGTTGCGGCGTGCAACCCGATCCATTATGTTTATATTTATATATTTATGTGAACACGTATTCACTTTTCATATTTTTCAGAAGATCGAATAAATAATATTCTCTTTCCCAACATTCTGTCATTCATACTTGTAACAATTATAACTTTTTAACCATAACTCCAACTAAGGTGTTTCGCAAGCGGAAACTAAGGTAAGACATGGATATTTCACTGTACCAAATTTCATTTAAAACTACTTTGGGTAACTAACACAAATTTATCCTCAAAACAGCCATATGAGATTTGTTTCGGCAGATTTTTTATTAAACTGAACCCAATCTTAGAATAGTCATAACTCCTGATCTGTAAACCCGTTCAATCCCCATAAAATCTCAAAACGACGAGAACAGAGATATACACGTCTCCATGTGAACCATCCTTTCATATTCTGTACCATTTGGTACAGTTTTACACTTTTATTCGCTGCCCTTCCTGGATCTCGATAGATCTGAGGCAGAAACTTTAAACAGCGATAACTCTCAATCCGTAAGTCTTATAGACCCCCGTAAGGTCTCAAAATGTCCACAACAGAGATATCTAGAACTTTTATTTAGCAACAATTTTCATATTCCCCACAGATTAGTACAGCTTTACGTTTCCACGTCCTGCCCTTCTGGATTCCGATGAATCCGAGGCAGCAACTTCAAACTACAATAACTCTCAACTTGTAAGTCCGTTTTAATAACTATTTATCTATATCTGTCCGTAACAGAGAGATTTACAACCATGTAAATTTTCATATAATTCTAATAAGTAAAACTCAATAAAAACAGTCCGTAATTATGCCTTTTCGAATTTCGACCAAATCTAAGGCAGAAACTTTGAACTATGATAACTTTCAAACCGTATGTCCATTTTACCTCATTTTTGGTTCTATATGATCATATTAGAGAGGTATACCACTCTTCAGAATTTCATCAAATTCTAACAATTATAACTCAGTGAGAACAGTTCGTAAAGTTCATGATGCAACTAGTTATCTAAACAATCAAAAATTCAATATTTCTTTTCAACACTCAATTCTTATTCTAACATGTATTGAACTAAAAATAAAGGATGTTACCAAGAATTTCTGAGTGAGAAAACTCACCTTGTAAGTGTGAAGATTATTGTTGTGTGGTTGCTAAAATTATCCTTACTCTCTAGTATTTTGATTCTTGTTCTTCTTGCCCTCTTGGTATTTTTTTCCTCTTCTTTTCACTTGTTTTTTTTCTGATTTTCTAACATTTATGTTATGTACTTTGTTTGTGTGTAAATACAATGTATAAGTGACGAGTTTTCTATAACCTATGGGAGGTAGAATGACAAGAGTTGGAGGGGAAATGAAAAGGGGGGAAGGGAAGGGGGGGACGTACGTGCATGCTGCAATTTTTTTTTTTGTTTTCTTATTTTCATTTTATCTATCTATTTATCCAACTTTAACACTAACTCTATCCCATGCAATTTATTCTTTGTTTTCTTATATATATATATATATATTTTTATTAACCTAACCACAACTATATATTATTATTTTTTTTTCCGGATTTCACATGACCTAAATGAGCATGCCACAAAGAAGGAGCAAGAGCTGCAAAAGTGGATGGCATAGCTTGACGCGAGATATGCTGAGACATAGAGTGATTGGATAAAGATCACCCCTACTGTTACACCTCATGAGATGACTCCCCGTCTTGAAATACTTTACAGAAAATCCAAACGGATCAAAATTAATAGAAACACAATTATCAGTAGTGAATTTACTGACAGACACCAAATTCTTAATCAATTTTGGGGCATGAAGGGTATGTTTCAGGATAAGGGGTGGATGAGAAGGGGACAAAATTTTATGATCATAACCCTTAATTGAAATAGAATTGTCATTATCAACAGTTATACCACGATTAGTGCTCAAATTGGAATAAGACGAGAGAGTACCTTGATCGGATGTCATATTGGTAGTGGCGCCGGTGTCCATGTACCAATTTGAGTCTGGTTGAGTCAAGCCAAGCGTATGCATCGTTGCTTCAATATTGGTCTGGGTGGGCCCTACTGCGTGGTGGGCCTAATGGGGGCAAGGCCCAAGAATACTAGACTGTTGGGGCTGCCCATAAGCTAGTCTGAACTGGGAAGAAGTTGGGTCGCGACTGAGGCGTTGTGGCGATGTAAGGCTGAGCTGCGGCGCTGTGAGGCGCTGGGACCCACTGTCACTGTCCAGAGGGGCCTTGTGGGATCCAGGAATGCTGCTGTTGCTGACGGTTGCCTCCGTTGTTGACGCCACGACTCTTGTCATTATTCTTCCGATTCTAGCCCTTCTTATCACCCCCGTTGTTATGATTTTGAGTCATGTTGGCTGGATTGGAAGGAGTATTGGAAGCATCCAGCATGACGATAGGGCTGGCCCAAATCACCACTTTCTTAGCCCGGCTTCCTCCAAAGTAATCATAGAACGAGCTTGATAAAACCATGGCAGGGGGTTACTCTGACGAATCACCGAAGCAATACCGCTATAGGCCTCTGACAGGCCTGCAACCATTTGAAGAACTAGACGACTTTGAGAAACCGAAGAACCCACGTTGCCGAGTTGATCTACCAAGTCCTTGAGACGTTTGCAATAATAAGAAACGTTGGGAAAACTCGCCATAGCCACCTGGAGAATTCTTGCTCAAGGATAACAATTCGAGAATGACTGTTATCTTGAAATATGTCGCGCAATCGATCCCACGCCGCCATAGCTGTGGAATTTGGTTCCATAATCGTCTGTAAAAGGTCCAAGGAGATAGTGACATAAATCCATTGAAGAACCTTGACATCAAGCATGACCTATAATTCTGGATTTGCTTCTTTAGTGGGCACAATCGTCGTAGAAGTAGACGTTGTATCACCTCCTTTTGGAGGAGTTAGAGGAATGATATGGTGGAGGACTTTATGTGTCAAAACATGAATCTTAAATAATTTCGTCCACGTCCCATATTGAACGTTTTCTAGGTCATGAACGATAGAAAGAACGCTCTTGATATTAGAAACTGTGAGGCCAGGGTGAAAAGTGTTCTTATCAGGGAATAGAACAACAAGATTCAGAGAATGAAATTTGTGAGAAAGGTTTTTGGAAGAGAATATACTCGGTTTTTGTGAAAGAGGAAGAACACAACAAATCGAGAATATAGAGCAAAATTTTGAGAAAAAGATGAAGAAATTTTGAGGAGCGGAAGCAGGGTAAAGAGAACCTAGACTCTTGATACCATGAAAGAAATAATTCCTTGATTATTCTTATTAATGAAAAGCATATATATACAAGTTACAAGTAAGATCCTCTTCCTATTCTACCTAGGAATCCCTATTCTATAAGAATACTAATTTTACAATTATGATAATATTACACTCCTAATTAAAGTATAAATCTAAATATAATATTTATCAAATATACAAAGGATCTCATGATAACTCTCGGCTGGGTTGTGGCCCATATACACTTTAGCAGACATGTCCAAGGTGAACTTGTTCAAAGACTTCCTCGTGCACTTTATCAAGCCTACTAACCATCATCAACAGAGAAAAAAAGAATTTTCAGCCAAGACCTACAAGATTTTGCATTCTGGATGGCAATCAGAGTCAGTTGGCTGTTTCTTGATCCCACCACTGTTTTCTCTTAATTTTATTTTTATATGTATTACTATCTCTTTTGTGAAAATTAAAAGCAATATGTGTAAATTGAGTAATTTGTTTGTATTCGTTTATATACTTCTGTTTTGGTCTATTTCTTTTATCTTACTATCATTTCTAGAGTACTCTCATTTCTACAAGAATTTTAAAATGTAGATCTTTAACTTTTGCAAGTGTTTTTATGTAAATTTTCAAGATAATTCAAAGTACACTCTCAGACTCAAATTAGTTGGCTTGATTGTTGAGATATTAGAAAGGTGTACAAGAGTACTGTAGGGTGCAATACGTAGGAGTATTACATTTAATATTGTCACATATCATTATTGTAAAGTTAGTTACAATTAGTTGTTTAAATTTTAATTGGTTTGTTGAGTTAGTTCAGAAGTATAAATAGGACTAGAATGTAAATATCTTCTAACACAAGATATTATTTCAGTTTGCATTCTTCTTTGTAAAGCATTGTAACTTCTCAATATATACCGCCGAGATTCTTCCAATTCATTTCTTCCACTTCGTGATTCAATTCTCGTTATGGTATCAGAGCTAGGGTTCGTGAAATCGATGAATCGCGAGGAGAAGAGTTTCAAGCGGTAAAGAATTAAAGATCGAAGGAGAAAGATTCAGATCGGAGGAGAAGGATATCAGATTGAAGATTAAAATTGAGCATGCATTGAAGAATTCTGTTAAGATTGGACATGCAGTGAAGGAACAAATAGTTTAGAGAAATTGAAGTCGAAGGATCGAAGAAGTCGAGTCGAAATCGATTCTCTGAAGATAGTTGAGAAATTTTGAGATCGAAAGTTGAAGAGATTCGAAAATTGAGTTTCGGATCGAGGAAAACTAGAGATCGAAATCGAATTTTAGATCGAAGAATTTGAGAAATTCATACCAATCACGATGGGAACAATTGAGGAGTCTGCAACTCTCGTCACGATCGATCACAATCATCCGTTGTATCTATTTCCTTCGGATACGCCTGGATCGTTGTCGATTGGAGTAGTATTGACAAGAATGGACAATTATGTGTTATGGAGCAGGGCAATGAAATTGGCTTTGTTAGGAAAGAATAAGATCGGCTTCATAGATCGAACCGTGAAGAAGGAATCCTATCAAGGATCATTGGCAGGATTATGGGAGAGATGCAATGTCATAGTAGTGTCTTGGCTAATGGGAAATGTGAGCAAATCACTGCTTACATGGATGCTATATAATTCATACTCGCTTACGATTTGGAAGGAGTTAAAAGAGAGATTTGATAAAATCAATAGTTCGAGGGCATTCCAGCTACATAAGGAGATAGTTTCACAAAGGCAAGGAACACTGTCGGTATCAATGTATTACTCAAAACTGAAGGATTTGTGGGATGAGTACGATTCGATTATTCCATTGCCACCTTGTTGCGACAAATCGAAAAAATTTGTGGACCATATGCAGTATCAAAGATTGTTACAATTCTTGATGGGGTTAAGTGATAGTTTTAACCAGGCCAAGAGTCAGGTGTTGATGATGCAGCAAGTACCTACTCTTAATCAAGTTTGTGCGATGATAAACCAAGAAGAGAGTCAAAGAATTATGCAAGATATGGTAGAACCTGCTGTAATGTTTACTGCAAGAAACAACAGAACTGGACCTGGACATCAGAAACAGAAGAAACCATTCAACCCCAATGGTTTGTGACTATTGTCATGTGAGGGGACATTTGAAACAAGATTGTAACAAGTTGATGAAGTGCACTTATTGCCACAAGACTGGACATCTGGAAGAAGGATGCTACAGATTGATTGGATATCCTGAAGATTTCAAAGGAAAATTCAGGAAGGTGAATGCTGTGATAGGTGAAGACTCGCAATTCGAAGACACAGGACAAGGGAATAACATGAATTGTGTTCATTGTGTACAACAGGATAGAAGCCAATCCAGGAGATCAGATGGAGTACAACAGGACAACCAAAAGACACTTGGACTTGGATTGTTGGGAAATCTTACACACAAGCAACAACAGAAGTTGCTGAAGTTGCTCGACAGTAATGATGGACCAGAAAACATCACAGATATTGTAGCAAACATGGCAGGTACACTGAATACTTATAAAGTGGATTGTGGACACAGATGCCACAAATCACATGATTAATAACCAGAAATTACTGAAGATTAAGAAATTGATAGGAGATTCAGGTAAGGTGCAGATGCCAATAGGAGATTCAGCTACCATCACACACATTGGAGACTACCATTTAGGAGGAGGTGATGTGCTTAAGAATATCTTATGCATAGCTACTTTCATATTCAACCTCATGTCTCTATCTAAAGTAACAAATGAGTTGCACTGCAGTGTTATATTCCTTCCTGAATATTGTGTGTTTCAGGATCTATCATATGGGAAGGTGAGAGCGATTGACAATGAAGAAGGAGGATTGTATGTGCTGAGCATTGATGAGGCAGAAAGTAGGAAGATGATTCAAGCAATGACAACTACACAGTATGTAGATGCCTCTACTTGGCACCTGAGAATGGGGCATGTGCCTATGAGAGTTCTAAAGAGAATACCTTGTTTTAGCAATAATGATTCCTTTACATTGAATAATTGTGAAGTTTGTCCATTAGCTAGGCAGGTTCGAGTTCCTTTTCCAGTCAGTACCAGTAGGAGACTAAAGCCTTTCCAGTTGTTACATATGGATGTATGGGGTCCCTACAAAGTTGAAACTTTTAATGAATGAGGATTTTCTAACCATTGTAGATGATTGTTCAAGGTGGACTTGGGTATTATTATTAAGATTAAAATCAGATATCACAACCATACTGAAAAATTTCTTCATAGCAGTGAAAACACAGTTTGAGGTGGCTATAAAAGGGGTAAGATCAGATAATGGATGTGAATTCTTTAATGCTAGTTGTAAACGGTTATTTCAGGAGCATGGTTTAGTGCATGAAAGTACTTGTCCATATACACCTCAATAAAATGGTGTTGTGGAAAGGAAACATAAACATCTGTTAGAAACAGCTAGAGCCATTAAGATCCAAACCAACTTGCCAGGTAGATTTTGGGGATTTTGTATTGAAAATGCTACATACATCATCAACAGTATCCCTACTACTGTGTTGAGGAACAAGTCACCATATGAGATGTTGTACAACAATACACATTCACTCATGCACTTGAGAGTGATATGATGCCTATGTTTTGCAACTACACTGCCTAAGACAGACAAATTCAGTCCCAGGGTAGTGAGAGCTGTGCTGTTAGGATATGACATCTCACAAAAAGGCTACAAGCTTTATGACTTGGAAAATATGGTCATATTCATGAGTAGGAATGTGGTGTTTTTGGAGTCAATCTTTCCCTTAAAAAATGGGACTGAAGATAGACCTGGATTCATGACAACACAGAAACATTTTTGTTTTGATGATCTCATAATGGCATGTAATCAGAGGAACTTGGATCAGGCTTAATCAATAGTGCAGAATAATTCAGAAGATCATACAGTTGGTAAAGAAGACCAACTGAATGAAGGGGGACACAATGAAAGAGATCAGCAGAATGAGGAGAGGCAAAATACAGGAGATCAGTAGAATGAGGGGAGGCAAAATGCAGGTCTTCCTCAGGAGACAGTAAGAAAGCCAGCAAGGGCATCCAAGTCATCTATTTGGCACAAGAATTATGTTACTAACCATGGGTCATCTAGGTGTTTGTATTCCATTGCTGATATAGTTGATTATTCTGGCTTGTCACCTCAATACCAGAAATTTGTAGGTCAAGTCTCAAAAGAAGTTGAACCACATAGCTATTCAGAAGCAATTGGTGACACAAGGTGGAGAGAAGCAATGAAGGCTGAGATTCAAGCATTAGAAGATAAATAAGACCTGGGAGATGGTGGATTTACCAAGAGAAAAGATGGCTATTGGCTGTAGATGGGTGTATAAAGTAAAGTACACATCATCAGGGGAGATTGGAATGTTCAAGGCCATGTTAGTGGCTAAAGGCTACAATCAGAATGAATGACTTGACTATCAAGAGACATTTTCTCCTGTAGTGAAAATGACAACAGTAAGGGCTGTCATTGCCATTGCTGCTGCTAAACAGTGGAAACTATACCAAATGGATGTGTACAATGCATTCTTACAAGGGGAATTGTATGAAGAGGTCTATATGTTGCCACCAGAGAGCTTTCACACTAGAGGGGGACAGAAACAAGTATGCAAGTTGTTGAAATCCCTCTATGGTTTAAAGCAAGCCTCGAGGCAATGGAACATAAAACTTACTTCAGCCTTCTGGAAGCAGGATTCAAGTAAAGCCACATGGATTATTCTCTGTTTGTCATACAGAAGGAGGAAAGATTAGTAATTATACTTGTGTATGTGTATGATCTACTCATCACAGGAAATGATTCAGACTTGATTCACCATACCAAATCAATTCTGCAGACAACATTCAAAATTAAAGACCTAGGAGAACTCAGATTCTTCCTTGGAATTGAGTTTGCTAGGAGTCTAGATGGCGTCATCATGCACCAAAGGAAATATGCACTGGAGTTGATATCTGATATGTGACTTTCTGGTTCAAAGAGTGTTTATTCCCCAATGGAAGTGAATCAGAAATTAACTACTGCCATGTATAATCAACACATACATTCAGATGTTGTAGTAGATGATCAACTAATAAATAGTCAAGTGGAAGATATGGTGTTAGAGGATCCGGGAGTTTACAGGAGATTGATTAGGAGGCTATTATATCTTACAAATACAAGGCCAGATATAGCATTTGGTGTCCAAAGTTTAAGTCAGTTTATTAAGGAACCTAAAACTTCACACTTGGAAACAGGAATGAGACTGGTAAGGTACTTGAAGGAGGCACCAGGTGTCGCGCCCGTTTTTGACCTCGGGGTCTGAACGGTATCCGCAACGTTGCTCTTTGGCGCGGTTCTCTGGATGGAGCAATAATGCTGATTTTGAGGAGTCGCCACCTAATTAGTTAAGTGAATTAGGACACTTGATTTATTGCAATTAAAATACTGCAATTAATCTTCATTTAATGGTCTGCGAAATTAATGAGATTCTGGATCAGGGTTCTTTATTATCCTAAAGGGAAGGGGTTAGACATCCTTTAAGATCCGCTAACTTGCGGTTATTCGTTCAAACCTAGGTTAATTATTTATTGCCTTTTTTATTCTACATACTTTAAGCAGTTTTCATAATTTACAATTAAAATGGAATGCAATACAGAATAATAAAGTTAAAATCGAATAAAACTCTGGGACATCTTTTAGCCCTTTTTAGGCCTTCTGCACAAGATGATCTCCGGGTACCTGCATAAACACTTAGTAAAAGTGTTAGTAATAGAATAAATAATTTTAATGCAATGACAAGAATTAACAAGTAAAGCCAAAAAATAAATCCGTCTTTTGTACATGGGAGACCTTAGAAATCAAACGGAGATTTCTTCATCGGCCAATATTGTTAGAAACCATAAAATAAATAAAACCTTCAAATCCGCGCCAAAACATTAATAGTTTTAAACACAAAGGGCTTAGATATATAAAAATAAAGTGGGACATCCTAAACAAGTCCGGCTGTGAAAATTCGCCCCGCCAGCGCATGTTGGTTATCCTGTAGAAGAAATCATCAACGCCTAGAAAGCTTCATTTTATTTTATTTTCCGTCTTTGCAACTGTGGAGGCCTAAAAAATCGACGGATAACTTTTTCATTGGCCAGTCAAAGTGTAGTATCATGTTCAAAATCAGTGAGACTTTCACCAAGTGTAACATCTGTCCAACTAGTTTAATAAATAAATAAAAGGACATATTTATCAAAACTCGTCCAGAAAATAGCCAAAACAGTAGAAACACGCTGGAAAATATCAGTCTGACAAACAGCCGAAAAACATCAAAACAGTAGCCAACGAAATCGCCGGAAATCTCAGAACATCGTCGGAGTTTTCAAGAACTCCGGGCGAATGTAAAATCAGCGAAATCAGTCCAACAAAGATCACGACTACATATAACCACAAAAATAAGACCAACACAGGTCGCCGAAGTTTTTTAGAACTCCGGTGATATACAAAAATGCAAAATCAGTCCAACCTACACCAACAACATACCAAAAAATCAGAAAAATCAAGCCATCCACCAGCAACAGCCAACAAAACTCTCAACAAGAAACCAAACGCAGTCGCCGGAGCTTAAACAAACTCCGATCATATCCGAAATGAAGGAAACCAGTCCGACAAACACAAAATATAACAATAAAGATGAAGAAACAAATAATATTCTCGTCGAGGTGCAAATGCGGTGAGATTGGGATGACAGCGTCACTTCCACGGCTATCGCCGGAGCGACGCCGCCAGTGGTTGACGGGTACAGTGGTGGTCGAGTGATGTTCGAGCAGTAATTCGCCGGTCATCACCTCCGGCGAGACAAAGCGTGGGGTGATGATGGTGAAGTTAATTGTGGGACAATGGCGATGGTTCATCGGAGCTATGAGCTCCGGCGATGGCAGCAGACGGAGGGTTGAAGGTGTTGGGGTTGAGTGTTGATGTGAGGAATATGAAGAGTGGATTTGAAAAAATAAAAGGGAGAGAGCAAATGTGCGGCTGCTGATTTTTTGTTTAAAGGAGGGGGTAATGTTTTATTTATAGGGGTATTTAGGTTTAGGGTTTGATTTAGTTTTTGGGGAATAAAAAGTGTGGTATTTTTTTGGGGATAAAGAGTGTTTGATTAAAATAAAGGGTGTTGGATCGTGATCCGAATTAAGCCTCGAATTGAGACTGATTTGATGAAATGCAAAACGGGTTAATTATTTAAAAGAAAAATTATTTAAAAAGATGCAAAATTATTAAAATGCAAATGTCGATGCAATAATAATAAAATACAATATTTAGCAAATGTTTAATGTTTAATGTCTAATTAAAAATTAAAACGGGATGTCAATTAATTATTTAAAGAGATGCAAATATTATTAAAACAAACGACGGTGTAATAATAATAGAAACATAATATTAACAAAAACATAATGCTTAATTTAAAAATAAAAAGATAAAAATGCAAAAAATGATGATTAAAATGCGGTGTCCTAAACACATAAAATTGCAATAAATATACGAAAAACGAGTCAAAATTGACTGTCAACAGCATGTCCCTCTTTGTACGGAGATGATGGAAGAGTCTTCGGACAAAGATGTTGACTTGTAGTCAATTTTGTCATGTTTAACAAATTAGAACTCAAAAGTGGGGCTGATGCAGACTCAAAATTATCCCAGTGTCGAATTATGATGACACTGGGTCGTTGTGATGCGAAAATAAAAAGCAAAATTGACGCAAATTTAAAAATGTCTCAGTGTCGAATTATGAGGACACTGGGTTGCTACGATGCTAAAATGATGAACGGACGAATACCGATTCAAAAATATGTCCAGTGTCGAATCTTGATGACACTGAGTTACAATTGTGATGGGATGCTTGAAAAACAGGGTGTTTGTTCTCTGAAATGTCTCTAGGGTGTTTACTCCCGAGGTCAAAATGCAAAGAAAATGAAGATGGCGTCGTTTTTGGACGCAGTGCAGATGTTCGTCGTTGCATAGACGAAACATAGATGAAGTCATTGCATAGGCTTAAATGAAATGACGTCTTTGCATAGACGCGATGCAGATGTTCATCGTTGCATAGATGAAACATAGATGAAGTTGTTGCATAGGCTTTGATGAAATGATGTCGTTGCGTAGACGCGATGCAGATGCTCGTCGTTGCATAGACGAAACATAGATGAAGCTGTTGCATAGGCTTTGATGAAATGACGTCGTTGCATAGACGCGATGCAAATGCTCGTCGTTGCATAAATGAAACATAGATGAAGCCGTTGCATAGGTGATCGGTGTATTTTATATATGATGCGCGTAATATGCACACACTTTTAAACGCAAGTGCACGTTATCGTATCAAGTAGTATAGTCTTAGATAAGACCGAATATCGTCCTCTAGGATTAGGGTTCAAGTACCAACTATCTATTTTATAGTATCTATTTGGCGAATTAATACTTGACTGGTTGTTTATAACTAAGAATTTCAAAAGCTATTTAAATGTAAAGAATTACTTCAGATGTGATGAGAATAGGGCTTCTATGTATCCTTACTATCCGCTTATGTTACTTGTTAATGCATTACTTATGGTGTTCTTCTTTTGGAGAAAGCAGGTTTACGAAATCGTTTTATACTCCCGTTAGGGTTATATAAACACTCAACCCCAGTATTGTTCCTTACCTAACTTTCGCTGATAAGGGTAACTCTATAGGAGGATTAAGCACAAAAACCTAGTTGACCGTCACGCACAATGCGCAAAATTAGGGTTGTTAAGCCTCTCATCAACGCTACAAATCTAATTGAGGTATTTTCATCCCCAATTCAAGACCGTCTACCCAACTTACAGCATATTCACAATCCCTCCTTTTCAGAATCTGATTAGAAATCATATAGTGATAACTAGTTGTCAATTAGCTACCAAGAATTCAACTCAATTATTGGATAGATCTCTCAATAAGAATAATAACCATAAGCATGCATTACTTTATAACATAAGGTTCAAGAATTCAACATAGAAAGCCCTATAAGAGAATTAGTTCCTAGCCATGAATATGACAAGAACTAATTCCATGTTCATCATACAAAACTGAAATAAAGTAAAGAAAAAGAAAAGAAAATTACTAAGAATGAGTCTCCAAGCCAAGCATCCAAGGGTTGTGTTGTGGAATATTTACAAGATGGATTGGTGGAAGGATGGATGTAGAATGGTGAATGGTAGAATGGAGAATGAATAATTCTTCTAATGATGTAGAGTATTTATAGCCAAAGAATCCTTTAGGTGAAGGGTTAAGGATTTATGTAGGAAAGGAAAAGTTATTAGAATCCTTTTAGGTAAGGGTTTTTAGGTAGGAAAAGGTTTTTCTTTAGGTATGAAAAATTATCCCTTTTTGAAGGAAAAGTTATCCCTTTAGGATTCTGAAACATGTCAAATTCCAGCCTGCTGGCCCTCGCAGCGTCGGCCATGCGCCTGAAATTCAGCTACTCATCTGGACTTTCAGCACTTTGGGCGCCATGTTTCTGTACAAGCGGGTGACATTTTTTTCGCGAATTTCCGTTTGCCTTTTCTCGTCCGGACTTCGTCTGATTTTCTCTATAATTCCCGGAACTTCTTAGACTTCATTTCTTGGCCCTTTTGTGTGCAATTTCATCTCTTTTATGCTCATTTCATCTCCTTTTCGTCATTTCTCCATTTTTGACCGCTGTGACACAAAAGAAAGGAAAACGACCCTAATACTGTACTAAACATAAATAAAATGAGTAAAATACTAACTAAAAATGACTCAAAAAGTGTATATAAAATACACCGATCAAATACCCCCAAACTTAACCTTTGCTCGCCCTCGAGCAAAGATAGAAAGAAAGAAATAAAAGACTCAAAAAACGAAAAATAAAAGACTCACTGACATTGATCACTTTTGCTGCATTTAGTGTTATCTAGAAAAACATGAAGGTTAGCAGAATAATATGCAGGAACATGTAACATGAAATTTTTCAGCACACTAAACACATTGAGCTAGATATTTCGCAAACTCATATTTATCATGCTTTAATGGAAGTCAATATACTAAATCATGCATATAAATTCAAAAATCCTATGGCATGCTTACTTGCTATTCTCCACTAATCCTGAATATGCATAAAAGAGATCTTCAGGACTTTAAGGGTTGTAATGTAGGCTTAGGTAGAGGTTGGTAAAAATAGGCATTTAGGCTCATTTTTGTGTACCATAAGCTCTTTAGCTTTTCAGTATTTCCCTTTTCTTTTTGTTCTTTTCTTCACTTCAATTCTATCTTTTGTTTTGGGAGAATGAAGAGTATTATAATAACAAGCACCCCCAAACTTAGGCTTTGCCTCTTTCTTATTACTTTTTATCAGTGCAACAAACTCATTCACTCTTTTGTCTCTTTTTAACACAATTGATTCCACTACTTCATATTTTTACTTATGGCACAATTTGTGGGAATATGGGGTGTCAAAGAAAAAGTTTCAATTTTTGGCTCAATGGGGCTGACTAGGGATATATTTTTAAAGTACGGGATAGAAAAGAGTGGTAAAAATTGACTATCAAAGAAATGCCTGAGTCATCTCCCTATCATGCATATCCTAACTATTTCGCCTCAAATAGCAAGCAATCATAACACATAGGTTTTCATAATTTAGCATGCACAATTTTAAGCAAGAAACTCGATAAGTGATTTTTGTGAGTTTTTGGCATATCTAACCTAGGTGTTTAGATAGTTGCTTCTAATTCCATTACATTATTCCACCTTCCTTCCCTAGGTGTTTCTAGCAACTACAGCATACATGATCTTTGATAGGTAATTATGAAAAAAGAAAAAAAAAAAGAAAAAAAAAATTTGTGACTCAAAATTAAACACAAAAAAATAATAAAAAAGACTTAATTGAAACATAACAACACACAAATAAAACACCCCAAACTTAAATCACACATTGTCCCCAATGTGCAAGACTCAAAGAAAATAAAAGAAAATGACAACTTATCGACACAACACAATGGCCATAACGGAGGTCTAGGATGAAAATTTCGAATTTGCGGAAATATGGCTCTCTGAGTTCCGCGCACGCTCGAGATTCGGCGCGTGGCCACTGCTAGTATCGTGGCCCTCTGAGTTCCGCTGCCCGATTCTAGCCACAGCGCGACGATCGCTTTTTCCTTATTTTTTCAGCTTTTTGCTCCTTTTCCTCGGTTTAGCTTTCACCACTGTCATCCAACAACACAAAACAAGAATCCAAGACCGTGAGAGATCGTTTCTAAGCAAAATAACATAAAATAAAGACAGAAATTAAAATAACATAATTAAAAACATTGGGTTGCCTCCCAACAAGTCAATGTTTTTAACGCCTTTTAGCCGGACGCAATTAACTTTTCCGAGTGCCCATTGGATCCTTCGCGAATCGCTTGCAATCCGCAGAGTTATTGTTGCAGTCTCACTTCAACTACAACAATTGCTTCAAACAAGGGCCTCAAATATACGATTATCCCCAAGTATACAAGACACGCTTGTTTTTAGTTCTCTCTAATGTATGGATCGGTGAGATTCCCTACATCTTTCAACTCTGTGGGTGCTTGATGGTATTGACTTCGTTTGGGAGTCAATTTTGACACCGTGGTGTTTTTCCGCAATAGGTACAAGAAAAGATTTTCCAAGGAATCGAAGGTGAATAATCGATCTCGCACTCTTCTCCTTCTCTACACCAACCGCTCTTGCCAGATTCCTCAATAGTTGGGTGTGATTCGTGCTCCTCAATTTGCTCACGTTGAATATGATCGCGAGTTCGCTATTTGCGTTTCCAACTTCTTTATACCCAACCTCATTTCGTCCATGAACCGAAGCTGGGACCTCGTGAGACTGAGTAGAGTTTCTCGTAATCCCTCCCTCTCTTCCTCTATGGTTGGAGCTCGATCATATTGACAGTAGAAATCCATGTCTTAAGGATCCCTGAGATAAATCAAAACCAACAACGAATCACTAAGACTCGATTTTTTTTTTTTTTTAAAGAAAAACGTAAAAATAAAAAATTAAAACCAAATTAGAAATTAAAAATAGATAATTTGATATTGAACTATTGCCTAATCCCCGGCAACGGCGCTAAAAACTTGATGCGCGTAATATGCACACACTTTTAAACGCAAGTGCACGTTATCGTATCAAGTAGTATAGTCTTAGATAAGACCGAATATCGCCCTCAGATTAGGGTTCAAGTACCAACTATCTATTTTATAGTATCTATTTGGCGAATTAATACTTGACTGGTTGTTTATAACTAAGAATTTCAAAAGCTATTTAAATGTAAAGAATTACTTGAGATGTGATGAGAATAGGCTTACATGTATCCTTACTATCCGCATGTTACTTGTTAATGCATTACTTATGGTGTTATTCTTTTGGAGAAAGCAGTTTACTAAATCGTTTTATACTCCCGTTAGGTTATATAAACACTCAACCCAGATTGTTCCTTACCTAACTTTCACGATAAGGGTAACTCTATGGAGGATTAAGCACAAAAACCTAGTTGACCGTCACGCACAATGCGCAAAATTAGGGTTGTTAAGCCTCTCATCAACGCTACAAATCTAATTGAGGTATTTTCATCCCCAATTCAAGACCGTCTACCCAACTTACAGCATATTCACAATCCCTCCTTTCGTAACTGATTAGAAATCATATAGTGATAACTAGTTGTCAATTAGCTACCAAGAATTCAACTCAATTATTGGATAGATCTCTCAATAAGAATAATAACCATAAGCATGCATTAAATTATAGCATAAGTTTCAAGCAATTCAACATAGAAAGCCCTATAAGAGAATTAGTTCCTAGCCATGAATATGACAAGAACTAATTCCATGTTCATCATACAAAACTGAAATAAAGTAAAGAAAAAGAAAAGAAAATTACTAAGAATGAGTCTCCAAGCCAAGCATCCAAGGGTTGTGTTGTGGAATATTTACAAGATGGATTGGTGGAAGGATGGATGTAGAATGGTGAATGGTAGAATGGAGAATGAATAATTCTTCTAATGATGTAGAGTATTTATAGCCAAAGAATCCTTTAGGTGAAGGGTTAAGGATTTATGTAGGAAAGGAAAAGTTATTAGAATCCTTTTAGGTAAGGGTTTTTACCTAAAGGATTCTTGGGTTATAAATAGTCTCTACATCATTAGAAGAATTGATTCCATCCACCATTCCATTCTCCATCAATCATTCTACCACATTCCATCTTATAAATATTCCACAACATAATCCTTGGATGCTAGAAGGTTTGGAGACTTGTTCTTGAGTATTTTTCTTTTCTTTCTTTTCTTTGTTTTAATTCAGTTCATGTTGGAGATTGTATTAGCTCTTAGCGTGACTATGACTAGGAGCTAATTACTTTTATTAGAGATTTACTTGTGATTCACTTGAAACTCTATTCATGAATTAATATATTAGTTTGGTTTCTTCTTCACTTGTTTAAGATTTATTCAATAGTTGTTTTGATTGTTTGGTAATTAACTGATCACTAGTTATCATCACTTATATGAGTTCTAATCGAAATCCGAAAGAGGATATTGTGAATATGCTATAGTTGAATAAACATAGGTTTAAATCGTGGACGAAAGTACCCCGATACTTGTGTAGCTTAATAGGTTATTGCTCTTAATCCTCCTTTGTAGTCAATCTTGTCATCGAAAGATAGAAGGGTTATCCAGTGGGGTTGAGTGTTTATATTACCTTAACACGAGTTTAAAACGTCTAGTTAACTCGCTATCTTAACGTAGAAGGTTAAGTCACTAATCAGATAAGGATTGAATAGAGTGGATAACTGATGATTTTGGAAGCCCTAATTCTCCATCATAACTGATTTAAATCAAAGTATTTTCATAATTAGTTTATTTCCTGCATTATTAGTTTAGAATTCCAACCCAATTAACGTTAACCAAATAGAAATTAAAGCATAGATAATCGGTACTTGAAAACCAGTCCCTGAGGAAGATATTCGGTCTTACCCAGACTATATTACTTGTCACGATACGTGCACTTGAGTTTAGCGTGTGTATAAATCGCGCATCAATAGGCTTAGATGAAATGGCGTCTATGCAACGACGCGATGCAGATGCTCGTCGTTGCATAGACGAAACAAGATGAAGTTGTTGCATAGGCTTACATGAAATGCGTCGTTGCATAGACGCGATGAAGATGTTCGTCGTTGCATAGACGAAACATAGATGAAGTCGTTGCATAGGCTTAGATGAAATGGCGTCGTTGCATAGACGCGATGCAGATGCTCGTAGTTGCATAGACGAAACATAGATGAAGCTGTTGCATAGACTTAAATGAAATGGCGTCGTTGCATAGACGCGATGCAGATGCTCGTCGTTGCATAGACGAAACATAGATGAAGCTGTTGCATAGGCTTAGATGAAATGATGTCGTTGCATAGACGCGATGCAGATGTTCGTCGTTGCATAGACGAAACATGGATAAAGCCGTTGCATATGCTTTTATGAAATATGTCGTTGCATAGACGCAATGCAAATGTTCGTCGTTGCATAGACGAAATATGAATGAAGCTGTTGCATAGGCTTAGATGAAAGGGCGCTGTTTCATAGACGCGATGCAGATGCTCGTCGTTGCATAGATGAAACATAGATGAAGTCGTTGCATATGCTTAGATGAAATAGTATCGTTGTATAGACGCGATGCAGATGTTCGTTGTTGCATAGACGAAATATGAATGAAGCCGTTGCATATGCTTAGATGAAAGGGCGTCGTTGCTTAGACGCGATGCAGATGCTCGTCGTTGCATAGACGAAACATAGATGAAGTCGTTGCATAGGCTTAGATGAAATGACGTCGTTGCATAGACGTGATGCAGATGCTCGTCGTTGCATAGACGAAACATAGATAAAGTTATTGCATAGACTTAGATGAAGTGACGTCGTTGCATAGACGCGATGCAGATATTCGTCGTTGCATAGACAAAACATGTATGAAGCCGTTGCATAGGCTTAATTGAAATGACGTCGGTTTATGGGCGTACCTGTTTTGTGACCCGTATGGGTTGAGATAGCGTCATTGCATAGACGTTGTGTATTTGTAACCCGCATGGGCTTATTGTTGTGCTCCCGCCTTTGCTGATATGAATATCCTGCACTGAAAGAAAATTAGTGAGTTTTAGGAAAGGAGTGGTTGATTAGCGTTGACTTTGTAGTTTTGGCTCTTAACACTTGCATTCTCAGATTGGTTTGGACTGAAGACCTAGTTGGCCTGCTTTTTTTTCCTGTCTATTGCCATTTTCTTGCAGTGAATCCTTAAAATGCCCCAGTTTCTGGTAAATGAAGATGTTGAACTTTCAACTGGATAAGGTTGAGTCTTGACGCTATCAAGGCGATCAGGTAAGCAATTTTTTTTTATCATGAATGAAAAGCAAATGCGAGGATATGGACAATGTACAATTGAGTAAATGAGAATGCAACCCTCAAAATATGTCTCAGTCATGTGTAGGTAGTCATGGATGCAAAACATATGAGCATGCTAAACTCTCCAATGGACAAAATCGAGTCCTGTGCGAAACAAGGAAGAAATATTTCTAATGGTGTGACCGAAGCCGATGTGGCTGCCTACATATCCCGCCGAGGGAATCAGGTCATAGCGTAATTCGTGATGCAAAAATAAGGATTTTTAAGATTTTAAAATGATATGAGGCCGAAGCCAATGTGACCGCCTACGTATCCCGCAAAGGGAATCAGATCAAGACATAGTTCGTGCTGCAAAAAATGATTGTACAATATTTGAAAATGAGACCGAAACCAATGTGGCCGCCTACGTATCCCGCTGAGACGAATCAGGTCAAGACGTAGTTCGTGATGCAAAAAATAAGAATTTTATGTAATATGCATTTTGTTGTTGTTTTTTTCTGAAAAAAATGAAAGACAACATTACGTTCTGACTTCAGTTGATACCAACAATTAGTATTGTGCATAATGATTTTCGTTTATTACTTTCAGTCTAACCGAGATTGGCTCCGGTGTAATTCACACAGCTTCAGATAGTACCTTAGACATACCTGAGTGTCGACACACCTGCTTGCATCCAAGGTTTCGAACTACACGTAATCTCATGTTTCAAATGCGCTCACTGAAAGAAAGTCTCATTCTCACATATATTCCAGTATTTTGAATTTTGGGACGTTTAGAGAAAAAACACTCACACTCAGAAAGATGTTCAATGCATGCAATTGTGATACCATAGACTTGGCCGTCATGTAAGTATCCACTAATGTGAGAACCCTCAGTATAAGGTCATGTAGGGCTTGTCACGGGCTTGTAATGTAGGTTTGGGGGAAAGGATGAATATCATTTGGGTAAAAAGTGACTAATCATTCCTCGAGCGTTGGACTACATTCGTGCTTGATATTTGTGTGCTTTAATAGTGACCTACTTTCTTTTTGTCCAGTTTTTCTGTACTGACTCCTTTTTGAATCTTTCGTTTGGAGCCCCCTCTTTCCAAAGTTATTCTCTCATTTTTATTCTTTTTTTTAATGTCGGGGCTTTTAATTTCTTCTTTTGTGAAGTCGTCCTTTGTGTTTTTCTTTTCCCTTTTGGGACTTTGATAATTTTTGTCTTTGCAAACTTCGACGCAGAATTTTGTCAGCCACTTGCATATTTCTAAAGCGCTCAAGGAGGTCGGGCCAAGAGAGGGATAGTGCGTACGCACTCAGAAAGGGTATAGGTGTAATATGTGATTGTCGAAAGAATAGGTTTTAGGCTCAAAAGGGATGTACTACGGATAATGTTATTTGGTAGACTGAAAAGACTCAAACGGGTCAAAGAAAGCCTACGATCATTTCCTACACCGAATGTTACTCAGAATTTCGCCTCAACAAACATTCAGGCCAAGTTCTAGATCACAATGCAATGCAGTTGAACTTATTCAAACACTCACCACACAATGCATATTTAACGATGAGGTTGGTTTCATTCTTATCTTGGAAACATGCAAGACAATGTCATCTACAAGTATGAATAAGAGGTACCAAAAGAATTTATGATTTACCACAAAGTCAACACATACTGATTATCACTTATTTTTTTTTATGCACAATCTAACTGTGTTGGTATCAACCAAGTCAAACAATGATACTTAAAAATGTTTTGTATTTTTGAATAACATATTTTTTTGTATTTTTTTTTGAATAATTTTTTTTTTTTTGTATTTTTTGAATAATTGTTAATTTTGTATATTTTGAATAAATAGTACCGAACCCGAATAGGGCTGC
This sequence comes from Przewalskia tangutica, assembly GCA_029844215.1. Classification (NCBI taxonomy): domain Eukaryota; kingdom Viridiplantae; phylum Streptophyta; class Magnoliopsida; order Solanales; family Solanaceae; genus Przewalskia; species Przewalskia tangutica. The sequence continues at coordinate 11,936,949 of CM056734.1, forward strand.
CTATGTATCCCGCCGAGGGAATCAGGTGCGCGTAGTTCATTCAAATATGTTATAAAATGTATGCTTGAAAAGAATTTATCAATGAAATGATAGCAATATAAAGCTGTGCAAAACTAATGATTGTCCACTATGGACGAATGCAAAGTAAAAATGAATGTAACCGAAAAATGAATGCCCGAAAATATGATGAATGGGATGCATGAGTGAGAAAAAATATGCTTCTTTATTATTATTATTATTTTTTTTTTTATTTTTGTGGTGTCGAACCCAAAATGGGTTGTCTACGTATCACACCGTGTGGTGAGAATCAGACACGCGTAGTTCGGGATGATTATGCTGTAAAATGCATGATAAAGAATTATGTAATCAACACTAGACATATCAATTGAATTTGCAAATATGTATAAAGATACAAAATATAGAAGAACTGAGAGTGATGTCTCGTTGAATATGATATAAACTGGCTTATATTAGTCAACATAACTCCCGCTCATCTTGTGATGGTTTTTTTTTCTTTTTCCGACCGCCCTCGACTGTTTGCGCGGACGATCTTCCTGCAAAAATATGAGAAATGGGTGAGTAGGAAAATGATAAAATAATAAAAATGCAGAGGTGTGACAATATAGTCAAAGACTCCCCTGATTGGTTCGACCGGAGTTAAGGTTGATGCTTCGCAAGGTCCAAGTCGTGATGTTCAAGAACAATTTATTAAGTATATGCTCTGATTGCAGTGTGACAGCAAAAAGTACAAAAAAATGCAAATGCACGTGCCCGAAGTTCTAAGCCCATGACATGATATGTACAAAATTTAAAAGGATAATTATTGCTTTAAATAATATGTACAGAGTTGCTAGCGACAAACAATAGTAAATAAAAAGCATACAAATCAAGCGCGCGCCCTAATATGCTTGGGACCTCCCTTATGCCAAATGTGGACTTAAACGCCAGATATGCGAGATTATGATAAATAGGTCCAAGCCATTAAACTGCAATATTTCGTTGAAAATGGCGATAAAATGACGGTGCACTTTTTCCAATTTCGGCGTGTCATGATCAGGCTTGGATCCGTCTATCATCATCACGCTATATACATATGCTTATTGGTCGTCGGGTTGTGAAACCCAACGACAATTTGGTGGATTTCCTAATCGAGGAGACGATACCAAGGATCGACCCACCTAGGGTGTATGCAAGCATGACTTAAAATAAAGAGGGTGGTATAGCTCTATCTTAAATTTTCTAAAAGTTGGCTTACTAGACACTGTTGACACCCAATTTTGTCCTTCCCTTTCGATTATTTATCGTAAAAACTAAACTACTTTTTAACACCGCAAAATAATTTTAATAATAATAATACATACCTATATGGACATATACATACATAAATAAGGAAATTTAATAATGACGTCACATTTATAATAGCATTAAGCAATCCTTAAATATCATGTCCGCATTGGATACTTTAAGTTTGATAAATAATTTAAACCCCCATTAAACTAATTTTAATCTATTTAAACTCCTACCTAAATAAAATACCACCAGCCCACTTCCAATTCCCATTCCCAGCCCAAACAAAATGAAACCCGACAGGCCCAAGCACCATCAGCCCTTACTTCATCCATCACCTTCCCCAAATAACCTCTAACCTAAAAAAACAAAAGAAAACCCTAATCCAATCTTCAACAATAGCCAAACCATTCCAAAATCGGTACCCAAATCACATACCCAAATCTTGCAAATTACCATAACTAAATTGTACCAAAATAGACTCTGAATCAGTACCAAAAACCGAAAGTAAATCCCCAAAATCAATCCAAAATCAACACCTCTTATAGTAGAAAACGTCCAAGAACTTTACTTAACCAAATTGTACCCAAACTTACCTTAACAAATACTACAAGATCAGTCCAAAAAATGGTCTTTAAGTTTACCAATTTTGAAACGAAATCGCTCCTTTTATAGTACTAAAATCACTCTAAATTAGACCGAAATCAAGAACGAAACGATACGGATTTCCTTACTGATTTTCAGACCCCAAAATGCTATAAATATAGGTCTTTAGAATGCAAGAAGGACCACTTGGCATCAACATCCCTCTCGCAGTCAAGAAACCACTATTCTCGAAAATCAGAAGCCATAAGAACAACACCCGAAAATTAGTATTCTAGAAGCAATAATCAGAATCCTCAAACCCTTTTCATCTCAATACCAATTAAGAACCAACAATCATTCTTCAAGCCAAAGCTCTGGCTTTTCATTCGCATAGCAAATCCTTCGAGTGGGTTCGACGAGTCGAAACGCCGCCTCAGTTCGCTACCCAAAAAAGGTAAACCTGAATTTCCTTCAGTTCATTTTATATCGCTGGTATGTGTATTCATCGTGTGTTAATTTAGTTCTATTTGTGTTAATCTTAGATTAATACATGATATAGTAGATATACTCATTAAGGCTCTTGGGATGCCTCACCATTGTCGATTCGTTTCCAAGCTAGGATTGAAGATTATCTTTATATCCCCTACCTTGAGGGGGGATGTTGAGATATTAGAAAGATGTACAAGAGTACCGTAGGGTGCAATACGTAGAAGTATTACATTTAATATTGTCACATGTCATTATTGTAAAGTTAGTTACATTTAGTTATTTAAATTGTAATTAGTTTGTTGAGTTAGTTTAGGAGTATAAATAGGACTAGAATGTAAATATCTTCTAACACAAGATATTATTTCAGTTTGCATTCTTCTCTGTAAAGCAGTGTAGCTTCTCAATATATACAACCGAGATTCTTCCAATTCATTTCTTCCACTTCGTGATTCAATTCTCGTTATTTCTTAGTATTCTTTACTCTTGATCTTGATGGCGATGATGATTGTTGAGGCAGACAGTTCAAGTTGTTGCAGCTTGTATACGGTGAAAACCGACACGACACGTGGCAAGGTTTAGTTATGGAGTTCGAGGGAGGCGACTGAGTTCTACATCGGATACAAGTGACATCGGGGTAGGTCGGACGTCGAGACAAGACTGGAACAATCGAGTCAGTTGACATCGGGTGAAGAATCGAAGGTACCCAGCGTATATCCATTCCGGATATGGCGTCAACCGTTATTCTTCCATCATTAAGAGACTTTAATTGACATTTATTGCATTTAATTGGAGAGGAAATCTCGATCATTAACACTTTATTTTCTAGCTATAAAAGGATGTTCAACATTCATGTTGAACATCAAATTTTCATTATTCACACTTGTACGATCTTACTTATTACAATTATAATCATTTGCACTCATTGTTGGCTCGAAACCGAAGCAATTAAGCTAAGATCCGGACCAATCTTGCTGAGAAGATTCATCTTGATTTACAGTATTACAGACTAACTTTCTTATTTACTATTTACTTTTGCTTAATTGTTGTTAATTGATTATCATCACCTATTACAAATCAATTCATATATCCTTAAAATTACTTACAAAATAAACAGTATTTTTTTGGGTAAACGCAAGTGTTTCCTTTTACATATTATATTTGAATTAGAATATTGAAATATATTGTGATGTATGAAGAATTTGAGTCAAGTGATCGATCACTCTCTCCTTTAATTATGGAGTATACAAGAGGTCGAAACACTAAGAGCATGTCGGCTCAAGGCCGAAGCCACTCAGTCAACGGCTTTGGGCCTCAAAATTTTGGGGCTCATTCTATGCCTAACTTGTTTCAAAAATTATTGTGACTTATAATACTTTTACGTAGAGGGTAAACGGATTGATTTTTTTAAAAGCGATTTATAAGTTAAAAATCATAAGTTAATCCTATTCAATTTTTAGCCTAAAAATAAGTGCTTAAAGCACTTTATCTCACTCAAACACTTCAAAAAGTAGAAAAATCTTAAAAGCCAAAAAACACCTAAAATAAGTCAGTCCAAACACCCTTGTAGTTTCTAAATATGTAAATTATCTTTTAAAAAATTAAAGATTGTATGTCCGAATTCAGAATAGAAATAAGGAAATTTGACTCTCGAAATCCAAATTGTGTCACATAAATTGAGATAGAGGGAGTACACAACCTTTATAAAAAAAATCATGTGATTGATTAGCTATATTGTCAGTTGAATTTTTGTAGAATAAATTGATAACAACTTTGCATTGTTCTTGACGATTATAAAAGCAATAATTAATGACTTCGCATTTAAAAAAGTTAAAAATAGACTTTAAATAAAAATATATATCACAATTTTTCTTTTTTTAAAAAAAATAGAGCCTCTCTGAAGTTTGACTTTAGTTCTCCAAACTTTTTGAGACGAGCATGACTAAGAGGAAAAGTAAACATTTACGAATATACTTGTGGAATTAAGGAGCTATTAACACACTTAGTTAGAAGTTAAAATCAATTTATTTTGGATTTGCGATCATACTCTTTTTTTTCTCGTTATCTTTGATTCTGTAGCGGAATCAAGAATTCTAACAAGGAAATTCAAAAAAATATAAGAATTTCGCACTTCAAATTCAAATCATATGATCTAAAATAAATTTTGAGCCATCTTTTAGTACTATAGTAGAAGCTTTTCTTCTATTAAATCAACATAATTTTTCACTGCGTTGTTCTTTTTCATCAAATTGCTTCACAAATAAGATGCCCACAAAAACAAAAATAAAAAACAAAAAACAAAAAAAAGTAGTAAGGCGATTAGGACCTCCTAACAACTTGGCACACGAGAAACTAAAAACCATGGGCCGAAGAGGAGTAGCATGTGAGAAGAAAAGCCAGTATGTGGGCCTTTGGCATTGAATACAAGGAAAAGAATATTAAAGTGAGTTGTTTGGTTCGAAAATAAATTATACTGGAATAAGTTACGATGGGATTAATTATTATAAAATTATTTTTTATTAATTGCTTGATATGTTGTATTAAAATAATATATATTGCATGATTTTAAAAAGAAGAAGTTTCTTTATAATTATGAATAACTTATTCCACCCTATGACAGATATAAATTATCCCAATAATATTTTTATTTTTGGGATAACTTATCCCAAGATTAGTAATCAAACAAGGAATAAGAAATTGCTAAATTCTTGTCTCATGATTATTTTTGTTTATCCTTTGTACTAAACAAGGTGTGTTTGATATGGATATATATATATATATATATATATATATATATATATATATATATATATATATATATCTTTTTAAATGAGAGTAGAAAATCAAGATATAAAGTGCATTTGACGTTGATTGTCTCCTCCATGAGCGGACTTATTGTGTAAATTTAGGTGCACCTAAAGTCATGATTTTTCTGCAAAATTAAATATTTTATGTAATATTTTTTAGAATTAATATAATATTACATGTTGACACTTATGCTCAAATAAGACTAACACAATAACACTTGGTTGAATGTTGATTTATTTATCTAGATGAATATAGATTAAATCTCACTTTGAACTTTTTTTGTTGTGGTGCAATATTATAGAGATTTTAAATCCGTCTCTAGCCTCCTCCCACCATAATACTCAACCACCGAGCTTTTAAAAGCAAAAAGATGATAAATGAAGAAAAAAATGTTTTTGCTAAGAATCGAACCGAACTTCATTGGGGTAAAAATTTAGATTTCTACCATCTTAACTACATATTTATTATGTTGTGGAAGCTTCACGTGAATATCTTGAAGTCCCCTGGATCCACACCGGGTGGTCAGTGGTCACTCTCTGAAATCATTTATGCCTTTTGGGGAATTATCAACAAAAATGTCCCAATTATAGCTAGTATGGTGTCCCCTACACCTAAAGCCTAAATTCAAGCAAAATGTTAAATGTAAGTTGCATAGTGCTTGAAATCCAACCCCACATCATAAAGAGAAATATTGGATAAGCCTAAACATCATATCATATTATATATATGAGCACTTTATAGTTTATAACTTTATATTGTACCCCACAACCACAAACTAGTATTCAGGATAATTTAGGAAAAGATTTGGAAGGTATTATCCAAAGTTAAAAGAGAGAAAAGAATCACGTTACACCAACTTCTTATCCAACTTATAAAATTATTTATGTAAAAGCATATATTCTGCAAATCACCAAACAAAATTTGAGTTTATTTTTCGAGAGACATAAATAACCGTCCATCAAAATAATAATTAATATATAAGATATATATTTTTATATAAAATAACATGTATATATTTAGCTAGTTTGAACGGTCGATCAAATGTGTAACTTGTCCTTTAATTTCTTCACGTTTGAGATTGCAATTTTCTTATATTATTAAAAGGTAACTACTCATAATTAGTAGAATTGACAATTTGAAAAATATTAAAGAAAGCAATTATAATAGATTAAATTACACGGGAATCTATACAAAATAAATCCATCTTATAAAGCAGAAGGGTAAGGTAGAAAGATGAGTGGAATTATCTCTTGAATGTCGTCATATATTGGGAAAATGAGAACACAAATGCCCTAAATAATTCGACGGGTACCGTATATAAAACCATAATGAAGGATTAGACCAAAAGAAAAAAAAATTACGTGGTTTGCGCTTATTAAATCGATCAGGAGTTTCAGATCTGTATTTCGAAGAAAAGATTTGCGGGATTAAGCCGTCGAAAAAAATGAAGGATAACTTGGAAGCATCAATCATTGGATTCATTAACCAATTAGACCAAACCGGAATTCTCTCTGTGTTAAATATACACATGTATATCTAGGATTCTCGGAAGTGGCCCATCACGGAATGTATCTAGTTTGTATATTTAGTATATAATGTATATCAGTCTTGTACCTTAATTAGTTTTGTACACTTACCATAATTGTATAGTTAGTCTCCAAATAAAATAAGATTTTAGAAATAGAATAAGTATAAGATTTTCCTATTATGGAAATATGTAAAGTGTATATATTGTATTTCAATTAATTAAAATAATTAAGAGGATTATTTCTTTCACTCTGATTAATTTTCTCCGATGAATAAATACAAAAAAAATACAAAATAAAGAAGAAGAAGAATTGCAGTCTGCAGATAGAGGGGGGATGGGAAAGATTAGTTGCAGGGGAGGGATGGACGGCCTGAAAAAGAATACGAGACTTGTCTTTCTCTTTTTTCTTTTACTTAATTGTTTTCTTTCCTTTTTTTATTATTTAACAACACATTTTTTGCCATGTCAGTATTTTGTATCTAATATGAACGACTTTTAAATTGTGAGTAGTAATGTGTAAAGTGGGAAAATAACAAAAACAACAACTATTTATTAGAAATCTGAAAATGATCAAGTATGAGGGTTTGCTGAGTCGATCAAATTCTTGATCTATCCTTAAGATAATATTGCCCTGTATATCCTTTCAACGGTTATAATGACAACTTATCTCGCAAGATAAAATAACAATCAAACAAATGAGCAAAAGAAACTCATGTGTTTGTTTTGGAAGAAAGATCTTTGAGTGTTTGTGATTGCAAGAGAGGAAGACAATTTCAGAGAATTGTTGAGTGTAAGATGTCAAGTGTTTTTTCAAATGAGTTTTGTGTCTCATTTTATAGTGTGTAGATGATGACCCTCCAAATGACTAAGTAATGACCATGAATGTCATTTTAATGTCTTGAATTTGGAGTTACAATTCAGCCAAGTAATGGCTGAATTCATGAGCAAAATAATGGAGAGTAAATACTCCAAAGTCCGCCCGAAATCGATTTTAATTCACCTCAACGGTTGAAGCGATCGAGGCGCGGCCGCCGGTTCGATAACTCACCGAACGGAATGTCAATTAAGCGCGACCGCTCAATTCCGGTGAGTTCTTGGAATTGAAAGCGTCAATCGTCGCGCCGCCCGGAGGAGAGTCGCGGCTTCGCGAAGGTGATTTCTGATTCACTTCATCTTTACACATTATATACTTCTTCATTCATTTACCAACGTGAAATCATTCGTCATTTGGCCAATAACCGTCTATTACCTTACGTCTCAAACAATTCGTATACGTACCAATATCTCTTCCATTAAGGAAATTTTGATCATTGACACTATGTGTGCACGTGTGTGAAAACAAGATTTCCTACGTGCGGGGCCCCAATTGTTCAATTCATAATTAATAGGATTTACTTTATTTCACGTTTAATAAATATTTCCAACATAAATAGTTGAAATATAGTTGAAATGTTCATGAGTTAAGGTGTCTAAGTGGATTCTTTGGATAAATTTAGATGGCTGCACAAGATTTAAACCTAAAAAGAAACATATCAAATAAAAAAATTATAAATAAATAGTATTCTCTCCGTATATCATTTTATGGGTTTTAATTTAATTTACACAGAGTTAAAAAAAGTGAAAAATATTTTTAAATTTTATTATTTTGAATTAAAACATGTATAATTTATTAAAATATTCTTTAGGTAGTATGGTTTTAAATTTAAACATGTCGAGTTGTAGCACATATCACCGACACCATTGATGCTTATAATGTTCAGCTGAGGTTCTTGACCTTTGCTTTTGATTTCTTTTTAATATTTTTATTTGAAGTGGTGAATAACTGTATAGGTTTGGGTTGAGTGTTTCCAAATAGTTTATGAGAATAAAAATTTAAATAGAATTTACTTTTAATTGCTTGTAGATTTCTTATAAACATTTTCGTTTGACATTTGCTAACTGAATTCCAATTCAAAATCAACCATAGTTGCCTTTAATTCTAAAACACTTGTCAAACAAGTTTAGAAACTTTCACCAATCAAATGAGTGTATGAGAGATGTTGGCATACACATATTTTTCTTGGGAACATATCTGAGTACAATGATGGCAAGAAAATGGGGAGTAAGTAAATATTATACAGAAACAAAGAATAAATGTAAACTATTATAACAAATCTGTTGAGTCGAGTGTTAGCACTTTGTTCTTAAGATAATATTGTTATATATATATATATATATATATATATATATATATCCTTTTACGTTATTAGGCAACTTGTCTTCCAAGATAACATAGCAACTAACAAATGAGCAAAGGAAACTCAAGTGTTTACTAGAAGAAAATTCTTGAGTGTTTAAAAGAATGCTTAGAGAAGAATAAGTTCTGAAAATCTGAGTTTTTCAAGTGTGAAGTGTGTTTCTCCATTGAGACAAATCCTCAATTTATAGTGCTAGGAAGATGACCTCTCAATTAGCCAACTAATAACTTTTAATAGTCATGTAATGACCCTTAATTGAGAGGTTACAATCAGCCAATAATGCAGCCAAATAATGGCTGAGTTATGGAGGAAAAACTGATATTTCAATGCTCCAAAACGTCCTCATAATCAGCCAAACTTTTGGACTTCCGTCAAACAGTCACTGTCTCGGAAGTGCCGCGGCTCTGCCTCGGAAGCGTCGCGGCGCCGCGGCTCAGCCCTTGGTGCGCCTCGGCGCTGCGGCCCTTAAGGGTGTAGCGCACCGGCTCTCCGGCTTTCGTGGGCGAACTACGACCCTTTTCCGACCCGTTCCTATCTTTACACTGCACACACTTCTTCCTTCATTTATCAACGCGAAACACTCGTCATTTGACCAACAACCGTCCATCATTCTACGTCTCAAACATTTTATTTACGTATCAATATCTCTTTCACTAAGGAAAATTACGATTTTTGGTACAACGTGTGCACGTGTGAAAACGACGTTTCCAACGTCTGGGACCCCAATTATTCGAGTCATAAAAATTGAATAAATTTTATTCCACGTTAATAAATTTTCAACAATATATTGGAAGTTTGATTAAATGAAATATTTCAAATCTATTGCTCCTATAAGTCATACGGCTCAAAGTTGTTGGGAGATTTTTTTATTTAGCATGTTCTTCTAAATTCAAATCTTTTTCGTGTCTGTGGCTTTCATTCGTTAAAAAATTGCATATTGGTTCACCTTCCTTGATAAATAGAAAGTATGTTTCAACTTTTAGTTCTTTATAGCATATAGTGAGGTTTGAAGCACGCACTTTACTCAATCATTTCTGAAAATCTCTCCAAAAGCTAACATATCCAATTTGAGCACACTATCATTAATATTTATTTTAATCTTTTCTATATAAAGGGAGATCAATTTATTAGTTTGGCTTATTTATCTATAATTTTTTTTACTAAAGAACATTTCAATAATATTCTTAATATAGTTACTAATCTATTTGTATACAATATCAATAATGTCGACATACCTATATATGCTCTTAATGTACTAAAAATGACTTAAAATGCACTTCTTCCACATATTGGATCAAATATGTATTCCTTCCATCTAATGAGCTCAAAAATGCACTTAACGTATTAGAAGTAAGTCAAAACTGCTCTCATTCCACCTATTTGATCAAATTTACCCTAAAATTATTTTCAAGTTTCAAATTGCCCCTACATTAACAAAATAAATATGACTTTTACTAATTTAATTAATCACATGATCTTTGTTTATTGATCCACATAGAATTCTAACCCAACTCAAATAAACCCGACCCATCCATGACCTAATTCAACACAAACTCAATTTAAAGTAACCCAACTAAGCAATAAAATTAGTTGTAAACCTCATCTAAAATAAATTTTGATTGGTATTGAGTAAATTAAAAGCTCCCTAATATTATTGAGAATAAGAATTTCTATAATTTCTCCATCTCTTCTTCTGTTAATGTTGGATGAATGTTGTGACAACATCTGTAATTGTTCAGGACAACATCGCTTATGAACATAAGGATGTTGCCAACAATGTTATGACAACATCACATACAACATCTCTGTAAACGATTTTGCATATTCTTCCGATCAAAACAGTGTTTGTTACTGTGAGTTAAAAATGACATAGGCAAGCTAACAAGGAAGCTATATTTAAAATGTGGGAAAAGAAGAAGTCAATCTTGAAAGAAAAACAACGTGAAGACCAAGTCAAGACTGTTGAGTTTTTCATGGATGAAGAATCGATCCAAACTACAGCCTTCTTTCTCGCAACTCCCATAACCAATCAGTGAGGATTTCAAGGAAGTTTCACACTATAAATAGAGGGGGAACTTCAGAGTATCGACATCCAGAATTCAAAGAAAAGAATCACTAAGAGAGCTCTCGAATATTCACCTCAAAAATTGGATCAACATCTTAAACTAAAGTAGTATAACAATATCTAGTCTAACATTACTTTTGCTGCTCAGATTCTAGATTGAGATTATTGTTGAAGCAATTGAAATGATGATGTTGTATGTTTCTTTTTAGATGTTTTATCTTTAGGCTGAAGTTATCTGCGACTTCATTTTTATTTATAATTTCTTTTTGTTACAAATTGTAAAAAGAAATCCAATTATAATTGTATATAATATATACATTATTTCAGTCATTGACCATCAAGAGTTTTATTAATATATATGCTCAGAACTTCTAAGTATAAAGAAAACGAAAAGTACACAAAAGAAGTTTAATTGTAAAAGCTACGCGGGAGGGAACAATTTTATAGTTGATGAAGCCACAGAGCACATAACATTTGTCATGTAGGTTGCACCATTGGACCCATTTCACTAACTGATTCACCCGTTACCAGTAATTAAGACAAATAATTTCAGCCGTCCAACGGTAAACCACAACTGTTTATTTTTTTCTTTTTCTTTTTGGTGCATAACCACAACTCATGAGCGTTGCCATAGCCCATAGCTTTTTGGGTGATTAACCGTTTCGACCCATTGGAAAACCCTACTGTGCCGGTTGTCCTTACTGTCCCTCAAATCCAAACAAATTACCATCTTGCCACCCCTTCTATTCTCCTATATAATCGTCGCCTTCGTTATTCTTAGGTTTGCCGAAATAGAGAGCAAAACGGCACTTCTAAGTTCAGAAAATTATTCCTTTTAATGGAGGCTTCGTCTTCTAGAAGCAAATCAAACGGTTCAAGTTTTCATCACCACTTTCAACGATCCACTTCACCTTCGGGTCGGTTTTGCTCCTACTCAATGTCCTCAACCTCATCTAGCTTCTCCAGTTTCTCAAACAGAGACTCCGATTTCATGACCCGATCCACATCCCCAACCCGAGTCAATCTTCGCCGATCCGTTTCCCCATCGCCGAACGTACGATTTTCCACCTCCGCCGGCCGTTCGATTTCACATCAACAAAAGCAGAACAGCAGGCCGTTGGCGTCTAATCAGAAGAAAACCTGTATGTGCTCGCCGACAACGCATCCAGGCTCATTCCGTTGCAGTCTTCATAAAAATATAAGCCAGAATAATCGAGGTCATTCCAATTCGTCGTCGTATAGATCGAGCTATCATCTCAACATGCGTAGATCGGCCATGACAAACTCACTTGTTCGGATCGGAACTGTTGAAGGTGAACTGGTGAAAAGAGCGCTCGCCGCTTTGATCCGTCCGTCGTCTCATCATCTCCGGCGAAGAGACGATTTTCAGCCTCGACCGAGCCGGCTCTCCGTCATGTCCAAGGCCGAAGATTTATGAGAGTTTTGTGAACCGTTCCGATGTACAGTTCCGAGTGGGATCAACTCACTGAGTCAGCACGGGTTGACTCGGGGAAAGGCCTTATGCCTCCCAACAATTTTGTTTTTTTGTTTTTTTTGTCGAGTCGGGGAAAAAGACTGCAGCATGTTATATATACAGCTTTCAATATAATCTAAGATTTAAAATAGCATCAAATTTCAATTAATTGTGAACCTACGTCAAAATTAATCTGAGTTTTTTCCTTGTTCGAGCAAATTGTGATTGTTTTTTTTTTTTTTACTTGCATACTCATTTAGAATCTAATTCGGTGCAACTGCAAAGATTTGATGCGTTTTATTTACCTGTTTGGAGGTGATTATTTTTTTGTTGTTAGTTCATTTTTTGGTATCTTTAATGTGCCAATCACAACTATTGATGCTAACAACATGGCATTCTTTTACAGGTTTGATTTAAATTTTGAAATCTGGCCTGCGGATCATGACTTGGCGAATTCATCAATGACCCAAAGTCAAGTACAGATGGACTAAGAAAAAATTGAAAATTTTAAGTCCCCACAATAAAAATGCCCTACGAAGTGAATGAAAAAGCGAAATGTTCTGTGACTCGGTGGGGAAAAGAAATTAAAATTGCTTTAAATTCAATTTACTATTATTAAGGGCCCTGATAACATGAGAAAATTACAGGGCCTTTGTCCATGAAAATTTAAAAGTCCTTTTTTTTATATATTTTTAAAGTGAAAAATGATATTTAAGTAATTGTGTTTGGCCATTAATATAAATTGGAGTTGCAGAGTGAATAATGTTTTGATATTTTTCAAATTTAAGAAAATTTCAATATTTTATGCATTTAACTTTGGAAAAAGTAAAAATACGGTATATAAGGTTTTAATCCAAAATTTCAAAGCTGGGTAGACTTTATGTCATCAAGTGGGTGAGTTGGGTCCCTTCTTTAATGTCGATTGAACTGATAATTACAAAGAAGGCAGCGTTGGCATGTCTAAAATTAAAGAGACTATAATGATTTAATATAATCTGTGGAAGCATGTGGATGGGCAGCCGTGTTTGATGGAGCACAGCTTATTACATTGTTTCTCGTTATTAGTTTAATATTCATGAGATTTAACTTTTGCTCATGCTGGAGTTCTAGTAATAAAGTTAGAATTTTTATTTGTTTTGTCGAGAAAGAGTTCAAATTAAACGAGTCATTTCATTTGCTTCTCCCTTACATAACTAACATTTAGAGTAGTGATAAAAGACATGTAAACAGTCTTTTTTTTTTCCTTCCAAATTCGGAGGCATTAATGATTCTTTCATAGTTCAAATGTTTTACTATTACCCGCAAGGGTAGCCAGAATTAGTGTACGATGAGCGCGGGGCCATGGTCGCGAGTTGATCCTGCATAAACGCTTGGTTAGTCACATCGCGTGGCTTGTCAAGTGTGATTAATCGGTGGCGTGGTTTGCGGTATTGCGTCGGCCGAGTTTACTGTGCGCACTCGAAGAGTAGCGGTGCGATTCGCCGTCAAAAAAAAATGTTTTACTATTATAGAAGCATGAGTGTTGAAGTGGTATCGACATGTTAGTTTTTAGTTGTCCGCATGGTAGCTCAAGAAATAATTGGAAAAATGGTCAAGATCGAATTCCGTCAGCGTCAGAATGGGGGTTACTTTTTAAAATAAAGGAGGGCTCCTTGTGCGTAGCGTGATAGTGATCTAACCTTTGAAATCAGTTGAGTTATCATGATTAACTCCTTCACAATCTTATCGGACCGGGGTGTGGGGGCTTGATCCACCTTTTTTTTGGAAAATGTTAGTTTAGCTCTAACTTTTAATTCGTGGGTATACCTACGTGTCTAAGAACCTGGTAGCAATTATCATTTGTGGCATCAAGTGCTGCCAACACATAGTTGTATTATAAATTATCAACAATAAAATATTTTATTATAATTTTAATTTATTTCTAATAATTATCATACGTGGCATTTTTTTTGCTGCTAACGAGTAATTACAAAGTATCAACACATAAAATCTTTTTATTTATGTTTTAATAATTATATTTTAATATATATACTTAGTTATAGCTATACCTCATCAATGGTGTAAATATAGAGTTTTCGTAGTATAGAGGGTATAAGTGTGTCTGTGCAGGTGTAAAATTTTCATAATATAAGGAATATAAGTGTGTGATTTTAAGACATAAGGGGTGTATTCAAACCTGAGTCACAATAAGTTCATATAACAATAATGTTAAACTTAGAGAAAATTAATAGTAGAAATTAAAAGAAAAGGGAGGACTTAGATTGAACCTGAAAAACACTAAGATGTGTGTACACATATTTCTTTAAAAAGGATTAAGATATGTAGTTAGTTTCTACTTCTTTTAAAGTTTTATGTGTATAACATCTGGAGAGAGAAAAAATAAGGAAACAAAATTATATGCGACTAGTATAATTTGAACCCGTCTGTATGGAAATGCTTCGGTTGGTTTGGGTGTTAGATTCTCCAAGTAAGCGAGTTCGGCGCACGATCATGCAATAAAAATTTCATTCCTCTTTGTGGGGATGACTCATGACCAGACTGTTTCCACCTACAGTGACAATACCGTGATTTACCTCCTCCATCAATTTCTGTCGGATCCGGGGGATGGGAGCCCTGTGGACGAAAAATTTCACCTTTTGGCCCCAAATATAATTTGAACCCTCCACATCAATTGTGAAAGGTAGAGAGCTCACCAAAGCTAGCGCTCAACCCATACTTCCCAACCCTGAAAATATAATACTATAATAAATATTTTTTGAACTGATTGGATTGTAATTTTGTTTATGTAACGAAACTGACTCAATTTTTGAAAGCACGGGCTTACTATCATCTGGTATCAAATAAATGATGCACTACTTTACCGAAGAATACACTCTGTAGACTGTATTTCATAGTGGTGTGGCAAAATGGACCCAAACTTCATATTTCATTAAACTGCCCATATTTGAGTATGTATTATTTGGGCTTCAGCCTAAATGTGACATCAAGTGATTAAGGGCAAGATGACACCATCAAATCATTGATAACAAGAAGGAAAAGGAGTCATTCACCAATGGTCCATTAAATCCTTTTAATATCAATGAAACAAGCTGATCCTTTGTATAACATGAATAGCTAAGATGCAGTTCGCTTCAGCCCATTTCCCAAGGCTAATTGCAGCTATTTTCCTTTATAGAACACACTGTCGAAGCTTTTCATTCCTCATGTGACGACGAATAATAAAGTTTAATTTAATTAGAGTATGGGGTGAACCAGATATTGTGCTCTGTTTGAATGCTAATGGTGATGGTTTCTGATAGAATATTTGGGAATATTACATAATTTTTAATTATGTTTTATATATGATAGATGTATAATTAGTTATTTACTACCTTAATTCTAGCCTAGGATCATACTTGTAAGATGAGTATATTACTAACTTCTTTGGAAGGGAATAGACACGGCATTGAATTCTTTCATTCAGCCCTAACTGTTTCAAAACATCAAGTCTCATATCTCTATCACTCTTGAAATGGAGAACATCCATTACGCGATATGGGTGAAATTCTTCAAAATTCATTGTAGGTCACACCGGGTTATCCATCACATTATTCCACCGGAAAAGGACAAGGAGAAAGTGCCGACAACTGATGATGAAAAGGAATTATGATTGACCCTTGATACAGCGATAGAATATTTGTGAATATTGCATAATCTTTAATTATCTTTTGTATATGGTAGGTGTATAATTAGTTATTTACTACCTTAATTCTAGCATAGGATCATGTTTGTAAGATGAGTATATTACTAACCTCTTTAGAAGGGAATAGACACGAAATTCAATTCTTTCATGATATCAGAGCCTAGGACAACTTTCCTCTCCCCCACAACTTCTGTTGTGCCCTAGGTGTTGCTCCGCCATCCGTTGTCCTCTCCCTTCCTCTCCACTGTCCCGTCAATCATGTCTGACTCGAAATTAAATTTTCATCCAGCCCTAGCTGTTTCAAACATCAAGTCCCGTATATCCATCACTCTTGAGATGGAGAACGTCCATTACGCGATATGGGCAGAGCTATTCAAAATTCATTGTAGGTCACACCGGATATCCATCACATAATTCCACCGGAAAAAAGCAAGGAGAAGGTTCCGACAACTGATGATGAAAAGGAATTATGGTTTACCCTCGATGCAACGGTTCTCCAGTGGATTTATGCCACAATTTCGAGTGACTTGTTGCATACAATTCTTGAACCCGACTCCACGACAATGAAGGCTTGGGATCGATTACGTGGCATATTCCAAGATAATAAAATTCCCGCACCATCACACTTGAGCAAGAATTCTCTACCACCAACATGATGAATTTTCCCAATGCATCCGTATATTGTTAACAGTTCAAGGTTTTGTCGGACTAACTAAAAAATGTCGGGGCGTCGGTGACTAACAACTGACTCATTTTACAAATGGTTGTTGGACTCACTGACGTGTATAGTGGCGTTGGTACACTCATACGCCAAAGCAACCCTCTTCCACCCTTTTATCAACCCGTTCTATGCTCATACTAGAAGAAGCGGGCCAACGTACTTGGGCCGCATCTTCAACAACAACATGTCCATTCTGCAATAGCCACACCAACCGACATCGAGGCCTCAATGCACACTCTTGGACTCAATTCGGCCGATGTAAATTGATACATGGACACTGAAGCAACATCTCATATGACGTCATCACAAGGTAATCTCTCGTCCTATATTAATATGAGCAATAATCGTGGTATAATCATCGGAAATGATCATTCAATTCCAATTCGTGGTTATGGTAATACAGACTTGTCCCCCCTCCCAAGCACACCTTTAGCCTTAAAGAATGCCATTCATGTTCTTCAATTGATTAAAAACTTAGTTTCAATTAGAAAATTTACAACTAAAAATTTGATTTTTGTTGAATTTGATCCTTTTGGGTTTTTCGTGAAGAATTTTCAGACGGGGATGCGCCTAATGAGATATGATAGTTGGGTCAAGCCATATCCAATCACCACTACCACCACACATCGAGCAAAATTACTATCAACTTTTGCAGCTTTAGCACCTTCTTTATGGCATGAACGTTTGAGTTATCGCATATCACATTTTTTGTCTCCCTTAAACTAAATAAATTTATTGAGTGTACTAGAACTCGTAATTCTCATGTTTATCGCTCATGTCCTCTTGAAAAACATATTAAATTGCCTTTCGTTGCTTCTAATGCATGCATTGTTATGCCTTTTGATATTATCCATAGTGATATTTGAACATCTCCCATTTTGAGCTCTTCGGGCCATTGATATTATTTTATTTTATTGGATGATTACTCTAACTTTTTGTGGATATTTCCTTTGTCTAAAAGTCACAATGTTTTCCCACATTTCTCTCCTTTAGAGCATTCATCCGCACTCAATTTGAACGAGACATTAAAAATATTCAATGTGATAATGGTAGAGAATTTGATAATGAGTCATTTTGGGATTTTTGTAAAACTAATGATTTATCTTTTCGTCTCTCTTGTCCACATACCTCATCTCAAAATGGAAAAGCAGAAAGAAAAATCCAAACCATTAATAACATTGTTAGAACCTTGCTTGCTCATCCCTCTCTATCACCACCATTTTGGCATCATGCATTACACATGACAACCTATATCCTCAACATACTTCATAGCAAACAATTAACCTTTCAATCACCTCTCAAAATTCTATACCAAAAGAACATATCTTACTCTCATCTCTGATTATTCGGGTGCTTATGCTATCATTCTTTTCATTCTACTACCATCAATAAGCTTCATCTCCATTCTACTCAGTGTATTGTTTTGGGATATCCATCAAACCATATTACAAAAATTACGATTTATTCTCTAATAAAATCATCGTAAGTCGTCACGTAGTATTTGATAAATCAATTTTTCTATTTGCTAAAATGCATTCCTGATTGCCACATACTTACGAATTTCTTAATAATAGTGTGTCCCCGTATTTGGTCCACTAGTTGGTCTCACAAACCGGCCCAACATTTCACTCTTGGCCTGTCTACCCTTTCGACCAGTCTGATTAATCCAAGTAGCTCGGCCCAACCAACTCCTATCCAAGCCCAACCAACACGAATCGCCACGAGCGAAGATCTTCCAAACCGACACTTCTCTCTGGCGATCACGACCACTGTCGAGAGACCTAACGCCTAGCAGCCGACTCCCGGACAATCCACTCCCCTCTCACTCGGACTCATGACCCATCACGAGTTAGCCTAATACTATATCCCATGTCCAACCAACTCCAATTTCGGCTCAAATGTCAGTCACTCGTAGTCAACATGAGATTTTTAGACCAAACAAAAAATACGATCTTTACACCCATGTTAAAATTAGCTTTACGTCGTACTCCTATGTGTGCCCTTAATGACTCGAATTGGAAATCAACATGAATGATGAATATAATGCTCTTATTAATAATAAGACTTGGGATTTGGTGTCTCATCCTCTTGATGTTAATGTGATTCGGTCTGTGGATTTTTAGTCATAAAAAAATTCTGATGGTACGTTTGAAAGGCATAAAGCTTGTCTTGTAGGTGATGGAAAGACTTAACAGGTTAGTGTGGACTGCGGTGAGACTTTCAATCCGGTGATCAAACTAGCAACTATCTGCATGGTACTAAGTCTAGCTCTCTCTAAGACATGACCTCTACATCAGCTTGATATGAAAATTGTATTCTTGCATGGAGAACTCAAAGAAATGATGTACATGTATCAGTCTATGGTTTATAGGGACCCACTTATCATAATCATATATGCTTACTGAAAAAATCATTGTATGAGCTCAAACAAGCTCATCGGGCCTGGTACGAGATTTGCAGATTATGTTTTACTATTGGGTTTTCTAACAGCAAGTCTGGTCATTCACTCTTAAAATACCGTCACGGTAATGATATGGCTTACATCCTTCTGTATGTGGATGATAATAGCTTAATTGCTTCATCTGATGCTCTTCGCAAGTCTATCATGTCTCTTATTAGCTCAGAATTTGCTATGAAAGATCTGAGGTCATTAATTTATTTTCTTGGGAATATCTGTAACACGTCATGCATGTGATTTATTTCTATCTCAAAAAAAATATGCAGAAGATATCATTGAACGGGTTGATATGTCCTCTTGTAAGCCGTCTTTCACTCCGGTTGATACTAAATCGAAGTTGAGTGCTACTTTCATCATGCCATATACTGATCCATCACATTACCGCATCCTTGCAATATCTTACTTTCACGAGGTCCGACATATCTTATGTTGTGCAACTGATTTGTCTATTCATGCATAATCCGATGAAGGATCACATGTATGCTCTCAAGCGCATTGTGCGCTATATTCAGGGCACTCTCGATCATAGCTTGCATCTATATTCGTCTTTGACAAACACTCATATTTCTTACACAAATGCAAGAGTGGATGTCCATATATAAGACGCTCCACGTCAGGTTATTGTGTCTTTCTTGATGACAATTTGATTTTTTGACCCTCCAAACGGCAAGCTACCTTGTACATAATAGGTTATTACATACTATTCGTTTAACAAGTGCATAATATATATTTTTACATACTATGCATTTAGCAAGTGCATAATATATTTTTTACGTACTATGCATCTCACAAGTGCATAATATGCTTTTACGTACTATGCATTTAGCAAGTGCATAATAGATTTTTTACGTACTATGCATTTAGAAAGTGCATAATATCTTTTTTTACGTACTATGCATTTAGCAAGTGCATAATATTTTTTTTTACGTAATATGCATTTAGCAAGTGCATAATAATTTTTTACGTATTATGCATTTAGTAAGAGCATAATAGGTTTTTTACGTACTATGCATTTAGCAAGTGCATAATAAGTTTTTTACGTACTATTCATTTAGCAAGTGTATAATATATTTTTACGCACTATTCATTTAGCAAATGCATAATATATTTTTTACTTACTATGCATTTAGCAAGTGCATAATATATTTTTACGTACTATGAATTTAGCAAGTGCATAATATATTTTTACGTACTATGCATTTAGCAAGTGCATAATAATTTTTTTACGTACTATGCATTTAGCAACTGCATAATAGTTTTTTTACGTACTATGCATTTAGAAAGTGCATAATATCTTTTTTTACGTACTATGCATTTAGCAAGTGCATAATAATTTTTTTTTACGTAATATGCATTTAACAAGTGCATAATAGTTTTTTACGTACTATGCATTTAGTAAGAGCATAATAGATTTTTTTACGTATTATGCATTTAGCAAGTACATAATAGATTTTTTACGTACTATTCATTTAGCAAGTACATAATATATTTTTACGTACTATTCATTTAGCAAGTGCATAATATATTTTTTACGTACTATGCATTTAGAAAGTGTATAATATATTTTTACGTATTATGCATTTAGCAAGTGCATAATAGTTTTTTTTACGTACTATGCATTTAGCAAGTGCATAATAGGTTTTTTACGTACTATGCATTTAGCAAGTGCATAATATCTTTTTTTACGTACTATGCATTTAGCAAGTACATAATATATTTTTTACGTACTATGCATTTAGCAAGTGCATAATATGTTTTTTACGTACTGTGCATTTTTCAAGTGCATAATAGGTTTTTTACGTACTATGCATTTTTTTTGTAACGTACTATGCATTTAGCAAGTGCAGAATATATTTTTTACGTACTATGTATTTAGCAAGTGCATAATATCTTTTTCTTTTACGTACTATGCATTTAGCAAGTGCATAATAAATTTTACGCACTATAGTTTTTTTTTACGTACTATGTATTTAGCAAGTGCATAATAATTTTTTTTACTTATTATGCATTTAGCAAGTGCATAATAAATTTTTTTTTACATACTATGCATTTATCAAGTGCATAATAGATTTTTTTACGTACTATGCATTTAGCAAGAGCATAATAGGTTTGTACGTACTATGCATTTGTCAAGTGCATAATAGATTTTTTACGTACTATGCATTTAGCAAGTACATAATATATTTTTTACGTACTATGCATTTAGCAAGTGCATAATAAACTTTTTTACGTACTATGCATTTAACAAGTGCATAATAGATTTTTCTACGTACTATGCATTTAGCAAGTACATAATAGTTTTTTACGTACTATGCCTTTAGCATATGCATAATAGAGTTTTTACGTATTATGCATTTAGCAAGTGCATAATAGGGTTTTTTACGTACTATACATTTAGCAAGTGCATAATAGATTTTTTTACGTACTATGCATTTAGCAAGTGCATAATAGGTTTTTTATGTACTATTCATTTTGTAAGTGCATAATATGATTTTTTTACTTACTATGCATTTAGCAGTGCATAATATTTTTTTTTTACGTATTATGCATTTAGCAAGTGCACAATAGAATTTTTACGTACTATGCATTTATCAAGTACATAATTTTTTTTTACATACTATGTATATAACAAGTGCATGTTATGTTTTTTACGTACTATGAATTTAGAAGGTGCATAATAGGTTATTTATGTACTATGCATTTAGCAAGTGCATAATATCTTATTTTACGTATATGCATTTAACAAGTGCATAATATGTTTTTTTTACATACTATGCATTTAGCAAATGCATAATAGTTTTTTTACGTACTATGCATTTAGCAAGTGCATAATAGGTTTTTACGTACTATGCATTTAGCAAGTGCATAATTTTATATATATATATATATAGTTCAAAATACACTATTTTATATAACTCAATTTTCCCCCCTAAATCACAAATTTTAGCCTCCTTCTTCACTCTCTATGTGGTTCATACTTCAACTCCAATTCTTCTTCTTTATATCAATGTAAGTTGATACATAGCTGAATGTTTTGTGTAGATTGATTATGCTCATTTTTCATTGTACTCTTCTTATGATATTTTTGTTTTTTTTTGTTGGTTTTTAGTTCAAATTTTATAATTTTCATGACCTTATATTAATATAAGTTCCTTCTTACTTAGACTTCTCACCGGAGCTAGGTTGATGCTAGTGCTGATATCGTCGGCGGTAGCTGTGTCGGTCATAGATTCTTGAAATTTCAACCAAATGAAGTAAAGTTTAATTTTTCCCAAAAAAGAACCAAAATATCAAATGGGTAATTCAATATTTGTGGGGGGAAAAGGCAAAATATGAAAAATGTCGTTTAAGATTTGCGGAAAAAAGGAAAGGAAAGGCAAAAAAATCAATAGGGTTAGTTGAAAGTAAGCCTTTATAATGGGTTTTTTAGGAGAAATTGACATTGAAATATGGTGGCCTGTCGTGTAGTTTGGAAATGTTGATGTTATTTTTTTGAGTTATTTTTAGGTTAATGATTGTGTACCGAGTCGTATCTTGTATGTATAACTTAGACAAAATAAGAGATTTTATATTCAGTTTGTGTTCCTATCCGGTTTGCTCGCAGAAAACAGATTAATCAGATTAACTATTCTTTTATGTTTGTTTCTTTGATAATTGATTTATGTATTTTTTTAGGAGTGATAGTTGGTACGATGGTCCAACTTAAGAAAATTGATTCAATTCGTTGGCTCACGTTTCAAGCTTGTGCTTTTAGAGGCCATGACGAATCACTGGGATAAAAAAATAGAGTTAACTTTCTTGAAATGATCAAACTCTTATTATTTTGGGCAAGATCCGTCACCGCCCCCTTAATATTTTGGATAAGATCCGCCATTGCCTACTATGAACCGGAAGTGTTCTCTAATTGAATGTGGCTTCCATCATGTTCCTCTGAGTAAAACCAAAAGTTTGAAAGATTGGTTGATGTCCCAGTAAAATGTACTAGTGTTGATTTTCTAATTATTTTTGGGGGACAGCTTGAAGCTTCTATATCAGGAAATAAAAGGTGCATTGAATCGCCTGCAAATTTCTATTATTCATTAAGTAAATCTTATTGGCTGATTCGGAAAATGTAGTGATGTAATATTAGCTCTTTATCCTTAGTAAGAGCTGCTTAGCAGTGCAAACAACAAAGTAATTGGGAATGGATAATTTCTTGGTAGGAAGTGATTTACCACCGTAAGTGTACCCACCCGACGTGAATCAGGATTAGTCGGACCAGTAGACTTCAGATATCAGATAGTTAAACAAAAAAAAAAGGTAACAATTATAGATTCCATTTCCACCTTATAAATGAGGGGAGGAGACAGAGCCATAGATTGCACTGCAAATCCTTAACACACAGCTCATTATTGTGAGAGTGAACTTACTGAAAAAAATTCAAACTGCCTGAAAAGAAAATAATGTGCTAAGGTTTAATTACCATGATGTTTTTTGAAAAATAATTATGTGAATAGAATTTGTATGTCACCATAACGGCCATCCTGGATATGAAGTTCATTCAGTATGTTTTAAGTTAAAAACATTGGATTTTGCTGGCTGCTGCTTTTAGGCAATGAGTTCAGAAAAAATATAATGCAACAATTCCCAAATACACTTGAAAGTCAAAGGTATTTAGAGGAAGGAATAACATGAAAATACTTAAGTAGGTTTCAAGTCTTGAAACATTGCATCCCACTTAATCTCTTCAATAGCAACACCTGGCCAATTTCCACCGTCAATGTCATCCATGTCTTCATCATCTCGAAAACCCTCAACGGGGGAGCTTGAAGAGCTGCTAAAATAGGCATCAGAAGAATCTATAATGAGATTAGGACTCCCATTTGTGAGCATCATCAACCTTCCTTGACTAGGAGTAGCAATAGTACTCAGCATTACTGGTCTTTCTTGTCTAGTTGCAGTTAACTTCTTGTTCCTCTTCAACATGGATGCTTTCCATCTTGAACTATAATTTCTCAGAGGCACCAGGGCAGTTGAATTTGATCGACGAGTCCACGTGCTCAAGCGCTTAGCAAATTGTTGCTTTGCTTGCTTGATAGCTACAACAATCCAAAAGATATGATTTCTTGAACTTCTGCCCTTTTGCTTGTTAGCAAGCTTGAGAATTTCTAGCCTATGTTTGGCTATTGAGATGCCCATACTTAGGAGAAACTCATGGTTGAAATATTCTATGTCATCTTGATCAAGTTCATTGTGAGCAAAAATAAGAGCATAGTCATAAAGAAGAGAAGGGTCAAGGCTAGTTTTGGAGAGCCATGAAAACCAATCCATGGTATCCTGGTTTAATGTGTGTATTTTTTGAAGATGGAGAGTTTTAAAGGAGAAAGTGTTAGTACGCCTGTATTCAAAATCAGAAAACGGAAAAAATCAGAAACTGGAAAAAGGAATAATGCAGAAAGTAAGGAAAATATCCGAGACCACAGAATTCACTGTGTGTCCTTAAGGAATTTAATCTCCTCACTGTACCCGAAGTTATGGATTACTTCCTCTCAGGATAAAACGGATATACCTGTCGCAGGAGTAGCGGTACTTCAAACGCCGACGACTTCGACGAACTCAAAGTTGACAACGAACCACAGTAAGACTCGATAGTTTTATTTGTGAAATAGAATGCAGAATTTCAATGAAGGAAATTATTTCAGTGTATTAAAAATGAGACATTGCCTCAGTTTATATAGTCTCGAAGGTGTCTGTTCGGAAAGGTTGGTGATTGTTCGGAAATGCCACTTTGCCTTTTCGAAAAATGGAAAAATAAACGTTTGGAAAATTTAATTTTTATTCCGTGAAAATTAATTACCAATTAATCTTTTCCTGACGGAAATAAAAAAAATATTTTCAGAAAATGAAGATTTGAAATTAAATAAATTTGGTCCAAAATGATTTTCAATCAAATCCAAATTTGAGTGACGACGACGGCGCAAGGTGAGTCCTCTTCTCAACCCTTTAAGAGATAGAGGAAGTGTTTTCTAATATAAGCACACAACTTTCCCTTTCTACCACCGATGTGGTACAAAAATCCTTGAAAAATGAACTTTGCTTTGAACTTCATTTTCCTTTCGTTTCATTTTTTCCTCCATTTTCTCATTCACATCAACTTAGTTAGCTTTAACCATTAACTAGCTATAACAGAAAGAACCAAGATGTTGGAGTTTGCCAAATTGTAAGGACATGAGAGGTTTTCATAAGAGTTGGTTTGATTAGGAAATTGGATGGTAGTTGAAGTTGAGAGACAAAAGATAAAGGATCCGTGAACTAATAAAGTTGTTTCCTTTTAAGAATAGACCAGAAAGTCCATAAGTTTGATTAGACTTTTTGATATCTGCACAAGTGAGGATTTCTCTTTGTGGGGTTCATTTCTTCCATCAGTCACGGCTTATACGATGGTTTCTTATGGACTTCAACTCATCCAGATAAGGATTTTTTTCTTGCAAGCTGTCGTTTTGAGCATTCTGCTCCGGAATTGATCCTTGTAAGTGCTATCAGTTGTTCGTTCTTAAATCTTAATTATTGGAGCACATCCCGCGATTTACTGATAGTAGTGTTGAGGGCTCAGTACTACTACCTCCAGGACTAGTCTGACGCAAGTTATGAACCTGAATATCAAAAAAAAAAAAGAGAGACAGATGGGGTGCTTGGAAGGAATCTTTTTTATTTAATTTTATAGGTTAGCTATTGTCATAATAAATAAATAAAAAGTTTAATTTGATAGTTTAAGCCGTCTTTGGAAAAACAAACAAAGAATTAAAACTTAGTTAGAGTTGGACCTGAAGTAATATTAACCGGCTCATTTATTAATTCAACTTATTCTAACCCTTCCAAATTCTGTCAAACTCGCTCATTTGACACCCCTAATTGCACATAATCCGTCAACTAAACCTTTACCAAGCTAGTTTGAAGGATTTGGATTTTCTGCTGTTGCATTCGACATAGGACACACAGAAACAAGGCTATAAGTGTTCACACTATCGTTGAGACCACCATGTCATGTCAAAAACACTTTCTTTGGATGAGGTAAAGTAAAATGACAAACGTCTATCATCGTTTACAATTCTCCATTCACATTTCTTTTATCTAGTCATCCAGCAACAACATAAACAGATTGTGCCTGTACAACTTCCCTGGATGAGGTCTATAATCTGCCAAAACACTACTACAAACAAATTAATTCTAGATAAACCCCTGCCTACGCAAAACCACTTCACTGCCTCTTGTTAAAGAAAATAAAAAGGTAAAGACAAAGGAAATGCCATTGTCCAAGGCTAAGTTGCCTGCAACTAATCAGCAGCCATAAACGGGTCTGTATCACCAAAATCTTGCCTGGCCTTTGACCCACATCAAGTTTCTGTCAGGATCAATCTTGTAGACCCAAACATTTTTAACAGTTCTTTGCACTCCACCCATGAGCCCAGGCATCTTTTTCCCTTTAAATACCTTTAAATAAATACAAATGTAAGCAGAAGCTTAGAATCTACGACAGCATTATACAAAACCAACTGCCTGTTTAGTTTCGATCAAATGTTTAGCCAAATTAGTTAATCAAGGGTATCAACTTTGGCAATTTAAGTTATCTGCCCAAGATGAGAGGTTAAAGCATGGGCTCTTGAGCATACTTTAGGCACATGAAGGTCAAACTCAACGACATGATGGAAGATTGCATGAGCATACTTCTCGAATTGACGTTTATTAGAAATACCTGGTAAAAAACTCAGAGACAAGCTCCAGTGTGTGTGTGTGGTTCAATATTGTGTTGTGGATTAACTAACAGCTCACCATATGCTAATTATGTGGTAAGTTCCAGTAGTCCACTCAAAATTCTCAGCAGAGGAACTCTGTCCGTGATATCGTAGATGAACATGTTTTGGCATTTGTAATAGTAAATTTAGTTTTCTACTAGTTGTTTCTCTTTTCCATAATTTATAGCTGGATAAATTCAGAATTGAAAGGGGTGAGGGTCAGCTAACAAAGGGGAGATAAGGGGATTAACAGCTCAGTTTGTTCTGTTGTTGCTGCTGCATCTGTTTGATATCTCTGGAACTGTTTTATTCAGCATACCAACCTGGAATACAAATTGCATTAGATGAATGATGATGAACAGAAAATAACTAATCAAAGTGTAGAACTGTTATTACTCAACATCATTTTTACCTTCTCCATTCCTATTTCCCAGACAGACAGACAGAAGGAGGTGGAGAAAGCTCTAAATCTCCTCAATGGCGGCCGCATCGAAAAGCCTCATTTCTCATCTCCGCATCCTTTTCTCGTCCAAAGTTTAAGAAACCCAGTTCAGAACCTTCAGTGCCAAGTAGAGGAACTAAGGACTCGAATTATCGAAGGAAAACCTGGAATCATGACTCCAAACTCCAAACGGACAGGAGCAATTGCCATCAAATGTGGAATGACAGCTCTCTGGGACAAATGGGGGGAACGCGTTCCCATTACCATTCTTTGGTTAGATGATAACATTGTTTCCCAGTTCAAAACCCCGGAGAAAGAAGGCATTTTCGCCCTACAGGTTCCTCAATTCCGAAGAATTTTCAATCTAACATACATAGTAGGAAAATATTCCCACCCCTATCACTTCTCAAGATTTTCGGTTTCTTGCCTTCTACCATGTTGTGTTTCTACCATGACTTTGTAAACTTGAAACATGTAATCTTTTAATTTCATTAAATAGACATAGGTAAATTTAGAACAATCATCAATAAAAGTAATAAAATGCCTACTTTCACTCCTAGTTAAAACATCATTTAACTCACAAATATCAGAATGCACAAGTTCTAAAAATTTAAATTGTCTATCAACCTTTGGAAAAGGTTTCCTCTTCATTTTCGCTTGACACAAACTTCACATTTTTCTTTATGCTCATTGCTATAAAAATTTCGTTATTGCATGTAAATTTCATTGTTTGATAATTGACATGTCCCAAGCGATTATGTCAAAGATTAAAAGATGTACATTCTATATTAAAACTAAAATCAAAAGATTGCACACAATAATAATTAGAACTTTCGTCTTTATTGATACTCAATTTAAACATACCATCAGATACATAACATTTTCCAACAAAGGAACCAGCCTTACACAGAATAATTTTATCGGACTCTATAACAACTTTGAGTCCTTTCTTACGTAGCACAAAATCAGAAACCAAATTCTTCCTTATTGAAGAAACATGTAAAACATTAGTTAAAATAACTTTGTTTCCAAAAATGAATGGAGTATCACACTTCTTGTTCCAAGAACCTTGTTAGTGTGATGATCTCCCAACAGAATTTCATGGCCATCCACGGCCTCAACATGATCCTTGAAAAGTAAGCGATTGTTGCAAACATGGGTGGTAGCACCAGAATCATACCACCAATCATCACTTGTAGCGACTGCATCCATGTGCAACTCTTAGATCATTCCAATATGCATCTCAGAAATCATGACAATAATCTCATTGTCTTTTTGTTCAACAATATTTGCAATCGTCTTCTCTTCATTGTTCTTCTTCTGGTTCTGACTGTGTTTTTTTTCCTTCTTGGGGTTCCTACAGAACGTTTGAAATGGTCTTTCTTGCCACAATTGTAACAAACAATTTCAGACATGTCCTTCTTACCCTTTTTGTTGGGGTTAGAAGCATTGGAGTTATTATTCGCCGTTCTCTTACCCTTATGATTCTTCTGACTAACATAATTCACTTTAGAACTAGAAGCAACATTCAGATCCTTCTCACGATTTCGAGTTTCCTCTTCAATTCATAAGTGTTTCTGAATCTGTTCTAAAGTGAATTCCTCAGAAGTATGCAGCAACTTCTTCCTGTAATCATTCCATGATGGTGGTAATTTGGCAATAATTCCTCCCACAATTAACTTTTCTGGAATGGTCAGGTCTTTAAACTTAGAAATCAATATCAGAAATTCATGCACTTGATTCAAAGAACTTAAAAGAAATAAACTTATCGGCACTTTGTTTTTTTGCATCATACTTGAACTCCAGGGATTTTCACATCTCCTTTGCAGACTAAATTGGAGTGTAAAGATCATACAAACGATCAGAGAGGGAATTCAGAATATACCCTCTGCATATAATCTCATCTTCGACATGCTTCTTGCGTTATGCGATCATCCCTTTAGTGTCCTCGTCTGATCGTTCTGGCAACAACCCCAAATTTGGTTTCAGAACATAGAAAATCTTCAAAGCAGTGAGTAGGAATGACATTTTCTCCTTCATCAAAACGGTCTAATTTCACAGTATCATTACCAAACATCTTCATGGTGTTTTTCATAATATTATCCTAAGATTGTTATAAAAATATTACGACTAAAAAAATGAAATTACAGAACTAGACTGACGAGATCAATCTCTGTCCTTAGGATAATATTAGCCCCACTATTATGTTGATGAATTAATTTGCTAATTTACCCCAGGATTCCCTAATCTAAGAATGGAATTTACAGCAAATTATTCATTCTCTATGAACAAGGTTATTTGTTTGAAAAGAGAAGTTATTTTCATGGAAGAGACAAAAACGAGATAAGCCTTGATCTTGTGCCCCTTCGTATTTAAAGAGAATCAATGTGTCCGTTCATCACAAAACCTGACTTTTGGCGAATCGATGTGTCAGTTCACAAAAATTGACTCTTTGGCCATATCCTCTTAAAATGAAATATTAATATAAAATAATAATATTTTATATTAAAACGGCAAAAGATTAAATGTTAATTAATATGTTTAATTCTCTCATTAACTCATGTTCGTGCCTCGTGCTAAGTGCTAGTCTTTGATTAGTAATATATTAGCATATTAATAATTCAACTACAAGCACATCCAAGCTCCAATGCATATTTGGTCCAACTAAATAGGCTCATTTCAATTTAATATACAAAGCACAAGAGTAACTATAAAGACATCAAACATACTATCTTTCTCTTATGTGGGACAAATTCTCATACTTAACTTCACCAACAAACACAATTGAAGACTATATCAAACAATAGGTTGCCACCTTTAACAATTACAAATAAAATAAAAAGAATTTAGACTTTACCAGCTGTCATAATCCACATAACTCTCAATAACTAACATTTCTCCATGAATCCGCGATCAATCTACCAATCTTCAACAGATTTGGTGATCTCTTGATATTCTACATGAACTGGTAAAGCTAGAATGATTTTTAAAGTGGAACTATATCACAAGACTTCCCGTCAATTATGCAACAGGCCTTTCCACTGTATGAAAAAGAACAAACCTCAATCACCCTTGCTACTCATACTATAAATATTGCCACTCACTCCAACAATGCTAACTATAATGGCCAATATCAACATGAACCAAGACAAAATCTTCTCTCTCACACTCAAACCGCTTCCTCCTTCTTTGCTCAGCCTTAGAGCAATGAGAGATGGAAACGTATAGCCTAAAGAGACTGCAGTTGTGGCCCCGGTAAACTTGAAAGCAGTCCAAATGTTAGGAATCATAGTCGACCCAAAATATAAGAGTGCCAGGAGAACAGCAGTCAAAGCCAGACACCTCTTCCTACTTTCCGTGAGTGGTGCAGATCCTTCAAACAACAAAGCATCCACCGTCTGCCTCAAGGAGAAATGGATAACAGGGAAAACAAGAACCAGATGGAAAACATAGCCAACACGAACGATGTAATTCAATGCTGTGCTGAAACGAATTCCAAGGTCCTTGTCGAAATTGGTGAGTATATCAGATTCAGTATCCTTTCCAAAAAGTAAATAACCGGCTATAGCCGTAGAAGCATACACCAACACGCAAATAACAGAAGTAATTCTGCTCACACGGTTCATCTTCTGAGGTGATCTGCCTTCAAGCTCATTATAAATTGGCTGAACATTGAAGTGACAAACATATGCATTTGACATTATGGGGATCACTACAAGCAAGTCTAGGATTGCCCTTTTAGACCCGAAATCTGGTGTCATCCTTGGAGTTTCAATTTTCCCCTCGACAAGCTTAATAAACGCTATAGTAAAAGCAACTACAACAAATACAACCGCAAGAGCTACAGAAGCAGCCGAAGACATACTCAACGACTCGATCTTGTCCATCGCACAAAGGGGTGCAAGAAAAACCACCAATATGATCAAAATCACTAACTTCCTATGATCCCACATTCCATGACCTAACCATTGATCAAAAACCCCAGTATGACGAATTGACCCCGACAAAACATCCCCAATTATAATCAAGTATACAACCAAAACACCAGCATTGTTCACAATAATACAAATCTCAGACAATATCTTAGCTGTTTTACCCAATGCAGCCTGAACAACCTCACCATAAGAGGCAGCCTTACATTGAACCGAAAACCGGACAAGCAATTCAACACTAATCTCAGACAAAACACCCATCAAGAATATCAAAACAACCCCAACAACTAAACCCAAAACTTTCATTGTAGCAGGCAAAGCCATAATCCCAGCACCAATAATAGAGGTGGTAAGATTAAAGACTGCCCCATATACACCAGACCCAGATTTATTTTCACCAAAAATTAGGGGTAAATTATCCAAATCTATATCATCGGCTTCAAGATCATCATTGGAGTTTGGTTTTAATTGCTCATTATCCCTAAAGTTATCATCTTTAACTTGTAATTCAACAAAAGAATCCTTGGTAATAGACGAATAATTGATATCCATTACTGTAAATGCTATTTACAATTCAAGAATTAAATGCATCTACACGAACACGACATTTATTATAGCAAAGACAAGGAGAACTTATGTTGGAATCAATGATGTTGTGTTTCCAATGTGATGTAAGGAAGAAGAGAAACCCTAGATCTTCCAAGTCAAAGGTTGAAGAGGCTTACTTTGTAAACTCGAAAATGGCAGATTTGGAGAAGTTGTCAACTTCAGATTTTGAAGAAAGAAAGAAAGAAATTTGGTAAACATTTCCTATTGGCTTTTTATTTATTTGGTAAACATTTCCTATTGGTTGACTCAACATGAAACTTCATATTTGAAAAAAAAAATTAATATTTTATGCAAACCAAAAAATGTGTCTATCGATCGCAAATAACTATATTTAATACTCCGTATATAAATAGTAAGTAATTTTTTTATAAAATTGGATTACATAAATAAAGTAAAGCATTTGTTATACTTACTATCAGTACAACAATAAATAACAACAACATATCCAGTATAATCTCATAAATTGAGGTCTGGATAGGATAGATGTACGCATATCTTACATATATCTTTGTGAGGTAGATAAATTATTTTCGATAAAGCTTCGGTGCAAAACGAAAGTAGTTGATGTAGAATTGCAAGAAAAATAAGATAGTAAAATATCAAGATACAAAATAAATGAAGCAATACATAGTAATACACACACAAAAGAATAGGACTCTATGCAATATCTAAATAATATTACTAAAAAAAGAAGAAGAGAATGATGAAAAAGGTAGCCCCTACCCAGGTTGTTTACTATTTGGAGCAGAAAATTTCTCTTACTATCTAGATATATAATTTAAAGCAATCTTCTGAAGCAGGAAGCATCTTTATTAGGGGTGGCATCTACGGTATGGTACGGTATTTGAAATTACGGTACAATAATTATGGTTTTCAATTTTTCAAATAGGGAAAATGTTCATATTTGTCCTCAACATTTAGAAAAAGGTTTGTATTTGTTCTCCGTTAATGTTTGAGGTCAAATATGCCCTCCATTAGTCCAAATCTTTTAAATTTACCAATTTTTAATGGATCTACCACGTGACAGATATGTGGTTGCCCAGTCACCGCCGTTGTCATCAACGTCGCCAGCAGTTCGCCGAAAACAATGAAATTTGGGTTAAAGGTTGAATTGAACGTCGTGATTTAGTGTATGTTGTAGATAATGAAGAGACGAATACAGCGATGCCACCTACCGTCGTCGACGACACCTGGACTGGCCAGAAAATTCAAAAAACCGATCGATTTGATCGACCGGGGTATAGGGGACGAATTGAAGGTGGTGGGTGGGTGTATAATGTCGGCGAGAGGATGGGGAGTGTAATGGTACCAGCCCCGACTGTTCAATATTTTTAAGTTCGATTTTAATATTTTGAGGTACGGTTAATCGATAATTATAGTTTGTTCAATTTCAACTTACGTATACTCATATGATAGAAAATTATGACTTCGGCTATTCAAGAAACATCTCAATTATATCGTATTAACACCTTACACAAGTAAAAATATTCAAGAAGACAGTACAAGCAACCCCCTTTGTATATTAATCGCACAAGAAAGGCATTTCAATCACGGTAGATTAGTCAAATTCCAACATTTAAATAATTAATTGTATACTAATACTAGTTTATATATTTGTTAGTATTATAATATTAATATATATGAATTATATTTGTAAGTATATAATTCGATATGATATTCGATATTTCGATTCTTTCTATAAATATCAAATACCGTATCAAATACCAAACTTTCTTAAAATACATATCAAATATTGTATCAAATACCATAATTACAAAACGCGGTATAAAAGATTTTAATTTCGGTATGATAATTGACATCTACCTTACCCTGCACACCCCTACTCTTTATAATCTCACTGCAAATATTCTTTGAAAATAGTAATTAAAATAATATGGTATAATATCTATTAATAAACAAGGGCGAATGCCGAATTTATATAACAACATACGTCATATATTTATTGAGTTGGTACAAATATTACTTTTCATCAAAAAGATTAACTACTTCATTAGGGATATCATATGTCAAATACCAATGAGGGTTGTGGTGGGATAGATAGAATATTTTCACTTTTAATCAGATGTCTCGGGTTCGAACCATAAATATAGAAAAATCAAGTTAGGGAGAACTTCCCTTTAAGTGGCACTTATACGATGCAAATTCGTATTAGTCAAGGCCCAATATAGGTATTGAGCACCGAATGGGAAATCAAAAATGAAAATTGATTTCTAAATTACTCCATGAATCAAATAAATTGTAAAAAATGAATAAATTATGTACAACCATGGAACTAGTTTAGTGTGAAAGCATTTTCTTTTTCACCAAATACGTTTGCTAAAAGAATGGGTCGTGGGCACGTTATCAACAGCTGATGTCTTCAATATTAAGATTCACTTTGCTTGGAGAGTCAATCAACTGGATCACACTTTTTTCGTATATAAAATGTATTGACCTCCATATTACAATCAGGCCTTTGGTTTTCTATATTACTTAGTCAACAATTGGTCTAAGGGACTATGTCTCGGGGTGGCGCTTAGTCTGCATATCATTGGCGCATTCGATGTCTGTCGATCGCCACCAAGGATCAATCTTCTGGTCCGACTTCAACGGGACTTGTGCGAGAGTATCAAACCCACACTGCAACATACCCGCGCGGTTAAACTACCACGCTTTAATACGAGACATATGTCCCGGGGAACGTATTCGGAGGGAATTGAACTTGTAACCTTTCGGTCACAAGTTCAATCGCTTACCGCCTGAGCTTGCCCCTCTATATCTTTGGTTTTCTATATTACTTAGTCAACAATTGGTCTAAGGGACTATGTCTTTCTATTTCCATATTGAATCTGGTATTAGTTATTTATGCATTATAATATACCATATTAATCTTGTATTAGCTATACATTGATCTATGTATTTATCCATCCTTTTTTGAAAGTTTCTATTTATTTTTGTTTGTAGCATTATCTCCCAAAATCAGAAAAGCCCATTCCAATCAAGTACATGGTATGTGGCCCATTAAACTAGTTCTGTAATATGGGCCTCACATCTTAAACCTAAAGGTCTTAAACACATCAATTCTATTTGGAAAAGGTCGAAAAAATACTTATCTATATGAATTTTACACTGCATCAGAAACTTATCTAGACTCTTTCTTTTCCTTCTTTTTGTCGATTCATTAAAAATTATATCTACATTATAAACTAACAACGCAATTTTATTCACATTAAAACTCATCGATTATGTCATTTATACAATAATAACATACGCAGTGTACTCCCACAAGTGAGATTATGTCATTTATGTTTTTTTTAAATCACTATATCATAAAGTTTATATTCTCAATTTTAATTTGAAAAAAGAAAGAGACTATATAGGGAGTATGGAGTTGTTATGGATAGTAAGAATCAATTGATATGTGATATGTGTATGTGTGTGGCTCTCACTTAACTGTATAGTTAGTTAACGCATATTCACATCTTATTAAATCACTTAAATATAATAAATTAATATAATTTTGTGAAACACAGGATACACATAATTTTTTTACCATTTTTTTTTGCTTGTATACTTTTCTCCAATATTTTTGTTGTGAAGGCATGGCCACTTTCTTTTCAGTGCTTGAGAGCAGTAAACCCATTTGTATGATACCGCAAACCACGTCGTAGATTACCACTAACTTGTCCCATGTGTGTGCACTCAACCAAAAAGGTTTATACGAGTTGAACTCATGCGCTGCGATCCGTATTTCCTTCTTCTGTGAC
This sequence comes from Przewalskia tangutica, assembly GCA_029844215.1. Lineage (NCBI taxonomy): Eukaryota > Viridiplantae > Streptophyta > Magnoliopsida > Solanales > Solanaceae > Przewalskia > Przewalskia tangutica. Next base: position 11,972,802 of record CM056734.1, read on the forward strand.
ACCAACTTCGCTATTATTGCGGGTTACTTTTCTCCAATATGATCCATAGGTTCATCTTTCCCTAACCGGCAAACCCCTTTGTAGGCACTTGCCTCCCTTCTCTGTCCACTCTAATAGTATATCTTCACCATTTAATTTATTTTTTTATCTTTGTTTATTTTTTCTCTTCATGAGTCTAACAAGCTTATCATGAGAGGAATGATTTAGGGTAAAATAATAAGGAAAATATACTTCGCAAACGAAAGATAGAATAAATGAATCAAAAGTTTTATAAAAACACTAACAAATAGTTGTCCATTTGCAATATATAAGTCGTGTTTTACTTACAAATTGAAAAACAATGACAATAGGCATACAATTAAATTCGTCCAACGTCAAAATATAAGAACTTTATTTTGGGAAGCCAAATATAAAAGTCATTTTAAAACTTCTTTTCTTCAAATGAGTAAATGATAAGAATATCCCCCTTTTTTAACAGAAAATTGTAACCTTGTCACCAGCCAAAAGTTTAAGAAGTTTTCCACCATAGACAAATACTCACTCCCCCGTTTATACGGTACTATTTGATTTGATGTAAAGTTTAAGAAACAAAAGTTTGACTTTTAAAAATTTGATTTGGTACAATGTTTAAAAAAGAAAAGTTGACTTTTGAAATATATGATCTAAAACAAATCTGAGATAATTATATGACTATAAATTACTCCCTCTGGAATGATTTATAAGCAAAAATGAGTTAAATTACGCAGATTAAAAAAAACAATCAATCACATAATTTTATGCAGAACATTATTTATTTTACCCAAATTGCTCTTGATTTAATTTTATTAAAAAAAATGAACATGTATTGAATCAATGTTTAATAAAGTTTGACATTAATTAAAAAGTAATACTCCATGTAAGTTGAAGGAGCATTTTCATATATCTATAAAATAAAAGTTGGTGAAAACCACTTGAAGTGCATTAATTAAGATTAATACCCATTGGACTTAAAAACAAACATTGAATTAAGTTGGAGTAAATTAGGATCATTGGAAATTAAAAATCACCTTGTTTCAAGAGAGGAATAAATAAGTTGTTGAAAATTAAAAAGAAGAACTTATTTTAGTCATAATAAATTACTTTTGCTTATATTTCATTTAAAAAAACTAGCTTATTTTTGCTTATAAATCATTCCGGAGAAAGTATTTCATTAAGAGAAAAAAAATCTAATATAGTAAATAACATTTTTTTTTAAACGGACTAGAAAGAAATTGGTTCAACAAAAATGGAAGAGAGGGAGTACCTATGCTAATGATACTCATCCAAAAAGTTAAAAATAGAAATTCTATTTTGGAATGATATAATATAATAGGACGTTTGGCCACTTAAAGTCCCACACCACTAAAATGAAAATCTCATCTGCTAAAAAATCTCACATATCGCGAAATATCGTGAAAGTACATTTTCTTCTTTTCATATTGGGAAATGGAGAATTAATTAAACTGGGGACGGAATGATATGATCGTCAACCACTTAGCTCTTTTACTTACCAGACCCTTTATTTGTACCACAAATATCAAAACTGCCCTCTTAAAGGTTAGTCCTACTCCTGTCGGACAATCCTTGAAGTTTTGTTTATGACTAGATTCATCCAATTCGAGGGCATTTGACAATTGACAAGGACTAGGAATGGAATGGATCCACACGTTCAACGATAATGTCTATATTCCACTAAAGGACTGAAAGGTCCCATTACTTCGACAGCAAAACCATTATAGGCAATATTTCTAATCATCTTGGAAAGTTTTTCATACTCCGTCCGTTCCAATTTATGTGATTATTTGCTTGGACATAAAATTTTATTTACCTCAAAAAAAATTACAGTTGAATTTGTAAATGGATTTAAGAATGTGAACAAATTTGTTATATAAAGTGATAAACAATTAGCAATAAGTAAATAAAAATAACAAGTAAGAAATATAACCTGAATTGTCGTGAATCAAGATGAATTCCTTCAACAAAATTGATATGGGCCTTAGCTTATCTGCTTCGGTTCCGAGCCAACAATGAGAGCTTAAAGATTATGATTACAATGAACAAAATCGTGCAAATGTCAAATGAGAATGTGATGTCCTTCCAAAATGAAGGTTGGGCTCCTTTTATAGTGTTAAGAATGTGAGACATTTATGCCCGAGAATCAGTCTCCAATTAAATGAGAATAATGGCCACTTAATGAGCAAAGAGTAACGGCTGGCGCCATATTCGGAACGGGTACGCGAGCTTTTTCCGTCCTCCATCCGGTGTCACTTGGTCTGATCGCTACCTGGTCTTGATTTAATACCCTGAGTCATCTCGATGCAACCTTCATCCAGTGCAGAATTTCATCGCCTCCTTCGATTCCCACATCCAAACCATGCCACATATCGTGCCGATTTTTACTGTATACAAATAGTCCCCACACTTTCCGGATCAAAGTTTACCAAAAAGTGATGGAAAGTGGAAATGATTTCTTTGATGTTTTCTCTTGCAAGCTTCCTTTCAAATCACTCCGAAATAGGCGGAAAAATGAAACGCTTCCTCTTCTCCACGATCCGATTCATGAGAATAGGCTAAAAACTAAATGTCCTCTATTAGTGCCTCTGACCTCGACACATTTTGAAATGACTGTGGTTGGATCGATCTCTTTGGGATTGTTGTACCTAGCTCGGACGAAGATATTATCGCCTTCAAATCCAGATACACCAATGTATACACCTACTCATCCACCTTCAAACTTGTTCCTCCAATCGATAATGTGATTTTTGAGATGTGCAAGACTTACAATTTGTGTCTTGCACAAATTGGTCTATCCGTCTGGAAGGTCGTAACCTACCTCTGATTTCTAATCGGTCTGGTCAGTGGAGTTTTTACTTTGAATCATTTGATCCACTTATACGTGTCACGATTTTTCTGTGGCGGGATCGTAAAGATCTTTAAACGATGTGAATTCCTCATCCTCTCCAGCGTCGACAAAATCAAAATCGAGGTTGGATGGAACGTTTTGTTGCGGTTCCTACCGCCGAAATTATCTCAGCTAGGTTCATACCTTTCTCGGAGGAATGAAACATGCACCGTAAGTACCGAAACTCTTTCCCTTTCTTTTGTTTAACTTATTATTTCAATGACCTGCCTTAAGCCCTTTTCCACCTTTTCAGACGTCTGCTGGATTCCGGCTCATTTGGACAACCTCCATACATGGGTTGAGAAATTCATTAGCACTTATCCGCATAGAGATCGAACATGGAAAATGCTCTCCAAAAATCGATGGGTTGTCCAAAATCATGATTAGTATATATTGCACCCTTCCTTTTATGTTGTTATTAATGTTGTTCATATTTTCATTTCTTCTCTTTTCAAACATTTAGATTTACCGAAGGGCACTTTGACGACCAACCCTTCAGATGCTCCAACTGTCCCCAATCTGATACTTGATCTGGATGCATCTGCCCGTCGTATCGTCGAGGTGCCAAAGAAAAAGAAATCATCTAAATCCAAATCATTATTGCCTCTGAAGTCACCTTCGGTTGGATCTAAGATGAAAAGAGCTCCAGAAGCTGGTCATCTTTCCAAAAATCAAGACGCTGGTACCTTACCAGAAGATGTTTGGATGAGAAATAATACCACCATTCTAGTAGGAGACATTCCTATCGGAGTTGAAGAAAATATTATTGTTGAAGCGTTTGTGCCATATTCGGTATCACATAAACTTATGCCACCACGCCACCGGTCACCGAGCCAGTTCCCGTCATCATCAAGGATGACAGTGAAGCTACGGAAAAATCAAGAACTTCAACTCTTCCTTCATCAACACAACCGGACCAATATTTTGGGCAAGAAGATTTTGACCACCTCTTTAGTGAGGCTGAAACCTTTGCAAACCTGGTGTATTTCCCACCAATGAATGTTTGTGTTCTCCTATTTAAAATCTTCCCACAGAAAAAATATTTTTAGAGGATGTTGATGACGCTTGAATGTTCAACACATCTCGAACTATATTTAATAGTGTCGAAAATATCTTCTCAATCTCTCTCCAGTATTTCAGCAAGTCTTCATGTCCTTCATCATTGGCAATTAATCTGTACAATGCAACATCATCAAAACATAAACATCAAATTTGCTAACTTGTGAATAAGTTGAACCACTTAACATTTTATTTCTAAGACCTTGAATACTATCAGCAGAAACCACATGTTTTTTATAAGGTTGCAGCGAAGTAGTAGAAGATGGTACAGAAGCCGGTTGATTATTTGCACTTTGCTCTTGGTAATATATATATATATATATATATATTGCATTCAGTGTGTATGTTAGACGTAACTTCTTCTTTAGTTGATTTTGTGAGTTGGTTCTTCAGTTGTGTCTGTTGTAAGTACTTCAATACAATCATAAATTGTTTCTACAAGTGTTTACAACTGTCTACTTTAATAGTCGGATTTAGTACAACACCAACAATATAAATAGTGGGAATCAAATTTATTTTATTTTAAAATATTTTTTCAATAGATGTCTTATAAGTTAGTTCTTGCATATATTCATTAAGTAACAAAAATATTAGAACTATATAAAATAATATATTTGAAATAGTAGGATAATAAATACCGAAAAAAAATTTAGTAGCTTAATAAAATTTGTCTAAATTCTAAAAAAAAATCCAATCATTATCTACAAGCATATCCCTTAGCTTTTTATTATGGGTGTTAAATAATAAAGTTATATGTTGTCTATAATCGTAAACAACAAGTAGCTGCTCATACAGGGAATTCCACCTAGTCGAAACCTCTTTTAGAATTTTTGTATAAGGTAATTCGCAATCATGATAAATTTTTGTATACTCTTTGCGTCTTTGTATTTATTTACATTTAAAAATAAAGTTTATAGCAAATTGTATTTTATCAAGAATGTTTTCAAAAAAAATTAGATCATCTTTTACAACTAAGTTATAAATATGACACGCACATCTTATATGAAAATGATCAGAAAAAGATGGAGTTAATCAAACTTTTAAAAGTTTATATCATAATCATTAGAAGTATCATTATCTAATGTAATAGTCATGATTTTGTATTTAATTTTCGCACATCTTATATGAAAATGATCAGGAAAAGATGTAGTATTCCAGTTTCAGCTTGACGCTGAGACTCAGTCTGAGTCTGAGGTTGAGGTGCACTAGTGAGTGTGTCATCTATATTATCATATAAATTAAAGTCTGGTTCATCTACTTCATCATCTAATGATAAATCATTAAAAAAACAGTTTCATCAATATGACTGAAATCAATCAAATCATCGGGACTAGGAAAGTCCCGGAATATGATTACTATAAGAAGTACTATTACCCTTGTTATCCCTACTAGAAGAAGCGCCCTTACCCTTATCCATAATTATACGTTTAAATTCTTTCATTTTAATCCCGAATTGGGGCGGGTTGGGGCGGATCGGGGTCGGGACGGGCGGGACAATCTCAGGCTCGTCCCGAGTTCGAATTCCGACATAGATATTTTTTTTATGGGAGATCAGGGCGGGACGGGTTGAAATCGGGCCAACCCAGCCCACTAGACAATCCTAGCTTTTTCTAAGATAAATCAAACGGGCAAGAGGTTGTCCTTGTCTAGGATTTTGTTGATTGGTAATCAAATTTTCTGTGGTCAAGCCAACCACTACATTACGGAGGGACAGAAAAGAAGGAAAAGTAATTACGTGTCATACCCATATATAGTTGAATTGTTCATATTAATATCCCCTTCTATTCAAAATAAGTATCCTTATCAAAAAAATATTCATTATTCTTTTTCAAATATACTGTGTGTGTCAATAAATTATCAAAAATATTGAAGAAAGATAAGGGTAATTTTATTATTATAAGTGTTAGTTAGTTAATTTAAATTTATTTAATATCACATATTTTTATTATATAATCTGTTCTGCATAATATAACATTTAAACTTTTTCATTAACTCATATAAGTAGTATGTAGGAAGAAACAGAAAACGCTAACTACATTAAATGTTACACTCCCTTTTGTCTCAAACTATTGTTTCTCTCTTATAAGCCAAAATATTAATTAAGAGAAGTTTTGACTATTTTATTATTTTTTATATTTTAAGATATAATCTCTTCTCATTTAATATATTTGTTTATATCATTTCATCATAATTGAGGTGTTTATAGTTTAAATACTAAGCAAAAATTGAAAGAATAATAATTTTGTCTCGAATTTTTAAAATTACAGATAATATGAGATAACTCTTTTTGGAAAGGACAATAGATAATTTGAAACGAAGGGGAGGAAATATTAGCTATGTTGAATTTTATATCAAGATTTAATTCTCCTTAAAACACTAATGAGATGATATATATATAATATTATATTAATCTTTAAAAATTGATAACCTCAAATGGAAGACCAATCAAACGGCAAATGAGGTGTTCGAGCGGCTGTGCATTTTCCTCGTCCTTACACTTTACTTGGGATGTTGTACAGTAACCTTATTTCCCATAAATAAATTCATCCTCTCTTTAGTACTAGGCTCAAAATGAGCCAAGCTGAGCTAATCAGCTAACTCGGTCCGAATATAAAACGAATAGGAAAAATAATCATATTTGTCATTCAACTTTTAAAAAAGTGTCATATTTGTCATCCGTTAAAGTATGAGATCAAATATGCTATTTTCATTAGCAAAAATGTTATATTTGTCATCTGGTGGACGAAAATCCCATGTGAACGTCACATGTGATCTACGTGGAGTCAGTTACTTTGTCCATATATAAACATTGAAAACTTTAATGCAATAGAATAAATGGGCCAAAACTCATTAAAAGAACGTAGCACCTTATAATTACAATATAGGACACTTTATATCTAAGATTAATACGTTTCATATTTTAAAAAGAAGAAGATAAAATGAATAAATTGGAATAATCATATATAATTTAAATTTAGGTGTATTTGAGATTTATTTTACTAATTAAATTATTTTATTTCTCAAAATTCACGCGAACTTTGTAAAGAATAACAAATATACGTCGGCGAAACTAACTAATAGTAAAATTGTCAATATTGCGCCTATAATTAGGCCCCAGTGGCAGTGTGCATTAGAAGTCACATCTACATTTAGATGACTCATAATATATCCTAAATTATATTGAACATAAATGAAACCGACACTGCATGCAGATTGGTGTAGCTTGATGAAGCGCGGGGCCATGGTCGCGAGTTCGATCCTGCATAAACCTTCTTGGTTGAGTCATCACACATGGCTTGCCAAGTGTGGTTTACATGGTGGCGTGGTTTGCGCTCTTGCGTCGATCAGAGTTTACTGTCTTGCGCTCGAAAGAGTAGCGGTGCGATTCGCCGTCAACAAAAAAAAAATAAATGAAACCGACTATATAGTATATACTACTAACTTGAGATCTAGCACAGTGAATTGTTGTCGTAATCTAACCAACAGTGCGAACACATCCGTCTCTAATATTTTGTAATCCGGTTCTAATTCGTAAAAGTGAGCTCTCATATAAGTAAATATACGATTTCAATAATTAGAAATTATTTTAAATTGTAAATAACAACTAAATATAACTTCAAGTTAATCAACCCCTATCCGAAGCCCTAGACCAGTTGGTCTTGAAGGCAGAGGGTATCCTCATTGGGTGGTGTGGGAGAGCTTGGTCACAAGTTGAAACCCAGTAACGCCGCTGCGCCGCTCTTGGGAGCACATGCGCACTGCCAGTGTGGTTTAAGCGGGCGGCGTGGTTTGCGGTATTGCGTCGATCGGGGTTTACTGCGCTTGTTTCGAAGAAGCGTTCGCCGTCGATAAAAAAAAAAAAGAGTTAATCAACTCCTACTTTGATTGGGCTAAGACCTGCTAATTATGAGTTTTTACAGTAAATTCTGGCTAATACTTAATAAAATAAAATAAAAAAAAGTTCCTAAAATTTTCGTTTTATGGAGGCCCTGTGCGACAGCACAGCTTGCACGGGCCTAAAGACAGCCCTGAGTGTGAAACCTGATGAAACAAATTAATTATGACAAAGAAGAAAATAATATTGCTCCCTTAAATTCACGTTATCCCCTTAATAATGAGTGGTGATGATTAAATTAAGTGTTGCACCGAGACTCACCGATCGTAATCAAATGGGAAAACTGAACATTTAGTTGCATGTTTATGGTGTAATTTTCACCCTATCAACATCGAAACTTTATTGCTGGAATTTTGATGTTAATTTGTTGGCATTACAAATGACAATAAATCTGTCGTGGATTTTTTTTTTACACCACTTGTTGTTTATGTTGGAAATTTACTAATGTAGAATTAAGCTAACTCATTATTTATGACTCGAACAATTGAGGTCTCACACGTATGAAACGTCGTTTTTACTCACGTGCACTCGTAATGTCAAGTGTCGTAAATTTCATTAGTGAAAGAGATATTGGTACGTGAGTAAACATTTGAGACATAAAATGATGGACGGTCGTTGGTTAAATGACGCGTGTTCCACGTTGGTAAATGAAGAAAAAAATGTGTGACGTGTAAGATAAAACGAGTCGGAAAGTGTCACGACACCAACCCGTCGGAGCCGCGTCACAAGATGGGCGATCGATCGGAGCTCGGTATGACGCCTCTGGCGTGGGCCAGTCCTGGCAAGATGAAGTCGACGAGAGCTGAAAGATTTCTGACTCTTGGGCTGGTTTGGAGCATTGAATCTCCATTAATTGATACATGAATTCAACCATTATTTGGTTGATTGTAACCTCTCAATAAGTGTCATTACATGACTATTGAAGGTCATTGGTTGGCTAGTTGAGATGCCATTTTTCTTACACTATAAATTGAAGCTTTGGCTCAATTGGAGAGACGCACAACACTCGTACTTACACTCAAATTTTCTAAAACTCTTCCTCTCTAAGCATTCTTTCAAACACTCAAAGGTTCTTCTTTAGAAACACTTGAGTTTTCTTTACTCATTTGTTTGATGTTGTTTTATCTTGAGATATAGTTGCACATAAACGTAAAATGATTTATACGAGACAATAATGTTTTAAGGACAGAGGGTTAACACTCGAATCAACACAGTTGTAACAAGTAGGGATATAATGTCTCTTGGTTTCAGGTTATCGAAAATCAAGGGGCTTGCTGCAATTGAACGAAGATCCACATATCCAAGACTTCAAGAGTTCAAGAACGAATATCAAGGTCTCAAAAGCTTATTGTTGCCACAATTCTTGTTGGCTTCAAACTTATTGTCATTGTAATACTTTAGTGTTTATTCTTTCGAAGCACTTGTAATAGTCATTTACTATTCCCGTACATCTATTGTGTTCCTAACAGTTTATTATCTGTTACTTCATTTACATCTCTTAAATGTATCATTCGATACGTTAAGAACACACTTGATTATGGATTGCATCTCTACCCCTCTGCACCGACCATGTTAATATCATATACATACGCCTGATTGGGCAGACTGTCAGGACACGCGACGCTCCACCTCCACCTCCACCTCCGGCTACTGTGTGTTCTTAAGAGATAATCTCATTTCGTGGTCTGCCAAGATGCAAACCATCCTAATCGAGTGCAGAAGCAGAGTAAGAGGTGTTGCAAACGTTGTTGCTGAGATCTCCTGACTCCGAAACCTTCTTTTGGAGCTTCAGTGTCTCTTGCGTAAGGCGGTTATGGTGTATTGTGATAACATATCCGCGATATACTTATCTCATAATCCGGTTCAGCATCAGAGAACCAAACACATTGAGATGAATATACATTTTGTTCGTGAGAAGGTTGTTACATGTATCATGTTAAGGTGTTGCATGTGTCTTCTTCGTATCAGTATGCATATATCTTCACTAAAGAACTTTCTAGACTTCAGATTCAATCTCAACGCCCGACTTTCTTCCGCTCCGACCAAGGGGGTGTATTAGCGAATATTACCATATATTCGCCATATATTTTGTTATTAATAGTAATGTATAATTATAATAAATAAAGGATCCTTATGCAATTGAGATTCAACATTGTACACACTATATATATTTGTATTAATATGAAATATTTTCTAAGAGAGATCAATACAATCTTACAAATATTAATTGATAAATTGTTACAACTAATAGATAATTTACTGTTAAAAATTAAACTTTACCGAGAGTAAAACTCTACACTATCTGTGTGTATAATTCAAATTTTGTTATCCCCAATTTGTGGACAGCATGAGAAAGGGAAATGGTCATCCCCACTGGATACTTTCGTACAAGTATTCATAAAGACTAGCCGGCCAGGTCATTTAACCTGAATATATTATAATGTGTTTGGAAAAGAAACCCAAAAAAGCACATTTCTCTTGGCTTACTTGGTGGGACCTAGATGGGTTTGGGGGAAGATATTAAATTTTAGGACGTACTACTATAATTAATTAAGGGCACGTTTGGTATGCTTATTACGATGGACTGTAATGAACAAAAAAAATAATATCTGACGTTTGGTGGGCGTTTAATTTGGATTGAATTTGTAAATAATGTAATCATTATCGTTTTGAGCCGTAGATGAGTCTCGAACTGTCTTAAAAAATGTAGTTCATTATATATTAATAATCTAATACAGTCCATTATTTATTAATACATTCCCGTTTATTACAATATAATCCATGCAAAATTATATAGTTAAGTACGACGTACTAAACGAGCTCTAAGTACTTATTTGGTATACATCAACTTGTCTTAATAAATTAAGTACTTGTTTGGTCATAGGGTGGACGTAGATTACAGTATATAGGTCTGCGGAAACCTTGTAATATTTGTTCATATTATATATATATAAAAAAAGAAAGAGAGAGAGTATTCCCAGTTCATTGACCTATATATTAAAATAAAATTACAGAAAAATTAACATAATATAACAAATATGAATAATAATTCAAAAGTTTTGAACTCATATATAAATCACGCTGACTTATAAACTAACCTATAATTGGTTTCTAATTTATTAAGGAAATGGGCCACACTAAAACTAGAACCCAAGGCAGTAAATGACAAGTCGCATAAATAGCATAAGCTCCACTGTCCCCCTCAAATTCTTTATTCAATTTCATAAAATATATTTTTAAAAAGAAAACAGCACTATCTGACACTACAACTTATTAAATCCTACGTTCATATCTAGATTGACTGGCTCTACATGTTTTCTCGTGATATCTCCTACTTCACATAATATCGCGAGATTTGGAGATTTTCTCCTCATTTCGCCTTTTAGCGTAGCTACTTAACGTGTTGTGATGGAGATATCAGAAAATACAAATTGGAAAGAAAGCGATATTTAACGTAACATTCAATCAATAGCGGGACCCACTTTCAACTATCGGCGCGTGTCTTCACGTAAAATCGGCCAAATTCGGGTTGGATTCCTTTGAATGTCGATTTCGTGAAATATGGTCCACGTCCATTTGTTTTCTATCATCTGTCTGAAAAATTTCTGATCAACCAGTTAGAACTTAGAAATCGACAAGCAAAAAATACTGAATAGAAAAATGACAACAACAATGCATTTGGGTAGAATGTACTCAATTTTTTTTAGGTATCCAGAAGGACTATTTCACTAGTATTATCTAGATGTTCTGGAGATGATAGATCCGATCTTTATCGTTATCTCCAAGATAAATCGCGGGATGTGCTTCATTAGCCAGAGTCTGAGAGCGGACAACTGATCAATGACACAAGGCTCAACTTCCTGTCGGGGATCAATCTCACACTGCGCAAGCCAGTGCGTCTTAGCACCCATCATTTGCCACTGAAATATACCCCGGGGAACAATTCGCTGAGAGGGGACTCGAACACGGAACCCCTCCCAGCATACCCTTAGTGAAATGGCCACTGGGCCAAACATGTCTTTGCACAAAGCATGACAAAAAGTTGAGTAACTTCACGACCTTTTAGAGGATGTCCCATCTTGGGAGTAACTCGTGACTGCTCTAGTTTGACACTGTGAGAGCACGAATGGCGATTATGCGGACATATATATGTCGCGACATAAGGCAAATATGGCAGTTGATCGGGTGACACATCTTTGATTACAAAATCAAAGGATATAGCAGACCCTTTGACAAAAGGGATATCCGAAGATCAAGAGTTCTGCCTGTCTAGGGGGAATGGTTTAAAACCCAATCAATACAAACTGATATAGTGGACACCCAACCTTACAAACTGGAGATCCCAGGAATAAGGTTCAATGGGAAAACTAAACTGTAAAGGTTCAATTGAGCGCTTCGGTGGAGGCAAGAGCACTTCGAATAATGGTTCAAATTCAAGGCCGTTCCCGTGATAGACATTAAGTGTTACCTGCAGCGTGGGTAAAAGTTAAGTTTCCAAAACCTTTAAAAGACCCTCAATGGTTGAGGTTAGATTTGTGGGATACTTTTAATGGTGTCTAACACTTGTAAAGCGGGGTATAGCAGGATACCTTATAGGAGACCACTTATTTAAGTGCGAGAAGGGTCCGTCTCAAATGAACGCACTTAAGAATTCAAGAGTGTCTATGGCCAGTAGCGGACAAAACTATAAGGAGAATACAAGTAATGGAGAGTTGTTGTGTTGGTATCATTGTCTTGGCATATACTAAATACTGACGGTTCAAGACATCACGTTCATCGCGAAGTAAATATATCTGATACTATGGAAGGTTCAAAGCTCCGGCTACCTCTCCAGATGCAACATCTATCCGCTGAAAGATTGCTGAAAGAAAGCACCATGTGTGTGCACCAAAATCTCTTCCGAGAGGAGATTTTTGGAAATTTGCTTTTGGTGGAGGTTAGGTCCGCCCATCTTTAATGACTTAAACATCATGGTTCCATATGTTGGAGAACCTGGTTCTTTACACGTGTGTAATCTACTAAGTGAGTAGATAACCGTAGGGCCAAGAATCGTCAAATTTCATTGAGAAATTAAATGGTCCACGAAGTAAGGTGTTTGAGACATGAAAGAGTGGTGTGAGACAAATCTACCACATCGGTAGGAATGAATTGTTCATGTTATAAGTCTCTAAACTGAATAAGAAATTGGGACCCCAAGGGGTAACCCATGTGTTTGAAGGAGCGAGGACCTATGTGTGCTTGGATTCGAGACTAGGCCCACACGCGTCTTGCCGCCACTTGCCGGGCCGGCGGGCTGCGAAATTTGTTGGGCTTACGATATTATCTTTTTGGACCCCAGACTTTATTATATTTACAGTTTGGTCCCTGAAGTTTCTGAAAGATAATTTCTGCAAGGGCCGCGGTGCCTCGTGACCAGAGCCGCGGCGCAAATTGTCCAGTGAGCTCACATGCAACGGTAATAGGTCAGAATTGATGACCATTACTTGCTAAAACGTTTGGCACTTATGGCACAACATTTATGATCTTTATGGTGTCCATTAATAGCCCTCTTAACACCCCATTAACACCTCTCCTCATCCTTAAAACACTATATAATCATTCCTTACTTCAGATTTGAGTAGAGATAATATACACTACACAACATGAGAATACTAAACACAAAAAATAGAGGAAGAACACATATAGAATACATGTTTCTATAAGTTCTTCCTAGTTCAAGTACAAGTTCTTCTTTTTCATTCTTTAGCAATTGCTTCGTGTTTGTATCTTTGCCAGGATCACGAGTGTTTGCTTTGCACAAGTGATATTATGTTATTTTATCTTGGAAGATAAATTGCAACTCATCCGTACAAACATGTATACGGGCAATATTGTCTTAAGAAAATATTGAGAATTCAGTCGACTCAACAACTCAATTTTTTAGTGTCTATCAGTTCAGATTACCAACATTCAAGGAGTCTGCTGAAACTGGAACGAAGATCCAAGACGGAAGATTAAAGACGAATTCAAGTATAAAGATCAAGACCACCAAACATAATTGTTGCCACAACTTTTGTTGGCATCAAATCTATTGTTGGCATCAAGTCTATTGTAACACATAATTGATTATCCTTTTCTAGCACTTGTAATAGTAATTTGCTATTTTCCGTACATCAAAAGGAGTTTTAGACTCACAAGATATAGATTTTGAACACTCCACCTTAAATGTGAAAAATAAAAAGCTTATTAAGTGAGTTGCATCAGGCATATCACTTACCAACTACGATTAAAGTGATGAAAGTTCATATATAAGAATCACGTTATGTTATGACAGATAGGAAGTCAAGAGAATTAACTTAAATCTCATTTAGCATTGAATATACTATATTAATAAGGTAAAAATAATTTTTTTTGAGCTATATGAACGTACTATTGAGTGACGGACCAAGGAATTGAGCGCGCGACGGGGACACCTATATCTTTAAATACGCTAACTACTAGTGGAGAGAGAAGCTGATCCGGGCTTTTAGTTTTAAGGAATGGATTTGAAAATGAATAAAATAAAATAAAAAAGGTAACAAAAAATTTATTGTATATACAATTTTATTAATGACAATTAAAACTCAAAAAATTATTTATACAAATGAGAATAAAACTGAGAACTTTATAAGCATATATTTAATAAAAAATATTGAAAATTCCTAGAAGACTGTTACTAATTACTATATTCTAAATAAATATTAGTTTATAATTCTGAAAATTTCATTAATGACAATTAAAACTCAAAAAATTATATATAGAGACAGACACAAACTCACACAAAGAGACATAAATACATACTTAATGCACATTATATAAAAATAACAATCATAAAAAATAAAGTTATAATGTACTGAACTTAAATTAAAATCTATAATAAGATAATATACCATTGTATAATAAGATAATATAATATTAATTAAATTATAGGTGAAACACCTAGATCAACTATATATATATATATGAAAAGGTATTACAATGATGAGAATTGAAATGACAAAAGTAAACTAAATATTGCACAGGGGAAGAATATCTATTATTGAAAGTTGAAGGGAAGTTTGTTTTTTAACATAAAATTGTGGTTGTGTAACCAAATTCATCAAAGATAAAAGAAAAAGAGTAAACTAATTGACTACTAAGTAGGAACTAATGTTGAATTCGAAAAACTAAGGTGTTGTTTGGTCAATCTTCTGAAAGTGTTTCTGTTTCTCAGAAATATTTTTTTGGCCAAACACCATTTTTTCAGAAGTAGAAACACTTTTTTCAGAAGCCAAAAAGTGTTTCTAGATGGAAAGAGAAGCAGAAACACCAATTTGGTGCTTCTGGAGAAATCACTTTTGCTCATTCATTGAATTTTTTTGGACTCATGTACCATTTTATTTTCACAAAATTCATTTTAATCTCATATAATATCCTCATATAAAATAGAAATTTGAGAATATAATAGAGTGGGGGCCACTGCAAAAAATTACTCCTACTTACCTTACAACTCACCCCACTCTTACACTACCCCTACTCTCCAGATACCCCTCAAAACTCAAGTATGTAAGTGATGAAACTTAAAACAAGGTTTTCATATTTGTAATTTAGTTACTACTTCATTGCTATTTTTTCATAATTATTTTGATTTGGTGCTTTTGAGTAGAGGTTTTTTCGGAGATAACCACTCTACCTCCACGAGACAGAGATAAAATTTAATGCGTGCACTATACCATCTTGTGGAGTGCGGGGAGAGGGGGGTAAGAAATTTTTTTTTTTTTTTTATAAAAGTAACAAATAATACGAAATAGAAATTTAAGGATGGGTAGGGCAATTGGTGTGGGGTGGGGGTAAGAAAAAAAATCATTTTTTTTTATAAAAGTAACAAAAAATATGAAATAAAAATTTGAGGATGGGTAGGGCAACGGGGTGGGGTGAGGGTAGGGGGTAGGGCGGGGATAAGAAAAAATCCATGTTTTTTTAATAAAAGTAACAAAAAATATGAAATAGAAATTTGAGGATGGGGTTGTTACACCCCGTAATTCCAGGGCAATGAAATGAGAACGTAAGTTAGGATATAAGGTTTGAATGTTGGAAGGAAAGTATATTTACATTTTCTATAAGCATATTTTTTGGATGCAACAAATGTGACGACGAAATCAGCCCATTTTCTTCCAGTCAAGACGGAAGGCTGCAGCATCGCGATGCCATTCAGTAGGACCGCGGTGTCCTAACTTCTGAGAGGTTGTAGTACTTCCGGCACCGCAGTGCCATTCTGCAGGACCGCGGTGCCGAGGCGGAAAATTTCCAAGTCCGAGATATTTTGTGACAAGTGAACAAGTGGGGTTCACGGGTCCCCCTCCACTTGTGCTACAACCACCTATTATATACAAGTGTAGCAAGACTTGATAACACAAATATCTTCTCATCCAAACTCTCTTCTCTCTCTTCTTCTCTTGCAAATTTCGAAAATCCCATAGCCAAGAAAGAACAAGATTAAGTTATTTTTCCAAGATTAAGAACCTTACCCAAGTTCTAAGCCAAGTTAACATACCAAAAACAGTGGTCACGGTTTTGGATAAAAAACTGTCTTGAAACCCTAAGATTGGAAATGAACTTTTTGGAATAGAAATAAGAAAGCAAGATGGATACAAGCTTGTAGAGGATTCATGTGTTGTTGTAACTTGAAGAAGTGGAGCAAAAAGAAAACTGTGAGCCGAAACTTGTGGACTGTTTTGAGCTAAAGATAAGGTAAGATTTATTCCTTTTTATTGTATAAATGGATTTAAATGATGTTATAGTTAAGGGATGAACTTGTGTTAAGTGAAATGGAGAATAAGAAGTGCATGTGACATTGGCATGTTAGCCGATTCTGGACAGTTTTCACGTTGTTGGATTCGTTGGTTATTGTTGTTGTTATCTTCACTTATTACATGTTAGATTGAAGTAAATCTTGATATTAAAAGATGAAATGATTTATATTAAAGTGTTGAAACTTGAATTGGATAATAAGGAATTATGGAAAGGGTTATGGTATTGGTTGTTGGCCGAGAACTGCATGAAACTGTGAGATGTTGTGTGTTGTTGTATGGGCTGTTTTGTGGGGTTATAATGCTGAAAATTCAGTTATAATTATGCATGTTTAAATGTGGTAATTGCTAACGTATGTCCTAAAAGAATAAGGGTATAAAAAGGTGTAGAAATGCTTCACATTTAACCCTCGTTGTGTTGGATTATAGACTGTTTTTAGTAGACTATTATATATGGATTAAGAGGCTGGATTAACATAAAAAGTAGGTGTGTGAATCACCTTGGTTGTTGTTTTAGTTGTGTACTTAATTGGTACTTGGTTATTGATGTTATTGGTCTTATTTATAAGGTGGAAACATATGTATAAGTAGGGGAAGTGCTGTCCGAAATTGTATATGAAAGAAGAGTCATTATGTGGTATAGTGTATACTAGTATCATAAAGTTGATACACGTGTTATTGTTATTATAGGTTGAAGTACTACTTGAGACGTATTCTAGTTGTCAAGTTGGTATAGCCTATAAGGTATGTGAAACTATTTTTTCTTCTTTTGGCAAGATTTATATGAAGTAAGTGTACGACGGACGTACAAAATTCTTTTGGGTCCTAATCCTTAATGAAAGATGTGATAGTGTCTTGGTGTTTTCTAAAATAAAAGATGTGATAGTGCTTTGGTTTTTCTAAAATGAAAGGTCATTTTAAAGATTTTATGGAAAGTCGAAAGATGATTTAAAATTGCGCATGGTTGCTCATGATAACTTGCAAGTGTTATTATTCCATGTTTACCGCGTCCCAGAAAGAGGTCGGGCAGTATACCCTAAGTGTTATTATTTCATGTTTATCGCGTCCCAGAAAGAGGTCAGGCAGTATACTCTATGTGTTTACACCGCGTCCCAGAAAGGGTCGGGCAATATATGTGTTTACACCGCGTCCCAGAAAGGGTCGGGCAGTTGATGCACGATTTATGCACACACTAACGCAAGTGCACGTGTCGTGACAAGTAATATAGTCTAGGTAAGATCGAATATCGTCCTCAGAGACTGGTTTTCAAGTACCGATTATCTATCCTTTAGTTTCTATTTGGTTAACGTTAATTGAGTTGGAATTCTAAACTAATAATGCATGAAATAAACTAATTATGAAAATAATTTGATTTAAATCAGTTATGATGGAGAATTAGGGCTTCCAAGATCATTAACTATCCACTCTATTCAATCCTTAATACAATTAGACTAACTTCTTCCTCTACGTTAAGATAACAGGTTAACTAGACCGTTTTATACTCCTGTTAAGGTAATATAAACACTCAACCCCAATTGAGAACCCTTCTACCTTTCGGTGACAAGATTGACTACAAAGGAGGATTAAGAGCAATAACCTATTAAGCTACACAAGTATCGGGGTACTTTCGTCCACGATTTAAACCTATGTTTATTCAACAATAGCATATTCACAATCTCCCCTTTCGGATTTCGATTAGAACTCATATAAGTGATGATAACTAGTGATCAGTTAATTATCAAGCAATCAAAACAACTATTGAATAAATCTTAAACAAGTGAAGAAGAAACCAAACTAATATATTAATTCATGAATTGAGTTTCAAGTGAATCACAAGGAAATCCCTAATAAAGTAATTAGCTTCTAGTCATAGTCACGCTAAGAACTAACATAATCTCCATACATGAACTGAAATAAACAAAGCAAAAGAAAGAAAAGAAAAATACTCAAGAACAAGTCTTCAAGCCTTCTAGCATCCAAAGATTGTGTTGTGGAATATTTACAAGATGAAATTTGTCAAGTGTGGGATGAAATGGAGAATGGAGAATGGAATGGAAATGAATTCTTCTAACTAGAGACTATTTATAGCCCAAGAATCCTTTAGGTAAAAGGTTAGGGATTATGTAGGTAGGAAAAGTTATGGAATCCTTTAGGTAAAGGGTTAAGGAAAAGTTGTGGAATCCTTTAGGTAAAGGGTTAAGGATTATGTAGGTAGGAAAAGCTATCCCTTTTGGACCCTGAAAAAACGTCAAATTTGGCCCAAAACTCAGAAATCCCGTGTCGGCGTCGTAGCCCTGCAGTCAAATCATCTTTCTGAACATTCAGCGCCGCGGCGCCTGAGGCGTTTTTCTGGCGAATTTTCGTTTCGTCGTCCCTTTTTCGTCCGGTCTTCGTCTGATTTCTTCTATACTTCCCGGGACTTCTTAGGCTTCATTTCTTGGCCCTTTTAGTGTGCAATTCCATCTCATTTATGCTCATTTCATCTCGTTTTCGCCATTTCTCCATTTCTAACCGCTTTGACACAAAAGAAAGGAAAACGACCCTAATACTATACTAAACATAAATGAAATGAGTAAAATACTAACTAAAAATGACTCAAAAGGTGTATATAAAATACACCGATCAAATACCCTCAAACTTAAACTTTGCTCGTCCTCGAGTAAAGCATAAAACAAAAATAAAACAAAAATAAAACAAAATGATCAAAGACTCAAAGAGATGGATCAAGTTGTTTTAATATTGCTTCTTCAAAATCATGGATGAAAGATGAGATAATATGTTAGAACATATATAGCGTGAATAATCAGCAATTTAGAATTTCAAGTTAGATATTTCGCAAATTCACTTAGATCATGTTCAATAGAAATACAAACACCTAACCTATGCATGTCAATTTTATTCCATTTTTCTCAAATGCTATAGACATGTTTACTTGCTATTTTCCACTAATCATAGACATACATATTAAAGATCATCAGGACTTTCAAGGGTTGTAAGGTAGGCTTAGGTGGGGGTAGATAAAAATAGGCATTTAGGCTCAATTACGTACCATAAGTACTTTTCATTCAAGCTCTTTTTCCTTCTTTTTGATTTCCTTTGTTAGTTTCGTACCTACTTTCTCCCCTCTTTTATTTTGAGAGAATGATACGTATTATAAATAATAGGCACCCCCAAACTTAGACTTTTGCATATTTTTCATTGAGGTGCATCAAATTTGTTCACTCTTTTTTTGTCTCTTTTTCACGCTTTTCATCTCAATACTTTTTCATTATTACTTATGGCACAACAAAAGAATCATAGGGTGTCAAAGAAAGATATTTATTTTAGGCTCAAATGGGCTGACTAGTGATACATTTTATGTCAGGGTAGGTAATGAATGGTCAGAAGGGCAATCAAAAAAATGCATTAATCATCTCCCTAAAAATGTACGTCTTAACTATTTCGCCTCAAATAACAAGCAAACATATTTTTTAGACATTTTTCAACCGTTCTTTCCATAATTGACACACATAAGCGAAGCACAAATATTCTAAATAATTAGATGTCAGGAATGTTTGGCATATCTAACTTAAGCACACAGATTGTCGCTTTTAATTCCATTACATTATCAATTTTATCCACTCAATATCTTTAGCAACTACAACATGGATGATCCAAAAAAAATATGACTCAAAAACACATAAAAACAACACAAAGACAAATAAAAAAGACTCAAAAACAAGACGATAAAACAAAATAAGACACCCCCAAACTTAATCGACCCATTGTCCCCAATGTGTGACGACTAAAAATAGGGACAACTTACTGACACAACACAGCGGTCATAATGGAGGTGTGGGAGGAAAAATTCTGGAATTTGCACGGAATCTGGGTTTCTGAACCTTCGGCGCCACGGCCCTGAGATTCGGCGCCGTGACGCCCTAAGTACTGTGGCTCTCTGAAGTTCCGGCGCCACGACGCTGATTCTGGGCGCCGCGGCGCTGACGACGGCTTTTCCTTCTTTTTTTTCCAGCGTTTTCGCTCTTTTTTTTGTTCGGGGTCTGCTCCTAGTCCACCTGTCATCCAACAACACAAAACAAGAACCCAAGACTGTGAGACTGTTCAAGACAAAATAAAACAAACTAAAGACAAAAATTAAACTAACATAATTACAAACATTGGGTTGCCTCCCAACAAGCGATGTCTTTAACGTCTTTTAGCCGGACACAGTTAACCTTTACGAGTGCCCATTGGATCCTTCTGCGAACTGCTTGTAATCCGCATAGTTATTGTTGCAGGTCTCACTTTTCCTACAACACTCTTTTCAACTAAGGCTTCAGATATACGATTATCCCCCAAGTACACAAGACATGCTTGTCTTCTAGGCTCTTTATAATGTAGAGATCAGTGAGATTCCATACATCTCTCAACTCTAGGGGGTGCCCTTGATGGTATGGACTTCCTATTTGGGGATCAACAGTGACCGTTGGTGGTATTTCTTTTGCAATAGGTATAAGAAAAAGTATTTCCAAAGAATCCAAAAAGATGAATAATTGGATCTCAGTAATCTTTTCCTTTTCTACACCAACTATCTCGCCAGATTCCTCAATAGCTGGGTGTGGTTCAGACTCCTCAATTTTCTTACCACCTCCCATAATGATGTCGCTAGGCAGATTTGCTTGAGGTGTATTGCTCATCTTATCCATCAGTTGCCCTATGTGGGTCTCTAAATTTTTGAGGGACTCCCTTGTCTTAGCCATAAACTGAGTCTGACACCTGCTGAGCCTGAGTATGCCTGCCTGCAACTCATCTAGATCTTCCTCTAGAACCTGTGGGTTAAGCTGATGTTAATGACTTCACTGTCTCTGATAGTAGTAGTTCATGTGTCCTGATTTTTTTTTTCAAATTTAACCTGCAAAAATAAGAAAACAACAAAAGGTGATAAAAAGATGCTCGCAGAACAAGTTAGAAACTGGAGCAACCAAATTAGAAACAAGAATAGATAAATCGATATTGAAAGTACGCCAATCCCCGGCAACGGCGCCAAAAACTTGATGCGCGATTTATGTACACACTAACGCAAGTGCACGTGTCGTGACAAGTAATATAGTCTATGTAAGACCGAATATCGTCCTCAGAGACTGGTTTTCAAGTACCGATTATCTATCTTTTAGTTTCTATTTGGTTAACATTAATTGAGTTGAAATTCTAAACTAATAATGCAGGAAATAAACTAATTATGAAAATACTTTGATTTAAATCAGTTATGATGGAGAATTAGGGCTTCCAAGATCATCAACTATCCACTATATTTCATCCTTAATACAATTAGACTAACTTCTTCTTCTACGTTAAGATAGCAGGTTAATTAGACCGTTTTATACTCCTGTTAAGGTAATATAAACAGGAGAAACCTGCGAAGTTCACCGGTGCCAACTTTAAAGGATGACAACAAAGAATGTTCTTTTGGCTTACCACCCTTGGTTTGCTAAAGTTCACGGTGAGGACCTCGTGCCTACACGACATGCCCGACAACCGATTCATGGTTCACGAGGCTTGAAAACAGGCTGATTTTTTGTGCAAAGGCTACATTTTAAGTGCCTTAGAATATGACTTGTACAATGTCTACAGTGCAGTAGAGACTTCCAAATAACTATGGAGTGCACTTGAAAATAAGTACAAAACAGAAGATGTTTGCTTGGAGAAGTTTGTGGTTGCCAAATTCCTAGACTACAAAATGGTTGATGGAAAAACCATTGGAACCCAAGTTCTAGAGCTTCAACTTATCTTCCATGACCTTATTGTTGAAGGGATGGTAGTGAATGAAGCATTCCAAGTTGCTGCAATGAATGAGAAGTTGTCGTCTTCGTGGAAAGATTTCAAGAATTATCTTAAGCACAAAAGAAAGGAAATGAAGTTGGAGGATCTTGTGATTCGTCTCAAGATCGAGGACGATAACAAAACCGTTGAGAAGAGGTATCGTAAGAGTTCACCAATTGAAGGGGCCAACATCGTTGAAGATGCTGCTCCGAAAATGAACAAGAAAAGAAAGAGGCCTTCTGGAAAAGAGAAGGGTTCTAACAAGAAAAAGTTCAAGGGCAACTGCTTTAATTATGGAAAAGCTGGCCACAAAAGCCAAATTATCGTCTCCCGAAAAAGGACAAGGGAAAATGACAAGCCAATATGGTGGAAATGAATGATGAAATGAATGATCTGTGTGCAATGCTGTCAGAGTGGAATTTGGTTGGAAACCCAAATGAGTGGTGGCTTGATTCTGGTGTCACTCGACATGTTTGCGCTGCAAAAGAAATATTTGCAACCTATGCTCCCGCTGGACCCGAAGAGGTACTATTTATGGAAAATACTGCAACAACCAATGTTGAAGGATATGGAAAGATACTTCTGAAGATGACTTAGGCGAGTCGACTATCAACAATGTTACGCGCGTTCAACAATTGGAAGAATTTAGTTTCAATGACTACTCGTCGAAGCGAGTTTAAGTGCGTGTTGGTTAGTGAAAATTGTAATTAGTAAGAATGATATGTTCATAGGAAAGGGTTACCTCGAGGGCCTTTTCAAACTCAATGTAATGGTTGTTGGCGATATTAATGAAAATTCAAATGCTTTACTTATTCGAGTCAAATGATTTATGGCGTGTTCGTTTAGGACATGTCAATTACAAAATCTTGCGAAAAATGATTAATTTAGAAGTATTGCCTAAATTCGAGTGTAACAAATCAAAATGTGAAATTTGTGTTGAATCTAAGTTTGTTAAACATCTATATAAGTCTATCGATAGGAATTCAAATCTTTTAGACTTAATTCACACAGATATATGTGATATGAAGTCAATACCATCTCGTGATGGGAAAAAGTATTTTATAACTTTCATTGTGATTGCACTCAAATCTTGTTATGTGTATTTGCTTAATAGTAAGGATGAAACAATTAATGCATTTAAACAATACAATAACGAAGTGGAAAATCAATTGAATAAAAAGATCAAAATGATTAGAAGTGATAGGGGTGGAGGTACGAATCTCTTTTTGCAGAGACATGTTTGGAATATGAAATTATTCATCAAACTACTGCCCCTTACACACCACAATCAAATGGAATTGCGGAAAGGAAAAACCGAACATTAAAGGAAATGATGAATGTCTTACTAGTTAGTTTCGGTTTACCGCAGAGCTTGTGGGGGGAAGCTATCCTTACAGCTAATCGAATACTCAACAGAGTACCCCACATCAAAACACAATCTATTTCATATGATCTATGAAAAGGAAGAAAACCCAACTTGAAATATTTCAAAGTGTGAGGGTGTTTAGCGAAGGTCCAAGTTCCTTTGCCCAAAAGGGTAAAAATCAGATCGAAAACTGTGGATTGTGTTTTTATTGGCTATGCTACAAACATCAAAACTTATCGGTTTTTGGTTCACAAATCGGACAATCCTGAAATTCATGTTAATACGGTAATTGAATCAGATAATGCTGAATTCTTTGAAAACATCTATCCGTATAAAACTGAGTGTGAGTCGTCAAGTGAAAGATCTAAACGACCGCGGGAAGAACCAAAAGAAAGTATACCAAGCAAAGAGGATCCAAAGCGTAGCAAACGTCAAAAGACATCTACTTCCTCTGGACCAGATTTTGTAGCATTCTTGCTTGAAAATGAGCCTCAAACATTTAAAGCAGCAATGTCATCTTCTGATTCAACATTTTAAAAAGAAGCAGTCAATAGTGAGATTGAATCAATTTTAAACAACCATACATGGGATTAGTTGATCTTCCTCCTGAAAATAAACCTTTAGGATCAAAATGGATTTTTAAAAGGAAAATGAAAGCTGATGGCACTATTGACAAATATAAGGCAATACTTGTGGTCAAAAGTTATAGACAAAAAGAAGGTCTTGATTACTTTGACACATAATCGCCGGTAACAAAAATAACATCTATTCGGGTGTTAGTGGCACTGACGGCCGTATATGATCTTGAAATCCATCAAATGGATGTCAAGACAGCTTTCTTAAATGGAGAATTGGATGAAGAAATTTACATGGAACAACCTGAGGGTTTTGTGGTTCCTGGTAAAGAAAGAAAAGTGTGCAGACTTGTTAAGTCACTTTATGGACTTAAACAAGCACCCAAACAATAGCATGCGAAATTTGATCAAACAATGTTGGTAAATGGATTTAAGATTATTGAGTGTGACAAATGTGTTTACATTAAAAATACTCTAAATCATGAAGTCATTGTTTGCTTGTATGTTGATGACATGTTGATAATGAGTAAAGATATTGTCGATGTAAATGCTACGAAGCGTATGCTCGCTAGCAAATTTGACATGAAAGACTTATGGGTTGCTGATTTGATCTTAGGAATTATGATCCATAAAACTCCACAAAGTCTAGCATTATCAGAGTCACATTATATTGAAAAAATACTTGACAAGTTCAAGAATTTAAATTTCAATGTTGCAAAGACTCCAATTGATGTAAGTTTTGCACTTCAAAAGAATGAAGGTGAAAGTGACTCACAATTGGACTTTGCACGAGTTTTGGGAAGTTTGATGTATATTATGAATTGTACACGACCAAATATAGCATGTGCTATAAGCAAACTGAGTCGATTCACGAGTAATCTCAATCAAACTCATTGGATGGCAATGAAACGAGTCTTGAGATATTTACAACACCCCAAAACTATGCTTTGTATAATAATAAATATCCCGCAGTACTTGAGGGATATAGTGATGCAAATTGGATCACCGGATCGTTTGAAGTTAAATCCACGAGTGAATATCTTTTCACCGTTGGCGGAGGAGCAGTGTCTTGGAAATCATCAAAACAGACATGTATCGCCCGCTCTACAATGGAATCAGAATTTATAGCTTTAGACAAGTAGGTGAAGAAAATTGAATGGCTCGGAATTTCTTAGAAGATATTCCATTCGCCCAAACCTTTGGCTCATATATGTATACATTGTGATACCAGCAACAATAGGTAGGCGAGGCGTAATGTATAACGGAAAATCTCGTCACATACGACGGAGACACAATACCGTTAGACAACTCCTCTCTAGTGGCGTTATCACAATTGATTATGTAAAGTCAAGAGATAATGTGACAGATCCGCTTACAAAAGGCTTATCTAGAGAGGGAGTTAGTAGATCATCAATGGGAATGAGGTTAAGGCCAAGGACAAGTCATCATGGCGGTAACTCTACCTAGCAGACTGGAGATCCCAAGAGCTAGGTTCAAGGAGATCAAACAAAGTTGTGACTGACAGTTCAACATTGTCAAATAACTCAATCCATTCTCGGATGAAGACAATGTTCAGAAATAAGGATAAGACTTTATGGCTTGTTAATGAGTTAATAAAGTATTAAAGTTTTTTAATGGTTATCTAAATCTGGTGATGTATGACCAGATAATATGGCTATAGGACCACATGTTTAGAAATCACCTATGTAAGTGTTAAGTGTAAGCCGCTAGTGCTGTTATCGGACCGGTCCGGTCCGGGTATCAGCTTACCGGAACCGGTTCGATAAGCTTACCGGTCCGGACCGGGACCGGACCGGTAAGGTTTCGGTCTGAACGAATCGGTCGGACGAAACCTTATCGGTCCGGTTCTCGGTCCGGACCGGTAAGAATTTTCCGGGTCGGGCCATTTTTTTTGTTTAAATTGAATTTTCAATACTGAAATTGACATTCTCGGACGCGGTGCCACACAATTTTTACGTTGAAATCAATTGTACATCGCGAGATATTTAGATTTGAAAAGGGGAAAAACGTAACTATTTGGGGGAAAAGTGAAATTGAGGGGCAAGATGGACGTTTTTGGAGAAATCGGAGGAATCAAACTGCTTTAGCAGTTTGGCCGCCCCCGTATCGAAAAAATACGCGAAATCAATTTTTTTTTTAGGTAAAACGGACGTCCGAGCGCAAAGTTATGACCATATAAAGTTTGATCAATTTACAACTAATTAGAGCTGACAGGATGGGGCCGAAATTTGGTGAGGGTGGGGTGGGGGACGGGGTGGGGTGGGGACCGATTCTGGGTATTTTATCGGTTACGGCCCGGTTCCTTATCGGTCCGTATTTTTGATACTGTATCCGGACGGTTAAGGTTTCGCCCGGTTTGCCCCGCCATCGGCCCGCTTTCGATCCGGTTCGAGTATATCCGAACCACTAACAGCCTATAAGCCGCTTTAAAGGGAATGACAAGAAGGCTCATTCTCTATGCACTCACGAGACCGCATTTGTTCATGGTGAAACGAACACAACCGTGAGAACCATAAACTACCGAGGTTGATTGTGTGTCTTATGTTGTCTAGGTATACAACAAAGTTCGACGGTTCAAAGATATCAAATCTACCGATTGATCGAGTATATCCGATATAAGTTCACTACGGAAAGTTCAAAGGGAAACCTACTTATCCAGATGCAGTCAATTCTCGCTTGTATATCACACTCGTCCGTACATTCTTTTATCTTATAGCCATTCCCCATTCATGTGGGGTATTGTTGGGTTTTGATATTGATGAATGCGAGCGTCTTATTTATTTGCATTGTTGGGTAAGGTTTGGGATATATACTAATCCTTTATTTTCTTTATTTTACATGTACATTTGGAAGCATTCTTGAGTCTTACATCCGGACTTGATATCACCGCTAGATTTAATGTGTACCTCCTTCACTTGGTGTGTTTTGCTCTTTTGAAACTTCCCTGGACAGAAATCGCAAAGAGGAGCGAGAAAGTCTAGAATCCACATCCGTCTTTTAGCTTAATCATTTCCATCTCTGGAAAAGGAAAGAGCGGACTGTTGCATTTTTTATTGTCCTATGATTCACTAACTGTTTTGCTTGCTTATTTATGATTGTGTGTTTGACTATTAAGTTTATCCGCCTTAGAACAACCATCTAGAAAGGGGTGATTGGGATATTTTTAATGAGTCATTTTTATAAGTCCAAATTAATTTAATTTCGCTTAGGAGCCATCAGGATGGGATTTGAATGACTTTTAAAATATTTAAAGAATTTTCTCTCAACATCAGCTATTTTTATTTTTATTTTGGAGCCCAAAGTGATTGATTTCACTATGGACAGCTTTGGAGTAATCTCCTGTATATTAATTTTCAATTTATAAAACTTAATCCCATATGATTTAGAATGTTTTAAAGGTTTAAAGTTGGCTTAGGAAAATGACGTTCTCAAAACCTTTGCATATTTTACTTTAAGTATACTTTTGAGAATGTAGGTCTTTAATCTATAATTTAAGCATTTTTTAAACGAACTACAATTTGTTGGTATAATAATATGTATTTGGCTAAATAATATCAAAACAATATGTTAATCACTTAGAGAAACATATAACATTAATGAAACAATAAACGAAAACAGAATCTGTTTTGGAAAAATAATTTCAGAATGTAATCGAGCCCACTTAGTTCAAAGTGTGTCCTTAAGGAAATTATTCCCCTCACAGTACTCGAGGTTAACGGAATATCGCCTCTCAGGATAGAACGGTTATCTTACCAGAATAGTAGTACTCCAAATTCCGGTAGCAACGAACCACTCAACGGCAGTATATCACACAGAGTGAAATTTTCGAGTTGAAGAGCAACTTCAGAATTTCAGAATTGATTAGAATATGAATTAGTGAATAAATTCTTGAAATAATCAAGAATTTATAGGGTTAGAAAATCGATTACGAATGGTTGCAACCATTCAGAATAGTCACCTCATTTTGGAGGGAAATTCGAAAAAGAGAGGGAGAGCCGGACGGGTAGGATCGGGTCGCGGGTCGATCCGTTTGGATTTGTTTTTAATTAAATAATTAATTAATTAATTTAATTAAAGAAACGTTTGTCCAAAAAGATTATCAATCCTAATCCGAAGCCGAAGCCGAAGCCGAGCCGAGCGACGACGACGCGAGCGAGTCCTGCCCTCTCAACCCTTTTAGCAGCTCGAGAAGGTGTAATGTAATATATACACCTCTCTTTCCTTCCCTTTTTTTGATGTGGGACAAAAGAGCCTTTTACCCTCTTTAATTTTTATCCCATCATTTCCTATTCACCAATATCAAAACCCAACACAATTTTAGCACAAGTTTCAAACAGAATGCATGAGCATTGACGTTTTAATGATTTTTTTTAAAGCTCAATAATTAACACCGGACAACCGCAAGTTAGCGGATCCTATAAGATGTCTAATTCCTTTTTTTTAGGAAAATAAAGAACTCTTACCTAGAATCTCATTAAGTTTTGCAGACCTTTAATTGAAGTTATTTTTTAGCAAATTTTTGCTAAATAGATGTCCTAATTCATCTTTAAAATAATTAGATGACGACTTCTTAAAATAAATTTAGGAATTATCCATACGTCGTACACCATTTCGACTCAAGTTAAAATAGGGTATTACACTTCTCTCTTCATTTTCACTTTCCTTACTCCCTATGTAATATATATTTTTTTTGAAAAAGAAAAATCTCAACTTAAGTAACTTTTAAGTCAACACTTGCTCATTTTAATTCTACCCGTTTTGCCCGCTAAAAATTTAATATAGCCGGCCACTTGACACCTCAAGCCGTGAGTAATGAACCCTATGTGTTTCTATATGTACCTTTAGCACCATAAATTGTGATCCCACATGTTGATAAACGTGGCCGAATTAGAATGAAAGTTTCAATAATAACCCTAACACTAATTTCCTATTTAAATAGACGTTATTCTCGACCCACTTTCCATATTGTGACACTTTAAGGCGTGTGAAATTAGAAACTATGGAGACTGAGAGACAGGGAACGGAACATAAGGTGGGAAGATAAGATGAGGTTTCTTTAAGATATCAATGTGGTTTTCAAAACTTCACAACCAAAATAAATTGATTATACAGCACACATATATAAAGCTTATAAAATTAGAAATAAAAAATTTATGTCCTCCGGGGCATAGTCCAGTGGCAAAAGTTTGGGCGCTATAAAACGCTCTGGCATGAACAGCGTAGGTTCGATTCCCCGCAAGCATGAAGAAATTATGCATGTTGGGAAATTGAGCGTTATCGATGATCGGTTATCTTCTCAGAAACTTATTCTGAAAGCATCCCATGATTTATCTAGTGATAATGTTAAAGGGCCAGATCTTTATTCATAAGGCGTCAGTATATCTGAGTGAAGTAGTGGGCGTAAGCGCAGCGGGTTATAAAAAAAAATCTATAGAAGAAGTCACTGTCACCCAGTTTCTGATTTATTAGTCGAGAATGGATGGCTATATAAAGCGTTTATTTTTATGAGATGTCAATGTCAAATGAATCTCAGGCCCGTTTGGACATTTTTTCCCTTTCGTAAAGTTTGGTAATACACGCGAGTACAAAATGCGGTTACGAAAATAAAAAAGTAGCAGCAACAACAAATGAATTACAATCTGAAAATAGAAACAACTACTAAAAAAAGATTTGATGAATCGGGTGTTAGCACCATGTCTTTAAGATAATATTGTCCCGTATGAATTTTTTAACGGCTATTAGCAACTTGTCTCCCAAGATAAAACAATAACAAACAATTGAGCAAAGGATAACTCAAGTGTTTATTAAAAAAAAGAACCTTTTGAGTGTATGAAAAAATGATTAGAGAGGAAGAAGAACTTAGAAAATCTGAGATTGTGTGTTATTCAATTGAGCCAATGACCTCAATTTATAGTGTGATCAAGATGTCTTCTAAAATAGCCAAGTAATGGTCTTCAATGCCATGTAATGGCACTTTAATTTGAGTTTACAATTGAGTCGAATAATGAAGAATTAATGTTCCAAAGTAAGACCAAGAATCAGTCAATTTTCGTTCCCAACGGTCACACTAGTGTCGAGGCGTCGCGGCGCTTCACGTCCAGTAGCTCACTGGAGCCGAGGCGCTGCGGCGCTTCATTTCCACTAACTTCCCAGTGATTTTATCGTTACCGGCGTCGCGGCCCTTGGGAGGAGGCGCCACATCCCTTCACGGCTCCGCGACGATTTCTGACTCGTTTCATCTTTTACACATACTACACTTTTTCCTTCATTTACCAACGTGAAATCGTTTGTTATTTGACCAATGACCGTCTATCATTTCATGTCTCAAACATTTTGTATATGTACCAATATCTCTTTCACTAAGGATATTTACGATCTTTGGTACAACGTGTGCACGTGTGTGAAAACGACGTTTCCGACGTGCGGTGTCCCAATTGTTCGAGTCATAAATAATAGGATTAACTTTATTTCACGTTTAATAAATTCTCAACAATACATTTGTCAATTTCTCCAATTTTTTTTTTAAAATCAAACAATTTTCAAGTAAAATCTACAATATTTTTACAAGTGAAGATGTGAAATGCAAGTCTAAACATAACTCCAACTTTAGGTACTCTTTAAAACTTAGTTTCATGTTCAAATGTCTACTTATTCGTGTTCGATATAATTTAAATAAAATATTTCAGTAAATTTTAAATAAAAAATACAAGTATAATTTATTAGGTTGATGAATATTAATATGGATAAGTTTTGATTGTCTGCCTCATGATAAGACTAGAAAATTACTTTAAGAGGAAAAAAAGAAGAAAATGGCAAAGGAAATTCTAAATCAGGTCATGTCAAGTTTAGCAAAACAAAAATACCCATAATTCAGATCGCAGAATAATACAATTTAATGATTTGATCACTACTTATATACAGTTGCCCTCCTACTCCTATTAATCAGTTGTCCATTGCATCATAATTCTGACCCACCAATTCCTTTGTCCGCAAATATTGGATTAAATAGTACTCCCTCCCGAATGAAATATAAGTAAAAATGAGTTAAATTATACACATTAAGAAAAGTCAATAAAGTAATTTTATGCCGACATTATTTATATTATCCAAATTGCCCTTGAAAAATGGTAATTAGTAAAGAATTGATGAAAATAAAAAGGATATTTTAGTCCTAACAAATTACTTTTGCTTATATTTCATTCCAAAAAAGTAGCCAATTTTTGCTTATATTTCATTCCGGAAGGAGTACTATAAAAACTTAATTATTTTTCAAAAAATAAGTGCCTTTTAATTTTTTTTTTAGTATTTAATCAGTAACAAGAAAAGTTAATTATTTTTTAAAAATAAGTGACTTTAAATTTGTTTTTCTAGTATTTATAAGTAAGCATAAACTGCTAAATCATTTATTTTTATCCTTTATTAATTATTGGTTAACTTTTTTTTGTCACTATCAAAATAAGCTAGAATTATTTTCTAAGTTAACAGTAAAAGCTTTAATATGTGAGACTTTTCATAAAAGAAATATCATAGATTAAAGTAAATGCAATGGAATAACCTGGTTGGTTAAGTTTGTAAAAAGTCAAAAATATCTATATGTTATCATCAAAGGATGTGATGTGTTGGATGAGGTTACTACTGATGTGATGCGTTGGATGACGTTGTTATTTTCTTAATTGGAGGTCTCAGGTTTGAATCTTGGGTATGAAAAAATTATTGATATGCATTTTCTCTATAAATTGGATCTACCTGATGCAAGTCCGAATATATTCGAGCTTCAATGCAGATATCAAACACCGAGCGAAAAACAAAAAAAATTTACTTATTTTCTTAAAAATGGTTTAGTTTAAAGGTTTGAAATGTTTGACTATGTTTCGGGAAAATCATACGTGTTTTAATAATAGCATGAGCTGATTTTTTTCTTCATAAAAATACTTTTAAAATCTTGATTAAGTATAAATTTCTGTTCTAAAATTGATAAAATATGCTCTTCAAAATGACGAAAGTGTATTAACGCTTTTAAAATATGCAAATTTTAAAAACTTAACCAAACAAACTAAAAATAAGGGACATACTCCATCCGTTCCAATTTATGTGACACAATCTATTATTTTAATTTGTTTTAAAAAAATATCACCTTTCTATAATACTTAATTTTAAACTCATATTTTTATTAATAAAATAATTTGTAGGCACCTAATACTTCAAATATATTTTATATCATAGATATTAATTGTTTTTTTTTACTTTTAATCAAACGGTTCTACATAAATTAGTACAGATAGTATTATTTTTGTGGTAGTTGACATGCGAATGTGGCTGCACTGTAAGGGAACTGCCAATCAATGATTTTTATGCTGTTGGATAATGCATTTATCGGCATCTCGTTTGATCTTAAATAAATATCACGAACCGTTTATGGGAACTCATCAACTATTAGATTCCTCACTCGCGCATAAATTAGGAAACTCCATACTCTCTGACCCATCAAAAACCCATTTCGTGTGTAATTTTCTCCATGAAGCTTATCACGAATAAATGGGATGTCCTTTTCATAGGATGGCATTCTTGTAAATTTAACCTCAACTCGGACCTGAAAATTTAAGAGCCACATCCGAGATAATTTGTCATTTCCTAGAACTGGATCTGAAAAAGTTTCGCTATCTCAACAGTTTTCACAACCAGCTACTCCGCTGTACGCCTACCTTGATTTCTCACCGTCCGATTCCCCCAAAACTAACTAGGGCTAATTAACCAGATCAAATCACAAGAGCTCAATGAGTGCCACGTGTCAAGTCATTACCGAGCTGGTGCTTCCAATGTAGCCGGCTTTATGGGTCCCACAATACCTTACCCATTGAATAGCTATTCTTCTTATCAGTGATAAGTATATTCGCTTATCTAAGAAGTATGTCTATTATCGTCAACTATATAGAAATCAAAATTTCCTGCAAATAATGTCGCGAAAGTGTTTTCATTTTCTCCCGATATATAAAGGAGAACACCCCACCCCACACAATATAAATATAATATACTTGTATATTTAGTGAGAAGGATATATACCAATTTCTGCCTCGAGCTCGTCGTTACTTTGTCAACTTTTGCATTATCTGGGTTTTCATTTTTCTCTTCTTTAAGGTGAACCCCCCTTTACTCTTCTTTGTAAACCAGTGTACGTATATATCATGATGGAATATTTACTTTTTGCTTTAATTTCTCCACTTGTATAAACATATTGACTCACTTTTCTTTTGCATCTTCGATTTCAATGGATTTAAAGCTGCTTTTGTGTCTCTGAACCCCTCGAACCCGATACCTCTATTTTTGTTTTTTGGGTGTATCTACTTTCAATAATTAGAAATGGAGATATGTTTCATGTTAGATTGAAGATCAGTTCAATGATGGGATTCTGGTTTGATTTTTTGTTTTTGGGTTAAAATGTTTGGATTTTTTTTTTTTTTACTTTTTAGCTTTTGATATTTTTTGGGGATTAGTTTAATTTTGAACAGTACGTTATGTTATTTGAGTTTGGGGGCTTGTGTCCGGTAATAATTAAATGCTTAGATATTTAAATGATTAAATAAATAAAGTTAGTGGGAGCTGACAACATATTTAATCATATGAGTTTAGTTATTTGTTTACTATTATTACCACTGGAGTTTTTATTTACAGTTAAAAGAAATTCATTTATGAATTTTGCAGATCTGCAAACACACGGTTTGTTTCATACTTTCTCTGGGTTTGAAGACGAGGTAGTTGCAATGTCATCCCTCAGCAGGGAACTTGTGTTCTTGATTTTACAGTTTCTAGATGAGGAAAAGTTCAAAGAAACAGTCCACAAGTATGTACCTTTTTCCAGTTTCAATGCTTCTAAATTTTATTAATTACTTACCGATGAGGAGGGAGCCTGGGAGCAACGGTAAAGTTGTCTCAGACCTATATGTCACAGGTTACAACCGTGTAAGCAGCCACTAATACTTGCATTAGTTTAGTATGTCTATTTATAAGAATAGATCTTCGGCCTAACTCAACCCCAAAAGCTATCTTGTATGGTGAGGATTGTCCAAGTCTATATAAGGAGTCCATGTTTTCATTCCATAGCTGAGACTCTTAACACTCCCCGCACGCCCGGACCTTGTTAATTGGAGCGTGAATAATATAATTTGGAGGCTCATTTCATTCCTGAGACTCTTAACACTCTCCGCACGCCCAGACCTTATTAACTGGAGCGTGAATAATATAATTTGAGGGCCCAACATTGGTGAACAAAGATATGAAATGAATTGACTCTGATATCATGTAAATAATGGATCTTTGACCTAACTCAACTCAAAAACTAGCTTGTATGGTGAGAATTGTCCAAGTCCATATAAGTGGTCCATGTTCACATTCCATATCCGATGTGAGATTCTTAACACAACTCTTGGGGTTCGGCCCTTCCCCGGACCCTGCTAATGTGAGATGTTTTGTGCATCAGGCTACCCTTTTAGGTTTTACTTACTGATGAGCAATTAACTTTCTACATTCTTCATGGGTGGTTTTGCAACTGCAATACATTGCTAAAAGGACATTCTTCTTGTATTTGATGTTATAGGCTTGAACAAGAATCTGGCTTTTTCTTTAACATGAAGTATTTTGAAGATGAAGTGCATAATGGTAACTGGGATGAAGTTGAAAAGTATCTCTCTGGTTTTACCAAAGTGGATGACAACCGTTATTCCATGAAAATTTTCTTTGAAATAAGGAAGCAAAAGTATCTTGAGGCATTGGACAAGTAAGATTATATCTTTTTGGAGGAGAGGAGTAGTTGCTTTCCCCGGATTTGTGTATTGATGAATTGAGTAATTTGACTTTGTGATAGGCGTGACCGGTCCAAGGGTGTTGAAATCCTTGTAAAAGATCTTAAAGTATTTGCATCTTTCAACGAGGAGCTTTTTAAGGAGATAACTCAGCTGTTGACACTAGAGAATTTCAGGTATTACCTTTGTACAAATTTGTCAATGAAGATAGAACCCTTTTCTAAACGTGTAATTAAGTTGTCTCATCAATTTGTAGGGAGAATGAACAGTTGTCCAAGTATGGAGATACTAAATCTGCACGAGCTATTATGTTGGTTGAGCTCAAGAAGCTTATTGAAGCAAATCCCTTGTTTCGTGACAAATTGCAGTTTCCCAACCTCAAAAATTCAAGATTACGAACTTTGATTAACCAAAGGTGATGTCCATGTGACACTTCAGCATTCGTTTGAAAGGCATAGTGGCCTAAATACTCTACCAGAACATATACAAAGCCAAACTTAGCTATCCTGTATTTACCTGTTCGCATCCCAACTAGAGCTATAAGTCGTTTAGGACCTTAGAAGTGCTATGCAATGTAAGCATTTCATGATATTGGTCCAAGTAATTATCTTAGAATCCATGATGAAAGTATTTGTCAACATCAATGTAACCTGCCTGTGATTATTCAAGTAAACTAGCAATACAAGGTTGTTGTAAATTGGGAACTGACAATGAATGCATGCTGCAGTTTAAATTGGCAGCACCAACTTTGTAAAAATCCTAGGCCGAATCCAGATATTAAAACTCTTTTCGTGGATCATTCTTGTGGACAACCAAATGGTGCTCGAGCTCCATCACCTGCAAACAATCCGTTGCTTGGATCAGTGCAAAAACCAGGCAGCTTCCCTCCTCTTGGTGCACATGGGGTTGGTTTTTTGTACCGCTTACTTGCTACTTATGTTTACCCTCTCAGAATTTTGCTTATTATGTTACAAACTTTATTCAGCCTTTCCAACCTGGGTCAGCACCTGTGGCAGCTCCTCTTACTGGATGGATGTCCAACTCACCCACTGTAACTCATCCAGCAGTTTCTGGTGGACCTATGGGTCTTGGTCCTTCATCTATTCCAGGTATCACTTAAGGGTATTTACATGAGATGAAAGGCTTTTTTCAAGCAAGCAACTGAGAATCATTGTAAAGACAGGTGTGCTATGGAGATATGTCAGCACTTGGTGCTATCTTTTGATTGTTACAAATCAGTCTTCACATGGCTGATGGCATTCATGAGTATGTTCAGATTACAATCGTGAATGAACAAAGGCTTAAAATGTTCAGCAATCAATCATCACCTAGTCACGATTATAGTGCTCTTGCATTAGAGCTCTAGTCTCAAGTTGGCTGTCACATGAAACAACTATTAGATTTTCTGTAGGTTATTCTTGCTCTCTTAACTGGTGATTTTTGCATTCCCTTCTGTAGCTTCTCTTAAACATCCAAGGACTCCTCCAACAAATCCTTCTATTGATTATCCATCCGCAGAATCTGATCATGCTGCCAAGAGAACTAGGTCACTGGGAATATCTGATGAGGTAGTAGACTCTCGATTTTTCAATCTTTCTGTCGCCAATATTCACATTTTCTATTGTCGCTTCACTTTCTTTTCTTATTGTTCATTATACAGGTTAATCTTCCTGTGAACGTGCTGCCTATATCATTTCCAGGGCAAGGTCATAATCAAGCTCTTAGTGTACCTGATAACTTGCCCAAGACTGTTGCAAGAACATTAAACCAGGGATCATCTCCCATGAGCATGGATTTTCACCCTTCTCAGCAGACGTTGCTTCTAGGTCTGCATCTTCTGAACGCCCTTTATTAACATACTGGGTGTTTTCTATTTGTCTGCATTTATCATGACTTTCTATGTTACAAACTAGTTGGCACGAATGTTGGAGATATTGCATTATGGGAAGTTGGTTCAAGGGAGAGACTGGTGTTGAGAAACTTCAAAGTCTGGGACTTGGGCGCATGTTCAATGCCGTTACAGGTTTGGTCTTTTTTCCTTCGATAGAAGTGACCCCCTTCAATCTTTCTCAAAAAAAGAAGTGACCCCCCTTAATTCAATGAGATTTATCTAATCCGATCAAAACAAATTTTCAACTGAACTCAGACTGCTTTGGTGAAAGATCCTGGCGTCTCAGTTAACCGTGTTATATGGAGCCCTGATGGTTCGTTATTTGGTAAGCTTTCATGAAAGGCACATTTCCCATCTTACTGTATTGTACTGTCAAAAGGAAGTTGAATGGTCTCTTACAATGACTATTTTCCTATGGAGCAGGGGTTGCCTACTCTAGGCACATTGTTCAAATATATTCCTATCATGGGAATGATGATATGCGTCAGCATTTGGAGGTATAACACGGTGCCATTATGGCTATTCCCCTGGTGATAAAATTCTGAATAATTTCACAGTTCAGACTGATAATGCTTTTGCAGATTGATGCTCATGTTGGAGGCGTAAATGATCTTGCATTCTCTCACCCTAATAAGCAGCTCTGTGTTATAACATGCGGAGACGACAAAACTATAAAGGTAGGGAAGGCATAACATATCTCTTTTGTTGCCTATGAACGACAATTTTGGGTAGGGGAATAATTGTCTGTTCTTTCCAATACTTGCTAATTTCTAGGTTTGGGATGCAACATCTGGTGCAAAGCAATATACATTTGAGGGTCATGAGGCACCTGTATACTCTGTGTGCCCTCACCATAAAGAGAACATTCAGGTAAGGATACTGTTATGATGTCTTGATGCGTGGTTTATGCACACACTAACGCAAGTGTACGTGTCGTGTCAAGTAATATAGTCTAGAAGACCGAGTTATCGTCCCCCTCAGGGATTAGTGTTCAATGCTCAAATTCTATTCTATGGTATCTATTTGGTAACCGATGATTGATAAGTTGTTTATGACTATAATTATGAAAGCTAATTAAACTACGTTGTTTTACTTCAGTAATGGTGGAAATAGGGCTTCAAAATCTCCTCAACTATCCGCTTAACTTACTTATTAATGCAATTAATTATGGTTCTTCTTCTGTTTTGAGATAGCAGGTTAGCTAAGCCGTTTTGTACTCCTGTTAAGGTAATATAAACACTTAACCCCAATATAGAACCTTTCTACCTTTCGGTTCGGTGATAAGATTGACTATAAAGGAGGATTAAGACCAATAACATATTAATACTACACAAGTATCGGGGTACTTTCGTCCACGATTTAACCTATGTTTATTCAACTATAGCATATTCACAATTTCCCCTTTCGGCTTTCGATTAGAAATCATATGGATTATGATAATTAGTGATCAATTAATTACCAAGCAATCAAGACAAATATTGAATAAATCTCAACAACAACAAGAAGAACCAAAACATGCATTAATTCATAAAGATAAGTTTCAAGTGAATTGACATGGAAAGCCTTGGATTAAGTTAGTTCCTAGCCATAGACATGACAAAAACTAAATTAATATCTAACATAAACTGTAAAGAAATAAAACAAGAAACAAGAAATTACTAAGAATAGGTCTCCAATCTTGATCTCCAAAAGTTGTGTGACTTGGCAAGAAGAGGAACTCCTAAATCTGACCTAAAGTCCTCTTTTTATAGTCTCCAAAACGTGATGACAGGTTTTCCTTCAGGCCTTGGCCCATTGTCATTCGAATTTGCCATTTTTCCCGCCTCGGCGCCGCGGCATGGCGAATCAGCCGGGCTACGAACTCTCGCAGATATTGGGCGCCGTGGCGCTCTGACCCTGCTGGCTGGAGGCGCCGCGACGCCTGCATGCGTCTCCTGCTCGCCAACTTTCGCTTTTGAGCTCTGGAACCTCTGTTTACGCCTCTTTTGCTCCTTTTCCGCCAATGAGCCACTTTAAACCAATATGACTCAAAAGAAAGAAAATCTATCCTAAGACGACACGTATTTGTACAAAAATGGACAAAAGACTAACTAAAAATGACTCAAAAGGTGTATATAAAATACACCGATCATGTCTCTTGTACAATACTAAATAGCTGTCTGTGCTCTTGCCCTTTTGTTGATAACTTCCTTCTTCAGTTTATTTTCTCTACAGCATTGGATGGAAAAATAAAAGCGTGGTTATATGATAATTTGGGATCTCGAGTAGATTATGAGGCTCCTGGTCGTTGGTGCACAACAATGGCATACAGTGCTGATGGAACTAGGTTGGTTCTTGTGTTATTGCTACTTAACATATTTTGCTAGTGTCGCTTGAGAATACTAGATTTTTCTCCAATCTCACATTCTCTCTTCTTCTCTGCCTTTTTGTTTTGGATGGGGGTGTTGGGTGGCAAACTTGCAGACTGTTTTCATGTGGAACCAGCAAAGATGGGGAGTCACACATTGTCGAGTGGAACGAAAGTGAAGGGGCTGTTAAGAGAACATATCTAGGGTTTCGGAAAAGATCGCTGGGTGTAGTACAATTTGATACAACTAAAAATCGATTTCTGGCAGCTGGTGATGATTTCTCAATCAAATTCTGGGATATGGACCATGTTCAACTCCTGACAACTATTGATGCTGATGGAGGTCTTCCAGTAAGTTTATTTTGAGGTTGTACTGAGAAAAGTGTGGTGCTACTATGTTCTAACTGCTTTTCCTTTTATATCAATAAATTATTTAAGGCAAGCCCTCGAATTCGATTCAACAAGGATGGTTCTCTATTGGCTGTTTCTGCTAATGAAAATGGGATAAAGATTTTGGCAAACAATGACGGAATTCGTTTAGTACGCACTTTTGAGAACCTGGCTTATGATGCTTCAAGGGCATCTGAAACTGCAAAGGTACTTGTTACCCCATTGATATAAATCTTGAGGTTTCAGTTTTTCTTTATACAAACATGACCAGATGTCCTTTGCTTTAATATCATGCAGCCTACAGTAAATCCAATATCTGTAGCATCAGCAAACAATTCTGTATTTGCAGATAGGGTGGCCTCTGTTGTTGGCATCAGTGGAATGGTTTGTAAATATAACTCCCAAAATGTGATTTGCAAATACATTTTTGTTAGTTGTCATCAGATCATAGGCCCATGGAAAAAATATATGTACACACACACTTTTTCCATAAATACTCGTTTCGTTTAAACGTGGAGGATACACTAAGAAGTCTTGCCTGTTTTTCATGTCAATATCACCTACTAATGTATATTTTACATCCTATTGACTTTGTAAGAACGGAGATGCAAGAAATACGGTGGATGTAAAACCCCGGATTAATGAAGAGCCTAATGACAAATCCAAGATATGGAAGCTAACTGAAATTAGTGTATCATCACAGTGCCGGTCCTTGAAACTTCCTGAGAACCTCCGAGTGACTAAGGTATAATCTCCATGTCTCTTAATTCATGAAATATCTAATTGCGTTTGTTATCTCATATTCAAGACTTGGAAACTTTTCCAATGAACATACAGATAGCAGATAATTCATGTATAGAATCTGATGCACATTAAGCCAGAGTTTGTCTTCCTTCAGGTTTAAAAGTTGGCAACTTCTATGTTTGTCACAACGTCTTTGTGTACAATCTGATATGATCAAGGCACGTGACATGAACATCCCATCATCAAATGACATTATTAGGTTTAGTTGAGTGGAAATGAACCATTATGATCCAGCGGTGTTGAGCTTCTCTTTCCATATGAAGATATTAGGTTCAGGTTTTTAGCGTTTCTATGAGTTCTCCTCCTGTTTGGGAGGGAAGGCATATTAATTTCGCGTCGTCTCCTTTCCCTATCCTGGTCACCGCATGTGATTCTAATTGAAATGAAACGGAAGTCCAAAGAGGTGACCAATCAGAATGTTGTGGGAGGCTTATAACCTCCTAAACAAGGTCTAGCACCTACACATTCTGTATTTTAGTCTCTTTTCTTTTCCCTAATAGATTGTTCAACTTATATTAAAGAAGATTGGACGTTCAAGTATCATTTTCTGCACCTTCAGATCCCCCTTCTTTATCCTTCGAGATTGTCCAAAGTATAGCAAAAGGCCTCTAAAATTTGTGTGCAATGATTTGGCTACTTTAATATTGTCCAACTTTGTATTAACAACAGTAACTAAGCTTCTGCTTGGTATTTCAAGTTTACTTCTTGAGTGATTTCTACTGAATCGTGGCCATGTTCCTTCCCCTTACCACACAATTGGAAGCTGTTGTGTCTCCGTGACTGCACAACATGGATGTGAGGACATTGCAATCAGATATCGAACTGAATTTCACGGAGAATTCTCACTGGGGAACAATACTTAGCTGGAGATTTTGTTTAGTTGTCAATATTTCTTCCCAGTTTGTTTCAACTGTATTAGTTTTGAGGGCACAATTTTCTGATTTGATTCAATGATTACTCCAGATATCAAGGTTAATATATACAAACTCTGGTAATGCCATCTTAGCATTAGCATCAAATGCTATTCACCTGCTTTGGAAGTGGCAAAGAAATGAACGCAATTCAAGTGGCAAGGTAAATGGACACCAACATTGTTACTTTTCTCCATTGTTTACAGAAGTGGTTCTGAAAATGAGTCCATCTTTATTTAGGCAACCACCAGTGTTTCACCTCAATTGTGGCAACCTTCAAGTGGCATCTTAATGACAAATGATGTGCATGAACCAAACCATGAGGAAGCTGTCTCCTGCTTTGCTTTGTCCAAGAATGACTCGTATGTGATGTCAGCATCTGGAGGAAAGATCTCCTTGTTCAATATGATGACATTCAAGGTATAACAAGATTGTCTTCTTTATTTCTACCATTTACCAAAAAATCCAGCGCTGAACATTTTTCTGGATGCAGACGATGACAACTTTCATGCCTCCACCTCCAGCAGCAACTTTTCTTGCATTCCATCCTCAAGATAATAACATTATCGCTATTGGCATGGATGATTCTACCATCCAGATATATAATGTCCGAGTGGATGAGGTATGATAAAGATAAAAAGTAGTTTTTGTTGTTATTGGCAATCATCAGAAATTCGTGTTTTTGGGCCAGTTATTGTATATCGTAATTGACTAGATGTCAATCTCTTGATGAAGGTTAAAAGCAAGCTTAAAGGCCACTCTAAAAGGATAACTGGCCTTGCCTTCTCTCATGTGCTGAATGTGCTGGTTTCTTCAGGAGCTGATTCCCAGGTTAATGACTTGACACACTTGGCTATCATGTAATTTTTGACTTCTCAGTGTTTTGTCAAACTATTTTCATGATTAATGTGGAAATTACATGTATATGATAGATTGCTTGTTCTCTCCTAACGATTTTGCATATAATGCATCATACACTCTCCATATCATTCAATACTAAGCAAAACAACTAGGCATGGGACAACAACATACCCAGTGAAATCTCACAAGTAGGGTCTGGAGAGGGTACAATGTACGCAGATCTTACCTCTACTTGGGAGGTAGAGAGGTTGTTTCCGGTAGAACCTCGACACAAGGACAAGCAATATAAAGTAGTACGAAAAGAAAATAACGGAAGCGAATAAGTCATATACTATAAAAAGCATGATAGAGCAGTCTGGAAAAAAGTATTAACTACCATAAATTAATACGATAATCGAAGTACAAGAAATAACAAATAGTAGCAGAAATAAAAGGACAAGAAGCTACAAGAGTAATACTACGACCACTAGTAAGAAAGGATTAGCGGGACAACGCTCAACTACCATCCTAATCCGTGTTCTCTATAATTTCCTATTTAAGGTCATGTCCTTAGCAAGCTGGAACTGCGCCATGTCTTGTCTAATCACCTCTCCTAAAACTTCTTCGGTCTACCTCTACCTCTCCTAAAATCGTTCATAGTCAACCTATCACACCTCTGCACTGGGGCACCGAGTCACTCCAACCTTGGCCCGAATATCTTCATTTCTAATCTTATCTCTCCTAGTATGCCCACACATCCATCGGAACATTCTCATTTCCGCAACTTTCATTTTCTGAGTGAATTATGTTTCAATATTCATACATGATTATTGCTTTAGAAGTGTTCAAGCATTTTGGGAGACACCAAAATCTAAAACATATAGCCTAAAGATGAGCCGAGATTGCGTGATTCTACTGTGTTTTTTGCACTTGACTGGGTGGACAGTTGACCGGAAGATAACTTCGATTCGCCCGGCCAGCAGGCGGGCGGCGTGCTTATCTTGTGTGACAACACGTTCTCATTGAACGTAGATATTTGTTGCTAAGCTGTTCCCCTTTCTCCTATTCTCATTTCACTATGGAATTGCCCGCAACTTCCCTACGTCCCCCTTTCTAATCTATGGTCTCAACGCCCTTACGAGGTAGTGATGAGTTTCACGCGCTCTAAGTCCGGCCTTAGCGGTTAGGAAGATCGGCCGCAGAGCGGTACCACCCACCCCCGTTTTTTGACCTCTCCCGTTGTTCGAGCTACTTCGTAACGTCGATCAATCTATCACTCAATCACAGGACAGAGTTGTCTGATCACACTCGAAATTATGTATCATCTTTTTGCTTTTAGCTCCTTTCCTTGCTACATAAAGTCAAGCGGCTTCTACGCCTCTCTTTCCTTAAAATATAGTGGCGTAACTTTTCACTGGTCGGAAAGAAGCTTGCTTATACATATTCACCGCGGCATGCTGATCCGCGATTACTAGCGATTCCAACTTCATGTTCCCAAGTTGCAGAGAACAATCCGAACTGAGGCAATCTTTCCGGATTCGCTCCGCTCGTCCCTCATTCGAGGAGGGACAAAGCAAACCTCTCCATAAATTGCAGGTTATGTCCTTTTGCATAAAGCTCCCCTCTACAGTCATATTAGTTTTTCGCACTTTTAATGTCTTTTATTGGTGACAAATGTTAAGCCTGTATCCTTTTCAAATATCATTCCATTAATCTGTCAAAGTTACATTTTGCATTTCTGACACTCTTTAAAGAGTTAACACTATTCATCAACATTATCTTCTTCTGTACAGCTGTGTGTATGGAGCACCGATGGGTGGGAAAAGCAGAGGGCTAGATCATTGCAGCTACCAGGGAGATCGACATCTCAATCAGATACCAGAGTGCAGTTTCATCAGGATCAAACTCATTTCCTGGTAGT
This sequence comes from Przewalskia tangutica, assembly GCA_029844215.1. Lineage (NCBI taxonomy): Eukaryota > Viridiplantae > Streptophyta > Magnoliopsida > Solanales > Solanaceae > Przewalskia > Przewalskia tangutica. The sequence continues at coordinate 12,017,144 of CM056734.1, forward strand.
ACATGAGGCACAGATTGCTATATATGAAACAACAAAACTGGAATGTTTAAAGCAAGTAAGTCCTCTCCCAGACTGCAGATGCTTGTTAAATTCGATTAAATCTCAACATTAATAGATAATATCTTCTTCTACAGTGGGTTCCGCGTGAAAGTGCTGCCCCAATTTCTCATGCCACATTCTCCTGTGATAGCCAGCTGATATATGCCAGTTTCTTGGATGCAACTATGTGCGTATTCACTGCAGGGCACCTCCATATGAGATGCCGTATTATTCCTTCAGCTTATCTATCACCCAGTATTAGGTATTTTCCGCTTCCTCCTAACTTATTTACTGCTTTAATTTTAAGATATTCTGCCAACACTATTGAAGACAGAATTACATGTCTTTTTCCCTAATAGTTGGACTTTCATGAGATAGAATAGAGAAATCGGGATCAGAACAATATCCAGGCCTGAAGTCTGAACTGCAACCTATCACGTAAAGGGGAAAAATATCCACAAGCTTGACCATTGGTAAAAAGATATCAACCAGTGCATGGGCTATGTTGAGACGTAACGTACATTTAACGCATGCAAGAGGACTACATAATTTATCGTCCTAGACCACCTTCTTTCTTAAAAACAATTGACGATGTGGGATAAATATTCCAAAAGGATTCATTTTGCAATCACGTATTTGTAAAATCATGTTATTACAGCGAAGTGGGGCGTCTGACTGCCAGGATTAACATTTCTAGCATCAACGGAACATCCCTCCTAATACTATGTTTCAGGTGTTTGATTTTTTGACTTCTCTGCATCAGGAGTCGATTAAGTAAATTTATGTGTCTGATATTCTTAGGAAGTAATATGAGGATACACAGTCAATTCATCAGACAGATTTCATCTCTGATACTTGAAGTAATTTTCAAAAACTTTATTTTTCTGCAGCAACTCAAATATCCACCCAGTTGTAGTTGCAGCACATCCACAAGATCCAAACCAGTTTGCATTAGGTCTGTCTAATGGTAGTGTTCATGTTTTCGAACCACTTGAATCTGAAGGCAAATGGGGGATCCCTCCGCCACTTGAAAATGGATCAGCAAATGGTATGCCAACGGCTCCATCTGTTGGAGCTTCAGGCTCCGATCAAGCACCAAGATAGCAAAGAAGCCACTGAAAGTCTCGCATGTTTTGCTGGATCTTACACGAATTTCAGCTCAGACTGACAAGTACATGTTCGTTCTAGGAGACTAACCAGAATCCTCCAAGTCAACATGAAGTGTATGCAATGCCACAAAAATTTGTGTTCTTTGCAACTGGAAGGAAGGAAAAATTTCACGGGGGCTAGGAGTCTTAGGACTAGCTGCAGCTGACTTGGTTTTTATATCAACGTTGTGGCTTTCATATGTGGTAATCTATTAGCTATGGGACATAATTTAGCTCAGTACTTTCCAACGTGTAAATGTCCAACTCATGAGGTAAGATGTAATGTAAAATGAATACTTTACTCTTTGTAATCTTTAGTGTAGTGAGGAATTCTCTCCCATCAGCTTTCTAATTCGAGTGTTTCTTGAATTGGATTTTGGTATGTCTCACCAAATTATGGGTGAGAAAGTCCATTTGATCTGTGACTCTTCTCAACCTCAACTTATTGCCCAGTCAATTGTTTCTTTGATATCCGGTGACCCATAAGATAGCCGAAATAAAAGTGCGCTGTTACGCAATAGAAAAAAGAAAAAGCGAAGTGAATCATTTTCGTAGAAACATTGTCCATCGAGAAATATCGACCTAACATGCACACAACATGAATCTCATAGAAACGCACATATCCAGATGAATGTGCCCCCATATAAAGTTGTATTGAATTATATGTCAAAGTAAAGTAGCCCACATTGATAATAGCGTGAGTGTGTATCATACGAGATTTTCCAACCATACCAACATGCAAACTACTAGTATAATGCACTATGCGCCATATACAGCATTTATTCAGAATAGAACACCCAAAATGATCACACGACCAATAGTAAGGCCTTGAACCCACAACTGAGTGCTGAACTAAGAATGAAGCACAATAATACGTCCATAGAATATCCATCCAATCAAAGTTCCTTGGTAAATGTTCATGAGCAACAGAAATGGTACAAAAGCTTACTAAAGCCGAAATCTGACTAGAAATGGTACATTTCATGAAATTTTCATCAACTTGCCAAGGAAATAATCATTCATTTCCATATCTGACCCTTAGTCAAACATGAAAGCTTACTAAAGCCGAAATCTGACCATAACCACCAAAGTACCATGATGGCGCAACACCAATTCAAAATTCAGAAGTGGTTGCTGTTTCTTAATGGCTTGAAAACAAATATGTACAAAACCTATTACCCTCCACCCAGTGCCAAGGAAGCTTATCTACATTCCAATCATACTGAAGTGCCCAGTATGACAGAAGGCTTCATCTATGGCACGATGAAAAGACCGACCAAGATACACTGAAGAATGACATATAGCCAAATCTTCAACAGACAAATTATTTACAATTCAACAAATATCATATTTTATTGTTGATCTATGTATAGCAGTTTCACAGCACTGACTAGGTGATCAAAACAAGTATCCTTGCACCATCTATTCGGGCCTGTAGTTCACCAGATTTGGGAGCTCAGTCGACTGGAGTTTCCTGATGTCATTTGCAGTTACCTTGCAGGATTCTAAGGTAAGTGACTTCAAGTTCTTGAGTTGCTTCAGATGTTGCAACCCTGCACTTGTTATGCGAGAATTTGAAACATTCAGAGACACCAGCTGTGTCAACCCTGCATTTTAGTGCAGACAAAAGTCGATTCCATCAGAAATTCAGAAATCAAAATGTTTAGACAGCAACTACTATCCACTATGTGGAAGGGGGGAAAGTGCATGGTTTTGACTAATTCTTAAAAGAACCACGAGATTGGTGCATCGATAGCTATAGCTGCCAGGGATAAACAAAGGGAGGAAGAACTAAAGAGAAACCCTGGCATAATGGCTAAGCCAGCCACTTTGGATAGAAGCAGCTGAGGATGAGATTAGAGATAATGTTATATGGCCTTTGACCACACGTGTAAAATCAAGGAGAACAAATAAGCCAATGGAATGGGGAAAAAACACAAACAGAGATGAAACAATACCAGAAATCGCTTCCAAGCTCTTATCTGTCAGGTGACTGTTTTGAGAAAGATTTAGCAGTTTCAGGGACGTTAGGTCCTTGATGTTCTTTGCACCAGCATCAGTTAAACCTCCACCACAAATTTCCAGAGATTGCAGATTCTTAAAATCTATCATCAGACAAAATTGACCAGAATAATAATAGTCAGAATTGAAAAGCTTAGGAGCGGTGATTTATGCACATTTTGAATTCCTAGATATAAACCTATAAACTGTGATTTTATGATTCATAAAGGGAAAAAAGGGGCAGGAGGTTGAACATCGAGAAAATAGTAGCACAGCTGCATTGACACCGGCATATCAGGATAAAAGTTTGTTTCACATGAATAACAAGTCACCATTAGCCACAAGCAACGTGACTATTTTATATTTCCAGCCATATGAGTATAGGACTATAATTAAAGCCCAAACACTTGAGGGAATAAATAGAATAGAGGGGAGAGGGGCTGGAGAGGCAATGGTAGCACCAAAAGTTGCACAAGACAGATTGAAAAGGGAGACACCAGATGCTGTATAAAAGAGACCGATAAGACGTACGTCGAAGATAGCTTGTTCCAGAATCAGTGATCCTAGCTCCAAAGAGGTCCAAGTGAGTTAGCCCAGTCAAGCCTACATTTTGTAGGAACAATACCACACATATCAATTCCAGTATCTAAATTAAACATTTCTAATCACAAGTGATAATCCAGTAACAGGCCTCACATAGTTGCTGCTTTATTTATGAAATATGTAAGCATTCGCTTGAAATTATTATTATGCTAGAGATGCAACATATTTCAACAAATTTTCAGGAAAAAATAAGAATATTTCAAGCTCAAGTAGTAAAAATCAATAGCAAAATAAAAGATAAAAGATGTACACATCAACAACTAGGGCACCAGGACCAATATCCAAGGAGATGGATTCCAATAAAAAAAGAATATCCAAGCGGATTCAATTCAAAAACAAAATCCAAGGAGAGGGATTCATTCAAGTAATATCGAGGAGGCCATTCACAAGGAGTCAAGCAAAGAAATCCTATAACTCGCATTTGAGGTTTAAGAAGAGGGATGTCTTTGTCGACATCAAGAATGGAGCTTAACAGGATTACAACCTCCTTAATCGAATTTGAAAATATGGAGATGACACAACATTTCATCCGGAGAAGTGGAGATGACTAGGACCACCAAAAGATCAGTTTAGAGACTCTAAGATGTCCAGGACATCGACCTGTAGTCAAAGAGGTACCTACCGGCTCAATGACCTGGTAGATGTAGAATGACCAGAGGCCTCGACTCGGTCCTGATAGACTGACAAGGCGGTATTACTTTTGTGTTGGATTTCCTCATGTTCTTTGAGAGAGGTTTATGGGTTGGCAAAACCTAATAGCCGATAAATATTTAGTTTTAACATAAGTTGGGAGATATTTTAATCTTAAACTAGCGAGGGAAGGTAGATACCTATGCTCTTCAGTGACCCAAAAAGTTTTCAAGTGAGTGAGTTGCTTGTAGTGTTGTCATCTGGTATCAGGATTTTTGCTTGGGTTTGTTTCTACAAATCCCAGATCCTTAGTTCACTTATCCACAAACTCCAAAGATATCAAATAAAAAGAAGAGAACAGAAATCTGAAATTTCTTCTGGTTACACCTGCTGGCCAAGTTGAAATTTTGGAGAGTTTTGGGAGCTCGTGCATTATTGGGCATCATTTAGATGGGGTCAGGTGATCCTCCCACCCCTGCTTCTGGCTTTTGATCAGCTACTCTATCCGCATTTGCCGATGGATGTGAACGGGAAGAGAGCTCTCACCTTAATGGGAGGATTGGCAGGACGAAGATCTGGAACGAGTGCAGCTATCGAGTGCATTTGCATGCATCATTAGATAATGTTCAAATTTGATTAGGATGTTGTGATGCTTGTTTCATTTGAAAAAAGTAGAGAATATTCGCCACTCTTTTCCAAATTTCACAGCCAATTCTGGGCAAAAATTCAGCACTGCTTTTGAGTGCCAAAATTTGGGTCTCGAGTTTTACTTTGAGCAGATTTTTGCTTCAACTTGTTGATTTTTAGACCTCTGATTCATGAGGAAAATAAAAGTGACACCAAAGATACCATTATGGGAAGATTCTTACTTGTAAGTGCTGCAAGCCCAGTATCGGTTATTTGGCGTGTGTCCAAATTGAGTGACCTCAAAGAGGATAGCTCACAAAGCTTCCTTAGACCACTGTCAGTGACAACAGTGAAGGACAGATTTAAGCTCTCTAGGTTCCTTAACCCTGCACGGCAAAAGAGCAAACAAATTGCATTAGTACAAACTGCAAAGTAGAGTCCATTTATCTAATTATGGCATAGGTTTCGTCAAAAAATTATTCCCCAAAGAGAAAGTAGTTCCATCATCAATGGTTTTCCGTAAGCTAGCATTGATTCACATCTTCCATGGCGATAACATTCAAAAAGTGGATCTAGATGGGCCAAAAGGAAAAAAAACAATTCAGAAATCCTTAGTCATAACATTCAAATTTCAATAGCACTTGTCAGTTTGTCTCACTCTCAATCTGCTTCATGCAGCTGCAATGCAGCTTCAACACCAGAAATCATGGAACATTCAGGTTATGTTTCCAAGAAAATTTACCTGGATTTGGTTTCCAAGGAATTATCTTGAATTATTGTACACATCTTTTAGGCTTGGAGCAAGACTAAAGTTGGGGCAGCCATAAACCGATTTATTAACTCTTGACGATGGCCAACTAATTATTTAGTATCTCCCGTTTTTTACCTAACAACATTTAATGAGTTTCTGTTCACCCACAAAGCAAAGTAGAAAAGAAAACTAAACATTATCATCTCTTCACAATGGGACGAACCCAGTCCAGCCCTGTTCTTGAATTTCTGAAAGCTTCAACAGAATGAAGAAGAACCAGAATACAGTTCACATTTTATGCTGCAAGCACAAGGCAAAAGAGAAACCTAAGAGATGACGGATCCCATTATTTCCAACTTCAGTGTCAGACAACTCCAAACTCTTCAGGCGATGCAGACCTGAAACAGAGAATAGCAAAACAGAGGGAAATTAGCAAATAAGACAAACGGGAATTAGAAAGGTTGTCAGAACAAAGTTATGAAGAAGTTTATGTATGAAACTTGACCCGGAGAATTGGTCAAGACTCTAGACATCTATTTAAAAAAAGGCATAAAAAAAAAAGGCATAAGATAGTTTCAGATAAGCATCACAGGAATAAAATTGTCAGGACTAGATGGATTAAAAAAAATCTCCAGTGCTAGCAATCACAGCTAACATTCAGTTTCTCTTTTTAATTGAGAATACATTAAAACAAAAGCTAATATAAATTAATTTGCGAAAGCTGTCTATAAATCGACTGCTGAGGGACTAATAAAGTCTTAAGTAGTTTGGAAATGAGGCACGGTTGATTGATACTGATAGTGCACTGACCTGACAAACTAATCAACCCTTCATCTCTAATCCTACATGAGTCCAGGTTTAAGCTCTCCAAGTATGATAAACCTGCTCAAAGCAAGACAAAAGCTTATATAAATTTATAAGACCAGAACTATATGCTTTTGTTACCTTTTTGACCGGTAAAATTTGAGTTAAAGCCCCATGCTGATCAAGTTCAGTAACAAGGACACCATTAGATTTCAAATTTGGTTTGTTACTCAAGCCCATAAGATAATAATCTGCATGACTGCATAAGAGATGCCAGTAAGGATGGCAAGGGAGGGGGGGGGGGGGCAGAGTACAAATACAACCACTATTACCCCATTAGTTGCTCTGCATAAGTCACAGATGGCCTCTTTAACCTGCCTAATAAGGGAACTAGCAATCCCCTTTCTCTTCTTTTCTCCTTTATTTTTTGGGGTCATGGAAGATGGGGGATACCATTATATCCCTACCAGTTTTCCTAACCCAACCTACAATTCAACCCCCAATCATACCTCCTCAGTAGGAACTAAGATTTAATCCATGTAGCAGAAGGCATACAAATTTATCAAATGACATCCACAATCTCTAATAACCTTGTATACATATTCAAAATCCCTACACAACAACTCAGTAAAGTTATCATCCATTAAGCCAACCGTAACCAACTACTATTTATACTAAAGCTATGAAACTAGAATTAAAGTTCTGAAGAGAAGAACACTGGATGTATTCTCAAAAGAAAAAAAGAACATCGAATGTTATTCCATCAAGTGGCATTAAGCCTGCATAAAGCTACAGCAGAACCAGGAGGAGCAGGAAATGTCCCAACCAAGTGAAAGAAGCATACAAAAACAAGATCACCTTTCAGGTGCACAAGAATGGCATCTGTGATCTCATTGAATCCCAAATTCAGCACTTTCAAACTTTGCAAACCTACAGAAAATGACAAATGATGTACAAGAGTTAACTTCAACTTTTGAATATTATGATCAGAATAAAATCAGTGACTCATGAATCTGAAATGATATGACAAGTTACGAAATAAGAGCTGATAGATATATAATAAAAAAATAAACTCACTTGAGAACTTCTCACACCCATCATCAGTCAAACAACATCTGCTCAGGTTTAAATATAGCAGAGCATGAAGAGCTGCAAAAACAGCAAAAATAGACTTCAAAAAAACGTACTAAAAATGGAAAAAACAAGCATTTTCCACAATAGAGGATTCCTCAAATTTGGAAAAACCTCCTCGTTACTGTGATTTAACATCGATAGGACTTGTAAATAGGTTTAGTAATTGGAGTTGCCAGGTAGCTAACTGACACCCTAGTATGCTATATATTCCCAATACAATTTAATCTCGTTGAGACAATACCAGAAAGAGACTCCAGGCACGCCGCAGTAACAGGGCAACCCTCCATATTCAACAGAGTAAGCTTTTCCAGAGCTGACCAAGAACAAAAGAAACAACAAAAGCTTCATTACAAGAACCTATATGTACTTGCAATGAATAAGGTTGAACAACAATTTTAAGTTCAGAATACCACATGAATAACAGGGAAAATGGAATGAGATACATGATCTGCCTGGCTTCATTCAATTAGTCATCTAGCAAATGGAATCCTTAAGTAGACTGGGAAAAATAAACATGAACTATTGTATGTTCATCATGCTACAGCATCAGAGTACGGGAAAAGTCCTGTGACTTCAAACATATTTCTGGATGACTGGGCTGGTTAAAAAAATGAACTTCCATCTCCAACAATGCTGCACAGGTTTAAGCTTGATATACGGTACAGATATGCACAGCTCTATATTTCTAAAATTATTTCTCTGTGATCACACTTCACCGCTAATCTAAGGCAGCAATAAACCTTTGACTGGTCGAGAGTTGAGACCTTGCACTAAGATAAAATGCAGGGTTACCTAACACTTGAAGACACAAAAAATAAACCTTGTTTTTCCAGGAGCAAAGAAGGAAGAAGATAAAATTGGGTATTTTGTACGAGGATACCATCTTCCCAAGTAGCAAGTAGTTACAAGGATTTCATTCAAGTATCATCATCGACAAGGGAATATATATAACTTTCTCAGGTACCAAAGTCCTTGCTGGTTTAGATTAGGTGGTACTATTGACTAAATATAAAGCATAACGATATTAAACTAAGACTATTGACAAAAAAAGATTAAACACTTAATGAAGTCTAAACATTAGGTAGTTCAACCGCCAAGAGCCAACTCCCAAACCTCACATTGAGAATACTTAAATTCAAATCTAACTGGGCCGATAATCAGGTGGCCTGGTATGCCCAGAACAGCTAGGTTGAGAAAAAAGGACATCCCTTTGTCATCTCAATCTAGTAAGGGCATGGATATTAGGCGAGAACCAACATTATTCAAGATGGTAGAATATGTACCTTTCAGAAAAGTAACACCATAATCTGTGACCTTACTGGATGAAATTTGCAATCCTTTCAAGTTTGTCAGGCCTGAAATATGAACACCAAACAACTTTTTAACATAAAACTATGAACAAGAAACAATTCAGCACAAATATTTCCGAGTGAAAAGATCATTGACACTCTCTCTCATTGAAAAGTCAACTTGTGCATGATGAGTTATATTAAGTAATTAGTTAATTGTCACCATCACAAAGAAATAAAATTAAAGAACAGCATTCAGCATGTGCACGATACTCCCCATAAACAAATCATAACAGTTGAGGTGAAATATCAAAATCACTACGCGACTATCACTTATAAAGGTTGAGAAAGAATATCATTGACATTTATATGTAAATCTACGGCAGGGAAACTAAGAAACTCATATTTTTTTTAAAAAAAAAAAAGATACAAACTTCCCCATATAATTATACTGCAATTTCCTAAATCCTTCCTGGCCCTGTCTTAACATAAATAGAAGCACCTATCCAAAAAAAACTCGCATACTTAAAGACCTGTTTTTTTTCATTTTGACAAAGCATATGCATTGATAGAGGCTGTCCACAGCATCAATAGCCTTCAAAGAATAAACAACTGATTGTGATTGACAATGGAAAAGGAGGTTCAGACTTTCAGTTCGTTAACTAAATCTTCCAAATCCAAATAACCATCAATCTTTCAGTAATAGCAGCCCACATCTTAAGCCATAATGTCTGCCTTCTTTTTGTCGAATTCTTTCCCCAATTTAACTGCCTTCTTATTCAATATACAGCTATGAGGCTATCTGAATAGCAGAACAAGGCAGACATACCCGCAAGAGGCTTCATATCCGAATCTGTGATGCAGTTGCAGCAATTGATGTTAAGAAATTCAAGCTTGGTTAGGCCTGCCGCAAATAACAATCCTTGGATCAAGTTCAGTATATTTCTTCACAGAAACCTAGGGGGGGGGGGGGGGGAATCATGGTTCTGCTAGAATTAAATATAGTAAGCATGCATAGAAGACTCGGTGCAATTAGTAGAGAATCATACTCTTGTATAGGTTCCCTACTTTCTGGCATACTTCTTGCACTGATGGGTGCACATCAAGGGGTTTAATTCGGTTATATTTGTACTATTATTAATCATATATAGGTAATTTCAGCGACATTATAATTTGAAAAATGACTTTTGTGTTTTGTGACGTATAGGCAAGTTGTAAACATAAATGTTAGAAGAAAAGGGTGAAAAGCCCAAGAAAATGCAAAATATATTAAGAGAGTATTTGATTTTTAAAGAAGATATTTTGAAATCGAGTAATGATAAGTAATGAAGATTCAAGCAAGAGATGTTGGGAATTAGATTTTAGAGCAACAATTTCTATCAAGAATCACGTGACTCAACTTCAACCGAGCACAACTCTCAATCTATAAGGAACTTGATCATACTTCTTAAAGAGTATATCATCCTGAGCAATCTCTTGAGATTTCCATAAGAAAACATGTAGAAAGCTAACATCAATTTTATATTACCATCATCATGTCAGTTATTCTGCAGTTCACCACAATCTTACAGCCAATACCAATCACATCATATATAAAGAGCAAAAAGATTTTTGTTTCAAATTAGATTTGATGTTTTATTAATCTATAAATGGAGGACACCCCTATACAAGATATATACAACTGGTTACAGATTACAACAACAACAAAAGAAATGAAACTTTAACTGTCATTCGAGAAGTTTAGCTATTCGTAGTGTTGGAAGCAAGAATTTCAACAATCAAATTAAGACCACAGAGTTCTCATGGAAAGTATAATTGCAAAAGAACTTTGAATTTTCAAGCTTGAAACTGCGGAAGGTGTTGTACTATAGACAGTTAAGCACCATTCGGGAGAAGAACAAACCTTTAACATGAACCATTCCCCCATGAATTTTTGGGTGCCTCTCCAAATCTAACTTCACCAAGTTAATTAACCCAGACAGCGCACTCATCCCTTGACCAGTAAGTGTATTATTCCTCCTAAAACTCAGCGTTGTCAAGTTTGATAGACCTGAAATCATTGTGTAATTAGCAGGTACTCCACAAATACAACAGGGAAAGGAGTATTAAGGTGTGACAGCGTAAACTCATAGTATCCCAACAGATTTGCATAGATAGCATTTGTATTTGTAACACAGCACAAGTGAATATAAAATCAAGTGAATAAAGGAAACTTCTCTTTATCTATAAAATAATATGTAAGACAACTACATGTAACTTTGAAATCGAACAAATACATCTTTTAGATTATGCAGCTCAAAAAGTACTCAGTGTGACTATGGAAAAACTTGAGGTAATCAATCTTCTCCTGCAAAGTTTATCAACAACTATATCCACTAGGAAATATGACAGCCCAGTTTCATCCAGCAGTTCAAGGACTAAGCCCTCCATCTTTAACTTTTTGCCTTATAAGTTTTGTTCTCTTCGTCTTCCGTCCTCTCCCTATCACTGGTAAAGGAGTAGTGCTATGAATGAGCTTTCTACGACTAAACTACATTCCTCCTGTAAGACAGCACATCAGAGGAGAAAGAATATTTACCACTTATATTTTCCACCCCGCGGTCGGTAATCTGGTCACAATAATTAAGATTTAGTGCTTGCAAATTAATACAATCTTTGAGATTAGTCAGTCCAGGATCTGTGACATCAGACCCCGACAGATCTAGGGAAAGTAGAGATGAACCCTGTGAAGAGATGACATCCATCCAACGGTCGTTCAGACCAGGATATTCTCCTATATTCAAATCCTGTAATGCGGAAATCACTTCATCAAGAGTTTGTCTGACCTCAAAGTCACATAAAAGAATCAGCTGCCACAATACCCCTTATCTAGGTGTTCTACTCTATTTTAGACAAAATAAGCGTGAAGATACCTGAAGAGCACAATCTCTAAAGGCTTCAAGAGACACATCTGTAAGACGCTGCAAGCAAACCAATTCATCAAAGATCTGCTGACTTATATCCCTAGGCAATGCAGAGAAGGTACTGTATTTATCGATGTCCTGCAACAGAAGTACAGGAGAAATCAGTTTGCAAAATAGAGGCCAGTTTCACCTGATAAATCATTTTAATGGGAAGACATACTTCACAGATTCTGTGAATACACAATTCCATGAGAGATGGACATTTTCCTTTTCCCTGTTTAGCATCTGCTCCTCGAGAAAATGAAGTTCCCAGCCATTTTGGACTTGCACTTTTGGAATATCGTCCAGAAAATCCTCTATGTAGGCTATCCTCACTGACCTGCTGGTCACGCTTCCTAGAACATGCTCCTCCCATTTGATACGGTGTTGAACTTTCTTTATGTCAGCAGAACTGCAGATTATAGCTGAAGCGGCAATCCATGGGGTGTACTAAATTTCGGGTTGCCCTCTATCACGATACAACAACAACGAAATCCTTAGACTGACTTCCAGAGACCTTTCTAATTATGCAAGTGAATTAAATACAAGCTTAAAACTAGAAATGATGTGACACGTGATTTTGGATCGATAAGGCAATAAGCAGACATATCAGCACCTGCGGGATGATGACAAAATCATGCACATCTTAAGGGGAAATGGCCACACCAACAGAAAATACTTGACATAATTAAAGCATCCATACGTAAAGGAAAAATGACTACACCTGCATGAGACTGTATAATTTTGACGGACACTGGAGAACATGTCTAAAAATGAAGAAGAAAAAACTCTGAAAGACTTGTTCAAGTGACTGCACGATGCAGACTATTTACCAAAACAAAGGGACACATTCTTCCTGTTTTATCTTTTACTGATATGCTGCAGTGGAATTTTATTTCTCACGCTAGAAGTACCTAAAAAGGCAAATAACTTTCAAGAAATTTCAAGCATTTTGCCAAAGATGATTCCTTGTGAAGTAATACTGTAGATGATGGCCCAATAATAGATGAGGAACGCAAAAGCTAAAAACATAGAAATACACCAAAAAGTGAGGATCAGAAACAAGAAAGAGAGACATAACAAAGTCGCACATACTAGAGCTGCTCGCTCACAGAACACAAATACAGACGTTTAGACATTAAGAGAGTACTCAGACCATAGAACATAACTGCAAAGTACACTTTTAAGTCCATAGTTTTGATATACCACATAAAAGCAACCAGCTGCTTGTTTGGAAACACGTGATGACGTGAAGCAGGAAGGCTCTTAAAATGAAAAGAGTGGCCATATCCCAACACCACAAACGAATGAATCCAAACTAAAAAAACTGCCAATACATATTAAAAAGAAGATAATGGTACAAACCACTGCATTAAATACAGTTCATGAAATACTTCTAAATTACGGATTGAGGTAATTTTATAAAATTTTCAATGCAATTTCAACCAATCAAAACCACACACATATAAAAGCATGTAGATATAATGTATTGCTGTGCAATCAGGTATTATACCAAGGACACTGAATTTCCGTTTTCTATTAAATATATATTGTTCGAAGGGGAGCCTCGGAGTAACTGGTAAAGTTGTTGTCATGTGACCAGGAAACAACCTCTCGCAGAAATGCAAGGTAAGACTGCGTACAATAGACCCTTGTGGTCCGGCCCTCCCCCGGACTTCGCGCATAGCGGGAGCTTAGTGCGCCGGGCTGCCATTTATTAAATATATATTGTTCCACACTATACTCAGATAAATGTCAAGAAAATAAGTCATATATATTTACATGAAACAACAGTTCAAATAGTTATATGAGAGCATAAGGAAAATCAAAGTATCATACGAATTTCACAAAGCTGCTAAGAATTAAAAGATGTAAGCAAGTCGCAAACTTTTTCAATCACCCAACAACATAAAAGATATTTAGGTGTGGATTGAACTCTGGAAAATACTTCACACAAGGCAGCAATACTTTTCAGGTCCAATAAAGCTTCCAGTTCATTGTGAGAGAGAGAACACTATTGTTGTCTCTTTTCTTTTCCTTTTTCCTACCTTCTAATTAGTACATAGTGGTAATACCTCACAACTGGAATATTAGTCAGAAATAACCATAAAAATGGACCAAATCTAGTTAATTAATAAAGGTACAGTTGTGTATGTACCTGAAAATACACAGAAGAAGAAGAAGATGATTATGAAGAATTAGTAACAAGTTGTTAGTTTCTTATAACAACAAAAAATTAGTACAGTTTTTTGCCTTTTTATTAGAAATTCAATCTAAAAGTAACAGAGAAATAATAAAATTACTCTGGAAGAATCAATTTGCAATAATAGGAAGAAAAAGAAAAGATCATACAATGAATTATACTTCTTGAAAATTACACCTTCAAGTGACGATCAGTGTCAACTGTCAAGTAGAAGAAGCACGCGTGAGGAAATTAGATAAGAGAGGAGCGCTTGCTTTATCCATTGGAGTTCAGTTTGGGTCCCACAGATTGGAAGATACTGTACGCAATGTTTTCAAACACTAGAACTCCACAACATATAGCATTATCGGTCCTCAATATTATTATTAGTAAATGACGAGATGTTATTCAATACCCCGTGAACTGCACATCGTTTCTTAATCCGGGGGCCGTATGCCTTTCATAATCATGTTTTATAAGAAATCAATTTGTTAAACAATCATCCACAAATTTAACTTATATATATTGATATCATAAAGAATCTTTTAATTGTTAAATTACTTTTGCATGTTGTATATTTTTAGATGGTAATAATATTTATTATAAAGAATATAAATTTCACTTATCATGAAAAGTTATGTGTAGATTGTTACACTCATTAAATTTTGTGTTTTGTCGTGTCGTGAATGTATAGCGATGTCTCAGAAAGAGTAACGATCTTACGAAAGGATAATAAAGGTTTATAATTGGTTTATGAAAGTTATAAAGTGTATGAAAACTAAACGGGTCAAAGAAAATATGTTTTGACGAAATCGGAAAATTGGGGTTGGCGGATTGTCAAAGTGCCAAGGTGAACCGTCAATCCAACCGTCAAGTTGCGGTGGTGGAAATTTCAGTTGGGTTTATAAGCGGGTTACGCGAATTGAAACTCATTTTTCATCAACACCATACCCTAAACACCTTCTAAATCCTCTCTAAGGATTCCATAACACCCAAGATCAATCCAAAGGCAAATCACGCATGGTTAACGTGATAATCCCTAGGGTAATCGTAGAAATCATCTTCCCCGGAGTGAAGCGATTTTGGAAACCCTTGATATTGGGGTAACTTGCTGTTTTGAGAGGATTTTGATATATCGAGGTAAGATTTATCTTCCTCTGTTTATGTTTGTGATTAATTGATGATTTGGAGAAAGTTATGAAATGATTTTCATAATCAAATCTTTGTAAACTTATGAAATCTTTGTTGTATGAGTTGTTGGGCTGTTTTACTCTATATATGAGTCGAATTGGATAATTGAATGGATTGTGTACGTTATGGATTGAGGAGAAATACGGGTTGAAGGATTGTGAGATAGAATCACATAAGATTTTTTGTGTAAGAAAAGCCTAAGGAATCTTATATGCTAAAATTGTCGAAAAACACTTATATGAGTTTCTATGGAAATGATATTTTTTATTGAACCGTGGGATTGAATTGCATAAGCATCCCTTGTAAAAAAATCTAAGAACTTGAGGTGTGCAAGGTTGTCAACAAGACACCTCAACGAAGCTTTTCTATGGAATTTAGATTCGATATTGATACTGATTCCTTGTATTATATAGATGACCATTCGTAAGAGGAGTAGGAACTTGTAAAATGATTGTAGCGGCAAACACCAGATATGTGAAGGTTATCTTTTATTTGTTCTTGGCATGATTACGTTAACAAGCTAGTTCATATTTCGACGCACAATATGTGGTAGCCATAAGAATCATAATTGAGTTATCACGACCCTATCATAGTAGTCCTTCATTATCGAGGATGAGTTACAGTTAGACATGTTTAGCCAAGTACCTAAAAACGATAGAAAACATGACTAGGAACTATAGAGAAATAAAATTGCCTTCGGGGTCATGATGTTACCTGCGGGGCTATGATGATTGCCTTCGGGGCTACAACAGGTTGCCTTCGGGGCTATTAGCCATACAATCTGCCTACGGGGCTACACATATTGCCTTCAGAGCTAAACATATGTGTGCTTGCATTCGGGGCTATGCATTCACATCTAAGTGCCTTATATGAAGCTAAGTAACAAATATTAGTTTACGTAGTTAGTAGACAACATATACAAGTAAGTGTAACCATAACTTCCTTTAGTAGCTCTTCAATTTATATTCAGATTGCTTTATATTTCAGTTCAATTTAAGTCACCTTACATACTCGGTACATTATTTCGTACTGATGTACCTTTGTCTAGGGATATTGCGTTCATGCTCACAGGTTCAGACAAGTTGCAGGAGTGATCACACTCGTAAGACCCACCGAGTAGTGGTAAGCTCCAGATTATCCGGAGTTACCAAATCCAATTTTTGGTATGTTTATAGATCATGGGTAGGCGGGGGCCATGTCCCGGTCATGATACAGTTATGACTCGTTAGAAGTTTGTATACGTGTTTGTACATAGTAGTGTCAGTATGGTGGCCTAGTCGACCCTTGTATATAGTTTGTTTTGAATTTTGCTTCGTGCAAGGACTAGCCCCACCCCTGCCCCATGCACCACATGTAAACTCGTGCCCACTATGGAATTTTCAAATCAAAGGTCCACTTCAGTCTATATACCCAAATCATATCTTTAATTCCTAAAAACCCAAAATTAGCTAAACAAGACCCAATTGGAACACGACCATGTGTGATAAATTTAATACTTTAACATACTTGGAATTTGGTTCCTAGACCGGAAGGGGGGAATGTGATCTGATTCATGTGACTTTTTCATCGCAAATTCAGAGCCAGTGGTGACCTAGAGAGAATAAGGCTAGATTTGTGGCTAATGACACTAATCAATAGGAGGGTATTGATTGTGGTAAGATATTCAGTCTGGTTGTTAAATCGGCTATCGTTTGCACAATTCTCAGTATTGTTACGGGTAAGCATTGGCCCATTCATCAGTTTAATGTGAAAAATGCATTTTTACATGAGGATTTAAAAGAAAATGTTTACATGCACCAACCACATAGTTTTGTCCACTCAACAACCCCTCAGTATGTATGTCGTCTTCGTAAGTCACTTTATGGTTTGAAACATGCCCTTAGAGCATGGTATGATCGGTTTGCACAATATCTTATGCGGATTAGGTTTGTATGTAGCAAATGTGATAATTCTCTCTTCATTTTTCATCGACGTAACAACATTACTTATTTATTGTTATATGTGGATGACATTGTGCTTACTGTTTTCATCTAATTTGTTGAAAAATAAGATAATTTCATTTCTTAAAATCGAATTTGCCATGATCGACTTGGATAAGCTGGGTTATTTTTTTGGGATATTAGTGATTAGATCTGCAAATTCTATGTTTCTATGTAAGCGTAAGAATGCAGAGGAAATAGTACACGGGGCTAAAATGACAAACTGCACGATTATGTCCACTCCCGTTGATACTGTAAAATCCG
Source organism: Przewalskia tangutica (assembly GCA_029844215.1). NCBI lineage: Eukaryota > Viridiplantae > Streptophyta > Magnoliopsida > Solanales > Solanaceae > Przewalskia > Przewalskia tangutica. The sequence continues at coordinate 12,034,728 of CM056734.1, forward strand.
GAAAAAAATAATAATAATATATAGTTGTGGTTGAGTTAATAAAAATATATATATATACAAAAAAACAAAGAATAAATTGTATGGGATAGAGTTAGTGTTAAAGTTGGATAAATAGATAGATGAAATGAAAATAAGAAAACAAAAAAAAAAAAAAAAAATTTTTTGCAGCATGCACGTAAGTGTGCCCTTCCCTTCCCCCCCTTTTCATTTCCCCTCCAACTCTTGTCATTTCACCTCCCATAGGTTATAGAAAACTCCTCAATTTATACATTGTATTTACACACAAACAAAGTACATAACATAAAGGTTAGAAAATCAGAAAAAAACAAGTGAACAAGAAGGAAAAAAATCAAGAAAATATCAAGGGAGGAAGGAGAACAAGAAAATTAGGGAACACTAAGGAGCAAGGGTGGTTGTAGCAACCGAACCACAATCTTTTTCACACTTACAAGGTGAGTTTTCTCACTCAGAAATTCTTGGTAACATCCTTTATTTTTAGTTCAATACATGTTAGAATAAGAATTGAGTGTTGAAAAGAAATATTGAACTTTTGATTGTTTAGACAACTAGTTGCGTCATGAACTTTACGAACTGTTCTCACTGAGTTATAATTGTTAGAATTTGATGAAATTCGGAGGAATTGTACACCTCTCTAATATGATCATATAGAACCAAAAATGAGGTAAAATGGACGTACGGTTTGAAAGTTATCATAGTTCAAAGTTCCTGCCTTAGATTTGGTCGAAATTCGGAAAGGCATAATTACGGACTGTTTTTATTGAGTTTTACTTATTAGAATTATATGAAAATTTACATGGTTGTAAATCTCTCTGTTACGGACAGATATATATAAAGATTTATTAAAACGGACTTACGAGTTGAGAGTTATTGTAGTTTGAAGTTGCTGCCTCGGATTCGTCGGAATCCAGAAGGGCAGGACGTTGAAACGTAAAACTGTACTAATCTGTGGAGAATATGAAAATTGTTGCTAAATGAAAGTTCTAGATCTCTTTGTTGTGGACATTTTGAGACCTTACGGGGGTCTATCCGACTTACGGATTGAGAGTTATCGCTGTTTAAAGTTTCTGCCTCGGATCTATCGAGATCCAGAAGGGCAGCGAATAAAAGTGTAAAACTGTACCAAATGGTACAGAATATGAAAGGATGGTTCACATGGAGACGTGTAGCTCTCTGTTCTCGTCGTTTTGAGATTTTATGGGGCTTGAACGGGTTTACAGATTAGGAGTTATGACTATTTTAAGATTGGGTGTTGTTTAATAAATATTCTGCCGAAATAAATTTCATGTGGCTGTTTTGAGGATAAATTTGTGTTAGTTACCCCAAAGTAGTTTTAAATGAAATTTGGTACAGTGAAAGATCCCCGTCTTACCTTAGTTTCCGCTTGAGAAACACCTTAGTTGGAGTTATGGTTAAAAAGTTATAATCGTTACAAGTATGAATGACAGAATGTTAGAAAAGAGAATAATATTTATTTGATCTTCTGAAAAATATGAAAAGTGAATACGTGTTCACATAAATATATAAATATATAATGGATCGGGTTGCACGCCGCAATAAAACGTAAAGTGAATACACATTCACAAATACGTAAACATAATGGATCGGGTTGCACGCCGCAACAAAACGTAAAGTGAATACGTGTTCACAAATACGTAAATATAATGGATCGGGTTGCACGCCGCAACAAATATGAAAGATGAACACATGTTCACCTATATATAAATATGAAAAGTGAATACGCGTTCACAAATATACAAATGTAATAAACATGTGGAAATGCAGGGGAATGTCTTAACGTATAATACGAGATAAAATGAAGTGTTAGTTAAACCAAGAATTTCCTATGAGGAGTTGTTGCATATTTAAAGATGTTGTAACCTGATATGTTTTTGCAATATGCTTATTACGTTATAATGTGATTGCACTTGGAATATTGTGGTGTTACTTTGAATTGCGGTAAGGTTCTCACTCACCTTGGATGGTAGTGACTCTTTATTTAACATGTTTCAGAAGGGTGATAGAGGAAAGGCTCCACGTCAAGGCTAGCGATCGTCCATGACCTCTTTTCATACCAAGTCCATTGTTTGGGCTTGGTACTCGTCGAGTTCAGAATGTCGGTTCAATGTCTCGATATGCCGTGTGGAACGATCTCCTTCCAACTTAGAATAATCTTTGTCGGCGTCTATGTAGAAACAATATTTGCACGAACATGGGCTCGCGTTATGTTTTTATATAAAGTCATAAACATATTTCTTTATTGTTATTTTTATTAATCGCCCGTATTTGAATATAAGTTCAAATTTCTAAATAAAGAGAATTAAATGGTGCTCACGGTGGAAAATAATTGTCAGTGCCATCACGCCTAAGTAAAGACTTAGGAAAAGTCGGGCGTGATAAGTTGGTATCAAAGCTAAACCAGTTAAGAGATTCTAGGAAGTTTCCTTCGAGTTGGGTGTTTGAGCGGTTACTTATTGCGGCGGTGTGCGCCACCTTAGTAATAAGTAAACAGAATAACATCCTAAAGTTTCACTTCTTTCATACTCTTCTCGTGCTATCTTGAGTCTTTTCAAAGACTTGGTTCTCGTACTACCTCCTTCAAAGGATTGTGGAAGGGAGTGTACAACGATAAAATAACCGGATGTATCGCATGGCCACCGAAAAGGTAGGAGAGGTACGAGATAGGCTATGGGGCAAATTTTGTGTGAAGAGAACATATCTATACAGGAAGGACTACAAGTCTAACCCAATGATAGTATTTCGATGAGGTAGAAAACCTACTGTTTACACGAGGATGTGTGGAGACGCATGACGTCAATTTGGTAATCGTACGGTTAGTGGACGACACACGGGTGTGGTGGAGAAATTTTAGAAGAAATTGTCCCCCGATGTCACCACCAATGACTTGGGGAGGATTCAAAACGACATTCATTGAGAAATTCATGCCTAATACGCGCAAGGATGCGCTCGACGGAGTTTGAACAATTGAAGCAAGGTGACCGCGATGTCAAGAATATGATACGATTCGTGATGTTATCGGCATCTGACACATGTCGTCCCTACAGAAATGGATAGAGTCAAGCGATTTGTAGAGGGTTTAAACCCGAACATAGCAGAGAAGGTGGTGGCGTTAGCCAACGATCGAACTTATCTTCAGATTGTCGATATGGCTTTGAGGGTAGAAGGTTTCGCTAAAGCAAAAAGAGAATATTCGCAGAAGAGATTTCGGACGTCATGATCATTTAACCAGAGTCAAAATCAGAAGCAGGAGTTTAGTAAGGGATCTTCAGGACCGAACCAATCTGTGGGCCAGTCTTATTTCAAGCCTAAGGGGAACAGTTGGTTTAATCACCAAGTGAGCAAGGACAAGACCACCAATCCTAACACAGGAGGGGACAAACCGGTTTGAAAGATTTGTCAAAGGAAATATTTGGAGAATGTGGCTCTTAACGGGTCATGTTATAATCGTGGAGAATCAGGCCACTATGTCGGGATTGCAAAGAGGACTCAAATACAATCTATTCGGGAGGTCGAAGCAACCACAACCGCCTGTGGAAATTGGGAAACCAACCCGCCAGAGTCGGGAGGTCAACAACCCAACAATTTAATCGGCTCTACGCTTTGCCCCGGAGGAATGGCGAAGCATCTAACGCGGTGGTCACATGTATTTTGCTAGTATCGAGTATTCTGCATTTGTATTATACGATCCCGCCTACATTTTCATATGTGTCAATGGGCTTTGCTAAGAATTTACACGTAGAACCTTCTTATTTAAGTGAACCTTTTGAGGTTATGACACCGATGGGCCTCAATTTGGGCCTCTCGTGGTAAATAATTTTCCATTAGAAGTGAATGGCGGGGAACAAGGGTGAACCTAGTACTACTGATATGGTAGACTTCGACGTCATTTTGGGTATGGATTGGTTGTCGGCATGTTATGCCATGTTAGATTGTCGACGAAAGATAGTGAGATTAACTTTTCCGAGAACCGTAAGTTGTTATAAAGGGTAGGGTTGGAATATCCTCGGTCGCTTTATTTCCTACCTTGGGGCTCAAAAGTTATTGAGAAGTCACGAGTGGAGTATGATATCTGGCTAATATAGTGGATACCCAAAAAGAATCCCCAGAAACGATGTTCCTATTGTTCAAATTTTAGGAGGTTTTTCTGAAGATCTTCCATGCCTTCCTCCTGATAGAGAAGTGGAGTTTGCCATAGAGTTAATTAGGGTACAAGACTATTTCTATTCCTCCATATCGAATGGCCCACTGAATTGAGGAGTTAAAAGAACAATTGAAGGATCTTACGGATAAAGGCTTTATAAGGCCTAGTGTTTCCCAAAGTGCGCGATCTGTTTGTGAAAAAGAAAGACGGATCGCTCCGAATGTGCATCGATTATCGGCAGCTCAATAAGGTCACGATCAAGAATCGGTACCCATTACCAAGAATCGATGATCTTTTTGACCAACTTCAGGGAGCTAGCTATTTTTCCAAGATTGATCTTCGTTCGGGATATCACCAGCTGAAAATAAATCCAGATGATATATCCAAAACAGTCTTTAGAACCCGATACGACCATTATGAGTTCTTGGTCATGTCTTTTGGGTTAACCAATGCCCCAGCAGCTTTTATGGATTTAATGAACAGAATCTTCAAACCATTCCTAGATTTGTTCGTGATCGTGTTCATAGATGATATCCTAATTTACAGTAAGAGTGTTGAAGAACATGAAGAGCATCTGAGGGTAGTGCTTCAAGTCTTGAAACAGGAGAAACTATATGCTAAATTTTCAAAGTGTGAATTTTGGTTGGAAAAGGTAGCCTTTTTGGGTCATGTTGTGTCAAGGGATGGAATTATGGTAGACCAGTAAGATAGAAGCGATGAAGAATCGCCAAACCGACCACTCGGCAGAGGTTAGAAGTTTCTTGGGTTTGGTGGGTATTATAGAAGATTCGTAAAGGTTTTCTAGTCTTGTTCTGCTCCTTTGACCGGTTGACTCAAAAAGCGGTTAAGTACCGGTGGTCGAAGCATGTAAGCAAGTTTTGAAACTAAAGGAATTGTTGACTCTTGCATGATCCTAACCTTACCATCGGGACAAGAAGGGTTCACGATCCTATTGCGATGCCTCACAGAGTTGGGTTAGGATGTGTCTTGATGCGATTTGGAAAGGTTATTGCGTATGCATCTAGACAGTTGAAGATACATGAGAAGAATTATCCAACCCATGACTTGGAATTAGCTGCGGTGGTGTTTGCCTTACGAATATGGAGACATTATTTATGTGGTGTGCGTGGACATATTTACAGATCATAAGAGTTTGCGACATAACCACACGAAGGATTTGAATCTCAGGCAAAGAAGATGGTTAGAGTTGCTTAAGGATTATGACCTTAGTATTCTTTACCATCCCGAGAAAGCTAACGTGGTGGTGACTCGAAGAGAGATCAACGGGCGGCAGCCCATTTGGCAATACAAAAGAGGGTGTTGTTCGGGAGGTACAAAGATTGGGAAACCTGGTTAGCTTAAGCGAGATCGGTGAAGGTAGGGTGGTGGTACATGATACCTCGCAATGCCTTAGCTCGTAAATAAAAAAGTCGGTTTGAGGATACGGAGTTTGTTGGATTTCGGAGAGGATCCAACAGAAAACCTTCACAAATGTACATTGGGAGATAATGGCGGAACCCTTCGGTATAAGGGTAGGTTATGTGTTCTGGTAAAGGATCTAAGGAGGAAGATCTTAGATGAGGTCACAACACAAGATATTCCATTCATCCGTGGTCAACAAAATGTATCAGACCTCAAGGCAAATGCGGTGGGATGGGATGAAGAAAGACGTTGCGGAGTTTGTCGGAGGTGTCTTATATGTTAGCGGTGAAAGTGAACATCAAAACCCGCGGATTACTTCAGACATTGGAGTCCCCATGTGAAAATGGGAGGCGATTAATATGGAGTTAAATGGCCCACCAAAACTCGAGAAGGGTATGATTCTATTTGGGTGATTGTTGATCGACTTACAAAGTCATCCATTTCCTACCGGCCAAGACTACGATCGCGCACCACAAGATGCAGATTTATTTGAAGAAAATTGTATGCGGTTACATGAGATTCCATTACAAATTATTTGAGATAGGGGTTCCCAGTTCACTCACACTTTTGGCAAAGTTTCAGACGGTCTCGGACAAAAGTTAAGTTAAGCACGCTTTCCACCCGCAAAACAGATGGACAAGTGAGCGAATAATTCAAACACTGGCGACATGTTGCGATCTTGTGTGTTAGATTTTCGCGAAGCTGGTTGGACCATCTATGTCTAATTGAGTTCGCCACAACAATAGTTTTCACTCTAGCATACAAATGACCCCGCTTGAAACATTATATGGACGAAAATGTAGGTCTCCACTGATGGTTCGAGATGGGTGACGCAATCGTTCGGACTGAAGTCATTCAGAAACAAATGATAAGGTCAGATGATTCGGGAGCGGATCAAAACAGCTCATAGTCGTCATAAGTCCTATGCGGATCATCGGAAAAGAGATCTTGAATTCCAAGAGGGGGAGAAAGTATTTTTAAAAGTGTCCCCAATGAAGGGAGTGATGCGCTTTGGTAAGAAAGGAAAATTGAGCCCAAGGTTTATTGGGCCATATGAGATCTTGCGAAGAGTGGGGAATGTGGTTTACGAATTAGCACTTCCACAAGTCGAAGCGAGGCATCCGGTATTTCATGTGTCAATGTTACGAAAATACTTGCACGATCCAAGTCACGTCATCCTTCCCGGAGATAGTTCTTAATAAAGAGCTTGATATGAAGAGGCTCTAGAAATACTTGATAGAAAGGTTCAACGCCTTAGAAATAAAGATATTGCTTAGTGAAAGTCCTATGGAATCACTCCTGAGGAAGCCACTGGGAAGCGGAAGAGGCGATGAAAGTCAAATATTCATTCCTATTTGACTAAGGTAATAAAAAAATGCATTACATAGTACTTCATGTGTGTCATTTGCGTGTCTATACGCACGTGTTACAACCTTATTCTCATTCGAGGACGAATGTTTTTTAAGGAAGGGAGAATGTGAAGCCCCAAATTTGTTACAATAACAATAAACATTATTGTGTCTATGTGATTATGTTATTATTGTGTCTATGTGATTATGTTACGACCTTATTCACATTCGAGGACGAATGTTGCTAAGGAGGAGAGAGAATGTAAAATCAGGAAAAAATAATAATAATATATAGTTGTGGTTGAGTTAATAAAAATATATATATATACAAAAAAACAAAGAATAAATTGTATGGGATAGAGTTAGTGTTAAAGTTGGATAAATAGATAGATGAAATGAAAATAAGAAAACAAAAAAAAAAGAATTTTTTTTTGCAGCATGCACGTAAGTGTGCCCTTCCCTTCCCCCCCTTTTCATTTCCCCTCCAACTCTTGTCATTTCACCTCCCATAGGTTATAGAAAACTCCTCAATTTATACATTGTATTTACACACAAACAAAGTACATAACATAAAGGTTAGAAAATCAGAAAAAAACAAGTGAACAAGAAGGAAAAAAATCAAGAAAATATCAAGGGAGGAAGGAGAACAAGAAAATTAGGGAACACTAAGGAGCAAGGGTGGTTGTAGCAACCGAACCACAATCTTTTTCACACTTACAAGGTGAGTTTTCTCACTCAGAAATTCTTGGTAACATCCTTTATTTTTAGTTCAATACATGTTAGAATAAGAATTGAGTGTTGAAAAGAAATATTGAACTTTTGATTGTTTAGACAACTAGTTGCGTCATGAACTTTACGAACCGTTCTCACTGAGTTATAATTGTTAGAATTTGATGAAATTCGGAGGAATTGTACACCTCTCTAATATGATCATATAGAACCAAAAATGAGGTAAAATGGACGTACGGTTTGAAAGTTATCATAGTTCAAAGTTCCTGCCTTAGATTTGGTCGAAATTCGGAAAGGCATAATTACGGACTGTTTTTATTGAGTTTTACTTATTAGAATTATATGAAAATTTACATGGTTGTAAATATCTCTGTTACGGACAGATATATATAAAGATTTATTAAAACGGACTTACGAGTTGAGAGTTATTGTAGTTTGAAGTTGCTGCCTCGGATTCGTCGGAATCCAGAAGGGCAGGACGTTGAAACGTAAAACTGTACTAATCTGTGGAGAATATGAAAATTGTTGCTAAATGAAAGTTCTAGATCTCTTTGTTGTGGACATTTTGAGACCTTACGGGGGTCTATCCGACTTACGGATTGAGATTTATCGCTGTTTAAAGTTTCTGCCTCGGATCTATCGAGATCCAGGAAGGGCAGCGAAAAATGTAAAACTGTACCAAATGGTACAGAATATGAAAGAATGGTTCACATGGAGACGTGTAGCTCTCTGTTCTCGTCGTTTTGAGATTTTATGGGGCTTGAACGGGTTTACAGATTAGGAGTTATGACTATTTTAAGATTGGGTGTTGTTTAATAAATATTCTGCCGAAATAAATTTCATGTGGCTGTTTTGAGGATAAATTTGTGTTAGTTACCCCAAAGTAGTTTTAAATGAAATTTGGTACAGTGAAAGATCCCCGTCTTACCTTAGTTTCCGCTTGAGAAACACCTTAGTTGGAGTTATGGTTAAAAAGTTATAATCGTTACAAGTATGAATGACAGAATGTTAGAAAAGAGAATAGTATTTATTTGATCTTCTGAAAAATATGAAAAGTGAATACGTGTTCACATAAATATATAAATATATAATGGATCGGGTTGCACGCCGCAACAAAACGTAAAGTGAATACACATTCACAAATACGTAAACATAATGGATCGGGTTGCACGCCGCAACAAAACGTAAAGTGAATACGTGTTCACAAATACGTAAATATAATGGATCGGGTTGCACGCCGCAACAAATATGAAAGATGAACACATGTTCACCTATATATAAATATGAAAAGTGAATACGCGTTCACAAATATACAAATGTAATAAACATGTGAAAATGCAGGGGAATGTCTTAACGTATAATACGAGATAAAATGAAGTGTTAGTTAAACCAAGAATTTCCTATGAGGAGTTGTTGCATATTTAAAGATGTTGTAACCTGATATGTTTTTGCAATATGCTTATTACGTTATAATGTGATTGCACTTGAAATATTGTGGTGTTACTTTGAATTGCAGGGTAAGGTTCTCACTCATTTGGATGGTAGTGACTCTTTATTTAACATGTTTCAGAAAGGGTGATAGAGGAAAGACTCACGTCAAGGCTAGCGATCGTCCGCATGACCTCTTTTCATACCAAGTCCATTGTTTGGGCTTGGTACTCGTCGAGTTCGTAATGTCGGTTCAATGTCTCGATATGCGTGTGGAACGATCTCCCTTCCAACTTAGAATAATCTTTGTCGACGTCTATGTAGAAACAATATTTGCACGAACATGGGCTCGCGTTATGTTTTTTTATATAAAGTCATAAACATATTTCTTTATTGTTATTTTTATTAATCGCTCCGTATTTGAATATAAGTTCAAATTTCTAAATAAAGAGAATTAAATGGTGCTCCTGGTGGAAAATAATTGTCCAGGTGCCATCACGCCCTAAGTAAAGACTTAGGAAAAGTCGGTGTAACGCCCCGAACCCGGGCCCGTTACTGGTGCCTTACCCCGGGCACCCTAGTGATACAACATCAGAGAAAACCAGCGGAAAATAAAACACGAGTCATGAAACGAGAGATATAATAAATAAACAGGCCAACCAAAACAGTTGCCTTCAGTATATACATAAAAACCCAAACAGTTATCCTCAACCACGCTTGCAAATACATGCACTTAAGATTTACAATAACTATGACGGGACAGGGCCCCGCCATACCCCTGAATACACAAGAACCTACAACTCAGGGAAACATACCAAAGATAAGCCTCCAAGGAACGGAGCTTTCAACACGCTGAAATGAGATCCTGGGAGCGGGATCGCGACCGATGTACCTACTGCGGCGTGAGCGGCCGAAGGAGGTCGCATAACAGTACCAAGTATGTGAAATCACAACATCAGAATGAAATCATAATAGCTTAAAAAGCTTGAGACATGTTTGATAACCAAAATACAAGACGCAACATAAAAGCGGTAAGTCGGGGACTCACGCCTCAAAGTCACCACTCAAATATAACTATGGGTCACGCCACAACATCCATCATGTTCGCATCGTGGCGCGTGCCCTGAATCGCGCCGGTGTAGACATGTCCACGATGCAACAATAACAAGGCGCGTGGCCACGTACCGGAATCGCGCCGGTGTAGACATGTCCACGATGCAACAATAACAAGTGCGCGTGGCGCGTACCGAATCTTGCGTCGGTGTAGACGTGCCCATGTAACCTCAATAACAATATCTTTGGGTAGTCAACCTGCCGTGGCCACACGCCGGAATCAGCGTCGGTGTGAACGCCCATGTTGCGGTAATAACCATATATCGTAATCAACGGCCGCACGTGGCGCGTCTGGAATCTTGCGACGGTGTAGACATGTCCATGTGACATCAACAACAAGACAGTAATCAAAATGGAAACATACCCGTGGAATTCTCCTTCACTGCCAGCACGTCCAGTAAGTTCTCAACAAGTCAACCGGCCCTCTATCGAGAGACACGGTAACACAGAAATATCACACTTGCACAACAAAGGCTATCATCACAAGCATAGGCAAGTTTCACAACAACAAGCATAGGCAAGTTTCACAACAACAAGCATAGGCAAGTTTCACAACAACTCAAGGTACTTTCATTTTATGCCAAAGTCCGGGTTTTTAACCCCAAAGTACTACATATGTTAAGTTCTTTTAAAAGAGATCCATTACTTTTATAAAAGTCACCCGATACCCGTAGCCTTAGAATGACCAACCCTCATTCCTTTCCAAAATCAAGTAACAACATTCTTTTCCTAAGTTCCAGTTTGCCTAGTTTCAATTACTCAAGCTTCTCATTTTCAAATGGTTTCATAGTTCATAAACTTAATCACTTGATTTCTTTTTAGAACAATTGAGTAATATATGTCTCACGTGAGAGTAGGTTATTCTTGTTTACAACATTCTTATTACAAAGACCATGATCTAGAAAATGTAATATCATTTTGTCTCATCTTAGTTTCTATGCGGATGGAGGTTTCTACGGTTTTAATACGATACATCATTATTCAATACATTTTCCTTTATTAACGCCGCGTTGGTCCTGTCGATACACATTACGATTTCCAAATCAAGAAACATTATCCCTTTAAATAAAACCAAGTACTCATTACTCACGAATGAGGTTTCACACAAACATTCACTTTAAAACAAATAAGTTAAGTCTCTTATCTTATAAGATCAAGTCTCTTAACTTCTAACATCAGTAAACCATTCTTAAGCCGTTATACCTAACTTCCCATAAAGCTAGTATAACTCTTAAGTTTTCAAAACACAATACTACACTCCGTTCAAAACGATTCATAAATCTTTTGAAATACTTCAAGTTTTATTATAACGCCCCAAGCGCTTATAAATCAAATCGCTTATCTTTTAAAAACCACAACCCATTTCTTACCTACATAAAGTCGTTATAACAACTTCCCATAAAGCGTTATAACACTTTATGTTTCACAATCAAATATAATTAACACGTATGCGTCACCGATTTACATAGTTCACATATCATGCTAGAAGAGATAGGAAGAGGTTCACATACCTCGCGACGGTTGTCGACTAATAGCAAAACGCTCCAAGTACCTCAACCCGTCGGCTACTCCTTAGTCCAGAAGATTACGTCACACGTAGCACTTCAACCTATAAGGCCACAAGGCGCTTATTAACATTTAGATCTCATCGTAGAACATTCTACCGAAAATTCGGCAGCACCTCCCCCCCCCGCAACAGCGTAAATCTCCTCCTCTATCGAGGCCGGCTACCAAGCCAACCAGGGGGGGGTTATACATCTAACCCTAACGGGTACAATTCTACTCACGGTACTACTACACAGTCTCATGTCTGACCTATGTAATTACAGTTCGATTCGCTTCTTCAGCTTAAGTCGCAAAGACATCGCAGTAAGTATTATTTAGGCTTAAGTCGCAAGACATTGCGATAACTACGCTCAAGACTATATATAGTATACAACAAATATATATTCAACACTTAGGTAATTTCCAATTACAATAGAGGGACAAGATACTTCCCTCGATAAGCCCAACCTTATACTAGTTTAAAGTCGCTCCTGAGCAAGGTTTAGCTCAACTCGTGCGCTCAACCCGCCTCAAACTACCCTTAGAAGTTCTAACCAACTTCTACTTACAACTTCAACAACGGTGAAGATTTCCTTAGGGTTTCGTTTTAGTGACTGAGGAAAGTATAACGGTATTTTACGGGCTTGTATAAGTGTAACTCGGGAATACTACAAGGTATTTGGGCAAGGTATTTGGACATTATAACAATACTAGGGAGTATTTCTATACCACAACAAGGGGTATTTATACGAGACAACTAGCAGTGGTACCCTCCCAAAGCTTCACAAAAGCAGGGGTGTGCTCTGGCTAGGGCCTTTCTCGAGGGAGGGCTTTGGGACGAAAGCAAGACAAGAGGAGGAGTAGTTTGAGACTTAGATAGATCGCTCAAGTTTAGGATGAAGAATGCCTTCAACTAGAGGTATTTATAGGTCAGTGAAGGCCAACCAATGGCCAAGATGAAGACAAGTGCATAGCAAGTGTAAGGCAAGATTTAGCCATGTGCTACCTTATCCATCTACCACACAACTTGCACAAAATATCCTACCAACTAAAGTAGCCCCAAATCGTCCCAATTGCGTCAAGCCTTCCAATGTGAGGGTGACACCCGTTGGTCCAAAATGTTTCGCCTCTGAAAAATCCATAAAATTATAAATGACATAGCCTAATTTTCCCTACGAAAGTGTGGAAACGTTTTCGAAAACGACTCTTTTCTGCACTTGTGTACAAATTCGAACCTTATCTAGTCTTTAAGGCTAAAATTTTATACGTCGCCTCACGCATACTCTGGAAATACGGTATAACATTCTCCTCTCTTAGAAACATTCGTCCGAATGTTCCTTCTCAAACAGATAACGAAGAAGTTCCTTCTAACAAGTTGTCAAAGCCACACCGCCACAAACATAACACACGTTCTCTTCCTCCTTTTCGTAGTGCCTCCTCGAACACTTGAACTCTTCTAGTATACGCACCATACTTCACCATCATCTCGCTTCCCAAAACTTTGGAGTCACTACCTCAAACTTGGTCATCTTACTCGCCTCAATCTTCCTTAAGGCCATTCCCGCCTTCACGATCTACTGGTCGAACGTATCCACGAACTCATCTGCTGGTCATTTAAACTTGGGCTAGCACCTCGTGACCTCGCCACTGGCGGGACCACCCAGACCGCCGCCGAACGACGCGGGTTGGCGCAACACGGCCCCAACCCGACCTACTATCGCGCCAACTCTTGCTCGCCGACCTTAACAATCTTGCTAAATCACATCATTAAAGCTACCACTTTCATTTACTCAACCTGGGACTTATCACACAATATATTCTAGGCATAAAATGCACTCGACAAGGATCACTTGCAAAAACTTGTACTCAAACGGCCTTACATCTAAGGTCTCTCGTAATATTCTAAGGTTCATCATTTTCTCACCCCAGCTTACCCTTTCACTAAGCATGCTTCTAAGTCACATTTTAGCACAAAGCTATCCGAACATAACACTTAACACATTATCATAACATACAAAACTCTAGATGGTTAAGGATATACTGAAAGTAGGCGGTTCAGGCCGCTGAATCGGGAACTCCCACCGCGACTTACCGGCTGCCGGTGTCTGAACATTCGCTCGCTATGGAAGGTGAAGAACCCGCAATCGCTCCGAAGATGCAGGCTATCTACCACGCTACCCACAGTCGGGACGGCCTCTCGTCATATGGCCCCGCTGGCGCAAGAATAACAAGCTCCTCGTACTACGACACTTCAAATGTGGTCTACTACATCGACCACACCGGCGTAGGGGTGATCGTCCCAGCCACCCTACTCTCGCGAACATCCGCTCGAGCCACGACGCTTCCCGAATATCCTGGGGTCCCGGCTGCGGGGACCACTGCGATGGCGGAGGTACATAACTAGTCTGCCGAGGCGGTCCGCCTCGAAGTCGCCAAAATATCCGACCGCTTCGCCTTCTTCTGGCGGTCCACCCGTCGATCTGCGCTCGCACCCAGTGCATGAGCTCGAATGCGGGCAATGTCATGCGGTGAAGAGAAACACCGAACAACTCTGCTAGGTAATCATCGAGCCTCAGAACATATCGGTGCACTCGATCCTCCATACTAGCTACTAATGCGGAACATACCGCCAATGAGTCAAACTCACATTGTACTCCCGGCTACGCGCGGCTCGCCTCAACATCAAAAATCATTTACCGAGCCCTCCTCATTTGTGGAGGCAAGAAATGTGCCGGAAGGCCCCAAAACTCGTCCCCAAACGGTGGAAGTGAATGCTCCCCGAAAGCTCCCACGAGTCAAACGATCGATCGCGGTATCGCGCGGACGCGAACTAAATGTCACGACTCGGTCTCAAGCCTTGATCACCGCGTGATCCTTCAGAATCGGATGAACTCCTGCGGATCATCCTCCGCCTCGACCGTAAAACTCAGCGGGCTACAACTAAGAAAATCCGTAGCCTCAAATGCGCCTCGGGTGCACTACAGTCTTCTTTGGAGCGAGGCTGCTGCGTCGGCCCACTTATCTCATATCGGCCACACCTCGCCAATAATCGCCATCTCTCGCGACCCATCTCCCGCTCTGCATCGGGACGGAGGCTCAGTATCAGAGTCTCGGCAGCGGCCGCTGCGCTCTAAACTCTCTTTGGTCTTGCGGCGCCGCAAAACTCGCCGTCAAGACTACTCGTGCGACCGCTCGCGCCTCGTACTCCTCAATCCACTAGCGCCTCCGCCGGTGCGCTTGCCGCCCGGGCCACTGGTTGCTTCGCAGGCATAATCGGTAAAACGAAACACGCCGGAGGGTCCAACTTACAACACGCCTCTAAGGCACGATCTCGAATGAGAAGAATGAAACCAATCCTAAATGTCCTATAGCCTCTCGATTATAGATGTGGTGCAACACACCGATAATCAAGACTTACTGACACGGTCGTAGACACTTTCCGAGGACTAATCGCTCGATACCACTTTGTAACGCCGAACCGGGCAGTTCGTGCCTTACCCCGCACCCTAGTGATACAACATCGTAGAAAACCAATGGAAAATAAAACACGAGTCATGAAACGAGAGATATAATAAATAAACAGCAACCAAAACAGCTTGCCTTCAAGATATACATAAAAACCCAAACAGCTATCCTCAACCCCGCCACAACAAAGGCTGCACTTCTAAGATTTACAACAACTATGACGGACAGGCCCCGCCATACCCTCAATACACAAGAACCTACAACTCGTGGAAACATACCAAAGATAAGCCTCCGGAACGAGCTTTCCAACACGCTAAATGAGATCCTGTGAGCGGGATCCACGACCGATGTACTTACCGCAGATTTAACGCACTCGGGCGAGGTCAAGATAACAGTACTAAGTATGTGAAATCACAACATCAGAATGAAATCATAATAGCTTAAAAAGCAGAGACACGTATGATAACCAAAATACAAGACGCAACATAAAAGTTAGCCAAGTCGTGACTCACGCCTCAAAGTCACCACTCAAATATAACTACGGGTCTCACGCCCACAACATCCATCATGTTCGCATCACGGCCGCATGCCCTAATATCGCAGACGGTGTATACGTCCACGATGCAACACAATAAGCGCCGCACGCCACATGCCTCGGACATCGTGACGGCAGTATACGCCCACGATGCAACACATAACAAGCGCCGCACGCCACATGCCCCGGACATCGTGACGGTAGATACGCCCATGTAACCTCAATAACAATATATCAGTAGTCAACCCCGCCGCACGCCACACGCCCCGACATCAGACGGCAGGTATACGCCCATGTTGCGCATAACCATATATCGTAATCAACCCGCCGCACGTCGCACGCTCTAATATCAGACGGCAGAGATACGCCCACGTGACATCAACAACAAGACAAGAATCAAAATGGAAACATACCCGTGGAATTCTCCTTCACCGCCAAAGACGCCCAAGAAGTTCTCAATAAGTCAACCTACTTATCGAGAGACACTAGAATACGTAAATATCACACTTGCACAACAAAGGCTATCATCACAAGCATAGGCAAGTTTCACAACAACAAGATAGGCAAGTTTCACAACAACAAGCATAGTAAGTTTCACAACAACTCAAGGTACTTTCATTTTACGCCAAAGTCCTGTTTTTAACCCCAAAGTACTACATATGTTAAGTTCTTTTAAAAGAGATCCATTACTTTTATAAAAGTCACCCGATACGTAGCCTTAGAATGACCAACCTCATTCCTTTCCAAAATCAAGTAACAACATTCTTTTCCTAAGTTCCAGCTTTGCCTAGTTTCAATTACTCAAGCTTCTCATTTTCAAATGGTTTCATAGTTCATAAACTTAATCACTGATTTCTTTTAGAACAATTGAGTAATATATGTCTCACGCGAGAGTAGGTTATTCTTGTTTACAACATTCTTATTACAAAGAACATGATCTAGAAAATGTAATATCATTTTGTCTCATCTTAGTTTCTATGCAGATGAGGTTTCTACCGGTTTTAATACGATACATCATTATTCAATACATTTTCCTTTATTAACGCCGCAGCGGTCCTGTCGATACACATTCGATTTCCAAATCAAGAAACATTATCCCTTTAAATAAAACCAAGTACTCATTACTCACGAATGAGGTTTCACACAAACATTCACTTTAAAACAAATAAGTTAAGTCTCTTATCTTATAAGATCAAGTCTCTTAACTTCTAACATCAAGAAACCATTCTTAAGCCGTTATACCTAACTTCCCATAAAGCTAGTATAACTCTTAAGTTTTCAAAACACAATACTACACTTCGCTCAAAACGATTCATAAATCTTTTGAAATACTTCAAGTTTTATTATAACGCCTGCCGCTTATAAATCAAATCGATTATCTTTAAAACCACAACCCATTTTCTTACCTACATAAAGTCGTTATAACTAACTTCCCATAAAGCCGTTATAACACTTTATGTTTTACGACAATCAAATATAATTAACACACGACGCTCACCGCATTACATAGTTCACACATATCACGCTGAAGAGATAGGAAGAGGTTCACATACCTCGCGACGCTTGTCGACTAATAGCAAAACGCCCAAGTACCTCAACCCGCTTGGCTACTCCTTAGTCCGTAAGATTACACACGTAGCACTTCAACCTATAAGGCCACAAGGCGCTTTATTAACATTTAGATCTCATCGTAGAACATTCTACCAAAATTCGAAGACTTCTCCCGCAACAACAGAAATCTCATCCTCTATCGAGGCCGCCACCAAGCCAACCGTGGGGTTATACATCTAACCCTAACTGTACAATTCTACTCCACTGCATTACTACACAAGTCTACCGTAATACAACCCTATGTAATTACGGTCGATTCTTCTTCAGCTTAAGTCGCAAGACATCGCTGTAAGTATTATTTAGGCTTAAGTCGCAAGACATTGCCGATAACTACGCTCAAGACTATATATAGTATACAACAACTATATATTCAACACTTATGTAATTTCCAATTACAATAGAGGACAAGATAATTACCTCGATAAGCCCAAAATTATCCTAGTTTAAAGTCGCTCCCGAGCAAGGTTTAGCTCCAACTCCAAGCGCTCAACCCGCTCCAAACTACCCTTAGAAGTTCTAACCAACTTCTACTTACAACTTCAACAACGGTGAAGATTTCCTTAGGGTTTCGTTTTAGTAGTGAGGGAAAGTATAACGGTATTTTACTGGCTTGTATAAGTGTAACCTTGGGAATACTACAAGGTATTTGGGCAAGGTATTTGGACATTATAACAATACTAGTGAGTATTTCTATACCACAACAAGGGGTATTTATACGAGACAACTAGGCTGGGGGTACCCTACCAAAGCTTCACAAAAGGGGTGTGCTCTCGCTAGGGCCTTTCTCAAGGGAGGGCTTTGGGACTAAAGCAAGACAAGAGGAGGAGTAGTTTGAGACTTAGATAGATTGCTCAAGTTTAGGATGAAGAATGTCTTCAACTAGAGGGTATTTATAGGTCAGTGAAGGCAACCAACGGCAAGATGAAGACAAGTGCATAGCAAGTGTAAGGCAAGATTTAGCCACGTGCTACCTTATCCATCTACCACACAACTTGCACAAAATATCCTACCAACTAAAGTAGCCCCAAATCGTCCCAATTGCCGTCGAGCCTTCCAATGCGAGGTGACACACGCCACCTCCCGTTGGTCCAAAATGTTTCGCCTCGGAAAAATCCAAAATTATAAATGACATAGCGAATTTTCCTACGAAAGTCGTGGAAACGTTTCATCGAAAACGACTCTTTTCTAAGCTTGTGTACAAATTCGAACCTTGTCTAGTCTTTAAGGCTAAAATTTTATACGTACGCCCTCACGTACATACTCTGGAAATACGGGGTATAACAGTCGGGGCGTGACAGATACTAAATCAAAGCTTAGTGTTGTTGATGGTAATCCGGTATCCGATCCCACACTTTACAGGAGTCGTGCACTACACTATCTCACCTTCACCAGGCCTGATATTGCTTATGTTGTTCAGCAGGTGTGTCTGTTTATGCATGCCCCCAAAGCGCCTCATTTTAATGCCCTTAAGCGTATCATCTGATACATTAATGACACATTTGATCATGGATTACATCTATACCCCTATGCACCTACCATGTTACTATCATATACGGATGCAGATTGGGCAGGTTATCAGAACACGCGACACTCCACCTCCGGCTAATGTGTATTATTAGGGGATGGTCTAGTTTCATGGTCTACCAAGAGATAAACCACACTATCTCGTTCGAGTGTAAAAACAGAGTACCGAGGCGTTGTCAATGTTGTTGTTGAGATCTATTGACTCCGAAATCTATTTTTGGAGCTTCAGTGTCCTTTGCGTAAGGCGTCTATAGTCTATTATGTTAACATATATGTTGTTTATTTATCTCACAATCCAGTTCAGCATCAACGAACCAAACACATTGAGATGAATATACACTTTGTTCGTGAACAGGTTGCTATTGAGCATGTCAAGATATTGTATGTGCCATCTTTATATGAGTATGCAACTATATTCACTAAAGGACTGCCTAGACAGTTATTTCTCGGCTTCAGATCCAGTCTAACGTCCGGCTTCCTCCCGCTCCGACTGAGGGGGTGTATTAGTGAATATTAATAAAATATTCACCATATATTTTGTAATTATTAATGTTGTATAATTATGGTAATTATATGATCATTTTTGTATTAGAATTTCACATTATACACACTATATTTATTGTATTAATGAGAAAGGCTCCCAAAGGGAGATTAATACAATTCTATATATGACAATAAAAAATATAGAAAATCTCTAAATTTAAATAAACTATTACTATTATTATTGCATTTTCTTCTTCTTATTATTGTTCATATAATTAGACGAAGGCATGCTTAAATGGAGGTGATTTAAACAATAAAATTTCACAATATTGAACCAATTTACTTTGAAATTGAAGCATAATAATTTATTATTGCACACATTAACATTGTGCTTAGTACTAACATACGAGTCAAACTATTTTTTCAAATTATGTATCAGTTAAAGAGTACGCGTACCCCCCCCCCCCCCCCCCCCCAATACCCATAACATTGCAATCCTTTTGGGTTTAAAATGTTTTTTTTGTTGGAAAAAAATAGTGGTTATTTTTCATGATAAATAAATTAGTGACTTTTCTGTTCATGGTTAAAATTATAAATTGTGGAGAACACATACTAGGATGGAAGGTTAGCAGGTAATTGAGTGTTCTCTTATCTATTTGTTCATACTAGTTGTTTTAGTATTATTCTTATAGTTCCTTCTTGTACTTAGATTATCATGTTATTTTTGGTAGTTATTATTTTTTCTTTCAAACTATTTTTTTTATAGTTGCTTTGACTTGTTTGCTCTTATGATGAGATTTTACGGAAATAACCTCTCTATCTTCTAATTAGGGGTGTTCACCGGTCCAGAATCGGAATGGACCAGAACCGGAATCCGGAAATTTTCCGGATCGAGGACCAGATCGAAAAATTCCGGTCCGATCCCGGTTTTGGACCGGTTGGACCGTTTTTTTTTGTTAAATGCAATTTATAAATTATAAATTTTTAACAATGTGTTCGTTTATCAATCTCATTAAATATGTTTGTTTTTTCATTATCCTTCAATATACTTTATTTCATTAATATGACTAATTTAAAGAAAACCACCAAATGTACTTGGTTCGTATACGAACTACTGAACTACTCATTAATTAAAGTTACACATCACATTTATATTTTCTATTTTCTATTTGGAATTTGGACATTCCTGAAGCATCGACATAAATTATAGGTAGAGAGAAAAGAAAGTAAAGTAGTTGTAAATTGATAAAACTTTATATGATCATAACTTTGCGCTCGGACGTCCGTTTTACCTATTTTTTTTTTGATTTCGCGTATTTTTTCGATACGGGGGTGGTCAAACCGCGGCCAGGCCAATTTTCTGAAAAACTTCTTTTTCCCCGCTCAATTTGAATTTCCCCCCAAATTGTTACGTTTTTTTATTTTCAAAGCTAAATATCTCGCGATATACAATAGATTTCAACGTTCAAATTTTGTGTTAATGTGTTCGGGAATGTCAATTTCAATATTGGAAATTCAATTTTTTAAAAAAAAAAACAATTCCGGTCCGAATCGGACCGGAAAACCGGAATCCACCGGTCCGGACCGGTACACCCCTACTTCTAAGTAGAGATAAGTTTGTGTACACAATACCTTTTATGCTTCAGTTTGTGGAATTTTACTAGACTGAACTTTGTGTGACACTGATAGCATGTTTGGCCAAGTTTTTTTCCTTTCTAAAAGTTTTTTTTTTTTTAACAAGTGCTTATTTTAAAAAAATAAGGTGTGTTGGAGAAAATAAGTGTTTATGGGGATTAGCAGAAACAATTTTATCATAAACTAAAAAAATTGCTTTCGCCTAAAAATATTTTTTTTAAAGTACTTCTGACTTAGAAATACTTTTGAAAAATTTGACCAAACACTAATTATTATTAAAAAGTGTTTTTTAAAATTAATTAATCAAACACAAAATATTTTTCGTCAAAAATAATTTTCTGTTTTCTTTGTTAAAATAAGTTGATTTAAGAATGTTGAGCAAAAACGATATTCACTTATTTTTGATGGCCGGCCAAAACCTCAAATTGGATAGTACTCTGTACATTCGTAATAAACCCCAAACCCCTTCTTATCTGTTCCATGCGCATTGGCTAAATTGTCTTTCAACCCCTTAGACCAAGCTCATGGCTTCCTTGTCGATAGATATAGCCACCACCTTTATGGGATTGGCCAAGCGGCAAACCCCACCATTCACTGGTTTTCGCACATCAGTGTTCCCAATTTTGTGGAAAACAAGGTCCACTTCATCTTCAAGAATTAGTTTTGCAGTCAATAGTTCTGCGAAACCAAACAGATTCTCTCGCGGATTTACTGCATCTGCTACCACCCCACAAAGCGAGGACTCTGATATCTTAACCAAGATTCCTCAAGATAATCGTATTCCAGCTACCATTATCACTGGTTTCTTGGGTTCTGGCAAAGTATGTCTTTTTACTACTTCTTGCTGCTTTAATTGTTTGACGATGTTGCTCAGTTAATAGTTCATTTTTAAATGATACTAATGAGCAAAATGCGTAGCTACAATATTTTGCTGTCATTGGCATCTTTTTTGGGCTTCAATTGTGAGAAGTTCTAATTTTTTCCTCTTTACAGCGCGAATTAATGTATTTGAACTTCCATTCACAATACTATTGCTTCCTTAAGATTGTTTTTCATTGGAAGATTTTGGGAAAGAGGTCGGTTTTACTTGTTTGGAACACTCTCAGTTGGCCCAAAACTTTTATCTGGACCTTAAAAGGCTATCCGTCATAAAACAAAAGAATGTGATGCTATGACTTCCCATTTTAACTTTTTAAGGCACGTTATTGAGAAGACTGTCAATTAAACACATAGTTAGATTACTTAACATTGTTCTTTTTTACTCAAAATAGACATAGTTTAAATTTGTTGCAATTATCTGATTCAAATCTGATGTTGCAGACTACCTTATTAAATCACATATTGACTGCGGATCATGGCAAGCGCATTGCTGTTATAGAGAATGAGGTATGCTAATGGATTGTATAATCTAAATATTTCAGAGCTTATATATTTCTTATATGCTGAATAAGATTTTAGGCTTAGTGTATGTTTGTATCCAGTCGATGTCTTAACATATTGTTTTATCTTTTCTCTCCCGAGGTAGTTTCTGCAATTAACTTCTTGCATTTCAGCTTGGTAGTGATGTCTGCAATCTGAATTATTATATCTATCATATATCATGCAGTATGGTGAAGTGGATATTGATGGTTCTTTGGTTGCTGCAAAAGCTGAAGGGGCGGAGGAAATTATGATGCTGAACAATGGGTGTCTCTGTTGCACTGTTAGGGGTGATCTAGTTAGAATGATTGTGGAGTTGGTCAGTAGAAAGAAAGGGAAATTTGACCATATTGTCATAGAGACTACAGGTAACAAACGGATGAGACACATTGTTGTGGACTGAAATTGTTCTAGTTCATTTTTTTACCACATTGTCATGTTGGCTCTCGTGTTGATTTTTCAGGATTGGCAAACCCTGCACCAATTATTCAAACTTTTTATGCGGAGGATCAAGTTTTCAACGATGTTAAGTTGGATGGTGTTGTTACATTGGTTGATTCTAAACATGTTGGTTTTCACTTGGATGAGACTAAGCCAAAAGGTGTGGTCAATGAAGCAGTCGAGCAAATAGCTTACGCTGACCGTATTATAATAAACAAGGTAATGTCTATCTATGTAGTGGCAGATTCCATCTCCAATACCAATTGTCCAGTAAGGTGCTGTTCTCCATAGTAGCAATCGAGGCTCTAGAGTTGCCAGAGGCCGAAATTATCCCAGATCTCGTGATGTTTTATAATTTCAGGATCTCAAAAAAAAATCATTGTTTACAAAACAAAATTAGAAGGCACAGAGGATATATCTGTTAATGCTGCTTCCTGTCAAATTTATTTGTTAGTGTGCTCCACAATTTTTTGCTTCCTTGTGGATGTGATATGGTTGAGAGGTTTCTATCTACAAAAGGGGGTTACCTGAGATATAGATTGAGTTTGTTGTATGGAACCTTAGATTAAGCCTGGACATCCATCTCACTGCAATCTGACAAATGTCTTTCATATCCTTGCCAGACTGATCTTGTTGGTGAGTCCGAAGTTTCTTCCTTGATTCAGCGAATAAAGGTAGGTATTGTGGCTGATTGCCATTTGACATAATATTTATTGCCAATTTTAGAGCTACTCACTAACCTCTCATGGTGAATAACAGAACATAAATAGTATGGCTCATTTGAAGAGGACACAGTTTGGAAAAGTCGATTTGGACTATGTTCTAGGGATTGGAGGCTTTGATTTGGAAAGGTCTGACTTCTTCCATTTCCTTCCTTTTGTGTACCATGCCTGTAGAATGTTTTTTCATGCTTCAACTTCCTAAATAGAAAGTAAATCAATGGTCAAGTTCGTCCCGGATAATATGTTAAACTGATGCTCATGTTTTTCCCAGGAAAAAAGTATTAAAATTTTGGATTTGCTCGTCAAGTTTCCAGTATTCTTCCAAACATTATGAAGAAGTATATCAGATGCCAAAATCATTCTGAAAACAGATAAGTTTTATATTGTCAATATCCTTAGAAGGACAGGGCCCGGGTGATCAGTAAACCTGCACTAGTTAATCCCTAAAGGGCCGGAAGCAGATGAAATGCCCTTGGGAGAAGGGAGGGAAAATTTCAAAACAAAGATATAAAGGGAGAGGCCCTCAGGGGCGGAGCTACATGGTGACAACATGGTGACAAGGGTGGTCAGATGAACACCCTTCGCCAGAAAACTATACCGTGTATATAGATAAAATACTTATTTATATCAAGATATGCACACCCTTAACACAGTTGGAAGTCTTAGTCCAGTGGTAAAGGGCATGCGTCTCTGAGTACACGGGATCGATTCCAATTCCAAGTAGCGCCGCTACTTGCCTACCTTTTTAATTTTTGAAAGAAACAACGTAGAGAAAATAGCCAAATGGCCTCCCAGCGTATTACCATATTTCCAATTACACACTATATCTTTGCGGGGTCCTATTACACCCCTGAACAATTTTAAAGTGAGATTTTTTACTCCCTGAGCGCTGATGTGACAGAGAGAAGTGTTGATGTGGCAAAGAGAGTATATTACACTCTCTCAAAGAGAGTTAGAAGCCAAAAAAACGTTAAGAAATTATTTTCTATTTTTCTATTAACCAAATATACTTTTTCTATTAACCAAATATACTTTGCGGACCCCTCGCATAGCGGGAGCTTAGTGCACCGGGCCGTCCTTTTTTTCTTTCTTTTATAAGTATTTTCATTTAATATTAATTTCTGTCTTTTAAAGTCTCTCAATTTCTTTTTGTTCAATATTGAATATTTGTCACTATTCACCTCTACTACAATTACCACCGCCTCCTCCATTATTCACCGGCACTGGCGGATCCTCCATCGCAGCCATAGCTCACCCACCCCTCTCTATTCCTATTTTCTTCTCAATCACAGCCAAACACGCCCTTAACACAAAACCCATTTTCACTCACCACCGCCACCTTCCGACACTCCTTGCCGCCGATGAATGCTTTCTTACAAATTTGGAGAAAGAGAACCAAGACTTGTTTTTTTTTTTGCTGTCAGTTGATTAAACAGTTTTTTTTTTCATTAATGAAAAATCCAAAAACACCCAAAAAAATTTCATTAATGAAAAATCCAAAAACACCCAAGAAGATAGGATTTTCGGATGGGTTTTTTCTTTTGGGTCTATCTTCCATTTGAGCCATGAAAAATGAAGAAAAGAGAACAGGACCAAATCAATCCTTTGGGTTTTTATTGATTGCAGAGGGAATTTTTAGGGGCTAAAGGTTTGAGAAATTATTTACTCTTGTTGTTCCATCATTTAATCTGTTCTCCGAAGTGTTGAGATAATTCATAAATGTACACAAAGTACCATAGAGGGAAGCTCACATGTGGTGATTATTGTAATTAATTCATTTTAGTCCTTTAATGAGGTAGTTAGTTGGTTATAAGAATGTAGTTAGATATTTTAGATATTTTTGTATACATTGTATATATAGTGGAAACGTGAAGAGGAAATAATAAGATTTCATCTCTTTTCCTCCATTTCCTTTCTTCCTCTCTCTCTTACACACTTCTCTTCCTCCAACTACACCACCGACACAATGGTGGTGTAGCAGTTTTCTTAATCATCTTTACTGTTTCATCATGGTATCAGAGCCATTGATTACACATAAATGTTCAGGATATAAGAAATTGTAAGAATTGATAACATTGATTAGCAATTTAAAATTGAAGGAATGGAAATCACGAGTAATAGTTGCATGCAATAGTTTCTAATGTCGAAATCGAAACTTTTGTGGAGATTGAAAGCGATAATCAATCGCATGCAATAGTTTCTGTTGTTATTTTTTGATTGACTGAGATCGGAATTGACAGTAAATCGATTGAAGGAGTTTTCTGTGATTGTGATTGATCGATTGAAGGAGATTTGATCAATTGAAGGAGTTTTCTGTGATTACGATGATCTGATCGATTGAAGGAGTTCAACACAACAAAATATGAGAACAATTGAGGAATCAACAACATCGTCTGCTACAGTGATTGATCACAATCATCCACTCTACCTCTTCCCTTCGGATGCTCCAGGATCACTGTCTACTTGAGTAATTCTAACTGGTATGGGCAATTATACTTTATGGAGCAGAGCTATGAAACTGGCTCTGTTAGGAAAGAACAAAATTGACTTTATAGATGGAAGTGTAAGAAGAGAATTGTATCATGGATCCCTATCTGGTGTGTGGGAGAGATGCAATGCTATAGTAGTGTCATGGTTAATGGGAAATGTGAGTAAGAATTTACTCACAGGGATGTTGTACAATGCGGATTCACATGCCATTTAGAAGGACTTGAAAGAAAGATTTGACAAAAGCAATAGTTCAAGAGCCTTTCAACTACACAAGGAGATAGTTTCCCAGCGACAAGGAACTTTGTCAGTTTCAATGTATTAATCGAGATTGAAGGATTTGTGGGATGAATATGAGTCAATAATACCATTACCATATTGTTATGACAAATCGAAGGAGTTTGTGAATCATCTACAATATCAAAGGATGATGCAGTTTTTAATGGGATTGAGTGACAATTTTAATCAAGCAAAGAGTCAGATACTTATGATGCAACAAGTACCTAATCTAAATTAGGTCTATGCTACGATTAATCAAGAGGAAAGCCAGAAGTTGATGCATGACTCGATTGAACCTGCAGTAATGTTCACAACAAGGAATAAGGGTGGATTTCAGAAACAAAGAAAACCATACAATCCTAACGCAGTGTGTGATTTTTGTCATGTCAAAGGACATTTGAAATTGGACTGTTTTAAACTAATGAAGTGTGACTATTGTCACAAGACTGGACATATTCAGGATGATTGCTATAAATTGAATGGATATTCTAAGGATTTCAAAGGCAAGTCAAGGAAAGTGAATGTTGCAATGGGAGAAGTTCCATATTATGGAGACAATGGACAGAGTAGTAATCAAGGAGTAAGTGTTACATCAGAACATAATCCACAACAAGGAAATCAGAAGGCTGCTGCACTGTTGGGGAATCTTACACCAAAGCAACAACAAAGACTGCTGAGGATACTTGATGGTGATGAAGTAGTAGAAAACATTTTTGATATTGTTGCAAACATGACTGGTATGTCTGTCACAGATACACAGAATGATTTACAAAGTGGATTGTGGATACAGGTGCCACAAACCACATGGTGAACAATGAAAGGTTATTGAAGATTAAGCATTTGATAGAAAATGCAGGTAAGGTGCAAATGCCTACAGAGGATTCGACAAACATTGAACATGTTGGAGATTATCATCTAGGAGGAGGTGATGTGCTTAAGAATGTCTTGTGCATACCTACATTCAAGTTCAACCTCATGTCTGTCTCTAAAGTAACCAAAGAATTGCATTGCAGTGTTACATTTCCCCCTAAATGTTGTGTGTTTCAGGATCTCTCATCTGGAAAGGTGAGAGCGATTGGTAGTGAAGAAAGAGGATTGTATATACTGAGCATTGATGCAGAAAGTAATATAGGAGGGATGATTAGAGCTTTGGCAACTTCACAGCATGTTGATGCTGCTACTTGGCATCTCAGGATGTGCATGTACCTATGAGTGCGTTAAAGAAGATGCCAATTTTTAGTAACAATAATTCCTTTACATTGAATAATTGTGAGGTATGTCCATTGGCTAGACAGATTAGATTACCTTTTCCTGTTAGTAACCATTCCAACTATTACACATGGATGTATGGGGTCCTTATAAGGTTGAAATTTACAATGGAATGACATATTTTTTGACTATTGTGGATGATTATTCAAGATGGACTTGGGTATTTTTATTAAGACTAAAATCAGATGTTGTGACTGTGCTGAAGAACTTTTTTACAGAGGTCAAAACTCAGTTTGATGTGTCAATAAAAGGTGTGAGGTCAAACAGTGGTTCAGAATTTTTCAATTCCAATTGTAAACAACTATTCTAGACCTATGGTGTGGTGCATGAAAGTTCTTGTCCATATACACCTCAACAAAATGGTGTAGTGGAGAGGAAACATAGGCACCTACTTGAAACAACCAGAGCTGTTAAGATCCAGGCCAACCTACCAGATAGATTTTGGGGTTTCTGTATTGAGGATGCAAGATACGTTATCAACAGAATACCTTCTACTACTTTGAAGAATAAATCCTCTTATGAGATGTTGTATAAGAAGACACATTCACTCACACGCTTGAGAGTGATAGGGTGTTTGTGCTTTGCAACCATGCTGTCTAAGATGGATAAATTTGGTCCCAGGGCTGTGAGAGCAGTGTTGTTGGGGTATGACACTTCACAAAAGGGTTATAAGCTGTATGATATAGAGAATAGAGTGATTTTCATGAGCAGAGATGTGATGTTTATGGAGTCGATCTTTCCCTTTAAAAATGATGCAGAAAATAAGAATGTTTTTAGGACATCACAGGAACATTTCTGTTTTGAGGACATCATAATATCTCAGAATCAAGGAAGTCTGAAAGATACAAAATCCAAGTCTTGATCCTCCTATAGAAAATGAACATGAAGAGCATAAGGAAGAAATAACTGCAGATCATGTGGATACAGTTAGAAAGTCCATCAGGACATCCAAATCTCCTATTTGGCACAAAGATTATGTGACTACACAAGGATCTTCCAGATGCTTGTATTCCATTTCTAGTGCACATTACACAGGATTGTTACCTACCTATCAAAATTTTGTGGGACAAGTTTCTAAAGAAGTTGAACCACACAACTATGCAGATGCAATGACTGACAAAGATGGATAGAAGCAATGATGGCTGAGATCCAAGCTTTGGAGGACAACAAGACATGGGAGATGATGGATTTGCTAGAGGGAAAGAAGGCAATAGGATGTAGATGGGTCTATAAGGTGAAATATACAGTTTCAGGAGAAATTGAGAGGTTCAAGGCTAGGTTGGTGGCAAGGGGTATAATCAAAAGGAAGGACTTGACTACACTGAGACTTTTTCTCCTGTAGTCAAGATGACAATTGTGAGAGCTATTGTAGCTATAGCCTCTGCTAAACAATGAAGAATCTACCAAATGGATGTATACAATGCATTCTTACAAGGGGATTTATATGAAGAGGTCTACATGACACCTCCAGAAGGTTTCTAGCAGGTTTCCAGAGGCCAGAAGCAAGTATGTAGATTGTTGAAGTCTTTGTATGGATTGAAACAGGCTTCTAGACAATGGAATATCAAGCTCACAACAACACTGCTAGCAGCTGGTTTTAGGCAAAGTCACAGGGATTACTCTTTGTTTGTTAAATAAAGGGAGGAGAGAATAGTGGTCATACTTGTGTATGTTGATGATCTACTCATCACAGGTAGTGACTCAGAGATTATCCAACATACAACACTGCATACAACATTCAAAATTAAGGATTTGGGAGAACTCAAATACTTCCTTGGAATTGAATTTGCCAGGAGCACAGAAGAAATTATCATGCACCAAAGGAAGTATGCTTTGGAGTTAATATCAGATATGTGATTGTCTGGGTCGAGGAGTACATCTTCACCAATGGAAGTAAATCAGAAGCTCACATCAGTGACATATGATCAACATACTGGTCAGTTGCCAGACCAAACTGTTGGAGGATCCAGGAATCTATAGAAGAATGATTGGCAGACTATTATACCTCACCAATACAATGCCTGATATATCCTTTGCTGTACAATGTCACATTTGGAGGCAGGAATGAGATTAGTGAGATATCTAAAGAAAGCACCTGGTTCAGGTATTTTTCTATCCAGCAGCAGTAGTCATACACTTCAAGTGTTCTGTGATGCAAATTGGGAAGCATGTGTTAACACTAGAAGGTCTATACTGGGTTCTTAGTGATGTTTGGGAAATCCCCTATATCGTGGAGGTCGAAGAAACGAGTGACTGTGTCCGGAAGTTCTGTTGAGGCAGAATATAGGGCTATGACAGCCTCAGTTGCAGAAGTTGTTTGGTTCACTGGTTTATATGAAGAATTGGAGTACATGTACAGATGCATGTAGCTGTGTTCACAGACAGCAAATCAACACTTCAAATAGCTGCAAATCCTGTGTTCCATGAGAGAACGAAACATATTGATATCGATTGCCATTTTGTGAGAGAATGGATACAACAAGGATTGGTACGAGCTGCTTACATGCCTTCCAATAAACAACCGGCTGATGTGTTTACTAAAGCACTTGGAAGTCCACATCATGATCGAATAATATCCAAGCTAGGATTGAAGAATATCTTCATGACTCCTAGCTTGAGGGAGGGTGTTGAGATAATTCATAAATGTACACAAGTACCATAGAGGGAAGCTCACATGTGGTGATTATTGTAATTAATTCATTTTAGTCCTTTAATGAGGTAGTTAGTTGGTTATAAGAATGTAGTTAGATATTTTAGATATTTTTGTATACATTGTATATATAGTGGAAACGTGAAGAGGAAATAATAAGATTTCATCTCTTTTCCTCCATTTCCTTTCTTCCTCTCTCTCTTACGCACTTTTCTTCCTCCAGCTACACCACCGACACAATGGTGGTGTAGCAGTTTTCTTCATCATCTTTACTGTTTCATCACGAGGTCACTGGCAAAAGCTCCGGTTGAAGGTTCCGTGTCAATTACAATCTGTGGCTTTAGTTTTTCTACCTGATTTAGTATTCTTTAAATTCTTTTTGGTATTATTTCACTATATATTGAGATTGAGAAAGTATTTTGGGTGATTGTAAAATTTGTAATAATTTCTAGAAAAGGGTGGAGAAGGGGTTGGACAGTGGCGATGATGGATTTCTTCGGCGTTGCTGTAGAGTTTTGATAGTTGGTGGTGTGGAGGTTGTCAGCCATGGCGGTGGAGTAGGTCACTTGTGACAGGTGATTTCTCGTTTGGCAGTGGCGGAACGGACAACCTGTGGCAGGGGAAGATAGAGGACCGAATTTCTTTTGGGGGTGAGGGTCACCGGTGGATGGTAGAGAAGAAAGAGAAAATAAGGAAAAGAATAGGAAAAAATGTAATATATATATAGGTGTGTGCACTTCACTCTCCAACACATAGCTAGGATTGACATTTTAGGGAGCAAAAAATTCTAGTTTAAAATAGTCCAAGGGGGTAATAGGACTCTCGTGTAGAAAAGGTGTGTAGTTAGTAATCTGGTCATCCGTTGGGGAGGCATTTGGCCATTGCCAACTTTTTCCCCTTTTAAAAGACAAAAGTGTCCATACCAATTCCCAACTGTCTCTTTGACTTCTTTTTTATTATTTTTTTAAAATAAACAATCCTTAAAGGTCATTGTTGATCTAAATATGTAGTATGTAGTTTGATATAAAAATTTATTGCACCCATACATTAAACAAATTATTTACTTCTCCAAGTTTGAACACCCTTAAAAAAAATCCTGGCGGATCAGGGGTTTGATATGGTGGTATGAACACAACTTGTGATATGTGGATTAGGGACACATCACGAGTTCGAACCTTGCCGCAAACAAAAGCTTGGTATTTAAGTGGAGAAGGGTAGAGGGGTGGGCACATAATCCACCGAGTTTCTAACCTTGTGAATTTCTTGATTATCCAAGAAAAGAAGAAGAGGATGAACAGAAAATTTGAAAGTTGCACGTAAGGCTTTGCTCTTAAAAGTGAAATGTGGGAAATATGATTTGAATAATGAATATAATCCTTGTTTGCGAATAAAACATTTACAAAGAGCAATATGAGTCACGTGTTTTTTTTTTTTAAAAAAATTGGGGGTAAGGGAAGGGGATACGGGGGAGGGGATTACAAGGTGGTAAATCGAACCCTTACCAACATCAGTTAGTCAACCAACTGAGCTACTAAGATTCCCCGTTATATGGGTTTTTGTTTCATACTTCTCATACATTTTTTTTCTTCCAGAGATGTTTTAATCAAGGTCTTGATGAATTTATTCAGCTAATGATAATTGATTCAACTCTTTTATGCTTCTTTAACTATGGAAAATTGTAGTGCTGAAAGCAATGTTATTCGTCAGATATATACTTGTAATCATTTTTATAGATGTCCATTTTTTCTTAGATCGACTTTGCTTCATCAAGGTCTTATGTTACCGGACTATTGCTTCTTTATTCTGTTAAATTCATGTAGAATTGAGAGTTCGGTTGGCGCTGAAGGTTCCAAGGAAGACCATCATGGCCATGATCATGATCACCACCACCACCATGACCATGACCATGAACATGATCACAAGCATGGTAAGTGTTCTTTGATGTTTGAACTTCTATACTAGCCATTGTAGTTCACTTTTCCAAAGAACTATTTCCCCTTATTTTGGAGAAATCACTTGAGCAATCTGTGTTTGGTACTTTATGAGCTTCTCTTTAGTCGTAATGCTATGAGTATGCTGTTCTAGTTATTGGAGCTAATATGTTTTCTACATATAGAACTTCTTACCAAGCATTGCAAACAGGATTATTAACGAGTCTACTCAAGCCTAGTTCGGAAAATTCGAACTTGGTTAGACAATTTATACGAGCTTAGTCAAGCTTGATCCAATCATATACAAGTCAAGGTCAAGCTTGACTTCAGCTTGAATAAATTTCGACAAGCTCGAGCTTGCGTTCATTTTGAAACTATGTTAACACTGAGCTTGTTCATGAGCCTGTTTATGATCCATATTTACTTTAAGAGAAAACTGAATACAAGAGAATATTGCAATGAGCATTTTCCTCTTGAATACCTTAGGGTTAGGGGATTGGAGACACTGACGGGAGCATAACTGCATAAGGACCTGTTTTAGTTTTAAAGAAAAAAAATGCAAAAAGGGCCTTGTTGCGGGTGGGGTGGTGGTGGTGGGGGGTGGGTTGCTATTCGTGAACACTAAACAAGCCGAGTCGAGCTGTAGGGTGAACTTGAGCTCGGTCGTTTATTAAATTAATGAGTCGAGTTGTGATTACTTCGTGAATGTGTTGGGTCTTTTACAACGACTAACCAATTCTTGTCGTTTGACATTTCTTTTTGTTTCTATTGACCAATCTACTTTATTGCTGTTAGCATCTTAACCTTCTAAACACCAAATACAGCGACCCATATATGCTAATTTTATACTTTCCAGTTTCCTTTTTGTTCGTCCACAACCCTCGTGCAAAGTTCCATCTCGTGTGTTTCTTCCTTTGGCTCCACTTGTGATGTACTAGTGTATAATTGTGACATTATTTCTCAAAACCCAGTTCTGTTTTTAGTGCATATAATTGAATCTTGATCATTTGCGTCAACCTCAAGAGTGGTGTTGCTTTCTGCTAATTGGTTAATATGATGTGTCAAATCATTGCAGAACATCATGATCATCACCATTCTCACGATCACACTCATGACCCTGGTGTTTCTTCTGTCAGCATAGTTTGTGAAGGGACCTTGGATCTTGAGAAGGTTGGCATTGTGGTCTTTCGTTTGGCCATTTTTTTTCATAAAAAATTGATTCATTTTCTAAGATAGTGTATAAGCTGTAAATATGGACAAGAATGCTAGTTGCATTAATAACTAAGGAGTTGTAATTCTGTATTTCAGGCTAATATGTGGCTGGGAACGTTGCTGATAGAACGAAGCGATGACATATATCGCATGAAGGGTCTTTTATCTGTTCAGGGAATGGATGAGAGATTTGTCTTTCAGGTTATTAAATTCTTTGATGTTATTACTGCTACTACATAATCCCTCTACGTGGCTGAAATATTTTGAATATTTCAAGTTACTAAGATCAGTGCTTTACTGAGCCTCGAATTTGTGGCACATGATAGTTGTCAATTTGCTAACGTCTCTTACCTTTTGGTGTAACAGGGAGTCCATGACATATTCCAAGGTTCTCCAGATCGACCATGGCGGTCAGATGAACCAAGAACAAACAAGATAGTATTTATAGGGAAGAACTTAGACGGGAAGGAATTAGAGGAGGGCTTCAAAGCCTGTTTAACATAAATCGCAAATTCTGGTTGCTATTCTTTAAAGGTTGATGATGACAAATAATGTAACTGTTACTTGGTCAGGGGAGAGGGGAGAGGACATGTACGCATGATTAAGAGATAGCAGAAGAGTTTCTGGTCCTTATTGGAAATCTATATATATATATATTTCCCAACCACTTTATTTTCCTGTTGTCGTATTTTATGCCCCCGACCATGGATATATTTTTAGCGCCACTATGTAGTAATTAATTCCCGCGTTAGTGCATATATGTTTATACTGTCAACCCAAAATACTAAGTACTTTATTTTTTGTGCTTCAAAGATTCCGAAGTACTTTTAATTTTGCAAAATTGATAACTAACGTCTATCTCTTCCCACAACTTTTGGTAAATTTCTCTGTTTTTATGCAACTTTCCTGCGATGTTTCCCACTCTCCTATACCCGAAGGGACACTTCTCTTCACACATAGTTACAGTTATACTTTTGACATTACATTTATTTCCATTTTCTTAAACCGTTTCTTATATGTCGCTTCCCTGGACATCTATATCGGAGTTCACAAAATGTATGTATCTTGTCGGAAAAGAGAAGATTACTCTCCTCACAATTTCCCTCCTTGAGGTTCCAAAACTCCTTTTTGATTGGTTATTTGCAGTTGTGTTATTCTATCAAGAAGCCCGAAGGAAAACTTCCTTCCAATCTTCACATAAATTCTATGTCTAGGAATGAGATGCTTACTCATTAATCTGTTGTAGAGATCAAGCAAAACGAGGCTATGAACGAGGAAATAGTAAAAAGGGGTGCAGTTTTGTCATATGAAGATTCTTCTGTAGAGCTTCTTTAACGGTAAAAAACTTGCACAAAAACAAAATTAATTTTGTTTTAACATTATGCAGTAAATGCTTTGCTAATTAACGATGAATATGTTCACCTTATAAGATCAGTATTGCATATCTGAGAAATTTACACCAAAGTCTCCTCAAGCACGTGGTCCTTGGTTAGTCATATAGTCATGATATCCTATTCTTTCTGAATTTTTTCTTTCATTGCTCACGATTCAAGCTTTTGCTATTGTTCGTCGCTTGTGTCAGATGTACTATCATTGTAGTTATGGCTGTCTTATTTAATCTATACTAAACAGATTCATTTAGTCATGTTAATTAGATCATTCTTATGAATTAGATTTTTTCTGTTTTGTGTATCAAGGTTCATCCGTTATATAAGTTGAGAAAAATAAGGTTGTTTGAATCCTGCTCTTCAGATTTGGTCATCCGATTAGAATCTGCTGTTTTGTGTATTGAATAATTATAAGCAGAGAAGGAAAGCAGAAAGTCATTTCCATATATCAATTTATGGATGGTATGTGGGTTTTGCAGGTTGAATCGTGAGGAAATATTGGTTGAAGCGGAATTCCTACAAGCTCTCATTGGTACAGTACCTATGTTCTTAAATTTTATTATTTTCTAAAGTCGTTACTTAGCATGCCTCTATGATTATAATGACTATTTATCTTTTTCCTTAAGTTATTTTAAAACTCAAAAGCAGCTTCTGTTTAAAGAATACTCAAACAGGCACTCCTTGATCCCCTTCCTCTCTCTCTTGCTTCTCATTAAATGAATCCTTTCATCTCCTTTTTTGTTTTGAAATTCACTTTCCAATTTATTCTTCCCGAGAAAAGGTTGACACCTGCTGTTATTAATGACTATGTCCTTGTGCTACCTCTTGGTCTTGGAGGTTCTACCTGCATTGATGCCTGCCAGTCCTTAATATCTTGAAAGCATGCATTTGATTATGTCATGTATCAGTAAATATAAGGTTTACTTGGAAATGGCTTCAATTACTCCTCATATCCTTTTGTTATGTCTTAATCTAGATCTATATTTTGCCAACATATTTATGGCTTTTCTTGGTTCAAATGCTTTAAAAGTGAATTTTTTCTTTAGTGTTTATTTGACTAACACAATCATGATCTTCATTGTGAAGGAAAATGATGAAATTCCACGTTTTATGCTACAGTTACATTCATCAACTGCAATGTGATATGGTGAAATGTACTTCCAGCTAGGTACATGGAGAATGGTTAAGGATCGTCTGTATGGATACATTTCGAATTTCGATTGGACATAAAGGCATGAAATTTGCATAGGATCAACAAAAGGACATCACTATCTTCATAGTGCTTCTCATAAGGCAATTATCCACAGTGATGTCAGGTCTTTGAATATACTGCTTGACGAAAGTCTGCAAGCTAAAATTTCAGATTTTGGATTATAAAAAATTTGCCCGGAATTGATCGACACATGTTAGCTTTGCAGTGAAAGGAAGTTTCGGATATCTTTATCCAGAGTATTTGAAAAGGCAACAACTAATTGAGAAATTTGATGTCTATTCCTTTGGAGTTGTAACGTTTGAAGTCCTCTGTGGCAGACTTATCAATCCCGCTCTTCCCAAGGAATTGGTAAACTTGGTCGAGGGTGATAAAATGTTTTAATGGCAGTAGAATCATAAGCAATTGTTCATCTTAGGATTCTACGCGAGAAACCACCAGAATCATTGATGAATAGTTTGTAAACACTACTAGGAAATGTTTGGCTGAATATGGTGCAGATACTATGGGAGAAGTATTGTGGAGCTTGGAATATGCATTGAAGCTAAGGAAAAAGACCCAAAAAAACACAAGAGAACGAGATCCCGAATAATAAACTGGATAACAGTGTATTAAGTACAAAATACAGCATGGGGAGTATGGCTGATCTTGCTGGTGTTTCAATGAGTAAAGTTTTTTGCCAAAT
This sequence comes from Przewalskia tangutica, assembly GCA_029844215.1. NCBI lineage: Eukaryota > Viridiplantae > Streptophyta > Magnoliopsida > Solanales > Solanaceae > Przewalskia > Przewalskia tangutica. Next base: position 12,071,440 of record CM056734.1, read on the forward strand.
GGTGAAATCTGAAAACAAAAACTTATGGGACATATGTTAAACTCTGCCTCTAGGTTGTATGTTTGTCTTCTCTTCTCTTTAGATTCTGTATTATAATGGAGACTTTTGTTGCATGATAGAGTACAATACAAATGCGTCTGTTTGAGAGGGCTAATGATCATTTTATTTGAAATGTTGTATGTCCATTCATCAGCACAAATTCACAATTCAATACCATAATGCTATTGCATTTGTCAGTTTTTGCACCAGATTATGATATTCTTCAACTATATTTCGACAAAACTCTCCAAGATTATACAAGACATTTACTACCTCTATGCCATGTGAGATGAACACATTGTCAATTTTAAAATGTATCTTGCCAATATGTTACCCCCTCCATCCCAAATACTTTCTTAATATTTTGAATAGTACTTTTATGTAGTTTCTAAATATGTAAATTTTGTTTAAATAACAAAAAATTTATGTCTAAATTCACACCATACATTAGTTAGTTTGACCTTCATAATCCGAAATGAGATTTTTTTTGGAACGGAGGGAGTAATTCCTTTTGTCTTCTAAGTTCAAGAGGTGTTCTGCTATAAACTCAAGGACGGTGAGTCAATTATGCATATTGAAGATTGTCCTTTTTATCAAGTGAACGGTGTGAATTGTGATTGATGATTAACTTACATGTTATGAAGTTAAAAGTTTCATTCCGTTTTTAGCGTCTCTCGAAGTATTTTATCAGAAGCAAATTTATTCTGTACTTTTTATTTATATAAAAACATAAAAATGATGCTTGATTATTCCATAAAAAATCAATTATTATTCAGAAGGCAATTATATCAAGGAACAAATGTTACAATCCGAAACTAATAGAAGATAGGTTAGATATTTGCAATCTTTCATTAGAAGTTGTTGAGATGTATTAAGAACCTCAAATTTTCTAATTTAGAATATTTTTAATATTTTTAGTTTTTCTTTTCTTATTTTTAACATTTGTAAGTTTAGTGAAGTACCCGCGAAGCGCGCGTGTATTACATAGCACAAGTAGATTTTAAGTTTATGTTGTTTGTTACCCTTTTCAGCTTGTCTGTAAATAAAAAGACAAAAACATTATGTTTTTACAGCTTCAGTCGTAATGATGAGATGAAGTACGAAAAGAATTAAATATATTTTCCATCAAATTCACCATCATATGTTGTTTTGATGATATTTTTCTAATTATTTTGTATTCCCTACGGTTGATTTAGTGAAATACAAATTATAGATGGTGGAAAATGTTGATTTCAGGTTGTTTTACCACTAATTGATGAAGTAAAGTAACTTAAAGCAAAACATTATTCTAGGCATGACAACTTTATAAAAGTGATAAAGAGTGACACTAAAAGATGCACATAATATACTTCAATCTGATAGGGTGGGAATTCAAGTCTTGCATTTCATTAGGATAATCAAAATCGTAAACATGTATAGTATAAAAACAATTGTATCCCTACCCATAATTAGAATATTTCCATATATTATGTAAATATAATTATGGTAAGACTAGAATTCTTCTTTTGTATAGGCTTAAGATTCCTATTGTATAAGGGATGAATATTGTATTCTATATATACTTTGATATTAATAAGAAGACTCCCTAAGGGAGATTAATATCATCTTACATGGTATCAAGAGCCTAACACAAAATCCTAGAATATTTCGTTGTGTGAGTCGCTGCCACACCACCCCCTGGCGCTCGCCACTGCCTCCCTCTCCTCCCAAAATTCTTAGTTTTTCTTCTTCTTTTCTCTCTTCTCTAAATGGATACTCAGGATTACACTTCTGATTCTGACACATCTACCTCCACAAATCCCACCACCACGTCGTCATCCTCTTTTCATCCCGCCTCATCATACTACCAATATCAAGAATTATATTCTCATTCTTCGATCAAGAAAACAACAAGATTCTTCTGGTTGAACTGTTATGTAATCATGCATGTCTCTATAACGTGCTTGACCACATCGACGACACTATTCCGCGCCCTCCGGAGGTTGATGAGTCTATTTGGCGTCGTCTAGACGCCGGCGTCAAACATTGGATTTATGATAGTATTTCTCAGGATCTTCTTCTTACTATCATGAAATCTGGTGCCACAGCCCATGATTTATGGAACCGCTTGGAGGAAATCTTTCAAGATAACAAGCACACTTGTGTGGTGTATTTGGAGGAACAATTTAACAATATACGTCTTGAAAATTTCTCCAACATGACTGAATACTGTAGACAGTTGAAACTACTGGCGGATCGACTCTCCAACGTCGACACGTCTGTCTCAGACACTAAGATGGTGTTGCAATTGATTGCAGGCCTTCCCAAAGGCGACTATGATACATTAGCCGCCATAATTCAACAGACAGATCCGCTTCCTAGTTTTAACAAAGCTCGTTCGCAGTTGTTGCTCGAAGAGACTCGTCGTGCTAAGCAGGATGAACACATTCAGAAGGTGTTAGCAGTCGAAACACTCCCTCAAGATCCAACGCCGCCAGAAAACTCTCAACCGCAGCAGGGACGCGGTGTCAAGGGTCGCGACAGAGGAGGCCGTGGTTGTGGTAGGGGTCGCGAACAAAGATAATCGGCAGAAGAACAACAGTGGCCTACAGATCGATTCAAGACCGCGACGCCCAACAAGACTCGCATAACGCCGTGGCACCGCCGCAGTTCCAGCACCAGCAGCCCTCGTCCAACATGACACCCACTGAGTTGGGTCAGGCGTTCAGCTGTCTCAACGTGCAACAACCTGACAACAACTGGTACATTGACTCCGGAGCCACTTCTCACCTCACTCGATCTGCAGGTAATATTCTCAAACTGTTTGGTTTAAAGCATCCTCACTTGTAGCGATTGGTAGTGGCCGTATTCCAAAGAAAGGGTTATGGTACATCCTACACACCAATTCCTCATCCATTCCCCCTTCAAAATACCTTATATGTCATATACCTGTCTAAGGGGTCGGGTTGACCCGGAATCGGACCGGTCGACCCGATACAAAATCCGGTCCGGTCCGGTCCGGACCGGTAAGTCTTACCGGGTTGGGGGTTGGTTTGGCCCCAACCCCAATCCGCACGAGTTACAGAGAAATCCGATAAGGACCCGGACCGGTTGAACCGGTAAGGTAAAAAATTAAAAAATAAAATAAAGGGTTGTTGGCCCAACAGCAATATTACCGTTGGGGGGGGAGGGTTGGGGGTGGGGCAACGGTCTTAAGACCGTTTTTGGCATTTTTATTTTTTTGTTTTTTAATTTTTTGTTAATTAAATTTTTATCCTTTAAAAATCTATAAATACTCTACATTCTTCTTATTTTTATCACACAATTATTTCTACAATTCTCTCAATTCTCATACTCTCTTAATTCTCTATATTATCAATTCTCAAGTTATTATTATTATTATTATTAATTTTCAAAGTAGCAAGACGCAAGACTTCGAGCTTCGAGTTTCAATTGAATTCTGAATCCCGAAGTTTGGTACACTCGTTTCATTCTCTATTTATTTTATTAAATTGTAATATTTATTTGCTGTTTATTTAAATTAAAATTAAAATTAAATATTTTATAATGGATAAAGGTAAAACTATTTCAAGTGGTACAAAATCTAAAGGTTCATCATCATCTAATCAAAATATAGATTATGATCAAATGGAAGAAGATTTTGAAATAGAAGATAATTATTATGATAATGTTCATATAGATAATATTGTTGAAATCGAAACTCATACACCTACTAGTGTGCCTTCTATCAATGTTAGTACTACTAGTCGTACATCTCCTTTACCAGTAGTAAGGAGTAGGAGAATCAGAATAATGAGTAAAGTGTGAAACTTTTATGATAGAATTGGGGACACTGATAGAGTTAGATGTAATATTTGTGGGGAAACTTATAAACATGGTAATGACGGGGGGACATACACTTTAGTTAGGCATGTACAGAGAGTTCATCTGACACACTGGTCAACAACAAATTAAGTATAAAATATAAAGATGCAGTTACATTATTTGATAATTGATAATTGATAATTGAACAACTCTGCTACTAATCTCCGTTCTAGTTCTGCTTCTGTTCTGTGTCTACATCTAGGATTCAATGAAGACGATGATAATGAATCTAGATTCTAGATATATGGAGCACTTTTACTATGAAGCATTAGAGGCTATGAACTATGAAGCATCACCAATTCAATCAACCTATAAATTACAAAAAACTTTGTAAAAGGATGCATAATATGTAAATAAAATTATTATTTCATTATGTACTCTTATTAACATTATGAATAATGAAAGTTTACATCTTATCATTAGTTTTTATTTTATTATCTCTTTAGTTGTTATTTGTTAACTTATGTCTACTAATTTCTACTAATTTAATAAATTAATAAATTTTCAGAATAAAAAAAAATTATATAGTTTATATAACTACAATATAAACTATAAAGTATAAAGTTATAAACTTATATTATATTATTATATTACATATTTAATTTGAATTTAGTTAAATTTATGAAATTTACAAAAAAAAAAAGAAGTAAAACTCGGACATGACGCCGAATCAAAATCCGAAATGAACCTGACCAGAGGCACGGTAAGCGATGAACCGACCGGTCAACGTGAATGCTACCGGTCCGGTCCGGGTCGATCCGTTAGACAGGTATATATGGCTCACATATGATTAAGAATCTAATCTATTTCCGCAAATTCACTCGTAATAACTCTGTCTCCGTTGATTTTGACTCTTATGGTTTCACTGTGAAGGATCTTCATACGGGGAGACCTCTTACGAGATGCAATAGCACGGGAATCTCTATCCATTCACTCCCACCTCCGCTGCTAGATCTAGCTATCCCGTCTCTCTAGCGGTCATTTCTTCTTCCACATGACATAATAGGCTTGGTCATCCAGGAGCCCCAGTTTTTAATTTTCTTAGAGACAATAATTTCATTACTTGTAATGGGAAGCTTGCCCAAAACTGTGTTTTTTGTTCTTTAGGCAAACATACCCGTTTTCCATTTAAGTCATCTACTAGTGTTACTTTTGCACCCTTTGATATTATACATGCCGATTTATAGACATCACCTGTTGCTAGTTCTCTCGGTTATAAATACTATCTTATCCTACTAGATGACTTTTCTCACTTTGTTTGGTTGTGTCCTCTCAAATTTAAATCGGAAGTGTTTGTCAAATTTCTTGAGTTTCGAACATTTATTCAAACACAATTTGAAAAGGGTATAAAATCTTTTCAGTGCGATAATGGTCGTGAATTCAACAACTCTATGTTTCACCGTTTTTGTACTAATAATCGCATGGTTTTTCGCTTCTCCTGCCCTCACACCTCCCCTCAAAACGGTAAAGCTGAAAGAATCATCCGCACCATTAACAATATGATTCGCACTCTATTGATTTATGTCTCCCTACCTCCATCCTTCTGGGTCTATGCTGCTAAAATGTTAGAATACGTTCTCAATATCCTCCCAACTAGCACCCTTCACAATATGACCCCTACCGAAATTCTCTATCATAGAGTTCCCTCTTATGATCACCTCCGAATATTCGGTTGTCTATGCTATCCTAACTTTGCCTCTACTACCCCTCACAAACCAGTCCCCCGGTCCACTCCTTGTGTCTACCTAGGCTTTTCGCCGAACCATAGGGGTTATCTATGCTATGACTTATCCACTCGTCAGATCCACATCTCTCGTCACGTCACATTCGACGAGACCACATTTCCGTTTTCGAATCTTAAACAGTTCCAAAAACTGGATTACTCTTTTCTTGACGAGCCTGCCATCTCTCACATCATCCTAAGACAACTAGAGCATATCACTTCTTCAGCACCGCGGCGCTCCAACTCCTGCGAACAAGTTCATTCCTCACCGTCGACAAAGACCGCGTTGTTGGCGCGCCGCGCTAAAACATCGAGAGAGGTCTGCTACCCTCCACCGCGATTTGATCACGGCGCCACGACGCCTCCGACGGCTCCTTACAGCACCGTGATTCTTGATCTAGGCACCGCGGTGCCTCCTACGGCGTCAGCCCTCCTTCTCCATATCCAACAAATTTCTCCGCCTTGGAGCTTCCCACTATCCCCACTCACTAAATAGAAACACATGCAAAACATGGAATCTTCAAACCCAAAGTCCAATTTAACTTTTCTGCCCAAACCATTTCACCAATTTCCAAGAACCCTATATTGGCTAAACAAGACCCTAATTGAAATGCGGCTATGTCTGAGGAATTCAATGCTTTAACTAAATAGCACACATGGGATCTAGTACCTAGACCTGAGGGGTGAATGTGATTCGTTGTCTTTGGCTATTTCGTCACAAATTCAGAGACAATGGAGATCTTGAGAGGTATAAGGCACGACTTGTGGCTAATGGCACAAATCAGCAGGAGGGTATTGATTGTGGTGAGACCTTCAGCCCGGTTGTCAAACTGTGACAACCGACTACCATCCGCACAGTTTTGAGCATTGCCATGGGCAAACACTGGCCGATCCATCAGCTTGATGTGAAGAATGCATTCTTACACGGGGATATGAGAAAGATAGTCTACATGCATCAACCGCCAGAGTTCACCCATTCAGCAGTTCCTCACTATGTGTGTCGTCTCCGTAAGTCACTATATGGCCTGAAACAGGCCCCCGTGCGTGGTATGATCATTTTGTCAGGTATATCTTGCAGATTGGGTTTGTGTGCAGCAAGAGTGATACATAACTTCATTTTTCATCGAGGTAGTAGTACTGATTACTTATTACTTTACGTGGATGATATTGTTCTTACTGCCTCCTCCGACGGATTGAAAAATGAGATTATTGCCTTGCTTAAGTCCGAATTTGCAATGACTGATTTGAGGAAGCTGAGTTACTTTTTGGGGATATCAGTGACCAGGTCTGCCAATCACATGTTTTTGTGTCAGCGTAAGTATGCAGAGGAGATTTCAAAGTCTACGAGAGAAATTGGCGAATTGCAAAGTTTCACCTACTCCAGTTGATTCGAAATCTAAGCTCAGTGCCATGGATGATGCTCCAGTCTCTGATCCTACTCTGTATAGGAGCCTTGCAGGTGCACTCCAGTATCTCACCTTCACCAGGCCAAACATAACTTATGTTGTTCAGCAGGTGTGCTTATTCATGCATGCCCCCAGAAAGTCTCATTTCACTGCTCTTAAGCGTATCATTCGATATATTAAGGGCACTCTTGATTATGGTTTGCACATATACCCCTCTGCACCAAACAAGTTGCTTTAATATATGGATGCAGATTGGGCAGGATGTTCGGACACGCGACGCTTCACCTCCGGCTTTTGTGTATTTTTAGGGGTTAATCTGATTTCTTGGTCTGTCAAGCGACAGGCTACGCTATCTCGCTCCAGTGCCGAGGCTGAGTACAGAGGCGTTGCAAATGTAGTAGCTGAGATTTGTTGGCTCAGAAATTTACTGTTAGAACTTCAGTGTCCTTTGCGTCAGGCATCAATTGTGTAATGTGATAACATCTCTGTCATCTATCTGTCTCATAATTCAGTTCAACATCAACGAACCAAACACATTGAGATAGACCTACACTTTGTTCGTGAGAAAGTTGCACTAGGTCATGTCAGAGTGTTACATGTTCCATCATCCTATTAGTATGTAGATATATTTACAAAAGGACTTCTCAGACAGTTATTTCTTGACTTCAGATTCAGTTTCAGCGTCCGACCTCCTCCCGCTCCGACTGAGGGGGTGTGTAAACATGTATATTATAGAAATAATTGTATCCCTACCCATAATTAGAATATTTTCATATATTGTGTAAATATAATTATGGTAAGACTAAGATTCCTCTTTTGTATAGGCTTAGAATTTTTATTGTATAAGGAATGAATATTGTACTCTATATATACTTTGATATTATCTATATATACTTTGATATTATCACAAAAATGGTTGTAATAATCGTGTTTCAATTGGAGATTTTTTTTTAAAATCGAATTTTAATGAAAACCAATTTTGGAAAGAGAGGTAGAGGGAAATAAAAATTACCGCAGGTAACTTTCCCACTGCGTCGGGTCCTATTCGGGCCAGACCAAAATACAGCTTCTTACCTTATGCCAAATATTTGGTACGTCACTCAACACTACTGTTATTAAATCGCGAGCCTGAGTTATCATTTTTTAGAACAGAACAACTTATAACATTGGCTCCTATTCTTGACCCAGCAGCGGGAGGTCTGTGAATTAAGTGTCTGCATTTCATCTTCATATTACAGACCACGTAAATATGGTATGCACCTTCCTCCTTTCTCTTTCAGTTCAAAATCATTCTCGGATATTTGAAATTTTACTGCTATTGATTCGATTCTTTGAAGCTTTTTATCAGATATATTTTTATTTGATTCAGTATTTTATTTTGGCTATGGGTTATGATTCGCTCTAGTTAGTTTTGCTTTGCTGTTAAATTTATTAGCTCTATAGATTGTGGGTATGGTTGTCAGGTTGTGCAATGTGGGTCCTTTTTTAAAGTGTTAAATAAGATTCAAGCGCTACTTACTGCAACTGTCTTAACTCTTTAACACATCCTTGTTGTAGCAGGAGATGGTGGATGAGGATGATTATGTACCAGTTGCAAAGCGCCCAGCGATTGAGGCTCGAAAGGGAAAATCTTCCGTTTTGGAAGAGGAAGAGGAAATATTGAATCTTGTTGAGGCTAAGCCGAGTTTGCTTGTGAAGGCCATCAGCTTAAGAAAGAGCAACCTGAGATTAGTCCTACTGAACAAGTAGTCCTGCGATGATTGAGCATTTATCTGATCGGAAGACTTTAATGTCTGTTCGCGAATTAGCTAAAGGTATTACTTATACAGAGCCTTTGTTAACTGGCTGGAAGCCTCCATTAGCCATCAGACGGATATCAAAGAAAGCCTGTGATGTCATTCGAAAGCAGTGGCATATTATAGTGGATGGCGAAGATGTTCCTCCACCAATAAAGAATTTCAAGGACATGAGGTTCCCTGAACCTGTATTGAAGAAACTTAAGGCGAAGGGGATTGTTCAGCCGACGCCAATCCAAGTGCAGGGCCTTCCTGTTATTTTATCAGGTCGCGATATGATAGTTATAACTTTTACAGGCTCTGGAAAAACATTGGTTTTTGTTTTGCCACTTATTATGGTGGCTTTGCAGGAAGAGATTATGATGCCTATTGCTCCTGGGGAAGGACCACTCGGTTTGATTGTCTGTCCATCTAGAGAGCTTGCAAGACAGACATATGAAGTTGTAGAACAATTTTTAGAACCACTCAAGGAGTATGGTTACCCTCAATTGAGGTCTTTGCTGTGTATTGGTGGAGTTGATATGAAGTCCCAACTTGATGTTGTGAATAAGGGAGTGCACATTGTAGTTGCTACCCCTGGAAGACTCAAAAGATATGTTAGCAAAGAAGAAAATGAACCTTGACAATTGCAGGTACAGACCTAATCTTGTAGATCAATTATTGAGTTTGTATTTTCTGATAGCTACCTAGTCGTGCTTGTTTTCTATGCTTTGGTATCTAAGGTGTTCATCATCTGGCTGGGATCTCGGTTATCTCGAATATAAGTACTAGAAGAACAAATGAATAGTAATCAAAAGTTTTTCCTGGCTTATATGGTCTAGAGAGTTTGTGTTACATAGAACGACTCGTTTATTTATACCTAACTTCTGATCAATCAAGAATTTCGGGGTGCCTGCCCTCATCATCAGTTGTCACACATAATATATGGTACTGTCTCACTTCTACCCCATGCCTTTGGGAGTTCACACACATATATAGGTGGAAATCTGTTTGTGGGAGCATTTTGCTTCCAACATGGTTACCTCATTTTTCAGCCAAAGCCAAATTTAAACAGTGGGAATTTACTGACTGACTGCTAAATGCTAATTTGAGTCCGTGCCTCAAAGATCGTACATGTCTGTATATAACTTGATTAACCCCGTTCGTTGATTGTTGATTTGCTTCTTTTTCTTTACTTCCTTACAATGTATGTCTGCCAAGTTTGTGGTGCCTACCGTAGTGTTATGGTTCTTTGCAGATACTTAACACTGGATGAGGCAGACAGATTGGTCGATCTCGGTTTTGAAGATGATATAAGGGAGGTGTTTGATCATTTCAAAGCTCAAAGACAAACTCTTCTATTTTCTGCTACAATGCCCACGAAGATCCAGAATTTCGCACGAAGTGCATTAGTTAAACCAATAACTGTGAATGTTGGGAGGGCTGGAGCAGCCAACCTTGATGTGATTCAGGAAGTGGAGTATGTAAAGCAGGAAGCCAAGATTGTTTACCTTCTCGAGTGCTTGCAAAAGACTCCACCTCCGGTTCTGGTTTTCTGTGAGAACAAGGCTGATGTGGATGATATCCATGAATATCTTCTCTTAAAAGGAGTTGAAGCTGTGGCTATTCATGGAGGCAAGGATCAAGAAGAGAGAGAGTATGCGATTGCATCATTCAAGGCAGGCGAGAAAGATGTTCTAGTTGCCACTGATGTTGCCTCTAGGGGTTGGATTTTCCTGAGATTCAGCATGTAATTAACTATGATATGCCTGCCGAAATTGAAAACTACGTGCATCGGATTGGACGAACAGGAAGATGTGGGAGAACAGGAATCGCCACAACCTTTATCAACAAGAATCAGAGAGAAACAACTCTCCTTGATCTGAAACACTTGTTACAAGAAGCAAAACAAAGGATCCCTCCTGTCCTTGCGGAGCTCAATGACCCCATGGATGATGTTGAGGCAATCACGAATGCAAGCGGGGTAAAGGGTTGTGCATATTGTGGTGGGCTTGGTCATCGTATCACGGACTGCCCCAAGCTAGAGCACCAAAAGAGTGTGCAGATAGCCAATTCAAGGAGAGACTACTTCGGTTCTTGAGGTTATCGTGGAGAAATTAACCCTGTTCGTATTTGCACTCGGCAACATGCCAAATGTATCCGCTTCTCTTTGTAGCTTGATGATATTTATTACTAAATGGTCTCTCAAATGTAAAATGTAATAATTCATGGTTAATCTAAAAGTTTGTTTCTTGAAAGGTCTTGGATGTTTAACTTTGGCTCCAGAATCCCAGATGTATCTTAACGTTAGGCTGATGTGAACGTCTATTTTATGTTATCACTATTTACCTTCACTTTGGTCATATTATTAGAGTTGAGGATTGTAAAAATTGTAGAGTATTGCCATAAGCTTAAATTCTACCGCAGTTGAACTTTCTTGGTTGTCCATGATTATTAAGAAATTGATGATTATTCTACCAGAGAGAAACAATTATATATGTATTTATGCAATCATCCTCTCATGACTAAATCCTGATCTATCAAGGGACTTGGTAGTACAACAAAATACGAAACTCTTTTCTGTTTTCGCTTGATAAAAATGTAGTAGAATTAGGTGTACCCTATGAACGAGAAAAGAAAAACCTTAAAGACAAGCCAAGAGCAAATATCCTTATAAATTGGATGACCATTTACTAGTTCATGTATACCAAATATATTGAGCAAGTAAATCCAACTAAGAGCATCTAAGCACAAAACAAACAGATCCTTCAGCTATAACAATTTTACACTCTGGAAACCAATGCATATGGAGACGCAAAAGCATATATTTGGCCTGCCATGAAAATGACTCCAAGATTATATAAATCCATGGACTTGAACCTATATAAACTCTGACATAGTGACATCCCCTTCCTTTTTCATCAAATAAGTGTGCTCCCCTACAAGACTCATTTATCTTCTTCTCAGAATCAAAACATTATGGCTATCACCCCCTTCACTGAGAAGAACACTTCTCCAGTTCCCCCAAAAGAATATTTAAGGCCTCCATTGTTGATTCTCATTACTTGATTCCAAAGTTGATGCCACAAGCTATTAAAATCATTGAAGTTCAAGGTGATGGAGGTGCTGGAAGCATCAAGACTATCAATTTTCCTGACGGTACAATCAGATTATCATTCTTTTAGTAGACAACAGTTGTAAAGAAAACAATAACTTGTTTTATCTTTCTTTTTGTGTGTAGGTGGCAATTTTAAGTCCATAAAGTATCGTGTTGATGAGCTTAACGAGGATACATACACATAGAAGTACACATTGGTCGAAGGTGATGGACTGGTGGACAACCTTGAGAAAATAACTTACGACGTGAAGTTTGAGCAGTCAGCAGATGGTGGTTCCATTTCTAAGGTGACAAGCACATACTATACTGTGGGAGATTTCAAGCTCAAGGAAGAGGAAATCAAGGCAGGCAAGGAGAAGGTCTTGGCTATGTTCAAAGCTGTCGAAGCCTATCTCCTTCAGAACCCTGAAGCCTATGCTTAGGGGTTGCTATATATGTTATGGGATGATTGTTTTCTCTGATTCCTAAGTTTGTCTTTCATGTTTGTGGCAGCAATAAGTATCTTCTGATGTGCAATAATGTCGTGCGGCTGTTTTTATAGTTAAAATACTTGATAATCTTGAAGTTTCTTTCTGTACCAGTCTTCATCTTCATTTGTCATTTGCTCAGAAAGTTGAAAGAGGTGAGTAATGGTTTATGACTAATTGAAGTGAGAATCCTTTCACTGAGAATGTAGTAGCAACTAGCAACAATAATAGTTTCTTCCTTAAACTAATTATGGCTATATCCTGTATCGTATTCCTTCAATGTGTCAGAGAAAAAGGCTAACGCGAATTTTCTCTTCTAACATAAGGCTTTCTAGTCATACATATAGTTTTAGATTGATGAAATCGTTCACACATAATATAATTAAATAGATGAAGTGTGGTCTCTCTAATAGTTTAAGCTTTTAGATGAGACAGTCACACAGTTCAACATGGTATCAGAAAAACAGACAACTGAGAATTCACAACACATTCAGTAGCATCCTGGAAAACAGCCTCTGAAGATCTCAGTTTTCTGATAATAACTGCTGGATTTGACTCTTCACCAAGAATTTGCGGGAGTCCACGTCGTTGACGCTGTACAGGAAAAGAACATAAGTATATAACATCAGGCAACAAACTGTACTTCAAAAGAAGCAAGCAACTCAAATTGCAGCAATAAGATTATCTTATTAATACCTTTAGGTACCCAAGGGCAGCTTGAAATTCGTTTTGAATTACAGTTACTAACTTCCTTCTTTCTTCCACACCTTCGAAAAAAGCTACCTTGAGAATCTCTGTTTCATCTACAAGAATTCTCAATCTTTTATCTAGTAGTTTAACTTGTTCAGCCTGCACAAGTTCCTTATTTCTATAATTAGCACAAAAATTCCTTGATGAACTTTCTGCCAAGTGATGGGAGTTTACGACGGATTTTCCCTTGTTGCCTGTCATGCTGGCTGCCCCGAAAAGCATACTGATAGATATATTCTTCAGGCTTGAATTTATTCAAGTTATTAACCTGATTGTTAACTGATAATTACATGGTGGAAACCGGTAAACGAGAAGTTATTTGTCTTGAAGCTGAAATTAGCAGGGTCTGATTTCTTCAGTTCAAAAAAAGAGGCTAATTTTGGATGCATATAAGCAGAAGGTGTTAATGCGGTGTTTTCATAGAACGGCTGTAACTCCATCCTATTTTTTGGCACTTTTCAGAATTATTTGTTCAAATAAATCACCCATCCTTCCATTGGACCGTTTCGGCTAATGTAATTCTAACTATTGACAGTTCCTGAGCCTGTACACATCATCGGAATTTGGGTCTTATTTATTGATCTCAAGCTGAGAGCGACCTACTCAGTACTCACCAATTCCAAATCACTTTCAATTTTCAAACCCCAGGAATGACTTATTTTGCATTTTAGGACGAATGTTTTTTAAGTGAAAGAGAATGTCCTTTGAGCTTCGTTAGGAATTAATTACATGAGCCAGTTTGCATGTTCAAGTACATTATGCAGTTCACTCTACTAGCTCAATACGCACCACGCTTGGTTCAAGCATGCAAAACTCTGGTCGATGCAACGTGGAAAAATACACAGTGAAAAATGAGAATTATAGCATATTCAAGATTTTCTGAATAAGCTGAAAGCTTTTATGTTAATTACACGGTGGTTTCTCTGTTTCTGTTCCTGCCCCCAACAAAAGGGAGGGTTTGGGGGGGAGAGATAAACGAAAAAACAGCACGAGATTGCAGGTGCACGAATTCAACAAAACTTGTACACAGAGACATTTGAATTGTAGTAAATTAAATCGCAGGTGTAACTAGTCAATTGGTATTTCAACCTCCATCTTCAAACCAGGGTTGTCCGTGATCTGAAACATAAGCAAACACAAATACAAAACAATAAGGAGAGAGAATATTGAACACTAAAACGAGAAAGATAGCTTGAGCAATACAATAGTTTATCAAAACGAAATAGCATGCAGAAGCATGCCCTTTGAGTTGCCTTTCACCATTATGGTGTCCCTTAATGTAAATCTTTTGAAAATTTCAAGACATCAGAATGCTTCTGAGGAAAGACACTACTTAATTGTAACATCTTATCTTTCTCATTAACATGTGCCACCCACCCACACCACCCCACACCCAATAAAAAGAACCCCGCTCCACCCCCACAAAGCAATAGTTAATAAAAATCACTTAAATCCAGAAAACGGGAATTAACCTTAATGAAGTCATTCAACAGCAGTAGTGAGTCCCTTGTATAACCAGCCTCATGCAAGACCTGGCTCAATACTTCCTGCAATCCAGATCAAACACAGACGAAGAACTCATCAAATCTATTATTCCAAAGCTACACGAAATGGCAACTGATAAACCGCGACTTCATAAGCCCGGAAGCTACAAAATTCACATGAGATTCAGAAAGTAGAAGGTTCATTACTCAAGGATAGTCAGGAACGGAGCTAATGTTAAGGAGGCAAAGAAAAATAGTCAAAATTACAGTGCATGTGAATGCAGTAATGTATCAGCAAATTTATCTAGGAAATCATGAGGAACTAAACCAACCTATGATATAAAGCAAGCCATGGTACCCAACACACTCAAATTTTGAATCTAACATGTGAATTGCTGACTATGAACGTTTATTTTTTAACAAATTCCTCAGATGGTCCTTTTGAACAGATATTGGCAAACAACTACCCTCCCAATTTCTCAATATCAAACACATCATTTCACTTGCAAACATAAATTATTAAACGTCTCTTATCACATTGACAGCCTCTTTGTCATTTTTCTCCTCCACTTCGACCTAGATAAAATGATAATATGAAGGGAAGGAGCAAGAGTACCAACTCAGAAGCTACTAAAGAAGGAAGTGCCACAAGTTCTCTAAAGGAAAAGCTGGCCCGTCATGAGCTGGAACCAAAGTCAAATCTACATAAAGCAGCAATTCATGACTCTAGTAAGTAGTAACTACATTTGAGAGCCTTACATTAGAACAATGCACTTTAGACCCTTAAATTAGAACATCTGTTTCTACCGAACCGCAAGTAATTTAAGTGAGAAAAGTTTTCAAAGAAGATAGGCAAGTAAAACAGTGACGCGCGTACTATTAGCTTTGAAGATAGGAGAGGGGCAAAAGAGATCTATTGTTGAAAAGGAAAAGTACGCTAAGACTGATATTCTATGTTTACTTGACATGTTTTATACACTTCTGGGATTATTCTTTTGACAGAGTTATTTATTAGTTATGGACTTATGGTCCTTTAAAAAAGCGAGCACAAGCAAATGATCATAGTGAAGAACCACGATAGTAAAGATCATAAAGCACTTACAACGTCAAATATAATGATTAAAATCTGTAGAGTATTTAGGGAACTTCAATACGTGATTTCGGATTGCCCATACAAAGCATAAATGGGTTGATGAAGTCTAGCATATTATCTAAACTCCTCTTTTAGGAACTACAAATCTTTTACAGGAATATTCACCTTGACGAAGATGTACAATCTCCATCTTTTTGGTGAAAGATGGACGAGGTAAATCATTTTGACACACTGTTGTAGCTTTATAGAATTTTCTACCTTGGATAGGAGACTATTCATACATCTTGTACAAATCGAGAAGTTTCTTAATGTTGTTTTTGTGAATAAAACTATGTATCAAAAAGAAAGAGGGGAAAGAATAGAATATGTAAGGTACCTCTCTTTGCTTGTCAGAAATGAATGATCCAGTTAAATCACGAAGCACTTCCATTATGTTATCAAAGGTCACCTTCCCGTTGCAATCAGAATCATATACTTTGAAGATAACTAAGACAAAATGGTAGGTGAATAAATCGATAAGTGCTAAAAATGGGCAAAAGGAAGTAAAAATATTACTATAACTAGGTAAATAACAAATCTCTTCTTTCAAAGCAACATTTCAGTAATAAAAGATTCTGTGTAAGTGTTGCTATAAGAGGACTTTTTCAATATGGCTGGTATACTATCACCACCTCTAGACCTTTTACTATAAGTCCCTAAACCTCAAAAGGCTATAATAAAATCATTCAATGCAAATGATGGATCTTCTCTTTAAACCACAGTAACAGATGCACAATTTACCAAAGAACAATTTAAGAGAACATCTTATAAAAATCTAATGGATATGCTTAATACTACTGAACATATATCAGGGATAGTAGTTTGTCTAAGATGTCACTTAGTCTAAAACAAGATGTAAAGTCATCAGTTTTAAACACAATCCATCTATCTAACACGCTTTTTTAAAGACGTACTGTTAATCGACACAATTCAGATGTTGTTAGTGATAATCGTCACTGTGTTCTCACTACATGTGAGATACACAGTGCTTGTTCAATGGAAGTTGAGAGGAGAAAGTGTGGAAGCTTTTCTTTATCTGGAAGCTCAATTACAAAGTGCCCACATTGCACTTATTTATACACTGCAAGAGAAATAAGTTGTGGCCCACTGTGGTCCCACATCTAACTAACATAACAACTAATATAACTACCACATAACAAACTCATGAACTATCATAACAAGTCACTAATCATCACACTAAATATTACTTAATAACTTTAACACCCCCTCAAGCTAGGGGTTAAGAATAAGTTCTTCATCCCTAGCTTGGAAAGGAGATGAGAATGGTGGCCTGGCAAAAGAGCTTTGGTAAGCATATCGGCAGGTTGATCATCAGATGCAACATGTCATGTCTGATAGAAATCAGGCCTAGTTGGACCTTTTCCCGAATGAAATGGCAATCAATCTCGATATGTTTGGTCCTCTCGTGAAATACAGGATTGTTGGCAATTTGAATTGCCGACTTACTATCACAAGAAACTGAGATAGGCACTTGCAAAGGTAAATCCATTTCTGAAAACAACCCAGTAATCCAGACAACCTCAACCACTACTAATGCAAGACTTCTATATTCAGATTCTGCTGAACTTCTTGAGATAGTTTGTTGCTTCTTGGACTTCCAAGAGATGAGGGAAGATCCAAAATATACTAAGTACCCCGAGACTGATCTCCTGGTGTTTGGACATGAAGCCCAGTCTGCGTCGCAGTATGCAGATAAGACATTACTCCCCTCTGCTGCTATTAACACTCCCATACCCGAAGCATGCTTTACATATCTCACCACTCTCTCTGCTGCCAACATATGTGACTGCTTTGGAGCTTGCATAAATTGACTCAAACACTGCACTGGAAAGGCGATGTCTGGCCTGGTATTAGTCAAGTAAAGCAGCCTTCCAATCAACCTCTGATATGTTGTTGGATTCTTCAGTAGATCATCTACATTTCCAACTTTCTAGGCATCATTTTCTGAATTTGTTTATCATAATCAGCAAAAGTGAGCTTCACATTAGCCTCCATTGGTGAGGTAACAGACTTAGAAGACTTAGAACCTGTTAATCCCATATCCTCAATGAGCTCCAAAGAATACTTTCGTCGATGCATTACTATCCCTTCTTCTCCTGGCAAACTCAAATCCTAAGAAGTATCTGAGTTCACTAAGATTCTTGATCTTGAAGTGATGCTGCAAGATGGCCTTTGTCTCATCAATAATCCCCTGATCATTTCCAGTCAGAAGGTCATCTACATTTATTAATACCATAGCTATCTTGTCTCCATCCCTTCTGATAAGCAGAGAGTAGTCAAATCTACTTTGAACAAAACCAGAGAAAACCAAGGCAGTTATTAACTTGATTTTCCACTGTCTGGAGGCTTGCTTAAGCCCATAACTTAAGCAATCTACATACCTTCCCTTGTTTATGCTCAATCCCTTGTAGCAAATTCATATACACCTCTTCATTAAGATCCCCTGCAAGAATGCATTAAAGTTAAACACATCCATTTGCTGAATGACCCATCCTTTTGCAACTGCAACAGAGATTACACTTCTAACAGTCACCATCTTCACCACGGGTGAAAAGGTTTCATGGTAATCAACTCCTTCTTTCTGGATGTACCCCTTAGCTACAAGCCTGGCTTTAAACCTTTCTACTTCCCCAGTGGCTTTGTACTTGATTTTGAACACCCATTTGCATCCAATGGGTCTCTTGTTTTCAGGAGAGTCCACTATTTCTCAAGTTTTGTTGTCTTCTAGAGATTGAATTTCTGACTACATGGCCTCAACCCACCTTTGGTCCTTGGCTGCTTCATGGAATGATTGTGGTTCATGTTCTGCTGAAATCTTATCCAGGAAACCATGATATTGAGCAGACAGTCCAGTGTAATCCACCACATCTGACATTGGGTATGCACATCCAACTTGGCTGAATTTTGTTGTTGGATGCATGAAATCCTTCAACCATATTGGAGTCCTCCTCTCTCTGGTGGATCTTCTTCTGATAGCTGCAGTATCTTCATCATCAGCTACATTATCAGACAATGTGTCTTCATTATTAGATTCATCATGGGAAGTCATATATGTTGTAACATCATTATTTGAGTCTTCTGGCCCTTCTGCATGGACAGGAGCATTTTTATGAATGTCAATATGCACACTCTCCACTGGGATAGCATGTGGAATCACATGTTCATCATCAACACACATATCAAAGTTATAATATTGATAAATGACTGAATCTCCAATCTCCTTAAACTGCTGATAAGGAAATATATTCTCATGAAAATATAAACACAGTCTCACTGGTCAAGTCCAACAACTTGTAGCCTTTTCTATTAATTGCATAACCAAGTAGCACAGCCTTGATGGCCCTTGGCTCAAACTTATCTTTCCTCACCAAGTTTGAAGCATAGCAGAGACATCCTATCACCTTTAAATGAGAAAGTGATGACATTCTTTTAAATAGCTTCTCATATGGTGAAATATCTCCCAACACAACAGTGGGAACTCTATTTATCACATGTATAGCAGTCTCAACACAGTCACCCCAAAATCTTGTTGGCAGGTGACCTTGCATTTTAATGGCCCTGGCTACTTTCCACTACTCCATTTTGCTGTGGAGAATAAAGACAAGATTTCTGATGTATGATCCCTAATTGATCAAACATATCAGAGCAAGCAGAATTTAGAAATTCTGTCCCATTGTCTGTTCTAATCCCTTTAACAGATGTATGATACCATGTTAATCGACACAATTCAGATGTTGTTAGTGATAATTGTCACTGTGTTCTCACTGCATGTGAGATACACAGTGCTTGTTCAATGGAAGTTGAGAGGAGAAAGTGTGGAAGCCTTTCTGGATTCTATTATCTGGAAGCTCAATTACAAAGTGCCCACATTGCACTTATTATACACTGAAAGAGAAATAAGTTGTGGCCCACTGTGGTCCCACATCTAACTAACATAACAACTAATATAGCTACCACATAACAAACTCATGAACTATCATAACAAGTCACTAATCATCACACTAAATAGTACTTAACAACTTCAACACGTACGTTCAATTTTCTGTGCCATGCTCGCTTTAGCACTGAAAGTTGATAAAAATGCCACGAAGTTCTTGAAGTTCAAGCCATCCACCATCTTAAGCAATCTCTGGAAAGATGTGGTTCACATTATTATTAAACACAGAGAGCATACCAACAAGATCACAAGAAACATAACAATATCTTATCGCATACAAATCTATAATTAAGACCAAAACAAGAATTTATAAGCACACCTGAGAGAGTGGATTCATTGCAAACTCTGGCACAGACAAAAACTCATCAGCTGATATAAAACCCTTTGAATTCCGATCAAGTTGGCAGAATCTCTGATACAGTGACACTATTTCCTGCTGTGAAACTGAGGTTTTTCCCCCTCAATTAGTAAGCTGTGCAAGAAAATGAATAATAAAAAAAGAAGACTAATAGATGAGTAAGAAGAACTTACATAGATGGTCGCAGTGGTCTTGGACATCCTCAATATCAAATTGAGTCAACATCGAAGAAGCATTACCCATGGTCAAATCTCAGTGGAAAAACTACAAATCTAATTAAATTAAGAGAACCCCATTAAACAAAATCAGATTTTTAATCAGAAATCAGAACCCCACATACGAATTTTAAAGAATGAAATGGGTATACCTCAACTTTTTTCTGCAGATAGAGTATAACGCCAACCACCCAGATTTTATAGTGGCGAGTTTCGGAGTATTACGAGATAGGATTGAGCAAATTTTATGTCATTAACAAGACACTAATAGCAACCTAGTTTGGATGTACTTATAATATGTGACGAGGAATTTGATGTCTGCCTATCGAACTTATCACCCTCCTCCTCAGCATGTATTCATGGTCAGCTGGTCTTCTATTTGTTTAATTTGTAAGATGAGTTAATAAATTAAAAAATTATTACCATTTAAACTCATATGTGCTAAATAACAAGTCACACTTCAACCTTCAAATCTTATCAAGTTCTAATTTTTTTAATTTATTTAACTATCGAATAACACTTTTATATTATTTTATTATGTCTATATATAATAACATCTCAAATAAAAATATTTGAGAAAATATTTCATCTCGTGAGTAAATCTAAATTACAAATGAAAAAATCATTAACTCACCTCAATTTATTTGAGTTTGACTGATCATCTTTCATAAGTTAATTTTATCACCTCTAATTTTCGATTATGACCAACTGGTCTCCTTGGTTGGACAGACGCAAATGACCTAATTAATCTCTGACCCTGGGAAAAATAACCACTTTATAGATGTCAATTGAAAATCAGCAAATATAATTTTCAATTAAGCCATTTTTAATATAATTAAATATATTTGGAAAATAAAACCTCTCCACGCGACACTCAGTCGCTTCTTCTTCTCTTTTTCAAGGAGATTAGTTTGAGTTTTAGTTGTAAAATCACAAATTCTAGGACTTTGCAGGAACTTTATGAATTGTTTTGATTATTCAGCAGCCATATGGATCAAGAAACAAGACTAAGGAACATAACTTAGAAAGTTGTGGCCTGATTGTTCCAGTGCTACTAGACGTAAAAAATGCAAAAAAGCGTCGGAGCGACTTGGGTTCAGCAAGTAGTCACCAGGTTTTGAGAATTGAGATACATCTAAGAATTATTCCCCTTCACTCCTCTTTGCATTTCATACCTTTGCCAAAATGCAACAATGAAGTGCCTACAATTTCTTCATCGATCAATTAAAGGTCAAATGATTTGCCAGAAGCTGAGGCCAAAGGTCATATTGTGTTCTTAAATCAAAGAATCACGCAATTCAAGTGTTCTCAAACTTCAATATAGCTTCAGGAAATGGGCTCCTGATTTGCAATACTCCTATGTAAAATCTTTTTTCTTCCTCTGATAATATTTAATTATTGAGTGAGTATGGCCATGAAATAAGCTAATCCTCGTTTCTTTTCTGCGGACTACAGATGACGGTCAAGATAGTTACCAAAACACTGATAGACACTTTCCAATGGAACGACAGAATGAGAAGAAACATTTGTAATTCACCTAATTCAGCACAATCAGAATCTTGAGCTAATAGTCACAAGATCACCGGATGGCATTTTCTTGGAGTCAAGGAGATATGACTATTATCACGCGCAAGAGAGATGGGGGTAAAGGAGAGACGAAAAGCCTAAGGGATAGAAAACACAAACCAACAATTAACTATGAATGTGATGAAAAACTACCTACCTTCTGAAACAAATGAAAAACTGGAACGTTGCACCACTATCTTAAACGTGGATAATGATAGTACAGACAAAATCGGAAGTTAATGTCTTATGAAATATGAAAAGCTAATACACTAAGCTTAAGACTAATTTTACGACAAGACTGACAAATTTTCTTCTATCATCCTTAACAGTGACAATTATCATCATCATTGGCTCATCAAAATTCCACTTCTGACTAGAGACTGTGTTGACTGAAAAAGATTCCACAAGTCTACAGCCCCAACCAGCTTTCCCTAAAAGATCTTGAAAAGTATACCACCATGGGTGGCAAAGAATGGAGCAAATACGAGTGACTCAACTGCCATCAGCTTGATTAAAATGTTGAGGGATGGACCTGAAGTGTCCTTTAGAGGGTCACCAATGGTGTCACCAATAACAGCAGCCTTGTGAGGTTCAGAACCCTTTGGGCCAAGAGTCCTTGCATGCTCTGAAGCACCAGCCTGGTAGAGAAAGCAAATTTAATAAACTCGAGTGTGTCATGAAACACATACAAAAACAACACATAAAGGGAGGATCATGGATGTGTCTTCTATACCTCAATATACTTCTTGGCGTTGTCCCATGCACCACCAGTGTTTGATGCAGATATCGCTATCTGGAAAAAATAGACGCACGTGAGCAGGAATGAGAATATAATTCTAGAAGAACCCCTATTTGAACAGAACTCTTAAAACTCCAAAATCTTAAAGCAGAGGAATCTGATCATACCTGTACACCGGATACCAAAGCACCAGCAAGGACACCAGAAAGAGTCTCCACTCCAAAGAAAATACCAACTATGAGGGGCGTAAGCATGACTAGGGCACCTGGTGGAATCATTTCCTTGATAGATGCATCAGTCGAGATCTTAACACAAGTGGCATAGTCAGGTTTGGCAAGGCCTTCCATGAGACCAGGAATAGTGTTAAATTGTCTGCGGACTTCCTCAACCATCTTCAAAGCTGCACTGCCCACACTCTTCATGGTCATGGCAGAGAACCAGTAGGGAAGCATGGCTCCAACAATCAAACCAATAAACACCCGGGGGGTCAGGACATCAACTGTTGAAATTGCAGCTCGACTCACAAAAGCACCAAACAGAGCCAGGGACACAAGTGCAGCAGATCCAATGGCAAAACCCTGGAAAGAAATGAATGATGTCCACATTAAAGGAAAGCAGAAGATGCAGGAAAAGATCTCCATCATGTGGATGCAGAAAGAGGATATCTAATAACAGAAAGAATGACTATAGAGATGAAAGACAACATGCATAATTGAAAATATCCAAATGTCCGTGTAAATTTAACCATCATCCACATGTTAACAACTATGTACAAGCAGAAGTTGAAAAAAGGAACCAGAAAGGCTCAAAAGAAGAAAATCAAGACCAATAAGCTACAAACCTTTCCAATTGCAGCAGTGGTATTTCCAGCTGCATCAAGGGCATCAGTTCTTTCACGGATCCGGTGGCTCATGCCAGCCATCTCAGCAATGCCTCCAGCATTGTCACTGATAGGACCATATGCATCAATCGCCAATCCAGTTGCAATGGTGCTCAACATTCCAAGAGCAGCAACTGCAATACCGTACATAGCAGCGAAAGAAAAACTGACAAAGATAGCTATAGCAATGGCAAAGATAGGAATGATGACAGATTTGTATCCAAGAGCAAGGCCGAAAATAACATTCGTTGCAGCTCCAGTCCTGCAGGAGTCTGCTACATCTTGGACGGGGCTACAAACAGAATCAACCAGAAAAGGGAAATATGACTAACATGGAGATTATCATCATAACAGGCACCAAATCAGAGGAGGATGCAGTCGGACTACTACTTTTACCTGTAAGCATTGCTAGTGTAGTACTCTGTGACGAATCCGATGATAAGTCCAGCCCAAAGACCAACAGCCACACACAAAAAGAGCTCCCTACACAATCAAACCAATCAATTTAATCATTAAGTGCGTATTATTTACGTTAACACATACGCAGTGAACAAGAAACACATATTCAACCTAACAATATATTCTTAAAAATAGCTCACTTTTGATTCAGTGACATTTGGTAACAAAGGGTGCCACAGATTCAATATATAATAGTCTCCAAACATTAAGTTGACACTTACCAATTCTTGACAACTTTCTGGGCGCCAAAATTAAAGATGGTGAAGGAAGATGGAAGGCACGTCCATGTAACAATTGCAATTCCAATTGTCATAAGAGCAGTTGATATAATAAGTTGGTTCTTCAATGCTGGTTCAATTTCCTTGACAGCCTTTATTTCAAAAAAGTCCGTAGCAAAAAGGGTGGTTATTAAACAAACAAGAATTCCCATGGAGCTTATAAGCAGGGGGTAACACATTGAAGTAAAATCATGCTCAATTCCAAAAGACGAGATGGAAGCCACCACAAGAGCAGCACAAGATGATTCAGCATATGAACCAAAAAGATCAGACCCCATTCCTGCAATGTCCCCAACATTATCCCCAACATTATCAGCGATCACCTGCAAAGACATTAAAAGCAGATTATTGACAAGATTTTTTTCAGGAGATCACAAAATACACCTGAAGAGGAAAGTTTAGCTTACAGCAGGATTTCTGGGATCATCTTCTGGAATGTTCCTTTCAACCTTGCCGACGAGGTCAGCACCAACATCAGCAGCTTTGGTGTAAATACCACCACCAACCCTACCGAAAAGGGCCATAGAGGATCCACCAAGCCCATATCCAGTAATTGCCTCAAAAAGACCCTCCCAGTCATCACCATAGTAAAGTTTGAAGAGATTAATGGCAATGTAAAGAACCAGGAGGCCGTTGGCAGCAAGGAGAAAACCCATCACAGCACCAGACCTGAATGCAACAATAAAAGCTTTCCCAACACCTTTTCTTGCTTCCAAAGTTGTCCTTGCGTTTGCATATGTTGCAATTTTCATCCCAAGGAAACCAGAAATGACGGAAGTGATAGCACCTAGCAAGAAGGATACAGTGCTGAAGATGGCAGTTGCAAGAGCTGGCTTGCACATCTTCTCCTTGTTGTAAGTACATGGCTGGTTCTTAGTGCTGAAGCCTTCGACTGAGCCCAGGAAAAGGAAGATCAAGATTGCAAAAGCAATCATGAAGATACCCACATACTGATATTCAGTAAAAAGGAAAGATGTTGCCCCTGCCATAAAAATCAATTTGATATTAGATAGTGCTAAAGAACAATAGGTACTGTGCAGGTGGTGTGGTCTAGACAAACTAATTTATAAAAATGTTTGTACATGAGGAAAGCAAGATCAAAACAGGCTAAGACGTTGTGGTTGAGGATAGAACCACTGAGGGAAGTTGACAGCAGAACAATATCTAAACTTACACCATTGCATATGCTAGTTAACTGGGGGTGGACTTTTGTGTGTGCTCATTTGGAATTTTGTCGGAATTTTATTGGATAAGCATGCATATTATGCATAAAGTTTTGACAGGCTTCAAGCTTAAGCGATAAAACCACATTGGTCTCTCCTAAGTATAATTTATAATATACATAGCATAGTTCAAAAGTACCACGGTTCTATTCTACACTCAAAAAAACCATGTGAGAGAGTAGAAACAAAGGAAGAATGCTTTAAGCAAGACTTAAATCTTCAGTAATTGACTGCTTGACTTTTCAACTTTCTGAAGTAGTTCCCCCCAGACAAAGTGCCAAGCAAATCATGATGGTTCAAACAGCAACCATGCAATATATTTCATCATGTTCACGTGTGCAAGGAAAAGAGTAATGACCACATCTAAGATGAATCTAGCAAAAATGATTACGGACAACTAAAAGGTAAAGTCAGGTTAAGAAAACAGTAAGAAAAAATAGTTCTAAAAGAAAATCTTTAACAAATTACAAGATGAGACAGGTTGTAGAGCAAAATGAAAAGAAGGATAACATAAGTCAACTAATATAGCTGTCAAACTGAGCTTTTTCCATTCCACAATAGTCTTGTGAACTAAGCAGCATGACAATGAAATATTCTCAATTTATTGACTGCAATTTAACTCAAAAAAGCCACTGTGCTTTTCAAAATTAAGACAACGCGTCAGCAAAATTTCCCACTTATAGGCTATAGCTACTTGACTGAGCATCACATGGATAAAATATGATTATATATTCTTCAAGACCCAGCAAGCAATAAAAATTAAAATTGAATAAAGGTAGATCCAGTGTCAGCGAGTACACCGAAGAGCTGAACAGAGCAACCTCTAAGCCGTAGGTTCTATCAGGATAAGCCCTAAGCCCTTATAGTTCGTCACCACAGCTAATGTGTTATAACCCAATGAGAACCACATACTAAAAGCTAGCTATTAAGTTGGGAGAGCCCAAGGCTACATAAGCCCATACCAAGCACATTCAAGTACCGGTGTGGGACATAACATAATGCATCTACAACATGTACAGTATAATCTAACTTCCAAACCAATATAAACAGTCATAGACTAAACCTTGAAAAAATGTTGATTTCAACAAGTGAACAAGGTAAAACAACTAAACCTAAAGCACAAAGAGATTCATAATCACGGAATTGAGATTTAGTAAGAGCAACATTTTGCACTCCTCAATTTCCGTACCACGGAGATTTTTACTCAAAATGAGTAGAAAAAAACACATATATACAAGAACGACTGCAGCTAAATCTGAAAGGAACATA
This sequence comes from Przewalskia tangutica, assembly GCA_029844215.1. Taxonomy (NCBI): domain Eukaryota; kingdom Viridiplantae; phylum Streptophyta; class Magnoliopsida; order Solanales; family Solanaceae; genus Przewalskia; species Przewalskia tangutica. The sequence goes on from CM056734.1 coordinate 12,098,143, forward strand.
AAGAGATCTGCATAATTGCTAATTTCACCTTCGGAGATGGCATTCTGTATGTCGGCGCACTTGGCAACGACGTTCTGGTCGTTAATTCCTTCCTCTTCTTCAATCAAGTAGTCGCCATATCCATTCTTATTATTGTTGCTCGGAGAAGTAGCTCCACGTTCCGACGAAACTTTAACGCGAGAGACAATGTACCATTGGAATAAAGAGAATACGATTCCAACGACGGCGCACACTGGAATCACTATCTCTGTCCCTAGATCTGACAACAAAGCCGATCCCATCCTATTGACGGAACACTAAAAAACTCGCCGGAAAATAGCGGCACGGAAATTAAGGAACGAGTGAAGAAATACACTGCTTTTGGAGGGTTTCCTAAGTAGGAGGAGCTTGTTTTTATAGTACTGAGAAAAAAAGTGGAGGATCAAGGAAGTTGTGAAAAGTGAACGTCTTTATCATAGTTTTGATGTGCCTTCTTCTTATAGCCGTTAGATTTAGATAACTCGTGATCCATCATCCAATGTATGATCAAACGGCAAACAGGGGACTTGAAGGTAGAGCGGTAATTTTACTTTTTACGCATCTTTGGATCATTCTTTTCATTAAACTTTTTTTCTTTCTTGTTATTCATTGTTTTAGGATTATTGGATAAGGAATCTATTCGGTATATATAGTAGTTTAAGATTTATGTACTTGTTAATTTAATTTACACAAATAAATTATTTAGTTAATTATTGTATAATTTTTACAAACATAATGGATGATTTGATAAAAATAATAAGTAATTGTCACATATCATCACAAATTGAACTATATTAGTATCATTAAAAAATATTAATACATATAACTTAAATTTATTTCATATAAATATATCGCAAGTATTAAGTCTATAAATATTTTTGGAACAAACAAGCATCAAAATATTTACTTTTCATATTACGTACATTATGACACTTCCAACAAAAATGTTATTCAAATAAATCTAGTGTCAGTCATGAGGGGGAAACGTGTAGGATTAAAATACAAATTTGGTAAAGAAACCTAATAAGAGTAATAAGATAAAGTAATCACCTAGCTAATTGTATTTACCTTCTTTGAATTTATTAAGAAGATTTAAAAAATTAATAAGTCGTACTAGTAAAACAGTTAGCTAACATCAAAAATCAATTTGAATTTTACAAAAACAAATAGTGAAATTTTTATATAAATTAAATGATGGTGAGTGACGTCTGCTTGTGTTGAATGGCGTGCATGCCTCATCGGATATACTACTGTATCCTTTTTATTTTTTATATTTTGTTTGTTTTTGTAGATTAAAAAATGTCATTTTTAAAAGAATTACCTTGAACTTTGGTAACTCCATGAATAGTGGAAAGGATTAGGTAGAACATAATAATGACACGTTTAGATGGGGATGATAACTTATGGGATGCCCTTTCTTTCAAAAGTTATATACATGTTTTTTTGGTCCTGATTCAAGTGTTATTTTGAAATATTATTTGTAAAGATTACATATTTTGAAGTTAGATGAGAAGTAGTATTAAGTTATGATCAGAAGAACGATTATTTAGCTCTTTAAATAGTTGTAATAATATCATATAAAATGAAGTAGAATAATATATATTAATAGAGTTTTTTTTTTCCATTCAGTGTTTGATATATATGTTAGGAGTCTGACTATATTATAATTTATACGACGTAAGGCCCATTTGAGAAAGTGTTTTCTACCGAAATTTTTTCCATACCAGGGCTCACATTCAAAATCTTTGATTAAGAAATAAGTAGCATCATTCGGTGCATCATGATGATTGCAAATCGATAGAATTAAGCTTCTTTTATACACTGCTAGAGCATGTAAAGTAAATACTTGATGAAAATATAAGTGGCGCACACCTTAACAATGAAGTTGTGTATAGACGGTAAGGCCTCATATCTAAAACTTAATAAAAAATTAAATATTAGTAAGATTTTAGATGTTTGAATCTAATTTTAAGATGTTATATTAAGATGTGAATAATAAATAATTAATTTGAATGTGTAGAATTTATTTGTATTTAAAATTAATTATTATAAATTTAATAAAATGTTAAATTTATTTAATATTATATCTATAATAGAAAAATATGGTGGTTGGGTGGTGATGATATATACTGATGGACAATGGTGTTTGTGAGTGTCTATTAGGGCTGGTATGGTTAATGGTGATGGTGGTTAACAATAGTGATTATGAGTGATAGTTATGGTGAATGATAATGATAGTTAATTGTAGCGGTGAATAATAGCGATGGTTAGTGATATGTAGTAATAACTGTTGGTAGTATATTTAGTTGTTATGGCAATCAACTTGTCGATGATGATCGTAAATAGTGGTTAGTGATAATAAGTCTGGTGACTACTAATTGCAATGATAACAACGATAGTGGACGATGGTAGTTAAAATGTAATCGGTGGTAGTAATTAAGATGGTAAGCGATGGCGGTACTGGCGAAAGGATGAAATTAATGAACTGTCATCTCTCTAAAAATTAATACTTGAATAGACATTCAATTAAATCAGCACTTTGTAATATATTTTTGTTCAGATATATTCAGACAAATTAAGTAATTACAAATCGTAACAGTAAAAACAAACCTATTTAATGATTAAGATCATAATGACTAAAATTCAAACTTAAAAAAAATAAATGAACTTAATTATTGAGATCTGATTAATTAAAATTAAGATATTCACCAGGTGAAAACAAATGAGGCTTTTTCTTATATTTTCTATTTTCCCTTTTGTGGTCAATTTTTTTTATTCTTACTTTTTCCTTATAATATTTTTATTTTCATAAACCTTCTATTCAAATAATTCATTCGTTCATTTTTGCTTGTTCACATCTAACTTTTCACGCTCTTTAAGAACTAATAAAGTAATTGTCTATTTTACCATGATACTCATATAATTGATGTATAATCTTAATGAACTTGAAAAATGATTTGAAATGAAACTAAGGGTAAAATATGAAAAATAAATTATTTTTATCTTAATATGTTAAATTTGACAAATAAAAATCTATTTTTAATATATTGAACAAATAGAATTGAACGGATCGAGAAAATTGATTCTTAAGCACAGCAAATTGTAGTGACACTGTTTTTTTTTTTTTGATAATTCAGGTCTCGGGGTGGCCTTAGTACCCTCATATCGCTAGTACCTGCACAAGTACTGGTACTAGGCTCCTGGAGGCGATGGAACACGTCTTTAGCCGCCACCGCCGGGTAAATCGCGGGATGTGCACCCCGCATTTAGTGTCTGATCGCTACCAACGGATCAATCTACTGAGTGCGAACCCTGCGGGACTTATGCGGAGAATCAAACTCACACTGCAACATGCCCGCGCGGTTAAGCTACCAGACTTTAATACGAGACATATGTCCCGGAGAACGTATCCGCCGAGAATCAAACTTGTGACCCTAAGGCCACAAATTTGACTAATGGCCATTGGGTCACTATCAGCGGATCCACTTTTTTTTTTTGATAATCCAGGTTTGGGTGGCGACTTAGCATATTACTAATCTTGCGCAATCTTAATCTTAGGCTCCTCGATCCACTGATTTTCTTTATCGCACAAATGATTGTGAACGGCCTTTGCAATGATCCCAACATCCAAGTGTGTCTTCGCATTTGTCAACCGTGATAGAATTTTGCACTTTTAACAAATCTATTATCCCCCGTCCTAACTCATTTATCAATCAAATCTTGCATTCGTTTCAATATACAGTCAAATATCTCTCTAATTATCATTCGTTATAACATTGTTTTATTATAATAGTTTGATTTTTTTCGAAATTGATTTTTCATGTTATATTTTACTTCTCTATAACATAATTCTACCTATAGCAGCAATGACATTCATTATAACGGTACTGTTTGTAACATTACCTCTTCATAACAATCATACTCAAATATTGTGTGATAATATTTTATAAAAAATATATTATGTATAAAAATAAAATATTAAAATATTTATGATAAATTAATGTCATGCACATATTAAATTTTATGTACGAAGAGTCAACTGTTAAGTTCTTAGACAACCTTCAACGGAAAGCTATTGAATTCCTTTTTGGTGAAAGTTTGGACAAAATTATTCGTCAATTCAAATGTTATATTATCACTAAGAGACTGAAATTTACGAAATAATCTATAATTGTAGAATTCTTACGTCAAACATGTAATATTTTAATTCTTAATTAGTTTTAAACACATATGTTCCTTAGATTTTAATTTTTATCAGTAAATATGGTATAACTAGTTATGAAAATTACTAATAATTTAATAGTCTTTTTAATTTTTAATTAATGAGATATGAAATTAATTGAGAATTTAAAATTAATATGTATATTATTTTCGCTTAAACACACAAAAGTACATAAAATAATTGTTTGCGTATTTGTTTATAACAACTAAATGAGATCTAAATATCAAATGTCAGTATAGATATATAACAATACTTTACTACATCAATCATTAAATTTTCAGACAAATATTGTCATTGTATTTCTTACTTTCCCATTTAATCTTTTGTTTAATGTAAGTTTTATATTAACTAGTTTTTCATTTAGAATTTCTTACTTTTTATAGTTAAGATACCAATATTCAAAGTTGTAATAATGTTTGATCATAGTTTTTGCAAATAATATTTTATTGTTGAAATGTATTTTTTCAACAAGATTTTGATTGTGAGAAATCAGATTTTGATTGTTTCTAATTTCAAATTGTATTTAGAATTTTATGATCAAACATTGATTTTTTTTTAAACGAATAATTTTTATAGCTTTTTTGCAAAAGTTATCGCGCTTAATTCAATTAAAATATAACGGCTTCCCTGGCCCATCTCAACATAACTTAAATACTCTGTAGTCTTGGGAGCAAAAAGGTGAAATCTCTCGCCCACAGGGCCCCCACCTCTCCGACCCGACAGAGATTAGTGGATGAGGTAAATCATGGTACTCAGCGGCCCACTAGGTGGGAGGCCTGCACTGGTGCCCAAGGAGTCATCCTCACAGGAGAAATGAACTCCCACATCGCTGCGCTCGAACTCGCTCGAGAATCACTGAATCAGCAGAATCGAGTCGCGCAGGCCGTGCTGTATTAGGGCTGGTTGCGGACCCCATCCAACCTATTTGTTTTTAACGCCAAACATTTATCTTGTTCCAAGGTGGAATCTCCCACCCTAAGAATCCCAACACTCTTGCCCGATAGAGTTGGTGAAAGATTAAATTATAGTGATTTAATTGATTCGCAAATACTAGATTCGGGCCACATCGTACACAAGAAACCTCTTATTTTTTAATTATATTATCGCTTGCGAGACTCGATCATTTGTCACTTAATTCAAAATCCACATTTGGAATCAACTAAGCTGCTGATGCGAACAACGCCGAAAAATTATCGATTACCCCATCGGTTGCTCGGGTTACAACTAAATAAGTATTTAAAAGAGAGTTCCCTTATCCCCTCAAATTGACGTTAGGAGAAAAAGTAGAGGTCGTTTGTCAGCGAGTGAATTATTCAGGTAATAAATTCTAGATAAATAATATTATATTTGGTAATATTTTTTATCACATATAAAATTTAATATATTTAATAATATGTTTGATTTGTTATTTAGAAATCAACATAACTAATATATGTATAAATTATGAGAGAATTTATGTATTATTTTATGCATGATTGAAGATTAAATAACTAATACATTAATAATTAAATATATAATTAATTTTTGTATAAATTATACATAAATATCCTTATAATTAATATATATAAATTTACTAGTACCTGCATAACTTTAACCAACTACCAAACGATTTCAAGTGTGTTTTAGATACGTTTAGGAAAATGTCAGTTTGTAAAAGGTTTTCTATTGTAAAAAAAGTGTATAATAAATGTTTAGCTTAATTAAAAGATATATTGTGTATTAAACTTATAATCTTTAGCTTAATTTATGATTCTATTATTATACATTGTTATGATTTGATTAATTGGAGGTTGCAACTTGTAAGTTTGGTATTGAAGGGATTGACATAACTATTAATATTTTTTTTTTTGTTGTGAAGGCATGGCATTGTTCTTTCGAGTGCGCATGAGTAAACCGGGTATGATAGCGCAAACCACGTCAGCCAGTTAAATCACACTTGACAAGCCGTGTGACAGACTCAAAGCGGCGGTCGGGCGTTACGCGGGGTTTTGAACTTGTGAATTTCTTCCACACCCCGATGAGGATCACTCTGCGCGAGCCAACTGGTATTGAATTGAGAATCACACGATTTTACATTTAATTACAAGCGGATGCTGAAATGTTAGATTTTTTTTTATCTGTTAAAGTATTATTGGATAAAATTATCTTGTATTTGGGGTGATAGGAAATAGTACGATGCCCTATAAATTAATCAAGTTGTACAAATTGATCGATTATAAAAATAATACAAAAAAGAAAACTTGCAAGTTTGTGGAACGGCTAAAGTTGGCGTATGACGTCGGCGTGTATTGAATAGCGTGCATGCCTCTCATCGGATAACGGATATGTCCCCTTTTTTTTATCCTTTGTTAGTTTTTTAGACGTTAAAGGATGCCAAGTTTCCGTTTTTTTTTTTTTTGCCAAGTTTTCTACATAACGTCCATGGTATTTCCTCATAAAGGGCAGTGAGAATGACGTTACCCCACAATTATGATTGTGGAAGGCCTTTGTCATGAATGGCAAAAGATCGGATCTGGACTGAATCTTACTATATATTCAGATCCATTTTTTATATCTGGATTCAGATTCATCGAATCCATAAAAATCAGATCTAAATTCGGATTCATCAGATCCACCGGGTCCACGGATCGGATCTGAATTCACATGTAAATTTTTTTGACTTGAATAATATTCTCACCTGTTGAATTTTTTTTTGACAAAATAAAACTCAATCTGATTGAAAAAATGATTGAGTTCATTCAATCAACCTACACAAAAATGACACCATTCTTCCAAAAATATATATCTCTTAACGGAAATTTCCAAATCACTCGATTTGAATTTTCAGAACCGCTTCACTATTTAAATCGATCCAACGAAATAATAACCATTATCAATCACTAGCATTTGCATTCATAACAGAGGATATTTTTAGGATTTTTTTGTCTGAATAGGGAACAGATGTTAATGGAGAAAGAAAAATACTTGTGTTGCATGATGCAGTATTTGCATAGCAAAGAGCAGTTCATTTTGAATGCAACAGCTTCATGTTTCTGTTTTTTTTTATTTAAAAAGAAAAAAATATTGCTGGTGATCAATTACGGTAAAAAAGAAAAAGATATCACCTTTTTGAAATGCAATTGCAATAAACGTTATTTTAGAATGGTTACTTTAAAACTTGTTTTATCTGATTGGTTTTCAATAATAATATTCATTAATATTACACCAAAATGGATTAACGGAGTTTACTAGCTTTCTTCTTCTTTTTTCAATCAACATCCAAATTTCACCAAACAACTTCTAAATTATGACTTTAGGTTTTAGACATATTCAAAATAATTTTTGAGATTTATTTAATATAGGAGGTATTACATTTCAATAATAATAATAATAGAGGACAAAGGGGAGCTTAATATAAAATTACATTTTAGGTTATGGATACATTAATAAAAACGGATCCACGGATCGGATCTGGACCGGATACGAATCTCAAATACATGATTCAGAAGATCTGATCCGTCCGAAATGAATCTGAATCCGTCGGGTCCAAATTTTGAAGATCCATATCCTATAAAACATATCTGGATCCACCGAATCGGGTCCATGATCCACTACCATATCTGGTCATGATCCCAAGATCCAACTCCCAAGTTTTTTGTTTTCATTTGGCAATTTTGAAAAGCTGTCGTAGAATAATTTTTCACAGTGAAACATATATAATAGTACAAGAATATTTAAACTAACTAACTAATCAACCTAATTACAATAGAAAATGTAATTATACCTAAAATAGGAGACTTAATTATAATAGGAATATAATTCTACCTAAAATAAGAGATATACAATTAATGAAATAATATTCGGAAAATATTCTATTACACCCCCGCAGTCGAAGCTGGAGGTTCACGAACACTGAGACTGACTCGAAAATCATCAAATAATATTCGCGGAAGTCATTTGGTGAAGATGTCGACAACCTGATATCTGGAAAGAACGTGAATGACACGAACTTGACCACGAGCCACTTTTTCGCGAATGAAATGAATGTCCATCTCAATGTGCTTAGTACGTTGATGTTGGACGGTATTGCCAAAAAGATATATCGCACTAATATTATCACAGTAAACCAGTGGTGCCTTTTGAATCGGGCAGTGAAGTTCAAGTAGAAGGTTACAGATCCAACAAGACTCAGTGAAGTGTACCTTTGACGTATCGTAAAATACATTTGAGGGCGTGCATGTGTACTTCCGTCGGATTGTGCATATGTGGGCAGATTTGTTGCATGGCATAAGATATGTCAGCTCTCGTGAATGTGAGGTACTGCAGGCCCCATCCAGGCTACGAAAGTGAGTTGGGTCTGAATATAGGGAGTCGAAATCAACGCTGAGTTTGGAATTGATATATACTAGCGTGTGGGATGGTTTTCAAGATGTCATGTCTGCACGATCAAGTATCACTTCGGCGTACTTCTTCTGACACAAAAATAGGCCGCCAGAATGTCGAGTGACAGAGATGCCAAAGAAATAACTCATGAGGCCCAGATCCTTCATAGCAAACTCAAATGAAAGGAGAGACATAAAGGACAGACGGAGAGCATCGGATGATGTGGTGAGGATAATGTCATCAACATATAATAATAGGTAAGCCATGTTTGTACTCTTGTGTATATAAACGTGGAATGATCGGATCTGTTGTGTGAAAAACCGATAGATGAGACATAATCGGTGAACCGTTGGTACCATGCTCGAGGAGCCTGTTTCAGTCTATAGAGTGATTTTTACAATAGACACGCATAATTCGGATGAATAGAATCCCTGAAACCCATATGTTGATGCATATATACCGTTTCATGAAAATCTCAATGTAAGAAGGCATTATTGACATAAAGATAATGAATGGGCCAAGACTTGGATAGAGCAATGTGAGGATGGTCTGGATGGTTGTGGGCTTTGCGATAGAGCTAAACATTTTATCATAATCCACTCCCACATGTTGAGATCTACCATCACCTACAAGATGAGTCTTGTACCTTTCAAAAGAACCATTAGTTTTTTTTTATTTATAAAAATTCACATAGAATGAATAATGTTAGCATCAGGTGGACGGGGTACTAGGTCTCATGTCTTATTATCAATAAGAGCATTATATTCGTCAATCATTACGGCTTTATAATTCGGGTCAGACAAGGCATCATTCGGATTTCGAGGGACAAAAAAAGGGACAACTGAAATGGATATGTTAAACAGTCGTCTAGATTTATGAATTTCATGCATGGCACGAGTTTCCATGGTCTGAGAGCGTGTCTCAAGACATGGGATAGGAGGGGTGTATGCCGCGGGACTACTGGAAAGAGGAGAAATGGCAGGGGTGGCAGGACCGACTGGCCGATGCTCAGTTTGTTGAGAGGTGGCGATAGAATCACCATGAGGCGGGCAGTTCTGGGCCACCATCAGCATAATTGGGTGGGCAGTGTGTCCCTACCTGTTTGAGGTGGTGGTGTAAATGATGAATTAGAAGAGGGTTCAGGTCATCATCTAGGAAGTCATTGGAATGCCGAGGTGGCGAGTTTAGGGAGACAAAGAGTAATTAAGGCTCATCAAATATGACATAGTGTGGAATAATAATTTTACGACTTGACAAGTCATATCACGAGTTTGGCGGGGTAACCTAAAAACACACACGGGGAAGACTGGGGTTGGAGTTTGTAAGTGGTCAGATGTAAAGGATAACAGAGACATCCAAAGATACACAAGTATTAGTAGGAGGAGTTCCTACAAAACAGAACTTGAGTGGGAGACCCTTAAGCTAGAGACTTGTTTGGGATTATATTTAGGAAATAGGTGTCCATGAAGAGTGTGTAATGTCAGGGAATAGAGGTGTGATAAAGTAGGGCACACATTAGGCTGTTTATGGTTCGAATTTTCCGTTCGACCTTACCATTTTTTGGAGGAGGTGTGATGGAAGGAAAAATGAAAGATAAGACTGTTATTGGAGCAAAATTATTTGAATTGATTATTATTGAATTTCATGCCATTGTCACATTGAAAATATTTAATGCTCTTTTCAAATTGTGATTTTACGAGAGCACTATATGAGGAAAAATGGCTAGACCAATGATTTATTGTCAATTGGAAAAGTCCATAGAAAGTTAGAATAATCATAAAAAAATAACACATAATATCGATGGTTAGCCGTACCTTAAAATAGGGGACGTCCACAAATCACTATGTATGATATGGAAAGGTAGTAAAGTACAATTTGTGGATGCAGAAAATGGTAATTTAACATGTTTCCCCAAAATGCATGATTCACATATAGGAGTCCTAGAAATACGGTTGTAATTAATAAAATTATTTTTCCTAAGGGAGCGTAAAATAGAATCTCCCGGATGTCCTAATCAAGAGTGTCATAAGGAAGACGAAAGAGCAGCAAATGTTGATGGAACTGAGGCTAGATTGTTGATGGCGTTTGAAATAGGGTAGAGATATCTGGTGTTGTCACATCTCATAATCGTCTCCTTGTCATAAAAACCTTCACAGAAAAATCAAAAGGATCAAAATCAAGGAAAACATTATTATATCAGTTGTGAAACGTCGCACATATATTATATTCTTAATGAATTTAGGGGCATGTAGAATATTTTTTAAGATTAGTGTTGGATGTGGTGGGGATACTGATAAATGACCAAAATCGCGAATGAAAATGCATTGTCCACTACTAATAATAATATTCTGATTTAAATTACTCAAATTGAAATAAAATGAGAGAGTACTTTGTGATTCCATCATGTGAGATGTGGCGCATGTGTCCATATACCAATTTTCGTCTGGAGCATTGAGTGACATAATGTTCATAGTTGCCTCAATGTTAGTCGGTACATAAGTTGAGAGGGTTGTACTGTGTAGGCCTGTTAGGGACGTGTGCTGAGTATGCCAAGGTGGGCCTGTTAGTTCTAATGTGGAGTCCACGAGGATTTCGGATGCATGCTAGGATGAGAGGCCTATGACGGTGGGGTCCACTGTTAGCCGATTTCCAATTGCTCACACAAGTGTACGTATCGTTACAAGTAATATAGTCTGGTAAAACCGAATATCGTCCTCAAAGACTGGTTATCAAGTACCGAATATCTAAGCTTTAGTTTCTATTTTCTGAACGGTAATTTGTTTGTATTTTTATCTAATAACTAAGACTAAGTAATTGCAGAAAATAAACTAATTATGATAATACTTTGGTTTAAATCAGTTATGAAGGAATTAGGGCTTCCAATATCTTTAACTATCCACTTTTTTCAATCCTTAATGCAACTGTAATGACTTCTTCTTCTACTTTAAGATAACGGTTAACTAGACTGTCTTATATTTCGGGTAGGATATATAATCGCTCAACCCCAGTGCAGAACTCTTCTATATTTCTATGATATGATTTACCACATAGGAGGATTAAGAACAATAACCTATAATGCTACACAAGTATCGGGGTACGTTCGTCCGTGATTTTAACCTATGTATATTGAATTACAGCATATCCAAATCTCTCATAGATTATGATAATTAATGATCAGTTAACTATCAAACATTCATACCAATATTGAATAAATCTTAATCAAGTGAAGAATAAATCAAACTAATCCATTATTTCATGAAATAGAGTTTCAAGCGATTCACTAGAAAAGCCCTAATAAAGTAATTAGCTCCTAAACATTGTCATGTCAAGAACTAATACAAACCAACATAAACTGAAATAAAAACAAAGAAAAGAACAGAAACCTGAACCGAAGTTGTCTCCAATCTTGTGTTGTAGCCTCTTTTTCCTCTCCAAAGTATGATGTGAGATGTAAGATCCCAGATGAATAATAAGGCTAGAGTTTAGGGATTTTATAGTTGAGAAAATATGGATTTCGGACCCTAAAAACCGTGTCAAAATTGGCCCAGAACGTGATTTTTCCGGCTCGGCATCGCGGTACTGCAGAATGGCATCGCGGTGCCGGAATTACTGCGGCTTCTCAGTAATTATGGCACCGCGATCCTGCAGAAATGACACTGCGGTCCTGCAGTCTTTCGTCCGGATCTTCCAACTTTCGTCTTTTTTTTTTGCTTCGGAAGCTCCTTTTCTGTCCACTTTTAGCTTCTTTTTGTCATTTTGCCTTTTAGAACCGTTGTGACTCAAAAGAAAGAAAAACAACCCTAACAAGACACTTATTTAAACGAAAATGAGAAAAATACTAACTAAAAATGACTCAAAAAACGTATACAAAATACACTTAACAAATACTCTCAAACTTAACATTTGATCGCCCTCGAGCAAAGATCAAAACAAAATCAAAGAAACAAAAAAAAAAAAATCAAAGACTCAAATCAAGCAACTACACAAGGTTACTTAGAAAAGCATGAATGTTAGTTGAGATAATATGCTGGAACATATATAGCATGAATATAGAAATCTAGAATTTCAAGCCAGATATTTCGCAAATTCATTTCAATCATAATCAATGGAAGCATGAACCTCTAACATATGCATGTCATTTAGTTCTATGAGTCTGTTTACTTGTTATTCTCCATTAATCATAGACATACATATTAAAGATCATCAGGACTTTCAAGAGTTGTAATGTAGGCTTAGGCAGGGGTAGGTAAAAATTGGCATTTTAGGCTCAAATTACGTACCATAAGCTATTTTTTCATTCAACTCATTCTTCCTTCTTTTTGACTTTCTTTTTAGTCTCATATCTATCATTTCCACTCATTTCTTTTGAGAGAATGAGACACATTATAACAAGCACCCCCAAACTTAGACTTTTGCATATTTATCATTGGAGTGCATCAAATTTTCATTCATTTTTTTTATCTCTTTTTCAACACTTTTTTTATTCCAAGAATCTTCAATTATCACCTATGGCACAAACATGGAATCATAGGGTGTCAAACAAAGATATTATTTTAGGCTCAACGGGGCTGACTAAGGATACAATTTATGTCAGGGTAGGTAATAAATGGTCAGAATGATTATCAAATAAATGTCTGAATCATCTCCCTAAACATGTACATCTTAACTATTTTGTCTCAAATAACAAGCAAACATATTTTATAGACATTTTCAACCTTTCTTTCCATAACTGACAACACATAGGCTATGCACAACTATCCCAAATAATTAGATTTTCATGAATTTTAGGAATATCTAACTTAAGTACATAGATTTTTAGCTTCTAATTCCATTACATTATCTCACTTAATTCACTAGGCGTTTTCAGCAACTACAGCATGCATGATCATAAAAAAAAATTAACTCATATAGACACAATAAAGACACAAAAACTCAATCAACGACTCAAAAACAGAAACACAAAAATAAAATAAGTACCCCCAAACTTAAACGACACATTGTTCCAAATGTGTAGCGACTCAAAAATTAAAAAGAGACGACTTACATACATCAAAACAGCGGTTCAAAATGGTGGTGATGGCGGCAGAAGTTGCATTGAGGCGGTATCTGAAGATGTCGTGTTTTATCAACGGGCGCCGCGTCTCTGCATTATGGCGTCGTGACGCTGTGTCAAATTTCTCCCATTTTTGCAGCATTTTTCTCAATCCCTGCTTTTATTTGTCATCGACAACACTCAACATACCAGATCGTGAGACTGTTCAATTCAAAATAAAACAAACTAAGACAAAAATTTAAATAACATAATTAAAACCTTGGGTTGACTCCCAAGTAGCGCGGTCGTTAACGTCTTTTAGCCGGACGCAATTAATCTTTACTAGTGCCCAATGGATCCTTCTGCGAACTGCTTGCAATCCGCACAGTTATTATTGCGGGTCTCACTTCTCCTACAACACTTTTGTCAAACAAGGGCCTCATATCAAAGATTATCCCTCAACTACACATGGCAGACTTATCTTCTAGGCTCTCTATAGTCTGGGGTCAGTGAAACTCTCTACATCTCTCAATTTTTTGGGGTGCCCTTGAGGGTATGGACTTTCTGGTTGGGGCTCAGGAAGGATAGTTGGTGTTGTTTTTTCGCCAATAGGGTGGTCCTCAGTGACCTCTTCTTTCTCTACACCAACTATCTCTACAAGTTACTCAACAACTTGCTGTGGTTCAGGTTACTCAATCTGCTTACCACTCATCGTAACTGGGTCACTCGGTGGACTTTATTGAGGTGTCATGGTTATTATGTCCATCAGTTGCCCGATTTGTGGTTCCAAATTCATAAGTTGTCCCACTTGAGTCTCCAAGTTTTGCAAAGAGGATCTTACTTTCACCATGAATTGAGTTTGGGTGTTTGTGAGTTCCAATAATGCTTCTCTCAATTCATCTCACTTCTCTGATGGGGCCTGACTCTGTGGCTGTTGAAATTGCCCTTGACGAGTCTGAGACTTGGTGAGCCTGAGTATGACTTCCTGTAGCTCATCTCGATCTTCCTGTGGAACCTATGGGTTAAATTGCTGTTGATGGTACTGTTGTTGTTGATAGTAGTCGTAGTACTGCTGCCCCTGATAGTAATAGTCCATGTGTCCCTTTTTTTGAACAAAAGTTTTACCTACAAAATAAGAAAAACAACAAAAACTGATAAAAAAATCCTCGCAGAACAAGTTAGAAACTTGTTCCTTGAACAACCAAATTAGAAATAAAATAACATAACAAAATATATACAAACCAAATTAGAAATAAGAATAGATAATTCGATATTAAAAGTACGTCAGTCCCCGACAACGGCGCCAAAAACTTGTTAGCCTATTTCCAATTGCTCACGCAAGTGTACGTATCGTTACAAGTAATATAGTCTGGTAAGACCGAATATCGTCCTCAGAGACTAGTTATCAAGTACCGATTATCTAAGCTTTAGTTTTTATTTGGCGAACGTTAATTTGTTTGTATTTTTATCTAATAACTAAGGCTAAGTAATTGCAGAAAATAAACTAATTATGATAATACTTTAGTTTAAATCAGTTATGAAGGAATTAGGGCTTCCAATATCCTCAACTATCCACTCTTTTCAATCCTTAATGCAACTGGAATGACTTCTTCTTCTACGTTAAGATAGCGGTTAACTAGACTGTCTTATATTCTGGTTAGGATATATAATTGCTCAACCCCAGTGCAGAACCTTTCTATATTTCTATGATAGGATTTACCACATAAGAGGATTAAGAACAATAACCTATAATGCTACACAAGTATCGGGGTACTTTCTTCCGCGATTTTAACCTATGTCTATTCAATTACAGCATATCAAAATCTCTCATCTCGGTTATTGATTCGAAATCATATAGATTATGATAATTAATGGTCAGTTAACTATCAAACATTCATACCAATATTGAATAAATCTTAATCAAGTGAAGAAGAAATCAAACTAATGCATTAATTCATGAAATAGAGGTTCAAACGATTCAATAGGAAAGCCCTAATAAAGTAATTAGCTCCTAAACATTGTCATGTCAAGAACTAATACAAATCAACATAAACTGAAATAAAAATAAAGAAAAGAAAAGAAACTTGAACCGAAGTTGTCTCCAATCTTGTGTTGTAGCCTCCTTTTCCTCTTCAAAGTATGATGTGAGATGTAAGATCCCAGATGAATAATAAGGCTAGGGTTTAGGGATTTTATAGTTGAGAAAATATGGATTTCGGACCCTAAAAACCGTGTCAAAATCGGCCCAGAACGTGATTTTTCCGGCTCGGCACGTTCCCGCCACCATTGTTGCTGGAATTCCGTCATCTGTGTCCTTTGCCGGATTGCCTGCTCTGGTGGTTGTTGTGGGTGTATGCAGGCTAATGCGGGTCCTCAGGCAGGTGGTTCTGGTTGCCGGAGTTGGAGGCCCTGCCATCAGCGTAGGGCCCGATGATGGTTGTGAGGGAGGAGTCGACAATGCTGGTCTGAGTGTTGTTGCGCTTGATTTTTCGGGTTTCCTCTAGAATTACCTTCGAACGGGCCTCATAAAATGGAGGTAACGACGTGCATTGCTGAAGGATCATGATAACACTGTCATATGATTCGTTCAAGCATGCAATAAGTTGCATGACCAATCGCTGATTAGTGACTGGTGCACCGACGTTGGAGAATTGGTCGACAATCATCTTTAGTTCTTGGCAATATGAAGACACGTTTGGAAAATCGTCCTGATGAGCGCCCTTGAACTGATTTTTAAGGTATAACGTTCGTTGAGTATTGTTGTTGTGGAAAATACTTTCCAAACGTTCCCACGTTTGGCGGGCAGTGGCATCGATCTCAATGATGGTGTGCAACATCTCATTATAGATTGTGTCGTATATCTACTGGAGGACGACTGCGTCCAAACGAGATCAGAGTGCATCACCAGAAGTAGAAGCCGATTGTAGGTTTGTGGACTTCGGTGTAGGAGAGATGATGTGGTCGATAACTTCGTAAACACGACAATAGATCTTAAAAAGTTCCGCCCACAAGGAGTGTTGACCCTTTTCCATCTCAAGGGTGATATGGATGAAGTTTTTGATGTTGTTTACTGCAAGTGTAGATTGAAATTTGGTTGTCAGTAATGAAAGATGAAATTTATGAGGAGAAGGGAGAGAGTGACTGAAAAAAATACTAGGGTTCCGTGGGGTGGTGGCCGAGAGCTATGGTCGGCGGTGTTGGAGGTATTTTTAGGCTAATAGTACTATAAAAGAATATGTTTCTTGATTTTATTCATCAATAATGTACAATATATATAATAGTACAAGAATATTTAAACTAGGTAACTAATTAATATAATTACAGTAGAAAATATAATTTTACCTAAAATAGGAGACCTAATTATAATAAAAATACAATTCTATCTAAAATAAGAGATATACAATTAATGATAGAATATTCGGGAAATATTATATTACTTTCAACAAATCCTCTCTCCAAGATTGTTACTCATTTCTCAACCAATTTGTGCTTACTCAAACCATTTCTCAAGCCTGTAACTCAAAATATCTTAACCAAAATTAAACTCTTAACGTCAGATTCATCGTTTCTACTTTTATATAAAAATATACATTTAAATTAGTAATTTTTGTAGCAACTTTTAAAAATATTTTAGTCGTCTAATTTAAAATATAGCTTTTCAACACTTTTTTACTAAACACATCAAATGCTTATTATTAGCTTCTAACACTTTCCATCCAAACATGTAACAAATAGCTTAAAACTTCATAGCTATTTACAAATAGCTAATCCAAATGGACTCTAATTCTGTCCAGATAGATCATTAAAAAAATGATACTAATAAAGTACGCAAACTAAGGTTAATAAGTAATTAATGTGTGCGATTAATAAATGTTAGCAAACAAATATAGTGTTGCACAATTGTGTGTACAAATTCATGTCTAGCTCGTTTTGACATCGCTATTTAACATATATGTATTTGTCTTTTGATTTTTTTGCACACATACCACTTCAGACGTGTTGCATATGAAATTAGACTCAAAACTAAATTCAGACATTTCTATTCGAAGTTCACGCACATGCGGATGAAATCCATGCAAAAATAATTGAACTTCAGCCATACATTCATAATATGACCGAAGTTCGATAATTTTTTCTTTACTTCAACCATTTTTATCTAGACTTCAAACATATATAACCGAATTTCAATCATTTTTGCTCGACTATTTTCATTCTTGTTTGAACTTCAGCTACATAAAATTTCAGACACAATCAATGAAGTTATATTTTATTAAGACTAACTTCAAACGCGATATATATGAAGTTATTTCAAAATAGGTACGTACAAATATATTGAAAACCAAACACGAATTAAATGACAGCGTCAAAATTGTGAACTCGTGCACTTTGCCCAAATTTTGTTTCTTGTTTGTTCGCTTTGACTTGAGAGGGACGAGTGAAGAATGGGCCCTGGCCCATTTCAACAGAATTCATAAATATTCTGCTCTCAGTGCTAGTCGCTTGCTGCGGATCCCAACTAACTCCAAACAAAAGTTTCCCATTTCCTCACTGGTTGCTTTGGGCTAGTACTGAATATTTAAAAAAGTTCCCTTACCTTTTTGAATTTGACACCATATCAATTTGGCCCAATAATATGCCCGTCCAATTTATGAATGAGGTTGGACACTGTCATAGGAATCTTAGGGGTTTGTTTGATATCTGGTTAGAGTTATACATATATTAGTCGGAATTAGTTATGAGAAAGAAAGATCTTTGAGTGTTTTATGATTGCAAGAGAGGAAGAAATATTTCAGATTTTTTAAGTGTTTTGCAAATGAGCCTAAGACCTCATTTTATAGTGTTGTGAAGATGACTCTCCAATTGCCCATGTAATGACATTGAATGACCATGTAATGACCTTGATTATCGAGTGTTAATTCAGCCAAATAATGGTTGAATTCATTTGGAATGTAATGGAGGTTCAATGCCTCAAAAACCAGCCCAAGAGTCATGTCTTTTCGTCTCCCGTCGCAGCCCCACAACTTCAGAGAGTTGGCGCCGTGGCCCTGCAGTTTGGCGCCGCGGCCCGATTCATGACTCGTTTCATCTTTAAACACATTGTACACTTCTTCCTTCATTTACCAACGTCATTTGGCCAATAACAGTCTATTATCTTACGTCTCAAACAATTCGTATACGTACCAATATCTCTTCCATCTAAGAAAATTATGATCCTTGGCATTGTATGTACAAATGTGTGGAAACAACGTTTCCGACGTGTGGGACCCCTAATTGTTCGATTCGTAATTAAATAGGATTAACTTTATTTCACGTTTAATAAATATTTTCAACAATCCCCTCTTGGAAGAGATTTTGGTGCACTCGTATGTTGTCGTTCTAGCAATCACTTGGCAGAGCGATATTGCATCTGGAGAGGTAGTCGGAGCTTTGAACCTTCCATAGTAGAATACCATCAGACATATTTACTGTGCGGTGAACGTGATGTCTTGAACCGTCAGTGTTTAGTATATGCCAAGACAATGGTACCAACACAACACTTTTCCTACTCAATCTTTCTAGTGTTTTTTCCGTCGTGGGCCGTGGACACACTTGGATTCTTAAGTACGTTCATTTGAGGCGGTCTGTCCTCGTACTTAAATATGTGGTCTCCTACAAAGTATCATGTAATACCCCGCCACACAAGCGTTAGGAACCATTAAAAGTTTCCCCAACCTAACCTCAATTATTGAGAATCATTAAAGGTTTTGGAAACTTATCCTTTACCCCTCTACATGTAGCACTTTATGTCTATCATGGGAATGACCTTGGATTATGTTTCTTAAGAAGAAATCATTATCCGAAGTGCTCTTGCTTCCACCGAAGCGCTCAACTGAACCTTTACAGTTTAATTTTTCCATTGAACCTTATCCCTGGGATATTCAGTCCGTAAGGTTGAGTGTCCACTATATTGGTACTTATTGATTGGGTTTTAAGCACATTCCCCTAGACAGGCAGAACAACTGATCTTTGGGTATTCCCTTCGTCAAGGGATCTGCGATATTTTTCTTAGATTTTATATAATCAATGAAAATAACACCCGAGGTGATCAACTGCCTAACGGACTCATGTCTCAGTCGAATATGACGAGGCTTGCCATTGTAAATAGAACTTGGTGCCCTTCCTAGAGCCGACTGACTATTGCAGTGGATCATTACAGAAGTCACGAGTTTATCCCAACATGAAATATCTTCTAAGAAACCATGAAGCCATTCAACTTACGGGTGAGTCTTGCCAATTTATTGACTTCTAACCAATGGTGTCGTTGCAGGTGAATTGTCGAACATCTCAAATTTCATCAGCACATTCTTGATGCAGTGATATTGAGACGAGACCAATCTGTTAGTTGTCTTAGAGACCTTGATCCCTAAGATAACATCTACGACACCCATATCTTTCATGTCAAAACATTGTTTTTAGCACAATCTTAGTCTCTAGGATTACCCTAGGACCGCTACCAGTGATCAACAATTTGTTTACATAGAGGAATGTTATGCCTAATGAATCGGTCATTTCCTCTTCATGTAAACACACTCATCACACTTGTTAATAGAGACTCCTTACGATAGTAGGGTACTATCAAATTTCTCATGCCATTATTTAGGACCTGTTTGACTGTCTGATGATTTGACAAGCAGACAGACCTTTGTCTCTTGTTCTGAAACCACATACCCCTCTAGTTGGTCTATGTATATTTCTCCTTCCAAATCATCATTTAGGAAGACTATCTTGACATTCATTTGATGTATTTCAAGATCCCGCAAGGCGGCGATAGTCATGAACATACGTATGAATGTCTTGTCTATAGACCTATTGGTATTGTAGGTTCTCATCTTTGCTTTGTGACGTTTAGATGTTTCAGAGGCTCAATCTTTTACTTTAAGTAAGTAAAGTGGCAAAACCTTATGCCATCATCTAAGAAAGTCACAAAGGGCTTGTTCCCCCCTCTAGTTCTAAATCACATATATTGATATATGTGAGTTCTAGAGAAGCGGTTTCCCTTTCGACGGATCTAAGAGAACTTTTGGAGAGTCTTTGCCTCCATGCCCACCTCACACTTATGTTGAGGGTTTATGTCGATACAGAGCAATGATTCCAACTTTGCCAATCTTAATATAGATTGATAGTTAACACGTCTAATCTATGACATCATAAATTAGAAGACACAAACATGTAAAAGGAAAGCTCAGTTTTATTTATAATAGAAGGCAGTACAAGTACAATATTTGCCTTAAAGAGGCCTTCACATGCGAAGCCCCTTTCTAAGTAGACGACATTATAGGCGTAGCATTAACCTTATGGAGGCCTTCACATGCGAAGCCCCTTCCTACAAATGTTTCGTTTTTAGTGATTACAAACTTATTAGTCTCTAGCACTAGTCTAAAACCAGCATTCACTAATAAATTTCCATAAATTAGATTTCGTCGAATTTCTTGGACATGCATCACTTCTTTGAGAATCAGCTCCTTTCCGGACGTCATCTTAAGAATTACCTTTCCTTCCCCCAGCACCTCTGAAGAGGAGTTGTTGCCCATGAACAACTTCTTATCTGTGACTGGTGTATACGTGAAGAAATCGTCTTTAGTGGAACAAATGTGACAGGTAGCACCCGTGTCCAACCATCATTGCGTCGGATTCTCAACAAGGTTTGCTTCTAGCACCACTGCTGAGAATTCTTCAATCATATCATCTAGGAGCGTGTCCTCGACAATTTTTACCTTATCATTGCCTTTATCATGTTTTTGCTTGCGGTAGTCTTTGGTCATATGACCAACTTTACCACAATAGTGGCATGTTCCCTTAAACTTTTCAGTTGTTTGGGACTAGCCATCCTTCTGGAACTTTCGCTTTTTGCTTGGATTCCCTTTGACTTCCGTCAGATTTGCCTTAGCCTCAGCGGGTTGTTGCCCCTTTGACATGACCTTCTTATTGTCCTCTTGTATCTGGAGTTTGACAATAAGTTCGTCTAAAGTCATCTCCTTCGTTTTGAGTTTCAAGTAATTCATAAACTCATTCCACGAGGGAGACAACTTTTCGATTAATGCCCAACCAAGAATTGCTCGTTGGGCTTCAATCCTTCCAAGTCTAGATGATGTAGAATCATTTGAAATTCCTGGACTTGGGTTGACACACTTTTGTTATCCACCATTTGAAATTTCAGAATTTTTTCAATGATGAACTTCTTACTACCCGCATCTTGGGTGTTGTACTTCTTTTGTAGTTTATCCATGCGCTTGGCGGTTTCAATGCATAATATACCGTGTAGAGAGGATCAGACAAATTGTTTAGAATGTAGTTCATGCACATGAAATCACTGTGTTTCCATGCCTCACGAACCATCTTCATATCGTCATCAACATGGTTACCTTGGCCCCTTCCCGCCAAATTATTTGGCTGAGGGTCCGTGTCATCCCCAACTTGTGGAGGGTCTTCGGTTAGGAACGTTTTAGTCCCATAACCGTCAAGAAAAACAATATTTTTTGCTGCCATCGCTTGAAATGTGTACCCATAAACTTTTCGGGACGTTCATGATGAAAACCAGCGGGAGTTGGAGCAGGAGTACTCCCTTGACCAGTAGCAAAGGCGTTGTAAGTACCTTGAGCAGGAACATGAGTATTGTGAATGCCTTGTGGAGCAGTGGGGGCACTAGTTGTGCCAAACGCAGCAGGTTGGAAGACATTTGGAATGACTGGATTAGTGGGAGAGTAGGCAGTGTCATTGCCTTGAGTGTTGGGATTGAAGGCAGCGGGATTGCTTTGAGCATTGACGTTGGTCAAAACGTTGAATTGATCTTCAGCAAACATGTTGTTGTTGTTGAAATAGCGAATATTATCTTAAGCTTGTGAGTAATAATGTGTAGAACGGAAAATAACAACAACAACAAATTTTAATAAAACTTGGAAATGATCAAATAGAAGGGCTTGCTGAGTCGACCAAATTCTTGATCTATCCTTAAGATAATATTGCCCTGTATATCCTTTCAACGGTTGTAATGACAACTTATCTCCCAAGATAAAACATCAATCAAACAAATGAGCAAAAGGAACTCAAGTGTTTGCTTTGGAAGAAAGATCTTTGAGTGTTTTGTGATTGCAAGAGAGGAAGAAGTATTTCAGATTTTTTAAGTGTTTTGCAAATGAGCCTAAGGCCTCATTTTATAGTGTTGTGAAGATGACTCTCCAATTGCCCATGTAATGGTCTTGAATGACCACGTAATGACCTTGAATGACCATGTAATGGCCTTGATTATGGAGTGTTAATTCAGCCAAATAATGGCTGAATTCATTTGGGATGTAATGGAGGTTTAATGCCTCAAAAACCAGTCCAAGAGTCATGTTTTTTCGTCTCGTCGCGGCCTCGGACTCTGGCACCGCGGCTTTCTGAGGCGTCGCGCCTGACAACTCGAGAGTTGGCGTCGTGGCCTGCGATTTACCGCCGCGATTCATGACTCGTTTCATCTTTAAACACATTGTACACTTCTTCCTTCATTTACCAACGTGAAATCAACGTCATTTGGCCAATAGCCGTCTATTATCTTACGTCTCAAACAATTCGTATACGTACCAATATCTGTTTCATTTAAGGAAATTATGATCCTTGACATTGTATGTACACGTGTGTGGAAACAACGTTTTCGACGTGTGGGGCCCCTAATTATTCGATTCGTAATTAAATAGAATTAACTTTATTTCACGTTTAATAAATATTTGCAACAGAATATATATATATTAATCATGATAAATTTATATATCAGCAGGTGAACGTGTATAAGGATCATTACCTAATTGCCTAATGCCTATCACAATATGAAATGCAACCCAATAGAGTCATCTTTTTAAGGAGCATTTTATCATTTAATGTGAAATATTCTAACAAATTCAAATTTAGTCCAATTTCAATAAGAATATCGAACAACCAATAGGAAATAAAAGAAAAAGAAAGGCAGCCAAGTTGCATGAATTGTCATGTCCATTCTCGTTTCTCCAAGATCCAAAACAACGTTAAATTAAAGTCATAGAAAATCCGTGAAAGACGTCACAAAGTCAAAACCACGTTACGTTAGCAACTGAAAAATGAAGAGTACATGGGAAACATTAACTGGCCGTAGAAGTTGGCCAACTGCAAGCACATACCGTATCAAATCCTATCAGCTGTGACCAATAGTAGAAATAAATCGAATAAAAATTAATTAATAGATTAATATAAATACTTATATTTATTACTACTATTTTGATATAAATATGACTTAGTTAATCAGATTATCCTCTTAGGACACGTTTGATACGTTGTATTAAATTGGACTGGACAAAAAAATAATCTGACGTTGATGGCGTTTTTGCGCCTTTGATCAGACTATTTTTAGTCTGATCCATTATCATTGAGGCTAAATCTAGCGGTGGAGTCTGATCAGACTAAAAATAAAAAAATATAATCCATTATATATTAATACTTTAATACCGTTCATTATATATTAATACAGTTCAGTCAAATACAATACAGTTCAATCCAATGAAATTAGTACAGCCATTACAGTCCGACGTATCAAACGGTTCTTATAGCACAAATTGGATAAATATGTCAGCCAAGTGGATCTGAAGGACAAGACAACCTCTCATTATTAAAGTCAAACACTCCCACACAATTGTATCATACTCTGACTTTTCCTTCTTCGCCAGTTTTCCCTTATTAAAGACTCCATTTTTACACACACACACACTAAGTTCTGATTCATTCGACAGAGGTAAAAAAACAAGAATGTCTGATTCAGAGGTATTCATTGGGTCCATTGATCAAGGAACAACCAGTACTCGATTCATCATCTACGATCGTTTGGCTCGTGCTGTTGGATCTCACCAGGTTGAGTTCACTCAGTTTTACCCACAAGCAGGGTAATAATCATTAATCTCTCATCCTTTGATTTTCTTTTCATTGAAGATTTAATCTTTTTTCAATTTTGATCATTGGGTTCAATGGCCGAACCATGATTTTCACTCCCAATGGGTTCGGAAAAAAACAACAAAAGCTAAACATAAAAATAATATTATCCTAGAAATTGAATATAGAATACTAGAGATAATTCTGAACATCCTGAATCACTTGAGCTAACATTTTACATTTTTTGTTCACGTATTCAAAAGTTACGTAAACACAGAAAATCTAGTCAATATATACAATGTAATTTTTTGCAACACCATGGGGACCCCCTAAATCCGCCCCTGATTGGGTTTCTTGATTTTCGTGCATCTGTGTTGTAGATGGGTGGAACATGATCCAATGGAAATTATAGAGAGTGTGAGGATCTGTATGGCAAAGGCTCTTGATAAGGCTACTGCTGATGGACACAACGTGGATAGTGGGCTGAAAGCTATTGGACTTACAAATCAGAGAGAGACCACTGTTGTATGGAGCAAATCCACTGGCCTTCCTCTTTACAACGCCATTGTTTGGATGGATGTTCGTACCAGTTCTATTTGCAGGTCTTTTTTTCAACCCTCACCTTTTGGTTTCTTTATTTTGAACCAAATCGAAAATTATGTTTCAGTCATTCAGTGTGGTTTTCCCCCTCTAATGTATATATGTGTGTGAAAAATATATCTATGTTGTCCTAAAAGACACAGTATTGAGTAGTACTCCCTCCCTCCCAAAATAGTTGTCACATTTCATTTCTCGAGAGTCAATTTGAGTTTTCTTCGGTGCTAAATCAGATTAAATGATGTAGTTTGACTCTCAATTAGCGAAACTTGTCAAGTAATTTGGGATGGAGGGAGTATAATTAAAATTACCCAAATGGAGCTATTTCTTGTGTACTTATTCACACATGTACTTTTTAAAGCAGTGTAGCTCTTCTGAATTAGGTGGTGTACTGAACAAATTCTGAATGGACTATAGTTTATTTTCTTGGAGTTAACTATGGTGTGATAATTTAAGGCTGAGCTGCCATTTTTTTGTATGTTAATTGGGAAATGGGTCGCCACGGTTGTCTGTGTTCTCATTGATCACTCTTTTGGAGTTTTGTTTCCAATTTTTTAGGTTAACTAATTGTGTTTGTTACTGCTAAATCCAAAGCATGTTGACTTTTGTATCAATATTTTGTCTGGTATCAGAAAATTGGAGAAAGAATTGCCCGGGGGACGGACTCATTTTGTTGAGAGTTGTGGTTTGCCTATAAGCACTTATTTCAGTGCATTGAAGCTGCTCTGGCTGTTGGATAATGTGGAGGGGCTAAGCGAAGCTGTTAAAAAAGGGGATGCCATATTTGGAACTATTGACACCTGGTTAATTTGGAACCTAACAGGAGGTGTGGAGAATGGTTTACATGTTACTGATATCTCCAATGCGTCGAGAACTATGCTGATGAATCTTAAAACCCTTGACTGGGATAAATCCACACTTGACACATTAGGAATTCCTGCAAAGATGCTGCCAAAAATTATTAGCAATTCTGAGATTATTGGAAATATTGCTAAAGGATGGCCAATCACAGGGATCCCTATCTCGGGATGTCTTGGTGATCAGCATGCAGCAATGGTGGGTCAATCTTGCCGGAAAGGTGAAGCTAAAAGCACTTATGGGACGGGAGCTTTCATACTCTTGAACACTGGTGAAGAGGTAATTAAGTCAAATCATGGGCTGCTAAGCACGGTAGCTTATAAGCTGGGGCCAAAAGCACCTGTTAATTATGCTTTAGAAGGCTCCATTGCCATTGCTGGTGCTGCGGTTCAGTGGCTTAGAGACAGTCTTGGCATTATCAGCAGTACTAGTGAAATTGAGGAGTTGGCATCAAAAGTTACCTCTACTGGAGGAGTGTATTTTGTTCCAGCATTTAATGGATTGTTTGCTCCATGGTGGCGTGATGATGCTCGCGGGATTTGTATTGGTATAACTAGATTTACTAACAAGTCTCACATTGCTCGGGCAGTACTTGAAAGCATGTGCTTTCAGGTAAAGGATGTGCTTGATTCCATGCACAAGGATGCTGGAAAGAAAGGTGAAGCTAAGAGTGAGGGAACGGATTTCTTACTCCGTGTGGATGGTGGTGCTACAGTCAACAACCTTTTGATGCAAATTCAGGTTTGATTACTTTTTGTGTTTCATGTGTTGTTCTTCTTTTGCAACCCCTTCACATGATTTTGAACATCTCTCGAAGATTTTTTGGTTTTTCCATAAGTGAAATTGTAGTAGTAGGATATTCAACTCTAGAAATGTCCGCAGTGGCTTTTGTAGTAGAATAATATAGTACTATTTTTTTTACTGAATATTTTTAGACTGGATAAAGTGTTTAGATTCAGTTAACTCTGGTACATTTTCCTTAGAAGTCATCCTGTATAATTGTCGAGAAGTTCCATTAAACAGCTCATTACTACAACCCTTTTCAGGGAAGTAATGATTGGATACCCTCTTAGGCATTCCGTTTTAAATTCATCTAGATTTTGAATCCAAAGTAGAAGGATTCACTGATTCCTTTCAATTGCTTGCCTTTGTACATGCTTAAAACTATGGCTGATTTCCTTTGGAACCCATGGATTAATTTTGCATTTTACATAATGTAGGCCGACTTGTTGGGCAGTCCAGTTGTAAGACCAGCTGATATAGAAACAACAGCTCTTGGGGCTGCCTATGCTGCTGGGTTAGCTGTTGGAGTCTATACACAGGATGAGATATTTGCTTCCGGGGAAAAGATGAAGAAAGCGTCTATATTCAAACCCGTGTTAGAAGAAGAATTGAGGAAAAAGAAGGTAGATTCTTGGTGCCGAGCTGTTTCAAGATCGTTTGATCTGGCTGATCTATCTCTATAATTCACTCTGATCGAACTCTTGAACGACCTTCATATCATTGATGTTTTAGGTTCTTTCCCTTCTTTTTAAATACCAGTAATGCTTGGTTTTAATAAATGACCTTGGAGATAACTGTGAATCCTTCATATACATAATGTTTTCTTTCTTTCTAATATACTTAACTGGTAGATACATATGGGATAAAGGGATAGGAAAATAAGGTTAGCCATTTGTAAATTGTTGAATCATTTCTTGCTTGTTCTGTTCATCATGCTATAAGAAATGTTTCCTTTGTGATGATAATTACTGTTATATGTCTCATTTTTCATTGCATACAAAGGACTCTGAGAGCATTAACTGATCCTTCTCTTTATGGCTTATGGCAAGACATACAGCACAAGCATATAGCTGACATTTAGACCTTGGGATAAAATTTACTGGTAGAAGTAAAAAAGAACTACTGTATAACGACAGAGTTTTCTTTCAAGTGATAAGCCGTTATATCAAATAGGAACAAAATATTTACCCCCTCCGTCACAACATTTTAAACAGTGAGCTAACCTTTTCTTTTACCACCATTTCTCCAAATTTCTGCAATGTGAAACTAAAGTACCTGAATGGTAGCAAGTTGTAACCATTTGAAGAAACTGGTTTCAGTTCTTCTCTTTGTCCTTTCTACCTATATGTATTGTGCGTATACATCTCATGACCCTAGCTTTCAAGTGTATCTTTTCATTCTCTAAATCACAAAGTCCTTAATCTTATTCTACAATAACGACAGCCGCAAACAAAAGCTCGGTTTCCTTTGATCTCTCTATATATGTGTGTAGAGCTTTTGTTTATAACTGTTGTCACTGTAGAATAAGATCTTAAGGGCTTTGTCATTCAGAGAATGGAAAATACAACAGCGATGGGTTATGAAATGTATCCAACAACATCTATTTAGATAGGAAGGACACATAAGAGAAGAAATGAAACCACTTTCTCCGAGTCGTTACAACATGCTACCACTCAAAGCTCTATATTGCTACATTGCAAAAGAATAGAGCAATGGTGATAAAAGAAAAGCCAACTCAGCGTTTAACTCTTGTGATGGAAGGAGTGAATTTTCAGTTACTTTTTGACAAAGCTACTCATCAGTTCACTTGTAAGAATACTCGGTCATTATACAGTAGTCCGTTTTAACTTCTACCATTAGATTTTGTTCTAATTGGAGCGCAATCTGATTGAAGTTAGCTAGTTCTTCATTAATGTGGTCAACGTTCACTCAAATCCGTTTTTTTTTAAAAAAAAAAAGGCATGACGTTACATTGTCTTTATGACAATTGTGTAAGTAAAGAGAACTTATATTGCACTTAATAACCAATTTTCTGGAGTTTCAACTTTTATGAGTGAAACTTCAGGATATTGAGATGGAGTTGCACTTATAGAAGTTGAGCTTCGAGAACAACGACTATTTCTCAAGTACATGACAGAAAAATGGCTAGTCCTCGCAATTACTATTCAAAATCTTGACATAATCCATGGCCCAATGGACTATTTATTTACCTTTAAGACCTTTTGAGTGAATTGTTGCTAGCTGGGCCGTAGGCCTATAACTATGTCTCCACAAGCATAAACCAAAATAATGGGATAACTAAAAATAGAAGTTAAGGGTAGTATGGTTGTTGGTTAGAAAAGAAATTATTCATGTATTAAAATTAGCATAATTAATACCATGTTTGGTATCTTTTAATTGATTTGTATAAAGTTCACACCAATTACAGCTTTCAAATAGTCATTTTTTATTATTTGTAAGTGAAATAATTACTATCTTAAGTTTCAACTTCTACAAGTTAAAATACAGACAGTGTCTATTTATTCAATTTTACCGCTGAAAAGTGGTTAACCCGTGTTATTACAACTCCAAATATTGGACATAATCCATGGCCTATTCACTTACCTTTACGGCTTTTGAGTGGGCTTTTGCTAGAGATGAGGCTGGGCCGTAGCCCTGTAACTACGTCTCCACAAGACTAAACCAAAATAGTGGGTATAAACCGTATATTTCTAGGTGATATGATTTACTAATAACCTTTGTAAAGTAACTTGTTAAAACGCAACTCTAGAAAAAATATCAAGCTGTTATTATTTTCAATTAATTACCTATCAGTAATACCTTTTTTTTCCCAGTATCACTAATACCTTCTTAGATTTGGCATTCGGACGTTGTTAACAAAACCATTTTTTCAAAAAATATGATAAATTAACCGTTTTTATCGAAATTACTACGTAGATTTCTGTATTAACTAAACAAATATAGCTTAGAGTTAAACTATACATTTGTGTAGAATAAGTGTATAATTTAAATACATTTAGTTATTGATAGTTTGAGAGAATGTGTTGTTGTCTACTTATATAGTTTTGAACAATCATCACCTCATGATATGCTATCAAATTAGACTAGAAGTCCATGTTTGAACATCATATCAATGTCAAATTCATATTATACATATTCAGTCTTGAACGTCCGAAGGTATCTAAATGTTCCACTTCGAGGCAGCTTTTAATGTTAAACTAAACCTTCTATTTTCTCAACAAATAACTTTTGCTTATCTTAATTAAACGACCACTTATTTTGTTAAGAGATGTAAAAGGGTAGCAGTTAGAGATGTAAAAGGGCAACAGTTAGAACAGTTAACAGAGGAGTCTCTTGAGGAGCCTTCTACATCCTGCATAGTAGTATAAATACATATACATTGTAACAATTTTACTTACCTCTTGAATGAATAAAATTCGAGATCTCACCAGATTGAACTTCTTCTTCTTTCTCTCTTTCTTTCTTCTTCTATTTTCTCTGTTGTTCTTCTTGTAACACCCCATTTTAAACCGGAGTCGACAACGGGATCCTAGCGAACCCTGCTTGAATAAAAGATGTTAGAAAATAAATAAAGTGTTAAATGTTAAAAGAATACTAACATTTAAAAGAGTTGCTAGGAGTGTTAAAAATGCTAAAGGGTTGCTAGGGTTCACGGAGTCGCCACCTAATTATTTGGGTGAATTAGGACACCTAAATGTCGACTAGGTTAAAGTCAACACTAACTCCATTTTTTATGGTCTGCTAAACTTAATGAGATTCTGGGTAAGGGTTCTTTATTATCCTAAAGGGAAGGGGTTAGGCACCCTAAAGGATCCGCTAACTTGCGGTTGTCCGTTCAAACATAGGGTTAATTATTTATGTCACGAAAGCAATGCATTTTTTGAAAAGTATTTAAGTAATATAGGAAGTCTTCTTGTTAACATAAAATGTGAGATTAAGATATATAAAGCTAGTTCTAATTAAAACCTATATTATTATATGCTTGAGATGATTTATACTTTTATTAGCATATCATAGTATGTCAAATGTTTAGGAGGTTTTTAGTAAAGAAATGGGGGCTTTCATGTAAGTGTTAATGAGAGTCTATAACAAAATGGGTTGGAAATCTAGTAATAAAATGCTAATGCGAATAGTTAAGAGGATAAATAAAATTTAATGGCTTAGTATGACTTAAGCAATATGTAGTGAGTTTAAAGTAATTAACCTAAAGAGAATGGCTTTCTAATCTAAAGGTTCAGGGTTTAGATATTCAAATTATTCTATTAATTAATGTAGCGTTAGACAAATAATTTACAATGAATAAATGAATGGGGCTGGTAGGAAAATAAATAAAGAAGATGACTCGAAGGATGGCGATGTCTTTTCGCGATAGTTTTGGAATTCCGATGCGGATAGAGAAATGCACATAGATGCGGGTGTTACTTTGCCACGATGAGTCTCGCCGTGAGACTACTTGTTGCTCCGGTTTCATGTAAATAAAGAAAAGATAAGGATTAGTTAATATTCCAAATAGTGAACATGTGCATATTTTAGCTAGCATTTAGTTAAATCAGTCCCTAAAACTAACAGAACTTGAATAAGACAGAGGGGCCAAAATTGATACACAATAATGCACATTTAGACATACAAAGGGTAATATACATGATATGTGCCAGAGATTCATGGTATGCTTGACTATATACAGAAAAAAACCAGGGGAAGGGGAGATCTGTATACACAAAAAAAAAAAAAAAAAAAACTTAACACAGTAGGTTATGCATTTTTACACACACACATATTTAGCTTCAGCCAACAGATGCAGGCAGGGGAAAACAGAGAGGAGACAGAATTCCAGCATTCTCATGTTCAGTTATTTTAGAAGGAAAATGAGAGCACCTTAACATATTTAAATTTTAAGCAGGGGAACCAGCAGGTAGCTTCAAATGGGTGACTTAGCCAAATGAAATAACACATATTCTCCAAGAATTTTAGCATGTTATGACAGATCCTATCCAAACAACACCCATTACATACGAGGTAAACGACGACATAGCTAATTTAGACAAAGGTATACGATTATCCAGTGTATTTATCATTTAACAGTTTTCTAAGCGAGTATAATGCTTAGGACAAGGTTGATGCAGTTGGTTTTATTTCACATAAACATGCATAGTAGAAACGGAAACATTCCAGTATGTGTGTAAGGCAAGTAAGAACGATTCACTGACTATTTGGGTAACACTTCTTAGCTACACCGAATTATTTACACCAAATTTAGACATATTCCACCATACTAGGCTATGCATCAAGAGGGAAACAGGGGGGTGATAGTAACATGCATGAATGGTGGACACTTCAGAAGCACGGCATAATGTGGTCGAATGGTTATCAATCATATGACTGAATCAGCTAACATTATTATGTCCAAAATAACAGGCAGATACTTATTAGGAATAATCTGATTTTAATGACACACAACAGGCTTCAGTATTTGAATCTTTAGTCCAAACTTATATGCCTGCATACATACTGCTTCTTATCACCTTTCACATTTTGCTATTTCCCAGATTCATACTCATGAGTTTATAAGCAAGTTAATAAAGATTTAAAGACCAAACCTATCCTACGTGACATAAAACAGATTATCGGACATGTTTCCAATTAATAGCCTCATATTGATGAAAACAGCAATCTACCTAACACATATTTAACACAGATACAATATGAATTTTTTCAATATATTAAAAACAAGAAATTAACAGGATTGGGAGCATTATCTTGTATTAAACATTAAGTTAACTAAATGGCTTGTATAAGAACAGAACTAACACAGAATTGACAATACAAAACAGATGCAAACAACTGAACACGAATAGACTAAAATCAGGTGTGAGTTGAGTTTACCTTCTCCGGCGGCGAACCGGGGCAGCGTATCAAGTCGTCGGTCCACTCGACGGGTTATTGCGATGCGATTGAAAAGGGTAGAACTTGGCGATGAGAATACTTACTGATCTGCGATTGAGAAGAAGAGGTTTTGAATCGGATGTTCTTACTGCTTCCCTACTGAACCCTGTATGATCGATGACTGCTGCTAGGGGATTCGCATCGATGCTATGAGTTTCCTCCCTATTTTCGAATGTGGTTCCCCGATTTCTGAATCTCTGCCTCGACTCCCCCTCGACTGGACTTGTATTTATAGCTAATAGTCTGGGTCTAAGTTCGGTAAGTAATAAAGGCTAATTTGTGCTTGATTCGACGAGATTTCGTATTGATTGGCTAAGATTGTGAAGGATATTTTGTGCGATTTGTGCAGGTTATGGTAAGGCGGTGGTCAAGCCTTGCGTGGGTAAGGAAGGTCCCGGATTCTCCGGCGAGAATCTCGGGTCGAACAAGGTAAGGTATTGGCGGCGATTGGGTGCTTTAGGGTTTAGGTTTGCTGGTTTGTTCTCTTAGGGTTGTCGACGAGACGATGGAAGTGAAGGCTTAGGCGATGTGGGCTTCTGATAAGGGATAAGGCGTGGTAAGGCGATTTCTTGAATAAAGGAAGCGTTGGGGTGTTGGGTGTGAGTGCGGGTATTGGGTAGCAGATGAAATTTGGCGAATTAAGGGTAGGGTAGTTAGTAATTAATTAGGTATTGGGTATTAATTCTAGGTATTAGTTAGGTGGTTTTAATTTATTAGTTCTAGGCTTTTAATTAGTGATAAATTAATTAATTAATTGTGCTTAAATTATTTTAGGTGCTTTATTAGTCTAAATAATAAGTGCGGATGTGTTATTTAATTAGTGTTTAATGTTTATAAAGTGATGTCATTATTAAGACTCATTAAATAAAAATTAGGATTTCTTAATTCTGCTATTAATAAAACGCGTGTGTTATATTATTATTTTATGTATTTATTATTTATTATTAAATTGTTTATCTATGCCTGTATTAATATTTTATTGCTGCATTTTATTATTAAAAATCATTAGAATTATTGTTGAAAATTAGTGTAATTCTATATTTAATGACTGGACGGGAGGGTCAAAATTGGGTGTCAACAGTTGTCCCTCTTTGTATGGAGATGATGGAAGAATCTTCGGACAAAGACGTTGACTCATAGCCAATTTTGTCTCGATCCTCGGAATTGAAAGGTTTGGGCAATTAAGCAAGGCTGACGTAAAAATTATAAAAAAAAAAAAAAAAAAAATTGTCCCAGTGTCGAGTTATGACGACACTGGGCTACCATGGTCAAACACCAAGACGGGCTAATGCGGACTCAAAATTGTCCCAGTGTCGAGTTATGATGACACTGGGCTATGATGCAAAAAGGAAAGAAATAAAAATAACTGGCTTGAACCTGGGGTGTACTGCTATGGCTTATGGTGTTGGAATGAGTGGATGATGTGGAACGAGTGGACCGACGCTCGAGGCCGCTTCTGCCATTCATCGGGAAGGTTGGCCCCCCAACAAATTGCCCCGGTTCGCTGTAAGAGAAAATCCACGTTATGCTCCATCTTGCGATTTCAGATTGAAGCTAAGATAGAAGCATTAGTGCATAAATCACAAAACAAAATAATGTAAGAATGTAACTTTTGTGTTAAATGATGCGATGACGCGCATATGACGCATGATGACGCCAGCGCCTTGTGGGCGTTCGTCTTATGACGACGAGATGACGCCTTGTATGGCTGCGTTCGCTTGTAAGGACGAGACGATACGTATGGCGCCTTGTTCGCGTTGCTTGATGGACGACGGATGCGTATGACGCCTTGTATGGGCGTTCTCGTGTATGGACGGATGCATATGACGCCAGTATGGCGTTTTCGCTTGTATGGACGAAATG
Organism: Przewalskia tangutica; assembly: GCA_029844215.1. Lineage (NCBI taxonomy): Eukaryota > Viridiplantae > Streptophyta > Magnoliopsida > Solanales > Solanaceae > Przewalskia > Przewalskia tangutica. The sequence continues at coordinate 12,132,753 of CM056734.1, forward strand.
CATGCGACGCTTGTATGGGCGTTATCGCTTGTATGGACGAAATGCAAATGACGCCTTGTATGGCGTTATCGTTATATGGGCGAGATGCAAATGACGCCTTGTATGGCGTTTCGCTTTGTATGGACGGATGCGTATGACGCCTTGTATGGGCGTTCGCTTGTATGGACGGGATGCATGACGCTTGTATGGCGTTCGCTTTGTATGGGCGAGATGCATGACGCCTTGTATGGGCGTTCTCGCTTGTATGGGCGAGATGCAAATGACGCCAGATGGCGTTCGCTTGTATGGACGGATGCATATGACGCTTGTATGGGCGTTCGCTTGTATGGGGACGGATGATATGACGCCAGTATGGGCGTTTCGCTCAGATGGGCGATATGCATATGACGCTTGTATGGCGTTTCGCTTGTATGGACGATGATATGACGCTTGTATGGCGTTCTCGCTTTGTATGGGCGAGATGATATGACGCCTTGTATGGGCGTTCGCTTTGTATGGCGAGATGCAAATGACGCCAGATGGGCGTTTTCGCTTAGACGACGAGATGATATGACGCTTGTATGGGCGTTCTCGCTTGTATGGACGGGATGCGTATGACGCTTGTATGGCGTTCGCTTGTATGGACGGGATGTATATGACGCCTTGTAGGCGTTTCGCTTCAGATGGACGAAATGCATGTAGCGCCTTGTATGGCGTTATCGCTTGTATGGGCGAGATGATATGACGCCTTGTATGGCGTTTCGCCTTGTATGGGCGAGATGCATATGACGCCAGATGGGCGTTTCGCTTTGTATGGGCGGGATGCGTATGACGCCAGATGGCGTTCGCTTGTATGGGCGGATGATATGACGCCTTGTATGGGCGTTCGCTCAGATGGACGAAATGCATGGACGCCTTGTATGGGCGTTATCGCTTTATGGACGAAATGCAAATGACGCCAGATGGGCGTTATCGCTCAGATGGACGAAATGCAAATGACGCCAGTATGGCGTTATCGCTCAGATGGATTTAAATGCAAATGACGCCTTGTATGGCGTTCTCGCTCAGATGGATTTAGATCGTATGACGCCAGTATGGCGTTCTCGCTTGCAGGACGAGATGCATATGACGCCAGTATGGGCGTTCGTCGCTGTATGGACGGGATGATATGACGCCAGTATGGCGTTCGCTTTGTATGGACGGGATGCATATGACGCCTCCTAGGGCATGGATAAAATTTGTGTTATGCATAATCAAAGCTAAATGAAATAATTAAAGTGTAAATGATGTAGCCTGAGTCGAAAATGCGGTTTTTGCGAGATGTATTTGATGTAGACTTGTTGTAGATGATCTTCGTGAGCGGATTCGTTGTATTGGAATGTTGTTGTCCTCCTTGTTCCTGTTGACCTGCAAAATTCACTCAAAGAAAAATTGTGAGTTCGGGGAGGGGTCGGCCGATTTGTGTTGGCTCTTGATATTTGCACGCGTCGTCTTGTCTGGACCATGTAACCCCTGTCTAATTTCGAGTCTCGGTCGAAAACATTTGTTGAAAATATTCTATCTTGAGAAAATACTAGTATGTGCTAGCAGGAAATTATGTCGATATTTGAATAGCGACATGTCATAAACAAAGCAAACTTCCTTATCCGAAATCGGCGGTGTATTCTCCCGCACTCTTGGTGCTCCGCTGCCGTCAGGCTTTCCTTTAAAATTTGTCCCAGTTTTGGGACACGGAACCCTTAGCGTAAATTATTGATGTCATTTGTAGTACAGCCTTTAAAATTGTCCCAGTTTATGTCGATCTTTCGAGCATATGGAATCATATCTGTCGATGTCCTTTCGTGAAGTCCAAAAATTGTCCCGATCGACGAAACCGGCCTCGGATATATGTCGCACGGACGTAGCGTCGATAACGCCGTTGTTCGACGCGACTTGCCGCTTCCCGTAGAATAAATGCTCCCGCAAGCTAAGCTTGAGAAAAGTTAGTGCATAAATCGTAAAATGTAATGATAAATATTTGAGAAAGGCAAATTATGCGGGTATAGATGTCGCCCCCGAGATGTTCCCTCGCACCGACGGGTTGCCGTGATGCCTTCGTTGTGTGCTTTATGCCGAGCCGATCGCTAGACTTTGCGGACTTTTGAATTCTCGATCGCTGATCGTTTGCCCTCTCTCGCTTATGTTGTTTTTTGCTAACTTTTGTCAGATCTTCGCTAATATGAAGGACTGCGCCAAAGAAAATTTTGTGAGTTTTTGGGGTGGTCGATTCAGATTTGACTTTGCCGCTTGCTCGACATCTCGCGCACGTTGTTGGACTTGCAACCCCGCCTGTTTCCTACATTGTCCCAGTTTTGAAAAGGGTGTTTGGCCTAAGGGGGTCTCGATGGAGTTGCTTGTATGATATGTGTATTCTTGTTATTTTCAGAACGAAGGGAAAGTTTCCTAATGGTGTGACCGAAGCCGATTTAGGCCGCCTACGTATCCCCATGAGGGAATCAGGTCATGACGTAGTTCATTACAAGCGAATTTTGGGGTGAAATTAAAAATTTCTAAATGTGGGACCGAGGCCGATGTGGCGCCACGTATCCGCCAAGGGAATCAGGCCGAACGTAGTTCATTACAAGCAAAAGAGAAATTGGGATTTTCTAAAAGGTGGGACCGAAGCCGATGTGGCCGCCTACGTATCCGCCAAGGGAATCAGGTCTAACGTAGTTCCAACAAGCAAAACAAAGGAAAACATTATTAAAGCTTAAATATGAGTCTTGAATTATTCTGCTAAACTAAATCGTTCTTTCTTATCCGGCTCTAGGCGGACCAGAACCAGGGTGCAAATCCAACCAATACGCCTTCTTGCTCTGCATCATGGCTGGTTGGGTCTTCGTGCTCTACTATCAGTATCTCCTTCTTTTGGCTTCGCGCGTGCGACGCCGGATAAATGACTAATTCAGCGGAATAGGCATGTGCGAGGAATGTATTCCTCATCCGAGGTCAGTGCACATCGACGCCGCCGTGGTTTGCGCGGATTTGGGGCAGACTCCTTCAGCTGAATTACCCCTTCTTTGATCAACGCCTCGATTCTGTCCCTGAGGGAGTGGCAACCTTCAGTGTCATGTCCTGGGCTATCGGAGTGATACGCGCAACGCTTGTTCTCATCATACCATCTTGGGATAGGGTCGGGAATCCTTCCTGGAATTGGTTGGATTAGGCCTGCAGCTCGCAACCTTTCATATATTTGAAGTATGGGTTCAGCTAGTGGGGTGCGAACTTTGGGTGGTCTTCCTTCAAAATTCTTATTTGGTCTGGGTGCATTGGGTGCTCTATTTTGTTGGGTGGATCTACGAAGGGCAGGATAAAAGGTTGATTCAGGCGGGGCGGGTTCTGGCCAGGGAACACCTCTCTTCCTTTGGGGTTCATCAGACTCATTGCGAGGCACCCTCCATCTGAATAACTCCTTCTTTGATCAACTCCTCTATTTTGTCCTTGAGTGCATAACAATTTTCGATGTCGTGCCCCTCGACACCGGAGTGGTATGCACAATGTTTGGTTTTATCATGCCCTCGGGAAGTAGGCCTGGGGATATTTCTGGGAATTGGCTGGAGTATTCCTGCGGCTTTCAGCTCCTCATACACTTGGGTTATGGGTTCGGCTAAAGGTGTATAGTTTCTGGTTGGTTTTCTCTTAGCATTTATGCGGGGTTTGAAAGTGTTTAGTGAACGGGCATTTGGCTGTGGCGCATGCACGGATGGGTACCGTAAGGGGTTGTCGTATGCATTGCAAAAGTGGGTTGGTGGTGGCCTTTGGTTTGTGTTTGGCTGGAGCATAATTTGGTTTTGTGTGGGATGTATGGGTGCATTGTATATTGGCTGAATGGGATATGTAGTAAGAGGGTACTGGTAGTAATTTGGAGGATTTTGACTTTTGGTTGTTTTGCGTGTGAGTACTTCGATGATGTTTCGAGACTTCTTATTTCGCCCGCAGTTTGCTATTCTTTGCGGTATTTGGCGATTGCTCGACCGGATCTATCTTGTCTTTCTCTCGAGACCCTGCTTTGCTATAGGAACTAAGACAGTTCACTCGTTCCTTCGAATGCGCTTGAATCGGGCCATGTCACTGGACCGTGCCTTTGATCTTGTGAGATATTGATGCTCTGCCATTGCTTAGTCAAATACAAATCGACCTTTGGGGGAAGATGACAAATCTTTCTAAAAATGCAACAAACGGTGTTAGCATAAAGCACATAATTTGCGGGTATGTAGCAGATATATTGCACATAGCACATTCAAATGTTTCCTAACATGCAGGGGGACCTTTTTATGCCAGAGGTAGGCCTAAACATCACATATGCGAGGTCATGATGGATTTGTCCAAGCCGCCCAACTGTAACGCTTTGTTGGAAATGACGACCAAATGACGGTGCACTTTTTCCAATTTCAGCATGACATGATTAGGTTTGAATTTGTCTATCACTGCCACGCTACACACAATATGCTGGTTGGTCGTTGGGTTGAGAAACCCGTCGACAAGTTTGGTGTCTTCCTAATTGTGGTGTCAACGCCAAGGATTGACCCACCTAAGGTAAATGCATGCATGCCCTAAAATAAGGGTGGTATAGCTCTATCTTAAGTTTCTAAGAATTGGCTTTTCTAGACGCAAGGTTCCCGAGCGGACAACTCGAGTGAGAAGGCTACTTGGCCACCGGTTAGACCGGGCACTCCACGTATATTACCGACTCTCCTAAATTTGGATTTTGAAGAAAGAATTTTGCTGATGCACCAAGCGCACCTCGCATGTAGTGTGTGATTGTGTGATTTTTCCAGAGTGGAAGAAATATGAGCGGAATGCCAGTTTAAGGAAAGCAGTAAAGCAGGTAGCAATTTAAAATAAACAAAACAAAATACAGCACACAAAAATTAAATGCAAAAGTAATGCCAAATAATAACCCTAGGTCTGTTGTGGTTAAGAACCTAAAAATCCCCAGCAGAGTCGCCATCTGTAACACCCCATTTTAAACCGGAGTCGACAACGGGATCCTAGCGAACCCTGCTTGAATAAAAGATGTTAGAAAATAAATAAAGTGTTAAATGTTAAAAGAATACTAACATTTAAAAGAGTTGCTAGGAGTGTTAAAAATGCTAAAGGGTTGCTAGGGTTCACGGAGTCGCCACCTAATTATTTGGGTGAATTAGGACACCTAAATGTCGACTAGGTTAAAGTCAACACTAACTCCATTTTTTATGGTCTGCTAAACTTAATGAGATTCTGGGTAAGGGTTCTTTATTATCCTAAAGGGAAGGGGTTAGGCACCCTAAAGGATCCGCTAACTTGCGGTTGTCCGTTCAAACATAGGGTTAATTATTTATGTCACGAAAGCAATGCATTTTTTGAAAAGTATTTAAGTAATATAGGAAGTCTTCTTGTTAACATAAAATGTGAGATTAAGATATATAAAGCTAGTTCTAATTAAAACCTATATTATTATATGCGCGGAGATGATTTATACTTTTATTAGCATATCATAGTATGTCAAATGTTTAGGAGGTTTTTAGTAAAGAAATGGGGGCTTTCATGTAAGTGTTAATGAGAGTCTATAACAAAATGGGTTGGAAATCTAGTAATAAAATGCTAGCGGCGAATAGTTAAGAGGATAAATAAAATTTAATGGCTTAGTATGACTTAAGCAATATGTAGTGAGTTTAAAGTAATTAACCTAAAGAGAATGGCTTTCTAATCTAAAGGTTCAGGGTTTAGATATTCAAATTATTCTATTAATTAATGTAGCGTTAGACAAATAATTTATAATGAATAAATGAATGGGGGCGGGGTAGGAAAATAAATAAAAGAAGATGACTCGAAGGATGACGATGTCTTTTCGCCAGTAGTTTTGGAATTCCGATGCGGATAGAGAAATGCACATAGATGCGGGTGTTACTTTGCCACGATGAGTCTCGCCGTGAGACTACTTGTTGCTCCGGTTTCATGTAAATAAAGAAAAGATAAGGATTAGTTAATATTCCAAATAGTGAACATGTGCATATTTTAGCTAGCATTTAGTTAAATCAGTCCCTAAAACTAACAGAACTTGAATAAGACAGAGGGGCCAAAATTGATACACAGTAATGCACATTTAGACATACAAAGGGTAATATACATGATATGTGCCAGAGATTCATGGTATGCTTGACTATATACAGAAAAAAACCAGGGGAAGGGGAGATCTGTATACACAAAAAAAAAAAAAAAAAAACTTAACACAGTAGGTTATGCATTTTTACACACACACATATTTAGCTTCAGCCAACAGATGCAGGCAGGGGAAAACAGAGAGGAGACAGAATTCCAGCATTCTCATGTACAGTTATTTTAGAAGGAAAATGAGAGCACCTTAACATATTTAAATTTTAAGCAGGGGAACCAGCAGGTAGCTTCAAATGGGTGACTTAGCCAAATGAAATAACACATATTCTCCAAGAATTTTAGCATGTTATGACAGATCCTATCCAAACAACACCCATTACATACGAGGTAAACGACGACATAGCTAATTTAGACAAAAGTTATACGATTATCCAGTGTATTTATCATTTAGCAGTTTTCTAAGCGAGTATAATGCTTAGGACAAGGTTGATGCAGTTGGTTTTATTTCACATAAACATGCATAGTAGAAACGGGAACATTCCAGTATGTGTGTAAGGCAAGTAAGAACGATTCACTGACTATTTGGGTAACACTTCTTAGCTACACCGAATTATTTACACCAAATTTAGACATATTCCACCATACTAGGCTATGCATCAAGAGGGAAACAGGGGGGTGATAGTAACATAGAAGTGCATGAATGGTGGACACTTCAGAAGCACGGCATAATGTGGTCGAATGGTTATCAATCATATGACTGAATCAGCTAACATTATTATGTCCAAAATAACAGGCAGATACTTATTAGGAATAATCTGATTTTAATGACACACGACAGGCTTCAGTATTTGAATCTTTAGTCCAAACTTATATGCCTGCATACATACTGCTTCTTATCACCTTTCACATTTTGCTATTTCCCAGATTCATACTCATGAGTTTATAAGCAAGTTAATAAAGATTTAAAGACCAAACCTATCCTACGTGACATAAAACAGATTATCGGACATGTTTCCAATTAATAGCCTCATATTGATGAAAACAGCAATCTACCTAACACATATTTAACACAGATACAATATGAATTTTTTCAATATATTAAAAACAAGAAATTAACAGGATTGGGAGCATTATCTTGTATTAAACATTAAGTTAACTAAATGGCTTGTATAAGAACAGAACTAACACAGAATTGACAATACAAAACAGATGCAAACAACTGAACACGAATAGACTAAAATCAGGTGTGAGTTGAGTTTACCTTCTCCGGCGGCGAACCGGGGCAGCGTATCAAGTCGTCGGTCCACTCGACGGGTTATTGCGATGCGATTGAAAAGGGTAGAACTTGTCTATGAGAATACTTACTGATTTGCGATTGAGAAGAAGAGGTTTTGAATCGGATGTTCTTACTGCTTCCCTACTGAACCCTGTATGATCGATGACTGCTGCTAGGGGATTCGCATCGATGCTATGAGTTTCCTCCCTATTTTCGAATGTGGTTCCCCGATTTCTGAATCTCTGCCTCGACTCCCCCTCGACTGGACTTGTATTTATAGCTAATAGTCTGGGTCTAAGTTCGGTAAGTAATAAAGGCTAATTTGTGCTTGATTCGACGAGATTTCGTATTGATTGGCTAAGATTGTGAATGATATTTTTGTGCGATTTGTGCAGGTTATGGTAAGGGCGGGCTGGCTTCGCTTGCGTGGGTAAGGAAGGTCCCGGATTCTCCGGCGAGAATCTCGGGTCGAACAAGGTAAGGTATTGGCGGCGATTGGGTGCTTTAGGGTTTAGGTTTGCTGGTTTGTTCTCTTAGGGTTGTCGACGAGACGATGGAAGTGAAGGCTTAGGCGATGTGGGCTTCTGATAAGGGATAAGGCGTGGGCGACGGCAATTTCTTGAATAAAGGAAGAAGCGTTGGGGTGTTGGGGTGTGGGTGCGGGTATTGGTAGCAGAATTAATGAAATGAATTAAGGGTAGTTAGTAATTAATTAGGTATTGGGTATTAATTCTAGGTATTAGTTAGGTGGTTTTAATTTATTAGTTCTAGGCTTTTAATTAGTGATAAATTAATTAATTAATTGTGCTTAAATTATTTTAGGTGCTTTATTAGTCTAAATAATAAGTGCGGGTGTGTTATTTAATTAGTGTTTAATGTTTATAAAGTGATGTCATTATTAAGACTAATTAAATAAAAATTAGGACTTCTTAATTCTGCTATTAATAAAACGCGTGTGTTATATTATTATTTTATGTATTTATTATTTATTATTAAATTGTTTATCTATGCCTGTATTAATATTTTATTGCTGCATTTTATTATTAAAAATCATTAGAATTATTGTTGAAAATTAGTGTAATTCTATAGTTAATGACTGGACGGGAGGGTCAAAATTGGGTGTCAACACTTCTTCACATCGACTGTATCGATATCTCAGCCTTCTCGAGTGTATCGAACAGATGTGCATGGACTGTAGATGCATTTATTCAACATGGTATCAAAACATTCGGTATGAATAAGGGCTACACATCGAATTTCGCAACTGAAACATATGTTCTCGATGATCACTGGGTATTCTGTTCTACATCTCTGTGTTTCACTTATGTCTTTACCCAATTCTGTCTTATTCTCTTCTGTAAATTGTCTTCTAGAATTCAATATATCCATCTGGTGTTGATAGGCTTATTTCTTGTATATCTTTGAGTTAATAATCTCAGAGAATTCTCCCCTCTCACTTTCGAACTAAAAGTCAGATTAATTTCTGAAGAAAACCAAATGGAATTGTTCTAAAATAGTTGGTTGAATATACTTCTTGATAAGTCAAAGTACTTCCTGCAAACAACCAAGAGTCAAACAAATTTTTGAATATCATAATGGAAGCCACGAGCTACTGTCAAGTTTCCGCAAGCAACTCTTGAAAGAATTCAACACTGATCTCTGGTGTGGAATCTCTCTGTCTCATTCTTCTGGAAAAATCTGCAATTGGTATAGCTTTCTTCTATAATCTCTTCTTCTTCATCTCTTCCTCTGTCTTGATATCATAGTAAAAGAACAAGTCAGGTCTGCCTAACACTTGTCTGCTACATTCAGTTTTTCTATCTTATGAATTTTCATTGCTACTTCTCCTATAAATTTGATTCTTGTATACAAAGTGTATATTCAGTGAATATCACCAGATTTCTTCTTTCTTCTTTTTAAAAAGAAATATTCTATGGCTAATCGTGGAACCTGTCTAGTTCATCATGTTAGAGCCTAAGGCTCAAAGAACAACATGTCTCTTCTTGTTCTTGATTTACAAAGATTCACTAATTTCGCTAAAAGTGAAATCTGAATTTTCTGTTTCTTGCTAAACTTCTACTTCTTGGAAGTGTTTCCTTCTCTCAAATATTTTTTCAAGCAAAAATCAAAATGGCCAACTGAAGATGCCACTTATAAAGTGCTTGAGTTTCGTCATGAATTTTAACTTTTTGGTTACTCTCTTCTTTGCGGCTATTTTTCTGTCTGCTTGTTCTGAAGCACTTAAGGAATGACAAAGTTGTGTGGTCAATGGTAACTGTGATGCAGGGCTACATTTCAATCCTCTTTCAAAGGTGAAAGGATTGTCGGTTAATTGGTACACATGGCTGACGGCGCACAATTCATTTGCCAAATTGAAAGCGAAGTCCGGAACAGGAGGTGCAATATTAGCTCTAGTGAAAGCAGGACACCATAACCGAACAACTTAATAGTGGTGTTAGAGGTTCGATGCTTGATATGTGTGACTTCAATAATGACATCTGGCTATGTCACTCATTTGGAAGGAAATGCTACAACTATACAGTTTTTTAACCTGCAATCAATGTCCTGAGGGAGATACAAGTGTTTCCTGAAGCAAACCATTCTAAAATCTTCACCACTGACCAGTCTTCTAATATCACTATTTGAATTCCAAGTTAGGTGTAATGAATATTTTCACCACACCTAACTTGAGGGGGAGTGTTGAGAGATGTAAAAGGGAAGCAGTTAGAACAGTTAACAATTAACATTAGTTAACAGTTAACAATTGTTCTTCTTCACATCGACTGTATCGATATCTAAGCCTTCTCGAGTGTATCGAACAAAGAAGAACAACAGAGAAAATAGAAGAAGAAAGAAAGAGAGAGAAGAAGAAGTTCAATCTGGTGAGATCTCAAATTTTATTCATTCAAGAGGTAAGTAAAATTGTTATAATGTACATGCATTTATACTACTATGAAGGATGTAGAAGGCTCCTCAAGAGGCTCCTCTGTTAACTGTTCTAATTGATGCCCTTTACATCTCTAACTGCTGCCCTTTTACATCTCTCAACACTCCCCCTCAAGTTAGGTGTGGTGAAGATATTCATTACACCTAACTTGGAATTCAAATAGTGATATATCAGAAGACTTGTCAGTGGTGAAGATTTTAGAATGGTTTGCTTCAGGAAACACTTGTATCTCCCTTAGGATATTGATTGCAGGTTGAAAAATTGTATAGTTGTAGCATTTCCCTCCAAATGAGTGACATAGCCAGATGTCATTGTTGAAGTCACACATATCAAGCATCGAACCTCTAACACCACTATTAAGCTGTTCGGTTATGGTGTCCTGCTGATTCATTAGAGCTAATATTGCACCTCCTGTTTCGGACTTCGCTTTCAATTTGGCAAATGAATGGTGTGCCGTCAGCCATGTACTATTGTAATGAAATAAATTTACTCCTAACTAAATAGAGTAGAAAACTGGATATAGAGAATTTATAGACTCAAATTTGAGAAAGTCGTAAAGATACAAATTTTCTTACGTAGATGGAAAAAGAATATAGCCTGAAATGGAACTCTTAGCAATTCTTTTTTATTATAATAGATGGTGCATGGTGTGGTAGTAGAAAGTATGTATAGACGGTGACTAACAATAGTATAATATCTTGTGACACGTAGTATTTAAACTGTTTAACTTTAAAGGAAAATATGGAGCAACAATAATTAATTGTGTCGCTTAATCCTTAAAAATAAATCTAGCATCCTTCTCAAGTCTACCAAACAATAATTGTTTAATATTGTATATAGGATATGTTTGTTCTCAAACCTAATGTAATCCATACTAGTGGAGACAGGAAACACGGCTGGTCCAATAGTTTATTGATTTGTATTTAACCAATGTGTTTAATTTAGCAATTAATCGCGTTATTAAAAATGGAGTTAACTTGACTAATGTTTGTTTTGGGTATCACCGAATAGTGATTGGAAAACTATCCTACTGTGCTATGATTTTGTCGTCCAAAAAAGATTCTCATGATTGAGTGTTTTCTTGCCATATCGAGACTCATAATCAATTCTTATCGGAGATGTCATCTTATATTCAACTTTTTGACAAACAACACCAAGGATTCGGTGGGCGGGATGAAATTATTATTTTTTTAAATTAGAGATCTTGAATTTGAATTATGTGTATGATTTTTTTTTTGATGAAAGTGTTTTCTGTTACGCATCGCAAAATTGAATCAGTCGATTCTAATGCTAATATCGTACACAGAATAAGAAATTATTTTTTGACAAAGAATAGAGTATTTATACTATGTGTGTGACGGAATAATAATTATTCATTTACTTGTTAATGGCGCGTGTCTAGTTTGAGCTACGACAATGAACTCCTCTTTATAAGGATGCACAGCGTCAATAATAATAATAATTATTACGTTTCAATTTTAATTTAATATAAATCAATAATAATGCACCACGTCAATTAAAAAAATATCGTCTTTAGACGTATGTTTTCTTTTGTCATGGAGAGGAGAAGTATAGGAAATCAAGAATTTCAAGAGGTTTCTTATCTCCGGAAATGAAAAATAAGAAAGTCACGCAAGCAGGGAAACAACAAGAGAAGAACACGTCCGCATGGGCAGCTCAATTGGTTCTCAAGGGGATAATTGGAAAGCAAGAGAAGAACACTATCGATTGATAAAATTAAGTAGGGTTCTTTTGTCATAAATATTACTCCTACTGTTAGATAATGGGCCTCGACGTCCATCCCATCACGTTCCAGATTGATAATATTATAATATTAATTTAGGTACAAGACTCTCGAACATCTACTTATTTTAATATTTATAATACTAGTAAACATTGCATGTTAGCAGTCGTTTGAACATATGATGAAATTATGATAAATGAAGTTAAAGTTTTATCTGGACATGCAATTTGAATTTCTTAAATTAGTATTTTTCCTTATAGACTTAAAAACTCACAAGTTGTAAAAATTATTAAAACTTTCCCAATTTTTATACAATCTTACTAAATGAGCAAGTCATAGTTTATAACAAAATTAATATGCTACTTTAAGGCCTTTCTAAAAAAATATAACATCAATTGATCAAACTTTAGTTCAATTAAATGAAAAATTGAACATGAGTTAGTAGTGTACCTACTCTTCAATATAATCTCTCACATGGTTGATAAGAGTAAATTTGTTATAAATATACAATCAACTTGTAGATATTTTAATATTTGATATAAATAATTGGTAAACGTGATTGATAAATATTTCTATTGACTTATGAAACTATTTTTACAAAATATAAATTTATGGGTTAATTTTTATATTTAAAAAATTTAAATTAATTAATTTGAGATGAAGTCGCATGTCCAAACGCCTACTTAGTATTTACAGATACTTGTATTGTTATGCGTATTTACAAACACAAAAATCTAAATTATATTATTTAACTTCAAATGATACATTAAAACCATAATTTGAAATTGTGTTTTAAATAAACACACATTTCATTCACACACATTCCAAAACAAACTTTCATCAAATTCTTACGTATCCAACTTAAACTTTTTCTCAGAAAAAAACTGTTTAAAGTTTAAACATCTACTACCTCTTTTCACGGTTTATGCTTTATACTTTATAGTGATATGATTGATGTTTGAAAGAGCAACGATCAAGGATTGAATTCCGTCAGCGGCAGTGTGGTTTTTTTTTCTTGAAATAAAGGAGGGCTCCTAGTGCGCAGCGTCGTACTGCTTTAACATTTGAAATCAATTGAATCACCATGATTTACCTCCTTCACAGACCTGTCGAACCGGGTTGTGGGGCTCTCGGGGGAGATTCCAACTTTTGGACCAATGATTGATATTTGAAAACTCTTTTAGAAATTTGAGGCACAATGAGTAAGGTGCAGTCATGATTAGTCATTTCGATTATTCTAAAAATGGATCGGCCTATATTTCCTTTTGGCCATTAGCCATAGACTCCAACTCTCCAACTATATAAAGGTCTCTTTTTTCTTCTTCTGTCAATCAAGCATGTGTACCATTTTCAAAGGTGAGGCCCTGGGATCCATGCAAATAGAGAGATGATATTATTCCATTCATACACTTTAGATATACTACTATGTTGCGACAATAATGGTGTAAATTCAGTCTCGAAACAAAGTAACAAACCCACAAACATAGATATAAGATCTACATACATCCTATTATTTTCAGACCTCACTTATGAGAATACATTAGATATATTGTTATTGTTGTAGTGATGTAAATTCATTATGAATAAGTACGTATTTTTTTAATAAGAAATATATATACAATTGAAGTTAGACTCGCATTAATGACATAAGTTCGACATACATCAAAATACTTACCCTCGATATTTATACCATACTAAAAACTATTCTAACGGCTATAGATTAAATTCGCAAGGAAATACTTATTGACACTCGTTATGTATAGCACACCAAAAAACTATCCTAACGACAATTGTTTAATTAAGATTAGTAAATAGCCATTATGAAAATTTGGCTCGTTTCTAGGCCTCAAACTCTATTTCGCACGTAAATAGAGAATTCACCATCTTCATTGCAATCTGAATCTCGTGCTCGTGAGTGCAATTCCTTTTTTTTTTTACTCTAATAGCAGCCTTGTAAAAAGAGCAATTCTTCATAAGGTGAGGGAAAAAAAACTTCCTACCCAATGAGGAACACTTCCTTTTCTAAATATCATATTACTAGTTTTTCAATAGAATATCTATAGTTAATTGTTAAGAGTCTCACATCTGTAAGGGAATGAAAACACGGACTCCTAATATGAACTTGGACAATTCTCACTCTACAAGCTAGTTTTTAGGGTTGAGTTAGACTCAAAATCCATTCTTATATTAACCACGACTAAATAATAAAAATATATATAAAAGACACATAAACGCGTTGCACTTATCATTTGATTGATCATTTAAAAACTGTTGTAAGCAAGTTATTTCAGCTGATATAAGGCGATATATTGTCGCATGCATGCTTAATATAAACAAACTTCTTCTATCAAGAATTTCATATTATATAATTAATCATTTGGAAAGCTATCTTTCATTAATGGTCCATTTAGGGACTGTACAGACGATTGGATTATGTCATATGATGTAGTATGTCTATACGTACATAATTATACTCCCTACTAATGATACGTCTTTCAATAGGGAGTGGAATAATGGAAGATATTAAAAGGAAGGTGGCACCCGTGAAGAAAGGTTTGATTAGAAAAAAACAAAAAAAATAGAAAGGCAAGTCCGCAAAGCAACCAAAGAAGAAAGCCAAGTGTAAAGCAAAGAAACTACGCCATAATTAGTTATAACCAGATATAACAAACTTCATAAACTTCATTTCTAACTCGTAATACTCTACGCTCTACTGCGATAATATCAGCCTCAATTAGGACTTTTGCCATTTATTGAGGCTAATTCATATGATTAGTGAGGTGATATATATTTTAAATAGTTTTACTCATGTACGTAATAAATTTTTGAGAACACCCATAAAAGCAAATTCAAAATTTGATCCGGAGGTAATCATAAAGAATGGATCTTGGATTTAACTCAACCTCAAAAGATAAACTCAAAGAGAAGAGAATTGTTCAAGTCATATAATGAGATCAAGTACCACTTATCACACCGATGTGGAGAACTCAACACCCCGCCTCACGCCCAGGGCTGGACATCTGGAGCGTGGACAATATAAGAGGGGGCACAACATCGGAAACAATGAATTGGATGAGTCTGACTCTGATACCATGTAAAAATGGATCTTGGATCTAACTCAATCCCAAAAACTAGCTCAAAGGGAGGAGGATTGTCCAAGTCATATAAGAAGACCAATGACCACTTATTCCACCGATGTGGGAGAACTCAACAGTAATTAGTAAGATAATATTTTATCATATGCTCAAATGTTTAATCAAAATAAATCGTAGTTTAATGTCTAAATAAAATTAGTGCAAGTTTTAGGAATTGTTAATGTATTCTGCCTTAATAAGCACAAAAACATAACAGAACTTAACTGCGGGATGGTGTTATGGTCTTTCTGCCACAGAACAAACACATTTATGTCAACAGTTAAAGTAATCTAAGGGGAAAGTGCATTTAAGAAAGGAAAAAAGGACACTTTATTTCACTCAATTTCTTTTATTTATTTCATGTATAAACTGTTTTTGAAAAATCATTTTTTATTCTGAATTTACGTTTGAATTTAACGTATATACATGGTTAATGTACTCTTTTACGTTATTAATATATTTTAACATGTTATAGTAGATTACTAGCTTTATTTTCAAGTTACCAAAGTTATATAATTAAATTTTATATTTTCTATTAAGAAAGAAAAGATGGAAAATGAGATTCAAAAACAAGAAATTCAGGAGAAGAACAGAGGGGAGTCTACTTGACTACTTGTGTAGGTATACTGTTGACACCCAATTTTGACCCTCCCGTCCAGACATTAACTATAAAGTTACACTAATTTTTAACAATAATTTTTAAATAATAAAATGCAGCAATAAAACATTAATACATGCATAAATAAACAATTTAATAATGGCACCACGTCTTACGTAGAAATTACGCACTTAGAGTCTCGCGCCCATATTTATTAATTTTAAGCCCTGTCATAATTCTTAATAATAAATAATAAATACATAAAATAATAAATACATAAAATAATAATCTAACACCCGTGTTTTAATAATAGCATTCATAAAAATTTAAGAAGTCCTATCTGCATGTAGCATTTAAATAAGCTCAATTTTTATAAGTTTTAATAACAGCATCGCATTATAAAATTAAGCACTAATTAAATAGCACGCCCGTCTTTATTTTTTGATAATTTTAAACTCAAAATTAGATTAATAAAGCACCTAAATAATTTAACCACAATTTAAATAACTTACCACTAATTAAATACCTACTACCTAAAACTAACTCCTAAAACTAATACCCTTATTAAATAAAACCATTTCACACCGCACTGACACCCATAGGCCCAGTTCCGCCCAGCCCTTATTTCTCTTCCCCTTCAGCTTTCAGAAAGAGAAAAACGCAAAAGAAAACCTAAAGAACTAACCCTAAAGACGCCGCCGACAACCAGCATATCCTCGCCGGATTTTTCGGACGGAAGATCCGGCGAGTCAAGCATATCACCTACCATAAATCCCTCGAGTAAGAATCATCCGCGAATCACCTCTCGAATCCTTCAAAATCGTAACACAAATCTTCCCTAAATCAGTGCTGAAAATCGTAAGAAATCTTACCCAAAACGTAGAATACCAACGACTAAAATCAGCATTGAAAACCCTACCAAACTTAGAACCCAAGATTGGGACTATAAAAGGGGAGAGCATGCAAAACCGATGGGCATCGAGGGGACACCCCCTAGCAGCAGTCAACAACCCAATCGGCGAAACGGAGGAAAACCCTTCAACACAATGAAATACAACCGCAAGAACACCTAGAACACGAGTTCAGCACATCTTAGCCCCAATAGCACAAAAACAGAAATTCAGAAACAACCTCGTTGTTACTTTCAAATCGCATAGAACAAAACCTCCGAGTGGATCGACGACTTGATACGCTGCCCCGATTCGCTGCCCGGAGAAGGTAAAATCAGCTCCCTATCGATTTCGTCGCATTCTTGTATTTCTGCATTTTTGTTTCGTATGCTAAACACATGTTAGTCAGTTTTATTGCGTTCATTGAGGCATAAATGTGGTGTGTCTGATTAGAGGGAGGCCTTATATAGATGAAATGACGTTCTTTAAGTGCTATCCTTGTTCAATGTATGGACCTTCGTTATTGATAATATGTTTGAGATAACCAACTCTGGTTTACTTGATTGCGCGCAGCCTGAACATGATTATGTGCCTGGTTTAAATTCAATTAGTTCTATTTTAGTAGAGTTAGACGTCAAGTATGTTTAAAAGATGTAATGACTACCTTTGTTCATTGGAAGGATTGCCGAGCATATTGAATATAAGTTGATGTTTTGTTTAAGATCATTGTACTAACATACTATTTTAGTTAATCTCTATGTTTGATGGTTATTTTTATGATTTTTGTGGCAATGTGGCAATATCCAATGTGTCTGGCTGGTTATATTCATGAAAGGTATTCGCATTGTCAACTTATTTGTTGAATTAAATTAAGATAGTTTAAGCATAAGGATACTTCTATGTTATAACCAGGTTACACATAGCCTAGTTTCATGTGTTTGGATGAAGTTATCCATTATAACTGTTATGCATGCGTAAGCCCATAAAATGCTTCTTATGTTGGTTTAAGAACCTGTTAACACACATATACGGTTAGTTGGTTTAATACTTAGTCTTTCTGTTTTTCAAAAGTTGTTGATACATGTGAACTGTCATAAGCCTCATGTTGGCTAGTTTAAGCTTCTTTGCATCCTAATTTCCTGGGTGCATCTGCCAAGACTGCCCTAGTCTCAATTGTTATTTTATACCTTGCACGTTTAAAAAATGTATTGCTTGCCTACCCAAATATCTGTCTAAGTAGCATTGTGTTGCCTTCCTTGTCTAAGTAATATAGAAGTAAACTTAAATCATTTCTCTGCGTCGCCTGCATCTTAATCTGAATCGTTTTGCATATTCAAAGTGCTACTTTACTCTGGTAATTTAAATATCTTGGCTCGTTTATGTAGTTCTTAGATTAATCACATGTTCATTTTACTAAGTCAGTATGTTTGACATTAATAATGGGACTGAGGTTGTACTGGGTTGTCCTCTCTATTCATCTTGTAAAAATCTTCATTTCGCACTAATGGGCCAGCCCTCTTATTTTCTTTTCCAAAAAAAATAATCTGATTGCATGTTTGGGCCAACATTTTCACGTCTGGAAACTGTGTTGGGCCCAGTTCTCTCTTGAACTGTCGAAATGCAGTGATCTAAATATGTTAAAGTTTATGTCAAGACCTATGTACTATTTGATAAGGTCTAAAATATATACTAATCCTTATTTTCCTTTGTTTTACATGAAATGCACCGGAGCCAAATGAAGAGTTTCATCGCGAGACTCGTCGCGCTTTGATCAACTGAAGATCTGCATTCACCCGCATCTATGTGCATTCTCTATCCGCATCGGAAATTCCAAGCCACCGGCGAATGACTTCGCCATTTCTTCGAGTCCTTATCAATTCATATCCTCACCCCATTTATTTATTGTAATTATTTGTCTAACATTACATTACTGATTACTAGTAGTATACTTAAAATAGCTAAACTTTGGGTTGTCATTTAAAAATAGTTTGACGCTAGAAATTCACTCTCCTTAAATTAAATTATTTTTATGACTAGTTATGCATCGCCTAAGCCATACTAAATGACATTAAATATCCACGTAGTTAAAGTGTCACTCTATTAAATCCTTAGCATAATAAATTAATTTCTTCATAAACTTTTACTAACATTCATAATTAAAAATTATTTTGTTAGCCTTTGCATAATAGATATTTCACATCTTATTTTATAAGTATACATTTCGTCATAATAAGATTTTGCATTATTACAACACATGTGTCTTATCTAGTGCGTCATAAATGTATAAATCATCTTTTGCGCATAATAATATTTTAGCTATAACTAGCTTTATATATTTTAAAACAAAATCTCACATTTTTATGCTAGCAAAAAATACTTCCCATATTTTTACTTAAATACTTTTCAAGACATGTATTGCATCTTAGAATAATAACTAACCCTAGGTCTGACCGGACAACCGCAAGTTAGCGGATCATTTAGGGTGCCTGACTCCTTCCCTTTAGGATAATAAAGAACCCTTGCCCGGAATCTCACATAAGTTTTGCAGACCATAAAAAATAGAGTTAGTGTTGACTTTAACCTAGTTGACATTTAGGTGTCCTAATTCACCCAAACTAATTAGGTGGCGACTCTGCGAACCCTTTAGCACTTAGCACCTTTTACTTTTAAACTTTAGCATTTAGCACCTTAACACTTTTGCACTTTTTAGCATTTTAACACCTTTAAGCCTTTTTAACTATTTAGCATTTTATTCGTTTTCTAACCCCTTTTAGAAGCACTTTTTTATTTTCTAACATTTTTTTTTATTAAGCAGGGTTCGCTAGAATAAAGTCGCGGTCGAAAACGGGCGCGACATATACTTATCTAGCTTTATTTATAACTTGGAATGATTTTTTATAATGATTTGTGTTCATCATCTAAGGTTGTGGTGAATAGGTAAAGAACCATTCAATTATAGGTCTCAGTCGGGTGGTCTCAAACATTTTGGAGGCTCTGTTCTAATTCGTAAAAGTGGATCCTTAATATAAGTAAATATACGATTTCAATAATTATAAATTATTTTAAATTGTAAATAACAACCCAATACAACTTCAAGTTAATCAACTCTTACTTTGATTGGGCTAAGACCTGTGAATTATGGATATTTACAGTAAATTTTGGCTAATACTATTTAATAAAAAATGAAAAAAATGGGCCCCTAAAATTTTTCTTTTTTTGGGGTCCCTGTACGGTAGCACAACTCGCACGGGCCCAAAGACGGCACTGGGGCTCAGCTTTGTATCCTGAAAATAAAATCATTTTGTATTTATTAGTGTTTTACCTCTTAAGATGACTGTACAACGTGGGGTCTGGGGAGAGTAGAGTGTACGTAGATCTTACCTCTACATTGGTAAGTTAGAGCAGTAGTTTCTGAGAGACTCTTGGCTCAAGATAAAGCGAAAGCACAAGCAAAGCAAGAGAAACGATCAGACTCTGACAAGAAATTAAAAGCAATATGAAAATGTTGGTATCAAAAGCGAATAAGACATGATAGCGCATTCTGAAAAAAGAAGCAGTAACTAAACAAGATAAACAAAGTATACTAAAGAACATATAGCAGCGAAAATAAACGACGTGGGACTATAACGCAATATTGTGCCTACTAGTATGATATGTTAAGCGGACCTACAATAATAACACAATAACTACCAGTTTGTAAGCGTAAGTAGGGCTGCGCTCGACTACCTACTACCCTTCTTTCATAATTTGTGTCCTCCACAACCCCCTATCTAAGGTCATGTCCTCAATAAGTTGCATCTGCATCATATCCTGTCTAATCACCTCTCCCCAATACTTCTTCGGTCTACCTCTACCCCTCATGAACCCGTCCATAGCCAACATCTCACACCTCCGCACGGGGGCATTTATGTCTCTCATCAACACGTGCTCAAACCATATTAACCTCGCTTCCCGCATCCTCATCTCCACAACTTTTATCTTTTGGATGTGCGAAGTCTTGACCGGCCAACACTCTACCACATAGAACATAGTCGGTCTAACCACCACCCCTATAGAACTTGCCTTTAAGTTTTGGTGGCACGTTTTTATCGCACAAGACTCTAGATGCGAGCCTCTATTTCATCCACCCTGCCCCAATACGATGTGTGACATTGCCATCAATTTCTTCATTCCCTTGAATAATAGACCCAAGGTATTTGAAGTTCCTTTCTTTGGAATGACCTGAGTACCAAGTCTCACCTCCACGCCTGTCCCAGGTCGCTCCCGTTATTGAACTTTCACTCTAAGTATTTTGTCTTGGTCCTACTTAGCATGAACCTTTTAAACTCTAGAGTTTGTCTCCAAACCTTCAGCTTAGCATTCACAACATTGCGAGTATCATCAATCAGTATTATGTCGTCTGTGAATAACATACACTATGTCACATCCCATTGGATTTATCGCGTCAGTCCATCCATCACTAAATCAAATAAGAATGGGCTAAGAGTTGATCCTGGTGCATTCCCATCATCAATGGAAAGTGATCCGAGTCACTTCATACTGTTTGTACCCTGGTCTTAGCTCCATCATACATATCCTTGATCGATCTAGTGTACGCCACAAGTACACCTCTAACCTCCAAACATCTTCATAGAACTTCATTAGGGACTTTATCATATGTCTTCTCGAGGTCGATGAAAATCCTATGTAAGTCTCTCATCCTCTCCTATACTGCTTCACCACCTCTTAATAAGATGAATGACTTATATAGTCAAACGTCCCGACATGAATCTAAACTGGTTCTAAAAAATGGACACGCTTCCTCTTACCCTCGTCTCTATGACCATTTCCCAAAATTTCATAGTGTAGCTTAGCGGCTTGATACCACTATAATTATTGCAACTCTAGATATCATATTTGTTCTTGTAGATGGGAATCATCGTGCTTCACATCCATTCTTCGGACATTCTCTCTGTCTTAAAAATGATGTTAAACAACTCAGATAGTCACTCCAAACCTGACATGCCTGCATTCTTTCAAAATTCAACTGGATCTCATAAGACCCGGTCGCTCGTCTCATGCGCATCCTGCGAACATCATCATTAACCTCTTCAGCCTCAACACTTCTACAATGTCCAAAATCATGATACCTACCATATTGCTTCAGATCTCCCAACACAGTGTCTCTATCTATTTTTTTGTTCAAGAGTTTGTGGAAGTAAGACTGTTGTATCCTCCTAATATGTGTGTCCTCCACAGTACTTTGTCGACCTCATCCTTGATGCACCTCACGTGATCCAAGTCATATGCCATCCTCTTCTCTTGCCTTGGCTAGTTTGTACAACTTTTTATTCCCGCTTTTTTCCTCTAATTCCAAATACATGCATTCAAAAGCCGTTGTTTTAGTTGTCGTAACCACTAGTTTGCCTCCTCCCTCGCCATCTTATACAATTCCCTATTCGTCCACTTTTGTACATCATCCTTGTTTTCTACTAATTTTGCATACGCCGTTTTCTTCGCTTCCACATTCTCTTGAACTTTACCATTCCACCACCAGTCCCATCGATGTCCACCACGGCTACCCCGCGAGACCCCTAACATTTATCTAGCTACATCTTCAATGCATGTGGTTGTCCTGTCACACATAACAGCCGCATCCCCACTACTCCCCCAAGCCCCTTTCGTCATCAACCTCTCCCCCATCTCATTTGCACTAGCCATGGTCAAACTCACTCATTTGATTCTTAACCTGTCATCCACAACTATCCTCTTCTTCTTCATCTTGATATTCAAATCCATCATCAAAAGCTTATATCGGGCTGTAAGATACTCCATCGGAATAACCTTGCAGTATTTACAAAGATCGTTGTCAACCTTCCAAAGGAGCAAAAATTCTATATGAGTCTTAGCCATCGAACTACGAAAAGTCACCAAGTGGTCCTCCTTCTTCAGTAACCTCGAATTGTCTATCACCGTCCCAAAAGCTCTAGCGAACTCCAAAAGTGAGACGTTTCCCTTGTTCCTGTTCCTGAGGCCAAAGCCTCCAAGTACATCATCATAACCCCCCGAAAATGAACTTTTATGTGCATTGAAATTCCCTCCTATAAATAACTTCTCATATGGTGGTATACCTCCCACCACTTCATCCAAATCCTCTCAAAAGTGCCTCTTCTCCTCCTCATCCAAGCCCACATGCGGCGCATACACACTAATAATGTTCATAGTGATCCCTCCAACTATCAACTTAATCGTTATTATCCTATCATTGACCATCATACCCTCTACCACCTGATCCCTTAGCTCGTGGTCTACCAAAATGCCTACCTCATTCCTATACTTTAACCTACTCGAGAACCATAACTTATACCCTCTACATTCTTAGCCTTAGGTCCTACCCATTTGGTCTCCTGGATATATGTTATATTAATCCCCATCTTCTTAAGAATCTTAACTAGCTTTATTGACTTCCTTGTTAAAGTCCCAATATTTCAAGACCCTATTCTCAGCCTAGCATCTCTCTTACCTCACTTACCTCTCTAACCCTCGCCCCCGACCGAGAATATGACCTAGTCTACCACCAGTCACCAAAGCCACTAAAGCTGATATAAACTAATAAACTAATCAAAGGTTTACACGTAAAATAGGAATGCCAAGAATGATATAACTAAAGACAAGAAGAGTAATAAAGGCAAGAAACAATATCGTGAAACGCCAAAATTTATATATATGGATAAGGACAAAGAATAGATACGAGCCATCGTAGGTACCAACTCCAGTTGAACCAAAGTTTAACTACAAAAATAACAGATAAATAATGAATATGGGCCACTGGAAGTACCAACTCTAGGTGGATAGCACATGTCCGCCGCCGGAATTCTCTATTCACCACTGGAAAATATTGTTCGTCGCCGAACGTTATTGTCTGCTGCCGGAGCCCACAAAAAAACTTGAGTACCTGATTTTCGTCGTCGTCGGTGGTCACCGTAGAATGTCGAAGTTGTTAAGAGTTTCACATCGAAAATGGAATGGGAACATGGATTCCTTATATGGACTTGGACAGTCCTCACCCTACATGCTAGCTTTTGGGGTTGAGTTAGGCCCATGATTCATTCTTTACATGGTATCAGAGTCAGACTCATTCCAATTCTTTGTTCATCGATGTTGGACCCCCAAATTATTATGTTCTGTTAAATATAGACTAATCAATATAAGATCACAATTGGATAGAGGGAAAGAGATTCTGGAAACAACAACAGTGAAGAGGAAGTGCAAAGTGTAAAATAGGAGAGGAATGTTTTGGGGCTCAAATGAGCTTCTGAGATATTTCTTATTATTTCCTCTCAAACTAGAATATTACAAAATAACCCCTATTTATAATTGTTGACAACTAATCCCTAATTGACAAAATATCTCTAATGACAAAATATCTAACTAATCCAAAATATCTAATTAACAACTAACTAACCACATATATATATAATGTATATATGTGGTATATCTCAACACTTCAAGCTAGCTCAAAACAACTGCTTTGACCCTAGCTTGGAAGCAATGTCCTTATTCCCGAAAAATTCAGCGGCTACATCGACTCACCGACAAAGATCCGCAAAGAACAAACCACACACCGCAGTGAGCTTCGCCCCAACAAAGAAATGTGTTTGTGATGCATAATCTATGTCCTGCCTTATCCGAGAAATTCAAATATTGTTTGGGGTCAAGTTCATCAATAACAGCAACTGCAGCTGAGCATCCATTATTTCCTGTTAATTCTTTATCACCTGCACACCATCTTGCACCTGTGAGAATATATTCCAGCTGTTTCAATTTTCCATCAGGGGAAGCAGAAGCATTTTCTATATAATTCCAGCAGCAACACAACAGCTTGGATTCCCACTGATTTCCTTTTGTTCTTCCTCTTGAATTCTTGAACAAAGTGATTCACCATCCTGTTATCAAAATCTTCTCCACCAAGATGTGTATCACCAGCAGTAGCCTTCATTTCAAAAATACCTTCTTCAATTGTAAGCAGTGAGACATCAAATGTACCACCACCTAAGTAAAAAATAAGCACATTTTCTCTCATGTACTGCTTGCTTTCTTGTCAAGTCCATATGTTCAAAATTGGAATCGAAAGCTCTTGGTTGTTTGACGAGTTTGTGACTATAGCTCCATCTATGAGTACACATGGTTTTCTCTTCTACAAAATAACAGAATTCCTCATCATAATACCGCATCAACCAAATTCTTGCAAATAGAAAGCACCACCTTCCCATGTTGTCATCAAGTCAATGTAAGTACAAACAATCTAGCCAACGAACCAAAGAATAACAAAGCATCTGGTAGCGATGGTACCTCCAAAACATTGGTCATTAGAGAACTTCTTTCTTTCATAAAAATTGAAGATATCCCTTGTTAACCCTATTTGACTGAAAAAATAGCAGATGTTGCAGAGGCTTCTGCAATTAAAGACACAGGTTGACGAGCTTGCAAACAAGCACCAATCTCAAAATGGCCGCAGCTCAGATCCATCAAATAGAAGGTTTACATCAGGATAAATCTATTTTTATTCTCGATCATCTTTTCAACCTTAGCGGTAGTTCGAGGAGATTCCTCGACGGCCGTGGCGACCTCATAAAATGCGAGTCGAGCATATGATCTCGAATATTGCCATCAAAACTCGTAACTTACTCGAGATTCGTCGATGATCAAGTTTTAGTGTGTGGTGTTCGCTAGAGACACCAGAAATAGGAGAAGAAGGATCAACAATGCAGACTGAGAATCTAACTTCACATTTTGCTTCAGGAGCTTACTAGAAAAGGATCCTATCTTTGATCCACTTTTTGCAAATTCATCAAGAGCAACAACAACTTCACCAAAATGTCTCCACTGTAACCCATATACTGGTCCCAAATCACCCTCTTCCCTATCCTTTAAGCCAATACTATCAAGATAATCTCTGGATGCATTGCCATCCCAAATATGAATGTCCTTCTCTTGTAGGACCTTTGCACTTGTTGATCCACTGATGAACCACAATAGTTCCTCAACAACTCCTCTCCGGAAAACTTTCTTTTTCAGCTGCCGTATAGCAAAATCAGCAGCATTTTCAAAAGCTGCTACACTAGCAGTAGTAACAAAGAACCTCTCGTTCTCTAGTCACACGCGGACTAAAGAATCCCTCGATTCTCGATGCGAAGAACGCGTTCTCTAGTCACACTCGGACTAGAGAATCCCTCGATTCTCCCTATCCAAAAACGACGGCAAGAATCCCTCGTTCTCTAGTCTCGCTTGGACTAGAGAATCCCTAGATTCTCATCATGCAAGCTATTATCATAAGCTCGGAGCCTAATTTCAAACTAGTTAGGAGTAATTCACTATCAGTTGATAACAATTATCGATCGAAGCCTAATTTGTCTTTACGAATATCAAATATGTAACGCTACGGACATCTTTCGCAATTCTGATTTTTCAGATCCTTCGCGATCGATTTCGACTTCTCTAATCGCGATTCTGATTTTCAGATCGTGATTATCGCAGTAGAAGCAAACAGGATCTAAAACACAAAAATGAATTCACAAAATTGAATTTGGACATATTTGTGGCTATGTTACCGTCCTCTTGATGTCGATTTGAAGTTCGACTTCGATTTCGATTTCTCAATCAAAGATTCACGATTCGATTTCGACTCATTCGATCCTTCGATATCGATCTCTTCAATTGGTTAATCCTTCACTGATTTCGAATTTGCTCCTTTTCTGATTTCTTCTCTGTTTTCTGTTTTCTTCTCTGTTGTTGCCAACGATCCAGAATTTAATTTGAATCCTTCTTCAGTCCATGTATTCTCGATCTCCCTCACCTACTGTGGTGGCTCTGATACCATGTTAAATATAGACTAATCAATATAAGATCACAATTGGATAGAGGGAAAGAGATTCTGGAAACAACAACAGTGAAGAGGAAGTGCAAAGTGTAAAATAGGAGAGGAATGTTTTGGGGCTCAAATGAGCTTCTAAGATATTTCTTATTATTTCCTCTCAAACTAGAATATTACAAAATAACCCCTATTTATAATTGTTGACAACTAATCTCTAATTGACAAAATATCTCTAATGACAAAATATCTAACTAATCCAAAATATCTAATTAATAACTAACTAACCACATATATATATAATGTATATATGTGGTATATCTCAACATGTTCACGCTCCTATTAACGAAGTTTGCGCGTACGGTGGAGTGTTAAGAGTCTCACATCGGAAATAAAATGAAAACATGGACTCTTTATATGAACTTGGACAATCTCCACCTTACCAGCCAGCTTTTGAGGTTGAGTTAGCCCATGATTCATTCTTTATAGAAGTCGGCTACTAACCAGATCTGCCGAAAGTTAATGTCCTCTTAAGATGACTCTTTTGTATAAATCAAACTAGTGGAACCTCAAAAACTGGTATAGATTTTTTGTTATGACATAATACTATTTTATTTTGAGAAAGAAAAATGTAGGGGAGTTTACTTGTGTTGGTGTACTGCCAAAAGAGTTTCTCGTTTCCCATTACAAAATGCTGGCAAGATTCATCATTCATAATACCAGCTCTTTCCCATTTATTGCCACTCTCTGTTTCTCTGTTTTCTAACTTTGCCCCCACTCCCACTCTTTCCCCTTAAAATTTCTCACTTTTCAACTCCGTAACACCCACTATATCCATCCCCAGTTAAAAGAATTCCAACCACGTTTTCCCCTGTTTCCACTCCCTTTCTTTGAAGTAATTTTTACTTCAATAGAGATAGTGTTTATTTCAAAATACAGTTAAATTTGTTCTGTGATTTAGAGAATACGTGGATTGACTTGCTTTAGACAATGTAAATAACAAGAGATAAATAATGAAATCAAGTAATAAAGAAATAATGGTATGATAAATTGAGCGTGATATGTGTGAATTCGGAGAAATCTCATAACGAGGATGAGTCCGATTGAACACTCAGCCTTTGAGAACACTTTGAATCCAGAGCAAAATACTATAAAGAATAAAGTGAGTATGATGTCTTGCTATTTCCTTTCGGATGTTTTACAATAGGATGAAAACATCTACTTATACTAGGGTTATTGGATGCATGATCCACAAATCATGCCCTCTTAATTATCAATATTAATGATACAATAAAAGATAATAAAGTCTAATAAAGGCTGAAGAAATTTCGGAAATAACTGTCATATTCTTGAGTTGACTCTTATCCGACCACAAGTTTATGTCATGCGTTATGGCCACAAGTTTGCATCCGGTATCATTGTTAGCTATATTTCGACTGCTCACGCAAGCGTACGCATTGTTGACAAGTAATATAGTCTGGTAAGACCGAATATCGTCCTTAAAGACTGGTTATCAAGTACCGATTATCTAAGCTATGGTTTTTATTTGGTGAACGTTAATTGATTTGTATTTTTATCTAATAACTAAGGCTAAGTAATTGCAGAAAATAAACTAACTATAATAATACTTTGATTTAAATCAATTATGAAGGAATTAGAGCTTCCAAAATCATCGACTATCCACTTTATTCAATCATTAATGCGACTAGAATGATTCTTCTTATTCGTTAAGATAGCGGTTAACTAGATTATCTTATATTCTGGTTAGGACATATAATCATTCAACTCCAGTGCAGAACCCTTCTATATTTCTATGATAGTATTTACCACACAGAAGGATTAAGAACAGTAACATATAATGCTACACAATTATCGGGGAACTTTCGTCCGCGATTTTAACCTATGTCTAGTCAATTACAGCATATCCAAATCTCTCCTTTCGGCTTTTGATTCGAAATCATATAGGTTATGATAATTAGTGATCAATTAATTATCAAACATTCATACCAAATATTGACTAAATCTTAATCAAGTGAAGAAGAAATCAAACTACTGCATTAATTCATGAATAAAAGTTTCAAGCGATTCATAAGGAAAACCCTAATAGAGTGTTTAGCTCATAGTCATAGTTACGCTAAGAACTAACACAAAATCCATACATAAACTGAATTAAAAACAAAGAAAAGAGAAACGAAAATAACTTGAACTAGGTCTCCAATCTTGATGCCTCCAAGAGTTGTGTTGTGAAATATGTACAAGGATTCCAAAATGCTCCATAAGGTCAGGGTTTTAGGGATTATATAGTTTGGAAAATATTGCATTTGTGGACCCTGAAAACGTGTCAAATTTCGACCCAGAACGTGATTTTTCCGCCTCGGCACCGCGGTCCTGCAGAATGGCACGGCGTACCGAAAATCCAGCGGCTTCTCAGCAATTATAGCACCGCGGTGCTAATTGCCTTGTAGACCCAGTCCAGTTTATAGGTTATTTCTCATCTGGACTTCGTCTGATCTCTTCCATACTTCCCGGGACTTCGTCTGATCTCTTCCATACTTCCCGGGACTTCTTAGACTTCATTTCTTGACATTTTCTTGTGCAATTTATACCTCAATTAAGCTCATCTCATCATTTTTTTGTCATTTCTCCATTTTGGACCGATGCGACTCTAAAGAAAGAAAAACGACCATAATATTATACTAAACACAAACGAAATGAGTAAAATACTAACTAAAAATGACTCAAAATGTGTATACAAAATACGCCTAACAAACACCCCCCAACTTAACCTTTACTCGCCCTCGAGCAAAGATCAAAACAAAACAAAGACACAAAAACAAAAGACTCAAATCAAGCAGCTGCACAAGTACTTAGAAACACATGAACGTCAGTTGGGATAATATGTAGGAATAGATATAACATGAATTTAGCAATCTAGAATTTCTATTCAGATATTTCACAAATTCATTTCAATCATAAGTAATGGAAGCATGAATACCTAACTTATGCATATCAATTTCATTTAGTTCTATGAACCTGTTTACTTGTTATTCTCCACTAATCATAGACATACATTCTAGAGATCATCAGGACTTTTCAGGGTTGTAATGTAGGCTTAGGCAAGAGTATGTAAAATTAGGCATGGCTCAATTTACGTACCATAAGTGTTTTTCTCATTCAACCATTTTGTATTTCTTTTTGGTACTCTTTTTAGTTCATACCTATCATTCCTCTTTTCTCTTTTGAGAGAATAAAATACATTGTAAATAACAGGCACCCCCAAACTTAGGCTTTTGCATATTTTTTATTGGGGTGCATCAAATTTTTCACTCTATTTTTATCTCTTTTTCAACACTTCTCATTCAAATACTTTTTCATTATCACTTATGGCACAACAAAAGAATCATAGGGTATCAAAGAAATAACTTATTTTAGGCTCAACGGGACTGACTAGGGGTACAATTTATGTCAGGGTATGTAATGAATTGTAAGAAGGCTAACAAAGAAATGTCTGAATCGTCTTCCTAAACATGTACATCGTAATTATTTCGCCTCAAATAGCAAGCAAACATACTTCACAAACATTTTTCAATTGACAACACATAGGCTAAGCATCAAATTTTCCGCATAATCAAATTTTCATGAATTTTTGACATATCTAACTTAAGCACACAGATTTTAGCTTCTCATTCCATTCCATTATTCCACTTAGTTCACTAGGCGTTCCAAATAAGCGCATCATGCATGATTATAAAAAAAATTGACTCACATAAAATACAAAAACAAATAAAAGATTCAAAACAAAAGACTCAAAATAGACACAAAATTAAAATAAAGTAAGAACTCTCCCCCCCCCCCCCCATACTTAAACTACACATTGTCTCAAATGTGTAAAAGACTCAAAAATTAAAGGGACAACTTACAGACATACAGCGGTTCAAAAGGGTGGTGGTGGCGGCGGATATTGCACTGAGACGGTGTCTGTGGGAGGAGATTTGGCTATTCATGGCCTTTTTATTTTTCGAAAATCGCTATCGGCACCGCGGTTCTGCATAGTGGCACTGCGGTGCCTAAATTCCTGTGCCCTCTCTGATCATCCGCACCGCTGATTCTGCGTGATGGCACGTGATCTTGAACTCTGATTCGGTGTTTTTCAGTGTTTTTCCCTGCTTCATGTCCCATTATTTCACCTGGCATCACAACGCAACAAAAATATCAAAAGTGAGACTGTTCTAATTAAACTAAAACGAAAAATTTAAATAACATAATTAAAACCTTCGGTTGCCTCCCAAGTAGAGATGTCTTTAACGTCTTTTAGCCGGACGCAATTAACCTTTACTAGTGCCCAGTGAATCCTTCTGCGAACTGTTTGCAATCCGCACAGTCATTGTTGCAGGTATCACTTTTCCTACAACACTTTTTTCAAACAAGGACCTCATATCTAAGATTATCCCTCAATTACACAAGGCGAGCTTGTCTTATAGGGTCTTTATATTGTAGGGATCAGTGAAACTCCCTACATCTCTCAACTTTTGGAGGTGCCCTTCAGAGTATGAACTTTCTTTTTTAGGGTCAACAATGACATTTGGTGTTGTCCCTTCTGCAATAGGGTGGTCCTCAGTGACCTCTTATTTCTCTACACCAATTATCTCTCCAAATTTCTCAACAGCTTGTTGTGAGTCAGGTTCCACCATCTACTCACTTCTCCTCGTAATTGGATCACTCGGTGGACTTTCTTGAGGTGTAACGGGTACCATGTCCATCAGTTGCCCGATTTGTGGTTCCAAATTCAGAATTTGTCCCACTTGAGTCTCCAATTTCTCTTTGATCGGGATCTTACATCCACCATGAACTGAGTTTGGGCGTTTGTGAGTTCCAACAATGCTTCTCTCAATTCATTCTGCTCCTCTGATGGGGTCTGACTCTGTGGCTGCTAGAATTGACCTTGAGGAGTCTGGGACTGGGTGAGCCTGAGTAAGGCTTCCTGCAACTCATTTCGATCTTCCTGTGGAACCTGTGAGTTAAATTGTTATTGATGATACTGATGTTGCAGATAGTAGTCGAAGCATTGATGCCCCTGATAGTAGTAGTAGTCCATTTTTTTTCCAACTTTACCTACAAAATAAGAAAAACAACAAAAAGTGATAAAAAAAATTCTCGCAGAACAAGTTAGAAACTTGTTCCTGGAGCAACCAAATTAGAAATAAAATAACATAATTAAATATATACAAACCAAATTAGAAATCAGATTAGATAATTCGATATTGAAAGTACGTCAGTCCCCGGCAACGGTGCCAAAAACTTGTTAGCGATATTTTGACTGCTCACGCAAGCGTACACATCGTTGACAAGTAATATAGTCTGGTAAGACCGAATATCGTCCTCAGAGACTGGTTATCAGGTACCGATTATCTAAGCTATGATTTCTATTTGGTGAACGTTAATTGATTTGTATTTTTATCTAATAACTAAGGCGAAGTAATTGCAGAAAATAAACTAACTATGATAATACTTTAGTTTAAATCAATTATGAAGAAATTAGTGCTTCCAAGATCCTCGACTATCCACTTTATTCAATCCTTAATGCGACTAGAATGATTCTTCTTCTTCGTTAAGATAGCGGTTAACTAGACTGTCTTATATTCTGGTTAGGACATATAATCATTCAACTCTAGTGCAGAACTCTTCTATATTTCTATGATAGGATTTACCACACAGAAGGATTAAGAACATTAACATATAATGCTACACAAGTATCGGGGTACTTTCGTCCGCGATTTTAACCTATGTCTAGTCAATTACAGCATATCCAAATCTCTCCTTTCGGCTTTTGATTCGAAATCATATAGGTTATGATAATTAGTGATCAATTAATTATCAAACATTCATACCAAATATTGACTAAATCTTAATCAAGTGAAGAAAAAATCAAACTACTACATTAATTCATGAATAAAAGTTTCAAGCGATTCATAAGTAAAACCCTAATAGAGTGTTTAGCTCCTAGCCGTAGTCACGCTAAGAACTAACACAAAATTCATACATAAACTGAATTAAAAATAAAGAAAAGAGAAAAGAAAATAACTTGAACTAGGTATTCAATCTTGATGCCTCCAAGAGTTGTGTTGTGGAATATGTACAAGGATTCCAAACTGCTCCATAAGGTAGGGTTTTAGGTATTATATAGTTGGGAAAATATTGCATTTGTGGACCCTGAAAACGTGTCAAATTTTTACACAGAACATGATTTTTCCGCCTCGGCACCGCGGTGCCGAAAATCCTGCGGCTTCTCAACAATTATGGCACCGCGGTGCTAATTGCCTTGTAGACCCAGTCCGGTTTACAGGCTATTTCTCGTCTGGACTTCGTCTGATTTCTTATATACTTACCAGAACTTTTTAAACTTCATTTCATGGCCTTTTCTTGTGCAATTTACACCTTAATTAAGCTCATCTCATTTTTTTTTTGCCATTTCTCCATTTTGGACCGCTGTGACTCAGAAGAAAGAAAAACGATCATAATACTATATTAAACACAAATGAAATGAGTAAAATACTAACTAAAAATGACTAAAAATGTATATACAAAATACGACTATCAGTCATCATGGATGAGTCACTTCCAACTGACCATTCCTAACACATGTCGCTTCCTAACTCATCCAACTCTTGAGGTAGATTTTTACCGTATACATATATTCCCTCCACTTTTCGGTTACTCCCTATGATGTGACCGAGAAGTGGAAGATTTAATTTTTTCTACTTAAAAACCGTGTAATCATCATTGTCACTGCCTCATTAAAAACCTTTTCGAAAAATTCAATAAGGATAAAACTCGTGTGAAGGGAAAAAGAGTGCATGACTTAAGGATTTTGGATGACAATTCCACCGCTGAAAAAGTATCGCCACCACATAAAGCTTGATCTCAAATTTTTTAGTGTTCATCTAGAACTTTTAATCTTTGAGTTTCGACACTTGAGTTTTTAGTTGTATCCAAAACTTATAGTCTTTAAGTTTTGACTCTTAGGTTTTTAGGTATACCCAAAACTTTTAGAACCTCATAATCTCGTAGACCAGGGATATTAATGACCATGAATTTTTACTTCTAGTTTTGGTAAAGTATGGGAACTTAATGCATCCGGTTAACTTTACGGTGAAGAAATAAAGCATTCGGTTTTTAGCCATTTGACTCAGTGGATTTATAAGAGATTCTCTTATTTTATGATGCTTATGAAGAAGATGTCTCATGTTCATCTAAGCACAATTGTTCGTATTCGTGATCCTTATTTGTTTTTTAGTGTGAGCAAATTTAAGAATGATTTAGTTCATTTAGACATATACGGAGATGTTTAGAAGGTGCACGTTTTGATTCATTCCTTGAACATACACAAGTGCTTACAACATTGCATATAAGATAGTTTAGAGGAAATTAACTTTAGTACATTGCAAGAAAATTGCAGCCGAGCTCACATCTATTGGGTCAAGCCGGTTCCAAATTTTGTTTTCTTCTATTTTTTTCGGGGCCGATATGACAGTCCCCAATCATTATTTCTTTATTATGGAGCTAGTTCAGGCTATCTACGATATTTATTCTTGAGTACAAAGTACGAGGATTTGGGCATATTGACTTCCTTTAACTCCGTTCCAGAGTCATCTTCAAATGTCTTTGCTACTTGTTGGTATAGCTCTCATTACTTTGATGCAATAGTCCCCCAGTGTTCGTATATATTATTGTTCTTCATGTAAATTATTTTTCAGGTGATTCGCTCCGAAGATGGTTCTGCCTCCTATCAGTCCGTGATTTTGATGGGTATGATTTAAACCGGTGTCTAGAATGCCTCTGATCAAAGTTATGTTAATCTTGATTTCGAATCGTAGAAGACGTTGACATAATCATTTGATCATCTTCCATGCGAATCTTTGATTCGTACCTGTTATGAGCAACAAAAAAATCAAACATGTTCTCATTGAGCTTAAACAAGACATTGGAGTTCCTAGGATTTGATCATTTGGTGAAATCTTCCTCTATCAATTCATGCGGTACCGGGAGATGAAATATATGTTCCTTTTGAAATCTTGTCACGAACTCATGCATCAACTCCTATTCTTTTGAGCAATTTTAAATATATTTGATTTTCTTGCTTGGACCTTCTGTGCTCCGACATGTACCTCTATAAAAGTATCTGCAAACATTTCAAACGAGTTAATAGAATGTTTAGGTAACATAGAGTACCATGTCATTGCCCCTTTGGATAGTGTTTCACTAAATTTCTTTAGCAACACCGATTCGATCTCATTCGGGAGTGCATGTCATTATCGTTTACCACATAAGTGTACGATGTCACATACTTATGTGGATCCGTAGTTCCATCGTACTTCGAGATCTGAGATTTTAAACCTTTTTGGTATCAACTTTAGAGTTGCGCCCTGTGGGAACAACAATTGAATGTATCTTTTCGAGTCCGGTCCCTTAAGGATCAGAGACGCTCCAGAAATCTGATCTACCATTGAATTGTAGGTTTCAACCTTCTTTTCATTAGTATCCATTCACTTAGTTAAGGCTTAGAGCATTTTCAGGACCTCCGATGACTCATTAGTCCCCGGTCCATTGCCATTTTCATCAACCCAATATTCCTATCGGCCCGGATCTTCATCACGGACGGGATGAGCTTCATCTGCCGCACTACACTGCTCTTCTTTTGCAACTGAGTAATGGCCTCCTGCTGCTCCTTCAGCATGTTGAAGATTCGAGCCAAATTTATTTTGCCATCTTCATCGTCGTTCACTGTTTTCTCACGTGACCTTTTGGATCCCTATGTGATATCACGGGGGTTTTATGATGCTCTCCGATTATTGGGTCAACGGGCGAAACGTCGTTGTTGTTGTCTTCATGACTGCTAACCACAACTTGGTTTTCACTAGCCATCTCTCAAGCGTTTGGTATTGACCTATTTTCACAAAACCTTAAAAGAAACAAATGGAGTTTGGTGAATAAATCACCACTATTATCCTTAGCCCCACGGTGGACGTCAAACGATTTACCCCAAAAAAGTACTGTTGAATTTATTATGTGGTTTAAATGATACATGGATTGATTTGCTTTAGACAATGTAAATACTGAGAGATAAATAATGAAATCAAGTAATACTAAAATAATGGTATGATAAATTGAGCCTGATCCGTGTGAACTCGGAGGAATGTTATAATGAGGATAATTTCAGTTGAACACTCAACCTTTGAGAACACTTCGAATCTGGAGCAAAAGAATATAAAGAACAAAGTGAGTATGTTGTCTTGTTATTTCCTTTATGATGCCTTACAATAGGTTGAGAACATCTACTAGTACTAGGGCTATGGGGTGCATGATCCACAAATCATGCCCTATTAATTACCAATATTAATGTTGGAATAAAAGGTAATAAAGCCTAATAAAAGCTAATAAAGGATGGAGGAATTTCGGGGATAACGATCATATTCTTGAGTTGACTCTTATCCGGCCACAAGTTTATGTCTGGTGTCATGGTCACATGTTTATATCCGGTGGTGTTCTGACTACAAGTTTGTATCTGGTGTCATCATGGTTGAGTCACCTCCGACTGACCATTCTTGACACGTGTCGATTCCTAACTCGTTCAGCTCTTAAGGTCGATTTTTTACCGTATACAGATAGGATTAAAATTTAAAATTTGAAATTTGAAAAGTTCCAACATTTAAGATAGTGCCAATGAACTTATTCCACTTTATATGTTTAGTATTAAATATTTGTTAAAATTTATATATATATATATATATGATTCGTTTCAAAATTATTGAGATCAGTTAAGTATAGAACTCATATTCTATCCGCTTCGACCCACATATTAACACCTAATACTACTCTAGATGTTGAAGTTTATCAGGCTTTATAGGATAAGTAATTGTTGAAAAAGATTTACAGCGTGTTTGATCAAACTTATAAAAGGAGTATCTATTTCATAAAGTGTTTATCAAGTATTTGGTGAAAAAATAATTGCTAATTATTTACTCTTCGCCCTAATCACTCTGTCATTGACTTAGTTCAAATACATTTGTTTTTGGTAAGTTAAAAAAAGTGTGGATCCCTCTTCACTGTTATTGCTTTTTGCTTGGCTTCTTCACTATCTTATTTGCTTGGTAGAGTTAATTTTTATATGTTTTATTTGAATCAAGAATCTATCAAAAATAATATTTTTAAATTCATAGGAATAAGTCTACATATCACATCACTCTTCTCAAATTTCACTAATAAAATTATAATATACCGTATATGTTATTGTAATTCGAATCTCGCGCCTAGCGAAAACTTAATGAATCGAGCTACATTTTTTTTACATATATAACAACAACATACCCAGTGGGGATCACACACTGAATTTCCGAGACTTTTAACGAGTGGAGGGGAAATATCAAAACGTAAGAAAGTTTTTGTGCTGCTGTCCCTCTGTGCCTCAAAAGTCTACTCCTTGGAGTATCTGACAAATTTTCAATCCTCGATATGATGCTCCAAACCAGCAAACTCTGTTTATATACACAATAAAACCACAACCCAACACTAACAATTCTTCATACGCACAAAAAAAACCCCTCATTTTATGCCTTAATTCTTCCCGCTTTTCTTTTTCTTCTTCTTCTGCTTACATCATGGCTTCTAATGGGCGCGACCCGAATTCATCAACACCAAATACCACTTTCGTTCAAGCTGACCCATCCAACTTCCGGGCCGTTGTTCAAAGACTCACTGGCGCAACCCAAGATTCTTCCCCTGTGAAGCTCCCTGTTGTTGGGCCTGGGCCAGCTGGGCCTCGACGACCCGCTTTCAAGCTGCACGAGCGGAGACAGAGTGCGAGAAAGCTCGAGATCATGCTCAACAGCGGGGGTAGCTTTGGTGGGCCTTCTATGGGCCCACTTTTATCACCTTCTTCTCCTTCTTCAACTAGGAAGAGAAGTTTTTTGGC
Organism: Przewalskia tangutica; assembly: GCA_029844215.1. Classification (NCBI taxonomy): domain Eukaryota; kingdom Viridiplantae; phylum Streptophyta; class Magnoliopsida; order Solanales; family Solanaceae; genus Przewalskia; species Przewalskia tangutica. Next base: position 12,170,275 of record CM056734.1, read on the forward strand.
TTCGCCAATTTCACCACTGGAAATGCTGACACGTGGGAGTCCGAGATCACCTATGGAGGAAGAAGAAAGAGCTATTGCTGAAAAAGGATTTTATTTGCATCCAAGTCCATTAAGTACTCCTAGAGGCTCTGAACCTCCTGAACTCTTGCCTTTGTTTCCACTTCAGTCCCCAACTGCAGCTAGAAATGATTCATCATCTAGTTAATTAATTAGTTATTGGTGTGTTGTTCTTGTGTCATTTATATAAAAGAAATTTGATCATGAAGAGGTGGTCTTGTTCTAGTGCTGGTGATGATAATTGTGGAATGTGAGGTGATCTTGGTACGTACTTGATGTCTCAGATGTTTTGAAATTCTGTGTGTGGTAGGTACCATTTGCGTCTTTCTCTCCCTCTTTTTTAACAGTGCAGTAAAATGTATCTAAATGTTTAACCTTGCTAGAATATTACTAATACTAGTTCATTAGGTCTTAGTGATTTTTTCACATCTGTTTAGGTTTTGATGTGCAAAGGTTATCAAGTGTTTGTGTTCATTGGTGTCCGATAGAAGTTATCATATATTACGTAGAATTAGTTAAAATGTACCCAAGCTAACTCATCTTTATTAGTGAACATTCCATTCTCACACATCCTTTGGAGTTTGTTTTTTTTTTTTTTTAGTTTAGGTGGTGTGTATTGTCACTTGGAAAATATATATGTATATTCAAGAAATATTTAAAATATTTATAAAATTTGAATCTGCTTAGTACTTACTCTAAATCCTGATTTGTTCGAAGTAATTGAAGCAGTACAACAAAACACTTCTAAAAGTGCGAGTAAAGTCACCCTCTTTACTTTGAAAATCGCCCTTAGATCAAAGGGGACGATTTTTAGTCGCCCTTAAATTCGTCTTATTACGTCCGTTGTCTTAGATTAAGAAAAGCGATTTTTCATGTCGTCTCTTTTGGTAAGAGCCAAATAGGGCGACTACAGTCACCCTTTTTGAGATCCATTAAAAAGAGCGAGTGTAATCGCCCTATTTTTTTTGAAATCCATCAAAAAGAGCGAGTGTAATCGCCCTATTTGGTCCTTACCAAAGGAGGCGACTTGACAAATCGCCCCCTTTAGTGTGGACCAAATAGGTACAGTCGCCATTTTTTAGATCAATAAAAAGACGATTTTTGTCGCCCTATTTGAACCACACCAAATATGGCGATTTTTCTTGTCGCCCTATTTGGTCCTCACCAAAGGAGGCGACTTGAAAATCGCCCTATTTCGTGTGGATCAATAGGGCGACTAACTGTAGTTGCCCTATTTGATATGTTTCAAAAAAGAGAAAAAAATTAAATGCACCAACTAGGATTCGAACCCTGGTCTGAAATGTGACACTGTACTATACTACCACTAGTTATGCAATATTAATTGCCATAAATACAACATCTGCCAAGAATCGAACCCGAATCTCCTCTGTGGAATTGTGTCATTGTTAGGCGTATTTTATATACACCTTTTGAGTCATTTTTAGTTAGTCTTTGGCCCATTTTTGTACAAATATGTGTCATGTTAGGATATACTTTCTTTCTTTTGAGTCACAGTGGTTTAAAATGACACATTGACGAAAAGAAGCAAAAAGATGGCAAAAACAAAGGTTCCAGAGCACAAAGAGACGAAAAGCTGACACCCCGGGAAAAGTATAGGGCGGCGCGCGCCGATCCATCGAGAGCAGCGAGCCACGGCGCCCGGATCATTGGACAAGCTGCGGGAGTTTGGCGCCACGGCCTCTCGGCCGACGCGGTTTTCACCAAATCCGAATGGGAATGGGCGAGACGAGAGGAAAAGTTGGGAACGTTTTTGGAGGATATAAAAAGGTCTTAGGGAAGATTTTTGAAGGGGTCCACAATCTCTAACTCTACACAACACATAGTTCTTGAAAGCTTCAAGATTGGAGGCTTGTTCTTGAGTAATTCTTTTTCTTACTTTATTTATTTTTCAGTTTATGTTGGATAATCTTTTAGTTCTTAGCATGTCTATGGCTAAGAGCTAAACTTTAATTAGGGCTTTCCATTCGAATCACTTGAACCTCGTTTTATGATTTAATGCATGATTTTGGTTTCTTCTTTATATAGTTGAGATTTATTCAATAATTGATTTGATTGCTTGGTAATTAATTGATCACTAATTATCATCACATATATGATTTCTAATCAAGATCCGAAAGAGGAGATTGTGAATATGCTATAGTTGAATAAACATAGGTTAAAATTGTGGATGAAAGTACCCCGATACTTGTGTAGTTTAATAGGTTATTGTTCTTAATTCTCCTTTGTGGTAAATCTTATCATCGAAAGATAGAAGAATTCTGCATCGGGGTTGAGTGTTTATATATCCTAACCGGAATATAAAACGGCTTAGTTAACCTGCTATCTCAATATAGAAGAAGAACATTTATCATTGCATTAAAGATTAAAGCGAGCGGATAGTTGAGGAGATTGGAAGCCCTATTTCCACCATATCTGATTTAAGTAAAGTAATTTAGTTAACTTTTATAATTATTTAGTAGTCATAGTGTCACGCCCTTTTTCGACCACGACATTATTTTTTTTAGCGAACCTCCTGCTTAATAAAAATGGTTAGAAAAAATAAATAATAAAAATGCTAAAATGCTTAAAGGGTGCTTAAAAGGTGCTAGTATATAAAAAGTGCTAAAAGGTGCTAAATGCTAAAGGGTTCGCGGAGTCGCCACCTAATTAATTGGGTGAATTAGGACACCTAAATGTTAACTAGTTTAAAGTAAACATTAACTCCATTTTAATGGTCTGCTAAACTTAATGAGATTCTGGGCAAGAGTTCTTTATTATCCTAAAAGGAAGGGGTCAGACACCCTAAAGGATCCGCTAACTTGCGGTTGTCCGTTCAAACCTAGGGTTAATTATTTATGCTAAAAATGCATGTTCTGAAAGATATTTAATAGAAAGTATTTTTGGCAAAAGATTAATAAAATTAGTGCTATAAAACACATGTAAAGTTTAAAGCATGCCTTATATTATTGTATATAAAAAAAAAATATGATGCGAAATGGGTTTATTGACTAAATGTATACATTTGCCTACATTGATTAGTTTACCACATGCTTAAGGGGGTTTCTTAGTATATAAAAAAATAAGAATTTTCTATATGGATGTTATAGTAAGTGGGTTAGGAATCTTGAAAATAATATCATAGTTATGCAAGTTAAGATTTAATGACAAAAATAATGTCTAGACTACATGAATAATTATGCGACTAAATGATTTAGTTATAACTTGAGTTAAAATGGTTTACTTAGAGGGGCAAGTAAATTTCTAATGTTAAACTCTTTACTAAGGATGACCCAAGCTCAAACTATTCTAAATATATTAATGTTAGAGTAGATGTTAGACAAATAATTACAACAAATGAATAGGGAAAGGATATGAATTAATAATGGTGACTCGAAGAATGGCGATATCCTTTCGCCGCGGTTTGGAAGTTCCTATGCGAGATGGATGCACATAAATGCGGGCCTTCATTTGAAGTAGCTCAAGATGAGTCTCGCCGTGAGACTCTTTATTTTGCTCCGGTGCGTGCCATGTAAACAATAAAGAAAGATAAGGATTAGTATACATCTCAAACTTTATCAAATAATAAATGCACATTGATATAAGATTTAACACATTGAAATCATTTCATTTCAAGAGAAAAGGGACCGAAACATATTATGAGAATATGTTCGCCCACATATCTGATTCAGTGGCCCAAGCGCTCAGCGACTGGTATTTCATAGTTTTTCAGATTTCTTAAGGGAGTACCAGTAGAAAGACAGGCCCCAAAAAAAAAACAATCTTTCATATTTTTTTTTTTAAAAAAGCAGGAAGCAGGCCAGCCCAGGCCTTGGATCGTGGCCTTTATAGGTAAAGGGATATGGACAGTCTTCACAATACATCCAGCAGTAAAAGAAAAACAAAAAAAAGTGCAGGCCCACGAAATGATAAATATTTGAACAAGTGATCACAAACACAGTAAGAGCAACAATTAATGTACGCATAAGAAGGTACATACCAGAACTTTAATATGAATCATGTACATAATGACACACCAGAGACACACATTAATACGCTCAAATTGAAACTTGAATCAGGCATACCTCACTTATGCTATATCTAGGAGGAGAAGAAGACATGCTAACATTTTTTTAGTTTAGAATGAAACAATAACAGGGGCAGTTTTAAACAAGACAAACAAAATGTATGTGTACGCAAACATTATATGATAGATTACGTCCCAATCATGCCTTACTTACGTGACCTGAGCAGACCTCAATACAGAGAAGTTAAAGAATGGGCCAAATATACGACCAAGAAAAGATTATGCAGACAGTAAGATAGATAGGCATGCTTAATAATCAAGGCTTAAAAGGGAGCTTTCCATTCTTATTCCTTTTAGACATATTTTAGAAATGGATACCTATTATTGATAGGCATACTTTTAATCCTGGCAACTAACAGTCACACAAAGAAAATGGGCAGGTTTAAACAGGTATGACAAAGGTCGTCAGGAGTTTGCATTCAGATGTGAATATATGACTTGATTTGGCTTCAATTAGTATTAACAAGCATTTTAGAACATATGGCGGGCAGTCGACACATCCCATTTACACTTTATTTAAGCAAATCAGGCAAGAGACAGGAAGCATGAAGGGACATGACATTGGACAAGAAATCATACAAGGGAAGAGACTAAGAGATTCAATTTCCAGTCTAAAAAAACAGGACATACCAGACACCAGCTAACGACAACCCGATCGATTGATCTTTTACTCTGCCTCTTTTACATCCTAACAATGTTAATTTATATAAGTTACAACCCGATGCCGCGTATGTTTAGTCCAAACACTGAGGGTACACTCAAGCCTAGAAAGTCACCTACCTCCGATAAAATCAGCCAACTACTACTTTGAATCATTTTAAACACAAGGTGCTTTGGCGAGTTTTAGATAACTTTCAGTCATCCAAATTAATTCAGATGACTATTTAAACATAGATGTTGATATGCCCAATTAACAGGTTCTTGAAACAATCTATAGCTCATATCTACACTTTATAGTTTACCTAGATATGCCAACATCCACATGGACAGGACCAATGCAGATTATATGAGGATCTATGATGTAAATTGGACCGCTAGTGCACTAGTGGAAAGCTGGTAGTATTCAGATTCTCAATTAAAGGGGAGATCCATATGCCACAATATATAATTATACAAGGGTTAACTTAGATATGCAAAACCATCTAAACCAGAATTTCGATATGCCTAATCTCCTTCCTGGTCATATTGCCTGAGAGTCGACCTTATAATGTAAACAGGCAAATGCACACACCCATGATTCAGACTTATTGCAGCAGTCTACTCATTCCACAACATCACAGCAAACCACATAAACAAAACAGTATTTACTTTATCTATCTCGCAATCTCCAAACATTATCTTCAACATCTAACACATATTTAATACAAATTTCACACAGAAATACAGAAACGAGCCGACATCGAGAGAGAGTTGATTTTACCTTCTCCGGACAGCGAACCGAGGCAGCGTATCAAGTCGTCGGTCCACTCGACGGGTTATTGCGATGCGATTGAAAGCGATGCGGTTTATGGTCGATTCTAGGTGCGGGTTTTCGATATGCTGCTCTAGTGTTTTTCCTATTCTCGCTGGTTGGCTTTTGTTAGTCGAAAAGAAAGAGTGCGGATTGCTGTCACCACCTTGCTCCTTCCCCGATGTTCTTTGCGCTCGGGTTGTTGGCTCGCTAGGGGTCTCCAATCGATGCTGTGGGTATTCTTTTTCCTCCCCCCTAATTGCATGTCCAAACCTCGTCTTTATAGTCCCTAGTTAGGCTTCGATTTATGGTAAGTTTAAGACTTGATTTGAGGGGACGATTCGTATGTGATTTCTACTGATTTGTTTCCATTTCTATGATAAGTACAGAGGCGTCGATATGGTAGTGGATTCGTGGGGGTGATTCGCCGGATTCTCCGGCGAGAATCTCGGCATGAGCGATGGGAGTGCGAGGGAGAGGTGCGGCGATTGCTAGGGTTTTTCCATTAGGTTTTTTAGGGCTTCCTTATCGTTGTGGACGATGGGGAGTGTAAAGGGCTGCTGTGGGCTGAGTATAAGGTGGAGGGATAAGGGGCTCTGGGCTTGGGCGACGGGTAAAGGGGAACTGGGCCTGCGGGTGTGGGCTGTCAATTAGGTATTAATTTTAGAGTTTTAAGTGTATTAGTTTAGGTAAATTAAATTAATAAATTGTGATTAAATTATTTAGGTGCTTTATTAATCTAATTATAATAATAAATGATGGCGTGCTATTTAATTAGTGCTTAATTTTTATAATGCGATGCTAAAATTTATTTATTATGCGTATTTTATTATTATTTAAGCTAAGATCTTAATATGACTTTAGGCGCTACAATAATTACGAAATTGCTTTGCGTATTAATAAATGCGACTATGCTATTTAACACGACGTCATTGCCAAATTATTTATTTTATGTATTTATTTATTTTATTATCATTTAAGAACTATGACAGGGCTTAAAATCAATAAATGCGGGCGCGAGACTTTAAGTGTTTAATTTTCTACGTAGGATGCGGTGCCATTATTAAATTGCTTATTTATGCCTGTATTAATGTTTTATCGCTGCATTTTATTATAAAAAATTATAAGAAATTATTTTGCAAAATTAGTGTAATTTTATAGCTAATGACTGCACGAGAGGGTCAAAATTGGGTGTCAACACATAGATACAAACAACCATCAAAATATCGATCACCAAGATACCATAGGATATAAATTGGTAATTGAACACTAATCTCTGAGGACGATATTCGGTCTTAACCAGACTATATTACTTGTCACGATACGTGCACTTGTGTTAAGCGTGTGGATAAATCGCTAACAGTCATTCTACCAAAAAATCGGATATTCGTAATTTTCGGATAATTTCGGATCGGATCCGAATATTTCGATTATCCAAAAAAATGGATATTTGTAATTTTCGAATAATTTCGGATCCGAATATTTCGGATATCCAAAAAATCGGATATTCGTAATTTTCGGATCGGATTCGGATCCGGATATTTCGGATATCGACAATTTTCGGATAATTTCGGATCGGATTCGGATCCGAATATTTCGAATATCCAAAATTTTCGGATTATTTCGGATCTGAATATTTAGGATATTCAAAAATTCTGATATCCAAAAAAATGGATAATTTCGGATCAGATTCGGATTCGAATATTTCGGATATCCAAAAAATCGGATATTCAAATTTTTTGGATAATTCGGATCGGATTCGGATCTGAATATTTCGGATATCCAAAAAATTGGATATCCAAAATTTTCGGATAATTTTGGATCGGATTCGGATCCGAATATTTTGAATATCCAAAAAATCGGATATGCACCACTAATAATAATGTGACTACTAATTATAGCCGCTCTTTAATCATTTTTTTTGTGAAGGATCCCGTACGCTTAGAGTTTGTTGTTTGTCAATTTTTATCATATATATAATATTCAATTAATATCATAATTTGGATTAATTATTTATAATAATTAAGGGACCTCACGTGCTCTTCTAATAATACTACTAAGAAGTGTCCCGTGACATAATACTTGTACTAGTAAAAATAAGAAAGGTTTAAATACATACACTGTCTATATATCAATTTTTATATTATTAATATAATTTTATATGTTATAGTAGATTACATATTATTTATTGAAATTATTAATTATGCTATTTAATAGAATTATTTGTGATAAATGAAGTTTTCTTTATTTTTTGTTTAAAAACATAACCTAACCGTACAAGTTTATAACTTCAATTCATGTGTATTGCAAAACATAACTTTTTTTTTTAATTAACCACGAATAAACTTTTTTCAAGATTTATACAAAAATTAAATTCTTAGATCAAAGGGGCGACTAGAAAATTCGCTTTTTTTGGTAAGGACCAAAGGGGACGACTAGAAAAATCGCCCTTTTTGGTCTTAACCAAAGGAGACGACTAGAAAAGTCGCTCCCTTTGATCTAAGAATTTAATTTTTGTATAAATCTTCAAAAAAGTTTATTCATGGCTAATTAAAAAGAAGCATATTTTATTTGAAAAATGAGCTTTAGGAGGTGTTTTACTTTTCAAAAATCATTTTAGCACTTTAATTATTTCATTAACTCAACTTTGTGAATTAATTCAAAATAAATTATAGACAATAAAAAAAAATGTTATCCCTTTTTAAAAAAATATTAAAATCTTTTATTAATAAAAATCTCACACAAATTAAACTTCATCTAACTAAGAATATTTAAGATAATTTTGAAAAAAACTAAAACAAAAAAACATAAATTTGTAAAGAAGAAATATTAATAAACCAAATGGGGCGACTTGAATAGTCGCCATTTTTTGTCCTTACCAAAGGGGGCGACTTGAAAGATCGCCCTTTTTGTTCTTCACCAAAGGGGCAAGTCGTCATTTTTGGTCCTTACCAAAGGGGGCGACTTGAAAGGTCGCCCTTTTTGGTCTTCACCAAATGGGGCGACTAGAAAAGTCGCCCTTTTTTGTCCTCACCAACTCTTTGGTCACGAAATAATAAAAAGGTTAAAACTAATTAACAATTATGAGATTATTAACTAATTAACAAGTAAACAATTAACACTTATTCATATTTGGGAGAAACAACTAATCTCCTATGAAACTAAACAACTAAACTAATTAACAACTAAATAATTAATTAACATCTAAACATAAATTAAAAATTAACAAATAAACAATTAAACAACAAATTAAAAAATATATAAAGGGGTTGCAACAGTGATTACAACACCTAAATGCATTTTAAAATCTAGTTAATTTTGTTATCATTAAAATATTTTATCTAAATAGGTTTATATATAGTCAATTAACAATTAGTTAAGTTAGATCCAAAAAGGGCGACTTGAAAGTCGCCCCCTTTGGTTAGGACCTAAAAGGGAGACTTTTTAAGTCGTCTTCTTTGGCTTGGACAAAAAAGGGCGACTTTCAAGTCGCCCCCTTTGGTTATGATAAAAAAAAACGACTTTTTAAGTCGCCCCTTTGGTGAGGACCAAAAAGGACGACTTTTCAAGTCGCCTCCTTTGATTATACCAAAAAATGCGAGTTGAAAATCGCCCCCTTTGATGAAATTAAAAAGGGCGACTTTAAAATCGTCTTTTTTGTTATAAATCAATCGCCCTTCTTGAACCGATTTGTTGTAGTGAGATCTGGGTTGGTATATATTCACGCTAACGTATTCTTTTCTGCATTATTGGTTGCACATTTGAAGAAAGACCAGGGAAGCAGTGATAATTCTGTGTTGCCTGTTTGGGATAAGCTTATCCAATGTCCCGACACTGGTGAAACTACAGAATTTAGTAAATCATGTTAGATCAACTACAGAATCTATTAGATATTTTCAGCAATAGGAGTTAAAAAATACTTAGTACGATAATTTACGTGAGGCTTAGAGCAAGTGATAGAATGATTCAATATTTAAAGTTTATTTTTATTAGACGTCAAGTTAATATTATAACAATAACTGAATTTTAAAAAATATCTAATAGATTTTTTAATATATTTAAAAGTTTAGGATAAAAACTAGAGTATTAAATTTACGTGAATCAGAAACTAATACTGTTAATCTGCCCTTGAGTGGGATTAGCCAACCTCTGTTATGGTCAGGCCAACGGCTAGGATCCGTGTTTTTCATTGAATGAGCTGCTTGCTCTCTTGAAAGCTTCTGAAAATTAATTGTAAATCTCTTCCTTACACTCGACTCTAGGTTTTTCAATTTATTACACTTCAGTACATTACAAATTCAAAATGCAAGAGGGAAGTACAGATAGATACAAAATTCAAATTTTAAGAAGTCAAATTGTTCAGTAATCAATTGGCTATTTACATGTATAGCTGCACGAGAAACATAAATTGGAGAAATGAATGATCATACAATTGTCACCAGCTAGAGTACTGGCAGTAGCTGGAGGAACCATTGATACTGGGTATACAGGTGTATCTCTACATTTGACTCGATCTGTTATTTTTAAAATTTTAAATATATGTTTTATACCGATTTCACACGAATAAAATTATAATTCTAAATTCATTCTGGACAGTATATAGTGTTGCTGGGTAAAAACTGAATTCTAATCTCCCACCCCGTGCCCTCAGTAAAAAAGTTGCACTATATATATAAGAGGTAAATTATTTTTATGTATATACAATAGATATTAAATTTCCTTTTAACTTGTTCGTATGTTACTTCTTTATATTTGAATCAGCTTCTTGGTAAAAATCCTTGCTAGCTTCGCTACTGAATGATTAGTCTTAAGGTTTCGTTTGCTATTTCGTTTTTTCTTCTTCTTTTGGTCGAGCCACTAATGTGATAATGTTCTATTGAGATTTTGAATTTTCGTTAAATCAACCAAGGCTACGAAAAATAAAAATATATACATTCCTACATAATAATTTGCAACTTGACCTTCATGGCCATTTTCTTTGGTGTACTTGTATGTATGTAGATGTGGAGGTAGAGTGTAGATTACGAGTTTGGCTTAATCCAATAATTTTGGTTTAAATTTTGTATAAATTTTAATAAATTTATTGAATTGAATGTATAAATGGTCAATTTGTAACTTAAAAAAATTATAATCGTAAACTCATAAGTTTAAAATGCTTACTCCGTCTCTACGTTTATGTGCATAAGCTTCTTATTTAGAATATGTATTTACTAGCGGGCACGTAAAGAGCAAGATTTTTTTACCTTAGGGAAGACTCTATATATAACGTCATCCCAAGTTAGATGATAACTAGGCTTACGAGAAAAGGACAATCTTGTAAGATGATATTAATCTCTCATGTGAAGTCTTTCATTAATATCAAAGTATATATAGATTACAATATTCATCCCTTATACAATAGGAATCCTAAGCCTATACAAAAGAGGAATCCTAGCCTTACCATAATTATATTTACACAATATATGAAAATATTCTAATTATGGGTAGAGAATATATTGTTTCCTATATTTACACGTTTACACACCCCCTCTGTCGGAGCGGGAGGAGGCCGGACGTTGAGACTGGATTTGAAGTCAAGAAACAACTGTCTGGGAAGTCCTTTGGTAAATATGTCTGCATACTGATAGGATGATGGAACATGTAACACTCTAACATGACCTAGAGCAACTTTCTCACGAACAAAGTGTAGGTCTATCCCAATGTGATTGGTTCGTTGATGCTGAACCAGATTATGAGACAAATAGATGACAGAGATGTTATCACGATACAATAGATGTCGACGCAGGACATCAAGTTTTAACGATAAGTTTCGAGCGACAAATCTCAGTTAGTACATTTGCAACGCCTCTGTACTAAGCCTCGACACTGGATCTAGATAGGGTAGCCTGTCGCTTGACAGACCAAGAAATCAGATTATCCCCTAAGAAAACACAAAAGCCGGAGGTGGAGCGTCGCGTGTCCGGACACCCTGCTCAATCTGCATCCGTATATGAGAGCAACCTGTTTGGCGCAGAGGGGTATAGGTGCAAACCATAATCAAGAGTATCCTTAATGTATCAAATGATACGCTTAAGAGCAGTGAAATGAGACTCTCTGGGGGCATGCATGAATAAACACACCTGCTGAACAACATAAACTATGTTTGGCCTGGTAAATGTGAGATACTGAAGTGCACCTGCAAGGCTCCTATACAGAGTAGGATCAGAGACTGGAGCATCATCCATAGCACTGAGCTTAGATTTCGAATCGACTGGAGTAGGCATAACTTTGCAATTCGATATCTCAGCCATGTACACTATCTCCTCTGCATATTTACGTTGACACAAGAACATGTGATTGACAGACCTGGTCACTGATATCCCCAAGAAATAACTCAGCTTTCCAAAATCAGTTATTGCAAATTCGGACTTAAGCAAGGTAATAATCTAATTTTTCAATCTATCTGAGGAGGCAGTCAGAACAATATCATCCACGTACAATAATAAGTAAGCAGTGCTACTACCTCGATGAAAAATGAAGAGTGATGTATCACTCTTGCTGCATACAAACTCAATCTACAAATATTGGCAAAACGATCATACCACGCACGGGGAGCCTGTTTCAGGACATATAGTGACTTACGGAGACGACACACATAGTGAGGGACTGCTGGATGGGTGAACTCAGGCGGCTGATGCATGTACACTGTTTCTCTCAAGTCCCCATGTAAGAATGCATTCTTTACATCAAGTTGATGGATCAGCCAGTGTTTGCTCATGGCAATGCTCAAAATTGTGTGAATAGTAGCCGGTTTGACAATCGGGCTGAAGGTCTCTCCACAATCAATGTCCTCCTGCTGATTTGTGTCATTAGCCACAAGACGGACCTTATACCTCTCAAGATCCCCATTGTCTCTGAACTTGTGATGAAAAAGCCACATACATCGAATTACATTCACCCCATCAGGTCTAGGTACTAGATCTCACGTGTGTTGTTTAGTTAAAACATTGAATTCCTCATATATAGCCGCATTCCAATTAGGGTCTTGTTTGGCCAATTTTGGATTCTTTCGAAGTGGAGAGATGGTTTGGACAGACAATTTGAAATGGACTTTGGGTTTGAAGATTTCATGCTTTGAACGAGTTTTCATTGGATGAGTAGGGACAGTGGGTGGAGGAGTGATGTCTGAGACGGTGGGTAAAGTCGGATAAGGAGAAGGTGGGGGTGAAGCTGTCGGAGGAGTCGTGGCTCCTGGATCGAGCGCCGCGGCTCTAGAAGGTTGATCGGTGTATTTTATATACACTTTTTGAGTCATTTTTAGTTAGTATTTTACTCATTTCATTTATGTTTAGTACAGTATTATGGTCGTTTTCCTTTCTTTTGTGTCACAGCGGTCAAAAATGAAGAAATGACGAAAAGGGGATGAAATGAGCATAAAAGAGATGGAATTGCACACTAAAAGGGCCAAGAAATAAAGTCTAAGAAGTTCTGGAAATTAGAGAGGAGATCAGACGAAGTCCGGACGAAAAAGGGCGACAGCGGAATGCGCGAAAAACGTCACCGGAGCGCCATGCGCAAATCTTGAAAGTCCCTAGAGTTGCTGATTTTCAGGCGCCACGGCGCCAGTCTGCAGGGCCGCGGCGCCGACGCGGGATTTATGAAGTTTGGGCCGAATTTGACATGTTTTCAGAATCCTAAAGGGATTATTTTTCCTACCTAAAGGGATAATTTTTCCTACCTAAAGGGATAACTTTTCCTACCTTAAAACCCTTACCTAAAAGGATTCTAATAACTTTTCCTACTTACAAATCCGTAACCCTTCACCTAAAGGATTCTTTGGCTATAAATACTCTACATCATTAGAAGAATTATTCATTCTCCATTCCACCATTCACCATTCTACATCCATCCTTCCACCAATCCTTCTTGTAATATTCCACAACACAACCCTTGGATGCTTGGCTTGGAGACTCGTTCTTAAGTATTTTTCTTTTCTTTTCTTTTCTTTATTTCAGTTTTTGTATGATGAACATGAGATTAGTTCTTGTCATGTCAATGGCTAGGAACTAATTCCTCTATAGGGCTTTCCATGTTGAATCTCTAGAAACTTATGTTATGATTTAATGCATGCTTATGGTTATTCTTCTTGTTGAGATCTATCCAATATTTGAGTTGAATTCTTGGTAATTAATTGACAACTAATTATCACTATATGATTTCTAATCAGTTCGAAAGGGGATTGTGAATATGTTGTAAGTTGGGTAGACATTCTTGGATTGGGGATGAAAATACCTCAATTATTTATGTAGCGTTAATGAGAGGCTTAAAAACCCTAATTTTGCGCATTGTGTGTGACGGTTAACTAGGTTCTTGTTCTTAATCCTCCTATAGAGTTATCCTTATCACCGAAAGGTAGGTAAGGTGCAATACTGGGGTTGAGTGTTTATATAACCCTAACGGGAGTATAAAACGATTTAGTGAACCTGCTTTCTCCAAAAGAAGAAGACCATAAGTTATTGCATTAATAAGTAGCATAAGCGGATAGTGGGGAGACGTGGAAGCCCTATCCTCATCATCACTGAAGTAAACCCTTTTAGTTAAATAGCTTTTATAATCCGTAGTTAAAAACAACAAATCTAAATATCAATTTACCAAATAGATACCAAAAAATAGATAGTTGGTAATTGAACCCTAATCCTTGAGGACGATATTCGGTCTTATCAAGACTATACTACTTGTCACGATAACGTGCACTTGCGTTTAAAGTGTGTGCATCTTACCGCGCATCAAAGGTTGTGACTTCTACGAAGTTTGGGCGCGTGATGCCTCGACGAGTCGCGCTGTCGTGACTATTCTAAAGATTGCTCACTGGAAATCAAGCGTTGTGGTGCCTCCCCTTGGGGTCGCGACTATGACGACGGAACAATGGACGTGAGCTGTTTGAGGATGAGGGGAGAGATGGCAGGCTCGTCAAGAAATGAGTAGTCCGGTTTTTGGAATTTTGGAAGATTCGAAAACGGGAATGTGTTCTCATCAAATGTAACGTGACGAGATATGTGGATTTGACGAGTCGACGAGTCGACAAGTCATAGCATAGATAGCCCCTATGGTTTGGCGGGAATCCTAGGAAGACACATAGAGTAGACCTAGGAGAAAGCTTGTGAGGGGCGGTAGAACTGAGGTTGGGATAACACAGACAACCGAAAATCCGTAGATGATCATAGGAGGGGACTCTATGGTAGAGGATTTCGGTAGGGGTCATATTGTGAAGAGTGCTAGTAGGAAGAATATTTAGAATGTATTCTGACATTTTAGCAACATATACCCAGAAGGAAGAAGGGAGGGAGGCATGAATCAATAGGGTGCGAATCATATTGTTAATGATACATATGATTCTTTCAGCTTTACCGTTTTGTGGTGAGGTGTGAGGGCAGGAGAAGCGAAAAACCATGTCATTATTTGTACAAAACCGGTGAAACATAGAGTTATTGAATTCACGACTATTATCGCACTGAAATGATTTTATGCTTTTCAAAATTGTGTGTGGATAAACTTGCGAAACTCAAGAAATTTGGCAAACACTTCCGATTTAAATTTAAGAGGATATAACTAAACATAGTGTGAAAAATCATCAAGCAACACAAGATAATATTTATGACCGAGAGAACTAGAGATAGGAGATGTCCATAAATCGGCATGTATAATATCAAAAGGAGCAAGTGTAACACTAGTAGATGATTTAAACGGAAGACGAATATGTTTGCCTAAAGAGCAAGAAACACAATTTTGGGCAAGTTTCCCATTACAAGCAATGAAATTGTTGCCTATAAGAAAATTAAAATTTGACACTCCTGGATGACCAAGCCTATTATGCCAAGTTGAAGAAGAAACAACCGCTAGAGTGACGGGAGAGCAAGATCTGGCAGCGGAGATGGAAGTGAATGGATATAGATTCTCCGTGCTATTGCATCTCGTAAGAGGTGTCCCCGTATGAAGATCCTTCACAGTAAAACCATAAGTGTCAAAATCCACGGAGACAGAATTATTACGAGTAAATTGGCAGACAGATATAAGGTTCTTAATCATGTGTGGGGCATATAGGGTGTTTTTTAGGGAGAAGGGTGGATGAGGAGCTTGTATGTATGAGGTACCATACCCTTTAACTGGAATGCGTTGTCCACTACCAACTGTAACATATTGAGGATGCTTTAAACTAAACAGTTTAGGGATAGTACCTGCAGATTGGGTGACGTGAGATGTGGCGCCTGAGTCCATGTACCAAGTATTGTCATGCTGTTGCATGGAGAGGGTGCTGAATTCCTGTCCCAACTCAGTGGGTGTCATGCCGGATGAGGGCTGCAAAACCTGACATTGCATGACGTGGACCTGTTGCGAAGCTGGAGCGACCCCCAACAAACCAGGGTAAGAATACGAATTGTAGGGCTTCTGGTATTGGAATGGACTCGGTGCCGCTGCTCTGAACTGGGGCACCGCGGCTCTGTACTGGGGCGCCGCAACGCTGTTTACGAATTGTTGAGGAGCCGCGTCCAGTTGTTCTGCGATCCCTATTGTTGTTGCTGGTTCTGTTGACCGCGACCCTTGCCACGACCATGACCTCTCCTGCCGCGGCCCCTGCCACCCTTTCCACCGCGTTCCTGCTGCGATTGAGAGTTTTCTGGCGGCGTTGGATCTTGAGGGCGCGTTTTCATCCTGCTTAGCACGTCGAGTCTCTTCGAGCAACAACTGCGAGCGAGCTTTGTTAAAGCTGAGTAACAGATCTGCCTGTTGAATCATGGTGACCGAAGTATCATATTCGCCTTTAGGAAGACCGAATCAATCGTAACACCGCTTTAGTGTCGCGAATGTGCTCGCCGACAAGCAAGTTGATCCACAAGAGCATTAATTGTTTGCAGTACTCAGTCACATTGGAAAAGTTTTCAAGACGTGTATTGTGAAATTGCTTCTCTAAATACACAGCACGGGTGTGCTTATTGTCCTGAAAATTTTCCTCCAAACGATTTCATAACTCAAGGGCTGTGGCGCCATATTTCATGATAGTAAGAAGAAGATCCTGAGAAATACTACCATAAATCCACTGTTTGACGCCGGCGTCTAGACGACGCCAAGTAGACTCATCAACCTCCGAAAGGCGCGGAATGGTGTCATCGATGTGAACAAGCACGTTATAGAGACATGCATGATTACGAAACAGTTCAACCCAGGGAGAATACTGATTGTTTTCTTGATCAAGAAGAATGAGAATAGAGTTCTTGATGTTTGTAACAGTTAGGGCTGGATGAAAACAAGATGACAACGTGGTGGTGGAATTTGTGGAGGTAGAAGATTCATAAAGTGGGGAAGATTCAGGGATAGTCATTTAGAGAAGAGAGGAATGAAGAAGAAAACCTAGAATTTGTAGGGGCCGCACGAGTTCCGGTGGGGGTTCTCACGGCGGTAGGAAGAAGGAGTTATAGGGTTTTGGGTGTTTGACTCTTGATACCATGTAAGATGATATTAATCTCTCTTGGGGAGTCTTTCATTAATATCAAGATATATATAGATTACAATATTCATCTATTATACAATAGGAATCTTAAGCTTATACAAAAGAAGAATCCTAGTCTTACCATAATTATATTTACACAATACATGAAAATATTCTAATTATGGGTAGGAATATATTATTTCCTATATTTACACGTTTACAAATCTATATGGTTCGTAAATTGTGCATATTTTTAGTAATGGTTAGTGTGCACTTGAAGGGTGATGGAGTTCAAATTAAAACAAAAAGACTGCAGGAAAAAAAGGAGAGAAGTTGCAGATTTTCTATAATAATTTTAGTTATGAGAATGAAAAAATATGGTCAACTAGTGTTTAGATTAAATTAATAAATGAAATTGAAATATGTTTGCCCGTAAAATTTTATCACTTAATTAAAATCAATTAATATACATTCTAAATTTATTGTATCACTGATATATTAATGTAAATTTGATATCAATACCGGACGCAAGGGAGTATTTTCCGATACTTGATGTTTCAAAATCAGATGTGCCTATGATCAGACAAGTGTTCTTCATTAATTGTGGAAGCATAGAAGAATATTGGCAGCAAATGTGATTAGTTTTGATTTGTGGTAGGAGTAGAATGTTTAATTAGTCATACTAAGGGTGAGTCATATTAAGGGTGACTATATTAAGGGTGTGTTCGGTACAGAGAAAAATGAAGGAGCTATGGAACAATAAAAATAAAATGAAATAAATTCGAATGTCAATTTTGTTTTCGAATGTCGGAAATTATGTCATTCGCCACCAGTAACAACACTTGAGCAAAACAGAAAACTTTGAAGAGTAAATGCAACGAAAATTTAAAGAACACAATGGTTTTAAATTTTCATAAGTTATATATATAATATAACTTATGATGGTCAATGACCAAATGTATTATATATATATAAATAGACAAATTTCTTTCTTTACAGATTTACAACATAAAACGAAAAAGAATTAAAAGTTGAAGTCGCAGATGATTTATGGCTGAAAAATGTATTATATATATATAAATAGACAAATTTCTTTCTTTACAGATTTACAACATAAAACGAAAAAGAATTAAAAGTTGAAGTCGCAGATGATTTATGTTATACCCCGTATTTCCAGAGTATGTACGTGAGGACGTACGTACGAAAGTTTAAGCCTTAAGTTAGGCAAGGGTCGAAATTTGTGCACAACTAGCGAAAAAAATCGTTTTCCGACGAAACGTTTTCCAAAACTTGCGAAGGGAAAATTACGGCTATGTCATTTATAATTTTTGCGGATTTTTCCGAGAGATGAAATATTTTGGACCAACGGGAGGGTGACACTTGTCCCTCAAGTGGACGGTTTGGTTGAGCTTTGTGTGGCACGTTTTTTGTGCCTTTTCCTTGGTCAAGGATTAGGTAGGATATTTGTGTGGTAGATTGATAAGGTGGGACCCACAAACACTTGTCCAAATCTTGACCCTGCACTTGCCCCCCACTTGGCTTGATCTTGACCATTGAGGGTCCTATAAATACCCCCCTAACTTGAAGGTTTTTCTTCATCCACAAATCATTCTAAGTCTTGAAAAACCCTCTCCTCCCTTGTGTAGTGTTCTCGTCCAACACTTCCCCTCCCCCTTGAGAAGGCCTTGGCCGAAACACACCACCCCTCCCCCTTTGAGAAGCCTAGCCGAGACACCCCTCTCGAGAATTCTCGTAAAATACCCCCGTAGAGAAATACTTCTCCAAGTATTGTTGTTGTGCCAAAATACTCTAGCCCAAAACATTTGTAGTATTTCCAAGTACCCTCTATACGAAAAGCCCGGAAAATACTACTATACTTTCCTTTAGTCAAAAAACGAAACCCTATGGAAAAATCTTTATAAGAGGTTGAAGTATTAAGTAGAAGTTGTGTAGAACTTCTAAGGATTTCTCGGAGCGAATTGGAGCGTGCAGAATAGGAGCTAAAGCTTGCTCAGGATCGACATTTAAACTTGGATAATTTTGGGCTTATCGAGATAAATACTCTTGACCTTCTATTGTAATTGGAAATTACATACTGTAGTAGTATAGAAATGTATATAAGATACATAGAAGAGAATTGAACTGTAATAGAAGGATATTACAGAAGAAAATTGAACTGGAATCACATCAGAAGAATATTAAAGAAGAAGGTTGAATCAGATTTACATAGAATTTGTATTCTGATGAGACTTGTGTAGTTTGGCGGGTAGGGAAGTTGTTACACCCCGTATTTACAGGACATGTTTTAAGAACGTACGTAAGAACTCTAAAGTGTTAAGAATTGAGACTTGCAAATTTTTTTATCGGAATTATGAAATTGTCGAGAAAACGTACTATTGTGACGAATGGGAGGGCGACACGTGTCACCCCCCCTTAGTAATGCCTTGGTCGAATTTAGACATGTCCATAATGGTCATTTACCATAAGTCTTGGATGAACAAGTCTTGCAAGTGTAGCTTGACAATGTTGACTAAGTCAAAGGAGACAACTAGTCTTGATATTATGAAGACCTTATCCTAGCCACCCAAATGTTTGTATCACGACCTCCAACGTGCTTTATAATACTACTAGTAGTGATACATAGTCCAACACTTAGAAATTGAAGAAAATTTGGATGAGCAACTATGAAGCTCTCGGCCGTGTCATGAAAAGAAAAAAAATTGTGTTTCTTGTCCAATAAACCCCACACTTTAAACCAAGGTTCATGAGTGTTATGTAAGTATATCTCAATAGAAAAATCCCGGAAAAAGAGAGTTTTCGTATTAGTCGCAAAGTGAAAATCTAGTGGCTTTCTAGGTTTTGGATTGGAAGATTGAAGGAAAGTTGTTGGTATGGTTCTAAGGGTCTCAACAAACGGTTTGAAGTGTCTTGGAGAGGTTCTAAACTACTAAGGAGCGACTTCGGATTGGAATTGGATTAAGATTCGTTGAGGTATAATCTTGTTCTTTGAAGTGTTACAAGATTATTTATTATGTTGTTAGCTTTACATGTTGCTAGTATGTAGTATATGTGTAGAAGTTTATAATGATTATGGATCGATTTTAGCCTTGGAAATTCGAAATGAAATGTAGGCCATGTTAAGTTGGATTACAATTTGATCGTTGTTAGAATCGTCGCATGTTATTGACTTGAAGCTTATGGTAGTAATAACCAAATGCGACTTGATATCTTATTATGCTACCAATTTGGATTGAAATGGAAATTGGATAAGAATTAGTTTGGTTGAACTCAAGGTGGCCGATTTTGGACTTGTAGTTTGTAGTAGTTGGTTAGTCATTTGTATTGGACTATCTTCTATTTAATTGTGAGCCAATTGGGGCTGTTTAGTTAGCCATTTGTATTGGACTATCTTCTATTTAATTG
This sequence comes from Przewalskia tangutica, assembly GCA_029844215.1. Classification (NCBI taxonomy): domain Eukaryota; kingdom Viridiplantae; phylum Streptophyta; class Magnoliopsida; order Solanales; family Solanaceae; genus Przewalskia; species Przewalskia tangutica. Next base: position 12,190,753 of record CM056734.1, read on the forward strand.
TGAGCCAATTGGGGCTGTTTAGTTAGCCATTTGTATTGGACTATCTTCTATTTAATTGTGAGCCAATTGGGGCTGTTTAGTTAGCCATTTGTATTGGACTATCTTCTATTTAATTGTGAGCCAATTGGGGCTGTTTGGTTATTGTAATCGACCTTGAAAAAGGTGGCAAAGTGAGTAGAAACAAAGGAGGTGCTGTCCGATTTTCCGTAGAATTTAGTGACTTGGCACTTAGGATATTCTACGTTTAAAGTAAGAGGTTAATGGACGTATTGTGACCATTATAGGTTGAAGTACTAAGTATAGCGTATTGTCGCGCCCTTTTTCGGCCGCGGCATTTATTTTCTAAAATAATAGCGAGCCCTGCTTAATAAAATGCAAATGTTAGAAAATAAATAATAAAATGCTAAAAGGTTTAAGAGACTTAAAGGTGCTGAAAGGATGCTAAAATTGCAAAAGATGATGATGTTTAAAAGGGTGCTAAAATGCTAAAGGGTTGCTAGAATGCTAAAAAATGCTAAAGGGTTCGCGGAGTCGCCACCTAATTAGTTTGGGTGAATTAGGACACCTAAATGTCAACTTAGGTTAAAGTCAACACTAACTCCATTTTTTATGGTCTGCTAACTTAGTGAGATTCTGGTTAAGGGTTCTTTATTATCCTAAAGGGAAGGGGTTAGGCACCCTAAAGGATCCGCTAACTTGCGGTTGTCCGTTCAAACCTAGGGTAATTATTATGTTTAAAATACTATACATATTTTTTAAAAAGTATCCAAGTAAAAGCATTGCAAGCTAAAAATATGTTTTTTTTGACAAAAGTGTAATATTTATTTAGTTTTGGAAAAGGCTTGCATTTATACGGTGCTTTAAATAACATGCTGTATATGATATGCAAAGATCTATTATCACTAAAGTATACAGAGATATATATGAGATGCCATAAACATTGGCTAAAACAATTAGTTTTGTATATGCATGCTATAGGGTTTCATTAAAAAGAAATGGATTTTTCATGTTAGAATTTTGGCAAGAATGAATGATGTTTGGCTACTTTAAAATTATGATATGATTGTTAAGCGATTTAATCATGACTTAAGTAAGCTAGAATAACTAGCTTGAAGGGAGTGAATCCTATGGTTTAAAAGGAAGCATTCTATTGGTAGCATAATGTTAGTGAATTAATTTACAGCACACAAAGAGGGGCGGGATAGGAATTAAAAATGAAAGACTCTAAGGAGGGGCGGCGGCCTTCGCCGGGTAGCTTGAAATTCCAAACACGTATGCGGATGAGGATGACACATAGATGCAAGTCTGCGCTCTTTGTAAGGACAGGCTGAGTCTCATATTAAGACTCGCCATTTGCTCCAATGTATTGCCATTCATGCAAAGAAAGGAAAAGATAAAGATTAGCATCCATCCAAATAATATTAGACATAGATAATTAAGCGCTAAATCTCACTGATGTCCAAACTTCACCTACTAATAAGTAATCATTCAGCATAAGGATCGATATATAAAACATGTATGCCATACGAAACAGCAAAGAGCAACAAACAGCCAACAAGGAGGACTGAGTAAAATGGACTGGACCTAACACATTCATGGATCAAACAAATAGTGCAGAGGCAGAAATGGGTATTTGCGGGTCTCAGTTTCAGCTATTAAGACAAGATTTTCCCTTAAACTCAAACAATTTTTACAGGCATGCTGCAGTCAAGGGGGACAATCAGTCAATATATCTCAACAGTAAAGGCAGTGTTTGTATTATTCCCTGATAGAAGAATGAATAGCCCTTGGTACAAACTGGCAACCAACTGCTTTAGAGGGCAGGGCTTCATCCATATTGTATAGATAAGACATCAAATCACTTTAACTTAGGCAACTTGATCAAATGAAAAGTTATTTTTTTTTTGATCTAATAGACAGGGCAAACATGTGCACAAACCAGGATAGGTACACTAAGAACAACTATTTAGAGTTTACCCTTTAAGAACTCCAAGTTGTGACTTTAACGAGACATGCCAATTGCTGATTCAAACTAGACTGATTTCTTACAATAGGCCTAACATGATATCTAAATGACTTAAATTGGTCGGTTTACGCCAGGCAGACCTGCCTGCCAGTTGGTTAGATACATGTTAAACAAGTTTTATAGAGCTTGACGTAATGCCTCATAACACAATTTAGTAGGAGATTCATGTATTTCCAAGCAACCCAGCCTGTTAGCTTTGCACTTAGTAAACCAGCACATGAACACAACAAATGCACAAGGGACATAGAATATGTGATTCAACGTATTTAGGCATCAATAATCCTGCGGACAGATTAACAAATAACTTAACGATGACCAGCATCGTCTTTGTGCCTCAATGAATACAAATACAAATGAACCAATACGAGTTTAATCACAAAAGAACACATCGATACGAAATGAACTGAGAAGGATTCGATTTTACCTTCTCCGGACAGCGACCCGGGGCAGCGTATCAAGTCGTCGGTCCAACCGACGGGTTTTGGGTTTGCGATGCGAATAGAGGGGCAAGGTTTGCTTACTGATTTTTTTTTGGCTGGAATTGAAGAAGTGGATTTGAATTTCCTATTCTTGCGATGCTAGTTGTTTAGGTGCTGAACCCTAACTCCCGATGTTCATCGATTCGCTCGAATCGCTCTCTTCCCTGAGCTCTGCTCTGTCTCCCCTGCTGTGCCCCTAATCCATGCTATCGGTGGTCGCCCTTTGATTCCCCTTTGCATGTGCTTATATAGCCATTCTTCGGGTTCCTCATTAGGTAAATAGTAAGGGCTGATATTAACGCGATTTGGTGCTGAGATTTCGAAAAGATTTGGGTAGATTCGATGTGGTCTGATAAGGTAACGATTTGTTTGGTTATGGAAAGGTGAATGATTGACACGATTTGTGGAAGATTTGGAGGATATTTCGATTTGAAGTGATTCGGTTTGGTTATGGTAAGAACACGTTGGTAGATGCGTGGGTAAGAGAAATCCCGGATTCTCCAATGAAATCCGCATGGCGACGACGGTGAAGGAGTGGGAGGTGCGGCGATTCTTTGTTAGGTTTTTGGGGTTCGCTTACGGGCTTTCTGCGGGAGAGACGAAGTGAGGGTAAAGTTTCTTGTGGGCTGCTGGTATAAAGGAAATGATAGGGCTTGCGGGGGCTAAGGGAGAAATAGGCTGAAAGGGGAGTTGGGCCCGCGGGTTGGGCCGGGTAGATAGTGGGTTAATAATTGATTAATGGGCTGGGGTGATTGGGTATTAGTAGAGTTTTAAGTAGGTATTTAATTAATTAGCTAATTAATTCTAGGCAAGTGTATTAATTAATTAGTGATAACTTAAATTAACAAATGCGATTAAATTACTTAGGTGCTTTATAATAAATGCGGGCATGTCATTTAATTAATGCTTAATATTTTAGAAATGCGACGCTATTAAAATCTTATTGTTATGCATTATTGCGAAGTTAAATTAAAATTGCATTGAGTTTATATTAAATTACTTAAATGCTGAATGCAAGTACGATATTTAAGAATCGTTTAAAGCTTTATAAATGCGGTGCTATTAAATGCATATATCAGATTAAAATTGATTTTAAATTACAAATGATTACTAATAAATGCGGCTATGCTTCTTGACACGACGTTATCGCTAAATTATTTATTTTATGCATTTATTAATTATTTAAGAATTACGACAAAGCTTAAAGTTAATTAATGCGGGCGCGAGACTCTAAGTGCTAAAAACTCTACGTAAGATGCGATGTCATTATTAAATTGTTTATTTATGCCTGTATTTATGTTTTTATTCGCTGTATTTTATTATAAAATCCCTAAAAATTATTTTACAAAATTAGTGTAATTTTATGGTTAATGGCTGGACGGGAGGGTCAAAATTGGGTGTCAACAGATGTCCCTCTTTGTATGGAGATGATGGAAGAATCTTCGGACAAAGACGTTGACTCATAGCCAATTTTGTCTCGATCTTCGATTGCAAAAATCTTTGGCGGTAGACAAGGCCGACGCAAAATCAAAAGCGTCCCAGATGTCGAGTTATGGCGACCTTTGGGTCACCATGGTCAAAACACTAAGGCGGGCTAAGCGGACTCAAAGTCGCCCCATGTCGAGTTATGACGACACTGGTCACCATGGTCAAAACACTGGCGCGCTAACGGACTTAAAGATGTCCCCGTGTCGAGTTATGATGACACCGGTTATGGTGCAAAAAGTAAAAGAAAATAAGCGGCTTGAACACAGGGTGTCTTCTTTGTGACTTGTGGTCTTTGGGTTCTACGGTGATGTGAGCGAGTGGACCGACGGCAGGCGCTACGCGATCGTTGGGAAGGTTGGCCCGGCATTGCCGGTTATTTGTAGAGAAAATCCACGTTGTGCTCCTGCTCCTGCATGCTAAGACTTGAACAAACGGTTAGTGCATAACTGTTAAGGCAAAATGATGATGCATAATTTTAAAGTAATGCAACTGTGAGTAGAAAAGGTTATCCTGCAAAAATATGATGCCTGCTGTGTTGATGCGATGCTGCAAATGCTGTGATTTCGCCCTTGCACGGACGTGTTGTGATTGCGAATGCGGATACGTTGTCCTTGCTGCAATTGCCCCCTGTAGACTAAAGCTCAAGAAAGAGTTAGTGCATAACTGCTAAGACAGAATAATAAAGCATGCGTAAGAAATGCAATTTCGGGAGTATAGAAATCGTCCCTGCGTGATATGCTGATGATGGCGTCGTTTTCGGACTTGTTGTGCTGATAGCGTCGCTGCTTGGGCGTGTTGCTGCTGGCGTCGTTGCGTAGACTTGCTTTGTCTTGATAACGTCATTACTGGGCGTATTGTTCTTTGGCGTCGTTGCGTGGACTTCTTTGTCTTGATAACGTCGTTATGCGGGCGTATTCTTCTTGGCGTCGTTGCATGGACTTGCTGATTACGTCGTTATGCGGGCGTGTTCTTTTTGGCGTCGTTGCGTGGACTTGCTGATTACGTCGTTATGCGGGCGATGTTCTTCTTGGCGTCGTTGCATGGACTCGCTGATTACGTCGTTGTCTGGACGTGTTGCTGCTGCTCCTGTAGAATAAATGCTCCTGCAAGCTAAGCTTGAGAAAAGACGTTAGTGTATACCTGTTTAAACAAAATGATAAGCATATAGGATAGGTGCACTTTTATGGGTGGAGATGTCGTCCCTGATATGCCGGATGAATACTGAGATGTTGTCCTTGCACGGACTGACGAATTGCCATAGTGTCCTTGTTGTGTGCGTGGGTTGCAACTTTGACTTTATGTCCGAGCTGATGCGCTAGGTTTTGTTGCGGAACTCTGAACTTTGACTGTTGATTGTTGATGCCCCTTTCTGCTGCTGCTGCTTTTGCTGCGGACTTTGGATTGTTGTCATCCTCTGCTTTTCTTTGCTTTCTTTATACGCTATCTGAAGAAACCTTTTCGTATTTTACGCTTGATTGTTGCACTTTCTCGTACATTAATATTAAAAGACCTGCGCTCAAAGAAAAATTTGTGAGTTTTGGGGAGGGGTCGATTCATATTTGACTTTGCTGCCTTGTTCCTTGATATCTGCGTGCCTGGCTTGTTTGGACTTACTGACCCGCATGCAGTTTCCTACATGTCCGATTTGAAAAGTGTCCGCCTAAAATGGGTCTCAATGTAGTTCTTGTAGGCTATGTGTATTCGTTGTTTTCAAAACAAAGGAAGGTTTCCTAATGGTGTGGCCGAAGCCGATTTAGGCGCCACGTATCCCCACGAGGAATCGGTCGAGCGTAGTTCATTACAAGCAAACGAAGAAAACATTATTAAAGCTTAAAAATGAGTTTATAAATTATTACGCTATAATAAATCGTTTTCCTATCCGTGCTCTGGCGGACCAAGCGAGTGCAAATCCAATCAATACGCGCCCGTCTTTGTGTTGTTAGGTCGTCCTCCCTAACGAGTTATGTTGATTGCGAGCCGAGAAAGCGATGACCGGGAATGACTATGTGGATTGCGTATCCAGGTTGGTAATGATTATAGTATAGTTGGTATTGTGACATACATCTATACGGAGTTATGTATGAAGTCGAGCAGCGTGTTGCCTAGAATGATTTTAGATTACCAGGAATCGGTAAAGACTAACTAGATACCGGGAAGGTATGGAATAGTTAATGAATTTTCGCCAAGGTTTTGTGTTTTATTTTGAGATAATTGGGAAAGGATGAGCTGGCTGGTAGGGTAGTAAACCCTTAAGAAGCCATGTTAAGGAACCTAACGGGATGTCATGTTAATAGATTAAGCTGTGTAGTAAGCTTATGAGAATTATACGGATAAGGCCTGTACAGAGTAAGTAATGGTTGTGGTGATCGAGACAACATGGTTATGGTTTTATGAGAAGTTTTTATACCCGTTATTGGGGGGGATTGGTAAGGTAGGCTTGGAGCATGGAAATTGCGAGCCTAAGAATATTGATAGCTGAGACCTTAGATGTATAAGGCTTTCTCTGTGATAAGATTTTAAGTCGGACGAGGATAAGAGTTAAGTGCGGCGAGTAGGGTCGAGGATGCATTCTGGTCTCTCATGGCCTGGAATGGAGTGGGATCAGTTGGTAGTAGTTCCGCTACGTGACAGGGTCACGAGGGTGCAAGGCCCAAATCTAGTTAATTGTTTTATGGGTTCGTGGACACGTTCCACCGGAACCAGGTCGTGAAAGCCGGAAATGGCCTTATATTGTTTTAAAGAGTTACTCCAAAGATTTGAGGCCAGAATCGGTATGGAAGTTATGTATGTATGCTAGTATGAGTTGGAAGTACGAAAAGATAATCTCTTTTGGGCTTAAGATGAAGCAGTATGCGTGTGCGAGGTATTAGGGCCATGTGTGGCATTATCGGTATGTCGGGGTTGTGAAAGGAAACTATGTCGCAAATTATAAAGATTGACTCCGAAAGAACATTCGGGGACGAATGTTTCTAAGGGGGGAAGAATGTTACACCCCGTATTTACAGGACATGTTTTAAGAACGTACGTAAGAACTCTAAAGTGTTAAGAATTGAGACTTGCAAATTTTTTATCGGAATTATGAAATTGTCGAAAACGTACTATTGTGACGAATGGGAGGGCGACACGTGTCACCCCCCCCTAGTAATGCCTTGGTCGAATTTAGACATGTCCATAATGGTCATTTACCATAAGTCTTGGATGAACAAGTCTTGCAAGTGTAGCTTGACAATGTTGACTAAGTCAAAGGAGACAACTAGTCTTGATATTATGAAGACCTTATCCTAGCCACCCAAATGTTTGTATCACGACCCTCCAACGTGCTTTATAATACTACTAGTAGTGATACATAGTCCAACACTTAGAGAAATTGAAGAAAATTTGGATGAGCAACTATGAAGCTCTAGGCCGTGTCCCATGAAAAGAAAAAAATTGTGTTTCTTGTCGATAAACCCCACACTTTAAACCAAGGTTCATGAGTGTTATGTAAGTATATCTCAATAGAAAAATCCGGAAAAAGAGAGTTTTCGTATTAGTCGCAAAGTGAAAACCTAGTGGCTTTCTAGGTTTTGGATTGGAAGATTGAAGGAAAGTTGTTGGTATGGTTCTAAGGGTCTCAACAAAGCGGTTTGAAGTGTCTTGGAGAGGTTCTAAACTACTAAGGAGCGACTTGGTTGAAATTGGATTAAGATTCGTTGAGGTATAATCTTGTTCTTTGAAGTGTTACAAGATTATTTATTATGTTGTTAGCTTTACATGTTGCTAGTATGTAGTATATGTGTAGAAGTTTATAATGATTATGGATCGATTTTAGCCTTGGAAATTCGAAATGAAATGTAGGCCATGTTAAGTTGGATTACAATTTGATCGTTGTTAGAATCGCCGCATGTTATTGACTTGAAGCTTATGGTAGTAATAACCAAATGCGACTTGATATCTTATTATGCTACCAATTTGGATTGAAATGGAAATTGGATAAGAATTAGTTTGGTTGAACTCAAGGTGGCGATTTTGGACTTGTAGTTTGTAGTAGTTGGTTAGTCATTTGTATTGGACTATCTTCTATTTAATTGTGAGCCAATTGGGGCATTTAGTTAGCCATTTGTATTGGACTATCTTCATTTAATTGTGAGCCAATTGGGGCATTTAGTTAGCCATTTGTATTGGACTATCTTCTATTTAATTGTGAGTCAATTGGGAACATTTAGTTAGCCATTTGTATTGGACTATCTTCTATTTAATTGTGAGCCAATTGGGGCTGTTTGGTTATTGTAATCGACCTTGAAAAGGTGGCAAAGTGAGTAGAAACAAAGGAGGTCTTTGTCAGATTTTCCGTAGAATTTAGTGACTTGGCACTTAGGATATTCTACGTTTAAAGTAAGAGGTTAATGGACGATTGTGACCATTATAGGTTGAAGTACTAAGTATAGCGTATCCTACTTGGAGAGTGGAATAGCTATCAAGGTTGAAGTACTTTGGAGCATTTTGCTACTTGTCGACAATCGTCGCGAGGTATGTGAACCTCTTCCTTCCTTTGGCATGATCCTATGTATGGAATATACTTGTGGTATCATTTCATGTTTCCTTCTACTCTTAGAAGTTAAGAGGTAGTTATGTGATTTACTCTATGTAGAACTTTCCTATCTTTTGAGCATGACTAGTTGCACGTATGTAGTACGGTGAGCGTCTGAACTATGATATTTTTACTTGTTTTATGTAATGCCAAGTCGGGTGGGTTAGGAGATTAACTCACTTCTTTGAAAATAGTAAGGATGTCTTAAGTTGATTTTAAAGTTAAGAGACTTGAAGAGTTTTAAAGTATGTGATACTTGTTCCGTTTTAAATGTATAAGTCCCTTGGATAGGAAATTGTTTATGGCTAAGGCATAAAGTGAATATAACGGCTTTATGGGAAGTTAGTTATATTTGCCTTATGGAAAGATAAATGACTTGACTATGTAAAAAGGCAACTTGATTTTACGGCATCAATTGCCTAGGGTTTTATAATAAAAAGGAGTCGAGTTGATTTGGCTAATTTACGGCACAAATGAGAATAAGTATCGAACAAGCCATGCGGCGTTAATAAAGGAAAATGTAATGACAATCCATTATGTTAAAACAAGTAGAAATCCTCCATCCGCATAGAAGCTAAGATAAGACAAAATTGTATTACATTTTCTAGATCATGGCTACTTGAATAAGATCGTTATAAATAAGTATAACTTATTCACGACGCACCAAAGATTTGTTACAAATTTTAAAAGAGTTTACGTATGAAGCTTTTAAGACTTTGAAACTTGTTTTCTTAAAAGTTAAGAGACTTGAAGTATTTTTGAAAGTTAAGAGATTTGATTTGAAAGTATAAATCTCTTAGTTATAAAAGGAATGAGTTTGTCTAAAACCATAAAGGATTATAACGGCTTTATGGGAAGTTGGTTATAACGCTTTATGGAAGATTAAGAGAATGGTTTTCTAGTAAAGTAATCAAAGGAATAACTTGTATTAGGTAAGGGCAAATTGGTTTAAAGGTACCAATTGCTTAAGGTTTTAATAAAGAAGTCACTTGATTTAGAAAGGTAATTGTATTTCTAAAAGGTATTGTGACTTGTCTTGAAAAGTGGATAGGACTTGATACTACGGTGGTTAGTATCGGAAGTTTTATTTGGAAAGAGTCTTTTGAAAGAATGTCGTCGTAGTACTTTGGCTTAGTTAATTTAGATTTAGCCTATAGGTCTTTGGTGATAGCCTTTGAGTGCGATATTATGTTTTATTACGTTCTTGCGACTCTCGGTTGGAGGCATTGTATTGTTATAAGTTACTTGGACGTCACAAGCGGTGATGTGGGATTCCACGGGTATGCTTCCGCTATTTGTAGCACTGGGTTAAATTCCGGATTTTATAAAAGACATGGTAGTGCTTATGTCTTGTTTGATGGTCGGTCGAGATATGGTAAGAGTATAAATGAGGCAAGCCCAGACGTTATACCACCTTCTCCGAGTAAGAGTATAAGTGAGGTAAACCCCAAGGCATTTACCACCGCTTTATGTGTTGTTTGGCCCGGTCGAGATAGGGTAAGAGTATAAATGAGGCAAGCCCAGACGTTATACCACCTTCTCGGGGTAAGAGTATAAATGAGGGCAAGCCCCAAGACGTTATACCCGCTTTACCACCTTCTCCGGTAAGAGTATAAATGAGGCAAGCCCAAGACGTTATACCACCTGTTTTGATTGATATTATGGCGTGAGACCCATGGTTATATTTTACACTTTTAGTATCGACGGTGATGGGGATTCCACGCATGCTTTGATATTGGTGTGACTTGATCGCGTCGGTTTGGTAGGGTAGTATATGTGTCCCTCGTAGTGGGCGGACTATGTTATGAAAGATAAGTAAGTTAGATAGAAATGAACTTAATGACTTCTCCTAAGTAAGTACGTAAGATATGGCTATAACTCTTAATGGGATGGAAAAGATATTGATGTGAAATTAAGTTCATAAGTGGTAATGACACCGGGATCCGTATGTATTTTATACTTGTCCTTGTCATTCTTTATGCAGATTATGATCCATTTCTTTGACGTTATTTCATTCCATATTAAATTTTTGTTATCGACTTCTCGCTGCGTTAAATGCCGCAGTTTTAGGTACTGTGTTGGTGATCCTTGCTCTTAGGATCTCGGTTGATTTTGAGAGAAAGCTCCATCCGCTCGAGGCTTAGCTCTTGTGCGGTTTTCCACGAGGTAGTAGATTCATGTATATTCGTGGTATGGCGGGGCCTGTCCACGATGGTTATGTTAAAACTCTTAGAGTGCAGAGTCACATGTGTGGGTCGCTTTGTAAAAGAAATGAAGGCTGCTTGGTTGTATTTATATATGTTGGAAGGTAGCACATCGGCTAACCTGTTGTTTTACTTCCGATGTTTTATTTATAAGTTTCATGTATGTTCGCTGATTTTCTCGATGTTTACTGTAAGGGTGCCGGGTAGGGCACGATCGCGATCGAGGTCGGGTCGTGACAAAAGTGGTATCGAGCGATTAGTCTTGGAAAGTGTCTCTGAGCCGTGTCTAGTAAGTCTTGATTATCGGTGTGTTGTGCACCACATCTATAATCGGAGGCTGCGGGACATTTAGGATTAGTTTCCATTCTTCTCACTCCGAGATCGTGCGATAGAGGCGTGTTGTTAGGTCGTCCTCTAACGAGTTATGTTGAATGCAGCCGAGAAAGCGTGATGACCAGGAATGACTATGTGGATTGCGTATCGAGTTGGTAATGATTATAGTATAGTTGGTATTGTGACATACATCTATACGGAGTTATGTATGAAAGTCGACGCGTGTTGCCTAGAATGATTTTAGATTACCAGAATCGGTAAAGACTAACTAGATCACAGGGAAGGTATGGAATAGTTAATGAATTTTCGCAAGGTTTTGTGTTTTATTTTGAGATAATTGGGAAAGGATGAAATTTGGTAGGGTAGTAAACCAAGAAGCCATGTTAAGGAACCTAACGGGATGTCGTGTTAATAGATTAAGGTGTGTGTAGTAACATGAGAATTATACGGATAAGGCACATGAGTAAGTAATGGTTGTGGTGATCGAGACAACATGGTTATGGTTTTATGAGAAGTTTTATACCCGTTATTGGGGATTGGTAAGGTAGGCTTGGAGCATGGAAATTGCGAGCCTAAGAATATTGATAACCGAGACCTTAGATGTATAAGGCTTTCTCTGTGATAAGATTTTAAGTCGGACGAGGATAAGAGTTAAGTGCGGCTGAGTAGGGTCGAGGATGCATTCTGGGTCTCATGGCCTGGAATGGAGTGGGATCGGTTGGTAGTAGTTAAAGCTACGTGACAGTCACGCAGTGCAAGGCCCAAATCTAGTTAATTGTTTTATGGGTTCGTGGACACGTTCCACCGTTTCAGTCGTGAAAGCCGGAAATGGCCTTATATTGTTTTAAAGAGTTACTCCAAAGATTTGAGGCCATAATCGGTATGGAAGTTATGTATGTATGATAGTATGAGTTGGAAGTACGAAAAGATAATCTCTTTTGGGCTTAAGATAGACGAGTATGCGTGTGCGAGGTATTAGGGCCATGTGTGGCATTATCGGTATGTCGGGGTTGTGAAAGGAAACTATGTCGCAAATTATAAAGATTGACTCCGAAAGAACATTCGGGGACGAATGTTTCTAAGGGGGGAAGAATGTTACACCCCGTATTTACAGAACATGTTTTAAGAACGTACGTAAGAACTCTAAAGTGTTAAGAATTGAGACTTGCAAAATTTTTTATCGGAATTATGAAATTGTCGAGAAAACGTACTATTGTGACGAATGGGAGGGCGACACGTGTCACCCCCCCTTAGTAATGCCTTGGTCGAATTTAGACATGTCCATAATGGTCATTTACCATAAGTCTTGGATGAACAAGTCTTGCAAGTGTAGCTTGACAATGTTGACTAAGTCAAAGGAGACAACTAGTCTTGATATTATGAAGACCTTATCCTAGCCACCCAAATGTTTGTATCATGACCCTCCAATGTGCTTTATAATACTACTAGTAGTGATACATAGTCCAACACTTAGAGAAATTGAAGAAAATTTGGATGAGCAACTATGAAGCTCTCGGCTTCATGTCCCATGAAAAGAAAAAAAATTGTGTTTCTTGTCCAATAAACCCCACACTTTAAACCAAGGTTCATGAGTGTTATGTAAGTATATCTCAATAGAAAAATCCCGGAAAAAGAGAGTTTTCGTATTAGTCGCAAAGTGAAAACCTAGTGGCTTTCTAGGTTTTGGATTGGAAGATTGAAGGAAAGTTGTTGGTATGGTTCTAAGGGTCTCAACAAACGGTTTGAAGTGTCTTGGAGAGGTTCTAAACTACTAAGGAGCGACTTCGGATTGAAATTGGATTAAGATTCGTTGAGGTATAATCTTGTTCTTTGAAGTGTTACAAGATTATTTATTATGTTGTTAGCTTTACATGTTGCTAGTATGTAGTATATGTGTAGAAGTTTATAATGATTATGGATCGATTTTAGCCTTGGAAATTCGAAATGAAATGTAGGCCATGTTAAGTTGGATTACAATTTGATCGTTGTTAGAATCGTCGCATGTTATTGACTTGAAGCTTATGGTAGTAATAACCAAATGCGACTTGATATCTTATTATGCTACCAATTTGGATTGAAATGGAAATTGGATAAGAATTAGTTTGGTTGAACTCAGGTGGCGATTTTGGACTTGTAGTTTGTAGTAGTTGGTTAGTCATTTGTATTGGACTATCTTACATTTAATTGTGAGCCAATTGGGGCTGTTTAGTTAGCCATTTGTATTGGACTATCTTCATTTAATTGTGAGCCAATTGGGGTCATTTAGTTAGCCATTTGTATTGGACTATCTTCTATTTAATTGTGAGTCAATTGGGGTCATTTAGTTAGCCATTTGTATTGGACTATCTTCTATTTAATTGTGAGCCAATTGGGGCTGTTTGGTTATTGTAATCGACCTTGAAAAAGGTGGCAAAGTGAGTAGAAACAAAGGAGGTCTTTGTCAGATTTTCCGTAGAATTTAGTGACTTGGCACTTAGGATATTCTACGTTTAAAGTAAGAGGTTAATGGGACGATTGTGACCATTATAGGTTGAAGTACTAAGTATAGCGTATCCTACTTGGAGAGTGGAATAGCTATCAAGGTTGAAATCTTTGGAGCATTTTGCTACTTGTCGACAATCGTCGCGAGGTATGTGAACCTCTTCCTTCCTTTGGCATGATCCTATGTATGGAATATACTTGTGGTATCATTTCATGTTTCCTTCTACTCTTAGAAGTTAAGAGGTAGTTATGTGATTTACTCTATGTAGAACTTTCCTATCTTTTGAGCATGACTAGTTGCACGTATGTAGTACGGTGACGTCTGAGACTATGATATTTTTACTTGTTTTATGTAATGCCAAGTCGGGTGGGTTAGGAGATTAACTCACTTTGAAAATAGTAAGGATGTCTTAAGTTGATTTTAAAGTTAAGAGACTTGAAGAGTTTTAAAGTATGTGATACTTGTTAGCTTTAAATGTATAAGTCCCTTGGATATGAAATTGTTTATGGCTAAGGCATAAAGTGAATATAACGGCTTTATGGGAAGTTAGTTATATTTGCCTTATGGAAAGATAAATGACTTGACTATGTAAAAAGGCAACTTGATTTTACGGCATCAATTGCCTGGGTTTTATAATAAAAAAGTCGAGTTGATTTGGCTAATTTACGGCACAAATGAGAATAAGTATCGAACAAGCCATGCGGCGTTAATAAAGGAAAATGTAATGACAATCCATTATGTTAAAACAAGTAGAAATCCTCCATCTGCATAGAAGTTAAGATAAGACAAAATTGTATTACATTTTCTAGATCATGGCTACTTGAATAAGATCGTTATAAATAAGTATAACTTATTCACGGCCTTTCAAAGATTTGTTACAAATTTAAAAGAGTTTACGTATGAAGCTTTTAAGACTTTGAAACTTGTTTTCTTAAAAGTTAAGAGACTTGAAGTATTTTTGAAAGTTAAGAGATTTGATTTGAAAGTATAAATCTCTTAGTTATAAAAGGAATGAGTTTGTCTAAAACCATAAAGGATTATAACGGCTTTATGGGAAGTTGGTTATAACGGCTTTATGGAATATTAAGTGAATGGTTTTCTAGTAAAGTAATCAAAGGAATAACTTGTATTAGGTAAGGGCAAATTGGTTTAAAGGTACCAATTGCTTAAGGTTTTAATAAAGAAGTCACTTGATTTAGAAACCTGTAATTGTATTTCTAAAAAGGTATTGTGACTTGTCTTGAAAAGTGGATAGGACTTGATACTACGGTGGTTAGTATCGGGGAAGTTTTATTTGGAAAGGAGTCTTTTGAAAAGAATGTACGTACGTAGTACTTTGGCTTGGTTAATTTAGATTTAGCCTATAGGTGCTGGTGATAGCCTTTGAGTGCAGTATTATGTTTTATTACGTTGCCGCGACTCTCGGTTGGAGAGGGCTGTGTATTATAAGTTACTTGGGCGTCTAAGCGGTGATGTGGGATTCCACGGGTATGCTTCCGTTATTTGTAGCACTTGGGTTAAATTCCCGGATTTTATAAAAGACATGGTAGTGCTTATGTCTTGTTTGATGGTCGGTCGAGATATGGTATGTCGCGCCCTTTTTCGGCCGCGGCATTTTTAAATAAATAGCGAGCCCTGCTAAAAACTGCAAATGTTAGAAAATAAATAATAAAATGCTAAATATTTTAAGAGAATGCTGAAATATAAAAGGGGCTTTTAAAATGCTAAAAGGATGCTAAAATTGCCAAAGAGATGCTAAAGTTTAAAAGGATGCTAAAATGCTAAAGGGTTGCTAGGATGCTAAGGGTTCGCGGAGTCGCCACCTAATTAATTTGGGTGAATTAGGACACCTAAATGTTTAACTAGTTTAAAGTAAAACATTAACTCCATTTTAATGGTCTGCTAAACTTAATGAGATTCTGGGTAAGGGTTCTTTATTAATCTAGAGGGAAGGGGTTAGGCACCCTCTAAGATCCGCTAACTTGCGGTTGTCCTGCCAAACCTAGGGTAATTATTATGTTTAAAAATGCTTGTTTTAGGAAAATATAAAGGATGCTTTGAAATATTTTGTAGAAGGAAGCATGCTGTAAATAAATTTTGTAAGATTAATGCTATAAATATATATTAAAAAATATAAAGTGTGCGTTTGCGAAGTCGGTTTATGGGCTATAGATATGCATTTATCTGCGAAATCAAAGAAGTGATGCATTAGTTTTAGCTGTGCAATTTAATGACTAGGCAAAGATTAGATATAAATGACAAGCCTAAGATAAATAATTAAAAGTGCATTTCCAATTTTAAAACTACCCACCCTGATTCATGTATTCAAGGATTAATTGTTAAACTGACTATTAATTACAAATTAAATAATTAGGCAACAATTTAAACAAATAAGATAAAGGTGGATATGATCGCGGCTTTCAAGATGTGTGGCGACAGCATCTTATCCTATTTTTGTCTTAGGAATTTCTGAAGCGGGGATGCGAATGCGGATGTACATAGACGCGGGTTGCCATTTGAAGTAGCTCGTGATGAGTCTCGCCATGAGACTCTTCATTTTTGCTCCAATGCATTTCATGTAAAAGAAGAAAAGAAAAAGATTAGTATGTATCCCAAGCTTATCAATAATGCAAGTAAAAACGTATGTGAGTTTAAACACATGTGTGATCCAGTTATTATTCAATCGTAGCAGTCAAGAATCCATCTGAGAAAGATGCAAGCCCAGCCAATGGCTTTCAAATTTTAAAGAGAAGATGGTAAGCCCATATATTCAACAACCCAAGAAACAAATCAGAAAAGTGGTGGCCCAGTACAGAACAACCCACTGAAGATGGATTTTAAACATACCCACTGGCCAGTCGAGTAAGAGGCAAAGCCTGACGTCCCTACATGTATGTCTAAACTTATCCATGCACTTAGAATCCTCAAAAACCCATCTGATGGACACTTATACATTGCAAAAAGTACACACAGGATGTATACATGGAGGTTCAGTATAGCAAAGAATGGGATCATTTCCGAAGTTCTATAGGCTTAACTATTTACAAAGAGCATACGTGGTGACATCTTAGGAGTTCAAAAGTTCATCATGAAGTTTTAACTAGCTGTTTAACTATCTAGCATTTAATTATTACTCTTAGAATCAATTCGACACAAATTTATAATCCTGTCAAATATGTCAGATCTAGATTTGTCTTAAACTAAACACAAAAGTAGGTGCAAAATATGGATTTCCATTTAACAACCACTCATACATGTATCATAAATGAAAACACCTCTTCTCCACCTATCTTTGAACATGATTAAATGCACATTATATTTTTACAGATCACCAAACATGGTTTATGATTCAATTTTGCTAAAGCATGAGACAAAAGCAGGATGGGACAACAAACAAAGGGCCAGATCTAAGCCAAGCAATTGAGGGAAACCTGGGACATATTAGGTGCATAAGAATGATAATCAGCCAAGGTGATCAAATTCAGTCCAGGACAATATTTTAAGAGCGTAATGGAGGCATTTGGACTTAAATCTGCCCCCTAAGATACTATTCATGCTGCTGCTGGCTCAAATATCAACAGAAAATACCAACATTTTTACTAGGGTGAACCAATTTAAGAATGGTAACAGAATAAGACATGATTCCGTATTAGCTGACTCTAACATAATCGGCAAGTATCCAAAATCTCATTTAGTTAAGACTAGCGTTAGACAATGTGTCGACCTAATACACCACCGGTCATACTACTTGAATCTAAGCTATACACTCAATCACAATCACACATTAACACCTCAGTTGAAAATGTCAATAACAGTTAGCTTTAACTAAGCAAGTTCAGTGATTCGCAAAGCATAAGCAATTATAAATATTGATTTGACACATACTCAAATAATCGCACAGAGAGACATATTTCACATACGGATATTGAACAACGTTAAGATGAAAGGGTAATGATTTTACCTTCTCCGGACAGCGACCCGGAGCAGCGTATCAAGTCGTCGGTCCGCTCGGAGGTTTTGTGCTATGCGATGCAAAGGGCAGATCTTGTTGCAGATTTCTGGACTGATATTTAAGAAAGGGTTTCGAAATTTAGGTTCTCTTTCTTAGACTACCAATTCTCGGATCGTGACTGATGCCTACGCCTTCAGATTTTCACTGATGCTTCCCTTTTTATTGGGTTTTTACTGGTTTTCCCTGGACTGCTGATTTTCGAATTGCTGATTTCGGAATTCTTCAGTGATGCTAAGGATTCTTCCTAAGGTTCTTCGTCCTTTTAATTGCTAGAAAGCTTAAACCTTTTATAGTCCCAAAATTGGGTTCCATTTGGGGTAAGTTTTTTAAGACTGATTTTGGACAATATTCGGTACTGATTTGCGGATGATTTCCAGGGGATTTTGTGCGATTTGTTGCTAATTTTGAAGTTCTTGTTATGGTAAGTTATCGATTTGATTTTGGTGGTAGTTTATGGTAAGCGGATGACACAAGAAAGGGAAGTGGGGGTGGCGAGGTGCAATATTTTCGGCGAGAATCGCGGGGCTGGGGGCGTGGGTGCTGGCGGCGGTTGCTAGGTATTAGGTTTTTCTTCTCTTTTCTTTAGGTTGAAGGAAGGGAGAGAGATAGGCGCAGAGGGAGTGAGGGGAAGGAAATAGGGCCTGGGTGAGTGGGCTAATGCCTATTTGGGTCGCGGGTTTGTTGAAGCGATGAAATTTGGGCGAAAATGGTTTGGGTAGTGTTATAATTATTAGTTTTAGGCTAGTTTTTTTTAATTAGTTAATTAATTCTAGGCAAGTGTATTAATAATTAATTAACAAATGTGATTAAATTAATTAGGTGCTTTATTATAATTATCTAGGTGCTACATTAGTCTAATTATTTAGGTGCTAAATGCGGGCGCGTTATTTAATTAATGCTTAATACTTTAGAATGCGACGCTACTATTTAAAATCTTATTGTTATGCATTATTGCGAAGTTAAATTAAAATTGCATTGAGTTTATATTAAATTACTTAAATGCTGAATGCAAGTACGATATTTAAGAATCGTTTAAAGCTTTATAACGCGGTGCTATTAAATGCATATATCGATTAAAATTGATTTTAAATTACAAATGATTACTAATAAATGCGCTTATGCTACGACACGACGTTATCGCTAAATTATTTATTTTATGCATTTATTAATTATTTAAGAATTACGACAAAGCTTAAAGTTAATTAATGCGGGCGCGAGACTCTAATTGCTTAAAACTCTACGTAAGACGCGATGCCATTATTAAATTATTTATTTATGCATGTATTTATGTTTTATTCACGATTTTATTATAAAAATCATAAAAATTATTTTACAAAATTAGTGTAATTTTATAGTTAATGGTGGACGGGAGGGTCAAAATCAGTGTCAACACGGTAAGAGTATAAACGGCGGCAAGCCCCAAGACGTTATACCACCTTCTCCAGTAAGAGTATAAGTGAGGTAAACCCCAAGACGTTGTACCACCCGCTTTATGTGTTGTTGACGACCGCCGAGATAGGTAAGAGATAAATGGCGGCAAGCCCCAAGACGTTATACCACCTTCTCCAGGTAAGAGTATAAACGGCGGGCAAGCCCCAAGACGTTATACCCCGCTTACCACCTTCTCCGTAAGAGTATAAATGAGCAAGCCCCAAGACGTTATACCACCGTTTTGATTGATATTATGGGCGTGAGACCCATGGTTATGTTTTTACACTTTTAGCCGCCGACGGTGATGGGGATTCCACGGGCATGCTTTGATATTGGTGTGACTTGATCGCGTCCATTGGCGGGTAGTATATGTGTCCTCCGTGGGCCTGACTATGTTATGAAAGATAAGTAAGTTAGATAGAAATGAACTTAATGACTTCTCCTAAGTAAGTACGTAAGATATGGCTATAACTCTTAATGGAATGGAAAAAGATATTGATGTGAAATTAAGTTCATAAGTGGTAATGACACGGCAGGATCGGGTATGTATGTTTATACTTGTCCTTGTCATTCTTTTGTACGATTATGATCCGCATCAGACGTTATTTCGCTCCATATTCGCACTGTTAGATCGACTTCTTCGGGCCGCGTTCACGCCCGCAGTTTTAGGTACTGTTGGTGATCCTTGCTCTTAGGATCTCGTTCGATTTTGAGAAAGCTCCATCCGCTCCGAGGCTTAGCTCTTGTACGGTTTTCCTAAGGTAGTAGATTCATGTATATTCGTGGTATGGCGGGCCCTGTCCCGCCACAAATGGTTATGTTAAAACTCTTAGGTGCAGTAGTCACATATTGTGGGTCAGTTTGTAAAAGAAATGAGGCAACTGCTTCGGTTGTATTTATATATGTTCGGGAAGGTAGCCCTATCGGCTAACCTGTTGTTTTACTTCCGATGTTTTATTTATAAGTTTCATGTATGTTCCGCTGATTTTCTCTGATGTTTACCTGTAAGGGTGCCAGTAGTGGCACCGCCGCGATCCGGTCGTCGCGTGTTGTCGCCCAATTTTCCGTAGAATTATTCTACAGTATAGTCTAGACATTGATAGACTTGTATGACCATTATAGGTTGAAGTACTGCGAGTAGCGTATTCTACTCGAAGGGTGGAAAAGGCTAGCATGATTACAGTACTTTGGAGCTATTTGCTAATAGTCGAAAATCGTCGCGATGTATGTGATTCTTCCTATCCTCTTGAGCATGATATTTTAAAGGAATATATATATAGTACGGTAGACGTACGTGTGTTAACCGAACGTAGTTTTACGGCAATGTCTTTTGACTTAAGCCTGAATAATAAGAATCTTGAAGTATTTCAAAAGAGTTAAGAAACCTTTTTGAAAGAAGAGTAACACTTGGTTTTAAAAGTTTTAAAAGCTTAAGAGTTATACTAGCTTTATGGGAAGTTAGGTATAACGACTTAAGAGAGATAAAAGAAATGGTTTATTGATTTTAGAAGTTAAGAGACTTAATCTTAAAAGATAAGAGACTTGACTTATTTTGAATTAACATGAATTTTGTTAAAAAGGGTGAAACCTCATTCGTGAGTAATGAGTACTTGATTTTTAAAAGGAATCATGTTTTACTGATTTCGGAAATCAGAATAAGTATCGAACGAACCACTGCAGCGTTAATAAAGGGAAATGTATTGATTAATTAAGTATTATTAAAACCAGTAGAAACCTCCATCTGCATAGAAGTTAAGATGAGACAAAATGATATTACATTTCCTAGATCATGACTGCTTTAATAAGATTGATTATGAACAAGAATAACCTACTCACATATAAGGCATATGTTTTCTCAAATTGTTTAAAAGAGAATTATATTCTTAAGTGATTAAGACTATGAACTACGAAACCTTTCTAAAATAAGAGACTTAAGTACTTGAAATTAGGCAACTTGAACTTACGGAAAGAATGTTACTTGATGTTGAAAAGGAAAGTGTTTTGGTTTACCTAAAAATGTGAGTCACTCTATTTTAATACTACGTATCGGGTGACCTTTATAAAAGAAATGAATCTTTTAAAAGAATTTAACGACGTAATACTGGGGTCGAACTTGGACCTTCGCATAAAATAACCTCGAGTTGTATGTAACTTGCCTATGTTTGCGTTTGATAGCCTTTGTGCAAGTATCGCATTTCTATACCACCGCGGTTCTCGGCCGAGGGCTGATTTGTTATGAACGATTCTTCACCGAGTCCCACGACGGGCCGACACGATTTCATCCGATTCTTCACCGCCCCATGAGATGGTCCGACACGATTTCATCCGATTCTTCACCGAGTCCCACGAGACGGGCCGACACGATTTCATCCGATTCTTCACCGAGTCCCATGAGACGGGTCGACACGATTTCATCCGATTCTTTACCGAGTCCCATGAGATGGGTCGACACGATTTCATCCGATTCTTTACCGAGTCCCGAGACGGGCCGACACGATTTCATCCGATTCTTTACCGAGTCCCACGGATGGGCCGACACGACACCACACGATTCCACCTCTATCCCCACGGATGGCCGAGACATGTTATACGTATAATACGGTTTATATCCAGATCGCCGCTGGCGGAAGGAGTTCCACGCACGGCGATGACTTGAGGCGAGTCTCGACTGACGTGGATCGCTTATGTTATGAATCAGAGTTTTGTTATCATACATGTCTCTGCTTTACATAGACTATCATGATTTCATTTACTGATTTTTCGCCACATACCGTACTCTTGCCAGATCGACTCCTTCGGGGCCGCTCACGCCGCAGTGCAGGTACATCGGTTGTGGATCCTCGCTCCTAGGATCACAGTTCAGCGTGTTGGGAAGCCCCGTTTCTCCGGAGTCTTATCTTTTGGTATGTTACCCTGAGTCTGTAGGTTCTTATGCATTCAGGGGTATGGCGGGGCCCTGTCCCGTCATAGTTGTTGTTGTAAAACTGTTAGAGGTCTGTAGTAATCACATGGCGAGTTGTAAAAAGGATAATTGTTCGGGTTTTTATGTATATATACGTATGCAACTGCTTTGCTGGCCTGCTTATTTATCATATCTCTTGTTTCATGTTTATGTTTTATTTCCACGATTTTCTCTCGATGTTGTATCACTAGGTGCCCGGTAGCACCATCCACGCCCGGTTTGGGTCGTGACAAAAGTGGTATCGAGAGCGCTTAATCCTCGGAAAGTGTCTACAGATCAGATCTAGTAGAGTCTTGATTATCGGTGTGTCAGGCACCACACCAATAATCGTGAGGCTATAAGATATTTAGGATCGTTTCATTCTTCTCATTCCGAGATCGCGGCCTGTAGTCGCGTGATAAGTGGACCCTCCGACGTATTCCTTTCTTTACCGCTATGCCTCCGCAGAAGGCAACCCGACCTGAAGGGCAAGGCAGCCGAGAGCTGCGAGTAGAGCACGAGGTTACCAGGCAGAGGCCCAGCCGTTACTGAGATAGTGCTTCGACGGCGAAGTTTTGCGACGCCACAAAGACCAACGGAGTTTAGAACCGCAGCATGGCTGCGAGACTACAAGACTGAGCCTCCACCCCACACCGGAGCGAGATGACGGGCAAGGAGATGGCGATTCGCCATCGCCGTGGTCGTGGCCGATTTGAGGATAGGTCGGACGCAGCAGCCCAGCCCCAAGAGCACCCGTAGTTCATCCCCGAGCGCATTGAGACTACGACTTTCTCGAGTCAGAGCCCGCCGTTGTTCTATGGATCGAGCCGAGATGACCTCGGGAGTTTATCCGACCTACAATGATCACGAGAGTGATCGAGCCTCGCAGGTAGAGTCGGTGGTATTGGTTCGTGATCACCGCGTGATCTCGCAATGATCGGTTTGATTCGCGAGCTGTCCCGGGGAGCATGCACTTCCACCGTATGGGACGAGTTCTCGCGGCATTTCTTGCACATTTCTTGCCCCCACAGATGGCGAGGGCTCGGCCGGCAGATTTTTGACGCTGAGGCGGGACGGGCGGTTAGAGAGTACAATGTGGAGTTCGACTCATTAGCTCGGATGTCCCCTGTAGTAGCCGATATGGAGGATGAGTACACCGCTATGTCACCGGCTAGATGATTACTTGGCGAGGCTTGTTCGTGTAGCTCTTCACCGACACGGACATTGCCCGCACGCAGCTCACGACTAGGATGCGAGGCACGGAGAGGTCGACGGAATGACCGGATCACGGAAGAGGCCGCAACAGCAGGTCCTTTGGTAACTTTCGAGGCGGGCCGCCAAAGCAGACTAGTTATGTACCCACGCCAGCAGAGTGGTCCTCCGCGCCTTCGTGACGCTCGGTATTCGAGCCGGTCGTGCTCCAGGCTTCGTTCACTGCGGTATACACGGTTCTAGCCACCGATTCATGTTTCTCAACAGGCACGATGCGCGACGCCATCCCGGAATGTCGCTTTTTACTAGTGCTTGTTTTTCCCGCGCCGCCGTGGCCATGTGACGAAACCGCCCTAATAGGATGCAGCATAATGACTCACCACCACGTCGATGGCGTGTTCATCGCCTTCTATAGCTATGCCTGCAGGCGTGATTATGGTTAGAGCGACGGCGGAAAATGAAGCTGATACAGTATATTCTTACCCTCTGTAGACTAGTATGCGATGATATGATGATGTGCTAAGTATTATGTTCAGATAGCCTTATGTTAAATTGTGATTTAAAGGCCCGGTTAGTAAAGGGTAAAGTTGGGTACCTAGAAATTGTGGGCCTTAGAATATTATACGCGAGACCTTAGATGCAAGGCCGTCACGAGTAAAAGATTTTGTTTACAATTGACCTTTGTCGAGTGCATAGTATACGCGGGTATACTGTGTGATAAGTCCCGAGCGGTGTGAAATGAATGAGGTAGTTGAGCTAAGAATGACCACTAGGCTTTCATGACTTAAATAGGTAAGATTGTTCGGACGGAACAAGAGTTTGGCGCAAGCATGGGTCGTGAGGACCATTCGCGTCAACCCGTGAGCCCGAATCATGCGGGTCGGGCCGAGGTCCCGCCAGTGGTAGGATCACGAGGGTTTTAGGCCCAAATTGTGTTAACCATCGCACGAGTTCGTGGATGCATTCGACCAAGTGGCCGGTGTTTTGATTTCAACCGGTCGCTGGCGACTATTGCCTCGCTGGAGGAGTTTTACAAAAGCTACCATTTCAGTATTCAGATGTCGCCTTGTGAAGCCCTCTGTGGGCGGAAGTGTAGGTTGCCGGTCGATTGGTTCGATGTTGGCAAGGTCCAGATAGTTGATCCGTACTTGATCCAGCAGGATGTGGATATGTTCGGAAAAGTATCGGAGATCCATCCAGAGTATTCCCAGTAATGATAACCAAGTTGGGGATAGTAACCCAGATATCTTGGAAACTGAAGCAATAACAGAAATGTGGTAAGTTTTAGAAAGAGTTCGAGTGTACGAGGAGGGTACGACGAGTAAGGAAAGAAGCGAGCAGGTATTAAG
The DNA here is from genome assembly GCA_029844215.1 of Przewalskia tangutica. NCBI lineage: Eukaryota > Viridiplantae > Streptophyta > Magnoliopsida > Solanales > Solanaceae > Przewalskia > Przewalskia tangutica. The sequence continues at coordinate 12,215,280 of CM056734.1, forward strand.
AACATAGTTGTGATCATTTCTTTTGTAAAGTGAAGGTGCGAAGGGAGTATCTTTCTAACCTTGGGTGGAAGCTTTTGTGTTAATGGAGGTGATTCCTCGTGGACTTGGATTTAAGTATTTACGCGTGTGTTATTTTGTGGCCATGTGTGGCATTGACAACTTGTTTAAGTTAAGGAGAACCTTATCGTTATCTATCTGGTAGGAACATTCGGACGAATGTTTCAGCGAGGAATGTTATACCACGTATTTCCAGAGTATGTACGTGAGGACGTACGTACGAAAGTTTAAGCCTTAAGTTAGGCAAGGGTCGAAATTTGTGCACAACTAGCGAAAAGAATCGTTTTCCGACGAAACGTTTTCCAAAACTCATGGGCGGAAAATTACGCTATGTCATTTATAATTTTTGGATTTTTCCGAGAGATGAAATATTTTGGACCAACGAGGTGACACTTGTCCTCGTGGACGGTTTGGTTGAGCTTTGTGGCACGCTTTTGTGCCTTTTCCTCGTCAAGGATTAGGTAGGATATTTGTGTGGTAGATTGATAAGGTGGGACCCACAAACACTTGTCCAAATCTTGACCTCCACTTGCCCCCACTTGGCTTGATTCGACCATTGAGGGTCCTATAAATACCCCTAACTCAAGGTTTTTCTTCATCCACAAATCATTCTAAGTCTTGAAAATCCTCTCCTCCTCACAGTAGTGTTCTCGCCCAACACTTCCTCCCCTCGGTAAGGCCTCGCCGAAACACACCACCCTCCCCTTGAGAAGCCTAGCCGAGACACCCCCTCTCTTGAGAATTCTCGTAAAATACCCCCCCCCCCCTTGGTAGAGAAATACTTCTTCAAGTATTGTTGTTATGCCAAAATACTCTTGCCCAAAACCGTTGTAGTAGTTCCAAGTACCCTGTATACGAAAAGCCCGAAAAATACTAATATACTTTCCTTTAGTCACAAAACGAAACCCTATGGAAAAATCTTCATAAGAGGGTGAAGTATTAAGTAGAAGTTGTGTAGAACTTCTAAGGGTTTCTGAGCGAATGGAGCGTGCGGAATAGGAGCTAAAGCTTGCTCAGATCGACATTTAAACTTGGATAGTTTTGGGCTTATCGAGGTAAATACTGACCTTCTATCAGAATTGGAAATTACATACCGTAGTAGTATAGAAATGTATATAAGATACATAAGAGAATTGAACTGTAATAGAAGGATATTACGTAAGAAAATTGAACCGAATCACATCGTAAGAATATTAAAGAAGGCGTTGAATCAGATTTACATGTGATCGTATTTACAAGCAGTGTAGTTTGGAGGGTAGGAAAGTGCTGCCCAATTTTCCGTAGAATTATTCTACAGTATAGTCTAGACATTGATAGACTTGTATGACCATTATAGGTTGAAGTACTGCGAGTAGCGTATTCTACTCGAAGGGTGGAAAAGGCTAGCAGGATTACAGTACTTTGGAGCTATTTGCTAATAGTCGAAAATCGTCGCGAGGTATGTGATTCTTCCTATCCTCTTGAGCATGATATTTTAAAGGAATATATATATAGTACGGTAGACGTACGTGTGTTAACCGAACGTAGTTTTACGGCAATGTCTTTTGACTTAAGCCTGAATAATAAGAATCTTGAAGTATTTCAAAAGAGTTAAGAAACCTTTTTGAAAGAAGAGTAACACTTGGTTTTAAAAGTTTTAAAAGCTTAAGAGTTATACTAGCTTTATGGGAAGTTAGGTATAACGACTTAAGAGAGATAAAAGAAATGGTTTATTGATTTTAGAAGTTAAGAGACTTAATCTTAAAAGATAAGAGACTTGACTTATTTTGAATTAACATGAATTTTGTTAAAAAGGGTGAAACCTCATTCGTGAGTAATGAGTACTTGGTTTTTAAAAGGAATCATGTTTTACTGATTTCGGAAATCAGAATAAGTATCGAACGAACCACTGCAGCGTTAATAAAGGGAAATGTATTGACTAATTAAGTATTATTAAAACCAGTAGAAACCTCAATCTGCATAGAAGCTAAGATGAGACAAAATGATATTACATTTCCTAGATCATGGCTGCTTTAATAAGATTGATTATGAACAAGAATAACCTACTCACATATAAGGCATATGTTTTCTCAAATTGTTTAAAAGAGAATTATATTCTTAAGTGATTAAGACTATGAACTACGAAACCTTTCTAAAATAAGAGACTTAAGTACTTGAAATTAGGCAACTTGAACTTATGGGAAAGAATGTTGTTACTTGATGTTGAAAAGGAAAGTGTTTTGGTTTACCTAAAAATGTGAGTCACTCTATTTTAATACTACGGGTATCGGGTGACCTTTATAAAAGAAATGAATCTTTTAAAAAGAATTTAACGACGTAATACTTTAGTGGTCGTAACACGGACTCGCATAAAATAACCTTGAGTTGTGTGTAACTTGCCTATGTTTGCGTTTGATAGCCTTGTTGCGCAAGATCGACTTCTATACCACCGTGTCTCTCGATGGAGGCGGCTGATTTGTTATGAACGATTCTTCACCGAGTCTCACGACGGGCCGACACGATTTCATCCGATTCTTCACCGAGTCCCACGAGACGGGTCGACACGATTTCATCCGATTCTTCACCGAGTCCCACGAGACGGGCCGACACGATTTCATCCGATTCTTCACCGAGTCCCACGAGACGGGCCGACACGATTTCATCCGATTCTTCACCGAGTCCCATGAGACGGGCCGACACGATTTCATCCGATTCTTCACCGAGTCCTCGAGATAGCCGACACGTATTTCATCCGATTCTTCACCGAGTCCCATGACGGGCGGACACGATTTCATCCGATTCTTTACCGAAGTTCCGCGAGATGGGCCGACACGATTTCATCCGATTCTTTACCGAGTCCCACGGATGGGTCGACACGACACCACACGATTCCACCTCTATCCCTACAGGATGGCCGAGACATGTTATACGTATAATACGGTTTATATCCGCATCGCCAAGGTGGCGAAGGAGTTCCACGTACGGCGGATGACTTGAGGCGAGTCTCCGACTTGACGCGGATCGTTTTATGTTATGAATCGTAGTTTTGTTATCATACATGTCTCTGCTTTACATAGATTATCATGATTTCATTTACGATTTTTCGGGCCACATACTGGTACCGTCAGATCGACCTCCTTCAGGCCGCGTTACGCCGCAGTAGAGGTACACGGCCAGTGGATCCTCGCTCCTGAGATCACGATTCGGCAGGAAGCCCCGTTTCTCCGAGGCTTATCTTTTGGTATGTTACCCGAGTCCGCAGGTTCTTATGCATTCGTGGTATGGTGGGCCCTGTCCGTCATAGTTGTTGTTGTAAAACTCTTAGGTCAGAGTAATCTTTGTAGGCGAGTTATAAAAGGATAATTGTTCTGGTTTTTATGTATATATACGTATGCAACCGCTTTGGTTGGCTGCTTATTTATCATATATCTTGTTTCATGTTTATGTTTTATTTCCGATTTTCTGATGTTGTATCACCAGGTGCCCGGTAAGGCACGATCCACGCTCGAGTTTGGGTCGTGACAATTTATGGTAAAAATGTATTATATATATATATATATATATATATATATATATATATAAATAGACAAATTTCTTTCTTTACAGATTTACAAGATAAAACGAAAAGGATTTAAAAGTTGAAGTCGCAGATGACTTATGGCTGAAAAATCTAACTAAGTAGACATAAACAATTTCTCATACAAAACTAATCTAGAATCTAAACATCAATTGTAATGTTAGACAGAATGTTGTCAACACACTCAGACAACACTGGTGATCTTGATTTCTGAGATGAAATCCTGAGAGCTCTCTTGGTATTTTTACTTTTTAATTCTGAATATCGATTCCTTGCAGTAACCTCTCTATTTATAGTAGAAAGTCTTCCTTAAATTGCTCATCGATCGGTTGTGGAAGTTGAGGGAAAGGTGAACTGCTGATGTGATTGGTTGGAGAAGATCATGGAGTAATAATCTTAACAACTTTGGCTTGATCCCCACAACAACATCTTTTGACTTAATCCTCACTCGTTTTTTACCTGCTCCTTTTTACCTTACCAAGTCATTTTTACCTCGTAGTAATATTTACACAAATATTATTGCATCGCGTGAAATAAGGTAAAATATGTTCAAAAAATATTGGTTCGAATGTTGTGTAACATTTGTCCCAACATACTTACACATTCATATCAATACTTGAGGAGATATGTTGGTCAAATGTCACAACACCAAATCCAACATTAACATAAGACATTGAAAATATTTTCCAATTTTCTCATTTGATCAAAAATTTTGGAAAACATTTTCTTTTAGAAAACAAATTCCTTTAAAATGGTAAAAATAACTTACCTAATCAAGTAGTAAAAACAAGTCGATAAGTGACATTTCACCAACCGCCCTATCACCACCCACCCCACCCCCAGTATCAAAACTCAACCTTTCCACAACCCCACACACCCACCCGCCACCCCCCCTAATAGTTTTTCTACAGCACCCCATCCCCCACCCCAACCCATCCCCTCTATTTTTTTGTATAAAGAAATATTTCGAAAAGGATTTCTTTTTTTGTTTTATACGACACCGCACCCCCTAACACCCCACCCCTCCCCTCCAAAAAATTACAGTAATTTTTTTAATAAAAAAGTTAAAGTGTTTGAAGTTTTTTTTAAATTTTCTACAACACCAAGAACACGACTCCCCACCCCCAAACACCCCCACCCACCATACAATTATTTTTTAAAAGAAGCTTTTGAAAGTTTTCTTTTCTAATTTTCTACACACCCTCCCACCCCCTTCCCCACCTCGGTCACACCCTACCCCCTCCCAAATTTTATATTTCATATTTGGGGTAGGTAAGAAAAAACTTTTCATTTTTATAAAAGTAAATTAAAATATATGAAATAAAATATTTGGGATGGGGTGGTGGGAGGGGTTGGATGGAGCGTGGTATGGGATAAAGGTGGGTGAAGATGAAGTGCGTTCGAGGGTGGGAGGTATGATTTAGTTGGGGCGGGGTGGGTGTGTGGTAGGGACTTGAGTGAGTATTTTTCAAAAAATATTTTTTACCAACTAACTGAACCTGAGAAAATAAGTAAGAGATTCAACATGAGAAAATAAATAGAAATTTACTTATTTTTCGGGAAATATTTTCCACCAGCCCCCCCCTCCCCCCTAAAATCTGCATATATACTGAATCTCAAACACGTATTTTATTTTCTATTGGATAAATGAAAGACCTACTGCCAACAATACTTTTGGTGTATTCGACGATATTGATATCATTATCTACTTAATTTATTATCATATATCATTAAATAAAAAAAGTTAGCATACTATAATCGAATTATTATGTTCATCTTCTAAACATGTTAGCTTTAAATAAGATCATATATATTTCCTCATGCCTTTGCAATTAATACTAAAACACTTATTTTTTACAAATAGATTAGAGGGAAAAAGAAAAATTGTGGAGATAGTAAATAAGACATGGTGAATATATTTTTTGTTCATCGCATACTCTTAAACATGTACCACTAATTTAGATGAGTTAAAATTGAGATGAACTATTTCATAACTCAATTTTTTATCACGTTCCACGCCTTTACTTATCTTTTTTAAAGACTTTCTTCATCTCTTGGTTTCCCGTTTGTTAATGAAAAGAAGAGTAAAAGATAATAAATTCCTTAGATAATTCAAAATAGTATCATAAAATCAAATGAAAATCACCATTCACCTCCAACAAACGTGTTTGAGGTTGAATATACCTGATATTTGCTAAAATTAGATGACTATATGAGAATGAGGAGTATGTTTAGACTTTTTAATTATTTTAAAATATATTTGAAATAAAAATTAATATTAAAAGTATTTATGAATGGATAAAGAGCAAATATGAGACAAATCACACAAAAATTAAGGAATTTTTAACTCAATAAAAGGGTAAAAGATACCACTATACTTTGTTTTTGTTACAAATTAGGGTTATTTCATCCCCTAATTCCCGACCCATTTTAAATATACGACCCAACCTTGTCCCCTCATTAACAAAACCCTTGGAGACAGGGCGCGCGAAACTCCATTAGTGTTCCACAGAAACTCAGCTAAGCTTGAAAATGCCAGAGCTTCCGGAAGTAGAAGCAGCTCGAAGAGCCATTGCGGACAACTGCATAGGCAAGAAGATTGTGAAAGCTATCATCGCCGACGATCCAAAGGTCATCGACGGCGTGTCTCCCATCGATTTCAAAGCATCTCTAGAAGGCAAAACCATCGTAGCTGCTAATCGCAAGGGAAAAAACTTGTGGATTCAGCTCGATTCTCCTCCGTTTCCTACTTTCCAGTTCGGTGAGGTTACTTACTCTTCGTTGCATCTGATAATTGACGATTTTTCGTTCCAAATAGCGTATGCATTTGTATTTGTGGACTGATAGTTTATTTTGTGAATGAATGAGATTCATCAGTTTGGCGCTGAGTAACCCTAGTTTTGGTTATCTTATACTGCTGTCTTGTGGCTTTAGTTATCCTTCATATGCATAAAAGACAGGCTGGAGTAATACTTGAAGAAATGGCTCTATTTATCCCATTTATTTTGATTGTTTTTGACCCTAGATAGGAAGATGTAATGTCGAGTATTAGGGTAGAAGGTTAGTAGGGAGTTGTCCTTCTCAGTATTGTTACTATTACTCTCCTATTACTATTCCTATTACTCTCCTATTTCCGTGACTCTTATTATTATCTGATGTTTCCTTTGCTTCATCATCGTATTATTTGTTGTTGTTACTGTTCTTTTCTACATTATTTGTAACATGGTTTCTTCAGTGTTATTTACTTTTCAAACCCGCTTTAAAATCTTTTACTTGAGCCGAGAGGCCATAGGAAACGACCTTTCTACCTTGACAAGGTAAAGGTAAGGCCTGCATACACATCACCCTCCGCAGACCCCACTTGTGGGATTATGTTGTTGTTGTTGTTTTTCTCCATTGTGCCGGGGAAGAGGTGAGGTGTTGGGAGATCAATTGTCATCATCCTACTTAGTGCAGATACTTATTTGACAAGTAAGAACCTCCAGGCAGAGCCACAGAGGAGGCAAAACATAATAGGTTACTAATGTTGTGTCATGTCATGGAAGATGCCTAAAAAACGAGAGAACTCTCTTTTCCAAATCTTTGGCTAGTAGATGCCATGCCTGCTTGCTGATTGGTTGGCTATGATCCTCTTTTAGTCCCAAGTTATTTTGTGGTTGTTACTGCAAGTTCGTTATAAGGAGGGCCATATATAAGACCGGTATCTTAATGATATATGTCTAGGCAACTGGTGAACCATTGTGGTGTGTTATATGCTTTCCTCCGAATCAAATTGTTCTCAGGCACAGATGTCTTTTTATCATTTAGCTATTGATGAAGTTCCCACAGTCATGTCTTGAATTTTAACTTTGCCTTTCCGTAGTGGTATTCTAGGTTTTATCTCCATAACAGAATAGACTGTCAAGCTATCAGAGTGGAAAATAATAACATTTCTGTTGCTTAGTTTGTTTGTTTGACCTCTTATATTTTTTATTGACAACTATGGTCAGGAATGGCGGGTGCTATATATATCAAGGGAGTTGCAGTTACAAAATATAAACGGTGAGCTTTAAAGCCATGTTGTGCTGGTCAAGTATGTAAAGCTATTCGTTTTGCAAACTGATGAACAATAAATGGGTAGAGGGTCACAATTGTCTATCCAAATTATGGGAAGTTTCTCATTTACTTATCCCCAAAATAAAAATGTTCTCGAAAAGGTTCTACTAATGGACTGCTTTAAGAAAGGCCAATGTCAAATTAGCTGCTCATCTAATGTGTGATGTTGTTCAAAGAAAAGAATGAATTCATCTTCAGCACTTATCACAAATGCAAATTGTTCTAGGTCTGCGGTAAAAGACGATGACGAGTGGCCTTCCAAGTATTCAAAGGTTTTCCTTGAGGTGAGTTTACTCCTAATAACAAGTTAATGTGTCAGTCTTGTCTTCTTCTTTTAATTGCTAACAGAGATGGTGGCATACATTTTCACTGTAAAGTTAACAGTTGATTCATAAAAGGATGATGGTCTGAGGTGATTTTCTGGCTCAAATGGAATTGGTGAAAGCAGTTGTGGATGTAGAAGCATGTTTTCCCCCTTCGTAAAGAAAAGAATGATGCATGAAGTTCGTCAATGCACACAATTTAGAACCATTTTCCGTATGTACAAGGCACAAAATTAAGAATCATTTTCCGTCTGTATGAGGCTTCTTTGACCTTCATTATCCCTCTTGAAATATAAAAGATCATTCATACACAACATAGGCCAAGCGAACCCACTTAAAATCTTTACTGAACTATGATCGACTATCATGGGGGCAAATTAATGTAGTTTTCTCGTAAGTCAATTTCCCACATCACTTAGGACTAGTGGCATTTAAACCAACCACCTTGTTGTATTAATTATCTACCTCATTTAAATGGAAAAGGGGACTGGATGGACCATGAAAAATAAGTTTGCATTTATGGGGTCCTATTTCTGTATGTTAAAAAAGGTGGATTGAAGCCTTTTAGTTGTGAATGGAAATAACTTGTGACAAGGCTGGGATGATGATAGCATTTTAATGGTCATTATGTCAGTATCTGTTTGCTGTATATTGCATTCATTCTCTTTGCTGTTAGAATATTAAATATTGATGATTTCAGAATCATCATCTGCTTCTCCCTTTTTCATTATCTACATATTTTGCTCCTTTATCCTCTGCCATCCTTTTAGAGATCAAACTGGCACATGAATGTAGCTACTGATGAATGTGCACACCTTTAAAACTTTTGTAGTTGGATGATGGTTTGGAGATTTCATTTACTGATAAGAGGCGGTTTGCCAAGGTTCGCTCACTGGAGAATGTAAGATGATATTATCACCAACCCGTGGATACTTCCCCTTGAACAAAATCTTGAATGTACATCTAATGAATTTGTCATTGCAGCCGGTTTCTGTTCCTCCAATATCTGAGCTTGGTCCTGATGCACTGTTGGAGCCAATGACTGTAGACGAGTTCTATAAAGCTTTGAGCAAGAAGAAGATTGGGAAAAGGTCAAAAGAAATTAAGGCTTTATTACTTGACCAGGTTAGAAACCTTGTTTTACTAATTCTCTGTGACTAAGGTTATGAACTTTTGGGAAAAAATGTCAAAAGAAATCTCTTAATAACACATTTTAATTGACATAGTGAGTAAGATATGCAAAATTTAAGGATGAAGGAATATCCATCTAAACAGATGTATCAGAAGTGGAATATTAGTCTACTACAAAAGACCACCACTCAATCTCCACTTATTTCAAAAGTTCAATACACATGAGCAAGTTTGATTGTCTTCTGCTGTTTCATTGTTGGTGTAAATTGGAGTATGCTAATGAGGCAGAACTTGGTTGGATTCATAGAATCCTTCTAAGAGTCCATACTTTTTGTTCTCTTTTTTTTTTATGCTTTTGCTGACTTGTACAGTATACTCAGCACACTCTTTGTGCTGTTTCATTTATACAATCATTACCATTTTGAAAAGAAAAAAAGAATCTCTACTAGTTATTCACTATATAATCCAGGGCAGTGCCCATTCTGTTGTTAGCTCCTTCCTATTAGTTCTCTTGATTTTTCTTGTTTTTCCTTTCCTTAATTTATTTGTTTTCACAAAATGATTTCAGTTAATTAACATGTACTATAAATGAAATCAAACCCGTTTTAAGGGTCAAAATCCATTCTTGATCATTTAAACAAAAAAAAAGAGGAAGTGTATATGGTTGAACCAAACAAACTTGCCTATACGAGCTGTTACTCAAGTGAAAGGAAACTTCAAATGGATTAACTAAAGTTCCTTAACAAATATATGATGCACCTCCGCGTCAAAGGCACCCAAGGGTGTGGCCTAGTGCTCAATGAAGTGGGTGTAAACCTTGGAAACTAGAGTTCAAAGCCTTTGTGCTTAGATTACCCGATACCTGTTGGTGAGAGTTAAGAGGTATACAATGGAATAGTCAAGGTGCGTGCAAACTGTGTATATATGTTGGGTTTTAGAGACCCAATCAGCTTCAATGGGGTAGAAAATGATTTTAAATTGGATTTCACTTGCTTGATATACAACTCGAAAAACAAGACGAAAACTTTTCAACCAGTCCCGCTGTAGGGATTTTGAGAAAGTGTAAGCTAAACAATCGAAACAATAACTTTCGGAATCTCCCATAGCAAACAATTCAGTAATTTGAAAATCATCACTTCACTTGCATCCCCTGAATTCTTGTACTTACTGACACATAATCACTTCGGAGGAGGGGTTATAGTAGTATTTCAGGTGAAGTAACTTGGTATTGGGATCTCAGAGGTAAGAGGCAATAAAAAGTCATTTGGATTTGGAACTGCGGAAGATATGTTGACAGAAAATTTGGGCTTGTTTTGTAGGATAGCTACATCTGAATTTCAGGCGGGAAGTACGGTGCTTATAACTTGATTCATATCACTACCTTCTAGTATAAAATTACTTTTGCGCATCAACTGCTTATAGGATTCTGCGTATCTGAGTGGTGTCATCTATCTGTGAACGTTTTATGCGTGAAAATATATCTATATTTCTGTCGCTATCCTACTCTGAACAACCATTGTTATCCAGCTAAACAATAGGAGCCAGCATTTGGTAAAAGTTAGATTCAGTAGCATATAATTGAAACTCCCTTGCTGTATAAGAAGAGTTCAATAAACAGTATGTTTTGTTTAAGGAAAGAGAAAAAACTGTATCACCCATAAATTCATTAGGAGTTTTAGCCATGTTTCTAGTAGGCATTATAAATCTTTTTCCTGCTGTTGTTTCTACAGAGTTTTATTTCAGGAATTGGCAACTGGATTGCAGATGAAGTGCTATATCAGGTGTGTGTGCTCAACTCTTGGTCATAATACAAGAATCTTGAGTTTCTTAGCTTTACGTTTACTGCAAGTTTCAAATTTTGCTTACTTATTTGCCCATTCAAAGTCTAGTTGGAGTACTATTTTTCTTTAATATATTGTCCTGTCTCTTCGTTTTCGCTGTAAGCAATTCAAGCTGTTTGGATACAGATTACAGGCTGATATTGCTAGCAGATTTTTGCTTTCTCTTGTAAAGTTGACCAAATAAGAGAAAGCTCCAATTGCAAATTTTTGTGATTAACTTTGTCAAGTTTCTTTTGACAGGCAAGAATCCATCCTATGCAGTCTGCCTCAAGCCTATCCAAAGAGGACTGTGCAACATTGCTGAAGTGCATTAACGAGGTAGGTCATCTTTCTTAAACCGGCTGTTGTGATCACTTATCATTTGTATAAGAATGCTTTCCTCATGGCTAGCTATTGGAGATGATACTTCTAGGTTACAGAATTTGCGGTTGAAGTGGATGCTGATTGCAGCCGCTTCCCTTCTGAGTGGTTGTTTCATTACCGATGGGGCAAAAAGCCTGGAAAAGTTAATGGTGAGATAGTTTTCCATATGCATCATTTTGACACAGAATTGTATGTACACAGGTCATTGAAAAAGCTGTTGAAGTTGGAGCAGATTGTAGTCAGTATCCTACCAGTTGGATTTTCCATTCTCGGGAAAAGAAACCTGGCAAGGCCTTTGTTGATGGTTTGGCTCTTCACCTTTAAGCTACTCCTGGTTGGGTTCTGGTTATTCACACCATCCTTGCTTATCATATCCACATTGTAGTGAAGTGGATATTTTTTGCTTTGTTTTGTAATCGCCTGACGATATATTAAATAACTTTGCGTACTTATAAAATAAAAAAGATGATCTGCTTTCTTGTGTTCATTGTTTTGCCTTGATTTTAGATAAAATTTCTGCAGCTTTTTATATGCTTGACATTTTAGTGTTTCTACATGAAAAACATTTGACAGAAAATTGGGTATTTTGCAGGGAAGAAAATAGAATTTATCACGGCAGGTGGCAGGGTATGACTCTCTATTCTAACGCTATTTCTCTGGTGTAACTGTCTCAAGTGTGATCTAGATAAAGACTCATTTTTTTTTTCTCTTTCTTAATCCTAGACATCAGCCGTTGTGCCAGACCTACAAAAGAATACGGGAGCTGAATCTAAAAAAGCAGCAGGTAAACGGCAACAGGGCAAAGTTCAGAGAGTCGAGCATAACGATAGTGATTATCAAGATGAAGAGCTAGCAATTGAAGAGGCAGAAACTGGGAAATCAAAGGTCAAGCAGCGTGGCACAAATACCAAGAGGGCTTCTACTAACAAGAAATCGAAGGAAAGCAACAGTGACGATGATGAAAATTATAGTGATGAAGGTCTAGCAAAACAAAACAGGAGCTCAAAGGGAAAAGTTGATGATCAAAAGAAGAAAACTAGAGCAACAAATACCGCTGCAAAAAGAAAACCAGAGGAAAGTAGTGATGATGAAGACAACGACGATGATGATGAAGACAACGACGATGATGATGATAATGGACAGGACAGGGATTACAAGCTTTTTATGAAAACACTATCAAAGGGGAAGAAGACCACCAAGCGAACAGGTGAATCCAGGCAGACTAGGAATAAGCCGTCCAAGAAGCAGAAATAACTTATCTTAATCTGAATTCTGAAGTATCAACTGTTGGTGAAATAGAAAAGTATCAAGTGTGCAATTTTGTCAACTTAAAGGAAGTGGCAACAGTTAGTTCTTTTTGTTCAGATCATAAGTTTGTAATCACCCGTGAATAGTTTCTAAAGCAGTTCGATGAAAACATGACTAATATTTCACCAATGGTTTTAGGCCTAGGCTATGGGTCACTGTGGGATGTATGTTGCAACTTCTGAACTCTCTTAAGAAAAGATTGATTATGTCATTTCCGCCGCGAACACCGGACTCAATTCCGTCCTTTCTTAAAATTTGCAGCTTTCATCTCATCAGCCTTTGCTTGAAGATTAAATATTAGCTCCTTCCGTACAGCCACGGTTCCATCATCGCCGTACCTGAATTTCTATTCAACTAACCCGTTTTATGGAGCACGATGTATGCCATAATTTTTCACTAAGTCATATATATATATATATATATATGTATATATCATGAATTGGGTTTCTTTATATTCATATCCAGATTTTATACATAACAAATTGTTGATACTTTGTCATAACTTGATGAGAATAAGGAGAACATTTATTTTCCTCTTAGACGATACGTGACTGCTGAATTATAATTAGCAATGGATCTTCTACCTGGATGATATTTGTGAAGCAAACTATTCTCGGTGGATAATTGCAGTGAAATGAAAGCAAAATGAATTCAGGATCGTGGTAAATTTTTAATGGAAGATGGAAAATCACTTTATTCAAATAAGATATTTACAGAATTATTTAAACAATTAATTTTATTAAGGAGGGCAAATTAGTGGTATTATAATTTTCTATTAATAAATAGGTGAAAAGAATTGTTACAAAAATTCGAAATAAGGTAAGTAAGCTTAATATTGTAAACTACAAAGGAAGTGAGTGTTATAACGTTAAATCTGGGGGGAGATCTATGAAATTATCCCTATGTTTATTTTATGAAGTTACCCTTATTAACTATGTTTTAGACATTTAGGTTTGACTACTAATATTTCAATAAATTTTGAGAAGTAATTAGTTAATGATAAGGGATAAAACAATTTTGCGCATGGAAGACTCTAATCTCCAAACCATTTTGGGCATATTCAATTTTTTTTTTGGCACGGATTTCCCTTCAAACGCACTGGCTTTAATTTTTGCCCCATATATGTGGTTTTTTTAATTTTTGTCCCTGCTACTTGTTTAATTAAAATAATCAGACTTGCTTCGCTAGGTATTATTTATGTAACATTTTTATCTTTTAAAAATTGAATTTTTTGCCTTGCGCATAAATTTTTGTAGGAATTAAGTTATGTGGCATAATTTTGTAGTATTTTTTCATATTATCCGACATAATGTGTGTGGATGTTATAATAAATATGCCGAAGTTAAATATAAACTATGCCGGGAGCGAAATTTCAAATTATGTTCTTTTTTTAGATTATGTTGAGTGTTGAAAGTTTTTCCTTATCCGGCATAATTTGTGTTGATATTATGATACATATGCAGAAGTTTACACGTAAACTACGCCTTGCGAAATCTAAATTATGCCACGTAAAAATGCTGAAATTTGAGGGGTAATAATTAAAGACCACCCCGAAATAAAATGACCCAAAATATTTGGACCGTTGACTTGATTCTTAGGATCAAATTCTGGGCCTCAAGCCTTTCCAAGCCCAAATATCACCTAATGACCCAAATTCGATAGATTTCGGCCCACAACTGAATTGACGCGAGAGTATCCTTTTCATAATATGAAGGCAATTTCACTGAGCTGCGAGCCCGCACCTCTCCGGCAAAATTGATTTGTAAGTTCCCTTCTCTCTCTCAGTTCAAATTTGCTTCCTCTACGTATTTTGATGATGGAATACGAATTGTAAATTGACTGTGTACGAAAATGCCACTTTGCTTCCACTTGTACTGGATAATCAGACTTGTTATAGTTCTTCGAATTTGGCTATTACGATTCAATTTTCTCATGAAAAGAACAAGAAATGTTAAGACCAGAAATTAAATTTATTTCGTGTTTTTAGTTCTTCGAATGTAGGAGTAAGTAATAAATTATATTTATTTACTATCTGATTGCCACAGACACAGAGTTTCAAACATTTGAGATAGTTTTGTTTAAAAGACCGTGTATATTCAGATTTATGAGCCGTATGTGTTAAGTTAGTAAATTGGGGGAACTTGATGATTGATTTATCTAACAGCTACTAATTTGAGTAGACCACGTTAGCCTTATGATTTTAAGTTAGTAGATTATTAGAAAATTTGATAGTTAATCTTGTTAGAATTCATATTACTTATGAATCCTTGTAAGACAATAACAAGAGTAAAAAAAAGAGAATAAGACTATTATTGATAGTGAATTGGTAAATAAAAGAAAAACAACTACATCTCTTTATATAAGGGGAAATAACAAACCAAAAGGAAGGCTTGTCCGATGTGGGACAAGTATTGTTAACATCCCCTCTCAAGCTCGCGATGGTGTAGAGAGAAACATCGAGAGTTTGCCAAGAAAGAATCGGTATTTGTAAGGTATGTGCCTTTGTAAAGAAATCTGCAAGTTGCATCGAAGATGAGACAAATGGCAAGGATAGAGTGCCTTGTTGAAGATGATATCGAATAATATGACAATCAATCTCAATATGCTTGGTACGTTCATGAAAGACTGTGTTATGTGCAATCTGAATAGTACTCTTATTATCGTAGTACATCGGTGTCGGTGAAGAAATAGAGACACCCATATCAGCCAATAACCAACGTAACCATACAATCTCACACGTAGTAGAAGCCGTATACGATACTGCCTCGGTTGAAGCGAAACAACATTTTGTTTCTTACTTTTCCATGAAATGAGTGAATCTCACAGAATACCTGATAACGATGGTGGATTTCCGATCGGTCAGTTACTAGCCCAATCTGCGTCGAAAATGCGAAGCTCGAGATGAGGTCGATGGAAACAAGAGACTCGATAAATCGTTCTCGAAGATACCAGAAGAATACGCATGCTGCGATCGATGTACGGATGTAGGGAGCAAACGAATCGGCGGTAATGATGTGAACAACATATGCAATATCCGGCGAGTAATAGTGAGTACACCGGACTCCCATGGTGAGCGATATAAAGTAGTATCAAGTAGAGGATCCCCGTCAGTAGGTGTATATCGAGCATTAACCTCAAGAGGAGAGTCAACTATACGAGTATCTGTGAGACGGACAGCCAAGAATACTGCGGTGTACTTAGGCGAGAAAGAAGATATCCCTTCTCAGAATAAGCTACCTCAATGCCTAAAAAGTAACGTAGATGACCTAAATCTTTCATCTCAAAGCGGCGAGACAAAGTAGATTTTAGGTTTGCAATACCATCAATATCATCACCTGTAATGATCATGTTATCAACGTACAACAAAAGCAAAATACAACCTGCAGGAGATGACTTAACAAATAACGATGAATCAGGAAAGCTGCAAATAAACCCCAAGAGATGATACTACAGTGGAGAACTTGTCGAACCAAGCTCTTGGAGCTTGTTTGAGACCATACAAAGCTTTCTTAAGCCTACACATCTGTCCTGGACTATGTGAAACACCAGGTGGAGGGATCATGTAGACTTCTTCTTGAATATCCCCATTCATAAAGACATTTTTAACATCCATTTGTGAAATATGCCAATGACGAACAGAGGCTACTGCAATAAGAACCCGAACAAATGTCATCTTTGCAACAGGTGCAAAAGTCTCTTCATAATCTATACCATATTCTTGAGCAAAACCCTTTGCAACCAGACGAACTTTATATCGCTCAATAGAACCATCAGACTTGGTCTTAATCTTGTACACCCATCGAGAACCAATAGTTTTCTTACCAGTCAGTAGAGAAATCAAATTCCAAGTATCAGTTTTGTTCAAAGCAGCCAGTTCCTCATCCATAGTCTCTTGCCAAAGCGGATCATGAGCTGCCTCAAAGTAGGAGGTAGGCTCACAGAGAGAATTAATAGAAACTAGAAAGGAAGCGAATGATGGAGCATAGCAAGAATAATCAAAATCGGATACCTGAGTAGATTGCAGAGTGCGTTTAGGATAGCGAGTTGGATCTGGATCTGCAACCACAAGAGGTTCTGAAATAGGCGTAGAAGGGGGGTGAGTATCAATGTCATGAGACCTGCCAGAAGACTGAGAAGGAACAGATGATATAGATGTAGAATCAGATGATTCAGATGTTGAAAAAATGTCTAGAAATTCTGTTTGCTTGTTATTTGAGACGAAATAATTGAGATATACATGTTTAGGGAGATGATTCAGACATTTCTTTGATAACCCTTCTTACCATTCATTACCTACCCTGACATAAATTGTATCACTAGTCAGCCCTTTTGAGCCTAAAATAATATCTTTGTTTGACACCCTATGATTCCCTAAGTTGTGCCATAAGTCAAAATTGAAAATTCTTGGGATGAAAAGTGTTGAAGAAAACAATAAAAAGAGAGTAAAAATTTGATGCACCCTAATGAAAAATATGCAAAAGCCTAAGTTTGGGGTGCTTGTTATTTATAATGTGTCTCATTCTCTCAAAAGAAAAGAGGGGATAAAATAGGTATGAGACTGAAAAGAAAATCACAAGAAGAAAAAAGGAGTTGAATGAAAAAATGCTTATGGTACGTAATTTGAGCCTAAATGCCTACTTTTATCTACTCCTGCCTAAGCCTACATTACAACCCTTGAAAGTCCTGATGATCTTTAATGTGTATGTCTATGATTAGTGGAGAATAACAAGTAATTAGATCTATAGCATTTTAGGAAAGATGAAATGAAATTGACATACATAGGTTAGGTGTTTATGTTTCCATTGATTATAATACAATTGAATTTGCGAAATATCTAACTTGAAATTCTAGATTGCGAAATATCCATGCTATGTATGTTCTAACATATTATCCCAACTTTCATCCATGATTTTGAAGAAGCATTGCTATAACTACTTGATCCATTTCATAGAATCATTGTTTTTGTTTTGATCTTTACTCGAGGGCGAGTAAAGGTTAAGTTTGGGGTATTTGTTATACCTGTCTACCGATCCGGGTTGACCGAGCAGGCCGATTGACCGTAGCAAAGCCGAGCCGTAAGGCATCTGGGTTGGGGTTGGATTGTCCTCACCCCAACCCGCAGTTATGAAAACACACGTGGGCGGGCCAGTTAGGCGAATCGGAAACCGATTCCATTCTGGGTTAACGTCCGTGTAAAAAAAAAATTAAAATATTTTGCCCAAACGGTATTGTTACCGTTGGACTTGGGAGGAGGGGGGGGGGGGGCAGGGGGCTTGCCAACGGTCATTTCGAGTTTTTTTTTGTTTTTTTTGTTTTTTTAATTACATTTTTACCCTTTAAAAAATCTATAAATTCTCTACATTTTCTTCATTTTTATCACACAACATTTCTCTCAATTCTCTTATTCTCAATTTCTCATACTCTCTTAATCATCTTTATTATCAATTTTCAAGTTATTATTATTATTAGTTTTCAAATTCAAAGTAGCAAGACGCAAGACTTCGAACTTCGAGTTTCAATTGAATTCTGAATCCCGAAGTTTGGTACACTCGTTTCATTCTCTAATTATTTTATTAAATTGTCATATTTATTTGTTGATTATTTAAATATTTTATAATGTCTTTACTAAGTGGAATTGCGTCGGATCGTAGTAAATCTAGTTCGAGGGTAAAAATCAGAGTTCTTCATCATCTAATCAAAATATAGATTATGATCAAATGCGAAGATTTTGGAATAGAAGATAATGAATATGATAACGTTCAATTAGATGATATTGATGAACTTGAAGAACAAGAACAAGAACAAAACCTCCTGCTACTAGTGTTCCTTCACGATGTTGATGCTGCTAGTGGTAGTCGTAGTCGTAGTCGTAGACCTCCTTTACCAGACCGAGCAAGAAAAAAAGGAGTAAAGTGTGGCTCTTTTATGATAAAGTTGTAGATGCGATAGAGTTAAATGTAATATTTGTGGGAGAACTTATAAACATAAGGCGGGGTGGTGTGACGGGGCGGGCACTAGGTAGACATATAAAACACGATCATACAACACAATGGGATCTTGTCTCGATTTAGAACCCGTCAACAACAACTTAATCCATTAAGCGGGGTGGCTAAGTACGATCCAAAAAAAGATCGCATTGAATTAGCAAAAATGATTGTCGGAGGTTGTTTACCTTTTTCTTTTGCTTCTTCTTCATATTTAATTACATATATTCAAAGAGTATATAATCCCCTTTTTAAAGGTGTTCCTCGTAGTACTACTAGAGCCGATATTTTTAGACTTCATAATGATTATGTTATTTTCTTGCAATATTTGTTTGCTAACCTTCCATGCCATGTTAGTTTTACTTGGACATTGGACATGCATTGAATCAGTTATGATTATTTAACAATTACTTGTCATTGGATTGATGAAAATTTTAGAATGGAAAAACGTATTATTGCTTTTGCGTATGACGAAGATCAAAGTCATACTGGAAAATATATAAGCGAAACTATTTATTTTTATGCCCAAAAATATAATCTTTATAATAAAATACTTTGTGTATCATTCGATAATGCATCTAATAATACTGCTGCTGTAGATCTTTTAAAAGCGAAAGTACAACCACCACTTCCTGATATATTTCATGTTCGTTGTGCTTGTCATATTTATAATTAATTGTTAAAAGTGGTCTTGATTTATTTTCACCTGAAATAAAACTTGTCAAAAGAGCTGTTGGAGTTATTCAGGGTAATAATAGGAAAAATAGAATTATAGAATTTAAAGAAAAATGTAAACAATTTAATTTGAGACCTAAATTCATGCCAGAAGAGATTATTACACGGTGGAATTATACTTATTTATTTTTAAAAGAATGTTATAAGTATAAAGACCCCATAACACATGTTGCAAATGCGCATTGTAAGAACGTGATGTATATGTTAACCGACGAACATTGGAAATCAATTGGTGAACTTTTAAAATTTTTACGTAAATTTTACATTGCAACTTTTGAATTTTCAGGATCTTATTACCCAACAGTTTGTAATGCTTTAGCTCATATAGCTGAAATTTCATATTTACTTTATGATTTAAAATCAAATGTGAAATATAAAGATGCAGTTACAGTTATGTTTGAAAAGTTTAATTTTTTTCCCTCTATTCCTGATGTTTATTGTATTGGTGCAGTCTTAAATCCTTCTATTAAAAAAGTAGATTGTCATAATTTAATATTTAGTTTATATACTTATATGGAAATAAGTGAAACAGAAACTCCATCTTCATTTGATTGCATAAGTAAACTTGATACTAATTTAACTACATTATATGAATATTATGCTACATTACATGATAACACAAACTCTGCTACTAATATTCCTTCTAGTTCTGCTTCTGTGTCTACACCTACAGGATTCAATGCTGATGACGATGAAGAAGAATCTTTAGACATATGGAGAACTTTTACAACACAAGCAACCACAAGCCGATCTTGCGATGAGATGCAATTTTATTTGCAAAAGTCAGCGGAGCCGAAGAAAAGTTTTGTCCCTTTACAATGG
This sequence comes from Przewalskia tangutica, assembly GCA_029844215.1. Lineage (NCBI taxonomy): Eukaryota > Viridiplantae > Streptophyta > Magnoliopsida > Solanales > Solanaceae > Przewalskia > Przewalskia tangutica. The sequence continues at coordinate 12,235,495 of CM056734.1, forward strand.
TGGCAGGATAACAAAAGGCAATTCCCGGTACTTGCAGCGATGGCTCGGGATGTTCTTAATGTGTCGATCTCAACAGTGGCTTCTGAAAGTGCATTTAGCCAAGCACGAGATCAAATAGGAGACACACGTCACTCATTGGGTGGAAGCACATTAGAAGTGTTAGTGCAGCAGGGATTGGATCGATCGGAGAGAAGAAATCAAGGATGTGGAGACGTTAATTCTCGGAAGATGAAGAAATAGGCAATATTTTGGAAGGCGGGAGCGGAGCGGGGTAAATTAATACTCCAGATTTAGAGGCTATAGAGCATAACCAATTCAATCAACCTATAGATTACGAAGAACTTGCAAGAAGGATGCATAATATGTAAATAAAATTATTATTACTTCATTATGTACTCTTATTAACGTTATGAAAGTTCAAAAGTTTACATCTTATCATTAATTTTAATTTTACTATCTATTTAGTTGTTAATCTGTTATTACTTATTTGTTAACTTATATCTACTAATAACTAATCTAATAAATTAATAAAAGTATAATTACAAATTTACAATATAAAGTTATAAACTATAAAGTATAAAGTTATAAACTATAAAATAAAAAGTTAACTTTAAAATTTCAATTTTAATATATACAACTAAATTATATATTATATTATTATATTACATATTTAAATTGAATTTAATTTATATTATAGAAAATAAATACTAGAAATAAAAAAATAATAAATGACTTAGAGGTGAGGCCAGGTTCTAACCGAGAACCCGCGGGCCGACACAGAATCCGATGAACGGCCAGAGTTGGCGTAGTCGATGAACCTGACAGTTAAACCGTGAAGGCTCTGGTCGGACCTGTTCGGCGTTAGACACCTATAGTATTTGTTAGACATATTTTATATACACTTTTTCTATCTTTTGAGTCACATCGGTCATAAATGGAGAAATGACAAAAAAAAGATGAAATGAGCTTAATTGAGGTGTAATTGCACAAGAAAAGACCAAGAAATGAAGCCTAAGAAGTCTCGGGAAGCATAAAAGAAATCTGACGAAGTCTGGACGAGAAAAGGACAAAATTTCGGAAAAACTGGCGGAAGACGTCATAGGCGCCGCGACGCTAAAGATCCTGCGAGGGTAATTTTTGCTCAGGACTTCCGGAGCCGCGACGGAAAAATCTAGATCCGAGGCGAAATTGGCCAAGGGCAGAAGGGTCCAGGGCACACGATTTTTGCAGCATATTTAAATCCTTGGGACAGATTTTATAAGGGGGATCTCACACTACAACACAACTCTTGGAGGCTACAAGATGGGAGACCTAGTTCTAAGTATTCTCTTTTCGTTTCTTTATTTTCAATTCAGTTCATGTTGGATATTGTATTAGTTCTTGACATGACAATGTTTATGAGCTAATTACTTTAGTAGGGTTTTCCAATTGAATCTTCTTGAAGCTCTTTCATATACTTAATGCATAGTTATTGATTTCTTCTTCAGCAGATTAAGATCTATTCAATATTGTTTTGATTGCTTGATAATTAACTGGCCATTAATTTGTAACAAGAGGATTGCTCTTGATACAGTGAAGAACAAGAATTGAGAGAGGAAGAGAGGAAATGAAGAAGAGAGAAATATTTTGTTATATTGATAATTCTAGAGTCGATCAGCGAATGGGACTTATAACCCTTACAAAGCTTCTCCAAATACTAAAACTTAAGGGACTTAAAATAACATAAATTAAACTATGAAACTGAAATGTACTATGTGACTTAAATATACTACTTAACAACTTAAGGGGGAAATTGTGACATTCCATCCTTCTTCAAATTTAGCCTCTTCTTCAAAATGCAGCAACCTCTGGAAATTGGGACCTAATGAATTGGTAATCTTCCCCTGTTGCTTCCTCTGGTAACAGATTAGCCTACTGCACAAAGATTTGAGTGACTGTCTTGTTTCCCTTCTTGATCAGCCTCCTATCCAAAACCGCCCGGTTACGTCACGATCGCCTCATCCGAGCCTGAGGAGGATCAATGGAAGGTGTAATTTGAGCTCCAATCTTCTTCTTAAGCTGAGAGACATGGAATACAGGATGTATCCTTACAGTTGTAGGCAGTGCCAGCTTGTAGGCCACTGATCCAATCCTTTGGATGATATGATAAGGGCCATAAAACTTTGAAGAAAGTTTGAGGTTTCTCCTGATTGCTACTGAAGTCTGTCTATAGGGCTGCAGCTTCAAGAACACCCAATCCCCTTCTTGGAATTCCCTTTCTGTTCTCCTTCTTTCAGCATTCACTTTCATTCTGTTCTGAGCATTCTTCAAATTCTCGTTCAAGATTCTAGCCACCAATTGTCTCTCCTTGAGTAGTTGATCCACATAATCTACTCTCGATTGAGCAATAGTTCGAAAGTGGTTTGAGAAAGATCATAGCCATACAATACCTTGAAGGGAGTCATTTTCAGTGAGGTGTGATAATTGCTATTATACCAATATTCTGCCTGTGATAGCCACTTGTGCCACTCTTTTGGTTTGTGCCCAGTCATACACCTTAGATAATTCTCTAAACACCTATTCAATCTCTCAGTTTGACCATCAGTCTGTGGATGATAAGCAGAACTGTAACATAGTTGCACCTGAAGAAGCCTGAACATCTCCTTCCAGAAGTGGCTCAAGAATACCTTGTCTCTGTCAGACACTATGCTCTTGGATAGTCCATGTAATTTGTAAATATTATCCAAGAACAATCTGGCTATTTGTGAGGTTGTGAAAGGATGAGCAGTGGCTATGAAATGTGCATATTTACTGTACCTGTCAACCACTACCACTATGGTATCCTTCCCTTCAGATTTTGGCAACCCTTCAATAAAATCCATGGAAATGTGATCCCATGCTCCTTCAGGAATGGGGAGAGGCTGTAACAACCCTGGATAGGCCACTTGTTCATCTTTACACCTTTGGCACACTTCACATACTTGTACTATAGCCTTGACCTGCTCAATCATTGCAGGCCAGTAGAATATGGGTTTTAAGCCTTTGGTAGGTGGCCCAAACCCCTGAGTGTCTCCCTAATCCAGACTGGTACATTGTCAAAACCAGTTGTTGTCTCAATGATCCATATTGTCCCAACCAAGCTTTGCTTTTATACCTCAATACTCTTTGCTGCATGGAAAGATTCATTTCACTGTTATTACCAGCACTAATTGTTGTTATTGCTTGTACTACTTCTGAATCTCCTTGGTAGCTTTTTAAAATCTCTTCAATCCACTTAGGTTGTGCTTGAGTTATTACAGAACACTGACCCTGCTGAACTGTGGTCTTCCTGGACAAGGCATCAGCCACATTGTTCTCAACCCCTTTCTTGTATTGGATCTCAAAACTCAGCCCCATCAGTTTAGTCACCCCTTTATGTTGCAGAGATGTTGTTATCTTCTGGTCTTGTAAGAACTTTAAACTAAAATGGTCTGTCTTGATGATAAAATGGTGTGGATGAAGATAGTGTCTCCATCTATCAACAGCTTGTAGTAAGGCTATTAACTCTTTCTCATATGTGGACATGCCCTGGTGTTTCATACTCAACATCTGACTCATGAAAGTCAATGGTCTTTTCTCTTGCATCAATACTGCATCAATACCTGTGTTGCATGCATCCACTTCTAGAATAAAGGGCTTACTGAAGTCAGGTAGGGCTAGGACTGGTGTGCTGGACATTGCTCTCTTTAGATGATTGAAGGCTGTTTCAGCTTCCAGATTCTACTTGAATTCTCCTTTCTTCAACAAATTTGTCAATGGCTTGCTAACCTGCGCATATCCCTTCACAAATTTCCTATAGTACCCTGTTAACCCCAGGAAACTTCTCAGTTCTTTGACTGTTTTTGGACAGGGCCATTCTACCATTGCTATCACCTTCCCAGGATCAGTGCTTACTCCCTTATCATGTATAATATGTCCCAAATACTCTACTTGGGACTGCCCAAACTCACATTTACTGAGTTTAGCAAAGAGTTGATGTTTCTTCAACAGTTTAAGTACACACTCCAAGTGTCTCAAGTGCTCCTCCATAGACCAACTATAGACTAGTATGTCATCAAAGAATACTAGGATAAATTTCCTTAAATGCTCCTTAAATACACAATTCATAAGGGACTAAAAAGTTGCAGGTGCATTGGTTAAACCAAATGACATCACTTTGAACTCCTAAAGTCCATGATGGGTTCTGAATGCAGTCTTGTGTTCTTCTCCCTCTTTCATTCTCACTTGATGATATCCAGCTCTCAAATCTACTTTAGAGAATACCCTGGCTCCACACAGCTCATCCAATAGGTCATCAATTATGGAAATAGGATACTTGTTCTTGGCAGTAAGTTGGTTCAACCTTCTGTAATCCACACATAACCTCCATGTTGAGTCTTTCTTCCTAACTAACAAGGCAGGGGAAGCAAAGGAAGACTGACTAGGTACAACAGTGTCCGCTCTAATCATGTTTGCTATAATAGATTCAATAATATTTTTCTGCTCATAAGAGTACCTATAAGGTCCAAGTTGAAAGGTTAAGCTCCAGGTACTAGGTGAATCATGTGGTCACAATTTCTTTTAGGAGGTAGCCAGTATGCTCCTGATATAGGTGTTGGAACTTATGCAATATTGTATCAATGTCAGGGTGTGTAGTCTGCTTACCCTTAGATGTCTTTTCTGGTTTAATCATGGCTACTTCAACAATTACTTCTCCAGTACTACAGTACATCATTCTTTTTAGTTCTTCAGGATTCATAGTGGCTATGTTATTGTCTTCTTGTTCACCATATAGTGTAATCATCTTCCCCCTAAACATGAAGCTCAGGCTGTGGGGCCTGGTGTGTAATATCACAGGGGATACCATGTCTATCCAATCCATACCCAGAATTATATCACATCCCCCTACTTTCATTAGCCTTAGTCTAAAATTAAAGGGCTCATTCTGCATCTTCCAATGGAACACAGGACTCTCTAAATGGCAGTCCATTGGCTACATAAACCTTCATAGGTTTTTTCATAGGTTGTATTGGTAGTCTTAGCCTCTTGACAATATAGGGGTATATGAATGAATGTGTAGACCCACTGTCAATCAGTACTGTCATAGATATCTTGTCAGCATACCCTATAATCTTTATAGTGGTATCTTTCCTTTGGAAGAACTTAGGCCCAAGAGGGCATTAATTGAAACCTCAACTTGTTCAGTGTGTCCCTCCCCTGTTTCTTCAAGTGTTTCAGCCACATTCATAAATATTTCTTGGTTTTCCCCATCCTCTGCACCTGCTACTCCTTCCATAGTATTCATAATTCTTTGTTTGCATTGATGGCCTGGAAAATATCTCTCCTCTGTAGCATAGGCCTTGTTCTCTAAGGTTTTCAAAATGGTTTGGAGTGGTATTTGGTTTGTAGGGTACTTTGTTTAGTGGTCTAGGAGCAGTGTATGTGGGTCTAAGAGGGGTAGTATTTATAGGAGGGTATTTAGGGGCAGTGGTTTGGTTATTTCTGTTATAGGGAGTGAGGGTGGGCTTTGGGTTGAAAGATTGGTGGATTTTCTGTTGGGCAAAGGGAATAAGGGCCTTGAAGGACTCCTCATACAACTTAGCAACTTCATATGCATCCAAAACTGTCTGAGGGTTAGTCATTTTAACAAGGGGTTTCAATTCTGGTTTCAATCCACTGATGAAGCTGGAAATATAGTGTGTTTCATTGAGTGAGGGGTTAACTATGGTCATGTATCCAGTAAGCTACTCGAACTTGTCTTGGTACTGATCAACAGTACCTGTTTGCACAATCTTATTGAACTCATCTACAATGTCTTGAGGCCTAATGTTTCCAAACCTCCTACACACCTCTTGACTGAATGTCGACCAAGTCATTACTCCTTTATTATGTATAATGCAGCTATCAAACCATACATCTGCCTTCTCTCCGATATGAGCTGAAGCATAACTAAGCTTCTCCTGCTTCGCAATGTTGTATAGTTCGAAAAATTTCTCATATTTTCTAAGCCAACTCCTAGGGTTGCTGCCATCAAATTCTGGAAAATTCATTTTAGGTTTGAAGTTTCTGTGGATAGTGTTGGTTTCAGAATTTTGGTTTATCATATTTGGGGATGTTGGGGGTGTAAAATGAACATTAGGGTTTCAATATATTGGTGGACTTGATAGTATTGGAGCAGCTGGAGGAAATGTAAAACCTCTTCCTACACTCGCACCAGATTGTGTATAAGAAATTGGGCTAGGAATAGGGTTTCGACTACCTGAAGCTACATCGAAGTCGTAGTTTGGTGGCGTAGACTGGATGCTTGCTGGGATTGATCCGAGAGTAATATTTGCGAGAGCCGCTGCCGGTGCTGGCTTGCATGTGAGTCATTCCGTCCATAAACACTTCAAACTTTCGATTAATTTCGCTGATTTCTTCGTTTTTCTTCTGTTCTACCACTTCGATTCGTCGATTCGTCGATTGGTTTCCTCCGTGAGCATCATTAGTTGCGTTTTCAGCGCCTGCATATCATCGTGAAGGGCTTGCATCTCCGGTGAGATGCTGGGGTTGGCTTCTGATACCATTTGTAACAAGAGGATTGCACTTGATACAGTGAAGAACAAGAATTGAGAGAGGAAGAGAGGAAATGAAGAAGAAGAGAGATTTTTTTTGTTATATTGATAATTCTAGAGTCGATCAGCGAATGAGACTTATAACCCTTGCAAAGCTTCTCCAAATACTAATGTCACGACCCGAACCCGGACCCGTGACCGGTGCCTTAACCCGGGCACCCTAGTGACACAACATCAGAGAAAACCAGCGGAATGTAAACTCAAGATAAACAACCATTAAGATATAGAATAGTCTAGCCTAAACTGGCTAACCCAAAAGTACATAAACGACGATCGCATCCTTAACGAACCAAGTTAGACAAGACTACAGGCCTCAAGAATGAATAACACTATGACGGAATGGGGCCGTCGTGCCCTGAATGTACAAAATAACAACAACTCGGGAGAACCATACAAAAGTCGAGCCTCAGAAGAAATGGAGCTCACGACACTGAGTACAAGATCCTAGGAACGAGGATCTACCGCTGCTTTCCTTACTGCGGCGTGAGCGGCCCCGAAGGAGGTCGATCTGACATGTACCAAATATGCGGCGGAAAATACTGTAATAATATCATAAGTCAAAATATAATTTGGAGTTATAGGCGAAATCGGTTTACCTTGCGTGCCTTACTAACAATGAGAGTAACAAGTATAAGTTTTATAGCATAAAAATAGGAGGCTCACGATCAAAAAGCGGTACCTCGCGGTAGTATCATTAAGCAATCCTACTCGCGGGACTATTTCACCCGCGTAGGTCCTGTGGACCCGCGTGAGTCATCCGCCGTCGTGGGACTATTTCACCCGCGTGGGACTATTTCACCGCATGGATCCCGTGGATCCGCGTGAGTACCATCAGCGTGCTCGCGTGGGACTATTTCACCCGCACGGATCCTATGGTCGGATCCGCGTAGTACTGGCGCGCGCTCGCGTCATGGGTAGCAAATCCATGGCATAAATAGTAAACCATCCTATTGGAGCATACCTGGGCCACCCATCGTGTCGGTATGTCAAAGGAAATAACAAGAATAACCCGGTTTACAGTAATAATATATATAACACGGCTCGCTATCATACATACATAAGCACTACCGCCTATCATATCATAACATAAGCACTTCTACTATCATATCATAACATAAGCACTACCGGCCTATCATATCATAACATAAGCACTACCGGCCTATCATAACTTAAGCAAGTTAAGAATCACCTAACTTCTTATTAATAGTATTAATACATCCTCTCATTTTAGTATACCTAAGGCACGATCATGTCTTTTAATAAAAATCCGGGAATTTAACCCAAGTATCATGTACCTCTAACCTTTTAAGAAATAACTCTTTTTATACAAAAATTCCAAGATACTAATCACCATAGTATCAAGTTACGATTTCTTTTCAAAACAAGTCACATTTCCTTTTAAAACTATCTCAAGCTTCTAAATTAAGTGTCTTCCTTTCTTGTAAAAACCTTAGGCAATTCATGCCTTAAAACCATTTTCCTTCCACAAGTTCAAATCATCAAAACCTTTCTCCATTAAACTTTCACAAACTAATATAACCAACTCCCCATAAAGCCGTTATATTAGAGTTAAACAATAGTAAAACACATGCCCTTAAGTCCAAGGGATTTTTATACTTTTCTTTTAAAACGAAGCAAGTATCAAATGCTTATAACAAACGAAGATTTTCAAATCTTAGACGTCTACACCGTACATGTAGTACAACTAATCATGCTCAAGAGATAGGAAAGCTCCACATACCTCTTCGGTCAATCCACAAGCTAAGTCCAATTTACCGCACGTAGTATGTCAACCTAAAATGACCACAATACGTTTATCAAGCTCTAATTACAAATGCAGAATTTCCAAGTTAAAGTCACCAATTTCCTACGGAAAATTGGGCAGCGTTTCCTTTGTTTCTACATACATTGCCACCTTTTCCAAGGTCGATTTTAATGCTCAAATGCCATGTTTAAGGCTCAACAACCAACCAACACCAAGGGGATTACACACCTAAACTTTGGTGTGTAAAATTCAACCATGACAAGTTACAACAACTAACCCAACAAGTCTAATGTAGTATTTAGGCAACAACACGCTATAATATCCCCCTAACCAATTCTTTCATAATCAACCCCATTTCTTACATGCAACTACTCTAAGTGCATTTTTCCAACTACAAGTTTTTCCTATTAAACATCTGACACCAATACCAACTACAAGAGAAGAAATGTTACCTTAAGTTTTTGCCAAACTTATTCCAACACCTTGCTAGCCTTTTCTCCAAGAACACCACCACAATAGTCCTCACAAGCTTGTAATAACCTTTCCTTCCTATTACACTTTTCAGATTTTTCCCTTAGGCTAGAATTCCTCTTGGGAATTTAGAGAGAAGGATGAGCTTTTTTTAACTTAGAGAGAGATGGAGTGTAGAGATGAAATGTTGAAAGAAATGACCAAGTCTTGGTCAATATAATGCATGTGAGAATCGGATGGGGACACTTGTCACCCTCCCATGGCTTTTTTAAAACAAAATCGGACTTTCTAAGTTTTTCGCCCAATTTCCGCCTCGCGCGGCCGCTTCCGGCGCGCTGCACTCCTGCGGACTCGGATCTTTTAGCGCGCCATGCTTCCCGGCCATGCGCTGAAACTTCAGCGACCCTCGATCTTTCGGGCCGCGGCCACGACTTCGGCGCCTACAATCACTCGCGCCTTGGCGCGCCCCTCGGCCACGTGCTGAGACCCGACGCGGTCGGGCCGAACCACGGTATAACATTCTCCCTTAGAAACATTCGTCCCGAATGTTCCTTCTAGCCTCACACAAAACACAATATAAACATATCTTCTTAACTATTCCTTTGCAAATAAGAATGCTCCCCGAGCCACAACATTACTCAAGTATAATCAACTAAATCAAAACTAACAAGCAGGAAAGTGGGTTACCTGGAGGTGTAGGGAATAAGTGAGGATACTTCTTCATCATGTCATCCTCTGCTTCCCACGTCATTTCCTCCCTGTTCTCGTTCGCCATAAGACGCTTGTGGAAGCCACGTCCTTCGTCCGAAGTCGTCTAACGACGATCGAGTATCGCTATGGGACTCTCCTCATACGATAACTTCTGTCACTGGACATCACGAATCGGGTGTACTCTGACGGATCTCCAACGATTTCCGTAACATAGACACGTGAAAAGCGGATGTCCGCCACAAGATCGGACGGCAGATCCAACTCATGAGCAACCTTGCCCACTCTTGGACAATGCCAAGCGGCCCAACGTACCTTGGGCTAAGTTTCCCTTTCCTCCCAAATCTCATCACACCGCTTCGTGGGTGACACTTTCGTAAAGACCCGATCATTAACCTCAAACTCTAAGTGTCGACGCCGATGATCTGCGTATGATTTACATCGACTGGCTGCCTATAACCGCTCCTGGATAAGCTTCACCTTATCCACTGCCTGCTGAACCAAAACTGGCCCGATTAACTGCACTTCTCCCACTTCAAACCAACCATGGGTGACTGCACTTCTCCCGTATAAGGCCTCGTAGCGCCCATCCAACACTAGAATGGTAGGCTGTTGTTATAAGCAAACTCCACAAGAGGTAAATGATCCTCCAGCTACCCCGAAATCAATAACACAAGCCCGCAACATATCCTCGAGTGTCGGATAGTGCGCTCGGCTGTCCGTCCGTCCGAGGATGAACGCCCGTCTTGAGACTCACCAATGTCCCTAATCCTTCGGAAGGACCTCCGAAGTTAGCCGTGAACGGGCTCCTCTATCGATATAATCGACACCGACTCCGTGCAACCTCACAATCTCTCTAATATATAACTGGCATAGTCCTCGGTACGGCGTCGTCTGGCCCGGAAGAAAGTGGGCTGATTTCGTCGACCGTCACAATAACCCAAATGGAATCATGTCTCTTCCGGGTGCGAGGTAACCTGTAATAAAGTCCATGTTGACCACCTCCCACTTCCACATCGAATATCAATAGCTGTAATAGCCCGGGCTTCGTGCTCAACCTTAACTCACGACAATTAGGACACTGGCAACAAAACCGCCACGTCCTCTTCAAACCATCCCACCAATACACGCAGGTCATGGTACATCTTAGTCGACCGGATGAATCGAATAACGAGCGCTGTGCCTCCCGAAATCTGGCGCGAAGTCTGTCCGCATCGGGAACACACAACCGCCTCGAATCTTAGCACCCATCCGGTGCTACCTCAAATAGACAACTTCTTCCCGGAGTGCGTCTCGATGCCGTGCAAAATCGGATCCTCATCGCCGCCTCTTCACCTCCTCGACGATGGAAGACTCGCGACCTCGAACCCGAATTCGTTACTAACGGAATCAACCAAACGAACCCGAGGCTTGCTAATCGTGTAGCTCTCGGACCATATCCGCTTTTCTGCTGCGAACATCGGATAGACTACCCATCGATCTGCGACTAAGGCATACGCCACTACATCGCTTTCCACGGGTGGTACGAATATCAACATCGTAATCCTTAAGTAGCTCCAACCACCGCTCTGCCGTAAGTTCGACTCCTGGTGAAGATGTCGGAGACTCTTGTGGTGCAATGTAAATGTCACATGAACTCCATATAAATAATGCCTCAGATCTTCAAGGCATGAATCATCTGCCACTCCAAGTCATGTGTGGGATAGTTCTTCTCATGTTTCCTAAGTCGGGATCATAAGCTATAACCTTGCCGTCTTTGCGTGACGCACTCCAAGCCCGACACCGACGCGTCGCAATAAACCACATATCCATCTAAACCCTCCGGAAGAGTAAGAACGAGGCGGTCGTCAACTTCTCCTTTAGCAACCAAAACTTTCCTCACAAGTATCATCGCTGAACATAGCCTTTGCATACGAGTCGGCTTAGTCAAAGGTCTTTGAAATAGAAGCAAACTTCTCCACAAACCTCCGATAATAACTGCAAGGCCCAAAAGCTGCGCACTGCCGGTGTAGTGGAGTCTAGGCCAAGTCTTGATCGCCTCAATCTTTCTTGTATCAACCCGAATACCATCGGCTCCGATAACATGTCCTAAGAAAGCCAGAATCCGGCAAAACTCGCGTTTCGAGAACTTGGCATACAATCGCCGGTCACGAGGACTCCAACACCGCCGAATGATCAGATGCTCGCTGCGTGCGTGAATACACCAAGATATCATCAATGAACACTATAACGAACATATCCAAGAATGGCTCGAACACCCTATTCATCAAATCCATGAATACTGCGTGGGCGTTGGTCAATCAAAAGACATTACCACGAACTCATAGTGCCCATACGGTCCTAAATGCGGTCTTGGGATATCTGCCTCTAACTCGCACTGATGATAACGGATCGCAGTCGATCTTGGAAAAACATCTCGCACCCTGCAACTGGTCAAACAAATCATCAATCCTGGGGAGGGGATATCTATTTTTGATGGTTACCTTATTCAGCTGCCTGTAATCAATACACATACGCAACGTCCCATCTTTCTTCTTTACAAACAACACCGCGCTCCCGGGGAGAAACACTAGGCCTAATAAAGCCTTTTTCAGCAAGTCCTTCACCGGTCTTTCGATTCCTCAACTCGGCAGTGCCATTCTCGTATGGCGGAATAGATATCGGTCGAGTGTCCGTGCCAAATCGATGCAAAACTCAACCTCCTCTCGGGAGAGGATACCCTAAGCTTCGTGCGGGAAAACGTCTGAAACTCTCTAACCACCGGATCGATCAAGGTCCCGATCTCGACCAGATCGAATACCCTAACCAAATGGTAAATATAGCCTTTCAGTACGATCTTCCTATCCTTGATGTAAGATATAAACCTACGCCTCGGCGATGCAGTATTCCCCTTCCACTCGATAAACGGATCACAAGGAAACCGGAACCGAACTAACCTCTCTGCCTACATTGGCATAGCAAGGCGATAGCCAATCCATACCCATAATCACATCGGTCTGTCATGTCCAACTCTATCAAGTCGGCTAGAGTCCGACGACCATCTATAGTCACCGGCAAGCCTTATATACCCGCCGCTAACACCGGCACCTACGGCCGTAGCCACCTCAAAGGATTCTATGGACTCGGGCTCTATCCCTATTCTACCAAAGAATATGAGGAGATATATAGGGCGGTAGAACTCGGATCTATCAAAGCATAAACATCACAAAGAAGAAACCAACAATGTACACTGGCGACATCGGTGACGCCTCCCGGTCTGGCGGCCGACATAGCATAAATGCGGTTCGAGGACCGCTGAACTGAACCTCTACCACGACCGCCGCGGCACATGCGTCGTGAATACCACTCGTCTCGGGCGCATCGCCACTGACGATGAAGATCCACCATCGACCGCTTCGGTTGAGCCATCATATTCCCGCCACCTCTGGACGGACAATCTCTCTCAAATGGCCTGCCGCCGCGAGAATAACAAGCTCCTCGGAGAACACGACACTTCCATAATGGCAATCACCACATCGACCACCGAGGCATGGGTGGCCTCATCGATCGGAACTCGTCCTCCGAAACCCAAGCCACGGAACCACTGCCCCGCTCCCGAATACTCAGACGTCCGAAGATGGTGGAGGAGTGCTCAATCGCCGCGTGGTGCAACCACCGTCTCGCCGAGGCCGTTTACCCGAAAACTACCGGAGGACCTCGTCACTGCCGCCTGCCGATACACATCGATCCGCTTACCGCTGCGTTCCTCACACCCGAGGGCATGTGCCTGCATGCGGGCAATGTCCATGCCCGGCTGAAGAGCCACCCCCGAGCAACTCTCGGCCAAGTGATCATCGAGTCCTGTGACATAGCGGTGCACCCTGTCCTCCATGTCTGCTACCAATGCGGGCACATACCTAGCCAATGAGTCAAACTCCACGTTGTATTCCCGGACCGTCCTCCCATTCTGTCTCAGCGTCAAAAATCTATCGGCCCGAGCCCTCCTCATCTGCGGAGGCAAGAAATGGCTAAGGAATGCCTCTGAGAACTCGTCCCAAACGGCTGGAAGCGCATGCTCCTCGGGGCCCCCACGAATCGTACGATCAATCGCCGTATCCGCAGCCGACGCGAACTTCAGACCATCGACTCGATCTGAAGCCGATCACCGCCATGATCCGCTGCAACTGTCGGATAAACTCCTGAGGATCATCCTCAGGTCTCGACCCGTAAAACTCCGGTGGGCTACAACTCAAAAAAACTCTCAGTCTCGAGCTAGCGACTCTGTCTTTGAACTACAAATGGAATCGCTGCATCTCAACCTATCCTCCTGCTCGCCACGATCTCGGCGATCGCTATCTCCTTGTAGCCCATATCCTCCGCCCCTGGCCGCTGGACTGGAGGCTCAGGTATCGCGGTCTCAGTAGCCGCTGCTGCTGCCCCCGACTCTGCTGGGGTTGGCGACGTCGTAGAACTCGCTGTCCGAAACACCTCGTCTCGTGGGACCAGGCTCGTGCCACTCGTGACCCTCGGTGCCTGCGGTAGTTCTCTACTTGCCTTTCGCCGCCACGGCTGCGGTTGCACTGCGGAGACATAATCGTCACAGAAAATACGTCGGAGGAAATTCAACCTATAACACGCTATCAGACGATCTTAGAGTGAAAGAAGGGAACTAATCCTAACTATCCTGCAGCCTCACGATTATAGATGTGCACAACACACCGATAATCAAGACTTACTAGATACGGCTGTAGACTCTTTCCGAGGATTAATCGCTCACGATACCACTTTTGTCACGCACAACCCGACTGACGTGGCCAGGTGCTTAACCCGCACCCTAGTGACACAACATCGAGAAAAACGCGGAATGTAAACTCAAGATAAACAACCATTAAGATATAGAATAGTCTAGCCTAAATCGGCTAACCAAAAGTACATAAACCGAACAAATACATCCTTAACGAACCAAGTTCGACAAGACTACAGCCTCTAAGAATGAATAACACTATGACGGACGGGGCCCCGTCATGCCCTGAATGTACAAAATAACAACAACCTGTGGAGAACCATACCAAAAGTCGAGCCTCAAGAAATGGAGCTCACGACACTGAGTACAAGATCCTAGGAACGAGGATCTACCGCTCTTTCCCACCTGCGGCGTGAACGCACCCGAAGGAGGTCAAGATGACGTGTACCAAATGCGAAATCGGAAAATCGTAATAATATCATAAGTCAAAATATAAGTGAGTTATAGGCGGAAATCGGTTTACCTTGCAGACCGTGCCTTACTAACAATGAGAGTAACAAGTATAAGTTTTATAGCGTAAAAATAGGAGGCTCACGATCAAAGCAGTACCTCGCCAGTAGTATCATTAAGCAATCCTACTCGCGGGACTATTTCACCGCATAGGTCCCGTGGACCCGCGTGAGTCATCCGCCTCGTCGTGGGACTATTTCACCCGCGTGGGACTATTTCACCGCATGGATCCTGTGGATCCGCACGAGTACCATCAGCGTACTCGCGTGGGACTATTTCACCCGCATGGATCCATGGTCGGATCCGCACGAGTACAAGCTGGCCGCGCACTCGCATCACGGGTAGCAAATCCATGGCATAAATAGTAAACCATCCTATCGAGCATACCCGTGGGCCACCCATCGTCGGTATGTCGAAGGAAATAACAAGAATAACCGGTTTACCAGTAATAATATATATAACACACCATCATCCTATCATACATACATAAGCACTACCTGTCTTATCATATCATAACATAAGCACTACCACTATCATATCATAACATAAGCACTTCTGCCTATCATATCATAACATAAGCACTACCGGCCTATCATAACTTAAGCAAGTTAAGAATCACCTAACTTCTTATTAATAGTATTAATACATCCTCTCATTTTAGTATACCTAAGGCACGATCATGTCTTTTAATAAAAATCCGGGAATTTAACCCAAGTATCATGTACCTCTAACCTTTTAAGAAATAACTCTTTTTATACAAAAATTCCAAGATACTAATCACCATAGTATCAAGTTACGATTTCTTTTCAAAACAAGTCACATTTCCTTTTAAAACTATCTCAAGCTTCTAAATTAAGTGTCTTCCTTTCTTGTAAAAACCTTAGGCAATTCATGCCTTAAAACCATTTTCCTTCCACAAGTTCAAATCATCAAAACCTTTCTCCATTAAACTTTCACAAACTAATATAACCAACTCCCCATAAAGCCGTTATATTAGAGTTAAACAATAGTAAAACACATGCCCTTAAGTCCAAGGGATTTTTATACTTTTCTTTTAAAACGAAGCAAGTATCAAATGCTTATAACAAACGAAGATTTTCAAATCTTGTACGTCTACCGTACTACATAGGTACAACTAATCATGCTCAAGAGATAGGAAAGCTCCACATACCTCTTCGGTCAATCCACAAGCTAAGTCCAATTTACCGCACGTAGTATGTCAACCTAAAATGACCACAATACGTTTATCAAGCTCTAATTACAAATGCAGAATTTCCAAGTTAAAGTCACCAATTTCCTACGGAAAATTGGGCAGCGTTTCCTTTGTTTCTACATACATTGCCACCTTTTCCAAGGTCGATTTTTAATGCTCAAATGCCATGTTTAAGGCTCAACAACCAACCAACACTAGGGATTACACACCTAAACTTTGGTGTGTAAAATTCACCCACAAGTTACAACAACTAACCCAAGTCTAATGTAGTATTTAGGCAACAACACGCTCATAATATCCCCTAACCAATTCTTTCATAATCAACCCCATTTCTTACATGCAACTACTCTAAGTGCATTTTTCCAACTACAAGTTCTTCCTATTAAACATCGCAACACCCAATACCAACTACAAGAGAAGAAATGTTACCTTAAGTTTTGCCAAACTTATTCCAACACCTTGCTAGCCTTTTCTCCAAGAACACCACCACAATAGTCCTCATGCATAATAACCTTTCCTTCCTATTACACCTTTCAGATTTTTCCCTTAGGCTAGAATTCCTCTTGGGAATTTAGAGAGAAGGATGAGCTTTTTTTTAACTTAGAGAGAGATGGAGTGTAGAGATGAAATGTTGAAAGAAATGACCAAGTCTTGGTCAATATAATGCATGGTGTAAATCGGATGGGGACAACATGCACCTCCCATGGCTTTTTTAAAACAAAATCGACTTCTAAGTTTTTCCGCCCAAATTTCCGCTTCGGCGCCTGCTTCCGTGGCCGGCGCCGCAACTCCTGCGGACCCGCGGATCTTTTACGCGCGGCCTGCTTCCCGGCGCTGGCTGAACTTCAGCGACCTCGATTTCGAGTCGCGCCACGACTTCCGCGCCATGCCCTACATCATCGCGCTTTGCGCGCGCGTCGCTCCGTGGCATGCGCTGAGACCCACGCGGTCCAGGCCCGAACCACGGGGTATAACAACTAAAACTTAAGGGACTTAAAATAACATAAATTAAACTATGAAACTGAAATGTACTATGGGACTTAAATATACTACTTAACAACTTAAGGGGAAAATTTAAATACAAGACAATTCTAGTCACAATAGAATATTGTGACATAATTGTCATCACTTATATGATTTCGAATCGAGATCCGAGAGGGGAGATTTGAATATGTTGTAGTTGTCTAGACATAGGTTAAAATCGTGGACGAAAGTACCCCGATACTTGTGTATTATTTAAGGTTATTGTTCAAAATCCTCATGTGTGGTAAAATCTATCATAGAAATATAGAAGGTTTCTGCACAAGGTTGAGCTCTCGTATGTAAATGCTTAGGAATATGATGCATTAGTTAACCTGCTATCTTAATAAGAGGAAGAATCATTAGCATTGCATTAACACGTGAAAGAGTGGATAGTTGAGGAGATTGAAAACCCTATTTCCATCATAACTGTTTTAAACCCTAAGTATCATCATCTTAGTTTATTTTCTGCAAATTACTTTAGTTTAGTTATTATAGTTATTAGAGAAAAATCCAAACAAATTAACGTTAGCTAAATAGATAACATAGAGTAGATGTTCGGTAATTGATAATGGACGATATTCGGTTTTACAGACTATATTATTTGTAACGATACGTGCGTGAGCAACTGGAAATCGGCGAAACAATGACTAAGGCGACTCCTTGGAAAAGAATTCCCATTTATTATGCTCCACAAGCTCAGGGTTTAATGGAAATATTGGATCAAGACTGGATGTACTATTATGTTTGGACTACCAAAGGAAGCAGTTTGTTTAGGTTGCATCGTGATGAAGAATATTGACAACTCTTGAAGACTGCACTTTCTGACTTCTGGTGGAAGAATGTCCAGCCAGCAAAGGAGTTGTGCAATAGATCAAACATCAGAAATCTCCTTTTGAACTTGAGTCCTATAAGCCAGAACCTAAGCATGAAATGTTCCGGTCTATTATCCATGAAAGCAGGCGTGTGCTTGACAATTCCACATTGCTTATGCGTGAAATTGATGGAAAATTACAAAACTGAGGTTCGTTTGTAATATCTATTTGCATCCTTAAACACCAACTAACCAAGAGACACTGGTTGGTACGTCACATGCATTGCCATTAGTCAGTTGTGCAAATGAATTTCTTCAATAGCCAAAGTGGAAGCAGCTGTTGGGGCAGAGTTGGAACATACTCTTACGGATAAGGTACATTTTGGGTGATTCTTTTTAGTTTTCTAAATCTTAATATGCCCTGTAAACAGTAACCTAGTCATTCCGTTTGCATTTAATTTGGACAGTTAGATTTATCGTTGTCGCTGACACACTGATAAACATTCAAATAGGAGAGGGAAGTGGTGACTCAGAATGAGGGTGTGCACGTGTAGGTATATGTTGTTAGTTTGTCTATTGAATGGTTTTTTTATAAGTATATTTGCGTTGATGTTTTTGTCTGGTGACTTGTGTATGCTATTCCAACAGGATTGAAGTCTCTCCTATGTTGTTTCCTTCTACTAGATTATATAATATCATCCTTTACAATCCTTAAAATTAAATCATAGCTTGACTTCATACCTGAAGACAAGGGCGGAGCTACATGGTGGCCAGGGGGCCCGGGCTCCCCCTCAAATTTAAAATTTTCATAGTATACTACTAGTAATATTCATGATATTACAATAGAGTCCTCAATTTTTCGCTCTCTCTAGACCAAAAGTCCTCAATTTTTTGCTCTCCCTAGACCAAAATAGGCTCCCCTTAGCCCGGAATCCTGGCTTCGCCCCTGAAGAATCTTCTTATTGTTGTTCTTTTTCTAATTTGCATGGTATTCCAACTTTCAGTTTACTTCTGCAGAATTCATCAATCTTATCTCATTAGAATCAAATGAAGTTTGTAATAGAGTAGATAAACGAACAATTGCACCAGAACATGTACTCAAGGCTTTAGAGGTACTTCTTGATCCTGTAGTTTCTCTATTATGTTGGTCATCTTCATCCTGCTCTTTTTGCAATTTTCTGCCGTTATCACCTGTAATCATGCTTAGCGTGAGTTCATTTGAGTGCGATTTAAAGAATTTCAAACCTACTTCTCATCTGAGGTCACAAAGTTGCACGACGCCGATAAGGATGATGAAATGCAGACCCTGTTAATCGTTTTCATGTTTGGTCTGTTTACCCCCCAACCCCCACAAGGTGTTGTTAGGCCACATCAATTGCAGAGATCATATTCTCATTTCTTAGGTCTCTAGGAACAGCATTTCACCACAAAACCCATGGAACCAGTTTTAAGTGTGGTACTTAAATACTTCTATAATTATTTTGTGTTGAATAACAAGAAACCTTAATTAAATGTAGTTACTTTTAGTTTTTAATATGTCAGCCTGTAAAAAATTTGTTCTATATCCTTCCGTTTTTCGTGGAATAATAAACAACTCGTCTTTCAGGTTCTTGGCTTTGGGGAATATATTGAAGAAGTTTATGCCGCATATGAACAACACAAACTGGAGACCGTGGTATATAAGAGCTCGTTTCTGTCTTCTTACATGAGTTCGAATCTATGAATGGCCTAGAAATCAGGACGTTTGAAAACATCCTTCTGCTGTCGAAACAAAGTGTCATATTCATTCCTCTTTTTTCTCACCGTGGTCCAAAAACCTCTCTGCATGTTGCTAGCCCGACATTTAATTTTGAATTCGATAATTTTTACAACCATGTGAAATGCTTTAATGGTGGAAAGATCTTCATTAACGATTGCCCTTTTGCTTTGTGTGTCTCCCACAGGACACTGTGAGAGCTGGAAAGTGGAGCAATAGTGTAGCTGAAATGACTGAAGAAGAAGCGTTAGCTGCACAACAGAGGATGTTTGCTGAAGCACGTGCGAGGATGAATGGAGTTGTTTCAATTCCACCCAAACAGCAAGACTCAGAAGCGGATCAAAAATTGGATAGCTAACTTGGGGCCTTTTTTTAAAGTAGGCAAGCACCTCTTTAGTCGTTTTAGAGGTGGTTTCTCTTCTATCCATTTGGTGGGCTTTTGGAAAGGTCAAAAATGTTTTTTTAACAAAAGCGCTTTTGACCTTTTTTTTGGAGCGTTTGGTTGAAAGAATAAAAAGTGTTTTTGACAAAAACAAAAGTTATTTTATCTCTACTTCCAAAAGTCCAAATATGCATTTTGTGATTTTAAAGCCAAAATAACTTTTTTTATTGACAACCAAACACCTAACAACTTTTTGATAAAAGCTCTACTCGAAAAAACTCTACTTCTATAACCTCTACTTCTATAAGTCCTTTTTAATAAGTTGTACCAAACGGTCACTAAAAGCTCCCGGCACCTATGTCTGCTTGGGACTTGAGTTCAATTTGTACTCTTTTAATTATGTCCATATGTTTTGTAATTAGTCAATACGCACCTGGTTTGTAGAGTAATGTACTTTGATCTTGTCATAAGCTTAAATTCCTTATAGGATAAGACATGGCTTGAATTGGCTACATTGCGATACAAACTAAGGTGGTAGTTGAGCCAAGAATATGATTCATTCCTCGATTAGATATTCGAGATAACACTCAGCTTCTCAGTGATATTAGGTCGATCAAGTCATTGGCCAATGCAAGAGACATATTTGAGATATGATCTAGTTGTCGACTAATATAGATGAGATAAAGTGATCAAACCATTTGAATAGACACTTGACAAATCCTAAGCTTGATCGAGTGTGTTGAGAATGAAAGGAATTTATCATCCCGCATAGAGGTTGTGTTTACTATGAGTCTTGTAAACGTACTTCACACATTGAGTTCGTCACCGGCACAGTCTAGGAGTTCTGTGTGAACCTTAATTTGATTAAGTGTCGATGTGAGAAGGCTTAAAGGGTCACACTAAGTCGATTGTCTTTTCGGTCTAAGGGTATATTGGGACAATATAAAATATTCGATTTAGAATCAATGTATTTTAACCAATAATAAATTATGGGATAAATTCCATTTGATGGAAATTATTTAATTAAATCAAAATTAAAGCGTCTGAGAAAATAAGGAGGCGCGGCTAGGAGAAATGAGTGCGGCTACTGCTGTGATGGGCGATTCGACTGAGCCACTGAATTTCGGATTTTGGATCAATTTTAAACCTGATCCCAGTCTGATTTGGTTTTACCCTTGCTTATATATTTAACACTTAACCCATAATTCTAGGTTGTTGAAGTTTGCACAAAATTGTCAATCAATTCCTACTTTCTAAACTTAGAGTTCAGGAATTAAAATACTCTCAAACCTCTGCCAAGATTTTACGCTTTCATGTGAAGAGTACATGTGAAGAACTGCACGAAGAGACAATCGTCTGCGCTTTTAATAGAGACTGTATTAATCATAAATTGTAAGTTTTTCTATGACTTTTGCAGATTTCAATTATTGCATAATCATATCAGACGAGTTCGTTGAGACAAGTAAGTTAACAAAAATTTTAAACTTTCGATGTGCCTTATTTGTGTGTTTTAGACCCAACAAAAACCTACATTTTTCACTCACTTATTTGACGGTTAGGTTGTGTCTTTGGTGCTCCATCTTACTCGGTATTGGTGCAAGCCTTTCTCCTTCAAAAGAGAGGGAATAAAAAAGATTAACGTCGAAATGAAAATGCCTCTGTTTTTCAATTTGATTTAGGCCCACCATCTCACTTCGAAGTTTTCTTAAGATTGTGTTAGCCATATATATTTTTAAAAAAGGAATGAAAGAGAATGAAATAACAGTAAATCCCTGATCATAGTGTCAGCTTTGATGCAGTGTGTATCGCAGGTTATTGTGTTTTGAGTAGTAACATATATTTCATGTTTGAGAATCTGAGTGATTGCTGATCTGGGTTAAACATCATCACTGTTGTGTTCCTTTTAGATATGGGGTACAGTACAGTGCAGGTTTTATCATACGAACAAGACATGAAGCAGAACGTTGTGTTGGGATGTATGTCTACTGTAAATAGTGATTGTTCTTTGGTTATGTTTTTCAACTATGTTATTTTATATAACTCTAATATTTTTATTATTTACTGAATTTATATGGAAAAAAAATCTTATACGGAACCTATTACAAAAATATTTAAGAAATTAAAAAAATAGTTTTTTCTATTCCCACAATTTATATTATTGGTTCTGTATTACATATGAGTATTAAAATAGATGGTTGTACACAATTTATTAAAACGATTTATGATTGTGTAGCAATACTTCCACCTCCAACTCCAAAAAGAAACCAAATTCCAAATCAAGAACCAACGTGTGATGAAGTTACGTCTAGCATACGCGATGAATGCAAAAAAGTGTATCTTCGTTACCAACAACAAGTTGTAAATAACCAACC
Organism: Przewalskia tangutica; assembly: GCA_029844215.1. Lineage (NCBI taxonomy): Eukaryota > Viridiplantae > Streptophyta > Magnoliopsida > Solanales > Solanaceae > Przewalskia > Przewalskia tangutica. The sequence continues at coordinate 12,257,840 of CM056734.1, forward strand.
GACTTTTATATCATCTTCTTCGTCTTCAATACAACCTGATAAAAAACATGTTTCTGCTACTAGTATTGAAAATCTTAGAAATAAAATGTTTAGTGGTTTCACTTTCTCACAAACTAGTGAGTTTGATTCTTATGTTTTGCAGGATGTTATACCGTACCAAATAATTCTCAATAAAGAAGGACGTGAAGACTTACTTAAATACTGAAGGGAAAATGAGAAGACATTTTCAGTACTAGCAAAGATGGTCCGAGATGTGTTGAACATTCAAGCGTTATCAGCATCCAAAAATGCTTTTTCTGCCGGAAGATTTCAAATAGGAGAGCACAAACACTTTTTGGATTCGAGCGAGGCGTAGAAGGTGCGTTCAACCGGAAGGCAACGAAGAAGACGACGAAAACTACAACGAAATATTGTCCGATGGAACAGGAAGCGACGTCGAACAATTCGACCAACAACTTTCAATTCCAACCGAAGAACCTCAAGACATTGTGAAGAAATTAGAAAAATTATTTTTACATATATAATTTTTTTCAATTGCAATTTTAGTATTTTACTATGTGATTTGCAATTTTTGAACAAGACCACAAAATTGCAATTTAAAAATTGTATTACAATGAAAAAAAATCATATTTCTATTAAATAATATAAGACACAAAAATTGTCTTGGATATTTTTATTACACTATCTTGTTCAATTATTTAAGTGTTTATATTAACAACTTCTTTTGAAATTAAGTGTCAAAAAAAGGATTCCCGAACCCAATCCGATCCTGTCCCGCTCCACCCCGCCAAACTCGGTCCCCCTTTTCAGCGAGACGAGCGACGGAACGGACATCTGTATGTCCCGCCAGTTCCCGCCCCGTTGGACACCACTAGATTTTAGTGACAACATTGTTTTGTGTTCAGGTTCAAAAAGAGCCAGTCAAGCCTATTTCTTTCTCACTTTACCTTTCTCTCCTCACCATCCTCTCAAGCCTTCACATTTTCCTGTGTTATACTCCCAATTCCCATGACAGTTTGTGCGGACACGTGTTTTTCTTTGTCAGAATCTTATTTTCTTCAACAAAGTACTAGAAGCAAAACAAATAAAAAAAATAGAGTAAAAAAAGAAAATCCCCTCAATAAAGAAGTAACTAATCTCTTTAAATCTTACTTTTCAATCTTAGTGGCACCTTCTTATCACACCGATCATCAGTTGCTAGCTTCCATTTCAATCACTATGTATCAATTCGATTCGATGTATGACATACTCGTTAATCTCCCTAATAACTTATATAATAAGGTATTTGAAAATCCACTTCTTGGGACGACTTGTAAGTCCAGCCTCACTTCCACGTCATTAATCATCAAACTTACACTCCACATACTCAATCTTACTCCATCTCAACATGTTTATATTTTTCATAGTTCCTGTAAATCTAATCACTAAACTTTCTTCGGGTAAGATAATTGTTTTTGACTTTTGGCAAATTTATAGGAGTATAACTGCTTAAGAATATATTTAAGTGACAATTTTAGACTACTCTAAAAGAAGGGGACCATTTTTGTCATTTTCTCAAAATATCGTCGACATATAGTCTTAAACCCTTGTCCTGTTCTCTTCCAAACGAAAGAGTAGCTCAGTCTGCAGTCTGCACTCTTCTTAAACCTTTCTTACTTCTCTTCCCACTTTCTTCATATGACTACTGGCAAGGTGAGTCCATGAGCTTGTCTATGTTTTTTCTAATCTTCCAATTTTCTTCATTCTTTGCATTTGTTATTACTTTATTGGTCACGAGTAGTGTATTACTTGGATATATTCCTTCTAGGTGTTGTTTGAATTCTTGTCCTTCTGGTGAGGGTCTATCGGAAACAGACTCTCTATCTCTCAAGAGGTCTGCGTCCTCCACATACACCACTTTGAGATTTCAGTGGGTATGTTGTTGTTTGAATTGGAAAATATGAAAATTACTTGAAATTGTTGAAGCTCCTTATCTACATAGAGAATCTTTTTTGGTACATAAACCTTCGATTAGAGGACCAGTGGAAATAATTCATAAGTTTCATTTTGAGTTATTGCTAAAATAAAAAAGATTTAATGGTTAAAAACACACAAACTATTTCTTTTTCGCGAGTTTCATACTTCAACTATCTATTGTTAACTTTACCTACCTAAACTATATTAAAACATGTATCGATGATGAGTTGACCAAATATTTGTAATCAATCGACAACAGACGTGTGGAGGCCAACTCAACATCGGGGTGTGTTTTAATACAAAAAGAGTGATAGTTTATGTAGGTAAATGGAATAATGGATGATTGAGGTATGGAACTTTTTTGACCATTAATTAAAAAAAAACTCATTTCCCCCCTTAGATATGGTGATATACTAAAAGTTGAGCACTTTCTTGTTCTGCAGTGGAGGTCATGCCTTTTGCTACTTTCAGTTTCGGATGTTCATCAAATGGCAAGTGTTGTAACAAAATTAAGAAGATAGCTGTTTCTATTTCTCAATTTCCTAGGTACAGCAGCACTAGTGCTGGACTTTCTTCGAGATTTTCCTCGTGCGACTCTCATCAAATTCTTCAAGCCCCCAGTCTTCAACATTGGTACAAGAATTGGGAAGAATCGAGAAAGAATAAACTTACAGCTAGCACTTTCGGTCAAGCTGTTGGTTTTTGGCCTAAGCGTAGAGTCCAACTCTGGTTGGAGAAAATTGGAGCAGTTCAACCCTTCTCGGGTAATTTAGCTACGGCTTGGACTAACAGCCAGGAACAGGAGGCTCTTGTAAGATATAAGCTAATAACTGGAAATTCTGTCTCTTTTACTAATTTTAACGTGTCTCATCGGGAAATGAACACCGGGGATGACTGGCTTGCAGCTTCCCCTGATGGTGTGGTTGACAAGTTTGTTTATCATCTTCCATCTAGAGGTGTTTTGGAGATCAAGTGCCCATTCTTCAATGGTGATATGACTAAGGCGACTCCTTGGAAAAGAATTCCCATTTATTATGTTCCACAAGCTCAGGGTTTAATGGAAATATTGGATCAAGACTGGATGGACTATTATGTTTGGACTACCAAAGGAAGCAGTTTGTTTAGGTTGTATCGTGATGAAGAATATTGGCAACTCTTGAAGACTGCACTTTCTGACTTCTGGTGGAAGAATGTCCAGCCAGCAAAGGAGTTGTGCAAGAGATCAAACATCAGAAATCCCCTTGTTGAACTTGTGTCCTATAAGCCAGAACCTAAGCATGAAGTGTTCCGGTCTATTATCCATGAAAGCAGGCGTGTGCTTGACAATTCCACATTGCTTATGCGTGAAATTGATGGAAAATTACAAAACTGAGGTTCGTTTGTAATTAATATCTATTTGCATCCTTAAATACCAACTAACCAAGAGACACTGGTTGGTACGTCACATGCATTGCCATGAGTCAGTTGTGCAAATGAATTTCTTCAATAACCAAAGTGGAAGCAGCTGTTGGGACAGAGTTGGAACATACTCTTACGGAGAAGGTACATTTTGGGTGATTCTTTTTAGTTTTTTCTAAATCTTAATCTGCCCTGTAAACAGTAACCTAGTCATTCTGTTTGCATTTAATTTGGACAGTTAGGTTTATCGCTGACACACTGATAAACATTCAAATAGGAGAGGGAAGTGGTGACTGCAGAATGAGGGTGTGCACGTGTACGTATATGTTGTTAGTTTATCTATTGAATGGTTTTGTTGATCCTTCTTATCTATTTCAGTTGTTTTAGGACATTACGAACCCCTATTTTGATCTGTAAATCAGAATCTGATGGACCATCCCCCCTACCCCCCCCCCCCCCCCCACACACACACACACAAAAAAGGAGTTGAGCTTTACTTGTTTTGTTTTTGTGTCTAATAATTCCTGGTAAGCACCCTGATATAAAATAATGAGTTCCTTTAGTTAATAAAATTCATGGTTTTAGATGCCTTTAACCCATTAATCTGAATCATTTGAAGCGGTGTCTCACCTCTTGTTTCATTACTTTATATGGATGTCTATTGCTCACCATGCTACCGTAGATGGTGTGTATAAGAAGGAAGCTTGGTATTTTGCAGTCAACTTAGATCATGCAAAAAATATATTTTGCAGTTATGTATAAGAAGGAAGCTTGGTGAAGAAAACTATGGTGAGAGTTGAAATGTTTGGTATGCAATGCTGGTCTTACTTCCCCAGTATGTTGTATCAACTGGCTGCAATGCTGGAGAAAGTCACGGAAGCTCAAGATTTGGCAGAGACATTGATTCAAAGAATCCAGATGGTGATGACCATATGAGTATGAATTTACTGGATGACCACCTAAACACTAAATCCTGCAGTTATTGGGTTGTATATATATTTAGAGGTTAATCCCAAAATATTCTCAATCGCGTAAACTCCATATTTCAATTCTTGAAATTCCTTCTAGGAAATTCACCAGACTTGTTGTGAGGCAAAATACTCTCACGGTAGCCATGTTCCAAGTAGTGAGAAATTTGTGGAATATCAAGTTTGAAAAATAGAACATGGATAATATTCAGAAGAATGTATGGTAAGCAAAACAGCCTTGAGTAGTATAGATGAAAAAATTAGAGAGAATCTTCTTCTTTTTTGAGGTCTGAAAAAATCTACTAAGGTTTGAAACTCCTCTATATAACATTTATGCTACTTTAGTTCCTTCCAAGCATATGTTAGTTAGGAACAATTGACACTATTCTTTCCTTTGAGCTGTGTCAACCTTCTGAGCTCTTTTGCAAAAAACAAGAATCTTGATATAAACTTTCCTTTTAATACAGAAGAGGCCTCATTCAAGATAGCGACATTGCATTGGTTAGCTACGCATCCGTGGCTCCATTGTTGGCTGGGTGTCAATGGGGACAGTGTTATGTTGAAAATGATCCCCTTTTCTGGTAGTTGTAGTCTTAAGAGCAGCAGAGTTTTTCAGTTGGAGAAGGTCTGGAAATGGGAGTTTTCACTGTTGCTAATTTTTCCTAATCTGTTGTTAGATAGTTAGACTTGTAACCAAAATTCCAAACACCTACCCCATAAGTAGCCTGCCTAAAGACTTGCAACCAAAACTCTATTTTTTTCCTATTTATCCCTTTTAGGGTGGTGGGTTGTAATTCCATGTCACCAAAGACGTTGAATATGGCAAGCACTTAGTTCCCTGAATAATGAATTCCGTTAGCTATTCACTCCATGACTTTGTGTATCCTTATACCTTACCCATTATTTGGTGGTTCTTTTGTCTCATCCTCTTAATGATATTACTTTGTATAGGATGTTGATTGCTTACCATGCCCATGCAACAGTAGATGGTGGGGGCTATGCAGTCATCTGTTAAATTGTAGAGTGTGCAAAAATTATCTGGTAGTTCTGTATAAGGAGGGAGCTTGGTGTAGAAATTTCATGGGAATTGAAACATCTAGTTGAAAAGGCCGAGGTTTACTCTCCCAACATCCTCTACATCAATTGGCTGCAGTGCTATAGAAAGACATGGAAGCCAAAGATGTTGCAGATTCTAGCACAAACACGGATTCAGATAGTTCAGATGCTGATGTTGTCCATATGAGGTATGTCATTTACTCCATTACCACATAAACACTAAATCCCTGCAGTCATTTGGTTGCATATTATTAGGAATTAAATCTTTGGCAATTACATTCCGAGTAATCAAATCTTTGAGAGTCATTTTTTCAGTTAGTATTCATTTTAGGCAATTCACCTGACTTGATGTGTGGCAAAATGTTTGTATGGAACCAAAAAATCCGATTGTTTGGAATATGTGGAGTAGTACGTTGGACCAATAGAAGTTGGATTTGTGGAGAAATCTTTACCGGTGTAGATGCTATCTGGGAACAATTGGCAAAGACCCTGCTATGACATATGAAGGTTAATATTCAGAAGCATATATGGTTTGCAGAGAGCTGTATAGATGGAAAAATAGTAGGAGGAATCCTCCTTTTTTTAATTTTGAAGAAATGATACGAAGGTTCAAAATTCTGAAGCATGGCATTTCCTACTTTAGTTCTTTCCAAGCATAAGTTAAGTGGTCACCTCACCTTTAAGGGACTGCTTATATAGCCATTACATGTCGGTTGCTTTACTCAGACTTTACAAGCGCATAATTTTGCGAGTGAGAAGGCTCAGAAGTTGTGGGATAGTATTCGGCAGAAACAAGTGCTTCGGATATTGCTCGAGAAGCCGCTTGATATAGATGCTACGAACAAAGCTTGCCCAGAGAGATTGAGAAAAAAGGCTGGGTGCGCTTTGCTCAAGGACCTAATGACGAGGCGGACCTTACTCTTATAAGAGAACTGTATTCAAATTGGGATCATACCCAGAGCAACATTGTCTTAGGGCTACAGAGGTGATATCTTAGCTCAAGCTATAAACAGGTAATATCGTGTTTGCCCGCAACTTATGTCTGACTATTGGCAAAAAGAGCAACATCCAGATTTGTTACATATGTTGCTCTGTGATGACCCAAGCAAGGGGCATTGGGTTAAGAATCAGTCCAGTGACCATGCAGCCTTGTCAAAGTCATTCATGAACAAAACTACCCAAGCTTTGCCAAACTTGATTTGCAACAGTTGGCAGTAGGCTATTCATAAGTCGGTGGTTATATGGGATCGCGTATTCTTTATTTACGCGGTATTGGATGATATAACCTGTGAACATTGGATAGATATTGCGGAGTCAGATGGTGAAGACCCGCACAAACATGAAATGAACTATACTTCTTACACCGTAATTTCTATTTCAGCTCAAAACTGAAAAAGAAGGGTGATGAGGTGGTTGATAAGACAGAGTCAACACTCCATGACATATGTGCTGTCCCGGATTTGAATGAGGAGCATCTCTAGAGACAGTTCCATGGAGACTGCATCACTGCCGTGGAGGGTGAGATCCGACAGTTGAGGTTAGAGCTCAAAGCCGTGATCATGTGTTTCAGGAGACTAGAGATCAATAGATGCATGCACAATTTGACATATGATTGCTATCTTTTGGGGAGCTAAACTGATGCGGGACGTTGGCATTTAGGTTGATCTTGCAGAGTTGGAGACGATTGAGCTGAGTGCTACTGATGGCACTCCTATAATGGGGACCAAGCAGTTGCTACTGGATACCCTCCTACTGGGGAGGGTGAGCTTATTGGGGCAGTCGACACATCTGGCGTCACACTAGAGGATCCATTGATGTGCCGTAGAATTACGACACATTTGATACTTTTTAACTATAACTTTTAATTATTTTAAACAAGTTTGTGTCGTTTTGATGTATTTTGTTTATGTTTCAGGTAATTGATGCTCATAAAGCAAAAACAAGAAAATTCAAGCGAAGTCCCTAGTTTTTAGGATTGTACGGACCGTACAAATTTGTACGGAAAAGTTCTGATAGAAAGAAGCAGAGAATTTGCAAGTTGACAGATGTGGGACGGTGGGATTTGACGGTCCGTCAAAATATTTGACGTCGTCATTTCCATTACTGCAAGAAGACAAGTTCTCAGAGATGTTTTACGGTTCCATCAAAGTTGACGGATCTTATTTTCTGGCCTTCAATATACACCGTCAAATATTAAACGGATTGTACTTATTGTACGGTCCGTCGAATTTAGCGACAGGGGCTGTTTTGTCAAGTTTTAACTCCGAGTTTTTGATTTGTATAAATACTTTTTAGGGTTTTATCATCAGTTTTAAGACTTGTATCGATATATCAAGTACTTGGCGTATTTTGAGGCTTTCAAGAATAAGTTATCATTGTTTAATCTTCGAACTCCATTGTAAGTTCTAAATGAAAATTTCCAATCTTTGTGTTATCTTTAATACTATGAGTAGCTAAACTCTTTTATGAGATTGTGAACCCAATGGTGGGTGTTATGCGAATAGGTTTCTGATATCGATATACGAATCATGGATTGTTAGTTTTAATTATTTTTTATCCGTTCATATTGATTAGTGGTTGCAAACAATAATCTAAGCCAATAAATTGTACTTTTCTTGGAAAAGTTAGTAGGGTTTGATCGAAATAATTAACAAGAAACCGGAACGATCTTAATATCAGTCTTCTATATTTGGAAAAATCATAAAAATAATTACTTTCTAACTATTGAGAAATATTAGGAAGTCACATAGAGATTAAGTGCATACAATACACAATCCATGAGGAGTATATCACGTTAATACTTAGAGCATAACATTTAACCTACCCGGGGACACAATCTTAATTTCTTAATCATATGAATTTACATCAAGTCAATATAACTTTTCGAATTATTCAACTCTTTACAATCTTTACGGAATCAGAATAAAGACCTACGTCAAGTAATTCACTACGATAGTAACCTTTTCTCACCATATTTTCTGTGAGATTCGACCCAACCTTGTTGGTTACTATATATGACGATGTCCGCTTTAAGCCATAATTTAGGTGTAATTTGCATGTATCAAATTTTGGCGTTGCTGCCGGGGAGTATGGTTTTGAAATTACTAAAAAAGTGTTACTTAAAGTCTTTTTCCATTCCATTCCATTCCATCACATTTTGTTTGCTTTTTCTAGTGAACCAGGTGAAATGGCAGTAGAAACGACGGTCGCGGAGCAAATGGTGGTAGAGGAGTCAATCCAGTTCCTCCACCACCGGAAGTTGAAAATGAAGGAGAGAATGTCTTTGATGATCTTCTTCAAGAGGTTGAATACACATCAACCATTGTTCCACCAAAGGGCTTGTACAAACTTCAAATGGGACAATCCGCACTATCACTTCATCCATCCTGCTTCAATACGGTGTGCGACATCATCATCAATCTCTCTATCTTTAAAAAAAAATATGGCTAACACAATCTTTAGAAGGAAAAGAAAACTTCGAAGTGAGATGGTGGGCCTAAATCAAATTGAAAAACAGGCATTTTCATTTCGATGTTTAAATCTTTTTTATTCCCTCATTTGAAGGGGAAAGACTTGCACCAATACCGAGTAAGGTGGAGCACCAAAGGCACAACCTAGCAAACAAATAAGTGAGTGAAAACTCTAGAAAAATAATGAGTCAAATGCTAGTAGAAACAAAGATAGTTAAGGCCTTAGGGGTAGTGGTGGATCCAAAGTAAACAGGAAACACCAATTTGGGGAAGCTTAGAAGGACCCTAGGTTATTGCCATGAGCACTGAGTTGAGTTGTAAAGCCATTACAAAAATGACCAAATAAGTGTATAGCGACCATCACATTCATCATTCGTCCCCTACTGGTTTTCAGTGCTGTGACAATTTTTTATTTGGTAAAAGTAATAAAGTTGTGAGCCCCAAAGCAATCAATCACATTGGTCAGGGGTGGGGTGGGGTGGGGGCTGAGTAGGCGAATTAGTGTGAAGAGCCAACTGATGACAAAGAGCACCAGATATTACCACTCTAACAAATACAAATATACTGAAAGCACTTGTAGGCCATAGAGACCATTCTGAAGAAAATTCACTAATTACGAAACATATGGACATAATTAAAAGAGTACAAATTGAACTCAAGTCCACAAGCAGCCACAGGTGCCAGGAGCTTTTTGTACATGATAAAAGAGAAACCACCTCTAAAACGACTAAAGAGGTGCTTGCCTACTTAAAAAAAAGGCCCTAAGTTAGCTATCCAATTTTTTTATCCGCTTCTGAGTCTTGCTGTTTGGGTGGAATTGAAACAACTCCATTCATCCTCGCACGTGCTTCAGCAAACATCCTCTGTTGTGCAGCTAACGCTTCTTCTTCAGTCATTTCAGCTACACTATTGCTCCACTTCCCAGCTCTCACAGTGTCCTGTGGGAGACACACAAAGCAAAAGGGCAATCGTTAATGAAGATCTTTCCACCATTAAAGCATTTCACATGGTTGTAAAAATTATCGAATTCAAAATTAAATGTCGGGCTAGCAACATGCAGAGAGATTTTTAGACCACGGTGAGAAAAAAGAGGAATGAATATGACACTTTGTTTCGACAGCAGAAGGATGTTTTCAAACGTCCTGATTTCTAGGCCATTCATAGATTCGAACTAATGTAAGAAGACAGAAACGAGCTCTTATATACCACGGTCTCCAGTTTGTGTTGTTCATATGCGGCATAAACTTCTTCAATATATCCCCCAAAGCCAAGAACCTGAAAGACAATAGTTGTTTATCATTCCACGAAAAACGGAAGGATATAGAACAAATACAGGCTGACATATTAAAAACTAAAAGTAACTACATTTAATTAAGGTTTCTTGTTATTCAACACAAAATATTATAGAAGTAATTAAGTACCACACTTAAAACTGGTTCCATGGGTTTTGTGGTGAAATGCTGTTCCTAGAGACCTAAGAAATGAGAATATGATCTCTGCAATTGATGTGGCCTAACAACACCTTGTGGGGGTTGGGGGGTAAACAGACCAAACATGAAAACGATTAACAGGGTCTGCATTTCATCATCCTTATCGGCGTCGTGCAACTTTGTGACCTCAGATGAGAAGTAGGTTTGAAATTCTTTAAATCGCACTCAAATGAACTCATGCTAAGCATGATTACAGGTGATAACGGCAGAAAATTGCAAAAAGAGCAGGATGAAGATGATCAACACAATAGAGAAACTACAGGATCAAGAAGTACCTCTAAAGCCTTGAGTACATGTTCTGGTGCAATTGTTCGTTTATCTACTCTATTACAAACTTCATTTGATTCTGATGAGATAAGATTGATGAACTCTGCACAAGTAAACTGAAAGTTGGAATATCATGCAAATTAGAAAAAGAACAACAATAAGAAGATTCTTCAGGTATGAAATCAAGCAATGATTTAATTTTAAGGATTGTAAAGGATGATATTATATAATCTAGTAGAAGGAAACAACATACGAGAGACTTCAATCCTGTTGGAATAGCATACACAAGTCACCAGACAAAAACATCGACACAATACTTATAAAAAACCATTCAATAGATAAACTAACAACATATACCTGCACGTGCACACCCTCATTCTGCAGTCACCACTTCCCTCTCCTATTTGAATGTTTATCAGAGCGATAAACCTAACTGTCCAAATTAAATGCAAACAGAATGACTAGGTTACTGTTTACAGGGCAGATTATGAAGAATCACCCAAAATGTACCTTCTCCGTAAGAGTATGTTCCAACTCTGTCCCAACAGCTGCTTCCACTTTGGCTATTGAAGAAATTCATTTGCACAACTGACTCATGGCAATGCATGCGACGTACCAACCAGTGTCTCTTGGTTAGTTGGTATTTAAGGATGCAAATAGATATTACAAAGGAACCTCAGTTTTGTAATTTTCCATCAATTTCACGCATAAGCAATGTGGAATTGTCAAGCACACGCCTGCTTTCATGGATAATAGACCGGAACACTTCATGCTTAGGTTCTGGCTTATAGGACGCAAGTTCAACAAGGGGATTTCTGATGTTTGATCTCTTGCACAACTCCTTTGCTGGCTGGACATTCTTCCACCAGAAGTCAGAAAGTGCAGTCTTCAAGAGTTGTCAATATTCTTCATCACGATGCAACCTAAACAAACTGCTTCCTTTGGTAGTCCAAACATAATAGTCCATCCAGTCTTGATCCAATATTTCCATTAAACCCTGAGCTTGTGGAACATAATAAATGGGAATTCTTTTCCAAGGAGTCGCCTTAGTCATATCACCATTGAAAAATGGGCACTTGATCTCCAAAACACCTCTAGATGGAAGATGATAAACAAACTTGTCAACCACACCATCAGGGGAAGCTGCAAGCCAGTCATCCCCCGTGTTCATTTCCCGATGATACACGTTAAAATTAGTAAAAGAGACAGGATTTCCAGTTATTAGCTTATATCATACAAGAGCCTCCTGTTCCTGGCTGTTAGTCCAAGCCGTAGCTAAATTACCCGAGAAGGGTTGAACCACTCCAATTTTCTCCAACCAGAGTTGGACTCTACGCTTAGGCCAAAAATCAACAGCTTGACCGAAAGTGCTACCTGTAAGTTTATTCTTTCTCGATTCTTCCCAATTCTTGTACCAATGTTGAAGACTAGGGGCTTGAAGAATTTGATGAGAGTAGCACGAGGAAAATCTCTAAGAAAGTCCAGCACTAGTGCTGCTGTACCTAGGAAATTGAGAAAGAGAAACAACTATCTTCTTAATTTTGCTACAACACTTGTCATTTGATGAACATCCAAAACTGAAAGTAGCAAAAGGCATGACCTCCGCTGCAGAACAAGAAAGTGCTCAACTTTTCAGTATATCACCATATCTAAAGGGGGTAATTAGTTTTTTTTAATTCCGTAGCTGTTGTCGATAAAGACACAAGTTTGGTGAAGCACACTCTGTAAATCATATCCAACAATCCAAAGCCTTAGAGGCATAAAAGGAGACTCGTTTTTCTCAGTATCAGCACATAAATTGATTCAATAACAAAATCTAAGTTCCATAAAAGATCTAATATTGTCAACAGCTCAAAATTTCAAGTTAAGAAAAATTGGAGACAAAAAGATCTCAATTCTCACAATGAAGACGCCAATCTCGGTAACGTTGACCCTAATTTTACTACACGAGGTCCCTACTCATTTTACGGTGGTCTCGTTCCTCAGCCGGCGGCTTCTAGCCGGAAACCGGTGACTTCAGCTTCATCCTCTTCCACCGTCGTCTCCCCTGTTTTTCCATAGAAGTTGTACTTTCAGAGCTTCGTCCCCCTATTCCCTGCCGCTAATTAAGGAAACGCAGATGACATACAGTCGGGTTCTTTATTTGTGCGGTTTAGGGTTTATTTAATTATTTTTTAGTTAATTTTGATTAATTTTTATATATATATATATATAATTAAATAACGTGGACCAATAAAAAAGCGAGCTGTGAAACAACACTAACTCTCAACTCATATGGGTAAAATATGGTTGATCTTAATTCAGATATGCATAACATGGATCCTACTGTCCATATTAAATTTTTTAACACAAGTCTAAGATATATTGCAATAATTTTCTATGGGTTCAAGTTGTGATGGATAAAGTTACTCCACTAGTGCGAATTAATTGAGGGGTACACAAATTGATCGCAGTGACAAAATCGTAATTTTTACTAAAAAAATTTAAAATATAAAAAAATAACATACAAATAAGCCAAACGAATACCCAATATAATTTTTCATTGAAGGAAATTCAAACAAACTCCTTTACACTATCCTAACTCTGCCCATGGTCGGGACATCAGGATTATTAGAAACAAGATATATAACAATTTATATTCATAATCCTTCAGTTTGATTTTTATTTTTTCTGAAGATAGTAACATGTAAAGTTGATGTCACATTATCAGAAGTTTGACCAATATGATTGATTGCTTTGGGGGTCGCAACTTTATTACTTTTACCAAATAAAAACCAGTAGGGGACGAATGATGAATGTGATAGTCGCTATACACTTATTTGGTCATTTTTGTAATGGCTTTACAACTCAACTCAGTGCTCACGTCAATAACCTAGGGTCCTTGTAAGCTGCCCAAATTGGTGTTCCCTGTTTACTTTGGATCCACCACTATCCCTAAGGCCCTAACTATCTTTGTTTCTACTTTCTACTAGCATTTGACTCATGATTTTTCTATAGTTTTCACTCACTTATTTGACTGCTAGGTTGTGCCTTTGGTGCTCCATCTTACTCGGTATTGGTGCAAGTCTTTTCCATTCAAAAGAGAGGGAATAAAAAAGATTAAACGTCGAAATGAAAATGCCTCTGTTTTTCAATTTGATTTAGGCCCACCATCTCACTTCGAAGTTTTCTTAAGATTGTGTTAGCCATATATATTTTTAAAAAAGGAATGAAAGAGAATGAAATAACAGTAAATCCCTGATCATAGTGTCAGCTTTGATGCAGTGTGTATCGCAGGTTATTGTGTCTTGACTCTTGAGTAGTAACATAATATTTCATGTTTGAAAATCTGAGTGATTGCTGAGCTGAGTTAAAGACATCACTGTTGTGTTCCTTTTAGATATGGGTGCAGTACAGTGCAGGTTTTATCATACGAACAAGACATGAAGCAGAACGTTGTGTTGGGAGGTATGTCTACTGTAAATAGTGATGGTTCTTTGGTTCTCTCTTTCACTGTGATTTTAGTGACCACACTGTTTTGTGTTCAAGTCAAAAAGAGCCAGACAAGCCTATTTCTTTCTCACTATACCCCACAAGAAAGTGAAATAACACATTTTATGTCTCCCTGAGATTCCTTTCTTTATTTCAAAACATTTACCTTTCTCTCCTCACATCCTCTCAAGCCTTCACCTCTCCCTGTGTTATACTCCCAATTCCCATGACAGTTTGTGGGGACACTTGTGTTTTTCTTCGTCAGATTCTTATTTTCTTCAACAAAGTGCTAGAAGCAAAACAAATAAAAAAAGAAAATCCCCTCAATAAAGAAGTAACTAGAATCTCTTTGCCCCTCACTCTCCTACCAACAACACTTTAAAGTGTGCAGCCTAGTCTTGATTTTCTTTTCTTAGATGAAGACAATCATGGCAAAGAGTTTCCAAGACTTGTCCTCTAAGAGACAGTTCCACTGGACAGCTAAAGTCAGCAATGAAGAAGAAGAAGAACAACAACAACAACAAGCAACATTAGAAAATCCATCTCCAAAGCACACCTCAAACAAAAATGAAGTGAAAACATCAACAGAGAATATAAAGGCACAACCTTTCAAGAATCCTGAAGTCTCAACTACCAAGTCTTCTACTTTAATCACCATCCATGAAAAAAAGGCAGATGACAACCAATCTGCTTCAGCAACAAGGAGGAAGCTGCAAACTATAGCAGTATCCAGGCTAATATCTGTCCTAACAGCGTTCGGGCGAAACAAGGGAAACTTCCAACAAGGCCTAGGAACCAGAGTTGTAGGCACACTTTTTGGACACAGGCGTGGACATGTACATTTTGCATTTCAAAAAGATTCTGGTTCTCAACCAGCTTTCTTAGTTGAGCTAGCCACACCTATAAGTGGACTAGTCCGAGAAATGGCGTCCGGGTTGGTCCGAATCGCATTGGAATGCGATAAGGAGGAAGAAAAGAAGGTTACTAGACTCATAGATGAGCCTATATGGAGGACTTACTGCAATGGTAAAAAATGTGGCTTTGCTACAAGAAGGGAAATTGGTGCAAAAGAATTGCAGATACTAAAAGCTGTTGAGCCAATATCAATGGGTGCTGGTGTTTTGCCTGGTAATGGAGAAGAAGAAAGTGCTGATTCTGGGGAGATTATGTATATGAGGGCCAAATTTGAAAGAGTTATTGGGACAAGAGATTCAGAAGCATTCTACATGACGAATCCTGATAGCAATGGTGCTCCTGAACTTAGCATCTATTTACTCAGAGTATAAGGTCTAATCACTTATTAGAATCTTAGTTTAGCTGAATATATAATCTTTTCTTGATCCACGGACATGGAGATCTAGCAATGTTCTAAGTTTTTATTTTCTTTTTGTCTTTTGTTTTGGACACTGGGTTTACTGTGCTTTTTTTTCTTTCTTGGGTGGAATGGAAAATATATGTTACTTATCTTACCTAAATGATTGAATTACTGCATGATCATATAGGACAAATATTTATTCTTTTTGTCTTCTAATTCTCTGTTGATACCATGACATTTTGGCTCAATTTTGTTCCTTTATCCATCAACGTTGGCATTTTGTTACTGTGCAATTTTCTTTCTTTGCTCTGTGACATGGCAAACTGTTTGGATGATGAGATTCTTGAATCTCTTAGCACAAACACCCTTTACTAATTTCTTCTTCATGTTTTTTTCTTTAATTTAAATTGTGATTACAAAAGTTGTTCCAGGCAAATAAGAATCTGTAATAGGGGGCTTTGTGTTTCTTTTCCCTTCTTTTTTTGACTGCTTTCCCCCCCTCAAAACAGTTTCTTGCAAATATGCGAAGTAATACTGACATTTTTTATTGTCGCACCGAGATTCATTCAGCAGAGAAAGTTAATATCATATAACTTAAAAAAATCAAATTTTTATTAAAGAGTACATGTGTCCATTTGCTTGTCACATAGTATGTTCTGGACACTCTGGTCCCTTATTGAATTGCTGGAGAGAGGTGTTAAATGCGAATTAAATAAAATAATACTAGGGGGTAGGAAACATATGATACTATTAGAACTTAATTATGAGGAGTAAAGAGGTATTCATTCAAACAAAAGTTTGTTTACAGTATGCAATGATTCATCTCCTATTTTCAAGGCTTTATATTCATTTGTTTTATTTTCAGTATCCTTTATACAAAGTAAAAAGAGAAGGTTGATGTTAGTGGATGTGTGATGGATGGAGTACAACAATCAAATGAAGAAATCAAAATTAAGATTATATTTCACAGTAACCGAGGTTTTCTTTTGATCACGTTGTTATCATTATTCAAAGTTTCAACAGTTGTTTGCTATTTTGCTTAATCAAATCAATCTTTTTTTTGGCAGAATGTCCCATCTAATCATGTATAATCATTTGCAAATTCTATTGCAATTTGATACATATAAAGGAAGAAAATACTAACAAAAATGAAAATCTCAAGGATTTCACAGGTCCTAGCAAGATACGACACACTTGCTAAATATTGCTTTCGTTGGTGCTTATACACCATTTTGTTAAAACATTTCCTTGTTTTTGCCTATCACGCCAGAAAAAAGTGTGCCTAGTTACACATTCAGGCCTGTCTTGTAGGACCAAAAGAGAATTACGACCGTTGTTAAAAGAGCATTCAAGATATTTAGTAGTAGGTAAAAAGAATGAAGATAACACTAGATGATCATGGTAGATTAGGATTCATATTTCACGAGAGACAAAAATAATGCTTGGTAATTGACTAATTTCTTCTCATATGATTTAAACTTTAGTGGCAGAGTTACCTAATATCTTTTTGTTGATGCAAGGTAATAAGTATTCGCTGGAATAATTAAAATATGTTTAAGCTGATCCGAACACCACATTATTTAAACCAGGAAACAACATTCATAATGATGCCAATGGATTAACCAACTCCTGATTAGGCTTACACCTGGTACCATATTAGCTGGATAACTTTCTAAGTCTTGATTCATTTGAATCTAATTGTTCTGTCTTGACAATAACCCGTTTTTTTTTTTTTTTGATTTGGTTGTAGATATGTTGTGCCTTAGGCGATTCCCAGATCGGAATGAAATAAGAAAGTGAAGAGATTTATATGGCATAACATACACTCACATGGTATGCGGTTTTGGGCTCAATGATGGCGTACGCCAATGGAAAAATCAGTGTCAAAGCGGACAATACGTGTCATGAGCTTGAGTTGTGACAAATATTGTGATCTCCTTATATTTATATGGTTTTGAGTAATCCTCCCCTCATAAACTAACTTTTGGAGTTGAATTAGGCTCAAGGATCACATCTCAGAGCCATACATGTCAGGCCCTATGTAACAAGAGAGAAGGCCTCTTGTTCATCTGTGAAGAAATGAAGAGCTCCGGTGAGCTCATTAATGGAGAAAGTAAAGAAAAGGGAAGGAGAGAAGAAGAAGATAGAGGAAAGCAAATATTTGTTTTTTTTTAATTCATAATCATGAAATGGATTACAAAGGGTATATAATACCCTGGATACACTAGGGACTAAATAACAAATACTGAAATAACAATTTTAAACCTAAAAAGAACTAAACTGAATAATTAAAGACTTTCAATTTAATTAGTCACAAAAGCTTTTGTGACACCCTATGTTGTGTTTCTAATTGTTGGTATTTTGTTAGTCTGGTCCTAACATGTAGGGAATGCCAAGTCTCGTATTGGTTGAGAAAATGAGTTATGATCTCCTGGCCTTGGGCAACTCTCGATCCGCATGAGCTAACTTTTGGGTGAGTTAGGCCTAAGTAGTGCTGTTATCGGTCCGGACATCCACTTACCGGAACCGGTTCGATAAGCTTACCGGTCCAGACCAGTCCCAGACCGATAAGTTTTCGGTCCTGGAACGAGATCCGGTCCCGGACCGAAACTTTATCGGTCCGGTTCTCGGTCCGGACCGGTAAGAATTTTCTGGGTCGGACCGATTTTTTTTTTTTAAATTGAATTTTCAATACTGAAATTGACATTCTCGGACACATTACCACGAAATTTTTACGTTGAAATATATTGTATAGCGCGAGATATTGAGATTTGAAAATTGACAATTGGTAACAATTTGGGGTAAAAGTGAAATTGATTGGCAAGACGGATGTTTTTTGAGAAATTTGTTGCTCCAAACTGCTTTAGCTGTTTGTCCGGCTCTATCTCGAAAAAATACGCGAAATCAAAAAAACATTAGGTCAAACGGACATCCGAGCGCAAAGTTATGACCATTTAAAGTTTCATTAATTTACAACTAATTAGTGGCGGGAGGGGGGTGGTGGGGGCTTGCGGGGTGGGGTTGGGGTATTACCGGGTTACCGGTCCGGCTCTTTATCGGTCCGGGTATTTTTTTGGTACTCGTATCCGGACCGTTAAGGTTTCGGTCCGAGTATCGGTCCGGGTTTACCGGTCCGGTTCTCGGGTAATTACCGGGAGTATCCGGACCGCTAACAGCCCTAGGCCTAAGGGCCATAATATCACCCTAAGTAACCTTTCAGCTAAAGAAAAGGAAAAAGAAAGGAGATTCTAAAGTGGTTGAGACCTTGCATGATTGCTTAAACTCTATGCAAGTATTTAGAACTGACAAGTAGTTGAATTGAAACTTGAAAGAGTATCAGGGATTTTTCCAGCAGTTAACTTAAATCATACCGTGAAGCTCCTTTTTCTTATTTTTGCCTATAAACTCTCTGGCTTGTGCTGTTCTGATTTTGTTTTGTGTCCAAGTTGTGATTTACTACCAGTTAAGTTTGATACTCAGGGCCCTCTAAGAAAATTCTTCATTCAACAACATGAATGGTGTTCAATTTCTTCACGAAATTTTCTCTGGTTTCACCTAGAATGCAAGTTAATTAACAAATATACGACATAAGAATGACGTTATTCCAATAATTGAAACTCAATTCTGATATCATTCAGAAGCAGTCCATTAATGTCCATAATATGTTAGGTATTGGAACTCAGTCAAAAGTAGGATGATATTGTCACTGCTCAGATTTAGAAAACATATGCCAAGGTCAAAGACGTGGTGATCCTGAAATATATTCAAACTTGGAAAAGCTGAAAAGCATACTATCTACAGAAACTTGAAGCAAATGTACTTCAAAATTTTCATAACAGAAGAAACAATGAAATAATATTAATAACATAACTTCAATAAGCCCAAATAATCTGGAAGAAAAAGAGCGAAAATAGTCACAAACAACTATAGATTTAATCACTGTTAGACAGTTAGTCTGTTGTCTAATACAAGTGAATGAATGCTCCTCCCTTTCCTTGCTCCGGCCGGGGTGATCGACGTAAGCTTGATTGTGAGCCGCCAGCTAGATTAGAATTTCCAAGTGATCTGCCTTCCTTAGTGCTTTACATTCTGGCGAGCAAATCCTGGCTGAGTGGTGTAATTGACGACGTGTGGCCCAAACATGAACACAAACCAGAAACATGGATATGCAAGCTGCATCAGTTTGCAGAAGAAAGAAACTCAAAAGTACACTTTAAAGCATGATTATGAAGTTGGTTCTTGTGGCAGTAGAAAATGGAGATAACTTCTAGTGCCAGAGAGACTAATGCTTTTATACTATTGCATTTGAGACGGACTTAAATGGAGTGACACGGACAGTGAGTCAACCTCACTTGCTTGAAATTAGGGTGGTAGTTGTATAATGTTAAAGATTTTCAAGAAATATCTAACCTTTTCTTATAAGCTAAAAAGTTAAAGTATTAGGGCAACTGTTCAACTGTTCACTAGTGAAAGTCCAAGGAGTGGCAAACGGGCGGGTCGGAATCGGATATGAGTGGGTAAAAAATGGGTTAAACAAAAACGAATATAATATCCGACCCACCCATATTTAACACAGATAAAAATGGGTTAACCAATCCATATTATCCATGGTTTTAGGAATAGTTAGGTGAGAAGACAAGCTAAAAGTCAAAACAAACTTTGACTCATGAAAAATAAGAAAAATGAGTATTGATAATATGGATAGTGTACATATTTGATCCAACTTTTAAAAAATTGACATGTGGATTGGATGGTTACTTATTTTTTTCTAAACCATTTTGTCAGCCCTATCCATATCTAATACACATAACTAAATAATTGATGAACTAACTAGGCCATGTGAAATGAATGTTGAAGATATGAAAATATGCCTGAAGAAACATGGATAACCAAAAACTTGATGAAGTAGATGCCATGTGAAATGAACGTAGAAGATATCAAAATGTACCTGGAGAAGCATGGACGGAGCTGCTGCTGCTGTTTCAGTTGTAATATGGCTTCTGGTCTTTCTTCCATTTAAAGTGACAACTGATGGGCTGTTAGCTGTTGTTATATCCCAGAAGCTGCGTTTTTTAGCTGTGGGAGCTGGAGAATGAAAACGATGACTTGGACTCTTCAAATCAACATCACGTGCTTCCTTAGGCCGCAAGCTTGCCCTTGTGACGATCCTTTTTACGCCCGTTTGTGTCCCTCCCGCTGGTTTTGCACTCTTTCGTGACAACTCACGGATTGTATCATCTTTCTGCTTTATCTGCAATGCATGATCCTTCTTCATTCTCTCAATTTCTGCCTCCAATCCCTTAACCGCCTTTTTTAGATCTCTAACTGTGTCATCTGCACCTTTTCTCTTGGATTCCGGGGTAAAGCAGTTTCCAGACAAGAAAGATGGTCTTGCTTTTCGTTTTTCATTTGGCTGAGCAGAAGATGGTGCTGGTGATAAGATAGAGGAAACTGTAGATGGGGCAGGGGAAGCGTTTGCAGCCAAATTTTCCTTCTGGATTGTAAACAGTTTTTGCTGCTGATGAGCCAAATGCATTCTCAATTCGCGATTCTCTTTTTGCAGCTCAAGCAATAACTTGGCCTGATCTGTTTCAGAATCAGGCATTTGCATTTCCTCGTGTGCATCATAAGCCTGCACTTGGTAAAAGGAGATATTAGGATGATAATGCATCCCTAAGATACTGAATATTACTTCACAACTAATGTGTATGTCAATTGCATGTCAATATGGACTGCCCTGGCATTAGATGAAAAACAAGGAGTAGGAATTAACTTTCAGGAACACAACATATTACATAGTAAGCTGCAAAAAGTTAATAGAACTGCAGAGGGCCAGAGATTTTGCATCCAGGAGCTTCTAAAAGGATAAACTCATTTGAAGCAGTAAACGTCCAATAATAAATCAATTAACTATACCTTAATTCCAAAATAGATGTTGCATAGTGAAAGGCAAAAAATCACGATGGTCATTAAAAGTATTTTACTTATGATGAATCAAAACAATGTTGCCGACTAGTAGTTTTGAATTCTCTAACCTTTGTTCGGATCTCTTTTGCTCGGTCAGCCCAGTGTAGTGTATTTTGGGTTTCACCAAATGAGAGATTACTTGGGCTAATATTGGCAATCATCACAGTGTTACAAGCACCACCCAGTGAATCCTTGAGTAGTTGAGTGAGCTTAGAATTCCGATAAGGAATGTGCTTTTTCCCCTCAACAAGGGCATTGATGCAGCTGCTCAGTGCGAGAAGTGACTTATTTATGTTAGCACCTTCAAGTGATCTTAGGGTTCTCTGATCAGTAGCTAGAGCTCTTTCTGAACCAGCAAGGTCAATTAGTGACAGCTTTCCAACACGGTTTACAATGTTATTTGAACTATCTTTGACACGGTATTCAACCACAACCTGCGTGTTGAATAAAAACTTTATCAAAAATCAAGAAATGGCGGTGGTGGTGCATGAATTAAGAATATGGCAAAATTGCAAGAACCTGAAGAATAGCATGAGAGCGTGAGGACGTTTCATTGCAGCGGGTGGGCTCTGTGGTACGGTTTAGGTTTCCTTGTTGGAGCAATGCCATTACCTGTTCTCATTAAAGAAATATGGGTCAACAACTTTGATTCAGCAACTAATACTCTAGTAGGACTAATCTAAAAGAAAACTACGATACATACCTCATCTGTGGAGTATGCTCTATACTGAGTAAGGCCCGCTGCCACTATTCCCTGAATTGAGAAAATCTGATCATCCTTTTGCTATTTTCTTCTATAAATGGAAAAAACTGGTAGAATACTATATCTATTACTCGACAAGTATAAAAGATGGGGCAACAGTCGAGCAGTATGCAGTTTATCCATTTTAGAAACAAAGGGGAGTTACTAATGTTTGTGAGGATGATCATTCTTTAGAAAAAAAGCACGGACCTGTTTATCTTCTCGTAGGACTAAAGGCCTGCCCGGGGACAGCAAATCTCTCACAGTTTCATTGTAGACCTCTAGATAGGAAAGGTGAACCACATGATTCCCATCAAAGCTCCTTTGCCTTATCTTGCTAAAGAGATCCTTGATTGCTAATACCATTACTCCAGGATTCTCAATTGTACCGAGCATTGTGTATGTCTTTCCAGCACCCGTGGCACCGTAACAAAACACAGAACCATTTCTTCCCTGCAGAACTGCTTCCACAAGCTCTGCTGTTCTGGAAAATACAAGATTCCAAATGTTCAGTTCTATCTACATTTTATCAAGGAGGAGTAAACTTCAGAGTCTTGCCTCTGATAGCAAAAAAGATTGACCTTAAGAAAATGAAAGAAAAGAAAATCCCCTCTAATCAAATAAGCTAGTAAGTCTCAGAACTCTGTCAAGCTTTTACTATTTTGACAATGTCTTACAGAAAATAGTTTTTAACTGTGTTCAATCAAACAATCCCCAATATGACTCATTACCACATCAATTGAGGTCTAATATACAATTACTCTACATTCATTCCGCTCTATTAGGTCCATTTTATTCCAAATTCAGTGTAAAAAGACCTTAATGCGAGCACTTTAGCCTACCAAAAGTTACAATTAGGTAAGATCTGCGAGACAGACTCCTATTACAACAACAACAACATACCGAATGTGATCCCACAAGTTGGGTCTAGGGAGGGTGGTGTGTACGCAGCCTTGCCCCTACCTTGTGAAGGAGACAATGTGCTCTAAAATGTAAACTATCAAGTTACTACCACACTAACATCAAATGCTACAGAAGAGTTAAAAACCTTAAAAGAACAGATACTCTAAAATGCAAATCTTGAAGCTTTTAGACCTAAAATTATGCTGCAAATGACACTGCAGCCACAAACTATCAAGTTACTAATACACTAACATCAAAGGCTCATAGTATTGACAAATTCGACAATTTTTCTATTCTTGATTAATAGATCAAGGATGAATTAGTGGAATCAATAGAAAGTTACTAAAAATGTTCCAACTCACGTCGTGGAATATACATCATGTTGAGTAGCAGTATCAGGAAAGGAAGCATCGAAAGTGAAATGGCGCCCTCTGAGCCTCTTTAGCCTAAGGTAGTCGTTCTCCATGGCGAATTCAGTCAGATAAACATCTCTTCCATCCACAATTTTCACACAACACCTGGCTCCACCTTCTCTCTCTTTTCTTGAAATTGGCCTTAACCTTACAAAAACAAGAATTCTACTACCACCACCATCATCACCATTCCCACCCTTACTGGCTTTCTCCGAAATGGTATCCAACTCGTGTTGTACATTCTCTTTCACTGTCTTTCTAGTTCCCCTAGGCTCCGTATTCACCGGCATTGCTGAAGTTCCCATTGAAAGCTTTCTTGCCACAGCACTCGACGCATTTGCCCTTTTAGGGTATGAAAATCCTACTATTTTTTCACTTCCTGCAGCCGCCACCGCGACATTTTCCTTCCCATCCTCCACCACTGAAGGGGGTGGGGGCACATAAGTTCTTGTTACATTTTCCCTCATCACACGACTAATGGGCTTTGTTTGTTTTTGCTCTTTCTCAACTCTTCTAGTACCTGAGCTCAAAAGATCTACACTAGGGTGAGTTGAAAACTTTGAATCTTCAGGCTTGAAATATTGATTCTTGAGAGCCACAGAGCCTTGCTTTTGCTGTTCATACAAAAGGGTAAGTGCTTTCATCTTCTCTTTCAAACCATGGTGCGGATTTCTCATATTTTTAGCCATTTCTTGATCTG
The DNA here is from genome assembly GCA_029844215.1 of Przewalskia tangutica. Lineage (NCBI taxonomy): Eukaryota > Viridiplantae > Streptophyta > Magnoliopsida > Solanales > Solanaceae > Przewalskia > Przewalskia tangutica. Next base: position 12,281,956 of record CM056734.1, read on the forward strand.
CTCTTGCTCTAGTTTTCTTATCATTCTGTGTCTGTGAGTCAATTATCTGGGATCTTGTGAACACTGGCATTCTATCAATAAATCTTCCCTATCCAAACATGCCCTTGCTGATTCTTGAATAACCCAGTAGCTAAAACTGTTTGGATCACAATAAAGTTGACAACTTTAAATGAAAATTCAAGATTCTTGATGGGAAATTGATGAAATGGAAGCTAAATTGAAATGACAAGTTGGGAAAGATAAACATGAACGTTGATTTGAGGGAGATCGACGGTTGACAGTAAAGCGAGGGAAGCAAAATTTAGTGTGGAAATAATGTGGGCCAAATTTTGAATATTTTAAAATTATAACTTGTAACGGCCATATTCCATCATGGACAATCTTTACCTTTATTTATTAGGATGTTACCTAATATTAAAAAGTAAAAACATAGGATAATTACATCTATATGTTTAAATAATTTAATTTAAATTTCATGGAGTACAAGCTAGTTTTACCTTTCACCTTTTGACCTTAATAGGAGAATGTTAAAGTTGACATACATTTTTCTTCCTTTTATTTCTTCTTGTTAATCTAAATTAAAGGGCTTGTGTATTTTTTTAGTGAGATAAAGCCCTTGTGTGACATGTATGACTGAATTCATTTAAAAATATATTTCCGACATAAACATTAATATTTTTGTTATAACAATCTTAACATTTAATATCATAATAATTGCACCAACTAGCGCTTTCAATTATCATTAATTTTTAGTACTCAAATTAATCAAAACACTTTCTAATCTATTTTTTCTAATATTTAATATTAAAAACGCATTTTCAAAGTACAGTGACTTTGGTATACCAAATACCCCTCTCGTCAAAATGGCTTTTGATAATTTTAAAAATGTCATGTTGCCCTTCATTGGATTAGATTGAGTAAGATGAAGAGTTGAATTCTTAAAAGGTAGTACCAATAAGGTTTCAAATACGAAGCATTTATAATCTTTGTTTCAAAATCATAATGAATGAATAACGAAAACATATATCAAGCAGGTCTATGGATAACAATGATTAATGAGCTAAGCATTAAAGGGTAGGATTTGATACATTATCACACATATAAATTTTACGTACCTCAAATATTATAAGTTGAATGACCTATATTTAACCCAAGCAAACATTGGGTTAAATGAATACAGAGGACAAAGAAAGAGGACAAAGAAAATGTCTCATTGAAGGACTAAAACAGTTGTCCATGATATCATCTCAGTATATCAGGTAAAATATTTTTTTTAATATATGAACATGATTCTTTATGATATCATGTCAGTATATTATATATATCATATGAATATCATAAAGGGTTGATGAGTGTTTTTGAAAAAATGAAATAAGTCATCATGATATATAAGAGACGGGGTGATACCCATGTTGATATCATAATTTTGGGGCCATCCTGGTAAATAGTTTTAAGGACATGAAAGTAAGTGATTATGAGCGGGTAACATGTACTTTCTTTCCCAAATATAATCTTATGTTGTGGGGAAAAAATTAAAGACCAACATAAAATAGAACAAAAGTGCAATTCACTATTTGGGCCCTAATCTGACTGTTTAGCTATCTAATAAGGACCTTAGCCCAAAGCGAATATTTATGTAATGGGCTGGATGGAAAACAAAGAAGTCCAAATAATAACATTTTTCTGCTTAGAATTCTCTCCCAAACCCTTGTCTGTTCCTGCTGCATCAGTTTCCCACAGTTCGTCTTCCTCGAACGGGTATGTACCTATTTGTTTCCTTTACTCTATCTAATTAGACCAAATGTTTAGCTCCATGTTTTTATTTGCGCAATGGTAATATACCTATTTAATACTGTATTTGCTTTTACCTGATAATTGCTCAAAAGTTGTGGTGCTATACTAATTCTGTGTTTATGAAGTAAGAACCCTAGCTCTTTTTATTTTTTCGCAATGTAAATAATGGCTTAATGTTAAGTTTGGTTATATACAAGTTTGTTTACCTGATAATATTTCAAGGTTGTGGTGGTATATTTATTTTGCGTTTAATAAGTAAAAACTTACTTCGAAAATCTAAATTGACTAATTAGAAAACAAACTATATTGGGTTATGCAGTGCATACGGCCGCCGACTTATTAATTATCAACCATGGCGGATGTAGAAGAAAGCCCTAATATAGTCGTCGAAGAAGAGTCAATTAAGAAGAAGAGAAAGCGAAAGAGAGACAAGAAGAACAAAATGGTTGTAGAAAAAGAGACAAATAAGGACAAAGATAACGAGGACAAAGAAGAAGAGCAGGAAGTGGATGATGAATTGAAGGCGGAGATTAAGAAAGAGATGAAGAGTGGGTCGGGTATTATGAGCGCGGAGTTGTTTTCTTCTATTGAAATTTCTGAGCCCACTATGAAGGCAATTAAGGATATGGGATTTGAGTACATGACTCAGGTAAATTACAAGTTTTAATCTTTTTTAATTGCCTTACTTATACTCTTACCTCAAAGTATGAGAATTGGGATCCTTGATGGCTATTTCAGTTGTTTATTAGATTTTCAATCTGCATTTTCTAGTATTTTTCATATTGAGATATTAGTTTGTGAAATGTAGAAATTACTAATAAATTGAATGATGTTTCAGCTATGGTGTCAACTAGTTTCTTATTCTATATCTGTACTCTGTCTCGAGTTGCTTGAAGTGAAAAAAATTGATCTTTTTTTCCGGAACTTGAATAGATAAGTTGATAATGATTTTCCATGAGAACCCCTAACCGCTTGATTTATGTCTCTATTTTGGAAAACTAAATAGCTAGCACTCATTGTTCTCGTAAAATATCCCTACCTTAATTGTTTATCTTTGATGTTGAAGATTCAAGCCAGGGCAATTCCTCCTCTTCTGGAAGGCAAGGATGTCCTCGGAGCTGCAAGAACTGGTTCTGGTAAAACACTTGCTTTTTTGATACCAGCTGTGGAATTATTACATCATGTCCACTTTACACCTCGTAATGGAACTGGGGTTGTTGTTATTTGCCCAACAAGAGAACTGGCCATACAGGTAAATACCTAGTCTTCCCTGCACTTCCTTTTTGCTTGTTTTTTCTTTTTGGTCTTCTTGTTTTTTTCTTGGGGTGGGTGGTGGGTGGGTGGGTATGTTGATATGGTTGTTCTCCTTGCCTGCATACTACTTCTGTCCTAACAAAATTAACCGCTGGAATGTATTTTTTATGAAGTGAGTACCATTAGAATCATCCAGTGGGTGCAAAGATTACACCAACAGAGGATTTTTCAGTTCAGAATACAAAAAAAAACTTATAGAACTAAAGAACTGATTAAATCCAGGAAGGTGTCGATGTTATTTACAGGGAAATGGTTACCCCAACTAAGTGGACTAACCAAACAACTAGCCTTAAGAGAACATAATTGAGTTGACATCCCATCAAAACATCTCCTGTTCCTTTCATACCAAATACACCAAAAACTACAAGCTGGGACAATGGTATAGATCTTTCTGAGGGGATTTTCAACTTTCTAGAGGTCCAACTGACGTAAGCTTCTCTGGCAGTGAAAGGCCTGGACCAGTTGAGACCAAAAATAGCTAGGAACATGTTGCAAAAATGTAAATTATTGTTCCACAATTCAAACTAATATAAACTGGTGCTGCTTTAGAATTCTTGGACTTGGCTTTGACATCTTAATAACTAGCAATTGACATTTTCACAGAGCAGAACATTAAAGTAAACATTTTTTAAACCAAAAGTTGAGATAATAATCTATCCAAACGTTTTACTCTTCATACCGTTAAGGTCATATTAGGTCTAGTTTATAAGAAGAATGGAGTATTCTATTCTTATCTGTTAAAGATAATGAAGGTATCTATTTACTTTCACTGAAAACCTGGGATTAAAGATGCATGTTTGAGTCATCTACAACTAAATACATAGACTCATAGAGGAACTAAAATAGCCTTAAATTCTTAGCATAAATGAGTTATTCTTCAGCTTAATTGATCCCATAACAATTTTAAATCTCTCTTGCTGACTTCCTGTGGGACTAATACAATCAGTGCGAAATGTGGTAATTAGTAAATCACTTGTGACAACATCATTGTGTCACAGTTAACCTTTTTCCAGTATTAGCTTGTTCATAGGACATAGCGTCTAGGTACAAAGAAAATTTACTGCATACAGAGCTGTTGCAAAAAAATTCCAATTCTGGAAGATCGTATATATTACTATCACAAGTTTTGTGGTTCAACTATATTGAATTTGTTAACAAACTATGAAAGTACTACATTGTTGGACAGTGGTTGCCCATTAGAGTTTGTGTTTCAAGGCTAACCTACAGTTTTAATGACTCAGACGCATGCTGTGGCAAAGGACCTTCTCAAGTATCACTCGCAGACTCTCGGATTGGTTATTGGTGGTTCAGCAAGAAGAGCAGAGGCAGAGCGTATTGCAAAAGGGGCTAATCTCTTAGTAGGCACCCCTGGTCGACTTCTTGATCATCTTAGAAATACCAAGGGCTTCATTTATAAGAACCTTAAGGTACTTGCGTATTTCAAACGGCTAGTTATTTCTATTTATGATGTCATTTCTTAATATGATATCAATTATTCTCAATTCCCACCTATAGTATTTATTAAAATTTACCTTACAAGTTATTCATAACTATACTTTTGCCTGTGTCCAAGGATCAATGTGGTTTCTGAAATTAGTGCCTAAACTTGCAGTGTCTCGTGATTGATGAAGCTGATAGGATTTTGGAAGCTAACTTTGAGGAAGACATGCAGCAAATCCTTAAACTTCTACCAAAGGAGGTAGTCACCAAATCAGTAGTGTTACCTACTTAGTCTTATGAAAACTATAGCTTTGTGAAATTGTTATCCAAAATGATAGTCAATTTTAAGATTAAAATGTGTACGATTTCCTGTGTTAGGTCTCCTTAATGATTTTAATTAGAACTGAGTGGAGTAAGAATATGCATTTTTTTTGCTCTTGCAATTCTTGGTGGTATTTTTTTTTTACATTAAAATAAACTCATGGCTGATGTAAAGGTTCTTAAATGCACGTCGATTCTTGGAGTTAAGATGGATATCTTTTTCAACTCATTGACTAATGGACTACCAATGTGTGAAAATCAGGCATGACCGGGTGAAAAGCTCATATCACTTGTTGGCTAATGTAGTTTCTAGATGTTGTTACTTCGAAACTTGTGTTTGCAGATACTATATCTGGTAGTTCATTACATGTCTTGTTTCTCAGTTATTCTTTGTATGATCAACTAATGGTGTATTTGTTATTCTGAGTTAAACTAATATGCTAGTTGCTCTACAGGGGAGGCAGACTGCTCTCTTTTCGGCCACACAGACAAAAAAGGTATTCTAAAGCCTCTAGTTTTTCATGGTCCTCCTAGCTGAAAAGCAAGTAGTAAATTCCTGCCTTCAAGTGCATTTGTCTTGAACTTTAAACATAATTTTGGAAACAGAAAAGAAATAAGGATCTTCATTAAGAGACTTCTGATAGTAATACATGTCATGTCATATATGTTAAAAATTATCTTCCTGAACGCAGCTACATTATATTGCGAGTATTAGTGTTTCTTGTTTTTTTTTTGGCAAAATATAAATTTGTGATAGAGAGTGAAAAAGATAGACAGCGTTGATGAGGTTCACTGAGTGACTCAATCTGTTCATTGTTTTCAGGTTGAGGACCTTGCACGCTTGTCTTTGACAGCTCCTATCTACATTGATGTGGATGACGGAAGGAGGAGGGTATATACACACTCATTTCTTTCCTCCTAGTATATGTTTAATTCTAAGATCATGTTCTAAGTCTGTTTGAGTAAATGGTCAATTCAGGTCACGAACGAAGGGCTACAACAAGGGTACTGTGTTGTCCCAAGTGCCAGGAGATTTATTCTCCTTTATTCATTCTTGAAGAGGAACCTGTCAAAGAAAATAATGGTTTTCTTCTCATCTTGCAACTCTGTCAAGTTCCATTCTGAACTTCTTCGCTATATCAAGATTGAATGCCATGATATTCACGGGAAACAAAAGCAGCAAAAACGAACATCTACCTTTTTTGAGTTCTGCGAAGCAAAGAAGGGCATCTTGTTATGCACGGATGTCGCCGCACGTGGTCTGGATATTCCTGCTGTGGTATGTTGCTTCCCCTCTTATTAAACCAGTATGTGGTCTATTCTTGGCTTGAACCTGTATAGGAAATCGGGGGAGAGTAAACCCATTTTACTTATTCTTCTCCTTTTCTGGGATTTCGGGCATGGGGGTGGGGAAGTGAAACAAATCTTTATCGAAGAAGCTATTATTGTACTTCTCTATTTTTACTTTTAGGTGTTCTATTTGATTTGGAAGGTAGTTGTTGATAAATTTTTATTTGAAGTAAAGACGTTTTTCACTGTACAACTTGTGAAGTGAGAAAATCATTGACATGCTTCGTCATAACTAGACGAAATATACATCTGACAGCTCCCTCCCTCTGAAAGGTAGTAATAGAAGAGTTTTGATTCTTGTTATGTCTCTCTTTCCAGGATTGGATTGTGCAGTTTGATCCCCCTGATGAACCCAAGGTTAAACACTTTATTTTATGGGTCTTCAGAGTTGGTTATGAAGGGAGAAATTCTCGTTCCTTCTAATGATTTGATATGTGAACATTACAGGAATATATACATAGAGTCGGTCGAACAGCACGTGGTGAAGGTGCTAAAGGAAATGCCTTGCTCTTCTTGATTCCAGAGGAGTTGCAGTTTCTTAAGTACTTGAAGGTCTCTTCACAATTGCAGTCTTTTATTTACAGAATGATGAAACATCTGTTAGAATTCTAAATGTGTCGTCAGAAGCATTGATCCCTTGAAGTATGAGTTAGGAGCTGTGGTACTTGAAAATATTTTTACCAAGTATAAGTGAAATATACTTTATCTAATCTGGAAGCGTGGGCTAAAAGTTGGAGCTCTACAAACTGATTTTCCCATTTAGATCGTTATTTTTTCTTGAATTTTGCTTTTCAAACTGTTTCCTGATGAGTTCCAGTGGTAACAGAGAAGAGCAGCTGAGTTATTCAATGTTGCTTATACAATTGTGGGTTTGTGTTCGTAGCTAATGTGTAGTGCTTTTATGACAGGCGGCAAAAGTGCCTGTAAAAGAATACGAGTTTGATCATAAGAAGTTGGCCAATGTGCAGTCACTCCTGGTAAATCTGACGCAACTTCTTGTATTTTTTTTATATTTGGCTAACCAGTGTGTTTCTTATACCTTATGAGGATCTTTGTGCTGGATGAAAGATTGAAACAATTTGTTTCAGGAAAAATTGGTTGCAAACAACTATTACCTGAACCAGTCGGCTAAAGAGGCTTATAGGTCTTATTTACTATCATATAATTCTCACTCCATGAAGGAAATATTCAATGTTCACCGACTTGATCTACAGGTACGTAAGGAAATATTCCAGTGTTGTGGATACATTCTCATAGATGTGTAAATTTTAAGAAATAAGAACATGGATGACTTTGGTTTTAAAAGACTGATACATCTTAGTGCAGCGCATAGAAATTCTACTTAAAAGTCTATGGTTTTAGTACTTTTTTGAAAAAATACATAAAATCACCTCTAACCTTGTCTCGAAAACTCACTTTAGCAATTAAACATTACCGGCATTTTTTTTACCCCCTAAACGTGGCAAGAAAGTGTTATCATTTTCTGAAAAGCGCGTGAAGAAGAAAAAATAACGTTAATAATTGTCCAAATTGTACACGTGCCGTCTTCTAATTGGACATGCAATAAGTTATTTATGATTTACTTATTATTTTATTTTTCATTTTAGGATTTCTTTCCGTCTTCTAATTGTACATGCAATAAGTTACTTATTTATGATTTACTTATTATTTTATTTTTCATTTTAGGATTTCTTTTTCCTTTTTAGTCCCAGCCACACCCTCGTTCCATCTTCTTCACGGTGATTTCACCGTCAACGGCGCCGGACTCCACAAAATTTCCGGCTCCAGTTCCTTCTTCAATTAGGTTTCTTCTTCTTCCTCAACCTATCAAGCGCCTGAAATACATTCCCTTCTTCCATTCTGTTACTCCCCATTATTTCAACCAATCTTTTCAACTAAACCCAATTTTTCTTCTTGAACTTCCGTTCTTCTTCTTCTCGAGTGAACCTCTCTTAGAACCCAAACAAGTGAAAAACCAGTAATTGCAGTGGAACATGTAAGCTCTGAGCTTGAAGACATATTGTCCGCCACAAGCTTGCCAATTTGCAGCGGCTTGGACGGGCCTCTGTCGTAGAATTCAGAAACCTCTTTTGCCTAGCAGCTCCAGCACTCAATTGTTTATTTGCTCAACAATATTTCTTCTATTCTATATCTACTCAAATATCCTGTTGGCAATGAAGGTATTCAACTGTTCACTTGGCAATGAAGGTATTCAACTCTTGGCTTATGGCATCATGGATTCATGGTAATCGGGTGACAATTCCTTTAGATTTAGGTTTATCTGTTTGGGAATGGGTCAGGTTCGGGTTTATTTAATTATTTTTTAGTTAGTTTCGACTATTTTTTTTTAAAAATAAAATAAATGACGTGGACGAATCACAAAGCGAGTGGTGAAACAACACCCAACTCTTATCTGGTCTGGGCAAAGTAAGGTTGAACATAATTGCCATATAAGTTGTTTGGGGGTAAAGAATTGCCGGTAAAGTTTAATTTGCTAAAGTGAGTTTTCGAGTAAAGTATTTTCTCTACTTTTTTACATAATATGTATGGTTTATTCAATAATGATACATGTATGAAATACATGGTTCTATGTGCATTAATGTCCCATCATGTAAAGCGCATGTATATTGTGAAGAATAAGTTTCTAATGCTGGAATTGCACATTGTATTTGAATACCAAATAAGTGGAGATAGGTAGTACTTTGATCCAGAAACTACTTAACGGATAAACGTGTGTTCTGCAGGCTGTAGCTTCTTCGTTCTGTTTTTCTAATCCTCCAAAAGTACACCTCAACATAGATAGCAATGCATCCAAGTTCAGGCAGAAAAAGCGTAAAGTTGAAGGAAGCCGAAATGGCTTCAGTGAGGGCAATCCTTATGGAAAGAAAGGAGGTGACGATACGAGGCAGTTTGTAAGATATTAGGGAAAATTTTCTGCAGCAGCAGAGGTTTCTGCACCAGATGCATGTCTCAAATGTATAATTTCTCTCCTGTAACTTATTACGTGGAAGAAGTCATAGTTGAAGCATTTCGCCTTCTGGCTAGGACACTTGTAATTTTCTGGATTTGGTTCACAATTTTGACTGGGCATTGCCAAAGAGAGTAGAGACTCTTGTCTTGTTTATTTTTTCAGTTACGGTCTGAACAATTTCCTTATGATAAAGGTTTTGTCATCACTTTTTTCTTTTTGAGGCTTGTATCTGCGTGTGATCTGCTAGCAACTGCTGTATAAGACAAAGTGGGACCTCACTTGCGCAAAATTCTGAATGATAGTAGTATTAACTAATTCCTCCGTCTCAATTGATGTGACACCACTTGACTTGACACGAAGTTTAAGAAAGATTTTTGAAATTTGTGGTCAAAATAAGTTTTTGATATTTGTGTGGCTATAAAATATTCATTAAAATTAAATTGTTTTTTAAATATAGAAAGATAGACATTTTTTTTGGACAAACTTAAAAAAAAAAAATGTCACGTAAAATGTTGTAGTTAAAAGATGACATCTTATGTTTCATGTAAAAAAAGATAAGTTAACTAATTTCAGTTTTTGCCAAAAGAATGTTGTAGTTAAAAGAATTTGTACATACTTGAATTTATTTTACATACTTGAATTCTACACTATTATGCACTGAATCAGGATAGTATAGGTTGTCTTTTGAAAGACCAAGACAATAGATTATCTCCGAGGAAAACGTACATACTTGAATTCTACACTATTATGCACTGGATCAGGATAGTGTAGGTTGTCTTTTGAAAGACCAAGACAATAGATTATCTCCGAGGAAAACGTAATAACCAAACGTGGAGCGATCAAATAAGTTAAACCAATTTTATCACAATTCTACACATTAAAAATAAAAAAATTGTGTTATCACTGAATAAGATTGAGATCAAGTTTAAATTAAAAAAGATGTATTGTTTACAATAACTAAAAAACACCTTCATAGATATTATTCTTTATCACTAAGCAATCATTTAAGGATCTTAGCTGGTGATCCGGGCTCTTTATCTTTCGATGATGAAGCTTATCCCCATCGTCTCACTGGCCAATAGTTATATCTATATTCAGAGTTTGCTATTGCGTCTCAGAAAGTAAAATTTTCATGAAATTTTAATATTAATGAACAAAAAGATTCAAACGGAGCTTAAACAAAATAAGAATTACCAAAAAACGACAAAACGACAGAATAATAACTTGACAGAACTTCGTCATCATTGTTTTTATTATCATCTTGTTCAGTAGATGAATCAACATTAGTACTCTTCTTTATTATCTATAAAATTTCACCACCACATTTATAGAATAAATATTAGATTTAAAAAGACATTGAAAAAATACAAAAAATAAAACTATAATAGAGCAGAACCACTATAGCAGTATAGAATAATATAAATAGTTAAAATGGGAAAATAAAGCGATCAGTTCTACTTTTCCTCAATTCAATACATGTCTTTCCTCTTTAGAAAAATTTCAACTAAAAAAAAGTTACTTTCCACGGTACATTGGGAGATCATGTGTTCAAGCGGTAGAAATAGACTCTTACAAAAATGTGAAGTAAAACTGTGTATAATAAACTTTTGTGGTATCTTTTTTAAACTCCGTGCATAGCGAAAGCTTAATTCACTGGATGACTTTTTTACTTTCCTCAACACACCAATCAAATTCTCAGTTTTCATCCTCGAACACGAAATAAGAAAATACTTTCTTTTTAATGGTTAGCTTCTCTTATCATTCCTATAAATAATTCTAAAAACTTGGAGAGCTTGCGTACTAGTGTCCGCAAAACAGTGTGTGCATGTTGATTTTGACAGGTGTTATTTCTATAGAAAAAGAAAAATTCTTGTAGACTGCAATACCCTTCCAAAAAATAATTAATCTGCCCCACATAAAATATTCTACCATTTGGAATGTAAACTAAGGAAAAGGGGATGCATAAACGGACCCACATAAAATATATTTATGTCCCAAACGATTTATCGCGATTATTAAAAATAATTATTTTAAATTATTTATTATTTTAAAAATTTAAGACAGAGTTAATTATTTATTTTCTATTTTATTTTCGTAAAATTTTGTCAATACATAAATAAAGAGATGTAATTAAATATAAATAAGAGTATAATTTCAAATATTCATTCTAATTAATATTTTTTAATGATATGTAATAATTCGAGACGGAACAATAAACTAATACTCTTTTTTAATTAATAAAACAAAATTCCTTTGCCTCTAACACTTCCTTACTCCCAAAGCAAAATCTAAAATAAACAAACTAATTACTCACATTAATTATAAAAATTAACAAATATGAATAAACATTGACTGCGGACACGTGCACGTAGCCGCACACGTTATTACTTAAGCAAATACATCACGAAACCCATTTAAGTAAGTAAGGTCCCAAACCCCTTAACCGCCAAACCAACCCCACGCAAGTTAAGATGGCAATAGATTCTGGATCCAATCCGGATCCGATGAATTCAGATCCGTTTTAGTAACTTAATAAGCAGTTATTTTGATTTGGATTCAGATCCGATCCGTGGATTCAGTGGATCTGATGAATCTGGATATAATTTTATGGATCCTATAGATTTGGATCTGAATATGAATACATGTATGTAAAACGGATCTGAATCTGAATCTAATAGCATCCGGTTCAGATCCAACCGTTGACATACCTACACCACCCAAGTAACAACAAATCCATTGGCTCATAAAAACTGAGTGCTATACCAAAAAAAGAAACCAACTTCACCGCCCACTTTAAAGCGGTGTTCGACTTCGACCCTCTCTTCATTTCTCCCAACTTATCAAACCTATTTCTTGTTTGATTTGCTTTTCTACAACATACTTACTATATAATTCTACCTGCCAGCCCATTAACAATATTCTTGATTCTTCACCATTTAATCTTCTAAGCAAGTATTGATTCTTTTATCGTGAATATTCTCTTCTTCTATACTTTAAAAACATTCTGTTCTTTCCTTAGCTCCATTCGATCAAGAATCAAATTCTATATTTTCTTCTTGGAGTTAATTCTACAATGGAGAACTTTGTGAAGCCACAGTTCTTCTCTCTTCTTCATCAACAATACCCCACTAATCACAAGATTATGGTTAATCAATTTATTGAATCTACAAGCTCAAGCAATGATAACGTGGAAGATCCAGAAGTTTCTGATTCAGAGAGTTCGGTTATTGGTTCCAACTATCAAGAAAACAAGAACACTGGTTTGATGAGAATTGATGAAGGTGATAAGATACATGGAGTTATAAGCAATAAGTTATTATCGGGTTTGGGTTGTTTTGAATCATCAACAACGCAAATTACTGCAATTCATAAAGAAACTTGCTCGAATTTCACCAAGCAAGCGAAGCTTCAATCTTTTGTTATTTTTTCTAAAGCTGTGGAGAAGAAAAATGGAGGAAATGCTAATGTGAAGTATGCTTGGTTTGGAGCTTCGAAAGATGAGATTAACAACATATTATCACATGGTTTTCCTCATCCATTTACGAATAATGGAGCTTATTCTCAAGCCGTATGCCTTTCTCCTGATTATAATCCTCTCGATTGGTACGTACTTGACAATTGATGAAGTGTTTAAAATTGGCTTAAGGTTCACCTATTGGGGTCGTGATAATTTGGTATCAGATTCACCAGTTTCGTTACAAGAGCAACAATATGTTGTTTTTGGTTTTTGAAGTTTTTAATTTTAACTGATTCTTGATTTTTGTTGCAGTCTGCAAAGTGCTGTTCCTGATAAAAATGGGATAAGGCATTTATTGCTTTGTCGTGTGATATTAGGAAAAAGTGAAGTTGTGCATCCTGGAACAGGACAGTGTTATCCAAGTTCTGAGGAATTTGATACTGGAGTTGATAATTTACTTTCTCCTAGAAAGTATATTGTATGGAGTACTCACATGAATAGTTATGTCTTTCCAGAATTTATGGTCAGCTTCAAAGTCAACTCACATGTCAAAGGTGAGCAACTATGCAGTGCCTTAAGCATTAAAGAGAATTGGAATGTTTTTGACGATTGTGCTTAGAGATTGTTAATCTTTGTTGTCATTTTTGCAGTTCCTGTTAGAAATCCAAGATCACCTTGGATTACATTCCCTGCACTGATTTCTGCTCTATCGAAATTCTTGCCGCCTCACACTGTCAAATTGATTACGAAATATCATAGTGATCATAAGGTATGCGTTTGAAGTTCTTTGAACCCTGTATTTTGTTATGCGTTTGGAGTAATGTTTATTGTAACAGTTACTCAAGTCTAGTTCTGTTTACAGGAGAGGAAGATTACAAGGCGAGATTTGATTCAACATGTGAGGAAACTAGCAGGAGATGAGTTGTTAACTGCAATCATCAAGTCCTGCAAGAATAAGGTATGAACATTACTTCCAAGCACTAAATGTGGCATTAATAAATATACTGATTGTTCAAGCCTTAATGATGTTCTTACTTCTTATGTATAATACAGAAATAAGTAAGGGACTGCAGTTTTAGTTGATTCATGCCTCAATTTTTCCTTAAACGAACATTCGACAAATTTTTGCTTGTTCCGTAATGGATGTTTGAAACAGAATTTGGTGCCATATGTTTGTACATGCCAAATGGCTTAGTCCCCTTAAGAAACACACTTGAGATGATACTATAAGTTGTGCCAAACAGTCAAAACTAGGGAACATTTGCTAGTTTTTCACAATTATTATGATTGATCAACTGACTTGTTTGTCCTTCGATTTTCGCAGCATAACAAAGGATCAACTGGAAACTCATCCAGCACCAGCTCAATTAACTCTGAACAAAGAGATGGAAGATGCTGTGCTTGCCAAAAGAGTTGCTGAATAATTTTCTTGACGAATTTATGGATAGAAGCAGAGAGAATGAAATGTTGTAAGATCAACACCTACTAACCAAAACCTAAATGTGACAAGCTCTTGATTCATGGGGATGAAAATGACCTAACAAATTAGTCTTTGAAGTAGCTCAATTCCCCTCTAACCTGGGTTGCTGTATCTCTTCACATGCTGTTTTTTGCTTTGTACCCCGAAGTTGTCTTAGAGTAACGGTGTCTACCAATGTAATAGATAGTTGTCATAGTTGATCAATTCTTGTTGATGGAAAGAGTAAAAACAAATTACTATCCAATTAATGTTTGGGAATTCATTTTTTTAATACCCTTATTCCCCATTCACAGCCACCGCCATAATGTTAACGTGGGCTCATCTTCTTACTATCTCGCGGGAGGAACAGTTTTCACACGCTGTAGTAATGTAACATTGTTAAGCACTCTTCACTATTTCAGTTAGCATTTAGGTTCTAAATGTTTGGAAATTTACTAATGTGGAATTAAGTTCAATCCATTATTTATGACTCGAATAATTGAGATTCCGCATGTCGGAAATGTAGTTTTCACACACGTGCACTCGTAGTGTCAAGTATCGTAAAATTTCATTAAGTGAAACGTTTGAGACATATAATGATGGACGGTTGTTGACAAAATGACGAGTGCTCCACGTTGGTAAATGAAGAAACAAGTGTATGAAGTGTAAAATTGAAACGGGTCGAAAAAGGGTCGTGACGTTATTGCGGAGCTGGGGCGCCGCGCTGCCACCTCCACCAGGGCTGCGACGCCCAATGGATGAGCCGCGACGCTTGGGTGGCAGTAGCTCAGTTGAGCCGCGACACTTTCGAGGCAGTGTGTGCGATGAAAGTTCAAAAGTTTGGCTGATTATGGGGACATTTTGGAGCATTCAAATGTCAGTTTTCCTCCATAAATCAATCATTATTTGGCTACATTGCTTGGTGAATTAAGTGGCCATTTCATGACACTTAAATGGCCATTACATGGGCACTTGAAGAGACCCCCTTACACTACTATATATTGAGGCTTTTGGCTCAATTGGAGATATACTAGAAATACACTTGAAAGACTTGCAACACTTGCAAAGTTCTGAAAATCTTCTTCTTCTCTAAGCATTCTTTTACACACTCAAATGTTCTTCTTTTAGTAAAATCTTGAGTTTCCTTAGCTCATTTATTTGATGTTGTTTTATCTTGGGAAACAATTGCCCGTTAAACGTAAAAAGATATATACGAGACAATTTTATCTTAAGGACAGGATGCTAACACTCAACTCAGCACAATTGTAACCAATTTCATTAACAAATGAAATCATCGTGAAAATTCTCTTTATCCCAACGATGAATGAAAATTTACAAAATAGAAATTTAGTGTCTCTTGGTTTCAGGTTATTAAGATCAAGGAACTTGGGGTAATTGAAGACAAAGACTCAAGACGCATTCAAGAACGAAAATCAAGATCTCAAAACTTGTTGTTGCCATAATACTTTGTTGGTACAAATTTGTTACTATTGTAATTCTTATTGTTTACTATTTCGAAGCACTTGTAATAGTTAGTTACTATTCCCGTACCTTCATTATTTTTCAACACTACATTTTAGTAATATTATCAAACACACTGCGCTGTTTCAGTAAGAATTAGGTTCTATCTTTTTCGTAATATTATCAAGCACTCTTCACTATTTCGGTTAACATTTATGTTCTAACTTTTCCTAGTGTGATGGTTCCTGAAGATCCAATATGACCACTAAATCTATGTTGCTACGATTTTGTTCATTGAATGGGGCGATTTACAAGTTCTCTTTGAATTTTTTAATGTCCTAGGGGAGAGGTTAGCCCTTTCTAACACATTCAATCATATCGACATTGCTCCGTTGACTTGTTTTTTATTTCAATCAGAGCATCAAGCAGCGCAAGCCATATATTTGTAAGATCTGACGATATATGTTAGAATATAATCAACCTCGGAGCAGGGGCGGAGTTACATGCTGGCCAGGGGGGCCCGGACTCCCCCTCAAATTTAAAATTTTCCTAGTATACTACTAGTAATATTCATGATATTACATAGAGTCCTCAATTTTTCTTTTTCGCTTCCCCTAGACCAAAAGTCCTCAATTTTTCGCTCCCCCTAATCCGGAATCCTGAATTCGCCCCTGCCTCAGAGCACCCATTCTTCATGTACCCATGAATCATACTAGTCCATGAATAAACATCTCTATACGTCATGCGAGAAAACATCAAGAACCCCAAAACCATATCCCCATTTTCCCCACAAGCATCGCATTATCGAGACAACACACAGTTCAGGAATTTCATCAAACACCTTGCGTGAACTCCCGAGTTCACCCGCATGCAAGTACAAACCCGATAAAAGATGTGGACACATACGGGCTACCCAAGACCCCTCTTTTTAAGACTTGACAGTGAAGGTTACTGGCTATATATGAATCCTCAATGAATAATCACAATATTATTAAAATAATTCAATATAACTTTAAATCAACAATCATAAGTACAACAAATACTTAAACACATACTAACTTGGTGTAGATAGAGGCCTGTAATGCAGTGTCCTAAGATAAAAATTCGTCCCCACTTGTGTTGTAGTTCTTCGGACGTCTGTCTTGAGGATACAACTATATAATTCTAGCACAAGAACTTCACTTCTGGCGAAGAATGTCTTCATTTCATTTACTCAACATTCTCATTTACTCTCCAAGCTAGGGATGAAGAATGTCTTCATTTCCCCTAGCTAGAGGGGGGGGGGGAGGGGGGAGGGGGGGAGAGATTAACAAATACACATGTATTATAATTAAATATTAATTAGAATTAGTTGGAGAGTTGTTGAGGCTGTTAGAAAGCAGTTAAGTTTGTTATAGGATGTTATTAATTGGTTAGTCGGTTAAGTGAATGTATAGGAGTATATGAGAAGTATGGATTAAAATAGGCCTCTCGACAGTGAAATATTAAGCTAACATCAGCCTTACTCTCTTCAGGTTTTCATCAAAGTCAACCGAACCATTCTTTATTCACTAAGCAGCAGAAGGACAAACTTGTGGTAGTTTTGATGTATGTTGATGACTTATTGATCACTGGAAACAATCAGTCTCTTATTCAATCCACCAAGCAGGCACTATAAGGTGCTTTCAAAATCAAGGATCTAGGAGAGCTCAAATATTTTCTTTGTATTGAATTTGCTCGAAGCTCTCAAGGAATACTTATGCATCAAAGAAAGTATGCTTTGGAGTTGATTTCTGACTTAGGCTTAGCAGGAGCTAAACCTATAATCTCACCTATGGGGGTGAATCAGAAACTTACCACTGTTGAATATGATGCACTTATCAAATCTCAATCCTCATCTAAGGCTCAGGACTCTCAATCTCAGACATCTCAAGCTCAGGACTCTCTGCTGTCAGATCCTAGCCATTATAGGAGGCTTGTTGGAAGGCTTCTATATCTTACAAATACTAGGCCTGACATTGCCTTTGCAATTCAACATCTCAGTCAATTTATGAAGAATCTCAAGAATTCTCACTTGGAAGCTGGATTGAGGCTGGTGAGGTACATTAAGAGTGCTCCAGGGTCAGGTATTCTGCTTCACAGTTCCAGCACTTCTCAGCTGCAGATTTTATGTGATGCTGATAGGGGTTCATGCCTGAGTTCTAGGAGGTCTGTCACTGGTTACTTGGTATTATATGGACAGTCTCCCATATCATGGAAATCTAAGAAACAGACAACCATCTCCCGAAGCTCAGCTGAAGCTGAATATCGAACACTTGCTGCTTCTGTAGCTGAGGTTGTGTGGCTTACCAGACTGCTTACATAACTGGGAGTCTCAGTTCAACTATCTTTATCCATCTTCTCTAATAGCAAATCTGTCATACAGGTTGCCGATAATTCTGTTATTCATGAGCGCACGAAGCATATCGACATCGATTGTCATTTTGTTAGGGAGAAAATAAAAGATCGCCTTGTTCATGTCACCTACATATGACATATCCTCTTCTGAGCAGCCGACTGATCTACTTACAAAGGGTCTTAGTATTACTCAACATTCTCATTTACTCTCCAAGCTAGGGATGAAGAATGTCTTCATTTTTCCTAGCTTGCCGGGGTGTGTGGAAGATTAACAAATACACATGTGTTATAATTAGATATTAATTAGAATTAGTTGGAGAGTTGTTGAGGCTGTTAGAAAGAAGTTAAGTTTGTTATAGGATGTTATTAATTGGTTAGTCGGTTAAGTGGATGTATATGAGTATATGAAAAGTATATATACATATACTTTGTAAGTGCACAGATGTAACTACTCAGATATTTTCATTCAATACACAAAACTTCTTTTTTCTTCTTTCATCTGTCTCTCATCCGCTCCTTTTCTTCCTTCACCTCTCTTCTCGTTTCTTCTTCCTCCTTTATTTCTCTTCCAGTTTAGCTGATCTGTCAACATGTAAATAGACAAAATCATCAGGCATTGCTTATTATTTATCAAGTTGATAAAATATGAAGAAATTTAAATGATAGTGCAAAAGCGGCTAGTCAAAATAGAGAGAACCAAGCAAACGTGTGCATCAAAATAATTGAAGCAGTCTAATTACTTGTAATACAGTCCGGAACTTAAATAACCTAAAAAGTAAGAAGGTGAACAAACATTCCCCAATTTTTTTTGTGACAGAAGTATCTTTTGCTCATTAATTTACTGCGCAATACAAGTAGTATTTTTTTATTAACTTTTTTATTTTTCATCACTTAGTCATATTTTTATCTTCATAATTTGACCAAAGATTAGTTATGTGTTAAGACTCTGAAACGTTAATATTTTATATAGAACCTGATATTTTTTTTGTGAACAATAATGTAGGTTCAGTACATCAAGGATATCTAAACGTTCGGATCGTCGTTTTAGGAGTTGTAAAGTGTATGGAGTATGTTTTGTTTGAAAACTTGTTATCATTAGGTTTAAGTGTTTTATTTTTTAAAGTTTTGATCTAAGCGTGTTTAGCTTTATTTCGAATTTGTCGAGAAAATACTACATTCATTTTTGAAAATTAAATTTCCAACATTGAAATTGACATTCAAATATACATTACCACGGGATTTTGACCTTGAAATCTATTGTATATCATCAGATTTTTACTAAAGAAAATTTAAAATTGAAAACCAATTTGGGAGAAATTCAAATTGAATGTGAAAACATGTGTTTTTATAAAAATTAGCCACACGCAGTTTGACCGGCTAGATCTCGAAAAAATACGCAAAATAAAAAAATCGCGTAAAACGGACATCCGAGCGCAAATTTTTGACCATTTAAATTTCACCAATTTACAACTAGTTTCTCTCCCTATGCTCTTTATTTTTTATTTACGTTTTTATCTAACTAATTAGATTTATATACCTACTTATGTCAAAGCTTCCATTATATATCAATTAATTTTCATCCCACATTATTTAAATCTAAGCTTCATAAATTAATTTACTTCAATCTAGCCTATCAAAGACAAATGTACCATTAAACATCACAACAATTTATCAATAAAGGATTAGATAATTAATATTACAGGATGATGAATAATTTAAACATTATTTGTAGAGATACAACACCTACGTAGATCCTAACATTCACCTGGTGCCCATTGATAAATCAATACATTGTCTACATGATAATATTATATTTTTTGCATATTATTTTCTTAATAATAATTAGTTATCTTAGTCTTTCTTATCGTTTATTACTAACTCGTGTGACATCCTAAATTAATTATGATTTTTTTGACATATTCAAAATAAAGCTATGCCTTGACTAAAAAATAACATGTTTAAAACACTTAAATGTAATAAAACACTTAAAAATAACACTTAAAACATAATAAACAAGTTTCAAAACAAAATTTATTGCGGGCACTTTACAACCCCTAAAATGACGATTCGAACACTTATGTATCCTTGATGTATTGAGTCTACATTATTGTTCCCAAAATAAAATATCAGATTCTATATAAAATATTGACGTTTCGAAGTATTGACACATGACTAAGTGTTGAAAAATAAAAAAGTTAACCAAAAAATAAAAATACTACCCCTATTGCGTAATAAGACTTAACTGTGCCGTTACTATTAAAAACTTATTTCGCAGTAATTTACTGTACAAAAGATACTTTTATCACAAAAAAATTGAGATATTTTTGTTCACCTCCTTACTTTTTGGATCATTTAAATTCTGGACTCCTTGTAATACTAAACAACTTTCATTTACTTGGCTCCCTACATTATTAATACCGTGATTCCATCATTAAGAGCTACCCATTGTAAGCTTTCACCTAGTATACGCAGCTGTACTTCATGGATCCTGGGTATTACCCTTATTGGGCCCTTACCCAACACAGCCCAAAAATTATGTCAGAAGAAACAAATACCAATATCATGATTGTACCGATAATCTTGAGAAGTGTCTCATTGAACGACTGAAGCAGTCCTCCATTATATCATCACTGTATATAAGATGATGATGTATCAATAAATGTTTTTTTCGAGAAAAGTGTTTTTTGTTTAAAAAAAATAAATGAACATGATCATTCATAATATCATCATAGTATATTTATGTATATACCATGATGGTATTATGGAGGACTAAGAGAATGACTGAATCAGTCTTTCATGATACTATCTCAGTATATTTATATACCATGTTGATATCATAATCTGGAGACATCTCGGGTAAATAGTTTTGATTTTTCTGAGGATACCAAAATAATGAAGATATGGGCGGATAATTATTTTAATTTGAGGGGCGCGCGTTGTTTCCCGTCCAAATTTAGATCATAATTTAAATTTTGTCCCAATTTTAAGAGTTGTACACATGTAAAATCCTTAGGACGAATAAACTATTAAACTATCATCAAACATCTACAAACATTTATTCTCTCATAATTTTTTTAATTTGCGCAAAAGATATCTTTAGATCGTGATCATTTGCCAAACAACAAGATTACTAAAAAAATAAAAAGAAGATCATTTACTAAATATTTATTCCGAAAAGGGATAATTGGTGAACATTTTACCAATCACCAGAACCTTTCTGCGGCAATAACCTTCCGATGACAATTGAAAACTCTTCGTACTTCTAAATAAAAATGTAGTGTTTAGAAATTTGAACATAAAAACTCAAGATGAATTTTAAAATTCTAAACTACTGAACCAACCTCTTTTCTTGTGTTCTTCAAGCCTTCAAGATATTCAAAATCTATATATATAACTTTATATATATGATGTAATTTTTTGTTGAGTTGTTCACCCGAACACCCTCGGGCGCTAGATCCGCCACTACTCTATCGCTCTTGCTCTCTCCCTGCCAGGAAAGTTTAATAATCTGTATAAGTAAGAAGGACAATAAAGAATTAAAAATTATATTAAAATATATCTAATGAATTGATTTATGAACGCATTAGTTAGTTTAAAATATCTACAGCTGGACTAAAAAAGGAGGAAATATATGTAATTCTTTATATATAATATTGGTGTTTAAACCAACTAATGATTAGTCCAAGGTGAACATTTTTTTTTTCAATTATCCCCTTGAAAATAAGTTAAGCTGCTCATGCGGTAAAAAAACAGTAAAATACTAACGAGGATAACCATTAAAACAACTACCTTATTTTGATTGTTTCCTCCGTTCATTTTTAGTTGTCCACTATATTAAAAATAGTTATTTAATTTTATTAGTTAACTTTAAAAAATCAAGAGATAATTTCTCATTTAATCTTATTTTATTCTTAATATTAATAAGTTAAAATTTTCAATTCCTTTTTCAAACACTACTTTTTATAGGGGATATTTAAATTGTTGTAATCTATTATTTAATTAGTTGATTGCATATTTTTTCATAATTTTTAATTAATCTCAATCATTAAATAATTAAATATATTATAATAATTTTTTCATGTCCTTAACAAATGTAAATTAAACGAATATAATAATTAATAAAACAACAGACACAAGCACCCAGCCAATTTCAAGAACACCACAAAAACAATATCCTAGTAGTAGTATTCTCTACACGTGTGAACTTCCGCTCATATTACGTATCAACCAAGCAAAGAACGTGTACACACACCACTTAAAACTCAACAACTTATTGTACACCTCCCCCTCCTCTTCTTTTTATTGCCAAATAAACAAAACGCTCTCTCTCTCAAACTGAACAAATTAAGTCTTTAAAAAAATGCAGGCGAGACGAGAATTATCAGAGTCTTTGAGTTTCAATTGTTATTCTAATAAGAATTTGGCTGAAATTGGTGATAGAGTTGTTGAAGAATTTAAGGCTGAAAATGAAACACATGAGTTTTTTTTTATTGATGATAGTGGAGGATTCAGTTGCAAACAAGGAAATGCAGATGACCATGAATTTGAATTTTCATTTATAAAAGAGTCTGAAATTTTACCAGTTGCAGCTGATGAGATCTTTTACAACGGTCAGATCCGTCCAATTTACCCGATTTTCAATAGAGATTTGTTGTCAAACAACGATGACATCATTAACGATATCTCTCATGAGGAGGCGTCTACTCGGCTTCGGCTTCCGTTAAGGAAGCTTTTTCTGGAAGAAGAGCGAGAAGCTAATTCGTCGTGCTCATCGTCTGAAGCTGATGATTTGGAATCGATTCCTGCCGGGACATACTGTGTGTGGAGGCCTAAAGAGACGGTGAAGCCTGACGGAAGTTGTAAGAAGAGCAACTCTATAGGCTCATCAAAACGCTGGAAGTTTCGTGACCTTCTCCATAGGAGCAATAGCGACGGCAAGGGCACTTTCGTCTTTTTAACTCCATTAAAAAAGAAAGAGAAGACGACGACGACGAAAACTGATAATGCACCGAAGGTCACCTCAAAATCGAAGGGAGTTCCGGCGATGCATTATGTGAAGAACGGAGAAGAGAGAAGGAAAACTTACTTACCTTACAGGCAAGATCTTGTGGGATTCTTTGCTAACATGGATGGGATGAGTAGGAATGTAAGTACGTGATTAATGTCCTATTAATTACGATTACGTAGTAGATTTTGATTGTTTTGGAGCGATTAGGTTAGGATTTAGAGTGATTAAATTAGGGAGTATTAGATCGTCTGTAAATATCTGGATAAGTTTTATCCTGATCTCAGTTGATGAATTAATAATGAATGAATTTTTGTACTATTAGTATTTTCTTAATTTCATTAATAATCTTGTAACTGTAATAAAATGGTGTGTCCCTTACTTTATCTCTGTTATTTCGTTTGAAAGTATATGTATATCCTAGAGATAATCTGTATTAGGATAAAATGTATTTTATACATATTCGTATTTATATTAATGATGATTAATATTATGACATTTGTATTTGCTAAATTATTAGTTGATTGTTTATAATATTCTATAAATGCATTCCTAGAGTTTACGTGTTTATTAATGGTGTGAGAATTAATATTATAACGTAACTCTTAAATTACCTCGACTAATGATCATCGAGATTGGGATATCGATGATATGCGATACGTCGACATGTGGTCTGCATCATATCTTTAGGAGATGTAGTATGTCTCACTTGCTACGAGTTATGACAACTCGTGATGGACACATGAATACTTGTTGAAGTATTGGTATATCCTGCTGATGTACTGTTTTGTTATATGTCTATAATGTCATCGGCATGTGGGAGATAGACCTCCTTAAACTTTAGGTCAATATCACCTTGTTTACGGAGTAATGTACTTTGATCTTGTCCTAAGCTCAAATGTCTTATAGGTTGAGACGCAACTTATTTTGGGTGCATTACAAAGTAGATTAAAAGTGGTATGTGAGCCAAGATTGAGATTCATTCCTTGAATGTATATTCAAGTGAACACTCATATACTCATATGGTATTAGGTTGACTAAGTCATTGGCCAATGCAATGACATGTCTTTGATATGATCCTGTTGTCAACTAATATAGATGAGTTATAATGATCAAGTCATTTGAATAGACACTTGACAAATCCTAAGCTTGATTGAGTGCGTGTCATGAATGAAAGGATTTTATCTTCTCACATAGAGGTTCAATACACATGTTTTCGTATAGCTAAACTTTACATATTGAGTTCGTCTTCCGACGCAGTAGATAGGAGTTCTGTGTAAACCCTAATGTTATAAGGGTGAATATGTAAAGGTCTGAAGGGTAACACTAAATCAATTGTTTTGTCGATTCAAGGATGTAATCAGAGAGTATATAAATGTTCGGTTGATAATCGAGACATTAGAATAAAATAGAAACGAAGCAAAAATGGAGCAGGGCCACGACACAAAAGTCAGGGTCGCGGTGTCATAGCGCCGCGACGCCACTTACTCAGCGTCGCGGCGCCACGCGTTCAGTGGGTCCGAAATGACCCACTCTGTTTCGATTTCTGGGCCTGGCCCACTGGGGAAACCATAACTGATATATTCAGCTATATATACAGGGTTCAGCCTCATATTTTACACACTATCTTTTATAAGATTAAACTCTACTACTCTGCTGGAATTCCTATCTTTCCAAAAGAGAGATTACATCAAAGTTTTAAGAACTTGCAAATCGAAGGATATTTGCGTGCACACCCTCGGACTACACAAAGCTTCAACAATCCAGATTGTTAATCAATGTAAGTATTCGTTCGAAGTATTACATTCTTGCTTTGTGTTATTTACATTGTATAATCATCTTACAGTTTGACCGTCATCGGGTTTGAAACATAAATTTTCAAATTTTACTGCATGTACGAACCCGACAAAACCCTACCTCTTTTACTTTCTTCCGCTCATATTCATGTGCAACAAAATATGCGTGTCTGCTGCATTTCTCGTTTGGAATTGAGAAGAAGAGTAAAAACAGTTCCCTTTTTTTTGGTCTAAAGTTCATAAAAATATATATTTGGAGTATAGTTTTATTGTACCGTTGTTTATCCGCAAATTAGTACAGTTAAATTTATACACGTAATTAAGGACACCTAGTCAAGGGCACATAAATCTTAAGTGAATTGATAAAAACGGAATATAATATAAAGTAAGAAGTTAAAATATAGCCCGATTCTTAGAGAAGCTTTGAGCTAGAGTATCTGAGCAAATCCTTAATGTTAAATTGAGACAAGAACTAGAAAATAGTTTAAGTATTATTGTGTTTAAGATCGTGTGTGAATTAAGTTTTAATCGAAGAAAATTGTCTTCTTTAAACAAAAGAACCTTGATATGAAATTTCATTAATTAATTTATTAGATATAAGTAATATGTGACAAAACAAATATAAATTCGAATTAGGTATAAATGTATATAAAACTCAAGTTGAATGTGGCAGGGGTATGTATCGGATATAACCGTCCATGTGAACGTACCCCAGCGGTGCACTTTGCCTTCCATAATCTAAGGTATGTGCTCCAAAAATTCATTAATAAATACACTGGAGATCACAGCAGGAGAAATCAAGTGAAAACAAAAGAATGTCACTGCTGATTGCAGGTAAGAATGTCGGGAGGCTTGTGTTAATTATAGTTTTTACATTAATGTTGATAATATTTGGTCATCACTTACCCAATCAATGTAAGATTTCTTGCAAGCAAGGGAAAATATTTTCTTAAAAGTCTACTTTCTAAGCTTCTAGAAGTGAAAAGGTCAATCAGGAGGAAGTTAATCTCAATTAAATTAAGTAGTAGTATTCTCAACATGAAAAGGAAATGGAAAACTGGCTTTCCACATTTGATTGAAAATGATTTGGAAAATGGAACCTTCGGATATGTCTTCTCTTGAGAATTGCGATGTTCATCAGACTTTTTTTTATACGAAGACTTTTAATGGATAAAGAATTAGGACATTTCATTATTTGGAGTTTACTGTAAACATGTATAATAGAAAACATAATATTCCTTATTCATTATAATATTTTTATATATTGTGTAAATATAATTATGGTAAGACTAGAAATTTCTCTTTGTATAGACTTAGAATTTCTGTTGTAAAAGAGATGAATATTGTACTATATATATATCTTGATATTAATGAGAAGACTCCAAAAGAAGATTAATATCATCTTACATGTTATTAAGAGCCTAACACAAAAATCCTAGTCCCCCCCCCCCCTCCCCGGGCTTCTCGCCGCGGCTCTCTACCCTCTCCTACTTAAAATTCTTGATTTTCTCTCCACTCCTCTCTTCTCTAAATGGCTACTGAGGAACCTTCCAATACTTCTGATGCTTCAAACTCCACAAATTTCACCACCATGTCATCATCTTCTTTTCATCCCGCACTAACTGTTACAAACATCAAGAACTCTATCCCCATTCTTCTTGATCAAGAAAACAGTCAGTATTCTCTCTGGGTTGAACTGTTTCGTAATCATGCATGTCACTATAACGTGCTTGATCATACCGATGACACTATTTCGCGCCCTCCGGAGGTTGATGAGTCTACTTGGCGTCGTCTAGACGCTGACGTCAAACAGTGGACTTATGATAGTATTTCTCAGGATCTTCTTCTTACTATCATGAAATCTGGCGCCACAACCCTTGAGTTATGAAACCGCTTGGAGGAAATCTTTCAAGATAACAAACACACTCGTGCGGTGTATTTGGAGGAACAGTTTAACAATACACGCCTTGAAGTTCCAATCACATATACGTATCCTCTACAAGTTTATAACCAACTTCCCTTTATATTTCACTTCCAAAAAGTTGATAAAAACTTAAGGTTTTGGCACCCAAACTCTCGGCCTAGGTAAGGATTTCAAGGGTGGGATGTTAATCTTGGTTTAACACTTGGTTTAGGAGCTTAATCTTAGATCAAAAACTAAACTTGGAGGATTTGGAAATCTTGTTCTCTTATTTCTTGCTAGGGCCGAGAGCAATGGAGAGAAAAAGAGATAGAATGTTGTGTGAAATGTCTAAGTGTGAAAGTCTTCCAAGACTCACACCTATATACAAATATTCAAGTGTAGCAACACAAGTGGAGTGGGATCCATGTCCACTTGTCCCCTTTATCACAAAATATCTAAAGTCCAAGTCAATGACGAGTGGAGGGGTGACACGTGTCACCATCCTATTGGTCCAAAATAATTTCTTCACAAATAAATTATATACTTGGCCAAAATATCTCAAAATCTCGTGGCCCCCACAAAATCGTAAAATTTCCCGTGGGCCCCACATGACCAAATTCGGGATTTCAAATCCAAAACTAATTCCTTAATTCCAATTAGGAGAATTGAACTCCGAGTACTTAAATTGTTGTCTTCACATTTTCGAAATATTTCCTTAAGAAAATGTAGTTATACTTTCTTCTCACGTTCAAGTCTTACTTCCTTGTTGACACCCAATTTTGACCCTCCCGTCCAGTCATTAACTATAAAATTACACTAATTTTCAACAATTCTTAAATAATAAAATGCAGCAATAAAAACATTAATACAAGCATAAATAAACAATAAATACGTAAAATAATAATCTAATCATTTTAAATAATTTAATATACCACTAATTAATTAATAATACACTACCCTAATTAAAACACCTAAGAACTAATACCTAATTAATAGCCCAATACCCATTAATTTCGTCCACCTAAATACAACACTCACGACCCGTTCGCCATTGATAAAACAACCCATGACCCAACACCCATGGCCCAACGCCCCGTCTGCCTTATACTCCTAAACCCAGCAACCCACAAACATTTCAGCCCTTATCATTCCCCACGCATCATCCTCTTCAGAAGCCTCTTCCCTCTACAAAACCTAACCCTAAAACTCAAACACCTTCGTCCACGCCACCGACAAGAACGAGACTCTCACGGAAAATCCATGAGTCAATAATATCCCCTGTCTACTTCCAAATCGCATCCCCAAATCTTCTCAAATCACTTCCGAAAACTTACCATATTAAGCACAAATCTCGTCCAAAATCACACCCAAAATCAGCCTTTATTTACTTACCAAACTTAGAACCTAAAGTCAGAGCAGGAAGGGCATCGACTTAGGACAGACAGCAAGAGAGGAGAGAGCAATCGTTTCACCCTTAGCAATAGTTAGCAACCACATAGCAATTCAGAGACGGTAAGAGAGGTCGCACAAAGCGTAACTTCGGTCGAGCATAACCATAGCATCGACGCCTTAGCGATTAGGAACTACATAGCAATTTAGGGAACCGATAGCATCGAAACCCTTAGCGGCAGTCAAACACAGACAGAGAGTAAATATAGAGCAGAAACGGGAGAGCAATCACATAGCAATTTAAGGACGACATGCAGTAGGCATCGAGAGATAGAGCTTAGCAGAATCAGGAAGAAGCGAGGGCTCGGCACCGGACACCAGCATAGCTGAATAGGTAGTTCGAACCCTCTCTCAATTCTAGCCAAAAATCGGCAAGCAACTTTGCCCTTTCTATTCGTCGCAAACACGAAACCCGTCGAGTGGACCGACGACTTGATCTGTGCCTCGGTTCATTGGAGAAGGTAAACTTAACACACATCCGATTTTAGTCTATTCGTGTTCGATTGTTTGCATCTGCTTTATCTTATCGATTACGTGTTAGTTCTGCTCATATACGAGCCATTTGGTTAACTTAATTTTGTGTTGCATATGCTTGTTAACGTTGCTATATAGTTCTAGCTCATCCAAACGATTCGATTATTGAAGTTGGCATCGAGATTATTAAATAGCCAAGCAAAGTGATGCACGCGCTTTAATGAATATCATAAATCGTTCTTTATTTAGTCGCATATTCTCGTGCATAACGGTTTGACTCGCCTCAATGCTCTCATGTCTACAATATAGCATAAATGAAACCTTGCATATTCGAATTCGGTTTCACTGTTTTAAACATAACAACATTCATCCTCACTGTACAATCGTATAGCGGAGTTAACAAGTTTAGTGTATTGCACAAAAGATCTGTTTTAACCCCATAGAGTTAGTTCAGTTAATATGATATTAAAAAAATGTTGGTTTTGAGGGTCATGTGTAGTCTGAATATGGGAAATGACTTCGTGAGCATGCCTCACCTTGTCTGGCATGACGTGTTTGGACTCTTCTGAGTTTAGTTCAAATATTATTACTAAAAACTAGAGTAGTCAGTTTTAGACCTGTTTGTAATTCTAGTCTATCATGGACAATCTTTGCCCTACAAGCCATTCATGTGAGCAGGTACACTATATTGGTGAGCACAGTGTTGAGTCTTATATTTCCTTGCCTCTGTGACATTGGTTCTGTTTATTATGCTTACAGTGGTGTGGTATGTCTGTTTTGGGATTGGAAAAGACACATATTCTTTCCATCCATTTCTAATGGGGTATATGGTGATATATTTCAGAATATACAAAGTATAAACTGCCACGCCTCTTTGTTTGTTTGCTCGCTCTGCTCTTGCAGTTGTTTCTGCTCTTTGCACGCTCTCGTCTCTGTTTGCATACTGCTTAGTGTCTTTGCCTACTGTTTCTACTTGCTGTTTGCATACTGCCTTTACTTGGAATTGTCAGGGGCTATGTACAATACTACCTGCTGGCTGCATCCTTATCTGATATTGCTTTTGTTTGGTATTTATATACATGTGTTGGCTTAAATGCAAACTACGTGTCAAGTGCTTGTTTTTGTTTAATGAATTTGGGCATGTACTAATCCTTATCATTTTATTTTTCTTACATGAAACGCATCGGAGCAAAAATGAAGAGCCTCATGGCGAGACTCATCATGAGCCACTTCAAATGGCAACCCGCACCTGCATCCATCGAGTTTCATCTTCAGCAACTCTTAGGAAAAACAAATAGGACAAGATGACGTTGTCATCCGTCTCGACTCCTCTTACTCTCTAAAATTAATTGCCTCATTATGCCTTTATTTGTTTATTCACAATTCTATTTATTTTGTAATAATAAGAGACATAGAAACGATTATTGTCGAAATAAATAAATTGGTAGTAGTTTAAAATCGGCAAGACAACACAATTATCTATTTTTAGGTTTGTCACTTCATATCTAATCCTTTGCCTGAATTATTAAAATTGCATATCTAAAACTAACGCCTCACTTCTTTAATTTCGCAGATAAATCTATGGCCCATAAATCGACTTGGTATCATAAATGATATAAAGGCACACTTTAAAACTATATAGCATTAGCCTTATAAATCTTTATTAGTATGCATCCTTTTATAAACACTTGCAAATATTTTCAAAACGCTCATAAATAATTAACCCTAGGTTTGGCAGGACAACCGCAAGTTAGCGGATCTTAGAGTGTGCCTAACCCCTTCCCTCTAGATTAATAAAGAACCCTTACCCAGAATCTCATTAAGTTTAGCAGACCATTAAAATGGAGTTAATGTTTTACTTCAAACTAGTTAAACATTTAGGTGTCCTAATTCACCCAAACTAATTAGGTGGCGACTCCCGCGAACCCTTTAGCACTCTTAAGCACCTTTAGCATTTTTAGCCTCTTTAGCATTTTTGCACTTTTAGCACCCTTTAGCATATTAGCACCTTTTTTTAGCCTTCACCTTTTAAACTTTAACATTTTAGCCTCTTTTGCAATTTTAGTATCCTTTCAGCATTTTTAAAACCTTTTAGCATTCTTTTAAACTATTTAGCATTTTATTATTTATTTTCTAACATTGTTGGATTAAGCAGGAGATTCGCTAGAAAATAATGTTGCGACCGAAAATGGGCGCGACAGAAATGGCGACTCTGCTGGGGATTTTAGGTTCTTAACCACAACAGACCTAGGGTTATTGTTTGGCAATTATTTTGCATTTAATTTTGTGTGTGGTATTTTGTTTATTTTTTGCTACTTGCTTTACTGCTTTCCTTAAACTGGCATTCCGCTCATATTTCTTCCATTCTGGAAAATTCACACAATCACACACTCACGCGCTGGTGTGCTCCGCGCACCCGCAAATTTCTTTCAAAAAATATCCAAATTTTAGGAGAGTTGGCGCCTGCGCGGAGTTAGATCGGTTCGTCTGATCAGCCGCGTAGCCTTCTCACTCGAGTTGTCCGCTCGGGAACCTTGCGTCTAGTAAAGCCAAATCTCAGAAAACTTAAGATAGAGCTATACCACCCTTATTTTAGGGCATGCATGCATTTACCTTAGGTGGGTCGGTCCTTGGCATCGACACCACAATTAGGAAGACACCAAACTTGTCGACGAGTTTCTCAACCCAACGACCAACCCGCATATTATGTGTAGCATGGCAGTGATAGACAAATCCAAACCTAATCATGTCATGCTGAAATTGAAAAAAGTGCACCGTCATTTGGTCGCCATTCCCAACAAAAGCACTACAGTTGGACGGCTTGGACAAATCTATCACAACCTCGCATATGTGACGTTTAGGCCTACCTCTGACATAAAGAGGTCCCAAACATGTTGGAACACACACTTGATTTGCAATTTGCTTATTAGTATATATTGGCTGCAACTTTTTGCATATTATACTAACTTGGTTTGCTTCATTTGTTAAAGGTTTATTTTTGTCTAGCTTATCCCCAAAAGGTTGATTCGCGTTGACTGGCAGAAGCACAATCATCCAATAAATGACTAATCCAGAAGCACCAGAACGAAACAACTTAGGACTCATCCCCGTTCCTGTAGAGGATGCAGAGGCGTTAGAAAGGAGAAACACCAATGATCAAAACCTCGCCACATTATTGCAGCAAATGGAAATCATGCAAGCCGAAATAGAAAGGCTCCGAAATATCACAAACCTGTCTATTAGTTTGAATGCACCACTCCCAGAGCAAAGGACAAATGCAATCGTGTCACAAGCCTCGAGCCTCCACTTCCCCAAAGCTCCGCAGAGGCCGCAACATACCACCACACAAAATGTCACTCGCCTGGTCAATTTGCAAGCCGACCTCCAAAATGATCCGCTCACTACATACACACCTCAACCTCCACCTACTTATATCTCCCCACTCAACCCAATTGCCAAGCCACCCAATACGAGCGGATGACACACAAACAATATGAGGATTGGCACATCCGATCGAAAGTCAACCATTTATTATGCATACATCCTCTCAAGAGACAGATCAATACAAGGAAATGGAGCGGCAGACTCGAGCCAGAGCTGATGAAAATATGGCAAAAGAAATCCGTAGTTTGAAAGAGGCATTCAAAAACATTCAGATGAACAAGGGGGAAGAAGGTTTGGAATATGAAAACTTATGTATGCACCCTGACGTTGAATTACCTGTGGGGTACAAGGTGCCCAAATTTGACATGTTCGATGGAAAGGGGAATCCTCGAGCTCATCTAAGGTCATATTGCGATAAATTGATTGGAGTTGGTAAAAATCGTGCAATCATCATGAAGCTATTCATCAGAGTCTAACCGGCGGTATTTGGTGGTACACATGCCAAGACCCTCGAAAATAGGACATTTGGAATGCCATGGCACAAGATTTCATGGATAGATTTAGATTCAACACTGACACTGTCTTGGACAGATTTTATCTTATGAAGCTTGAAAAGAAATCACGAAACTTTCGAGAATACGCCACTGGTGGCGGTCGGAGGCGAAAGGTCCAACCTCGATGGCAGAGCGAAATGACCACCTTGTTCGTGCGATGCGTTAAGGGCGCGACATATTATGAAAGGATGATCGGTGTAATTGGCGAAGTTTTGCGTAAGTCGTAAGAATGGCGACTTCGTGGAAGATGGCATTAAGACAGCAGATTACAAACCGACAGCTCTACAAGCAACTAGCGAGCAATGCGATCGATTCCACGTGAGGTACCTTACGGAGGAAAGAGATGCATCGCTCTATCATGGTCATTCGGGAGCATAGGCGTAACAACATCCAGGTGTATCACAATCCACCGCCTCCTTACTATAACCAAAACACTCAAAATCCACATTATCAAGACTACGCCCCATATCCTGCTTACCATACCCAACCAAAGATATCCAAAATACTCACCACAATCACGAACCGCGCAAGCGGACCCAAACCGCGTAGATGCCGAAGAAAACCAACAAAACCTATACACCTTTAGCGAACCCATAGCCCAAGTGTATGAGAAGGTGGCGCAGAATACTCCACCCATTCCTGAAATACCCCAGCCTACCTCCAGGGCACGATAAAACTAAACATTGTGCATACCACTCCGGTGTCGAGGCGGCATGACATCGCAAATTGTTATACCTCAAAGACAAAATCGAGAATTGATCAAAGATGGAGTCATCCAACTTAAAGCTCCCCAATATAAACAACAACCACTTACCAAACCACGATGATGCTTATGTTAACATGATTGTTGAACAAAACAGTTTGGAAGGGACCGTTGTTGAATCATCAATCAATCTCCAAAGGAAGAGAAATGCTCCTTGGCTAGAGCCTGTTGCGCCTGAATCAGTCACTCATCAAAACATGCACTTCGCAGAAATCAAAAGAAGAAGATACAGAAACTGTGTGGAAGGGCTCTAAAGTCTTCGTTCTTTGAAAAGGAAACATAAATACAATGTGATCGGTATGATCCATTGAAGACCACGCCTCTAAGACACGAAGCAAGAAGAAGTGGACTCATGCCCCTGCTTTGGCCCGCCGAGTCCTAAAATAGTTAGTTTAATATATTTTTGCCCTTCATATGTAATTGGAACTACGTTCGACCTGATTCCCTTGGCGGATACGTAGGCGGCCACATCGGCTTCGGTCCCACCTTTTAGAAATATCCCAATTTCTCTTTTGCTTGTAATTGGAACTACGCGTGACCTGATTCCCTTGGCGGATACGTAGGCGGCCATATCGGCTTCGGTCCCACCTTTAGAATTTTACCCAATATTCGCTTGTAATGAACTACGTCATGACCTGATTCCCTCATGGGGATACGTAGGCGACCTAAATCGGCTTCGGTCACACCATTAGGAAACTTTCCGCCGTTCAAATAACAAGAATGCACATAACATACAAGCAACTCCATCGAGACCCCTAGGCCAAACACCCTTTTCAAATCGGGACAAGGTAGGAAACCACGCAGGGTTATGAGTCCCAAACAAAGCGACGTCGACATCAAGAGTCAAAACTACAAAGTCAACGCCAATCAACCGCCCGCCAAACTCACAAATTTTTCTTTGGCGCGAGTCCTGCATATTAGCAGAAGGTACAACAAAGTTCTGCATACTAGCAGAAGCAGAAAATACAACAAAATTCTTCAGAAATAGCAGAAGCAGACAAACATCAACAATCAGAGTTCAAATCCTGCAACAAATTATAAGCGCGTCGGCTCGGACATAAAGTCAAAGTTGCAACCCACGCACACAACAAGGACACTATGGCAATTAAATCGGTCAGTGCAGGACAACATCTCGAGATTCATCCGCATATCAGGGACGACATCTCTACCCATAAAATTGCACTTCTCATATATATATTTATCATTTTGTTTAAACAGGTATACACTAACGTTTTCTCAAGCTTAGCTTGCAGGAGCATTTATTCTACGAGAAGCGGACGCGTCCGGACAACGACGTTATCGGCATTATGTCGAGCGATATATATCCAGGCTCGGTTTACCATCATCGGGACAATTTTAAGGACTTCGCCACGAAAGGACATTGACAAATATGATCCCATATGCTTGAAAGATCGGCGTAAGCGGGACAATTTTAAGGACTTTACTACAAATGACATCAATGGACATGGTCAATTTACGCGAAGGGTTCCATGTCCCAAAACTGGGACAAAATTATAAAAAAAGCTGGCGGCAATGAGCAGGAGTATGAGAGAATATACCGCCGATTTCGGATAAGGATGTTCGCCTGTTTATAACATGTTGCTATTCAAAAATCGACATAATTTCCTACTAGTATTTTCTCAAGATAGAATATTTTCAACAAATGTTTTTCGTGAGACTAAATCGCATGGGGTTACATGGTCGGACAAGACAACGCGTGCAAATATCAAGAGCCAACACAAATCGACCAGGCCCTCCCGAACTCACAATTTTTCTTTGAGTGAATGTTGCGGTCAGCGAGGCGAGGAGGACAATAACATTCCAATACCACATCTACATTTCGTCCATACAACGACGACATCTACATTTCGTCCATACAACGAACATCTCGCATTTCGTCCGCATAACGACGAACATCTACATTTCGTCCATCTGACGGCGAACATCTGCATTTCGTCCATACAATGACGAACATCTACATTTCGTCCATACAACGATTTAACATCTGCATTTCGTCCATACAACGGCGAACATCTGCATTTCGTCCATACAACGACGAACATCTGCATTTCGTCCATCTGACGGCGAACATCTACATTTCGTCCATACAACGATTAACATCTGCGTTTCGTCCGAAAGCGACGCCACGTCCGAAAGCGACGCTAAGTCCAAAACGACACCACGCCCAAAACGGCGTCGAGTCGGCGACTCGGTCGAAAATGACTCTACGTCCGAAAGCGACGCCACGTCAAAACGACGCTAAGTCCGAAAGCGACACCACGCCCAAAAACGGCGCCGGTCAAAACGACTCGGTCGAAACGACTCTACGTCCGAAAGCGACGCCACGCGTCCGAAAACGACGCTCGTCCAAAACGACGCCACGTCGAAACGACGCTAAGTCCGAAAGCGACACGCGTCCAAAAAGCGATGTCGAGTCGGCGACTCGGTCGAAACGACTCGCGTCCAAAGCGACGCCACGTCGAAATCGGCGCTAAGTCCGAAAACGACGCCACGTCCTAAAACGACGCTAAGTCCGAAAGCGACCTTAAGTCGAAAGCGACTCTAAGTCGAAAGCGACACCACGTCAAAAACGACGCCGAGTCGAAAGCGACTCGGTCGGAACGACTCGCGTCCAAAACGACGCTAAGTCGAAATCGACGCCAAGTCCAAAACGACGCCATCATCAACATATCACATCTACGCAGGGCGATTTTTTTGTTCTCAAACTGCATTTTTCATTTCATGCTTTATTATTATTCTGTCTTAGCGATTGCACTAACTCCTTCTGAGCTTTAGTCTACGAGGGCAATGAACACAACGACGTCATCAACACAACAAGTCCAAAAGCGGCGACAAGTCCAAAAGCGACGCCAAGTCGAAAGCGACGCCAATAGCAACATTCCAATACAATGATTCACTCGCAAAGTCAAACCGCAACAAGTCTACATCAAATACATCTTGCAAAAACCACAAAGCTACATCATTTACACTTTAATTATTTCATCTGGTTTTGATTACGCATGAATTGCGACCAACTCACATATAGAATAATCTTTATCTAAACCTTAGAGACATCATTTGCGTTTCGTCCATCTGAGCGAACGCCCATACATGGCGTTTATGCATTTCGTCCATACAAGAGCGAACGCCCATACAAGGCGTCATACGTCTCGTCCATACAAGGCGAACGCCCATACAAGGCGTTTTATGCATAACGTCCATACGAGACGATAACGCCCATACAAGGCGTCATTTGCATCTTGTCCATACAAGACGAGAACGCCCATACAAGGCGTCATATGCATCTCGTCCATACAAGATGAGAACGCCCATACAAGGCGTTTTATGCATTTCGTCCATACAAGACGAGAACGCCCACACAAGGCGTCATCTGCATCTCGTCTACACAAGATGGCGTATCATCACATCATTTCATATACGATTTGACTACAACCACAACACAAAATTTACATTCTTACCTTGTTTTGTTTTGACAGTTATGCACTAATGCTTCTATCTTAGCTTCAATCTACGAGGCGCACAAGATGGAGCCTGGCGTGGATTTTCTCTTCTGACAACCGGTAATTTGTTGGGGCCAACCTTCCCAATGAATGGCGGCCTCTAGCGTCGGTCCACTCGCTCCACATCACCATAAAACCCAGCACCATAAGCCATAGCGGTACACCCCAGGTTCAAGCCAGTTACTTTTATTTTTATTTTTACACCATAGCCCAGTGTCGTCATAACTCGACACTGGGACAAATTTTGAGTCCGCGTTATCCCGCCTAGGTATTTTGACCATGGTAGCCCAGTGTCGTCATAACTCGACACTGGGACAATTTTAAATTTTTCATCAGCCTTGTCTTTTTCCCAAACCTTTCAATTCTGAGGATCGAGACAAAATTGGCTATGAGTCAACGTCTTTGTCCGAAGATTCTTCCATCATCTCCATACAAAGAGGGACAACTGTTGACACCCAATTTTGACCCTCCCGTCCAGTCATTAACTATAAAATTACACTAATTTTCAACAATTCTTAAATAATAAAATGCAGCAATAAAAACATTAATACAGGCATAAATAAACAATAAATACGTAAAATAATAATCTAATCATTTTAAATAGTTTAATATACCACTAATTAATTAATAATACACTACCCTAATTAAAACACCTAAGAACTAATACCTAATTAATAGCCCAATACCCATTAATTTCGTCCACCTAAATACAACACTCACCAGCCCATTCGCCCAGCCCAATAAAACAACCCGCGGCCCAACACCCATGGCCCAACGCCCCGTCTGCCTTATACTCCTAAACCCAGCAACCCACAAACATTTCAGCCCTTATCATTCCCCACGCATCATCCTCTTCAGAAGCCCCCTCACTCTACAAAACCTAACCCTAAAACTCAAACACCTTCGTCCACGCCACCGACAGCAAACGAGACCCTCGCCGGAAAATTCGGCGAGTCAATAATATCCCCTGCTGTCTCCTTCCAAATCGCATCCCCAAATCTTCTCAAATCACTTCCGAAAACTTACCATATTAAGCACAAATCTCGTCCAAAATCACACCCAAAATCAGCCTTTATTTACTTACCAAACTTAGAACCTAGAGTCAGAGCAGGAAGGGCATCGACTTAGGACAGACAACAAGAGAGGAGAGAGCAATCGTTTCACCCTTAGCAATAGTTAGCAACCACATAGCAATTCAGGAGACAGTAAGAGGGTCAGACACAGAGCAGAACTCGGTCAGGGAGCATACCCATAGCATCGACGCCTTAGCAGCAGTTAGGAACTACATAGCAATTTAGGGAACCGATAGCATCGAAACCCTTAGCGGCAGTCAAACACATACAGAGAGTAAATATAGAGCAAAAACGGGAGAGCAACCACATAGCAATTTAAGGACGACATGCAGTAGGCATCGAGAGATAGAGCTTAGCAGAATCAGGAAGAAGCAAGGGGCTCAGCACCCGGACCACTAGCATAGCCTGAATAGGTAGTTCGAACCCCTCTCTCAATTCTAGCCAAAAATCAGCAAGCAACTTTGCCCTTTCTATTCGCGTCGCAAACCCGAAACCCGTCGAGTGGACCGACGACTTGATACGCTGCCTCGGTTACGTGGAGAAGGTAAACTTAACACACATCCGATTTTAGTCTATTCGTGTTCGATTGTTTGCATCTGCTTTTATCACATTACGTGTTAGTTCTGTTCATATACGAGCCATTTGGTTAACTTAATTTTGTGTTGCATATGCTTGTTAACGTTGCTATATAGTTCTAGCTCATCCAAACAGTTCTGATTATTGAAGTTGGCATCAGGATTATTAAATAGCCAAGCGAGTGATGCATCGCGCTTTAATGAATATCATATACTGTTCTTTATTTAGTCGCATATTCTGTGCATAATAGTTTGACCTGCCTCAATGCTCTCATGTCTACAATATAGCATAAATGAAACCTTGCATATTCTGAATTCAGTTTCACTGTTTTAAACATAACAACATTCATCCTCACTGATCGTACAATCATGTTAAACAAGTTTAGTGTATTGCACAAAAGATCTGTTTTACCACCATAGAGTTAGTTCAGTTAATATGATATTAAAAAATGTTGGTTTTGAGGGTCATGTGGAGTCTGAATATGGGAAATGCCTTCATGAGCATGCCTACTGCTTACCATCTGCTGTGACGTATTTGGACTCTTCTGAGTTTAGTTCTAATAGTATGCCTTAAAACTAGTGTAGGGAGTTTTAGACACATGTGTATTTCTAGTCTAGCATGGCGATCTTTGCCCTAAAAGCCTTGCGTGTGGCAGTACACTATATTGGTGAGCACAGTGTTGAGTCCTTATATTTCCTTGCCTCTGTGACATTGGTTACATTTATTATGCTTACGGTGGTGTGGTATGTACTGTTTTGGGATTGGAAAAGACACATATTCTTTCCATCCATTTCTAATGGGGTATATGGTGATATATTTCAGAATATACAAAGTATAAAGCGCCACGCCTCTTGTTTGTTTGCTCTACCGCATTCGCCCGTTGTTTTCTTCACGCCACGCCTCTTGTCTCTGTTTGCATACTGCTTAGTGTCTTTGCCTACTGTTTCTACTTGCTGTTTGCATACTGCCTTTACTTGGAATTGTCAGGGGCTATGTACAATACTACCTGCTGGCTGCATCCTTATCTGATATTGCTTTTGTTTGGTATTTATATACATGTGTTGGCTTAAATGCAAACTACGTGTCAAGTGCTTGTTTTTGTTTAATGAATTTGGGCATGTACTAATCCTTATCATTTTCTTTTTCTTACATGAAACGCATCGGAGCAAAAATGAAGAGTCTCATGGCGAGACTCATCATGAGCCACTTCAAATGGCAACCCGCACCTGCATCCATCGAGTTCCATCTTCAGCAACTCTTAGGAAAAACAAATAGGACAAGATGACGTTGTCATCCGTCTCGACTCCTCTTACTCTCTAAAATTAATTGCCTCATTATGCCTTTATTTGTTTATTCGCAATTCTATTTATTTTGTAATAATAAGAGACATAGAACAGTTATTGTCGAAATAAATAAATTGGGCGGGTAGTTTAAAATCGGCAAGGCACTTCTAATTATCTATTTTTAGGCTTGTCACTTCATATCTAATCCTTTGCCTGAATTATTAAAATTGCATATCTAAAACTAACGCCTCACTTCTTTAATTTCGCAGATAAATCTATGGCCCATAAATCGACTTGGTATCATAAATGATATAAAGGCACACTTTAAAACTATATAGCATTAGCCTTATAAATCTTTATTAGTATGCATCCTTTTATAAACACTTGCAAATATTTTCAAAACGCTCATAAATAATTAACCCTAGGTTTGGCGGGACAACCATGAGTTAAGCGGATCTTAGAGGTGCCTAACCCTTCCTCTAGATTAATAAAGAACCCTTACCCGAGAATCTCATTAAGTTTAGCGGACCGTTAAAATAGAGTTAATGTTTTACTTGAACTAGTTAAACATTTAGGTGTCCTAATTCACCCAAACTAATTAGGTGGCGACTCCCGCGAACCCTTTAGCACTCTTAAGCACCTTTAGCATTTTTAGCCTCTTTAGCATTTTTGCACTTTTAGCACCCTTTAGCACCCTTTAGCATATTAGCACCTTTTTTTAGCCTTCACCTTTTAAACTTTAACATTTTAGCCTCTTTTGCAATTTTAGTATCCTTTCAGCATTTTTAAAACCTTTTAGCATTCTTTTAAACTATTTAGCATTTTATTATTTATTTTCTAACATTGTAGGATTAAGCAGGAGATTCGCTAGAAAATAATGCCGCGGCCGAAAATGGGCGCGACATTCCTTACTTACGTTCTCAAATACATGTCTTGGAACTACGGGGTGTAACACTTCCCCCGTTTATGCGTACTTTTCCACCTTTTCCAAGGCTCGAATTCAACAACAATCAAGCCACATTTAAGGCACAACCAGTCAACAACCAAAGGGGATTACACGCCTTCTTTACGTGTAAAATTCAGCCCCTTAATCTATACAAAACAGTCCATAAAAACAGTCCACAATTCCATCAACGATAAGGGTAAAATGTGAAGTCTTTTAACACCTTTAATCCCTTAGGACTTTCATTAGCAACTACTACATTAATCATGCATGTTGGTGGCTGAATTTTCAGAATTCCAGCTCCACAAAACAGTCCATAAAAACTGCATAACAACGTCCAACAGTTTTATAGATTCCACGGCCAACAACTACAATCCGATAACTCTTTCCTTAATCCTTTTTATTCCAATTCAAGTTCCAAAACTTTTATATAAGTTATATCAACTTATTAACAACAATATTACTCCATTATAACATGTAATAGGTGACATTAATAACAATAATTATAGCCAACGACACCAACATCCGAAAATTGCCACTCTCGGCCAACTCAACCAAAAATTATCCAAACACTCTTTATCCTCCATTCTTTTTAGCACAAGCTCATATATACATTATAACAATATGTAATATCCAATTACTTCAAGAGGAAGAAGAATTTTTACCTCAAAATTGCCCAAAAACCGCCCAAGGCAGTCCGCTCAACTTTGGCCTGCAGTTTTCGTTTTGCTCCACTTCTTCAAGTTCCAATCACACACAAGCATCCACTACAAGCTTATAAACAACTTCCATTCACACTTTACCTCCAAAAGTCGACGAACAAGCTAGGGTTTTCAACCCCAATTTCGGCCCAACATGGATTTTGGAGATTATTGGAGAGTTAACTTGTCTTAGAACTTGATTAGTGTTCTTAATCTAGTAAAATAACTTATCTTTGATCTTCTTTTTATGCATGAATTTCGAAATATAAGGCTAAGGAAGAGAGAAGATAATGTTTAGGAAGATAGAATATTATGAAAATATCTCTTAGTCTTGCAAGCTTATCTTATATATAGATATTTTCCTTAGCAAGACAAGTGGAGAGAGACACATGTCGCCCTCTCATTGGTCAATAATTTCCTCTTCAAAATATCTAGATATTGTCTAAAATATCTTAAAATTGAAGGGCCCCGCGAAATTGTGAAATTCTCAGTGGGCCCCATATTATCAATTCCAATTCTTCGTAATCCAATACTATCCCATAAATCTAATTAGAAGTATTAAACTCCAAGTTAATAATTTTTTCGTCGTCACATTTTTTTTAAAAAAAATCCGGAGGAAAATATAAATATTCTTTCCTTTCAACCTTCAAATCTTGATTCTTTAATCACGTTCTCAATTAATAGCTCTGGTATCACGGGGTGTAACATCCTTCCCCCCATAGAAAAATTCGTCCT
Source organism: Przewalskia tangutica (assembly GCA_029844215.1). NCBI lineage: Eukaryota > Viridiplantae > Streptophyta > Magnoliopsida > Solanales > Solanaceae > Przewalskia > Przewalskia tangutica. The sequence goes on from CM056734.1 coordinate 12,324,059, forward strand.
GAATGTTCATAGTGGGTCTCAAACTATACAGATTCCGGCGTCGTCTCCTTACTATATCTATCAACCAATACTCTTCAAAAAACCAACGATGCCACACGCGGCCACAATATATCACATGTATATACACCAATGGACCTTCCATCTGAGGTCCCTTCTCACCATACTCGAAGGTTGCAGTTCTTTCCAAAATGAGATCTTTAGACGTTCTTTTTCTCTTCCCGTACTATGGATGACCCTTCCGTATTCTAAGCCATAAGCTATCACTATCTGAATCCTTCAGTCGGACTCCCACTCAACTAACTGATGTGTTCCCTCGTGTCAACTTCTCTTCTTCGGACATTAGTCAAACTACCGGTTGGTGAATGATCCTATTGTCTACCTAGCTTTGTTTACTAACTCGTGTAAACTCTAATTCTAGTAGTACCTCAATCACGAACACCTATGGACAATATTACTGAATCTAAGGTGTGTGTATCATCACAATTAACTCTCAGTCATGGTCTAAAATGAGTCTCTCTCATATCTCAAGGTATTCCTCATACTATCTTTCCACTCATTAGAGGTTCGTCACCTTTGGCCGAAGTATTCCTACTGTACCTCTTCTACTATCGGTCTTTACACTATTATGGGGTAATTACACCTTGTGAACCCTACACAACTATAGTCTCATTCACTTTATCATTCTTGTCAACATCCTTCATTCTACTCATTATTAAACAAAATATTTCTACCTCTGATGGTCCTATCAACTCTCTGAGTCTGTCTAGTAGCTCCTGCTACTAATTTGCCCTTCTGGGCAACTGTTGCCTTCCTCGGAGGCATAGCTGTAACAAAATAATATGACAAAGAGGGATTATCCTAATAACACAGCTCTATTGCACGATTTCAGAGTAAGAAGAATAAAAACCAAATCCTAAATGTCATGTAGCCTCCTATTTATGGGTGTGGCGCGCAACACACCGATAATCAAGACTCTACTAGACACGGTGCAGACATTACGAGCCATTTGCTCGAGATACCACTCTTGTCACGCGAACCGAACCGCGGACCGATGCCTACACAGGTACACTTCTACCCATTCATTCCAAGTAACCCGCGGAAGATAAAGATACTCATCATCATTTCTTTTTAAAGCAAGCAAAGTCAAAGCCGGCAAGTCCACCGTTATATATATATATATATAAGCCAAAATGAAACTACACGAGTCCAATCCCACATATGAATACAGACCTCTAATGTTTGGACAATATACTATGATGGGACAAGGCCCTGCCGTACCCATAAATGTACAAAAGCCTATATCGAAAGATTAGTACCAAAATGATAAGCCCCAGAACAATAGAGCTATCCCAAAAACTCTGAGCTTGGATCCTACACTTGAAGATCACCGAACTGCGTATCTAAACCTGTGGCATGAACGCAACCCCCCGGAGAAAGGGGGTCAGTACGGAAAATGTACCAAGTATGTAAAACAATAAGTACTGTAAATGAGATTATAACATGCCAACAAGATAACAAGAGACAAGTATAATAATCGAATACCAGTACACTGTGTCTTTTTCAAATAGAGTAATGAGAGTCAACTTTACCTTGTATCTCAGTACCCCTGTACCCTTTGTACCTGTATCATTTGTCATCTTGTATCATTTGTACCATCAGTACTCTTTGTATCAGATGTATCAGTACCACTTTGTACTCTTGTATCAGCGTACTCTCTTGTATCATTTGTATCCTTTATACCATCTTCTTTGTATCAGACTTTGTACCCCTTGTCGCGCCCTTTTTCGGCCGCGACATTCTAAAATAGCGAGCCCTGCTTAATAAAATGCAAACGTTAGAAAATAAACAAATAATAAAATGCTAATAAAGTTTAAGAGGCTTAGAGGTTTTAAAAATGCTAAAAGGATGCAAAAAGATTCAAAAAGATGCTAAAGTTTAAGAAAAGGGTGCTAAAAGTGCCAAAGGGTTGTAGTCATACACAATTAATTTGGGTGAATTAGGACACCTAAATGTTTAACTAGTTTAAAGTAAAACATTAACTCCATTTTAATGGTCTGCTAAACTTAGTGAGATTAGGTAAGGGCTCTTTATTAATCTAGAGGAAGGGTTAGGCACCATAAGATCATTAACTTGCGGTTGTCCTGCCAAACCTAGGGTAATTATTATATTAAAAATGCAAAATGAAAGCTCCTCCTGCTTAATAAAAATGCTAAAATGTTAAAATGTTTAAAAGGTGCTTAAAGTATAAAAAGGGGCGAAAGGTGTTATAAATAAATAAAAGAGTCAAATGCCGAGTGTTTAAAAAGTGCTTAAATACTAAAGGTTGCTAAAAGGTTTTAAATGATAGAAGGGTGTTAAAGATGCTAAGAGGTGCTTAAAAGTGTTAAATGCTAAAGCGCCGAATAATTAATAAAATGTTAGGAAATAAATGCTAGCATGTTAAAATGTTTAAAAGGTGCTTAAAGTATCAAAAGGGGCTAAAGGGTGCTAAGGAATGCAAAATGTTAAGATGCTATTTTGAGAGTTTAAGAGAAAATCTGTTTATGGATTTTAACAAATTGTTGGTTTTATGATGCAAGTTAGATTATTATTCTAAATTATTTTTGCAGATTTTTAAACATGCTTAATAGTCCTAAAAGGCAAATAAAGAAGAATGCGTTTCTAAAATGTAATTACTTCCCGTCTCATATATTTAGAGACCTAATTGCTAGAAGTTCTCCTATTAATTACAAAATTAAATAATAAAATTACAATAAACAAGTAAAGGCATAAAATAAGATAAGAAAGTCAAGAGAGTGAAGGGATTGGAGCGGATGACTCCGTCTTATTTGTTTTCTAGGAGTTTACAGGCGGGAATGCGAGCGGATACGGTGCCATTTGAAATGGCTTGCGATGAGTCTCGCCGTGAGACTCTTTATTTTTGCTCCGGTGCGTGCCATGTAAAAACAAGAAAGATAAGGATTAGTATGCACTCCAAATAATATAAGATATGAATAATAGAAGAAACACTAAACACTGGCATATGTTTATAATGTGTGCTGATCCTGCCGACCCAAAACAATCCATCTTTGTTTAACCAGCGTGCAGTTCATGTAAACAATATGTCTCTGTGAGCATTATTTTCCAGATTTCAAGAAACTATACTCAATATACCGCAATACGCACGGAGAAAGCGAGCAAGCAATGACCGACCCGTTGATTATAGAAAAACAAGGCTATCCAAGATGCCTAAAGAGTAGACTCAATAACATTCTGGACTATCAACCCATCTATCTATGTTTTAAATTAGCAGTCAGGCCAGCAGCAAAGGCGTCATGCGAGGATAACAACTAAGAGATTTAGATTTTCAAGGCATATCAGACACCAATCAACAAACGGGACCATTGATACTTTTTTTTTAGCCTCTTTTACATTCCATCGATGTCAAATTACGTGAGTTGCAACCCGCTATTATAGATGTCCAGTTCAAACAAATAAAGACACAAATATTGCTACCCCGACTAAAGCTATATCAATAACGCCTTGACTAAAAAAGAACAAGTTGCCGGAATAGGACCAAACTTGAAACTGTATTCAAGCTAAAGTCACCAACATGTATATTGAAGCATTACTGTGGCATATTGACACATCTCATGATTCTTAAGAGTTCGACAGTTACAAAGATTAGGCTGCCTATGCAAACAAATCACTTTAGCTAGGTATGAATCCCGTGGCGATTCGTAGTAAGAGATATGAACTAATGTTAACATATTCCACTTTTTCAATACGATGAATTTAGATTGAAAATGCAAGTGAGTTTAGCTATTTCATGAAGGGTCAACAATACAACATTGAATAACCTCGAGGATTTGTCCAAACGCAACTCATTTTTAACAAGTTGATTCAGTGGAAAGCGATGTGAACAAACAGACGAAGCAATAGGACGGTGCGTTCGACTACAGATTTCCAATTTGGTATTAGCATCTTATTATAAGCAAAGGCGTGAAGGGCTTCCAACATCGATAAATCACATAAGCTGGACTAGAAGGACAACTTTAGAAAGCAGATATTCGCGGCCGGTTGTCGGTACAAATATGTTATTTTGATTATAACATTCACAAATATGGCGAGAACAACTGCGGTACTTAAAAACAGCCAAAACATGCTTCATATGGACTTAGCGCACATAAACAACATCCGCCATACTCGCGCATTGCAAAGTATACGAAGATATACGATTTGCGATATCGTCAATGTATAAGAAAGCAATATACCTTGTATAGATTGTCATAGATTGACCAGGCGGATAGAAAGCAGATAGGTGATGCGGATTGCATTACTTACTATTTTAAAACACTTGGACTACCAAATTAACTAATCGCGGCATGAAGAATCGACTAAGAAAACCAATCGATTTATATAGGCCAAACAAGCAGTTAATACAATTAACATCGATTAAATTCGTGATAAACCCACATGCGAAATCTAACAAATACAAGAGGAGTTCGATTTTACCTTCTCGAGCGGCGACGAGCGCGTATCAAGTCGTCGGTCAATCGACGGGTTTTGGGTTTGCGATCTGAAATGAAAGAGGCGAGGATTACATTTGCTGGTCCTCGCTTTCTGGAGCTTTGCTTGGTGAGCTCGTCATGCTCTATTCTGACTATGTGTGTGTTCTTAACTGCTGCTAAGGGTGTCCGATGCCTTCTGAGTTGCTGACTATGGCGAAGGGTTCTAAACTCTGCTCAAGGTCCTCGTCGATGCTATCCTAAGTCGATGCCATTCCCTCGTGCTCTCTGCTCTGCCTTTGCTCTCCTCGATTACATGCTATGGATATGCTCTTCTTAAGCGCTCACTGGGGTGTCCCTATCGATGCTATGGGTCTCCCTGACTCTGACCTTGCTTCTCCTATGCCCTAGCTCTGCCCCCTAAAAAAACAACCCCTTCTTGCATGCGTATAAACCTGTATTTATAGCCCTAACTCGTGTTCTGAATTTGGTAAGCTATTGACGCGATTTTGTGGACTGATTCGCGGATGATTTGGTGCGATATTTGGGTCTTTGGTTTATGGTAAGAAATGATTTAGGTTTGAAGGATTTGGTTAGGTTATGGTAAGAGGAGGCATGCAGGAGTGCGTGGGTAAGGGGAAAGGGTTCGATTCGCCGGATTCTCAGGCGAGAATCACGGCAGGTGCGGCGATGGCTGCTGGTTTCTAATCCTAGGTTTAGGTTTTAGGTTAACGTTATTTGGGAGAGACGATGGCGTCTGCGGGTATAAGGAAAGGAAGTGAAGAAATTTGGCGCGTTGGGCCAACGATAAGGAAAATGAGTGGGTAGGGCGTGGGTATTGGGTGTGAAATTGCGGTCGCGGTCATTGTGGTAATTTGGGTGAGGTAGAATTAGGTTAAGTGTTAGGTTAGTTTTAATTAAGTATTAATTTTAGGCTTTTAATTAATTAGCTAGTTAATTCTAGGTAAGTGTATTATTAATTAATTAACAAATGTGATTAAATTAATTAGGTGCTTTATTATAATTATCTAGGTGCTACATTAGTCTAATTATTTAGGTGCTAAATTAGTCTAATTGTTATAATAAATAAATCGAGCGTCTTTATTTAATTAATGCTTAATGCTCTAGAATGCGGCGCTATTATTTAGAATCTTATTATTGTGCATTATTGCGAAGTTAAATTAAAATTGAATTGAGTTTAGATTAAATTATTTAAATGCTAAATGCAAGTGTGATGTTTTAAAGCTTTTATAAATGCGACGCTATTAGATGCATGTATTAGATTAAAATTGATTTTAAATTACAAATGATTACTAATAAATGCGGCTATGCTACCTTACACGACGTTATCGCTAAATTATTTATTTTATGCATTTATTAATTATTTAAGAATTACGACAAAGCTTAAAGTTAGTTAATGCGGGCGCGGGAGTCTAAGTGTTTAAAACTCTACGTAAGACGCGATGCCATTATTAAATTATTTATTTATGTCTGTATTTATGTCTATTCGCTGTATTTTATTATAAAAATTATTTCTATTATTTTACAAAATTAGTGTAATTTTATAGTTAATGGCTGGACGGGAGGGTCAAAATTGGGTGTCAACAGATGTCCCTCTTTGTATGGAGATGATGGAAGAATCTTCGGACAAAGCGTTGACTCATGTGATTTTGTCTCGATCTTCGAAGTGCGAAATGTTGGCGGTGTAGACAAAGTGTATGAAAAATCAAAAATCTGTCCCGATGTCGAGTTATGGCGACCTTTGGGTTACCATAATCGAAACACGGGCGGGCTAATGCGGACTGAAATTTGTCGGTGTCGAGTTATGGCGACAACGGGTTACCGTGGTCAAAACACGGCGGGCTAATGCGGACTCAAGGCATCCCGGATGTCGAGTTATGATGACAACTGGGTTATGGTGCAAAAAAAGAAAATAAGCGGCGAACACGGGTGTCTGCGTATGGCTTATGGTCTTTGGGTTACATGGTGGTGTGGGCGAGTGGGCCGGCGGCGGCTACGCCAATCGTTGAGAAGGTTGGCCCGACAGTTGCCGGTTATTTGTAGAGAAAATCCGCGGTGTGCTCCTGCTCCTGCATGCTAAGACTTGAACAAAAGGTTAGTGCATAACAGTTAAGGCAAAATGATGATGCGTAATTTTAAAGTAATGCAAGTGAGTAGAAAAGGTTATCTGCAAAAATATGATGCTGCTTTGTGTTGATGCGATCTTGCAAATCTTTGTGATTTCGCCACTTGCGCGGGCGTGTTGCGATTGTGAATGCGGATCGTTGTCCTTGCTGCATTGCCCCACTGTAGACTAAAGCTCGAAAGAGTTAGTGCATGCTGTTAAGACGGAATAATAAAGCATGAATGAAAAATGCAATTTTGAGAATATAGAAATCGTCCTGCGTGATATCTTTGATGATGGCGTCGTTTTGGACTTGTTGTCTTGATAAGCGTCGGCTGCTTGGGCGATGTTGCTCTTGGCGTCGTTGCGTAGACTTGTTGTCTTGATAACGTCATTGCACGGGCGTATTCTTCTTTGGCGTCGTTGCGTGGACTTCTTTGTCTTGATAACGTCGTTATGCGGGCGTATTCTTCTTGGCGTCGTTGCATGGACTTGCGATTACGTCGTTATGCGGGCGTGTTCTTCTGGCGTCGTTGCATGGACTTCTTGATTCGTCGTTATGCGGGCGTGTTCTTCTTGGCGTCGTTGCGTGGACTTCTTGATTCGTCGTTATGCGGGCGTGTTCTTCTTTGGCGTCGTTGCATGGACTTGCGATTACGTCGTTATGCGGGCGTGTTCTTCTTGGCGTCGTTGCATGGACTTCGATTACGTCGTTATGCGGGCGTGTTCTTCTTTGGCGTCGTTGCGTAGACTTGTTGTGTCGATAACGTCGTTGCACGGGCGATGTTCTTCTTTGGCGTCGTTGCGTAGACTTCTGTCTTGATAACGTCATTATGCGGGCGTATTCTTTCTTTGGCGTCGTTGCGTGGACTTCTTGATTACGTCGTTATGCGGGCGTGTTCTTCTTTGGCGTCGTTGCATGGACTTCTTGATTACGTCGTTATGCGGGCGTGTTCTTCTTTGGCGTCGTTGCGTGGACTTCTTGATTACGTCGTTATGCGGGCGTGTTCTTCTTTGGCGTCGTTGCGTGGACTTCGATTACGTCGTTATGCGGGCGTGTTCTTCTTGGCGTCGTTGCGTGGACTTCTTGATTACGTCGTTATGCGGGCGTGTTCTTCTTTGGCGTCGTTGCGTGGACTTCTTGCGATTACGTCGTTATGCGGGCGTGTTCTTTCTTGGCGTCGTTGCATGGACTTCGATTACGTCGTTATGCGGGCGATGTTCTTCTTTGGCGTCGTTGCGTAGACTTGATGTCTTGATAACGTCGTTATGCGGGCGTATTCTTCTTTGGCGTCGTTGCGTGGACTTCTTTGTCTTGATAACGTCGTTGCACGGGCGTGTTCTTCTTTGGCGTCGTTGCGTAGACTTCTTTGTCTTGATAACGTCGTTATGCGGGCGTATTCTTCTTTGGCGTCGTTGCGTGGACTTGCTGATCACGTCGTTGTCTGGACGTGTTGTTGCTCCTGTAGAATAAATGCTCCTGCAAGCTAAGCTTGAGAAAACGTTAGTGTATACCTGTTTAAACAAAATGATAATATATATGAGAAGTGCAATTTTATGGATAGAGATGTCGTCCCTGAGATGTTGTCTTTGCACGGACATGCTGAACGTTGCAGCTGACGAATGCCATGATGCATTTGCTGTGTGCGATGCGTGGGTTGCCAATTTGACTTTATGCTCGAGTTGATGCGCTAGGTTTTGTTGCAGAACTCTGAACTTTGGTTGCCGATTGTTGATGCCCCTTTCTGCTGCTGCTGCTCTTGCTGCGGACTTTGGATTGTTGTCATCCTCTGCCTTTGCTGCTTTTCCTGCTTCTGCGAAGAGACTTTCGTCGTATTTTACGCCTTATGTTGCACTTTCATACATTAATATGAAAAGACTGCGCTCAAAGAAAATTTTATGAGTTTTGGGGGTCGATTTGTATTTGACTTAGCCTTGTCCACGACATCTGCGTGCACAGTTTGCTTGGATTTGTAGCCATATGCAGTTTCCTACATTGTCGATTTGAGAAAGGTGTCATCTTTGCTCTTCTTTTATGAGACCACTGCTTTGCTATAGGAACGAGCGAGTTCAGGCTCGTTCATTCGAGCATGCCTTGAATCGTATCATTTGGACCGTGCCTTTGATCTTGTGAAATATTGATGCTCTGCCATTGCTAAGTCAAATACAAATCGACCTTTGGGGAGATGATAAATCTTTCGAAAATGCAACAAGCGGTGTTAGCATAAAGCACATAATTTCGGGTATGTAGCGGATATATTGCACATATCACATTGGCGTTTCCTAACATGCGGGGACCTCTTTATGCGGAGGAAGCCTAAGCGTCAACTTATGCGTGATTATGGCGGATTTGTCCAAGTCGTCCAACTCTGATGCCTTTGTTGGAAATGGCGACCAAATGGCGGTGCACTTTTCCCAATTTCACGTAATGTCGTGATTGGGTTTGGATTTGTCTGTCATTGTCACGCTACACATAATATCTTTGGTTGGTCGTTGGGTTGCGAAACCCGTCGACAAGTTTAGTGTTTTCCTAATTGTGGTGTCGATGCAGGGCCAGGCCACCTAAGGTAAATGCTGCGTGCCCAAAATAAAGGGTGGTATAGCTCTATCTTAAGTTTCTAAGAATTGGCTTTTCTAGGCCTTGAGTTCCGGCGGACAACTCAGTGAGAAAGGCTACGCGGCCACCGGTTAGGCCGCACTCCACGTATGTTACCAACTCTCCTAATTTTGGGTTTTGAAGAAAGAATTTTCTTTGATGCACAGCGCACCTCGCATGCAGTGTGTGATTGTGTGAATTTTCCAGAGTGGAAGAAATATGAGCGGAATGCCAGTTTAAGGAAAGCAGTAAAGCAAGTAGCAAAAAAATAAACAAAATACAATACACAAAAAATTAAATGCAAAATAATTGCCGAATAATAGCCCTAGGTCTGTTGTGGTTAAGAACCTAAAATCCCCAGTGAAGTCGCCATTTCTGCCGCGCCCTTTTTCGGCCGCGGCATTCTAAAATAGCGAGCCCTGCTTAATAAAATGCAAACGTTAGAAAATAAACAAATAATAAAATGCTAATAAAGTTTAAGAGGCTTAGAGGTTTTAAAAATGCTAAAAGGATGCAAAAAGATTCAAAAAGATGCTAAAGTTTAAGAAAAGGGTGCTAAAAGTGCCAAAGGGTTCGCGGAGTCGCCACCTAATTAATTTGGGTGAATTAGGACACCTAAATGTTTAACTAGTTTAAAGTAAAACATTAACTCCATTTTAATGGTCTGCTAAACTTAGTGAGATTCTGGGTAAGGGCTCTTTATTAATCTAGAGGGAAGGGGTTAGGCACCCTCTAAGATCCGCTAACTTGCGGTTGTCCTGCCAAACCTAGGGTAATTATTATATTAAAAATGCAAAATGAAAGCTCCTCCTGCTTAATAAAAATGCTAAAATGTTAAAATGTTTAAAAGGTGCTTAAAGTATAAAAAGGGGCGAAAGGTGTTATAAATAAATAAAAGAGTCAAATGCCGAGTGTTTAAAAAGTGCTTAAATACTAAAGGTTGCTAAAAGGTTTTAAATGATAGAAGGGTGTTAAAGGTGCTAAGAGGTGCTTAAAAGTGCTAAATGCTAAAGCGCCGAATAATTAATAAAATGTTAGGAAATAAATGCTAGCATGTTAAAATGTTTAAAAGGTGCTTAGAGTATCAAAAGGGGCTAAAGGGTGCTAAGGAATGCAAAATGTTAAGATGCTATTTTGAGAGTTTAAGAGAAAATCTGTTTATGGATTTTAACAAATTGTTGGTTTTATGATGCAAGTTAGATTATTATTCTAAATTATTTTTGCAGATTTTTAAACATGCTTAATAGTCCTAAAAGGCAAATAAAGAAGAATGCGTTTCTAAAATGTAATTACTTCCCGTCTCATATATTTAGAGACCTAATTGCTAGAAGTTCTCCTATTAATTACAAAATTAAATAATAAAATTACAATAAACAAGTAAAGGCATAAAATAAGATAAGAAAGTCAAGAGAGTGAAGGGATTGGAGCGGATGACTCCGTCTTATTTGTTTTCTAGGAGTTTACGGCGGGAATGCGAACGTGGATACGGGCTGCCATTTGAAATGGCTTGCGATGAGTCTCGCCGTGAGACTCTTTATTTTTGCTCCGGTGCGTGCCATGTAAAAACAAGAAAGATAAGGATTAGTATGCACTCCAAATAATATAAGATATGAATAATAGAAGAAACACTAAACACTGGCATATGTTTATAATGTGTGCTGATCCTGCCGACCCAAAACAATCCATCTTTGTTTAACCAGATGCGATTCATGTAAACAATATGTCTCTGTGAGCATTATTTTCGATTTCAAGAAACTATACTCAATATACGCAACACGCATGGAGAAAGCGAGCAATGATAGGCGGCCAGCGTTCGGTTATAGAAAAACAAGGCTATCCAAGATGCCTAAAGTAGACTCAATAACATTACGGACTATCAACCCGTATCTATGTTTTAAATTAGCGATCGGGCGGCAAAGACGTCATGCGAGGATAACAACTAAGAGATTTAGATTTTCAAGGCATATCAGACACCAATCAACAAACGGGACCATTGATACTTTTTTTTTTAGCCTCTTTTACATTCCATCGATGTCAAATTACGTGAGTTGCAACCCGCTATTATAGATGTCCAGTTCAAACAAATAAAGACACAAATATTGCTACCCCGACTAAAGCTATATCAATAACGCCTTGACTAAAAAAGAACAAGTTGCCGGAATAGGACCAAACTTGAAACTGTATTCAAGCTAAAGTCACCAACATGTATATTGAAGCATTACTGTGGCATATTGACACATCTCATGATTCTTAAGAGTTCGACAGTTACAAAGATTAGGCTGCCTATGCAAACAAATCACTTTAGCTAGGTATGAATCCCATGGCGATTCGTAGTAAGAGATAACAGACCTAATGTTAACATATTCCACTTTTTCAATACAGTGAATTTAGATTGAAAATGCAAGTGAGTTTAGCTATTTCATGAAGGGTCAACAACACAACATTGAATAACCTCGAGGACTGTCCAAACCGCAACTCATTTTTAACAAGTTCAGATTCCAGCGGAGACAGTGACAGACAAACCAGACAGACAAACCGGACAGACGCATTCGACTACACAGATTTCCAATTTGGTATTAGCACCTCTTATTCGCAAGCAAAGCGTGAGAAGGGCTTCCAACATCGATAAATCACATAAGCGGACTAGAAGGACAACTTTAGAAAGCAGATATTCATGACCGGTTGTCCGGTACAAATATGTTATTTTGATTATAACATTCACAAATATGGGCGAGACAACTGCGTACTTAAAAACAGCCAAAACATGCTTCATATGGACTTAGCGCATAAACAACATCCTCATACTCGCACATTGCAAAGTATACGAAGATATACGATTGCGATATCGTCGATGTATAAGGAAAGCAATATACCTTGTATAGATTGTCATAGATTCACCAGCGGATAGAAAAGCGGATAGGTGATGCGATTCATTTACTACTTACTATTTTAAAACACTTGGACTACCAAATTAACTAATCGCAACATGAAGAATCCAACTAAGAAAACCAATCTGATTTATATAGGCCAAACAAACAGATTAATACAATTAATATCGATTAAATTCGTGATAAACCCACATAACACAGAAATCTAACAAATACAAGAGGAGTTCGATTTTACCTTCTCCGGGCAGCGACCCGGGGCAGCGTATCAAGTCGTCGGCCCAATCGACGGGTTTTGGGTTTGCGATGTGAAATGAAAGGGCGAGGTTACATTTCTTGGTCCTCGCTTTCTGTGAGCTTTGCTTGACTGAGCTCCGTCTATGCTCTATTCTGACTATGTGTGTGTTCTTAACTGCTGCTAAGGGTGTCCGATGCCTTCTGAGTTGCTGACTATGGCGAAGGGTTCTAAACTCTGCTCAAGGTCCTCGTCGATGCTATCCCTAAGTCGATGCCATTCCCTACTGTGCTCTGCTCTGCCTTTGCTCTCCCTCGATTCTATGCTATGGATATGCTCTTCTTAACTGCTCCTAAGGATGTCCCTATCGAAGCTATGGGTCTCCCTGACTCTGACCTTGCTTCTCCTATGCCCTAGCTCTGCCCCCTAAAAAAACCACCCCTTCTTGCATGCGTATAAACCTGTATTTATAGCCCTAACTCGTGTTCTGAATTTGGTAAGCTATTGACGCGATTTTGTGGACTGATTCGCGGATGATTTGGTGCGATATTTGGGTGCTGGTTTATGGTAAGAAATGATTTAGGTTTGAAGGGATTTGGTTAGGTTATGGTAAGAGGAGCTGTCTGGGGTGCGTGGGTAAGGGGAAAGGGTTCGATTCGCCGGATTCTCAGGCGAGAATCACGGCAGGTGCGGCGATGGCTGCTGGTTTCTAATCCTAGGTTTAGGTTTTAGGTTAACGTTATTTGGGAGAGACGATGGCGTCTGCGGGTATAAGGAAAGGAAGTGAAGAAATTTGGTAGCGTTGGGCCATGATAAGGGAAAATGAGTGGGTAGGCGTGGGTATTGGGTGTGAAATTTGGTCGCGGGCATTGGCCCAAAGGCTGGGCTGGGGTAGAATTAGGTTAAGTGTTAGGTTAGTTTTAATTAAGTATTAATTTTAGGCTTTTAATTAATTAGCTAGTTAATTCTAGGTAAGTGTATTATTAATTAATTAACAAATGTGATTAAATTAATTAGGTGCTTTATTATAATTATCTAGGTGCTACATTAGTCTAATTATTTAGGTGCTAAATTAGTCTAATTGTTATAATAAATAAATGCGGGCGTGCTATTTAATTAATGCTTAATGCTCTAGAATGCGGCGCTATTATTTAGAATCTTATTATTGTGCATTATTGCGAAGTTAAATTAAAATTGAATTGAGTTTAGATTAAATTATTTAAATGCTAAATGCAAGTGTGATGTTTTAAAGCTTTTATAAATGCGTATTTATTAGATCATGTATTAGATTAAAATTGATTTTAAATTACAAATGATTACTAATAAATGCGGCTATGCTACCTGACACGACGTTATCGCTAAATTATTTATTTTATGCATTTATTAATTATTTAAGAATTACGACAAAGCTTAAAGTTAGTTAATGCGGGCGCGGGACTCTAAGTGTTTAAAACTCTACGTAAGACGCGATGCCATTATTAAATTATTTATTTATGCCTGTATTTATGTCTATTCGCTGTATTTTATTATAAAAATTATTTCTATTATTTTACAAAATTAGTGTAATTTTATAGTTAATGGCTGGACGGGAGGGTCAAAATTGGGTGTCAACACCCCTATACTACTACATCATCAGTATCACCAGCACTAATCGCATTTCATCAGATTACTATATCATCTGTACATCAGATTACCTTTGTACTCATCAGATCAACACTTCTCTGTCGTTGTATCAATTGTATCATTGTACATTTCATCAGACATCAGATCAATGTACCATCATTTCTTCAGATCAACGTAAGTCAACTGTGCCTTTTAAAAAAATATATAAAATCATCTTTTCAAAATGAGAGTCACATCAAAGACAGGGACACCTGCCCAAGAATCATTATGTATATTTTTTTTATGGGAATTGAACCCGCTTGGGAATCGAACCCGCATAGGTAATTATACCCGCATGAGTATCTCTACTCGCATCACGGATCTTGTCCGTGGATATTATTCATGGGAATCGAACCCTCATAGAAATCGAACCTGCACAGGTATTTATACCCGCATGAGTATCTCTACTCGTATCATGGAAGCACATCCATGGAGTAAATATACACAAATACTATCAAGGAATAAAACCCAAGGCACCAACATCTCGTGTATCATACACAAATAATGAACTTTATTTTAGACAAACCTAGATACCAACATCTCATGTACCATACATAAATAATGAACTTTATTTTAGACAAACCTAGATACCAACATCTCGTGTACCATACACAAATAATGAACTTCTTTTTATAAAGACCAAGGCACTATCACATCTTTCCTTTTAGACAAACCAATACATTTTCACATCTTGCATTATTAGGGAAATGAACCCAAAGTACTATCAAGAGAATGGATATGACAACTTCCATTTTATAACACCCAAAGTACTATCAAGAGAATGGATATAACAACTTTCATTTTATAACACCCAAAGTACTATCAAGAGAATATATAGAACAACTTCTATTTTAGGAAATCGAAAGTACTATCAAGGAAGTATATAGAACTACTTCTATTTTAGGAAATTCAAAGTACTATCAATGAATGGATATAGCAACTTCCATTTTATAACACCCAAAGTACTATAAAGAGAATATATAGAACAACTTGTATTTTAGGAAATCGAAAGTACTATCAAGGAAGTATATAGAACAACTTCTATTTTAGGAAATCCAAAGTACTATCAATGAATGGATATAACAACTTCCATTTTATAACACCCAAATTACTATCAAGAGAATATATAGAACAACTTCTATTTTAGAAAATCCAAAGTACTATCAAGGAAGTATATAGAACAACTTCTATTTTAGGAAATTCAAAGTACTATCAATGAATTACATCATTAAGGAGTAGAATCCACTCACTTTATAACAAGGAATCATGCTAGAAGAAGAAATTATAGTTCACATACCTCTTCGGCTTAATTCACACGCTAAGTAGAATATGCCACCCGTAGTACTTCAACCTAAAATGACAATAGTACTTCTATAAACTTCATTCTTTCTAAGGTATATTAATACCAAGTAAAGGTCCTCTTATTCTACGAAAATTTGGGCAGCACTTCCCCCGTTTATGCGTACTTTTCTACCTTTTCCAAGACCCGAATTCAACAACAATCAAGCCTCATTTAAGGCACAACCAATCAACAACCAAAGGGATTACACGCATTCTTTACGTGTAAAATTTAGCCCCTTAATCTATACAAAACAAACCATAAAAATAGTCCACAATTCCATCAACGATAAAGGTAAAATGTGAAGCCTTTTAACACCCTTAATCTCTTAGGACTTTCATTAGCAACTACTACATTAATCATGCATGTTAGTGGCTGAATTTTCAGAATTCCAGCTCCACAAAACAGTCCATAAAAACTGCATAACAACGTCCAACAGTTTATAGATTCCACGGCCAACAACTACAATCCGATAACTCTTTCCTTAATCCTTTTTATTCCAATTCAAGTTCCAAAACTTCTATATAAGTTATATCAACTTATTAAAAACAATATTACTCCATTATAACATGAAATAGGTGACGTTAATAACAACAATTATAGCCAACGACATCAACATCCGAAAATTGCCACTCTCGACCAACTCAACCAAAAATTGTCCAAACATTATTTATACTCCATTATTTTTAGCACAAGCTCATATATACATTATAACAATATGTAATATCCAATTGATTCAAGAGGAAGAAGAAATTTTACCTCAAAATTGCCCAAAAATCGCCCAAGGCAGTCCGCTCAACTTTGGCCCGCAGTTTTCATTTCTCTCCACTTCTTCAAGTTCCAATCACACACAATCATCCACTACAATCTTATAACCAATTTCACTTCACGTTTTACCTCCAAAAAGTCGACGAACAAGCTAGGGTTTTCAACCTCATTTTCGGCCCAACATGAATTTTGGAGATTATTGGAGAGTTAACTTGTCTTAGAACTTGATTAGTGTTCTTAATCTAGGAAAATAACTTGTCTTTGATCTTCTATTTATCCATGAATTTCGAAATATAAGTCTAAGGAAGAGAGAAGATAATGTTTAGGAAGATAGAATATTATGAAAATGTCTCTAAGTCTTGCAAGCTTATCTTCTATATAGATATTTCCCTTAGCAAGACAAGTGGAGAGGGACACATGTCGCCATCTCATTGGTCAATAATTTCCTCTTCAAAATATCTAGATATTGTTCAAAATATCTAGATATTGTTCAAAATATCTAGATATTGTTCAAAATATCTAGATATTGTTCAAAATATCTAGATATTGTTCAAAATATCTAGATATTGTTCAAAATATCTTAAAATCGAAGGGCCCCGCGAAATTGTGAAATTCTCGGCGGGCCCCATATTATCAATTCCAATTCTTCGTAATCCAATACTAATCCCATAAATCCAGTTAGAAGTATTAAACTCCAAGTTAATAATTTTTCCGTCGTCACATTTTTCCAAAATAATTTTTCGAAGGAAAATGTAAATATTCTTTCCTTTCAACCTTCAAATCTTGATTCCTTAATCACGTTCTCGATTAGTAGCCCTGGTATCACGGGGTGTAACACTATATTGGCTAAACAAGACCCTAATTGGAATGCGACTATTACTGAGGAATTCAATGCTTTAACTAAACAACACACATGAGATCTAGTACCTAGACTTGAGGGGGTGATTGTGATTCGTTGTCTGTGGCTATTTCGTCACAAATTCAGAGACATTGGAGTTCTTGAGAGGTATAAGGAACGACTTGTGGCTAATGACACAAATCATCAGGGGGCATTGATTGTGGTGAGACCTTCAGCACGGTTGTCAAACCAATTACCATTCGCACAGTTTTGAGCATTGCCATGGGCAAACACTGGCTGATCCATCAGCTTGATGTGAAGAATACATTCTTACATGGGGGTCTGAGAGAGACAGTCTATATGCATCAGCCGCCAGAGTTCACCCATCCAGCAGTTCTTCACTATGTGTGTCGTCTCCGTAAGTCACTATATGTCCTGAAACATGCCCTCCGTGCGTTGTATGATCGTTTTGCCAGGTATATTTTGTAAATTAGATTTGTATGCAGGAAGAGTGATACATCACTCTTCATTTTTCATCGAGGTAGTAGCAGTGTAGCACTGCTTACTTATTAATTTACGTGGATGATATTGTTCTTATTGCTTCCTCTGACGGATTGAAAAATGAGATTATTGCCTTGCTTAAGTCCGAATTTGTAATGACTGATTTGGGGAAGCTGAGTTACTTTTTAGGGATATCAGTGACCAGGTCTACCAATCATATGTTCTTGTGTCAGCGTAAGTATGCATAGGAGATTGTGTCTGAGGCTAAGATAATGACGCAAAGAGTGCCTACTCAGGTTGATTCTAAATCTAAGCTCGGTGCCTTGGATGGTGCTCCGATCTCGATCCTACTCAGATAGGAGCCTTGCGAGTGCACTCCATACCTTCACCGCGGGCGGACATAGCTTATGTTGTTCAGCAAGTGTGCTTATTCATGCATTCCCCTAGTGAGTCTCATTTCACTGCTCTTAAGCGTATCATTCGATGCATTAAGGGCACTCTTGATTATGGTTTGCACTTATACCCCTCTGCACCAAACAGGTTGCTTTCATATACGGATGCAGATTGGGCAGGGTGTCCGGACACGCGACGCTCCACCTCTGACTTTTGTATTTTTTTAGGGGATAATCTGATTTCTTGGTTTGCCAAGAGACATGCTACCCTATCTCGCTCCAGTGTCGAGACTGAGTACCGAGGCGTTGCAAATGTAGTAGATGAGATTTGTTGGCTCAGAAATTTACTGTTAGAACTTCAGTGTCCTTTACGTCAGGCATCTATTGTGTACTGTGATAACATCTCTGCCATCTATTTGTCGCATAATCCGGTTCAACATCAGCGAACCAAACACATTGAGATAGACCTACTTTGTTCGTGAGAAAGTTGCACTAGACCATGTCAGAGTGTTACATGTTCCATCATCCTATCAGATATATTTACCAAAGGACTTCCCAGACAATTATTTCTTGACTTCAGATCCAGTCTCAGCGTCCGGCCTCCTCCCGCTCCGACTGAGGGGGTGTGTAAACGTGTATAATAGAAAACATAATATTCCCTACCCATAATTAGAATATTTCCATATATTGTGTAAATATAATTATAGTAAGACTAAGATTTCTCTTTGTATAGGCTTATGTAAAAGGAATGAATATTGTACTCTATATATACATTGATATTAATTAGAATA
This sequence comes from Przewalskia tangutica, assembly GCA_029844215.1. Classification (NCBI taxonomy): domain Eukaryota; kingdom Viridiplantae; phylum Streptophyta; class Magnoliopsida; order Solanales; family Solanaceae; genus Przewalskia; species Przewalskia tangutica. The sequence goes on from CM056734.1 coordinate 12,342,678, forward strand.
CTTTCAAGGAAGATTAATATCATCTTACACGACAACTAAAAATTATATTAATTTTATTTAATGTAAAATCTAACACACTATTTTGCTAATATTAGAGAACAACTTGAGAGAAATTATAATAGCATCGAGACACAATTCGAACCCAGTGTTTTTTTTTGTAAGAAGTGCACTTCCTCTTGAATGGGCTTTATGCGAACATATTTAAATTAGATGGATTAATGAATTTCGAATAATAATTATTGAAAAAATCAAAAGAAGGAGAAAATTTGTGCAGGTTTAGTTCTTAGTAAATATATCAATTTCTAATAATTAGGATTAATGTTTTCTTTTATTATTAGTTTTGGTATTTTATATTAGAAAATTGTTCTCGAGAAAATTAAAGGTCATGTTCTTAGACTGTCCCATTTTTTGTTTTGTGTGGCTGTGCTAATGGACGGCTCAACTGGTTCTCAAGGGGGATAATTAGAAAAATGACCAAGATTGAATCCCGCCAGCGGCAGAGTGAGAGTTACTTCTTGAAATAAAGGAGGGTCCCTTTTGCGCAGCGTAGTAATGGTCTAACCTTTGAAACCAATTGAATTATCATGATTAACTCCTTCACAATCCTGTCGGACTGAGGTGTGGGGCTCCGTGGGAGATCCTTAGGAAAAAAGCATGAAATCATTCTCTATTAACAACGTAACTCTTACCAATAAAATAAAGAGCATTTATTTTATTGGTTGGTTTTGCTTCTGATTATTAGCATTAATTAATTAATAACATTAATAAAGTCAGTGTAGGTACTAGTCAGTGGTGAGGACCAGAAAAAAGTATGATTATATTGTGATGTGGGGCATATGATAACAGTAATGCAAAAACTTTAGCACCTGACAAAGTTGGATCCAACGGGACAATAATGACTGTTAAAAAGAAATTATTCCCTTCCTTTTGAAAATAGAAATCCAAGAGTTTGCTTTATTTTTAACTCAAATTATTCTCGTCTATAGTTATTTATTCAGAAATCGTCCTTCTTTTTTTTTTTTTTTTTTGACGAAGAAACCCGCCGCCGCTACTCTTTCGAGTGCGCACAGGGTCCTTTTGTTTATAGTACTGTTTGTTTTCTTCCTTGTCCAAAATTCTCTGTTTTTCAAGAGAAAAGGGAAAGCATTATTTCCCCTTTGCGGTACATATTAAAGTTTCCACTATATAAACATTGGAAAATGTGCAAAAAGTGCCTCCCCTCCCCCTGTGAACTGTGATAGTTATGCTAGTGTTGTTAGAATAAAGATGAAAATAATATTAAAATTTAAAATAAAACTTGTTTGACTCAGAGAAGACGTTTCTTGAAGATAGGTGGAGTCTATCTCACAAGTACATGAACGAATAAATAATAACCCTATCTTCGATTTAACTAAGCCACAAAATAAGTAGCATTCAAGAACGTTGTTTTTTTATTCTTGAATCGATGATTTTACCTTTTGATCAATGTCTCTCAAAAGTTTCCAGGAAAAAATATTTTTGAAGTGCTTGCCTTTTTCAAAAGAATAAAGGATAAAACGTTTTGAAAGAAAAGAGTTTCATTAACTAATAGTTATTTTAGGTTCATAAAATTAATTAATAAAAATGAAAATTTCCTTGGGGCGCCGCAGCGCCTGAGCTCCAGTGACCAAACATGGAATTAGCGCTGCGGCCCTTCCCTTGGTGCGCCGCTGAGTCGCGGCCCTTGGGGTGGTGGCGTCGCGGCGCCCCGGCTCTACGGTGGCGGTCGCGGCCCTTTTCCGACAGGTTTCGATCTTACACTTCGTACACTTCTTCCTTCATTTATCAACGTGGAACACGCGTCATTTGACCAATAACCGATCATCATTCTATGTTTCAAACGTTTCACTTACGTATCAGTATCTCTTTCGCTAATAAAATTTACGATATTTGACACTACGTATGCACGTATGTGGAAACGACGTTTCCGACATACGAGACCTCAATTGTTCGAGTTATAAATAATGAATTAAACTTAATTTCACATTTAGTAAATTTCCATCATAATCATCATCTTTCCACTTGGCAATTTGTTCTCTAATCAAAGCAGCCTCGTATGTTGCTACCTCAGGACCAGGAGCATTAGGACAAGGTTGTTCAATGACATATGCCAACTTCAATAGTCGTAAAAAGAATTTCATCTTTTCACACCATCTAGGAAAGTCTTTGCCATCAAATATTTCAAAATTAGGATTAGGCAAAGATGGAACAACATTCAATGTTGATGTAGAAGCCACAGAGATAACTATCTTCAAATTGTTAGAACAAAGATGACAATAATATTAAAAATCTAAAATAAAACTTGTTTGGTTTAGAGGCATGTCAAGACGTTTAGTTGGAGTCTCTCCCATGAACAAACGAAAGAATAAATAACAACTCTATCTTCGAGATTCAACTAAACCACAAAACAAATAGCATCTAAGAACGCTGCTCTTCTATTCTTCTATTCTTGAATAAGTTATTTCACCTTTTGATCAATATCTCTCAAAAGTTTTCAGGGAAAATTGTTTCTGAAGTGCTTACCTTTTAGGGATAAAAGGTTTGGAAAGTGAAGAGTTTCATTAACTAATAGTTATTTTAGGTTCATGAATTTAATTAATAAAAATTTAATTTTCAAGAACCTAAAACAGGCTAAGAAGATACCCCTCTTAACAAGGTGCTCCAGTTTAAACTTACCCATCTCAGTGGAAGAGATTACTTCATCCGGAAGAGGGCTTCCAAGAACCACGGAGTTAAAACAATGAAACCAAAAACTTAAAAGACTAAATGAAGGATGTATCTTCACATTCACATTCATTTACTTTTGAAAAAGCTTTTATCAGATTAACTGTTTCAAAATTAATTGAAACATTAATTTTAACAAGTGTTAATTACTTGTGAATAAGGTCAATTCCATAACTTAAATGTTTATTACTCATTCCGGATGAAAAAGAGCATCCACTTAGCATTTATTTTTTGAGTAAAAAAGAGTGTCTATTTACCAAATCAAGAAAAAAATAACGTTTTTACTCCATATTTTCCCTTATGAAGTGTTAGGTGACCAAAACTCAATACCTATATAATTAGGAATATTTTAGTCAAATTATATATTTTTACATAAAAATTAATATTTTCTTAATCCTATTGTGCAAATGAATAATTTTATTTGATTATTTGATGAACCTAATAGAGCAAGTTAAAAATCCTACTATAAATTAGTCCTTCCCAGCCCAGTGTTACTGTATATTTGTGGGAAATATGTGTAGAGACAAGAAAATGAAATGCAACAACAATAATAAGTGAGTTGAAATTTGGAAAAGATCAAATATGAGGGCTTGCTGAGTCGACCAAATTCTTGATCTATCCTTAAGATAATATTGCTCCGTATATCCTTTCAACAGTTGTAATGACAACTTATCTCCCAAGATAAAACAACAATCAAACAAATGAGCAAAGGGAACTCAAGTGTTTGATTTGGAAGAAAGATCTTTGAGTGTTTTTTTATTGCAGGAGAGGAAGACAATTTCAGAATTGTTTAGTGAATGTCAAGTGTGTTTCCAAATGAGCCTTGTGTCTCATTTTATAGTGTGTAGATGATGACCCTCAAATGACTAAGTAATGGTCATGAATGTCATGTTAATGCCTTGAATTTGGAGTTACAATTCAGCCAAGTAATGACTAAATTCATGAGCAAAATAATGGAGAGTAAATACTCCAAAGTCAGCCCAATAATAAATTTTTAATTTACCTCAACCAGTTGAAACGATCGAGCGTGGCCGCCTTCGGTAACTCACCGAACGGAACGTCAATTAGAGTCGCGCCCTTCAATTCCAGTGAGTTACTGAAATTGAAACGTCAATTAGAGCCGCGGCCCTTCAAGCGTCGCGGCGCTTCTCGGTTTCGTGGTGATTTCTGATTCATTTCATCTTTACACATTATACACTTCTTCCTTCATTTATCAACGTGAAATCATTCGTCATTTGGCCAATAACCGTCTATTACCTTACTTCTCAAACAATTCGTATGCGTATCAATATCTCTTGCATTAAGGAAATTTTGATCATTGGCACTACGTGTGCACGTGTGTGGAAACAAGGTTTCCTACGTGCGGGGCCCCAATTGTTCGATTCATAATTAATAGGATTTACTTTATTTCACGTTTAATAAATAGTTCCAACAATCCCCTCTTGGAAAAGATTTTGGTGCACGCACATGGTGCCTTTCTAGCAATCACTTGGCGGAACGATGTTGCATCCGGAGAGGTAGCAGGAGCTTTGAACCTTCCATAGTAGAATACCATCGAACATATTTACTGCGTGGTGAACGTGATGTCAAGAACCGTCAGTGTTTAGTATATGTCAAGACAATGATACCAACACAACACATTTCCTACTCAATCTTTCTAGTGTTTTGTCCATCGTGGGCCGTGGACACCCTTGGATTCTTAAGTGCGTTCATTTGAGGTGGCATGTCCTCGCACTTAAATAGGTGGTTTCCTACAAGGTATCCTGTAATACCCCGCTACACAAGCGTTAGGAACCATTAAAAATTTCACCAACCTAACCTCAACTTTTGAGGATCATTAAAGGTTTGGAAACTTATCCTTTACCCATCTTACAGGTAGCACTTTTTGTCTATCACGGGAACGGCCTTGATATATGTTTTTTTAAGAAAGAAACATTATCCGAAGTGCTATTGCTTCCACCGAAGCACTCACGGAACCTTTACAGTTTAGTTTTTTCATTGAACCTTATTCCTGAGATCTCCAGTCTGTAAGGTTGGGTGTCCACTATATCAATTCTTATTGTTTGGGTTTTAAGCCCATTATCCTAGACAGACAGAACAACTGATCTTTGGGTATTCCCTTCGTCAAGGGATCTGCGATATTTTCCTTAGATTTTATGTAATCAATGGTAATAATACCCGAGGTGATCAGCTGCCTAACGGACTCATGTCTCCGTCGAATATGATGAGACTTGCCATTGTATATTGAACTTCGTGCTCTTCCTAGAGCCGACTGACTATCGCAGTAGATCATTACAGAAGACACGGGTTTATCCAACATGGGACATCCTCTAGAAAACCATGAAGTCACTCAGCTTCCTCTCCCGTTTTATCTAAAGCGATAAATTCCGACTCCACTGTGGATCGGGTAATAAGAGTTTGCCTAGAGGATTTCCAAGACAGCTCCACCACCGATTGTAAAGATATATCCGTTGGTGGACTTGATGTCGTCGCTATCAAATATCAAGTTTGCATCGTTGTACCCCTCTAGTACCGCTGGATATCTTGAATAGTGTAACCCGAAATGTATCGTGAACTTTAGGAACCGTAGTATACTATTCAACGCTTTCCAGTGATCCTCACTTGGATTTCAAGTAAACCTAGCCAATTTATTGACTGCATGAGCGATATCATGTCGAGTGCAGTTTGTGATATACATCAGACTACCAATCATCTGCGCATATCGCTCCTGACGTACGGGCTTACCCAGATATTTGTCAAGCTTTTGACTTATATCCAATGGTGTTGATACCGGTGAACTGTCGAACATCCCAAATTTCTTCAGTACATTCTCGATGTAGTGAGATTGAGATAAGACCAGTCCATTAGATGTCTTAGAGATCTTAATCCCTAATATGACATCTGCAATGCTCATATCTTTTATGTCAAAATATTGTTTTAACATGTTCTTAGTCTCTAGGATTATTTCAGGACTGCTTCAAGTGATCAACAAGTCATCTACATATAGACATATCATGACAAAGGATTTGACATTTCCTTTCAAGTAGATATATTTGTCACCTCCATGGCGTATCCTTTTGATAGTAGAGTACTATCAAATTTCTCATGTCATTGTTTAGGGGCTTGTTTCAGCCCGTACACCGATTTAACAAGGCGACATACTTTTGTCTCTTGTCCTGGAACCACATACCCCCCAGGTTGATCCATATATATTTCTTCTTCCAAATTACCATTTAGGAAGGCAGTCTTAACATCTATTTGATGTATTTCAAGATCCCGCAAGGCGGCGATAGCTATGAACATACGTATGGATGTCATTCTTGACACCGGAGCGTAGGTGTCGAAGTAATCAAGGCCCTCCTTTTGGCGATAACCCTTGATTACTAACCTAGCTTTGTACTTGTCGATAGAACCATCTGCCTTTAACTTCCGTTTAAGGATCCACTTACAACCCAACAGTTTGTGTCCTGGGGGAAGTTCTGCCAACTCCCAGGTGTGGTTATGCAGAATGGATTCTATCTCACTTTCTAAAGCTTCCTTCCGCAGTCTTGCAGGTTGACAATGTTTCGGCGATTGTCCGTGGTTCATCCTGAACCAAATAAGTTACTAAGTCTGGACCGAAGGATTTGTCCTTCCGTGCCCTTTTGCTTTGCCTTGGTTCCATCCCTGGATCTTCCAAGTCCTGAGAATTTGGAATACTAAATTCCGGATCATCAGCTACTTCAGAATTTACTAGATCTGAACTGTTTCGATCTAGATGGTCAGTGACTCCTAGTTCATCGGAGATTTGCTCATAACTTTGTTTGCGAGAGGTTATGTTATTTTCCTTATATAGAAATGTGTCTTCAAAGAACCATGCGTTCCTTGATTCCATGATCGTATCTTCATAGATGTCCGGATGATCCGACTTGTGCACTATGAAGTGATAAGCACTACTGTTATTGGCATATCCAATGAAAATTCAATTCACAGTCTTAGGTCAAATCTTGGCCTGCTTTGGCATAGGTACTTTTACCTTGGCCAGACAACCTCATACCTTCAAATACTTGTAGGTATGTTTCTTTCCTTTCCATAGCTCGTATGGAGTATTGCCTTTACCCTTGTGTGGGACTCTGTTAAGAATCCTATTCGCGGTAAGAACAACTTCTCCCCACATGGTTTGAGGGAGGCCTGAATTGATGAGTAGAGCATTCATCATTTCTTTTAGAGTTCGGTTCTTGCGTTCAGCAACCCCGTTTGATTGAGGTGAGTAAGGAGCCGTTGTTTGATGAACTATACCCGATTGAATACAAAGTTCTTCAAAAGGCGCTACATATTCTCCCTCTCTATCGCTACGAATTGTTTTAATCCGTCCGCCTAGTTGATTCTCAACTTCTGTTTTGTAGCGTTTGAATGCTTCAAAGGCTTCATTTTTACTTTTTAGTAAGTAAAGGTAACAAAACTTTGTGTCATCATCTATGAAAGTCACAAAGTACTTGTTCCCCCCTCTAGTTTGAGCGAACTTCAAATTACATATATATGTATGTATAAGTTCTAGAGGAGCGGTATCTCTTTCGACGGATCTAAAGGGACTCTTAGAAAGTTTTGCCTCTATGCACACCTCACACTTACGTTGATGGTTTATGTCAGTAGACGACAATAATTCCAGCTTTACCAATCTTTTGATAGATTGATAGTTTACATGTCCTAATCTATGATGCCATAAATTAGATGACTCAATCAAGTAAGTAGAAGATGCAATTTTATTGATAGTTGAAGCAGAAGGCATTACAGGTGCATCATTAAGCTTAAAGAGGCCTTCACAGACGAAGCCCCTTCCTACAAAAGTTCCATTCTTATTGATTACAAATTTGTTAGCCTCTAATACTAGCCTAAAATCAGCATTTACTAACAAAGGTCCAGAAATTAAATTTTTTCAAATTTCTGGAACATGCATCACTTCCTTCAGAGTCAACTCATTTTCGGACGTCATCTTTAGGATCACCTTTCATACACCCAGCACCTATGAAGTAGAATTTATCCCATGAACAACTTCTTATCAGAGACTGGTGTATAAGTGGAGAAGGCTTCTTTATTGGAACATATGTGACAGGTAGCACCTGTGTCTAGCCATCATTGCACCGGATTCTCAACGAGGTTAGCTTCAAGAACTACCGCTGAGAACTCCTCAATCATATCGTTGACGAGCGTGTCTTCAACGATGTTAGCCTTTCCTTTGGCCTTATTCTCACGTTTGAGCTTGCAGCAGTCTTTGGCCATGTGACCAACTATACCACAGTGGTTACAATTTCCATTGAACTTTTCAGTTGTTTGGGGCTTGCCTTCCTTCTGAAACTTCCGGTTCTTGCTTGAGTTCCCTTTGACTTCCGTCGGGTTTGCCTTAGCCTCAGCGGGTTGTTTTACCTTTGGCATGGCCTTCTTATTGTCTTCCTGAATCTGGAGTTTGACAATAAGTTCATCTAGGGTCATCTCATTCGTTTTGAGTTTTAGATAGTTCATAAACTCAGTACACGAGGGAGGCAACTTCTCGATTAATGCCCCAATCAAGAATTGTTCGTTGGGCTTTAATCCTTCCGAATCCAGGTGATGTAGAATCATTTGAAATTCCTGGACTTGGGATGTCACACTTTTGTTATCCACCATTTGAAATTTCAGGAACTTCCCAATGATGAACTTCTTACTACCCACATCTTGGGTGTTGTATTTCTTCTGGAGTTTGTCCCATAACTGCTTGGTAGTTTCAACGGTGCAATATACCGTGTATAGTGGATCGGACAAACTGTTTAGAATATAGTTCCTACACATGAAATCACTATGTTTCCATGCTTCACGAACCATCCTCATGTCGTCAGCGACATGATTACCTTAGCCCCCTCCCGCCAAATCATTTGGCTGAAGGTCCACATCTTCCCCAACTAGTGGAGGGTATTCGGTTAGGAAATGTGACACCCATAACCGTAAGAAAAACAACATATTTTGATGCCATCGCTTAAAGTGAGCACTCATGAACTTTTCAGGACGCCCATGGTGAAAACCAGCAGGTATAAGGCGATGGCGCCTCGAGCGATTGCAAGGAGTTGGGAATGCTTCAACAGAGCATAAATATTCGACGCCAGGCAGGAGCATGGGCACTATAAGTCCCCGGAGAAGCAGTGGAAGCATTGGTTGTGCCAAAACCAGTGTTGACACAAGTTGTGCCAAAAGCAGTGGTGGCACTCGTAGTGCCAAAAACAGCGGTAGCACTAGAAGTGCCAAAAGCAGTAGTTTAGAAGGCATTAGGAATGCCATGATCAGTGGTGACACTAGAAGTTCCAAAAACAGTGGAGTTGAAGGCAACCTTAGTGCCTTGAGCAGTTGGATTGAAGGCAATAGGATTGCCTTGAGCATCGGTGTTGTTCATGGAGTTGAATTGATCTTCAGCAGACATGTTGTTGTTGAAAGAAACAGATATTATCTTAAGCTTGTGGGAAATATGTGTAGAGACAAGAAAATGGGAATGCAACAACAACAACAAGTGAGTAAGAAATCTGAAAATGATCAAATATGAGGGTTTGCTGAGTCGACCAAATTCTTGATCTATCCTTAAGATAATATTGCCCCGTATATCCTTTAAACAGTTGTAATGACAACTTATCTCCCAAGATAAAACAACAATCAAACAAATGAGCAAAGGGAACTCAAGTGTTTGCTTTGGAAGAAAGATCTTTGAGTGTTTGTGATTGCAAGAGAGGAAGACAATTTCAGAATTGTTTAGTGAATGTCAAGTGTGTTTCCAAATGAGCCTTGTGTCTCATTTTATAGTGTGTAGATGATGACCCTCCAAATGGATAAGTAATGGCCATGAATTCCATGTTAATCTCTTGAATTTGGAGTTACAATTCAGCTAAGTAATGGATGAATTCATGAGAAAAATAATGAAGAGTAAATACTCCAAAGTCAGCACAAGAATCAATTTTTAATTCACCTCCAGATTAAACGATCGAGGAGCGCGGTCGCCGAGGATGCGCGCTTACTTGGAGGTGTCGCGGCCCTTCTCGGTTTCGTGGTGATTTCTGATTCATTTCATCTTTATACATTATACACTTCTTCCTTCATTTACCAACATGAAATCATTCATCATTTGGCCAATAACCGTCTATTATCTTACGTCTCAAACAATTCGTATGCATACCAATATCTCTTTCATTAAGGAAATTTTGATCTTTGACACTACGTGTGCACATGTGTGGAAATAAGGTTTTCTACGTGCGGGGCCCTAATTGTTCAATTCATAATTAATAAAATTTACTTTATTTCACGTTTAATAAATATTTTCAACAATATTATATACTTTTCCATCACTGATTATGTGTTAATGAAAGTTAAGATAAACGGGAAGAGAAATCATTAATTTGATACTCCTTTTACATAATAATTTTTGCGTCATATATGTCTTATGTAACGCTTCTTTATGTTCAAGATTTTAGTATATATGACTTGATTTATATTAGGCACCTACATTTTTTCCCTACAAGTTATTTTTACATAATAAATTTCTACTTAACATTTTAGTTGTGAAATTAAGGATGCGGATTTTGTTTACACTAGCATACACTTCATATACAAGGTCGTTTTTGGGCCCGTGCGAGTTGTACTACCGCACAGAACCCCCGAAAAATGAAAAAAATTAGGGGCTATTTTTTTCATTTTTTATTAAGTATAATATTAGCCATAATTTACTGTAAATGTCCATAATTCGCATGTCTTAGCCCAATCAAAGTAAAATAATTCAGTTTCAGTGGCGCGCATGTGGAGACCCAAATTAAGATTATTGAAATCTTATACTTACTTATATTATTGAGACGGCCCTGTTCATACGTATTGTTAATGTAGCTTTAAAACTAGTGGTACTTTTGTTTTGTCTACTAGAGATTGGTAGTAGAAAACAATCCCAAAACATGAAGGGCCTAAGTTTTTCAAATCTTCCACATAATGGGGTAAAGTTGAAAAGTACTCTTTTTTTATTTTGAAAAAACATAAATTGCCAATAGAACAAATAAAAAAGGAAAGAAGATTGATGTCAAATTCTGATTGGCATCACTCTAAAGAAAATACAGGAAATGTGTGGTAAGGTAGCAAGAACATGTGAATCTTATTAGTTGTGGGCTATTTTCACAATTTCCTTTTAGTTTCTTTTGTTGTAGTCATCACTACTCATCACTATGCAAAAGCTAGAGTACCCTTTTCCTTGAGTTTCTTCAGACACCAAGATTTATTGAGCATCCAACAAAATCCGTCTAGTAGTGAGCTTCCTTGAATCTGCACACCACTCTCATATATGTAGTCCTACTAAATACTAAAGCTTGCAAATCTTTCACATTAAGGGTCGTTCGGCTGGGAAAAAGTTATCCCGCAATTAATCATGTCGGAATTAGTTATCCCACCCTCTTACGGAGATAAAAATAATATTATAATCACACAATTTTATATCTCAATCAAATGTGAGATAAACTCATCTCAAATTTAATTCCGGAATTAATTCTTATCCCTCATTATGAAGGAAAATGATTTCAAGAAAATATTTTCTCAAAAAATAAGTGATTTTCCTACTCATTTTCTTATGTTTGGCAGCAAGTTGGAAAATATCATTTTAAAAGCATTTATATATATTTAAAGCAAAACACTATGAGCTTTTGAATTCGGAATGCAACATCGAGTGGGGTGAGGGCGGAGAGGTGGTAATAGGGTGGGGGTGACGGTTGTGGGTGAAGGGGGTGGGTGGGGTGGATGGTGGAGGATGGGGGTGGATAGTGGAGGTAGGGTGAAGGGCTGGGGATGGGATAGAAAAATCTTTTCTTGAAAAATACTCTAAATATTTTCATACTTATTGTTTTGATATTTACCGATCACCGTCAAAGGCGTCGTGGCGCCGTGATCAAGGATTGCGGCGTTGGAGGACTGACAGACCTCTTTGATGTTTTGGCCGCGCTCAACTGGCCGCGGCGTTGTCGGCTGAGGAAGGAACACATTCGCAGAGTTGGGCCATGCGCCGACCACCGCTGGCGGCGAAGAAGTGCTATGCTCTAGTTGACTTAGGATGATGGGAGAGATGACAAACTCGTCAATAAAAGAGTAATCCGGTTTTTAGAACTGTTTAAGATTCGAAAACGGGAATGTGATCTCGTCGAATGTGACGTGACGAGAGATGTGGATCTGACGAGTGGACAAGTCATAGCATAGATAGCCCCTATGGTTCGGCGGGAAGCCCTGGTAGACACAAGAAGTGGACCGGGGGCTAGTTTGTGACGGGCAGTAGAGGCAAGGTTATGATAACATAGACAATCGAATATTCGTAGATGATCATAAGAGAGGACTCTATGATAGAGAATTTCGGTAGGGGTCATATTGTGAAGGGTGCTAGTTGGGAGGATATTGAGAACATATTCTGACATTTTAGCAACATAGACCCAGAAGGATGGAGGTAGGGAGACATGAATCAATAGAGTGCGAATTATATTGTTAATGTTGCGAATTATTCTTTCAGCTTTACCGTTTTGAGGGGAGGTGTGAGGGCAGGAGAAACGAAAAACCATGTCATTATTAGTACAAAAATGGTGAAATATATAGTTGTTGAATTCACGACCATTATTGCACTGAAAAGATTTTATACCTTTTTCAAATTGTGTTTGAATGAATGTTCGAAACTCAAGAAATTTAACAAACACTTCCGATTTAAATTTGAGAGGATACAACCAAACAAAGTGAGAAAAGTCATCTAATAGGATAAGATAATATTTATGACCGAAAGAACTAGCAACATGTGATGTCCATAAATCGGCATGTATAATATCAAAGGGTGCAAAAGTAACACTAGTGGATGACTTAAACGGAAGACGAGTATGTTTGCCTAAAGAACAAGAAACACAGTTTTTGGCAAACTTTCCATTACAAGTAATGAAATTATTGCCTCTAAGAAATTAAAAACTGGGGCTCCTGGGTGACCAAGCCTATTATGCCATGCGGAAGAAGAAATAACCGCTAGAGAGACGGGAGAGTTAGATGTGGCAGCGGAGGTGGGAGTGAATGGATAGAGATTCCCTGTGCTATTGTATCTCGTAAGAGGTGTCCCCGTATGAAGATCCTTCACAGTGAAACCATAAGGGTCAAAATCAACGGAGACAGAGTTATTACGAGTGAATTTACAGATAGAGATTAGATTATTAATCATATGTGGGACATATAGGGTATTTTGAAGGGGGAAAGAATGAGGAGGTGGTGTGTAGGATGTACCATAATCCTTTACTGGAATGCGGTGGCCACTACCAACAGTCACAAATTGAGGATGCTTTAAACCAAACAGTTTGGGAATATTACCTGCAGACCGGGTGAGGTGAGAAGTGGCTCCGGAGTCCATGTACCAATTGTTGTCAGGCTGTTGCATATTGATACAGCTGAAGGCCTGACCCAACTCAATGGGTGTCATGAAGGACGAGGTTCTTTGGTCTTTGGAGCTGGCGGCGTCAGCGGTATGGAGTCTTGTTGGTATGTGCAGGCGATTATCACGGGCCACATTCTTGCTGCTGCTGTTTCTGCTGTCCGTGACCCTTGCCACGGCCTCTTCTGTCGCGGCCCTTGCCACCCTTTCCACCGCTTCCCTGCTGCGGTTGAGAGTTTTCTGGCGGCGTTGGACTCGAGGCGCGTTTGACAACTAACGCGCCTTACGATTGTGCTCGTCACTGCACTTCGAGTCTCTTCGAGCAACAACTATGAGCGAGCTTTGTTAAAACTGGGAAGTGGATCTTCTTGTTGAATCATGGTGGCTAACATATCATAGTCACCTTTGGGAAGGCCTGCAATCAATTGCAACACAATCTTAGTGTCCAAAACAGGCGTATCGACGTTGGAGAGTTGATCTGCCAGTAGTTTCAACTGTCTGCAGTATTCAGTCATGTTGGAGAAGTTTTCAAGGCGTGTATTGTTAAATTGTTCCTCCAAATACATCGCACTCGTGTGCTTGTTATCTTGAAAAAAATTCTCCAAGCGGTTCCATAAATCATGGGTTGTGGCGCCAGATTTCATGATAGTAACAAGAACATCCTGAGAAATACTACCATAAATCCATTGTTTGACGCCGGCGTCTAGACGACGCCAAGTAGACTCATCAACCAGCGCGGAATAGTGTCGTCGATTTGATCAAGCACGTTATAGAGACATGCGTGATTATGAAACAGTTCAACCCAAGGAGAATACTGACTGTTTTCTTGATCAAGAAGAATAGGAATAGAGTTCTTGATATTAGTAATAGTTAGGGCGGGATGAAAAGAGGGTGACGACTTGGTGGTGGGAGTTGCGGAGGTAGATGTGTCCGAAAGAGTGGAAGAATAAGGAGTAGCCGTTTAGAGAAGAGAAGAAAGGAAGAAAAACTCAAAAATTTGAAGCGGGGCATGGCCGGCTACAAAGGGTGGGGCGCTACGCTCTTGGAAAAAATATTCTAGGGTTTTGTGTTTTATGCTCTTGATACCATGTAAAATGATATTAATCTCCCTTAGGGAGTCTTCTCATTAATATCAAAATATATATAGAGTACAATATTCATCTCTTATACAACAGGAATTCTAAACCTATACAAAAGAGGAATTCTAGTCTTATCATAATTATATTTACACAATATATGAAAATATTCTAATTATGAGTAGAGATACAATTATTTCTATAATATACATGTTTACCGTTTTGATATTTGCCGATCACCTTTAATTTATGCTTATAAAAGTTTCGATTTTTTACCGTTTATTCTGAAAATTCACGATTGTTGGATTTTGTTTTATACTTGACAGTTGCCACTTAATAGATGTAAGGCTTGTCTGTTTTAGAGAACAAATAGATTAGTTTCCAGAACAACTTGATATTTTAATTGATCACTCAACTAATTGAAATTGTGTAACAAAATCACTTTTCTTTAGCTTGTCACCAAAGGTTACTTATTTATTTGATAAAATCACTTATTTTGGCCCCAAAAGGTCAGTTATCTATGAAAATAATGCAAAGTATATATCAATTTGAGATGAAATACAAAACTTATATTAATTAAGTTGTCATAATAGACTTAACATTTTAATTGGCAGAGTAATTGGGTTAGCGGAGAGATGCTTGTCATAAATATTGTGGAAGAGCCACTCACAAAGGATTTAACTTGGAAAACAATGAAACAAGAGATTAAGACGTTCCGATTTACCGGAGCTTATTCGTAGCATTGGGATTTAGGTGCACACCAGACATTTTGCATCATTTCCTTTTGATTATGATAGTTCCCAAATACCAAACACAGAACACAAAAATAAAAGAGATGCTTTGCTAAGTTCAAATTACTTTTTATCCTAAGAAGCACGCTAAACTTAAAAGACAAATAAGAAAAAATCATAATAAATGGAATAACAAGTTTCTATCTTTCCATTGATCTTTGGAGGAAGGACCAAGAATAAATAAGCAGAGTGTTAATAGGAATATGGAAAAAGGCAAATTGATTGAATGATGCTCCATCCGTTCCACAATAAGTGTTGTTTTTAGTTTATGCATATCCCTTAAAAAATTGTTCATTTCTAGAAAATTATGAATGTTTTTACTAACTTATCTCTAATTAATGCCTAGAAAAGAAAAATCACTTAATGATTTTTGATTATGTAAATAAGGGTAATTGTGAAAGAATAATGTCAATTTCTTTTTAAAATCCTAAAGCACCATTTATTTTGGGAAAAAATGAAAAGACTAAAACACTACTTATTATGAAGCGGAGGAAATTTTTTATTTTTACTTAATTTCTTTTCCGGTATTTGGTACCTAAGCACAAAATACCGTTCCAAAATATTTCTATATAGCATAGTCAAACACTACGAGGTGAGGGGATGGGGTGTAAGGTAGGGGTGGTTGGGATAGGATATGGGGTGGGGTGTAAGGTATGGGTGGTTGGGATGGGATATGGGGTGAGGGTGGGGGTGGGGTGGGGTGGGGGTAGAGTGTGTTGGAGGTGGGAGAAGACAATTAGTGTAGAATGTCACTTTTGGAACATGATTTTCCTAGTTTAACGAGGAAAGTCATTTTTCCTCATTTTAAGAAGCTTGCTTTCCTAAAGAAAATAACAACAACATACCCAGTGAAGTCCCACAATGTGGAGTCTGGGAGGATAGGGTGTACGCAAACCTTACCTCTACCTTGGTAAGTAGAGAGACTATTTCCGAAAGACCTTCGACTCAAGCATAAGCACAAGCACAAGCAAAGCAAGAGAAACAGTCAGACCATGATAAAAAATTTAAAACAGTATGAAAATGATGGTAACAAAAGTGAATAAGTCTTGATAAAGAAGCAGTAACTAACGCATGTAAATAAGATAAACAAAGTACATGAAAGAACATACAACACCAGAAATCAAATAACGGTGGACTATAAAATAATATTGCGCGTACTAGTATGATAGGCTAAACAGGGCTACAATAATATCACTACAACTACTAATATGTAAGCGTAAGTAGGACTACGCCCAATTACCTAATACCATTCTATCATAATCCGTGTCCTTCACAACCTCCTATCTAAGGTCATGTCCTCAGAAAGTTGCACCTGCACCATATCCCGTCTAATCACATCTCCCCAATACTTCTTTGACCTTTCTCTATCCCTTCTGAACCCGTCCATAGCCAATATCTCACACCTCCGCACAAAGAAATTTATGCCTCTCCTCTACACATGCTCAAACCATCTCAACCTCGCTTTCCATATTTTATCCTCTACCGAGGTCACTCCCACTCTGTCCCGTATATCATCATTTCTAATCATATCCCTCATTCCCACGTTGTGGAATTTCACTGGGTACGTTGTTGTTGTATCCCTCCGTGTATGTCCACACATCCATATCAACATCCTCATCTCCGCAACTTTCATCTTTTGGATGTGTGAAGTCTTGACTGGCCAACACTACGCCTCATACAATATAGTCGGTCTAACCACCACCCTATAGAATTTGTCTTTAAATTTTGCCGGCACTTTTTTTATCGCACAAGACTCCAGATGCGAGTCTCAATTTCATCCACCATGCTCCAATACGATGTATGACATCGTATTCAATCTCTCTATTCATTTGGATAATAGACCCGGGATACTTGAAGCTTCCTTTCTTTAGAATGACCTAAGTACCAAGCCTCACCTCTACGTCTGTCTCATGGTCGCTTCCGTTACTGAAATTGCACTCTAAGTATTCGGGCTTAGTCCTACTCAGCCTGAACCCTTTAGACTCCAGAGTCTCTCTCCAAACCTCCAGCTTAGCGTTCACTCCGCGGCGAGTCTCATCAATCAAGATATGTCGTCTGCGAATAACATACACCACGGCACCTCTCATTGAATTTATCGTGCCAGTCTATCCATCACCAAGGCAAATAAGAATGGGCTAAAAGCTAATTCCTGGTGCAGCCCCATCATCACTGAAAAGTGCTCCAAGTTTCCTTCTACCGTCCGTACCCTAATCTTGGATCCATCATACATAATCCTTGATCACCCTAGTGTACGCCACAGGTACACCTCTAACCTCCAAACATCTCCATAGAACCTCTCTAGGGACTTTGTCGTATTCCTTCTCGAGGTTGATGAAAACTATATGTACGTCTTTCTTCCTCTCCCTATACTGCTCCACCAACCTCCTAATAAGATGAATGACTTCTGTAGTCGAATGTCCCGACATAAATCAATTGATTCTCGAAAATAGACACGCCTCTTCTCACCCTCATTTACACGACCATTTTTCAAACTTTCATAGTGTGACTTAGCAGCTTGATACCCCTATAGTTGTTGCAACTCTGGATGTCACATTTGTTTTAGTACAAAGGAATCATTGTACTCCACCTCCATTCTTCGGGCATTCTTACCGTCTTTAAAATGGCATCAAATAACTCAGTCAGTCACTCCAAACATGCTCTGTCTGCGCTCTTCCAAAATTCAACTGGATCTCATCAGGCCCGGTTGCTCGTCCCCTACGCATCATGTGAACAACACCATTAACCTCCTCAACCTTAATACTTCTACAATATCCAAAATTCCGGTATCTTTCGGATAGCTCCAGATTTCCCAGCACAATGTCTTTATCTCATTCTTCATTCAAGAGTTTATGGAAGTAATACTGCCACCTCCATCTAATACACGCTTCCTCCACCAATACTTTACCGTCCTCGTCCTTGATGGACCTACCGTGATCCAAGTCATGGTTCCTCCTCTCCCTCGCATTGGCTAGTCTGTACAACTTCTTATTCCCGTTTTTTTCCTCTAATTTCATATGAAGACGTTCAAAAGCTGCCATTTTCGCCGCCGTAACCGCTAGATTTGCCTCTTTCCTCGCCATATTATATAATTCCCTATTCGTCCACTTCTCCACCTCATCTTTGCTTTCTAACAATTTTGCATACGTCATTTTCTTTGCTTCTACATTCTCTTGAACTTTAGCATTCCACCACTAGACCCATCGATGCCCACCACGGCTACCCCGCGATACCCCTTGCACTTCTCTAGCTACCTTCCGAATGCAACTGGTTGTCCTGTCCCACATACCGGTCGCATCCCCACTACTCCCCAAGCCCCGTGGCCATCAACCTCTCCCCCATCTCCTTTGCACTAGCCATGGTCAAACTCCCCCATTTGATCTTAGCATGTCATCCACAACCCTCCTCTTCTTCTCCGACTTGATCTCCAAATCCATCACCAAAAGCTTATGTCGGATTGTAATATACTTACTCGGAATAACCTTGCAATCTTTACAAAGATCGTTGTCAACCTTCATAAGGAGCAAAAAGTCTATATGAGTCTTAGTCACCGAACTACGAAAAGTCACCAAGTGTTCCTCCTTCTTTCGGAACCTCGAATTGGCTATCACCATCTCAAACGCTTTAGCAAACTCAAAGAGTGAGACACCTCTCCCGTTCATGTCCCCGAGGTCAAATCCTCCATGCACATCGTCATAACCTTCGAAAGTGATCCGATATATCCATTGATATTCCTAAAGAAAATGTTTTTAAAATGTTTTTAACTCACAAAACATGAAAAAATTGAAAAATATTTTTCTCCGTAACAAACACAAAATTAAAGGTTTTATTCGATCATCAAACTCTTGTCTTCTCCTTGTTCGGGCCTTCAGCCCCTTATTCCTCTATTTCCAAAACCAAAAACAGGAAACAATATGCAAAACATTAGGACGGTCTATTCACATATTTAACTGGTCCTTATCAAATATGAAATGATGTCTTATCGTTAGCGGCCCAGTGCCAGGAGTGGCACCTAACAGACCCAACGTAGCAAGCCATTTGCCAAACAGAAATCAGGAAGGCCTGGCCAAGAGAGGGGATCAGGTGCTTAATTTTGGAAAGTCTCATGATAAGGGCGTATTTGATACGAAGGAAATTATTTTCTTAGAAACAAGTGGATTTCTTACTTGTTTTTTAGTGTTTCGTAAGTAAGTAAAAGATATTACTGTATTTTAAAATCATTTACATGTAATCTAGCAGAATACCATGGATAAGAACGAGTTGGAGAGGAGAGGAGATCACTTAAAATGTCATTTATGGAACTTATTTTTCCTATTTCTATTAGAGAAATCATTTTCATCATTTTAAGGAACTTGTTTCGCAAGAGAAAATACTTCTCAAAATTTGATTAATCAAATATGAGAAAATTAAAAAATATTTTCCTTCATACCACACACCCTAAATGTCCACTGATAGTTACTAGGGCAAAAATGCAAATATACCTCTCAACTTTGCGATATAGAGCATATATACCCCTCGTTAAAAAATAAGGCATATATACCCATGTCGTTACACAAAAGTGTAAATATATCCCGCCATTAAACAAATGGTGTAAATATGCTCTTTTCGCTCACATATATTTTTTCAAAAAAAATCATTTAGCATATTTTTGAATTAAAAAATATCACGAGGCTTTAAAAAAAATAAGTCTACCTATTTTTTTAGTACACTTATTTTTTAAAGCCACGTGATAGTTTTTTTCCTGTGGGTCAGGTCTAGTTCGTTTAAAAAATATCTCTGTGGCTTAAAAAAAATAAGTCTATCCATTTTTTTAAAGGGACGAGACTCAATCCACCAGAAAAAACTACCACATGCCTTTAAAAAAATAAGTCTATTAATAAAATAGGTAGATTTTTTAATAACATGTGACATTTTTTTAACTAAAAATAAGCTAAATAATGTTTTAAAAATATTCCGTTAGCAAAAAGATTTGTGTAACGGCAGAAATATATATACACCACTTTTAACAAGGAGTATATCTACTCTATATAGCAAAGTTAAGCCGCATATTTGCACCATTTCCCGGTTACTATAAGTTAAATCCCTCTACATTATGACTAAGGAATTTATTTCATACACTTTACATTTAGAAAATTTGCAGTCTAGTTTGCAGCTTCTCTTCCTCTCTTTTCCATATATTGTATTTGTAATGAAATGTAAGACTTCTCAAATTTGTTAAAAAAATTCTTAGCTTCTCGTACTTTTTAACATTCTGCCAGAAGCTCCCAAGTTTTCCCACTTCGCGAAGACATATGCTTTTGGTAAACAGGGCTTGGGCCCCGTTATTGTGAATTTGTGATCCCCTTTGCGAGGAAAGTAAAGGGCCAGTACTTAGAGAGAGTTGTCTCATGCCTTTAGGTATTCTCTACCAACCCGTACGGCCATACTTAATAATTTTGAATATACATTAATTTTCTTATTTTTCGATCGCATGTAAGGGACACAAAAAAGATTTAATCATTCTTCTTGTTAAGAGTTTCACATCGGATGTAGAATGAGAACATGAATTCCTTATATGACTCTGAAATCATGTAGACATGTCCAAAGCCCGGATCGGGCCGGGTTAGGTGACTTTTTTTTCCTGCTTGTCCGACCCTGGCCCGGCGCTGACCCTGTTTTATTTTTAATTTTCAGACCCTGGCCCTGACCCACTCTTTGGAATAATTCTTTATACCCTTTTAAGTAAAAAAAAAAAATTTAGAAAATAATAACATATTGGGTAAAATTGTAATGTTAACTTTTTCCCTAATATCTAGGACTTTGTACTGAACTAAAACTAAAATCTTAAACCAACGTAATTATATTATGATTTTGTTAAATATCTTGGACTTTGATTCCCACTAAAGAATTGTTGTTTGGCTACAATTTTAAAACTATAATCATAAATCAATACACAATCAGGAATGAAAATAATGTTTTTACTATCTTAAAAATCTAAACAACAGATACACAAATTAAATACTAAGACTTAGTAGTGGAATGATTTTATATATTAACAGAAACGACTAAAGATATAAATATATTATTAATAATCAGTTACAGTTTTTATCTTATTTTATGTCAAGCTCAATGTAGATTAGAGCAATACATATATTATAAAAACATGCATTATATCACTTAATGACAAAAATATATAAGTACAAAATAAATATTAATAAAGGAAAAATAATATAAATTATATTAAAAAGACACGCGGGTCGGATCAGACGGGTAAAATATTATGATCCTGGCCCGACCCTACATATGAACGGGTCCCGCTTTTTCGGGTCAAGTGGCTCACTGGTCAGATATAAGCTGACCATGGCACTGGATTTTTGGGTTGGGCCGGGTGGGTCCCCGACCCGATGGACAGGTCTAATATCATGTAAAAAATGGATTTTGAGCCTAACTCAACCTCAAAAGCTAGCTTGTAGGGTGAGGATTGTCCAAGTCCATATAAGGAGTTCATGTTTTCATTTCATTTCCGATGTGGGACTCCTTTAACGCAAAAACTTCAAGGAAAATCCAGATTTCATTAGATTTTTCAGTTCACATCGACAAAGCACGAAAATCCTAAACTGAACAACTGTGCATACATCTTACCTATCATAACATAATTCAAATTCCCAGATCCTAATTGACTGTTATAATTTCTTCAAACGTCAATTCATTTAGGGATTATTTGGTAGTTGGTTAGAATTATGCAGGTATCAGTAATATATGGATTGGTTATGAGGAAATTTATGTACTATTTTATGCAGAGATTAATTATACATAATTTAGTTATTCATGTATTAGTCCTTCCACCTTCTATCATTGCATAACTTACCACCAAACCAGCCACTAGAAGACCCCTTAAATCAGCATACAACCAACATGGTATGTAAAAAGTAATGATGAGCCAAATGGAGAATCATCGCCATCCTTTAAAATGAGCGAAGGGAGAGTGATGGCGAGTGGTCAAAAGCGGCAAGTTGTTGCACCCCTTTTCTGTGTATGTTTATTTTGTGCAATATTTTCCTATAATTGTTTGTGAAATTTCCAAGAAAGACGCTTCATGAGTCTCTCTCCAAGAAAGAAAGAAATAGATTAAATTGCATGTATACAAGGAATTTACACAAAAGGGTGAGTTCGCTGATGTAGTACATGTAACGGACCTAATCATATTACATTCACTACCATACACATTTGCATATCGCGCCACCCTATACAAATTCCTTTTACTGGGTAAACAAGTTCAGCTCAACATGCTGACCAAAAACCAAATCATACAAGAGCTGGACTCAAACCAGATGATTTTTCCAAACTGGCTGCATAGTCTCGAGCCCACAAATCGTAATGTATTATTTCCTCCAGCGATGGAGAAGATACCAACTCCTCCCGATGCTTCGCACATGTTAGCTCCACAATCTTGAAAATGTCCAAGTAGCTAATTCTGAAACGAGGACAATTCATATTGTTAAGAAAAACAAGGCGTAAACCCAATATATAACTGACATCTGAGCATACGGCTTCTTGAAATATAATTATTGGGCAACAGGACATTTCTTTAGCAAGCTCAAAAACTCAGACATCAAATGTTTTCTCTTTGGGGAAAATACTCGGTAAATTGAAGACAGGCCTTCCATTAGTGTCCGCTTAAAATCACTTAATGGTTACTGATCACCGATTTAAACTTTAACGAAGTTTGACAGGAGAAATAAATTTTTAAAAACAATCGGAAACAGCTATATCTTGAAGGACTGAACAAGGAGATAGATTACTAGTATTTCTAGCAGTGACATGAGAAGTTTGAAAATGCAACTGAAGATTGATTAGGCAACAAAAAATAAAATATCATCCTTTTTTCTGAACCACATCCCATTAGAAAACCTCGGGTATATTCATCTAACCAACAACGGGGAAATAAGAAGAATAGGCTAGAATTTGATATAAAATCATCAACTCTGAACCACATCCAATGAGAGAGAGTAAATTCATACAGCCAGTACAGGGGAAACCTATGTGTTTATTAGCATTCTATGGGCAAACAGGAGTACTTAGTTTCAACACTACTTGTCAACTTATGGATACCAAAAGCAACCTGAACAATTGGTAGATCTGAAAAAATAATGCATTATGTATCTGTTAGGGGAACTGTTAAATGCTGAAAGACCCAGTTACAACTTACAAGTATCAAGAAATTGGGACAAACGGTTTAATTACTAGGGATACAATGATCTCTGCATCCCTTGACGTTATCTAGCACCAAATAACCCACAAAAATAGGAAAATAAGAAAAAATGTGTGACCGTCAGAAGTCGTAGATAGAGTTGCGAGACTACTAGCAGGTGCCAAAGAGAATCTTAAAGTATTAGTATCAGACTAAGAATTTGAAGCATATAATATGAACCTATACAGAAGTTGAATATAGGACTACATGTACATACCTCTCACTAATAAACAATTCCACTGCCTTTTCATTTGCTGCACTCAGAACTCCAGTCATGGTCCCTCCAGCGCGTCCAGCAGAGTAAGCCAGATCCATGGACGGGTATTTTACATTATCAGGGGCTTTAAATGTCAACGATCCGAGCCTATACCATTACGTTCAGAATTACTTATACTAACTGGAAAGAAAATTCCAAAGCTTATTTCATATTTGGAAAAAGTATAATAAACGAAGTTGTAAGCAAACATAGATCTCTAATGAGCTTAGAGTAAAAGGGCAGTCCGGTGCACTAAGCTCCCGCTATGCGCGGGGACCGGAGAAGGGCAGTAAATAGTAATAAGCAAAATTAAATGCAGTCACAAAGAAAGAATATGTTTACTTGCAAAGATCAAGGCGAGGCCAAGTAACCTCCGAACAGTAAATCCTGTCCGGCCAAGATAAAGTATAAAGGATGGGCAAACGCATATCAGGCCACCCCAGTTGTGCCAATACTGATGAATCCTACACATTAGAGAAGGAAAAGGAATCCCCAAACCATCAATGTATGAGCATGCATATTCATCTAGATTACATAATTGATATAATCTCAGAGCTGAAGGGAGGGCAGATAGAAGATCTTTACCTGTGTTTCCACCATTGAATGTATGATGGATTGGGGATGGATGACAATTTCAATGTCATCATACTCAGCTCCGAAAAGGTAGTGAGCTTCAATAACTTCGAGACCCTGAGAACAAGACGAACCTTTAAACCTAGGCTAAGGCAAACAATTCATAACATACTCTGATGGTTTGCATATGGAATAAAAGCTGGAAAAGTACAAAACAATAATAGTAGAGCAAAGATCTAGAAACAACAGTTGAGATACCTTATTGAATAAGGTGGCAGAATCAACAGTAATCTTTTTTCCCATGTTCCAATTGGGATGCTTCAAAGCATCAGCTACTTTAACTTCTTTCAACTTTTCAACTGGCCAGTCCCTATCAGCGACAGTAATATCAGTTTTAAGGTTAACACGATGTACATATAATTAAAAGAAAGATGAAGAAATTGTTTGTTCAAATATCTGACACACTAACATCTAGAGCCGAGGGTCTACCGGAAACATCCTCTCTACCTCCCAAAGTAGGGGTAAGGTCTGCGTACATTCTACCCTCCAAAAGACCCCACTTACGGGATTACATTGGGTATGTTGTTATTGTTGTTGCTAACATCTAGATATATGAAGCCTTATACACACACACGCGCACACACAGAGCTGAATACATATGTTGTGTGTGTATAATCTTTTGAATTCCTTTTTGAGTGGTGGTAAGGGGTGTGGGTTGGGAAGGGAATCATTTGATAGAGAAGTTCAACAATTCTGTTATTGTCGTCATTTAAGATTTGAAGATGAAGTAGGTGAAAAACAGAAAAGGATTTTGAATCTCTTTGGGGTTGCAGATTGATATGAATGTTGCAATACGAGGATACAAACTGAGATATCATACAAGTTATTGAAATTCGATCGAAGTTCAAGTTTTCTACCTGAAAGCCCCTCCAGAAGCAGTTAATATAATGCGCCTAAGAGCACCCTCTGGCAAGCCTTGTATGCACTGAAACCACGAAAAATAGTTAGAAAATTTATCTTTACCCTCGAAGAAACCAGGGTTGGATGGTTATTCCGGAAATTAATCATTGCAATATAGAATGTTGATGGAGATGCAAGATTTACATTTACAGATGATCATACTAAGCAAATTTTGCACAAAGATCAGAAACAATCTCAGCCACATTAGTTATAACTAACCATTCCATTAAACAATTAGAATTTGAAGAGAACTTTACCTGGAATATAGCAGAATGTTCTGAATCTGCTGGCAGAATCTTCACTTTATGCTTGTGTGCAAGAGGAAGGACAAATGGACCACCAGCAATTAAAGTCTCTTTATTGGCCAAAGCAATGTCTTTTCCCGCTTCAATGGCAGCCACTGTTGGCTAATGAAGCAAACAAAGACAAATAAATTTGAGATTCACTATTTTGTCTTAGCCGAGAAAGACAAACAAAGATGCATCTATCAAATAGCACAGCCAAAAGAGCAATGACTGATATCTTCTTTCATTAGCAGACTAGCATCCGGTGCTACTAGTAGCTGCCTTAAATCGTTAAAGTATGAGAAATAAAACACATTTCACCCTCTCAACACTCTTTTCTTCTATTATGTTTTCGGAGGCTGGTAGAGCATTACATGGAGAGGAAGAAGAACCTCCACATGGTATTCATCGACCTGGAAAAGGCGTATGACAAAGTTCCAAGGGAGATTCTTTGGAGATGTTTGGAGGCTAAAGGTGTGCCGGTGGCATATATTAGGGCGATCAAGGACATGTAGAGCCAAGACCCGGGTAAGGACTGCGGGAGGAGACTCGGAGAACTTTCCGGTGGTGATGGGAGTGCATCAGGGATCAGCTCTTAGTCCGTTTTTAATTTCCTTAGTGTTAGATGAACTGACACGAAAAATTCAAGGGGAGGTGGCATGATGTATGTTATTTGCGGACGACATAGTTTTGATTGAAGAGACTCGCAACGGAGTTAATGCTAAGTTGGAGGTTTGGTGACAGACCCTGGAGTCCAAAGGGTTCAAGTTGAGTAGAACCAAAACGGAATATTTAGAGTGCAAGTTCAGTGACGTACACAGGAGAAGGGCGTGGAAGTGAGGCTTGTGACACAGGCCACAACGAGGAAGTTTTAAGTATCTTGGGTCCATTATCCAAGAAAATAAAGAGATTGATGACGATGTCACACATCGTATTGGGACAGGGTGGATAAAATGAAGGCTCGCCTCTGGAGTCTTGTGTGATAAGAAGGTGCCACCAAAACATAAAGGCAAGTTCTATAGAGTGGTAGTTAAACCTACTATATTTTATGGGGTTGAGTGTTGGCCAGTCAAGAAGTCCACGTCCAGAAGATGAAGTTGGCGGAGATGAGGATGTTGCGATGGATGTGTGGGTATACTAGGAAGGATAGGATTAGAAATGAAATTATCGGGAATAAGAGTAGCCTCGATGGAGGACAAGATGCGGGAAGCTGAGATGCTTCGGGCATGTTAAAAGGAGAGGAATGGAGGCCCCGGTGCGAAGGTACGAGATGTTGGCTTTAGACGGGTTCAGAAGAGGTCGAGGTAGGCTGAAAAGGTATTGGGGAGAAGTGATTAGGCAAGACATGGCGCAGTTGCAACTTATCGAGGACATGACCTTAGATAGGAGGTTGTGGAGATTGCGGATTAGGGTGGAGGGTTAGGTAGTAGTATGGGTCTCGTGTCTTTCATACTAGTAGGCATAGTGAGACCTTGTAGGTTCTTGTCCTTCGATTTCCTGTTACTATTTGCTATCTCTTGTACTCCGATTATCGTACCGCATTTACTGTTAAAATTTCTCCATTAATGTTTATATTTTGTCGTGATCTCTTTACTTTATCGTCTTCAAACCGTATCTGACCTTTTTATTCATGTTTTCTCTTGAGCCGAGGGTCTTCCGGAAACAGCTTCCCTACTCCCAAGGTAGGGGTAAGGTCTGCGTACACTCTACCTTCCCCAGACCCCGCCGTGTGGGATTACGGATATGTTGTTGTTTCTTTCTTCTTAGAATGGCTATGCATAAGGATATCTTCGCAGAACTATCAATACTGAAAAATTCAGATAGACAAAAACCTTAACCTTACCTTTAAACCTGCGCAGCCAACTATTCCTGTAACTACGGTGACAGCATCCAAATGGCGGGCAACCTGAAACACATTGCATAGAACAATCATCAATTTTTTCCAAAGCACAAAGTAATTGCCAATAAGTAAAATGGACTTCTACTAGCTAAAGATAAAGTTTGGGACAGTTGGACAAACCTCGATGACACCCTGTTCTCCAGGTATAATCTCAGGCTTGTCTTCCAGATCAGCAAGAGCATCTTTGAGTTCCTCAACCAATGATTCATTTCTAACAGCGACTAGTTTTGGTTTGAATGTTTTGACCTACTCAGAGATAACATTTTTTATCATCAAAACCTGACAGGCAGATAAAAGAGTCTAACTAGAGAAGCTTGATATGTTGGGTAACCATGTTGAAGAACCAATATTTCCATCAAATTTGTGCATATTGAGATCCAAAATACAAATAACGCGTGATATAAAACAAGCTTGAATGATTTTCACCGATATCTTAAGTGGGAAGGTATTCATCCAAAACCCAAAAGAAAGAAGTGAAAGAGGCATGGTTATAATAGGAAAGTGTAGCCCTGATATTTGGGTTTCAACAAGGTTAATGGGATATGTAAATCAACGTGCTGCGAACATACTAGCATTGGGAAAGGGAGTAAAATAGTGGGTGGAATGAGGAACCGTTTTATATTTGAATAATCATCACATCTTTAAGCAAAACCAGTCGTGTTATAAACAGAAGAAGCCACATGATGACCTCAAAATGTTAGTGCAGTGATACAGCTAATAAAGCATAGAGATTGAATGTCTTATTTCTATTTAGACTTGACATTCATGGTCTTTCCTATTTGCAGGCAGTAAGCGAATACTAACCTGATCAGCAAGAAGAGTCACATTTGAACCAGCAGCAAGTGCAACAACTCTAAACTTGTCCGGATTCTCAGCAACTATATCCAATGTCTGCAGACACAAACTTGCAATTGAAGCAACGAAGAACTTAAACAACAGACAACTGGCATTTGTTTTTGTAAAAGTAATAATTTGCATTGATTTTATTGGAAAGATTCCTGTATACTAGTATAAAAAAGTAGAGAATCAAAACAAATATTTGATTCTCTGGAATAGCAAGCAACCTATACTAACTGGAATTTCATTCAACCAAACAATACAAAAATAAAGACAACTGGCATAATTGTCACAGTAGTAAAAGCAGCACACCACTAATAATAAAGAACAGATACAAAAGATGCAGAATAGAATCTAGGTAAATTTGAATCTTTTCATCCTCTTCTTGAAAAATAGTTGAACTTTAGTTTACACTTTAACTGCAAAGTAACTAACACATACAAAAGCATTAAGAATTTCTACTAGTACTTTAGTCCAACTCCAAAGCTAGAACCAATCAGGATTCAAAAAGACAATACTATATCATAAGTATTTATTAATGACAATTTCAAAATTCACAAACCTGAGTTCCTATAGAACCAGTCGAACCAACAATTGAGATAGGCTTTGGACCATCCCAACTCTGCCTGCCTGGCTCAGCAACAGCCCTTCCAGGCCAGGCTGGAGGTGGTGGTGGCTGTGCTGAACACTGAACCCTCTTAGCAAATGTCCCACTGCACTCTTTCCTTTTGATAGACAATCCACCTAAAGCACCCCACACAAAAAAAAAAAACCTTCAGAGCACAATCAAGAATGACTATTGCAGCAAAAAAATTGAGTCTTTAACTACCCCACAACTCAAAATTCAAGAAAATACAAATTCAACTCCATTCAGCTATGCCACAAGAAATAAATTCTTACACTTCCAGAAAATGACAAAAACTTAACCACAAAATAATTAACAACTCAAAGGAGAAACTTTCAGTTATCCAAATCCAAGAAACTTATAAGGGTGTAGAAAATAAAGAACCTTGGTACTTGAGATGGTTAAGATTGAAGCTGGACTTGGAGGTGTCCAAGAAAGAGATGGACTTAATTTCAGAAGGGGACAGCAAATTCAAGGCCATTTTCAATTACTATTGATTACTCCCAACCACCAAGTCCACTGAAGTGAAGAAAAAATCTCAGCTCTCCAAGAAATACAAATGAAATTTACAGCAAACCCAAGTTTACTCTTTGGCAATAAAAGTTAGGACAGCCGTTCAGAGAGAGCGAGAGAGAGAGAAGGGACTGTGTGTCTCGTTCTGGGTAATGTTCGTTATTGGATTAATATGTGGTTCGCATGAAGGATACCTGTCTTATAGTACAAAAAAATAAATTGACTAAAGTTATTTCTCTTAAATAAATGTTTAAAATTGAAATACTTCCGCTAACTTTCAGTACATTATAGAAATGAGCAAGACAGCGTACAATATTAATTCATTATAAAATAATAATGATACGGAAGTTAGTGTGATGAAAGAAAAGTATCATATTATAATTAAATTTTAATGTGTTAAATACATTTGAATTTTTAAAATTTGTATTACAAGTGTTAGTTTGAGGGAGACAAAGTATCATGATTACAATTTAACTTTAATGTGTTAAAAACATTTAAATTCTTAAATTTGTAAAAGTAATACTATTATATACTATTTTCTCCGTCTCAATTTATATGATATAGTTTGACTGGTTTAAGAAATAAAGTAAGACTTTCAAATTTTGTGGTATAAAATAAAACAAGCCAAAGATATTTGTATGGTTATAGATCATCTCGTTAAGCATAAAAGGTAAAGTTTAAAGTTAAATTATTGTCAAATAAATAAATGTGTCACTTTTTTTTAAACTGACTAAAAAAGAAAGTGTGATATAAATTGGAACAGAGGGAATAATAAATAGCGTTATAATAGTAATGTTCAACATTAGTTGAAGGTGTTAATGTTGGAATTAGTGTTGTAACATTTGTAACAACATATCTACATACATGTATGGAGATATGTTAGGACAAATGTTATGCAACATTTTGACCAACATTTCATATTTCTTCTAAATTGGTTTTGTCTTACTTCACGCTAATGGATATTGATATGTGTAGATAAAGAAACAATTCTACTTTTGGTCTGTAAATATATTTGTATATATATTTTATTTGTGGATGATGTATGGATATTAGTCTTGGACTTCTTACAACCATGTTGTATGTGAGTTGTGACTAATAGACATATGTTTTTACTAACCCAATTTACAATACATACTTGAAACTTGAAACTGCAGGTTGAGGGGGAGCATGACTACTATCTTGCTGAATTTGGAATGTTACGGGAAAACATTTACAATCAGTCGTATCCTAGGTATTTTGAGGTTTGTATGGAGTTTTGTGAAGAAATGCAAAAAGGGGAGATTGTTGATGTTGTGCGAGTGTTGTGACAACATCGGTTTTTATGCCCGCAATGTTGCACAACATCCGCAGTGTCCTGCAGATGTTGTCTCCGAAGTTGCCGCAACATTTCACCCGACATCTTTGGAAATGATTTTGCCTATTCTTTCGATCAAAACAATATTTGTTACTGTGAGTTAAAAATGCCCTAGACAAGCTGAATATGGAGATGTGTTTAAAACGTGGGAATTGAAAGAGTCAAGCTTGGAATCGAAGCTACTTGAAGACCAAGTCAAAGCTGTTGAGAAATTCAAGGAGCTGGAATAGGTCCAAACTGCTGCTTTCTTTCTCTCAACTTCCACAACCAACCAGCGAGAGTTTCAAGGAAGTTCCACACTATAAATAGAGGAGGAACTTCAGAGTATTATGATCCAGAATCACTATGTAAAAATACCAAGAGAGCTCTCGGTATTTCGCTTCAGAAATCTGGATCAAAACCTTTTAGCCTAAGTCTTTTAGCAACATCTGTCTCACACTACAATTGATATCTCTATTCTAGATTAAACTTATTGTAAAGCAATTGTGGTGATGATGTTGCATTTGTCTTTTAGACTTTTTAACTTAGGCGAAGTCATCTGCGACTTCATTTTTTGTAATTTCTTTTTCATTTGTATTGCTCAATCTTGTAAAAAGAAATTCATTTGTAATTGTATATAATATATACAATTCTTTTGGTCATTGACCATCAAGGGATATATTAATATATACCCTTGAAAATATAAATTTTTGTGTTTTTTACTTTTCCGCTGCAATTACTCTTTAAAGGTTTATTCTGTTTTTTGTCAGATGTTGCCACCAATGTTGAGGCAACATCCAGAAACTGTTTCAGTTATTCTTGTTGTTTCGATTTCAAAATTTATTTATCCATAATCCCGGACCTAACAGAAGGAATTAGTTGATGTCTCCCTATATAATTTTGGATAATCATTATAGTATTAATATTTATACCTCAGTTAGATGCAAGATGTTGTTCTTATAATAGAGAGACCCAAAAATATTGTACCTGTAAGATGATATTAATCTTTCTTGAGGAGTCTTTTATTAATATCAAAGTATATATAGAGTATAATATTTATCCCTTATACAATAGAAATCCTAAACCTATACAAAAGAAAAATCTTAGTCTTACCATAATTATATTTACACAATATATGAAAATATTCTAATTATGGATAGGGAATATATTGTTTCATATATTTGCATGTTTACGGTACCCACGTAATTATATTGTTAACCCTCTAAATGACTAAATCCCATGTGAAGATATTACGTGTACATTGGTTGAGGAAATAAGTATTGGTCTCCTTTATACGATATAGATATTTAATTAGTTTAGTAGGATTATATAGAATAAAATCCATAAGATGCCGGCGGTGGAGGATTAAAAAGGGACACAAGGAAGCATGACGACGGACTGAGAATCATTCATATCTATAATCTAGTGGACTGCATATGCTATATCGTTGATTATATTCTCACACTTTATTAATTTAGACTTTTTTTGTTTTGTTTTTTTCTTAATCATTATGCATAATTATGTTTATCTAAGAGAATTTTCCATTCTCTTCCCTCTAGACGGTCAATGTGATATTTATTTCATCTTGAGAGTACGATAAGCTTTTTATTTATTTTAAATGTTATCTAAAAAATTGAATATAATAATTAAATATGAATGCCAGTGTCTTTTGTTTAATATTTATGTGGTCTATACTCATCTAGGATCTTAATTTTTCATCTTAAACATAGATTACATTTAACAAAAGCAGAAAGATAAGTCCTAATATTGTGAGCAATGAGCATTTAGATTTCTGCCCCTTTTTCTTAAGGAGTCAATATTGGTTCATACAAGTAAAACAATAAGTTAGTGTATGAAATAGGTGTTTGGTGTTAAACGCCGTTGAATAATACACTAAACACGGCTGTGATGCAGGCCTCACATGGCAACATCAAAGTTCCATTTTTGTTTAATCTGCTAAGCCCGTAACGTTCTTCTGAAGTTATGTAACCTAATATAATATGTGGTACCAAAACAAAAAAGAGAGAACAATTCTACAGCATCTAATGGAAGGAATCTATTGGTATCTTGTCAATTTTTCCTTCCATTTATTAGTATATTTGAATAGTAAAACGGTAGGAAAAGTATTTAGGTAAGCAATAAATAAAATTTGTTGAATTCAAACTTTCTCTAATGGTTTTTGAACGAGGCATCAATTTATAATCATTTAACACATTCATGTTATCCTTTTGAGTTGCTAATTTCTTGAGAAAGTGTTATCCAAAATTAAAATGTGTGATTGACTTATACTATAAGAAGATTGAAAATCTTGATTATACATTATTATGATTCAACCCTGTGCGCACTCGAAAGAATAGCGACTGCGAGTTCCTTCCTCAAAAAAAAAAAAAAAGTCAACCTAGGGGTACCCGAAATATGCAAATGTCCTACTCAATGCAATGACAAATGGATTTCTCACTTGACACACCAGTACATGTTTTTTTAGGTAATGCTTACTCTAAATTATCTTATACTTCTACATAAAGACAACACACGTGTGTGCCTTCTATTCGCTGCATAAGCTGTCGGTCTAAGGTGACCACTTTATAATATCCACAAAATCACTAAGGATGTCCAACATGATCATTATCTTACCGTTAACAAATTTCAAAGGTATCGATTTTTTTATATTTCAACAAAAAGGTAAACACATAATGGAACTTATCGGATACCGCTAAGACACACAAAGCAGCAAATCAGAGCTTTCAAACAATTAATGAAAATCAAAATTGAGGGTGAGGATTGGTGGCTGTTGCAAATAAGCTTTAGGTATAAACAGATTATCTTTTCACATAAGAGCAAGTTTAATTATAATTTTAAATTTCAGTGGCGAACCAGGATTTAATGGTCCTCGATACTCACCTTAAAATCAACAAAAAATATATTGCTTTGAGTTGAAATCAAACTCAGCTCCTATGGAGCAGCCTAAAGACCTCCCACATTTTAACCAAAGCATCGGGATCTTTTATTGCTTCTTGGGTGCTATTTAATATTTTATACCAAAATTTAATATTTTTTATTAGAGTATCCGTCGCGATTAATGGGTGATCGAGTACCAAAACTTAATACATGGGTCCGCCCCTGCTAAATTTCAATCTAGGAGCACAATGGAAGCACTAGAAACTTGAGTTCATCCATAAAATGTACTTACAAGATTGTGATAAACATCAAGACCAAATACCCCAACCATATGACAAGTACAACAGGAGATGCTTTAGCTGCTCAAGACAGAGTCACCATTTGTAATAATAGGTGCCTCATTCAACTGTTGCCCAGAATTTGAACCATCAGCTTCGGTGAGAGCACCTGATTCGGAGATTTTTGTAATCCTCTGTAAGTCATCAGATATTTCTGAGGAACGAGCCATCAACTCATCATCGGTCAGCTTTTCTTTCTGAAATAAAGGCTTCTTAGGTTGTCGGATGGCAGCAACTGCTTCGGGCATTGCAACTGGAGGTGGCTGGGGAGGAACCCAGGATCGCTGAACTGGTCGTACCTCAGTTGGTGCAGCAGTAGATCCAAACTTCTGTTCATTCTCAGCTTCGATTTCTGTTATTCTGCCATTCTTGCGTTGCCACCAAGGCGTTGAACTGTCTCCATTTGTCAGATTGTCTTGATACCCATAACTCAAGTCATCGCCACTCCCTTGAGATTGAAGGAAATTCCTTGAACTGTTTTGACTTTGACCAACTTCCCAAGGCTGTTCACAATCAACATGGTAAAATTATTTCAAATTCAAACATATGATTCAGATTTGATTCCACCCCACCTCTTCAGGTTCTCCCATATCGAAGAAAAGGCAAATACATCAAATAGAAAGGTCTATCACGAAGAGATAAAGCCATAATTCTGTTATCCAAATCAACGTGACAGTTGTATAAACAGCCATACAATGATGGGCATACTCCATTAACATCAAATGCAGTCGATAATTAGAAAAAAGCATCAGTTAAGGATCATTACTTCTATTGCTTTAAGTTTGAACTACAAAAAGGATGTTTTCGAGTGGAAGGATGGTGTCTAAAGTTTATCACGTTCTCCAAGTGCAGGCTGCACAAGAATATGGAACCAACAGACCCAAAAAAATACATGCAGCATTAAATTTAAGTTATAAGTTTCAGGCAATAATTTCTGTCTTATCTGTTTTAAAAGTAAAATGCCAATACAAAAAATGGAAAGAGAGAGACCTTAGGCTTTGGACCAACACGAGAATCTGGTATAGGCTGGTTAGGATTTGGTGGTTGGTCGTTTATATCCTGCAACAAAAGATGTATAAAGGTAAGAGCACGAAAAGTTTTAATACAAACATAAGGTTATGTCTATTGGTGCAATCAGAAGCCTGGACTCACTCGGATGTTCGACGGCTTTTCTCCTCGTTGAATCATAGCCATGATCTACAATATGATTACGAAGTTAGATTAACTGATTTTCTTAACTCCTCCCAGGAGAATCTACAGAAATTGGCTAGCCTCTTAATTCAGAAGAAAGTCAAACAGGTACTATCAATTGATTACTTCCCAGTTCCCAGACCTAGACGCACAATTACATTACAAGCTAGAATTATCACAATCAACAGATTCTGTGCATATTTTAGGTTGATCCATTTGATTGTGACTACTTCCGTACGTATTCATGTACCACATCTATTAACTACATAAAAAAAATTATTTCTCTGAGTAGAAGCAATGGAGGCATTATTAATGAAATTAAAGAAAGCATGGCCCATGAGCCAGCACACCTAACCCCTTCTTCCTTAAAATAGAGTTTCAAAGGGAGTCCGACAGAAATATATAAATGATAAATTGATATAGAAACTCAACATGATAACAAAAGGTAAGGTTAACTGGCTTTCAGACCGAGTATATGAATAGCAAAGGTGCATGCCTATCTTGGTTAAAAGGATAACATAGATGAGGAACTAGAGCAGAGACAAATATTAGTTTGGAAAAATAGTAACCACCCAGAGGATGGAAGAGCTTACGTCCATATAAGATTTTGGGTGGGGGGCAACAGATGGTTCCACAGGTACAGGTGGTGACAAAGATCTCACTGCAAAAAAGACTCAAATCACAAAGAATTAGCATTAAAAAAAACTAGTGATATGATAAGATCAATCGGCAGCTAGAAATAGATATTAGAACCTGAACGTGCATCAACATCCAGTTCTCCATTTAGATAGGATTGCTGTGCCATCAAAGAATATCAGAAAGAGAACTTAAAAGTCAATGAGATTAATCAAAAATAAGATGCAAGTCTATTTGTAACTATACAGCTCACCCTAGAATGGGAAACCGAAATTCTTCGATTATCTTGTTCCATGGCAGGTATTCTTCCAGAAGTACTATTTTTCCCTGAACGCACAGAAATTCCAATCAGGTATCTGATGCTCACTATGCATGGTATCCATCCCTCTTTCTTTACTTTTTGAGGTGGTTAGAGGATAAAGAACGTGAATATAAACTACCGATGACAAAAATTTCTCCTCTAAAGAACCTGACCTTTATTTTATGAAAGCTTAAACTCACTTTATTTTATGAAAGCTTAAACTCCCTTTATTTTAAAATTATAACAACAACAACATACCCAGTGTACAGTGTAATCCCACTAGATGACAAAATTATAGTTTGGATCAAATCCAATATACACAAATGTGAGTGATAACAAAGTGAAGAGCCCAAAATCTGAACTGAAACTTTTCCAAATTTGGATGCCTTGATCCACTAGCCTACATCCACACCTCGCCTACTCACATTCCATATTTGCATTATTTAATTAGAAACAAAAGATTCAAGTATAACTATTTCTCAACTTTCTTATTTCAATAATATTATTAATTCAAAGAGAAGAATATGAAGTAAAACTTAGATTCTTTTAAATGAAATAAGATTCATAAAAAAAAAGTAAAACAATTAAGTAGCATTAGCAAGCCGCAACACTAAAAACTGTTATATTTTTAAATCAATAGCACATGAAACTAGAAAATTCTCTTGAATAAATGCAGGCAAAATCCCTTTCCTCTTGTTTCCAGTTTATAGGGACCTATGGGGCATGGTCACTGTGATCAAGTCAATTAAGAAGTTTCCAGATTCAAATGCCTAGCCTTTTACGCTTGAGGATCAAAACTTTTATGGAAACCACTAAAGTGACATAAACCATTACCACATCATAAGCTGCATAAAAGCGCCGCAGAGTAAGGCTCCACAGCGAGATCTACGCATAGTGAGAGGAGACGCATTTGAGACACTATAAAATCTGCATTGACGTGCAAGCAGAAACTCAAGTGTTTAATTACATATAAACACCAAAGCATAAAGCCGAAAAGATCTAAAGCAAAGTAGACAAGCCTCAAAGGAAGGTGGAACCAGCAAAATATCCTATCTCTTTCTCTCCCTCCCTTTATCGCTCAATTAAAAGCATTCATATTACTCTTTAATCTCAGTAAGTGCAGCAAGAAGTCTACACATTATATCCCCCTATTTTCCAAAATGCTTACATAAATGTTACTTCTAACAGCAACAAATGCTCAAAAGGCATATACTTTATACCTTAACCAAATTTTTTCCAAATAGTAACCCGAAAGGTAAAAGGGTAGAATAAGAGACAAAGTGGTAGTAGAAGCATTTCTGGAAGCAACTATATACTCACCTTCCAGCTTTTGTAAGGCACTACTCATTGATTTCATCTCCCGTACTTGGTAGTTTAACAGGTTTGTTAACTCCTCGAAGTACCTTTTCTCTGTGGAGAACAACAGGTTAATTGCTAGGAAGATTATTCATTGTAAAATACTGATGATTGGATAAGCTTAGCATGGGTTATGCACTAAAAGGCAAGGAAGAGAAACTGTTTCAGTATTAACGGCAGAGAACTTTATCAACAAACCTTCAGTTTTTGATGCCAGCAACTCCTGGGTTGCACAGGCCACATCAGAAGCTGCTGCTGCAGCTGCTTTTGCAGCAATAGCAGCTTCTTCTGCTACACTTGGTCTTCCCTTCATGACGGCTTTTTCATCTTCTTCTTCCCTTACAACTTTGCGAATCCAAGACTTCAACCGGGGTACAATAGTATGCTGGCAAAATCACATTATCATTTTAAGGGGGGTATGATAGTGATACTAGCAATATATTACATAGGCTACAAGCATTATTTTCAAGATCTATAATTAAAATCCTCGTTTGGTAACTTGAATATAGAATCTAATTGAATCACGGAATGGAAGAGTCAGAACAATTGATTTTCATTACTGGGTGGGTTATTAGATGATAGTCTCAAAATTGTCCTTCATATTACGGTATGAACTATTCTCAACTGACACAAATAGTGAAATATATCATCATCGATTCATGGTCACTGCTCCATCCACCATGCAAAAATGTTTCATGTATCCAAGAAAAAGTATACTCCACGAATGCTCTTGATCAATCACATATCAACTTGTTACGAAATTCTAGGGCTTTCTTTTAGTTTTCAATGACCTAAATGGTGGAATATATTGTCATGTTCATTGTTCAATTCCCATGCAAAAACTCTCATATATCAGAGCAAAATCACATTCAGGAGATACACTTGAACAGTCGAATATCTGTTTTTTTATGAATTGCTAGGCTTGCTTTTGATTTCTTTTCTATAAGAGAAAACACTAGCTACCAAGCTACTACAACATTTAACTACCAAAACTAAAAATTTAAATGAAAACAAAGAACTAAGCCAACGGAGAAAAATACTTTATAATTTAAGACCTAATTTTATATACCCGATCAAGCAACTAAGGGCACCAAAAAGGAGATGAACTGCCATTCTCTTCCAAAACTATAGGAGGTAAAGGTAAAATGGAGAAGTCTAGATGTCCTCAAATTGCATCAGAAAGAAAAGGCATATATTGTTTCTACCAAACTATTCCCATAAAAGATTCACGGAATAAGCCCATGAACTTGCATCTTAGAGAAGCCAAAAGCACAGGACAATCAAAAAATAGAGTTTCTCTTGAAAAACACTGATTTTGCATAGAGAAAAGGTCTGATACTCCCTCCGTCCCAATTTATATGATACACTTTCCTTTTTAGTCAGTCCCATAAAAAATGATACATTTTCTTATTTGACAATAATTTAACTTTAAACTTTACCTTTCACGCATAACGAGATGATTTATAACCACACAAATATCTTTGGCTTATTTTAGACTATAAGATTAAAGCCTTCCTTTATTTCTTAACCCAGTCAAACTACATCATATAAATTGGGACGGAGGCAGGGGCGGATCTATTAAGAGTCGGGGGGTGCCACGCCACCCCCAAGCCTCACCTGAAACCCTGTGTATATATATGTATATATACAGAAGCTATGTACAAATATTTAAAGCGGCACCCCCACTACAAACTAACCAGCTGGTGCCAGTGGACAGAGGCTTTGATTCCTGCTCTGCAGTCGGGATTGAGTCCCAGCCATTGCATCTTTGCTTTAATTCTTTTTTTAACCACTTGCTTCAACATACAACAATGAAGCGATAGCGTGATGGCGAGCAGTGGACATAAAACAATTCCCAATTTCCCATTAACTTATATTCTCTTTTCTCATTTCTATAATTGTTGTTGGACTTAATTTAATTTATTAATCTTTGACTTTTTTATTTCTTAAAGTTAAAAATAGAAGTTTCCCTCTCTTCCTTCTCATTAAAAAAAAGACAAACCCTCTGTATATTGCTATAAATAAATGTTTCACCGGAAAAAACGAATAACCCGAATCAAAGCTCGAAAAGACGAATAATCCAACCCGAAGCCCAAATTGATTGAATGACGCATGGCACCCGGAAACTTCAAATCCTGGATCCGCCTCTGGATGGAGGGACTACTAGTTTAAATTTATTTTTTTGGTTGACGAAAAATTCTTGAGTGCCAGCGGTGCACAATCCAAAACTCAATAGATAATGGGGCTGCCCTCTACCCTTCTCCATTTGAATACCTGCAGCAGGACCCATAGCGTGTGCCTAACCCACACCTCACACGCTATGCTCTTATCACTAGACCAAAGCCCTGTGGCAAATATTGAATGGAAATACTAGTTTAAATTAAAAAGAAATAAATAGGAAGCTGCATTCATCTCCAAAGCGAAGAACTTTGATTTTAGCATGAATCTTTAGTTTTCATGGATTTGTTATATTTATTTGAAGAAAGTTTACGAAAATCATTAAGGGTCACTGATTAAGTAGAAAAGTATGCAAATAAAAGGTACTTTTGCCTACACTATTCAATTAGAGTCCTTCGAAACACTTAACAATTGGAAGATCCATCGCATCAAATTCTCAATTAGCCAATGACAGGATACATGCTCAATTCTGCAAATGTGGTAAAAGTGGCATGATAGACTGGAAGCTCCTTACTAAGTATACCTTGAAAAGTAAAGCTGTACCAGCTCCCGAAGCAGCCAGTATGCCTACAGCCATTATCGTATGAGTCCAATCGAAACAGGAGAAATATCCCGTTTTTCCCATGGTACTACTCTTTATAGCTGATGCAGGCTGCATATTTTGCGATGCAGCCAGTGGTTGAGTAGTTGATGAAGATTTCACTTTCTCATCTATCATCAAGAAATCAAACCAGCAATGTCATAAGCGTAATGACCAGAGACATTATAATGTTCCCAATTTAGGAAAAGAAAATATCAAAACACAAAAGGTTCTTTCTAGAGAACATTATGAATCACCTTCATTTGCGGATACTGGCTGTGCGGTAGAAACACTTGAAGTGGGATCCTGTAATTTAGACATGTTTTTGATGTACCTTAATTTATCCTTACATGCTTCAATAATAATTAAGCCAAGATCGAAGGTCAAACATCAGAAAGCTGCCTACCGGAACACGACGAAAGGCTTCATCTATCTCCTCCTTCGTGAGCCCCTTCCTCTCAAGAAAAGAACGCCTATACATGACTGGAGATCCCCTAACGTTTGAATGTGAAAGAAACTTCACGGCATTTTGGACTTGATCCTCCCGAACTGGTTCCGAGTTTACAAATACAGAAGTTGGAGAGTTCTCTCTTGTAGCTTCAGTCTTGGAATCATGATTATCTTTAGCAGCTGGTTGTGAAGTTGTTGCTGCAAAATCACAAATGAAGATTTGATTTTTTTTAAAATCAATATAGATGGAGATTTGATATCTGAGTAATCCATTCAACTCAAAAATTCTAAAGAACGCAGACACGAATACACTTCAATTATAAACATCATAGAGCAAATGAGTGCACTCTGAGAAGATGGAGCACAATGATTAAATCTCCTTCTACAGATGAAAAACTCATTTTTTTCTTGCAAAAACTTTGAGAGCATACTAGGAGTTCACATGTGTTGTGGCCTGAACCCACACCCAGCTTTGTAGCTTGGCCCCTGGCTCCACTCCCAACCCGTCCCTGGATGTAGCTAATATTCTACAGTATTTTCAACGTGGAACGTAGATATATATGTAAAAGTCACTAGGAAAAAAAAAGGCATCCCGGTGCACTAAGCTACCGCTATGCGCGGGGTACGGGGAAGGGCCGGATCACAAGGATTTATTGTACGCAACCTTAGATTGCATTTCTGCAAGAGGTTGTTTCACATCGCAACAACTTTACCGGTTACTACAAGGCTACCCTTCATGTAAAAGTCACTAGAATCTTAACAAATACTAAGTTATAAACCCAAT
This sequence comes from Przewalskia tangutica, assembly GCA_029844215.1. Taxonomy (NCBI): domain Eukaryota; kingdom Viridiplantae; phylum Streptophyta; class Magnoliopsida; order Solanales; family Solanaceae; genus Przewalskia; species Przewalskia tangutica. The sequence goes on from CM056734.1 coordinate 12,383,921, forward strand.
AATTTCAAAAACAAATTGCGTACTACGCAAAGAATCTTAAAGGTTGAACTCATCATTTTCAAATTCTTGATCCACCTCTGGCCCCAGTAGAAGCCTAAACGGTACAAAGTACAAACATGGTAAAATAGAAGAAGATCAAATTCATACAATGATTCAAACAAAAGGGCAGCAATAAGTCAATGAGATAGAAGGTTCAAGTTCACCCCAAATAAAACGTACCCGGATTTTGGGAATTATCGGATGGAGTGTCCATGCTCGCCAACTCAATATTCAGGGAAATGAAACGAAACAAATGATCATTAGTTCATTACCAGTTTATCAATCAAAGGAGGATAATTGAAAGAAACGGAATACGCATCGAATTTGCCATATATAGATTACCTACGATGCTGATGATGATGTCAAAATTCGCCCAGTTTTAGTGGGTTTTGCCCATCTTCAACTAGGAGTTTCCTACTACAGTATAATATTGACAATTTGTGCAATAGATTTGGAAATATTTGTAGTATAAAGTTTATATGTGTATTTATTTTGTATTATATATATACATTATATTTATTCAGGAATACATTTATGAATATATGTGATGATTATACATTATAAATCATGTATAAATAATAAAATATTAGGGATAAATCAGATATATTATTTATATTGATATATTATTTATAATATATTATTTATATTGATATATTATTTATAATATATTATTTACATGTGTACTTATTCTGTATTTCAAGGATAGTTTATTTATAAATATTTTAATTACATACTTATGTTAATAGTTGGTGACAGCTACAAGAAAAAACAGAGAGCAGCTAGCGGCATAAACCTTATTAAGGAAAACAACTCTATTTTATAACTAACTAAAAAAAATTGTGACAAAGTAATCATGAGAGAGAATACAGAATAAGAAATAAATTAATAAGGATTAAAATTGTCCTATTTGCTACTACACGTGCACAATATTTGATATAATTGTTAGTAATTATGTTATTTTTAAACAATTAAAAAATTATATTATTTAGGACAATACTTATTTATTAGTGACCTACAACTAGGCCTGGCCAGTCAGCCGGGATGACCCGATCCCGGCCCGGTCTTGCCTCTGTCCCGCTCCGATCTCGTTTTAAAAAAAAATACGATACTGGGATTCGAACCCGGGACGGAACATGGCATCGTCCCGCTCGGTCTCGGTCCGCCCCAATCCCGCCAGCCAGTTCCCGGTCCCGTCCCGATCACGCCCAAAACTCCCTTTTGGCAAAAAATAATTGTTGCACCAACGGTCATTTTACATTTTGGCCGTTGTGCAACGACCATTTTTTGCCTCCCCCTACCCCTTAATATTTATTTTTAACCCCTAATTTATTATATTTACACTTTAACCCAATTTTTCAACTATAAATACCTCATTTTCTCTTCATTTTTCTCACAAATCTTCCTACAATCTCTCTAATCTCTCAATCAATTTATCTACAAGTCTACATTGTCTACTAAATAAGACTTTAATTTAGAAGATAATCTAGATGACACACCCGCTAATGTAAATGACACACACACTAGCGCGCCTTCAACTGAAATGTCTCTTATTCCCCCTAGTATGACACGAGGTCCAGCAAAATGATCATTAAAATCAGATGCATGACAATTTTTTACTAGAGACGTAGATAAGCAAGTAGCTATATGTAAAATTTGTAAAAAGGTTTATAGTTTTAAAACTGGAAAAGGTCATGGTGGGACGGAGAGTTTAATGAGACACATAGCACAAAAACATCCAGCTAGGTATGCCCAATACAAAGCTAAAATATCGGGTGCGCAAGCGCCCTCTCCATCTGGACAAGGTTCACATACTGTCCCGGACCAAGTACAGGGTCAAATTAACCCTGTGACGGGGAGAATTATAGGCCCTAAATACGATAAACATAGAGATAGGGAAGCACTAGCAAAATTAGTTGTTGTGGAGGGTTTGCCCTTTTCATTTACTGAATATCATGGTTTTATTCATTACATTAGAGAAATATATAATTCTGTTTTTAAAGATTTTTCTAGATCAACTGTTAAGAGAGATGTATTTAAATTTGCACATGAATATCAACTATATTTACGTTACTCATTATATAATTTTAATAGTAAAGTGACTATCACTTCTGATATATGTTGTAGTACTAACGGTCATGATTATTTAACGGTAATCTGTCATTGGATAGATTATAAATGGTCTATGCAAAAATGTATTTTGGCGTATAGATATATAGATGATAAGCACACTGATAATTTTATTACAGAAAATATTTATTATGGTTGTCATTATTATGACATAACTGATAAAATTATGACTATTCCATTAGATAATGATTCTTCTAATAATTATGCTATTACAATTTTAAAAAATAGTTTAACTCCATCTTTTTCAGATCATTTTCATATAAGATGTGCGTGTCATATATATAACTTAGTTATAAAGAATTGTCTATCACTTTTTGCAGACATTCTTAATAAAATACAATTTGCTATAAACTATATTTTAAAAAATAATAGAATACAACGAAAAAAGGAATATAAAAAAAACTTGTCACGATTGCCAACTACCTTATAGAAAAATTCTCGAAGAAGTACCCACTAGGTGAAATTCTTTGTACCATCAACTGTGTGTTGCTTATGACTATAGAAGACCTATAACTTTATTTTTAACGTCCATAATTAAAATTCAACTTACATGGTTGTAGATAGCGATTGGGACAAAATTGCCGAACTTATTGTATTTTTAGAGAAAAAATTTGAAGCAATAAAATAATTTTTCGGTATATATTATCTTACTATTTCAACTATGTTGTTTTATATAGCTCTCATATTTTTATTACTTAATGAATAATGGCTAAACCAGCTTATAAGACATCTATTAAAAAATATTTTATTCTTATTCCCACTATTTATATTATTGGTGTTGTATTAAATCTGATTATTAAAATAGACGGATGTAAATCACTTATTGAAACTATTTATGATGTATAACAGTACTACCACCTCTAAGTTCCAAAAATCTAAATGACCCACCACCTATTGAACAAACTAAAGAAGAAGTGTTGTCTAGCATAGAAAACGAATGCAAAAAAGTTTATAGATATTATCACCAAGAAAGTGCTAGCAACCAACCGACTTTCATACCATCATTTTCTTCTTCAACACAACATCAAAAAAGACATGTGGTTTCTGCGGCTAGTATTGAAAGCCTCATAAGTAGAATGTGCAGTGCCAACACTACTAACCAAAAAAGACATGTTATCAATGAATGACAAGAAGACTTGCTGAAATACTGGAGGGGGAATGAGAAGACATTTCCGACACTTTCAATGATGACCCGAGATGTTTTGAACATTCAAGCGTCATCAACGGCGTCTGAAAGCGCTTTTCTGTAAAGCGATTTCAAATAGGAGAAACCTGCACACTCATTAACCGGAGACATTTTGGAGATTGCAATATTATTTAGAGATTGGATACGAGCGGAGCAGAGAAGGTGCGGTCAACCAGAGATGAACAAAGAAGACGACGAAAACTACAACGACATCTTATCTGAAGGTATGCGTAGCGACGTGGAGCAATTTGACCAAGAAATGCTAATTCCAACCGAAGAACCACATGAAATTATAAGGAAAATAGAACATATTTTTTTTGAAAATGTAATTTCTTTAATTGCAATTTTACTATGTCATTTACAACTTATGAACTACACTATAAAGTTGTAATTTTGACAATTGTATCTGTATATTGTATTAGAAAAAAATCATATTTTTATTAAATAATATAAGAGGTACAAAAATAGCTTTGTCATGTTTTTATTACACCCTCTTGTTCAATTACGAGATTTTAAGACCACCAATAATTCAATTGAGCCCTCCAAACAAAATTAAAATATTTAACAATTGTTGATTGAATGTTGGATCTATTTTTTTTAATTATAAAAACATGACTATTTTTGCCCTAGAGAAAGCACCTCTCTCATGTAGTGTAAATCATTTTAATTAAACAAAATAGATAACACGTGTCTTTTCTATCATGTCATAGACAACTTTGAGTCTTTTACTATAAGTTTCAAATATCGGATATTTAAACAAAAATAACAATTACAATAGAAACCGACTAAATATGGTCTCTTATATTTCTGTATATTCAAAAAGTCTGTCTCGTCAAATCTCTTAACTTGCAACATAAAAAAATTATGCACCGGACACTAGAAATACTTAAATTGCAAAAAAAAATGTCACCTCCATGTGTTAGTTCCCGTTAATTTTAACAACTAAAATTGTTAAATATTTAATAGAGATCACTATCGAGGATATATTTAAGATACTATTTTTAAAAATACAACAACATAAGAACCATTTTTTTTGTCACTTCAGTTCTCACTTCTACAATATATCACATTTTTTGTTGACGAAGGAATCCGCATGATGCTATTCAGTCTTGTGAGTAAGCGCAGAAGTGTATGATACCGCAAATCACGTCGTGGGTCACTTAACCACAATGACGTGTACGTGAGTTCAACCAAGAAGATTTATCAGGATCGAAGCTCGTGGCCTGCGCTGTATTCTCTCTTCTTCTGGCACATTTCTGCTTGCGGGTACAATATATCACATTTGGATCTATAGAAAAGGGAAGGAAAAGGACGTATGCAATCTTAGCAACAATAAATCAGATCCCAACAAATCTAAAGAGGCAGTGTAGAGACGGGAGACCTAAATAAAAGACCCACAATCTAATACGTAACTTGCAATTTTGAAGTAAAAGCAAAGGTATGGGGACCAATTCATGAACATCAAGTACATTATACATATATAAGATCTAAAATAACATGGAACTACTACAATTTCTAGCTGGAACAGATGTGGACTCCTTATCTCCTATTTTCTTTTTCACCTAACATCAACATCTTACAAATATGACCTTGCCCCATTTTCCAGCTAGGGAACTATGTTTTAGCAACATTAGATACAACCAGACTGACAGAAAAACAAACAACTAACATGACTGACAGAATTGCTGTAAGTAAAATGTGTGCTGAGAGACTATATTTTATGTTATTTTTTACAAAGGTCTATGTTATATGTTACTGCCTGCATAATATTTTTTTGTTCGTCTTTGGAAGTACTATAAGTTGGCGTTTCTATTCCCTGACGAGTGATTTTGCTCATCGGAAATGAAGAAATATGTTCACAGCTTTTCATTGATCATTATACACAATATATATTGTTACATAATTATTTGCTCTTTTACAAACTAGGTAACCAATCTTCCTAATTACAATTGGACTACAATTTTACCTAATATAGGAGATGTACAATATTCTATCGTACCCCGCAGTCGAAGTGGGAGGTTCTCGTACGCTTAGACTGACTCGAAAATCGTCAAAGAGTATGCACGGAAGCCCTTTAGTAAATATGTCAGTAATATGATATCGGGAAGGAACGTGAAGAACACGAACTTGTCCAGGAGTAACTTTCTCACGTACAAAGTGAATATCCATTTTAATGTGTTTAGTGCGATGATGTTGAACGGGATTGTCAGAAAGATATATCGCACTTACATTATCATAATAGACCAATGTAGCCTTATGGATGGGGCAGTGAAGTTCCATGAGAAGGTTGTGTATCCAACAAGACTCAGAGACAACATTTGCTACACCTCGGTACTCGGCTTCGACAATGGATCAAGACAGAGTATATTGTCTTTTAGAAGACCAAGAAAGCAAGTTATCTCCGAGGAACACACAGTAACCTAACGTGGATCGACGAGTGTCAGGACATCCACCCCAGTTAGCATTAAAATAAGAGGTGAGGTCGGAAAGTGAGGACTTGTACATGTGTAAGTCGAAATGAAGAGTACCTTGTACATATCGCAAAATACGTTTGAGGACATTCATATGCTCATCCGTTGGGTTGTGCATGTGTAAGTGTTAATGCGATTTTCACGTGCTCACGCAAGTGTACGTATCGTTACAAGTAATATAGTCTGGTAAGACCGAATATCGTCCTCAGAAACTGGTTTCAAGTACCGATTATCTAAACTTTAGTTTCTATTTGGTGAACGTTAATTTGTTTGTATTTTTATCTAATAACTAAGACTAAGTAATTGCAGAAAATAAACTAATTATGATAATACTTTGGTTTAAATCAGTTATGAAGGAATTAGGGCTTCCAATATCCTCAACTATCCACTCTTTTCAATCCTTAATGCAACTAGAATGACTTCTTCTTCTACGTTAAGATAACAGTTAACTAGACTGTCTTATATTCCGGTTAGAATATATAATCGCTCAACCCAGTGCAGAAACCTTCTATATTTCTATGATAGATTTTACCACATAGGAGGATTAAGAACAATAACCTATAATGCTACACAAGTATCGGGGTACTTTCGTCCGTAATTTTAACGTATGTGTATTCAATTACAGCATATCAAAATCTCTCCTCTCGGTTCTTGATTCGAAATCATATAGATTATGATAATTAGTGATCAATTAACTATCAAACATTCATACCAATATTGAATAAATCTTAATCAAGTGAAGAAGAAATCAAACTAATGCATTAATTCATGAAAGGGAGTTTCAAGCGATTCAATAGGAAAGTTGTTAGGAATATTTTATATACATTTTTTGAGTTATTTTAGTTAGTCTTTTGCTCATTTTGTTTGTGTTTAGTATAGTATTATGGTCATTTTTTTCTTTTGAGTCACAACGGTCATAAATGGAGAAATATCAAAAAGAAGACGAAGAGCTTATTCGAGATGGAATTGCACAATAAAAGGCCAAGAAATGAAGCCTAAGAAGTTCCGGGAAGTATAAAAGAAATCAGACGAATTCTGGACGAGAAAATAACGAAAAATCAGAAAATCCAGAATGGGAAGTCACCGTTACCACGGTGCCGTAATGCAGGACCGCGGTGCCTAATATTCAGAGAGAAGGCGAAGTACTTTGCAGCGGTGTCATTCTCGAGAATGACATCAGCGGTCTTGATTCGATTTTAGGTCGATTTTCGAAGGGAAAAAGGGTCCAAAACGTGATTTTTCTCAAGACTATAAATCCCTAAAACCCTGACCTAAAGAGGGCATCTTGTACATATTTTATATTCTACTTTGGGGGAGAAGAAAGGAGGCTACAACACAAGATTGGAGACAACTTTGGTTCAAATTCTTTTTCTTTGCTTTGTTTTATTTCAGTTTATGTTGGATTTTATATTAGTTCTTAGCATGTTAATGTCTAGGAGCTAATCACTTTATTAGGGCTTTCCTATTGAATCGCTTGAAACTCTATTTCATGAATTAATGCATTAGTTTGATTTCTTCTTCACTTGATTAAGATTTATTCAATATTTGGTATGAATGTTTGATAGTTAACTGGCCATTAATTATCATTATCTATATGATTTCGAATAAAGAACCGAGATGAGAGATTTTGATATGTTGTAATTAAAAAGACATAGGTTAAAATCGTGGACGAAAGTACCCCGATACTTGTGTAGCATTATAGGTTATTGATCTTAAACCTCCTATGTGGTAAATCCTATCATAAAAATATAGAAGGGTTCTGCACTGGGGTTGAGCGATTATATATCCTACCGGAATATAAGACAGTCTAGTTAATCGCTATCTTAACGTAGAAGAAGTCATTCTAGTTGCATTAAGGATTGAAAAGAGTGGATAGTCGAGGATATTGGAAACCCTGATTCCTTCATAACTGATTTAAACCAAAGTATTATCATAATTAGTTTATTTTATGCAATTACTTAGTCTTAGTTATTAGATAAAAATCTCAAACTACAGAACGAACACCAAATAGAAACTAAAAAGCTTAAATAACCGGTACTTGATAACCAGTCTCTGAGGACGATATTCGGTCTTACCAGACTATATTACTTGTAACGATACGTACACTTGCGTTGAGCACGTGGAAATCGGCTAACAAAAGCCCTAATTAAGTAATTAGCTCCTAAACATTGTCATGTCAAGAACTAATACAAACCAACATAAACTGAAATAAAAACAAAGAAAAGAAAAGAAATTTGAACCAAAGTTGTCTCCAATCTTGTGTTGTAGCCTCCTTTTCCTCTCCAAAGTATGATATGAGATGTAAGATCCCAGATGAATAATGAGGCTTGGGTTTAGGAATTTTATAATTGAGAAACTATGGATTTCGGACCCTAAAAACCGTGTCAAAATTGTCACGACCCGAACCCGGGCCCGTGACTGGTACCTTACCCGGGCACCTAAGTAGACATACATCAGAGTAACCAGCGGAATATAAAAACAAGACATGAAACAATTATGAAATGAGAAACAATTTATCCAAGAAAAGATTGTCTTTCGGTATGTAATATATACATCAAGAGTGAACAGTTACATCCCAACTTTACAACAGGACTACAGACCTCTAGGAATGTAAACAACTATGGCGGGACAGGGCCACGCCATACCCTGAATGTACATAAAGCTACAATTGCAGGGAGATCATACCCAAAAAACAAGCCTCCGGAGAAACGGGGTTTTCCCAAAAGCAGAAACGGTGATCCTAGGAGCGGGGATCAACAACAGGAGTACCTCACTGCGGCGTGAGCGGCCCGAAGAGTCGATCTAACAAGTACCAAGTATGTGAAGCGTAAAGTACTTAAGTGAAATCATATCATTTTAAAACCAATTTTACAAATATATGCGAAACAACCAATGTAACGCGCATAGTGCCACAGCGTAACCAAGAGCAAAAATAGATATAACATAACCGGTCTTTTCTAGGCGCTAATGATCGAAGCAAGGCCATTCGCCCATAGTATCATTATGCGTGCCTAATCCCGAAATCCGCGATCGCGCATAGGCGTAGGCGCGTGAGGTATTCTCCGCATCGGGGGTAGCTAACGCGGCGTCATCCTGGACCCGAAGTCGCGTAGTCACATGGTGCGTGAGGTATTCTCGCGTCGGTGTAACACCGGGTGATCAATCTGGAACTCCGCGACTCGCATAGGTCACGTGGACCGCGTGAGGTATTCCTCGCGCATCGAGGTGGCAAGTCCTCGGCGTCATAACAAGTCGGGGTATGTGATATAATAGCGATCTGACGGGCTTATCGTTTAACCACGTAAGCACAACAAGAATAACCCCCTTACACAAACATCACAAGACACTAACACACGTAGCATCATAACATGTTTACTTATCAAACCATATTACTACACTTTCCAGAAATCAATACAAGACTTTCATAAACAAATAAGTAAACCGTTCCTTTTATCTTTCTTAAGTCGTTATACCTAACTTCCCATAAAGCTAGTATAACTCTTAAGCTTTTAAAACCAAGTATTACTTTTCTTTCAAAAATGATTCGTAACTCTTTTGAAATATTTCCAAGATTCTTATCATTTAAAACTCAAGTCAAAAGACATCAAAGCAAAACCAAGTTTAGTTAACACATGTACGTCTACCGTACTATATATATTTCAAAAGTATCATGCTCAAGAGGATAGGAAGAATCACATACCTCCTCGGCTAAATCCACCTGCCAAGTAGAATATGTCGCGCGCAGAGTATCAACCTATATCAGTCAAATACTTCTATCAACGTCTAGAATACTTCGTAGAATGTTCTAAGCATGAGGTTCTCTATTCTACGGAAAATTGGGCAGCATTTCCCTACCCGTCAAACTACACAAGTCTACTGTAAATACAAATCCTATGTAAATCTGATTCAATTCTCTTCTTTAATACCATCCTTCTATATATCTTATACTTAATTCTAAACTACAACAATATGTAATCTCCAATTACAATAGAAGGACAAAGATTATTACCTCGATAAACCCAAAATTATCCAAGATTAAATATCGATCCTGAACAACATTTAGCTCCTATTCTGCACGCTCCGATAGCTCCAAGAAACCCTTAGAAGTTTCTAAACAACTTCTACTTAATACTTCAACCAACTATGAAGATTTTTCTAGGGTTTCGTTTTGTGACTAAAGGATATAAAGTAGTATTTCTGGGCTCTTAGTATAGAGGTAACTTTGGAATACTACAAGGGATTTAGGCTAAGGTATTATGGAATAGTAACAATACTTGAAGACAATTTTTCTACCAAGGGGGAGGGGGTGTTTCGGACGAAGGCAACTAGAAAGGGGGAGGGAGATTTTGGACGAGAGAGTAACAAAGGGGGAAGGATTTTGAGACTTGGAAATTGTTAAGTGGATGAAGAAGTCTTGCAACTTAAGGGGGGTATTTATAGGACCTTGAGGGCGAATTAAAACACGTGTAAGGTGTAGATTTGGTTGCTTGTGCAAGTGAAGTCTTCCACCAAGTGTCCACCACAACATTGGGACATATGTCCACCACAACTTTGGGACATATGTCCACCACAAAAATGAGACATGTGGCTAGCCACTTGCTCTCCAAAAACCGTACAAGGCATCCCCCACTTGCCCACAAAAATATCTTCCAAGACTTTGACTAATTGACTTGGCCACTTGCCCACAATTTTCGTCCAACATGTGCCACCTAAGGATGACACATGTCGCCCTCCTATTGGTCCAAAATATTTCATCTCTCGGAAAAATTCGTAATTGGTTAAAATATTAAAAGCGTAAAATTTCCTTCACAAGGTTCGGAATCTTTTCCGTTGGAAGTTCACAATTTCATCCTTAACCTAATTAGGGCTTATACAATTGTACGTACGTCCTCACATACATACTCTGGAAAAATACGGGTGATCGGTGTATTTTATATACACCTTTTGAGTCAGTTTTAGTTAGTCTTTTGTCCCTTTTTGTACAAATAAGTGTCATATTATGATAGTTTTCCTTTCTTTTGAGTCAAAGTGGTTAAAATGGCCAAATGGCGGAAAAGGAGCTAAAAGAGGGCTAAAGAGGAGATTCCAGAGCTAAAAACAGAGAAAGTGGCGAGGTGAAACCAGACCGCGCGGCTCCCTGTCGAAGCGGGGCCGCGGCGCCAACATCGAAGAGGCTGCGAAGACCAGCGCCTCGTACCAGCGATAGCGGCGCGGCGCTAATCATCGAGAGGCTACGGAAGAAGTAAGCGCGCGCGCCCGCGAGCAGAGAATCGGGCGCGCGCCGTCACCCGAGGACCACAGAGGATTCGTGGCGGCTGCGAACGCAGCGCGCGCGGAAAAATCGAGTTTTGGGCGAAATTAGGCGGACACGAAGGAAAAGAGAAGGCGGTTTTCGACCTATAAAGGAGAACCAGACAGATTTTAAGGGTTCCCTTAACACAACACAAGACTTTCTTGCTTGGAGATTGGAGACCATAGTTTAGTAAATTTCTTTTCCTTTTCTTGTTTTTATTTCAGTTTTATGAAGAACATGGAATTAGTTCTTGTCATGTCAATGGCTAGGAACTAATTCCTCTATAGGGCTTTCCATGTTGAATCTCTAGAAACTTATGTTATGATTTAATGCATGCTTATGGTTATTCTTCTTTTGTTGACATCTATCCAATAATTGAATTGAATGCTTGGTAGTTAATTGACAACTAATTATCACTATATGATTTCTAATCAAACTCCGAAAGGAGGGGATTGTGAATATGCTGTAAGTTGGGTAGACATTCTTGGATTGGGGATGAAAATACCTCAATTATTTATGTAGCGTTAACGAGAGGCTTAACAACCCTAATTTTACGCATTGTGCGTGACGGTTAACTAGGTTCTTAGTCTTAATCCTCCTATAGAGTTATCCTTATCACCGAAAGGTAGGTAAGGTGCAATACTGGGGTTGAGTGTTTATATAACCCTAACGGGAGTATAAAACGATTTAGTAAACCTGCTTTCTCCAAAAGAAGAAGACCATAAGTTATTGCATTAATAAGTAACATAAGCGGATAGTGAGGAGACGTGGAAGCCCTATTCTCATCACAACTGAAGTAAACTCATTAGTTAAATTAGTCTTTATAATTCGTAGTTATAAACCACAAAATCAAATATCAATTTACCAAATAGATACCAAAAGATAGATATTTGGTACTTGAACCCTAATCCTTGTGGACGATATTCGGTCTTGCTAAGACTATATTATTTGTCACGATAACGTGCACTTGCGTTTAAGTGTGTGCATCTTTTCGCGCATCAAGTTTTTGGCGCCGTTCTAGGATTAGGCATAGTTCAATATCAAATTTGTCTATTTTTAATTTTTAATTTGGTTTTAATTTTTATTTTTATTTTAAATTTTACGCTTTTTTTATATTCAAAAAAAAATCGAATGCAAGTGATTGGTTGTTTGTTTTGATCTATTTGAGAAAATCGGTTTATGCGAAGGAGAAGAGGAGCGGACACTCTTGTTCCCTTCAATCGAGAAATTGAGAAAACACATGGCGAGCAGAAAGAATCAACGGTTGCAACTTTGATAGAGATGGGCGGTGCTCAAAACAATAACATGATGAGAGAAGGGTTAGGTGAAAATCAACCTAACCTAGGAATGCCTCGACAAGTGCGATAGGCGTGGAGGAGAGTCAAATCGGCCCGAGAAGAAGTTTGGGAGACTATGTCGCCAAGAGTGAATGAAGCCGCACATGCATTAGGCTCCACGCACAGAGCCAACAACTTCGAGATAAAGCCGCGATTACGAGCATGGTACAACACACGGTGCAATTCGGAGGATCGCCATCGGAGGATCACGTATACGCATAGCTAATTTCTTGGAGCTATGTGCAACTTTCGAATATAATGGCGTTCGCGATGATGCCGTCAGTTGAGGCTCTTTCCCTTCTCACTCGGGGATAGAGCAAAAGTATGGTTGAATTCACGTAGGTCGATTTTTACATGGCAAGAGTGGCACATAAATTCCTAGCCAAGTTCTTTCCCAGTGTAAGCGGCAATGGCGAGAGTGAGTTGAACAACTTCTACCAAGCGGATGGAGAGTCCTTATATGAAGCTTGGGAAAGGTTCAAAGATCTACAGAGAAAGTGCCACACCATTGCGTTGAGTTGTGGAACTTGGTCCACATCTTCTACAATGGTGGCGGTACAACCAAAACCATTATAGATGCATGGCAGTGAAGCATTCATGAGAAAAGCAGCCCACGGCGCTCGTGAGTTATTAGAAGATATGGCCACTAACAACCATGTCACGAAGAAGAGGTCGACAAGTGGGAGGAGAAACGGTGAGAGTCCACGAAATAGATGTTATTCTTGCGCCTTGAATGCCCAGTGACCCTTTTGGCAAAGCAGATTGCGAACATACAATGTCGGTGAATGCGGTGCAGATGCCTAAAACATGAGATATGTGGTGGCCCACATACATTCGATAGGTGTCCTTGGTGATCCCAACAATATACCAATGGAAGCGGCGAGTGTCGGGCGGTAGGTAATTATCGGAGCAGCAGAACAACCCTACTCCAACACTTATAATCGGTGGAGGAATCACCCAAATTTTTCATGGAGAGACCGAGGGCAGCGTGAGAATCGATACGAGGCGATAGAATCAATACGAGGCGATGCAGAACAGCGAACCAGAATCGACCGCCATTCAAGCCCGGCCTCAGCGATTGATACGCGGTTCAAGAAAAGCGAGCAGTGGCGGTGGCGGCGCAACGCCAGGCGCGATTCATGGCGAAGCTAGATCCTCGTTCAGAACTTGGAAACACAAGTGGGTCAGCTAGCAGCGAGCAAGCAGCGAGCGCGGTACACCGCCAAGCAATACAGTAAATCAGGAAGCGATGTCGGCGATGCGATTGAAAGTGGAAAAGCGTTGGAAGCGGATCTCTTGGCCAGCTGATTGAGAAAGAGGCGAGAGATAGAAAAAGAGAAGGTGGTTGAACCTAGCCCAGTGGTAGAAAACTCGGAGAAGGAGTATCTGAGAAAAATCCCTTTCCCCCAGAGATTACAGCGGAAGGCGGTTGATAAACAATTCTCCAAGTTCTTGGAGGTATTCAGGAAGCTGCATATCAACATCCCCTTTATAGAAGCATTAGAGCAGATGCCCTCCAATTTCAAGTTCATGAAGGAAATCTTGGGGAAGAAGAAGAAGCTGGCAGAATACGAAATAGTAGCACTGACAGAAAAGTGTAGTGCTATCTTGCAGAAAAATTTGCCACCAAAGCTAAAAGATCCAGGGAGCTTTACACTACCTTGCACAGTGGGCAGGGTGACATGCAACAGAGCTCTGTGTGATTTAGGGGCAAGTATAAATCTGATGCCCTTATCGATATTTCAAAGATTGGAGTTGGGTGAGGCGAACCAACGCGATAAACTGCCGGTAGCGGGGCGATGGTTCATCGAAGGCAAGATTGAGGACGTGATTGTGAAAGTAGGAAAATTCTTCTTTCCTGCAGACTTCCGCATTCTTGATATGGAAGAAGATACGGAAATCCCTATCATATTGGGGAGACCATTCCTAGCAACGGAAAGAGATTTGATTGATGTTGAAAGAGGAGAGTTAACATTAAGGGTGGAGAATGAAGAAATGGTGTTTAAAGTTTTTAAACACGTCATTGAGCCACCAACCATGAGTGGGTGCTTTGAAATCAGCACCATCGAACCCCCCTGCGAGCCAATACAAGTCAACCAAAGGGAGATGAGCCCAAGAAAGCAGGCATGGTTTGCCGAAATTCCACTAAAGGAGGTATGTGTTCCTGAAACTTCGCTTGATGATACTGCTAAGAAGAAGAAGAAAAAGAAAACGAACAATGTGGAAAAAATGGATTTGTTGTGGGGTTAATACACCTCACATTTATTAAACTAAGGAACTTGCGTCCGGCTAAAAGACGTTAAAGACAACGCTAAGTGGGAGGCAACCCAACGTTTTCAATTATGTGATTTTAATTCCTGTCTTTAGTTTATATTATTTCATCTAGAACAGTCTCACGGTCTTGGGTTGTAGCGTTTGTGTTGTGATTGACAGTGCAGACAATAAGCGAAGGCGAAAAATCAAGAAAAGCGAGATTTCGGAAAAAAAGCGGGTTAGCGCGCGTGTAATTCGAAAATTTGCCAAGTTTAGCGCGTATTTCCAAATGTGGTCGCGCGAAAGTCGAAGGAGTGAAGATTGGGCGCGCGAAGCGAAGCGGCGGCGGAAATCGAAACTTAAAACGCCGAAATCAGTTTTCCCCCAATCGATTTCAAAAACCTAACCCTTCTTTTCCAAAAACACACGAAAATCCAAAAATCTACCCACAATTCCTCCACAAATCCAACCCAACCACAACCAAAACTCTTAAATTCCTAAAAACTCTTAGCTATCTCAAACAACAAAGCTCCATTCCATAGCCTCAAACCACCATTAGAAACAAGAACAGCTTGAATCTTCTCATAAAAAGGTAATCTTTTTCCGTTCTTGAGATCTTTACTAAAGTCACAGGAGGTAGTAGTTTGAAGGAGTATTGTAGTTGTGAAGTAGTTTGGGTGCTGAAAAATTAATTGTGAAGTTTGGAGAAGGAGTAAAAAGGAGGGTGTGGGTATTGGGTAGAAGAGTTGAAGTTTGGGGGTGTTGTGTTAGCTGCTAGTTGTTGATTGTGTTAGGAAACATTTGTGCCACTAAGTTGTAAGCTGCAGAAACTGTTTTAACCATGGCCACCAGGAAGAGAAGAGCCTCCACATCCACCCCAGCCCCACATTACGATGATACTAGGTTTGTGAGCTATGAAGCCTTCCAAAGATACAAAAAGCTTAGTACTAGGCCCTTAATCCCTGAAAGAGGAATGGACTATCAGAGGGAGTCGTTTGGGGAAGAGGATGTTTATGAGCCCATTCGGGCAATGATTGAGTTGAGGGGGTGGAGGAGGTTTGTAAATCCGGAGAAAATAGCACCAATGAACACAACAATGGTGCGTGAATTCTATGCCAACTTTCCGGAGAAGGTGGAAAGGGAATGCTTTGTAAGGGGAAATTATGTGTCTGTAACAGCAGAAGATATAAATATACAATTGAAGACGGTTGATGTTGAAGAAAGTGATGATTGGAACCTCTTTAGAACATGGTCTAGAAGCACCTCCAACATCGACTGGAATAACATTGCGAACACGATGAGCTACCACGGCTGCATTTGATCTTCAAGAAATGGGTCAAAAAGGCGGCGGTGCGGTTCAACCAGCGACCAGGTTGGCTATATTTCATCGATGCCGTCGATCCCGTCAACGACTTCACCGCAGTGCGTAAGATAGGATCAAATTGATATATGGGATCATGACGGGAAAACAATTGATGTGGGGAAAGAAATAGTGCGAGAACATTGAGAAATCGGCGGGTTGGTAACAAGTGGATTGGGACATGGCTCGATTATCACAAGCTATGTCACGTGAACGCGGTCCCAATCCTACCCGTCGATACTAATGAAAGAAACCGGTATGCGTGTCCATGGGATAGTGCACTCTTTCCCGCACCAAGCCCCAGCACGGGCGAAGAGTACAACCAGCAGCGGCGGCAGAGGCGCAATGAGCGAAGATGAGCACGAAATAGGGGCTCAATATGAGGCAGGACCTAGCCACCAGCCAACCACAGAATCAGAACCTCCAGTGCCTATGATGGAGCAAGTGCTCCAGAACCAGAGAATGATGATGCAACATTTCGACACAATGATACAAGGACAAAATGAGTTGAGACAGGGACAACATGAGTTGCGACAAAGGGCAAATTGCGGCGGGAGCAACAATTGCACCAGAATATGACGAGATGAGTTCCCTGTTCAACCAATGGTCGATGCATTATCCACCGCCACCACCACCATTTTAGCCGAAGTTTGTAAGCGTCTTATTTTTTTTACTGTCTTTGAGTCTACACACATTGGGGACAATGTGTGATTTAAGTTTGGGGGGTGTTTTATTTGTGTCTTGTTATGTTTTATTTAAGTCTTTTTATTATTTTTATGTATTTTTGAGTCACAATTTTTTTTTTTTAGTCATAATTATGCATCAAAAGATCATGTATGTTGTAGTTGCTAGAAACACCTAGTGAAGTAAGGTGGAATAATGTAATGGAATTGAAGCAACTATCTAAACACCTAGGTTAGATATGCCAAAAACTCACAAAATCTGTCTATTTGGAGTTTCTTGCTTAAATCGTGCATGCTAAATGATGAATACTTATGTGTTATGATTGTTTGCTATTTGAGGCGAAATAGTTAGGATGTGCATGTTAGGGAGATGACTCAGACATTTCTTTGATAGCCAATTCTTACCATTCTTTTTCTATTCCGGACTTTAAAAATATCCCTAGTCAGCCCCATTGAGCTTAAACGTTGAAACTTCTTCTTTGACACCCTATATTCCCACAAATTGTGTCATAAGTAAAAATGTGAAGTTGTGGAATAAAATTGTGTTAAAAAAGAGACAAAAAGAGTGAATGAGCTTGTTGCACCCCAATTAAAAAGTAATAAGAAATAGGCAAAAGCCTAAGTTTGAAGTCTTGTCATTATTATATACTTCACTCTCCCAAAACAAAAGAGGGAAAAGATAGAATCAAAGTGAAGGAAAGAACAAAAAGAAAAGGGAAATACTGAAAAGCTAAAGAGCTTATGGTACACAGAATGAGCCTAAATGCCTATTTTTACCTACTTATACCTAAGCCTACATTACAACCCTTAAAGTCCTGAAGATCTCTTTTATGCATATCCAGAATTAGTGGAGAATAGCAAGTAAGCATGTCATAGAATTTTTGAATTTTCATACATGATTTAGTA
This sequence comes from Przewalskia tangutica, assembly GCA_029844215.1. Taxonomy (NCBI): domain Eukaryota; kingdom Viridiplantae; phylum Streptophyta; class Magnoliopsida; order Solanales; family Solanaceae; genus Przewalskia; species Przewalskia tangutica. The sequence goes on from CM056734.1 coordinate 12,401,576, forward strand.
TATTGACTTCCATTAAGCATGATAAATATGAGTTTGCGAAATATCTAGCTCAATGTGTTTAGTGTGCTGAATTTTCATGCTATATATTCCTGCATATTATTTTGCTAACCTTCATGTTTTTCTAGTTAACACTAATGCAGCAAAAGTGATCAATGTCAGTGAGTCTTTTATTTTTCGTTTCTTTGAGTCTTTTATTTCTTTCTTTCTATCTTTGCTCGAGGGCGAGCAAAGGTTAAGTTTGGGGGTATTTGATCGGTGTATTTTATATACACCTTTTGAGTCAGTTTTAGTTAGTCTTTTGTCCCTTTTTGTACAAATAAGTGTCGTATTATGATAGTTTTCCTTTCTTTTGAGTCAAAGTGGTTAAAATGGCCAAATGACGGAAAAGAAGCTAAAAGATGGCTAAAGAGGATATTCCAGAGCTAAAAACAGAGAAAGTGGCGAACGAGGCTGAAACCCAGACCAGCGTCGCGGCGCCTCCTGCGATCGAAGCGGCGCGGCGCCAACATCGAGAGGCTGCGAAGACCCGGCCGCGGCGCCTCATGCAGCGATAGCGAGCGCGGCGCTAATCATCGAGAGGCTACGAAGAAGTAGCGCGGCTGCATGCAATGAGAATCGTGTGCGGCACCAAATCACCGAGGACCACGAGATTCCGGCGCTGGCGCTGAAAAATCAGGTTTTGGACGAAATGCAGGTCGGGCTGAAGGAAAAGAGAGAGGCGGTTTTCAGCCTATAAAAGGAGAACCCTAGGCAGATTTTAAGGGTTCCCCTTCTTGCACAACACAAGGCTTTCTTGCTTGGAGATTGGAGACCATAGTTTAGTAAATTTCTTTTCCTTTTCTTGTTTTTATTTCAGTTTTATGAAGAACATGGAATTAGTTCTTGTCATGTCAATGACTAGGAAGTAATTCCTCTATAGGGCTTTCCATGTTGAATCTCTAGAAACTTATGTTATGATTTAATGCATGCTTATGGTTATTCTTCTTTTGTTGAGATCTATCCAATAATTGAATTGAATGCTTGGTAGTTAATTGACAACTAATTATCACTATATGATTTCTAATCAGACTCCGAAAGGAGGAGATTGTGAATATGCTGTAAGTTGGGTAGACATTCTTGGATTGGGGATGAAAATACCTCAATTATTTATGTAACGTTAACGAGAGGCTTAACAACCCTAATTTTACGCATTGTGTGTGACGGTTAACTAGGTTCTTAGTCTTAATCCTCCTATAGAGTTATCCTTATCACCGAAAGGTAGGTAAGGTGCAATCTTTGAGGTTGAGTGTTTATATAACCTAACGGGAGTATAAAGCGATTTAGTGAACTGCTTTCTCCCGAAGAAGAAGACCATAAGTTATTGCATTAATAAGTAACATAAGCGGATAGTGAGGAGACGTGGAAGCCCTATTCTCATCACAACTGAAGTAAACTCATTAGTTAAATTAGCCTTTATAATTCGTAGTTATAAACCACAAAATCAAATATCAATTTACCAAATAGATACCAAAAGATAGATATTTGGTACTTGAACCCTAATCCTTGTGGACGATATTCGGTCTTGCTAAGACTATATTACTTGTCACGATAACGTGCACTTGCGTTTAAGTGTGTGCATCTTTTCGCGCATCAACGGGGTATAACAAAAATCGGCCCAGAACGTGATTTTTCCGCGTCGGCACCGCGGTGCCGAAAGTAATGCAGTTTCTCAGTAATTATGGAACTGCGGTACTGCAGAATGGAACCGCGGTCCTGCAGTCTTTCGTCCGGATCTGCCAACTTTCGTCTTTTTTTTGCTTCGGGAGCTTTTTTTTCTGTCCACTTTTAGCTTCTTTTTGCCATTTAGAACCGTTGTGACTCAAAAGAAAGAAAAACAACCCTAACAAGACACTTATTTAAACGAAAATGGGAAAAATACTAACTAAAAATGACTCAAAAGCGTATACAAAATACGCCTAACAGTAAGCATATTTGCAACATGACATAGAATATATCTGGTCTCATAAAAGTGAGATACTGCAATGCTCATGCTAAACTGCAATAGTGAGTCAGGTCGGCGTACAGAGAACCCGAAGAGGCATTGAGTTTGGAATTAGTATCCACCGGCGCGTGGACCGGTTTACAAGAAGTCATGTCTGCTCAGTCAAGGATCTCTTCGGCGTACTTCTTTTGACAAAAAAATAAGCCACCTGCTCGGTCAAGGATCACTTCGTCAGATTACTTTTTATGTCTAAAAATCCACATAGAATGAATAACATTAGCATCAAGAGGACGGGGCATTAACTCCCACGACATATTTTCAATAAGAGCATTATATTCGTCAATCATGGTAGATTTTCAATTAGGATCGGACAAAGCATTTTTCGGGTTGCGAGGAAGAAACTGGTTTCAAGTACCAATTATCTAAGTTTTAGTTTCTATTTGGTGAACGTTAATTTGTTTGTATTTTTATCTAATAACTAAGACTAAGTAATTCCAGAAAATAAACTAATTATGATAATACTTTGGTTTAAATCAGTTATGAATGAATTAGGGCTTCCAAAATCCTCGACTATGCACTTTATTCAATCCTTAACGCGACTAGAATGATTCTTTTTCTTCGTTAAGTTAGCGGTTAACTAGACTGTCTTATATTCTGGTTAGGACATATAATCACTCAACCCAGTGCAGAACCCTTCTATATTTCTATGATAGGATTTACCACATAGGATGATTAAGAACAGTAACCTATAATGCTACACAAGTATCGGGGTACTTTCGTCCGCGATTTTAACTTATGTCTAGTCAATTACAACATATCTAAATCTCTCCTTTCGGCTTTTGATTCGAAATCATATAGGTTATGATAATTAGTGATCAATTAATTATCAAACAAATATTGACTAAATCTTAATCAAGTGAAGAAGAAATCAAACTACTGCATTAATTCATGAATAAAAGTTTCAAGCGATTCATAAGGAAATTCCTAATAGAGTGTTTAGCTCCTAGCCATAGTCACGCTAACAACTAACACAATATACATACATAAACTGAATTAAAAATGAAATAAAGAAAATTACGTAGAACAAAGTCTACAATTGTAGCTCAAAATTCGTCTTGTGTTGTGTTGTAGAATGACCAACCTCATTCATAGCATTAATCCCAAGGGCTTAAATATTCTCTAATTTTCGTGTCCTATGGATCAATCTGCCCTTAGCCAATTTGCATTCGAAACTGAAATTTCCCGTGTCGGTACCGCAGTTCTGCATATCGGCACCGCGGTGCCGAAACTCCTGCAGCTTCTCAACACAAATGGCACCGCGGTGCTGAAAGTCATGTGACTCCTCGGTAAAAATGGCACCGCGGTTCTGCATAGTGGCACCGCGGTGCTTCCTTCTTTCGCTCTGAGTTGCCAATTTTCGTCCTTTTCGCCTCGGGAGCACCTTTTCTGCCAATTTCTCATTCCTTTTTGCCATTTTGCCTTTCTGCACTACTGTGACTCAAAAGAAAGAAAAACAAACTCACTACTATACTAAACACAACAAAAACGAGTGAAATACCAACTAAAAATGACTGGCATATACAAAATACGCCTAACAAACACCCCCAAACTTAACATTTGCTCGCCCTCGAGCAAAGATCAAAACAAAAACAAAGACACAAAAATAAAAGACTCAAAGAATCAAATCAAGCAGCTGCACAAAGACTTAGAAACACATGAACGTCAGTTGAGATAATATGCAGGAACATATATAATATGAATTTAGCAATCTAGAATTTCAAGTCAGATATTGCGCAAATTCATTTCAATCATAAGTAATGGAAGCATGAATACCTAACCTATGCATGCCAATTTCATTTAGTCTACGGGCTTGTGTACTTGTTATTCTCCACTAATCATAGACATACATATTAGAGATCCTCTGGACTTTTCAGGGTTGTAATGTAGGCTTAGGCAGGGGTAGGTAAAAGTTGACATTTAGGCTCAAATTACGTACCATAAGCGTTGTTCTCATTCTACCATTTGATCCTTCTTTTTGGTATTCTTTTTCAGTTCATACCTATCGTTCTCCTCTTCTCTTTTTGAGGGCATGAAACACATTCACATAGGCACCCCCAAACTTAAGTTTTACCATATTTTTTTTATTGGGGTGCATCGATTTTTCACTCTTTTTTGTATTTATTTTTCACACTTCTTCATTCCAATTTTTTCAATTACTGCTTATGACACACAAGGAAATCATAGGGTGTCAAAGAAATAACTTATTTTAGGCTCAAAGTGGCTGACTAGGGATACAATTTATTGCAAGGTAGGTAATGAATGGTAAGAAGTGTTAACAAAGAAATGCCTAAATCATCTCCCTAACATGTACATCTTAACTATTTCGCCTCAAATAACAAGCAAGCAGACTTCACAGACATTTTTCAATTGACAACACATAGGCTAAGCAAATATTCCAAATAATCAAATTTTCATGAATTTTTGGCATATCTAACTTAAGCACACAAATTTTAGTTTCTCATTCCATTACATTATCTCACTTAGTTCACTAGGCATTCCAAATAAACACAGCATGCATGATATATAAAAAAAACTGACTCACATAAAACACAAAAATAACAAAAGACTCACAAAAATAAAATAAAATGAAAACTTCAAAAGACTCAAAAATTAAAATGGGACGACTTACAGACACACATCGGCTCAAAATGGTCGTGGTGGCGACGGATACTGCATTGTCCATTGGGTGAACATGGAACTCAAATTATCAACACACTGGGTCAGGTGTTGATGGTCTTGCATCATTTGTTCTTGATTCTGCAGCATCCTTTGTTGGTTCAAGAGCATCTGCTCCATCATTGACATTGGAGGCTCTAAGGACAGGGGAGGCTGATGGATGCTTTCGCCTGCTTCATTGTGTGCCTCTGGCTCTTCCTCATACATGGTTGTTGGGTCTGCTGCTGCTGGGACCCTTCCCCTTGATGCTGGTCCTGGGTGGGGGTAAAAAAAGAGTGCACTAAACTGTAGGTCACAACAGACTGACTCTTCTCTAGGATATCAGTGGCGAATGTTGGAACTCCATGCTTATCACATAAGGCAGTAATGAGTGAACCTTATCTCAATCCGCCAGTAATCGTCAACCTACTAATCTCCCTTATGCTCTGCACTGTTTCCCTCCCCACATCAATTGTCATGCCCGTCATGATGCCATAAATGAGCTTGATTCTGTATGAGGGCATATTTGTAAAATAAGTTGACGGAATCAAGCGTGCACTTATAAAATATAGTCATCTTTTGGTTGTTCTATTGAATTGGTATCAGGCAAGTCTCCTAGATCTGTTGCGGGCAAAACTAAACTCAGCGCCTGGGTAGCACAATGTTTGCGCTACTACGTCCCACAGGATGTGGTTGGCGTCTCTTGACCAACTTCTGAAGTGGTTTAGATTATCACCTCGGTCCTCCACATCATAGGTCCTTAGTATCGCATTCACTGTTTCAAAACTGACGGGCACATATTTCCCTCTAATAAAGTACCGCCCATCCTCTTGCCCGGGGTAGTTTGCATAGAACTCCTCACAAGGCTAGAATTTTGAATTGGGATCCTTTCTGGATTGGTGAACCTTCTCCATCCATTTGCCTCGATCATGGCCCTAATAGGCTCGTAGTCATCATCACCATCAAATGGCCTGGCCTGGTAATTCATGCATCTTTCTGTTATCAATGCCCTAGTGTTAATCTTGTTGTATCGATCCTCCGCCTGTTTGTTGGCGAATCGAGTCACATCATATTCTGGGGCGGATGAAGATGCTGAAGCTCTAGAAGTTCGTTTCCTAGAGGCCATAGTGAAGGTTGTTGGGAAATTTTTCGACAGTGTTTCCTTTGTTTCCTCGAGGTTTCCCAACAATTCTCCCAGCACACAACAACAATAACCAAGCAAAAACCGGACCACAACAGCAATACACAACAATTACACCACAATAAGCCTCAATCCACACAACTACACAACACAATAATACCCAGCACACACCCACAATCACACAATGCCCTACCACCACAGTACGTAAAACCCCAAAACTTGCAAGTTACTTTTCCTACTAGCCTTGAAATTGTAAGCACAATGATGAAGATTACCTGTTTGAAGAGTTATTTTTCACCAATTTCTTGACTCAATTGGAAGGAATGATGGCGGTGCGAGATGTGAGGATTTGTGTAGGGATTTTTGGAAGAATTTGGGAAAGTTTATGGGAGATTTGTATGAGTAGAGGAAGGGATTTTCAGACTTTTTAAAGAGAGAAAGGATTTGTGTTTGTGTGGGAAAAAATTGGGGGATTAGGGCTTTTAATTTGGAAATCCCGTCCCGCATGATCTTGCTGATGGCACCGCGGTGCAAAAATCTTGTGGCCACGATTATTTGGCACCGCGGTGCCTAAATTCCTGCGACCCCTCTGAACAATCGGTACCGCGGTCCTGCACAATGGCACAACGGTGCTCCCCCGATTCTGTGTTTTCCATCATCTTCTTCGTGATTAGGGTCTCATTCCTTCACCTGACTTCACAATACAACAAAAATATACCAAACGTGAGACTGTTCTAATTAAACTAAATTACATAATTTAAAAATTGGGTTGCCTCCCAATTAGAGTTGTCTTTAACGTCATGTAGCCGGACGCAGGTTACCATTTAAATCATTAGGGTATTTTAACACCACAACCTATCCATTTCAAAATCATCCTCCTCTTTCTCATTCTGTTTTTCTTTTTCACAGGAGGGGATTCAGTAAGACTTACCTGTTCGATGGCTTTCATGACATTCATTTTTGTTTCAGCATTCTTGCTGACCTGTGGGTTCACCGATGTTTGAATGATCTCCCTAACTTTGGCATGTGCTAGCTGAACTGTTGTGTTAGTTGTGCTGACTACGAAACACTTGTTGATGGCTTGAGATTCAATGGTGGAATTGAACACTTTGAACACCATATCTTCCTTCTGAACCCTTAGTCTCAGTTCTCCCTTTTCTACACCAATCAGGGCTCTCCCAGTTGCAAGGAATGGTCTCCCCAAAATGATGGGTATTTCATCATCTTTCTCCATATCAAGAATGAGGAAGTCTGCTGGAAAGAAGAACTTTCCCACCTTGACCAGCACATCTTCTATTATGCCTCTGGGTGCACTACGGTTCGGTCGGTCAACTGCAAATTCACTGTGGTTGGTTTGGCTTCTCCCAAACCCAATCTCTTGAAGACAGACAAAGGCATGAGATTGATACTGGCCCCTAGATCACACATCGCCTTTTTGCATGTCACCTTACCAATAGTGCAGGGCAAGGTGAAGCTCCCTGTATCCTTCAGCTTAGGAGACAATTTCTTTTGCAGGATGGCACTGCACTCCTCTGTCAAAGATACTGTCTCATAATCTGCTAGACTTCTCTTTTTTCCAAGTATTTCCTTCATGAATTTGAAGTATGCGGGCATCTGTTCTAGCGCTTCAATGAAGGGGATATTTATGTGAAGCTTCTTAAACACCTCCAAAAACTTGGAGAACTGCTTGTCAATTGCCTTCTTTTGTAACCTCTGAGGGTAAGGGATTCTATCAACGTACTCCCTCAAAGGTGTTTGTGGAACTGTCTCAACTATATGGCGGTCCCAATGACCCCCTCATTCCCCACCTCGTCTGCTTTCTCACACTCTTTCTCACTTACCTCTGCGGGCTGGGGAGTAACCTGCTCCAACTGTTTTCCACTCCTCAACAACACTGCTTGACACTGATCTCTAGGATTTACCTCTGTATTTCTTGGGAGAGTGCCCAGCGGCCTGTTGGTTGCCATGTTTGCCAGTTGTCCAACCTGCGTTTCCAGGTTCCTGAGAGCGGACCTAGTTTCAGATATGAACTAGTTATGCGAATTGGTGAGTGTCAGCAATGCAACTCTCAGTTCATCAGGCTTCTCCTGTTGTGTAGGTGGTCTAAACTGCTGGGATGAAGTGGCCTAATTTTGCACCTGTTGGTTCTGGTAACCACCTTGATATGGTTGTTGTTGAGGCTGATCATTCCTCCACGAAAAGTTAGGGTGATTTCTCCACCCTGGGTTGTATGTGTTGGAATTATAAGGCCTCTGAAAGTTCCTCACTACCTGTACTTGCTCCATTGACACATTATTAGGGTTCACCGTTGTGCATCTGTCAAAGGAATGCGGTCCACCACAAATCTCGCAATTCACTGGCATCTGGACTGCATTCACAGACATGGTGTTCTGCTGCAGTTGCTTCGTCATAAGGGTCACCTGTACATTCAAGGCAGTGATGGCGTCTATTTCATGTATGCCCATAGTCTTCCTGCTATTCACTGACTTGTCATCTGCCCCTTGATGATTGTTGGCAGCCATGTTTTCTAGTAAGTCATGTGCCTCATTGACACTCTTTCTCATGAACGATCCACCTGCTGCAGCATCAATGATGGTACGAGTAGTACCACTCAATCCATTATAAAAAATGTGGACCAATATCCACTTCTCTATGCCATGATGTGGGCACTTCCTTTGCAAATCCTTGAATCGCTCCCATGCATCATAGAGCGACTCACCATCCACCTGGTAGTAATTGTTCAGCTCTCTCCTTAACTTTGCAGCATTGGAAGGAGAGAAGAACTTTGCTAGAAACTTTTGGGCCAGGTCTTGCCAGGTAATGACGGAGTTGGCAGGCAGTGAGTTCAACCAGCTTTTGGCTCTATCCTTCAGTGAGAACGAGAAGAGTCTCAGTCTAATGACATCGTCAGTAACACCATTGTATTTGAAAGTGGCACACAGCTCCAGAAAGTTTGCAATGTGCATGTGGGGATCTTCAGATGGCAGTCCCCCAAATTGTACTATGTTCTGGACCATGCTCATGATGGATGACTTGATCTCAAAGTTATTGGCCCCTATAGCTGGGAGCCTGATGCAAGTCTGTGCACCTGTGACCGTGGGAAGAATATAGTCCCCCAAACTTCTCTCTGCTGGGACCTGTATTGGCTCCCCTGCATTCTCAGGAACCTCATTGTCTGCCTCATTCTGATTTGGTTCGTTGTTCATGGTCACTGACTCGGATATCCTTTTGTTGCGCCTGTATTGTTTGCAGGTTTTCTCAATTTCAGGATTGAAGGGAACAAGTGTATCTGCTCCTCTCCTTCTTCGCATACACTAGATTACTAAAACAGGTCAAAATCAACAAACAAATCAAGACACACGGTTCTGACAGTAAAAATTAAAATAAAATAAAGCCAAAGTAGAAATAAAAATAAATGATTCAATATTAGATGTACGCCAGTCCCCGGCAATGGCGTCAAAAACTTGTTAGTGATATTTCGAATGCTCACGCAAGCGTACGCATCGTTCACAAGTAATATAGTCTGTAAGACCGAATATCGTCCACAGATACTGGTTTCTAAGTACCGTTCATCTATTTTATGTTATATATTTGGCAATTGATATTTGATTGGGGGTTTTATTTAACTACTAGAATAATTGCAAGATTTAAACCATTAAAAAATATAATCAGTTATGAATGAATTAGGGCGAAATCCTCGACTATCCACTTTATTCAATCCTTAACGCGACTAGAATGATTCTTCGTTAAGATAGCGATTAACTAGACTGTCTTATATTCTGGTTAGGACATATAATCACTCAACCCTAGTGCAGAACCCTTCTATATTTCTATGATATGATTTACCACATAGGAGGATTAATAACAGTAACCTATAATGCTACACAAGTATCGGGGTACTTTCGTCCGCGGTTTTAACCTATGTCTAGTCAATTACAGCATATCCAAATCTCTCCTTTCGGCTTTTGATTCAAAATCATATAGGTTATGATAATTAGTGATCAATTAATTATCAAATAAATATTGACTAAATCTTAATCAAGTGAAGAAGAAATTAAACTATTGCATTAATTCATGAATAAAAGTTTCAAGCAATTCATAAGAAAAGCCCTAATAGAGTGTTTAGCTCCTAGCCATAGTCACACTAAGAACTAACACAATATTCATACATAAACTAAATTAAAAACGAAAGAAAGAAAATTACGTAGAACAAAGTCTCCAATTGTAGCTCCAAATCCGCCTTGTGTTGTGTTGTGTTGTAGAATGACCAACCTCCTTCATAGCATTAATCCCTAGGGCTTAAATATCCTCTAATTTTCTTACCCTATGGACGATCGCCGCAGCCAATTTGCCTTCGGGCCGAAATTTCGGGTGTCGACGCGCGCGATGCGAAACTCTGCGACTTCTCGGCCTGAAATGGCACCGCGGTACTGCCTAATGGCACCGCGGTGCTAAAAGTCCTGTGACTCCTCGGTAAATATGGCATCACGGTTCTGCATAGTGGCACCGCGGTGCTGCCTTCTTTCGCTCTGAGTTGCCAACTTTCGTCCTTTTCGGCTCGGAGCACATTTTCTGCCAATTTTTCGTTCTTTTTTGCCTTTTTGCACCGCTGTGACTCAAAAGAAAGAAAAATAAACCTAATACTATACTAAACACAATAAAAACGAGTGAAATACCAACTAAAAAATGACTCAAAAGGCGTATACAAAATACGTCTAACAATGATGAGAAACGATTATTTTTCGGTTGGACAGGTCGTAACAGTTGTAACCATGATGATTAGGGGTAACCCAGAAATACATATGGAGTGGACCTAGATTGGAGCTTGTTGATTTGTATGGAGGGATGAATGGGGTAACATAGACATCCGAAAGTTCTTAAATTCTTATAGGAAGGTTCCCGAAGATAGAGAACTTGAGTGGGAGACTTGTGTTTGAAAGACTTGTTGGGAAGAAATGTTTAAGAGATATGTTGCGATGGATAGAACGTAATGCCAAAAGGAGGGGGATAAAGGCGTGAGCAAGGAGGACACAAACCACGTTATTTATGGTCCTAATTTTTCTTTCAGCTTTGCCATTTTGTGGAGAGGTGTGGGGACAAAAAAACCGAAAAACAAGGCCGTTTTTGGCGCAGAAAAGTTTGAATTGATTGTTATCAAATTTCCTCTCATTGTCATATTGAAAATATTTGATATTTTCAAATTGTGTCTTAATGAAGGAGTTGAATGAAGAAAAATATAATAGACTTGAGATTTATTTCCAATGGAAAAAGTCCACAGGAAGTTTGAATAATCATCTAAAAATAACATATAGTATTGATGTCCGACTGTGCTTAAAATAAGAGAAGTCCATGAATCACTGTGTATTATATCAAAAGGCATTAAAGTACAGGTATATGAAGAATAAAATGGAAACTTGACATGTTTCCCAAAAACACAAGATTCACAAACAGGATGATAAGATACATGTTTGCAATCTATAAATTTATTTTTACGAAGGGAGCGTAAAACAGAGTCTTACGGATATCCTAATCTATTATGCCATAAAGATGAGGAAATAGATGTAAGAGATGACAGAGAGAAGGCTGGATGATGGACGATGGTGGTAATAAGGTAAATGTCCTCAAGGCTATCACATCACATTATTCATATCCCTGTCATAAGGTCTTTTACAGAAATACCAAAAGGATTAAATTCAAATGAAATATTATTATTGGTTGTGAAACGACGCACATAGATTAGATATTTGAAGTGTCGGGGCATAAAGGACATTTTTAAAGCTAATGGGGGGTGTTGTGGGGAGATTGATGATTGTCCACAACCTCGAATAGGAATGTCGTGTCTACTACCAATAATAATATGATGATTTAAATTGCTCGTATTGAAATAAGATGAGAGTACCTTGAGATGTCGTCATATGAGATGTGGTGCCAGTATCCATGTGCCAACTGTTGTCCGGAATATTGAGGGACATCGTGTTCATAGCCGCCTCAATATTCGTCGGGGCGTAGGTGGAAGGAGGAGAGATATATACAATGTATGCTTGTTGTGGACGTGCGTCGAGGCTGTTGGACTGGGGCTATTGGGTCGGCGGTGGCCCCCAAGAGGCTATCGGATTTGGGCACGGTGGAGCAGCCCAAGCCGGTTGGGCCCACGTAGCCCATGGTGAGTAGATGGCCAACGGTGTAGGTTATTGCCTCTGCGGGTTGCTGCCGGCAGTGGATGGCCCCTCCCGCCACAGCTGCTGCTCCGCCACGATGGTTGTGGGCTTTGCCAGAGTTTCGCCCTTTGTGGTGATTTTGGGAAGGCCCGTGTTTCGGGTTGCCGTTTTTGTGAATCAGGAAATAGGTCCCTGCTTGCGATGAAGGGGCCACCGGTAGTGATTAGGGCGGCGTCGTTGGTGCTCGCATGAGCCGCGACCGGTTTTTCTGGTTTCTTCAAGAATGAGTCTCGAACGAGCCTTATAGAATGAAGGTAATGGCGTGCATTGTTGTAGGATGGTAGCGACGCCTTCATAAGTTTCATTCAAACACGCAATAAGTTGCATCTGCACCGACGTTGAAGAGTTGATCGACAATCATTTTAAGTTCCTGACAATAAGCCGACACATTTGAAAAATCGTCCTGCTAAATGTCTTTAAATTGATTTTCCAGGTACAAGGCACGTTGTGTCTTAATTATCCTGAAAAATACTTTGCAAGCGCTCTCACGTTTGTCGGGCAGTGTCGTCGGTTTCAATGATTGTATGCAATATATCGTTCGAGATCGTACCGTAGATCCATTCTAGGACAACCGCATCTAAGCGGGACCAAATGTCATCATCAGAAACATCAAGGTGTTCCAGGGGCTTTGATTTAGGAGGGATGATCTGGTCGATGATTTTGTACATACGATAATGAATCTTAATTAATTCTACCAAAGATGAATACTGACCCTTTTCCATCTCAAGAGTTATGAGAATGAATTTCTTGATGTGGTTAACTGCAAGAGCAGAATGAAATTTAGGTTGGTCAGCCATTGAAAAGTTTGGGGAAGAGGAGAGGGAGGAATCGACCGAGAGGAGGTAGGAGAAAGTTTAGGGAGGGCGGCTGCCGAGGGTTGGGGCGGCCGAGAGGTTAGGAAGATAATTTTAGGTTTTGGCATGAATGAATATGTTCCCTACTTTTCATTGATCATTATGTACAATATATATAGTGTTACATAATTATCTACTCATTTATAAACTAGGTAACTAATCTTTTTAATTATAATTAGATTATACTTCTTAATTATAATTGGACTATAATTTTATGATGTAAAATATTCTATGAGGAATAAATTCAAACAAGAGAAAAATCAAGAACCTTTTCCCAAACAGTACAGCTATTTGTTAACTTTAGAAGTGAGAATGAAAGAGATGAGTATTTTACACCTGTCTATATTCCAATCCCACCAACCAATCTCTGATGATTGATGATTGCTGAATCATGGGGTTGGTCATTGGTGTAGTGCCAACCAGATGTTATTCATATACTTGGCATTATCTGGTATTGTTATTGGACTAAGATGGACTTATAGCCAACTCTTATGTACAGTGAGCATTCTTATAGCCGATTCTAGTTTGTTTGGGATTGTGACTAAGTTTTGTCTATTATTGTTGTATTTGGCATTTATCTAGATATTACAAATATAACCCTCTGGTCTTCTATTAGTTGTAACTATATGCACATTATTTTTATTCAAGGGTGAGTGGGAGAACCAGGTATTAGAACTTATCTATTGAACTGCAAACAATTGTACTTTATAGAGGATTTTTCTCAAGGACAGCTCTTTAAAATGCTAAAAACTGTAATGGTGTACAAAAGTATTATTCTTTCCTTCTATAATGATTTACAAATGATTACAGAGTTACAACAATTGGGCACAATAAATTTACCAATGAAACTGAAAACAAAATAAGACCAATTTTGACCAATACAACAATTTTGTCAACAGGATGCCTCCATTCAGCATTATGCCAGAACAAGAACTCGATTAATAAAGCCTTCACCTATACCTTTTTCTTGACTCTCGAATAAATATCTCAAAATATTATAATTTCATGTACATTGTTCATAATCTTACTATAATCGCATCATTATTTATAGTATTAGGACGGTGATTAGCATCGAGTAGATTCTTGAGTGATCTGGCTTTTATATTCCGAACCCTACCAGCCTCCTTCAGTAACTCGGCCAATCTCTTCTTTTCATCATCAACGTCTGGATTTGCTGTCCCTAGCTTTTCCTCTCTCACCCCAACAATATATTCCAGTATTTCAATAGCTTCATCCAACCTGCAAAGAGCACCATGTAGTTGGAAAAAGAGACATGCATTACAGAATCATGATTCATAACAAAGAACAGACTTTTGTGTTGCCAGTACATACTTCATAAACAGCAGAAAAAGTTCAAATGAATTTCAGATAAAACAAAATAAGTCAAATGTACAAGTTCTCAAGAGCATAGCAAATCACACCAGGTAAATAACAAAGTAAATAGGTGCTACTATAAAGGAATGGCAAAGTTAGTAGAAGTAGCAATTAGCGTACCTGCCAACAGCGTCATATGTGCCAGCAAGATTGCTGTATACTCCCAACGTCTCAGGGTGATAGGGTCCATATTCTTGCTCCAGAATGCCTTTTGCTTCTTCAAACAACTCGACTGCCTCATTTATCGCATAACGCTGTACACAAGCAAGCCCCATTTGGTTAAGGGCGACCCCGAAGAAGGCTGACTTCTTCTCTCCACTTGCTCTGAGCTTTGAAATTGCACTTTTAAAGGAGTTATAAGCTTCAGAATATTTTCCTAACAAATAATAGATCACCCCCATTTGGGCTTCGATTCCCGCTATGGTATTCTGCTGCCCAGGGGCATTATTGTAAATCTTTAGTGCTTTCTGCAGCAGCTTGAGTGCCTGATCAAGCTCATTCATCGACTCATATATAGCAGAAACATCAGTAAAACCACTAGCAATCTCCTCTGGAGCAATCCCAGGTACGGGCTTTCCGTATATTCTGAGGGCATTCTCACAGTATGATTTTGAGTCCCTTAGCTTTCCTGTCCTGTTGTACAAGTCAGCTAAACGGACAAAAACAGAAGCAACAGCTGGATGGTTTTCTCCTTTGCTAGACTTGAGAGCTGTGAGTGCTTTTTGGTAAGCAAAAATGGCTTCGTCATACCTGTTCAGAGACAAATATGTGTCACCAATGCTACAATCAACAGACGCCACCTCGGATTCCTGTCCATTGGCTACCATGGCCATACTGGCCAGAACAAGATGCTCGAGAGCAAACTCATGGTCTCCCTTTGACTCACAAATTAGTCCCATCAGCCTCCTGTCTGCTGCTTCCTCTAGTGAAGGCGGTGAACCATTTTCTTTATGTATGTTAAGAGCCATCTCACAAAGCTTCTCAGCTTCATCAAACTGCAAAGCCTGAACATGAGCCTCAGCAAGATATCGACAGGTCTCACCAACTCTGGGGTCATTATCTCCCAACACTTGTCTTTGGATTTCCAGACCGGTGGTGTAAGAAACAATCGGGTTCTCAAGTTGGCCCAACATTGCATAAGTATCACCCAATTGCATATAACCAGCAAATTTGGCAAGGGCGTGTTCTTGTCCTTCTTCAACCACCGGAATTTCCAACGAGTGCTCTATCAGTGGAATGGCATCGTCGTACTGGCCCAAATTGCAGTATATTGCTGCAGTTACATGCAGACACATGACCACATCCAAACTAGGCTTTCCATTGGCACATTTCTCAAATGACTTTGCTGCTCGATGAGCCAATTCAAGAGCTTTATGGGAATTATCCCCAGAAGATATCAAGTCCCTTGCTTGCTTAAGCAGGAAGGGACCAAGGTCAGGATTGTCTAAACCTGTATCCAATGAGTCCTCAGTTCCATTCTTCAATTTTGATCCTGAAGCAGGCGAATTCTTCTGCCTACTCCTAACTGCCTTCTTAGTATTATTTCCATATTTCTTATCAATGGAGGGTTTCCTCCCCTTTGGATTTGGTTTTCCTGAAGTTTCCGGTTCCAACTCCAACCGAGAGGGCGTCTTGGGCTGAGCTGAAGAAGGGGTATTTGGGGAATTATCCAACTTCACATCAGAAGAAGTTTCCTTCTTAGAGTCGGAAGAATCTTCAGTCTCCGGCTTTTGCACCTCTTCATCCTCCTCAATTATCTCCACTTCCCTCATTTCTCCTCCCACGAGATGGCGAAGCTCCGAGTCAATCCTCGATTCATCGGCGTCTGAGCCATAACTAGCCCTTGATGGAGATTGATCAGAGCTTTGCATCTGACAAACATTCTCATAAAGTTCCTCAATAGAGGGCTCAACCACCCCATCACCTGCATGCTCAGTTCCTCCCTTGGGTGATTCATTAACAACCTCATTCTCTTTACAAGGTGTAGAATTCCCATTTTCCTTCAATTCTTTAACCTCAATTTCTTCATGAATTTCATCCATAACAACTCCAGGCATCTTCCACAACACAAAAATAAACAAAGCACCTCCAATAAATTACCTGCAAATACAAGCTCTTTTTAGGTCAATTGTAAAGCAGATCCATCCCAAGCATCATGTTCTGTGACATGCCACAAACAAGTTGACCTTTCAATATGGATAAAAATTTGATCTTTTTAACAGATCTTAACCTACTGCTAAATCAAGAATGAACTAAAACAAACCATTAAAAGAGCAAGGACCCAATAGTAATCACATATGAATGGAACAGAACACAAGTTGACTAGTAACAGTAATGCAAAAAAATAACAGAGAATTGAAGTGAAAGAGTCATACCTTATTAGAAAGAACCCATTAGTAAAGACGAAGTGCAGAAAGTTATATAGACTGTGTAAAGGAAAATAAAAAATGTATTGGTGGGTCTGGAATCACAGTGTTTGATGAAGAGGATAGAAAAAGACGGAATTTTTGGAGTTTAAATAAAAGTGTGAGGACATAGATGGAATTAAATGAAAGAATTGGGGGTGAATTATTAAAATTAAGGTTAAAGTTGCAGAGGTGGAATGTCAGAAGAAAGGACTTCTCCCCAAACTTTGGCCTACTGGCTACTAATCCCGATCTAGTCTTTCGTCTATCTGGGTTCTTGACACGTGGCAGTACATACATTTACATGTGCTGAGTTAATTGGCCGATTTACCCCTTCAATTTTAAAAACTAAAACTATTACTATCGCATGGTACAAATATTAATCATTTTGATAAATAATTTATGTGATTTTTTTTTGGTATTTTAGAAAAATAAGGAGTATTTATAAGGTTTTCAAATTCACCCTTATTGCTAGAGGAGGATATCAAGATTTAAAGTTCTTGAATTTCTATATTAATTTTAAATTAATATATAATAATAATTGGCTTCGCAATTAAATATTTATAGATATATAATAATTTTTTAATTACATATACATGGTTTGTGCAAAATTATTGGGTTCTCGTGAATATGTAAATACGGTTTTAGATCCACCACTTGCTTCTTGCTCCAATTAGTAACATGGTTGTTAAATAAGATATTCAAGACTAAAAACGTAATTGAATGAATAATTTAATGGTTAGTGCTGTAATTATTTTTGTTTACATATGTCTGTAAAAAAAATTAAAACGGATAATAAAAAGGGTGGTAGTATTGCATAAAAACTTTATACTAGTAAAGAATTATCAAGTTGCCTGGCCCTGTATGATCCAATATAGATAGTTGGAAGCAGTCATAAGAACTGGTGTAAGAATTAATACTCTGATACACCTTTATATGACACTTTAAAAGGGGTAATAAGTAATTTCCTCGTCTGAAGAACAACTTGCCATTTTCTTCTTTTTTTCGTTTTTCTCTTTTCATTTTTGAGTTCAAATGTTGCATGTCATGATAAAATAGAGTAGGGTTTGAGAAGTAGCTTCTAAGTTTGTCTTAGATTTGCATGTTGATCTTGTCTTGGAAACCTGTTAATCTTAGGTGGTTATGAAGCATTATTTCTTATATATATATATATAATCATGGTGTTCAATCAATCTGTACATCTCAATTAATTTTACGAAACTTAATATTTTCCATCAGTATATCCAACAAAAATTGACCATATAAGAGATCTCTCAATATTTTTGCCTCAACTATCAATTCACTTTTTTTTCCCCTTTGATTTCTATCGGTTGTAAATTGTAATAGCCATCTTGCTAACAATTTTCTCTAATTTCAAGTATTAATCGTTTTGATATACTGATTTATTTCGAAGTATTTGACGTCTTAGAAAAGTAAAAAGTTTCCAGTATAATATCTCCCCTTATTAATTATTTTTTTGGTAATTAATATTCCCTTAAAGTTCTAAGGAAACAAAATGAGTTCAGACAAGGTCATATATAAATGATTTTTTAGCCTTTTAAATTTGATTCAAAATAAGTTATTTGATCATTAATTATGTTTTTATATTTTTCCATGCACAAATTAACGAGGACAGATAAAAGGATCTTTTAATCAAATAACCCTTTTATTAGTATTATTAGATGACTTTCTTAATGGTGTGTCAAATTCTTAAAAATCACTTATATAGAAATAGGAGGAAATACTTTTTATGAATACAACTATTAGATATTTTTCTTATATAGCATGGAAAAATCTTAAAGTAGATGCTCCAACATGAACCATGTATAGTACACTTTCTCATGATAACATAGATCATTATAAACTTTACATTAATATTGATATAATGTTGCTTGGTTAAGAAACCGTAGTCATGTTTGTAGATGTTAAAATAATCAATTCTTTGTTCCCACATTTGCAGCACTATTAGAACAAACTAATTTAAAAACAATAAGTATTATAAGTACTAGAATTTGGCTTATTTTTCACTTGTGACTTTGTGTTCTTAATTACCATGGGCATTTAATGGAACGCAATATCTCACATGAAAGCTGTTGAGATTATTCATAAATGTACACAAGTGCTCACATATGATGATTATTGTAATTAGAGATAGTTAGTATTAGTTAAAGGAGGTTAGAAGATATTTTAGTTAGTTGAAGATATTTTAGTTAGTTGAATATTTTGGTCATTTCCCATGTATAGTATAAATACATGTAAAATACTGATATTGCACAATTAATTCACATTTTCCTGGTTCTAGATTTTTTCCTCGCCCATCAGTTTTCTCTTCAACTGTTTTTCACCTTTCTTTCAACTACATCGTCAACAATGGCGATGTAGTGTTCTCTTGAAAATCACATGTGTTTCATCAGCCAACATCTAACATTATGCAGTACAGAATCATGTCTCGTGAAAGTATAAAGAAAACATATTATTCAATGTTGGTAAAATCTAACACCCCACGGCCAAGTATTAACTAGTACAAAAAAGTGAGGCATAATTTATGTATAATAAAGTTAAGCTTCGCTGTATTAATAATTGCTAAAATCGAGTTAATTTTAAAAGTCATGATAATGGTGGTTAGTGAGTTTAGCTGTGCACGGGGCCGGGCTGGACTGATAGGCATCCGATGATAATTTGTACTTTTCTCTAATCTATAACATTATTTTATATAATTAATCAAAAAGGATGATTCCCCCATCTAGTGGGAATAAATTAATAATGATGAGTATCTATGATTTGTAAAGATCAATAAGAAAGGGTTACTTTGTTTGATATATTCCATTAATGGTCAAAAGCTGATCAATTCGTTAAGTACATAGTACTATTATTTTCCTTGCCGAGGAAAAAGAAAAAATAAGGAAAAAAAACTTTCTACTCGTACTCTTTAACTATAAATAAAAGAATTGAAATCAACTACGAGCTTGGTGTTTAGTCCATTGCTAAATAGTTCATGGCTAACAGAAATTATGTTGGAAATATTTATTAAACGTGAAATAAAGTAAATCCTATTAATTATGAATCGAATAATTGAGGCCCCGCACGTAGGAAACCTTGTTTCCACACACGTGCACATGTAGTGTCAAGGATCAAAATTTTCTTAATGGAAGAGATATTGGTACGTATACGAATTGTTTGAGACGTAAGGTAATAGACGGTTATTGGCCAAATGACGAATGATTTCACGTTGGTAAATGAAGGAAAAAATGTATAATGTGTAAAGATGAAATGAATCAGAAATCACCACGAAACCGAGAAGGACCGCGGCTCCTCCAAGTAAGGGCCGCGACGCTTGAAGGTCCGCGACTCTAATTGACGTTCCAGTTCCAGTGAGTTATCGAATCGGCGGTCGCGCCTCTCCGGCGGCCGCGGCTCCTCGACTATTTCAATCCGTTTGAGGTGAATTAAAAACTGATTCTTGGGCTGACTTTAGAGTATTTACTCTCCATTATTTTGCTCATGAATTCAGTCATTACTTGGCTGAATTTTAACTCCAAATTCAAGGCATTAACATGGCATTCATGGCCATTACTTAGCCATTTGGAGGGTCATCATCTACACACTATAAAATGAGACACAAGGCTCATTTGGAAACACACTTGACATCTTACACTCAACAATTCTCTGAAATTGTCTTCCTCTCTTGCAATCACAAACACTCAAAGATCTTTCTTTCAAAGCAAACACTTGAGTTTCTTTTGCTCATTTGTTTGATTGTTGTTTTATCTTGGGAGATAAGTTGTCATTACAACCGTTGAAAGGATATACGGGGCCATATTATCTTAAGGATAGATCAAGAATTTGGTCGACTCAGTAAGTCCTCATATTTGATCATTTCCAGATTTCTAACAAATAGTTGTTGTTGTTATTTTCCCGTTCTACACATTACTACTAACAAGCTTAAGATAATATTGACTATTTCAACAACAACATGACTGGACAACTCAACCAATTCAACACTGAAAATTCCACTGATGCTCAAGGCAATCCCATTGTCTTCAATCCCACTACTCAAGGCACTAACGCTGCCTTCAACTCCACTATTTTTGGCACTCCTAGTGTCACAACTGATCATGGCATTTCTAATGCCTTCCCAACTACTGCTTTTGGCACGTCAAGTGCCATCACATCGCTTTTTGGTACGCTGTGTCACCGCCACCGCTTATACTTCACGCCGAGGCATTCACAATGCCTTTGCAATCCTCAAGGGAGCGCTACTTCCCCAACACCTGCTAGTTTTCACCATGAACGTCCTCAAAAGTTCATGGGTGCTCACTTTAAGAAATGACAGCAAAAGATGTTGTTTTTCCTTCTTCAGCTACGCAACAAGCCTTACGTGATAGGGGTGAAAGCGACTCGACTTAGAACAGCTACGCGCCTCTCCTTATAGTAATAGTTTTCTTATAACAGCGTAGCAAGAAATAGAATAGTTCAATTTGAATAATATCATAGTTCAATGCGAATAGGCTAATAGAATAGTTCAATTTGAATAATATCATAGTTCAATTCGTTGCGTAGCAGTTCTAATTAAAAACTATTAGTAGTTGTTCTTCTTATTCCCCTATTCCTTATATAAGCGAGTAAACTACATTGCAGTCGAGTCCCTTCTATGGGAATTCCTCTTCCCGAGCCTCTTTCTTTGGTTTTCTGCACGGATTCCTCTCTTTGAGGGTTTTGTGAATCCGATTTTATGGGAATGTCACATTTTCTAACCGAAGATCCTCCACTAGTTTGTGAAGACGTGGACCCTCAGCCAAATAATTTAGCGGGAGGGGGGCAAGGTATGACGACATGAGGATGGTTCGCGAAGCATGGAAACATAGTGATTTCATGTGTAGGAACTATATTCTAAACAGTTTGTCCGATCCACTATACACGGTATATTGCACCGTTGAAACTGCCAAGCAGTTATGGGACAAACTTCAGAAAAAGTACAACACCCAAGATGCGGGTAGTAAGAAGTTCATCATTGGGAAGTTCCTGAAATTTCAAATGGTGGACAAAAAAAGCGTGACATCTCAAGTCCACGAATTCCAAATGATTCTACATCACCTGGATTTGGAAGGATTAAAGCCCAACGAACAATTCTTGGTTCGGGCATTAATCGAGAAGTTGCCTCCCTCGTGGACTGAGTTTATGAACTATCTAAAACTCAAAACGAAGGAGATGGCCCTAGATGAACTTATTGTCAAACTCCAGATTCAGGAAGACAATAAGAAGGCCATGCCAAAGGAAAAACAACCCGCTGAGGCTAAGGCAAACCTGACGGAAGTCAAAGGGAACTCAAGCAAGAAGAGGAAGTTCCAGAAGAAGTCAAGCCCCAAACAACTGAAAAGTTCAAGGGAAATTATAACCAATGTGGTATAGTTTGTCACATGACCAAAGACTGCTGCAAGCTAAAACGTGAGAATAAGGCCAAAGGCAAGGCCAAGGCTAACATCGTTGAAGACACGCCACGATGATATGATTGGCGAGTTCTCGCCAGAGTTCTTGAAGCTAACCTCGTTGAGAATCCGGTGCAATGGTGGCTAGACACGGGTGCTACCCGTCACATTTGTTCCAATAAAGATGTCTTCTCCACATATACACTAGTCACAGATAAAAAATTGTTCATGGGCAACAATTCTTCTTCAGATGTGTTGGGGGTAGGAAAGGTGACCCTAAAGATGACGTCCGGAAATGAACTGATTCTGAAGGAAGTGATGCATGTCCCAGAAATTCGAAGAAATTTAATTTTTGGACCTCTGTTAGTAAATGCTGGTTTTAGGCTAGTGTTAGAGGCTAACAAGTTTGTAATCACTAAAAATGGAACATTTATAGGAAGGGGTTTCGTCTGTGAAGGCCTCTTTAAGTTCAATGTTGCACCTGTAATGTCTTTTGTTTCAACTATCAATAAAATTGCACCTTCTACTTACTTGATTGAGTCATCTAATCTATGACATCATAGATTAGGACATGTAAAATACCAATCTATCCAAAGGTTGGTAAAGCTGGAATTATTGCCGTCTATTGACATAAACCCTTAACGTAAGTGTGAGGTGTGCATAGAGACAAAATTTTCCAAGAGTCCTTTTAGATCCATCGAAAGGGATACCGCTCCTCTAGAACTTATACACACTGATATATGCGATTTAAAGTTTGCTCAAACTAGAGGGGGAACAAGTACTTTGTGACATTCATAGATGATGGCACAAGGTTTTGTTACATTTACTTACTAAAAAGTAAAGATGAAACCTTTGAAGCATTCAAACGCTACAAAGCAGAAGTTGAGAATCAACTAGGTGGACGGATTAAAACTATCTGTAGCGATAGAGGGGGAGAATATGTAGCGCCTTTTGAAGAACTTTGTACCCAATCGGGTATAGTTCATAAAACAACGGCTCCTTACTCACCTCAATCAAACGGGGTTGATGAACGCAAGAACCGAACACTAAAGGAAATGATGAATTCTCTACTCATCAATTCGATCCTCCCTCAAACCATGTGGGGAGAAGTTGTCCTTACCGCAAACAGGATTCTTAACAGAGTCTCACACAAGGGTAAAGACAAGACTCCATACGAGCTATGAAAAGGAAAGAAACTTACCTACAAGTATTTGAAGGTATGGGGTTGTCTGGCCAAGGTAAAAGTACTTATGCCAAAGCAGGTCAAGATTGGACCTAAGATTGTGGATTGCATATTCATCGGATATACCAATAACAGTAGTGTTTATCGCTTCATAGTGCACAAGTCGGATCATCCGGACATTTATGAAGATACGATTATGGAATCAAGGACTGCATGGTTCTTTGAAGACACATTTCCCTATAAGGAAATAACGTAACATCTCGCAAACGAAGTTATGAACAAACCTCTGATGAACTAGGAGTCACTGACTATCTAGATCGAAACGGTTCAGATCTAGTAAATTCTGAAGTAGCTGATGATCCGGAATTTAGTATTCCATATTCTCAGGACTTGGAAGATTCAGAAATGGAACCAAGGCAAAGAAAAATGGCACGGAAGGACAAGTCCTTCGGTCCAGACTTTGTAGCTTATTTGGTTCAGGATGAACCACGGACAATCACCGAAGCATTGTCAACTCTAGAAGCACCGCTCTGGAAGGAAGCTTTAGAAAATGAGATAGAATCCATTCTGCATAACCACACCTGGGAGTTGGCAGAACTTACCCCAGGACACAACTGTTGGGTTGTAAGTGGATCCTTAAATGGAAGTTAAAGACAAATGGTTCTATCGACAAGTACAAAACTAGGTTAGTAGTCAAGGGTTATCGTCAAAAGGAGGGCCTTGATTACTTCGACACCTACGCTCTGGTGTCAAGAATGACATCCATACATATGTTCATAGCTATAGCCACATTGCGGGATCTTGAAATAAATCAAATGGATGTTAAGACTGTCTTCCTAAATGGTGATTTGGAAGAAGAAATATATATGGATCAACCTGAGGGGTATGTGGTTCCAGGACAAGAGACAAAAGTATGTCGGCTTGTTAAATCGTTAGACGCTGAAACAAGCCCCTAAACAATGGCACGAGAAATTTGATAGTACTCTACTATCAAAAGGATACGCCATTAATGGAGGTGACAAATGTGTCTACATGAAAGGAAATGTCAAATCCTTCGTCATGATATGTCTATATGTAGATGACTTGTTGATCACTGGAAGCAGTCCTGGAATAATTCTAAAGACTAAGAACATGTTAAAACAGTGTTTTGACATGAAAGATATGGACATTGCAGATGTCATCTTACGGATCAAGATCTCTAAGACATCTAATGGACTAGTCTTATCTCAATCTCACTACATCGAGAATGTACTGAAAAAATTTGGGATGTTCGACAGTTCACCGGTATCAACACCATTGGATATAAGTCAAAAGCTTGACAAATATCTGGGTAAGCCCGTACGCCAGGAGCGATATGCGCAGGTGATTGGTAGTATGATGTATATCACAAACTACACTCGACCTGATATCGCTCATGCAGTCAATAAATTAGTTAGGTTCACTCAAAATCCAAGTGAGGATCACTGGAAAGCGTTGAACAGGATACTACGGTTCCTAAAGTTCACGATACATTTCGGGTTACACTATTCAAGATATCCAGCGGTACTAGAGGGGTACAACGATGCAAACTGGATATCTGATAGCGACGACATCAAGTCCATCAGCGGATATATTTTTACAATCGGTGGTGGAGCTGTGTCTTGTAAATCCTCTAGGCAAACTCTTATTGCCCGATCCATGATGGAGTCAGAATTTATCGCTTTAGATAAAGCGGGAGAGAAAGGTGAGTGGCTTCATGGTTTTCTAGAGTGTCCCATGTTAGGATAAACTCGTGTCTTCTGTAATGATCCACTGTGATAGTCAGTCGGCTCTAGAAAGGTCACGAAGCTCAATATACAACGGTAAGTCTCGTCATATTTGACGGAGACATGAGTATGTTAGGTAGTTGATCACCTTAGGTATTATTTCCATTGATTACATAAAATCTAAGGAAAATATCGCAGATCCCTTGACGAAGGGAATACCTAAAGATCAGTTGTTCTGTCTGTCTATGGGAATGGGCTTAAAACCCAAACAATAAGAACCGATATAGTGGACACCCAACCTTACAGACTGGAGATCCCAGGAATAAGGTTCAATGGGAAAACTAAACTGTAAAGGTTCCGTGAGCGCTTCGGTGGAAGCAAGAGCACTTCGAATAATGTGTCTTTCTTAAGAAACATAATCCAAGGTCATTCCCGTGATAGACAAAAAGTGCTACCTATAAGAGGTGTAAAGTATAAGTTTTCAAACCTTTAATGATCCTCAAAAGTTGAGGTTAGGTTGGTGAAATTTTTAATGGTTCCTAACGCTTGTGTAGCGGGGTATTACAGGATACCTTGTAGGAAACCACCTATTTAAGTGTGAGGACAGGGCGCCTCAAATGAACGCACTTAAGAATTCAAGGGTGTGCACGGCCCATGATGGACAAAACACTAGAAAGATTGAGTAGGAAAGGTGTTGTGTTGGTACCATTGTCTTGGCATATACTAAACACTGACGGTTCAAGATATCACGTTCACCACGCAGTAAATATGTCCGATGGTATTCTACTATGGATGGTTCAAAGCTCCGGCTACCTCTCCGGATGCAACATCGTTCCGCCAAGTGATTGCTAGAAAGACACCATGTGCGTGCATCAAAATCTCTTCCAAGAGGGGATTGCTGGAAATATTTATTAAACATGAAATAAAGTAAATTCTATTAATTATGAATCGAACAATTGCGGCCCCGCACGTAGGAAACCTTGTTTCCACACACATGCACACGTAGTGTCAAATATCAAAATTTCCTTAATGGAAGAGATATTGATACATATACGAATTGTTTGAGACGTAAGGTAATAGACGGTTATTGGCCAAATGACGAATGATTTTACGTTGGTAAATGAAGGAAGAAGTGTATAATGTGTAAAGATGAAATGAATCAGAAATTACCACGAAACCGAAGGAAGTCGCGACTCTCCAAGTAAGGGTCGCGATTGGTGGTCGCGACGCCCCGGCGGTCAGCGACTCATGGCGCTTCAATTCCGAGAACTCACCGAATTGAAGGTCGCGCGCTCCCGGCGGCCGCGACTTAATTGACGCCCAGCCCAGAGTTATCGAACCGGGCGGTCGCGACTCTCTCGCCTCGATCGCTTCAATCCGTTGTAGGTGAATTAAAAATTGATTCTTGGGTTGACTTTGGAGTATTTACTCTCCATTATTTTGCTCATGAATTCAGTCATTACTTGGTTGAATTGTAAGTTCAAATTCAAGGCATTAACATGATATTCATGACCATTACTTAGCCATTTGGAAAGTCATAATCTACACACTATAAAATGAGACACAAGACTCATTTGAAAACACACTTGACATCTTACACTAACAGTTCTCTGAAATTGTCTTCCTCTCTTGCAATCACAAACACTCAAAGATCTTTCTTCCAAAGCAAACACTTGAGTTCTCTTTGCTCATTTGTTTGATTGTTGTTTTATCTTGGGAGATAAGTTGTCATTACAACCGTTGAAAGAATATCTGGGGCAATATTATCTTAAGGATAGATCAAGAATTTGGTCGACTCAGCAAACCCTCATATTTGATCATTTCCAGATTTCTAACAAATAGTTGTTGTTGTTATTTTTCCGTTCTACACATTACTACTCACAAATTATTGATAATATATAGTTAATATATCGCTAAATGAAATTAGCGATGAATTTTGGTTGTTGATAGGGGCGGAGCTAGAAAATAGATATGGGTTGGCCGAACCCTGTAACTTTGTTCTAAAGTCTGTATTTATCTTGAGAAATTCATTCAAGATGCACAAGTTATTGATTTAGAACCAAGTTTTAGAATCCAATAACTTAAAAGACTAAAATTCTGAATTCATAAGCTTCAAATTCTGGCTCTGCATCTGTTTGTTGACTATAGAATTTATTCATTGTTAATTCTTTTTTTTAGTAATGTTACTATTAGATCCTTCTTTATTCATCTGACCTAGTTTTTCTTTTCATTTTGAAGTATTTTAAATATTTGATACAGTTTTTATATAATTCTTATACAGTAAAACCTCTATAAATTAATAATGTTGGGACAATGAAGTTTTATTAATTTATAGAGATATTAATTAATCAATAAATTAATAATTATTAATTTATAGAGTGATTTTAAATTATTTTTAAATAAATTTTAAATTACTAATTTCAATAATTTTTTTGTCTAAAGTCAATGAACTGTCTAAAAACAATGAACTATATTCATCATATTTTTACGTAATAAAATTAAATGTATATTATATAAGTTAATTGAACTTGAAAGTTCATTGTACTTATGTTAAAAATATTCAATGTATCATAATTAATGAATTACTATATACTGTAAATAATTTTTTTGTCTAAAATAATGAACAAATAAAGTTTTGTCTAAAATCAATGAACTATATTCATCATATTTTTATGCATCAGAACTTTTGAATGCACTGAGAATAGTTAGAGATGAAATTCAACTAGATTTAAATTTTAAGAAAAAACAAAATACTATGAATTATATTTTGCTAAATTATCCTAAGTATATATCTATATATACTTGCCATATGTATTTGAGAAATTATTAATTTATAGATATAATAAAATAATGTATTTATAAATGGTTTTTTGGTCGGGACCAGAAGAAATTATTATTTTAAAGAGATTATTAATTTACGAAGGTTTTAGTGTACGTGGAAAACTTCAAACTCGTTCAACAATCCAAGTCTAAACTATGAATTTTGTTTCTTTTATCAAAATAACTTTTTCAATAACAATCATTTATGTATTCCAATTTTGCTGATTGGTATGCCACTTTGTCACTTTGATATGTTTAGAAATTATTTGATACTAAGTAATTTATTTGGGCTTCGCCCGATTACGAATGACCTCATTAAACCTGTGAATAAATCTTTCTAATATTTAAATAAAGAATAATACAATTGAATTAAAGTACTAAAAGCAGATTAAATATATCATGAAAAGAAAACACAAAAGAATGGAAGAAAGTGTTGGATATTGTACGCACATGTACTTTCGGGGAATAGTTGAACTAACTATTACAAGTGATCTAAAGACTATACTAAGGAGATCATTATAATAATATCATCTAGTTATAATCATTATGTATCTAGGTTCTTGATTCTCTGTGTCAACCACCACCAAGTCTCGTGACGTGGTGTCTGTAGATTCAACAACTTCATGCTTTTTCAGACTGTCGTTGACAACTTCAACTGCTGCAAGCTTTTGATCCTTAATCCTGAAATAAGGACTGTCGCGCCTGTTTTCGACTTCGGGGGTCTGAACGGTGTACGCAACGTTGCTCTTTGGCGCGGTTCCCTGGATGGAGCAATTAATGTTGTTTTGAGGAGTCGCCACCTAATTATTTAAGTGAATTAGGACACTTAGTTTATTGCAATAAAAATACTGCAATTGACCTCCATTTAATGGTCTGCGAAATTAGTGAGATTCTGAGTCAGGGTTCTTTATTATCCTAAAGGGAAGGGGTTAGGCACCCTTTAAGATCCGCTAACTTGCGGTTATTCGTTCAAACCTAGGTTAATTATTTATTGCCCTTTTTATTCTACCTATTCTAAGCATTTTTAATAATTTATAATTAAAATAAAATGCAATACAAAAATAATAAAAGCTTAAAATTAAATGCGACATAAAAATAAAGCTACGGAACATCTTTTAGCCCTTTTTAGGTCTTCTGCACAAGATAATCTCCGGGTACCTGCATAAACACTTAGTAAAAGTATTAATAGTAGAATAAATAATTTTAAAAGCAATAACAAGAATTAATAAGTAAAGCAAATAAATAAATCCGTCTTTTGCAGGAGGCCTTGGAAATCGACGGATTCCTTCATCGCCAATATTGCTAAAAATAATAAAATAAATAAAACCTTCTGATCCGCGCCAAAACAAGAATAGTTTTAAACACGGAGGGCTCGAGATATAAAAATGTAAAGTGGGGATACCTTAAACACGCATGCACATGAGAATTCGCCGCCACAGCGTTGGTTATCCGTAAAGTGGAAGAAATCATCATTGCCCGAAAGCTTCATTTATTTTATTTTCCGCTTTTGAATCATGAGGCCTCAAAATCGACGGATAACTTTTTCATCTACTAAGTGTAGTATCATATTCAAAATCAAGAAACCAAAGAAAAATATAGCAAAAATAGCCTAAAATCACCAAAGAATATGGCCAAAACCACCCCATAATATGGCCAAAACAAGAGCGAAATTTATCGAGAATCACCCAACAAAATGCCACAAACAGGACGAACAGAGCCCAAAATCGTAATGATGACCAACATCGCGGAAATTTCAAAGTTTCACGGAGTTTCACTCCACAGATACTAAACAAGAAATCAAACCAATCCGCCAACAACAGATAACGACGCAATCACCAACAAACAAGATATTAACATAGGTCGCGGAGTTTAACAAACTCCGCGAGATTCAAAATAATAAATCACCCAAATAATCAATTATATAATAGCGGCGAAGAGACAACGATGATTTCAACAATACAAAGCGTGCAGCGGCGGGTCGACGAGAAGTGGTGGCGGTGAAGGTTCGCGGCGATCGTTTGTGCGATGATGGTGTTGAGGCCGAGAGGATGAGGATTCGACGGAAATGATGCGGGTGAAAGCGGTTAAGGGAGAGAGAGTGCGGCGGTGAGGAGTGTTGGCCGAGGGTGTTGCAGGGGTTCGCCGCTGGTCACGCGAGTGTCGGCGATGGTGTATGTGTGTGAACAGCTGGTAGGGTTAACAGGAGTTCCACGGCGCGACGGAAGGAGAGCTAGGGCGAGGAGAGAGGCGAGGTGAGAGGGGTGTTCGACGGAGGGGAAAGGTGGGGTTGAGGGTCAGTCGGCTAGGGTAGTTCACGAGATAGAACTCCCGCTGGCGGCTGGCAACGGCGACGGAGAGAGTGAGGAGAGGTCGAAAGATAAAGTGGGGGTGAGGGTTTGTATAGGGTCTTGTGCGGCTGGCTGATAATAGGGGGGCTGATTTTTGTGTTGGGGGGAAAGTGAGAGTATAATGTTTTATTTATAGGATAGGTTTTTAGGGTTTGGGTTTAGTTTTGGGGGGAAAATGAAAAGTGGGTTTTAATTTTAGGGGGGGGGGGGGAATAAAAGATGGTGTTTGGATGGAATTAAAAAAAATAGTGTTGGATTGGACTGATTCAAATTGTGTCTTGGACTGGACTGGTTTGACAAAAATGCAAGGCTGGTTAATTATTTAAAAGACAATTATTTAAAAAAAGATGCAAGATTATTAAAATTCAAATGCCGACGCAATAATACTAAAATGCAATTTTAAAGACATGTTTAATGCCTGATTAAAAGTAAAAACGGGATGCCAATTAATTATTTAAAAAGATGCAAATATTATTAAAATAAAATGACGGTGTAACAATAATAAAAACATAATATTAACAAAGACGTAATGCTTAATTTAAAATAAAAAGATAAAAATGCAAAAAATGTTGATTAAAATGCGGTGTCTTAAAATACTTAGAATTGCAACAAATATACAAAAAACGGGTCAAAATTGACTGTCAACAAGGACTCAAACAACAAATTGGTTAAGTTTCACCATACGCTGAGTCAAAGGATGACCCTTTCTCTTTAAAATAATATTGCCCCGTATACATGTTTTTACGTTAGCAGAGCATTCGTCTCCCAAGATAAAGCAGCGGCTTATCTTCTTCGTAAAGCACAACGAAGAAGATCTATCGAAGAACACAAATATGGAATTGCTAAGAAAAGAATTATCTCAGAGATGTGTATAAACTTTGTGGTGTAACAAGTTCATAATCTCCTGAGATAGTACGTTTGAGAAGTGTGTAAGACTTTCTTTGAAATGAAGTGAATGTTGGGTACATAAAAATCTGAAGTAAAGAGCATGTTAGACACCTCTCAAATCTGAACCACAAAGGCATCAATTTATAGGTGCAAAATTGCCTCTTCACTTGCAATGTGAATGTCATTTCACTTGCAATGTGAATGCCTTAATGGAAGTTCATTGAGCCAAGTAAAAAGTGTGTGAACACACTCAAAACAAGGACTCACATAATGTAGGTTCATCCTTCCAAAACTCAACACAAAGTTCAATGCACTTAAACTTTCGCTCTGCATTCATCGCTCGAGAAGCGCCGCGCCTTTGCTCGATCAGCCGCGGCGCATCTTCCAGAGACTTACTGCCCATAGGGCGCCGTGACACTCCACCGCCACGGCTCGGTCCGTCCAACGCCGCGGCCCTTTACGGCTCCACGGTCCGACCCGTTTTCATCTTACACTTCGCACAATTCTTTCTTCGTTAACCAACGTGGAATATAGATTATTGTCGACAATAACCGTCCATCATTCTATGTCTCAAACACATTACTCTTACGTGTTCCAATATCTCTTTCACTAAGAAAATTTACGATATTTAGCCCACGTGTGCACGTGTGTGGAAACAAGATTTTCAACGTGCTGCGCGCCTTATATTCATAAATGACGGGATAAACTTATTCCCCCGTTAGTAAAATTTCCAACAGAAAGAAAAATGGATGTAGTTAAAATCTTCAATCTCAAGTGAAGGTATGATCCCTAAAATTCTTTCCAATGCCAGTAATCAAATGGAGGTAATTCACTCGCAACGACGGTAAGAGCAACAAAAATATGTATGCCTTGCCCAATGAATTTAATGTTTACTGTAAATAAATTTCATAAAAATTGCACTTTTCGGGGACTATTAAGCAAATAATAATATATATTCACTGATAAAAAAAATGATACCTAGTTGTTTGGCCTATAAAACTCGTATAAACTTTTCTCACAACAACTTCCTCACTTTAGTACTAATTAATGAGTTTGTTTCAATGGTAATACGTGATTTTTTCTCAACTAAAAGTTGCAAGACTTACAATTTGTAAACCCTTCATAGTTTGTAAAATTCTTAAGCAGGATTGCTACCTATTTCGCCCGTGTCTCACATTAGCTACATTTTGTAGTTCCTAGGGTATTACTTTGAAAGTATATTTGTAGACCTGCACAAGAATCATGCTTGTATAATGACTAAGTTGCAGTACATCAAACATGTAAGACTGCAATATAAATATGCTCTATGTCCATCTTCGAAATTGTAAGCAAAAATCAAAATTTCAGGAAGAACCTTATCGTGGGTGTGGGGAAAATTTTATTTCAGTATTATATTCTATCGAGGGGGCTAATCCCTGACCCTAAATGGGTTGCACGAAAAATTTCTTACAGAAGAAACTTGGTATATCTACTTATTTGAAACCTTTAGGTAAGTTAGAATATAGACATGGAGGCATTTCAGCTAGGGCCGTTAGTGAGCCGAACTATTCAATCTGATCCGCAAAATTCGGCTCGAAAAAGCCCGATTTGAGTTCGATTCGTTGCATCAAATATAGGACCGAACCTTAGATTTTGATTCGGCTCAAATCGAGCCGAATATTCGGTCCGATCCGAATTGCCAAATATTTGCGAATATTCGATCCGATTTGTCGAATCGGATCGAACCTTAACTGCTGTCGAACCCGAATCGAGCCTTAATTTCTAAGGTTCGACGAGTTCGAGCCGAATCGAACCTAAGGTGCGAATATTTTCAAGCCGAATCGAACCTAAGGTGCGAATATTTTCAAGCCGAATATCTGCATTATTCGGCTCGATTAGGCTCGGTAACAACCCTAATTGCAGCCAAGAGAAAGAGCCGAAATGGAGACGTTTGGCAGAAAATAGGAAGAGTCGCAATAGTTACGATTATTATTAATATTTTTTTTATTATTAATTATTAACAGTGAGAGAAAAAGTAAAAAATACAGGAAAAAGATAAATGGGATATCTGGGTTATTAATGTAAGAATGGATCTTGGGCCTAACTCAACCCCAAAAGTTAGCTTATAGGGTGAGGATTGTCCAAGTCCATATAAGAAGTTCATGTTCTCATTCTATATTCGAGTGAAACTCTCAACACTCCCTCGCACGCCCAGACCTTGTTAACTGGAGCGTGAATAATATAATTTGGTGGCCCAACATCGGTCAATAAAGAATTGAAATGAGTCTGGCTCTGATACTATGTTAAAAGAGATATAGAGGATGAAATGTTTTGTCTGTCATTCCATTGATTTAATCAAGTTTATATACAATACAATTGTAGCTGAAATCATGTTAATCATAAATCTGAGATCTTGAATTATGCTAATTAGGCTAATCATATTTTCAATCAAGCTAATCTAATTATTTATAAAATATTTACAGAGATATTATCTAATTAATATGTACAAATTCTAATATACCCCCTTAGTTGAAACGAGAGGTTTGTGTACGTTGAGACTATCTCGAAAATCATCAAAGAGTTGCAGTGGGAGTCCTTTAGTGAAAATATCGGCTATTTGATAGCGTGAAGGGACGTGGAGGACTCGTACTTGACCTCGAGCAACTTTCTCACGTACGAAGTGTATATCCATTTCAATGTGTTTAGTGCGTTGATGTTGAACTAGATTACCGGAAAGATAAACCGCACTAACATTGTCACAATATACCCAAGTGGCTTTTACAACCGACAAAGTGAAGTTCCGTATAAGTTTCAATCCAACAGATTCGAGACGACATCGCTACTCTACCAGATTCGCCTCAACACTTGATCTAGACAATGTAGGTTGTATTTTTGCAGACCAAGATATCAAGTTATCTCCGATGAGACACGAATCGTAAGTTGGCGCCTAGTATCCTGACATCCCCACCAAGGCTGTATGATATGAGTTTGCTGATGGAAGTGGGATATAAATGGAGTCCAAATTCGAGTGTACCGTGAATGTAGCGAATGATACGCTTTAATGCAGACATGTGTTGTGTTCTTAGGTCATGCATGAATAAGTAAACTTGTTGAACCGCATATGAAATATCAGATCTTGTAAATGTTAAATATTGTAATGCACCTGTAAGTCTACGATATTCCGTTGGGTCATAATAAGAATTACCAGAAGATGAACTACGATATTAATTATTTTTTCTATCAACATTGCTTTTCAATAAAAAATAGAAAGATATTTTCTTCCACCCTATATAAATTATATGCATCAGAGTTCACACATGCATGCACTACATTTGACAAATGACAACGCGAATCCATGATGTATTTAGCGAAATACCATGTAGCTAATTGTGAAGTTTTTAATTTGCATAAGTTTCAATTTTCAAGTCAAAGTCTTCAGAATATATTTTAAATCATTTATATTTTGTCATTAAAATGTTTAGCATCAATCCGACTAACCTTAAAATCTGGATTAAATTACTCGAATTATTCCAACACGAGTCGCTTGCAATTCATTCACTCAGTCAAATAAACAACACTTACTTTAATTAATATAAATTGATAGTGTAAAAAGTAGTTCAGACTTTAATTTCTAGTCACTTAAAATCAATTAATAACTTTTTACAGCAGACATAGATTGGCCTATAAAATTAGACAGATTGGATTAAGCATATTCCCATGGATAAGAAAAGAAGTTTGAGATCATGATTTTAACTATATATTGAGCATAAATTGACTCATACGAAAAGTTGTCCAAATGTTGAAGATTAATTTTTGGTGCGATGAAATTCCATTTCGAGAGTCATCATAGCTCTTTTGGACTTATACATGCAACATTACAACATCCTTTTTTCTTTACCCTTCTTTCTCCTTGCGATGCAAAAACTTGACTTCTAGTGAGGATTGGCGCCCTAGTCTAATAATTTTTTTATAATTAAAGAAATTATTAATAACCAAACGAACAAATGAAAAACCAATTTAATTAAGTTTGACAAGTTGGATTATAATTCCTCATTTGGGCCCGCCACTCTGGACTGCAACATTTGGGCTGTAAGGATAAGCTCGACCCCTCTAGTCTCCATCCAACTTTCATATTGTGACGACAGCTCCACTCGGCCCTCATCTACCATGTTATTAAATCATATCCTTAAATTGTAATTAAGTCTTGACCTTGAAAGAAGTAATATATTTCTCACTTGGATATATGATTTTTATTTTCGCTTCCTCTGTTAGAAACTAATTGAATATTGGAATTTTCTCCTCTTGACATAAATGAGAAGATTATAGTCAATAAATATTAAAAGTGCATTATTTGTGTAGAACTATGATAGATATGGTCTCCTTTTTCTAAGCTCCAAAACTTCGAATTACTTCATTACCTTTTCTTCATGTGAATATTGTTTTACTAAGATCTTATTGAATATTATATACTATTGAATGATAAATTGTGGACATATCTTGTACCAAATCAATGAATATATGATATAATCACTTAATATGGTAAATTTATATGAGTTGGGCAATATTAGATGTTAGGAAGTACTTTACAACATCTAATTATTCAATAAATTAGTTAGGAATAAATTTCATAAAGATGTCACAATTCCTATAATGTTCATTGAATCTTGATTTAAGTGAAGCTAAAGTTATTAGAATTCTTCTAATCAAATTCGTTAACCAAGTAAGTGTGGTGAAATAACCATTGGTTTTCTATTATGATATCCGAAGAAAAAAGTGACGAACCTTTAAGAATAGAAATGTAAAAGGAAAAATATAATTTGACAGCTGTGGGATTTGAACCCACGCCCTTTCGGACCAGAGCCTAAATCTGGCGCCTTAGACCACTCGGCCAAACTGTCCTTGTTTGATCTATTTAATAATAGACAATTGAACATATTTTAGCTAATTAACCCCAAGTCCGAGAATTGGTGTACTATTATATTTAAAGTTACAAACGAAAATGTTCCATAAGATTCCTCTTTTTTGGGGGCAAAGGAATAACAGGATGATGATTTATAGGAAACGATTTCCATATTAATATAACCTAACTATCCTATAATTAGAAAAACTCCTTCCCAAAAATAATGTCTTTTGTTAGGTCCCGACGGTATACTATGGAACAATAAAATAACAAACTGAAAGTAAAATAGATTGAATACTAATACAGTTTGAAAATGTCACAACACCAAACCAAACATTAACATCTTTTAACAATTTGAGGATCCAAATATAAAGACCCCGAGGCTTGAACTGAAATCTTGGAAACTGAGAAAAGAAAATGAACTGTACCACATTCACGTCAAATAGATGGATTCACTATTAAATATCACAGCATTAGAACAAGGAACAAAAACATGAAATGCAATTAAGCTTTCATATTGCAACAGGATTCTACTTGTCAAATCTTGATCCATGTTTCAAGCAAAAACAAATAGGGCAATATTCAAAGAGTGGCTGTAACTTAAGAGTTTAGAGCAATAAGACAAAGCTACTGGGAACTAAAGAAATATGATACACTTCACATTTGGGTCCTGGGGATAATTTTGGTCACCCAAGATAACATAATAAGATACATATTCTGGAGTTTCTTACGCCTCCGCAGAAGCTGATCTGTTGCACTTAGGCAAGCATTGCGACAGGGTAAAATTCCGAGGGGGCTCGTAGGATTGGAAAAAATCAGGATCCTGCTCAAGCGCCTCCGCATAACTTTCAAGAACAGTTACAATCTCCTCGAAATGTGGCCGCTTGTGAGGATTGTTTGCCCAGCACCGTTTAATGAGTTTCCGAACTGCTGATGGACATGCAGCAGGTATTGGTGGTCTTGCTTTCTGCAAAATTCCAATTAATATAAGAAAATGCCAGAATCTCTATCTTGCAGAGAGTGATGCATGATACTGCAAAAAATATGTACACAAAGTTATTTGTTCCAATGTAACTTCATGTGAGAGAAGCAACTTTCAACAACAAATACAATATGTATGCAGCAAAGCTATTAATAATTAATGGGCTCAGCTTAGTTGAAAGCAAAATAATTAATCTGGATCTCAAAATAAAAGCATAAAACTGAATCACCATCAACCTGCTAAGCAAAAATCATCATCATTTCCAATGTGCAGGAGAAACACCCGAGGAAGAAGAGCAGATGTCCTATGAATTGGACTCTCAAAAGATACAATTTGACAGCCAAGTTCAATACTTGTCTATATCATTTGAAAGCATATTTTTAAAATTGTAAAACATAAATCGCGAAATATTTGAAGTGAATTAATATCTAAAAAAGAAAAGATTAAATACAACAAAGGGAGACAGCAGGTCTTAAAGAAGGAGAGCGGAGTGTTAGAAAGACCAATATATAGCCTCACAGCATTTGAAAATAACACTGAAAAGGCGACAGGCTTGAGCTTAAAACAAAAGAAATACCCAGAGACCGACCGACCGAGGTAGTCACTTAATGGGGTTGTAGCTTTATTCGTAGGGTGCATTAAGCAGCAGCAGCAATGTTCTGGGCGTTAACTTAAAGATCAGCCTTCTAAGTATCAGATTTGGCAATTCTACTCCAACATGAAGCATTATACCTCAAGTTTATTTTGCAGCCTAATACCCGAGGAATCTGATGGATTGGCAGGCTATATACAGGCAGAAAAAACTTTATCTTATGCTCCACAGCAGGATACAATGACTTCTAATTCTACATCTGTCTTACAACTTAATACTTCTTCCAGATCCTCAAGTACACCTCTCTATATCTCTTTCCAGGAATCAACTCAATCATGGGCCTCATTGTCCTTATAGGTATGAATATAGCAACTTCAGCCACTCAGAAGAGTAATCACTGGTAAAACAGTAGATTTGCAACAAGTTTTCTAAAAGAGTGATGTTAAAGAAGACTATGCTGATTTGCTCACAATACCTCAGGGAGAGGATAGAGATGTTGATGATCAAGAAGGTGAAAAGAAAAAGAAAAAAACAAAAGAGAAGAATAGAACAACATTAACACGGTGCCAACATATTAAATAGCTCAGTTTGACAAAGAGCGGAATCAAGAGGCTCATCAATTATAAATGTTATTCACTTGTTGGAAACTCTATTCAAGTTCTACAACAAAGGTTTCTGGAAAAAGCACAAGATGATACTAACATAAGAAGGAAAGAAACAAAAGAAAATAGATGGGGTGATCCCATTACCTACTGAGTTTAGAGATTGACAGAAGATTCGATTAGAGATAGACATCCCAGATATGAGAGATAAGTTCAAAACGTAATCACAAGGTGAAACAAATTTGCACGCTTAGATATGTCACGCTGCAAGATTTTTTCCCAGTATTTCAAGGGTTATTTCATAGCATAGACATATATTTTCTCAATCTTTCAACATGCACAACTGAGCAATATCTCTTCTTTTTGTGTCTTAGTTGTCTTTCTGGATTCATCTTGCAAGCCAGAGATAAGAACATTAACTTACTGATGTGAGTCTCATGGTAATCTCGTATATATCTAAAGAGAATTAACAACTCGACTATAGCTTCCTCATGCCGCTCTACCTACCAAGGTAGGGGTAAGGTCTGCATACACTCTACCCTCCCCAAACCTCGCGTTGTGGGATTTCACT
Organism: Przewalskia tangutica; assembly: GCA_029844215.1. Classification (NCBI taxonomy): domain Eukaryota; kingdom Viridiplantae; phylum Streptophyta; class Magnoliopsida; order Solanales; family Solanaceae; genus Przewalskia; species Przewalskia tangutica. The sequence goes on from CM056734.1 coordinate 12,440,300, forward strand.
GGGTATGTTGTTGTTGTTGTTGACTATAGCTTCCTCATCCCATTTATCACTAAGGAAAACCGTAACCACCGAGAACAGGAATAACAAATGTAACGCAAAATGACACTTGCGAATGAGAACGTCAAACAGAGAGAGATTCAGTGGATTTAGTGGAACAAATTCAGATCCAGAGACAGTATGAAACAGTAAGCACTTTATCTTGAGGAAAAGCACTATGCCAGGATTAAGAGAGAATGTACCTTCTGGCAGACTGCAAATGCCGCTTGCTCCGGTGTCATGTCATCAAATGGTGTCAATGCAGTCAAAAGTTCCCATAGGACAATACCGAAACTATAGACATCAACTTTCTTTGTATGGTTCTTTTCCTTGATCATTTCTGGTGCCATCCAGCGGTATGTACCGGTAAACCCCTTTGCACTACCACATTGAGATTCTAAGCACGATATCCCGAAATCTGAAACTTTCACACACATATCCTCATCCAGGAGTAGATTTTCCGACTTCAGATCTCTGTGAAGTATCCCTTCAGCATGAAGATACTGCATCCCATGTGCAATGTCAAGGGCCAATTTCACAACTAGATTGAGAGGGACCGAGTACGGCTCCTGCTGATGGAGGTACTTTCTCAGGGAGCCTCCAGGTAAGTACTCTGTGATAATGCAAAACACTGGTGGTTTCTTACATGCTGCAATAAACTGCATTTGAGAGGTAGAAGAAATGGGACAAGTCAAAAGAAGTGGCAATTTCTGTCATTACTGAGAGATTTGTTCACAGATGATAACTATTTACCAATAAGTTGTTAGGATAAAACAAAATACGCCTAAAAATCCCCAATCTACTACGTTAAGAAATTCTGAGAGACACGTTCACAGATGATGTCTCATCATAAAATTCCTGTAGGCGGCACAACCATACCTCTGTACAAATCAAGAACGAGGGAGCTGATTTTTAGATTTCAAATTTGACATAATGGCAAAAGGAAAATTTGGTACGTTCTATGTTGCTTGGATTCTTCAAATTGTTTTTAGGTCTGTGTCGCATCCTCGTCTGTGTCGCATCCTTCAAAAGTTATTCATCTTTGGAGGATATGATGACACGGATGGGCGGCCTTTTTGGAAGATTCGAGCAACAGAGGTTAGGTTGTTGATATAAGACAAAAAAAAGAGCTTACGTTTCAAAATGATAGTTCCTTCATCAGTCTATCGATAATCATGTACTTGGTGCTTTTTTAAGTAAGAAAATAATTAAAAGTGATAGAAGCTTGCATCTTTCATGGCAACTATGGTATTGCGACTACTTAAGAAACATGTATGAAGTAGCAATAATCGGATCACTTGTCTTCTAATAACAGATATAACATAAAAAAATATTTTCTATTTTTTTTCCTGTATGGGTTCTGCTACTATAAATATCCTAAACTTCGAGGAGAAGCAATCGTCACCCACATAAAATAAGACTATATCAATGTCGGTAGACTCCTGGACCTGCCAAAGAACAAACAAGAACCATTGCTTGGCAAACGAAATGAAGTAATATAGCCTCCCAGATGCCACCCCTTTGAATTTCTTTATCAAATCCAGTTTCCATTCCCCTTTCATCTCGAAACTTTTGACATGGTTATTGATGGTCAATGCCAACTTCTTCCACTCCAAGCCTGCTTCCTCCAAATGCTCGTTGGGGAGAAGAACTTCCACCCTGAGGACTAACTACTCAGATTCAGTTATGCAATGAACGGTTCTCATGATTTCTATCTCATTATATCTGGAACGGAAACTTCGCCCTTTCATTTAGAAAGTAGATTTATTAGCCTCCGCACAGTTGGCAATGTAACTAGTTTGCTGAATGTTGAGATCAAGATTAATTGAACCAGATTATGAACTTGCAGTACTTAAGAAGGAAAAATCCCTTCATAAGGAATGCTTATACAAGCTCTTCCATTTAACCATTGGCAATCCGATTCTCAAAGGGCTATCTACAAGAATGTAGTACTACTTTGGAGCACCCTTCCCTCTATAACATTCTGGAACAGTCTTCTAAGTACCAAAAAGTAATCCAAGTTCCTTCCCTTTATTTTATTGTTCATTTTTTTTAAAGTTAATTTATGAGTCATGAAAGGAGGAGTAGATTGAGATCACGGGTTCAAATCGTGTTGTTGTGTGACCATTCAAGCCGCGGAAAAAGCTTCTTGCAGAAATGCAAGGTAAGGCGATGCAGAAAAGACCGTTGTGGTCTGACCGCGCACAGCAGGAGCTTAGTTCACGGGGTTACCCGGACCCGTGCACAGCGAGAGCTTAGTTCACCGGTTCGCGCATAGCGGGTGCTTAGTTCACCGGGCTGCCCTTTTAATTTTGTGAGTCATAGATCAATGAAAAACCAACAGAAAATGGGAAATGATGCTTACAGTAATGATATTTGGATGCTTTAACCTCAGCAACAAAGCAACCTCAGAAGTAAACTGCTTCTCAAGAAAAGTAGCCAAGAGACCATCTTCCTCAGGTTGGCTTATGAGTTTAATAGCAACTTCCCTATGCTTATAAACTCCCCTATAAATCCTACTATGCCTTCCCGATGCAAATTTGTTCCCTATATACAGCTGCGACATATCAGCGCTCCATTCTTCCTCTCCTTCACCCTTTATCGCCGCCCCTGATGATACTATATACTTGGACCATGACGCTGCTCGCTTGTACTCTCCCAATGATAGCCGCCTCTCTAATTTCCCGTTATTCGCTATTTGCTTAAACCAGTTGAAATTCTTCTTCATAGTAAACCATCAAGTTCTCCTCCTCAAACCAAAAATAGTACTAGTATAGTACTGTATATAAATAAATACTCACTCGCCGAGATTCTACTAATTTAAAAAAAAAAATATAAGCTACATTCCAAAGAATAGAGTTACATTTGTCGGATTTTTTTGAATTAGTAACCAGCTTGAAATTTTCTTATAACAAAAAATCAACGGTGCATTTGTTTTGGGATTGAAATTGTGAGGAACAGTAAACTTAGGAGTCCTACTTTGAAAAAAAAAAGTTGAACTTTCTAGCCAGATTCTGACTTAGAGGCGTTCATTCATAATCCATCCCACAACAGCTTTGTGCCACTGTCTTTATCTATAGGTACATATAGAAAGTAGAGTTTTCGACAAAAGCGTGAATCAGCAAAAAGTATAGCACTTTGAAGGGTGCAATGAGCTTAATTTTGTGTGTTCAAAACTTGGGAGTGAGCTGAGCAGGACGCTCGGAATAGTGATGTTAGTAATGACAACGACTTGGAGCCTGGTGGTGGAGAGCGTCTTTGCTCTCTCTTGAGAGTTGAGAAAGCAAAGGAAAGGAAAAACAGTGGGTAGTAAAGTACTACAATACAAGAGTAGAGCAACATTCATAACGTGGGAAGATCCACTTCTGAGGAACATTTCGGGTTCGTCTGATTGCGACCGCTAATATTCGTTTTTACGCTTTTACCCTTAGCCTTTTCTCATTATTCCTTTTACACCATTTTGTCTTTTTTTTTTTGATAATTCATGTATTCAGACTTGCGTCTGACTATTTCATTAGTATTATCTAGACGTCCTGAAGATGATAGACCAGGTCTCTCATCGCTATCACCAAGGTAAACCGCGGAATGTGCTTCATTAGCCAGGGTCTGAGAGCGGACAACTAATCAATGACACAAGACTCAACCCCTGCCGGGGATCGATCCCACACTGCGCATGTCAGCGCGTCTTAGCGCTCATCCTTTGCCACTGAAATATGCCCCGGGAAACAATTCGCTGAGAGGGGACTCGAACAAGGAACTCCTCCCAGCATACCCTATCTATGGTACCTTGATTTATGGATAGGAGCTTGCAGATATAGAAAAGTATAAGTTTAAATGTTTGAAATAATATTTAAAAAATATTTTAAATAAGTATTTATTTTATAATCAGATTCATTACTTAAATATGTAATGATAATATTAAAAATTTACAAAAAAAGTTTGTAGTGCTTTAAATTTTTACTATGTAACTTCAATTTCTTTTAAGTATTGTAAAAACGGTTGAAATATAATCACAGAAATTCTTTCAAATCTTGAGGTATGTCGGTGATGAATCTCTCATAAGGACATTTCATCTGGTTAGGTATATTTGAATTTGTCACATTGCGCGTGAGAAATAGGTATGAGGCAAAGAAGGCAAATCTATCCCTCTCCGGCAGAAGATATACTATACGTGAAGTCTAATTATCATTATTTAGTCAGTATAACATTTAGAATGTTTCACCAATATACACATAGATTCGTTTTAATGAAACATATCCCACCTATATATACAAAGAATTTGTTCTTGTGAAACAGACATCAATACAAAAAATATTCTCGTTCTTTCTTTCCAATCGACTAGATTTTTTGCTCCGTTCTTTAAATTCTTTATAAGAATAATTTCTTATAAAGTTTTAAAAAAAAATCTAATAAATGAGTGATACTTATTTTTGAAATATCCTTCATTTTTTTAAAAAAATAAACTTTTAAATATATTTTCTTAAATTTAATTGACAAACTTTTTTTTTTCAAATTTCTATTAATCGCGGCCACTTAAAATAAGAGAACATTGTCAGTGAGAGTACTCAAATGAATATACGGACAAAATAGTAGTAGTACAATACTAATTAAAGCCGGGACAAGATGGTAAAATGGGGTGAGGAGGAAACAAGAGGTATGGCAAGAAAGGTTTGGAGGCGGATCTGGTTGTACGTAATTATCACTACTCAGTAGACACCACACCAGTTGTGTCGGACAGTGCCGTATGCTTCTTCCGTATACGGTCCCAGTACTATCACTCATAAGTTAAGAATTGTGGATCGTCGTAATATTATTCCTCCTATTTCTTTTAGATTTAATCAAATTTGATGTAATTATTCTTTGGCCTTATCCACAAAATTGAGTCATTTAAAGAATGTAATTAAGTATTTACTATAATGATAACTTAATCTAATATTGTGTAACTGTATATTAAACCTTATATGCATCACTATAAAAGATAATGACGAATAACTTTTGTCGTTAAATTTCAAAAAAATCGATCCTATTTAATAATGACTTAGTGATTGATCCAAAATCCTATTCCGTGACAAGATTAATAATCAATTTAATAGCTAATTTTTTTTTAAAATTGTAGTGCATCGTGTGATTTTTCGACTAAATTTCTTTTCGGTTTTTTCTTTCTAATAAAAGGAGGGGCTAGTAAAATATGCCTGCGTTTACCAATCAGTATTTAAATAGATAGTATGAAGTATCAATATAGGAAGATATGTTTGGATTCGATTAGAAATAATTTAATAATGCTAATTTCGTATATAAAACTTCGCCAGATTTAGAATCTTTCTTCAGAAAATGGAAATTAATACAAATGGACGGGAAGGGGATAACAAGTTACTAATTGAATATCACTTCAGGAATTATTTCAAATTTGTGCATAAGACGTCATACTTCCAAGCTAAACACAGAGAAAAAAAACAATACTGCCACACGAAAATGAAATAATTAATCAATATTAGTAGTATATAACCATTAACCATCAATACGTAATACGTTGTGCCGAAACCTATTTCGATAACATGATGATGGCTCTTTCGGTCGCATCAAGCTGATCCAAGGGTCCTAGACTACGGATAAGTAAATTTGAGTAAGAAAATAAATCGACAGCTTAATAAACTAGAAACAGTTTCTGGATGTTGCCTTCAATGTTGGGTCAACATTTGAGGCAACATTGAGATAAAACGAGATAAACCTTGTTAGAGTAAATGCAGCGGAAAAGTAAAAGAACACAAAGTTTATATTTTCAAGGGTATATATTAATATCCCTTGATGGTCGGTGACTAAAAGAATTGTATAAATTATATACAATTACAAATGAATTTCTTTTACAAGATAAAACATAAAATACGAAAAAGAAATTACAAACAAAATGAAGTCGCAGATGACTTCGCCTAAAGTCACAAATTCTAAAAGATAAAATACAACATCTTCATTACACTCGCTTGAACAATGAGCTTAATCTAGAATAGAGATAACGATTGCAATGTGGGACAAGAATTTAGGGATGTCAGTGGGGCGGGTAAATGTGGGTACCGCCCCGCACCCGCTCCAGTTGGGGCGGGTATGGAGGATGGTTTGATGGGTGATGGGGCGGGTATGGGTATCAAAAGTGCTACCCGCCATGGGTAGTGGGGCGGAGGTGGATTTCATATAAGACCGCACCGCACCCGCCCGCCCCGCTACTCCGCCTGCACCCGCACCGCCTGCACCGCCTTTCTTCCTTTATAATACCATACGTGCATTTCACTCTCAAATTTAGCATCCTTTCTCCTTCTCCGAAGTAAAACTCACTATATTTGCCTTACAAAAATCTCTCTCTATACCACTTATTTACAAAGTACCAAACAAGTAGAGATATAAAGTATAACAAGACGAAGTGTTGCATAAAAATGGAATGATCAGGCGCCATCGATAATAGCGGTGGGATTATTCATATTATTGTCACCGGTCGCTATTCCAGATTGCCTTCAAGAACAAGATTCATGAGTTCGAATATGTACACCAAATGAGATTTCAAGATTGCTCATACCATCTTATACTTTTGTATATTTACCCTTTGTATTATCGCTTTAATCTCCACGTAGTCCGATTTTTCCTTCCTCCAATCAAGATTTAGTAATAATCGTAACCTTTTTGTGTTTCTTCCCCGTATAGTTATACTATTTCACAGGTAATTCTAAAAGTGTTTTTCAGGGTGTTATCATGATCAGTTCATGCAAATGAAATCAACATTTTTTTATCATGAGATACTCTCTATATCTTCAAGATACTACATAGTATCTTTAAACTAGCTACTTAGGTTCATAGATGTTAGAGATTCACTATTAAAAAAACAAAATTCTGCTATGCAGTTTCATTCAACTTATTTAGGTGGGTACCCGTCGGGTAAGTGGGTACCCGCCTGGGATAGGTGGGGCGGGGGCGGATGGAGGAATTACTATCCGTGATGGGTGGTGGGGCGGGGATGGGGGTGGGTTTTAGGTGGCGAATGCGGGTATGGGTACCGCCCGCCCGCCCGCCCATCGACATCCACAAACAAGATGTTGTTAAAACAACTATAGGCTAATTGTTGATCCAGTTTTCTATTGTAAAATCTGAGAGCTCTCTTGACTTGTTGTCGTTGTAATTATGGATATCGAATGCACTGAAGTTCCCCTCTGTTTATAGTGTGAAACTTCCCTTGAAATCTTCACTGCTTGTTGTGGAGGTTGAGTAAAATGTGGCAGCAGCATTGACCGATTCATCCTCCTGAAAATCCTCAACTTCTTCCTGAAAATCCTCACGTTTTGGACTGAGTCTTCCTCTGCTTTCTCTACAAGCTTTGACTGAGTTTTCCACCACCTTTTAAACACAACAGACTTGTGAGCTAGCCTGCGTTATTTTTTACTCGCAGTAACTTCTCCTGCTTAGGCCGGAAGAATAAGCAAAACTATTACATAAATGTTGGCTGAAATGTTGCCACAACATCGCACACAACATTCTTGTCCACACAAGAAATGTTGTCCTGAGTATTTTCAGATGTTGCCACAACATCCTTCCAACATCAACACATACAACCAACCCCACCGAAAATGTTTAATTTGTAATTAGAAAGTAGACAAATTATTAGTTACTTGCACATTCTTTTGCATTATCATAAAGTATTTTAATTTGATTTTTATTTGCCACTCTCCATAATATGGATATTGAATAGTTATACTTTTTCTTCTTTTTTCATTGAATAGTTTGGCTTGTGAAACTCATCTACCATAGTAAAAAGGCACTAAGGAAATTAAAGTGATTTAACGCCTAGAACATTCTTGATTAAGATTATTATCTTTGTAGAAAATAGAAGAAAAGAAGTTGTCAAACACTTAATGATTGATTTGTTGTGATAAATGACAAATTTGTGGAATTTGATGTGTCATCAGTGGCGGACGCAGAGAATTTTCCAATCGGGTGCACATATTTAATAAAGTTTACAAATCATTCGGGTACCCAAATTTAATAAAGTTTACAAATCATAATTGTCCCCTACGCGTTTTCATATTTTGAAAACATTTAATTACATCATCATTTGTAACACTCTTAAGTTTCAATCTTCCTATTCAATGTCACCTAGTCAAAAATGCAGAGAGGAGGAAACAATGCCCAAAAAACCTAGTTTCACTTTTCTTTTGAAAATGCAACGACCAAGTAATATAGGAAGCATACGGGCGATAAATGAAGATTGGGAGATTACCATAAAGAGGATTACTGATATTATGGTTGCATAGTTGCAATTTTAAAGTGAGTAATATATTTTCAATCAGTCACATGAAGTCCAACCCGTAGAAACTATTTCCACAAATGTGCAAGAGACCAGATAGGTCATTCCAATACATGTATAGAGAAAAACAAAACGAAGAAGAGACTGAAACTAGAAGTTTCTAATCTCTTCAAAGTTCAAGATTCCCTTCATTCGTTAATTATATTGCAAGCTAAAGAACTTCATGAAAGAAAAAAAAGTCCTCAAAGTCCTAATATTACACCAAGAAATCTACCATCATTCTAGTGTTTTAAAGTAGAAGTAGCAGAAGGTAACAATACTTACAGTTCAGTCACCACACGAGCATTTCCCCTCCTCAAAGCGATGAAATCGATTGTTATCCCCCACTATAATTACTCTTTTGGTGCACTTTGAAATAACCTTTATTGCATTGTGACAATCACCACATACACACAAGTTTTTCATAACTCGAATAGGCCTTTCGGGTGGAAAGGTGATAAGCGCAAAAGCAATGACTAGTCTTTCGCTGTGACACCTGATAGTCTCACTCTTTTCCTCGGTAAGAACTGCAGAACACATAATTTGTGTCTGCAACATACCCGGCTTGTTCCATGTAATCACCCAATTCATCCAATTTTTCATATATCTCCTTAGACTTTGAGTGAGACCTATCTCCAACAGTGTATGTACTTTATTTCCCTCCTCAACCCAATTCAGACCAGTTTCCTTTTTTACACCTCTGAGATTTTCCTAGCTTTGACGGCCTCTTGATATCTATCTACCAGCACCAGCATATGCGTTGGAAAGTAGCACATGTACGCCTGAGCTAACAGGACATAACTCAAAGACCCTGTCGGCCACATAAGCTGCCAATTCAGTGTTTCTAGAACCATCCCAGCATGATTACAAGCATATAACACACATAAAAAGGTAATGAAATTTGGCTTCATTCCAACACTCTCTATTTCTTTAAACAAGCCAAATACCTTTTTCGTGTGCCCGTGTTGAGCACAAGCAATCAACATTGAATTTCACATCCCTAAATTCCTGACTGGAACCTCATCAAAAACACGATAAGCGCCTTCAACAAGACCACACTTGGAGTACAAAGATATCAGGACACTTCCAATAAAGCTCGGCGAATCATAGCTAGTTTTCAGGCATTTCATCAAACGCTTTCCGAGCAATCTCAATCTTCTCGCATTTCGCATACATATCCACCACAGAACTCCCTACAAACACATCAGACTCAAACCCAATTTTCAAAGCAAAGCAATGAATCGATTCCCCAAGAAATGGGTGTTTATTCTGGGCAAGTGAAGAGATAACTGAACTCCAATTAAGGTGGGTCACGTTGAAAATGATAGGTGGGTCATCTTGTAAAACAACGTCGTCTTACAAGGTGATAAAAAATAATAATTTGAAAGTGGCATCACTTGTGTCCGCCACTGTGTGTCATTAGCCCCTAATGTTATGTAATCAAATTCGTGATTTTGCCACTCAACTTTGAGTTTTTTCCCTTGTTTGATTAATTTCATGTTTTTGTTTAGCGCACTTATATTAGTACACACAAAAACTTGTTGATTGTGTATGTATAAACCTTTTCTATTTTTATAATTGATGACATTGATCGTTTTTATATTTCTACGTCTAATACAATATTATTGTGTTTCCTTTTTCTTAATTTATTGCACGCATATAATTTTTCACATAAACATGAACTTTTTAACAGTTAATCATAACAACTAAAACTTTAGATCAAACTCGCATCTTATATAAGTCGTCAAGATTTTTAATTGCAAGTATATCTACACTACAAGAAAAATGACATACGATGATAGTTAGAGTGTGACGGTTTTTACAACCGCACATACATTTTAGTTGTTTTCCGCTGACTTCAATGCAACTTACACATAAGTGCGATAATTATATAACCGCCATAAATTTACGATGCATACGCGATAGTTATTTAGACCGTCACGCTGTGACGTTTTTTGATGTTGGCTCATTTTATTTGGAGTCGACCGACCCAACCCTTAAAATTCAGCCATCTAAATATACCATTAGTTCGACTTGCATACCAAAGAAATCAGCTCTGCCTCTTTCTTTCAAACCAAAATCTGAGCCCTAAACTTCCATACACATTGCACTAAACTTCCATACACATTTCAAATCGAAATTTGAGTTTCATCTTTCGTTTTTAGCCTTAAATCTGAGCCCTAAATTCTCACTATGTGCAAACCGAAATCTGAGCACATGCAAACCAAAATCCGATCCCTAAAATCGTTCTAAGCTAAGAAAAATCACTGTGTGCCCTAAAATTGCTGGTTTCGTTGCTGAGCTACAGGTAAAAAATCTGCATTGGTATAGTAAGGCAGGGCTCTACTTTGCTACTTGTAGATGTTCCTCAACACACCCTCATCGGTATTGATACCCAGGTAGGTCTGTATTATTTTTTGGAGTTTGTTGTTTGATTATTTTATTGTAAATTTGAGGTGTTTTGTTATTTACAGATGTTTTCGACTGGGCCTAGTTTCAAAGGTGTGAAGATGATTCCTGTTGTATTTTTATTTCTAACTGTTGCAGATTTTATGAAACCTGTGCACTACCAATATGTTCATCTGCATGCCAATGGGTAATGAATCTTAGTTTTTTTTAGCTATCTTTATTGTGATTTGTGTGCTGTTTTGAGTTTTTAAATGTGAGTTTACTGATTTTGAAATTGGGTTATATTGAAAGGTTGTGCATAATTGGGTTGGCTTCGACTCACACTGCGTTTAGGATGAAGGAGGAGTTACTTTGGTTGATTTCAATGTGGGGAAATCTGACCGGAGTGGACACAAGGTCACTGGAAAGCATATTTGTGAACTTGACTCACACTATCAAAGCTATGGAGCCATTCTTCTTTGTTGTCTTATCTGCTATGTTCTTAGGCGAGGTGTGCTTTAGAATTTAGATGAATATCTTTTACATTTCTATAACAAGATCTTGCATTCATTTGTGACAGCAAGGCGAAGAAACTATTTTTCAGCTTTTTTTTCCCTATATTTTCATCTTAATTCAGATTATATTTATGCTTTCAGTACTTTAAAAAGAAAAGATATTTTAGTTGTTTGTCTACTATCTTATTATAGTTAATGACATTGGATGTGTCTTGTTTATGCAGTTCCCTACCATATGGGTTTTGTCTTCTCTTGTACCAACTGTTGGTGGAATGGGACTGACATCTATGACTGAGGCATCTTTTAATTGGTGAGGAATTCAACTATTCTATGCTATATAATGCCATATGATTTTTGTTGCTTTTTTAGTATATAAATAGGAGATACTTTAGATCAGGTTATATTCCAAAATTTAGTATTCAGATCCCGTGTTGTTGATTTTCAGGATTGGATATTGGAGTGCAATGACCTCTAATTTAACCAATCAATCTCGTAATGTCCTCATCAAGAAGTTTATGGTTCGGAAAGAGGTAATTTTGTTCTGTTTCATGCTATTAGATGAGGGTATGAAGAATATATGTACTCAAAGTTGAAGGTTTCTTTGGTTGATGTTTCAAGCTTATTTGAAATGGTAGTTGTAAGAGCAAACTATTTAAGTGGAAATTTATCTAATATTGAAAAAACTACCAGCTTTTGTCTAGTTCACGATTAGTGGCATCATGGTTTATTTATTATTTTACTTCAATGACTGACATAAAAAGTTCTCCGGCATGAGGATCTGCAAGGAGCCCCACTTCTGATATTAGCAAACAAGCAGGTAAAGAGTAATTTGTCAATGATAATTATATTTCTATAATCTCTGGATCTAATAATCTTTATACTTATTTGCCAAGAGTAGATGCTTTGTCATTACATTTCTTGTTTTATCGTTATAAAAAAGGATTCTATTCTACATGTCCTTCATTTGTGCTATAGATATTCCCTTGATTCCTTTATTTGTGTTTTGCTTATATGGCTTCGCCATACTTTTTCCGGAGGGAGAAAAGAGTCAGTTGGCTGATGACATTAATTCTTTTGTATCAGTGGAAGAGCTTACCCGGTATCTTGATCAATATCTGAAGCATGAGCTAGAGAATTTGGTTCCTGCAGCAGATGATGCAGCCCAGGCCAATTAGAATGTATGTATGAGTAATGGTTCTTAAATACACTTTTGTAAGTGCACTTCTTTCTTATTGTTTCCAATCATATTTCTATAGATTAATCTCTCTGGACTTTTTTGCTAATATTAGACAGATATGTGTAGTTGCTTCCCTCCTGCTTTTTGCTCTCTTATTCTGGCACTATATTACTACGTTATAGCATAAATGATTTGAAGTGTAGTTTAGTGAACTTCTGGTCAGAAGCAGCAAAACTTTTACATATTGGATCTTGTATAATCCATTTATTTCAAAAATCAACTAACCAAAAACAAAGTGTTTGTTTCCTAATTATGTGCGCCATATAGGTTAATAGTCTAGATCTGCTTACCTGACTGAAAATGTGAGAACATCAATCTGCTTTTGAATAATTAATTTAAGTTTAATGAAGTTGTCCAAGAGAATACCTTATTTTGGAGCTTCACATTTATCGATTGAAAGACAAACAAAGTTGAACCACGAAAAAATGGAATGCATAGTAGCAAGGTAACATAATGAAAAAGATGGATACGAAACACTATTGGTTGATTTGCTAGTTGAGAGAATGATTGTGTCACGTACTTCTTCATAGGAAATAAGAAAATTTCTCAGGTTGCAAGTTTTTCTCTTTATTTATTTCTTTGTTTTTTTTCATTGATGGAATTCAATGGAATGCAAAGTAGTCCCACTGTTGACTACAGTGACAGTGTTTTCTGGTGAGTTGTTGTAGCCAAGTCCTGCCTAGGAGGATTGTTTTCCTGGTTGACCTTTGTGGCTGAATAAGTATTATGCTTAATCGTCTTTACATGCTCTATTGCCCTACTCTGTTGTGTCTGATGCGGAGAATAGTTTAATACATTAGTCAAGTCGCCTGAATGCCATTTGAAATTTGTCTTTTTCGGATCATCATCAGTCCTTAGAAGATGTCCTTTAACTCTGCTATTACACTTTCCACGTGTTGGATTTATCCTGCATATCATACAACATCTTCAATCATGACGCGGGATGTACATAATTCCTCTAAAGCAAGCAGGTACTGAGCATCATTTTAAGTAACCATCTAACAAACTTGTAAAACTGATCAATAGAAAAAAAGAAATCAGAAAAAGAAGAAAGAACCAAATTCTCTAGCTCATGCTTCAGATAGCTGCATTTATAGCGGTAGCTGATTGATGCTTTACCTCGAACTACTTGGTTGTTTGATGCTACTTGTTACTATGGTTTGGATGCTATTTGCGGCTTCATCTCTGAGACAATAAGGCTACACTTATGGACCAATTTGCTATTGATGTTGAGGTTGAAAATGTCACATTTTTCGAGCTATGTTTGAGGTTGAAAATGTCAAATCCTGGATCTGTCTCTGTTTATGTTGATATACAATTTGCCTATTAATAGATTCATTCAGCCAGAGCAGATGGCCACAATCAGCAGCTTAACCAGCTTAAGGGGGTTGCAATGTTGTTCAAAAACTTGTCTTCAATGCTTGTGTCAATATTCATTTTTTCCTATTCCTTTTTAACATTATTCACATATCCAGCGTTGATATTTGCCTCTATATATGTATAAATGTGTGTATATACAACACCTTTGAAAATATATTGCAATATACAACACCTTTGAAAATATATTGCAATCATTTGGGTCATGAATGTATAATCGTGTTCATTTTCCCCGTTCCTGTACTTCAGTAATTGCAGGTTCGTTTTCTTCATATATTTACTTGGTCTGATTTTACTTTATGGATTTACATAATGTGTCATCGAAAAATGGTCGTACAATGAAATCAGAAACGGATAAAAAAAGTTGAAGAAATTCGAACACCACAGATAAATAATACCATATCAGGAACAAAGAGTTATTACGTGAATGTTCAAGAAGATATTGTATTTTCGGCCTTCTTGTTGGTCTTGGCCGAGACCATGCATTTATTTTGTTTTGGGACATTTTGTTTTGTAAAACAATTCATAAATGTTTCAATATTGTGTATTAAAATGATTTGATTAATTAGTTACATTTTAGTTACAATATGCTATTTTCTCTCCAATTTAACTAATATTGAAAAAATATAATAAAAATTAAATTAATTAAAATTAAAATTTATTTAAAAATTTACTGCAAAAAAAAATTTAAATTAATAAAATTTAAATATTTATCGCCAAAATTTATAAATTCCCGGGGAAAAAAATCGTGAAATGTGTGACGGTTTATGCCCGTCACACTGTGACGGTTATTTAAACTGTTACCGTAGGGAGGACCTACGGTGACACCGGTTACAATGACACTTAGAATAACTGTCATGCACCCCCTACGGTGACAGTTTCTAACCGTCACCGTAGGTCATTTTCTTGTAGTGCTAGGATTACTCGAGTATATATTTGATGTTATATATATATATATATATATATCTTGTGCCACTTTCACGTAAGGAGGATCAATTTAATTGATAATTTAATGTATTTATCAATAATAAGTAATTAAATAACTATAGGAATTTAAAATTTAAACAATAGGAGTATTGTTTACATAGCTCAACATCATATATAGTTTTTCAGCAATGATCTGTTCTCCAGCGAAGCGAACCTAACGCATATCCGATTTCCTAATTCATGTCCGTATTAATCTGTATTATCAATAATTGGTGAACTAATTCTTTAAGATTTTATTAGATAAATCGTACGGCCAGATCATCTTCATGGTACTAGTTACGTACATAGAGTTTATTTTAACTCGAGATATTAAACTAATGGGGCATAGCCCATGAGGATAAGAGTCATTTGTCACTTAACCAAAAAGTGGGCTTAATTATTTTAATAGTTTATATATAAAGCAAGTGTTAATTAAGAAAGCATTGTAAATAAACAGAACCCCACATACATAACAATCTGCAGAGAAAAACAGTTGGGACAAGCCATGTGGGTGGATGAATACGGTAAAGGTACGGCCTGGTGGTTTGTCTGGTTATGCAACAGCCACAGGGCCTAAGAATATTTATTTGTCCTGTCTAATGAAGATTTAAAGTCTTGATTAATTAAGTAGGATTATATTTAAAGTGAAATGTACCATATCGGTGATAAATGAGATTTTTGGGCTCCTTATAAGGCTTGGACAATCTTCTTCCTTTTGACAAATGAGATTTCCGAGAAATATATATCCGATCTAACGTAGGGCCCCGAAAAAAAGGGGCAGAATGCCCCCGGATTGATGAGAGGTGAAAATACCTTTGATCCATAAATGTGCACGCTCCATACTGGATGAGGGATAATCCTCATTTACTTGAGGTAGCTTTTGGGTGTGAATTAGGTTAAGGCTTAGGCAATTTTTCTCCTTTTGAGCTAGCTTTTGAGGTGTGAGTTAGGCCTAATGGTTAATTTGACAATATTTTAGGGTTAAGCGATTACAATTAAGTGAAATCAAGAAATGAAATATTGGTGGTTGGGGCTAGGGTAGGGATGGAGAGTGTTCACGTAGTTCCAAGTTTTTTAATAACATGGCTTGATGATAGAATGTCACGTGCATTTATCACCATGTGCTTTCGGTATGGTGAATGGTGTGATCCATCCTTTTCACGGAGATGAATTCATGATATTACATGAAGTTAGTGATTTTAGGATGAGGGTAATTTTATTATGAGAATATATTTTGTTGGTTTTACGGTGGATGTATGAAAATAGTTTACAATTATTACTAGTGCTTAGAAAGGATAATCAATTACAATTTCAATACACAGCCAGTTTCAATATCACTGTCACAACATCAATAAGTGTTGATGATCTTGATCTTCGGTCTTTGATCCTTCCTTGAAGTGTTGAGATGTTGGTTGAAACTGTAGCAAGCCCCTTGAGAACAACAACAACAACAATATGTTTAGAATCTGGAGATATAACAAAATAATTGACTTGATGAGTCGACCAAATTCTTGATCTATCATTAAGATAATATTGCCCCGTATATCCTTTCAACGATTGTAATGACAACTTATCTCCCAATATAAAACAACAATCAAACAAATGAGCAAAGAGAACTCAAGTGTTCGCTAGAATAGAAGAATCTTTGAGTGTGTAAGATTGCAAGAAAGAAAGAGATTTCATCAAGTCTGAAATCATCCAAGTGTAGAGAGTATTTCTCTTATGTTCATTGTGTATATTGTGTCTCTCTTCTCAAATCTGAAATAAGGCAAGGTTATATAGTTTAAGAAGGATGGGATGTGTTAATTGGGTGTTAATGATTGTTAAGAGGGTTATTTATGAGGCTCAATGAAGAGCCAAAACGTTCGGGAATAAGTGTTCAACGTTCCAACAACTTAATGACATTAAACCTCTGAAAAACGCCCGCGCCTAAACTCCTGAGAGTTGGCGCCGTGGTCCTTCAGGGACCAAACTGTAATTATAATAAAGTCTGGGGTCCAAAAAGATAATGTCAGAATAGCCCCGCAGTCTGACCCGGACCGGGAGGGTGGTGGTGGCGCGCGTGGGCTTAGTCTTGAACCCAAGCACACCTAGGTCCTCCCTCCTTCAAACACATGGGTTACCCCTTGGGGTCTCAATCCCTTATTCAATTTAGAGACTTATAACATGAACAAATCTCAATGGAATTTGACGATTCTTGGCCCTACGGTTATCTACTCACTTAGTAGATTACACACATGTAAAGAACCAGGTTCTCCAACATGTGAAACCATGATGTTTAAGTCATTGAAGATGGGCGGACCCAACCTCCACCAAAGGCAAATTTCCAACATATTTCAACTCTTTTTCCATATATTGTTAGATGTGTAAAAAAATAAATTATATTAATAATTGAAAAGATGGAAAAGTATATATAAGATATTAGGATACTCTTAACAATATAAGATTTTTTGAGGAAAAGAATTGTACGCGTTTCGCTAAAGATAAATAATATCACAACATGTTAAGAGTATGTTTCACGAAATAAGTTCATGATATAAAGTGAGTGATTTCAGAATTAGTGTAATTATATTATGCGAATATATTTTAATTCTTTTTACACATTATTGATTGTGTGGATAAGTCACACAAATAAGTGAAACTAAAGATCATGAAGTTAAAATATAAGGGGTATACTTTACTGACGTGAAGTCTTTTACGAAAAATGGTGTGGCCTTCGCTTAAAGCAAATAAGATCGCACGCATTTAGTATATATTTGCGCTAATTTAGCTCAACAATTAGTATCAAAGTTAATATTTGACAAAATGTATATGAAATGGTAAAGTGAGACGTAGGGTTCAGTTTACTATTTTTATCATGTCAAAGGTAGCTCAAAGATGCATGTGCATTAGAAGAAGTTAGCTTTGAGCTTCGTTGGGCGTAAAGACTCGATCATGAGGTGGCACATAGTAAATTTAAAATATTATTTATGAGACTTAGTTGTATTATCTACTTCTGTTAGAAAAATTATTTTTCACGTATTTTAGGAACTTAACCGGCTCGTGTACTCCTTACTAAGGTTATCACATGCACCGAAACAGTTTGAAAATTACACAAGATGAAGGGAAAACTAATTACTTCTCTGCACTTAAAAGACAACAAAAATACTCTTTGAATAAGGGAAGCAAAAACCATGAGAGCCACTCAATAATACTCACAAAATTCCCAGAAAAGTAAAACTGTCTAAAACATGTTTTTGCTCAATTGGGAGTTCGGTTGAATAATGTTTTTCCTTCTTCAGTTTAGTTTTTTGCGTTTTGTTTTTTCAAATTATAAGGTTTAGGTTCTTTTTTAGTTTTTACTTAAATATTCTAAGTCTTCCTCCCTAATTAATGCTTCGTAGACCTCAAATTTCACATCTATAACGTGCAACAACAACAACATACCCAGTGAAATCCTACAACGTGGGTCTGGGAGGGTAGAGTGTACGCAGACCTTACATCTATCTTGATAGGTAGAACGATTGTTTTCGAGGGAACCTCGGCTCAGGACAAGCAAAGCAGAAAAAAACAGGCAACCCTGGTAAAAAATTTAAAGCAGTATGAAAATGCTTACAACAAATGCGAATACGCCATAATAGTGCATCCTGAAAATAGAAAGAAGTAACAACTAACGCAGATAAATGGGATAAATCAAGTACATTAAAGAACGCATAGCAAAAGAAATAAAATTACAAAATGATATAAAACATTACTACGCCTATTCATATGATATGCTAAGCGGACCTACAGTAATAATACTACAACTACCAGTTTGTAGGTGTAAGTAGGACTACGCTTGACTACATACTACCTCTCTACCCTATTATGTGTCCTCCACAACACCCTATCTAAGGTAATGTCCTCAATAAGTTACACTTGTTTCATATCCCGTCAAATCACCTCTCCCCAATATTTTTTCGGCCTACCTCTACCCTTTCTGAACCCGTCCATAGTCAACCTCTCACAAAAACTTTCATCCTTTGGATGTGCGATGTCTTGACTGGACAACACTATGCCCCATACAACATAGTCGGTCTAACCACCACCCTATAAAACTTGTCTTTTAATTTTTGTGGCACCTTTTTATCCCACAAAACTCCAGATGCAAGCCTCCATTTCATACACCTTGCTCAAATAAGATGTGTGACATCGATTTCTCCATTCCCTTGGATAATAGACCAAAGGTACTTGAAGCTTCCTTCTTCGGAATGACCTGAGTCTCAAGCCTCACCTCCACACATGTCTCACGGTCGCTCCCATTGCTGAACTTGTACTTCAAGTATTTTGTCTTGGTCTTACTCAACCCGAATCCTTTAGACTCTAGAGTTTGTCTCCAAACCTCCAACTTAGAGTTCACCCCGCTGCGAGTCTCATCAAGATTATGCCATCTGTGAATAACTTACACCACGATACCTCCCACTGGATTTATCACATCAGTCCATCCATCACCAAGACAAATAAGAATGTGCTAAAATTTGATCCCTAGTGCAACCCCATCATCACATGAAAATGCTCTAAGTCTCTTTCCACTGTCCATACCCTGGTCTTGGCTTCTGTAATCTCAAACTGGTTCTCGGAAATAGACACGCCTCTTCTCCCCCTCATCTCCACGACGCTTTTACAAACTTTCATAGTGTGGCTCCACAACTTGATACCCTTATAGTTGTTGCAACTCTCGATATCACCTTTGATCTTGTACAAAGGAACCATTGTACTCCACCTCCATTCTTCGGGCATTCTCGTCGTTTTAAAAATGACGTTCAACAACTAAGTTAGTCACTCAAAGTCTGCCATGCCTGCGCTCTTCCAAAATTCAACTGAGATCTCATTAGGCCCGGTCGCTCGTCCCCCGTGCATCCTGCGAACAATATCCTTAACCTCCTCAATATTAATGCTTCTACAGTACCCAAAATCTCGGTACCTACCAGATTTCTCCAGATCTCCCAGCACAATGTCTTTATCTCCTTTTTTGTTCAAGAGTTTATAGAAGTAAGATTGTCACCTCTGCATAATATGTGCGTCCTCCACCAGTACTTTTCTGTCCTCGTCGTTGATACACCTCATGTGATCAAAGTCACAGGCCCTCCTCTCTATCACCTTGGCTAGTCTGTACAACTTCTTATCCCCGCATTTTTCCTCTAATTCCACGTATAGGCGTTTAAAAGTCATCGTGTTCGCCGCCGTGCTGATCGGTATATTTTATATACACTTTTCGAGTCATTTTTAGTTAATCTTTTGTCCCTTTTTGTACAAATAAGTGTCGTATTAGGATAGTTTTTCTTTCTTTTGAGTCAAAGTGGTTAAAATGGCCAAATGGCGGAAAAGAAGCTAAAAGAGGGCAAAAGAGGAGGTTCCAGAGCTTAAAAGACGAGAAAAAGTGGCGAACGAGGCAGAAACCCGGATCAGCGTCGCGGCGCCTCCTGCAGTTAGAAGCAGGGCCGCGGCGCCAAATCACCCGGCATCTGCAGGTTCCGCGCGCCGAAGCGTGCGCGCCGACGCGGGAAAATCAGGTTTTTAGACGAAATTTATCCAATAATTGCTTTGAATGGTTGGTAATTAATTGATCACTAATTATCATTACTTATATGATTTCTAATCAAATTTCGAAAGGAGGAAGTTGTGAATATGCTGTAAGTTGGGTAGACATATTTTGGATTGGGGATGAAAATACCTCAATTATTTATGTAGCGTTAATGAGAGGCTTAACAACCCTAATTTTACGCATGGTGCGTGACGGTTAACTAGGTTTTTGTTCTTAATCCTTTTATAGAGTTATCCTTATCACCGAAAGGTAGAAAGGAGCAATACTGGGGTTGAGTGTTTATATATCCTTAACGGGAATATAAAACGATTTCGTAAACCTGCTAACTCCGAGAGAAGAAGACCATAATTCATTGCATTAATAAATAACATAAGCGGACAGTCGAGGAGACATGGAAGCCCTATTCCCATCACAACTGAAGTAAACACATTAGTTAAATTAGTCTTTATAATTCTTAGTTATAAACAACAAAATCAAATATCGATTGCCAAATAGATACCAAAAGATAGATAGTTGGTACTTGAACTCTAATCCTTGTGGACGATATTCGGTCTTACCAAGACTATATTACTTGTCACGATAACGTGCACTTGCGTTAAAGTGTGTGCATCTTTCCGCGCATCACGTGCCCGCTAGCTTTGCCTCTTTCCTCGCCATCTTATACAATTTTCTATTACTCCACTTCTCCACCGCATCCTTGATTTCTACCAATTTCGCATACGCCACTTTCTTCGCATCCACCTTCTCTTGAACTTTACCAGTCCACCACTAGTCCCCTCGATGGCCATCACGGCTACCCCGCGAGACCCCTAACACATCTCTAGCCACCTTTCGGATGCAACTGACCATTTTGTTCCACATATTGGTCGTGTCCCCACTACTCCCCTAAGCCCACTTGGTCGTCAACCTCTCCCCCATCTCTTTTGCAATAGTCATTGTCAAACTCCCTCATTTGATTCTCAACCAGTCCTCTACAACCCTTTTATTCTTCTCCATCTTAATCTCCAAATCCATCACCAAAAGCTTATGTCTAGTTGTAAGACACTCTTCGGGAATAACCTTACGGTCTTTATAAAGACCGTTTTCAACCTTTATAAGGAGCAAAAAGTCTATTTGTGTCTTAGCCACCGAACTACGGAAAGTCACTAAGTGCTCCTCTTTCTTTAGGAACCTTGAATTGGATATCACCAACCCAAAAGCTCTAGCGAACTCCAAAAGTGAGACGTCTTCCCCATTCATGTCCCCGAGGCCAAAGCCTCCATTGAAATACCCTCCCACAAATAACTTCTTAGTGGGTGGTACACTTGCCACCACCACGTCTAAATCCTCCTAAAAACGCCTTTTTTCCTCTTCGGCCAAGCCCACATGCGGCGTGTAAGCAGTAATAATGTTCATAGTGGACCCTCCAACTACCAACTTAATCGTCATCATCCTATCGTTGATCCTGCTAACCTCTACCATCTAGTTCTTTAGCTCGCTGTCTACCAAATACCTACCCCATTCTTATACCCCGACCTACCCGAGAACCATAACTTATACCCGTCTATCTCCTTAGCCTTAGGTCCAACCCATTTTATCTCCTCAACACATGTTATATTAATCCTTTTCTTCTTAAGAATCTTAACTAGCTCTATATACTTCCCTGTTAAAGTTCCAATGTTCCAAGACCCTATTCTCAGTCTAACATCTTCCCTACCCCGCTTACCCCTAACCCTCACCCCCGTCCACAACCGAGAACATGACTCTAGTCTACTATTAGTCGTCAAAGCCACTAAAACAGTTATAGACTACTCGACTGTTTACCCTAAAACAAGCATAAATCAATGCGAACACACAAATCAATGTGACAAATACAAATTAACAAGAATCAAGGTGCTAGTCTAGCCACTATAAAAAAATGATATAGCTAAGGAGAAGACTAGTAACGACAAGAATGTAAAGTTAATATACAATACAACAAAGCAGGCAAAATTTAACTACGAAGGTAAGGACAAAGAATGAATATGGAAACCTGGAGGTGCCAACTCCAAGTGAATCTAACATGCTTGTTGCCAAAAATCATTGTACAACTGTGCAAATGTCGGTCTTCTGTCTGAAAATTCTTGTTCACCGCTGGAAACTTGCGTAACAATGCAAACCTGTCCGAGACCTACTGTAGGGTTTCTGTTTTGAGCCTGAGAACCCGAAGAGCTTGGTCTTCTTCATCGGTGGCGGCCACCGAAAGTGATGGTGGTCTCCGACAATCCTTAATTACCAGATCTGGTCGCCTGAGGTCGGCGGGCAGCGTAGCGTCGGCAATCAGTGGTCGGTGGTGATAGTCACCGGCGATGATACAACTCCGGCCACCGATGGTGGTGGGCAGATACAGAAAGAGTAGCAAGGTGGAAGAAAGAGAAAGACAGAGAAACCAGAGGATGCAGTACTAGGGTAGCGTACTTGGCCGGCGGACGGCGTAGCGTCGACGGTCGTTGGTGGTGGTATGTCGATGTGGGCGGGTGGGGGCTGGGGATGTTATCGTTGGTTTCGATGTGTGTGGGGATGTTACCGTTGTATGTTAGAGAGAGAGAATGGTCAATTCTGTTGATGAGTTAGGATAATCTCAATCTTGATTCTTCGATGGACAATGTTAATGCTTATGATAATAATTTTTCAGAAGAATTCGAAATTGTGCAAATCCACTAATTAAATAATTCAAAGTTGTCTATGATTAGTCTCCAACGTGTATAATTATATTCTAAACCATTAAGCTATTCATGCTTACTAGAATTCTATGAATAAGGACATATCAGAATTAAGGAGATACTCTTAGAAAGTAATTAAGTCGAAATAATTGGTCTGTATTTAATTCATTGAAATCTTGTTAAGATGTCCAAAATGAATTGGGTAGACAATAATGACTTAACATATGTTTAGGCTTAGCAAGTTGGTTGGATACCAACAACATTTGGCAAATTAGTATGCTAAAAAGATGTGATTAATTAGTTATATCACTTGGTTGTTTGGTCTTTAGAATAACGTTGTTGACACGTAGCTCAAATGTGAATAATGAAGTAACATGGCTGACGATGGACATCACATGTGTGTTTGTTTCTTATAACAATATCGGTTCCTTAATTATGTTGTAGTCCTTTCAGGTTGTTCTTATTCTTCTTATAAACATCATTTCAAAACCTTTGGATTAAATTAGATTAACTTCGCATCCTTTTACATTTATATAAAAGCAGTATTTAAATTAGTATTAGACGTAATTACCAGAATATTAAAGAACATACGTCTTTTTCATCCCTGCCGTGCTTTATCATTTTCCTTGTGAATTATAACAAATACCCCCTCCATCTCAAATTATTAGTCGTGATTACTAAAAATAATTGTCTCAAATTATTTTCCGCTTTAGAAGTTCGAGACACAATTAATTAGCTTTTCTCCAATTCATTCTTAGTAAAATTATCATTAATAAATAGAGTAAATATTTAATGAAGAGAGATTATAACTTAGACACAAATAAGGATAAAATAATCAAATCTCATTCTAATTAATAAGAATAAAATAATCAAATCTCATTCTAATTAATATTTAATTATTTATGAAGAGACGTGCAAAGCAAAAAAGTGATAAATAATTTGAAAATTAGGGACTATGTCATAGGAGTAATAACTCATAAAATGCCTAATTACACACTTCAACTTTGCAGACGCAAGTGTCCGCATGGGCAGCTCAACTGGTTCTCGAGGGGATAATTGGAAAAAACTTTTCAGACGCAAGTGCAATCATTATTACCCTGGTGAGCCACCTGGTAGAGAAAGATATTCACTTTCCAAGGCATGTGAAATGCTAAAGGTTGAAAAAAACTTAATTGCCATCTTAAATTTAACTAAAAACTTAGTGAGATACGCACATGGCAATGCATTTATCATACCATCTGTCATAAATCTAGTTGTTCATGCAATAGAGTGATAATAAATTCACTCCATACAAGTATAAGAATATCATCGGTTGACTGCAGTGTATATGTAAAATTGGTTGTAGCTCAAGAGGATATTTATGATTTTCCCTGTAATAAAATGATTTATGCATGTCACTAGAGTGGATGCTACTTACTAGTTACTATAATAACTTGCAAGTATGCGTGGTTAGTACTTAGTACCAATATGTGGTTTAGGAGTCGTATGGTGTCAATGTCAACTACAAGACGATAAAGTGGAATGAATCTAATGATTGAAGCATCTTTATAATTGGTTAGTCCTCCTTGCTTACAAGAATGAAATACCACCTTAATTTTACGGGAATGCGCTGTGCATAAACAGTAGAGCTGATTTAATAGCTTAATCATATAGAAACTATGAGTCCAAGTTACGCCTTAAAAGCCAATAATCCTTTTGCCAATCATAAACAGTTGGATGATCTTTGTATCACTGTTCTTCAACTCAGTTGGGCGGTTGGGCCCAATCCAAGCATCTCAAGTATGTATTTGCAAAATTACGACTACATCCACACTTTTGTTGTCATTGTTTTATCACGTAATCGTAATTAATATGTATATTATAAATGTTAAATAACATTCTAAAAGGAATTCGGAATATCATTAAACACTTAGAATTAATAGTAAAGATGTATGGGTCACAGAAAGATAAATTGAAGATTAATTAATAAAGTACTTTTACAATACCATTAGACATGCTTTTTAGTTTTACAATACCATGGCCAATGGGAACTTACGACAACATTTGCCAACAAATGCAAGTTTCATATTAGATATCTTAGAGAGCTCTCTGGTTAGTTCACCATAGAGAAAGCTATACCCCTACTACCCTTCACATAGACCTATCACGATGGCACGGAGGAAATACCCAATTAGACTATTAAGGTGAAAGAAAGTAAAAAAAAAAAGAGTAGTTGTATGTCTGCACCTCAAGGGGAAAACTTCTTACCATATCTCCAAACAAATCTATATTATCTAAATAAAAAGTATCTGCAAAAAGATCGGTCACAAATCCTGCATATGTTTTTTATACCATCCAAAGCGGCGGCAAGGAACACATTATTTGGGCATCCAGCTTGAAATTTGTTGCAAGCTCCAAGATTGCTCCCATGGTACACTATTTAAACAACACTTGAATCAGAGATTAGGCACTGGGGGGAAAATGCAGGTCTTCACAATGTTTACAAGAAGTAAAGAGTGGTGCTAATGCACACCATGGCATGAGTCATGAAGAAATGCAATTTACTAAGATGTTCTTGCCTTTTGGAACCCATGGTTTCACAGCCCTCCACATTAATGTACAACAAGTTAATCTTTACAACCAAGAAAGTTCATTTAATCCGGGGAAGGAAAATATAACCATGTATCCCCAAAATCCTAGCAAGACAATACAGCACTACGAATACAAATAATGAAATAAGTACATTGACGATCATGATGAGACTGATTTCAAAGGCAACATGTCCAAGATCTGGTCAATCATAATGTCTTTCTTTCTTTTTCTTGGGTGGAAAAAAGAAGTGGGGGGGGGGGGGGGGTGACAAGGCTGGGTAATCATAATATTTCTGAAGTACAAGCATTGGCTAATATGATTATATGAACTAATGCAGCAAAGACATGACATTCCATCCGCAAGCAGGGACTAAGAATCTGGTAAGCTTGACATGCACTAACTAAGATTACAGCATCTATTGGCTGATATGATTATACGAACTAATGCAGCAAATTCATTATTTAGACAGACATGACATTCCATCCGTAAGCAAGGACTAAGAATCCAGTTAGTTTGACGCGCGCTACTAAGATTACAGCATCTATTGGATAATATGATTATATGAACTAATGCAACAAATTCATTATTTAGACATGACATTCCATCCGTACGCAAGGACTAAGAATCCAGTTAGTTTGGCATGCGCTAACTAAGATTACAGTATCTACTCATCCCAAAAAGAAAGGAGCAAATTACAATGTGTTGTTGCAAAAGATAACAAGGTCGCACCATGTATGTTCCCGATGTCATATCAACACGTCAGAATCCAAACTAATAGGGTGAGCTACATGGATCTTCAATATACATTCTGTTCCATTTGAACTCTCTTTCTTTCCTTTTTTTGGATAATATGGTGTCCAAGAAAAGATTGCGCGCACCTCACTATTTAACCGGGTACCTACTACCTCCTACCAGCACAGGTATGGGGTGATAACTATGCCCATCAAGGTTCAAGGAGATGGGAGAAATCACTTTGCTTTTTGTCTTTGTTGGGATTTGAACTGAACTTACCAAGGTTTACATAGAACCTGTTTCATTCCAATCTCAATAATGTGTCTTTTATGACAAAATTAAGGGCTCAACAACACTAGAGGTCATCTGCATATTCTACTTACTAACAAATTCTTCAAAACAAAGTCTTCAAAAGATTCCTTCTAAACATGGGACCTAATATAAGTGTTGCACATGACTAACTCTTAGTCCTAATTAGTTAATATCACTTAAATGCATCTTTTAATTTTAGTTGTGGCACGTTCTTTGTTATAGATCTTTTGAGACAATTTCCTTCCATGCTATTTCAGGTTTACCTTGTCCACTTTTAGCACTTTCAATCATATGGTGTCGCAATTACAAACTGAAGGTGCTAGAAAGTCAACGTGTACATGACCAAACCATCCTCACGCAACCTTCTTTTATTTCATCCTCTTTGTGCTAGGAGTATTACAATCAGATGTGATCATCTCCATTTAGTCTGTTCTAATACCAAGACAAAGGCAGAAAACTCCAATGTAAACAAAATGAAATAAATATAACTTACCATCTGCAGCCAGTTAAACTGGCAACACTCGTTCTTTACCTGCAGAAGAATTATAACAAAATGACTTCTCATATAAATCTGAATTTTTTTTTGGTAAAGAACTCTGAACAATAAGCAATCAATGGCATTGAGACTCACAATGAACAAAAGGTTAGGAAGAAAAGAGCATTGTTACCACATACTATAGTTACAATAGTCTTCCAAATAGAATCCCGCCAAAGATAAACGCACCAAACCATTTGTTGGAATTAAATCTACATACAAAGCACAATAGATTCAAACAGTATGAGTTTAGAAGATAGCATTATCAGTCAAATGAATCAATTCATAGGTGAATTTGAACTGCTTTGGGTGCTATAATACTGTCATGCCAAGTGCATTTTCCAAAAAAAAAAAATACTGTCATGCCAATGTGTGTATTGCTTGTGATACTTGCAAACAAATAACTCTTCCATTGATGACTAATTGTCAGTAGGTGTTTCATGCTCAAGGTAGCAGACAAATAGCAGTAAACCAGTTGAGCGTAAATTCATTCAGTAAATGAAAGGTAAGAATGTCTCTAATTACTATTTGATACACACTTTCTGTTGCAATCTGCACGAGATGATAGGTCAACAGTCCAAATTTGCCAAGCCAATTGGCCAGAAGCAGCTGTCAAAAAGGTGTAGTATGGCCATCCTGTTCCAGACATAAAAAAAACACAAATAAAATTAGACCAAATTATGACAAATAAGTAACAAGAAAAATGATTGCCACACCATTGTAGCTATATAAAAGGAAAATAGATACCAATATCAGCATTAACTCCGGAAAGAGCAAGACTGCTGATGCATGTTAATCCAAATCCACTGATCCATTCTTTTGTGGAATCTCCAAATCTCAAGGCTGTAGATTTGACACCCACTTTGAGATCATCTTCTTTATCCTGGGATAATCAGTTACTAACATATTGACAATAGCTGTTTTCACATAAATTACAAACTTTTGAACTATCTCATACTAGTTTAATAGGGGAACACAAATCTAGACCGGTGCATATGCTATATAAGTAAACATTTAGACACATGCACAACATTCTATGAGGGCTGCAATCAATTGCGGCACAAGGCAATTATGATACTGAGAACCTGAGAGTCTAAAAGGCCTAATAGCATGGGTCTTTTTTTCATTTAAACATTTTTGTGAAGTTTATTTTTTATGGCTAAGGTTGCGTACAATAGACCCTTATGCTCGGCTCTTCCCCGGACCCCGCGCATAGCGGGAGCTTAGTGCATCGGGCTGCCCTTTTATTCTTTATGGCAAAGACAGGTGTTCATGCTATTGTGACCTAATAATGCATGGAATGGAGCAAGTACAAGATATTCCAACAAACATAAAGTGTAGTCTGATACCACTAGGATTTTTCCTTAATAACACCATTAAGGTACTTAAAGAAAATCAAACAGGTAAACAACCAATCATACACTTTTACTATTTGGAATATCAGAAAATGATTGACACCACTCCATTAGTAACATTTATATTTTTGATAAAGTAATAAATTTATTGATTTGGGAAAGACTCACATATACAAGCAACCTACCCAAAAGTAGAGAACTTTCACAAGAATATGATTATCTGCAAGACACCCAGTCTCCAAAGGTGACATTATTCTATACCACTTCACAATTTTCAAGAATGCAAATTCATTTAGCTATTCAAACTTCGTAGAGATATTTCTCCAAAAAATATCTTTTTAACCATTGCTTTAACCTTTCTTGCACTATTACTAATATTATATGCAAGTCAAGTATATCTCTTTATACGGCGAGGAACTCGATTGTTCTAGGAGGAACCTACCTCCAGGCTCCAACAAACATAGGTAGCAGATAACTCCATTCACCACCAAAGACAGAAAATGAGAAGAAATCACCTAGTGTCTTTTTGCCTCCGCTGGGATTTGAACCTGAGACCTCATGGTTCACCTCACACTCATTGACTACTAGGACATACCCTTGGGTGTCACAATTCAAGTAGTATCTTAAACTACATGTCCAATTAAATGCAAATATATAAAAGAAAACGAAAAGCATTTTTCTAAGTCAGAATTTTCCTATAGCATCCAATATTAAACAAGATGAACCCAAAAAAAACCTCAAAAAGTGAAAACACTGAAAGAGGAGCATATGGGAGTTACGGGAACCAGATCTTTATCTCATACGTATTTAAACACATATATACACGTACACACAAAAATGTCATGCATGCATACATAACATATGCATATTGCAGAAAAAAAAATCATAATTTGACTGTTAAAATTTATCAAGCGTATTAGCAATCCAAGAAAAAAAACTATGCGAGGTATCAAGAGTTTAGTTGGAAACCTGTGATAGGAGGCCAATCTTTCTGGATAGGGTTACAGGAAGTTAGTCATCAGTATAAATTAAATTGCGGCGAATGCTGTGCATGTCTAGAAGGTGCAGGGTCCTATACTAGAGTAGTACTTCTCAATATAATATTATGCCAATATGTTATATTTATGTTAGTGTTTGCTGTGCTAGAAGTCTCAAACTCAATATAGTATAAGAAATGGCAGCTAATTTCAAATGCTTAATATGTACCTGATGTGCATATATTGTGTCATATACAAGCGTCCAAAACACACCAGAGGCATATAGTGGAAGCACAACTGAAGGATCAATATTTCCTTGAATAGCAGCCCAACCTAACAAAGCTCCCCAGTTGAAAGTTAGACCAAGATAGGCTTGAGGCTGCACCAACAGATATAGACATCACCCATCCTAACCAAAAAGTTGGAAAAAGATCCAATGGAGCTGAGAAGGGTTGTACCCTTTGGAGTTGAGGGCAGGGAGCGGGAAAGAGTACAGATATACTGATTTGAGATATGCAGCATGAAGATTCGGATACATTACCCAATACGTCCACCTCTTCATGAGGGGGTATGAGAAGACAAGCAACAGGGACGAAGCTCCCAAAATGCGGCTACAGGAATAGAGATGAATCATTAATAATGTAAAATTATCACATAAAAAGGAAAAGGATTCTTTATTGAAATGCAAGAAAGATATCAAAGATACTCAGAAATATCTAGTTCTCCAAATACTAATAAATTAAATATAAACTGTCCGTGAATATTTTAAGCATAGTACTAGACAAAGTGACAAATCATATGTAATTCAAATGGGAATTCCAACAAATGTGCTGTTTTTAGTCCCATATAAAATTTAAAATGGGGATTCCAACAAAAGCGCTAGCTCTAGTCCCATATGTCTATGTCTTTCGTCCCATATGTGGGATTACACGGGGTATGTTGTTGTTGTATATATGTAACTCGTGAAAGTTATTACACTACCCACACCTAGATTTTACCAGAACAAAACTGTGATATCGCTCTCATTTATGGATTTGAAAGTAAAAGTCGATGTTCAAAGTAAGAATTTAAGGAACTGAATATTTCAGGTTGGGAGGGAGGAGTTCTTGGGAATGGTGCCGGAAATGGCAAAATGGAAGAAGACTATGTATGTGTTCTGTTAGAATAGGAATATGATTTCATATATAGTATTTTATTAGGAAAAGGATTGTAATGTAGAATAGGAATAGAATTTCATATATATTATCCTACTAGGAAAAATATTGTAATGGAGTGTATAAATAGAGTTGTAATAATGTAGATACACAATAATTCAATAATAATATTTTCCATAATTTCTCTGAGCTTCTACGATCTTGATAGAGAATCAAAGAGTTTCCGCTGCCGGCGGACGGCACTAGAAAATGTGTGTCGCCCGTCTGACCAAAGATAACGGTAGAGTCAAGATTGTAGAAAACTTTTAGATATTTACAAATAAAATATTCTCTCAGAAAAGTAGGCATGAACAGTGTCTCGTGAACAATGTTTTTTAATGTGAATAGTAATTTCGGTGTGAACATTTACCGGATTCCAATAGTTGAAACTAGGATTCCGGCAAATCCACGTTGTGTCGGGGATTCTTTTAAGAATTATTTTTACTATCAGTATCGCGTAGAGATTCCTAGCTGACACATACCACTTTCTTCGAGGTTCGATAACTTTTCCAGCATAATTTTTTTTTCCGTAGATTCATGCCATCATTCCGATCCTACCACAAAATACCATCACAGTCCTGTACCTCAATTCCGGCAATTATTTTGCATCCTCTTCCAGAGGATTAGTAAGAAAATATAGTTGTGCAATATTTCAGCAAAGATTTGAAAAACTAATAAGTATCACCACAGCGCATAATTTTTCCGGTGATTGCTAGCGTCACATCTCTATCTATTGGTGTTGTGCAAAATTCGACACCACCACAACATAGATCATGTACAAGTTAGTGAGAGACTAATTGTTGTGCAAATTTCCAACAATTTTCATGAAAGCAAATTAGTCACCGTGAAATAATTTCGGTGACAACATAGCTATCCGCGTCAAAATTACTTTCAGGTAGTGTTGCGCAAATTCCAACACCACCACGAGGTAGATCAGTCCTTTCCGATCAAAACCCACTCAGCGGCTCCGGCAAATATCCACTCACGCGCCACCACATCACTCAAAGTGTCATCTTTGTCTAGTGCGTCAGATCCACGCGCCGCACATGCACCTTTTTCAGCCATATCTACGCGCCACACATGCACATTTTTCCGGCCAGATCTCATGTTGGATTATGTTCATCATATTCCATCCATCTTTCAAGTTAGATTTCGCTACGTCTCTCGATTTTGATATGTTAAATTCCAAAAACACGAGAATTGAAAGTTCAAGTCCTGTGATTACTTCAAAATCCTCAAGGAGAAAATCAGAAAATTGCACATCACAGTCCACGAAGAAGCGACGAGGAGGAGGTTGTCGTGAAAGATCTCGACCTAGGTGTAGTTATTGTAATAGACTTGGACACATTCGTGAAGTATGTTATTCTCTCCATGATGGCCTTAAGGAAATGAGAAAGTTTATATAGAGCAACCACCTAGTTTTGTTGCTTAGGGGGAGTCTAGTTTGGTCTACCGATTGCGTCGAGCACTTTATGGTCGGAAACAATCTTCTCGAGCCTGATATGGAAAGTTCAGCATGACTCGTAGTGAAGCTGATCACTCGGTAGTTAATCGGCATTCTGCTCCAAATCTGGTATTTCATGAGGACTAAACACATTGAGATTAACTGTCTTACTTAGGGATGTCAATGGGGCGGGGCGGGGGCGGGGAAGGGTATTCCATACCCGTACCCACCACCTAAAACACATCCCCACCCCCGCCCCATCACCCATCACGGGTAGTAATTCTTCCACCCGCCCCCGCCCCACTTACTTCACGCGGATACCCACTTACCCGGCGGGTACCCATTAATAAAATGCTCAAATAATGTCTAGCAATTGTTTTAGTCACCAAAATGAAAGTTATATAAGAAAAAGGAAAAAGAAAAGAACTTTTCCACTATGGTGTATCGAATATCAAGTCTAAAACCTTGTCAAAATATTATGAATATTAAAAAACAGTAAAGATGAAAATATTTAACAAAAAAAAGGAGAACAAAGAGAATAAAAAAAAGAAACGTGGTGCATTACGGTGCGGGTTAGCTCAAGTCACATTTTAAATCAAGAGAGGGCCAAATAAATTCGTAAATAGCCTAATTAAACTAATAGATGATACAGATATGTGCGGTGCGGGTACGGCCTGGTACGGCAGTGCGGATAATGGGCGGGTGGGGGGGGGGGTCTTATATGAAATCCACCCCCGCCCCACTACCCATGGCGGGTAGCACTTTTGATACCCATACCCGCCCCACCACCCACCAAACCATCCCTCATACCCGCCCCAATTGGAGCGGGTGCGGGGCGGTACCCGCATTTACCCGCCCCACTGACATCCCTAGTCTTACTCTCCGGTGATATTGTTACAAAATTTGTGAAATCGAGTGATCAACTTGCAGATATTTTCACCAAGTTCCTCACTGGTCCTCGTATTAATTACATCTGTAACAAGCTCTGTACATATGACTTGTATGCACCAGTTTGATGGGGAGTGTTAGAATAGGAATAAGATTTCATATATAGTATCCTACTAGGAAAATGAGATTGTAATGGAGTGTCTATAAATAGAGCTCAGTGTAATCATGTAGATACACAATAATTCAATAATAATATTTTCTCCCATAATTTCTCACATGTTCATTATGTTTGGTCATAATAGTTGGAGGTCTTTTCAATAGATACAATGATCCTTCTTCTAAGAGGGAAATAGGTTGCCACATTATCAGACTCAACAAATTTATATGACTAATACTCTTTTAAGTTTCAATAAGCTTTTGTTGACTTGCTCAGCAAAATGAATAGTGTGATTGAAGCAGCTGTCCAGCAAGATAACATTCATCAGATCCACCAAGTGTCATACTATCATATACAATTTTCTCACTTCATACTTATGAATGAAACTACACTAACCTCCCTATAAACAGATGAAGGGAAATCATATAAATTTCTTCAATGAGAACAGATAGACATTCCCAAGATTAGCTAATCAACTAGAATGAACCAATCAATCTCTCTCAAATATATTAAGCTTTCAAAATTAAGCAAAAAGCTTTCTCTGCAAAGGGAAAATCTGAGAAAGAACAAAATTATGTCAAGAAGAAAAGAAGACAAACCTATAATTGTTTAATTGCAAAAGAATCCCAAGACCTAATAGCAATTGGAACCCAAGAAAAGTGAGCCCCTGAAAGGGTGTCAAAACACCACTAGCGACTGGCCTCGACCTCGTTCTTTCCACCTGCACTGCATGAAAACTCTCAAATGCACTAAAAAGAAGAATAAAAGACTAACTTGTTATGCAAAATCTCAAAGGTAAACCAGCTTCCAGAAGATTGGTAAGAAAGGAGGGTTCAGGAATTAAACCAATATACAATATCAGTTTCAGTAGTCAGGGATTTTTTAACTATATATTTAGAAAAGATTACTGATGATAACAAGAGTGAGAAAACAAAGCAGACATAAGGTATTAACCTTAAATTTCAATGGCTTTAAAAAAATCACAATGCTACCCAATTGAGCAGTAAAGATCCCAGAAGAAGCAAGTGAAATTGGTAAAAGCAGCTCCCCTCTTGCAATGAAACGCCATAATATGAAGGGAAAGACTAGCATTCCCCCCCCCCCCCACACCCCATTAATTATGTCCCTCTCTCTCACCCGTTAGCAAGACAGTGCAGAAGGAAGTAGCATGAGGCGTCACCTCCATTCAGTAACCAAAATCCTCTTCTGAGATCCAGCTTTTACCTACTTAGGCAATATCTATGCAAAACACTGGCCTACTCAAAACATTCTAGATATCCATAGAGCATAATGATTCTCTATTGTTAAGAAAAGAGCAAACTTTCTGATAAAGTGTTAAGAGACAAGTCATAATGAGATAGCAATTTTCCCTTTTCTATGGAACTAACAAATACTTAAAGCAATAACTTCAGTTTACCACATCAATTATCCAACAAGAAAATGGAAGAAGAGAAATAAAAAAATTTATCTTTGGGGTTATAGATGTATGTAACTGGACATAAAGAACTACACAAATCCTACTAACACTAAAAGGGGAAGCCCAATCACCTTAGTATCAATATCTCGATCAAGAAGATCGTTAATTGTACATCCAGCACCTCTCAAAAGCAAAGCTCCACAACCAAATAATGTCATCATCTTCACATCAGGTAGGTTCCCTTGTGGAGCAGCCAAAGCAATCGACCTACATATAATAAATCCTTAAAAGTATCACAACAAAAACATAACACAGAAACACAATGATATAAAAAGAGTATAAGGAGTTACCACATGCAAGGCCAAGCAAGTAACCAAGTGCCAATAGGCTTATCAAGCCGGGCAAGATGTGCATAGGGTCTAATTCTTTGGGGCAAATAGGTATCAACCCAAGAAGGCTTTTGTTGCTCATGATTCTTTTTTTCTTCTGAATTAGCTAAGGTTGAGAAGTGAAGAACTTGGCGGAACCCTAAAAGTTCAATTCTTGAAGAATGTGGGGAGTAAAATGTCAATGGTTTTGTAGAATTGGGGGTGTGAATATAATTATCATCATTAGAAGAAGAGAATTGGAAGGGGTTGATTATTAAAGGACAAGTGGGGCTAGGGTTTGTTAGGTCGCCGGAGGGGTACAGAGCAGCGACAGAGTGCCGACGAAAGACATGTGAAGTGCGACAAAGTCGGCGATACAGTGCCATTTTTTAGGGAGGGAATTTTAAAGGACTGACCAAATTGACGGCGTCTGCTAATTATTTGGAAAGGACGAAATACATATATTCTTTTTTTTTTTAGTTTACCCTTTGGTGTTTAGCACCATCAGGAAAGCCCGTTAAATTCGGAGAAATATATATACAAGAGTTATTATACTTTGAAGGGTTCGGTGCGAGAAATAAGAAATGTTTTTTTTTATTCACATGAAAAATTAAAATTAATTAATTAATTAATATTAAAAAAATTATTGATCAAAACATCAAATAAATATATAGTAAATACTATATTCGATTTAATATTTTCAATTTCAGTACAATAAATTATAATGCTAGAGATATTTTAATGTCATTACACGAAAGATTTATAAGAAAAACTATCATTTATATTAGACATATAAAATTGATCTCCTTGCATTTTTATCTGCAAAGTCATCAAACAATATTTCATAATCAATAATGTTTAGAAATTCACTCTCAATTGAAATAAAAGATAATGCATTCAATCTTGTTTGTGTCATGATTGATCTCAAATAAGATTTCAACAACTTAAATCTAGAAAAATTTCTTTCTGCAGATGCAACGGTCACCAGAATAGTCAATAATGTCTTATATGCAATGAATGAATTGGGAAAACAATTCATTCTTTTCAAAAAGTTCATTATTGCATTAGCTGTTTTTGCTTCCTGTGGTAGAATATGTTGCATTATCTTCAATTCTTGATATAAATCATCTCCGTTCAAATCTGAAATATTTGGTCTTGTGCCCCCTTTCATTTGTAGTTTTTTTCAAGATTCTTGCAACGAGTCTTCAAGTCCTCATCATTCAATGAGCTCAACTTATCAGTTGTGAAAAGAAATCCAAAAATATCTTCATATTCCTCATATTGCTCAAACCTTTTCTTTAATGACCCAAATATTTGATCTAACTATGTATAAAAAGTAATTAACTCTAAAAGCTTCCTCCGAAGATTCTTGTTGCATTTGGGAAGACTCACGAGAGAGCTCATCAAAATGTTTCTTTCTATATATTTATCTTTTTTTTAGAAAAAATAAGATCAATCTCCATCGATGAAGCAAGTTCTTTTGCGGTATTGATTGCTTGTTTGGATCCAATTTCTCTATACTCTTCAAAAGAAGCTATTAACCTCTTAACCTTGGTCATAGCAACATCACTAAGCATACCCTCAGATTGTATGTCTTTGTTAACAATATTAACTTCAGATTGTAAGTCTTTTTCGATTAATATATCTCTTATAGAACCATTTTCCACTAATTGATCTTTCCACTAAAGATCTAAATCATCCCAATTTCTTGGATCACAGATGTCAAGTGGAATTGATGTATTTGATTCTTCATTCACACCATCTCAGAGTGAATAATTTCATCTCCATCACCATCACCATCACCATCATCATCGTCATCATCATGAGCTTCACCAACATTATCAACATTTTCTATGATTAAACCAACGCCAATTTGATTGTCCTCAATTTCATTCACATGTTCATCCACATAATTTTCAAATGTCAAGCCTTCATGTAATTCACCACCATCATTTTGTTCTTCATTAACTAAATTTTCAAGTGATGGATTTGTCGGCTTCACACAAATCTATCTAATGCCCCTCTTTGAGACTTGGTGAACTCTTATTCGTGTCTTCTTTTTTCTTACGTTTTTCATGTCCATACGAATATTTTCGAATAGGAGGCATTTGTGATTCTCTTATTGAAACAAAAAGACAAACCAAATTTAATGTAATCATGTAAAAAGTAAAATACAAGTCATCCATTACATACATTACCAATAAAAGTAATGTAAAATCTAAAGCTAAACACAATTAATTTAATGTAATACTAATATTGAGAACCCTAAGTTAAATATAATATTGAGATTTGAGAAATTTGAAACCCTAAACAAAATGGAATAAACATTGATGCAAATTGCAATCAATCTATGTTAATGGTGAATTAGAGCAAAATAATTATCAAAACAATAACTTACCAAAAAAATCCTTGAAAGTTGAGACTTGAAATTTCTACAATAATTAACGAAAAACTATTTTTGGATTGTATTTGTGGTGTTTCTAAAACAATAGGGGCTTATTTTTTTGTTTAAAGAGCTGGGTGGACGTCGGGCATGGTTGGGGATTGAAAACCCGATGGAGATTTTTTTTTATTTAAAGAGGGAGGGTCTGGTGGTGTTTCTACAATGGATTGTTTTTTTATTTAAATAGGGAGGTAAACCGTCGGGCCGGAGTACTTAAAACTTGGGCCCAATTTTTTTTTTTTTTGTTAAAATAAACACTTTCGATGTTCATTTGATTCAAACATGTGACCTCTCACTAAGAAATGACTTTTGAATGGAGTCCTCAACCACTATGCTACAAATATCACTATTAAGATTGACAACATTTTTAATACATCTTAATATT
Source organism: Przewalskia tangutica (assembly GCA_029844215.1). Taxonomy (NCBI): domain Eukaryota; kingdom Viridiplantae; phylum Streptophyta; class Magnoliopsida; order Solanales; family Solanaceae; genus Przewalskia; species Przewalskia tangutica. The sequence goes on from CM056734.1 coordinate 12,478,163, forward strand.
TTAAATCAATAAAAGAAAAATGAATTTTTTTGAACGGAGGCGGCGACGCCTTGACCGCCACAGGGACGACCCTGCCTATATATATCGCCCATGTCTAGTTTATAATTGTATAACTCACTATATCATCAGTATATAGATAATGTATATATAATATAAATCTATACGACTTTGCGCGTGTCTCTATTTGATCACTATATAATTAAAAATTAAATAACAGTAATAATATGAAAAAAAATTCTCGATAAAAAATAATTTACCTTTATAGTGGATCCACCCGGACTAGTTAAGCAAAAAAGTTAATCATACAGGGTTTATCTACCAGAACAAAAAATGTAGAGTTTAACTAATATTCACCAGAGGTGTAAAGAAAAATTTACACGGTCAGAGTTGTTACATGCTCAAGTATTTATACTTGTTCTTCGTTTTCGTTTTCATCCATCATTAATCGGTTTATATATTTTGTTTCTTCCTAACACCAATTAAACAATTAGTATCATACACTATCATAGTAATTACCAACTCTCTTATATGAAAACTGTTCATATAATTTTTTCAGAATTTAGAGATGGGGAAGTTTTATGATGGATAACTTGATTTGTTGATTTTAATTTTCAAGAGTAAAGAACTATTTTTAAACATCTAATCTATTGTATGTGCATTCATTCTTTATGTATGGGCCTCGCAAGTAATATTATACATTAACATAAGGTAGTACAAACATTATAACATACGATGCTTCTATTAGTACTTGCAAGGTTCGTCAGAATAAGTTCACGGGAATCGGGGAATTGGTACAATAGTTTGCCTAGGTGAATAATGTATATGCTTTGTATAATTATATATAAATAACATATTCATTTAGGACTCAAAAATTCCTCTCAAATTTCAGAAAAATAATACTTCTCGAGCAAAAAAAAAATTACTTTATGCAATTGGCACGTTCTCCCTTTTTTCACTGTATGTGTAATTATTTCATCGATGATTTTGAATTTGTGCCGAATTTTAGATATTCTGGATTGGAAGTGTGAGCTTGTTTGATGTGGTGGAAACACCATGATATCTTCGATCAACAAGTGGAACAGAAAGCTTATACACACAGATTTTATGATTATGGAGAAGAGGAACGACTCTTACGGTGTTGCATCAAAAGAGGAGTTCTTTTAACCTGATTCAACTGTGTTCTAGCTATTCAATCATACACGGATAGCTCCTTGCAGACCCACAAGGAGAGCGTGTACTAGAGAAACTGTTCTTGGATACAAGAGGTCGAAGTCGAACCAGAATTTTTAAAAAAGTGTAACTATTGAGCTACATAGGAGAAGGGAGGCGAAGAGAGAAGAAGCGGAAGAGATCCGGCGAGAGTGGCCCAGTAGCCATTTCTTTAGGATATTGCTGTCCTCGTGTTCGATTCACCTGATCAGCGAGAATAGAATTTGTTCCCCAAAAAAATCCCTCAATTAGTGAAAGGTCAAAGCGGTGTATAATAATCCGTAGGGTCAGCCGGGGTGGAATTTTCTGGGGTATGGGTCCGTACTGCGGTGTAACAAGTCACTTTAAAAAGTTTACCCTACCTTAATTTTGTCTCCAGGGGCACAGACGAGTTGGTAAGTGGCAAAGTGATTGGGGTATAACCACCCCGACATCGCGGGTTCGAACCCCATGTGGTGACAATATTTTGCTGAAATATTGCAAGGGTTCGCCTTCGGGACTTTCCCCTCATCAAAGAGAAGAAGCGGAAGAGAGAATAAAAATTAGAGCAATTCGGACTAAAATCATAAAGATAATGAAGTTGGGTGTATACTAGATGTCCGATGGGCATTGTTGTGTAATTATCTCGTTAAATTCAGATGGTGCATTGCATGGTCCAACAAAAAAATAATTCATTTCTCAAGATTTGAATCAAGATCTCTAATTAATAGAGAAGGGATTCCGATTTATCCTATCACAATTATATTGGTGAAATACATATAATCACTTAAGAAAAAAATTGCTTTGTGAAACCAAGAGTATTAAGATTTTCTTCTCCATTAAAAACTCACCATCACTCTAGCCTCTATGTTTTCCCCTTTTTTGTTTGTTTGTTGTTTTCTAATATTTCTTTAAAGACCTTTTTTTGTGCGTAAGTTGATTGTACAAATTATTGTGATGATATAAAAGAATCATCACACTAGCAATATATACAATACTACCAATATCAAATCAATGGCTATTCATGATTTCGTAGTTGAATTAATTCCATATCGGTTATTAGAGGAATATTATGATAAATTTTATTTGAAATAATGTGATAGAAAGTAGCGCATGCCTTTGTGAATTTGTACATTCACCATTTTATAGAGGAATGAAGATACTCTTAGCTTGACTTCATTGGTTCTGATTGATCAATAAAAATCTTTTGTTCTTCTTATATATAAAAATGTGATAAAACAAAAAGGATAAATTGTACAAGATATTTTTCACTCATTTACGAGACCAATGGAAAAGGAGGCAAGAATATTTTTCGAATAAGTCGCATTAGTTGATGAGAATACTACCATGGGAATGTCGCACAGATCCATATATATTTCATAAAAAGAACAATATTATCCTTTAATAATAAAAAATGGATAATGTTCGATTGGAACATGAAAACATGAACATCAATCAGTTGATTTGTTCTGATTCATTAAACTAATCATGATCCGATGAAAAAGGATCGCTAAATTTATGCCGTCCGTTATTTCATATAACGGCTAATAAAAAACTAGAATAAAACACTTTTTCTTACTATGAACCTATTTGGATTGACTTATTTTAAGTATTTTTGAGTCAAAATAGCTTATAAGCACTTTTTTAGTGCTTGAATAATATAAAAAGTATTTTTAAGCACTTGATTTTAAGCCAAAATAATAAAATAAACTAAAAGTTATAGCGGAAACAATTAAACAGAAGAAAGAATAATAATGAATATAAAGGACACAAACGATTTAACGTGGTTCATTAACAACGTGTTAGCTACGTCCACGGGCAGAAGAGAGAAAAACTTTATTGATCTTGAGGAATACAATTTTTGGGATTTATCTGGATTGTACTTCAGATTGCTTATTAGGCTATGACCTATGAATTTATATAGAGTACCTCTTACACAGACTAAGGAAAGGTTTTCCAAACAGAAAAGAAAAATGATTTCTAAACATGGTATAAACCTAATATGTCCGGATTCAAGGCATATTTCAACAAATCTTCACCTTGACTTGAATCCTCTCACAAATAACAGATGTATCAGATGCACCATTATAGTGACATATGTACTAGACTCTTCGCCTCTGATTTTGCCTCGCGGCAATCAGCAACTCCTAACATTGAGCAAGTCCAAACAGTGTTGGAACTTGCTACGTGGAACCGACTTTGTGAACATATCAGCTGGGTTATCAGCAGTACCCACTTTGTTCACCTTGATTCTCTTCTCACTTCTCAGAAAATGATACCTCACATCAATGTGCTTAGTCCTCTCATGATAGACTTGATCCTTTGCTAAACAGATTGCACTGAGACTGTCACAGTACAATGTGGCCTGATCCTGATGTAGACCCAGATCGCTGATCAATCTTTTCAACCAGATTCCCTCTTTGGTTGCTTCTGTTAATGCCATGTACTCTGCTTCTGTAGTCGATAAAGTCACTGTAGGCTGCAAAGTAGCTTTCCAACTGACAACTGAACCACCAAGAGTGAAAACATAACCAGCCATAGATCTTCTAATGGCAATATCTCCAGCATAGTCGGAGTTTGAAAACCCTGTCACCAAACACTCTGTATCACCTCTATAAATGAGACTAACATCAGACGTACCTTGAGGTATCGAAAAATCCTCTTCACAGCTTGTCAATGCTCTTTGTCAGACTCACTCATAAACCTGCTAACAACACTAACAGACTGTGCAAGATCAGGTCTAGTGAAGACCATTGCATACATCAAGCTTCCTACTGCACTAGCATAGGGAACTCGAGACATGTACTCTTTCTCCTCAGCTGATTTAGGTGCAAAGGCAACAGACAGATGTGCATTTGCAGCACTGGGAGTATCTATAGGCTTTGTTGTATACATGCCAAACCTTGAAAAAATCTTCTGAATGTAGCCCTTATGTGACAAGAAGAGCTTCCCTCTGCTTAGATCCCTATAAATCTCCATTTCCATAATTTTTCGGGCTGCACCCAAATCCTTCATATCAAACTTAGCACTGAGAAGATCCTTCAACTTCTGGATATCAGACTTGTCCTTCGCAATTAGCACTGAGAAGATCCTTCAACTTCTGGATATCAGACTTGTCCTTCGCAGCTATCAACATATCATCTACATACAGGACCAAGTAAATCAAAGAACTGTTTGTTGACCTGTTGTAGTCATATGGACTTCTGTTGTAGCCAATCTCTATCATATAGTTGTCGAACCTTTTGTACCACTGCCTCGGAGACTGCTTTAGCCCATACAAGGACTTCTTCAACTTGCAAACATAGTCCTCCTTACCAGGAACCTGAAACCCATCTGACTGAGTCATGTATATTTCCTCCTCCAACTCTCCATGTAGGAAAAATGTCTTCACATCTAGTTGTTCAAGTTCCAAATTCTGATGTGCAACTATTACTAGTAGCACCCTGATGGAAGTGTGTATGACCACTGACGAGAAAATCTCATTGTAGTCTACCCCCTCTCTCTGAGTGAACCCCCTAGCTACCACTCGAGTTTTATACTTGATACCCTCAATAGGTGTTCCTCCTTCCTTCTTCTTGTAGATCCACTTGCAAGTGACAACTTTTCTATCTCGCGATCGCTTGGCTAATTCCCAAGTCTGATTCTTATGGAGTGACTTCATCTCATCTCCCATAGCAGCAAGCCATTGGGAATATTCAGTACATGTAACTGCTTCTTTGTAAGTGGATGGCTCATGTGAGTCAGGATCCACTTCTTCAGCAACCTGCAATGCATAAGCTACCGTGTTTTTAAAACCATACATTCTGGGAGGTATTCAATAATTTGCTCTCTTTGATCGATCAAGAGCCAAATCAGGCCGATTTGTCGGTAATGAAGATCCCGATCATTCCGCTTCGATCGCGTCGTTGGACTTCATATGATGGTTCACCCTCATCTGGAGTGACTTGCTACTCCACTTGTTTCCCAACACTGCCATCATCAATAGACTTCACAGTAGGGTTAAACATAAAATTTTCATCAAAAACTACATTCCTGCTCACTATAACCCTCTTCTCAGACGGGAACCATATTCTGTAACCTTTAACACCATCCACATAACCCACAAACACTCCCCATTTAGCTCGTGGTTGTAATTTACCCTCATTCACATGATAATAAACATTGCAACCAAAAGCTCTTAAGCCAGAGTAATCAGCAGGCTTACCAGACCACATCTCAAAATGAGTTTTGAGATGTATACCTGTGTGAGGTCCACGATTTATCAGATAGCAAGTTGTACTAACCGTCTCTGCCCAGAATGTCCTAATTAGTCCAGCATTAGAGAGCATGCATCTAGCTCTCTCCAGAAGTGTCTGATCTACGCTCGCTACACCGTTTTGTTGTGGCGTCTCCCTGACTGTATGATGCCTAGCAATCCCTTATTTTCTGCAAAACTCATTGAACTCAGAACAACAAAATTTCAGACCATTATCAGTTTGCAGTCTTTTGATCATCTTCCCTGTTTGATTTTCCATTAATGTCTTCCACTTCTTGAAGTTCTTGAAAGCTTCACTTTTATGCTTCATAAAGAACACCCAAGTCATCCTTGAGAAATCATCAATAATTGTCACAAAATATATGTGACCTCCTAGAGACTCCATCCGGGAAGGACCCAATCAATCAGAATTGATGTAATCAAGTGTGCCTTTTGTTCTGTGTATTGCTTTGGGAAACTTATTGCGATGTAATTTCTTGAATACACAGTGTTCACAAAACTTAAGGTCATCGACCTTGTGACCACAAAAAAGATCTCCTTTGCACTTGCATCCTCTCTCGCCATACGCCAAGCCTCATATGCCATAACTTGGTTAAGTTTTCTTTATCAACCTCTGAGGATGCAACATCAACAGAACCTGATACGTAGAACCTTGAAGGAAATACAAGGTACCGCGTTTTATGCCCTTCAGAACCACATTCGAATCCTTGCAGACATATAGAACTCCACATCCACCTCGAAATCTTAACCCATTGCTATCTAACATGCTCAATGATATCAGATTCTTTGTCATGGATGGAACATGCCTGACGTCATTCAATGTGCAGAATTTACCATCATGTGTCCGAATTATAATAGAGTCTATCCCAACCGTTTTGCAAACAGAACTGTCAGCCATAGAAATACTGTCACCATCCACTTGCTCATAGGTTGTAAACCACTCCCTACGCGGACATATATGGTAAGATGCTGCTGAATCGAGGATCCACACATCATTGTGATGCGTGTAGTCATTAACAACTAGAGCAATATCATCTTCAGAGTTGGTATATGCTACAGCAGCAGTACCTGTCGGATTATTCTGCTGTCAGATTTCCAGTGTCCCTTCTCCTTACAGTAATTACAGATATCATTTGATTTTGGACCTTTAGAAAACGGTTTCTTGGACTTCTTCTCCCCCGGATTTCTATGTCCATGACTTCCACTGGCTACTAACCCTGCAGCCTGATTATCTGTACATGTACCAGCCGCCTTATGGCGCAGCTCCCTAGTATGGAGAGATGATCTCACCTCCTCTAGAGACACAGTATATTTCCCAACAATGAACGACTGTACGAAATTTTCGTACGATAATGGTAAAGATACTAACAGAATCAATGCAGCATCCTCATCCTCAACTTTCACATCAATATTACGCAACTCTAACAAGATTGTGTTTAGTTGATTGTTGACAGTCAATTTTGACCCGTTTTTTGTATATTTCGTGCAATTTTAAGTATTTTAGCACACCGCATTTTAATCGTTATTTTTGCATATTTTATATAATATTCTATGTTTATTTATTCACAAAATGACATTGCATCTTTTTATTTTTATTTAAGCATTATGTTTTGTTAATATTATGTTTCTATTATAATAATATTTTGCATCTCTTTAAATAATTAATTGACATCCTGCTTTAATTTTAATCAGACATTAAACATGTCTTAAATATTGCATTTTTGCGTCGGCATTTGCATTTTAATAATTTTGCATCTTTTTAAATAATCTTTCTTTTAAAATAATTAACTCGTTGCATTTTGTCAAACCAAATTCAGATTTAACTCAATCCAACTCATTCCAATCCAACACCACTTTTATTTTCATCCAAACACCCCCTCTTATTTTCCCCCTCTTTTTTAAATTTCAAACCCACTTTTCTTTCCCCCCTAAAATACCTTACCCCCCTTTATTAAATAAAGGGGGGCAGCCCACGTTCAAAGGAGGGGGGGAGAACATTCAGCAGCACAAAAAATAAAGGGGGGGGGGGGGGGGCAGCCCACGTTCAAAAAAACAAAAGAAGGGGCATCCACCCATTTCTGGATTTCAAGCAAAAAGGAAAAGGGGATCCTGTCCCCTCTCTCTAGCCGCCCCAGCTCCCTCTCAGCCGCCGCCCTTCGCCGGAGTTTTTAGAACTCCGGCGAACCCCCTTTTAAGCACCCCGCAGCCCACTCGCACCCCTGCCCTCTCCCTGAACGACCGGCGAAAACACCTCTGCCACCCCCACAACTCCGGCGAAGCATCCCTCACACACACACACATCCCATCACCGCTCGCCTGCCCTTCTCGCTTCTTCGTCTTCTCCAACAATCGACGTCGCCGGAGTTCAGACCACGTCGAACCCAGCAAACCCCGCTGCTCCCGTCGAACTTCCACGACGAGCACCACTATCCACTGCTTCACCACCACTATTGCACCCCCCCCCACACGTTGCAAAATGTAACGAGCAGCGGATTGACTTTCCTATTTTTGGGCTTCTGGCCGGAGTCTGAAACTCCGGCGGGCTGCTGGCATGTCTTCAGGCGGACTGGCATTTGTTTCTACTGTCTCGCGGATCACTTGTGTTCGCTGTATCATTGACTGTTGTTTCTATTGCTTTGAGGCTATTTATGGACTGTTGTGCATGTTCTGATTTTCGGGACTGACTTTGACGGATTTGGCCATTTTTAAATTAATTTCGAACGTGATACTACACTTTGGTATTAAAATGATTTTGAGCAAGATACTACATTTGGTATTTTACTTATTTTGAGCAAGATACTACATTTGGTATTTTACTGATTTTTGAACAATGATACTATACTTTGGTATTAAACTGATTTTTGAATATGATATTACACTTTGGCCAAAGAAGGATTTATCCGTCGATCTGGAGGCCTCCGTGGTGTTTAGACTAATATGTGGGCGAGGAGGAAAGTGAAAAGATTGGACGAGAATGCATAGTATCGCTCACCGTGAGGCGAGTCGACCGCCGCCGTAGCGATATTGGCTTCTCATGTCTTAGTATTCTTGGCATAACACTAGCTGAGCCCACACTATATAAAAATATATCTTTTACAATATATTTTACATATATATCTATATATATACATATATTGTGTTTGTTTGGTAATTTATTTATCATTTACTAACTCTTCTACTAAGTGTCTTTTGCAGGTACCCGGAGGCGCACCCCAAAGTTAAATCATTCGCATAAAATGAAATAAAAGCAAAATGTTGCTAATTTATCTTCATTACATCTTTTATGTTTATTTGCTTTCATTACTATCTTGTTAAATACATATCTATATTAAATATTTGCATGCCTAGTTTAAATATCTTTTGATTAGTTTAATAATTAGAATGCCCTTTAGAATTGTAAATTGCATGTTAGCACAATAATACTAACCTAAGTTTGAACGGACAACAGCAAGTTAGCGGATCCTTTAGGATGCCTAACCCCTTCCCTTTAGGATAATAAAGAACCCTTACCTAGAATCTCGCATAGTTTCACAGACCTTAAAAATGGAGATCATTTGTAGTATTTTATGCTACATTTTTAGTGTCCTAATTCACTATAATAATTAGGTGGCGACTCCTTTAAAATGCATTTCAGGAATCCAACCATGCGTAGCGGTAATCCCGTTTCCGGCTCCGGTCGAAAATGGGGCGTTACAGATGGCGACTCTGCTGGGGATATTTAGGTTCTTAACCATAACAAACATAGGTTATTTATTGTGCTTTATTTTTCTTATCTGCTTAAAATTGCTTCTTCTGTGTTTTACATTCATTTGCTTTTATGATTTGTCTAAATTATTCTACTTTACATATAAATATTTGCATATTGTATTAACTGCTATTTGTTACCGCTTTCCTTAAACTGACATTCCGCTCATATTTCTTCCACTCTGGAAAATTCACACAATCACACACTCACGCGTTGGTGTGCTTCGCGCACCCGCAAATTTCTTTCAAAATATCCAAATTTTAGGAGAGTTGGCGCCTGCGCGGAGTTAGATCGGTTCGTCTGATCAGCCGCGTAGCCTTCTCACTCGAGTTGTCCACTCGGGAACCTCAAGGCCTAGAAAGCCAAATCTTAGAAACTTAAGATAGAGCTATACCACCCTTATTTTAGGGCATGCATGCATTTACCTTAGGTGGGTCGGTCCTTGGTATCGACGCCACAATTAGGAAGACACCAAACTTGTCGACGGGTTTCTCAACCCAACGACCAACCAGCATATTATGTGTAGCGTGGCAATGACAGACAAATCCAAGCCTAATCATGACATGCCGAAATTGGGAAAAGTGCACCGTCATTTGGTCGCCATTTCCAACAAAGGCATTATAGTTGGACGACTTGGACAAATCCGTCATAATCTCGCATAAGTGACGTTTAGGCTTACCTCTGGCATAAAGAGGTCCCCATGCATGTTAGGACTCGCTTGCAATGTAACAATTTATGTGCAATATGTACTTGCTAAATGTTTTTACACTTTTGCAAAATCACGTGATTTACACTAACGCAGTTTGCTACATGTTGTCTAAAGGATTTATCATCTCCCCAAAGGTCGATTTGTATTTGACTAAGCAATGACAGAGCAGCAATATTTCACCAGATCAAAGGCACTCCCAAATGATACGACCGATTCAAGGGCATCCGAAATGAATGAGTCTGAACTGCCTTCGTCCCTATAGGCAAACAGGGTCTCGTAAAAGAAAAGCAAAGATAGATCCGATCGAGCAGCCTGGGCTATCGCAAAGAAACGGCAACCCCGCAGCCAAATCAAGGCTCAAACATCACTAAAGCACTCACATCGCAAATAACCAAAATCCTCCAAATTATTATCGCACTTCATCGTGATATCCCATTCACCAATATACAATGCACCCATATATCCCACACAAATGCCTACCATACTCCACCCAAACACAAACCATGGCCTCCACAAACCTACCTTCGCAATGATACGACAACTACATCGAGACCCACTTTAGGCCAAACACCATTTTCAAATCTGACAATGTAGGAAACTGTGCAGTGGTTGCAAGTCCAAACAGTCGCACACTGATATCAAGGACAAGGCGAGTCAAATACGAATCGACCCCCAAAAACTCACAAATTTTCTGAGCGCAGTGTTTTCATATTAATAGAAGAAGTGCAACACCAAGCGAAGGCACGATAAGAAGTTTCTTCAAAGCGTAAAGAAGCAAAGAGAGGCAGAGGATATGACAACAATCCAAAAATTCAATGTCCGCATCAAAAGCAGCAGCAGCAGAAAGGGGCATCAATAATCAGCAGTCAAAGTTCAGAGTTCCGCAACAAAACCTAGCGCATCAGTGCGGGCATAAAGTAAAATCCGCAACCAACGCATAGCACCCAACAAAGGCATCATGGCAATTCGTCAGTTGCAACGTTTAGCATGTCCGTGCAAGGACAACATCTCACATCATCTGGCATATCAGGGACGACATCTCTACCCATATAGTTGCCTTTCTCAAATATTTATCATTCTGTTTTAACAGTTATACACTAACTTTTTCTCAAGCTTAGCTTGCAGAAGCATTTATTCTACGCGAGCAAAGCAGAACACGCCCAGTGCAACGACATCATCGCGATTGCGCCCACGCAACGACGCTTAGCAAAGAATACGCCCAGCAACGACGCATCGCGATTGCGTGTCCAGCAACGACACCATTAGCATTGCGTTTACACAACGACGCCAAGCAGAATACGCCCAGCAACGACGTTATCAACATCAGGTCTGTGCAACGACACCATCAAGATTGCGCTCACGCAACGACGCCAAGCAAAGAATACGCCCGTGCAACGACGTTATCAACATCAGGTGTCCGTGCAACGACACCATCGCGATTGCGCTTCACGCAACGACGCCAAAGAAGAATACGCCCAGTAACGACGCGACGCGATTGCGGTTCAGTAACGACACCATCAAGATTGCGCCTACGCAACGACGCCAAAGAATACGCCCAGAAACGACGCTATCAACATCAGGTCCAGTAACGACACCATCGCGATTAAGGCTTTACGCAACGACGCCAAAGAACAATACGCCCAGTAACGACGTTATCGCGATTGCGTCCAGTAACGACACCATCAAGATTGCGCCTACGCAACGACGCCAAAGAAGAATACGCCCAGTAACGACAACGACGCGATTGCGGTCCAGTAACGACACCATCGCGATTGCGCTCACGCAACGACGCCAGAAAGAATACGCCCAGTAACGACGCGATCAACATCAGGTCCAGTAACGACACCATCAAGATTGCCTACGCAACGACGCCAAAGAAGAATACGCCCAGCAACGACGCGCGATTGTGTCCGCAACGACACCATCGCGATTGCGCTTACGCAACGACGCCAAAGCAGAATACGCCCAGTGCAACGACGCGACGCGATTGCGGTCCAGTAACGACACCATCAAGATTGCCTACGCAACGACGCCAGCAAAGAATACGCCCAGTAACGACGTTATCAACATCAGGTCCAGTAACGACACCATCAAGATTGGCCTACGCAACGACGCCAAAGCAGAATACGCCCAGTAACGACGTTATCAACATCAGGTCCAGTGCAACGACACCATCAAGATTGCTTTACGCAACGACGCCAAAGAAGAATACGCCCAGTAACGACGTATCGACGATTGCGGTCCGTGCAACGACACCATCGCGATTAAGCTTTACGCAACGACGCCAGCAAAGAATACGCCCAGTAACGACGTTATCAACATCAGGTCTGTAACGACACCATCAAGATTGCGTTTACGCAACGACGCCAAAGAAGAATACGCCCAGTAACGACGCACGCGATTGCGGTCCAGTAACGACACCATCAAGATTGCGCTTTACGCAACGACGCCAAGAAGAACACGCCCGACAACGACGCGACGCGATTGCGGTCCAGTAACGACACCATCATCATCAAGGCTTCACGCACGACGCCAAGAAGAACATCGCCCATGCAATGACGCGACAAGACAAAGAAGTCCATGCAACGACGCCAAAGAAGAACACGCCCATGCAACGACGTTATCAAGACAAAGAAGTCTACGCAATAACGCCAAAGAAGAACACGCCCAGTAACGACGCGATCAAGACAAAGAAGTCCACGCAACGACGCCAAAGAAGAATGCGTTTACGCAACGACGCCAAATGCAACACGCCCAGTGCAACGACGCGACAAGACAACAAGTCCGAAATGACGCTATCATCAACATATCACATCTACGCAAGGACAATTAATCTACTCAAAAATTGCATTTCTTATTCACGCTTTATTACTCCGCTTAGCGCTTATGCACTAACTCTTTTTGAGCTTTAGTCTACAGGACAATGCAGCAAGGACAACATATCCGCATTCACAATCGCAACACGCCCGCAAGGCGGCGAATCACAAAGATTTGCGCAGCATCACATCTTCGCAGATAGCATTTTTATACTCAAACGCTATATCAGCATATAAATTCACGCGTTATCATTTGCCTTAACAGCATGCACTAACCGCTTGTTTAAGTCTTAGCATACAGAACAGGAGCACAACGTGGAACTACCTCTTACAAATAACCAAGCAATTTGTACCTCGAATGTCGATCCGCCTCCTCCAAAGATCCTCGCAACGCATGACCCCAAAGTGTCATCATAATTCGACATCGACAATTTTTAAATCGCTTCCCGCTTTGGTTTTAATTTTCAAAGATCACAGAACTCCAGGTCATCATAATTCGACATCGACATTTTTTAATCAAGGCCACTTTACTTTTACTTTAGCATCAGAACAACCCAAAGGTCATCATAATTCGACATCGGGACATTTTTTTAATCAGATCGCCTTTACTTTTACTTTAGCATCGCAACAACCCAAAGGTCATCATAATTCGACATCGAGACATTTTTAAAATCATACACTTTACTTTTATTTTTCTAGCATCAGAAGATTCGCCAAAGGTCATCATAATTCGACATCGACATTTTTAATCTGCATCGCCTTTATTTTTATCTTTAGCATCACAACGACCTGTGGTCATCATAATTCGACACCGACAATTCGAGTCCGCATCACCCCACTTTTGAGTTCTAGTTTATAAAACAGACAAAATTCGCTACGAGTCAACGCTTTGTCCAAGACTCTTCCATCATCTCCGCATAAAGAGGACATACCGCTGATACCAATTTTGACCGCTTTTTGTATATTTCGTGCAATTTTAAGTATTTTAGCACACCGCATTTTAATCGTTATTTTTGCATATTTTATATAATATTCTATGTTTATTTATTCACAAAATGACATTGCATCTTTTTATTTTTATTTAAGCATTATGTTTTGTTAATATTATGTTTCTATTATAATAATATTTTGCATCTCTTTAAATAATTAATTGACATCCTGCTTTAATTTTAATCAGACATTAAACATGTCTTAAATATTGCATTTTTGCGTCGGCATTTGCATTTTAATAATTTTGCATCTTTTTAAATAATCTTTCTTTTAAAATAATTAACCCGCGTTGCATTTTGTCAAACCAGTCCAGTACGGAACCCAATCCAAATCATTCCAATCCAACACCACTTTTATTTTCATCCAAACACCCCCTCTTATTTTCCCCCTCTTTTTTAAAGTTCGAACCCACTTTTCTTTCCCCTAAATACCTTACCCCCCTTTATTAAATAAAGGGGCACCTAACGCTCAGCGAGTGGGAACATTCAAAGAAGACAAAAATAAAGGGGCAAACCAATGCTCAAAAACAAAAGAAGGGGCATCCACCCATTTCTGGATTTCAAGCAAAAAGGAAAAGGGGATCCTGTCCCCTCTCTCTAGCCGCCCCAGCTCCCTCTCAGCCGCCGCCCTTCGCCGGAGTTTTTAGAACTCCGGCGAACCCCCTTTTAAGCACCCTCACTCGCACTTCTCGCCTCTCCCTGAACGACCGGCGAAAACACCTCTGCCACCCCCACAACTCCGGCGAAGCATCCCTCACACACACACACATCCCATTCGTTTCTCGCCTGCCCTTCGCTTCTTCGTGTCTTCTCCATAATCGACGCCGCCGAGTTCGCACCACGCCGAACCCAAAGAAACCCCGCTGCTCCCGTCGAACTTCCACGACGAGCACCACTATCCACTGCTTCACCCCCACTATCGCACTTCACACGCTGCAAAATGTAACGAGCGGATTGACTTTCCTATTTTGGCTTCGCCGAGTCAAAACTCCGGCGGCCGCATGTCTTCAAAGTGATCGACATTTGTTTCTACCGCCTCGCGATCACTTGTGTTCGGGATTATCGATCGTTGTTTATTGCTTTGAGGCTATTTATGGATCATTGCATGCTCGATTTTCGGATCGACTTTGACGGATTGGCCATTTTAAATTAATTTTAACGTGATACTACACTTTGGTATTAAAATGATTTTGAGCAAGATACTACATTTGGTATTTTACTTATTTTGAGCAAGATACTACATTTGGTATTTTACTGATTTTTGAACAATGATACTATACTTTGGTATTAAACTGATTTTTGAATATGATATTACACTTTGGCCAAAGAAGGATTTATCCGTCGATCTGGAGGCCTCCGTGGTAAGCGAGACTAATATGTGGGCGAGAGGAAAGTGAAAAGATTGGACGAGAATGCATAGTATCGCTCACCGTGAGGCGAGTCGATCACGTAGCGATATTGGCTTCTCATGTCTTAGTATTCTTGGCATAACACTGGCTGAGCCCACACTATATAAAATATATCTTTTACAATATATTTTACATATATATCTATATATATACATATATTGTGTTTGTTTGGTAATTTATTTATCATTTACTAACTCTTCTACTAAGTGTCTTTTGCAGGTACCCGGAGGCGCACCCCAAAGTTAAATCATTCGCATAAAAATGAAATAAAAGCAAAATGTTGCTAATTTATCTTCATTACATCTTTTATGTTTATTTGCTTTCATTACTATCTTGTTAAATACATATCTATATTAAATATTTGCATGCCTAGTTTAAATATCTTTTGATTAGTTTAATAATTAGAATGCCCTTTAGAATTGTAAATTGCATGTTAGCACAATAATACTAACCTAAGTTTGAACGGACAACCGCAAGTTAGCGGATCCTTTAGGATGCCTAACCCCTTCCCTTTAGGATAATAAAGAACCCTTACCTAGAATCTCGCATAGTTTCACAGACCTTAAAAATGGAGATCATTTGTAGTATTTTATGCTACATTTTTAGTGTCCTAATTCACTATAATAATTAGGTGGCGACTCCTTTAAAATGCATTTCAGGAATCCAACCATGCGTAGCGGTAATCCCGTTTCCGGCTCCGGTCGAAAATGGGGCGTTACATTGATGTAAGTGATCTCGAAGAAGCATACCTTCCTGCATTCGTAGACTGAACATGCGTTGCTTCAGAAGCAACTTGTTGGTTAAGGACTTCGTCATATAAAGACTCTCGAGCTTGACCCATTGTGTGGTTTCCTACTCCGCGACCTTAGTGATAATATCATCAGCAAGGCTCAACATAATTGTTGAATGAGTCTTCTTCGTAATCGGCCATCTCAAGCACGAAGTTCTCACGCTTCCTAACAAGCGGCGCCCAAAGTCCTTGTTGTTTTAACAAGGCTCGCATCTTGATCTGCCACATACTAAAACTGTTTCTCCCCGTAAATTTGTCGATTTTCACATTCATTCCAGGCATCTTTCAAGCAAACAAATCCGACTCTGATGTCAATTTGTTATAGCGGAAGCAATTAAACAGAAGAAAGAATAATAATGAATATAAAGGACACAAACGATTTAACGTGGTTCACTAACAATGTGTTAGCTACGTCCACAGACAGAAGAGAGAAAAACTTTATTAATTTTGAGGAATACAATTTTTGGGATTTCTCTGGATTGTATTTCAGATTGCTTATTAGGTTATGACTTATGGGGTTTATATAGAGTATCCCTTACACAGACTAAAGAAAAGTTTCCAAACAGAAAAGGAAAAGAATTCCTAAACATGGTATAAACTTAATATGTCCGGATTCAAGACATATTTCAACAAAAGTCATAAGCTAGAATTTCTAATATATGACTTTTAGTTTATAAATCAAAAGTCATAAAGTCCATCCAAATGGACACTAGGCAATTTAATCATGTTCTAAGAAAATTATCTAATGGAGACACGACTAGCAAATATATATCCGTTTGTTCCTTTCACAACTCCGAATAATGAATACAAAAGTATGGCTAGAAGGTCAAAAAAAGGGCATTGAGAATACGACCTTCTAGGCTCTAGCTAATCGCTATTGGGTTTCCTCTGGTTCATTTCTTGGGTTCCCTCACATTTTATACACACTCCAAGAGAGCACAGCTAACAACATTTGCACATGTTATTTATTCGTAGTAGGAAGGAAAAGTTATATATATAGTTGAATCTATTATCTACTTCTGTACAGCTTCTCAAGCTAGAAATAAGATTTTATGTGGCGATTCTCAAATATACTCTACGAATAAATGGATACAAACTCAATGCCGGGTCATGAGGCATTTCAGTTGCAGAGGTTGTAACCAGAAATGAGAGAGCTAAAGGCAAAGGCTATAAAAGCCAGGAAGGACACCCCAATAGATGCAGATGCCATCTCTGTAAACTCATCTTTTCCCCAATTTGATATCCAGTCATATGCCCTCGTTGCAGCTGCAGAAGATGCTGACATAATCAGATAAGCCAACATCTGCGCATGTACATGCAAAAGCAAAAAATTTAAGAGAAAATCATACATGAAAACAACAGAACAATGCAAATCAGAGTTGTGAACATGGTTAAAAGCAGTTTTCAAATTACCACTATGAACTGAGTAAAAAGTTCTAAAGGCTAAGTGCGTATTCTACTTTTCTAGGAGGGTCAGTATATATCCATTCTCCTTCATACATGAAGACGACAGCTTGCCGACTTCGCTAGTTTTTTCCATTAATTCTAACATTGTTCAAAAACAACATTCGTGTCCCAAAAACCAAAACATGCTGCAACCCAACATCTCCTAATAAGGTTTCTCCCTGTGGAAACAGGAATATGAATATAATTTTGTTAGCTAGCACGTATGCTAGGAAATACCTTTCACATGTTACACATGGTTTATGATACATATATGAAAAATTGAAACTCAACAAAATAAACAAAGAAAGATTTGGTACCATGTTTGAAGTCTTTCAGATAACATGTTCGGGAACATTCACATTTCAAATAAATCCTAAGGAACATATACACATGCTATGTTGTGTTGGATTGAAAACAAAGAACAGAAAATGATGCAGGTTATCATTAACAAATTAAGAGGGTCATTAATTTCAATGAAGCAAATTGAGAAAATCATCTTATCTGATGTCTCTAGTCACTCGATTAAGTAATATCATTTGCCAAAACTACATATCAAACTTTAAATACTGAAACGTGTGCCCCTAAGCATGACAAGTCGTAGATTTTTAAGTAGTTGATAAGAAAATGATTGATTTATAAATTCTTAATAGTTTTTTGGTTAATACAAATTCGACTAAAAAGATAAAATTGTCAAAAAAGACCCTCCTGAGATTGAAGGCAGACCTATATTCGTCTACATCAGTGTGAAATCAAACTTCAAAATGAAAGCCTTAATCATTAAGATGTGATCTAAACAAAATCATTTGTGCTGTAAAGCTTATTAGACCCTCCTGAGATTGAAGGCAGACCTATATTCGTCTACATCAGTGTGAAATCAAACTTCAAAATGAAAGCCTTAATCATTAAGATGTGATCTAAACAAAATCATTTGTGCTGTAAAGCTTATTCTTTAATATATAACACCAATTCATATCAAGATGGTTTCATACTTTAGCATACAGCAGAGATCTCATGATAGACTAAATTGACAGTGAAAAGTTAGGTCGAGTTAAGCATAGGTCATCAGCAGCACCCCCCCCCCACCCCCCCAAACAACTAAGTATAGTTGTAGCGCTGATCCCTTATAAAGGGTGGGTTCCTCTACCATCCTATCTCATATACTGCAGCCACACATGGTCTTGGTCTTTAAGTGCTGAACAATGTAGTGTAAATTGTAAATGAGGCATTGAGAAGATTTTCTTCAGAAGAGCTGAATCTTATCTGCTAGCTCATAAGATCAGAAGTTTTTCTTCAGCACAAACCATAGACAAGAACTTTGGCAGACTGAGATCTAAAATGTACTAGAGATGCTCATTTGAAAGGGTCAAGGAATGCCATGCTTCTCCAAACAAGCACTTTATTTGACCTTTAGTAGAGTGAATCATCATGACTTACACCCTTCTGTCTAGCAGCACAGTAACAGCCACTATGAAAAAGTAACATCCAACCCAAGTATTAAATCTGTGTTACCCAAGTAGACAAGTTCAAAAAGGAATTACTTGCCTGGTCCATTGAGAAATCAAAATGAAATCTCATGCGGTGAGAGAGAAAGTGTTTCCGACTTGCCAAATTGTAAATTAGATCAAACGCTTGAAATCCAGAATATACAAATCCAATAATATTAACAGCAACACAATACCTGTGACAAGATATGAAAGGTCTAACATCAACAAAAGCCAGGTGAAGCAGTTCTAGGAAAATATTACTAAATGAGAAACAGGCAAAGCCAACTGAAGAAAGAAAGAACAGCAAATCCCTTGCATCATCCACAAATTTTATAGTATAATTCTCTTCAGCAGAAAGAGAAACAAATAAATTGTGTCAACACTTAAATACATCAGCCCCACCGGTACTTACTGAATACGTTGCTCTAAACTATCTCTTATTGAAAAAATCAAGCTTGTTACAGGACAACACAAAACATTTCCAAATAACTAGTGCAGAGTACAGTGGTTCACCGTGGAGTGATGCATGACGCAAATTAGACTCTCTAACTAAAATTGGATACTCATATTGATGAAGCAAAATCCAAGCACAGTGGCTCTCTTTTAAAAAATAGAAAAAAATATAATAAATCAGACATCCAGGGATTTAATTTGATGGAAGTAAGTCTGAGCTGCCTCACTATATCAAAATCATATGCAAGGCCAGTAATGTAGGTTTAGGTGACATCAAGTAGCAGAAGAGTGTTAGGAACACATCACTTTCTAATGTTTCAGAACTAATGAAATGCATACTAATACAAAGCTATTGTCTATTGCTTCATCTACTGATAACTTGGAAAAGGATAAAACGACAAATGCATACTATGCTGGCACAGACTCTCCCCTATAAGCTAGCACATTTGGTACAATAAAAAAGCAGCTCAAGCCTGAACGTCCATGAATTAAAGCTGTAACTCATAAATGACCATTAGCACGAAATTCTTATTCGAGAGATTCATTGAGAATAACACCAAAATCAGTAAATTAGTACTATAATTTTAGAAACTAGAACTGATTTTCCTAAATTATAAATTAAAGCCTTGAGTTCACTTCAGACAAACACACTGCAGTGGAGATCAAGTGTGTGTTTGGTACAAACAGAAAATGTTTTGCTATTTTCACTTGTTTGGTTACACTAAATATCTTGGAAAATGTTTTCCTCAAAATAAGAGAAAATAGAAGAAAATGTTTTCCTTAAAAATTTGAGAGAATATTTTCTGAATCAATAAAAATACACCAACGCATCCCCAACCCACCCACCACCAGAAGTTGCACTCCGCATTTAAAAATCTCAGTGTTTTGCTTTGAATATATGCAAATACTCTTAAAATGACATTTTTCAACTTGCGTAACAAAAACAAGAGAAAACGTTTTCTATCATACCAAACTATGGCAGTCCAACGGGGCGGGGCTACCCGACCCGACTGATCCGGTACCGGGATCGAATACCGGTATTCGGTATCGCTTATGTACGGGGTCTGGAATTTTCCCCGACCCAACCCCTTGTCAATCGTTGCACAACAACTATTTCACAATTTGGCCGTTGTGTAATGACCAAATTCCCCGTAATATTTATTTTTAACCCCCAAGTTATTATACACTTTAACCCAATTTTTTTAACTATAAATACTTTATTTTCTCTTCATCTTTCTCACAAATCTTCCTACAATTTCTCTAATAATCTCTCAATTTATTTCTCATTCTCTCTACATTATTTACTAAATATTCAATTTTATTTATTCATTTGGGAGTGAAGTTGACAACTAGCTTGAGGATCATCCATCGAACAAGTTTCAATTTTCAACCTCTTGATTGCACATCGACGTTACGTCGGCGTTTGGTACATTCATTCCTTCATTAAATTATTGTTGTTTCTTTATTTTATTTAGCGCACTTAATTTCATTATCTTTAACTTATTACTAGCATAATTAAAATGGAATCAATAAGAGGTATGTTTAAGGGTAAGGGTAAATCTTCTTCTACTAGGAGTAACAAGGGTCGGGCCGTCGGGGTACTTCTTCTAGTCATTCTATTACTCCTAGACAGGACAATTTTATTGATACTGAATTATTTCCTGAAGTACCATTAGATTTAGACGATGAACTATTTTCTGGAACTCAACAAGATTTTAATTTAGAAGATAATCTATGACACGCCCACTAATGCACCTCAAACTGAACCGCCTATTATCCCCCCTAATATGAGACGAGACCCACCACAACGAAAATTAAAATCAGATGTATGAGTTTTTTTTATAGGGACGTAGAAAATCAAGTAGTTAGATGTCAAATTTGTAAAAATATTTATAAATTTAAAATGGGAAAAGGTCAGAGCGGGACAAGAGGTTTAACTACGCATTTGCTAAGATTTCACAAAGCTAGGTGGGAGGAATACCTGATTAAAAAGGTGTGTGAGCCAATGCCCTCTCAGTCGGGACAAGATTCATATACTGTCCCATACCAGGTACATAGTCAAATTGACCCTATGACAGGGGGAATTGTAGGCCCTAAATATGATAAAAATAAAGATAGGGAAACATTATCAAAATTAGTTGCAGTGGAGGGTTTGCCATTTTCATTTTCTTCCTCTCCTGGTTTTATTCATTATATAAGATAAATGTATAATTCTGCTTTTAACGGTTTTTCTAGATCAACTGTTAGGAGAGATGTTTTTTAAATTTGCACACGAATATCAACAGTATTTACGTTATTTATTATATCATTTTTCTGGAAAAATATCTATCACACGTGATATAGGCCGTAGTACTAACGACCATTATTATTTAACGGTAACATGTAATTGGGTAGATTATAAATGGTCTATGCAAAAACATATTTTAGCCTATAGATATATAGATAGTAGACACACGGGTATTTTTATTTTAGATAATATTTTTTCAGTTTGCGATTATTATGGCATAAATGATAAAATTGTGATTATTACATTAGATAACGCTTCTTCTAATATTTCTGCTATTAGATTATTAAAAAATATTTTAACTCTGTCTTTTCCAGATAATTTTCATATAAGATGTGCATGACATATTTATAACCTAGTTGTAAAGGATGGTCTATCACTTTTTGAAGACATTCTTGAAAAAATACAATTTGCTATAAACTATATTTTTAAAAGTAATAGAATACAATGAATAAAAGAATATATAAAAAATAATTGTCACGATTGCCAACTACCTTACAGAAAAATTCCCGAAAAAGTATGCACTAGGTGAATTTTTTTATACGAGCAACTACGTGTTGCTTATGAGTATAGAAGACCTATAACTTTATTTTTTAATGCCCATAATTGAAATCCTACCGATATGATTGTATATTCCTATGAAGCACGGACACCTCATTTAGGGTGAGGTGTCCGTGTCGGACACCTCATCGGACACGAAACTCCCCGGACACGCCTCAGACACGTGTCCGGGACGTTTCCCAGCAAAAAAAAAATCGGACACGGCAAGGACACGCGGGGGACACGGTAAAGGGGGACACGGCAGGGACATTTTTTATTTTTTTTAGCAAAAGTTTAGTTTTAATTTTATTTGATTTATTTTAAGTAAATTTATATTTATTTGAATTTGGGTCTTGGGACATACTTATGTATTAATTTATGGACTATGGTCTTATGAATTATGTATTGAATATTTGATTGATTGTCAATTTGTTATGAATGTTTCTTTTTAATTTGGTACATATTTAATTTGGTATTTTGGTTATTTGGTATATAACAAATTTGAATTAAATTTATAATTTATTTATGAATGTGAAGCTTTAATAATATTAATTTTAGTATTTTATATATTATATTATATATATTATATATATATATATATATATATATATTTTTTTTTTAATTTATTTTTACAGCCGTGTCCCTGCCGTGTCGTGTCCCTGCCGTGTCGTTTCTGCTTGTCTGTGTCCGTGTCCTATCGGACACCTCTCACGTGTCCGTGCTACATAGGTATATTCCGATTGGGATTCAATTTTAGAACTTATTACATTTTTAGAGAAATTTTTTCTAGCTACTAAAGAATTTTCCAGTATTTATTATCCTACTATTTCATCAATGTTATTTTATATAGCTCTAATATTTTTATTACTTAATGAATATATGGAAAAATCAGTTTATAAGACATCTATTAAAAAAATGTTTCTAAAATGAAAAAATATTTTATTTCTATTCCCTCAATTTATATTATTAGTGTTGTATTAAATCTGTCAATTAAAATAAACGATTGTAAAGCACTTATTGAAACTATTTATGATTGCATAGATAAACTCACCTCCATTTTCCAAAAATTCAAATGACCCACCACCTATTGAAAAAACTAGAGAAGTATTGTCTAGCATACGAGATGAATGTAAAAAAATATATACGCATTACCAACAAGAAAGTGCTGGCAACCAACCGGCTTTCATGCCATCTTCTTCTTCAACACAACCTAAAAAACGACATGTTGTTTCTGCGGCTAGTATTGAAATCCTAAGACATAGAATGTTTAGTAGTAACATTTCTAACCAAGTTAGCGAGTTTGATGTTTTTGTTTTGCAGGGTGTTCTACCGTACGGAGCAATTGTCAATGAAGAGGGACGTGAAGACTTGCTAAAATACTGGAGGGAGAATGAGAAGACATTTCCAACACTATCTAAGATGGCCCAAGATGTGTTGAACATTCAAGCGTCATTAACAGCGTTTGAAAGCGCTTTTTCGGCCGACAGATATCAAATAAGAGAGCACATACGCTCATTAGCGGGAGACGACTTGAAGATTACAGTATTATTCAGAGATTGGATACGAGCGGAGCGGAGAAGGAGCGGTCAATCGGAGATCAACGAAGAAGAAAACTACAACTACAACGAAATCTTATCCGACAGAGGTAGAAGCGACGTCGACCAATTTGACCAACAAATACCATTTTCAACCAAAGAACACAAGAAATTATAAAGAAACTAGAAAACGTGTTTCTTAAAATGTAATTCTTGTAATTTTACTATGTTATTTATTTGCAGCTTTCAATATCACGAAATTGTAATTTTGAAATGGTATTACAAAAAAAAATCATACTTCTATTAAATAATATAAGAGGCACAAAAGCAGTCTTGAGATATTTTTATTAAAATATTTTGTTGTGTGCGTATTATTTTTTTAATTTAAAGGCAAAAAAAATAAACGACCCACCCCGACTCCTCCCCTCCCCGACCCCGACACCTCGGGATCGGGACGGCGACAGACCACGTCGACCCCGCCCTACCCAGTCCCGCCGGATCCCGACGGCCCCGCCCCGCCACGTCCCGTTGGCCACCCCTATACCAAACACACCTCAAATTTTTGTATGCCAGATTGCCAAACCAAAAATTAGACTACCAAGCAGCCTCCAACTAGAATTAATATGCAGATAAGGAAAATAATATTGAGACCTGTACTCGGTGTATCGATCAAAAGAGTCACCACTCCAACCTTGAGTTTTATCAGCTGCCATAACCGAGAAGGAAATCAAGCACACAACAAACTCACAAGCCCTAAACCCTAGCGCCGCCTTGGTCAGCGTCGAACGCCTCTCCCCTCCCACCTCTCCACCTTCCACGTCACCACCACGAACCGGTCCCACTTTCGTCACTCCGGTAGTTACATCCTCCCTAACCGCCCTATTATAATACATCCTCGGCGAATTCCGATCCTTGTTTCCGGCTTCCGACGGCGGAGTAGGTGTGGGAGGTAAGCTTAAATTCTCCCAGGAAGGTTTATGGGGAGATCGAAGCGGGGAATAGTATTTTTCGACGGAAACCATGGCTTTTGAAGAGAGAGACTTGGTTGTGCGGTGATTATCAGGGAAAGGATCATCGAAACGCAACGGCGAGTCGGATCGGAGAGGTGAGTGGAACGAGTCCATTTGACTCACCTGTGAGTCAGTGTCCGACATTGATATATGGCTGTTCTGTTTGTCAAAATTCCCGTGGTGATTGCTGTGACTGGAGTTGGAATTTAAATTGGAATTCGATTTCTCCATTTTTGAGTTTACCGGGAAAACTTTGCCCTTTATTATTGTGAGATAGAGAGAGAAATAAGTAGGAAACTAATGAAAGTGGTTTTAGTGAATATTATTTAAATATTCATCATATCTCATGTAATTATTAGTAATGTATAATTATGGTAGAAATAATATTCTTATTGTATTAGAATTTCACATTGTACACTATATATATTTGTATTAATGAGAAATAATGCTAAAAGGAGATTAATACAATTTTACGTGGTATCAGAGTCAGACTCATTTCAATTCTTTATTCACCGATGTTGGACCCCAAATTATATTATACACGTTCCAGTTAACAAGATATGGGCGTGCGAGGAAGTGTTAAAAGTCTTACATCGGATATGGAATGAGAACATGAACTCCTTATATGGATTTGGACAATCTTCATCATACAAACTAGTTTTTGGGATTGAGTTAGACCCAAGATCCATTCTTTACATCCCTGTATACTCCTGGTCTACTGTTGATATACAACCATCGCTCTGTCCCTATCTCTCCAACAGGTCGTATACAGTCTATACACGTCAATATACTGCTAATATACCATCTCTGTCACTATATACTACCCATATACAACTGTTATACTCCTTGTATACGGCTGTGTCTGCCTCATATACACCTCATATACATCCCAAAACCCCCTTATTATTTTCTCTCTCTTACCCGATCTCTGGCAGCCACCATAGTCGAAAACCACCATGGATATAATTGTGGACAGAGGTGCAGCGCTGACAGTAGACTGTGCAGCTCGACCAACTATTGGGCCAAGGCCATCCGGACGACCAGCCTTCTACCCAGCAATGGCCCAACAGTCTAGGTTCCCATCCAACGGCCCATAGAAGCCAGACCCAATTTTTAGGGGCCCACTTCTCTACTCCAGGCCTTCCCCAATCTAGTTTGGGTCAAGCTTTCGACACATTGACTTCTCAAAAGCCCGATAATGTGTGGTATATAGATAAGGGCGTCACGTCTCACCTCACCAACAATTCTAGTAATCTTCATCAAATGCGTAATTTAAAATACTCTGTAATCTATTATGATCGGAAACAATCATAACATTCCAATTCAATGGTTTGGCCACACACTAACCCTACCACCGCATCCCCACTTCTCCCTTAAAATGTCATAATTGCCCCGAACATTATCAAGAATCTAATCTCCGTTAGAAAATTTGCCACCGATAATTTTGTTTCAATTAATTTTTACCCATTTGGGTTTTCTCTAATGGACCTCCGTACCGGAAAACACCTTACGAGGTGCAATAGCGAGGGGGACCTCTATCCTTTCCTATCCACGTCCGGTGCCAGTGTCACCCCTCCCACATCTCTAGCTGCCCTCGTCACTCCTCTCACCATTTTAACAATAATATTTCACTCAATGTGGCATAATAGACTTGATCATCCGGGTTCTCACGTTTTGATTTCCTTATAAATCAAAATTTAATCCAATATAATAAAGGTAACCTTTCACATAGTTGCTCCTCGTGTGATTTAGGAAAACACGTTAGACTACCATTTAAGCCTTCTATGAGTATTATTTTCTCTCATTTTTATATTATCATGCAGATTTATGGACTTCTCCCATACCTAGCAACTTAGGCCACAAATATTATCTAGTATTCTTGGACGATTTCTCTCACTTCCTTTGGGTCTATCCCCTCAAACTCAAATCTCAAGTGTTCTCCAATTTGATTGAATATTGTACACGGGTTAAAACACAATTTGAAAAAGACATAAACGTTTCAATGGGATAATGGTTGTGAGTTCAATAATTCTATATTTTATAAATTTTGTGCGGCTAAAGGCATGATCTTTCGTTTCTCGTGCCCCCATACCTCCCCTCAAAATGGTAAAACTGAAAGAATTTTCCGCACCATTAATAATATGATTCGTACCCTCATTTTTCATGCGTCTCCCCCCTATTTTTTGGGTATATGTATTAAAAATGATAGAACACATTCTCAAAATTTTACATACCCGTGCGATTCAAATAGCACACCCACCAAAATTATCTACCGTTGGACCCTACCTAGGACCATATTAGAATTTTCGATTGTCTGGGTTACCCTAACCTGACATTCACTCCCCCTCCACAAATTGGTACCCATATCTACTCTGTGCGCCTTTCTAGGCTTCTTATCGAACCATAGGAGTACTTGTGTTATTAACTATCTACCGACAAAATCATAATCTCACGCCACGTCACATTTGTCAAGTATGTTTTATTGTTTGACAACATTCAAAAAATTCGAGTCACTGATTACAAATTTCTTGATGATTCGGACACATCACCTCTTGTCCACCAAGCTCTACGTCATGCTACCACTATTCCAGCAGCAGTCAGCACTCTATCACCACTACCTCCCTCCATTGCCACTACCAGCGGTCTGTCAGGAAACCTTCCAACATGTAACACCACCATTACCCCCACGTCCCCATCTCTGCCACCTACTGATGCAACTTTCAGCAGCGTCCCAGCTTCCTTGTTACCATCTGCGACCACATCTCTGAAGTCGTCGACTGCCACCACTACCATCGACTATCGACACAACATCACCCCATCACGACCGGTCATCGTCCCATCCACCTTTCGGCCATCGTCATCGATTTCTCAAGTGTCACCGCCACCCTATGCCGCAATTCAAGTCAACCCGATTGTACCCACCACCGACACAACCACTACTCCAGTAAACTGACTTAACTCTAGTACTTGTACACAAAACCCCATCGACCAACACCATTAGCTGTCCATCGTTCCGTCAGGTCGTAGCCTAAACCCACCCGATCAGACCATATCCCTGACCCCAACAAACTAGATCCGACAACCCATCACCACCGGTTCTACCGTCTGCAATCGACCGCTGACCCCACTCGACACCACTCATCGCCATCGGTACCACGACACGACATCATCCCCACATAATAGACCAACCACTGCCCACCACACCATATTGAAACATGTGCCCAACGCGAGATTTTCAAACCCAAAGTCTAGTTTAACCTATCTGCACAAATTGTATCCCCAATTCCCAAAAGCCCTAAATTAGCCAAACTAGACCCTAATTGGAATGCAGCCATGCGTGAGAAATTTAATGCTTTAACGAAACAACTTGATGTGAAGAATGCATTTCTACAACTTTACTTTATTAAAAAAAAAGTTGTTTACTTCTTTCTATTGTTCTAAAAATAGAAAGTGGAATTTCTCACCCAGTGTTCGATATTTATATTGAAGCCTGATTATATTTGAATTTGCATTGCATAAGGTTCATTGGGAGAAAGTGCTCTCTATAAAAAAAATCATATATGAGCTCGAACCTCGAACCTGAGACCTCTGCAGAGGCGACTCAATACTCTTGACGGCCTAAAGCCAAATTTCACGTTGAGGCCTTAATTTTTTCTAAAAAAAAAAAAGAACTTCCATCCCTAGGACAGAGAGGAAACGATTAATGTAAAAATTTACTTACGAAATTTGATTTTCCTACTTTCACTTGAAAACCCATTTTCCTCATTTTAAGAAATTTATTTTTTTATAAAAAATAAAATAAAAAAACTGACTAGCCAAACATGAGAAAATTTAAAAATATTTTCTAAAAATATATTTTCCCCCATTACCAAACACACTCTTAGTATTTTATTATTTGTCAAAAAATTATCAAGAGCTCATTTTTTATATTGTATTAAAGATTCATTTTTTTCTTTTTATTTTTGATTTATAAATAACTAAATTCATATTTTCTAGTTGACATATCTAAATTGTAACAAAATAATTTGTACCTATGTAATAAAAATGTCAAGAAGGAGAATTTTTAGAGGGAACAATAGTATGATTTATATATATATATATATATATAAAATGGGGGCCTAAAGCATAGGCTTTGGTGGCTTTACTCAATAGCCGGCCTTGGACCTCTGGTTAACGGGGAGGAGTAGCCTCATCATCACATTCTTTGGTGATTTTATTCATATTTCATTGTTATCGTGGTCTGTTGCTTATCGGGTGCATGATCTTTAATAGGAAGGTAGGGAGATCGAAGATTAAAGTATAAGTCTAATAGCAGATAATTTTTTTTTTCTTACAAGTAGTATTAGGTTTATTTTTATTATTTTCTTACTTCTCATTCTTAGTTTTCTATTATTACTCGTTGTCTTTTCCACTTTGATTGTTTTGTTATCTTATTGATTTTAGTGCTTATATTTCCATTATTGTTGTATTTATGTTTTTTTGAGTCGATGATCTATTAAAAATAATTTCTCTAAGACTCTAATTAAGTTGTGCATACTCTCCGCATTTGTGGGATTATATTGACTATGTTGTTATTATAGTGAGATGTGTTCGTCTACCTAATAGTAGGATATTGGTAAAAACTAAACTTGCTGAGCTGGGTAGAAACTTTAACTTGTTATTATAGTGAGATGTGTTCGTCTACCTATATTTCTAACTTCAACTTCAACGTGTGTTAAGAAACTTTAAAAAATCTTATAACACTAAGAAAACAACCAGGTTAAGAAAGAAGGTTTCCACTTTTTGACTACAGCAAAAGAGATCGACAATAGTGGTGAGTAGGTATATTTGCCTCATTAAGCTAAAGTCCCTAATAAAGTGGGAGGCTTTACTTTATATTTATCAACTCCAAACCTCTAATCTTTTTTTGAGGGGCCAAAAAGCAAAAAGTTGAGTTCATTATCCTGTAAATTGCTTTAAGTTCTCATTTGTTGCACTTAGCACAAGTCTGAATTTTAATGGTTCAAATTTTATGCTATTAAGTGCATTTGTTTATGTTTGAAAATTGCTATTGGGTTGAGTCCACCCTTATAACTTGCCCGTTAACTCATTAGTTAGTCCTCCTCCTAAACCTTATGACTAGCCTATAAATACACTATTATGGGTGTAGAAAAAAAGATGATCGTTCACAACAAGAAACGACTAGGATTAAGGTTAATGTCTTGCATCAGTTAGAGGGAGATCTAGGCTGTGAAAATATGATAATTCATCCGCTTTATGAGAATTTCCGATAACCGGTGATTCAAGTCGTAGTTGCTGCAGATCCGCTCCCATTATAGAGAAACTCGTAAGTTTCATAAACTAGTATTCTACGATTCAAATACTACAATTTACATTAAGATCTAAGCATTTTTTTTGGTCTGAATAGGTCATAGTCATTAAGATCTTGAACAAAGTCTTACTATCATTAAGAGATACTTTTGTATGGATAATTTTTTCCACAACTTTATCCACAATCACTAGCTCCACCACAACCCCACCCCTACACACCCCTCCAATCCCACCCTATCGCCCACCCCAACCCCTCTCCACCTCTCACCTCACCCCACCACTAACCACCTCTGTCTCACAACCATCAACTCCTCCCCATCGCCACCCACCACCCACCCCTACTCTCTCTACACCCCACCACCACTCTGCCATCACAACTACCACCCTCCCAACCCTCACCCATCCACCCCATCACAACTAACCACATCTACTTACAATCAACAACATTGTCACCCACCACTAGTCTCACCCTCCCAACCCTCACCCCACCACCACCCACCTACCTACCCCTACCTACTCTTTGCCCCCACCCTAGTACCTCCACTCACCCTACTCCATCACCACTAATCACCTCTACCACCAGAATCATCACCACCACCACTACAAAACATTTCCACCATCACTAGCGAACATAAATGTTTTCTTTTTTTATCAAATAATAATTTTATTTTATTTTCTAATAATTAGTTACTTTTTTATTTCAATTGTATATTTATTATGTTTAAGTAAATACATGTTGCATATTCAGATGTTAAAAAATAAATAGTATTAATCATTCAATGTTCATATTCAATTCAAAGACAATATCTTAATTATTAAATATGCATTAAGATTTAGACATCTTAATATTAATGAAAACAAATGAGTCAGACACCATCAAACACACTCAACGTATATTTACTAGTCATTTTCTTCAATTGATTAAAAAAGCTTTTAAATCTAATAAGGAACACATGTATCTTTTCAATTTTAATTAGTAAAGTGCCCAGGAACTTGTCTGTTTGTAACGAAAGAGACACAAGACCCGAGTGCTAATCAATCTAAAATACGCGCATAACAACAAACTAGTACAATTTAAGAAAATTAATTTTAGTCTAACTCAATCTTAAAAATTAATTCAAAAGGTGAGAATTGACCAAACATTATAAAAAAAAACAAGTTAGTATACCACTGGCTAATGTGTGACCACTAATAATTTATCAATTTAGCTTGTGCCCTTTTATGTTTCAAGTTGTAGCTCATGTCACTAGATGAATTGATTTTAAGAGGATATTTGGAGTAATGACCAATGATCGAATCCCGTCAGCGGTAGTGTGGGGGTTTCTTCTTAAAATAAAGGAGGACCCCTTGTGCGCAACGTGATACTGGTCTAATCTTTGAAATCAATTGAATCACCATAATTTACCTCATTCACAGACCTGTCGGACCGGGGTGTGGGGCTCATGGGATGGAAGATTCCACTTTTTTTTGGAGCAATAATTGCATCATTGCAATGATAAAAGTATGACATTCTTTTCTAATGCACCTTCGTCTAGCTCGACAAGCAGCAGCAAGTTTCTTTCTAATTCAATAACAAAAAGGAACTCCAGAAAAGCTTCCCTTAGTGGACGTACAAAAAGAGAATGCACTTAATCAAAAGTAGTGCCTTTATTAACTTTGAAGTTTGAACGCACAAGGCCAACGACCAAAAGATGTGCCATGCTGCCTTAAGAAAGATCATTGCTGTGTCATATTCCACTTTAGCTATATATATATATATATATATAAACTCCTGTTTACATGATTGTGCTCGAGAGAAACTCATTTATTAGTTATTACTATTAATTTGAAGCTATTTGACTCCTCAAATAATTAATTAGTAGATCATGTCTACTCTGCTTCTTGCGTTGTGTGGGTGGTAGTCTTTTGATATTTTTATGTTGAGCCATGTAATAATACCAAATGATATCCTAATATGTTCTTGGAACTTCTATTCTTTGATAAGTAATTGTGTTCTTGGAATCTTATGCTTGTCCAGTTTATGTTTTAAGTCATACCTATGCAACGTGTATTTAACAACTTTCCAGAAAAGTGAAGGCTATTTCAAGTGCCAAATAGGAAAAAAACAATTCAACCCATACAAAAATTACAAAACGAATTGTTAACACTCAAAAATAATTTAAGTGTTTACCCGAAATTCAGTGATAGTCGAATTGTTCCAGAACCGAATTTACTCCTAGCCCTCGACTACAAGAACTTCATCGACTAGTAAGGCATTTTAGCCGAAGTTGTTAGTTAGAGATACGACTGAGACTCACTCAGATGCAGACGTCTCAACGACCAAGTCAAAAGGATTTCCGGACTCCTAGAAGCGGTAACGATCAATAACAGCTAAAAGAAAGCCATTATCCTAGTAAGAGGAATAGAGGGCGAGAAAATCGGCACCACCTCCCCCATAGTCGGCCATTGAACTTAGTGGGTTACTTGATAGCTGACATGGGGGATCACGTTGTACATTTTTTTATTCTTTCAACAAGCTCCTTGATCTTGATAATCTGAAATCAAGAGACACTAAATCTCTACTTGTTACAACTGTGTTGAGTGGAGTGTTAACACTCTGTCCTTAAGACATTATTACCCCGTATATATTCTTTTACGTTGATGGGCAACTGTCTTCTAAGATAAAACAACATCAAACAAATGAGCAAATGAAACTCAAGTGTTTCTCAAGAAGAACCTTTGAGTGTTTGAAAGATATGCTAGATAGGAAGAAGTTCAGAAAAATCTGAATTATACAAGAGTGAGGTGTGTTCTACAAATGAGCCTAAGGCCTCAATTTATAGTAGTGTAAGAATATTTCTTCAAGTGCCCATGTAATGGTCATTCAAGTGCCATGTAATGGTCACTTAATACACCAAGTAATGCGGCCAAATAATGGTTGATTTATGGAAGAAAAACTGCAATTTGAATGCTCCAAAACGTCCCCATAATCAACCAAACTTTTGAACTTCCGTTCGCACATACACTGCCCGAGAAGCGCCGCGGCTCCAGTAGCCAAAGTCCACTCAAGCGCCGCGACCCTATCCTTGGGACGTCGCGGCCCTTTTCCGCTCCGTTTCGATCTTACACTTCGTACACTTCTTCCTTCATTTACCAACGTGGAATACATGTCATTTAACCAACGACCGTCCATCATTTCATGTCTCAAACGTTTACTCAAGTACAAATATCCCTTTCACTAATGAAATTTACGATATTTGGCAGTACGTGTGCACGTGTGTGGGAAACGACGTTTTCGACGTGCGGAATCCCAATTGTTCGAGTCATAAATATTGGGATAATCTTAATCCACATTAGTAAATTTCCAACACTTTGTACATACATAACACAACCAATCAATCAAACAACTCAATTTTTATCTATCTTTATCCTTTACTTTACTATACTCAGTTGCATTCATGTTTCTTACCTCTTAGTCTCATACCACCGTCCTAACGCTTTCTGGAGTATTTGGGGAACCCATTGCTGGAAATTAGAGTTTCGTTTTCAGCCCAAATCGCTTAAGTTAAGGAATCAATTTGGCTCCTGATTTCGTCAGCCGATAGAGAACAGAATTCGGGGCGAGAACACAAATATACTTAATTAACTAATAAATACCAAAAAATTAAGCTTTTGAATCCGATATTTTACCCCAAACTAAAATCCCAAATTACATCTTGAGGTATATATTAGTAGTACCATCTTCCGTTTACACAAAAATCTACGAGATGTTAATCTGTAGATTGAACGAGGTCACTTTCACACACCTCATATAGTCATGAGTGGCTCAGAAATATTACATCAATATAAATTGTGGGTCTGCGGGGACTATCTCCTCTTCACTTTCATCTCCTCAAGACTCACATGCTTTACAACATGACATTAGATCCTGTGCTAAAATGTCCCTACAATATTTAATGACTGTGACCCCAAAGACTCTTAATCATACTAATGAAAATTAATTAAATCTGTCCCTAATAACAGGAACCCCACATACTAACGTTAAAATTGAGCACTGCCAAGAAATATTTTTCAGCTTCTTCAAGGAATACAGTGAATAACAGAATCACTTGAGGTACTGAGCTTCGAGGCTGATTCCATTGCATTGCCCAGAAAAAGAAAATCCTATGCAAGATCTTTTTGGCGAATTAAGGACTACAAAACATTAACCATCTAAGAGAAGCCTTAAAGAGGTCAATGCCAAATTTACATCAAAACAAACAGGCCAGAAACAGATATCGCTGTAGCCGTTTTCTTCCATCAGTCACGCTAGTTTTAGCAATCTAATTACAATTAGAAGCCACTACAACACTCAGCATTGGCTTAGGTTGGCAAAAATTATCAGTGCCCGCAAAGTTAGAACATTTGAACCTGCTCCCAGAACAAATAGTTACAGCTGTCTTGGAGAATGTTCCACCAGTACTTCCACGCGCTCTACATTTCCATGACTGTCAGGTGGTGATATTAGGACACTGTCCTCAAATATTGTTTGTGCAGCTGCATTTACCTCGCTGCTCGGGCCAGCATCCTCTGTGCGCACAGGACGGAGAAAACCTTGCAATCTCAGCAGATAGCTCTGGCTAGAAGGTTGGGATCTCACATACGGGGCTGCTGTCACAATGTTAGTTGATAACCTTTCTAGATCAGCACGGATATTTGACAAAGCACTGAGATCAAGATTTGGAAAAACAGAACAACGGCATCTAGGGCATTTCACGTTTAGGCGAAGCCATTCATCAATGCATGCAACATGGAAGTTATGAGCACAAGGGAGACCACGAACCTGAACAAAAAGGTTTTGTAATAAGAAAAGTGGCTGCAGGGGCTGAATAAGGACAGAACCAACATAACTAGTGTGACAGTCGTGGCATTGGCTTCTAGAAAACCAACCTCCAACAACACAAGAAAAGAGGGGGAATGGACACAACGTCATAATCCCGCTTAACTGGAATTAGCATGCATTTAATCTCCCCAACTATCTTTTAACAAGTTGAGTGTCTTCAAGTGATGCCAAGATATACAAGTATCTTCTTTGCTAAGCTGCGAAATCTGAAGATAGCAACAGCCACCTAAAAACGACACCAGACCAAGTTTTTCTCAGAATTTAAGCTCTTAGTTTCTCTCAAATTGGGTGAGAATGGGGACCATTGCATGACAATAAATATTATTACTAGTTGAGCATGCACTTTTAGACTATTATTGCTCCAGTACTCCCCTAGTACTACCCTACAAGGACATTGGAAATTAATCTGACTTGCATATAGAGTACTGGTCATAAGAGAAGTATTGAATCGTTTGCTTGATGTTCGCAATGAATTTTGGTAGAAGCTGTGCGTAATAGTGTAGATTTGTATTATTCAAGTAAAATTGGGAATGGCATAAAAATGTCAACATTCAAGAGCATCGTACAAGAAAGGTGGAGTAATAAGGAGAAGTGAAATTTACAAAAAAGAAAAAGATACCTCATTTCCCACATGGAACTCTTCCAAACAGATAGGGCACTCACTGCAGTCAGTTGGGACAGCCTTCATCCTGAACATTGGAAGTTCTTGAATGAGTGCCTCCACTGCTTCTCTCTATGTGCCAAAAAGAAAAATCACCAGTTAAGACGAGTGAGAATCTTTCAATTCACCAGGTGTAGCAAGGGATTCATATTGAGGATGAGCTGTTGACAATAAGTTTTCAGTCATTACCTGAGCATGGCTCAAATAAAGTCCTGGATGGTATGAAGTAGCATCTTGGCCCATCCCTCTCATCTCCTGGCCTGCAGCTTCAAATGCCCAATCTGGCACTCTGATCATGTCAACTAACACCTGTAATAAGGAAAATTGTAAGCTTGTGGAGTAAAACCAAAATAGCCTACCATGAAAACCAAATTACACCATAACATGAAGCAGGACTCTAAAAACAAGTAGAGTACTTTCACACTAGTGTCCCGACTCCCGAGAAAGAACACATTAACCATTGTGATTATTCATTTATAACTGTTTGACATTCATTTCTGGTGGCACAGAGCAGATTAGTCGAACCAAATTTTCAACGGAGATCATCCAGAGAGAAACTGTTTACACAACTCTTACTTCCTAAAAGACAATAAAACAAACATAGATTGTTTGACATAGTGGATACATATAGAGGACTCCTACTAGCTTGGAATTGATGCAAAGTTGATTGGTTCATTGCTTGAAATGTATAGCAATATTTATGGTACTGAAACTCTGAAAGTCTTACATTTAACACACTATAACTATACTCACAAATTGATTTTTTTTTATAATTGTTGTATTGAGGTCAGCTTGCACACACCTCGACTAATTTCACGGGATACCTGATATCTTTCACCAGCACAGGTACCGGGTGACTCTGTCCACTAAGGCTCGGGCATATAGGAAGAAATCACCTAGTATTTTTGCCTCCGCCATGATTTGAACATGAGATCTCATGGTTCTCAACCCACTTCATTGACAACTAGGCCACACTTTTGGGTGCAAAAATTGTTACAGGACAAGTTGTGCATTATTGTTTCATTTTCTAAAAAAAAAAAGAAGAAGAAGAAACTAGCGCGTTCCTTATAAGTTCACATCAGAAATGATTCAAGAGCCCTAGATACTTAAATGAAGTGGCCATTCAAACCTTAAACCAGACTATTAGTTGAACTTTACATGACATATTAATCAAGAAAATTTTGTTCATCAAGATCATCTTGTCCAACAAGATCAACAAGACCTCAAAATACCGCCAAAAATGAAAGATAAAAAGTGATGACTATCTGATAAATGTGTAAGCAAGATGCACCTATTGTGGAGTTCTAGAAGCATTTTATAAATTAAAAACTTGACAGTTCTCTAGTTTAATGCTTAAGTTATTTATGTGTGAAGTCTATGAGTTCTGGTGTTAGTACATTGATTATTCACAGTACAAGTGATGCAGTAAATTTTCTCCCAAAAGAGGCAATCACTGCATCTTTACACGTCACCTTACTGATTAAAACTACTTACAAATGCATTACCAGAGCAACTGAGACTCCCCTTAGCGCACAGTAAGAAGCTTTAAAACCTTAGTTGCACCACTGGCAACATCAAAGCAACTACCAACACACATATCCACACAACCTCTCTCCATGCTTTAAAAAATACAACAAGTCAACAACCATAAAGCCTAAAGAAATTGATTCCGATTCACTAATAATCTACGTGACATTAAAAATGCATACCATTACATTTTTCTCTTTTTTTTTCCCCATCATCTTTTTAGGGGGTGACGAGTAGATACTTAGGAAACTCCAACACCCCGTCTTAACTCAGAAGAGGCACCCACAAAACTCCAGAAGTGAAGGCTATTAGACAGGCTACAAGTGAACTTGGATCACATTGATCAGTGCCAAGAATAAGTGGACAATATCTGGGTGTGAGCGCGTGTATTATACACACCATAAAACACACACATATCTGTATGTATTTATGTGTCCATCATCTCTACAAGGTTTATTTCCAGTTATATTGTCTTTTTTTCATTTGCACTTACAAGATATGTTTTTTTCATGTCGATCAATTTCAGCGCACATTATTGTTTCTTATCTAAACCTAGAAAGAGC
This sequence comes from Przewalskia tangutica, assembly GCA_029844215.1. Lineage (NCBI taxonomy): Eukaryota > Viridiplantae > Streptophyta > Magnoliopsida > Solanales > Solanaceae > Przewalskia > Przewalskia tangutica. The sequence goes on from CM056734.1 coordinate 12,515,738, forward strand.
AACCAGCTGACAGTTGCATCATATCTGTGGTGGAGAGTTTGAGATGGTTTGTACTACATTCGGCCATGCAGGGAACCATGAAGAATGCACTATTAGGCTGGACCAGTAAAAGACATAAGAGTTGAAGTCATACGTGGGATATTGCTCAATTAGCACTAACGTGTGAGTTGTGTGGAGGAAGAGAAATAAGAGAGCTTTTGAAGATAAAGAGCACTATTTGTACATTTGTGGAGTAGCCTCTTCTTTTAATGTCCTTTGATGCACCCATGAAACTCCTATTTATATAAAAAGATTGGGTATCCTTTACAGAAAATCATATCTTTTTGTAGGATATCTACCTTTTGATATACTTCTTATATACGGAAATTTCCAATTATTAATGAAGTTACACTTGATCAATAGAAATCTACAAAGAGCAACTTTCTGACTAGAAGTTTGAAAGCTTAACTACTTTAACATGGATAGATAGCAAAGACAGAATCAATTTAATGCTTTTGTACAATAAACGGAAACAAAGTCAAAGGGCATAGGAAAACATATTTAACAGGAAGAACTTAATTCAAACATGTAATATGTGAAAGTCAAAATACACTAAATCAAGTATGTGTTGGTTTCTAATGCTTACCCCAAATTCTGAAGTAGGAATTCCTTGTTGAGCACGCAATAAATGGGCTTGCCTTCTAGCTAACCACTGCAATAAGAAATTGAAAACTAAGGAACGTCGCAACACTGACGTTAATAACATTGCATAATTCTCAATTTGCCATTTATTGAATTACATAAATCCGTTTACACACACACAAGGTAACGCCAAAATAACAGCGGGATTTGGAATATGCTCCCACCCTCCAAAATGGATAAGAAAACATCACACTGGCCAAGAAAAGAATCAGGAGACCAAGATTCTATTTTCTGCTCGTTACAGGTTGGTATCCTTCTTTTAGTTCCTCTTTTTCAGATTCCGTTACTTTGACTCTCTCTTTTTTTCCTTTTTTTAAGAGGGGGACAGAGGGTAAGTGGGAAATGAAGCTGTCCGAGTTGAACTAGGCGGTAAGTAGTTGAATTCTTGGAAAAGTTTAAACTAACCTTCCCTGTCGATATGCAAGCTATGCACAGGAGTCCACAGTAGCTGAACAGCAACCAAATTAGGAAACCCCATTTTTGGCCTTCTTCTGGAAGCTGTAAGAGTTTCCACATAATATCAATTCAAGGCTTTTAAACCAGAACAGCAGAAGCAGCAAAAGGATTACTACAACTTACGCAGTTTCTTGCACTAGTGAACCATAAAGTCCCGATGATGGTCCAAGCCCAAAGAAAGGGATAGAGAAGCAATGCAAGAACGGAAAGAACAGATATTCTTCCACAAAAACGACCATATCTCTGCTGCCAACCAAAATCCCTAAAATGAAATAACACCTAAACTTCAGTCTAGTCATCTAATAGCACAATCCATATGAGGTGAAGAAATTACCATAAAATCCAAATAATCACCAAAAGAAAGATATCACTAAAAATTACTACTAACTAATTCAATCTGTACATTGCCTCGGCATTTACTTAAATAGTCTGGAAGCAAAAGAACAGAATGGACATATGAACATTCACGACAGGTTATTTCTAAGAAGAGTATCACGCCCAATCATTCCTTCTAGCCTGTTTTGGCAGTGCGTTGTTGTCCCTAGGGTCTACCGGAAAGAGCCTCTCTACCCCTCAAAAGGTAAGGGTAAGGTTTGCGTACACTCTACCATCCCAGACTCCACTTATGGGATTACACTGAGTATGTTGTTGTTATTATTATTACGCCCAATCAAGTAACAACTAGGGGATCTCATGCAAAGTGCAGAAAAGGTTATATCATCATCAAGCTAGGTAATACAACTAGCACAATAATTGCTTCACTTACAAAATTAAAATGCTTAAAAAAGAAGGCCTTACAATCCCATTCCAGCAGCAAGTCCATTATCTACAAACATCAACAACCGAAACACAAACACTGTTGTGTAGTCAACCTGGATTAGAAAAAGGGTAAAATTGAGATATAAACTAGGTAAACAGAAAAACAAAGCAATGCTTTACTTTCTTTTTCATACAAATTTCTTGATACCCACCACGATCCAGATATGCAACGGGTATATACAAAGATGGTAACGCTTCCAATTGATAGCCACAATAATTCTGATTAACAAACAGTTAAAGAAACAACCCAACTACACCATACAACATCTAAACACAATCAAATAAGGAACAAATTAACCCCACTTGTGGGATCATTGAAAGGATACATACTCATAGCTAGCATTGACAGGAAGAATCCATCATACCTACAAGAAAAAAAATAAAGAGTTAAAATTTGATATTCAACTAAAGAGTAACGCAAGATGAATGTTAAATTGAAAAAAAAAAGATAAAGATTTGAAGAGTTACCATTTAAAATCAACTCCTCTCATTGCCATTGAAGGAGCCAAACACCAACTTATGAGAAACCCAAGAATTCAATTTTCATTTCAAGCAAAATCTTGAAGTCAAATCTTTTATTAGTACTAAGTATGTTGTAACTTGTAAGAGTGATGTAAGTTAAAAAAAATAAATAGAGCAACGATAAAATACACGTGTGCAAGTATTTGGCTTTCGACAAATTAAATGAATTGTTCAAACCATTGTCAAAATATTTGAAATACTATTATACATACTACTAAATAAATATTGCTATGATATCTATAATCTATCCTATTAAATTTGTGTCGATTGTAAGCATGGAGCTTTGACATTACTTTGGTCAGGCGAAGAAAGGGACTAATACGAAGGTTTGAAATACACCGGCAAGAGCAAAATAATGGACCAATCGTAGGCACGGATATCCACTCCATCAAATACGTGCTACCTTCAACCAACACAATACACAAATATCAAGTTGACATATTCCGCACCTCAATTATTTCATCAAACACTAGTTACCTCTCATCAACACAATTCTCAAGTTGCTTCATTGAGTACATATTACTCTCAGTTATTTCATCGAGTACGTGCTACTTTCCCGCCGATACGAATATTAAGTTGAGCAACTAAATTACTTTATCCAACAGGTTCTATCTAAAAAATATTTCCCAAGTCGGACAAGGATTTTTTTTTTTTTGCATTGAAATTTTCAGCTTCCAAAATGAAACATTGTTTTGGAGAAACATTTTTTAACGTGGCCTTAAGTAATTACTCCTTAGTAGAAGTATATAAATCGTAACGTCCATGTCTATTAGACAGTACATTTAAAATTTAAGGAAAAATGATCAAATTTATTCTTTAATTATGTTTTATAATTTAACATTATCCTCCGTCAAATTTTACGATCAAAATTACTCTTCATGTTAGCATAGTTATTAAATTTGCTCTTTGATGAATGGAAGTCCGACTTGAAGTCTATCACACTTACAAAATTTGACATGTCAGATCCACCTAATGCTCCCACACAATTTTCCAAAGTATTTCACAGTTTTTTTCTCTGTATTTGCTCTTCATTCAATCATACTTTTTATCGAAAAATCTTCGATAAAGATTAAATCTTCCATCAAACCCAATATGACAAATGCAAACCTAGAACATAATTCCAATTCCAATTCCAATCATTGGAATCTCCAAAAACATAACAGTAGTCATATATCAATGTCGGACATCGAGTCAACTCGATTCTTTCCACTCACCTCTCTGATCCGATGATCCGTTTACTGAACCCGACAACCCAAAATCCCCTTCAAAGGCAATTGTCTCCGTCGACAAGTACTTCTCCCCAAATTTGAGTTTTTCGGCGACCCATCGGTGCCGACGGAAAGGAGGTTGTGATGAACTAGGTGGCGAAGGTGGAGTCAATTCGCGGTGGTGCTGACGTGGAAGGGTGAGAGGTTGGTGGTGAGCGGCAGTGGAGTCGATTCTCGGACGGTCGAAAAAGGATGTTGTGATGAACTGGGCGTCTTTAGGGTTTAGGTAGATCACGTACGTGGATCTGACATGGCACATTTTTTAAGTGTGATAGGAGTCCAAGTTAGACTTCCATCCAGCTGAAAGCAAATTTAATAAGTATGCTAACGGGAAGGATAATATTGATCGAAAAGTTTGACGGAGGACATTATTAAACTATAAAGTATAGTTGAAGGGCAAATTTGACCATTTTCCTTAAATTAAAATAAGACAGATCGATGATGGAGTGATTACGAAAAGATAAACGACGTCAGAATCCGTTAAAAGAGACAATGTTTATTTGGGAGAGTTGGACACACCAAGTGGAGTATACTCTTTAGTAGGGTTGTCCAGTGGGTCGGGTCTGTCCGATCCCGATTCCCGACCCGCTTACCGCCCCAACCTGTCCTGATCCCCCTTCAAAAATAGTAATGGGGTTCAAACTCGAAACGGGACTAGGGTTCAACCCCCTTTGTAAAAATAGTCATTGCACAACGGTCAAATTTAGATTTTGATCGTTGTACAACGTCTATAACAACCATTTTGCCTTCCCCCCCCCCCCCCCCGCCCCATAAACCCCTCCTACCTCCTTAATATTTATTTTAACTCCTAAATTAGTATATTACACTTTAATCCTATTTCTCAACTATAAATACCTCATTTTCCTCTTCATTTTAATCTTCCTACCATATCTCTAATCTATCTATATATCTTTCTACAAGTTTACATTGTCTACTAAATATTTTATTTTATTGCTTATTTATTTCAAAGTTCAAAAATTTGGACTGAAGTTGGCACTAGCTTGAGGATCATCCATCGAGCAAAGTTTTAATTTCCAACCTCGATTACACGTCGACGTTACGTCGGGGTTTGGTACCTTCGTTCTTTCTTTAAATTATTATTGTTACTTAATTTTAATTATCACACTTAATTTCATTATCTTTAATTATTTATTTGTTGGACATTTTATTTCTGGTAGAGGTACTAGGGGTAACAGGGGTAGGGGTGCATCTTCTAGTAATCTTAATCCTAATCCCGATGATTTCACTCATATAGATGAAACTGATTTTTTAATGATATTAATATACCATTAGATCATGAGGTATATTCTGCATCTGAACCAGGCTTTAATTTTAAAAATGAATTAGATGATAATGTATATAACATACTCACTAGTGCACCTCCACCTCAGGCTCAGACTGAGTCTCAGCTTGAAACTCAAATCGGAATGCCTCATATTCCCCCTAGTATGAGTCGAGGTCAAAGACAACGAAAATTTAAATTACGTGCATGAGATTTTTTTGACAGGGACATTGATAATCAACTAGCTAGATGTAAAATTTGTCAAGAAGTTTATAAATTTAAAATCGGGAAATGTCAAGGTTGGACGGGAGGTTTAATGAGACATGTAGAAAATTCTCACAAAGCAAGGTATAACTAATACCTGGCTGAAAAATCAGGTGTGACAATGCCTTCTGAGTCGGGACAAGGTTCACATAGTGTCCCCGACCAAGTACAAGGTCGAATTAACCCGATGACAGGGAGAATTATAGGTCCTAAATATGATAAACACAAAGATAGTGAAAATATAGCAAAATTAGTTGCGATAGAGGGTTTGCCTTTTTCATTTTTTTCCTCTCTTGATTTTATTCATTATATTAGAGAAACGTATAATTCGGCTTTTAATATTTTTTCTGGATCAACTGTTAGAAGAGACGTTTTTAAATTTGCACGTGATTATCAACATTATTTACGTTATGCATTATATCATTTTAATGACAAAATGGCTATCACTTCTGATATATGTCGTAGTACTAACGGTAATGATTATTTAACTGTAACATGTCATTGGATAGATCAGAATTGATCTATGCAAAGACGTATTTTAGCATATAGATAAATTAATGATAGGCACACTGGATCTTTTATTGCAAGAAATACTCATGAAAGTTGTGAATATTATGAAATAACTGATAAAATTATGACTGTTACATTAGATAATGTTGTTTCTAATGATTATGTTGTAAACCTTTTAAAAACTCAATTAACTCCATCCTTCTGCGATAATTTTCATATAAGATGTGCATATCATATTTATAACTTAGTACCTGTTTGACCAAGCTTCTGGAAGTGTTTCTCAACTTGAGAAACACTTCTTAGGCCAAACAGGTATTTATCCAGAAGTAGATTTTTTTTTTAAAAAGACAAAAAGTGTTTCTAGATAGGAAGAGAAGCAGAAATACCAATTTGGTGTTCTCGAGAAGCTCTTTTTGCCCATTAAATAATTTTTTATGGATCTATTTACCCTTTTCTTTTCACAAAATTCCTTTTAATCTCATATAATATCCCCATATAAAATAGAAATTTGAGAATGGGGTAGGGCGGGGATAGGGGTAGGTGTGGGTAGGGCGGGAGGGAGAAAAAAATTCATATTTTTTAATATATTTTTTTTATAAAAGTAACAAAAAATATGAAATAGAAATTTGAGGATGAGGGGGGGTGGGGGTTGTGGGTAGGGCGGGGGAAGAAAAAAATCATATTTTTTATAAATTGTTTATAAAAGTAAAAAAAATATAAAATAGAAATTTGAGAATGGGGTAGGTGGACGAGGAAGAGGGGGTAGGGAGGTAAGAAAATTTTTCATATTTCAATCATTTTTTATAAAAGTAACAAAAATATGAAATTGAAATTTTGAGGATGGGGTAGGGCAATGGGGCGGGGTGGGGGTAAGAAAAAATTCATATATTTTTATAAATTATTTATAAAAGTAAAAAAATATAAAATAGAAATTTGAGAAGGGAGGAGGGTAGGGGGATGTAAGAAAAAAAAATCACATTTTCAATATTTTTTTTATAAAAGTAACAAAAATATGAAATAAAAATTTGAGGATAGGGTGGAGGTGGGGGGAGGGGTAAAAATTATATTTTTTATAAAAGTAAAAAATATAACATATAAATTTGAGGATGGGGTGTGGGTAGGGCGGGGGGTAGATTTGGACATATTTGAGTCATTGACTATCATATTGTCGTTACATTTCTTATGTACAATATAATATTATTTTTTGATTAAATGTTACAATTAAATAATTTTTTAAAAATTATTAAATTGTAAAGATATACTAATTTTTAGAAGCATATGATAGAAAAAAATATTTTTAAATAGTTTAAATCTATTAAAAAGAATATTCTAGTAAATTTGCATAAATGTGGGCATCTGTTTCTCAGAAGTACTTCTATAATTATAAGACAAACACCCTAGCAGATTTTATAGAAACAGTTTATGTATAACTACTTCTAAGAAACAGAAACATTTTTCTAGAAACTTGGCCAAACAGAGCCTTAGTTGTAAAGGATGACCTAAAACTTTTTAAAAACATTATTGATAAAGTACAATTTCCTATAAACTTTATTTTTAAAGGTAATAAAATACAAAGACGCAAAGCGTATAAAAAACTTGTCATGATTGTGGATTACCTTATAGAAAATTTCAGAAGAAATAGTGACTAGGTGGAATTCTATGTATGAACAACTACTTGTTGGTCATGAGTATAGAATATCTAGAACTTTATTATTTAATGCCTATAATAAAAATCCAAGGGATGTGCTTGTAGATAATGATTGAGATTTTTTTTAGAACTTTTTGGATTTTTAGAGAATTTTTTTCTAGCTACTAAATAATTTTTCTGTTATTTATTATCCTACTATTTTAACTATGTTATTTTATGTAACTCTAATATTTTTGTTACTTAGTGAATATATGCAAAAATCGGCTTACACTCCATCTGTTAAAAATGTTTATAAATTAAAAAAAGTACTTTTTTTCCTATTTCAACTATTTATATTATTGGTGATATATTAAATCAGACTATTAAAGTAGACGGTTGTAAAACACTTGTTGAAACGATTTATGAAAGTATAGAAGTACTTCCACCTCCAAGTCCAACAGACCCAAATAAGAACTAACTCACGAACCAACTAAAGAAGAAATTACGTCTAGCATATACATTGAATGCATATATATATATATATATAAGAACAAAGTGCAAATAATCAACTGACTTTTGTACCATCTTCTTCTACTTCGATGTAACCTTATAAAAGACATGTTGTTTCTGCCTCAAGTATTCATGGCCTTAGAAATAGAATGTATAGTGGTTCAACTTCTTCACGAATTAGCGAGTTTGATGTTTTTGTCTTGCAGAGTATTGTACCGTACGAAACAATTGTCAATAAAGATGAGCATGAAGACCTGGTGAGATACTGGAGGGAGAATGAGAAGAAATTTCCGACACTAGCAACGATGACTCGAGATGTGTTGAATATTCAAGTGTCATCAACAACTTCGAAAAACGCTTTTCTGGTGGAATATTTCAAATAGAAGAGCATAAACACTCATTGACGGGATACATCTTGGAGATTGCAGTTTTATTCAGAGATTGAATTAGAGCGGAGCATAGAAAATGCGGTCAACCAGAGATCAACGAAGAAGAAGACTACAACTATAACAAAATCTAATCTGAGGGAGCAGGAAGCGACGTCAACAATCTGACCAACAACTTCCAATTCCGACAAAAGATCCTCAAAAGATTGTGAGGAAATTAGAAAGAGTATGGTTGAATATGTAAATTTTAATGGCAATTTTACTATGTGATTTGCAACTTTTAAACTACGAAACAAAATTGCAATTTTGAAATTGTATTACAAAAAAAATCATATTTATATTAAATAATATAAGAGGCACAAAAACAACATTGAGATGTTTTTATTCACTATCTTATTCAATTATTTAAGTGTTTAAATATATATATTTTTAAAATTAAATGTCTAAAAAATCCTCCAAATCCCGCAACCGACCCGACCCCCAAATCTCGGTTCTCTCTTCCGGAGAGATATGAGACGGGACGGGACCTCTTCCCGTCCTATCTATTCCGGCGGATCCTAAACCCCCTCGTCCCGTCCGAGCCCGTCCCGTCAACATTTTATCCCACTGGCCAGCCCTACTCTTGAGTCTACCAGGTCTCTGTGTGTTTTGAAAACGGGTGGGATGGGCCCAATGCAAGTGGCTGCCACGTAGGAATCTCCTGTGATGATGTGTTTGAATTAGGATCGCTAATTTCGAACCTTTGGTAGCCTTTTTAAATTAATATTCTTTAAAGATTTAAATTAGATGTTATCATTGCATAAAGAATACTTTTTTTTTTCGTGAAGGCAGCCGCTTATTCTTTCGAAGTACGACAGCAGAAACCCGGTGACGCAATAACCGCAAACCGTCGCCGATTAACCACACTTGGCAAGCCATGTGTGACAGGCTCAACCAAGAATACTTGGTGTGCATAAAGAATACTTGACACAATCAATGTACTTATAATTACTATATAATATAGAAGTTATTTACGCTTGTCAAATATCATTGCGAATTTGATTCTGTGAGACTTGAGAGTTCACTCAATTTAGGTCTTAAATTTGATTCTCTCATCGATGTTTCTTTTTTACTCCCTCTATCCCATTGCAAGTGACGTGTTAAAAAAATAATTGTTTATAAATAATTGTCGTAATTTAAGAAAAGTTAGTTGGAGTAATTGTTTCTCTAATATGTTAAAATGGACAAATAAAAATAAAAAATCTATTTTTGTTATAAGAAATCGGAATTCTCTCAAATATTCTAGAAATGTTTTATGAAACACATGTTTTACTATTGTGTTAAAATATCTATCAAATATCAACTTAAAATAGTAGTCACCTTAGTAGTATAAATATCACCCTTGTGGTGAATGTAAAGGTGCACCTTTTGTGAAGTAGAAGAATTATCTCCTATCTTGGTTTTCTCCTTATTCTAGCATTCCATATATACTTTATTAGTAATAGTCATAACTTATATTATTTTACTAGTTTAAATATCCAATTTTATAACATGTTATCAGCACGAAAGACTCTACTGGCTCACTCGCGTTCCATATATTGGTCTATAACAATATCTCCAAATTAAGGTATGCTACTTAATTTAATCATCTAAAAATGTTTAACCTTATTAATACCCAACAATGTTTATTTAAAATCATGAATACATGTCAGTATATTATTTGTGGTAATAATTAAACTTTTACTTTAATAATATTTTAAACTTATACTTTAATGACATTTTGTACTAAGGACTCTTGATGAACTATATAGCTTGACATTATTTTTACATTATGGACTAGTAATTATGTTACCGGCATTATATAGACTATGGACTACAAATGACTTGAATACCTTATCCGACAATATATGTGAATTGATTTTCTTGTTCGACAATAATTTAGGACCGGCTACTATCAATGAACTTATGTGACATATTCATTTGTATGATCATTTACCCCTTAATCTAACGATATTTTATGAACTTGTAATTACCTATGGACTATTGGACTATATTCACATATCTCGATCATATTGGATCAAGGATTGTATTGAGGACCTAGATAAAATTTGGACACTTATCCGTGTGAAGAGTAAAAATCTTCACCTAATGTTTATCAATTGTGTGAAGTGTAAAAATCTTCACATATTGTCACAACCCAATTCACGAGTCGTGATGGCACCCACCCTATTCCCCCGAGTAGGCGAATCATATTCTCAATAACAAGTTAAATCAGCGGAAAATAAATAAAGAAAAAAAATTTATAAAGTCTTAATACTTAAATGGTTACGACATTCCCCAAAATCTGGTCAAAGGGGTACAAGAGCACTAACAAATCTAAAAAATAGAAGTCTGAAGGAATGCCTGAAGGCAACATATTGTCTATCAATAACCAAAGAAAAATGGAATTAACTAAGAAGGCCTTCAGGGGCCATAGACGACCAAGTAGCTCACCCTGAATGACTAGAAGATGTCCACCTCGCGAATCAGTCACGGGGCGTAGAAATAGAACCTGGATCGTACTCTGCACTCCGCAAAAGTGCAGCAAGAGTAGTATCAATACAACACTAGTACCGGTAAGCATCATAGGCCGACAGTGATTAGATAACACATGAAGAAGTTGAAACCAACAAGTAGCACATAGATCAATCAGGCATGGTCACGTATCATATACAAGCAAAGTGTAAAGAATCATGAAATCAACCAAGACAGATATAATTCACCAAATGATCAGTCAAAATATGAGTGGATGAATGCAATGCAATGTCACCTCTTTCACTCCTGCTTTTCGGCAAAAAACTCGGAGGCTATCACTCTCTCTCTCTGGCAGAAACCTCGGAGGCTATCACTCCCGTTCTCCGGCAGAAACCTCGGAGGCTATCAATCACTCTCAGTCTCTCACCTCACCATCATCACAAAATAATATGGAAAGTATGTCAGGCATGATATCAAGTCTCAACACGTGTCAACAATATACAATCAACAAGTACAAGTCAAATCATGTGATAATCACAGAAAATAACACATATGGTGACAAGTCCACATAACAGCTGACGGAACCAACGTAAATGTAATTTATCTTCACTTCATACCCGAAGGCCTATCATGCTATCCCCGTCACTTCCTACAACTACATACGATTCTCTAATCAGAGTCTAACTAAAGTAAATCATAACCTACCTCAATGCCGAGCGGGTGCCACGAACAATCAATTCAATGTCTTTCCCTTGCGTAGAGCCTCTGAACGCTTAAAATCTAGAAAATATGCGAACTACATTATAATACGAATCTAAGAACACCCATATTGCTATATTCATTTTAACAAGATCTTTACCATTTCCATTGTATGACTAAACTCATTGTTGACACCCAATTTTGACCATCCCGTTCAGTTCTTAACTATAAAATTACACTAATTTTTGCAAAATAATTTTCTATAATAAAATGCATCAATAATATATTAATACACGCACAAATAAGTTTTAATAACGGCATTGCATTATAAATATTAAGCACTAATTAAATAGCACGCCCGTATTTATTTTTGTAATAATTTAGATTAATAAAGCACCTAAATAATTTAATCACAATTTGAATTTCTAATTTACCACTAATTAAAACTCTACCCCAAACATTAATAAATAAAAGCCCAAAAACCATCCCCTTCTTTAAATTTTTGGACCAACCCGCTAGCCCACACCACACATGACCCAATTAAGTCGGCCTAAAGCCCCCGCCACTCCTTCTCCCATTAATCTCCCATAACCTAAACCCTAAAACATAACATTACAACACCACAAAACAAAACAAAATCAGCCCCCTCCTCTTAGACCCCGCGCCCACCGCCCTACCCTTACCGCCGCCCAACCGCCTCCGCCCATCACCTCAACCAATCTCCCATCCCCCGAAATCTGAATTCAAATCCCCCAAAATCTGGATGAAAATCAGTCTTGTATTTTTTTTTTTTAAAATTGGTTTGAACGTTAGTAAAAGGGAACGTTGGGGGAAAACTCATCTATAAAAACCCCTTCGTTCTTCACTGGAGGAGGGGGGAAAGTTTGAATTTATTTTTGCATATCATCTATTTTGTTCTTCATTTTAAGAGGTCCGAAATTTGACTCTTGATTTTGCATGACATTCTTTGTTCTTCGTTCTTCAAAGTGGGTTTTTGCATGACATTCTTTGTTCTTCGTTCTTCAAAGTGGGTCTGATTTTGAAAAGAAAAAGAACATAGTAAAAATAAAGGCTTCAATCGAAAAAATGGTTTGTTTGTTCTCAAGTTCTGCTTAGAAAAATGCTCTTTGTTTCATAAACTTTAATCTGAAAATACTTTCTTTGTTTCTAATTTTTCAATCCGAAAATACTCCTTTTAATCCCTAAATTTTCCATCACGAAATCCTTTTTTTTTTTTGTTGTTGTTTCTCGATTTTTGGGGTTTACTGTCGGTCGAAATCGGGCAGTCGAATCGATTAAAAATCAGAAATCAAATAAAAAAATCTAAACTAACTCTCCCAGCGGATTCGACGTTCGAAACGCGCCTCGGTTCGCTGCACGAAAAAGGTCCGAAAACTCGACTTTTCTTTAAAATTCAGCATATTTCTATGTTTTGGTAGATGTTCATGCGTTTCTTATTTTGCTTAGTTATGCATTTAATGGTACTCATCCTGAACTACAGTGTTTGCCATATTAAGATGTGATTAGTTTATTTCGATTATTCTAAGTGTTTATTTAACCTCGTGCATCATAGATTAAGTTCAAGGGGAAGTTATTATATTGAATACTTAATTGTCTAGTAGTATTATGTTTGGATATTTAGGAAGGTTGTGATGTTTGTTATTGTCAAGTGTTGTTAGGTGATTTTGTTATGTTAAGCTTGTTTTATCTAAATATGTCATGTTAAGCTTGTTTTATCATTATATGTTGTATATATTACTGTTTGACATATGATTTTGTTAGAGATGGACTGATAAAAATGTTTGGCCTTGGTTTGTGTTAGTTTGGGATCTGGGTGTACTTCTGTTTTGATTACTTGGTGCGAATAAATTAGGATGGAAATTTTAGTGTATTGTTAAGCAATCTGGGAGCAGAAAGTTGTTATCTTGACCTCTATATTGCTATGGTTGGCAAATGATAGATTTGGTTTGATTTAGGATACCCCTCCTTTCAAAACCAGTGTTTAACAAAGTTGCATTTACTCCTTTTTATTTTAAATAACTCAAAGATTTGCATGCTTATGGTCTAAGATTGCTCATCTTCTCTGTATGGGAACATCATGGGACTGCCCTCTGTCTAAAACTGCTTTTGTCCATTTCTTAAGTATACGTACAGTATACCAGAATATACAAGATTGAAGCTCAGGTATAAACCGTGTATATATTGGAGTTTGGGTATTCTCAGATATTCCCAAGTATATCACGTACATCTGAAATTTTCTTTTACATCTCCATCGATTTTGCATATTGAGTGTTGGGTTTGCTAACAGTTTTTATTTTATTTTAATGGGTCTTTTCTTTTTGAAAAAAAAAAGAATCTTAATTATGGTTTGTCATTTTATGAGCTTGGGTGTGTATTCAATTGGACTTCTCCATTTTCCTTAGGATCTGGGTTTAATTATATGGGTCGTTCATCTTTAGACTGCCCATCATTTAAAGGATGGGTCTGCCTTCTTGTTTCTTTTCTATAACAAAAATCTAAAACTGTACCTTTGGGCTAACATATTTTCATATTTTGAAAATGGCTTGGGCAGATTTATCTTGAATCACGAAATGAAATGGTTCCAATGTATTAAATTTTTTATGTCAATGTTTATCCATTAAGACTTGAGATATACTAATCCTTTTCTTTTTCTTTGTTTTACATGAAATACATTGGGGAGCAACAATAGTCTCGCTACGAGACTCACCACATCCGTATCAACATTCCCTGCATTTTTCGGTCCCGGGACTTCCAAACAAATAGGGCGGAATGATATCGTCATCCGTTCTAGAGTCGCTTCTTTTTAATTCTTTAAATAAACTTAATTTATACAGTTGTAATTTATTTTATTTAAATTGTATAATTATTGAAATGCTTATAATATTCATTACAATAATTAATATATATGAAAGGGTAGAACAAAAATCTAAACCGCTAGTTTAACTTATTCTAGGCACATTATCCATATTTCTAAAACAGTTAGTTTTATTTATTTTAGGCTCGTCGCCTATATTTTCAAAACACTAGTTTATTTTTTGCTATATCCACTTTGGCATAAAACAAAATCATGTTCTATGAAAACTCAATTCTCATAATCATTTTGACATGCTTTATTAAAAACTAAATATATGTCATTTTACACAAAACTGCGTTGTGTATATTTCTAAACGCATCTTTTAAAATTAACTCTTTGCAACATCCTTTTATTAAAACCACATATATTCAAAACATGCATTTTTCTCTAATATAATAATTAACCCTAGGTTTGAACGGACAACCGCAAGTTAGCGGATCCTTTAGGGTGCCTAACCCCTTCCCTTTAGGATAATAAAGAACGCTTACCCAGAATCTCATTAAGTTCAGCAGACCTTTAAAATGGAGATCATTTGTAGTATTTTATGCTACATTTTCAGTGTCCTAATTCACCCAAATTAATTAGGTGGCGACTCCCTAGCACCCCTTTAGCATTTCTAGCCCCTTTAGCACCTGTAGCACATTTTGCCTTTAACTTTAAACACCCTTTTAAAATATTTAGCATTTTAACACTTTAAATATTCTAGCACCTTTCAGCACCCTTTTAACATTTTAGCATTCTTTTGCACATTTAGCATTTTTTATTTTTCTAACATTTTATTAAGCAGGAGATTTTTATTTTAAAATGTCGCGGTCGAAAAAGGGCGTGACAGAAATGGCGACTCCACTGGGGATTAAGGTTCTTAACCACAATAGACCTAGGGTTATTATTTGGCATTATCTTTGCATTTAATTTTTGTGTGCTGTATTTTGCTTTATTTTTAATTGCTATTTGCTTTACTGCTTTTCCTAAACTGGCATTCCGCTCATATTTCTTCCACTCTGGAAAATTAACATAATCACACACTACATGCGAGGTGCGCTTGGTGCATCAGCAAAATTCTTTCTACAAAACCCAAATTTAGGAGAGTTGGTAATATACGTGGAGTGTCCGGTCTAACCGGTGGCCGCGTAGCCTTCTCGCTCGAGTTGTCCGCCTGAACTCAAGGCCTAGAAAAGCCAAATCTTAGAAACTTAAGATAGAGCTATACCACCCTTTATTTTAGGGCATGCATGCATTTACCTTAGGTGGGTCGGTCCTTGGCATCGACACCACAATTAGGAAGACACCAAACTTGTCGACGGGTTTCTCAACCCAAACGACCAACCAGCATATTATGTGTAGCGTGACAATGATAGACAAATCCAAACCTAATCATGCCATGCTGAAATTGAAAAAAAGTGCACCGTCATTTGGTCGCCATTTCCAACAAAAGCATTACAGTTGGGCGGCTTGGACAAATCCATCATTACCTCGCATATTTGACGTTTAGACCTACCTCCGGCATAAAGAGGTCCCAAACATGTTAGAACACGCACTTGATTTGCAATTTGCTTATTATTATATATTGCCCGCAACTTTTTGCATATTATACTAACTTGGTTTGCTTCATTTGTTAAAGGGTTATTTTTGTCTAGCTTATCCCCAAAAGGTTGATTCGCGTTGACTGGTAGAATCACAATCATCCAATAAATGACTAATCCAGAGGCACCGGAACGAAACAACTTAGGACTCATCCCCGTTCCCGTAGAGGATGCAGAGACGTTAGAAAGGAGAAACACCAATGATCAGCACCTCGTCAAACTATTGCAGCAAATGGAAATCATGCAAGCCGAAATAGAAAGGCTCCGAAATATCACAAACCTGTCTATTAGCTTGAATGCACCACTCCCAGAGCAAGGGACAAATGCAATCGTGTCACAGGCCCTTGAGCCTCCACTTCCCCAAAGCTCCCCGCAGAGGCCGCAACATACCAGCTCACACCAAAATGTCACTCGCCCGGTCAATTTGCAAGCCGACCTCCAAAATGATCCGTTTACTACATACATATCTCAACCTCCACCTACTTATATCTCCCAACTCAGCCCAAATTGCCAAGTCACCCAATACGAGCAGAGGACACGCATCACTAGTCCTAACAAACAATATGGGGGATTAGCACATCCGACCGAAAGCCAACCTTTTATTATGCATGCATCCTCTCTAGAGACAGATCAATACAAGGAAGTGGAACGGCAGACTCGAGCCAGAGCTGATGAAAATATGGCAAAAGAAATCCGTAGTTTGAAAGAGGCATTCAGAAGCATTCAGATGAACAGGGGGAGACAGGTTTAGAATATGAAAACTTATGCATGCATCCCGACGTTGAATTACCTATGGGATACAAGGTGCCCAAATTTGACATGTTCGATGGAAAGGGGAATCCTCGAGCTCATCTAAGGTCATATTGCGATAAATTGATTGGAGTTGGAAAAAATCAAGCAATCATCATGAAGCTATTCATCAGGAGTCTTACCGGCGAGGCGCTGGACTGGTACACATGCCAAGACCCTCAAAAATGGGACGGTTGGAATGCCATGGCACAAGATTTCATGGATAGATTCAGATTCAACACTGACACTGTCCCGGATAGATTTTATCTTATGAAACTTGAAAATAAATCCACAGAAACTTTCAGGGAATACGCCATGAGGTGGCGGTCAGAGGCAGCAAAGGTCCAACCTCCAACGGGCGAGCGAAATGACCACTTGTTCGTGCGATGCGTTAAAGGACGCGACGTATTATGAAAGGATGATCAGTGTAATTGGGCGAAGTTTTGCAGAAGTCGTAAGAATGGGCGACTTCGTGGAAGACGGCATTAAGACAGGCAGGATCACAAACCTGACGGCCCTACAAGCAACTAACAGAGCAGTGCAGTCAAATTCCATCGGAGGTACCTCACAGAGGAGAAGAGATGCATCACCCTCTATCATGGTCATTCAGGAGCATAGACCAGAAAAACTTCCAGTATATCAAAGCCCACCGCCTTCTTACTATAACCAAAATACTCAAAATCCACAGTCATATTATCAGCACTGCGCCACCCCATATCCTGTTTACCATACCCAACAAGCATATCCAAAATACTCACCACAATCACGAACCCGTACACCAAACGGACCCAAACCCCGCATAAATGCTGAAAGAAAGCCAACCAGAACCTATACACCTTTAGCCGAACCTATAGCCCAAGTGTATGAAAAGCTGAAAGCCGCAGGAATACTCCATCCAATTCCCAGAAATACCCCCAGGCCTACTTCCCAAGGGCACGATGAAACTAAACATTGTGCATACCACTCCGGTGTCGAGGGGCACAACATCGCAAATTGTTATACACTCAAGGACAAAATAGAGGATTTAATCGAAGAATGAGTCATTCAGCTGAAAGATGCTCCTCTCAAGGTAAACAATAACCTTCCCCCCGGTTATGAAGATGCCCATGTGAGCATGATAGCTAAAAATGAAGAAGACAGTCTGGAAGGGACTATTACGCCAGCCCGAAAAGGGAAGAAATTTGAATCATCGACCAACCGTCAGAGAAGAGGAGGTGCTCCTTGCCGGAGATTGTTTAACCATTGAATAAGTCATTCATCTAGTTGTGTGCTGCAAGATATGATCCGTGAAGACTTCGGCCATCAAGACACAGAGCAAGAAGAAGTGGACTCGTGCCCCTGCCTTGGCCCACCGAGTCCTGAAATAGTTAGTTTAATATATTTTGCCCTTTATATGTATTGGAACTACGTATGACCTGATTCCCTCGTGGGGATACGTAGGCGGCCATATCGGCTTCGGTCTCACCTTTTAGAAAATCCCATTTTCTCTTTTGCTTGTAATTGGAACTACGTTCGACCTGATTCCCTTGGCGGATACGTGGCGCCACATCGGCCTCGGTCCCACCTTTAGAATTTTACCCAATATTCGCTTGTAATGAACTACGCCATGACTGATTCCCTCGGGATACATAGCGGCCTAAATCGCTTGGCCACACCATTAGAAAACCTTCCTTATTTTTGAAAATAACGAAACACACATAATATACAAGCAACCCAGGAGACCACTTTAGGTCAAACACCGCTGCGTATTCGAATCGGGACAAGGTAGGAAACTGTGCGGGGTTACGAGTCCCAAACAAGTGCAGACGTCCGAGCATCAAGAGTCAAAACTACAAAGTCAATGCGAATCAACCGCCTCAAACTCACAAATTTTCTTTGAGCGCAGTTCTTCATATTAGCGAAAGAAGCGTGAGCAGGTATACATCATCAACAATCAAAATTCAAATCCCGCAACAAAGTCTAGCGCATCACCGGGCATATAGTCAAATTGCAATCCATGCAAAGGCACAAACGCACAACAAAGACATCGTGGCAATCCATATGGTTCACAAATGCATCATAACAACATCTCAAGCTTGCAACATCTAGCATGTCCGGCCAAGGACAAAATCTCAGCATTCACAACACCCCACATATCATACAGGGATGACATCCCTATTCCCATAAAATTGCACTTCTCATATATATTTATCACTTTGTTTAAACAGGTATACACTAACGTTTTCTCAAGCTTAGCTTGCAGGAGCATTTATTCTACAGAGCGAAAGAACACGCCCGCATAACGACGTGATCGCGATTATGTCTACGCAACGCCGCCAAGAACACGCCCGCATAACGACGCGACAAGACAAAGAAGTCCGAAATGACGCCAAGAAGAACATCGCCCGCATAACGACGTGATCAGCATTATGCCAAAAGCAACACGTCCAGGCAGCGACATTATCAGCACAACAAGTCCGAAAACGACGCCAGCAACAACACGTCAAGACAACGACGTGATCAACATTATGTCTACGCAACGACGCCAAAGAGAATACGCCCAGTAACAACGCGTTATCAAGACAAAGAAGTCCGAAAACGACGCCATCATCGGCATATCATATGTACACAGGGACGATTTTCTCTGTTCTCAAAATTGCATTTTTTCATTCATGCTTTATTATTCTGTCTTAGCAGTTACGCACTAACTCTTTCTTGAGCTTTAGTCTACAGGAGAAGCAGCAACAAGTCCAAAAACGACGCCACGTCCGAAAATGACGCCACGTCCGAAAACGACGCCACGTCCGAAAACGACGCCAAGTCCGAAAATGACGCCACGTCCGAAAACGACGCCACGTCCGAAAACGACGCCACGTCCGAAAACGACGCCAAGTCCGAAAACGACGCCACGTCCGAAAACGACGCCACGTCCGAAAATGACGCCACGTCCGAAAACGACGCCAAGTCCGAAAACGACGCCACGTCCGAAAACGACGCCACGTTCGAAAACGACGCCACGTCCGAAAACGACGCCACGCCCAAAACGACGCCAAGTCCAAAACGACGCCACGCCCAAAACGCGCCACGCCCAAAACGACGCCACGTCAAAACGACGCCACGCCCAAAACGACGCCACGTCCAAAACGACGCCAGTCCAAAACGACTCGGTCCGAAACGACGCCAACGACGCCGAGTCCAAAACGACGCCAAAGTCCAAAACGACGCCCGCCAAAGACGACGCCATCGCGATATCACATCTACGCAAGGACAATTCATCTACTCTCAAAAATTACATTTCTTATTCATGCTTTATTACTCGTCTTAACGCTTATGCACTAACTCTTTCGAGCTTTAGTCTACAAGGCGATTGCAGAAGGACAACATATCCGCATCGCAACGGCGAAATCACAGCATTTGCAGCAGGCATCGCATTTTCGCAGGATAGCATTTTCTACTCGCACAGTTACATTGCTTATAAATTCATGCGTTATCATTTTGCCTTAACAGTTATGCACTAACCGTTTGTTTAAGTCTTAGCATACAGGAACAGGAGCACAACGTGGAACTACCTCTTACGGCGAACCGAAGCAATTTGTACCTCGAACGTCGATCCGCTTCTCCCAAAGATCCTCGCAACACCATGACCCAGGTGTCATCATAATTCAACACCGAATGAATTTTAAATCGCGTTATCCTTGGTTTAATTTTTCTATTATCACGTAACCCGGTCATCATAATTCGACATCGACAAATTTTAAATCTGCTTCCGCTTTGGTTTTTCTAGCGTCACAAAACCCAGTGTCGTCATAACTCGACACTGGGACAAATTTTGAGTCCGCGTCAGCTCGCCTTGGTGTTTTACCATGGTAGCCCAGCGTCGTCATAACTCGACACTGGGACAAAATTTTGAATTTTGCGTCAGCCTCGTCTTAATCGCCCAACATTTTTAATTCTGAGGATCGAGACAAAATTGGCTTTAAGTCAACGTCTTTGTCTGAAGACTCTTCCATCATCTCCATACAAAGAGGGACAAGTTGTTGACACCCAATTTTGACCCTCCTGCTTCTTCTTAACTATAAAATTACACTAATTTTTGCAAAATAATTTTCTATAATAAAATGCATCAATAATATATTAATACATGCACAAATAAGTTTTAATAACGGCATTGCATTATAAATATTAAGCACTAATTAAATAGCACGCCCGTATTTATTTTTGTAATAATTTAGATTAATAAAGCACCTAAATAATTTAATCACAATTTGAATTTCTAATTTACCACTAATTAAAACTCTACCCCAAACATTAATAAATAAAAGCCCAAAACCATCCCTTCTTTAAATTTTTGGACCAACCCGCTAGCCCACACCGCTTTCACCCATGAAGCCCAATTCGTCCAGCCGAAAGCCCCTAGACCAACTCGCTTCTCCCCGTAATCTCCCCTAACCTAAACCCTAAAACATTACATTACAAGACCACAAAACAAAACAAAATCACTCCTCCTTAGACCCCGCCCCATCGCCCTACCCTACCCACGCCTAACCGCTCTGCCCCCATCACCTCAACCAATCTCCCATCCCCCGAAATCTGAATTCAAATCCCCCAAAATCTGGATGAAAATCAGTCTTGTATTCTTTTTTTTTTAAATTGGTTTGAACGTTAGTAAAAGGGAACGTTGGGGGAAAACTCATCTATAAAAACCCATTCGTTCTTCACTGGAGGAGGGGGGAAAGTTTGAATTTATTTTTGCATATCATCTATTTTGTTCTTCATTTTAAGAGGTCCGAAATTTGACTCTTGATTTTGCATGACATTCTTTGTTCTTCGTTCTTCAAAGTGGGTCTGATTTTGAAAAGAAAAAGAACATAGTAAAAATAAAGGCTTCAATCGAAAAAATGGTTTGTTTGTTCTCAAGTTCTGCTTAGAAAAATGCTCTTTGTTTCATAAACTTTAATCTGAAAATACTTTCTTTGTTTCTAATTTTTCAATCCGAAAATACTCCTTTTAATCCCTAAATTTTCCATCACGAAATCCTTTTTTTTTGTTGTTGTTTCTCGATTTTTGGGTTTACTGTCGGTCGAAATCCGCCAGTCGAAATCGATTAAAAATCAGAAATCAAATAAAAAAAATCTAAACTAACTCTCCCAATGATTCGACGTTCAAACGCGCTCGTTCACGCAGACGAAAAAGGTCCGAAAACTCGACTTTTCTTTAAAATTCAGCATATTTCTATGTTTTGGTAGATGTTCATGCGTTTCTTATTTTGCTTAGTTATGCATTTAATGGTACTCATCCTGAACTACAGTGTTTGCCATATTAAGATGTGATTAGTTTATTTCGATTATTCTAAGTGTTTATTTAACCTCGTGCATCATAGATTAAGTTCAAGGGGAAGTTATTATATTGAATACTTAATTGTCTAGTAGTATTATGTTTGGATATTTAGGAAGGTTGTGATGTTTGTTATTGTCAAGTGTTGTTAGGTGATTTTGTTATGTTAAGCTTGTTTTATCTAAATATGTCATGTTAAGCTTGTTTTATCATTATATGTTGTATATATTACTGTTTGACATATGATTTTGTTAGAGATGGACTGATAAAAATGTTTGGCCTTGGTTTGTGTTAGTTTGGGATCTGGGTGTACTTCTGTTTTGATTACTTGGTGCGAATAAATTAGGATGGAAATTTTAGTGTATTGTTAAGCAATCTGGGAGCAGAAAGTTGTTATCTTGACCTCTATATTGCTATGGTTGGCAAATGATAGATTTGGTTTGATTTAGGATACCCCTCCTTTCAAAACCAGTGTTTAACAAAGTTGCATTTACTCCTTTTTATTTTAAATAACTCAAAGATTTGCATGCTTATGGTCTAAGATTGCTCATCTTCTCTGTATGGGAACATCATGGGACTGCCCTCTGTCTAAAACTGCTTTTGTCCATTTCTTAAGTATACGTACAGTATACCAGAATATACAAGATTGAAGCTCAGGTATAAACCGTGTATATATTGGAGTTTGGGTATTCCTGTATATTCCCAAGTATATCACGTACATCTGAAATTTTCTTTTACATCTCCATCGATTTTGCATATTGAGTGTTGGGTTTGCTAACAGTTTTTATTTTATTTTAATGGGTCTTTTCTTTTTGAAAAAAAAAAGAATCTTAATTATGGTTTGTCATTTTATGAGCTTGGGTGTGTATTCAATTGGACTTCTCCATTTTCCTTAGGATCTGGGTTTAATTATATGGGTCGTTCATCTTTAGACTGCCCATCATTTAAAGGATGGGTGCATTTCTTGTTTCTTTTCTATAACAAAAATCTAAAACTGTACCTTTGGGCTAACATATTTTCATATTTTGAAAATGCTGGCTTGGGCCCGTTTATCTTGAACTGCCGAAATGAAATGGTTCCAATGTATTAAATTTTTTATGTCAATGTTTATCCATTAAGACTTGAGATATACTAATCCTTTTCTTTTTCTTTGTTTTACATGAAATACATTGGGGAGCAACAATAGTCTCGCTACGAGACTCACCACATCCGTATCAACATTCCCTGCATTTTTCGGTCCCGGGACTTCCAAACAAATAGGGCGGAATGATATCGTCATCCGTTCTAGAGTCGCTGCTTTTTAATTCTTTAATTACACTTATTTTATACTGTTGTAATTTAGTTTATTGCACTTGTATAATTATTGAATTGCTTAGAATAGTCAGTCCTAGAATTAATAGATAGGAAAGGGTAGAACTAAAATCGGAAACCGCTAGTTTAACTTATTCTAGGCACATTATCCATATTTCTAAAACAGTTAGTTTTATTTATTTTAGGCTCGTCGCCTATATTTTCAAAACACTAGTTTATTTTTTGCTATATCCACTTTGGCATAAAACAAAATCATGTTCTATGAAAACTCAATTCTCATAATCATTTTGACATGCTTTATTAAAAACTAAATATATGTCATTTTACACAAAACTGCGTTGTGTATATTTCTAAACGCATCTTTTAAAATTAACTCTTTGCAACATCCTTTTATTAAAACCACATATATTCAAAACATGCATTTTTCTCTAATATAATAATTAACCCTAGGTTTGAACGGACAACCGCAAGTTAGCGGATCCTTTAGGGTGCCTAACCCCTTCCCTTTAGGATAATAAAGAACGCTTACCCAGAATCTCATTAAGTTCAGCAGACCTTTAAAATGGAGATCATTTGTAGTATTTTATGCTACATTTTCAGTGTCCTAATTCACCCAAATTAATTAGGTGGCGACTCCCTAGCACCCCTTTAGCATTTCTAGCCCCTTTGCTTTGTAGCACATTTTGCCTTTAACTTTAAACACCCTTTTAAAATATTTAGCATTTTAACACTTTAAATATTCTAGCACCTTTCAGCACCCTTTTAACATTTTAGCATTCTTTTGCACATTTAGCATTTTTTATTTTTCTAACATTTTATTAAGCAGGAGATTTTTATTTTAAAATGTCGCGGTCGAAAAAGGGCGTGACACTCATACCCCTATAAAAATATTAGCATAACTTCAGAACAAACAAATAATATTTCTTTCTTTTAACTTTCTCGTTTCTCACGCTTGTGAAGGATATAACATTAAATTCGTAACTCCAAATAAGGTGTTTATTGTACCACATAGAAGGAAACACTAGGATCTCCTATTATGCCTAATCCCACCTGACAATACTTAGTGTAGATTGTGAAAATTTACGAAAGAAACAACCCTATGAAATCTGTGTCGCCAGAATTTTTGTAAAACAAGGCAGAAACTTTAAACAGTAATAACTCCCAAATCATAAGTCGGATTTTTATCCGTAAGGTCTCAAACTGACGGGAACAGAGTAATATACAACTTTTATTCAGCCCATATTTTCATATTTTTTACGGATTTGTACAGTTTTCACGTTTTATATGCTGTGTCGCTTGAGTTTCGGTAAAACGAGGCAGAAACTTTAAGCAGTCATAACTTTCAAACCATAAGTCGGATTTATCTCCGTAAGATCTTAAACTGACGGGAACAGAGTAATATACAACTTTCATTCATCCCATACTTTTATATTCTTTATGGATTTATACAGTTTTCACATTTAATATGCTGCTATAATCATTATGCCATGTTACATCCCTCAAGTTTCTCTATTCAAGTGGATTGTGGAATTTTCGTGTAATGACCTCTTTGAAAATTTGATTTCATTCAATAACGCATTAGTATAAGGATCATGAATAGATTACTCAACTATAGAATTTAACCTGAACTTAATTTAGTACTTCCTCCTCGTCTAGTTGCTAGGTTTTCTTTTTCTTTTCTTCCTTCCTCCTTCTTCTCCTCCCTTTTTCTTTTGCTGCTGCGTTTCTCCTTCTCTTTTCCTTTTCTCTTTCCCTTCTTCCCTTCTCTTTTTTTAGTTCGTAGGGCTTCCCTTTTCTTTTGGCTGCTCACGTTTTTTTTCCTTCTAACTAATAGGGTTTTTTCCCTCTTTGTTTGCTGCATGTTGCGTCCCCCCTCCCCCCTTTATTTCACCTAATTAACGTGCACACAAAGGGGTAGTGGGCTTGGCCCACTCACTCACTCACAAATTTTTATTCCCCCTTTCATATATTAAAATCAAATCATCTAATTAATTAAATTCATGCACCAATTGTATATTAAAACTCCTATAATTTAATACCCTATAGTCTCATACCCTTTTTTTGTAGTTTTAAAGTGCTAAACGACTAACAGGTCGTTACATTAGATACCAATCAAACAATCGCTCGTCCTCGAGCTACAAGGTAGGGGTGGAGGTAAAGCGGTACCTGAACTGTCGAACAACTGATGATATCTACTCCGCATAGCCGGCTCGGTCTCCCAAGTGGCCTCCTCAACCGGTATTACTAATCCTTAATTCAATTTCCAAAATGCTCTTCACAACTTGAATTAACTAAGATGTGACTTTGATCTACCACTTTAAATGTTCTTATTGACTAACACCTCACTCGAGGGTCCTTAAGTGATGTTTTTCTGAACTTTAACTCCCTTAGCAAATTATGTAATCATCAACTCCATAGATTCACGTCACGGGTAATTGTAAGAACTTTCCGAGTCCTAAGAACATATACAATACTCACATATATCCTTCCTAAGATTAGGTGCAACAGTAGATAAACCCCTAAAGTAATAAACTTTCACACTTATTCATTCCTAGGTCCATCATCATTAGTCGATCATTATACTCCCCGTAGCCCACGACATAATCAACTTTACAAAATTCTTGTTCATTTAACACTTACTTTATAAATGGAGTAGCCTTGTTCCATGACAACCTAATGAGTTCACCCCATTTATGATGTCTTAGCCCAAAGAATATGTCATGCTAGCACCACCCATCAGTCTTGCACATCTAACAACTGTGGTATATCTCACAAAATCAACAAGATTTTAGCCCCCCTTTATATCACCTCTTCAAAATCTCAAGTGAACCGACAACACACCCTCTACTGAAAGATTACAACCTCCTCTTCCCATAAAATTCAATCTCCACGAAAAAATTTCCCCACTTGACGTAAAAGCAATAGATATTTCCTTTTAGAACCTCTAAACAACTTGTGCTTAACCCACACAATCTCATCTTGCTGACACTCAACTTTGCCATTCATTCTCCCACGCAATACCAAACTAAGCACACCTCATTCTCTCATCAAAAGAATATTTTACCATTATGACTAAATTGTCACTAAACATAAACTATGTGGATTCTCGTCAGTACACCTCAACCTATAGGATAGAGAGGAAATACTTTATATGAATCACATAAAGAGTCCTACCACATGTGAGAGAACATATAAATGAATTTAAGATACCAATCTGAACAATCTCGCACGAAAAGAATGAACCAGATACCAATCTGATTTAACTAGCACGAAATGAGTAAAAAAGTGAAATGTTTCCTAAATGTCCTATAGCCTCTCGAGGATGGGTACAGACGACTTGATGCGCGATTTATGCACACACTAAACGCAAGTGCACGTGTCGTGACAAGTAATATAGTCTAGGTAAGACCGAATATCGTCCTCAGAGACTGGTTTTCAAGTACCGATTATCTATCCTTTAGTTTCTATTTGGTTAACGTTAATTGAATTGAAATTCTAAACTAATAATTCAGGAAATAAACTAATTATGAAAATACTTTGATTTAAATCAGTTATGATGGAGAATTAGGGTTTCCAAGATCATCAACTATCCACTCTATTCAATCCTTAATACAATTAGACTGACTTCTTCTTCTACGTTAAGATAGCAGGTTAACTAGACCATTTTATACTCCTGTTAAGGTAATATAAACACTCAACCCCAATGGAGAACCCTTCTATCTTTCGATGACAAGATTGACTACAAAGGAGGATTAAGAGCAATAACTTATTAAGCTACACAAGTATCGGGGTACTTTCGTCCACGATTTAAACCTATGTTTATTCAACTATAGCATATTCACAATCCCCCCTTTCGGATTTCGATTAGAACTCATATAAGTGATGATAACTAGTGATCAATTAATTATCAAACAATCAAAGCAATTATTGAATAAATCTTAAGCAAGTGAAGAAAAAATCAACTAATATATTAATTCATGAATAAGAGTTTCAAGAGAATCACAAGAAAACCCCTAATAAAGTAATTAGCTCCTAGACATAGTCACGCTAAGAACTAATACAATCTCCATACATGAACTGAAATAAACAAAGCAAAAAGAAAGAAAAGAAAATACTCAAGAACAAGTCTCCAAGCCTTCTAGCATCCAAGGATTGTGTTGTGGAATATTTACAAGATGGAATGGAATGGTAGATGGAGAATGGGATGGGTGATGGATTGTGGAATGAAGGATGGATGGATGATTTTTTCTAATGATGTAGAGACTATTTATAACCCAAGAATCCTTTAGGTAAAGGGTTAGGGATTATGTAGGTAGGAAAGGTTATGGAATCCTTTTAGGTAAAGGGTTTAGGAAAAGTTATAGAAAAGGGTTAAGGAATATGTAGGTAGGAAATGTTATGGAATCCTTTTAGGTAAATGGTTTAGGAAAAGTTATGGAAAAGGGTTAAGGAATATGTAGGTATGAAAAGTTATCCCTTTTGGACTCTAAAAATGTGTCAAATTCGGCCCAAAAACTCAGAAATCCCGCGTCGGCGCTGTAACACCCCATTTTAACCGTAGTCGAAAACGGGAGTACTACGTATGGTTAATTCCTAAAATGTATTTTAAGGAGTCGCCACCTAATTATTATAGTGAATTAGGACACTTATTAAATAGCATAAAAATGCTATAAATGATCTCCATTTAAAGGTCTGCAAAAAGCTATGTGAGATTCTGGATCAGGGTTCTTTATTATCCTAAAGGGAAGGGGTTAGACATCCTTTAAGATCCGCTAACTTGCGGTTATCCGTTCAAACCTAGGTTAATTGTGTATTGGCTTTTATTCTACCTATTCTAAGCATTTTTACATAATTTACAATTAAAATAAAATGCAATACAAAAATAGTAAAACTGAAATTTAAATGCGACATAAGATAAAACTTCGGGATATCTTTAGCCCTTTTCGCCTATACGCACAAGATGATCTCCTGTACTGCATAAACACTTAGTAAAAGAGTTAGTAATAAAAATAAACAATTTTAAAGTAATAGCAATAATTAATAAATAAAGCAAAAAATAAATCCGTCTTTTGTACGGGGAGGCCTTGGAAATCAGACGGAGATTCCTTCATCGGCCAAACAAGTGTAGCATCTTGTTCGAATCAGTAAAATACTAACAGTGTAGTATTTGTTCTAAATCAGTAAACCAGCAAAAAATTGCAAAAATAGCCTAAAAATCAGTCCAGCATCATAGCCAAAATCAGTAGCAAAATAGCCTAAAACCAGTCCGCCAAAATGGCTAAAAACAGTGACAACAAAGTGGTCAAAGCGATGGAATAAACAACAAAGCGAGAATGGTCCAAAGATCGGCCGAAAAACAACAACCGTCGAGTTTTACTCCTGCGTATCCTAAACAATAAATTAAACCGATCGCCAACAAGATAATAGTGTGCAATCAACCCAACGACAGCGGTAACGGCGAACCCGAAATGATGCAAACCCGAGTCGCGGATTTTTATTCGGCGGACACAATAAAAATCAGAAAATCAGAAAACAGTTAAACAAATCAGTCCAACAACACAACAACATAATAATAACGAAAATGGAAACAAACAGCGGGCAGCGAGTAGCGGCGTCACTTCCACGACGAGGTCGCCGGAGCAACGCCGCCAGCGGTTTGAGCAGGAGAAAATGGTGTTGGTCGACAGTGGCTTCATCGGAGCTGGTGGTCGACGGGAGATAGGGAAGAGGGCGACGGGATGATGGCGACTGGAAGGGGTGAGGGAGACGGAGTGGGTTGCGATGTTGGTGAGGTCGACGGTGATGTTCAGGAGGGGGAGACGGGAAATGAGGGAGAGGGCGACGGGAGTGAGGGAGAGGGCAGGGGTTCGCCGGCGTATGTGTGTGTGAGGGTGAGGGAGTGGGGAAAGTTGAAGATGAAGGGTTGTCTTACTTTGAGAGTTGGTTGTGAGAACTGCGGGAGTTTTTAGAGGGGGAGAGGGCTGATGTTTGAGAGAAGGATATGCCAGGGTTTTTTAGAGGGGGAGAGGGCTGATGTTTGAGAGAGGGATAAAGAAATAGGGTAAAAGGGAGTGGGGCCTGTAGAGGTTGGCGGCTGGCAGTTTAGTAAGGGGAAGGGTAGGCAGCTAGGGTAGAAAATAGGGTAGAAAATAGGGTAGGTTTTATAGGGTGAGATTAGGTTTAGGGTTTATGGGTATTGAGATTTGGGTATTGGGTATTGGGTATTGGTTATTGGGTATTGGGTTTGGGTATTGGATGAAAGTGTATTGGACTTCATTTTTGGTTTCGATTTCTGGCGGATTGGACTGATTCAGATTATGCCCTGGACTGGACTAGTTTTGACAAAAAATGCAAAATTGATTAATTATTTAAAAGAAAATTATTTAAAGATACAAAATTATTAAAATGCAAATGTTGATGCAATAATAATAAAATACAATATTTAGCAAATATTTAATGCCTGATTAAAAGTAAAGACGGGGTGTCAGTTAATTATTCAAAGAGATGCTAAAAAATGTTTAATATCTAATTAAAGGTAAAAAGCAAAACATGATGTCAATTTACAAGAATAAACAACATAGAATG
This sequence comes from Przewalskia tangutica, assembly GCA_029844215.1. Lineage (NCBI taxonomy): Eukaryota > Viridiplantae > Streptophyta > Magnoliopsida > Solanales > Solanaceae > Przewalskia > Przewalskia tangutica. Next base: position 12,545,711 of record CM056734.1, read on the forward strand.
TTATGTAAAAAATATACAAAATGTCAAAAATGATGATAAAATGCGGTGTCCTAAAATGCTTAAAATTGCAAGAAATGCCTAAAAGATGGGTCAAAATTGGGTGTCAACGGTATGGCCGCAATCCGCCCACGCGCTGAAAATCGAGAGCTTGGACGGCCAGTTGATGGCGCCGCGCCGGCGATGTCTTCCGATTTTCGTTTCTTCGTCCTTTGTTCGTCCGGTCTTCGTCTGATTTCTTCTATATTTCCCGGACCTTTTTAGGTTTCATTTCTTGGCTCTTTTAGCGTGCAATTCCATCTCATTTATGCTCATTTCATCTCTTTTTCGTCATTTCTCCATTTCTGACCGCTGTGACACAAAAGAAAGGAAAACGACCATAATACTATACTAAACATAAATGAAATGAGTAAAATACTAACTAAAAATGTCTCAAAAAGTGTATATAAAATACACCGATCAAACACCCCCAAACTTAACCTTTGCTCGCCCTCGAGCAAAGATAAAAAATATAAACAAAGACACGAAAGAAAATAAAATGACTCAAAGACACTGATCATTTTGCTGCACAATTGTCACTTAGAAAAGCATGAAGGTTAGTAGGATAATATGTATGAACATATAGCATGGATTTTTAGCATTCCAAACACTCAAGTCATATATTTCGCAAATTCAATTTAATCATGCTCAATGGAAGTAAGAATATCTAACTATGCATGTCAATTTCAAAATCCTATGGCATGTTTACTTGCTATTCTCCACTAATCATGGATACACATATTAGAGATCTTCAGGGCTTTTCAGGGTTGTATTGTAGACTTAGGCAGAGGTAGGTAAAAATAGGCATTTAGGCTCAATTTACGTACCATAAGCTCTTTTGCTTTAAATTCTTCCCTTTTCTTTTGATTCTCTTTTTAACCTCATACATATCTTTCCCCTCTTTTGTTTTGAGAGAATGAGGTGTCTGATGAATAGTAAGCACCCCCAAACTTAGGCTTTTGCCTATTTATTATTACTTTTTCATTGGGGTGCATCTAAATTGTTCAATCTCTTTTTGTTTCTTTTTCAACACTTTATATTTCAAACAACTCAATTTTTCCACTTATGACACAAATATGGAATTATAGGGTGTCAAAGAAAGGTCTTATTTTTAGGCTCAAAGGGGCTGACTAGTGATATATTTTATGTCAGGGTAGGTAAAGAATGGTACGAAAGGGCTAACAAAGAAATGCCTGAATCATCTCCCTAACATGTATATCCTAACTATTTCGCCTCAAATAGCAAGCAAGCAGACACATATGTTTAATCACTAACAATGCATAAATCAAGCAAGATACCCCAAATAGTTCGATTTCATGAATTTTTGGCATATCTATCCTAAGTGTTCAGATGGTTGCTTCTAATTCCATTACATTATTCTACTTTACTTCACTAGGCGTTTCAAGTAACTACAACATGCATGATCTTAAAAAAAAAATATGACTCAAAAAAAAAAAACTCAAAAATACCAAAACAAATTAAAAAGACTCAAAAAAACAATAAAACATCCCCCCAAACTTAAATCACACATTGTCCCCAATGTGTGCAAGACTCAAAAAAAATAAATAGGGACAACTTACTGACACAACACAGCGGTCATAACGGAGGTCTGGGAGGAAAAATTCTGGAATTTGCACGAAATCTGGGTTTCTGAACCTTCGGCGCCACGACCCTGCACTCGGCGCCGCGGCGCCCCAAGTACTGCGGCTCTCTGAAGTTCCGGCGCCACGGCGCTGATTCTGGGCGCCGCGGCGCTGACGACGGCTTTTCCTTTTTTTTTCCAGCGTTTTTGCTCCTTTTCCTGTTTGGGGTCTGCTCCTAGTCCACCTGTCATCCAACAACACAAAACAAGAACTCAAGACCGTGAGACTGTTCAAGACAAAATAAAACAAACTAAAGACAGAAATTAAAATAACATAATTAATAAACATTGGGTTGCCTCCCAACAAGCGTTGTCTTTAACGTATTTTAGCCGGACGCAGTTAACCTTTACGAGTGCCCATTTGATCCTTCTGCGAACTGCTTGCAATCCGCAAAGTTATTGTTGCAGGTCTCACTTTTCCTACAACAATCTTTTCAACTAAGGGCTTCAGATATAAGATTATCCCTCAAGTACACAAGACATGTTTGTCTTTTAGGCTCTCTCTAATGTAAGGATCAGTGAGATTCCCAACACATCTCAACTCTAGGGGGTGCCCTTGATGGTATGGACTTCCTATTTGGGGATCAACAGTGACCGCTGGTGGTATTTCTTTTGCAATAGGTACAGGAAAAAAAATTCCAAAGAATCCAAAAAGGTGAATAATTGAATCTCAGTAATATTTTCCTTCTCTACACCAACTATCTCGCCAGATTCCTCAACAGTTGAGCGTGGTTCAGGTTCCTCAATTTGCTTATCACTTTCCACAACGGTGTCGCTAGGCAGACTTTCTTGAAGTGTATTGCTAATCCTATCCATTAGTTGTCCTATTTGTGTCTCCAAATTTCTGAGGGACACTCTTGTCTCATTCATAAAATGAGTTTGGCACTTGGTGAGCCTGAGTATGCTTGCCTGCAACTCATCTAGATCTTTCTCTGGAACCTGTAGGTTAAGCTGCTGTTGATGACTCCACTGCTCCTGATAGAAGTAGTAGTCTATGGACCTGTATATTTTTATTTTTATTTCATTTTTTTTCTTCGAATTTAACCTGCAAACTAAGAAAAACAAAAAAAAGGTGATAAAAAGATGTTCGCAGAAACTTGTTCTTGGAGCAACCAAATTAGAAATAAGAATAGATAAGTCGATATTGAAAGTACGCCAATCCCCGGCAACGGCGCCAAAAACTTGATGCGCGATTTATGCACACACTAAACGCAAGTGCACGTGTCGTGACAAGTAATATAGTCTAGGTAAGACCGAATATCGTCCTCAGAGACTGGTTTTCAAGTACCGATTATCTATCCTTTAGTTTCTATTTGGTTAACGTTAATTGAATTGGAATTCTAAACTAATAATGCAGGAAATAAACTAATTACGAAAATACTTTGATTTAAATCAGTTATGATGGAGAATTAGGGCTTCCAAGATCATCAACTATCCACTCTATTCAATCCTTAATACAATTAAACTGACTTCTTCTTCTACGTTAAGATAGCAGGTTAACTAGACCGTTTTATACTCTTGTTAAGGTAATATAAACACTCAACCCAATGGAGAACCCTTCTATCTTTCGATGACAAGATTGACTACAAAAGGAGGATTAAGAGCAATAACCTATTAAGCTACACAAGTATCGGGTACTTTCGTCCACGATTTAAACCTATGTTTATTCAACTATAGCATATTCACAATCTCCCCTTTCAGATTTCGATTAGAACTCATATAAGTGATGATAACTAGTGATCAATTAATTATCAAGCAATCAAAGCAATTATTGAATAAATCTTAAGCAAGTGAAGAACAAATCAACTAATATATTAATTCATGAATAAGAGTTTCAAGATAATCACAAGGAAATCCCTAATAAAGTAATTAGCTCATAGCCATAGTCACGCTAAGAACTAATACAATCTCCATACATGAACTGAAATAAACAAAGCAAAAAGAAAGAAAAGAAAATACTCAAGAACAAGTCTCCAAGCCTTCTAGCATCCAAAGATTGTGTTGTGGAATATTTACAAGATGGAATGGAATGGTGGATGGAGAATGGGATGGGTGATGGATTGTGGAATGAAGGATGGATGAATGATTTCTTCTAATGATGTAGAGACTATTTATAACCCAGGAATCCTTTAGGTAAAGGGTTAGGGATTATGTAGGTAAGAAAGGTTATGGAATCCTTTTAGGTAAAGGGTTTAAGAAAAGTTATGGAAAAGGGTTAAGGAATATGTAGGTAGGAAATGTTATGGAATCCTTTTAGGTAAAGGGTTTAGGAAAAGTTATGGAAAAGGGTTAAGGAATATGTAGGTAGGAAAAGTTATCCCTTTTGGACTCTGAAAATGTGTCAAATTCGGCCCAAAAACTCAGAAATCCCGCGTCGGCGTCACGTCCCTGCAATCCGGCACCACGATGCCTGAAAATCAGAGAGCTTCGGACGGCTTCAGTGGTCGGCACCGCGGCGCTGCTGCCAGGCGCCGCGGCGCCGGTGACGGCATTCTTTCGGATTTTTCGTTTCTTCGTCCTTTGTTCGTCCGGTCTTCGTCTGATTTCTTCTATATTTTCCGGACCTTCTTAGGCTTCATTTCTTGGTCCTTTTAGTGTGCAATTCCATCTCATTTATGCTCATTTCATCTCCTTTTTGCCATTTCTCCATTTCTGACCGCTGTGACACAAAAGAAAGGAAAACGACCCTAATACTATACTAAACATAAATGAAATGAGTAAAATACTAACTAAAAATGACTCAAAAGGTGTACATAAAATACACCGATCACGTCTACGTACCAATCCGCAAGACTCTACTAGACATTGCTCTTGTACTCATTAGATCGATTAACCTAGGAGCTCTGATACCAACTTTGTCACGATCCAATTCACGAGTCGTGATGGCACCTACCCTATTCCCCCCGAGTAGGCGAACCATATTCTCAATAACAAGTTAAATCAACGGAAAATAAATAAAGAAAAAGAAGTTATAAAGTCTTAATACTTAAATTGTTACGACATTCCCCAAAATCTGGTCAAAAGGGTACAAGAACACTAACAAATATGAAAAATAGAAGTCTGAAGGAATGCCCGAAGGCTACATACTGTCTGTCAATAACCAAAGAAAAATAGAATTAACTAAGAAGCCCTTCAGGGGCCACAGACGACCAAATAGCTCACCCTGAATGACTAGAAGATGTCCACATCGCGAATCAGCCACGGGGCGTTGAACTGGAACCTGGATCGTACTCTACACTCCGCAAAAGTGCAACAAGAGTAGTATCAGTACAACACTAGTACCGATAAGCATCATAGGCCGACAATGAGTAGATAACGCATGAAGAAGTTGAAACCAACAAGTAGCACATAGAGCAATCAGGCATGATCACATATCATATACAAGTAAAGTGTAAAGAAATCATGAAATCAACCAAGACAAATATAATTCACCAAATGATCAGTCAAAATATGAGTGGATGAATGCAATGCAATGTCACCTCTCTCACTCCCGCGCTCCGGTAGAAACCTCGAAAGCTATCACTCCCGCTCTCCGACAGAAACCTCGGAGGATATCACTCCCGCTCTTCGGCAGAAACCTCAGAGGCTATCACTCCCGCTCTCCGGCAGAAACCTCGGAGGCTATCACTCCCGCTCTCCGGCAGAAACCTCGGAGGCTATCAATCACGCTCTCCAGCAGAAACCTCGGAGGCTATCAATCACTCCCAGTCTCTCACCTCACCATCATCACAAAATAATATGGGAAGTATGTCAAGCATGATATCAAGTCTTAACACGTGTCACCAATATACAATTAACAAGTAAAAGTCAAATCAGGTGATAATCACATAAAATAACACATATGGCGACAAGCCCACATAACAGCTGACGGAACCAACGTAAATGTAATTTATCTCCACTTCATGCCCGAAGGCCTATCATGCTATTCCGTCACTTCCTACAACTACATACGATTCTCTAATCAGAGTCTAACTAAAGTAAACCATAACCTACCTCAATGCCGAGCGGGTGCCACGAACAATCAATTCAATGCCTTCCCCTTACGTAGAGCCTCTGAACGCTTATAATCTAGAAAATATGTGAACTACATTATAATACGAATCTAAGGACACCCATATTGCTATATTTATATTAACAAGATCTTTACCATTTTCATTGTATGACTAAACTCATACCCCTATAAAAATATTAGCATAACTTTAGGACAAACACATAATATTCCTTTCTTTTAACTTTCTCGTATCTCACGCTTGTGAAGGATATAACATTAAATTCGTAACTCCAATAAAGTGTTTATTGTACCACATCAAAGGCAACACTAGGATATCTTATTATGCCTAATCCCACCTGATAATACTTAGTGTAGATGGTAAAAATTTACGAAAGAAACAACCCTATGAAATCTGTGTCGCCAGAATTTTTGTAAAACAAGGCAGAAACTTTAAATAGTCATAACTCCCAAATCATAAGTCGGATATTTCTCCATAAGGTCTCAAACTAACGGGAACAGAGTAATATATAACTTTCATTCAGCCCATATTTTCATATTTTTTATGGATTTGTACCGTTTTCACGTTTTATATGATGTGTCGCCTGGATTTCGGTAAAACGAGGCAGAAACTTTAAACAGTCATAACTTTCAAACCATAAGTCAGATTTATCTTCGTAGAATCTTAAACTGACGGGAACAGAGTAATATATAACTTTCATTCAACCCATACTTTTATATTCTTTACGGATTTATACAGTTTCCACGTTTAATATGTTGCTGTAATCATTATGCCATGTTACATCCCTCAAGTTTCTCTATTCAAGTGGATTGTGGAATTTTCGTGTAATGACCTCTTTGAAAATTTGATTTCATTCAATAATGCATTAGTATAAGGATCATGAATAGATACTCAACCATATAATCTAACCTGAACTTAATTTAGTACTTCCTCCTCGTCTAGTTGCTAAGTTTTCTTTTTCTTTTCTTCCTTCCTTCTTCTTCTCCTCCCTTTTTCTTTTGTTGCTGTGTTTCTCCTTCTCTTTTTCTTTTCTTTTTCCCGTCTTCCCTTCTCTTCTTTTAGTTCCTAGGGCTTCCCTTTTCTTTTGGCTGCTCACATTTCTTTTTCCTTCTAACTAATAAGTTTTTCTCTATTCACGTTTTCTCTCTTTTAGCTAATAGGGTTTTTTCCCTCTTTGTTTGCTGCATGTTGCGTCCCCCATCCCCCCTTTATTTCACCTAATTAACGTGCACACAAAGGGGTAGTGGGCTTGGCCCACTCACTCACTCACTAATTTTTATTCCCCCTTTCATATATTAAAATCAAATCATCTAATTATTTAAATTCATGCACCAATTGTATATTAAAACTCCTATAAATTAATACCCTATAGTCTCATATCCTTTTTTTGTAGTTTTAAAGTGCTAAACGACTAACGAATCGTTACACATATTTTATTATTTGGGTGGAGAGTTAAATTTTCCATCTTATATTTATTTATTATGTGGAGGTATAAAATCCCCACTTATATTATTATCTCACGAAAGATAATATCGATTAGTGATTATTATGTAATTTGTGGAGGTACAAAATCCCCACTTATATTATTATCTCACGAAAGATTTTAATCGAGTAGTGATACTTAATATTTCTGTATAATTTTATTTTCTTTTATTTCAACGGTTAGATGATGCTAAATTCCCCCCCCCCCCCCCCTAATTCTAACGGTTATGAACAATAATATTAACACTTTCTCTCCTCTCACCCAACGATCATAAACAATCATGTTATAAAATTCTACTCTATAAATACTCCATTCTTATTCTTATTTTATTACATCTTTCTTTAAAAATACTTATTCACACTAATAAAATGGGCAAATTTTTACTTGCAATCCTCACTCTTGTTACCATTTTTAACTTCTTCATCAGTTGTACTTTAGATGAAGAATAGATGAAGAATCTAGAGAAACTAGCAAACTGAAGATGATAGTCACCCTACCATTTTTAATTTTAGCTTGGGCTGTAACACTTAGCTTTGGTAACTGATGTATTAAAACTCTTATCTTTTCTTTGTTTAAGTTTTATTCATTATGATAATATGTTGAGTAAATTATGTCCTCTTTGTTATTTTATTTTGTTGTTGTTATAGATATGGCAATATCAAACTTAAAGCTCAAATTCGCCCCCTTAAGCCTAAATGGGGATAGTTAAACTATATGTCTTGGGCCAATGATGTCCTGATGAATCTCAAGTGCGAAGGACTCGAAAAGATTCTATCAGAAGTCAATTATGGAGAAGCATCAGATGATTTGCCAATAAAAAGAGCTAAGGCCTTAAAGTTAATGAAGCAACACCTGGACGAGGGTTTAACATTAGAGTACATGAATGCACAAGATCCCAAAAATCTATGGATAACCTTAAAGAAAGATTTGAATATCAAAAGCAAGTGTTATTACCCGTACTAATTGATGAATGAAACAAATTAAGGTTTCAGGACTTTAGTGTGAGTGACTATAATTCTGCTATGTACATGATTATATCACAATTGGAATTTTGTGGCAAAATTATATCTGAAGGTGAAAGTTGGAAAAAACGCATGTCACGTTCCATGCATCACATTTAGTATTGCAAGAGCAGTACAGGATGCGGGGTACACCAAATACTCTGAATTAATTGCAACCCTTCTACTTGCTGAAAAAATAATGATCTCCTTATAAAAATCATCAGTCCCGCCCTACGAGGGAAATGACATTTCCAGAAGCAAATGTCATAAATATTAACCAAGGGCGTGGTGGTTATAGTCGGTTTAGAGGACGACGAAGAGGTCAAGGTCAATTTCGCGATCGTGGCCAATTTCGTGGTCAAAGTCGTGGACGTGGCCTTGGAAATTATTATCGTCGTGGACGTGGTTTTGAAAATTATCGTATGACTAGAAATGATACAATTAATATAAACCGACATGATAAAGGTAAATTTGTCCAGGAAGGTTCATCCAAGGATTCCGAGGATTCCTGCTACAGATGTGGAAAAAGGAGACATTGGTCAAAGGCATGCATGACGCCTTACCACCTTACCAAAAATTATAAAACATCTGTAAAAGGAAATGAAAAAGAAGTAAATTTTAATGAACATGAACCTGAGGAAGATCCAGTTTACCTCGAGGCTGCGTACTTCATTGAAGGCACAACTAACATTGACACAGATTAGAATTATGTGACAACTACTTTTATTATCCTTAAAGATTGTGTCATCAATTTGCATGTTCCTATGCGTGTATGTTCTTATGTGTGATGTGTGTTATATTACTTTATGAAATAATAATGCTAATTATATGTTCAGATTTACTCTCTTTTAAGTCTCTTATTTTTGAAGGTTCAATATGAAACGTGTTGGAGATATTTGTATTCCAGACAGTGCAACAACCCACACGATCCTCAAAAGTAAGAAATATTTTACCGTTTTAAAGCCCACTAAAGCAGTAATAAATACAATCTCAGGTCCCGCAGACTTGATTGAAGGGACATGTAATGCTAAGTTTGTATTACCAAAAGAGACAAAAAATTTCATCAATAATGTTTTGTTCTCTCCGAAATTAAAAAGAAACTTGTTGAGTTTTAATGACATATACAACCAAGGGTATGATACTAAATCGGTAACTGAAGGTAATATGAAATACATGTATATTACTAATAGTAATATGGGGAAGGAACATATATTAGAAAAACTATCAAAAATGCCTTCGGGATTACATTATACATACATTCATGAAATTGAATGTAATTTGGTAGTAAAAGAAGACCCCACAATTTTATCTTTATGGCATGACCGTCAGGGTCATCCTGATTCCACATTAATGAGAAAAATAATTGAAAGTACATATGGTCATCCATTGAAAGGTTTAAAGATTGAAAAGGTTGATAGACCATGTGAAACATGTTCTCTTGGAAAACTAATAACAAGACATTTACCATGCAAACTTTAAATTGAATCACCCGCATTCCTGGAAAAAATTCAAGGGGACATATGTGGACCTATTCATCCGTCATCTGGACCTTTCAGGTATTTCATGGTATTAATTGATGCATCTAGTAGATGGTCACATGTTTGTTTATTGTCAAGTCGTGATATGACTTTTGCAAAGTTTCTTGCACAAATAATTAAACTAAGGACACATTTTCCGGATTATATCATAAAGAAAGTTAGACTTGACAATGCTGGTGAATTTACATCTGAAGCATTTAATGATTATTGCATGTCAATTGGAATTACAGTTGAACATCATGTTCCGCATGTGCATACACAAAATGATTTAGCTGAATCATTAATTAAACGTCTCCAATATATTGCTAGACCATTGATAATGAGAACTAAATTACCAGTTATTGTTTGGGGTCATGCAATATTACATGGTGCGTCATTGATTCGTTTAAGACCAAGTGCTAATCATAAGCATACCCCTCATCAACTTGCATTTGGTCAAGTACCAGACATTTCTCATCTAAAGATTTTTTGTTGTGTATGTCCCAATTGCTACACCACATTATTCAAAGATGAGACCTCAAAGGTGGTTGAGAATATATGTTGGATATGAAGCACCCTCTATTATCAGATATCTTGAACCTCTAACGGGTGATGTCTTTCAGGCAAAATTTGCTAATTGTCATTTTGATGAGAAAAATTTCCCAACCTTAGGAGGAGAAAATAAATAGTTGGAAAAAGATATAAAATGGTATGTACCTTTCTTATTGCATCTGGACCCACATACTAAATTGTGGGAAGAAAATATAAGGAAAATTGTTCACTTACAAAGTTTAGTTAATCAATTGCCAGATGCATTTACTGATGTGAAAAGGGTGACAAAATCACATACACCAGCTGTTAATGCTCCTGCTCGGATTGAAATTCTGAAACAAAATAATGTGGCAAGTACATCTAAGGCACGCCTAAAACATGGCCGACCTGTTGGTTCCAAAGATAAAAATCCCCAAAAAAGAAAATGAGCAGAAAATATGAATATAAATGAGAGTGCTCCCGAAGATGAAAAAGATGATAAATATAGTAAGATCATTGAAAATGAAACTGAAAGTAACAACGATCTTGAAATCTCTATCAACTATGTTAATACGGGAAATTTATGGAACAAAAAATGTAAGGACATTGATGAGGTATTTTCATTCTCAATTGCCTGTGAAATGATGAATGGAAATGATGATCCTGAACCCAGATCTGTCATCGAATGTCAACGTAGACCCGATTGGCTGAGTTGGAAAGATGCAATGGATACTGAGTTAAAGTATCTAAAAAAACGAAATGTGTTTGGACCTATTGTCATTATACATGAAGATGTGAAACCCGTTGGGTACAAGTGGGTCTTTGTAAGAAAACGAAATGAGAAAAATGAGGTTGTAAGATACAAGGTTTGCCTTGTTGCACAAGGATTTTCTCAAAGATCCGGAATTGATTATGAGGTAACATACTCTCCTGTTGTGGATGCCATTACTTTTCGTTATTTAATTGGTATATCAGTATATAATAATCTGAATATGCATCTTATGGATGTTGTTACAACATATTTATATGGATCACTCGATAGTGACATATATATGAAAGTTCCGGAAGGATTTAAGATGCCTGAAGTATCAAACCCCAAAGAAATATATGCAATTAAATTGCAAAGATCCCTATACGGGTTGAAACAATCCAGACGCATGTGGTATAATAGGTTAAGTGAATATTTGCTTAAAGAAGACTATATGAATAACCCTATTTGCCCTTGTGTATTCATAAGAAAAACAACATCTGGATTTGTAATCATTGCTGTCTATGTTGATGATTTAAGTATCATTGAAACTAATAAAGAAATTCAAGAAGCAATGAATTACTTAAAAAGGAAATTTGAGATGAAAGATTTGGGAAAAGCAAAGTTCTGCCTTGGTTTGCAAATTGAGTATACTAAAAATGGAATAATGGTACATCAATCTAATTGTACAGAAAGGGTACTAAAAAGATTTAGTATGAATAAATCAAATCCTTTCTGTACCCCAATGATGGGTAGAACTCTTAATGTTGAAAAGGATTCATTCCGACCAAAAGAAGAAAATGATGAGGTCCTTAGCTCTGAAGTACTGTACCTTAGTGCCATTGGATCCCTCATGTATCTTGCTAATTATACAAGGCCCTTATATAGCCTTTGCTGTAAATTTACTAGCAAGATTTAGTTCATCTCCTACAAAGAGACATTGGAAAGGAAGAAAACATATATTTCGATATCTACGAGGTACACATGATCTTGGGTTGTTTTATCCTAACAATTTAGAACCAGTTTTGCTTGGTTATGCATATGCAGGTTATCTATCGGATCCACATAATGCTAAGTCACAGACTGGGTACGTGTTTACATATGAAAACATTGCAATATCCTGGAGATCATAAAAGCAGACGCTCGTGGCCACTTCTTCAAACCATGCTGAAGTAATAGCTCTCCATGAAGCTAGCAAATAGTGTAGGTGGTTGAGGTTAGTGACACAACATATTCAAGGGACAACTGGCCTACCAGTCAATAAGGACCCAACAATATTATTCGAAGACAATGCTGCATTTGTTACTCAGATGAAAGAAGGTTATATCAAAAGTGACAGAACCAAACATATTCCTCCAAAGTTCTTCTCATTCACTCAGGAACTTGAAAGAAATAGAGAGATTGATATCCAGTATGTTCGTTCGAGTGAAAATGTAGCAGATTTGTTCACAAAGGCACTTCCTACATCACTTTTCAAGAAACATGTAAAAGGTATTGGGATGCGCCACCTTCGAGATCTTTAAAGAAGAAGTATCTGTGTTTGGTTGAGGGGGAGCATATTGTTGTACTCTTTTTCCCTTATTAAGGGTTTTATCCCAATGGATTTTTCCTTATAAGGTTTTTAATGAGGCAACATGTGTTCTCGTCAAGTTCTCCTCAGCAAGGCTTAAATTGGGTATCACGATAGATATTTTAAAGGGGGAGTGTTATAAGAAATCGGAATTCTCTTAAATATTCTAGAAATGTGTTATGAAACACATGTTTTACTATTGTGTTAAAATATCTATCAAATGTCAACTTAAAATAGTAGTCACCTTAGTAGTATAAATCTACCCTTGTTGTGAATGTAAAGGTGCACCTTTTGTGAAGTAGAAGAATTCTCTCCTCTCTTGGTTCTCTTCTTATTCTAGCATTCAATATATACTTTATTATTAATAGTCATAACTTATATTATTTTACTAGTTTAAATATCCAATTTTATAACAATTTTTAATATAATGAATAAGTAAAAGTGAACAAAGGGAGTAGTTCATTACTTCATAATAAAAATTAATGTGGTTATCTATGAATGAAGAACTGTTCAAAACTACTATACTCGGAAAATTAATATATGAGCTTCATTTTTAATTGCTCTCTGCACAACTCTTTTTATATTTAATTATTAAATCAGACTCGTTCCATGCTAAGTTTTTTTTTTTAAGAAAAACATCAGTATGAGACACTAGTGTAACCAAAATGTCATTTATAATTCAAAACATAATAGTATTACAATGGGTAATAGCACTATAAAGCATGATGCCTAATCCAACAGTATATAGTTGATAAAATTCATGCATCTCACCTGCATTCTTGTTGGTGAAATCCAAGCTTAGGAGTATAAATAATGTCATGTACAGCTAGGGGGGTTTAAGCATTTATAAACTGTGGATGCAGGTTGCTTATAGGTAGGTATGCTGCTAGCATCAACAAATCTCACTTCACCTGGTCCAAAAGAAAGATCCCTGTGCCTGTAAAAGAAATCAGACAGAAATGTCAACAAAAAATTTATAACCAAAGACATTTAAATGTTAAGAGTGACCTAAACCCACTTGCCTTCGAAGATCAAGCCCTGTTAAACCAGCTTGCAGAACTGTCAAGTTGTCAGAATCTGGTGAGACTATGATGACTGTGTCCTCAGAGTATTGTGTTTCAAGAATAGACATAAGTTGTGTTACACGAACAAAGACATCTGAAACACTCTCATTAGGTGTTCCGTCATCAATGGGGGGTGGCTTTATGTTCGGAGAAAGGCTATCTGATTCATACACCTGCAGCATTATATCAGGAAGTTATATGAACAGGTCATGTTTTTAGGATGATTTTGTTCTTGATTGCTTTTTTTATCTCACAGTCTCTTTCCTTTTACTTTCACGTTCAAATTTTGGCGCAAGGTAAGGGAAGAGGGTGAAGTCTTGCAATGATTCTTGAATCATTTTAGCATACAAAAGTACAGTTAGTTTAGAGGCAAATTTGAGTAGATAGAGTTAAGTTCAAGTTCTCTGAGGTAAGAGAATTGACTCATTGTTGATCCCTCAGGAGGAAATACTAGAGCATAGAATACAGATCCCCAAATATGAAAAGTTCTACTAATTCCCTTAGTAGGATTATTAGTTCACTTCAACTGCAGATAATTAATCCTTCTCCACCACCATAGGGCCTCATAATACACTTCATGCACATATATTTTTATCTTATTAGAAGTAACACATCAATTCGACAGTAATACTCATGTGATTGAGTACAAAAGTAGCATCTTACTTCAGATAATGTATCCAAACTTTTCCCCTCATACGCCCCCAATCCACGAGCATCCAAAAAGCTATATTCAGGTACTATATGGCTGCAATTAGACCAGATCAATATCAACTAATGAAGTAGTTACATCAAGCAAAAATATGTGTATATTATACGTATACTTATGTATAAAATATGTATATCTATACTTAATATACAAAACCTATACATTTGTTGGCTATCAGTTTTTTGAGCGGTCCAAAAATGTAATTATCCCTTATTATAACTGGTAGAAACAAGAAGTGAATTGTCATAAACCATGTATTGCAGCTAATATTGGCCCACAAATCATATGCAATTATTAAGATTATGTCCTAGAAAACGACAGAATTTGGAGATAACAAATCAAGTTAGTGTCCTAATTGAAGCAATTATTACTAATACCTTCGATTAACACCATTAACAGCAGCGATAATCTCAGCAGCTTGATAAGCTCTCTGAGTGATGGAAGGCCAAATCCAACAATTCCCTTCACAGGCCCTCATTTCCTTCAAATCAAACGCCGCCCTAACTGTCTGTTTCTTCCCTTTCTCAGACAGCCCATTATCCACTGATGTTTTGGCTACTGGATTAGTGTTAATTAACCCCAAACTCTCATATTCCGATTCCCCTGCTCTCACCAAAAAGTACCTGCCAATTGTTGGGGACTTAAACAAAGAAAGAATGCCGAGAGAGTAATTTTCTGGAATCTTTTAATTGCACTAGAAAAGCTAAGCAGGGGCTTCCTTAAATAGGTTTACAACCAACAAACTTCAAAGATAAGCAACTAATAAAGAAAGTGGATAAACATGTTCCCACTAACTCTACCATTATCAACTAGAAAATAGCAAACTACTGATCATGCTAATTAATTGAACAACTGATGCTACAAACAAATGACAGACGAATTGATTTGATAGTTCAGATATTATTATTCATTATATTGATTCGATTTAAGGGTTCTGGAGATGGTAGAATGTACGCAGATCTTATCCCTAACTTTGTGTGTGTATGTGTGTGTGTGTGGGGGGGGGGGGGGGGCACGGAGTCTGTTTCCCTCGATTCAAAAGAAAAGTTTGGAAACAGAAGCATGAAACTACAAAGCAAATGAAACAACAGATGATGCTAAAGACTACAAAGTAAATAACAATTACACAGTGCTCATCACAAAAATCAAAACTTTTGAGCAGACAAAAAAAGGAAAGAATTCAAGAATTACCGGTTGGTGAGGCGAAAAGGTGGCATTTGAAAAAGCCCACGAGCATTTGATACTGGTAAGGCAAAGGGGCAAAGTGGGTCATTGAGCTTTGGAGAAGCGAAAAATGGAGATATTAGGATGGAAATTGAGGTGATAAGGTGACGGCGGGTGGTGGGTGTCAAGTGGAATTGAGGATTACATGGGATTGGTGGTGGTTCAGAGGAACTCCATGGCGGAAGACTAGTGTTGAAGGCAAAAGCTTTTGACATTGTTAGGTATTGCCGGGAATTTTATCTGATTTCTGACTTCATAACAGAAAGTTAGGACTTAGGATGCTAACACTCGCACAACAAAAATATCTGTACTATAGTTTTGAAATTTCTCTCTTTTTATCTATTTCTTTTTTCCCTTTTGGCCCCATTTGTCAATAGCGTGTATTCAATTAGGATTTTAAAAGATTTTTTTGGGATAAAAAAATCATGTGTTATTCAATTAAGATTTTTAAATAATCTAAAAAAGTCTTGTGGTATTCAATCAAGACTATTAGGATTTTTTAAACAGAGTGTTCAAATCTAGTGGTATTCAATTAGGATTTTAAAAGACTAACAAAAAGTCTTTTGGTATTCAAAATTTTGAGATTTCGAAAGATTTTTTAAAAATATGAATTTTGGAGGACTTTTTAGCGAAAGTTATAACTAACAAATCCTATAAACAATTTCAGTCTAACCTATCAGACTTTTTCTCAAACTCAAATTTCTATTTCATATATTATTATTTTTCTTTTATAAAAATATAGATTTTTTTCTTACCTCCCCCTACCGCCCTAACCTCACCTACCCCGACCCCCACCATATCCTCAAATTTCTATTTTATATTTTTTGTTACTTTAAAAAAAATATATTAAAAATATGAAATTTTATCTTATCTCTCCCCCCGCGCTACCTCAATCTCAAATTTTTATTTTTTTTACTTTTATAAATAATTTATAAAAATATGAATTTTTTTCTTACCGCTATACCCACACCTACTCCCTCCACCCTACCCACACTTACCCCTCGACCCCATCCCATCCTCAAATTTCTATTTCATATATTTTTTTTACTTTTATAGAAAATATGAAATTTTTTCTTACCTCTCCTACCGCCCTAACCCCGCCTATCCCACCCATCCTCAAATTTATATTTCATATTTTTTGTTACTTTATAAAAAAAATTATTAAAAATATGAAATTTTATCTTACCCCCCTACCCCCCCCTACTCCCCGCCTCTACCCCAATCTCAAATTTTTATTTTTATAAATAATTTATAAAAATATGATTTTTTCTTACACACACCTACTCCTACCCCTCCACCCTACCCACACTTACCCATCCACCCCATCTCATCCTCAAATTTTTATTTCATATTTTTTTTACTTTTATAAAAATATGGAATTTTTCTTACCTCCCTAACCCCGCCCTACCCAACCCTCACCCCACCAATCCTCAATTTTATATTTCATATTTTTGTTAATTTTATAAAAAAAATTATTAAAAATATGAATTTTTATCTTACCGTCCCCCGACCCCGCGCTACAACACCCTCCCCGCCTCCCAATATCATTTTTTTTTACTTTTATAAATAATTTATAAAAATATGATTTTTTTTTCTTACCCATACCCACACCTACTCCTACCCCCTCCACCCTACCCATACTTACCCCTTCCACCCTCACCCCCATCATTTAACTCATCTTGATTCGCTCATCTTAGCCCATGTAAGTTTTGGGTGGGTTGTGCATTGACCCATCCACAACTTCAACCCATCTTGATCCGCCCAAACAGCCCATTTGTCACCCCTAGTTTTAGCCCTCAAGCCATGTGAACAATTCAACTGTAATATGAGAAAACAAGAGATCCTTACCTTTGTTTGTGCTATTTTATTTTACTTTGGTTGAACTATTTGGTACTTTGGTTGAACTATTTGGGTTATAATTTTGTTGAACTATTTGGTACTTTGGTTGAACTATTTGGGTTATAATTTTGTTGAACTATTGTAATTTGGTTAAATTTTTTATTGTTATTTATAGAATTAAGTAATATTTTAGATAATTAATGAGAAAGAATGGTTAATGGAACTTAGAATACTATATATTGTTATTTTAGAAGTACAATAACGGTTTTTGATATATTTTACATTGAAAACTAGTGATGAAAAATTATAAAAAGGTGGTGATGATGAGAGCAAACAGATTGGATAAAAAAATTCACGTGGTTCTTTCAAATCTTTATAAATCTTATGATAAGTCTTTTAACATTCAAATATCAGAAATTTTGATTGTCAAAATAGTCTTTTAAAATCATAACAATCCTAAATAATCTTTTAAAATCAATAAGACTTATTTATCCCAAAAGAGTCTTTTAAAATCCTAATTGAATACACCCCCTAAGTGTTAGTGTCAATCTAGATCTTCAATGTATAAACCACAATAATATACAAATAACTCAAGTAAATTGAAATCGACAACAATAATGTCCAACAAAAGCATACTAACTTGTTTGTAGATAGAGGTCTGCTCAACGCAGTGTCCTAAGACAAAAAAAATTCCCCGCTTGTACTGCAGTTTAACGTATGTCTGCCTTGAAGATACAACTATCTGAGTGATAGTTCTAGCACAAAAACTTCACTCCTGACGAATCTACGTTATGTGTTCTTTAGAAATTTCTTGAAGAGAAAGAAGAAACAACAATGATCATCAAATGATTTGATTCTTAAATCAGAAGATTAGATGTTGTTAATTGTATTGTGTGTGTTAAACAAGTGATCTACATGCTTTATATAGCATGAATTTCGACCAGATGCAGTCATTAGACCAAAGGTTATGACTCTATGTGAAGAGATGCAACTTTTGGTTCAAAACTGGAAAATCTCGTCGAAGGTACCGCGGTCCTTGCACAAGGCACCCCAGTGCTAATTCGATTTTTTTTTCCAGTGACTTACTGCCATCCAAGCACCGCGGTGACTCCACAAGGCACCTAGGTGCTAATTCGTCGAAAATTTCATTGACTTACTGGAGCGCAGGCACCTCGGTCCTTCCATCAGGAACCGCGGTCCTTCGACCAAAATTCCAAAAAATGTTTTAATCACTTGATTTTCTTCTTCAATCCACACAAGTTCCAACAATACCCCATATTTTTTATTCACACATCCAACAATACCCCACATGTGGATAAAAAATAAGATAAAAAGAACTTATCGTCATTTATGTCAAACGAGACATGACATGCATCGGAAAATGTGTCTTTTGGACTTGAACCTTTCGTAGTGAATACATATCGGGTCTACTTGTGAAGTAGTGCATGAAGTTCCTTGAACTATTCACGTTTCGTAGTAAATCGAGACAACAAGTATCACACATATCATATGGTTGTGTTCTTTTCGGTCATGAACAACTCCTTTCTTCATGAGAATTTCTAGAGAACGTAGCCATCTCAGTTCTCTCAGATGCGACTCCACATCAATCTCACATAGGTAATATTAATCAAGAATAGTCCGTACTATCCCACCATAATGGCTATTAATATTATTAAGAACAAAAGTTCAGCCCTTTATCGTCAACGAATTAACACACTAGTACACCATAGGAATGAGCATATGTGTGTTTTATGCTCCTTGAGTCTTCCCCAGCTAGTTTGCCTATTGAACCTAAACCACATGATCTCCAATTATGATAGGTTAGGTTTCCACCAGTTCACAACTCATTTTATTGGCTTTAAGCCCATTCCCCTCGATGTAAATACGACTTGCTCTCGTGTAAGACATTTTGTCAAAGGATCCACTATATTGTCCTTTGACTTTACATAATCAATGGAAATTATTCCATTCTTCAGCAAGT
Source organism: Przewalskia tangutica (assembly GCA_029844215.1). Taxonomy (NCBI): domain Eukaryota; kingdom Viridiplantae; phylum Streptophyta; class Magnoliopsida; order Solanales; family Solanaceae; genus Przewalskia; species Przewalskia tangutica. Next base: position 12,565,063 of record CM056734.1, read on the forward strand.
TTCGTATTGTATTATGACGTCGCCTTATGTGCCTTAATTTTCCATTATATATTTGATTATTTGCCCTCGTCAGGGCAGCCATACTATCATAATGTATGCAAATAGCGGTCACTGGATTCGTCCACAACGAAATACCTTCTTGGAAGTTTCTTAGTCATTCTGCCTCTTCGACAGCTTTATCCAAGACTACAAACTCTACTTCCATAGTTGATCTCGTATTTACCGTTTGCTTTGATGATTTCCAAGATACCACATTTGCATTCGGCTCTAAGGAAACTGCATCTGCCTTCTCACTCTTTCGGTTATCTTCCTCAACACGAAGTTTGAGAACCAGTTGCTCAAAACTCATATCTTCCGTTAGATGCTTCAAATAAACCTTAAAATCCTTCCATGAATGACGTAATTTTTCAATAATAGCACCAACAAGGAAATGCGGGTTAAAGCCCATACATTCAACCTCTAGTTCATGAATAAAAACTTGTATTTCCTCCACTTGCTTGACAACGACCTTGACATCGCTCATCTTGAAGTTCAAAAACTTGTCGATGGTGAACTTCTTTGAACAAGCAACCTCTGTTTTGTACTTGTTCTCAAGTGACTGCCACAACTCCCTTACCGTGTTGAACGTTGAGTAGATATCATAAAGACAGTCATCCAAGGCATTAAGAATATAATTCCTGCACAGAAACTCTTGAGTTTCCCAGGTCTCATTGGCCTTCAAGTTCTCAGTGCTGCATTCGTATGAGCATTCTCCCATTCTCCGTCCGATAGTACCGTTGGAGCCTCAGCAATCAAGACGTTTGCCACATGAAGAGTTGTTAAATAGAACAACATCTTTCGTTGTCAGCGCTTGAAATCAGAACCCTTGAATTTCTCGGATTTCTCCACATGGTTTTTCACCATTAATGATCCAGATTGATCCATTTGTTTGCAAATCAGGAAGTGTATTCTCTGAAAATATTTTTGCAAACTCAACAATGTCAGAAAAATATATATTTTCTGAGAATTTTTGTCTTAGATTGTTAGTGTCAATCTAGACCTTCAATGTATAAACCACAATAATATACAAATAACTCAAGTAAATTGAAATCGACAACAATAATATTCAGCAAAAGCATAAACACTTACTAACTTATTTGTAGATAGAGGCATGCTCGTCGCAGTGTCCTAAGACAAAAATTCGCCCCCGCTTAGGCTACAGTTTAACGGACGTCTGCCTTGAGGATACAACTATCTGAGTGATAGTTCTAGCACAAGAACTTCACTCCTGGCGAATCTACTTTATGTGTTCTTCAGAAATTTCTTGAAGATGAATAAGAAGCAACAATGATCATCAAATGATTTGATTCTTAAATCAGAAGATTAGATATTGTTAATTATATTGTGTGTGTTAAATAAGTGATCTACATGCTTTATATAGCATGAATTTCAACAAGATGCAGCCATTAGTCCAAAGGTTATGACTCTATGTGAAGAAATGCAACTTTTGGTTCAAAACTGAAAAATCCCGTCGAAGGCACCGTGGTCCTTGCACAAGGCACCCCAGTGCTAATTCGATTTTTCCTTTCCAGTGACTTACTGTCATCCAGGCACCGCGGTGCCTCCACAAGGCACCTAGGTGCTAATTCGTCAAAAATTTCAGTGACTTACTAGAGCGCAGACACCTCGGTCCTTCCATTAGAAATCGCGGTCCTTCGGCCAAATTTCCAAAAAATATTTTAATCACTTAATTTTCTTCTTCAACCCATACAAGTTCCAACACTAAGTACTCAGTCCCGTTCATTTTACTTTCATCCATACTGAAAATAGATGATCCAAAATACATGTGAAATATTGAAAATACTCGTTTGAGAAGTATATATCTGGTGAAATTTACACACACAAATTTTTGATATTTTTTCGAAGTAAAATCATATACAAATACAAACTTCCAAATAATGTCCATTTCCAACTTCAACTTTAATACTTTTTTTCTTCTCGAAGATCGTTTATTTTCGAAGAGTACTATGCCCAAGAACTACATTTTTAAGCATTACTAATAATAATATTCCCAATTTCTGCGGATATTTGTTCTTAGAAGAACAACGGTTAGATTTTTTTTAATTGTGTGTTGATCGCCATAGATGTGATAAAGGATTGGCTAAAGCAGAAGCAGAGACGCATCGAGAGAGATATTTGGTGCTCGAGAAAGGAGCTTCTGTGAAGTTATATTTTTGTGTTAAAGAACTTTACAAAGAGACTCTTGTCTCTTATATACACATACACCACGTGTTATCATAAAATATCTACAAGTGTATTATAAAATATCTAATTGACTAGTCAACCATGCTAAGACTAACCGACTAAACTAACTAACAATGCTAATTAACAAATTAGTTAAACAACAATGTTGTCCTGCAGCTCTTCCTTATGGTATTCTTGTACACCATCAACTATTTTCACATCCCCTCAAGTTAGGAGGTATGAAGATGTTCTTCCTTCCTAGCTTGGCTACAAGATAAGTATGATGTGCACTGCTGAGGGCCTTAGTGAATACATCTGCTGGTTGTTCATGAGAAGGAAGATAAGTAGTTTGAATGACCACTGCTTGGATCCATTCTCTGATAAAGTGGCAGTCTATATCTATGTGTTTGGTGCGCTCATGGAAAACAGAATTGGCTGCAATATGGAGTGTTGATTTACTATCAGTGAAAACCAACACTGGAGTGAAATCTGAATCCCAAGATCTGCATATAAATCAGAAGCCAAATAACCTCAGCAACTGAGGCTGCCATGGCCCTATACTCAGCATCTTCTGAGCCCCTGGAGACAGTGACTTGTTTCTTGGACTTTCATGAGACAGGTGAATAACCAAACATAACAAAAAACCCTATAACAGATCTCCTACTATTTATACAGGACCCCCAATCAGCATCACTAACACTTGAAGATGATATGTGCTAGAACTAGACATAAGAATCCCGGATCCTGGTGCCTTCTTGATGTACCTTACAAGTCTCATTCCAGCTTCCAAATCTGAGGTTTTAGGCTCCTGCATAAACTGACTCAAACATTGCACATCAAATGCTATATCAGGTCTGGTGTTGGTTAGATATAATAGCCTCATAACCAATCTTCTATAGATGCTGAGATCCTGCAGTGGCATATCTGATGCATGTGAATGTGAAACACCAACTGAATGGGCTGTGCAACTACATGATCATAATATGTGACAGTGGTGAGTTTAACATTCATCTACATAGGTGAGATGACCCCTTTACTGCCTGCTAAACTCATGTCTGATATAAGCTCTAGGGCATACTTTCTTTGATGCATGAGAATACCTTGAGAATGTCTTGCAAACTATATGCCAAGAAAGTATCTAAGTTCACCCAAATCTTTGATTTTAAATGTTGATTGAAGTGTCTGCTTGGTGGCCTGAATAAGATTTGGATCATTCCCAGTAATGAGCATATCATCTACATATACAAGTACCACAACCAATGTATCCTCATGATGTTTAGTGAATAATGAATAATCTATGTGACTTTGGACAAAACCTGAAGAAGTAAGAGCTGAGGTGAGCTAGATATTCCATTGTCTAGAAGCTTGCTTCAACCCATACAAGGATTTTAACAATCTGCAGTGCTGATGTCCCACTGGATTGGTAAATCCCTCTGGCAAAGACATATACACTTTCGCATAAAGATCTCCCTGTAGGAATGCATTGTAGACATCCATTTGGTGAATTCTCCGCTGTTTGGTTGCTGCAATAGAGATAATTGATCTCACAGTGGTCATTTTCACCACTGGTGAGAATATTTCTTGATAGTCAATGCCTACTTTCTGGTTGTATCACTTGGTTAATCGAATCTTGAATCTCTCCACTTTCCCTGTGGTCTTGTACTTGATCTTGTACACCCACCTACATCCAATGGCCTTATTCCCTTCTGGGAGTTGAACTAGCTCCCATGTCTTATTGTCCTCCAATGCCTGGATCTCAGCCTTCGTGGCTTCAACCCATATGTGGTCTGCTACTGCTTCTGAATAGCTATAGGGTTCTGTAGAAACCTGTGCAATGAAGCTTTGATATGAGAATGATAAACTTGTATAGCCTAAGCCTTCAAGTATGGGATATAGACAGCTGCTAGAACCATGCTTAGTAACATAATCTTTATGCTATATGGGCCTACTAGCCCTTGTAGACCTCTTGACATCAATGCTAGAGGGTATTGATGTTGCATATGGAATGTCTGCAGACTGCTGAGTTGCACTATCATCTCTATCAGGAACATTCGCCCTTCCTGTTTCTTCATGTGAATTCTGCACATCTGGAATACTATATACAACTTCCAAACTTGGAGAATTAATCAAATCATCAAAATTGAAATGTTCATGTGATTTCATACCTCCAAAATCATCATCTGCACCATTCTTGTAAGAAAATATTATCTCCATGAACACTACATCCCTTCTCATGAAGAATGTTCTATTTTCCATATCTTATAGCTTGTACCCTTTATGTGCAGAACCATATCCAAGAAGAATGGTTCTCACAGCTCTATTACCAAACTTATCATGTCTAACTAGAGTGGTAACAAAACATAAGCACCCTATTACTCTAAGATGAGATAGTGATGGTTGTTTGTTATACAGTAATTCATATGGAGTCTTGTTTCTCAGAATAGAAGAGGGTATTCTATTCATAACATACACAACACCCTCCACACAGAATCCCCAAAACTTGTCTGGCAAACTAGCTTGAAGTTTAATTGCTCTAGCCATCTCAAGTATGTGTCTGTGTTTTTTCTTTCCACAACACCATTTTGTTGTGGTGTGTGTGGACAGGAACTCTCATGCAATACACCATACATCTGAAACAGTTCTTTACAATTATGATTAAAGAATTATGTTCCATTATCTGACCTTACCTTTTTAATCTTCATATCAAACTGTGTATGTACTTCAGTAAAGAAATTTTTAAGCGGTGTAACTATATATGATTTCAGTCTCATTAGAAAGACCCAAGTCCATCTAGAATAGTCATCTACAATAGTGAGAAAATACCTCATGCCATTATATGCCTCAACCTTGTAAGGACCCCATACATCCATATGTAGCAATTGGAATGGTCCCGTTCTTCTACTGACACTAATGGGAAAAGGTTTTCTAGTTTGTCTAGCTAAAGGACATACTTCACAATTATTCAAAGTAAAAGAATCAACATTCTTAAAGAGAGGAATTCTTTTCAGAACATGCACAGGTACATGACACAACCGATGATGCCATATAACTGGATCAATGTATTGAGTTGCTGTCAAACACTTTACCATCTCCCCTGTCTTATTCAATGTGTCCAGACACAGTATATACAGTCCCTCTTCTTCATTACCAATCGCTCTCACCTTCCCAGATAAGAGATCCTGAAATATACAACATTTTGGAAAGAATGTGACACTACAGTTCAATTTTGTTTCACTTTAGAGACTGACATTAGATTGAACTTGAATGTTCGCACACATAAGACATTTTTAAGGACATCATCTCCTTCCATATGGTAATCACCAGTGTGAGTAATTTTGGCTGATTCACCAGTGGGCATCTCCACCTTTCCCTTTCCTGCATCCTCTACTACATTTTTGTTTTGTAAGTGCTTTGAATTACTAATCATGTAATTGATAGCTCCTGTATCCACAATCCATTTCACTATTTCTTTTGCAATAAGGTTAGATATACCTGCCATATTTTCCTTTGCACTGGTCTCTCCTTTTGTGTTCTTGCTGTCAAGCATACTGAGAAGTTGTTTGTGTTGGCTGGAAGTAAAGTAGTAAATTGTACACTAAACTGTTCAGAATACATATTGTGTCCATATCAATAATATGATCCTTGTGGATGATGCATATGTGGATGAGGCATCTGCATTGCTCCATAAGCCTGATGTCCTATTTGACCAGTCATAGCTCCATAAGCCTGTTGTCCTCCTTGGCTAGTTCCTTCAGCCTGCAAATCTCCTCCTGCCACCATGTTAGCCTTCTTAGAACCATTGGTTTTCCCTTTAAAATTTTCAAGATAACCAATAAGTCTATAGCAATTATGTGTCCACTTTTGTGACAGAAGTCACATTTCATTAGCTTTAAACAGTCTATCTTCCAGTGTTGCATTGGGATTATATGACTTATTTTGTCTAGGTCTTCATTTCCTCCACTTCCTTGTTTAGTTCTAAACATGACTGATGGTACCATTATGTTTTGAATCATCCGCTGGCTCTCCTCCTGGTTTATTATTGCATAAACCTGATTAAGATTGGGCACTTGTTGCATCATTATTACTTGGCTTCTAGCTTGACCATAGCTATCATTAAGCCCCATTAAAAACTACATCATCATCTGATATTGTAGATGATCTACAAACTCAGACTTAGGACAACAAGAAGGTGGTGGTATGATCGAGTCATACTCATCCCACAGATCTTTCAGTTTAGAGTAATATATTGACACTGATGAGCTTCCCTGTCGCAGTGTAACTATATCCTTATGCAACTAGAATGTCCTGGAACTGTTAATCTTGTCAAACCTATCCTTCAAATCCTCTCATATCAGATGTGAGTCAGAATTGAATAGCATCCCAGTGAGCAGATATTTGCTCACATTTCCCATCAACCACGACACCACAATAGCATTTCACCTATCCCAAAGACTTGCCAATTCTCCACTGAATGTTTCTCTCCTTATCTATAAATCCAATTTTATTCTTTCCTAGCAGAGCTAATTTCATTGCTCTTCTCTATATAGTATAGTTATCCATGCATGTTATATCACCCCGATCGACAGTGATCCTGGAGAATCAGATCGAAATAGGTATAATGGATGGTTATGGTTGATACTCACTATTTTTGATGTACTTGCATCACTCATATCTTCACCAATTGTTCCCATAATTTATCAGATCTATAAATCCTTAAACATCAACTACTTTAAACATCAGCAACATCAACTACTTTATGCAACGACTCTTAGATCTATAAATTCTCAAACATCAATCGCCTTATACATTGATTGCATGTTCAATTTCCAGATTGCATGTTCGATTTTCAGATCTATAAATTCTCAAACATCAATTGTCTTATACATCAATTGCATGTTCGATTTACAGATCTACTGCATGTTCTCAAACATCAATCGCATCCACAATTTTCATTAATCGTCTTCGATCTCTTCTTCCTTCGATCTTCACTGTATACGATTTACCACACCACAACGCTGGCTTTGATACCATGTTGATCGCCATAGATGTGATAAATGATTGATAAAGCAGAAGCAGAGAAGCATCGAGAGAGATATTTGATGCTCGAGAAAGGAGCTTATGTGAAGTTATATTTCTGTGTTAAAGAACTTTACAAAGAGACTCTTGTATCTTATATACGCATACACCATGTGTTATCATAAAGTATCTACAAGTGTATTATAAAATATCTAATCGACTAGTCAACCATGCTAAGACTAACCGACTAAACTAACTAACAATGCTAATTAACAAATCAGTTAAACAACAATGTTGTCCTGCAGCTCTTCCTTATGGTATTCCTGTACACCATCAGCTATTTCCACATTGTGAATGTCCTTCTATGCATTGTTCAATTGATTATTAGTCCCCCTTATATGTATATCTTGAAACATGTCCAGTGTCCTTTGCTGCTAGGCTATGATGTGCTAATGGGTAAGTAATGTCACCGTCAATTATGTTAATTCTTTAACTACTTTAGTTATTGTCTCACATATAGATCAATTTTGCTCACGAACAATTTGTAATTATTTCAAATACAAAGCTCAATTTCCTTGAGAATTTGACAGCATCACCTGCCTCCTATATCTTTGGGGAAAATGAGGAGAACATCATCCACATCCTTAATTACAATTCTTAGACCCAAATAGCAGGAGTAGCACAAATCTGCTTGTGGTATTTGGTTGTGATACATAACAAACAGACATATATTTAGTTAATCAGACTAAAAACATGAACTTTCTAGGTGGAGGAAAAGGGTGATTCTTAGAAGGGTTTAATATGTTGGAAATTTAACTACATGGGATTGAGTTTTTCCCGTTTTTAGTGATATAAACACATGGACCCCGCATGTTGGAAACATCATTTCTTTGCACATGCCTAATTTACTAAATGAGTAGATGATATTGTTGGAAAATTATTAATGTGGAATAAAGTTTATCCCATTATTTATGACTCGAACAATTGAGGCCTCGCACGTCGGAAACGTCGTTTCCACACACGTGCACACATTGTACCAAAGATCGTAAATTTCATTAGTGAAAGAGATATTGGTACGTAAGTAAAGTGTTTGAGACATAGAATGATGGACGATCATTGACCAAATGAATGACAAGTCTTCCACGTTTGTAAACGAATGAAGAAGTGTGCAAAGTGTAAGATGAAATGGCTCGGGAAGGGCTCGGCGTCAGAGCGCCACAGTGCTAATTACCGAATAGTGTTGAATTAAAAGACAGAAAGCCAAGAGTCTTTGGCTGTTAACATGGATTTAGGAGTATTGAATCTCCATTAAAGGTCATTAATGACAAGACATTGAATCTCCACTAAGGCCATTAATTTGACAAGTGAAAATACATCCTTTAATAGCAAGACATTGAATATCTACCAAGACCATTAATTTGGCATGTGTAAAGTCATCCTTACACTCCTATAAATTGAGCTATTAGGCTCAATTCTATAGGGATACACACAACATAACAACATTATAAATAGATCAGATTTTCCTGACAACAATCCTTCTCTTAGCAATCTTCTATATTCGTGTTCTTCCCTGGGATCATTTGTGTAGGCTTTACACATTTGATAGTTTGCTGTTTTATCTTGGGAGACTATTATCCGCTAACATAAAATCTGATATACGAGGCAATCTTGTCTTAAAGACAGAGAAACAACTCTCGACTCAGCCGGTGGTGTTGTGATTCTCTAATTTGTTGCTAAGTGTTTCAGGTTGGATCTTGCTATCAAAGAACTCTAACCAAGTTAGATTCTCAGCGGACATACAAGCCACAGTTGCAACAATTCACGCTCTTGTATTTCTAAATACAAAATCCAGAATTGGAGTTCTAGTTCAAGATTGTTAAAGATTAAAAACTCATTGTTGTAATCTTTGAAGTGTATCCTTTCGATCAATGTAATAGTTATTTACTATTCCCGTATCATTTCTCCAACATATATTAGTGTCAAGTATCGTCAAATTTCGTTAAAATGAAAGAGATATTGATACACAAAGTAAGGTGTTTGATACATGAATAGATGGAGTGTTTTGGCCAAAATAAACAAATCTTTAACATACGTAGAAGATGTAAGGATTGAACACTATATAAACTCTGATTTTGAACAAGGGTTTGGGATCCTAAGGGGTAACCCATGCGTTTAGAAGGGGGAGGACCTAAGTGAGCTTGGGTTCGGGACTAAGCCCCACACGCGCGCCGCCGCCCGCCCGATCCTGCTCCGACCGCGGGTGATTCAGTTATGATATACCATAATTTAAAAAGAGTTTTAATACCGAACAACGCACTAAACGGAGAAATCCTTTCCTCTTCGGCAATCTGTTCGATATAGTAGTTGTGATTTAATCATTCTCTATATTCGGCATTCACAATAACAACAACATGTCCAATGTAATTTCACAGACGAGGTCTGAGATAGGATTCGAGTACCATACTTTAGATTCATCAAAGTAAAATATTATTAATAGTATTATTAAGACTGCAGTGTACGGAAGATCTAGTTGTTATGCACCTCTTGAAGGAAAAATGTGGGCACATATTAATGAATTCAAACATGAACTTGATTTTAAGAGGTTTCTTTGAGCTTAATCAAGAGGTTGACCAGAAATAAATGGTATGTTAATTAATTATATGCACGAATATGACCAGCATAAAATTCAAGTATATACTATATAGCTATAACAAATTATTGAATTAAACGTGCACTTCTTAAGATTGACATTTATAAATCAAATCGAAAATTTCAACATATATTCACATGAATCAAAGAATTCAATAACTTAATTAACTGGACTGGAAGCACCTTTGCACAGATCTGTGGCGGATTTAAAATTTTCACTGAGGGTGTTCAAAATAAAAATGAAGAACTTGCGATTTAAATTTGGAATCTCAAAGTGACTTTTGAACCCCCTAAAACATTGAACCATTATCTTCTCTTGTGTTCAAATTATTCAATATATATAAGGATACGAAAATACCTTTTTATATTGTGTAATATTTTGTCGAGGGCGTCCTGATGGACACCCCCAACATGGCCTAGATTTGCCACTGACCCAGATAATATTTCCTCCGGTCAATAATAAGTGTCCACTTATGCATGGAATGCCCTTCATACGGGTTGATCTTTAATTTTTCCCCTCAATTTGGTGGTCTTTAATTTTTGCCCCTACTTCTCATTTAATAAATATTTATGGGTCAAAACACTCTTTATTTGCGGGTCTATTAAATTAGAGATTCTGAGTTCGAATCCCAGCAGAGGCAAAAAAAAATCGCAAAACAAACTTTTCATAGAAATTATGATTATTCGGCCAAAGTTATTTAGAGACTATGCCCCTTGGGTCATAGTTTCTATGTAACTAGTCGGACAAGGCATAATCATAATTTTTCAACGAAAGTTTGACTTCACGCATAGTTACATAGAAACTATGTCCCTTAAGGCATTATCTCTATACAACTTTGGCCGAATAGACATAATTTCTATGAAATCTTGCCTTGCAATTTTTTTCTTTTTGACTTTGTTGGGATTCGAATCCACAACCTCAGTGATATTTTCGAAGGCATAATTACATATAAACTATGCCCTTGAAGGCATAATTTCTATACAACTTTGACCGAATATGCATACTTCTAATGAAATCTTGTCTTGCATTTTTTTTTCTTTTTGACTCTGCTGAAATTCTAATCCACAACCTCAAGGGTATTTTGATCATTTTTTAAGCGAAGGACAAAACTTAAAGACCACCCTAATAGGGGCAATCGTGTGAATTACCCCTTTTTATTTTTGTTCAAAATAAGTGTTTACTAAGAAGAAATTAATTAGATAGTACTTCATTAATGATAGCTTAATTAAAGTATTTTTTTCGAAGAGTTAATATTTTCTTAAGGATTGTGTTAAAGGGTAATGGACGCTTATTTTGAACGAAAAGGAGTAGTAGCTGTGTAGGCATCAAATAACGTGAATACTCTCGTCATCATTTTCATCGTTATGTCTAACGTATGCATCTTGCCTTTTATTTTCTTTTGTACTAATTATTGCAACATATTCAGAATATTTAATTAACATATTTAATTAATGTCATCGTAGACCTCTTTTAAAGTTCAATTGAATCAGCTTGCAACCGCATGGATACTGATTAGAGACCCAGGAAAACACATGGTCGCTTTACATGGAAAGCACTATCAAGATGTGAGCGCCTAAAAATGAAAAATTTTAGGGCTTTTATTTTATTTTTTATTAAGTAGTATTAGCCAGAATTTACTGTAAAGACCCGTAATTCGCAGATCTTAACCCAATTAATTATCCACTTTTACGAATTAAAACATGACCCCAAAATGTTTGAAACGACCGTGGATACCAATAGTAATCATACCATGATTGCCCGAACACAACTTTGTGGCATGTGTACGTTAAGATGAAAACCAATAATACTTGCTATACCTTGTATTATTTTTTGAAGCAAACAGTTGAAAAATAGATTAAGTTCTATTTGATTTTTCTTTTATACTATTTTGAATTTTAACCTGTAATAGCATGTTAGGTATCGTTTCTTCCTAGAATACCCATTAATATTTATTATATAAGATTTATCTATAATTACCTAGTAAATGCTCTTATTATATAAAATTTATCTATAATTACCTAGTAAATGATCTAATTATATAAATATTTTAGACCGTTAGTGTATAAATTTAAATTCATTGAAAAAAATCAATGGCACAATCTTGACGGACAGAATAATTCGAGATCTCCAAATATACAATAATAACATCTACAAATATAAAGTAAAATTATTACATGTCTTTGATCGCCCTAGTATACGCCACAGGTACCCCTTTACCTTCCAGGAACCTCCCTAGGGACTTTATCGTAATACTTTTCTAGATCGACGAACACCATGTGCAGAACAAAATATCAAAGTGTTGCTTGACATTTTTGGGATTAAATACATTACAAGGAGATCCACGTCATCCTACATTCAAGAAATATGTTACTAACAACTCTCAAATCATGGAAAATAATTTCGGAGAGAAGAATCAAGGATAAAGACAATTGTACTCACAAATATTCTGTATTCATCAATAAATTTTTTGATATATAATGTATGCGCGCACATACAATGTATATGCTACATTTTGAAAAAAATAATAATGTCGCTATTTTTTGTATTCATCACTAATCTCGCACTTATGAAATTTTCCCTTCATGTCACGGCCCTATTGCTATAGTAAGAAACCATGGACCATGATCTCATGTACATAAAATAGTAATGACTTACTTAAATGAACAGGCTATCTCAGGCCCAGATTTGTTGAATGATGGATTCTTTATTTATATGATCTTGACAATCCTCACCTCAGAAGTTAAGTTTTATATGGATGGAATAGCGCCAAGTTCAATTTTCTAGTATATATATATATATATATATATATATAGTATGTTTAATCCCTTGCTTTTGGTATATTGTTATGATGGTTGTTAAATATTGTTTCATAATGTACCATATTATATTGTATTATTTTGATGGACAAAATATTTGAATATATTGTATCATTTTTCGTTGTTACTTAATGTTACATATCACTAATTTGAAGGATAAATCTACAAGAAATTGTAGGATATATATAATATGGTAGAGCTACTATAAAAAGGTAGGATAAAATATAAAATAAGATCATTGATAATAAGTGAAGACAAAATGAGAAAAAAGAAGAAGAAGTAACAACGTAATCACACACCAAATCAGTCGTTAAACAAAACATGACTTTTTATCGTTACATAACAATAAATTTAATGATACGATATAATAAAATTTAAGTAACAATCAAAATAAACATATTATTTAAACTAAGAATACAATAGGTAACAGTCATCGAAACAAAGTATAATATATACAACTTTGATTAGTTTTCTCTTGAACTTTCTTATTGATTCCAAAAGTGATAGAAACTAAGGATCACGAGGAGTCGACCTGCATGCAGCCCAGCACTGCTAACATACAGTGAACCAGGTAATGGAGAAGACGACGTGAAGGAGACGACGAGAAAGGGAGAAGAGAAGTGACTGCGTGAACCTTTTTCTTATTTTCTGAATAACCAAAAATCTAACAAACATAAGTATTTATACTATGGAGCATTTGCACAAAATGCCCTTATGAAACTAATACTTATGCTAGGTTATAAATGCAAGGAAAGACAATAACAAAAAACAGCAAAGTGTAAAAGTGTAGCAAGTATAGCAAGTGTATAACACTTGTATATTATGGATATTAACCCTGTATATCGACGGTATTTCCAACACTCCCCCTCAAGCTAGGGTCCAAGAACAAATTCTTGAGTCCGAGCTTGGACAGTAGATAGTCATGCCGACCCTGAGTAAGTCCTTTTGTAAGTGCGTCTGCTGGCTGCTCCGCTGTGGGCAAATGAGCAGTACGAATCAGTCCCTGTTGGATTTTCTCTCGAATGAAATGACAGTCAATGTCGATATGTTTGGTTCTCTCATGGAAGACCGGATTGGCTGCAATCTGCAAGGCCGACTTACTGTCGCTGTACACTGGTATGGAAGGCTGAAGATGGATAGACAGTTCAGCAAATAAACCTTTAAGCCACACCACTTCTGCAACTGCTGCTGCTAGGCTTCTATACTCAGCCTCAGCTGAGCTTCTGGACACAGTAGGTTGCTTCTTCGATTTCCACGAGATGAGGGATGAACCAAAGAATATTAAATACCCTGTGATGGACCTCCTCGTATTGAGACAGGAAGCCCAATCAGCATCACAATATCTTTGTGAGATTGCCGTCTCCCGCCGCGTAAAAATTCCTGCACAGTGCTTGTTTCAGGTACCTGACTATACGATATGCTGCCATAAGATGGGATGTTTTTGGACTCTGAAGAAACTGACTCAAGCTCTGGACAGCAAAGGAGATGTCAGGCCTAGTGTTTGTCAAGTATAAGAGCCTCCCAATAAGTCTTTGATAGCTAGCTGGATCTGCCAGTAATGTATCCTTATTCTGAGATGTGCCAGCAGGTGCAGGAATCCACTGATCATAAATTGCAGATGTCAGCTGTGCATTAAGCTCTATAGGAGTTTTTGCTGGCTTCCCCCCAGAGAGACCAAGATCAGAAATTAGCTCTAAGGTGTATTTTCTTTGATGCATGACTATTCCACTAGCATTTCGAGCAAACTCAAAACCCAGAAAATATCTCAAAGCCCCCAAGTCCTTGATCTTGAAGTTCTGCTGAAGTGATGTCTTGGTCTGTTGAATGAGAGCACTATCATTTCCAGTAATGACAAGGTCATCCACATAGATGAGCACCAACACTATCCTATCTCCCAGCCTTTTTGTGAGAAGTGAATGGTCCAGTTGGCTTTGGACAAAACCTGAGTTCTTCAGGGCAGTAGTGAGTTTAATATTCCACTGCCTAGAAGCTTGCTTTAGGCCATATAGAGACTTGACCAGCTTGCATACTCTGCCTTGCTTATCATCAAATCCCTGTGGCATGGTCATATATACTTCCTCATTAAGATCACCTTGGAGAAATGCATTGTGGACATCCATTTGATAAATGTCCCAACCTTTGGAAGCAGCAACTGAGATCACTACCCTTACTGTAACCATCTTAGCTACAGGTGAGAAGGTGTCTTGATAATCAACACCTTCCTTTTGATTGTAACCCTTGGCCACCAACCTTGCCTTGAATCTTTCTATCTCACCACTAGCTTTGTATTTGATCTTATAGACCCACTTGCATCCAATGGCTTTCTTGTGTTTGGGAAGATCAGTAACTTCCCAAGTATTATTGTCCTCCAGTGCCTTCATCTCATCCTGCATTGCCTCCATCCATCTGGTATCCTGAACTGCTGCAGAGTATGATGTTGGCTCCTTCTCAAATCCCATTTTTGCAATGTAACTCTGATATCTAGCAGACAACCCAGTGTAAGTGACATTATTTGACATAGGATATAGGCATTGCCTGCTGTTACTTGTTCCATAAAAGTCCTTCATCCATGTAGGCTGTTTTCTGCTCCTATCTGATCTTCTCAGAGATGATTCAACCTCAGGCTCAGGTACAATTCCAACATCAGTGCAGCCATCAGTATTATCAGCTTCCTCAAACTGATCTGTGACCTCTACATTCCTGGATGGATGCCTTCCAGCACCAGCAACTTCAACTTGTTGAGATTGATCTGCAAGTTCAGCATTTCTGGATGAATGCTGAAAAATAGTCCCATCATCAGCAGCTTCAGCTTGTGGAATTTCTGAAGGTATTGTAGGACCTTCTCCAGAAGCCTCTAAAGGGATTGTATGGCCTGGTGCAGGTACCTGCTTTTGCTGGAAAGGAAATACATCTTCATGAAAGGTAACATCTCTGCTTACAAAGAGAGTGTTGTTAGACAAATTTAATAGTTTGTATCCTTTGTGCTTGGAGGAATATCCAAGCAAAACTGCTTTTATTGCTCTAGTGTCAAACTTGTCTGACTGTAGTAAGTTTGTGGCATAGCAAAGACAACCAATGACCCTCATATGGGACAAACTTGGAGCCTTTCCATATAATTTTTCATAAGGGGAAATGTTTCCCAGAACTACTGTAGGTAATCTATTCATGACATACCCTGCAGCCTCTACACAATCCCCCCAGTATCTATTTGGTAGGTAACTTTGAAACTTGATAGCCCTTGCCAATTCTAGAATATGTCTATGTCTTCTTTCAACTAGTCCATTTTGTTGAGGACTATAAGGACAAGACCTTTGGTGTATAATGCCTAACCTGGAAAACAAGTCTCTACATGTACTGTTAATAAATTCTGAGCCATTATCAGATCTAATGGACTTAACAACCACACCATACTGTGTCTTGATCATCACACACAAGTCTTTAAGCATAGATGCCACATCTGATTTAATATGTAACAGATAGATCCAGGTCCATCTGGTAAAGTCATCAACTACAGTTAGGAAGTATCTCATTCCAGTATATGTGGGAACTTTATATGGTCCCCAGACATCAATGTGTAATAGCTCAAATGAAGATGTAGTTCTACTATCACTAGCTGGAAATGGTAATCTAGTCTGTCTAGCCATAGGGCATACATCACAGTGTGAAATAGTAAAGCTAGATTTATCATTATTAAAGATCTTAATCTTCCTAAGGACACTCATAGGAGCATGCCCTAGTCTTTTATGCCATAAAGCTGCCTTGAATCCCTCTGGATTAACCTGTGTCATGTGTGCATGCCCTGTCACGATCCGCCCTTCCTGCAGTCTCCAGCACATATAGACCATCTACTTCTTTACCAATCTCCTTCACCTTCCCAGTGAGGAGATCCTGTAGGACAAAGAAGTCAGGGAAGAATCTTGCACTACAATTCAATTCCCTAGTTAATTTGGATACTGAAAGTAGGTTGAATTGAAAGCTTGGCACACAAAGTACATGGTTTATTATATCACCTCCTGTTAATCTACAATTCCCAGTTTGTGAGATTTGAGCAATGCCCCCAGTAGGCAGCTGCACATGTCCTGGATTGTCTGAAGAGTTAGGTGTTTCAATCATTTTCCTGTCTTTGACCATGTGGTTAGTAGCACCAGAATCTACTATCCAGCTATATCTACTGTTATCTTCAATGTGATCATATTTACCTGCCATATGTACCTTTGCAGGTACAGTATGATCCATACCTGCTCTTTTCTCCTGAGACATAACAGCCATCAGTTGGTGTAGCTTATCTGGTGTACAGGTGCTGATCAAATGCTGAAGTTGATCCTGCTGGTATGTTGACAATTGGGGAATGTATTCCATATGTGGTCCAACAGCTGCATTAACTGCCTTCCTTTTTTCTCTGGAATCAGAGGGATAGCCGACAAGTCTATAGCATTTCTCCACAGTGTGACCCTGCTTCTTACAGTGATCACAGTAATATAGCAGTTTGTGACAGCCTTCCCTGTTGTGTCCTTTCATGCGACAGTGATCACAATATGCATATGTATTGTATCTCTTACTACTGTTAAGTGAGGCTTTACTTGCCAGTGCCATACTCTCGACAGAATTCCCTAAGGACATAATGTGCTTCTGACTTTCATCCTGTGCCACCATGGCATAGGCTTGATTTACACTAGGTGTCGGAGCCATTAACAAGATGTGGCTCCTAGCTTGATTATACCCGTCATTTAGCCCCATAAGGAACTCCAACAGTCTCTGATTGCTTAAATGATTGATGTATTCTCTCGGATTTGAGCATTCACAGGTAGGAGGTGGTATAATCGAGTCTATCTCGTCCCACACATCCTTCATTCTGGAATAGTATTGTGCAACTGATGATGTTCCCTGATTCAGCATCGATAATTCCTTTTTCAATTGATACACTCGAGAGAGATTAATTTTGTCGAATCGCTCCTTTAGATCCCTCCAAACAGCAGCTGCATTGGATCGATATAAAATTCCACTAAGGAGATTTTTGTCAACATTTCGCATAATCCACGACATTACCAAGGCATTACATCTATCCCATTGTCTCGCATGTACAGATCCATACGTATCACGCTTCACAGATCCATCTATGAAACCAATTTTGTTCTTCGTCAACAATGTCAACTGCATAGCCCTGCTCCATAGTGTGTAGTTTTCCATCCCTGTTAACTGAATGTCAACTTGCAGTGCACCTGCTGTGTCTGCTGCACTCAGATGCAGAGGATGATTGTGGTCGATTATCTCACAACCAGAATTCGAACCTTCATCTATGATTATAGAAGGAATTGCTGTGGTGTTGTCCATAATTCCAATCGAATAGCAATTTCTAATAGCAGATTGAACCCCGTAATCGAAGGAAACAGATCGTACCTTCGTGAATCAGAAGATGGAAGTCTCACGATTTTCGATTGCTACTGTCGTCCGTTCAGATCGATGCTTCGAACAGGCTTTGATACCATGATAGAAACTAAGGATCACGAGGAGTCGACCTGCATGCAGCCCAGCACTGCTAACATACAGTGAACCAGGTAATGGAGAAGACGACGTGAAGGAGACGACGAGAAAGGGAGAAGAGAAGTGACTGCGTGAACCTTTTTCTTATTTTCTGAATAACCAAAAATCTAACAAACATAAGTATTTATACTATGGAGCATTTGCACAAAATGCCCTTATGAAACTAATACTTATGCTAGGTTATAAATGCAAGGAAAGACAATAACAAAAAACAGCAAAGTGTAAAAGTGTAGCAAGTATAGCAAGTGTATAACACTTGTATATTATGGATATTAACCCTGTATATCGACGGTATTTCCAACAAAAAGGCCGTTATTGCTTCCACCTGTCATGTCCATTTGAAGTTTGATACGATATTTGATGCTGTCCTTAGCTAGGCAAACTGATCATTTTTTTTTTTTTTTGCAATAGAAAATAAACTCATTTAAAAAAAAAAGAGAGAAGAAAATAGAGTCTGCTATTGGCTCCAGCTCTCCCTTAAAACAAAATAGTGTTCAAATGATTCCAAATTTGGCGGAAGAAATGAAAAAATATTGTGAGAATGCATTGATGCCGTAATTGGATTCAAGTAAGCTCTTATGTAATTCTTAGAGTCAAGAATCTTGACTTTATATGTTTTTTTTTTCCAATGATGCAATAGTGAATATAATACTAACATATGCAGCACATTTTAGTACAGGTGCATGTGGAGAAAACCGAAATTAATAAAAGATCTCGGTCGTCCTCCGGGACATAGCTGAATGGAAAAGGAGGTAAACTTAAAATCAAGCTGGAGACTTGCAGGGTTTGAATGAGTGGAAGCACTTTGTTCTCGTTTGGGATAGAACCTTATAGGTGATATCTCTGTTCTCAAACCCTGGACATTCAGACACATTCCGCGATTTATTGATAGTAGTATTGATGGACTGATACTACTATCTTTAGACATAGTCTGGCGTAAGGCAAAAAGTTGGATATCAAAAAAAAAAAAAAGATGTCGGGCTTTTCATACCCTAGCCGAAACTAACACAGTAACAAAATGTGAACTTTTGCACAAATATCATAATTATTGGGATATTTCCTTAAAGGTACACAAACGTTAACAAATTTTGCTCCGATTCCCTTCAAATGCTTCGGTCTTTAATTTTTCCCTCTAATATATGTGATTTTTAATTTTTGCCTCTGCTAATTATTTAATGAAAAGATTTAGATATGCTTGCTCGGCATAAGTTCTGTAACATGTTTTTTTTTCAAAAACTAAACTTTTGTCTCTATCTCGACACAAGTTATGTAGGAATTAAGTTATGCGACATAAGTTCTGTAGTATTTTTTAGATTATATTGAGTGTTAAAAGTTTTTACCTTTTCCGATGTAACTAGTGCGGATGTGCAATGGCGAAAGCAAGATTTTCATCAAGGAGTCCAAAATATGAAGGTGGAAATTACGGATGAAAAGCAATGTGGGGCATCCGCTAAATTTTAACTTACCTTGTCATGTCCATTTAACATTATCCCCTACTTTTGCCCTGCTACATCAAGTCCTTAATTTGTGCTTTTTTCCCTTTCACTTTGGAGTGTTCTATTTTATTTTAAATTTTAACTTTTTTTCTTTCAAGTTAGTGCTCTTCAGCTGAGCCAAGCTCAAGCGGTTCATTATAATATATTTACTATTCAACTTTCACCTTACTTACACCGTGTAATTTTTCAACGAAGGGGTTCCCCTCTCGTCTATCTAGCTCTGCCCATGTGGACGTGGAGATACATATGATGAAGATAAATGCTATCTATGCCATACGAAATCTAAACTTATGCTTTTTTCAGATTATGTTGAATGTTAAAAGTTTTGTCTTGTCTATTATAATTTGTGGAAGGTAATGATGCAATATGCTGAAGCTAAGCGCTAACTATGTCGGTTGTTAAGTTTATGACGTGCCAAAAGTGCTGGGCGAAAATTAAAGACCATAAATTAGAGGGTAAAATTTAAAGACCACCAAAGGATGTGATGCAATGGATGAGGCAGCTCCTCCTTAATCAGAGGTTTCAGATTCATGTCTGGATATGAAAAAATCCTTGGTAGGGAGCGTTTTCCTCATAAATAGGTTCTACCCGGCGCGAATCCGTATATATAAGGCTTCACTATGGATACCGGACACCGGGTGAGACATAGAAAAATGAAGGAGGGGACTAAGAGCTCGTTTGGCTCAACCTGTTACATAATAAATCATAAATAACAAAGGTGGAGCCAGAATTTCAACTTACTTATTTGGAAAACTTCTTATAAGATTGAATAAAAACGATTGAATTCGATAAACATTAAAATAGATAAAAGAGCAGATTTTTGGCTTTCTTCTCAATGCAATGGTTGAGTCTGATTATAGGTACCATATATTCTAAACCTTGCCAAAACCTTCATCTATCATGTATAGGCAGTACCAAGGCCTGATATAAGGGTAAGCCAATAGCGAATAACCTTTTATTCCCTGCCTCCTCGACCTTTATTCCCATCCTGCAGTCAAAGTGATAGTGGCTGTAGCATCCACCGGTAATGTGTGGAAGATGCTGGGAAGAAAGTCAATAACTCTGGAATTAAAGGCCAAGGAGATGGGAAGAAGGATTGCGCCCGAAAGCACGGAATGAGATTTGACTTATGTTATGAGATGGCGAGAATCCGGTGCATTAGAAAGTGCAGTTAGGAAAGAAATTGCAGAGAGATGTCGCTGCAGTTAGCTTTCCAGGTATGTCACCGAGGGTGAGAATAAGCTCTTCATCTGATCGCTAGAAATTTGTTTATCGGTTAAAGAAAGTAGCTCGGATGAAAGCTCTCCCACCTTCGTAATGTAGTTGCTATCCTTCCTGTGATTTTTCTTGTCGAAAAGTATTTAGAAGATGACATGGATGAGATGCATCGAAGTATCTTTATCCCCATGTACGATTTTTGAAATCGAGAATGTTCGATCGATTTCTTGACCTGGGGAACGGCATAAAGGGATTTTTTCCCTCTCTGGTTTTGAGTCATCAACAAATTCACTAAAAGCATCAGTTCAAATGGAGATGGAAAGTCGTGAGGCTCACACCAGTGTTTTTTGGGAGTTTCTACGGAGCAGTTGGAGTGCTGGTAAGTTGTTACGCACCAGTAAGGTTCGGCGGATGCACCCAATACTTGGCCCTCAGTCTTATCTTACAAATCTTGTTCACCGAAATTTTATATCCAAATTTCTAGCTCCGTCCCTAATAAATAATACCCCATGGCAGATATTGAATGCAAAGAAGGAAAGCAAAGATAGGCAGCAGATATGGATGAAAGGATGAAGAAAGAAGAAAGTAAAAGAAAGGAGTAGAATACATAGGAGTTTTGTTGTTATTGGAATTATAGAAACTAATAAGGAATAAGAAGGTAGAATATTTGGTCAAATTAAATTCAAATAGTTTTTTAATTTAAAAAGTCACAAGTTTGATTTGATTAACTTATGGCTTCTGTTAAAAAAAATTATTTGAAAGTACTTTTGGTGTTATGAAAATATTAAAATAAGCCAAAAAATATATTTTTTTCCAGTTGAACCAAACATCCTCTAATTTTGTATCCAAAAAATTCACTAGTCTTTTGTAGCTGGTTAAGAGCTAAGTTATTCATGTATTAAATTCTACAGACGTAATATCAATGTTTGATAGCATTCTTTTGCTATGTATAAAATTCAACACACCTAATACGGTGTTTGGTTTGCAATTTAGAAACATGCATAACTAATACATGTATAATTATAAGAGAATCTATATATTTATAACTAAAAATAAAATTACTAATAAATAAATAACTATACACTGCATAAGTAATTCATGCTTACAATAATACACAACTTATCACTACAAGAAATTATAGATTTGACAACAAAGCTTTAGTAACAATAAATATATTGTTGCTAAAAAATGTAAATGACAATAAAAAATAACTTCTTGTTGCGAAACTTTTTCGCATCGGAGGTAATTGCAACGACATACACTAATTTTTATTATTGTGAAAAGTATTTTTGACAACAACATCCAACATATAACAACAAAAAATGTTGTTGGCAAATATATTTCTTCTTGTAGTGTATTCTTGTAATACTCATACCTGCATAACTTTAACTAGCTATCAAATAATTTTAATTTATATATATATATATATATATATATATATATATATATATATATATAGGTGAAGAGACGACTCAAATGAACCCTTAAGTCAAAATGTGTATCATATGTATTTACACCCTGCCATATCACTCTATCATTGTTAAGTCAAAATGTGTATCATATGTATTTACACCCGCCATATCACTCTATCATTGTTAAGTCAAAATGTGTATCATATGTATTTACACCCGCCATATCACTCTATCATTGTTAAGTCAAAATGTGTATCATATGTATTTACACCCTGCCATATCACTCTATCATTGTTAAGTCAAAATGTGTATCATATGTATTTACACCCGCCATATCACTCTATCATTGTTAAGTCAAAATGTGTATCATATGTATTTACACCCGCCATATCACTCTATCATTGTTAAGTCAAAATGTGTATCATATGTATTTACACCCTGCCATATCACTCTATCATTGTTAAGTCAAAATGTGTATCATATGTATTTACACCCGCCATATCACTCTATCATTGTTAAGTCAAAATGTGTATCATATGTATTTACACCCGCCATATCACTCTACCATTGTTAAGTCAAAATGTGTATCATATGTATTTACACCCGCCATATCACTCTATCATTGTTAAGTCAAAATGTGTATCATATGTATTTACACCCTGCCATATCACTCTATCATTGTTAAGTCAAAATGTGTATCATATGTATTTACACCCGCCATATCACTCTATCATTGTTAAGTCAAAATGTGTATCATATGTATTTACACCCGCCATATCACTCTACCATTGTTAAGTCAAAATGTGTATCATATGTATTCATTTACTTGATAGAAATAACAGATACGAGTAAACTTTTGCCTACGCCCTATTTAACATGGTTTAATAGGTGCATTTGGTTACTCGTCGTCGTTATTAAAAAGACTAATCAACGGTCAACATATAGTAGTGGTCCTATAATAGTTGGATCAACTCTTAAGACATCATTTCTATTTTTGTTCTAATTTATGTGATATAGTTTAATTATCAATTTAGATATAAATTCTTTTATTTTTAAAAATATAAATTTATATATTTAAAAATTATATAAGAAGTATTATAAGCCACAATAATTAATAATTTAAAAGACAGAGAAAATATTATGGTCAAAGAAGAATTCGTTTGACTTTTGAAATCCGAAAGTTACCATATAAATTAGGACCGAAGGAGTACAAATACAACATCAACAAATTGTAGAAAAGCATTTTAAATTGTACTATAAACTTTGCCCTATTTATTGCTTAATGGCACTTATTCTCCTAATTATGGACGCTCAATATCTTAAGATATAACATTTTTTTATTGAATATTTATTTTATTTATGTATCATCTCCAGCAATTGAGATATTTGTAGTTTTCAAGAAGAATTAGGATAAAATTAAAAAAAAAATTAATTTTGTGTTGAACTTCTAAAAAATAATAATTTGATATAACTATTTTTAAAAGTCACGATAAGTAATTTGAGACGAAGTAAATAAATGAAAATTACTCAGTTTTTGTCATTTTCTCGATGATATTTTGGCCGCTTAAATGATGTGACAATATTTTACCATGGCCAAAATTACCTATCTCGCCTAGGTTGGATGTTGGCATTACTCAACAAAGGGTCACATATTTAATTCGAAAAGACTATTACAGCTAGTAATATAAAATGAGGTGGGCCTAATATAACTGTGTTTTAGATTGTGCAAAAGGACATATAATTATATTAAAATAAATTATATACAAGTTCAATGTATTTATATATACGCTTAATTAGAATTTTTTTATTTTGTGTAAATATCAAGTATATCAACTCTAGGAAGAGTTTTTTTTTTTTTTTTTTTTTTTTGAAGGCGAACCGCTACTCTTTCGAGTCAGTGCGCAGAACTGCCTGGCCGCAATAAGCGCCACGCCGCGTCGGCGATTAACCACATTTGGCAAACCATATGTGACAGGCTCAACCAAGAAGGTTTATGCAGGGGATCGAACTCGTGACCTTGCGGTCCCGCGCTCTACTGCTACACCAACTTGGTGAATGAGTGATTGGACATTTATTCCTAGGAAGGGACAGTGTGAGCGCGCACGGCTTATATGTTGAAAGTCAACATATCATAATGACATAACAGAAACTACCTACTGATTACGAGTTCAATCTCCTGCATAATTTTTTTTAATTGAGTTTGTCACACATGACTTGTCAAGTATGGTTAATTGGCTGACGTAATTTGCAGGTTATTACGTCAGTTCGGGATTTACCATGTGCGCACTCGAAAGAGTAGCGGCTCGTCAACAAAAAGAAAAACATAGACTTTATACGTATAATCTTCATACTATAAAATTTTCATTCATAGATTGCATTGTTGAGTACTCTTTTTATTTTGTTGAGCCCTACAGTATTGATAATTCCTCCCTCTTTCCGTTATAAATGAACATGCTTCAAACTATAGAAGATACCTAAATACACTGCATAGATCCCTACAATCAATCACTTGTTCATCATATTACTAGGTAGCTCCCTTACAACAACTGAAATGGAAAGCAGCAATATTATTACCACTAGTTCAGAAAAGCCTGATCGGAAAACACAGGAAAAGAACAGAAGAATCCAAATGAAGTATCTTTCTTCTAAGCTCTTTTCTCTCATTCCTCCCCACCACTCTAAGGTATTATAAACCCTCTCTCTCTCTCTCTCTCTCACACACACACACACACACAATTAAGATCTTATTTCCATCTTACAACATGGTACGTAATTTAATCAATATTTTCTCAATCAAATATGTAGATTAAGTGAGAGGAAAATTTTATATTTCTCTTCTTTCTGATTATAGTTACCTGCCGGTTGCTACCCAACTTCGTGATCTTTCAAGTTAGGTGCAAGTTAGAGGTGTCGGATTTGTTCAATATATTGATCCACATTTTCTTTCCAAGTGTTAATTTGGTCAGGTTAAAAAAGAAATAGACGATGATAGGATCAAACTAGCTAGCATCACTATGATGGGTTCTAGATTTAGTCTTTTTTTTTAAAGTTATTGAGTTCTAGATTAATAATCATTTTTTTTACAATGAATACAAGATTTGGATTAAAGTTATTGCTTTTGCCACCTTCTACATCTCTACTCTAATTTTTAAACAGCCTAGGTTCTTTTTATTTATTTATAGTTGTAAGATGCTCTAAAATGGAAAAAGGAAGAGAAGGATAAGTATGGTAAAACATTGATATATTGCTCTTTTTGCAACTTCATATACTTTCTCAGTATACAACTTTCAACAATCTGTCGAATTTTAAGAACCATTTTTTCATTCTTTACATTTTAAAAGACCTTAAAAGGTTCTCTGCGCCAGTAAATGTATCTTTCCGAATTCATGTGCTATAGATGCAATTCACTTGAAAACTTCAGATCCTCCAGACCCCACCCCAAGCAAGAGCAAATTAACCTGAATGATGTTAGTACTGAAAGTATGTATGTCCTAGAAACAATCATTTTATGAGCAGATGTACTTGAACACATTCATATTATTAATAAGATTAATATATATTTGGTATTTGCAATTATTGAATTATTATTTGACTGTTTATATTATTCATTAATGTGCATCTCTTGAACTTACATTGTCATTAATAATGTGAGATATTAATGATAGAGTGTAGTTCTTAAAATAGCCTAGACTAATGATCATTGAGAATGGATATCAATGATATGTTATAAGTCGACATGTGGTCTGCATCACATTCTTAGAGAATGTAGTATATCTCACTTCATCGCTAGCAATAGTTGCTAGTGATGGACACATGGATACTCTTGAGGAGTATTGGCATACCTGGCGATAAACTATTTGTTATACATGTCAGAGTATTATCGTGTGGGAGATAGAGGTCCTTAGGGTGAGGTCAATACCACCTTGTTTACGAGCAATGCACTTTGATTACGCCCTGGCTCAAATGCCTTATAGGTTGAGGCGCGACTTGTATTGGGTGCATTCTGAAGTAGATTGAAGGTGGTAGTTGAGCCAAGAATAAGATTCATTCCTCGATTGGAATTTCGAGAGAACACTCGACTTCCGGAGATGTTAGGTCGACCAAGTCATTGGCGAACGCAGAGACATATCTAGGATATGGTCTAGTTGTCGACTAATATAGATGAGATAAAGTGATCAAGCCATTTGGATATACACTTGGCAAATCTTAAGCTTGATCGAGTGTGTCGCGAATGAAAGACATTTATCATCTCACATAGAGGTCTGTTTACTTGAGTCTTGTAAATGTACTTCACATATTGGGTCCGTCACCGACGTCGTCTAGGAGTTTCGTGTGAAACTTAATTTGATCAAGTGCCGATGTGTGAAGGCCTAAAGGGTCACACTAAGTCGATTGTTTTTTTCGGTCTAAGGGTATATTGAGAGAATGTAAAATATTGGATTTAGAATCAAGATATTTTATTTAATAATAAATTATGGGATAATTTTTATTTGATGAAAATTATATAATTAAGTCAATTAAATCTTGGATTTAATTAGAACTAAAACGTGCAGAAAATAAATAGAGGAAGCGCGTGATGGGCGATTCGTGACCATCTGCGATTTGGATTTAGGTCAGTCTTGGCTTTGATCCAAATCTGATTTGGTTTAGGGTTTCCTCCACTATATATTTGGCACTTAACCCATAATTTCAGAGGCTCTCACTTTTCACTTTCTGAACTCAGAGTTCAGGAAATAAAATTCTCTCAAACCTCTGCCAAGATTTCCTAGCTTTCTTGGTCAAAGGAATATACCGAAGCAAGGCTTGCATCCGGATTGAAAATCGCGTGCGCTCCCTTTAGTTAAGACTAACAAAGCTTAAACTGTAAGTTTTCTTCATGTCTTTGCAGATTATAATTATCGCATAATCATACCAGAAACGTTTGTTGGAGCATGTAAGTTTACTCAAAATTTTAAACTTAAGTTGTGCCTTACTTGTGTGTTTTACACCCAACAAATCCCTACAAGTACCAATCTAGGATCTTCAAATAAGCCAAAACAATTAAATAATAATAACTCAATAGTAATTGAAATCAACAATAAATAATACTTCTAATTGAACCCATATACTAACTTGATATGATAGAGGTCTGCTGTCGCAGTTTCCTAAGACAAAATTTCGCCCACACTTGTGATGTAGTTTCACGGACGTCTATCTTGAGAATACAACTATCTGGTTCGAGTTCTTGCACAAGAACTCGACCCTGGCGAATTTACTTTATGTTTTTCAGAAATGTATTTAGGAAAAAAGAAGAATAAGCAAAAATTTCAAATCATTAATTGTGTTAAATGATTGATTGTATTATGTTCTATATTCAATCAATTGATCAACATGCTTTATATAGCAGCATTTTCGTCCATATGCAGCCTTTCACTCCAAAGGTTGTGATTGTTATGAAAGGATACAACTTTTAGTCTGTTCTGAAAATCTGACCGTTGGACAGAAAAGCGGCTCATGGCCCTTAGCGCCGCGGCCCTAATTCATTGTGGAATTCCAGTGAGCTACTGCCAATCAGGCACCGCGGCTCAGCTTCCAAGCGCTGCGGCGCTTCGCCAAAAATTCTGAAGCCGTATTTTGATCACTTATTTCTTCTTATTCCATACAAGTTCCAACAAATGATTCCATAAACATTAATTCTTGGACCACACATTTTCCCTGAATAATTAATTAGTACTATATTTGTGCATTTACTTTTTTAGTTAAAAGAGAAATACTATATATTCCCTCTGTTTCATAATAATCAATTTTTAGGTTTTTCATTTTGTTTTAAAATAAGTGCTTTAGTATTTCAAAAAGAAATTGACCTTATTTTTCCAAAATTATCCTTATTTACATAATCAAGAATTATTAAATAGTTTTTTTTTTGGTTAGTTAAGTGTAAATTGGTAAAAACATTAATAATTGTATAGGAGCGATCAACAAATTCTTAAGGAATATGCATAAACTAATAACATCACTTATTATGGAACTGGAACTGAGGGAGTACTATGATTAAGATGCATCCTTACGAAATGAAGTGTTATAGGAGCACTTTGCTGAATAGTTGTAAGGTTATCAGAAGCGGCCGACTATGCGGAAACCTAGATAATCTAAGTTACCCTAATTTGTCTGTCTTAATTTTTTAGGGTAAACAAAGGACCCGCATGGGTGTAGCTCAGTTGGTTGCTCCCAAAGGTAAACAAAGGAGGAATTGCAAAATATGTACAGTTCCGTGTGAGAGATGTCATTAAATTGTATAAACTCATCATAGAAGTTTAAACATCTGATGAATGTTAAGAAATTTAATTTGTACCGGATTATTGTTAAAAGTGAACAGATTCCAAATGCGTGTGGAAATTTTGTATTCCCTTCAATTGATAAATTGATTTAAAAGTTTCCAGCTTTTCTCAACTCGTACAAAGGGTTTAAAGTTTCTACATTGGATAATATGCACTTCTTGAGTAATTTCTTTGGCAGCAGGTCCGTACCCTAGAGAGTCGGTCTTATTCCTTCTATACACCATCGGAACCCTTCGATCTCACAATATAAAAATTGTGAAATTAAGACGCATTTAATACAAAGTTTATCAAAATCATAGGGGCAATTCACATTTTTAAAACATTATTGTGCGTATGATTAAAACGACGACTTTGACCCGTAATTAATTTTAAATTTCTTTGATTTCCTCCAAAAGAGAATATCAAATTTGGTCCTTTGTTTATGTGATTTCTAGTTCCTCGCTTGTTTCCATCCTAATTAAGTTGGTGTATGAAGATGACCGCGGGGCCATGAAGTTCGATCCCTGCATAAACCTTCTTGGCTGACACACATTGCGTGGCCAGTGGTTTACATGGCGCATTTCTGCGTCGGTCAGGGAGGTACACTGCCTTGCGCTTTCGAAAGAGTAGCGGTGCGATTCCTTCGACAAAAAAAAAAATCGAAGGAACCCATATTTAAATTTAAAAATTATATTTCTATAATTTATAATCTCTTGTAGATGACCTATTCATTTTACTGGTTCTAATTAATGTCTTCAATCATGTTGGTTGTCTTAATTAATCTCGAAGCTACTTTTTTTGTTCCTTGAATTTGTTACTTTACTACGATTATGCCTCTCTATAATATGATCATTGCATTGCATACATTCTATTTGACCAAGGCTTACCATCTGTTTACCGTTCATAAATGATTTTTTGAAAGCACGTGGCTAATTCATTTCAATGTCTTAAGACATCTATATATATAGCCTTCTTTGAAAGTTCCTTGATTTGCTAGCAAAACAATTTCAGGAGACGATGTCACAACAAGACCAAGTTCATCAAGTCATTACTTACATTGAGAAATTAAAAGAAAGAGTAGAAGTATTAAAGAGAAGGAAGGAAGTTGTAGCACAAGGCACGGAGAGATTCATGCATGCCTACAAGTTGTACTATAAAAACACCTACGGTTGAAGTTAGAGAGCTGGGTTCTACTCTAGAGGTTATTTTAATTTGTGATTTGCAAAAGAACTTCACATTGCAAGAGGTTATAAAAATCTTAGAGGAAGAAGGAACTCAAGTTGTTTCAAGCTTTTCTATACGATCCACGCTCAGGTAATTTATATACAGTACTAATCTCTCTGTTTCAATTTATATGTCTTACTTCTCTTTTTAATTTGTTTCAACAAGTATGTTATTTTCTATATTTAGTAATTTTTTAATTGTAACATCCTGCAATGATATATTTAAAACCATAAGATTCTAATAACACGTTGGTACATTATACAAAACTTTAAGACCACAAGATATAAAAATTTCTCGTTTACTTTCGCAATTACTATGCTAGTCAAATGAAGACACATAAAATAAAATAGATGGAATGCAAGTTTTAGTAGCATGAAATATGATCGTAAATAATGTATGTAGCTAGTTAATTTTGACAACTAAATTCTTTTCTTGTTATCTTATGTTTGCAGGTGAAAATTACGAGATTAGGGATTGATGCTTCAAGGGTCTATTTGACATTGCGAAAGCTGGTTTGCTAAATTTACTTACTTACCAGCAAGGATCAATAAGTAGATACGCCATACACACATATATTTGTGTAAAATTGTATTAATCTCCCTTAGGGAGTCTTTCTCATTAATACAAATATATATAGGTGTACAACGTTGCTACAATAAGGATCCCAATCCTATCATAATTATACAATACAAAATATGGTAAATATGTAACTTAATCTAGGTAGTACATACTACACGTGCTAATACACCCCTCAGTCGGAGCGGGAGGAGGTCGGACGCTAAGACTGGATCTGAAGTCAAGAAAAAGCTGTCTAGGAAGACCTTTGGTGAATATATCTGCATACTGATATGAAGAAGGCACATGTATCACCTTAACATGACCAAGAGCAACCTTCTCACTAACAAAATGTATATTCATCTCAATATGTTTGGTTCGCTAATGCTGAACAGGATTCTGAGATAAATATATGGCGGATATGATATCACAGTAAATCATAGACGTCTTACGCAAGGGACACCGAAGCTCCAAAAGAAGGTTTCGGAGCTAACATATTTCAACAACAATATTTGCAACTCATCTATACTCTGCTTCTGCACTCGAACGAGATAATGTGGTTTGCCTTTTGGCAGACCATGATATGAGATTATCCCCTAAAAACACAGAGTAGCCGGATGTGGAGCGTCGCGTGTCTCGAATCCTGTCCAATCAACATCCGTATATGCTGACAACCTGGTCGGTGCTGAGGGGTATAAGTGTAATCCATAATCAATTGTGTCATTAACATATCAAATAGTACGTTTAAGGGAAGTAAAATGAGGCTCCTTGGGAGAATGTATGAAAAAATATACCTACTGAACAACAGAAGTGATGTCAGGTCTGGTGAAAGTAAGATACTGAAGTTCTGCAAGACTCCTGTAAAGAGTGGGATGGTTATCATCAACAATACTAAGCTTTGATTTAGAGTCAACCGGTGTCCCGTAGTTTGCCATTTTAGCCCTGTACACTATCTCCTCTACATACGTGTGCTGGCATATAAATATAGTATTTGCAGAACGAGTCATTGATATCACCAAAAAATAGCTCAATTTCTCAGTCATAGCAAATTCAGGTTTAAGTAGTGCAATGATCTCATTTTTCAACAAATCAAAGGAGACAGTAAGCATAATATCATCCACATATAATAAAAAATAAGCAATATTACTACCTCGATGAAAAGTAAGGAGGGAATTATCACACTTGTTGTATACGAACCCAATTCGCAGAATGTACTGTGCAAAACGATCATACCACGCTCGAGCGGCCTGTTTCAAACCATATAGTGACTTACGAAGACGACATACATATTGAGGGGTTGTATGATGGATAAAACCAGGAGGCTGGTGCATATAAACAGTTTCTTTCAGATCACCATGTAGAAACACATTTTTCACATCAAGCTGATGGATGGGTCAATGCTTACCCATAACAATACTCAACATTATGCGAATGGTAGTCGGTTTAACAACCGGACTAAATGTCTCACCACAATCAATACCCTCCTGCTGATTAGTGCCGTTAGCCACAAGTCTCGCCTTATATATCTTAATGTCACCATTGTCTATATACTTGTGGCAAAAAAAAGCTACATGCATTGGATCACATTCACCCCCTCCGGTCTAGGAGCCAAATTCAAAATGTGTTGTTTTATTAAAACATTAAACTCCTCACACATGGATGCATTCCAATTTGAGTCTAGTTTGACCAATTTTGAGTTTTTGAGAATTGGAGATATGGTTTGAGTGAATAGGTTAAAATGTACGTTGGGTTTGAAAATACCATATTGAGCACGGGTCTTCATATGGTGCGAATGAGTAGGGGCCTACAGGGGTGGGTCTGCTAGGTGTGAGAGCAGGGTATTGGTTGAGAAGCGATATATGCTGGTTGCCAGTGGGTGGATCAGGTAGTGGGTAGGTGTTGGTGGTGGTATCGATAGGTGGTGGTAATGATGTTGGTTGGGTTGTCAGAGGTGACAGTGGTGCCGATATGGAGGGTGGTCCTGGTTGAGTTGGGTAGGTAGCCCTTGGGTGGTGGTAGTATGGTATCGATCTAGAGGGTGGAACTGGTTGGGTTGAGGAGGTAGTCGGGATCAGTGACTGTGCAGAGATGAAGGGTGTAGTGGTGATCTTTGGCGACGATTAAACCAGTGCCAGATGGTAGCCGCAATGATGATGGAGGATTAAATCTTGTCGGACAGAGGACGCCGGTATCGCATCCGTTTTAACCAAGGTCAGAAAGAGTACAACATATTGGTGCTTCCTGAATTAATGAAATGATTAAGGAGTCGTCATCTAATTATTTACGGTGAATTAGGCACCTAAATATTAACTAAAATGTTGTAAATTAACTCCGATTATTGGTATGCGAAACTATGAGATTCTGGGTAAGGTTCTTTATTATCCTAAAGGAAAGGGGTTAGACATCCTTTAAGATCCGCTAACTACGGTAGTCCGGTCAAATTTAGGTTAATTATTATGCTAAAAATGTATGTTTTAAAAGTATGAAGTTAAGAAAAAGATGTTGCAAATAGTTAATTAAAAGATGTATTTTGACAAATTTCAATGGCATTGTTTATAAAAATACATGTAAAATTGATTTGTTTGGTAAAAGTATGTATCACATGATATAGCTTAAAAAATGCAATATAGAATTGAAATTTTGATAGAAGACATGCATTTGTATGACCTTGTTTACAAGATGCATGTAAAATTGATTTTTGATAAAAGTATGTATGGAATAACTTATAAAATGCAATGTAAAATTGAGTTTTTGATAAAAAGTATGCATTTGTATGGCATGGTTTATACTTTGTCATTATCACATTAAATATTTTTTATTTCTCGTTTGAATTGGGTTGCGGAAAAGTCCATAAAAAATTAGAATAATCATCCAAAAATAAAACATAATAACGATGACCCACATAACTGAGAACAGGAGATGTCCATAAATCGTTATGAATAATATCAAATGACATTAAAGTATGAGAATTAGAGTCTACAAACGGCAATCTAACATTTTTCCTAAAGAACAAGATTGACAATTCGGAGTATTACGCGTACCTTTACAAGAAATAAAATTATTTTATATAAAGAAGACAAAATAGATGATCCCGTATGACCAAGACGTGCATGCCACAAGGAGGGAGCAAGAGTAGCAAAAGTAGATGACAAGACTTGACGCGAAAAACTGGATGTGGGTGTGATAGGATAAAGATCTCCCCTACTATCACATCTCATGAGAGGAGTCTCCGTCTTGAAATCCTTCATATAAAATCCAAAATGATCAAAATCAACAGAAACCCAATTATTAGTGGTGAATTTACGAACAAACACCAAATTTTTAATTAATTTAGGGGCATGAAGGACACTTTTCAAGACAAGGGGTGGATGTGGGGGAGACAATGTTTTATGACCATAACCACGAATTGAAATTGAATTACCATTACCAACAATTATGCCATGATTGTTGCTCAAATTGAAATAAGACGAGAGAGTACCTCGGTCAGACGTCATGTGAGTAGTGGCACCGGTGTCCTGATCGGTGTATTTTATATACACTTTTTGAGTCATTTTTAGTTAGTATTTTACTCATTTTATTTATGTTTAGTATAGTATTAGGGTCGTTTTCCTTTCTTTTGTGTCACAGCGGTCAAAAATGGAGAAATGACGAAAAGAAGAGAAAATGAGCTTAATTGAGATGGAATTGCACACAAAAAGGGCCAAGAAATAAAGTCTAAGAAGTTCCGGGAAGTTCCAGTCTGCAGGGCCGCGGCGCCGACGCGGGAATTATGAAGTGCTGGCCGAATTTGACATGTTTTTAGAATCCTAAAGGGATTATTTTTCCTACCTAAAGGGATTATTTTTCCTACCTAAAGGGATAACTTTTCCTACCTTAAAACCCTTACCTAAAAGGATTCTAATAACTTTTCCTTTCCTACAAATCCCTAACCCTTCACCAAAAGGATTCTTTGGCTATAAATACTCTACATCATTAGAAGAATTCTCCATTCTACCATTCACCATTCTACATCCATCCTTCCACCAATCCACCTTGTAAATATTCCACAACACAACCCTTGGATGCTTGGCTTGGAGACTCATACTTAGTAATTTTCTTTTCTTTCTTTTACTTAATTTCAGTTTTTATGATGAACTTTGAATTAGTTCTTGTCATATTTATGGCTAGGAACTAATTCTCTTATAGGGTTTTCTATGTTGAATTTCTTGAAACTTATGTTATAAATTAATGCATGCTTATGGTTATTGTTCTTATTGTGAGATCTATCCAATAATTGAGTTGAATTCTTGGTAATTAATTGACAACTAATTATCACTATATGATTTCTAATCAGATTCTGAAAATGGGGGATTGTGAATATGCTGTAAGTTGGGTAGACATTCTTGGATTGGGGATGAAAATACCTCAATTATTTATGTAGCGTTGATGAGAGGCTTAACAACCCTAATTTTGCGCATTGTGTGTGACGGTCAACTAGGTTTTTGTTCTTAATCCTCCTATAAAGTTACCCTTATCACCGAAAGGTAGGTAAGGAACGATACTGGGGTTGAGTGTTTATATAACCCTAACGGGAGTATAAAACGATTTCGTATGTCACGACCCAACCCCGGGGCGCTGGTACCTACCGGTACCTGTCGTATATGTCGAGAATAGCGAATGAACATACACAACACATACGCATAAAAGTAACATCACCGCCACCGGTAGGTGTCGCTTTCCATAAAACATACTTAACAAAGTATAATAGTACAACCGGTTCTTATAGCCCAAAACACAGGTGGCCACGCACTTAAAGATAACAATGGCGGGACAAGGCCCGCCATACCCCTGAATATACAAAGTACCGATAGCATCAGGGAAATATCCATACCAATAACTCAGCGTCCGGAGGAATGGAGCTTCTGACACCGGAATAGTGATCCTAAGAACGAGGATCCTCAATCTGCTTACCTTTACCTGCGGCATGAACGGCCAGGGAAGGGTCGATACAATATGTACCAAGTATGTAAAGTGGGAAAATCGTAATATGATATCACAAGTCTAAAAGCAAATTTGAGTCATGGAAGACAATAAAATACCTTTTCTTGTGCCTTACTAACAATGAGAGTGTCAAGTATATATATATATAATATCGCGTAAAATAGGAGGCTCATGATCAAAGCAGGTACTCGCCGTAGTATCAAAAAGACCATCCTACTCGCGGGACTATTTCACCCGCACGTGGTCCCGTGGACCCGCGTGAGGTACTTCGCATCGGTACTGCACTGGCGTGGGACTATTTCACCCGCGTAAGCCCATAGGGACTCGCGTGAGGTATTCCTCGCATCACGGGTAGCAAATCCACGAGCAATTGGTATAACGATCTTGGGGACTTTCCTCAGATATACTCTTACCCTGAAGCAGATGGTATAACGATCTTGGGGTCTTACCCCTCAGATATACTCTTACACTGAAGCAGATGGTATAACGATCTTGGGGCACCCGCCGGATATACTCTTATATCGGTGCGGATGGTATAACGATCTTGGATCTGCCTCGGATATACTCTTACAGGCGGATGGTATGGCGATCTTGGGCTGGCCCCTCGGACATACTCTTACATGAAGGAGGTGGTATGGCGATCTTGGGCTTGCCCTCGCATATACTCTTACCCTATCTCAAATCACATCATATCATAAGTAAGTTAAGCAAACTTATAACTTCTTTTAGTCTTGTTCATATACTCTCTCATTTTAGTTTATTTAAGGCACTTCATCATATCTTTAAATAAAAGAAAACCGAATTTAACCCAAGTACTACATACCTCATCTCTTTCAAAAGTGACTCTTCTTATACATAAAAGCCTTTGGGCAATTGATGACTTTAAATCAAATTGCCTCTTCATATAATTATCTCACTTAGAGTAAATCCTTCTCATTAACCTTTTATGAAGCTAATAAACCAACTTCCCATAAAGTTGTTATATTAACTCTATACTTTAGTAAAATCATACTTTTCCCTTAACGAGGATTTATACATTCTTAAAACGAAACAAGTCATTTTATACTCAAAACAAGTAAGAATACTAAATCATGACGCTCACCGTACTACATAGTTTTATCTATTCATGCTCAAGAGATAGGAAAACTTCACATACTTCTTTGGTCAATCCACTTGCCAAGTCCAAACTACCGCAAGTAATATTTCAACCTATAATAGTCATGATACGTTTTATTAACCTCTAATCTTAATGTAGAACAATCCAAGTTCAAAGTCACTAAATTCTAAGGAAAATTGGGCGCATTTCCTTTGTTTCTACTCACTTTGCCACCTTTCTCAAGGCCGAATTTATCATCAAAAACACCACCTTTAAGGCTCACTCAATCCAACAATTCAAAGGGGACTTCACACCCAAAATTCTGCCCCATAGGTTTACAACAATTCACTTAACAATTCTAAGGTAGTTTTTAGGCTACAACATGCTCATAATTTCTTCTTAACCCATTCTTCATATCCAAACCACATTTACTTGCATGCAATGACTCTAAGTGCATTATTTTACTACCACAAGATCTTGCTTTCTAAGCATGCAACACTAGAACTAAGTTTAAAGGAAGAAATGTTACCTTAAAGTTTTAGCCAAAACTTATTCCAAATATTGCTAGCTTCCTGCCAAGAACACTACCACAACAATGCCAACAAGCTAGCTACAAGCTTCCTTTTCTTGTTCTTAACTTTGATTTTTCTAAGGGTTTTTAGAAGGGGAGCAATTTGAGAGAGAGAAAAGATGAAAGATAGAAAATGTCCAAGTCTTGGTCAATATATTGCATGCAACAGAAAATCAGATGGGGACACTTGTCACCTCCCATGGTCTCTTTTAAAACAAAATCAGATTTTCTAAGTTTTTCGCCCAAATTTCCGCCTCGCGGCCGGCCCGCCGCATGGCGGCGGCTAAACCTCCGCAGCCTCTTCGAACTTTCGCGCCGCGCCGCTGTCCCGGAGCGGCGCTGCAACTTCAGCGACCAAGATTTAGGCGCCGCGACCTCGCATCCGCGCGCGCCTGCCGCCACTAGTCCAAACGCATTTCTGTCCGATTGCGACCGAACTTGTAACTCTCATAACTTTACCCGACGCCCTATCGACGAGCGGTTGGTTGCGTTGGAATCCAGACTCAACGAACTACGCCTAGGCCTTTAACCCGCTTAGGAACTCTCAATGCACCGGGTCATAACCCGCCTCAACGTTGACTACAAACCGTCCGGAACGACCCGTCAACCTGTCCTTTGGAAATTTTAAGTCTTACATACTTTCGACGCTTCCATACGTAGGTCAGAACTACGGGTATAACATTCTCCCCTTAGAAACATTCGTCCGAATGTTCCTTCTAAACTTACTCAAATCACAACATCGACATAGACCTCTTAACTATTCATTCGTAAAAAGAAGCTCACGAGCCACAACATACTGAAGCGTAAATGCTAAATCAAAACTAACAAGCGGAAAGTAGGTTACTGGAGGTATAGGGAATAAGTGAGGATACTTCTTCATCATGTCATCCTCTGCTCCCACGTCATTTCCTCCTGTTGCTTCGCCATAGGACTCGGAAGCCACGTCTTTCGTCCAAGTCGTCTAACTCGACGATCGAGTATCGCTATGGGACTCTCTCATACGATAACTCCTCTGTTACTTGACATCCCGAACCGGTGCACTCTAGATGGATCACCAATACATTTCCGCAACATGGACACATGAAAATCGGATGCACCGCCCAAATCGGACGGAAGATCTAACTCATAGCAACCTTGCCTACCCTACGGACAACTGACACGCCAATGTACCTTGGGCTAAGCTTCCCTTTCTTTCCGAATCTCATCACGCCCTTCATGGGCGATACCTTTAGGAAAACCCAATCATCTATCTCAAATTCCAAGTGTCGACGCCGATGATCTGCATACGACTTCTGCCGACTCTGAGCTGCCAACAACCGCTCCTGGATAAGCTTCACCTTATCCACAGCCTGCTGAACTAAGTCTGGCCCGACTAACTGGACTTCTCCCACCTCGAACCAGCCTATCGGTGACCTGCACTTTCTCCCGTATAAGGCCTCATAAGGCGCCATCTGAATACTGGAATGGTAGCTATTGTTGTAAGCAAACTCCACAAGAGGCAAATGATCCTCCCAGCTACCCCTGAAATCAATAACACAAGCCCGCAGCATATCCTCGAGTGTCTGGATAGTGCGCTCGGCCTGTCCGTCCGTCTGAGGGTGAAACGCCGTACTGAGACTCACCTGTGTCCCTAATCCCTTCTGAAAGGACCTCCAGAAGTTAGCCGAGAACTGGGCTCCTCTATCTGATATAATCGACACCGGGACTCGTCGCGATCTCACAATCTCTAATATATAATCGGCATAGTTCTCAAAACGCGTCCCGATCGGAAGAAAGTGGGCTGATTTCGTCAGCCTGTCAACAATAACCCAAATGGAATCATGCCTCCTCTGGGTGCGAGGTAACCCTGTAATAAAGTCCATGTTGACCACCTCCCACTTCCACATCGGAATATCAATAGCCTGTAATAGCCCACCGGGCTTCTGGTGCTCAACCTTAACCTGCTGACAATTAGGACACTGGGCAACAAAACCGGCCACGTCCCTCTTCAAACCATCCCACCAATACATGCACCTGAGGTCATGGTACATCTTAGTCGACCCCGGATGAATCGAATAACGAGCACTGGGTGCCTCCCCCAGAATCTGCTGACGAAGTCCTGCCACATCGGGAACACCCAATCGGCCCTTAAACCTTAGCACCCATCCGGTGCTACCTCAAATAGACTCTTCTCTTCCTGGAGAGCTGCGTCTGCACTGCATCAAAATCGGATCCTCATCGTCGCCTCTTCACCTCCTCGACGATGGAAGACTGGCGCCTCGAACCCGTTAATACAGCGGAATCAACCAAACGAACCCCAAGGCTTGCTAACTGGTGTAACTCTCGGACCATGTCCTTCTTCCCTGGCTGCACCCCTGACAGACTACCCATAAATCTGCGACTAAGGACATCTGCAACTACATCGCCTTCCGGGTGGTATAGGATATCAATATCACAATCCTTAAGTAGCTCCAACCACCGTCTCTGCCGCAAATTCAGCTGCCTCAGTCTGAAGATATACCGGAGTTTCCTGTGGTCTACGCAAATATCCACATGAAATCTATATAAGGAAATTGCCTCCAAATCTTCAAGGTACGATTAATCGCCGACTCTAAATCGTGAGTAACGTAATTCCTTTCTTGCTTCCTAACCGGAAACATAATCTCTAACCTAATCGGTTTGCGTCAGCACACAACCAAGCCCAACACACAACGTTATACAATAATACCCTAACCTCTAGTCTCTCAAGAGGGTTAGAATCAGTAGTCGTGGTCAACTTCTCTTCCAATAGCGGAAGCCTCTCTTGCACTTGCAAAATATTCGAGCATCCTTAATCTCGGTTATGGTCCTGTTTCCTTTCTCTGTTGCAACCAAACTTGGTTACTATACTTGGATCTGATTCCTTTGCTTGCCGCATGGCTAAGACTTCCTGCCAATCACAATTTTAGGGGGAAGACTTCCTTGATCTTGTCAAGTAGTAATCCTATTATCCTCTCTCAGCTCGTAGAGCTTATAGTCCGGTGTTCAACCTCAATTCACGGTATTACATAATCCAATGACTTGTCAAGATTTCTTATCGTTCGAGTGTCTACTGCCTTTCCTTTATAAGTTAATTCAAGTTGTCATGGGTCCTTTACCTCTCCATATTCTCTTACTATCTTTCTCACAAGACAGATGCTACTACCTTTCCTCGAGGTGTTCCTACTGCCCATTACCTACTAATGGTCTTACACTAGTTCGGGGTAACTGTGTCTCGTGCAACTTACATAACCATAGTTGTATTCTCTTTTATCCTTTTGGTCATAACCTACCTTATGCTTATTAATAGTAAAGTGTTTCTAATTTGATCCATAATCGCATACTTCAAACATGTGTACTACCTTCATTTTTCTTACGACACTTCCCTGACCGTTTCGTGACGTCGTTCTTAATTACCCCCAACATAATACTTTTTCCACGGTTATCTAAAACTGTAACTTATGGCATGACGATCACGAAGACCTACCGGTCTCCCATCCTTCGCCTAACTACATGGGTACACATAACCCCATAATACGTAAGACTATCCTTTTATGTATGGGAGAACTTATCTCCCTTCAATAAACTTTCCTTGGTGTCACAACCCTAATCACCGGGTCCTCTCGTGGTCCTGTAAATATCTAATCATTACGCACCGCCTTAAAATCGTGTGGATTTTCAAAACCTACCAAAGATGCCCTCAGCTTTCTGCCGGCAGCGCCCGTACTTATTTTATTCTTGCCTTGCATTTCCTTGAAATTATCCGGAAGGTCGTGGCCCTGACCGCCACACCAAACCAACTCCAAGTACCTCCAAGAGCACTTAACATAAATTTCTTCAAATTCAAGTATTACTTACTTTCTGCGTCAATTTTTTTCCCAACGAACAAGTCACACAAACTTATTAAAAACAATGATGCCAAAGAAGGAAGGATAATTCACTGGTTACTACCACTTCCCTTCCTCTCCACTCGATAACCTGGCCACGAAAATTGGTACCGAATCAATCTCTTACGTAGTCCACGTTGGCATAACATGAGGCCAACTAGCCCGTGCATCATGTGACCTCGGCGTCTCAACGTCCGCCACTCTGCTAGGTCCGACGACTATATCGTATCGACAATTATTATCGCCCACTCGGCTACCACCCAACACTCACGGGTGTGGTTACCCCATAAAGGTTCTCATGGATTAAGCTTCATTTCTTTCACACTTGGTTGCTCACTTCACGGCCGTACTCTTTTTCCGCACTTCCAAACTTATTCTAGCTTACGTCATAACTTCCATAATAAAGTTGGCCTCGATCTTGGAGTTACTAAGTAAAAAAATATAAGGTCATTTCCGGCTCACAACTGGTTCCGGTGGAATGCGTCCATGAATCAGTAAACGATTAACTAGACTCGGGCTTGTACCTCGTGACTCACACGCGTGGCGGGACTACTATCAATGATCCCACCCCATAAACGGGTATACTAACTTCTCATAATACCATAGTCGTGTCGTCTTGCTCACAACAACCATTACTTACTCCACGCGGATCTCATCCGTACTATCCTCTTAAGCGTACCACGTGGCTTAATTTACAAACATAGTCTCCCATGGGCCCCTTAATTAAGCTTCTTAAGGTTCCATTACTTTTTCCGACAACTCATCATCTCCTAATTTTCTCAAACTAGCACGTAAAACCTCGAGAGTTCCTTAACTGCTCATACCTCCCTGTACCTATTTAGTCCTTACCAAATCACGGTAATCTAAAATCATTCTTGGCAACACATATGTGATCCTCATACGTAAATCAGTATAGGCGTATGTCGCAATACCAACTATACTACAAGTATTACCAACCCGGATACGCAATCCACATAATCTTCTCTGGTCATCACGCTTCCTCAGCGCAGAACACCATAACCTGTTAGGAGAGACGACCCTAACCACACACTCTATCGCACGATCTTAGAGTGAGAAGAAATGGAAACCAATCCTAAATATCCTGCGACCTCACGATTATAGATGTGTGCACGACACACCGATAATCAAGACTCTACTGAACACGGTCGTGGACACTTTCAGGACTAATCGCTCGATACCACTTTTGTCACGACTGACCCCCGGCTGATCGTACCTACCGGTACCGTCGTATATGTCGAGAATAGC
This sequence comes from Przewalskia tangutica, assembly GCA_029844215.1. Classification (NCBI taxonomy): domain Eukaryota; kingdom Viridiplantae; phylum Streptophyta; class Magnoliopsida; order Solanales; family Solanaceae; genus Przewalskia; species Przewalskia tangutica. Next base: position 12,607,307 of record CM056734.1, read on the forward strand.
GTGAACATACACAACACATACGCATAAAAGTAACATCACCGCCACCGGTAGTGTCGCTTTCCATAAAACATACTTAACAAAAGTATAATAGTACAATGGTTCTTATAGCCCAAAACACATAGGTGGCCTGCACTTAAAGATAATGCGTGGCGGGACAAGGCCCGCCATACCCGAATATACAAAGTACCTATAGCATCGGGAAATATCCATACGATAAATAAGCTAGGAGGAATGGAGCTTCGACAGGAATAGTGATCCAAGAACGAGGATCCTCAATCTGCTTACCACTGCGGCATGAACGCAGCCGGGAAGGGGTCGATCTGTGATATGTACCAAGTATGTAAAGTGGGAAAATCTGTAATATGATATCACAAGTCTAAAAGCAATTTGAGTCATGGAAGACAATAAAATACCTTTTATCGTGCCTTACTAACAATGAGAGTGTCAAGTATATATATATATATATAATCGCGTAAAATAGGAGGCTCGTGATCAAAAGCAGGTACCTCGCCTGTAGTATCAAAAAGACCATCCTACTCGCGGGACTATTTCACCCGCACGTGGGTCCCTGTGGACCCGCGTGGTACTCTCGCATCGGTGTACTGCCAGGCATGGGACTATTTCACCCGCGTAAGCCCATAGGACTCGCGAGGTATTCCTCGCGTCACGGGTAGCAAATCCACGGGCAATTGGTATAACGATCTTGGGGACTTTCCCCTCAGATATACTCTTACCCTGAAGCAGATGGTATAACGATCTTGGGGCTGTACCTCAGATATACTCTTACACTTGATCAGATGGTATAACGATCTTGGGCTTGCCTCGGATATACTCTTATCTTGGTGCGGATGGTATAACGATCTTGGATCTCGCTCGGATATACTCTTACACCAAGCGGATGGTATGGCGATCTTGGGCCGCCTCGCATATACTCTTACATCAAGGAGGTGGTATGGCGATCTTGGGGCTTGCCGCCGGACATACTCTTACCCTATCTCAAATCACATCATATCATAAGTAAGTTAAGCAAACTTATAACTTCTTTTAGTCTTGTTCATATACTCTCTCATTTTAGTTTATTTAAGGCACTTCATCATATCTTTAAATAAAAGAAAACCGGGAATTTAACCCAAGTACTACATACCTCATCTCTTTCAAAAGTGACTCTTCTTTATACATAAAAGCCTTTGGGCAATTGATGACTTTAAATCAAATTGCCTCTTCATGTAATTATCTCACTTAGAGTAAATCCCTTCTCATTAACCTTTTATGAAGCTAATAAATCAACTTCCCATAAAGTTGTTATATTAACTCTATACTTTAGTAAAATCATACTTTTCCCTTAACCAAGGGATTTATACATTCTTAAAACGAAACAAGTCATTTTATACTCAAAACAAGTAAGAATACTAAATCATATGCGTCACCGCATACTACATAGTTTTATCTATTCATGCTCAGAGATAGGAAAACTTCACATACCTCTTGGTCAATCCACTTGCCAAGTCCAAACTACCGCAAGTAATATTTCAACCTATAATAGTCATGATACGTTTTATTAACCTCTAATCTTAATGTAGAACAATCCAAGTTCAAAGTCACTAAATTCTAAGGAAAATTGGGCAGCATTTCCTTTGTTTCTACTCACTTTGCCACCTTTCTCAAGGCCGAATTTATCATCAAATACACCACCTTTAAGGCTCACTCAATCCAACAATTCAAAGGGGACTTCACACCCAAAATTCTGCCCCATAGGTTTACAACAATTCACTTAACAATTCTAAGGTGGTTTTTAGGCTACAACATGCTCATAATTTCTTCTTAACCCATTCTTCATATCCAAACCACATTTACTGCATGCAATGACTCTAAGTGCATTATTTTACTACCACAAGATCTTGCTTTCTAAGCATGCAACACTAGAACTAAGTTTAAAGGAAGAAATGTTACCTTAAAGTTTTAGCCAAAACTTATTCCAAATATTGCTAGCTTCCTTGCCAAGAACACTACCACAACAATGCCAACAAGCTAGCTACAAGCTTCCTTTTCTTGTTCTTAACTTTCAGATTTTTCTAAGGGTTTTTAGAGAGAAGGGAGCAATTTGAGAGAGAGAGAGAAAAGATGAAAGATAGAAAATGTCAAGTCTTGGTCAATATATTGCATGCAATGAAAATCGGATGGGGACAACATCACCTCGTGGTCTCTTTTAAAACAAAAATCAGATTTTCTAAGTTTTTCGCCCAAATTTCCGCCTCGGCGCGCGCCAGCGGCGTGTGGCTTCTCCGACCTCTGCGAACTTTGGCGCGCGACCTGCATCCGGGCGCGGCGGCTGCAACTTCAGCGACCCCTCGATGCTTTAGGCGCGCGACCTGCGTCGGCCGCGCGGCCTGCCGCCTAGTCCGAAACGCATTCTGTCCATTGCGCGAACTTGTAACTCTCATAACTTTCTACTCCGACGTCCTATCGGCGAGCGGTTGGTTGCGTTGGAATCGGACTCAACGAACTCATACTAGGCCTTTAAGACGCTTAGGAACTCTCAATGCACCGTCATAACCCGCCTCAAAGTTGACTAAAACCGTCGAACGACCGTCAACTGTCGCCCGGAAATTTTAAGTCTTACATACTTTCGTACGTTTCCATACGTAGGGTCAGAACTACGGGGTATAACATCGTAAACCTGCTTTCTCCAAAAGAAGAATACCATAAGTAATGCATTAGTAAGTAGCATAAGCGGATAGTGAGGATACATAGAAGCCCTATTCTCATCACAACTGAAATAAACTTTTATAGTTAAATAGCTTTTATAATTCTTAGTCATAAACAACCAATCAATCATTAATCCACCAAATAGATACTAGAAAATAGATAATTTGTACTTGAACCCTAATCCTAGAGGACGATATTCGGTCTTATCTAAGACTATACTACTTGATACGATAACGTGCACTTGCGTTTAAGTGTGTGCATCTTAACGCGCATCATGTCCATGTACCAATTTGGGTCCGAAGATTTTATTCCAAGTGTGTGCATAGCAGCCTCAATGTCGGTCGGGGTGGGTCCTGCTATATAATGGGCCTGAGGAGGCCGGGGCCCAAGCACACCAACTTGCTGCCCCGACACAGAGTTGTTGCGGTATCTACTACTGGACCGAAATGGTTGCTAGGCCGACTGCTGGGCAGTCCAATTTAGCGAGAATTGGGCCGATTGCTGGGCAGCCCATTTATGCGAGAAGGGGTAGGCTGGATAGCCATTGTTCGGTGCTACTGGACCAGCCCAGTTCAGTACGCGGGCCACCGTGGTGCCCAATTTTCTAGCGATCTTTGGCGCCAGGCATCCACCACCCCAGTTTCGCCCGTAACCATTGTTGTCGCCTCGATTCTTGCCATTATTTTTACGCGTTTGACCTTTCTTGTCGCCACCGTTGTTGCGATTTTGGCCCGAATTGTTAACAAACCCATGAGAATTGTCTGACGGCGTCATCATGACCATGTGACTAGCACTCGTAGTCGCCTTTTTAGCCAAATCGACTTCTTCCAAACTAAGCATGGAGCGGGCTTGATGGAACTTAGGGATAGGATCACTTTGACGAATGATAATACCAACGCCACTATAGGCCTCGGATAGGCCAACAACCATCTGTAGAACAAGACCATGTAATTACTCGTATTTTTTTATTTTCTTATTTTATTCATTTAGCATAATTGTGTTGTCATTCTAATTTTTAAAATTACACCTCTTAATATTAGAAATAACGAGTCATTAACAGACTTGACATACAATGAGTGACGTTATTAAAGTAGAATTTCGTTGTGAATGAGATTATAGACTTATATTTTCCCTTTTTTTTGATTACTTAAGTTACATTGGAACTTACTTATGTAATGTTAGAATTTGACATAGGAGTATTATGTTAAATTTTTTATTTTAATTTATTTGTTTAATACTATTGACTTGCTATTTCACATTGCATGTTGTTTATTTTTTACTTATCGTTGGTAGATTTTTTTTGTCAAACATTTGATGATGTTATGACATTATATTTATAAATATTATTTTTTAAACATCCAATCCATGATGTACTCACAAAAAAAAAAGTATGCTTTTAAATTTTAGAATTAATTAAAATTAAAATATTATTCATTTGAAATATATATATATATATATATATGTCAAATATTTTTTTACAATATTGGTTACAAATATATAATTATTAATTAATATATTTATAAGAAACAATGTGTTATTAAATAACTAATTTAATATCATTTATAAAAGCACATATTTTTTAAATATTAATTTTAAATTTTAATTTTAATTTTTTTTTTAATTAAACTAAATGTGTAATTACAGAGCATCCAAAAAAAAAAACACGCTTGATCATTATAATTATAATACTATGTAATTAGTAGATTGGTGTAATTACACCAATTCTAATTAGTAGGTGGCTTTTCAAACAGAACCTTAATTAACTCCTCCATGCAAAAGTAGTAAAACAATAAATACCAAACACCCAATCAGTACGTACTATTTAGTTCATTACCCATATCATATACTCCCCAAAAATTAATCAATTGGATACAGACAAAAAGGGGCTGGGGAGTACGTAGAAAGCGAAATGGAGAAGGGAAGTGATGGATTTGTTAGAGCTGATCAGATTGATTTGAAGAGTTTGGATGAGCAACTGGAGAGGCACCTTAACACAGCATGGACTATGGAGAAGAGTAGCAATAATAAGAAGAAACCGTTGGATGATTCCTGCATTAACTACTCTACCTTTACGGCGGCAGCCGCCATGGTCACCGCCGCCGCTTCCTTCTCTCTATCTGATTCCTCCTTCATCAAGCCTAGGCAAGGACACGACTGGGAAATTGACCCTTCAAAACTTATCATCAAAAGCGTCATTGCTCGTGGCACTTTTGGTACCGTCCACCGTGGCGTTTACGACGGCATAGATGTCGCCGGTCAGTCACCTCCCGGTTTTTCTAATCCTTTATGTTTTAAATAAGGTTAAAAATACACTATTGAAAATAAATCACTTTATTCCTCGGTACGTATTTGGCTTAGAAATATCTTTGCCGTTACGTTTTTAGATAAAAAATGTCCTAAGTAGCCAAATATCTCAAAAATACCCTTCCTACCGTTGCTCCCAAATAAGGGAGAAATGAGTTAATTTTGTCCTAAACTATCAGAGATTGGGAGTTATTTTTTATCTATTTCGAATTGTTTAGGGGTATTTTTGACCATGCTCGGAAATTTTTCTGTTCAATGATTCCTGTCACTGTGTGATACAGTTCCTCAATTATCCCTGATTTTCAATTACTTTTTTCAGAAGAATTTTTTTTATATCATTATTATTGCTCCAAAGTTGTAATCTCCCGCCCCAAGAGTATGTGAAGGAGTTAAATCATGATGACTCAATTGATTTCAAAGGTTAGACCAGTAGCACGTTGCGCACAAGGAACCCTCTTTATTTCAAGAAAAAACCTCACACTGTCGCTGACGGGATTCGATCATTAATCATTGCTCCAAATATCCCCTTGAAACCAATTGAGCTGGCCAAGCGGACAATTTTTTTATATCATTATTATTGTTAGTATTTTTGGAGGGGCAGAGTTTGTTAGGGAACCGCGGGAAGAGTATTTTTTGGGACTGTCGGTCCATTTTCCTTTTATGTACTGTTGAGAAGTTATTTTATTATTTAATTATAGTGCATGGATTATACCATTTTGAAGAATAGGTACTAGGAACTTAAACAGAATAGAATGGTAAAAACTTGGTTCATGCGTTTACAATTTTGGCAAGTCTTAAATTCTATAGCAAATTTTGGAAAAATTGTGCACAGGTCCATCTGAATTTGTTGTGTTTAGTATTGATTTTGTGGGTCTATTCATGGTTCAATTTTAATGTTCTATAAGCTGCTGGTTATAACAATTATTTTTATCTAATTTATCATTTATTAGTTTTCTTCTTTCGGTTGGAGTGTATTGGGGGTAACAGAATGAATATTGTATAGTGATTTGAGTGTATTCTTATGGAATCCGTGAATAATGGCACGGGTTTGGGTTGAGTTGTGCAAGTTGAAGATGACTGCATTAACTTTAGCTGGTCTTGCATTGTTGCTGTATTTCTGAACTTTCATGTGATTCAATCTGTTATTCAAGTAATAAAGTAATCCTAAACATTAATGCCCTTCAAACTGATCCTACAACTTTGGATCTCATTTTCTTGCTCTCTCATAATATTTTATTTTCTATTTTGTTTTTGTATTCTTCCTTTAGCTAGCCTTTTGGTGTTAAATATGATTGTCACTGTCACTGCTATAGAACATTAATAAAATTTGATATGTCAACTTTTGAACAATTTTTCAAATGATTTATGACTACCGTAAATTAGTTGTCTTGTTAAATATTAACACGTTTCTCGTTCACATTTTGTATTCCTCTATGATCATCAGTGAAACTATTGGAATGGGGGGAAGAGGGCCACAGAACGGACGCTGAAATAGCATCACTAAGGGCAGCTTTTACTCAGGAAGTATCAGTATGGCATAAGCTTGACCATCCTAATGTTACGAAGGTGACACTCGACCTCCAACCTTTTTATGTGGGATAGACCTAAAACTTCTTCGATGCTACTGCTACTGTGTGAAACTTCGTTGTCGTTAATGCTCTCTCCTAACAAATCAAAAGGGCTAAATAAACCTTGTTTATGTGGAAAGATTCAAGACTTACTGGATGCTATTGGTTCTGCATGAAACTTAATTGGCTTAAATGCTTGCTCCTAACAAATCTAAGGGGCTAAAAGTTTTGTGGTTCAGCTACTAATAATTCCAGCATATTAGTCAGTTTATACTCTTTTCACTAATTTGCTAACAAAGTATGGACATAGCGCTGGTAAAGCAGTTCTTCAACGGCTAGTTTTGTGGTGATTAGCTATTTGAAATCACAGGTTACTCAACATGTAGACGTATTTTGAGAAATAAACCTAATTAGTAAACATTCAAAGTAAGATAATATGCTCTAGATTTTAAAGAACAAAAAGAAACAAATATGAGAGATGGTGGGTTCTAAAGTAGGATAGTAGATTATGGTGGAGCGACCAATTTAGCATGTGGTTCTTGAAGTCTAGTGAGAATATGGACAAACATTTTAACCCTTTTTGATGACCAAAGCTAGATAGCAGTTTCTGAACAGTAGTATTAGAAACTATGGCTCGTGTCACCTCCTAAAGTTGAATGATGATAGGTTTTGTACAAAGGTGTGTTTATCTTTGTATTAGAAATTTGAGTGTTGCACTATTCTGTTAAATTGCTGAAGTTTTGCACAAGGTTTTCTTTTTGATCCAGTTCTGTAACTTTCTCATAAATGATGTTGCTGATGCATCAATAGATTTGTTTGTCGTTTTGGAGGACAAATTCGAGAAGTGGTCACTACTCGCTATAGGTATTATAGTAGCTACTGATATGTGGTAAAGTAATCAACAGTGTGACCGAAAAAGAGAAGAACAAAGGAAACAAGTCATCTAATTCTATAAGCTGTGTAAAAAGCAACAGAATTTTTGAGCTGATAATGGTAGGTTGAAATGCCTTTTCTATAATGAAGATGAGAAAAATGCTGATCTTGGAAATTTAGCAAATTCTTGACCAGCTACTCGGTTGATGGAGGGAACTAGAATTTCATATCTCATCTCTCAGTATATAAACTCTCTATTTCACATAAACATCTAATATATCTCACCGATCTAATGCAGTTCATTGGGGCAACTATGGGCTCTTCTGGGCTAAATATACAAACAGAAAATGGTCATATTGGCATGCCTAGTAACATATGCTGCGTTGTTGTGGAATACCTTCCGGGTGGTGCTTTAAAATCTTACCTTATAAAGAACAGAAGAAAGAAGCTAGCGTTCAAAGTAGTTGTGCAGATGGCACTTGATATGGCCAGAGGGTAATCTGAACTTTGACTTTCTCATATATTTCAAACACCCCTGAATTATATACCATTTATCATTTATCTGAACGAAGGTCAAACATTTGAACTTTGTAGGTTAAGTTACCTTCACTCTCAAAAGATTGTGCATAGAGATGTCAAGACAGAGAATATGCTTTTGGATAAGACACGTACAGTAAAAATTGCTGATTTTGGGGTTGCTCGCGTTGAGGCCTCTAATCCAAATGACATGACTGGGGAGACTGGAACACTTGGATATATGGCTCCTGAGGTAATTTTGGAAGTGGAGTAGGAATCACTTTTCCACACTATCCTTCAGTTCTGTCAGTAATCTGTCTGGTCATTTTCTACTCTTTTGATGGATTAATCAGATTCAGCACATATAAAGCTTTTTCCTGCTATACTCACAAAACGTTCCCTTCTTTTTCGCCGAGATTCATTTGTCAAGTTGTGGAAGTACAACCCTTAGTGTGCAAGTCGCACTCTCTGAGCCTTTTGATCTTTATAACTCTACATACGACAGAACAAAATGTTTAGTGTTAATTGTTCAAAATATGCTAAATCTTTCCCTATTGCACTCTCCATCTTTTTTGCTTCCTCAGAAGGGTGATAATGTGCAAGAATGAAAACATTGAAAAGGAAGAGTAGTTGTATATAACATTCAGTATTGCTGAATTGTTGAATGCTAAAATTACAGGTTCTCAACGGCAATCCATACAATAGAAAATGTGATGTGTACAGTTTTGGCATATGCGTGTGGGAGATTTATTGCTGCGACATGCCATATCCTGACCTCAGTTTCTCAGAAGTAACTTCAGCTGTTGTTCGCCAGGTAAACTCTCCAACTTCCTCGCACTTTTTTTTGGATATAATGACAGATGAAGCAGACAGATAGATCAGAGAAGACTATATAGTTCTTGTTTTCTTATTGCTTATATGTTTGTGCCATACAGAATCTGAGGCCAGAAATACCAAGGTGTTGCCCAAGTTCCCTTGCTAATGTAATGAAGAGATGCTGGGACGCCAACCCTGACAAGCGGCCTGAGATGGACGAGGTAGTATCCATGATAGAGGATATTGATACATCAAAAGGCGGAGGAATGATTCCCGTTGATCAACAACAGGGTTGTTTCTGTTTCCGAAAGCATCGTGGACCTTGAAGCTTATAACTCAAGCAGACATACAAAAGTAGGTAAATTCCATCCCAATTTCCAAATTTGACAAAGGAAGTGAACTTGCAGAGCCAGAGTATTTGAAACAGTTCTACTAATGAGAAGCTATGCTGCATGCATTTTTCTGTTGGTTTGATGTAAAGCTTACACATTTCTGTTCTCTTTTCCATTTATTTTCCCCCCTTTTTTTCTTATGATATCCATAATATTTCTTTTCTTTTCTATTTCTGGGAAATTTTCAAATATGTCATCAATTTAACTTCTGTAAGTTGGATGATGGAATTGACAATGCTTCCTTCTATGTATTGACATTTATATTATAACAGTAGCAGTCATAAAAATTGAGGCTAAAATGAAATGTGCAAAGCATGTTTGAAGTTATCAGTACTAGTTATATTATCTTTTGATTTGGAACAAATGAATCTTAACTGGAACTGGTTGGAATTTGACAACTGATTTCTGCTTTGTTACTCTCTCTTTTTGTTCCTTCCATTTTCCAGTTGCAAGTCAATAGCATGGTAGCCTAGTTGTATTTTCTGTGATTGAACACAATTTCTAATGTGTACAAACAAAATAAGTAGCTATATTGAAAAATAAAAATCTATGCACTAATGCTGTAGAAAATATATACACAATTAAGTAGCTTAAACTGCATTTACATTGGGATAATCTCTCTAATAAGCCTTGACCCGGCAACCTACAGAAAAATGGCAAGTGACCTGCCATAACAGGTTAAATCAAGCTGGCCCTATTAAAAAAAAACCTTTAAACTACCAGTGCATCTAACATAAATTCTAAATTAAACTAATCTAGAATTACATATATTTTTTCCTATTTTGGGGGTCAGTGGGAGAGTGAATCTCCAACGTAGCCCCAGTTACAAATATTTTATTAAATTAGGCTGTGGGATTCCTTGGAAGTTCAATTTCACTCGACTTCCCATCATCGTCCCAGTTGGTGGTTTTGTAATATATATGTTGCATAAAGGATGAGCTGAACTACTCCAGATGTCATTCCAAGACCATTGGTGTTGAGGATCTCGATATACATTAATATACAAGTGTTATATTCAGTTTAAGTATTTAGTACCGTACACAGTATACACTTCAGTAGTGGTAGTTTGTGATCATTTCTGTAATAAGGGATGTGTGCTCAAGTAGTGCTATGTAGTGCAAAGACATCTCTATAAATACTCTTGTATGGTTACAGATTCAATATACAGAAAATTTTGTGCAAAAGACTCCTCTTCTATTTTCACTTTCTCTCTTTTCTTCTTCTTCTCGACTTCACTGTTCCATTGGCAACTGATGGACAAACTCTCATGCAATCACAATTAAACTTGAATCTAAGATTCTAACATGGTATCAAAGCCATGCAAGATGAATCCAGTAATTGTTCTGTCGAATTGAGGACAGAAATTGAGAGATTCAACTTGTAAAGGTTTGGAGATTGTTTTTTAATTTTTCGATTGAAATCGATTTTATATTTCTGCGTCTGTCAGCTGATCCTGCTGTTTGTGATTGATCTACTGCTTGATTGATCTATATATCGTATTCGTAATTTCAATTTTATGCTCAATCTGTCGAATTGATAGACATGTACTGCATCCGTAATCTCGATTTAAGATCTCTGCTAGTGTGAAGTTGTTTTGCTGTGTAGATTGAAAATTCATGGAGAATATCACATCAATACCATTGTAGTGTTATAGGAGAGCTCGACTTCCAATCTGGATGTTATTGATCATAATCATCCACTATTTCTGAGTGCATCAGATACAGTAGGTGCATTACAGGTTGAAATTCAGCTGATTGGAATGAAAAATTATACGCTATGGAGTAGTGCGATGCAATTAACACTATTGACGAAGAATAAGATTGGATTTATCGATGGATACATAAGACGCGACACATATGGACATACTCACACTAGACAGTGGGATATGTGTAATGCATTGGTGATGTCGTGGATAATGAGGAATGTCGACAAAAATTTGCTAAGTGGAATTTTATACAGAACCAGTGCAGCTGCTGTTTGGAAGGATCTGAAGGAGAGATTTGATAAAATCAATCTCTCAAGAGTATATCAACTAAAGAATGAATTGACAATGTTGAACCAGGGAGCATCACCAGTCTCTCAATATTACTCTAGAATGAAGGACCTATAGGATGAAATAGATTCGATCATACCATCTCCTACATGTGAGTGCTCGAAATCCTAGAGAGTATATAATACACCTGGGAAATCAGAGACTGCTGGAGTTTCTCATGGGGTTAAATGATGGATATAACCAAGCAAGGAGCCATATCTTGTTGATGTCACTCACACCTAGTGTGAATCAAGCCTATGCGATGATAGTACAAGATGAAAGTCAGAAACATATTTCATCACTGGGGAGGAAATCATGTTGAAAATATAGCACTGACCAGCAAGGCCTCATTCAACAACAAGTTTAAGAAGTACAATGCATACGCATTTTGTGATTACTGTCACATGAAGGGACACAACAGGGAAGGTTGCTACAAGCTTATGTACTGTGCTTACTACAAAAAACAGGGACATATTAGAGATAAATGCTATAAACTCATAGGATATCGTTCAGATTCAAAAGAAAAGAATAAGGCTAATACAGTTATAGTTCCACAAATGGAAGGAAATAGAACAACTCATCAGTACATGCAGGGATATGGAGTGGTTCATAGTGGATATGCAGATGGTGAGATCAATCAAAGTTATTGTGAAGGTGACAATCAACAACTTTCTAGGTACCAACAGGAGCAGCTTCAGCATATGCTGAGAACCTGCACTCCAGACAAGCTGGAAAAGATAATGTCCATGATGAATCCAAACAAAGAAGCAGATGCTGATCATGCCATTGCATCTAAAGTGCATATGGCAGGTAAGTGTATTTAAAATAAGGACAAAAGTAGTCCTTGGATAGTAGATTCAGAAGCCACTAACCATATGGTTAAGGATGAAAATATGATAGAGAAACCTGATTTGTCAGAAAAACCAGGGCATGTACAACTACCTAATGGAGGTATGGCTTCAATTACACAGACTGGAGAATGTATATTGATAGGAGGTGAACTCATTAAACATGTTCTATGTGTGTCCAATTTTCAGTTTAACTTACTTTCAGTATCAAAGTTGACCAAGGAATTGAATTGTAGTGCAAGATTTTTTCCTGATTTCTTTGTGCTGCAGGATCTCTTCACTGGGAAGGTGAAGGAGATTGGTAGAGAGGTGGATGGACCCTATGTGTTGGAGTCTGCAGGGAATGCAGGGGTGAAGAACAGGTTGATGATGGCACAGGCACACATGTCTAAAACCAGTGCAGAGGAACTGAAGGCTGATTTGTGGAATAAGAGGTTGGGACATGTTCCAATGAGTGCACTTAGGAAAGTAAGTGCTTTCAATAATAAATCTAGCTTCACAATTCAGTATTGTGATATATGCCCTATGGCAAGACAAACAAGATTACCTTTTCCAACTAGTAAAAGTATGACAGTATTTCCATTTGATTTGGTATATGTTGATGTTTGGGGATCATACAAGGTTCCCACGTACACTGGAATGAGATACTTCTTAATTGTAGTTGATGATTTTACTAGGTGGACATAGGTGTTTCTTTTGCATATTAAGTCTGATGTTACTACTATGCTTAAAGAACTATGTTTGATGATTAAGACACAGTTTGGTACACAGATTAAGTGTGTTAGATCTGATAATGGATCAGAATTTATTAACAGTTCTTGCAAAGATTTATTTATAAAGTTGGGTATTATACATCAAAGCTCTTGTCCTTACAGTCCACAGCAGAATGGTATAGTAGAAAGAAGGCACATACACATTCTGGAACTGGCAAGAGCTATCAAGTTTCAGAGTGGCTTACCTGCTAGATTTTGGGGAGATTGTGTGGAGGCTGATGTATATATTATGAACAAGTTACCCTCTGTCGTGTTGGGGAACATCTCCCCTTATGAAAGACTCTATAAGAAGGCTCCAATATTGTCTCACTTAAGAGTTGTTAGATGTCTTTGTTATGCAACCAATCTGGTGAAGACTGATAAATTTGATGTTAGAGCCATCAAGGCAGTGCTGCTTGGATACTCTTCCAGGCAGAAGGGATATAAACTGTTGAATTTGTCTAACAATGTTCTATTTGTAAGCATGGATGTTACATTTTATGAGGACATATTTCCTTTTCAACAGAAGAATCCATCTGGTGTTGATGTTAACCTGAGCTCAGAACAGTCACAGCAAGTAGAAGTGGAGATTGATGATGATATCTTTCAAAGTCCTGGGAGTGATGCAGCACCAGATCACATTACATAACCTCAAGTTGCTATAGCAGTTGAGGAAAGACTCCAGGAGGAAAATCATGCTCAATCCACAAGTCCACTAGAAAATGAGCTTACTCCTGAGTCTGAGCCACCATTGAGAAGATCAGAAAGAAGCAGGAAGCAACCTGCATGAATGAAGAACTTTGTGCAGGTATCACACACAAGTGATGCAGGAGGTAGACAGGACTGCTTGTATCCTATGGCTAATAATCTTAGTTATGTTGGACTGAGTGCAAGATATCATAGCTACATTGCTAAAATTGAAGCTGAGCATGAGCCAACTTACTATTCTGCAACTGTGAAGGATCCCAGATGGGTAGATGCTATGAAGCTTGAAATGCAGGCTTTGGAGAATAACAACACCCGGGAAGTAACTGATCTTCCTAAGCACAAGAAGACAATTGGATGCAAGTGGGTTTATAAGATCAAGTACAAGGCAAATGGTGAAGTGGAGAGATTCAAAGCAAGAGTAGTGGCCAAGAGCTATAATCAAAAGGAAGGAGTTGATTATCTTGACAATTTCTCACCAGTTTCAAAGATGGTGACTGTAAAAACAGTAATTTCAGTTGTTGCTTCTACAGGATGGCACATCTATCAAATGGATGTATACAATACATTCTTGCAAGGTGACCTCAATGAAGAAGTTTATATGAATATGCCACAAGGATTTGATCATAAGCAAGGGAAGGTATGCAAACTAGTAAAATCATTATATGGTTTAAAGCAAGCTTCTAGGCAATGAAATATAAAACTTACCACTGCCTTGAAGACTTCTGGATTTGTTCAAAGCCACTTAGATTATTCTCTTCTTACAAAGAGAGTTGGTGACAAGATAGTGGTGGTACTTATCTATGTAGATGATCTTCTTATCACTGGCAATGATGAGAAACTTATTCAGGAGACAAAAGTAGTTTTGCAACAGAATTTTAAGATCAAATACTTGGGTACTTTAAGGTATTTTTTGGGATTTGAATTTGCAAGGAACAACAGTGGGATAGTAATGCATCAGAGAAAATATACTTTGGAGCTAATTTTTTATCTTGGTTTATCTGGTGGAAAGACAGCTCGATCACCTATGAAACTTAATGGTAAGCTGACCTCTATTGTGTATGATAAACATACTCAGGAAGATGCATCAAGGAGTGATGATCCACTACTGGAAGATACAACAAGTTATCAAAGGATGATAGGCAGGTTATTGTACTTGACAAATTCAAGACCTGATATATCCTTTGTTGTCCAGTGCCTGAGTCAGTTTATGCAGTGTCCAAAAATATCACATCGAGTGGATGCACATCGAGTGGTACGATATCTCAAACAGGCAGCAGGCTTGGGTCTTTTTATGCCAACATGAGACACTAACAACCTCACTACTTACTGTGATGCTGATTGGGGTTCCTGTCTCAACACAAGGAGATCCATTACTGGTTATTTAGTATTCTTTGGGTCCTCTCTTATCTATTGGAAATCTAAAAAATAGTCCACAGTCTCCAGAAGTTCAGCAGAGGCTGAATATAGGAGTTTGGCTTCTGCAGTTGCAGATGTGGTATGACTTTGTGGGTTATTTGTTGAGTTGCATGTTCCTATTATTCTTTCAGTTCCTGTGCATAGTGACAGCAAATCTGTACTGCAGAGAGCAGCTAATCCTGTCTTCCATGAGAGGACCAAACATATCGACATTGATTGTCACTTTGTTAGGGAGAAGATAATACAAGGCCCGATTCACACAGCTTATATTCCCACTGAGGAGCAGCCGACAGATATTCTTACAAAGGGTTTGACGCAAGGTCGACATGACTATCTATTAACCAAGCTAGGACTAAAAAAACTTGTTTTTAGTTCCTAGCTTGAGGGGGCGTGTTGAGGATCTCGATATACATTAATATACAAGTGTTATATTCAATTTTAGTATTTAGTAGCGTACACAGTATACACTTCAGTAGTGGTAGTTTGTGGTCATTTCTGTAATAAGGGTTGTGTGCTCAAGTAGTGCTATGTAGTGCAAAGACATCTCTATAAATACTCTTGTATGATTACAGATTCAATATACATAAAAGCTTGCGCAAAAGACTCCTCTTCCATTGGCAACATCTCATGCAAATAAACTTGAATCTAAGATTCTAACAATTGGGTATCTATCATTATATAAAAAAATATACAGATTAGTTCAGAACGCTATTACCAGCTTTTAACTTATGTTATGTTGTAATGTACATGAAATAGCAATTAGGATAGGCAAAAAAGAAATTAAGAAAGATTTTACCAAATGTAAGGATCAAATTTTGAGGAATGCATAGGCGAACCAAACACCTTCATTGGCAAAGTTTGCAAGTGAGAAAAAATGTCATGTATTTCACACTCTTGGTCTGGATGACTCGACGTTAAGAGTAAATATCAAACATTAGTGAATATCGATATTTTTACACTATCAGGTTAACTAATTGATTTATAATAATATGTATATATGTCAAGCATAGAATATTACTATGCTAGCATAAAAATAAATTATATTGTTAGTGTAAATAAACTAAATTTGATAGTGTAAAGTAAATTATATATATTTAGTGAATTTCAAATACAAATGACACATTGCATCCTCCCTTGGTTTAGGACAAATCTACTGGGTTTGGATGAATCAAGTTGGCTTCTGCCCTAACTATGTCATGATATTACAAAAGTGATACTTATAGAAAGAAGTAATATAAAAGCAAGGAAGAAAGTGGAAGTGGGAAATTGATTCTAATATTAACGTGTATATTAATAGTAATTAATATGTTGATGGTGACGTATTAAATAATGTCTTGTTTTTTTTATTGACGAAGGAACCCGCAATCGCTATTCTTTCGAGTGCATACGAGAGTAAACCGGATGACGCATAGCACGCAAACCACGTCGACCATGTAAACCACACTTGGCAAGCCATGTGTGACAGCGCCAACAAGAAGGTTTATGCGGGATCGAACTCGTGGCTATGCGGTCATTTCTCTTCTTCTGTACAACTTGCTTCTACTCATGGGTTTTAAATAATGACTTGTTGAATGTTGCAACTTGAGATAATCTCCTATATATTACTTTTGTATGTAGAGTTGTTTGGAGAATTAAATAAACTCCCTCTCCGTTCTTTTACAACACCCCTTGGTAGTATTTTAACTATTTTACCCTTTTAACATATTTTATCATGTAATTTCTCCTCAATAAATATCTAATCCATCAATGGTGAGAACCTCTTAAATGTTATTAATTAATACAATATTAAAATAGGAAAAAAATACTTAATTTTATCTTGATTAAATAAAATTACAAATATTTTTAGTAAGGACAATAACTATTTTGGAACAGAGGGTATCTCATTTGACTACAATCTTTCAACACTTATTAAGTATAAAAGCATCAGTAATACTATTGTTTATGTAATTTTTAAATATGAAAATCTCGAGGAGCGAAAAAGAGAGAAAATGAACTATATGATTTGGTATAGTATAAGTTGAAGGATTCATGTCAAATACATACAAAATAAATGTTTTGATTCTTATATTCTTAGCTCCTTATTCTCTATGGGTGGTAACAAGCAAAATTGTCCAACTTATCCCACTGCCAATGCATTTGTGCAGTTAGAATAACCAATTTTGTGGGAACAAAGTGTAGAAATAAAGAAAATGGGAATGTGACAACAATAATAAATATGTAAAAAATTTGGAAATCAACGAAAGTAAATTGTCTTGCTGAGTCGATTGGTTGAATAATCTATCCTTAAGATAATATTACCCCGTATATCCTTCCAACGGTGTAATGGCAACTTATCTCCCAAGATAAAAAAACAACAATCAAACAAATGAGCTAAGAGAACTCAAGTGTTCACTTAGGAAGAAAAATCTTTGAGTGTGTTGTGATTGCAAGAGAGGAAGACAATTTCAGAGAATTGTTAAGTGTAAGGTGTATTTATAAATGAGCCCAAGACTCCATTTTATAGTGTAGAGAAGATGGTCTTCCACATAGCCAAGTAATGACCAATAAAGACCATGTAATAGCCATGAATGTGGAGTAATAATTCAGCCAAATAATGGTTGAATTCATGAGCCAAATAATGGAGAATTAATGTTCCAAAGTCAGCCCAGAAACAGTTTTTGTCCATCTTCCAACGGTCTGAAACGTCCGCAGCGCCGAAACTCCTGAGAGTTGACGTCGCGGCCCTGCATGTTGGCGCCGCGACATTTTTTCAGACTCGTTTCATCTTTTACACATTGCACATGTCTTCCCTTCGTTTACCAACGTGAAGCCATTGTTATTTGGCCAATAACCGTATATTCTCTTACGTCTCAAACAATTCGTACGTACCAATATCTCTTCCATCTAAGGAAACTACGATCCTTGGTACTTTATATGCACGTGTGTGAAAACCATGTTTCCGACGTGCGGGCCCCCAATTGTTCGAGTCATAATTAATAGGATTAATTTATTTCACGTTTAGTAAATTTCCAACAATCCCCTCTTGGAAGAGATTTTAGCGCACACACATGGTGCCTTTCGAGCAATCACTCGGCGGATCGATGTTGCATCTGGTGAGGTAGCCGTAGCTTTGTACCTTCCATAGTAGAATACCATCGGATATATTTACTGCGCGATGAACGTGATGTCTAGAACCGTCAGTGTTTAATATATGTCAAGACAATGGTATCAACACAACACATTTTCTACTCAATCCTTATTATGTTTTTGTCCATCCTGGGTCGTGGACACCGTTGGTTGATTCTCGAAATCACCTCTTGAAAAAAAAAGGCCTTCGGTTCCAGACCAATAATGAAAGATATAGAGTCATGCAAGGAGCGCGCTTTACTAATATAATAGAAAGGGGCTTTCTCCATCTATTTTTGTTTTGCCCGAACGCTTCATGAGTTTCCCTCCTAGCGAACGGGGCAAAATTTTTGATGTAAATCGATCAATCCCGCCCTGTTTAAGTGATCGCCCCGAGCCACTTGGATTCTTAAGTGCATTCATTTGAGGCGGTCTGTCCTCACACTTAAATAGGTGGTCTCCAATAAGGTATCCTGCAATACCCCGCTACACAAGCGTTAGGAACCATTAAAAATTTCTCCAACCTAACCTCAAGTATTGAGGATCATTAAAGGTTTGGAAACTTATCCTTTACCCCTCTTGAAAGTAGCACTTTATGTCTATCACGGGAACAGCCTTGGTATGTTTCTTAAGAAGAAAACATTATCTGAAGTGCTCTTGCTTCCACCGAAGCGCTCACGGAACCTTTACAATTTAATTTTTCCATTGAACCTTATTCCTGGGATCTCCAATCTGTAAGTTTGGGTGTCCACTGTATTGGTTCTTATTATTTGGGTTTTAAGCTCATTCCCCTAGACAGGCAGAACATCTGATCTCTGGTAATTCCTTTCGTCAAGGGATCTGCGATATTTTCCTTTGATTTTACGTAATCAATAGAAATAACACCTGAGGTGATCAGCTGCCTAACGGACTCATGTCTCCATCGAATATGACGAGATTTGTCGTTGTACATAGAAATTCGTGCCCTTCCTAGAGCCGACTGACTATCATAGTGGATAATTACAGAAGACACAGGTTTATCCCAACATGGGACATTCTTTAGAAAACCATGAAGTCACTCAGCTTCTTCTCCCACTTTGTCTAAAGAGATAAATTCTGAATCCATCGTGGATCGGGCAATAAGTGTTTGTCGAAAGGATTTCCAAGACACAGCTCCACCACCGATTGTAAAAATATATCTGTTGGTGGACTTGATGTCATCGCTATCAGATATCCAGTTTGCATCACTGTACCCCTCCAGTACAACTGAATATCTTGAATAGTGTAACCTGAAATTTAGCGTGAACTTCAAGAACCGTAGTACCTTATTCAACGCATTCCAGTGATCCTCACTCAGATTTCGGGTAAACCTAATGTTACACCCCGGAATTTCAGGTCATGTATTGGGAACGTAAGAAGGGAAATAAGAATTGAAATTGGAAAGATAAGTTGACAGAATGTTTTGGACAGTTTTGGGTCAAATTTGGAGCGGTATAGCTCCTAGTTCATTAGGAGTTTTTAGGTGTTTCAATAGCCCAGTGTGGAGTTCGTTGAGTCTAGTTTCCAACGCAACAAACCGCTCGTCGATAGGACATCGGAGTAGAAAGATATGGAAGGTACAAGTTCAGTGGGCAAACGAACAGGAGAGCGTTTTCAGCCAGGGGCCACAGCGCCACGGCGCCGGGTGCAGGGCCGCGGCGCCGGATAGACGGATGTGGTTTGGAGTTGCAGCCTTGCGGCGGATCTGGGCAGCGGCGCCAAAAGTCAGTAGTGTTCGAAGTTTCAGGCAGTGTAGCTGGCGGGAAATTTCGCGGGAACAGGGGAAAAATCAAAAGATATTTTGTTAAAAGTTTGTGGGAGGGTGACAAGTGTCCCTCCCATCTGTTTGACTAAGAGGAAGTCTATGTTATTGACCAAGTCTTGAAGACTTGGTCATTTTAACAAAGAACCCTTCTCTCTAAAATAATTTCCTCTCCCTTCTCTCTAGAAATTTCAAGGGAAAAGCCAAGGCCTAGTAAAATTATGGGAAAAGTCGACAAGAAGGAGTTATGTTGGCAACTTGTAGAGGGTTCGTGTGGGTGATTTTAGCGTGAAGAAGATTTCGGAAAGAGGGCTTATTGAGGTAAAACCTTCACCTTCTCATGAAATTGAAAATTACAAATTATAGTATTTGAGAAATGAGCATGTGTTTGAGTATTGTAATCAATTCGGTTGTTAGAAAAAATCGTTGCATGTTGTATTAGAAGGGTATATCGTTGTTAAAAATTGGTTAAGACTTATTGCATGTTGAATTAACAAGTTGAATTGAAAGGATTTGAAAAGGTTGATATGTGGGCATGTTTTAGCCAAGAAGTTGCCTTAAACTAGTTGGATTGTTGGGCCTTAAAAGTGGCGTTTGGATATTGAATTCGAGCCTTGAAAAGGTGGTAAAGTACGTAGAAACAAAAGAAGTGCTGTCCAAATTTCCGTAGAATAAGGGACTTTACAATTAGAATATTCTACGTTAAAACTAGAAGCTAATGGACGTATTATGGCCATTATAGGGTGAAGTACTACGAATAGCGTATTCTATTTGAAGGGTGGAAAAGGCTAGCAAGGTTATAGTATTTTGGAGCATCTTGCTATTTGTCGATAATCGTCGCGAGGTATGTGATTCTTCCTATTCTCTTGAGCATGATTATTTGTGAAATATATAGTGCGGTAGACGCACGTGTGTTAAAGGATTTTGATTTCCTTTTTGTGCCCTTGACTTGATATGAAGTGTAAAGGACTTGATTGTGTTGAAAAGTGGTAAAACCTTATTCGTTAGTAACGGGTACTTGGTCGTTAAAGAATAAGCCCTCTCGGTCTCATAAATGCTTATAGTTGTATTTGGTTGGTTTTAAACATAAAGTGTTATAATAGCTTTATGGGAAGTTAGTTATAACGACTTTATGAAAACGAAAGAATGGTTTTTATTTTTGGCTTTAAAATGGTAACTTGACATTTGTTTTAAAACGATATGAGACATGATTTCCCCCGTTATGGGATTTGGTTTAAAAGTAAGATACTTGAGAATTTGAAGTTTTGGAACTTATACTAGTTCGAGAAGTGATTTGATAAATAAAAAAAAAGACATGGTATTGTCTTGATTTATTTGAAAAGGAAGTATGAAAATTGTTTTTGGTTTACTTAAAATAATAGTTACTATATTTTGATACCACGGGTGTTAGTATCATGTGACTTTTGTGAAAAAGAAATGGACTTTTTAAAGAAATAAAGTAAGTAGTACCTTGGGGTTAGAACCCAGATTTTTGGCATAGAATGAAAGTACCTTGAGTGTGAATAACTTGCCTATGTTTGCTTGTGATAGTCTTGGTGTACAAGTATTGTATCCTTGTGCTACCGCGTCTCTCGATGGAGAGCCAGTCATGTTATTTCCTTTGGACATACTGACACGTTGGGGGGCCCACGGGTATGCTTCCACTAGGAGTGTTATCTTGTTATTTTCTTTGGACATACTGACACGTTGGGTGGCCCACGGGTATGCTTCCACTATGAGTGTTATCTTGTTATTTCCTTTGGACATACTGACACGTTGGGGGCCCCACGAGTATGCTTCCACTAGGAGT
This sequence comes from Przewalskia tangutica, assembly GCA_029844215.1. Classification (NCBI taxonomy): domain Eukaryota; kingdom Viridiplantae; phylum Streptophyta; class Magnoliopsida; order Solanales; family Solanaceae; genus Przewalskia; species Przewalskia tangutica. The sequence goes on from CM056734.1 coordinate 12,628,933, forward strand.
GTGATCTTGTTATTTTCTTTGGACATACTGACACGTTGGGTGGCCCGGGTATCTTTCCATGAGTGTTATCTTGTTATTTCCTTTGGACATACTGACACGATGGATGGTCCACGGGTATGCGTCCATTAGGATGGTTCTATGGCCATGCTTATACCGAGGTAAGATGCCGGGGCATGCGGCCATTGTGCGGGTTAAATTTTCGGGTTATATTTTAGTGATGACTTTACGGGCGTGAGTCCCTGACTGCTAATATATATTGCGTACTGTAGTTTGGTTATCACACATATCTCCTATTTTATATAGACTGTTATGATTTCATTTAGAGTATTTTCAGTTTCACATACTTGGTACCTGTTGTACTGACCTCCTTCGGGGGGCTGCGTTCATGCCGCAGGTAGAGGTACACCGGTTGTTGATCCTCGCTCTTAGGATCACAGTTCAGCATTTTGGGAAGCTCCGTTTCTCCGGAGGCTTATCTTTTGGTACGTGTCCCTGAGATTGTAGGTTCTTGTACATTCCGGGGTATGGCGGGGCCCTGTCCCGTCATAGTTGTTATATAGACTCTTAGAGGTCTATAGTACTATTGTGGACAAGGGTTGTAAAGGATGTAACTGTTCGGTTGTATGTATATGCAGAAAGGTGACCGTTTTGGTTAGCCTGTTTTATATTTCCTTGTTTCATATCTTTAAGTTTTTTTATTTTCGCTGATTTTCTCTGATGTTTTATCACTAGGGTGCCCGGGGTAAGGCACCAGTCGCGGGCCCGAGGTCGGGTCGTGACACCTAACCAATTTATTGACTGCATAAGCGATATCTGGTCGAGTGCAATTTGTGACATACATCAAACTCCCAGTCACCTTTGTGTATCGCTCCTGGCCTATGGGTACACCAAGATGCTTGTCAATCTTTTGACTTCTATCCAATGGTGTCCTTACCGGTGAACTGTCAAACATCTCAAATTTCTTCAGCACATCTTCGATGTAGTGAGATTGAGACAAGACCAGTCCATTAAATGTCTTAGAGATCTTGATCCCTAAGATGACATCTGCGACCCCCATATCTTTCATGTCAAAATATTGTTTTAACATGTTCTTAGTCTCTAGGATTATCCTAGGACTGCTACCAGTGATCAACAAGTCATCTACATAAAGGCATATCATGACGAACGAATCGACATTTCCTTTCATGTAAATACATTTGTCATATTTATTAATGGCGAACCCTTTTGATAGCAGGGTACTATCAAATTTCTCGTGCCATTGTTTAGGGGTATGTTTCATCCCATACAATGATTTGACAAGCCGACACACTTTTGTCTCTTGTCCAGAAACCACATACCCCTTGGGTTGGTCCATATATATTTCTTCTTCCAAATTACTATTTAGGAAGGCTGTCTTAACATCCATTTGATGTATTTCAAGATCCCGCAAGGCGGCGATATCTATGAATATACGTATGGATGTCATTCTAGACACCGAAGCGTAAGTGTCGAAGTAATCAAGGCCCTCTTTTTGGCGATAGTCCTTGACTACCAATCTAGTCTTGTACTTGTCAATAGATCCATCTGCCTATAACTTTCGTTTAAGGATCCACTTACAACCCAAAGGTTTGTGTCCCGGGGGAAGTTCAGCGAACTCCCAGGTGTGGTTATGCAGGATGGATTCTAGCTCACTTTCTAAAGCTTCCTTCCAGAGTGGTGCTTCTGGAGTTGACAATACTTCAGCGATTGTCTGTGGTTCATCCTGAACCAAATAAGCTTCAAAGTCTAGACCGAAAGACTTGTCCTCCCGAGCCCTTTTTATTCTCCTTGGTTTCATCTCTGAATCTTTCAAGTCCTGAGAATCTAGAATACTGGATTCCGGATAATCAACTACTTCAGAATTCACTAAATCTGAACCGTTCGGATCTGGGTAGTCATCAACCCCTTGATCCTCAAAGATTTGATCATAACTTCATTTGAGAGTATGTTGTTTTCCTTATATGGAGACTTGTCTTCAAAGAAACTTGCATTCCTTGATTCCATGATCGTACCTTCATGAATGTCTGGTACATCCGACTTATGCACTAGAAAACGATAAACATTACTGTTATTGGTATATCTGATGAATATGCAATCCACAGTCTTAGGTCCAATCTTGACCTGCTTTGACATAGGTACTTTTACCTTGGCCAGACAACCCCATACCTTCAAATACTTGTAGGTATGTTTTTTTCATTTCCATAACTCATATGGAGTCTTGTCCTTACCCTTGTGTGGGACTCTGTTAAGAATCCTATTCGCGGTAAGGACAACTTCTCCCCACATGGTTTGAGGGAGGCCCGAATTGATGAGTAGAGCATTCATCATTTTATTTAGTGTTCGGTTCTTGCGTTCAGCAACACCGTTTGATTGAAGTGAGTAAGGAGTCGTGGTTTGATGAACTATACCCGATTGGGTACAAAGTTCTTCAAAAGGTGCTACATATTCTCCCCCTATATCGCTACAGATTATTTTAATTCGTCCACTTAGTTGGTTCTCAACTTCTGCTTTGTAGCGTTTGAATGCTTCAAAGGCTTCATTTTTACTTTTTAGTAAGTAAAGGTAACAAAATCTTGTGCCATCATCTATGAAAGTCACAAAGTACTTATTTCCCCTCTAGTTTGAGCGAACTTCAAATCACATATGTTAGTGTGTATGAGTTCTAGAGGAGCGGTTTTCCTTTCGATAGATCTATAGGGACTCTTGGAAAGCTTTGCCACTATGCACACCTCACACTTACGTTGAGGGCTTATATCAATAGACGTCAAAAATTCCAACTTTACCAATCTTTGGATAGATTGATAGTTAACACGTCATAATCTATGATGCCATAGATTAGACGACTCAATCAAGTAAGTAGAAGGCTCAATTTTATTGATAGTGGCATTACAGTTGCAGCGTTAACTTTAAAGAGGCATTCACAAACGAATCCCCTTCCTACAAATGTTTCATTTTTAGTGATTACAAATTTGTTAGCTTCTAACACTAGCCTAAAACCAGCATTAACCAACAAAGGTCCAGAAATCAGATTTCTACGAATTTCTGGGACGTGCATCACTTCCTTTATAGTCAGCTCTTTCCCGGACGTCATCTTTAGGATCACCTTTCCTACCCCCAGCACCTCTGAAGAAGAATTGTTTCCCATGAATAACTTTTTGTCTGTGATTGGTGTATAAGTGGAGAAGACTTCTTTATTGGAACATATGTGACAGGTGGCACCTGTGTCCAACCACCACTGCACCGGATTCTCAACGAGGTTTGCTTCAAGAACCACCGCTGAGAACTCCTCAATCATATCGTCTACAAGCGTGTCTTCGACGATGTTAGCCTTGGCCTTGCCTTTGGCCTTATTCTCACGTTTGAACCTGCGGCAGTATTTGGCCTTGTGACCAACTATACCACAGTGGTTACAGTTTCCCTTGGACTTTTCAGTTGTTTGGGGCTTGTCTTCCTTTTGGAACTTCCGCTTCTTGCTTTAGTTCCCTTTGACTTCCGTCAGGTTCGCCTTAGCCTCAGCGGGTTGTTTCCCCTTTGGCATGGCCTTCTTATTGTATTCCTGAATCTGGATTTTGACAATAAGTTCGTCTAAGGTCATCTCCTTCGTTTTGAGTTTTAGATAGTTCATAAACTCAGTCCACGTGGGAGGCAACTTCTCGATCAACGCCCCAACCAAGAATTGTTCGTTGGGCTTTAATCCTTTCAAATCCAGGTGATGTAGAATCATTTGAAATTCATGTACTTGGAATGTCACACTCTTGTTATCCACCATTTGAAATTTCAGAAATTTCCCAATGATGAACTTCTTGCTACCCGCATCTAAGGTGTTATATTTCTTCTGAAGTTAGTCCCATAATTGCTTGGTAGTTTCAACGGTGCAGTACACCATGTAGAGAGGATTGGACAAACTGTTTAGAATATAGTTCCTACACATGAAATCACTATGTTTCCATGCTTCACGAACCATCCTCATGTCGTCAGCGACATGGTTACCTTGGCCCTCTCCCGCCAAATTATTTGGCTGAGGGTCCACGTCTTCCCCAACTAGTGGAGAGTCTTCGGTTAGGAAATGTGACATTCCCATAACCGCCAGGAAAAACAGCATATTTTGCTGTCATCTCTTAAAGTGAGCACCCATGAACTTTTCAGGACGTTCATGGTGAAAACCAGCAGGTGTAGGGGCAGTGAAGGCCCCGTGAGCATTTGCAAAGACGTTGGGAATGCCTCTAACAGGAGCATAGGCATTATTGATGCCTTGGACATGAGCATAGGCACTGTAAGTGCCTGGAGCAGCAGTGGAGGCATTGATTGTACCAAAAACAGTGTTGACACTAGTTGTGTCAAAAGCAGTGGTGACACTCGAAGTGCCAAAAGCAGTGGTAGCACTAGAAGTGCCAAAAGCAGTGGTAGCACTAGAAGTGCCAAAAGCAGTGGTTTGGAAGACATTAGGAATGTCATGATCAGTGGTGACACTAGAAGTGCCAATAACGGTGGAGTTGAAGGCAGCGTTAGTGCCTTGAGTAGTGGGATTGAAGGCAATGGGATTGCCTTGAGAATCGGTGGAATTTTCAGTGTTGAATTGATTGAATTAATCTTGTCCAGTCATGTTGTTGTTGAAATAGCGAATATTATCTTAAGCTTGTGGGAACAAGGTGTAGAAATAAAGGAAATGAGAATGTAACAACAACAACAAATATGTAAAAATCTGGAAATCAACTAAAGTAAATTGTCTTGCTGAGTCGATTGGTTGAACAATCTATCCTTAAGATAATATTGTCTCGTATATTCTTCCAATGGTGTAATGACAACTTATCTCCCAAGATAAAAACAACAATCAAATAAATGAGCAAAAGGAACTCAAGTGTTCGTTTCAGAAGAAAGATCTTTGAGTGTGTTGTGATTGCAAGAGATGAAGATAATTTCAGAGAATCGTTAAGTGTAAGGTGTATTTGTAAATGAGCCCAAGGCTCCATTTTATAGTGTAGAGAAGATGGTCTTCCACACAGCCAAGTAATGACCAATAAAGACCATGTAATAGCCATGAATGTGGAGTAATAATTCAGTCAAATAATGGTTGAATTCATGAGCCACATAATGGAGAATTAATGCTCGTCAGCATAGAAATAATTTCCGTCCATCTTCCAACGGTCTGAAACGTCCGCAGCGTCGCGACGCCGAAACTCCTGAGAGTTGGCGTCGTGGCCATGCAAGCTGGCGCCGCGGCGCCAATACTCCTGAGAGTTGGTGCCGCGGCCCTGCATGTTGGCGCTGCGACATTTTTTCAGACTCGTTTCATCTTTTACACATTGCACATGTCTTCCCTTCGTTTAGCAATGTGAAACCATTGTTATTTGGCCAATAACCGTCTATTCTCTTACGTCTCAAATAATTCGTTTACGTACTAATATCTCTTCCATTTAAGGAAATTACGATCCTTGACACTTTATATGCACGTGTGTGGAAATTATGTTTCCGATGTGCGGGGCCCCAATTGTTCGAGTCATAATTAATAGGATTAATTTATTTCACGTTTAGTAAATTTCCAACAATTTTGCCAGCTGCATCATTTGATTATAATTACATCAAAGTGAAAGGATAAGCCTATAGTCTATAGTGTTAAAAATCTCACATAAAAAATGAAATGGAAAAATTGATTCCATATATGAATTTGGACAATCATCACCCTATAAGTTAACTTTTGGGATTGAGTTAGACCCAAAATCCCTTCTTTACATGATATCAGAGTCAGGATTATTCTAATTCTTTGTTCACGCTCCAGTTAACGAAGTTTAGACGTGCGGGGGAGTGTTAAGAGTCTCAAATCGGAAATGAAATGGAAAAATGGACTCCTTATATGGATTTGGACAATCCTCCCCCTATAAATTAGCTTTTAAAGTTGAGTTAGACTCAAAATTCATTCTTTCCATCGAAGTAGAAGAAATCCCCTAGTATATACTGTATATAGTACATTCAAACTATAGAAGAATTCCCCTATTATATATAGTGTTAAGAACATGCATTTATTCAGTTGAAATAATGCTTGTTGGTTTAAAGTAACTTTCTGTACGCCAGCAACATGATGGATCCTCGTGAACTTCCATTTTTTATATATACAAATTTCCCTGCCACGATTTATTTGTTTCTTTTTAAAGAATGTTATTTGATGGAATTGGATGGGTGTGTCAAGGCTCAGACTTAATTGTTATATAATTTATCACTGGTTGTCTCGTGGAACAACTTTTTTTTTTCTGTGGTAATTTATGATCCTTTTAGATTACAGTCTAAAAGATTACTTTTGAGTATACTGAAATTTTGGGAGAAAACATAGATCATGGTCTAATATTTTGTAAGTTATTACAAAACGTTAGACGATAATTTAATATTTTATGTGTAAGGTTTGAGAAAAAGGTTTGAAAAAGATATAAATATCAAATCAAAGTTTAACTTTAGATGACTATTTTGCCTGGTTCATATTTGCAGAACTTTTAAAAAATAGTAACCTGAAAAGGGCTTATTTATGTAAATCAGCCTGGTTTTTTCGGTGTAAACAAAATCAGATATAATTATCCAGTCGGTGTACACCTATATAATCTCCTTTATTCAAACTAAATAGACTTAAAATAGGATTATCATTGAAACGGACTATTTTCTTGTTTTGACTATAATGTTAAAATAGCAATGATTATTTGGAGTAATTAATTATTTCTCGCAGTTGTGTAGAATCTTATCCCATCTTTGTTAAGTTTCCATATTTTATTGATTAATAATTCAACGGATGTATCTCGGAAAAGAAATTCAGAAAGTCCTCGGTAGGATTGACAGCATACCCCTCAAGACCAAAAAGTATAATTTCATAGTTTTGGTGATTAAGAAAACTCACAAATTATTGCTTAATTATATGTATGATTAGAGAGAGTGTTGAAATGCGTGACATTCGTAAAGAATGGATCTTGGGCCTAACTCAACCCCAAAAATTAGCTTGTAGGGTGAGGATTGTCCAAGTCCATATAAGGAGTTCATGTTCCCATTTCATTACCGATGTGAGACTCTTAACACTCCCCCGCACACCCAGACTTCGTTAACTGGAGCGTGAACAATATAATTTGGGGGCCCAACATCAGTGAACAAATAATTGGAATGGGTCTGACTCTGATACCATGTAAAGAATGGATTTTGGGTTTAACTCAACCCCAAAAACTAGTTTGTAGGGTGATGATTGTCAAATCCATATAAGGAGTTCATATTCTTATTTCATTATCAATGTGAGATTTCATTATCAATGTGAGACTCTTAACGAAGATTGAACCGTCAACTTCTTCCGCCATTGGTTTACTACGGAACCAGTGATTGAAACTAGTTTGTGGATATTTTTGTTTTAATCAATTCAAACAAGACAGATGATCTCAAGTCAATCATTAATACTTATTTTTTAGAGAAAAAAATATTATGCTGAATTTTGCATAAACACAAGAGTCCCCATGTGATTCTTATTTTATTTAATTACAAGTACAACATGGACTAGGTGTTTGGAGAAACATTATGTGCAAATATTGATACATTTGTTTTACAATTTATCCAATATTTTTAATTCAACTTTTGATATAAAGACTTTGAAATTAGAAATTTGTTTGATGAGTATTCTAAGTAAAATTATGGATTTCACTCATAGCCTTTCAACTTTTTCCAAATAAAATGCATGTCCGACTAAATTTTGATTAACTGGATACTACTCGCAACTACAACTTTTAATTAATATTTGTTTTTTAAACTTAAACCAAATATTATTCGAATTGATATAGTAATATTTTAGTGATATAAGCAGGGGCGGACCTATAGTGTTCGTGCTTGTTCACGTGAACAAACACTTTTTTTTTGCAAAGATATTTTTCACTTTTGAACAAACACATCATCCTCATTCTCTTATACAATGCTGTGAATTTTTTTTCTATATATTTTGAACAACCACTTCAAAACTCGTAGATCCGTCACTGAATATATGTGGAAGTCTTCACACATAACGGGTTCTCATTGTCCCTCAACTCCCTTCCACTTCCTAAATCCCTTAATGCAAGAGTAAAGTTCTAATTATAGGTTTGGTATAATTTAAGAGCTTTTATTATTAAAACCGTATATTGGTGTTAAGAAATTATCTAATGTTCAAAATTTAATAAACTGTCTTTTAAAAATTCAAGAAGTCATAAATTTAAAATTTTGGATCCATGCCTCAATGTAATAGCTAGAAAACATTTTCTTTAGGTATGTAATAAAAAAAAGATTCTCTTTATGCGAAATACTCTATTATCTATGTAGGATTTACATGGCAATTGACAAAGACATGTATAATTTTGAATTTCCATCCGACAGGTATATCTACACAAATCAATTAATAGTCATATACTTTTACAATACATTTTTTTCTTCGTAAAATTCCCTTCAATCCGCCTGTTTAGTTGATATGAATAATTAAAGGAAAATATCTGAATTAATGTCTTATTATTTTGAATAATCTGTACTTATAACAATGAAATATATCTACCATTGATAAATGATTGATTATAAATATCTAGGATATTATTTTTCTTTTGTCACGAGAATTGCAAAACTTGATGAAACCTCTAATATTTGTTGAGATATACCACACATATATAATGTATATATGTGGTTAGTTAGTTAGAAGTTCATTAATTAAATATTTTTGATTAGATGATCCTTAGATATTTTGTGACATTAAGCAATTAGATTAGCCTATAAATAGGACCCACTTATTGTAATTACAATTGAGCAAAAATAAGAGAACAAAGAAGAGCATTTTGCTCCCAGCTCCTTTGCTCCTCATATTTCTTCCCTTCTCGATCTTCTGCTCCACTGATCGATCTTCATCTTCTTACAAAACATAACATGGTATCAGAGCCAAGGTAATTGATGCAATCCGATGAAGAAGAGACCAGATCGAGCAACTTACACACAAAAAAAAAAAACATAAGCGATTTCTTCTGGAAAATAAAATCATGACTTCTTTTGAAAATTAGAATCGAAGAGTCCGGAATTTAACATCCATTGTGCAACCGAGATCGAAGGATCCAAAGGAGTCGATCTCACATGAGAAAAATCAAAATCGCGAAGAGCGATTTTCGTCTGAAAAAATCAGAAGAACGAAATCGCGTTTTTTTCGACTGAAAATTCAGAATTGAAGATCGATTGAGAGATCGAAGCGGTTGTCTTCCAGATTAGAGTGACAACACATAGTGATTCTCTCTGGATCGATCGATTTCTGAAACATATTGAAGAGGAATTGTCGATTCTCAGTTCCCGAAGATGAATTGATGCGAATATTAATTCTTGTCTGCAATTTTCTGCCTGGACATCATCAGTTTATTGATGGGAAGTGGAATGTTGCTGACATTGCGCACATAACTTATGATTTAGAAGGCAAGATTGTTGGGACTGCTGGTGCCATGGCTGTGAATGTTGTGGCTGCTACTAGTGTAGCAGAGAATACCAAGAACATAAGAAGAATGATTCAGTAGCATGGAACTGTACTAGAACGAAACTTGTTTCAAGTTTTATGGATCAAATATCAAACAGCTCGTATTTGACAAATTGAGTCACATGGTCATGGGAGGGTGAAAGATGTTGAATTAAAGGGCAACACCGACAGTGTTGACCAGTTAATTGATGTCGAGTTGCTGTTGGTTGGCGTTTATTATGAATGCAACCAAAACAACCAAAGTGTTGTTGATGCTGCAGTATATGATGGTTGCTGGAAAATAGCTGATATGCAGAGCTGGAATTTGTTGCAGCTGCTGGTTTTGTTACAACTGTTGTTGATGTGGCTTGTCATATTCCTTTTATCATTATGAGAAAGGGTAAGGAACTGAAGCAGTGAATGACGATGCAAAGGATGGTCTTCTTTCTATATTGTTGCTGCTGATATTCGATACTATTGCTGTATCGTATTGCTTCCAAGCTAGGACTGAAACCGTTGTTTTCAGTGCTTAGCTTGAGGGGGTGTTGAGATATACCACATATATACAACTATATATTTTTTATTAGATGATCCTTAGATATTTGTGATTAGATATTTTGTGACATTAAGCAATTAGATTAGCCTATAAATAGGATCCACTTATTTTAATTACAATTGAGCAAAAATAAGAGAACAAAGAAGAGCATTTTGCTCCCAGCTCCTCGGCTCCTCATATTTCTTCCCTTCTCGATCTTCTGCTCCACTGGTCGATCTTCATCTTCTTACAAAACTTAACAATATTCTTGCAGACCATAGAATTTTATTTCAAAAAGCAATGAAAAATACTATTGAAATTGAAACCATTATTAGTTCACCATACGTACAATCACAAATACCCCCTCTTACCCAAAAGCTATAAATAAGCCCCATTTTGGATAGTACATCGTATATCCTTGTTACAGCAAACAAATTCAAATCCCAAACAGCATGAGAAAGTGTCAAGTGTGTATATACTTCCAATAACCTTGGCTCCTACTTCATGCCTTTCTCCCCCTTTTAATTATTATTCAAAGCTGCATATTTTCTGTGATTGATCAGTTCGAATTACTCGCTATGCTCATGGATTCCGTATAAAAGTTGTAATCTGTTGTTAACCAAATCTTAGGATTTCTGCAGTCAAGTGTTGGATAAAAAAACTAGGGTATTGGAAATTGTGGTCTCGGTGTTGTTGTTGTTCGTGGGTATAGCTGTGTTGGTATTCATTCATGTTTGTATAGTTGGAGGAGCTTTCTGTTGAGATAGTACATTAGTAGCCATATTACAATTAGTGGCTATGTTACAATTAGTGGCTAGATTTGTAATTAGTTAGAAGTGGCTAGTGGTTAGAAATGCAACAAGTTGTATTTAATAGTAGTAGGATATTTTCACGTCACATATTCAATTCTACATTCTCTGTAACTGCTTTTGCTTTGCACATTCTCTCTCTTTTCCTTCAATGGAGATTTAATCTTTCTCCCTCATTGCTTCCCTGTTTCCTCTCGTTTCTGTACCACATCTAGTGTTGTTACCGGTCCGGTCCGGGTATCGACTTACAGGCCGACCGATAAGCTACCGTCGGGCCGGGACCGGACGGTAAGGTTTGATCTGGGGCGAGATCGGTCGGACCGTAACCTTATCGGTCTGGTTCTCGATCCGGACCGGTAAAAAATTTTCGGGTCGGGCCTTTTTTTTTCCTTTTTTTTAAAATTGAATTTCCAATACTGAAATTGACATTCTCGGACGCGGTGCCACGCAATTTTTACGTTGAAATCAATTGTACATCGCGAGATATTTAGATTTGAAAATGGAAAAAACGCAACGATTTGGGGGAAAAGAGAAATTGAGGGGCAATATGGACGGTTTTGGAGAAATCCGGTGAAGCAAACGGACTTTAGTCAGTTTGGGATTATTCGTCTCGAAAAAATACGCGAAATCAAAAAAAAAAATTAGGTAGAACGGACGTCCGAGCGCAAAGTTATGACCATATAAAGTTTGATCAATTTACAACTAATTAGAGTGAGGAGAGTGGGGGCTTCTTTGGTGGGGGCTGGCTGGGGGCTGGCTGGGGGCTGGCTGGAGGGGCTGGTGGGGTGGGGACCGGTTCTGGGTATTTTCTGGGTTCTGGGTCAGGTTCCTTTAACGGTCGGGTATTTTTAGATACTCAGATCCGACCGTTAAGGTTTGGTCGGTTTGGTCGGGTTTCTGTCGGTTTGATCGGTTCTCGAGTATATCCGAACCACTAATGTTCTAACCACATCCGCTTTCATCATGGTATCAAAGCTTGTATGAGGATCGAAGAGTTTAACGAAATGAGTCTGCAGAGATTAGGAAAAAGGATCGAAAAGAGAGATCTCAGAATAGACGAGGACATGCAGTGAAGAAACGACTAATTCCAGAACGGACGAAGACATGCAGTGAAGAAACAATCATTTTTTGAGGATTTATGGATCAGGAATTATGAAAACTCGAAGAATAGAGTTTCAGATTGAAGAAAATCTAGGATTTGAAATCGAGATAGCATTCATAGTTCGAAGGTTGAGAAATTCATGTCGATTGCAATGGGAACAGCAGAGGAGTCTGTATCAATCGACCACAACCATCCGCTATTTCCGTCGGATTCGCCTGTATCGTTGTCGATTGGGGTGATATTGACGGGGATGGACAATTATGCGTTGTGGAGCAGGGCAATGAGATTGGCTCTGTTAGGAAAGAACAAGATTGGATTAATAGATGGAACGGTGAAGAAAGAGTACTATCAAGGACCAATGGCAGGATTGTGAGAGAGATGTAATGCTACCGTAGTCTCTTGGCTAATGGGAAATGTAAGCAAACCACTGCTTACGGGAATGCTATATAACTCCGACTCGTATACGATCTGGAAGGAACTGAAGGAAAGATTCGACAAGATTAACAGTTCTAGGGCCTTTCAACTACACAAAGAGATAGTTTCGCAAAGGCAAGGAACCATACGTGTCGATATATTACTCAAAACTGAAGGATTTGTGGGACGAGTACGACTCGATTATTCCATTACCAACTTGTTGTGACAAGTCGAAGGAATTCGTAGTCCATATGCAGTATCAAAGATTGCTACAGTTTCTGATGGGGTTGAATGATGGTTTTAATCAGGCCAAGAGTCAGATATTGATGATGCAACAAGTACCTTCCCTTAATCAAGTATATGCGATGATAAACCAGGAAGAGAGTCAAAGAATAATGCAGGACATGATAAAGCACATTGCGATGTTTCTGCGAGAAACATGAAGCGAGCGAGGGACACGAAGCGGAGAAGCCTTTCAATCGATGTATGATGCGTGACTCTTGCCGTATGAGAGGACATTTACAACAAGATTGTAACAAATTGATGAAGTGCACTCATTGTCATAAGACAGACATCTGGAGGAAGGATCTCTGGTGATTGGATACCTGAAGATTTCAAGGAAAATACAAGAAGGCGATGCGGTGATAGGTGAAGAATCACATTTGAAAATATTGGACAAGGGAATAACATGAATTTTGTTCATGGTGTGCGGCGAGATAGGGACAATCCAGAGACTAGAAGAAATACAACAGGAAGTCAGCGACACTTGGGTGTTGGGAAATCTAACACTGTGAGCAGCGAGAGGTTCTTTGAAGTTCTTTGGGCGATGAAGATGGACGAGAAACACCATGGGATCGCAGCAAACATGGCGGGTATGATGAATACGAAAGGAATATAAAATGGATTGTGGACACAGGAGCCACAAATCATATGATTAATGACCGAAGTTCTTTGAAGACTAAGAAATTGATAGGAGATGCGAGCAAAGTGCGGATGCCAACGGGGACTCACCGCTATCACACATATGGAGACTACCACTTAGGAGGAGGTGATATGCTTAAGAATGTCCTTTGCATACCTACATTCAAATTTAACCTAATGTCTGTATCTAAGGTGACAAATGAGTTACATTGCAGTGTCACATTCTTCCCTAAGTATTGTGCATTTCAGGATCTCTCGTCTGGGAAGGTGAGAGCGATTGGTAATGAAGAAGGGGGATTGTATGTGCTGAGCATAGATGATGCAGAAAGTAGGAAAATAATTCGAGCGATAATGCTACACAAAATGTAGATGCTTGTACTTGGCACCTGAGGATGGGACATGTGCCAATGAGAGTCTTGAAGAGAATACCATGCTTTAGCAGTAACAATTCTTTTACATTGAATAATTGTGAGGTTTGTCTATTAGCTAGGCAAGTTCGAATTCCTTTTCCAGTTAGTAATAGTAAGAAAATAAAGCCTTTTGAGCTATTACATATGGATGTATGGGGTCCCTACAAGGTTGAAACTTTCAATGGAATGCGATATTTTCTAACCATTGTAGATGATTGTTCTAGGTGGACTTGGGTATTTCTGTTAAGATTGAAGTCTGATGTTACAACCGTACTAAAAGGCTTATTTGTAGCAGTAAAGACACAATTTGAAATGATTATTAAGAGAGTAAGATCAGATAATGGGTCTGAGTTCTTTAATTTCAGTTGCAGACAGTTGTTTCAGGAGAATGGAGTAATACATGAGAGTTTTTGTCCATATACACCTCAACAAAATGGTGTAGTTGAAAGGAAGCACAAACATTTATTAGAGACAGCCAGAGCTATCAAAATTCAAGCCAATCTACCAGATGGTTTTTGGGGATTTTGCATTGACAGTGCTGCCTACATTATCAACAGGATACCTGCCACTATACTGATGAACAAGTCACCATTTGAGATGTTATACAAAAAGACACCCTCTCTGGTGCACTTAAGAGTGATAGGGTTCTTATGCTTTGCAACTACACTGCCCAGGACAGATAAGTTCAGCCCAAGAGCATTGAGAGTTGTGCTGCTGGGATATGGTGCCTCACAGAAGGGTTACAGACTTTACGACATGGAGAATAGGGTCATATTCATGAGTCGAGATGTGGTGTTTATGGAGTCGATCTTTCCCTTCAAGAATGAAACAGAAACCAGACCTGGATTCATGACAGCACAGGAGCATTTTTGCTTTGAAGATCTCATAACGACTTGTCATCAGAGGAATCTGGAGCAGGGTGATTCAATGGCCTCACACAATCAGGAAGCTTCTTCAGTGAATGATGGTGGCCAACGATCTGGTCAGCGGGAACACGATAAGGAGTGAAGGATATCAGCAAGGTGAAGGAAGCCAACCTGGTGGAGATCGTGATCGCAGAAGTAGAAATACGGTGTTGGTCATGAGACGATCGAGAAAGTCGCCAGAGCATCCAAGCCACCTATTTGGCATAAGGATTATGTGGTGATCGTGGTCCTCTAGATCTTTACACTCATTCTTGCTCTGATAAACTACGATGGATTATCCTCCCAATACCGAATTTTGTGGGCCAAGTTTCAAAGAAGTTGAACCATGGATATTCGAAGCAATTCGTGACCTGAGGTGGATAGAGGCAATGAAGGCTGAGATCCAAGCTTTAGAAGACAACAAGACCTGGGAGATGGTAGATTTGCCAAAAGGAAAGAAGGCTATTGGTTGTCGATGGGTGTATAAAATAAAATACACATCATCAGGGGAGATCGAAAGATTTAAGGCCAGGTTAGTTGCCAAAGGCTACAATCAGAAAGAGGGGCTCGATTATCAAGAAACATTCTCTCCGGTAGTGAAGATGACAACAGTACGAGTTGTGGTAGCAATTGCTGCTGCTAAACAGTGGAGACTATACCAGATGGATGTATATAATGCATTCCTACAAGGGGACTTATATGAGGAAGTTTATATGTTGCCTCCAGAGGGTTTTCACACTAGAGGGGGACAGAATCAAGTATGCAAGTTGTTGAAATCCCTCTATGGTTTGAAACAAGCGTCGAGACAATGGAACATAAAGCTTACTTCAGCCCTACTGGAAGCAGGGTTCCAACAAAGCCACGGAGATTATTCTCTGTTTATCTTGCAGAAGGAGGAAAGATTAGTCATTATACTTGTGTATGTGGATGATCTTACCATCACGATAATGATCGAATCGATTGAAGACACCAAATCAACATTGCAGACAACATTCAAAATTAAGGACCTCGGAGAGCTCAGATTCTTCCTTGGAATAGAGTTTGCTAGGAGCACTGATGGCATAATTATGCACCAAAGGAAGTACGCACTGGAATTGATATCTGATATGGGACTTTCTGGTTCAAAGAGTGCCTTCTCACCAATGGAAGTAAATCAAAAACTGACTACTACCATTTATGATCAACATATACAGACTAATGTTGCTGAGGGTGGTCGACCAGTGACAATCGAGCAGCGGATGTCTTCTTTGGAGGATCCGGGAGCTTACAGGAGACTAATAAGAAGGCTTTTGTATCTCACAAATACAAGGCCAGATATAGCATTCGCTGTCCAAAGGTTGAGTCAGTTTATGAAGGAGCCCAAAGCTTCACACTTGGAGGCAGGAATGCGACTAGTAAGATACTTGAAGGAGGCACCAGGGACAGGTATCCTTTTGGGCAAGAACAGAAGCAGAAATGGTGCAACTTTCAGTCCCAAGAAATGTAAACACAAGTATGTCACAAGAAGATATAAAGAAATTGCCCTGTTTTGATTATAAAGTGGAATTAGAAGCTGTAAAAGGGAGTAATACGAGCACTGTGGATTGTACGGTGTGTTTGGAGCATTTCAAGGTTGGTGAAAAGTGCAGATGTTACCAAAGTGTTATCACAGTTTTCATGCTCAGTGTATTGATTCATGGTTAACAAAAACAGGTGCTTGTCCTATTTGTAGAGCTAGTGCTAAAACGCCATTAGAAACAGAGGAACAAAGCAATAATTCTAGTGAAGTTGCAATTGAAATGACTTGAAGGCAGGGGCGAATTTACTATACATTTTATGTTACTTGGACCCACCGTCTTTCCGCAAAATTAGGTATTTTATATACATATTTTTTCTAAAATAGATTTAATATTATACATGTTGGCGTTCATTCTACAAAAAATACTTAATGGTCCATTTGGCTAAAAGTTGAGTTGTTCACCCGGAGGACAAAGATCAATTCTCACTTAATGTATTTTTTACCTGTTTGAGTCCTGGGATTTGACGATGTCAACGATGAAAACCGCTGAACTTCAGACTCGAATGGAGAAAGAGGGCTAGGCCTCCGGAGGGCTTTCAGGGACTGGGGAAGACGGGTGGATTATATAGCTAGGGTAGGGGCAAATCGAGGGTCAATCGGGATTGGGCATGGACGAGCCTCGACCATTTTGATAGAGGGGATGAAGAAAGTGGACAAAAGGGATTTAAGTTCGTTCCTTCTTGGAAGTCCACGCCGTGATCGACAATTTTTAGGTAAGAAAGTGTCACCAAATATCTTCACTTCAATGAAGTATGAAGTGGCTGCTTTCGCCCGTCAATTAGGAATCATTCATTCGTTCGAGGGCGTTTTGTGTCTCTACTTAAAATTAAAGGTAACAATGTTTTTTTTTTTTTGCAGTAGTAGAGATCGGGGAGTGGGTAGTATAGTTTGATTTACATTACTATAAATTGTGGGAAAAGAGAAAAGGATGAGTACTTTATTTCATATAGTAATTGATTGCTAGTGTTGATGCCATGTATTCTTTTTTAGTATTTTTTTTATCCAATTGTAAGCATTTGTTTCATTGTAATTAATGCTATAATGCTGTCAAGTATCAATTGCTTTTGTTTCCTCCTCCTAGTATGTAAAAGTTAGTAGTTAAGATTTGTTACAATGTTAGTTGGTTAGTCATTGTTAGTTATAAAAGTGATTAGTTAATTGTTTGTAATTAATAAATAAATAGCTATTTAGTGTTACTTAGTGTTCAGATGGTTCTAGATAACCATATAAGTACATGTACATTCACACTTTGTAATTTTCCAATTCATTCTATACATAAACTTCTCTCTCTTCCACCGACTTCTCTCCCTCGTCTCTTCCATTCGTTCACTTCACCCCCTTTCTTCCTCTTCTTCTCTTCTCATTCTCAATCTCGATCACTACTTTCCTTATCACATACGCTTGTTCTTCATCCAGATGTAACAGAGGTTAATGGAGCAGTAGAAATCAAGATGGTATCAAAGCGGTTGTGATGATTTAGCACAGATCGAGGGGATTTTCTTACATGCAAAAGAAAATTCGAGGGATCTAGGTGTAGAACATCACATCCTGGGAATCACAATGGAAATCGAAAGGCAATTGTAGAGTTCGATAGAACATCGATCCATTTTGTTTGGATTAGGGATTCAGAATATCAATTTTGTTGAATTAAAATGAAGCATTTGACAATGGAGAACACAGATGACACAACGAGTGCAATCGCGACATCGACAGTAAGCATCGATCATAATCATCCTTTATATCTTTTTCCGTCAGATTCACCTGGTTCATTATCTGTTGGAATTATATTGAATGGAATGGATAATTACACGTTGTGGAGTAGAGCGATGAAATTAGCTTTGTTAGGGAAAAATAAGCTAGGTTTCATTGATGGAACAGTGAGGCGTGATGCCTTCTGTGGAGATCTTGCGATAATTTGGGATAGATGTAATGCGATCCTAGTATCTTGGTTAATGGAAAACGTTAACAAGAACTTATTAAGTGGAATGTTGTTTAACTCAGACTCACATAGCATATGGGAAGAATTAAAGGAGAGATTCGATAAGATTAATAGTTCTAGGGCTTTCCAGTTACATAAAGAAATAGTTACGATGAGACAAGGATCACAATCTGTCTCGGTATACTATTCTAAACTCAAAGATCTATGGGATGAATACAATTCTATTATGCCACCACCAACATGCTGTGCTAAGTCCAGAAGTTTTGTCGATCACCTGCAATATCAAAGAGTGTTACAGTTTTAATGGGACTTGATGATAGCTACAGTCAAGCCAGGAGCCAGATTATAATGATGCAACAGGTGTCAAGCTTAAACCAAATATACGCAATGGTTAATCAGGAGGAAAGTCAGAGATTAATGGCAGGGACAAACAGAATGTTGCAGGAAGCACCGGAAACATCTGCTTTGTTTACATCCAGAAATGGAAATGGAAATGGAAGGAATAAAATTGGACCTGGAACAAAACAGAAGAAATCATATAATCCAAATGCCTTGTGTGATTTCTGTCATGTCAAAGGGCATTTCATGATAGATTGCTATAAGTTGATGAAGTGTGATTATTGTGGAAAGACTGGGCATGTGCAGGATGATTGCTACAGGCTTATTGGTTATCCTGAAGATTTCAAGAAAGGGAAGAAAGCTTATGCAGTGACTGGTGGAGAATTCTCTGTTGAAGACACATGACAGAAGGCTTCACACAGTAACCATCAGCAGTCTTGGCCCTCAGGTCAGAACCAGCAACCTTGGACCTCATGACAGAAGACACACAACAATCAGCAGCCTTGGACCTCAGATGCAGTCTCATGGAGTCAGTTTACACCAAGTCAGCATCAAAAGCTTCTAAGTTTGATTGACAACAAGGGAGAAATAAGTAGCAGTGCTAACATGGCAGATAAATGCACATTCAATACAGAAACATTCATGAAATGGATAGTGGATTCAGGTGCCACCAATCATTTGACTAGTGATCATAAATGTCTAAATAATACAAACTTGACAGCAAAGGTAGGAAGTGTACAATTACCCACAAGAGATTTGGCAAACATCACATATATTAGTGACCATCATCTAGGTGGAGGTGATGTTCTCACAAATGTTTTGTGTGTACCAAATTTTAAGTTCAATCTTATGTCAGTGTCGAAAGTGACAAAAGAACTAAAATGCAGTGTCACTTTCTTTCCAACATGTTGTGTGTTTCAGGATCTCTCATCTGGGAAGGTGAGGGCGATTGATAGTGAAGAAGGAGGATTATACATACTATGTACTCAGAATAAGAAGGAAGAGTCAAGTAAGTGTATATGGCGACCACGAGAAAGCAGTCTGATTCTCGCACTGGAGGATGTGCCATGTCCCTATGTCTGTCTTGAGGAAAATTGAATGTTTTAGAAATAATACTTCTTTTGTCTTGCATATGTGTGATATTTGTCCTTTAGCAAGGCAAACTAGAGTTCCTTTTCCTGTCAGTACTAGTAGAAAATTGAGGCCCTTTCAATTACTACACATGGATGTATGGGGACCTTACAAAGTGGAGACACATAATGGAATGAAGTACTTCTTGACAATTGTTGATGACTATTCCAGGTGGACCTGGATATTTCTAATGAGGCTAAAGTCTGATGTGCCCACTTCACAAATTTTTTGTTGCAGTAAACACTCAGTTTGAAGTAAAAATTCAGGTAGTGAGGTCTGACAATGGCACTGAATTCTTTAACAGTAATTGCAAAGAATTATTTGAGAGACATTGTGTAATACATGAGAGCTCCAGTCCATACACACCACAACAAAATAATGTGATGGAAAGGAAACATAGACATATCTTGGAGACTGCTAGGGAAATTAAGTTCCAATCAGGATTACCTGATAGGTTCTGGGGACATTGTGTGGAAGGAGATGTTTATGTCATGAATAGAATCCCTTCCAATGTCATAGGAAATAAATCACATTATGAGATGTTGTATAATAGAACACCATCACTTAGTCATTTAAGAGTCATAGGGTGTTTGTGTTTTGTCACTGTCTTAACCTGGCAGGACAAATTCAGTCCAAGAGCTGTGAGGGCAGTCTTCCTTGGATATGGGTTTGCACAGAAGGGCTACAAAATTTATGATATGGAGAACATGAGCTTCTTTATGAGTAGGGATGTCATATTCATGGAGACAGTGTTTCCTCTCAAAAGTAAAGATGATGATGATCTGAATCCTATAAAATCTAAATACCAGTTCTGTTTTGATTATCTAGTACATTCACAGAAAACTACCATATATTCACACCATGATAGTACACTGAATGAAAGAGAACATAGAGATATCAGACAAGATATGCAGGTTCCTGATGAAAGTCCTCTGGAAACCACCACAGATCACAGTCAACTAGATGCTCCAGGATGCAGCACCAGAAAATCTAATAGAATCAGCAAGCCTCCTATTTGGCATAAGGATTATGTTACTAGACATGATTCTCCTAGTTGCTTATATTCAATATCTAATAGTGTTGATTATGCAGGCTTGTCATGCAACTATCAGAATTTTATGGCTAATATTTCTGTTGACACTGAGACACACACATACTCAGCAGCAGCAAAAGACAAGAGGTGGATTGAAGCAATGCAAGCTGAAATCAAGGCTTTGAAGGATAATAAAATATGGGAACTTATCTCACTACCAGAAGGAAATAAGGAAATAGACTGCAGATAGGTGTACATGATTAAATACAAGACAACGGGAGAGGTGGAAAGGTTTAAGGTCAGACTGGTGGCAAATGGATACAATCAGCAGGAGGGACTTGACTATTAGGAAACTTTCTCACCTGTAGTCAAGATGTCCACTGTGAGATCAGTTATTGCACTGGCAGCAGCTAAGCACTGGACAATTCAGCAGATGGATGTTTACAATGCATTTATGTAGGGAGATTTATATGAGGAGGTATACATGAAGGTTCCAAAAGGCTTTCTTAATGAGAAGGAGAAGAAACATCAAGTATGTAGATTGTTGAAATACCTCTATGGATTGAAACAAGCATCCAGACATTGGAATATCAAGCTCACCACAGCATTGATATCCTCTGGTTTCCAACAGAGTCATAGAGATTATTCTCTGTTCACCAAGCAGAAGAACAGTGGTATGGTGATAGTATTGGTCTATGTTGATGATATGTTGATTACTGGGGATAGTCCAGAACTCATTCAATCCACAAAAGAGGTATTGAAGACTTATTTTAAGATGAAGGATCTGGGAGAACTCAAGTACTTTATTGGAATGAATTTGCAAGGAATTCTCAAGGTATATTGATGCATCAGAGGAAGTATGCACTAGAACTAATATCAGACTTGGGTCTTGCTGGAGCAAATCCAGCACACACACCTATGAAGGTGAATCGGAAGCTAACTACCACTGCATTCGACTAGCATATAGCAACAACATCATCTGATGCAGAGGATGAACCCGATGCTCCATTAGTTGATCCTGCTATATATAGAAAAATGATTAGTAGGTTGTTATACCTTACAACAGCTAGACCAGATATTGCATTTGCAGTCCAATGCCTAAACCAATTCATGCAGGCTCCTAAGATATCTCACATGGATGCAGGACTGAAACTTATCATGTACATCAGACAGGCACCTGGCTTGGGAATTTTTATGTCCAGCAGTAGTGTTCCCCAGTTGAGAGTATTTTGTGATGCAGATTGGGCTTCTTGATACTTGGTGTTATTTGACTCATCACCAGTCTCTTGGAGATCGAAGAAACAGGTGACCATTTTCAGAAGTTCAGTAGAAGATGAGTACAGGGCTATGGTTGCTTCCGTAGCTTAAGTTATATGAATTGTTGACCTCTATCAAGAACTTGGGGTTACTATATCACTGCTAGTTCCACTGTTTTCAGACAGCAAATCTGCTATCCAAATTGTTGCGAATTTAGTTTTTCACGAGCGCACGAAACACATTGACATAGACTGTCACTTCATTCGGGAAAATATTCAGGAAGGATTGGTTCATACAGAATACTTATGTTCTTCCAATCAGTCAGTTGACTTATTTACCAAAGCACTTGGTCGCCCTCAACATGAGCATCTATTATCCAAGTTAGGGATGAAGAATATCTTCATATCCCCTAGCTTGAGAGGGGATGTAAAAGTTAGTAGTTAAGATTTGTTACAATGTTAGTTGAGTAGTCATTGTTAGTTACAAAAGTGGTTATCTAGTTGTTTGTAATTAATAGATAAATAGCTACTTAGTGTTACTTAGTGTTCAGATGGTTCTAGATAACCATATAAGTACGTGTACATCCACACTTTGTAATTTCCAAATCATTCTATACAAAAACTTCTCTCTCTTCCACCGACTTCTCTCCCTCATCTCCCTCGTCTCTTCCCTTCGTTCACTTCACCCCCTTTCTTTCTCTTCTTCTCTTCTCATTCTCAATCTCGATCACTACTTTCCTTATCACATACGCTTGTTCTTCATCCAGATGTAACAGAGGTTAATGGAGCAGTAGAAATCAAGATAGTGTCTTATAAAGTTGAATTTATGGAGGAGAAAATAAAAAGATAGGGAGAGAGTTATAATTTCAAGTGAATGAGATTTGAATTTTAGAATGATGACTTAAAATATTAATAACAACGTTTTGAATTTGATATCTATACATATTTAATGAACTTTTAATACAAACACATTATTGGAAGGAAAAAGTTACTGCATGCTTCTAGTTCCGCCCCATGTGCATGGTTTACGCCAATAAATGCATGTCATGTATTCTTTAAATATATATTTTGTTACTTAAATCATATTTTAAATAATGTATTTTATCTAAAATATTCACTTAAATATGATAATTATTATAATTTGGCGTATACACCTAATTCAATTATTTTAGTCAAATATGTAATAGAATAAAATATTGTGACTAATGCTTTATCGAAGCAAGAAATCTGTGAGCCATAGATGAGATTTTCTGAAAGTGATGTCGGATTTCTGAGTGGTTGGGTTTGTTTATCAAACAACGACGCCTCAATTATCATAACTTTCGGTTTAAGTGTGTCTTAGCAGTAGACAATACTTATTACTTGGAACAGTAAGCAGATAAGTTCAGATATTTCATTTATGTATTTACACTTGCCAGCGGGTTTTCTTATCTGTTTTTGTTTTTTGTTTTGAAAAAATATTTAGTTATTAGGTTGGGTTAATTTCATATATGGTTATTAACTTTCACGTTATAACACTTGAGATATTACATTAACTTTTGTAATAAGAAATCACTCAGTTTTACCTAAGTGTTACGGAAGTGACTAAATTATTTGTTGTAACCAAAAGTCACTAAATTTTATCTAAGTCACGAAAGTCATTAAACTATTGTTGTAACTAAAAGATTACTTAGTTTTACGTAAGCATCATATAAAGTCATTAGAAGAAAATAAAAGAAACATGTATATGATATGATTCTCATGCAGAGCTAAATGGCTTTTTAGTTAAATATATTATGTAAGGCAATTTTTAGAAGCATAAGGTAAATGCAAGATGTATGTTATTGTTGATTTCTGAGATTATCGGCTCAGTTATGATCGTGAATACATTAAGTATATACACCTGTATACACAGTATACAATATGACTGTGTTCAAGAATAAGAAATAAGAAGAAGATGAAGTAAACGAAGAGAGGAAGAAGACTCTTGTGGTCTTTTATTATTTCTGAATTATATCCATTGAGTACACTTGTAGGATATTTATACATGTAAAGTAGAGAAGAATGTTAGTTATTTATGTAAGGCTCCTATAGGCTCCCTATAAGCTCCTCTTATAACTACCTCATAACTACTTTCTCAACACTCCCCCTCAAGTTAGGTGTGGTGAAGATCAGTAAACCTAACTTGAACTTCAAATACTGATGTTGCACTCTCGTTAGAGATAAGAAAATGCAGTAAACTTCCTGATTGATACATGTGTTGAAAGTTCTATTCATGTTAGAATCTGGACCCTCTCTATTGCGAAATCACTGTGCTGGCTCGTGAAAGCAGACAACAACCAGAACTCTTGTTGCAACTTTTGAACTTCTCTTCTCAGCCTGAACTTCAAAAACTCCAACACAGTTGAAACCAGTTTTCAATTTTCAGCTAAAGGATTTCGAGTGTACTTTAGAATCAATGTATTCGGGTCCATTTGCACAGCAGAAGTACTCCATTTGAATCATCATCATCAACCAAAACACACAAGACACAATTACAAGAAAATGGGAGGAACAACAAAACATTATTAGCCTTTCTAATCAAGTAACCAATCTCCCCATTGGACCACTCAGTAAGTCTTCCTGATAATATGGCATACGAACGCGCAGAAAATCCAGCTGTGAGCAAACCAGCTGTTTGTAAAGGCCATCCCCAAATGCTCAATTCTTCTGAAATGGATTTGTCCAATGTACATTGTGAATTCAAAAGTAAACCATCCTGGTTGATTTTCCAAGTAGACTTAAGAGGGCTACAAGTAGATACTTCTCCATTATCAATTAAACCTTCAAGTTCCTTTTTCAAGAATACCACAGTATAGATGAAAGACAATGTCAACCTTTGGGAACGTCGTACTTCAGCTAAACCTGTTCCCCAATCTTGTTGCTTTCATAAGACTCTGTGATCTTCATCATGTAAGCAGACACAATTTTCTATTGTCTCAACACCACTTGTGAAGCTTGTAAAATGCGCATCGAAATATTTAATATAGCTTAAGCAATCACAACCCTTATTTAAGGAATATGCAATTTTGTCAAGTCCATCTTCCCATGCATCAAAAGTAATTTTCCTGTAATGTGGCTCATTTGGATCCCCATAGGGAACTACCATTTCAAATGAAGCTCAGTTCAGAAGAGAGAGAAAAAAAATTCTTGATAATGAAGAAACAACCATGATCATGAAGAAACAACCATGGTATGCACCATATATGCTCTCGATATACCATATGCACTAACAAGATGAAAAAGGGTGTAAAAGGAGAAGAAGAAGATGATAGACGTAAGAATGATTTTATTCAAAAAGATTGCAGAAGAGAAGACTTTCTGGTTATATATTCCACAACACAATTCTTTAATCCTGAACTGTAACTTGGAATCAAGAAAATAAGAAAGAAGATAGATGTGTTCAAGATAAGTCTTATTTGATCAATATCACCTCAGAAATTAAGAAGCAGAAGAATTCCAGAATGAAGAATTTAGAGAAACAGAAAAGGAATAGAACCAGAAAGGGATTTAAACCAGAGATAGAATGTAGAAATCTGAATATCGAGACATCAACTAGCCTTAACGCACCCTCACTATATAGGTTGATCTTTTCTGCTCGGACCATCGTTTTAGCGCCTTTAGTAACTACAAGAAAATGTGGCTAGAACAGAAGCCACTGTCACAACTATAATACTCATCTTTATGTTTCTTGTATGTTTCAGAAAGAATCAGGAATAAGAAATAGAGAAGGAAGAATAGAAGAGATTGTGAGAGATATTTATGAGTATCAAGTTTTTCAACTCAGATAAACAGTTTTTGTTACTGTTGATCTTCCCTTTTGAAACGATGACCAACTAGTTATCAAATACAGAAGATAAAACCAGAAAGAAAGAAAGGAGAATAGACTGTATCAAAATTTTCCAGAAAAGCCAGAAGTAAGTATTTGGACAGAATACCTTCAAGACGACTTGCAGAACCATCAACACCTGCTTTGATGCCATGTTGATTTCTGAGATTATCGGCTCAGTTATGATCGTGTATACATCAAGTATATACACCTATATACACAGTATACAACATGATTGTGTTCAAGAATAAAAAATAAGAAGAAGATGAAGTAAACGAAGAGAGGAAGAGAAGAAGAGAAGAAGAGAGGAAGAAGACTCCTGTGGTCTTTTATTATTTCTGAATTATATCAATTGAGTACACTTGTAGGATATTTATACATGTAAAGTAGAGAAGAATGTTAGTTATTTCTATAAGGCTCCTATAGGCTCCTTTTATAACTATATCATAACTACTTTTCTCAACAGTTATTCTTCTTATATGCATGCAAGCAAATTGGAATCACCGAAAAAAAGAAATTAGTTAGTACATACCAAAAACATTATCAAAATCCTATATGCTCCTCCATCTCAACTATGTTGTACCGTTTGATTAGACACAAAATTTTAAAAAGAAAGAAGACTTTGGCAAATTTTAGACATGACTACAAATTATTTCATTAAAAGTTAAAAAATGTTAAGTTGTTTCTAATTATAGAAATGTGACATATTTTTTGAGACATTATTAAAAAGAAAAATATGTCAAATAAATTGGGACGGAGAGAATAGTTGTTAAAAATATATTTATGTCAAGTTGCACCTGTTGCCACAAAATAGGTACTGCTAATAGCCCACAAGAGTTTTAAACATTGAAGATACACTTCATAGTCATCTATTAGATGAGGCCTTGTATTCAGCCCATTCTGGGCCCTTAAAGAAAAATTAGCTGACCTAAAAGTTCCTTTTAGCATCAAATAGCCCAATAGAAGATCAGTTTTGGAAAAAGTTTCTCGCCAAGAATATATTGTCAAAATTGTCAAGAATGAACACGAAAAGTCCTAACAACCCTTATCTCAAGTTGGCCCATCTTTGAGTTGAGCTTTCGTGAAGTGGGAAGTGAGGCTGGTTGAGGGATGGGATTCAGATCAAAATTTTATTTCTTTTTTGTCTGAAACCTCGGCATATATCTAAACTGTACTCTCCCTCGTGGGTTGAATTGTCAATGCCTGTCGAAATGTTATTCACCAATTAATATGAGATGTGACTACATCAAAAATGTCATCATTATAGTGTCCAATGACAGCCATCTCCTATGTATAATGACAGCCATAGTTTTCTGCTAAAAGGAACTTTTAGGTGGGCTAATTTCTCTTTTAAGGTCCCAGAATGGGCTGAAAATGAAATCGGCCCAACTAAAATAAGGGTAATAACCAGCAGACAATAAGATTTACTTATAGGGAAAAGGACACAACTAGCCATCCCGGTGAAACTATTGACACCGGATGACCAAAGCATTTTAAGATTCATTTTAAGCCTTTTCAAAATAATTCTATTTTATAAACATTTTCAACTTATTTCAGCATATAAATAGAATATGTATCACTATTGTATATGTATAGAAAATATATCATACGTATATAAATTGTATCATTGTTGTATAGAATATGTATCCCTACAGTATGTGTATAGAATTTTTTTTTATTATTATTATATATATTAAATATATAATCAACATATACTCATTAACTATACACATATTATATAATTATTATACACATAGTATACATTTTCAAATATGAAGTCTCGTAACAGAAATTTGACAAGCCAATCAGGAAACGACATCAACCATCCAATGGGTACGAGCAATTTTCTACACGAGAGATTGACAAACCCAAAGTCATTACAAGTGTTCGTAGGGCGCCATTATTTGATTTAATAAATCGATCAATATCGTATTTATAGATCCAAATGAAAGAGACAAGAGAATTTAACCAAACAGTTTGATGAAGTCCAAGTCCATTTTATCTTTGTGGAAACAATCGATTACCTCAAGATGGTTGACGCTACAAGAAAAAAAGGTCAATTCACCGGAAGTAAAGAGCGAAAATTTCAAAACTAGTAAATAAAGGGTATTTGTGTTGTGGTTTTGAATTTCTTTGCTTGTGTTGTCATTATAACTCCCTGTATCGAT
The DNA here is from genome assembly GCA_029844215.1 of Przewalskia tangutica. NCBI lineage: Eukaryota > Viridiplantae > Streptophyta > Magnoliopsida > Solanales > Solanaceae > Przewalskia > Przewalskia tangutica. The sequence continues at coordinate 12,656,781 of CM056734.1, forward strand.
CGTTATTAAACGATCAGGAAAATCTGATAGTTTCTGATAAATAATTTGAGATGGCAATTTCTTAATTACCAGTAGGTAAGAATTAATTATGATTGTGACACGGTTTTTCTTTTAGTTTATCCAAAAAGAATTTTATTTTTTTATATTTTAAAATAATTTAATTTTATGAAATAATTTACAACTATATATTTATATAAAATTTATTTTATAGCACACATTTTTTTAAAAAAATCTTATATTTTATATCGAATGAAATGGTACCACATCAAAGTAGGACAGAGGGAGTAGCATGTTGCGGAAAGTCCAACGTACAGTCAATTTAAACTATTGGTCTCCGTGTAAATAAGCTTAGGCCGATGTGCAAGGTGTTAATCACGTGACCTATTGGTCTTCATGTTTCAATTAATTGCCTATATTTACTATTCCCTAGTCAGGCTATTTTTGGATTAGCGATAAGTAGAATTGATTTTGACATAATTAATTTATGTTTGGATGCAATAATGTAAAAGCGAATGTTATAATTGATTTATGTTTGGATAGTTTTGATCAAAATTGTTTTTGAATGTAGAATTATCAAAATGGACATTTAGTCAATATATATAAATGAAAATTACTAAAAAATGGAAGTATGTAAGTAAAAATTACAAATAGATAATAGAAATTAAAGTGCAATATAGTATTTAAATATTATTACTATACTAATTTTGCATGTACTATATAATTTGATTGCGGACTAAGTCTCGAACGTGATTCATCTCTGATGAAGAAGCTACATTAAAAATTTGTGATTGATCCAAGTTAGATGATCTATGATAATCATCATGGTAAATGATTGTGCTTTCATCTTCATAAAGATCAAAATCAATATCCGTTTCTACATTCCTTCTGATAAAGTTGTGTATCGTCATTGTTGCGACGACTATTTGAACCTAAGTTCCAGTGATTTTTCACGCCACAGGAGCTGCGGCCCTTGGGAGGAGGCGTCGCGGCGCGTCAGGAAATTCTTCAAAAATAATAAACCTTTTCGATACTTCAACTTGGGTATATATTTATTTCTTGTTTGTTCAAAATATAATATATTATAGTAATAATATTCAGAGTATTGAAAGAAGACAATAGGAAAAAGGAGAAGGATAATCCTCGTATAATCGGACAACGTTAGGATATTTGAGGAGTTTAAAGTTCCAATCTGCAATTACACATGAACAAATGTCAACTTTAGTAGTATATTTGATTTTTTTTAGTAATTATTTCTAGATATTTAAAGAGGGTAATGAAAGTTGTATATTTGAATTTTTTTTAGTAATTATTTCTAGATATTTAAAGAGTGTAATAAAAGTTGTATATTTGGAAAAAAAATTAGTAATTATTTCTAGATATTTAAAGAGAGTAATGAAAGTGGATAGAGTTGTTGATGAAAATTAAAGAGGGTAATAAAGGAAAGGGTAAAATTCAAATTGAAATAAATAGCAAAATTGATTTTGTCAGAATCAATTCTGGACCAGAATTGATTCTGCCAATTCAAACATGTCAATTTTTTTATTTTCACGAAAGTAGGTACCCAGAATCACTTCTGGGTACCCAAAAGCCAATCCAACATGCACTCACTTTACTTGTTCGTTTTTTTACTTTACATACCCGTTAAGAAGTAAAAACTAATAAATAAGATATGTATTTTAACATAATATTTATATTAATTAATATTTATTTTTAATAGATTTGATAAATGATTTGAAAATGAATAATTAATATTAAAGATAAAATTAAAAAAAAATATCTTTCTCTTAATATACTAAAGTGTTCAAATAAAATTGAAAATCTATTTTTAATACAGTAGAAAAATAAAAAATGAACAGAGGGAGTATTTACTATTGATCTGTACGTCGTCCCCTTTGTAATTAAGCAGTAGATATCGACCGATCTTTATGTATTATTGGTCTTTACATTACAAATACTTGGTAGAAGAAGATAGTTTTTTTGAAAAACAGTGAAAATTTTATTTTCTAATATTTGATAAGTAAGTAAAAAAAATTATATTAGTGAATGCATTCTTACATTAAGACTTGAAATAAACTGTTTGCATGCATCAACCGTCAGATTTTTTCCATCCAGAGGCCCCTCATTATGTATGTCGTGTTCGTAAGTCACTTTATGGTTTGAAACATGTTCCAGAGCGTGGTATGCACACTTTATTAATTACATTACGTAGATTGGGTTTGTATGCAGCAAGTATGATAATTCTCTCTTTCTTTTTCATCGAGGTAGTAACATTGCTTATTTGTTGTTATATGTGGATGATATTATTCTTACTGCCTCATCTGATGTGTTGAAAAATGAGATCATTGCACTGCTTAAAACTGAATTTGTTATGACTTACTTGGAGAAATTGAGTTACTTCTTGGGAATATCAGTGACTAGATCTGCAGATACTATGTTTCTGTCAGCATAAGTATGTAGATGAGATTGTGTACATGGCCAAAATGGAGAACTGCAAGATCATGCCCACTCCGGTTGACTCTAAATAAAAGCTCAGTGCTATTGACGGTGATCCAGTGTTCGATCTCACTTTTTATAGGAGTCTTGCATGTGCACTTCAGTATCTTACTTTTACCAGACCTAATATTGCTTATGTTGTTCATCAAGTGTGTTTGTTTATGCATGCCCCATAGAGCCTCATTTTACTGCTGTCAAACGTATCATTCTATACGTCAAAAGCACACTTGATTATGGATTACATTTATATCCCTCAAAGACCGAGTTGTTATTATATCTGACGCAGATCGGCGGGTTATGCGGATCGCGACGCCCACCTCCCGCCATCGTCTGCTCTGTGGATAATCTCATTTCATGGTGTGTCAAGAGGCAAGCCACCCTATCCCGTTCGAGTGTAGAAGCAGAGTACAGAGGCGTTGTAAATGTTGTTGCTGAGATTTACTGACTCCGAAACCTTCTTTTGGAGCTCCAGTGTCCCTTGCGTAAGACATTTATGATGTACTCTGATAACATATCCGCGATATATTTATCTTATAATCCGGTTCAGCATTAGTGAACCAAACACATTGAGATGAATACACATTTTATTTGTGAGAAAGTTGATATTGGTCATGTTAAGGTATTGCATGTGCTTTGTTCGTATCAGTATGCAGATATCTTTACCAAGTGACTTCCTAGACAACTATTACTCGACTTCAGATCCAGTCTAAGCGTCCGACCTCCACCCGTTCCGACTGAGGGGTGTATTAGTGAATATTAGAGGATATGCACCATATATTTTGTAATTATTAATGTTGTATAATTATGGTAGAAATATGATCCGTATTGTATTAGAATTTCACATTGTACACACTATATATATTTATATTATTGAGAAAGAATTCCTAAGGGAGATTAATACAATTCTACATATTATGGAAGAACATTTATATGAAATCTAGAAAAAATACTATGTGTGTGAGATGGAGGAGAAATAAGGGTAGCGGGATGGCGACGGGTGGGGTTGGAGGGTAGGGATGAGACAATTAATTAGATATGTGACTCATATTGTCACATATGAGATTTATTTTCCCCACTTTTACTAGAAAAAATATATTTCTCATTTTAAGAAATTTATTTTCCTAAAAAAAATATTTTTCTAAAATATTTTGACAAACAAAACATTAACAAATTGAAAAATATTTTTTTAATCCATACCAAACACACTCAATATATATCTTGTATATTCAACTTTAGTGTAATGAGAAATACTCAATAAAAAATTAAAAATGTAATCGTGTTACTGCCTTTGACCATCTATTGTGTTACTGATTAAAAAATGTAATAATAGTGTAATGGGTCTTTGTTATAAGTTAGAACAGTCAATTCCCCTTTTTTTTGGTGTTACTGCTATTGACTTTTACAGTTTCACATAAAGTGCCAAAGGCCATAGCCCGCCTATCGCGACTATGATGTGTCATGCACGGATTGCTAAAATCTTGTGTACTATTGACTTAAACTATTGAATAAAATCGTGTGTGCTTGACTTAAATTATTACAGAAATTTAGTTTTCAAAAAAGAAAAATTTAATTTGCCTTAGTTCCATTTATTTACTTACCAAGACTAAACTATGTTAACTTTGATTAACATTTTAAAATGTATTTTTCATCATATTAACGTGTAAAAAGTTATAACTTCTAGTATTTTTCGTATATATTTTGAATTATAAATTTTAATTTTAAAATATAGTATCTGTCTAATCCAATTTAGCTTCGTATCTTAATTAAATTGACTCTCAAAAGGCGAAAATATGTTCTTCATGTCTTCCTCCATTTCAATTTGTTTATCTTACTTTTCCGACTTAACTTTCTATAGTAACTCTTTACGGCCAATAACTACGTGTCATATTAAATACCATAAGATATTTTGATACATTACATACATCTTTAATTTAAAATTACAAAATTAAAATCTTCTTTATTTTCTTAAATTACGTAATGAGCCAAACTTAAACACACAATTTGAGATGGAGTAATTAATTTGGGACTGGGGAGTAATTTCAAGGAATGTCAATCATTTTCTAACCAAAGTTGGAGATTACTTTAGGAAAACCTATCTTCTTAATTATGTTTAATTAAAATCTTGTTAGATTTGTTTAATCTAACATGAGCCGAATACAAGTGGATGGCTAAGCCAAATATACCCGTCTAGCGCTCACGTGATTCCTATATATGTAAGACCACCCCCTTTGCTTAGATATCAATCAAATCCATTTCAATTCAGTGTGAAAAAACCAAAAAAATGGGCACAGTCGCATCACCACACTTTGTCATATTTCCTTTCATGTCTCAGGGCCACACAATCCCTCTCCTCCACCTCGCCACCCTTTTGCGCCACCGTTTCGTCGCCGTCACCATCTTCACCACCCCGGCAAACGCCCCCTCCATCCGCGATTTTCTAAAAGACGAATCCATCTCCGTTATCGAACTTCCTTTTCCTAAAGGCGTACAAGATATCCCTCCAGGCATTGAAAACACTGACAAACTTCCATCTATGTCCTCTTTCTATCAATTTGCTAGAGCGACAAAGCTGATGCAGCTGCTCTTCGAGCAGGCTCTATCAGTTTTGCAACATCCGCCTACGTGTGTGATATCTGATGCATTTCTTGGATGGACTCAAGAGTCAGCCGAAAAAATTGGTATTCCGAGGTATTTTTTCTTTGGTATAAGTGTTTTCGCCACGACTTTATATCAGCTTCTTTCCATTGAACGTCCTCATGCTGAAGCTATTTCACCAGACGAGCCTTTTACGTTTGAAAGTTTTCCATGGTTGAAGTTCACAAGAAATGATTTTGAACCTCCTTTTGGTGACCTTGAGCCTAAAGGTCTAGCCGTGGACTTTATGCTAGAGCAAGGTATTTTTGCTGGTCTCATAGTATCTGTATCTGATAACTTACACTTAAATTATGTTAATTTTTTATGTTTCAAATACGCCCAAATCCTTCACATGTTGATTGGATTCTTTTCCGGACAAACACGTGAAAATATACTTTTTGTTGATTTGAATTCAAGATTTCTTACCTACTATGATGTAAAAATTATGTGATCGGTTTATCAAAAAGTATAAGACATTGGAAAGAGGGTACAAATTTAATATCCATCCTTCCTCAATTTATATGTATTTGACTAGGGCAAAGATTAAAAAATTACGGGTTACTTTTGATACTTATAATCTTACCAAGCTTTAGATATTTCTATGATAAATCATCTCACTACGAGTAGAACGCAAATTTTAAAATAAAATTATTTTAAACAGAAAAATTACATTCTTTTTAGAATAGATTATGAAGCAAAATATATTTAATAGATACTCTCTCAGTCTCAAATAATTTGAAATATTTAATAAAATTTGTCATTAATGAAGATGATACATAAATAAAGTAAGCATTTAATGGATAGATTAAAGATTATACTTAGACATCAATAAGGGTAAAAATAGTCAAATACCCTCCTAATCAATACTATTTTTTAAGGGGCGCGTAAAATAAAAAAATAACAGATAATTTGAGACAGAGGGAGTAAACTGGAGCAAAAAAGTTAGACCTCTTTATTTTATCCGGATCTAAACAACATTCTACGATAACGATCAATTTCTTTTTGGAACATGATTTTCATGTTATATTATACATATTCTCTATAATAACATTTTCCTCTAAAAATCAGAAATATCCAGATCAACAACGTGAAATTTGACGAAATATTTATGTTTATTTATGTGTCAACAGGTATTTCCTTTGTAAAGAGCCGTGGCATGATCACCAACAGCTTTTACAAACTAGAATCAAAATTTACAGACTATTTCAACCAACATCTCGGCCCAAAGTCATGGTGTGTTGGGCCTCTTTGCCTAGCCAAGCAACTCATGACAACAGCACTCTCACAAACCGACAACAAACAAACATGGACGCAATGGCTCAACAATAAATTAGCCAACAAACAGCCTGTTCTGTACGTAGCATTCGGCACTCAAGCCGAAGTTTCCTCCGACCAAATACAAGAAATCGCAAAGGGACTCGAATTATCCAACACGTGTTTCATATGGGTAACAAGACCGAAAGTTGTACAACATTTACAAAGGTTCGAAGAGAGAGTGAAAAATAGAGCATTAATAGTTAAAGAATGGGTAGATCAAAGTGAAGTTTTGAGGCATAAAAGTATTAAAGGTTTTTTAAGTCATTGTGGATGGAATTCTGTTTCGGAAAGTATATGTGCTAAAGTGCCTATATTGGCGTTACCATTTATGGCTGAGCAACACTTAAATGCAAAATTAGTGGCAGAGGAGATTGGTGTGGGGTTGAGGATAATGCCGAGTAATGGATCTGTGAGGGGATTTGTGGGAGCTGAAGAGGTTGAAAAAATGGTGAGAGAGTTAATGGAAGGTGAAAAGGGAGAAAATGTGAGGAAGAAAGTAAAGGAAATGGGAGAAAATGCATGGGAAGCTATGAAAGAAGGTGGTTCATCTTGGTCCACATTAGGCCTCCTTATTGATGATGCTTGCGCCGGAAAACTTTGAATTTGTCACCGAATTCATAGCGTATTTTTTTGTTATTGGATTCATAATTAAATATTTATATATATTTAATGGAAATTTTATTATAAATATAAGTGTTAAGAAGGTTAAAAGAGTAAATAGTGTAGGTAGTTATAATAATAATAATAGAAGAGCTTATTTAGTATTGTTGCTCTCTATTATTATATATACCCTTTCTGTATTCTTATGTATACATAGTATGAATAATAAAAAATATCTCATTACTGTTTTCCTCTTTTCTAAAAGTTGCCGACTCTCCTCCTCTCTCTCTATTCTTTCTCTCACAGCTTGTGACCATCACAGGCGATAGCTGTGCCTTCTCTTCTTCTTCACTGTCTCGTTGTGTCTGCATGTCTATTGCATACTCTCAGATGACACCAACCAACATGGTATCGTGAGCAAATGACCGCTCGAAACTATCGATCGATCCGTGATTCTTGCTATCCTCAGTGATTCCTCTATCTCCTCTATCGACTGGGTCTGGTGATTCGTCTCTGGTCTGGTATGCTTCTTTGTTTAACTAGGGCAAGACAGTTCTCGTCTTCTTGGTTTGTACGCCCCTTGATTGAATTAGGGCTTCTTAGTTGAAATAAGGGCAAGACCAGTCCAATCAAGAATTAGGGCTTCCTGTTTAAATTGGTTTTATTATATCTGCTTTTCTTGGAATCGGTTGTTTTTTTCTTGAAAATTGATATTATCGAATATCCGCAAACTTTTGTTCCTTTTCTGAAATAACTCTTGATTCGGAGAAAATGAGTACTGGTCAAAATCAAGAGATAATGGACACTGATATATCAAGTACTTCTAATCTTACAGCCACTGTCGCGATAGATCATAACCATCCTCTATTTCTACAAGCATCAGATTTAAGTAGTGCCTCCTTGATCTCCTTTCAGCTATTGGGGACTGAAAACTACACTATATGGAGTAAATCAATAAGAATAGCACTACTAGGAAGAAATAAGATGGGCTTTGTTAATGGGAAGCACCAGAAAGATCAGTTTGGAGAGGATCTGGGAGACCATTGGGATAGAGTCAATGTTGTAGTACAAGCATGACTCTTGAATTCAGTCTCGAAAGACTTACGGAGTGGATTACTATATGCTGAGTCTGCATTTGAAGTGTGGGAAGATTTAAGGGAGAGGTTTGACAAAGTAGATGGGTCAAGAACTTATGTCCTACATAGAGAAATTGCTACTATTTCTCAAGGGAATACCTCTGTCTCTGAATATTTCTCCAAATTAAAAAGTCTATGGGTTGAGTTTCAGTCACTAGTCCCCCCTCCTAATTGTGGATGTCCTAAGTCCAGAGAATTTGTTGAATATCTTGAAAGACAGAAACTATATCAATTCTTAAGGGGATTAAATGAGCACTATATGCAAGCTAGAAGCCAAATACTCATACGCCATCCCTACCCATCACAACAAAGCATATTCTATGATTACAAGTGATGAGAGTCGAAATCGCCATCGCAAGATCTGCATTTGTTTGAAATTTGGACAGTGGAGGTAAATCGAATCTTGCCCACGACCCTACCGCTTGTTCTCAGAAGGTCGAGCATACGTATACAAAGGTCCTCTACAAATCTCTTTTGTGAGGTGTGCAAGATGAGAGGGCATACCAAAGAATTTTGTTACAAAGTGGTTGGATATCCACCTGGTTTTAAATCCAAAAGGAAAGAACATGCTGCATATGGGGCAGTGGAAGCAAAGAAGGGTAAAGTTGCTGCAAACACAGACAATGCCAATGCTGACCTTGCTGAAAAAGTTGTGTTCTCCAAAGGGCAGTATGAGCAGATTGTGAAGCTACTTAACCTCAGGATTGATCAGGCAGAAGCTACACAAAACAGGAGTCCACAGCATGCCTCAAATGCAGTAACTACAGGTATTCCTGAACACAAAGCTTTCCTAGGAACAGAAATAACAAAACAGTGGGTAATAGACACTGGGGCAACCAATCACATGGTTTCTAATATAAAACTGCTTAATGAGAGAACTATAGTAGAAAATCATGCTGATTCTAAGATAGTACACCTGTCAAATGGGGAATTAGTTAATGTAACACACACTGGTTCCAGTGATATATCAGACAGAAGTACACTACAAAATGTCTTCTTCATACCACAATTCAAGTTCAATTTAATGTTTGTTTCTCAACTAACCAAAGAATTACAGTGTGCTGCTATTTTCTATCCTGATTTTTGTGTATTTCAGGATCTTTACAATGGGAAGGTGAAGGAGATTGGTAGACTACAAGATGTTCTTTACATACTAGTAAACCATACTTCTTCAAAACTGTTAGAAAATCAAGAAAAAGTAGGTCTGACTGTAAATAGAATCACTGATGACACACTTACTGAGGAAGAAATAGATACTTGGCATAAAAGATTTGGACACACCTCTAGCAATGTATTGAGTAAACTGATTAAAGCTAATTCTGGCACTATAGCCAGAATAACAAAGAATTGCAATATCTGTCCATGTGCTAAACAATGTAGGTTACCCTTTCCATTGAGCAGCAATAGGAGTACAAAAGCCTTTAATCTGATTCACATGGATGTATGGGGGCCTTACAAAGTTCAAACTCATAATGGAAAGAGGTACTTTCTTACAATAGTGGATGATTTTACCATAATGACTTGGGTATATCTGCTTACTCTTAAATCTGATGTATGTACTGTATTACAACAATTTCTGGCTTTTGTACAAACTCAGTTTAACAAAACAGTTAGGATAATAAGAACTGATAATGGGGCTGAATTTGTAAATGAAGTATGTACTGCTATATTTCTTAAATTAGGCATAATTCATCAGAAATCTTGTGCTTACACACCACAAATGTAACGGTGTGGTGAAAGAAAACATAGACATATTCTTGAGTTGACTAGAGCCATAAGGTTTCGAGGCATATTCCTCCGAAATTCAGGGTATGCGTTCAGCAAAGAAGATATATAATCAATAGATTACCTTCTTCAGTCACTAGTAAAACTCTCTATGAAATGTTGTATAAAAGAAAACCTTCTATCAATCATTTAAGAGTTCTAGGTGCCTGTGCTTTGCTAAGAACTTATCTGTTAATGACAAGCTCCTTTCTAGAACTAGGTGTTGTGTTCTCATGGGATATTCTGAAACACAAAAGAGGTATATTCTTTATGACCTAGAAACTAAAGTGTTCTTAGTAAATAGAGATGTAAGCTTCAGAGAAGATGAGTTTCCTTTTAAGACTGATGCACCTGAGAAATCAGTGTTTCCAATTAGACAGAGTGATATTCCTTCAGTCACTGATATAGTCAATTCACATCCATACAATATCAATCGGAGGCTCTTTCGTTACATATGTGTCTAAGAAAGATAACAGTGAGGAAAATAACAGTGAAGCCAATACAGAGGATAAGGATAGTGCTAAAACACATGATACAACTCAACAGGTAGAGTTCATTCAGGATCAAGTCCCTGCTAAGCCTGTAGATATGACTGATGTGAGAAGGTCTACCAGGGCAAAACAACCCCCAATATGGATGAAAGACTTTGTCAAAAAAGGAGCTGGGAGCACAACACCCCCATATTCTATAGCTAACTATATTTCTTATGACAACATCACTACTAAATATAAAGCTTTTCTTCGCTTTTCGTAATTGATAGAACCAAAATCTTATAAGAAGCTTCTAAAATCCTCGATGGGTAGAGGCTATGCAAACCGAAATAAAGGCTTGCAGATAATCATATACGGAAATTGTTACTTTGCCTAAAGACAAGAGTCCAATAGGATGTAAATGGGTATACAAGATAAAGTATAAAGATACAGGAGAGGTTGAAAGACTTAAGGCTAGACTAGTTGCTAAAGGGTATAGTCAAAAGGAAGGAATAGATTTTCATGAGACCTTTTCTCCTGTAGTTAAAATGGTAACTGTAAGGTCCATAATATCCCTAGCAGCTTCTAAGAACTGGGAAATACACCAAATGGATATCTATAATGTCTTCTTACAGGGTGACCTACATGATGAGATCTACATGGAACTACCACAAGGATTCATTAGCCAGGGAGGCAATCAGGTATGTAGGCTAATCAAGTCCTTGTATGGTCTTAAACAAGCTCCTAGGCAATGGAATTTTAAACTCACAGAAGCCTTAAGACAAATGAAGTTTAGACAATCTGAATATGATCAGTCTCTATTTATAAAACAGATTAACAAAGGAATGATTCTAGTACTAGTGTATGTAGATGATATTCTTATTACAGGTAATAACTTAGAACTGATAAAAGAAACCAAACATTATCTACAACAGTCTTTTAAAATGAAAGATTTAGGGGAAATAAGGTATTTCCTAGGAATAAAGTTTGTGAGATCTAACAAAGGAATCTTAATGCATCAAAGAAAATATGCTTTAGAACTTATAGTTGAGTTAGGACTTTCTGCTGCCAAGCCCTTTTATACACCTATAGATTGCAACATAAAACTAACTACAAAAGAGTATGATAGCTATGTGCAAGATAAACAGGCTATAGACAACAACAAGGTAATTGTAGAAGATGAGCTCATAGAAGATATAAGTTTGTATCAAAGACTAATAGGAAAATTGTTATACTTAACCACTACAAGACCAGATATCTCTTACAGTGTGCAGATACTCAGTCAGTTTCTGCAGCAACCAAAGAGGTCTCATCTCAATGCAGCACTGAGAATAGTAAGGTACATCAAGAGCCAACCTGGACAAGGTGTTCTGATGTCCAACAGCAAACAAGAAACAAAAACACCGACAATTTCACGTGATGCGGATCAACTTGTCCACATACAAGAAAATCGATTCTGTGTTATGCAATAAAATTTGGTGATTCCCTTATATCTTGGAAGTAAAAAAAACAGAGTACAATCTCTAAGTTCAAAGAAATCAGTATAGAAGTTTAGCAAGACAAGATGTGAGATAACTCGGATACTTGGTTTGCTAAAGGATATCGTATTCGATTCAACCATCCATTAACTTCATCGACAAGAAGTCGAATCCAGATTGCAGCAAATCCAGTCTTCCATGAGAGGACTAAACATATAGAGATTGATTTACACTTTATCAGAGACAAGATCCAGAAAGGTATAATAAAGCCAGAGTACATACACACAACAAACCAGCCAGCTGATTTGCTTACAAAAGGATTGAATAGAATACAGCATCAACACCTTTGCTTCAAGCTTGGACTCCTGAATATCTTCCAGTAGTCAGCTTGAGGGGGTGTGTTAAGAAGGTTAAAAGAGTAAATAGTGTAGGTAGTTATAATAATAATAGAAGAGCCTATTTAATATTGTTGCTCTCTATTATTATATATACCCTTTCTGTATTCTTATGTATACATAGTATGAATAATAAAAAAATATCTCATTACTGTTTTCCTCTTTTCTAAAAGTTGTCGACTCTCCTCCTCTCTCTCTATTCTTTCTCTCACAGCTTGTGACCATCACAGGCGATAGCTGTGCCTTCTCTTCTTCTTCACTGTCTCGTTGTGTCTGCATGTCTATTGCATACTCTCAGATGACACCAACCAACAATAAGGGTTAAGCAAAAACTACTGAATTTGTCTAAACCCAAACCTAATATTGTAGATGCGCCCCGACTTATTAGTGATTGATAATCTAGTAGTAGAGGGTTTTAAGAGCTTTTCCCTGTTGATGTTAAAAGTCTTTGTGCGTATTTGTACGTTCAATACTGTCCAGAAAATATTTACATAGTTTGACTTGACACAAAGTTTAAGAAATAAATTAAGGCTTTTGAAATTTGTGATTCAAAATAAATCTTAAATACATGTGTAGTTATAAATGATATCATAATGTTAAATGATTTTCAAATATAGAAAAAGTTAATTTTTTTGTAACAAACTAATATGAAAAGTAGGTCAATCTTTTTGGAACAGAGAAAATATATATTAATAGTTGTTTGCTTTGATCATCTAATAATGACTTTGAAGTTTATTAATGTTGTATGTATGCCATATATGGTATAGTTGATTACTCGTATTTTTTTTGGTGTAACGGTAAATATGTATTTTAAGAAAACTGTACCAATATAATGGTTACACCTACTGTCAAAATAGAATGACGCGGAAAATCACATTCTGATCCCACAAGTCGGGTAGTTATGAGATATAGGGGCACCAAAACATAAAGTCCCAAGTTGATCCCACAAGCGGGCAGTCAAGAGAAGCATAACCTAGCAAGTGGCAATTCCCCTATGGTATAATTGTCGCTAAGCTAAGGACTCATAACGAGAAAGCACGTGAGGAAAAAGCATAAACAAGACTATAAACATTGGTCTTGATTTTGTATATAAGAGCCTCCTTATCAAGTTTTGCATCATCAAAGACTACCTTATTGCGTTCGGCCCATATGTGATAAATGGTGCTAGACAATGCTATACGCTTTGCCTTGGCCTGCCATCCTAAGTTGCGACCTTCCTTCCTGATGAACTTGAGTGCGCTGTCGATCGTGGACATGGCCCTCGTGATACCCAGCCAGCGCTTAACCTGCAACCAGATATATGCACTAGTGGTGCAACTAAAGAAAAGATGTGTGTTAGTTTCATCTACACGACCGCAGAATGCGCACGATCTGTCGATGTCCATATAGTACACCTTGTCCTTCATACAGAGCTTTGCCTTAGTACACAGCCAAAGAGTGAAAGCATGTTTAGGCTGAATACACACGTTCCAAACTTCTCGTGCCAGGGCACTTTAGAACTGTGAGGCCTAAAGAAATCATATGTGACCCGCGTGCCGGAGACGCTAAATGTGTCACTATGCGTCTGCAATAGTGACTTCTGCCAGTGCGTGAGACCCTACAAAAACCTGATTTGATATCTAATGTCCAACAGTCTCTTTACTAAAGGAGAAACGTCCCTCCTTGCGGTTCAGGACCATATATCTCTATTGCTCAGATATTTGTGGTTGATCCAACGAACCCAAAGGGTATCATTCTTCCGGTGGATATCTCAATGGCATTTAGATAGCAAAGAGGAGTTCCAGGCCCTAATATCTCTATAGCCAAAGCCTCCTCAGTCTTCGGGAGACAACAGTCGCCCCATGAAACGAGAGGATGCCTAGAGTGTTCTACAAGATATAGGTGGGGCTTGCGGCTAAGAGTCATTTTGGGAACCTTTTGTATAGATCTTTCTGTTGGTATAATAATCTATATATGTTTAAATAATGTTTCAACACAATTTGTTAAACAGTTGGTAAAAACAGATTTCACAGTATAAAAAATACTTAATTGAAACCAGTACAATAAACAGAATATGTTTTGAATAAGAAAAAATAATTTCAGAATATAATCGAGCCCACTTAGTTCAAAGTGTGTCCTTAAGGAAATTATTCCCCTCACAGTACTCGAGGTTAATGGAATATCGCCTCCCAGGATAGAACGATTATCTTACCAGAATAGTAGTACTCCAAATTAGGGTAGCAGTGAACCACTCAACGGTAGTATATCACACAGACTTAGGAAGAGAGAATTTTTCAGATGAAGAAATTCGTATTGAATGAATTAATTAATAAATTCTTGGAACAAACAAGAATTTATAGTTGTTGGAGGTACTGATTCTGAATGTTTGCAACCATTCAGTATAGTCACTAAAATTTTGGAGGGAAATTCGAAAAGAAAAGGACTTAAACCGGACGGGTCGGTCGATCCGTTTGGATTTATTAAATATTTATTTAATTAATTAATTAACGAAAAGTTTGTCCAAAAAGATTATCAATCAATCGTTTTCCGAATCCGAATCCGAAGTCGAGCGAGCGACGACGATGGCGCGAGGGGTCCTTGCCCTCTCAACCCTTTTAGCAACTAGAGAAGGTGTAATGTAATATATACACCTCTCTCTCCTTCTCTTTTTTCGATGTGGGACAAAAAGAGTCTTTTACTCCCTTTAATTTTTCATCTCGTCATTTCCCATTCACCAATATCAAAACCCAACACTTTCTCCTACAAGAAATGGAGACTAAACACCCTGTGGGCGAGGAATTTCGCCTTTTGCCCCAAGAAATGGAGATTAAATCCCCCCATATAGGTTCTAGTCTTTTGTCCTTGGTGTGGCGTGGAAGGTCAAGATCTTATATTGTGGTTCATTTTTTCCCTTCTGTTTTCGTATTTTTCTCGGAATTATAATTTTAGATTGCTACATTTAAGTCAAGAGCAGACTTATTTGAAAGTTTCAGGGAGACTTTAGTACTGCCACAGTACCACTTGATCAATCAGAAACTCTAAAGCGACAAGAAATGGACACAAACATGAATCTGATCGCAAAGCAACAAGTTGACCATTCAATAATCGTTCAGCAAAACAATATCCTCGATTGTACCATACTGTAGACAACGTGTATCATATTGGATTATACTCCCTCCATCTCATATTAGTTGTTTACTATATAAATAGTCGTCCCAAAAAACTTATTCATTTACAAAATCAAAATATAATTAATTAAGTTTTTCTTAATCTGTCCTTTAATATTAATTATTATTTAAAGTAACCAATATTAATTAGAGAGAGATAAGAATAATGTCGTAAATATACGCTTTTATTTATAAGTTTTTTTTTAAAAATGAACCAAGTAAAACGGAGGAGTACCATACTGAGAAGGGACCCTAATAATACAGCTAAATGTCAGGTGCTAAGATCCATAAGGTGATGAATTCTATCGTCCGCGAGAGAGACAATACTGTCGTCTATATTGAATTTATATTTAATGCATATCATCATATTTTGATTGTGGTTGACCTGAATTAATTTCATTTGATTTGTAGTAGTTTCTATATAAATGATTCAATTCCCTCCACTCAAACCAAATTGAAGAAAAGGACGCTTACATCTATTAGAATCACACAATTGTCGGGAGAAATTAGTAACATTATGATATTGTCCAAAATTATAAGGACAACTCGGGAGGAGCACAGAGATGAGACGGGTCGAGTTTGTGTCTACTCACGCAAATGTATTTTCTTTTTTTGCCCTCATTTGGATTTTGTTTCTATTTTAAATGTTGTGTAAATATAGCTCTTAAAACTGATTCAACATTAGACTATCACCCAATATCTATAAAATTTATATATGATCTCACGTTTTCATAAGACTTAAGTATTACACGAATGAAGTGAAATTACAAATACAGATTATAGTTGACCGCTATAATGATTTTTATAAATAAGATATATTCGGGCACTATAGGACGAGAAAAATAGTATTTTCTAGTCTATTGTGTGATTTTTTGTTTACAACTTAGACACTTCTTTTTCCAACTTTAACTCGAACTGAATCATCCACAAAGTAGGGCGTATTGATGGACATTTAAGGATTTTTATGTAATAACCAAACACACATTAATAATGCAATTAACGCCCTCTATCCCTTCGACATTGATTTATACGGAGTACTATGTTATGTTGCTAATATGTCGTATTATATATACAGATTACAGAATGATAAAATACTGAACGCCCAGTTATTCGATATGGCATCTTTACGGCCTCCAAGCATAGAACCAAATGCTAATAAGGTATATGCTTCTAATCTACCATCGATCAACCTAGTGAATACCACAAACCTTTACCAACAAGGTGCATGCCTTTAGTCTGTCATTCATCAACATAGTGGATTCTCTGGACACTATTAAATTACCTAAACAGCCAAGCAATTATTTACCAGCCGAACCATGTTCCTGCCTTTACCCCTCAAATTAACCTCCCTTCGTTTTCTCCTTTCTCTTCATCAATTCTCGAGATTAATGACAACATCAGGTGCTCAGGTGCAGCCTTTACAAGTTGAATCTCTCAGTTTTTGTCCTTAATTCGACAGAAAAATCACTGGATTCATCTTGCCAGCAGTAATAATGAAAAACTCCTCGTTCTCTAGTCTCACTCGGACTAGAGAATCTTTCGATTCTCCCTATGCAACCACGGCAAGAACCCCTCGTTCTCTAGTCTCACTCGGACTAGAGAATCTCTCGATTCTCATCACGCAAGTTATTTTAATAAGCGGCAAGAACCCCTCGTTCTCTAGTCTCGCTTGGACTAGAAAATCTCTCGATTCTCATCACGCAAGCTATTTCAATAAGCTACGGATACACAGCGGAGTCTCCCTCAATTTCTAGTCCAATTCCGGCTAGAAATCCTCTGATTCTCCTATCCTGAGCTACACATGTAAAAACAGACAATCTAACACCTGATCGACATGTGAATAACTCTTTGAATTGAGCTTAAATTCAATTCATATTGTCTCCGGCGAAGTATCCCTCGGTTCTCAGTCTATTTGTCGTTAAGAACTCTTCGATCCTTCAATCTATCTGATACATCCTCAGAACCAGCAGATTCACACAAAATCAGCCTTGCATCAGCATCAGTTTTACCAACAACAGCTGCAAACACTGCAGTAGCACCAATATGTATTTTCCCTGATCCCGTAAACAACAGCAACCTGTTTTTGATTAACCAAGGCCTGCATTTCCAGCTTTTCAACAACTTATTCATTCAACTGATGAAAAACATCCCGAGAATGCAAGCATATCAGGAGAATGGTAGTACAAAACCTTCTCCAGTAACAAAACAATAGTTTTAATAACAATAGTTCCTATTTTTGTGTTTTCAGCAGCAACACTACAACCACTACACTAGTAACAGCACCAGCAGTGGCTCACCGATCTTAAGCAACAACATCTGATGTAGTAACACCAACACAACAACAACAAACAACACTTTACTCCAACTCGCCAATTTACCAACGCGAATTCAATTTTAACAATACTAAACGATTCACCAACACAGGAACAAGTACAAAAATGAAATTGAAGTTTTAGAAATGTTTTCGGCGATATTCGACGTCGTAATGATAGCAGAAATATTTTCAGCGATCTTCGACGTCGCAATGATAGCCAAAGGCTGAATGTATCCACAGAAAACGATAACATCTCCATAGCGGAACAAATAAGATGAATCGATCTTCGATTCTCTAATTTTCAGAAGGAAATCGTGATTTCGATTTTCAATCACGATTTCGATTTTCAGTTCTTCGATTCTCCATTTTTTATTTTTTCAGAAGAAAAGTATATTCTATAAAGATTACCTCAATCTTACAGTTCCTTGATTTCAATTCGGATTTTTTCAGAAGAAAATCCTCGATTTTCCTTCGCAATTTCAATTTTCAGAAGGAACTCCTTCAATTTCTCGATCTCTCCCTTCGATTTGAATCGATTTAAATCAATCGCTTAATCTCAATCGATTCACAACAGTTGCAGTTTCTTCGATTTCGATTTTCTGATTTTCAGAAATTGCGATTCTGATATGAAGGTCCTACGAATCATTAGGTTCTAATACCATGTTAATAATCACATACTGCATGTATACATTCAGCAAAGAAGATCGAGAATTGATGAAGAGAAGAGGAGAAAAGAGTAGAGAGAAATGGAGAACAGAGTCGGTGGTTTTTTGGAGCTCAAATGAACTCTTCTGGATTCTCTATTCTCACTGAAATGAATTGTTATTACAACTATTTATAATAATAACTTTGCAGAAATAACCACTACTAACATTATATATGTATATTAATGATATACTATTAACTCATAACAAACTAATATCTAACTAACTAACCACATATATATACAATGTATATATGTGGTATATCTCAATAAAAAGGTATGAATATTTTCACGTCTTTCAAAAACCCAATCACTCTCAATCGAAGATCAATATTAAGCAATGATTTCCAATGGCCATGCACATCACAAACCATCTGAATGGAAGTCGGTCAGGGAACTCCTTCAACTATGGGCATAGGTGTTATCCTACTTAGCATAGGTGGAGTTGGCTCTACTGTCCGGTGTACAAAATTTTGGCATTCTAGTTCTCTCCAAACCTAATCCTCCGAGTATATACAATAAATACACTCCAATACTGGAAAACCAATCAAACTTGAGAGGTGACGGAATACCACTAATTTTTTTGTGCTCAAACTAAATCACAGGGAACTGAATTTATGTTTGTGTACCCGTAAGTCTCATGCAGTCAACAAAAAGGTGAAAGCTAAGTTTCAACAGTAAAATAAAAAGAGTACAAACATATAGAAACATCAGAACCCAGAATAGAAATAGCATGGTCCCAATGTTGCAAAGAAAAAAGAATTCATGTGCAATGCAGCTCATTTCTTCTCAGTGTTGCTTTCCAATTCCTTTCTGAGCTGCAGAGAGAAGTCATCGTTGACATCATCATCATCCCAATCATCTTCCCATTGCTGCGTTACTTCTTTGCCATCCTCTTTGCCCTCCCACTCTGATCATTTTATATTTATATGAAAGTCATGACTAGATGTTACTGAAAGAATTAATCCCTTGATTATTCTTATAGAAAAATCATTTTCCTATTCTACATAAAAATTTCTATTCTATATGAAGACTAATTATACACTTATGGTAATATTACACTACTAATTAAGGTAAAATACTAAGTATAATATATACCAAATATACAAGGTAAATATCTAAGGAATCGGACCACAAGTCTACTGTTGGCCTGGCCCAATCGGCCATTGCTGGGCTTGTCTAAATAGATCAATATATACAATATATTATGTATATTGTATGTATTTAACACACTCCCGCAGTCATAGCGGACGATCTTCGTACGCTGAGACTGTCTCTAAAATCTTCAAAAATGACTGAGGGAAGACCCTTTGTAAAGATGTCTGCAA
The DNA here is from genome assembly GCA_029844215.1 of Przewalskia tangutica. Taxonomy (NCBI): domain Eukaryota; kingdom Viridiplantae; phylum Streptophyta; class Magnoliopsida; order Solanales; family Solanaceae; genus Przewalskia; species Przewalskia tangutica. The sequence continues at coordinate 12,676,559 of CM056734.1, forward strand.
TTTGATATCTGGAAGGTATATGACAGACGCATACTTGTCATTTAGCTACATTTTCTCGAACAAAGTGAATGTCCATCTCTATGTGTTTAGTGCGCTGGTGCTGAAATGGATTACCAGAAAGATAGATGACACTAATATTACAATACACCAAGGTAGCTTTCTGAATAGGACAATAGAGCTCTAAAAGAAGATTACGTAACCAACATGACTAAGAAAGTACATTGGCTACCCCTCAATACTCGGCCTCTGCACTTGAACGTGAAAGCGTAGATTGACGTTTTGCAGACCATGAGACCAAGTTATTACCAAGAAACATACAATAGCCAGACGTAGACCGTTATTAATGGTACAAATTTTGCATTCGGCTTTTCCATTTTGTGAAGACGTATGAGGATAAACGAAATTGATTACATTTTTAGCACAAAATTCCCGAAACTCCCCATTGTCATATTTTTTGCCATTATCACATTGGATATTCTTTATTTCTTGTTCGAATTGGGTTTTTATAAAACTCTAATTTTTTGGAAGATGAAAAAAATTTGAGATTTCTTTGTTATTGGAAGCGTCCATAAAATTTAGAATAATCATCTAAAAATAGAACATAATAACGATGACTCAATGAACTAAGAACAGAAGATGTCCATAAATCGCTATGAATAATATCAAATGTCATTGAAGTAGTAGAATTAGAATCATTAAATTGCAACCTAACAATTTTTCCTAAGAAACAAGATTGACAATTAGGAGTATTATGCGTAACCTAACAAGAAATAAGTTTATTTTTATCCAAGACAGACAAAATAGACGGCCCCGGATGTCCTAGACGAGCATGCCACAAGGAAGGAGCAAGAGCTGCAAAAGTGAAAGACATGGTTTGACACGAGGAACCGAGACTTGGTGTGATTGGATAAAAATCACATACTGTCACACCTCATGAAAGGACTCCCCGTCTTAAAATCCTTTACCGAAAACCCAAAAGAATCAAAATCAATAGAAACTCAATTATCAGTGGTGAATTTACGAACATACACCAAATTTTTAATTAATTTTGGGGCATCAATGGTATTTTTCAAGACAAGTGGTGGATGGGGAGGAGATAAAGTTTTATGACCATAACCTCGAATTAGAATTGAATTACCATTACCAATAATTATATCACGATTACTGCTCAAATTGGAATAAGACGAGAGAGTACCATGATCGGATATCATGTGAGTAATGGCGCCCGTGTCCATATACCAATTCAAGTCCGGTTGAGTTAATCCTAGCGTGTGCATCGCGGCTTCAATGTCGATTGGTGTGGGTCCCACTGCCGAGAGTGCATGTGTGGGCCGAGGCCAGCGATCCACTCGCTACCCGACCAACACATCAATCGGGTTGATTGTTGGGCCGAACGGATCGCCATCCACATCGATTGGCTGATTGTTGGCGAATCGGGCGCCAGCATCGATTGGTCGATTGTTGGGCCGAATCGACCGCCTACCATCGATTACTGCGGTGTTCTTTGGAAAATAAGGCATGTTGGGTCAGGGCCCACTATCCCAGCCCCACTGCCACTGTTAGGGCCAGTGGGGTGGTGGGCCGCCGCTGACTGGACGGGGCCCACTGCCGGTATGTTATCCATTCGAACCGCTACTAGAACTGTCGTGTTTACCGCCGTGATTTTTCTGATTATTCTTGCCATTTTCATGAGCACGATTTTGGCCTGAATTATCAATAAAATGGGGAGAATTTGTAAAGGACGTCATCATGACGACGGGCGGGTTTCGTTCCGGTAGTCGCCTTTTTAGTCAAATCGGCTTCTTCCAATGTAAGTATGGAGCGGGCTTGATAGAATCCCGGGAGAGGATTACTTGGACAAATAATCGAAGCAACGCCATTATAGGCCTCGGACAGGCCTGCGACCATCTGTAGAACGAGACGACTATTGCTAACAGGATCACCCACGTTGCGAAGTTGATCCGCCAAGTCCTTGAGTCGTTTGTAATAAGATGAAACGTTCGGAAAATTCTCCATAGCGACTTGAGAAAATTCATGTTCAAGGGTGATAATACGAGAATGACTGTTATCTTGGAATATATCACGTAATCTCTTCCAAGTCTCCATAGCGGAAGAGTTTGGTTTCATAATCGTCTGTAAGAGGTCGAGGGAGATAGTGACATAAATCACTGGAGAACTTTAGCATCAAGAGTACGCCATAATTTTGGATCTTCCTCCTTGGTGGGCACACCTTCCGTACCGGGAGCCGGAGGGATGATGTGATGAACTTGATGTGCTAAGGCATAAATTTTGAACAATTTCGCCCACATCTCATATTGAACGTTTTCTAGATCAAGAACAATAGGAAGAACGCTCTTGATGTTAGAAACCGTTAGAGAAGGATGAAACATGTTCTTATCAGACATAATGAATAGAACAAGGAGTTTTTTTTTTATAAGGGATTGGGTTTGGAGGTCTCGGGTGTTGGAAGAAACCGAGGGGGGGTTTCACGGAAATCGAGGAGAAAAGAGGAGCGGAAGCAATGTAAAAATATCTAGACTTTGATACCATGAAAAAATTAATCCCTTGATTATTCTTATTGATGAAATACATACATATATAAGTTACAATAGAAAAATCATTTTTCTATCTACATCTACATTTCTATTCTATATGGAGACTAATTATACATTTATGGTAATATTACACTACTAATTAAGATAAAAGATTAAATCTAATATATACCAAATATACAAGATAAATATCTAAGGAATCGGACCACAAGTCTACTGCTGGGCTGGCCCAATCGGCCACTCCTAGGCTTGTCTGAATAGATCAATATACATACAATATACACGTATTTAACAGTTACTACGAAAAACTCAGCAATAAAATAACAGCATAGTAGTCCAAAGAGTCCATTCAAATAGTAAATTTTCCAACAAATACATCAAAGGGAAAAGGAGAACATAAAAGTAGTCAAGGGCACAAAAAAAGGATATAAAAGGGTAAAACTCTATTCCAGAATTGAGAAGCCGATAGAACAGTTTAAACACCTAGGTTGGTTATCAGGACTCAAGTGTGACCACAAAATACTACCAATATCTCAGACGTGTTACGATCAATCTTAGAAGGCATCTGCCTATTCAACATGGAAGGATAAGGGCAACATGGTTAAAGACTAACTTATTAAGCTATTTGACTCTAAAATAAATCCATGGAAAATGGCATAGCATGCTAAAATTTGTGAGGAGCAACTAGGACGGAACGATAGAGGTTAGGACGGAACGATAGAGGTAAGGTCTGCATACACTTTACTCTCTCCAGACCCACGTTGTGAGATTTAACTGAATATGTTGTTTGCATTTGCAGAAATCTTCAGTAACATAATACAATTAGTGCCCGTTTGGTTGGACTTTTGAAATGGCCAAAAGTGTTTTTTTTTTGCCAAAAGTGCTTTTGGCGGAAAAAAAATAACTTTTAGCCTCTATTTCCAAAAGCTCAAAATTTGGAAGTAGAGTCAAAATCTCTTTTGTCCTTTCTCATTTTAAAGCCAAAAACATTTTTTTTATTGACAACCAAACACCTAACAATTTTTTGATAAAAACTCTACTTGAAAAAATTCTACTCCTAAAAACTTTGTTCCTAAAAATTCTACTTCAATAAGCTCTTTTTAATAAGACGTAACAAACTGTCCTTTAATGCCTCTCTAGAACTTAAACGGTAAGAAGAGGTACTTCCTCCGTTTAATTTTATTCGGAAAATACAACACATTACACATAGAACAGAGAATCATGAAGCATGACATCATTCGAAAACACGACACTTAAATATACGGATAAATCAAAAAGCAGAATTAACAATTTGATGTTTACTCACCTTGATCTCAATAGCAAACTCTTCAAATTCGTCGTCGTCTTCGAATAGATCCATCTTCACGTCTTCAACAGTTGGCTTTGGTTGTTCAGTCGTCATTGTCAATTCCTACAATAAGCAGTAAAACCCTATCTTCGTTCAGGAGTGCATACACAAATTCTAACTGGAGACTGAAAATCAAAATTACAGAGATATGACGAACAATGATTTTGCTTACTCTCGCGTTTGATTGGAATCTAGATTTTTCTGTAGTGAAGGAAACTTTATAAAAGCACCTGCGTGAGAGGTTTCTCTTGGGTTGGGACTGGAGGGGCAACACTTAGACGGCGTCGTTTGTAGATTCCTGCTTCTTTTCACTTTATTCCTCCTATTTTTGTTTATATGCATTTTGCCCCCCTCCCTGCAACAAACTTTTGTTTTTAGCTTCTTCTTTTTTCTTGCAATTCGTTTCATTTTTGGTAAAAGTTATTATTTGGCTAGAGTAAGTGATCTGCATTTAATACAAACATGGAAGTACTTGAAATTAGTACAAATTTTTATAAGCATCAATTTTGATCCAAAGACAAGTTTGAAGATTTTTTGTGTTTTTTTTCAGTATCCCAAATCTTATTTTTTTTCATTAAATTTCCACAATGTCTGATAGAAGACCAACAAAATAAAATTTAAGAAGTGTTTGCATCAAGCAAATGATGTGAGTAGCATATATAAATGATAAAATGAAAGAATATATGTAATAGCTCGTACCGTCAAGGAAATATTAGGAGTGCAGAGTGTTCATCCTGTAAGTAAGTCCTGCAGAGTGCAGAGTTTTCATTTTATATTCTTTTTACTTTTATAAATAATTTATAAAACAATTGAATTTTTTTCTTTTCTCCCCCTCCCCGGCCGCCCCTACCCACACCTACCCCCATCCATCCCCACACCACATTGCCCTACCCATCTTCAAATTTTTATTTCATTTTTTTTTGCTTTTATAAACAATGAAAAAATTCTTAAAAATATTATTCTTATTTTTAAAATAAAGATATAAAAAATCAAATATCATACAAAATAAAATAACATCATAGAAAATAAGTTTGAAATTTATAAAAGTAATGTGTCAAGTTGGGCAATTTGGGTTATGACTCATCGTTTAGCCCATCTTGACCCGCTCATCTTAGCTCATGTAAGTCTTGGGCGGGTTGGGCACTGACCCATCTACAACTTCAGCCCAATGTTTAATTCACGTTTTTTTTTCATATTTTGACCAAAGATTAGTCATGTCTCAAGACTCCGAATTGTCAATATTTTATATAGAATATGATACTTTTTTTCTGCGACCAATAATGTATGCTCAATACATCAAGGATACCTAAACTTTCGGATCATTGTTTTAGGGGTTGTAAACTGCCAAGAGTAAGTTTTGTTTGAAAACTTACAATCATTAGGTTTAAATGTTTTATTTTTTAGGATTTTGATTTAAGTGTTTTATTGTTTAGTCAAGGTATAACTTTATTTCGATAATGTCAAGATTTTTTTTCATAATTAATGTATAATGTCACACGAGTTAGTAATAAACGACACTAAGGACTAATATACCTAATTATCATTAAGAAAATGATATGCAAAAAATATAGTATTAACTTAAATTACATAACTTAATTACATATCTTTAGAGTAACCTTAGGCCTGAGACTAATATGATTCCCACCACCCTCACCATCGTCTCCATCCCCCTTTTCCCTTCTAATAGCAGGTCTCTTTAAGCCATGATCATTTGTCACCCTTTTTTCTTGTCCATTCTTCGGAGTTCAGACCATGGCATACACATGACCACTGTTGACACCCAATTTTGACCCTCCCGTCCAGCCATTAACCATAAAATTAGACTAATTTTGTAAAATATTTTTTATGATTTTTTATAATAAAATGCAGCGATAAAACATAAATACATGCATAAATAAATAATTTAATAATGGCATCGCGTCTTACGTAGAGTTTTAAGCACTTAGAGTCTCGCGCCCGCATTTATTAATTTTAAGCCCTGTCAGGATTCTTAATTAATAATAAGTACATAAAATAAATAATTTAGCAATGAAGTCGTGTCAAGTAGCATATCCGCATTGTAATCAATTTTAATCTAATACATGCATTTAATAGCGTCGCATTTATAAAAAAGGGCTTTAAATAATTCTTAAATATCATACTTGCATTTAGCATTTAAATAATTTAATCTAAACTCAATTCAATTTTAATTTAACTTAATAATGCAATAATAAGATTTTAATAAATAGCATTTTAACATATTAAGCACTAATTAAATAACACGCCCGCATTTATTATGACAATTAGACTAATTTAGCACCTAAATAATTAGACTAATTTAGCACCTAAATAATTAAACTAAATTAATTAATCTATCACTAATTTAATACTAATAACTCACTAATTAAAAGCCTAATTAAAACTAACCTAATACTACCCTTTAACTACCCAAATTTCAACAAACTCGCATTCACTACCCCTTAATCGATCACCCTTCACTACCAAACTCACGCCGCCACTTCTATCCTATACCCGCCCAGAACTCCACGCCCAGCTTTTATTCCCCCTCCCACAAAATCAGAAGCCCACAAAAAGACTTCAACCCTCACTTCATCGTCCCTCACACAAAAACCTAAACCTAAAAACCTTCAATCGCCGCCTTCACCTCACGCCTTCGTCGCCGTGATTCTCGCCTGAGAATCCGGCGACTTCTCCCTTACTTTCCTTTACCCATGCACGAAGCCAGCCATTCTTACCATAGATAAACCGAATCCCTACACAAATACCTCAAATCGCCCTTTTATGGTAAGAACCTTCGACGAATCAGTAGCAAATCAATACGAAATCTCGTCAAGAAATCACACGAATCAGCACCAATATTCTCAGCCTTTATTTACTTACCAATTTTAGAACACGAGTTAGGGCTATAAATACATGTTCATACGCATGCAAGAGGGGTGGTCTTTTTAGGGGAGGATACAGGGCATCGATTGAGGGCTGAGAAGAGTCAAATAGCAACAACAGAGCAGATACGGGGAGAGGGCACAAGACGACAATAGGGCTCAGAGGAGTCCAACAACAACAGAGGACAGAGCTCAGTCGGGGGGCAATCACACAGCAATTTAGGGCATCGAGAGAGGGCAGACGATAGGCAAGGGCAGACACAGAGCACCACTAGCATAGCACGAATAGGTAGTTCAAATATCCTTATTTCAATTCCAGCCACAAATCAGCAAACAAACTTCGCCCTTTCATTCGCATCGCAAACCCAAAACCCGTCGATTGGACCGACGACTTGATACGCTGCCTCGGTTCGCCGCCGGAGAAGGTAAAAACCAATTCCTCTCCCTTTTCGCTTTATTCTATCGCGGATTTTCTTTGAATTATTCATTGCCTTCGTGAGTTTATTTTATCCGGTGTTCGTAGCATATCCGTGTTGGATTTTGGTTGTAAATGGCCGCTTAGTTCGGCCACAATGTGTTCCCATTGCGTCTCGCCAAATCGTGACCCTTTGTTTGCAAGATATCACCGCCCAAACTTTCTTTTTTTGTATTTGAATGCAGGATGACTTAATATAGACTATAGATTATTAGCATTACTCGCGTGACAGGCTTAATGTTGTGTGTTCACACATGTTTGATTTGTTGCTATAATGGATCTGTATAACATATATTTCTACCAGTGTATTGAAGTTATTTGCTTGGTCTACATCTATTGAACAATATATGGTTAGGCAAAATATAAGAGGAGCTCAATTTTTGCATCCATGATCCATACATTAATTCAGTAATAAAACGAAACCGTACATAGCAAAGCTATTTGGAGTAAGGAAATAAGACTATTACATGTTTACAAAAAATACTTGTCATTTGTATCCTCGCAAAGCAAATGTACTAATGCAGATAGAAGGACCGAGATACTGGGTTTAAAGTCGCGAATCGCTGTTTGCTATGTAGGGAGGGTTCCGATTGTTCAGAAACACATTGATATGCTTGCTTAGCTTTTAGTAATCAACGTATATTTAAGTATGCCACTATGGCATGTACGCCTATTAAGGCTCTGCTCATTTTCGCATTTCCTTCATGTGATCCTTATAGTACGTCCCGCCCTCGGATTTGCCCTTTTTGTTTATTTCTTACTTGCTCATCTTGGAATTAATTGCTTCTCTTACGCATATTGCACGCACCTGTCTCATACGTATATACATCCGTTCGCTCCCTTATTGCTCCTTGCCTATTTCGCTATCCCGCAATTCAATCATGCATACCTGTTTCAAATCATATGTGCTAATTCTTATACCTAGTGCTTGTTTGTTATTATTTGGGGCTCGTACTAATCTTTATCTTCTCTTATTTTGCATGAAAACGCATCGGAGCAACAAAGAGTCTCATGGCGAGACTCATTGTAAACGTGAAAACTCGTCTGTGTGTATCCTCATCTCCGCCCTGAAAATCCAAGCCGCCGGCGAAAAGACATCGCCTTTCTTTCGAGTCATCTTTACTTATTATTTATTCTGCCTCATTTATTTATTGTAATTAATTGTCTAACGCTATACTAATTAATTAGCATTTATAATAGTCAATAGTTAGAAATTAGTTTGACTTATTTACTTTAAGCTTGCCTCGCCTTGTTTAATAGTTATAATAGATCACTCGACACCCTACACCTGCATAATAAGTAGGAATATTATTTGCCTAGATGTTCTTAAAATCGTAGTATAATTTTCTATTAATACAGAATAGAAAATAATGCTTTTATCACAACAATGTTATATTCTCATGCTAAGCAACACATACCCCTTAGGTGAAGGAATACTTGCATTATACCTATAGCTAATATAGTACCCATGCATCCTAATTGCACAGTTTTCAAAACTGACCTTGACTTTTCTATATAAACCTTTGCAAAAAATATTTTAGAAAGTGTGTCTTATACTCTTCCGCTTAAACATTTTTTTAAATACACCTTTTCTAGCATCTTTTATATTTTCAAAACAAGCATTTTAAAATATAATAATTACCCTAGGTTTGGCAGGACAACTGCAAGTTAGCGGATCTTAGAGGGTGCCTAACCCCTTCCCTCTAGATTAATAAAGAACCCTTACCCAGAATCTCACTAAGTTTAGCAGACCATTAAAATGGAGTTAATGTTTTACTTTAAACTAGTTAAACATTTAGGTGTCCTAATTCACCCAATTAATTAGGTGGCGACTCCGCGAACCCTTAGCATTCTAGCAACCCTTTAGCATTTTAGCACCCTTTTAAACTTTAGCATCTTTTGCAATTTTAGCATCCTTTTAGCATTTTTAAAACCTTTAAGCCTCTTAAACTTTATTAGCATTTTATTATTTATTTTCTAACATTTGCATTTTGAGCAGGGTTCGCTATTATTTTAGAATGTCGCGGTCGAAAAAGGGCGCGACAACCACCTTTAGTTGACATGATCGGAGCCAATCTGTTGATATCAATAGGATCATAATCATCAACATCATTGTCCTCATCAGGAGACGGGACCATAAGCGCAGAAGGATGAAGCTGAAAAATATATATAAACAATTAATATTGATTTTAATTTATATTTAATACATTAAATTTTGTTATAATTAAACTTGTATATCAAATATTGATCTATCGATGGGCCCCGGATGAACGCTAGAATCCATGGAGGTGTACAAAAATGTTTAAATTATTCATTACCATGTAATTTTAATTATCTAACCATTTATTGATAAATTATATTAACTAACTTATCCTTTATCAGAAAATTATATCACCTCTGTCTCAATTTATATGACACGCTTTTTAGTCAGTCCCAAAAGAATTACACATTTCCTTATTTGATAACAATTTAATTTTAAACTTTATCTTTTACTCTTAACAAGATGAATAATAATCACACAAATATTTTTGACTTATTTTAGACCACAAGATTCAAAAATCTTCATTTATTTTTTAAATTCTTTGTCAAATCAAATTACATCATATAAATTGTGACGAGGGAAGCACTAACTAACTAATCATTTATAGAAAAATTATATTAACTATCTAATTTTTTAGAAAATTATAATAATGATGTTTAATAATAGACTAAAGGTTTAGTTTATCATTCGTTGTCCATTTTATGATTAGTTTGAAGTTTACCTTTTATTCTAAATTTGTGAATTAGAATAATTATGTGATATTATATTTTTATGAATAATTAAAAGTTACTTAATTACTTAACTAATAATGTATATACAAATAACTAAACTATTTAAGTCTACGGCCAGACAAACTAATCTTTTATTGAAAAATTATATTAACTAACTAATATTTTATCAAAAAATTATATTGATGATGCTCAATCCTAAATTAAGGATTAACTATTATCAATTAATAATTAATTATTAATTATTATTCTAACGACAATTAACAAAAATCATATTAATGATGTTTAATCCTAAACTAAGAATGTTCTATCCTAAACTGAGCATTAAAGTAATAACGAACTAATTCATTTAATGAAAAATTATATTAAACTAACTAATAATTAATTAAAAATTAACACATATAATTAGATAACTAATTAGCACATTAATAATTAACATAGAATAAACAATTTTATAAATAAATTAATTAATAATTAGATAATTACCAAATATTAGGAGATTACAATTTTTCTAATTAAATAAATAATTAATAAACAAATAACAAATAAATAAATTAACAAAAAAAATAAACAACAACACTGGCAATAGCGAACTGCCGGTGTTAATACGAAACCAAATTACGCAAAAAAAAAATTGGCGAAAACTATACTTTTTTGAAATTCAAGACTATGAAACATTAATCATGTTTAGAATTATGATGTATTTAACAATATAATCAGAAATTTCATAGTAAAATATCTCGATTGAAGGTTGTTGTAGGGTTGTTCGAATCGAGTTGACGTCACTTTTTTTCGAAATTGAAGTTTCTAATCTTGTTCTTCGACTTGAATATACCGAGAATCTTAACTTTTGGGATAAAATTTGAACCAGAACCGACCTTTTTTTAATGTGGGGCTCAGTTTTTGTTTGTTAATAGCGGTTTCTAATTTTAATGGGGTTGTGGGGACCGATCGGAGAAGAAATCGATGAGGCGATTTAACTACTCCTATTGTGCAGGAATTTCTTGCACTTAGCCGCGCCGTTACGGTTAAGTCCGATAAATTCTTGCGCAAAAAATACTTTTATAACATTTTTTACGGGCAGTTATGTTGTTGTTCCCTTGTTTTGGTTACCTAAGTTCCGGACTCCCACTAGTATGGAGTATTAGTTATGGATATTTTGTGTTTGTGCTCATATATCAACCCTCATTTCTGGATCAACTAAACACTGACGGGCGATAAGTACCGTTCTATGTCAAATCAAACCCGTCCTAGTTAGCTGACCGAAATCAGCACAAATTTTTTGAGGATCTAATTTTTTTCCTAGTGATTGCTAATGGCACAAAAAGTTATCTATCCACTGTATGAGGAAGAACAAGATAAACTACCATTTGTACAGACTTCTGCTAGCTAATACTACCAAAGCATTTTAAAAAGTGTTGAAGTATTCCAGCAGATGATGAGTGATCAATTTCAGCAGTTGATGAAAACTTGTCCACTTGAAAAATATGAGAGGATGATTGCAGCAATCAAGCAACAAATGAATGACACAAACAATACACAGATGCCTCAAGTACATATGGCAGGTAAACCTGTATTTAATAAGGAAACTGATCCTAATTGGATAGTTGATTCAGGAGCAACCAACCATATGGTGAATGACAAGAGTATGATTGAAGAACATGATTTCATAGACAATGTAGGTCGTGTGCAATTACCAACTGGAGAAACAGCAACAATCACACAGGATGGGAGTTGTAGACTAGGAGGAGGTGACCTTATTAAGAATGTGTTATGTGTGCCAAGCTTCCAGTTTAATCTTCTCTCAGTCTCAAAATTGACTAAGGAACTGAATTGTAGTGCATCTTTCTTCCCTGACTTCTTTGTTCTGCAGGATCTCTTCACTGGGAGGGTGAAGGAGATTGGTAAAATGATTGATGGACTTTACATGCTGAGAACAAGAATAAGAGGAAATTCTAGTCAGATGGTTGATGGGCTATACACACATGACATGCAGATGAAGGCTTCTTTGGCAGCTGATATTGCAAAGAATGATAGGCAGGGAGAAGGAGAGTTATGACATAAAAGGCTGGGGCATGTTCCTATGAGCATGTTGAGGAAGATAACCAACTTTGAAGACAAATCCAATTTTACAATAAAGCATTGCGAGATTTGTCCTATAGCTAGACAAACCAGGAAAACATTTCCTACTAGTACTAGCAGGACATTGTTTGCCTTTCAATTGTTGCATATTGATGTTTGGGGACCTTATAGGGTACCTACTTATAATGGGATGAGATATTTTCTCACTATTGTGGATGATTATACTAGATGGACTTGGGTTTTTATGTTGCATATGAAGTCTGATGTGTCAACTATCCTTAAAACCTTCCTTATTGAAATAAGAAACCAGTTTGACATGGGGGTGAAGAAGATTAGAACAGACAATGGAACTGAGTTCTTTAATAATGTATGTCATGATCTATTTAGACAGTATGGGATTATATACCAGAGCTCCTGTCCATATACTCCACAACAAAATGGAGTACTGGAAAGGAGGCATAGACACATTTTGGAGATTGCTAGAGCCATCAAATTTCAGGGACACTTGCCATCAGAATTCTGGGGAGCAGCAGTGTATGTGATCAATAGAATCTCTTCTGTTGTTCTAGGCAACATCTCTCCCTATGAGAAACTCTTTAGAAAAGCTCCTTCTTTATCTCATATGAGAGTTGTTGGATGTCTTTGTTATGCCACTAATCTGGTTAAAAGGGATAAGTTTGATGTTAGGGCCACTAAAGCTATGTTGTTGGGCTAAGCAAGTAAACAAAAAGGATATAGATTACTTGACTTAACTAACAGAACAATCTTTGTAAGTAGAGATGTGGTATTTCATGAAGATCAATTTCCTTTTCTGCACATTCAGGGAGGAACAATTGGAGCTGATATTGGGGAATCACATCTTGATTCTCCAGTGTCCATATCTTCTGATCTTGAAATTAATTACTCTATGTCTAATAACCTTGATCCCGGAGAAGCTGCATATATTGATCCTGGTGGAGCAACTATTGATACTCAATCAGAAAGGATCAGAAAGCAAGATGCTAATGTTCATGATACAGGTGGTGGGGCTTCTGAGCTTCCAAATGTTGTTGTTGATACTGAGAATGTTGTTGCTGCTGATGTTGAGCTTCCAAATACTGTCCCAGATGATGTTGCTACTGATATTGTGAAGCCAGTTGAGACACGGGACATGGTTGTCTCTCATTCACCAGCAGAGGTCAAAAGGTCGAGCAGGAGCAGGAAACCACCCTCCTGGATGACTGATTTTGTTCAACCTGTTGCAGAGACAAGGGGTGTAAAGTATCCACTATCAGACAATGTCAGTTTTGTTGGCTTATCTGCATCATATCAGAGTTATATAGCAAAAATATCAGAAGAAAGTGAACCACAATCATATACAGAAGCAGCCAAGGATTCTAGATGGATTGAGGCCATGGCGCGTAAATCGTGGCCTTGTAAGATAATGTAACATGGAAGGTGGTAGATTTGCCAGAGAACAAGACATCTATTGGCTGCAAATGGGTCTATAAGATCAAGTACAAGGCTACAGGAGAGGTGGAGAGGTACAAGGCACGACTGGTGGCAAAAGGATATAATCAGAAAGAATGAATAGATTATCAAGATACATGTGCACCTGTGGTGAAGATGGTGACAGTGAGGTCTGTTATCTCGATTGCTGCTTCACAGGGATGGATTGTATATCAGATGGATGTATTTAATGTCTTTCTACAAGGGGATCTTGATGAGGAGGTGTATATGACACTCCCACAAGGATTTACACACAAGAAAGGGAAGGTTTGTAGAGTCGCTCAAGTCATTATAAGTTTGAAAGCAGCTTTGGCGATGGAATATCAAATTGACCACTGTTTTAGTGTCTTCAGGGTTCATTCAGAGTCACTTAGACTACTCTTTGCTCACAAAGAAGGTCAACAAAGGCATTGTGGTAGTGTTGATTTATGTAGATGATATGCTTGTGACTGGAAATGATATGGAGTTAATAGAAGAAACCAATAGCACATTGCAGAAATATTTCAAGATCAAGGACCTAGGAGAATTGAGATACTTCTTGGGGTTCGAGTTTGCTAGAAGCAAGGATGGGATAGTGATGCACCAAAAGAAATATGCCCTGGAATTAGTTGCAGCTATGGGACTAACAGGAGCTAAGCCTGTTAATTCTCCAATGGAAGTGAATATGAAGCTCACTTCTCATGTATATGACAGACATTTAGAGATGGATGGAGGTGCTGCTCCTACAGATGATCCATTGCTGCCAGATGTTGTTAGCTATCAAAGGCTCATAGGCAGACTATTGTATCTCACCAACACCAGACCAGACATAGCATTTGTTGTGCAGGTTCTGAGTTAGTTTATGCAGGAGCCAAAGAAATCACATATGCTTGCATCAGAGAGGATCGTTCGATATGTTAAAAAGGCTCCTGGTCTGGGTATTTTTACGGTCGGAAGCACGATAAGTTGTCTTCATCGCGATGCCGATTGGGCCTCCCGCCCCAATACCGCACGATCGATTCTGTTATTTTATATTCTTTGGATCTTCCCTCATCTCATGGAAGACGAAGCAATGCACAATCTCCGCTTCGCAGGCGAGTATATGAGTTTGGCATCTGTGGTGGCTGAAGTGATCTGGATTTCAGGCTTATTTGCTGAGTTGAATGTGTGCTTGAAATTGCATGTTCTTGTTGGTTGTGACAGTAAGTCAGCAATTCAAATTACTGCAAATCCGGTGTTTCACGAGCGTACGAAGCACATCGACATCGATTGTCACTTTATAAGGGAGAAAGTTCGACATGGTTTGGTGTCTCCCATTTACGTACGTACTACAGAGCAGCCAGCAGACATTTTGACGAAAAGCTTGGTACAGAATCAACATTCTTATTTGTTATCCAAGCTAGGTGTCAAGAACTTGTTTAGCACCTAGCTTGCGGGGGATGTTGAAGTATACGGGGATATACATCAAATATACATGGATATAAGATTTATGTAGTAAGGATATATTTGTCTTTCTAGCTGTTAAGGGTATTTTAGTCTTTACACATCTCATTTCATTTTGTATAAATAGCACTTGTGCTATTCTGTTTAGGATTAATAGAAAATCAGAAAGTTTCCACAAAACGATTTCCATTTCTTCTTCAACTTCTCCGTCTTCTTCTTCCACAATCACGCCTGGATCCTGTCCAGGATGAACATGCAGGTTTGGATTGAGTATTCTAACAAAAAGCCATCGATCTCTTGCACAATAGCGGAACCAAAAATTAATATAAAATAATTTTTAAACCCCACTGCCGAACTAGAATTTTCCCTGATGTTATACCTAAAATTTGAACCTAACCAGACATTTTTCACTATTATAAGTTTATAAATTAGTTTTTGAAAAAAAAAATGAGTATTTTAAAGTTAAAAGTATAATTTTTTAATTCAAAAATAAAAGATGACTTTAAAATAGAACAATTTGAAGCATATGAAAAATTATAAGAAGTGCTATTAAAAAACAGGTTGGTAAAATTATAACTAAGTTTATTTCATGGGATGTACGTGAGTGAGCTAATTTTATTGAATATACTTGAAACATCTTATTAAGATTTGATTTTAGGCCAATAATTGGTGACTGAGCCGCCCCTGGCAAGAATTACACCAAAGGCATAGACATCACATTTCTCTGTAAGTTGACCTGACCGGAAGTATTCTAGATCTACGTAACCAAATGTAACCCCTACTAGTGTTGTTAAATGAGTCTTGTTACCCGCAACGGTATCTAAGTTGGTGTAGCAGTAGAGCGCGGGACCGCAAGGTCACGAGTTCGATCTCATGTATAAACTTTCTTGGTTGAGCCTATTACACATGGCTTGCCAAGTGTGGTTAATTGGCTAATGTGGTTTACAGGCTATTGCGTCAATCCGGGTTTACCCTGTGCGCACTCGAAGAGTAGCGGCTGTGGGAATCAACAAAAAAAACGAGTCTTGTCAACAGACAAAAATCTCAAAATTTCAAATTCAGGAACCACTGCTCTAAAATTATCGTCTAGTAATATGTTGCTTGATTTGATATCTCTGTGAAGAATGGCAGTAGAAGCACATGAGTGCTTGTAAGAAAGTAGCACCTGCTATTTCTGCAGCAATTCGCAAGCGATGATCCCACAAAAATATTATTGCTGCGTGACAAAGAGTCTGAACATCCAACTCAGGCTTTGAGGCAGTAGGGTTAGAACTGTGGCTGAGGTTTCCGTGAATATGGGATGACAATGTTCCATTCGAGATGTACTCATAAACTAATGGGACTTAAGTTTCTAAGCAACAACCAAGTACCTGTTGAAAAGAGTAAACTTAAATATTAAAATTGTGACTAAGTGCTAGGTTCATTTGTATTTTGAGTTATCTTCGGTGTGGTGAGTGACTATTGAGTTATCCTAAATTGTTCATTCATTATGGTTGAAGTGAATCGGAGCAAGCGTTGATGTAGTAGCTCTGTGTGCGCATGTGTGTGTAAGTCTAGTGTGTTGTTTTGTAAGAGTTGGAGGCTTTCTAATATTGTTAATGCGTTTGCGTTTACCTCCATCTTCTATCAGTTTATGCAATATAGATGTTATATCTTTTGAATTATTTTTTGGTGTTAGGGCCAACTTGTGTGCACATCGATTAATTCCACGGGATACCTATCATCGCCACCTACAATAGATACCATATAACTCTATCTATCAAGGCAATGACAGATGGAAAAAATCATTTTTTGTCTCTGATGAAATTTGAATCTGAGACCTCATGATTCTCAATTCACTTCATCGACCACTAGATCACAGTATCTCATTTATAAACTGTTCAATTTGATCTTCATCCACTGCGTTGGACTTCTTCACAGCTACAATGCTTCCATCTGATAACATTCCTTTGTAGACAGTCCCGAGCCCTCCTTTACCAAGAATTTGAATTTCATTGAAATTGTCTGTAGCCTTCTCCAACTCCTCATTCAAAAAGAGTTTTGTTTTTTTTTTTGACGGAAGGAATCATGGCATTCTTTCGAGTCCGCACAGTGGTAAACCCCGGATCGACGCAGTGAGCCGCAAACCACGCCACCATGTAAACCACACTTGGCAAGCCATGTGTGACAGGCTCAACCAAGAAGGTTTATGCAGGGGATCGAACTCGTGACCTTGCGGTCCCGCGCTCTACTGCTACACCAACTTGGCTACCCTTGCGGGTATTCAAACAAAGAACAACCACCACTTTCTCCATTAAAGGGATACGTTGTCACAAAAGCAATCCACCATTTCTCTTGAAAAACTTTTGTTTAGCTTTCTTTTCTTCCCTCTTCCGGAGCCATTTGCGTAGCCAAAGACAAAATGCTAAGAAGACTACAAAAGAAATTTTTGCTACAATACCTGCTTGTGAGCAAACAAATTTTATATAAACAAGCATTAATCCATCTTTTCTTGCTGCCGTTACGGTCATGATTTGAGTCCCAAATCTTATCTAATGTAAATAAGCGAAGAACAAATAACACACAAATTTATAGTTTCACCTCCAATGCGAGAGCTACGTTCACTTTGCTGCTGCAGATTTAATATAATCAAATAGGGAGTTTAAGTTTACAATTCTCTCTTGCTCTCCTGTTCGACCTCAAAGAAAGAAAACAACGTCCTAGTCTATATATAGTGAAAACTAGGGCGAACATAATACAAGCCTAAAATTCCCAAAATACCATTCATTAAATAACCTTACATTATAAAAAAATCAGGTCGATCAGCGTTCCACACTCTGTGTAGAGTCTTCATAGTGTCTGCGATAAATTAGGCTCCACAACTCAATAATTACTGTCTTTTATTACTACTTACTTTTCATTTTTTTAGCCGAGAGTCTATAAAAAATAATCTCTCTATCTTTACAAGGTAGTACACTCAATAGACAAGCCGCCAAGGCAAGTGCTCTAGGCCCCTAAATTTTCGGGGCTCGTTTTTGTTACTAAAAGTAGAGTTAGGTTATAGATCTTTTTTCTTAAAAAAGTTGGATTAAGTTAGAGATATTGATTGATCGGGATGCACGTACGGAGCACGAGATGCACGTGTGACACACGAGATGCACGTGCGACGCACAAGATGCAAGATACATGTGTGACACACACAACTAATTTTATTGAATATACTTGAGGCCTCTTATTAAGATTTGACTTTAGATCACCAATTCGATTGAGCAACCCCTGCCTCCCATACTAGAATATCTATTTATGTCAAGGGAAATCAACAGTTTATATAACAACAACAGCATACAATCTCACGAGTGAAGTCTAGGATACAATACGAGGACTTTCCAGGAGATCACTCATCCTAATATTACTCTTGTACAAGCACACTTTACTTTAGTGTTCTGATAAAATTCGGTGCGTTAATGCTGGTATGATTGCATCCGAAATCAACAGTTTGTATATTAAAGGAAAAAATATTTTACACTATTTATACAGTATATAATTGTTCTGCAAAAAAGACTCAATTGAACCTGTTGGCTTGCCCCAATTGGCTATCATACAAGATGAAAATATTACACAACAAATAATTGTATACAACTTTATTAAAGTATAAGTTCCCAAATCTAATGACCTACACTGCATTTAGCTCCTGGAAAAAAAGGAGGAGCTAACATGGCACAAACAACTACCACTATCAGGATTCAGGAATCAAGATATTTACATGGAGAATCGGAAGATTCTGTTAAAATATTCAATCTACACACAATCTTGTATCGCATGTATGAGAGAAGCTCAATCTCATGAGCTCATCGATGTAACAGTAAATGAGAGAATGGAAGAGAGAGAGGGGTGTTTTGCCCAAGCTTTTATGATTACCTTTATTCCTTAACCAACACATATTTATACTACTAATGTTTGCACCATATGACCCTATTACAAATATGACCAACTATGTAATGACCACATATGTAAACTATATCTCAACTAGAAATAAGGAAGGAATATAACTGGTGTATAACTACTGTATATCTTCAACACGCCCCCTCAAGCTAGGGACTGAAAACAGGTTTTCTAGCCCTAGCTTGGACAATAGATATTCATGTCGATCATAAGTCAAGCCTTTTGTAAGAACGTCAGCAGGCTGATCCTCAGTGGGGAGATAAACTGTGTGGACTATTCCTTGTTGCAACTTCTCTCGGATGAAGTGACAATCAATGTCAATGTGTTTTGTCCTTTCATGAAACACGGGGTTAGCTGCTATATGCATAGCTGATTTACTATCACTATGCAAAGGGACAGGAAGCACAACAGAAACATGCAGCTTAGAAAGCAGCCCAGAAATTCATACTACATCAGCCACTGTAGTGGCCATACTTTGATATTCAGCCTCTGCTGAACTCCTCGATATAGTGGACTGTTTCTTCGACTTCAAGGAGACAAGAGATGATTCAAAGAACACCAAGTAACATGTAATGAATCTCCTGGTATTGAGGCAAAATCCCAATCATCATCGCAATAGGCAGTAAGGCCATTGGTTTCACCTGCTGGTAAGAATAAACCCAGACTTGGTGCCATTTTGATGTATCGTACCACTCGATATGCAGCCAGAAGATGAGATGTTTTAGGACTCTGCATAAACTGGCTGAGACACTGGACAGCAAAGGATATATCAGGCCTGGTATTTGTCAAATACAACAACCTCCCAATCAACCTTTGATAACTAGCTGGATCTCCAGCAATGGATCATCTGTCTTCGATCCAGCTTCATTTGTGTGCTGATCATATAGTACAGATGTCAACTTTGCATTCAGCTCCATAGGCGACTTGACTGTTTTCCCAGCAGACAGACCAAGATCAGATATCAATTCTTCATATTTCTTTTGATGCATAACTATACCACTACTATTTCGGGCAAATTCAAAATCCAAAAAATATCTCAAAGTACCCAAATCCTTGATACTGAAATTATGTTGAAGAGATAGTTTTGTCTCCTAAATAAGTTCCTCATCGTTGCCAGTGATGAGAGGGTCATCTACATATATAAGCACCACCACAATTCTGTCCCCAACTCTTTTTGTAAGAAGAGAATGATCTATATGGCTTTGATTGAATCCTGAATCCTTCAAGGCAGTGGTTAATTTGATGTTCCACTGCCTGGAGGCTTGCTTCAACCCATAAAGTGATTTCAAAAGTTTACATACCTTTCCTTGCTTGTGATCAAACCCCTGCGGCATAGTCATGTACACCTCTTCATTGAGATCACCTTGCAAAAATGCATTGTATACATCCATTTGATATATGGACCACCTTTTAGAAGCAACCACTGATATTACTACTCTTACTGTCACCATCTTTGCGACTGGTGAAAAAGTGTCTTGATAGTCGACTCCTTCCTTTTGATTATAGCCCTTGGCTACCAGTCGTGCATTGAATCTTTCCACTTCACCATCTACCTTATACTTGATCTTATAGACTCATTTACATCCAATGCCTTATTATGTTTGGGCAAGTCAGTCACTTCCCAGGTATGATTATCTTCTAAAGCTTGCATCTCAACCTTCATGGTATCCACCCATCTGGTGTCTTTCACTGTTGCAGAATAAGAAATGGGCTCATGTTCAATGTCAATCTTGGTCATGTAACTCTTGTACCTTGCATTCAATCCAACATAACTGAGATTACTCGACATAGGATGTAAGCACTTCGCCCCTGCACCATCTGTTTGTTATACTTGGACAAAGTCCTTCATCCAGGCAGGTTGCCTTCTGCTCCTGTCTGGTCTTCGCAATGGAGGTTCAACATCAGAGGTGATGTTGTTTTCTAATGAAGTTGTTGTAGAATGATCACCCTGGAGCACCTCATCCACTGCTACAACATCATCAGGTTGTTCAATGTGACCTGTTGCTTCATCACTCCCAGGAACTTGCACTTGTTGAAAAAGATCTTTCTCAACCTCTACCTCTATCTGTTGTGATTGTTCTGAGTGTAGTCTGCCATCAGCATCATGAGATTTTTTCTGCTGAAAAGGAAATATATCCTCATAGAATGCAACATCTCTGCTTACAAAAAGAACATTGTTAGATAGATTCAATAGCCTATACCCCTTCTGCCTTGAAGAGTAGCCAAGCAGTACTGTTTTATGGCTCTGGTGTCAAATTTATCAGCCTTCACCATATTGGTCGCATAACAAAGACACCCAATAACTCTCAAATGGGACAGTACTGGAGCCTTCTTGTAAAGCCTCTCATATGGTGAGATATTCCCCAATATCACAGAGTATAATCTGTTCATTATGTACACAACAACTTCCACACAATCTCCCCAAAATCTAGCAGGTAAGTAGCTCTGAAACTTGATAGCTCGTGCAAGTTCCAGAATATGTCTATGTCTTCTTTCAATCACACCATTTTGTTGAGGACTATAAGGACAAGAACTTTGATGTATAATCCCCATTTTTGCAAATAAGTCTCTACAAGAACTATTAATGAATTCTGAACCATTATCGGTCATTATACATTTAACATTGATACAAAATTGTGTCTTAATCATCAAACACAATTCTTGAAGCATGGTGGCAACATCTGATTTAATATGTAAGAGAAATACTCATGTCCATCTAGTGAAATCATAAACTACAGTTAGGAAAAATCTTATTCCAGTGTAAGTAGGAACTTTGTATGGTCCCCAAACATCAACATGTAACAAATCAAATGGAAATTTTGTATTGCTTCTACTAGTAGGAAAAGGCAGTCTTGTTTGCCTTGCCATAGAGCATATATCACATTGTGTTATTGTAAAGCTAGACTTATTATTGAAAGTACTTATTTTCCTAAGTGTTGACAGTCAATTTTGACCCGTTTTTTGTATATTTGTTGCAATTTTAAGTATTTTAGCACACCGCATTTTAATCAGCATTTTTTGCATTTTTATCTTTTTATTTTAAATTAAGCATTATGTCTTTGTTAATATTATGTTTATTATTGTTACACCGTCGTTTTATTTTAATAATATTTGCATCTCTTTAAATAATTAATTGACATCCTATTTTACTTTTAATCAGGCATTAAACATGTCTTAAATATTGTATTTTAGTATTATTGCATCGGCATTTGAATTTTAATAATCTTGCATCTTTTTTAAATAATTGTCTTTCAAATAATTAACCAGCCTTGCATTTTTGTCAAACCAGTCCAGTCCAAGACACAATTTGAATCAGTCCAAGCCAACACTATTTTTAATATCATCCAAACACCCTCTTTTATTCCCCTAAAAATCAAATACCACTTTTCATTTCCCAAAACACTACCCCACTTTTCATTTTTCCCGCCCAATACCTAACCCTACTCCTACCCTATAAAAACAAAACATCCCCCCCCATTTTAAACGACCCCAGCCGCACACCCTAGCCCATTTTAACATCAGCCCCTTCCCGCACACCTCTCTCCTTCTTCTCGCCCACGCCGCTGCCGCTTTCACGGAGCTCCAAGCTCCGCGAACACCTCTTCCCACCGTCGACCCTCACCACAACCTCACCTCACCCCTAACCTCTCAACATCATCTCCATACCACTGTTCCCGTCACCCCATCGCCGTCGACCCCCCCAATCTGGCGAACCTCACCACTGTCGCCCACCACCGGCGAAACCACCATCACTAACACCCTCACTCCCTTCTCCCCCTCACATCAGCCCTCACCCTCTCCACACCACTGAAACTCCCATCGCCGGCGAACCTCACCACCACCCCCACTGTCCCGTCGCCCACACCCTCATTCCCGTCACCACCATCCCGTCGCCGTCTTCCCATTTTAAACCCGTCGCCACTGAACCACCGTCAAACCACTAGCGGCGTTGCTCCGGCGACCTCGTCGTGGAATTGACGCCGCTGCTCGCTGCCTTTCGTGTTGTTGAAATCACTGTTTGTATCTCTTCGGATCTATGGCATGTCTGGTT
This sequence comes from Przewalskia tangutica, assembly GCA_029844215.1. Classification (NCBI taxonomy): domain Eukaryota; kingdom Viridiplantae; phylum Streptophyta; class Magnoliopsida; order Solanales; family Solanaceae; genus Przewalskia; species Przewalskia tangutica. Next base: position 12,699,549 of record CM056734.1, read on the forward strand.
ATTTGGACTGATTTTTATTTTTTGAATGTCGCCGGAGTTTTTAAACTCCGGTGAATGTTGGTTACGTTGTTACTGTTTTGTTGGACTGATTTTGATTTTGTCGGCTGATGGTTGCATTTTTCGGACTGTTTTGACTGATTTGCCCTTTACTCTACTGATTTTGAACAGATTTGTGGCTATTTTTGCTGAAGTATTTTGAGACCATGGACTACTGTTTTCGGCCACTGTTTAATGTTTTTTAGACTGATTTTCTGATTTTTGGTATGTTCTGAAATTTCCGGCGACCTCTCTCTAGCCCGATTACTGTTTTGGACCATTTTGATCACCTTGTTCCTTTGAGTTGTTGGTCGTTGGTTTACTGGCTTGTTTTGACAAGTTAATGGACTGATTCTTTATTTCTTTCGTTGGAACTGATTTGAACAACTTATTACACTGTGGTATTGACTGATTTGAACGTGATACTACACTAGTTGGCCGATGAAAAAGTTATCCGTCGATTTTTGAGGCCTCCACAGTTGCAAAGACGGAAAATAAAATAAATGAAGCTTTCTGGACAAGGATGATTTCTTCCACTTACACCGGATAACCAACATGCGCCGCAGTATAATTCTCGCAGCCGCACTTGTTTAGGCTGTCCCACTTTATATATTTTTCATATCTGAGCCCTCCGTGTTTAAAACTATTATTGTTTTGGCGCGGATATGAAGGTTTTATTTATTTTATTGCTTTTAATAATATTGGCCGATGAAGGAATCTCCGTCTGATTTCCAAGGCCTCCTCTGTGCAAAAGACGGATTTATTTATTTTTTGCTTTACTTATTAAATTCCTGTCATTACTTTAAAATTATTTATTCTGATACTAACACTTTTACTAAGTGTTTATGCAGGTAGCCGGAGATCATCTTGTGCAGAAAGCCTAAAAAGGGCTAAAAGATGTCCCGGAATGTTATTTTATATTGCATTTAATTTAGTTTTATTATTGTGTAATACACTTTATTTTAATTATAAATGCTTAGAATAGGTAGAATAAAAAGAGCAATAAATAATTAACCTAGATTTGAACGAACAACCGCAAGTTAGCGGATCTTGAATGATGCCTAACCCCTTCCCTTTAGGATAATAAAGAACCCTGATCCAGAATCTCACTAATTTCGCAGACCATTAAATGGAAGTCAATTGCAGTATTTTTATTGCAATAAACTAAGTGTCCTAATTCACTATAATAATTAGGTGGCGACTCCTTAAAATACATTTAGGAATCAACCATACGCGGTACTCCCGTTTCGACTCCGGTTAAAATGGGGTGTTACAGATGGCGACTCCACTGGGGATATCAGGTTCTTGATCATAACATACTCAGGTTAATTAAATATTGCACTTTATTTTGCTTTTATATTTGTTGTAAATATTTTATATTGTTTGCTTTTATTTTGTAATTAACTACTTTAATTGCTACATTCTTTTATTGCTTTCCTTAAATTGTCATTCCGTTCATATTTCCTCCATTCTGGAAAATTAACACTATCACACACTACACGCCGAGGCGCGCATGCATCAGAAAATTCTTTCTTCAAAGCCCAAATTTAGGAGAGTTGGTAATAGACGCGAGAATCCGGTCCAACCGTGCACAGAGCCTTCTCACTCGAGTAGTCCGCTCGGGAACCATTTTGTCTAGTAAGCCAAATCTTAGCAAAATTAGGACTGAGCTATACCACATTTTTTTTAAGTCATGCATGCATAAACCTTAGGTGGGTTAATCCTTGGTATTAACGCCACAATTAGAAATCCACCAAACTTGTCGATGGGTTTCACAACCCAACGACCCATTAGCATACTATGTGTAGCGTGATGATGATAAACGGATCCAAGCCTGGTCATGACACGCCAAAATTGGAAAAAGTGCACCGTCATTTGGTCGTCATTTCCAACAAAATATTGCAGTTTAACGGCTTGGACCTATTTATCATAATCCCGCATATTTGGCGTTTAGGCTCACCTCTGGCATAAGGGAGGTCCCAAACATATTAGGGCACACGCTTGATTTGCATGTTTTTGTTTATTATTGTTTGTCACTAGCAACTCTGTACATATTATTTAATTCAATAATTGCTCTTTTGTGATTCCGGACTCGAGCATTTGTATTTTTGCACTTTTTGCTTTCACATTGCAATCAGGACTTCTACTGCGTAAATCACTCTTGAATAGCGCGACTTGGACTTTGTGAAGCATCAACCACCAGTCCGGTCGAACCAATCAGGGGAGTCTCTGACTATATGGTCACACCCCTTCATTTTATTATTTTGTCACTTTCCTACTCTCACCTATTTCTCATATTTTTGCAGGAAAACAGTCCTCGCAAATAGTCGATGGCGTTCGAAAAAGAAAATAAAAAAAAAGTCGTCACAAGGAGCGAGAATTATGTTGACTAATAGAAGTCAGTTTATACCAGATTCAACGAGACATCGCTCTCAATTCTTTTATACTTTGTATTTTTATTCATATTGGCAAACTCAATTGATATGTTTAGCGTTAATTACATAGTTATCTCATATCATGCATTTTACAGCATAATTTTTTCGAACTACGCGTGTCTGATTCTCACCACACGGTGTGATACGTAGGCAACTCATTTTGAGTTCGACACCACAAAAATAAAAACCACAAAAAAAAAAAAAATATAGAGCGCATGTCTCACTCATGCATCCCATTCATCATGTTTTCGGGCATTCATTTTACTTTGCATTCGTCCACAGCGGACAATCATTTCTTTTGCACAGCTTTACATTGCTATTTTTTTGATATATGTTTTCAAGCATACATTTTATAACATATTTGAACGAACTACGCCACTGATTCCTCGGCGGGATACGTGGCAATTTCTATTCTGTTCGGTACACTTTATTCAAAAAAAAAAATGTATATTTTCTTCAAAAAATACAAAAAAAAATGTTATTCAAAAAATACAAAAACATTTTGTAAGTATTATTGTTTGACTTTGTTAATACCAACACAGTTACAAATGTGCATAAACAAAAAAAAAAGTGATAATCAGTATGGGTTGACTTTGTGGTAAACCATAGATTCTTTTGGTACCTCTTATTCATACCCGCAGATAACATTGTCTTGCATGTTTCCAAGATAAGAATGAAGCCGACCTCATCGTTTCATATGCATTGTGTGGTGAGTTATTTGAATAAGTTCAATTGTATTGCATTGTGATCTAGAACTTGGCCTGAATGTTTGTTGAGGCGAAATCCTGAGTAACACTCGGTGTAGGAAATGATCGTAGGCTTTCTTTGACCCGTTTAAGCCTTTTCAGCCTACCAAATAACATTATCCCTAAGACACCCTTCGAGCCTAAAACCTATTTTTGACAACCGCATATTACACCTATACCCTTTCTCGAGTGCATTTAACTATCCTCTCTTGCCCGACCTCCTCGAGCGCTTTAGAAATGTGCAAGTGGCTGACAAAATCCTGCGCTGAAGTTTGCAAAGACGAAAGTTGTCAAAGTTCAAAAGGAAAACAAAACAAAAGCAGAGACGACTTCACACAAAAAAAAAAAATCAAAAGCCTTAGTGTTATAATAAAAAAAAAAGGAATACATAACCCCTAAAAAAAGTGGTGGGTGGGGCTCCAAATGAAAGATTCAAAAGAAGTCAGTATTGAAAAACTGGGACAAAACGAAAGCAAATCAGCATTAAATCGCACCAATATCAAGCACGGACATAGCCCAACTCTCGAGGAATGATTAGTCACTTTTATCCAAATGATATCCATTTCATTTCCCCAAGCCTACATTACAAGCCCGTGACAAGCCCTACATGATCTTATACTGAGGGTTCTCACATTAGTGGATACTTACATGACGGTCAAGCCTATGGTATCACAATTGCATGCATTGAACATCTTTTTGAGTGTGAGCGCAATTCTTTCAACGTCCCAAAATTCAAAATACTGAAATATATGTGTGAAATGAGACTTTCTTTCAATGAGGGCATTTGAAACGTGAGGCTACGTGTAGTTCGAAACCTTGGATGCAAGCAAGTGTGTCGACACTCAGGTATGTTTGAGGTACTATCTGAAACTGTGTGAATTACACCAGAGTCAATCTCGGTTAGACTGAAAACAATAAAAGAACATCCTTATGCACAATACTAATTGTTGGTATCAACTGGGGTCAGAACGTAATGTCGTCTTCCATTTTTTCAGAAAAACAACAAAATGCATATTACATAAAAATTATTTTTGCATCACGAACTACGTTTTGACCTGATTCCTCGGAATGATACGTGGCGCCACATCGCTTCTTGCATCGCATTATTTTAAAATCATAAAAAAATCCTTATTTTGCATCACGAACTACGTCTTGACCTGATTCCCTCAGCGGGATACGTAGGCGGCCATATCGGTTTCGGTCCCACATCACATTTTAAAATCATAAAAATCTTACTTTTTGCAGCATGAACTATGTCTTGACCTGTCTCCCTCGGCGGGATACGTAGACAGCCACATCGGCTTCGGTCACACCGATAGAAATATTTCTTCCTTATTTTGCACTGGACTCGATTTTGTCCATATTCTCGCATTAGCTTTTCATTCATTATAAATAAATAAAAAAATGCTTACCTGATCGCCTTGATAGCGTCAAGATGCAACCTTACCCAGTTCAACATCTTCATTACCATAAACTGAGACATTTTAAGGAATTCACTGCAAGAAAATGGCAATAGACAGGAAAAGCAGGCCAACTAGGTCTTCAGTGCAAACCAAGAATGCAAGCGTCAAGAGCCAAAGCTACAGAGTCGACGCTAATTAACCACTCATTTCCTAAAAAACTCACAAGTTTTCTTTGAGTGCAGGATCTTCATATCAAAAAAAGGCAGGAACACAACAATAGGCCCATGCGGGTTACAAACGCACAACGTCTATGCAATGACGTTATCTCAACCCAGACAAGTCACAAAGCAGGTACGCTCATAAACCAATGCATTTCATTAAAGCCCATGCAACAGCTTCATTCATGTTTCGTCCATGCAACGACGAAGACCGTGACGCGCCCATGCAACGACGCCCTTTTATTTTTAAGCCTATGCAACGACGAGCATCTGCATCGCGTCCATGCAACGACGCCTTTTCATTTTTTAGCCTATGCAACGGCTTCATTCATGTTTCGTCTATGCAACGACGAGCATCTGCATCGCGTCTATGCAACGACGCCATTTCATTTAAGCCCATGCAACGGCTTCATATATGTTTCGTCTATGCAACGACGAGCATCTGCATCGCGTCCGAAAACGACGCCATTTCATTTAAGCCCATGCAACGGCTTCATTCATGTTTCGTCCATGCAACGACGAGCATCTGCATCGCGTCTATGCAACGACGCCATTTTCATTTAAGTCTATGCAACGGCTTCATTTATGTTTCGTCCATGCAACGACGAGCATCTGCATCGCGTCTATGCAACGACGCCATTTCATTAAAAGCCCATGCAACGGCTTCATTCATGTTTCGTCCATGCAACGACGAGCATCTGCATCGCGTCTATGCAACGACGCCATTTCATTAAAAGTCCATGCAACGACTTCATTCATGTTTCGTCCATGCAACGACGAGCATCTGCATCGCGTCTATGCAACGACGTCATTTCATTTAAGCCTATGCAACGGCTTCATTTATGTTTCGTCCATGCAACGACAAGCATCTGCATCGCGTCTATGCAACGACGCCATTTCATTAAAAGCCCATGCAACGGCTTCATTCATGTTTCGTCTATGCAACGACGAGCATCTGCATTGCGTCCGAAAACGACGCCATTTCATTAAAAGCCCATGCAACGGCTTCATTCATGTTTCTTCCATGCAACGACGAGCATCTGCATCGCGTCTATGCAACGACGCCATTTCATTTAAGCCTATGCAACGGCTTCATTTATGTTTCGTTCATGCAACGACGAGCATCTGCATCGCGTCTATGCAACGACGTCATTTCATTAAAAGCCCATGCAACGGTTTCATTCATGTTTCGTCTATGCAACGACGAGCATCTGCATTGCGTTCGAAAACGACGTCATTTCATTTTAAGCCTATGCAACGGCTTCATCCATGTTTCGTCTATGCAACGACGAGCATCTGCATCGCGTCCATGCAACGACGCCTTTTCATTTTAAGCCTATGCAACGGCTTCATCCATGTTTCGTCTATGCAACGACGAGCATCTGCATCGCGTCCATGCAACGACGCCTTTTTATTTTAAGCCTATGCAACGGCTTCATTCATGTTTCGTCTATGCAACGACAAACATCTGCATCGCATCTATGTTTCGTCCATGCAACAACGAGCATCTGCATCGCGTCTATGCAATGACGCCATCAACATCTACAATAACCTTGTCTTTTTCAGCACCACATCACCTGCAACCCAGTGTCAATCATACTTCGACACTGGGACATTTTTAATCAGCGTCAGCTTTGCTTTAATTTTTGCATCACAACGACCAGTGTCATCATGATTTGACACTGGGACATTTTTTGGATATGCATCATCCCTATTTTTGAGTTCCAGTTTATAAAACAGGACAAAATTGGCTACAAGTCAACATCTTTGTCCGAAGACTCTTCCATCATCTCCGTACAAAGAGGGACATGTTGTTGACAGTCAATTTTGACCCGTTTTTTGTATATTTGTTGCAATTTTAAGTATTTTAGCACACCGCATTTTAATCAGCATTTTTTACATTTTTATCTTTTTATTTTAAATTAAGCATTATGTCTTTGTTAATATTATGTTTATTATCATATAATCTGCTTTATTTTAATAATATTTGCATCTCTTTAAATAATTAATTGACATCCTATTTTACTTTTAATCAGGCATTAAACATGTCTTAAATATTGTATTTTAGTATTATTGCATCGGCATTTGAATTTTAATAATCTTGCATCTTTTTTAAATAATTGTCTTTCAAATAATTAACCAGCCTTGCATTTTTGTCAAACCAGTCCAGTCCAAGACACAATTTGAATCAGTCCAAGCCAACACTATTTTTAATATCATCCAAACACCCTCTTTTATTTTCCCCCCCAAAATCAAATACCACTTTTCATTTTCCCCCCAAAACAATACCCCACTTTTCATTTCCCCCCCCTCCAAATACCTAACCCTAATCCTACCCTATAAAAACAAAACATCCCCCCCATTTTAAACTACCCCAGCCGCACACCCTAGCCCATTTTAACATCAACCCATTCCCGCACACCCTCTCTCCTTCTTCCTCGTCCACGTCGCCGCCGCCCTTTCGCCGGAGCTCCAAGCTCCGGCGAACACCCTTCCCACCGTCGACCCCCTCAGCCGTCAACCCTCACCCTCACCCCTAACCTCTCAACATCATCTCCATACCACTGTTCCCGTCACCCCATCGCCGCCGACTTCAACTGGCGAACTCACCATCGCCGCCCACCACCGCGAAACCACCATCACTAACACCTCACTCCTTCTCCTCACATCAGCCCTCACCCTCTCCACACCACTGAAACTCCCATCGCCGGCGAACCTCACCACCACCCCCACTGTCCCGTCGCCCACACCCTCATTCCCGTCACCACCATCCCGTCGCCGTCTTCCCATTTTACCCCCGTCGCCACTGCACCACCGTCAAACCACTAGCGGCGGTGCTCCGGCGACCTCGTCGTGGAATTGACGCCTTGCCGCCGCTTTCGTGTTGTTGAAATCACTGTTTGTATATCTTCGGATCTATGGTACGTCCGGTTATTTGACCGATTTTTATTTGATCGTCACGAGTTTTTAAACTCCGCGAACGTCGTTACGTTATATCGCTTGTTGGACTGATTTTGATTTTGTCGGTGATGGTTGCATTTTTCGGATCGCTTTGACCGACGGTTGCCTTTACTCTACCGATTTTGAACAGATTTGTGGCTATTTTTGCTGAAGTATTTTGAGACCATGGACTACTGTTCGCCATCGCTTAATGTTTTTTAGACCGATTTTCCGATTTTTGGTATGTTCTCAAATTTCCGCGACCTCTCTAGCCCGGACATCGTTGACCATTTTGATCACCTTGTTCCTTCGAGTTGTTGGTCGTTGGTTTCATCGCTTGTTTTGACAAGTTAATGGACTGATTCTTTATTTCTTTCGTTGGAACTGATTTGAACAACTTATTACACTGTGGTATTGACTGATTTGAACGTGATACTACACTAGTTGGCCGATGAAAAAGTTATCCGTCGATTTTTGAGGCCTCCACAGTTGCAAAGACGGAAAATAAAATAAATGAAGCTTTCTGGGCAAGGATGATTTCTTCCACTTACACCGGATAACCAACATGCTACCGGCGAATTCTCGCAGCCGCACTTGTTTAGGCTGTCCCACTTTATATATTTTTCATATCTGAGCCCTCCGTGTTTAAAACTATTATTGTTTTGGCGCGGATATGAAGGTTTTATTTATTTTATTGCTTTTAATAATATTGGCCGATGAAGGAATCTCCGTCTGATTTCCAAGGCCTCCTCTGTGCAAAAGACGGATTTATTTATTTTTTGCTTTACTTATTAAATTCCTGTCATTACTTTAAAATTATTTATTCTGATACTAACATTTTTACTAAGTGTTTATGCAGTAATGAGATCATCTTGTGCAGAAAGCCTAAAAAGGGCTAAAAGATGTCCCGAAATGTTATTTTATATCGCATTTAATTTAGTTTTATTATTGTGTAGTACACTTTATTTTAATTATAAATGCTTAGAATAGGTAGAATAAAAAGAGCAATAAATAATTAACCTAGGTTTGAACGAACAACCGCAAGTTAGCGGATCTTGAAGGATGCCTAACCCCTTCCCTTTACGATAATAAAGAACCCTGATCCAGAATCTCACTAATTTCGCAGACCATTAAATGGAAGTCAATTGCAGTATTTTTATTGCAATAAACTAAGTGTCCTAATTCACTATAATAATTAGGTGGCGACTCCTTAAAATACATTTAGGAATCAACCATACGCGGTACTCCCGTTTCGACTCCGGTTAAAATGGAGTGTTACACTAAGTACACTCATAGGTACATGTCCTAATCTCTTGTGCCACAAAGTAGCCTTCAACTCCCCAGCAGTGATCCTAGACATGTGTGTTGTTGCTGTCAGCAACCTGCCTTGCTCCCCTGCAGAATCCAACACATAGAGTCCATCCACATCTCTACCAATCTCTTTCACCTTCCCAGTGAAGAAATCCTGTAGCACAAAGAAGTCAGGGAAAAATCTTGCACTACAATTCAACTCCTTAGTTAGTTTTGATACTGAAAGTAAATTAAATTGAAAACTAGGCACACACAACACATTTTTTATGGTTTCACCTCTTGTCAGTGTACACTTTCCAGTTTGTGTAATTGAAGCCATACCTCCATTTGGCAATTGCACATGCCCTGGTTTTTCTGATAAATCAGGAACTTCTATCATATTTCCATCTTTAACCATATGGTTAGTAGCCCCTGAGTCTACTATCCAAGGGCTATTTTTGTTCTCAATATGACTGAATTTACCTGCCATATGCACTTTAGCTGTAATGGTTTGGTCTTCTCCGATTCCTTTATTCTGATTCATGAAGGACATCATCTTCTCCAGTTTGTATGGAGTACAAGTTTTCAGCATATGCTGAAGTTGATCCTGTTGGTACCTAGAAAGGTGTTGCTGATTGATGCCTTCACAGTACCTCTGACTGATCTCACCATCTGCATATCCATCATGTACCACTCCATATCCCTGCATGTGTTGCTGAGTATTTCCATTTCCTTCCATCTGTGAAACAATAACTGTATTTGCTTTATTCTTTCCCTTGGGATCTGTTATTGTTATATGCTGCTACATGCATCTGCATATCATGTTTTTCTCTGATATGCCCTTGCTTCTTACAGTAATCACAGTACATTAGCTTATATCATCCTTCCCTGTTGCCCTTCATGTGACAATGATCAGAAAATGCATATGCATTATATTTCTTAGGTTTGCTGAAAGAGGCTTTGCTAGTTAGTGTCATATTTTTGACATAGTTTCCTCCCAGTGATGAAATGTTTTTCTGGATTTCATCTTGCGCTATCATCGTATAGGCTTGATTCACACTAGGAGTGGGTGACATCAAAAATATATGGCTCCTAGCTTGGTTATACCCATCGTTTAAGCCCATGAGAAATTCCAGCAGCCTCTGGTTCCCAAAATGTGTTGTATATTCTCTAGGATTCGAACACTCGCAAGTAGGTGGTGGTATGATTGAGTCTATATCGTCCCATAGATCCTTCATTCTGCAGTAATACTGAGATATGGTGATGCTTGTCGCGCCCTTTTTCGACCGCGACATTTTTTAAATAATAGCGAGCCCTGCTTAAAAATGCAAATGTGTTAGAAAATAAATAATAAAATGCTAAAAGGTTTAAAAGGGTTTTAAAAAATGCTAAAAGGATGCTAAAATTGCAAAAGAGGCTAAAGTTTTAAAAGGGTGCTAAAATGCTAAAGGGTTGCTAGAATGCTAAGGGTTCGCGGAGTGGCCACCTAATTAATTTGGGTGAATTAGGACACCTAAATGTTTAACTAGTTTAAAGTAAAACATTAACTCCATTTTATGGTCTGCTAAACTTAGTGAGATTCTGGGTAAGGGTTCTTTATTAATCTAGAGGGAAGGGGTTAGGCACCCTCTAAGATCCGCTAACTTGCGGTTGTCCTGCCAAACCTAGGGTAATTGTTATGCTATTGAAAATGCATGTTTGAAAGATATTTTAATAGAAAGTATTTTTTGGCAAAAGATTAATAAGATTAGGGCTATAAAATGCGTGTAAAGTTTAAAGCATGCCTTAAATAATATGTAATGCAAAATAGATTAGTTGACTAAATGTACACATTTGCCTGCCTTGATTAGTATAACACATGCTTAAGGGGGTTTTCTTAATATATAAAAATAAGATTTCTATATGGGTGCTATAGCAAATGGGTTAGAAATCTTGAAAATAATATCATAGCTACATATGATTAATTATGCAAGTTAAGATTATTGGGTGGTTTATTATAAATGCTAAACAATGTATGGCGTGCCTAAAGTAATTAACTTAAGGGAAGCAAAATTAAATTAATTTCTATTTATTGATTCAAGGTTTGACTATTCTAAGTATTCTATTAATTACAAAATTAAATAATTAGGCAACAAATTTCAAACAAATAATATAGAGGGTGGATATGATCGCGCCTAAGATGCGTGGCGACATCGTCTTATCCTATTTTGTCTTAGGAATTTCAAGCGGGAATGCAAATGCGGGTGCGGGTTGCCATTTGAAATGACTTGCGATGAGTCTCGCCGTGAGACTCTTTATTTTGCTCCGATGCGTGCCATGTAAAAACAAGAAAGATAAGGATTAGTACACGTTCAAAATTTTATTAAATAATAAGCGAGTATTAGACATATTTGAATCATTTGTTGTTCCAGCGATTTGGAATAACAGTTGGGATCAGTAGGCCAAGCAGACCATAAATAACGAGAAGCAAGCAAAACTTAACCCAAATAAATAAGCATTTAACAAGACATAATTCATATCCAGCCCACTGTATCTGTGAACCAACAATGAGGATCAGATCACAATTCCTTTTCAGCATGTATTATGGCAGCAAACAGAAATGCAGAAGGCCAAACAGCACACAGTGGACAATTTAGGCAAACAAAGTGGACATTCCTCCAAACAGGAGAATTACAAGTATGCAGAGATTATAGGGTGTGCCCCACCACAGGAAATAAATGTAGAATGATCATGCGTAGCTTGGACAATCATTTCTTTTGCACAGCTTTATATTGCTATCCTTTCATTGATAAATTCTTTTCAAGCATATATTTTATAACATATTTGAACGAACTACGCACACCTGATTCTCGTCAAAGATGAGATACGTAGGCAGCCCTACTCGGGTTCGGTACCATTTATTCAAAAAATACAAAAAAATATTTTGTTCATAAATACAAAAAATGTTATCCAAAAATACAAAAACATTTTTTTTGCATCATTGTTTGACTTGGTTGATACCAACACAGTTGGGAGTGTGCATAGGAAAGAACGTGTAATAATCAATATGGGCTGACTTCGTGGTAAACCATAGATTCTTTTGGTACCTCTTATTCACCCGTAAATGACATTGTCTTACATGCTTCTAAGATAAGAACGAAACCAACCTCATCGTTTCATGTGCATTGTGTGGTGAGTTTTTAGAATAAGTTCAATTGCATTGCATTGTGATCTAGAACTTGGCTTGAATGTTTGTTGAGGCGAAATCCTGAGTAACACTTGGTGTAAGAAATGATCGTAGGCTTTCTTTGACCCGTTTGAGCCTTTTTCAGCCTACCAAATAACATTATCCGTAGTACACCCCTTTTGAGCCTAAAGCCTATTCTTTTGACAACCGCATATTACACCTATACCCTTCTGAGTGTGTACGCACTATCCCTCTCTTGGCCCGACCTCCTTGAGCGCTTTGGAAATGTGCAAGTGGCTGACAAATTCTGCGTCGAAGTTTACAAAGGCAAAATTGTCAAAGTCCCAAAAGGGAAAAGAAAACACAAATGACGACTTTACAAAAGAAGAAATCAAAAGCCCCTGCATGATAAACAAAAATGAATGAAATGAGAAAATAAATTTGGAAAAAGCGGGCTCCAAACGAAAAATTCAAAAAGAAGTCAGTACAGAAAAACTGGGACAAAAAGAAAGCAGGTCAGCATTAAAGCACACAAATATCAAGCACGGACGTAGTCCAACGCTCGAGGAAGGATTAGTCACTTTTTACCCAAATGGTGTCCATCCCTTCCCCCAAACCTACATTACAAGCCTGTGACAAGCCCTACATGATCTTATACTGAGGGTTCTCACATTAGTGGATACTTACATGACGGCCAAGCCTATGGTATCACAATTGCATGCATTGAACATCCTTTTGAGTGTGAGCGTACTTCTCTAAACGTTCCAAAATTCAAAATACTGGAATATATGTGAGAAATGGGACTTTCTTTCAGTGAGGGCACTTGAAACGTGAGATTACGTGTAGTTCGAAACCTTGGTTGCAAGCAAGTGTGTCGATACTTCGGTGTCTGAGGTACCATTTGAAACTATAGGAATTACCCAGAAGTCAGTCTTGGTTAGACGTGAAGTGAATAACGGAATTCCTAAGCACAATACTAATTGTTGGTATCAACTGAAAGTCAGAACGTGATGCTGTCTTTCCATTTTTCAAAAAAAAAAATGCATATAAAATCTTTATTTTTTGCATCACGAACTACGTCTTGACCTGATTCCCTCGGCGGGATACGTAGGAAGCCACATCGGCTTCGGTCCCGCATTATTTTAAAATCATAAAAAAATCTTATTTTTGCAGCATGAACTATGTCTTGACCTGTCTCCCTCGGTGGGATACGTAGACAGCCACATCGGCTTCGGTCACTCCATTAAAAATATTTTCCTTGTTTTGCACTGGACTCGATTTTGTCCATATTCTCGCATTAGCTTTTCATTCAAGATAAAAAAAAATGCTTACCTGATCGCCTTGATAGCGTCAAGATGCAACCTTACCCAGTTCAACATCTTCATTACCAGAAACTGGGACATTTTAAGGAATTCAGTGCAAGAAAATGGCAATAGACAGGAAAAAGCAGACCAAATAGGTCTCCAGCTTAAACCAGTCTGAGCATGCAAGCGTCAAGAGCCAAAGTTACAAAGTCGACGCTAATCAACCACTCATTTCCTAAAAAACTCACAAGTTTTCTTTGAGTGCAGGATCTTCATATCAGCAAAGGCAGAAACACAACAATAAACCCATGCGGGTCACAAATGCACAACGTCTATGCAATGACGCTATCTCAACCCAGACGGGTCACAAAGCAGGTACATCCCTAAACCAATGTATTTCATCTAAGCCTATGCAACGGCTTCATCCATGTTTCGTCTATGCAACGACGAGCATCTGCATCGCGTCCATGCAACGACGCCTTTTCATTTTAAGCCTATGCAACGGCTTCATCCATGTTTCGTCTATGCAACGACGAGCATCTGCATCGCGTCCATGCAACGACGCCTTTTCATTTTAAGCCTATGCAACGGCTTCATTCATGTTTCGTCTATGCAACGACGAGCATCTGCATCGCGTCCATGCAACGACGCCTTTTCATTTTAAGCCTATGCAACGGCTTCATTCATGTTTCGTCTATGCAACGACGAGCATCTGCATCGCGTCTATGCAACGACGTCATTTCTTTTAAGCCTATGCAACAGCTTCATTCATGTTTCGTCTATGCAACGATGAGCATCTGTGATCGTCCAAACGACGCTATTTCATATAAGCCTATGCAACGGCTTCATCCATGTTTCGTTTATGCAACGACGAGCATTCGTGATCGCGTTCATGCAATGACGCTTTTCATTTTAAGCCTATGCAACGATTTCATTCATGTTTCGTTCTATGCAACGACGAGCATTGCGTGATCGCGTCCACGCAACGACGCTTTTCATTTTAAGCCTATGCAACGCTTTCATTCATGTTTCGTTTATGCAACGACGAGCATTCGTGATCGCGTCTATGCAACGACGCCATTTCTTTTAAGCCTATGCAACGGCTTATTCATGTTTCGTCTATGCAACGACGAGCATCCGCATTGGTCCCAAAACGACGCTATTTCATAAAAGCCTACGAACGGCTTATTCATGTTTCGTCTATGCAACGACGAACATCTGCATCGCATCTATGTTTCGTCCATGCAACGACGAGCATCTGCATCGCGTCTATGCAATGACGCCATCAACATCTACAATAACCTTGTCTTTTTCAGCACCACATCACCTGCAACCCAGTGTCAATCATACTTCGACACTGGGACATTTTTAATCAGCGTCAGTTTTGCTTCTATCTTTGCATCACAACGACCCAGTGCTCATGATTTGACACTGGGACATTTTTTGGGTCTGCATCATCCCTATTTTTGAGTTCTAGTTTATAAAACAGGACAAAATTGGCTACAAGTCAACATCTTTGTCCGAAGACTCTTCCATCATCTCCGTACAAAGAGGGACATGTTGTTGACAGTCAATTTTGACCCATTTTTTGTATATTTGTTGCAATTCTAAGTATTTTAGCACATCGCATTTTAATCAGCATTTTTGCATTTGTTATCTTATTATGTTAAAATAAGCATCAGGTCTTCGTTAATATTATGTTTTTAGTATTGTTACACCATCGTTTTATTTTAATAATATTTGCATCTTTTAAATAATTAATTGGTATCCGCACTTTTACTTTTAATCAGGCATTAAACATGTCTTAAATATTGCATTTTTAGTATTATTGCGTCGGCATTTGCATTTTAATAATTTTGCATCTTTTAAATAATTTTTTCTTTAAATAATTAATCCATTTTACATTTTTTGTCAAACCAGTCTAGTCCAGGGCATAATCTAAATCAGTCCAATCCGCCAGAAATCGAAACAAAAAATGAAGCCCAATACACTTTCATCCAATACCCAAACCCAATACCCAATAACCAATACCCAATACCCAATACCCAAAGCCCAAATACCAAACCCTAAACCTACCCTATAAATAAAACCTTCCCCCCCCCCATTTTAAAAACCTACCCTATTATCAGCCTTTCCAGCCGCAACACAAAAATCAACAGCCCTAAAGATTTTTTCAACGCCTCACCCACACTCCTTCTTCCCGTCGCCGCCGCCGCCCTTCGCCGGAGTTCCATCTCCGGCGAACCCCCCTAGCGAACCCCCCTTTAAACCAGCCACACAAAACCCACTGCTCCTTCTCTCACCTGTTCCCGTCGACCACCCTCTCCTCTCCCCTCTCACCTTCTCGCCGCCGCCACCTCGCCGCTGGGCCTCACCGTGAACCTCACTGCCGCCACGCTCGCTGCTTTCCGTATTGTTGACATCGTTGTTTGTTCCTCTTTCGCTGCTATTATATTATTGTTTAATTGGACTGATTTGGAAATTTTGTATCTCGCCGGAGTTTAAAACTCCGGCGACCCCTGTTGGTTTAATTTTTGGTTTCTGTTGTTGGTTGTCGGACTGATTTCCAGCTTTTAGTATTTGGCCGGAGTTTGCAAAACTCCGACGATGTTCGTCGGTTTGCTTTTGTGTTGTTGGGACTGATTTTTATTTATTTTAGTAATTTGCCGAGTTAAAAACTCCGCGAATCGTTCGTGGTATTGTGGAGTTTGTCGCTTATGTTTGTTTGTTGGGCTGATTCGACCTCATTATTGGGATAATGGCCGAGTTTGAACTCCGCGACACCGTGTTCTCGCCTTTTTCTCGCTCGATATTGTTGTTGGCTGCATTTTCCTGTTTGATATTGCTACTTCATCGTTGCCGCGCCGCATTCTTCGCTTGGTATTGTTGCTTATTAGGTCACTGACTGCGTATTCATTTTGGGCTATATTGCGTCTTGTTCAATTTGTGTTGCTCTTTTTGGGTATTCCACAGTGATTTGGACGATTTTGCCCTTTTATTACTTTATTAAACTGATTTTTGAATATGATACTACACTTGATATTTTACAGATTTTGAACTTGATACTACATTGGCCAATGAAAAAGTTATCCGTCGATTTTTGAGGCCTCCACAGTTGCAAAGACGAAAAAATAAAATAAATGAAGCTTTCTGGGCAAGGATGATTTCTTCCACTTACACCGGATAACCAACATGCGCTGGCAAGGCGAACGCTCGCAGCCGCACTTGTTTAGGCTGTCCCACTTTATATATTTTTATATCTGAGCCCTCCGTGTTTAAAACTATTACTGTTTTGACGCGGATTCGAAAGTTTTATTTATTTTATTATATTGGCCGATGAAGGAATCTCCGTCTGATTTCCAAGGCCTCCCCTGTGCAAAAGACGGATTTATTTTTTGGCTTTATTTATTAATTATTGCTATTACTTTAAAAATTATTTATTTTATTACTAACACTTTTACTAAGTGTCTATGCAGGTACCCGGAGATCATCTTGTGCAGAAGGCCTAAAAAGGGCTAAAGATGTCCCGAAGTTTTATCTTGCGTCTCATTTAAATTTTAGTTTTACCATTTTTTGTATTGCATTTTATTTTAATTGTAAATTATATAAAAATGCTTAGAATAGGTAGGATAGAAAACCAATATAATTAACCTAGGTTTGAACGGATAACCGCAAGTTAGCGGATCTTAAAGGATGCCTAACCCCTTCCCTTTAGGATAATAAAGAACCCTGATCCAGAATCTCATCAATTTCGCAGACCATTAAATGGAGATTAATTGCAGTATTTTTATTGCAATAAATCAAGTGTCCTAATTCACTTAAATAATTAGGTGGCGACTCCTTTAAATACATTTAGGAATAAACCATACGTAGTACTCCCGTTTTCGACTCCGGTTAAAATGGGGTGTTACAGTGTTGAATCTAAGTTTGTTAAACATCCATATAAGTCTATTGATAGGAATTCAAATCCTTTAGACTTGATTCACACAGATATATGTGATATGAAGTCAACATCATCTCGTGGTGGGAAAAAGTATTTTATAACTTTCATTGACGATTGCACTCGATACTGTTATGTGTATTTGCTTAATAATAAAGATGAAGCAATTAATGCATTTAAGCAATACAAGAACGAAGTGGAAAATCAATTGAATAAAAAGATCAAAATGATTAGAAGTGATAGGGGTGGAGAATACGAATCTCCTTTTGCAGAGACATGTTTGGAATATGGAATTATTCATCAAACTATCGCCTTTACACACCACAATCAAATGGAATCATGGAAAGGAAAACCGAACATTAAAGAAAATGATGAGTGTCTCACTAATTAGTTTCTGCCATCGCAGATTTGTGGGAAGCTATTCTACATACTAATCGAATACTCAACAGAGTATCCCACAGCAAAACACAATCTATTCCATATGATCTATGGAAAGGAAGAAAACCCAACTTGAAATATTTCAAAGTGTGGGGGTGTTTAGCGAAGGTCCAAGTTCCTTTGTCCAAAAGGGTAAAAATCAGACCAAAAACTGTGGATTGTGTTTTTATTGGCTATGCTACAAATAACAAAGCTTATCGGTTTTTGGTTCACAAATTGGACAATCCTGAAATTCATGTTAATACGATAATGCTGAATTCTTTGAAAACATCTATCCGTATAAAACTGAATTTGAGTCGTCAAGTGAAAGATCTAAACGACCGCGGGAAGAACACAAGGAAAGTATACCAAGCAAAGAGGATCCAAGGCGTAGCAAACGTCAAAAGACATCTACTTCCTTTGGACCAGATTTTGTAACATTCTTGCTTGAAAATGAGCCTCAAACATTTAAAGCAGCAATGTCATCTTCTGATTCAACATTTTGGAAAGAAGCAGTCAATAGTGAGATTGAATCAATTTTAAACAACCATACATGG
The DNA here is from genome assembly GCA_029844215.1 of Przewalskia tangutica. Classification (NCBI taxonomy): domain Eukaryota; kingdom Viridiplantae; phylum Streptophyta; class Magnoliopsida; order Solanales; family Solanaceae; genus Przewalskia; species Przewalskia tangutica. Next base: position 12,718,001 of record CM056734.1, read on the forward strand.
GAATTAGTTGATCTTCCTCCTGGAAATAAACCTTTAGGATCAAAATGGTTTTTTAAAAGGAAAATGAAAGCTGATGGCACTATTGACAAATATAAGGCAAGACTTGTGGTCAAAGGTTATAGACAAAAGGAAGGCCTTGATTACTTTGACACATACTCGCCGGTAACAATAATAACATCTATTCGGGTGTTAGTGGCACTGGCGGCCGTATATGGTCTTGAAATCCATCAAATGGATGTCAAGACAGCTTTCTTAAATGGAGAATTGGAGGAAGAAATTTACATGAAACAACCTGAGGGTTTTGTGGTTCCTGGTAAAGAAAGAAAATTGTGCAGACTTGTTAAGTCACTTTATGAACTTAAACAAGCACCCAAACAATGGCATGCGAAATTTGACCAAACAATGTTGGCAAATGGATTTAAGATTAATGGGTGTGACAAATGTGTTTACATTAAAAATACTCCAAATCGTGAAGTCATTGTTTGTTTGTATGTTGATGACATGTTGATAATGAGTAAAGATATTGTCGATGTAAATGCTACGAGGCGTATGCTCGCTAACAAATTTGACATGAAAAACTTAGGGGTTGCTGATTTGATCTTAGAAATTAGGATCCATAAAACTCCACAAGGTCTAGCATTATCACAGTCACATTATATTGAAAAGTACTTGACAAGTTCAAGTATTTAAATTTCAATGTTGTAAAGACTCCAATTGATGTAAGTTTTGCACTTCAAAAGAATGAAGGTGAAAGTGACTCACAATTGGACTTTGCACGAGTTTTGGGAAGTTTGATGTATAGTATGAATTGTACACGACCAAATATAACATGTGTTATAAGCAAGCTGAGTCGATTCACGAGTAATCTCAATCAAACTCATTGGATGACAATGAAACGAGTCTTGGGATATTTACAACACACCCAAAACTATGCTTTGCATTAAAATAAATATCCCGTAGTACTTGAGGGATATAGTGATGCAAATTGGATCACCGGATCGTTTGAAGTTAAATCCACGAGTGGATATGTTTTCACTGTTGGTGGAGGAGCAGTGTCATGGAAATCATCAAAAGCATACGATCGCCCGCTCTACAATGGAATCAGAATTTATAGCTTTAGACAAGGTGAAGTTCGAATGGCTCGGAATTTCTTAGAAGATATTCCATTCGCCCAAACCTTTGGCTCCTATATGTATACATTGTGTGATCAAAGAATAGGTAGGCGGGAGCGTAATGTATAACGGAAAATCTCGTCACATACGACGGAGACACAATACCGTTAGACAACTCCTCTGTAGTGGCGTTATCACAATTGATTATGTAAAGTCAAGAGATAACATGGCAGATTCGCTTACAAAAGGCTTATCTAGAAAGGGAGTTAGTAGATCATCAATGGGAATGGGGTTAAGGCTAAGGACAAGTCATCATGGCGGTAACTCTACCTAGCATACTGGAGATCCCAGAGCTAGGTTCAAGGAGATCAAACAAAGTTGTGACTGACGGTTCAACATTGTCAAATAACTCAACCCATTCTCGGATGAAGACAATGTTCAGAAATAAGGATAAGACTTTATGGCTTGTTAATGAGTTAATAAAATATTAAGGGTTTTTAATGGTTATCTAAATCTGGCAATGTATGACCAGATAATGTGGCTATAGGACCACATGTTTAGAAATCACCTATGGAAAGTGTTAAGTGTAAGCCGCTTTAAAGGGGAATGACAGTAAAGGCCCATTCTCTATGCACTCATGAGACCAGGCGGTGTTCATGGCTGAAACGAACACAACCATGAGAACCATAAACGGTTGAGGGTTTATTGTGTGTCTTATGTTGTCTAGGTATACAACAAAGTTCGACGGTTCAAAGATATCAAATCTACCGATTGATCGAGTATATCCGATATAAGTTCACTACGAAAAGTTCAAAGGAAAACCTACTTATCCAGATGCAGTTAATTCTCGCTTGTATATCACACTCGTCCGTACATTCTTTTATCTTATAGTCATTCCCCATTCATGTGGGGGATTGTTGGGTTTTGATATTGGTGAATGAAAAATGATGGGATGAAAATTAAAGGGAGTAAAAGGCTCTTTTGTCCCACATCGAAAAAAGAGAAGGAAAGAGAAGTGTATATATTACATTACACCTTCTCTAGTTGCTAAAATGGTTGAGAGGGCAAGGACTTCGTCGTGCCGCCGCCGCTCGGCTTTCCGACTTTGGATTTGGAAAAAGATTGATTGATAATCTTTTTGGACAAACGTTTCTTTAATTAATTATTTAATTAACCCAAGACCCCCGACCGACCCCGACCCATCCGGTTTAAGCCTTTTCCCTCTCTTTTCGAATTTCCCTCCAAAATTAGGTTTCTGAATGGTTGCAAACATTCAGAATCAGTACCTCCAAACCTATAAATTCTTGATTTCTCCAAGAATTTATTAATTTCAATTCAATTTTGAATTTCAGTCTTCAACTCGAAAATTTTGTCTTCATTCTGTGTGATATACTGTCGTTGAGTAGTTCGCTTCTACCGGAATTTGGAGTACTACTATTCTGGTAAGATAATCGTTCTATCTTGGGAGGCGATATTCCATTAACCTCGAGTATTGTGAGGAGAATAATTTTCTTAAGGACACACTTTGAACTAAGTGGGCTCGATTATATTCTGAAATTATTTTTTCTTATACCAAATATATTCTGTTTATTGTACTGATTTCAATTAAGTATTTTTTATACTGTGAAATCTATTTTTTACTAAGTGTTTAAACAGATTGTGTTGAAACATTATTTTGGCCATATACAGATTATTATACCAACAAATACAAATGAATATTAAATAAAAGGAGTGATGTATAGGAGATTGGGTGCACAATTGTGCCATTAGCGTTTGGATTTGATTTACTTTGAAGCAATCATTTCTTTAATAACCATATATGTCATTCTTCAAGGACAGGTAACCTTTTTAATTATTATCTGGTCACCTCTCTCTTCACCAGCTGCCACGATTATACCATCTCCTATAATCATATAATGCTACGGTATACTTGACTAATAAATACTGAATTCTTTTATTTTCCTTCTATATCATTTAGGTGGAATTCAACGCTCATTTTGTCTTGAATATGGAGCAATGTAGACGTAAAAGTATATTCCAATTTTCAATGACATGCAATGGAATGACACACTAACAAAAAACATGTTCTACCTAACTTGCAAAATATCCTAGACACAGCTAATGCATGCTTATGGAACCATACGGAACAGGGCTTTGTGGTTTATATTCAACATGAATGATCTTTAAAGGACTGACAATAACTTCTACCTGAAAGTAGTAGGACAAGGAAATAGCCAGTTACTTTGTCGTCTGGGCATCTAATTTGGAGGAAAATTAATGTTTTTTCTACGCAATAACAATATAGGAAATATCTGAAAGACTTTATGGAATTAATGACAGCAATGTCATGTAAACAACCATGTGCTCATTTTACAACAACAGTATAATCATTAAAAGCAGGGTGGCCAATCTATATCCATGCAGGATTCCTCAATGGAGTAACCACAGCCTTCACCTGTAAGTAGTTGCTAAGGCTGTAAATACCTTTTTCCCTTCCCATGCCACTCATCTTGTACCCTCCAAAAGGAATCCCAGCATCAAATACATCATAGCAGTTAACCCACACAGTTCCAGCTCTCAATCCTCGGGTCAAGGTGTTTGCTGTGTCGATGTTCTTCGTGAAAACTCCTGCTGCTAGACCATATCGCGTGTTGTTTGCCCTCTTTATTACTTCGCCAATATCCCTGGCATAGAGTAGACAAGACAACATTTAATATGAAATCTTTCCTTAAAACTTTTCATATCCCAACATACCCAGTGAAAATCCCACAATGTGGGTATGGGGAAAACTTTTCATATCATGAACAACAATAAGTTACATCCTTGAACACATATTATCGATCAGACTTTACAGCAAATAGAATCACCTATATCTAAGTCAAGGCATAGACCCCAAAAATAAGGACAGATTTTGGACAGTCTTTTCCCAATTATTGGGAAAATTCATACCAATTGCCTATCTCGGTTAGAAAGAGCCAGTGACACGGATCCAGGATTTGAAACTTATAGGTTCATACCGTGACCTCAAAGTTAATACAATACAATAATAACTGGATTCACAGTTAAATATTTATAGATATTTAGAAGATTTCTAATACGTATACAGGGTTTGGGCAAAGTTATTGAGTTCTCGTAAACCCATAGGTACAAGGCTAGATCCACCTCCGATGACAAATAATTATCTGCTTAAACAAAGTTAAATCCCTAGTAGAGTAAACACTAGAAAGTTTAAGTTGAGCATAAATGTAACCAGTAAAACACTACAGAAATATGCTTATAGTGAAGCTTATGTCTAGATTATCTAACTTTCAGCCACAACTTCATATCATTACTTACTTGAATTTGAACACACATTGCACTGGGCCAAAAATCTCATCCTGTGCTATCGACATGTCCTCCTGATTCAACCAAGTGTTAAAGTTCGTGTTTAATTACTTTCTCAAGGAACTTTCAGAAACATTATTTGAGGACTTTAGAGAAGAAGGAAATCAAGCATATACATTGACATTTGAGAACACAGTGGGCTGAATAAAGTAGCCTTTGGAGCCAATTTTATCACCACCACATTCAAGGGTAGCAGAGCTATCACGGCCTGCTCTTATGTACCTAAGAATCTTCTGAAATTGCTCCGAGTCGATCTATGATATTTATTTCAGAGAAATGTCAAATGTGAAAGTTCATAGTTATGAAAGCGGAATACATAAACATAATGGGACAAGAAGAGAGAAAAAAGAGGGAGTACCTGAGGACCTTGTTCAACACCTTTCTTAAAGGGATCACCAACTACACGCTTCATTGCACGTGCCTTTGCCTTCTCTAGAAATTCATCATATACTCGTTCATGTACATAGGTACGAGAACCAGCACAGCAACATTGGCCCTACAGACAGAAAGAATTTAATCATGCGCTCAATTACGAGTACTTAACTTTATAAGAATCTGCCTGACCTGATTAAAGAAGAGTGCAAAATGTGCTAGCTCAACGGCATGATCAATGTCAGCATCCTCGCATACAATGAAAGGTGATTTCCCTCCTAGTTCGAGGGTAACATGTTTCAGATTGCTTCTGGCAGCCAGTTGAAGAACTGTTTGTCCAGTTTCCGTTGATCCAGTGAAAGCAAGCTGCAAGAATGAAATGGAAATATGTTAGGTGGGGCAAAATGTCACTCAACTATGCATTACATATTATCCAGATAAAAATCAAGTCAGAGGTCCATCAATCCATTATTCATCGATAGAAGAAGCTCTCTCTTCATCATAACCAAAAAGTAAGTTAAGTCACCAACAAACTTTTCTTATTCCAGGAAAGTATGTTGTTGCAAAACAGAATCATAACTATGACATTGTGTCGTTACTTTTCTGTTTTTTATTATTCCGCAAACTGCACTTGGAACAAATAGAGTAACATGGTCCATCCTCTAGGGGGAAATTAGGCATAACTTAAGTTAGATATTTGGCCGTGCAAAATATCACATACACATGTTAGATACTCTCCAGTTGAGCTGGTATAGCTATAACAGCAGAAAAAGCTTTTGATAATTCCAATTGTTGTCAACCTCGACCCCCACTTTAACAAGTTAATCCAGAATAAAATATGTAAAGCATTAATAGTCCTCTTGACCACAAGGATACCACCATTACACCAAGTATAAAGTTTCAACCTTTACGCCATTGATTGCTCTTTCTTGCATGAGTTAAACAGATTGTTAGGTATCCCAATAAACAGAGTTACACGTCAGAGACCTCCAGAACTCATTTTCTAAGCACATTACTGTAAATGTTGTATTCAGTATTCACCCTGGTCCGACTATAATATATTGTAAGTTGTAATTAGCTTACAACACGGTCACAACATGGTTGCTTCATGATGGAGAAGCACTAGCTGCTCTGACAGTAAAAACAGAAACTATGCCCCACCAAACTGGAAATGTATCATTAGGTAAAATTCCTCCTCCAAACCATTCAGATATATAACTATTGCAAGTTGCAAAAAAACTGAAATGTTGTATTCAGTATTCACCCTGGTCCGACTATAATATATTGTAAGTTGTAATTAGCTTACAACACGGTCACAACATGGTTGCTTCATGATGGAGAAGCACTAGCTGCTCTGACAGTAAAAACAGAAACTATGCCCCACCAAACTGGAAATGTATCATTAGGTAAAATTCCTCCTCCAAACCATTCAGATATATAATTATTGCAAGTTGCAAAAAAACTGAACTTAATTCATAAAAAAGAGAAGACTTTCTCATTGACCTTGTCCACATCCATATGACTAGCAAGTGCTGCACCAGCAGTTGGTCCAAAACCAGAAACAATATTTAGAACACCGGGAGGAAGACCAGCCTGTTGAATGTCAAAAGTCATATATCAGATACATGGAGTGAAGAGTCACTTAATCTTGCAAGAGTAACAGGACACCTTTTCAAGTTATTTGTCCAGTTCAAATATCTTGAATGGATGCAGACTCATAAAAAATGGGAACAATTATTTTCCTATGCAATTGCTAAGATATTTATGGAATGTAGCAACTTATTCCTCAGCACTAAACACTAAAATATAGACTGCAATGAACCAACCTCGTGGAATAAGTTTGTAACATAAAGAGCAGTCAGTGGAGTTTGCTCTGCAGTCTTCAGGACAATAGTGTTACCACATGCCAAGGCAGGCCCAACTTTCCAGGAAAACATAAGAAGGGGAAAGTTCCAAGGAATTATTTGACCAGCAACACCAATTGGTTCATGTAAAGTTTGTACATGGTATGGCCCATCAGCTGGAACGGTTAGACCATGGATTTTATCTGCCCAACCTATGTTGTTTCAAGAAATAACTTTTTTCAAAAGATTGGCACATACACGCGAAAGCTTGAATAAGATGAATAACTAGCTAAGTTAAATTAAAGTCCTTGTCTGAAATGTGTCATTACCAGCATAATACCGAAATAGCCGCACAAAAGAAGGTACTTCAGCTTGGGCTGCCTGTAAATATGGCTTGCCATTATCCCATGTTTCTAAAGCTGCAAGCTCATCGGTGTGTTTCTCCACCAAATCAGCAAATTTTAACATTATCCGTGACCTTTCCTGAAGAACACCCCCACATATATTAGGAGATAATCATACAATAGAAGAAAGACTTCTAGAAACTCACAGTCAACAAATTGAGCAGCATTAAATCAGAAGACATAGTAGAGAAAAAGACAGATCAAGCTTACATAAGCACTCATTTTGGGCCACGGTCCCTCGTCAAATGCCTTACGAGCAGCAGCCACAGCGCGATTAACATCTTCGAGATCACCTTCAGCAACATTTGCAATGACTTCCCCAGTTCTTGGATCCAAAGTTGGGAATGTTTTTCCTACAAAATATACATAATCCAAGTTTTATTTCCAGCGGCATAGCTATTAATAAAACCAATAACAAAACTAATGAGTTGAAAATGGTACCAAACAATTACCAGATGCGGAATCAACGAATTGCCCATTGATTAGAAGCTTGGTGTATTCAACTTGAACAGGTGGAGTGATTAATTCCTCAACAGCAGCAGCAGTACTAAACCTGTGAATCTGCCTTGCCACACCATTGCTCCTTCCTGATTTTCCGTTAATTAAAAACCGTAAAGAATGGATCTTGGGCCTAACTCAACTCCAAAAGCTAGCTTGTAGGGTGAGTATTGTCCAAGTCCATTCTCATTCCATATCCGATGTGGGACTCTTAAGAAAAAACGTAAGCTTTTGCACTGACTAGTATAAATCAAATGTCTGCACAACTAATCATTGTAGTGCACTCCATTTGGAGAAGTTATTATGCATCAATTTCATAACATATACAGAAACAATTATGTAAACTGTGCACTAAATGCTTTAGCAAATATAGGGTGTGCCCACAAGCCTCTTTCTGCATTAAATTTCATACTAGTAAATTGGGAACTAAGATAAAACATTTAATTCAAGACATGCAAATAGCCAAGACAGAAACAACAGAAGAATTTAATTCTTAAACTAAACAGAAGTAGTTCATAAATACAATGGATACTTCAATTAATTCAAGATCCCAGCCATAAACTTAAAAAAAGTAGAAAAGTGAAAGTATATACTCCTCTGTCCTAATTTATGTGTCACTAGATTCAAACTACATGAACTTTGACTGATTTTTTAAGATGTATTTTTCACCAAATTGATATGAGAAAAATTGCAACTTATAGTATTTTTAATGTAGTTTTCAAATATATAAATTTAATGTTAAAATATTGTGTTAAACTAATCCAAATTAGCTTCAAAGTTTAGTTAAATTGACTCTCCAAAAATGAAAAGTGACACATAAATTGGTACGGAGGGAGTATATGATTTAGAAGTTATTCACCCTGCATCAAAGCATGAAGATCAATTGGTCTGAACACAAACAAGTTCATCCACCCCAAAAACCACCTTTCTTGCCCTTTAGAGTTAATTGGAGCCATACCCAATACTAAAGAACCCACCTTAAACATCATCATAATCAAAGATATAAGCTTTTTTAAAATAAAAAAAAACTTGCAAATATTACAGATTAAAACAAAGAAAAAAAGGGAAGAAAGATAGCAACCTAGAGGAGCAGAAGCAGAAGGAAGACAGAGAGAACGAGAGAGAAAGGAAGAAAGTCTGCGAGCTGACATGGCTTTGCAAAGCTGTGTCAAGTTTCCACAAGTTCTTTTGAATTGCTTTAGTGGGAGTAGTTGAAGATAGAAATAGAAAGAGATATACATCTGATGAAGTGATGAGTGACCAACTAATGTTAGAAAACTTAGTAACGTGGAATGTTATTTAACTCATTATTTATGATTCAAATAATTATGTCTCGCACGTCCAAAATGTCATTTTCGTATATTCGTAATGCCAAGTATCGAATTTCAATAGTGAAAAAGATATTAGTACGTGAGTAAACGTTTGAGACATAAAATGATGGACGGTCATTGGTTAAATGATGTGTGTTCCACGTTGTTAAATGAAGGAAGAAGAGTACGAAGTGTAAGATTGAAGCGGGACAGAAAAGAGTCGCGATGCCACCGCAGAGTCGCGATGCCACCACCATCAGGGTCGCGAAGCCTGAAGGCTGAGCCACGGCGCTAATTAGTCTTTTGGTTACTGAAGTCGCGACGCTAACGAGTCAGTGTCTGTGCGAACGGAAGTTCAAAAGTTTGGCTGATTATAGGAACGTTTTGGAGCATTGGAGTGTCAGTTTATCCTCCATAAATCAATCATCATTTGGCTGCACTACTTGGTGAATTAAGTGATCATTACATGTCACTTAAATGACCATTACATGGGCACTTGAAGAGACATTCTTACACTACTAAATATTGAGGCATTTGGCTTAATTGGAGAACACACTACACTCATACTTACATTCCTATTTCTGAAACTTTTCCTCTCTAAGCATTCTTTCAAACACTCAAAGATTCTTCTTTAGAAATACTTGAGTTTCCTTTGCTCATTTGTTTGATGATGTTTTATCTTGTGAGACAGTTGACCATAAACGTAAAAGGATTTATACGAGGCAATAATGTCTTAAGAACAGAGTGCTAACACTCGACTCATCACAATTGTAACAAGTAGGGATTTAGTGTTTTTTTTGTTTCAGGTTATCAAAATCAAGGGGCTTGCTGCAGTTGAACGAAGATCCAAAGATCCAAGACTTCAAGAGTTCAAGAACGAGGATCAAGATCACAAAAGCTTATTGTTGCCACAATTCTTGTGGGCTTCAAGTTGATGTAATTATAATAATTATATTTTACCCTTTCAAAGCACTAGTAATAATTATTTATTATTTTCGTACATTTATTGTGTAACTCACAACTACCCGCAAGTGTCAAACAATACAATACTCATGATTTGAGCCATACGGCCTGTTTTGTATTTGGCCTCATGCTTCTTACTTTTCTGTCTTGTTTTGTCTTCTCCTTCAAAATCACTGTTACAATACTCGTTAATATAACTTTTAAGGGGTAGTTTGGTTGAAATAATTCTTACTGTACTATTAAAGCATTGTACTTGTTAATATAACTTTAAAGGGTAGTTTGGTGGCAGTTAGTAAGTGAATGTATTAGCATAACTAGAATTATACTCGGTAGCAGTTTAGTTAATATGTAAAAAGATTGTTAGGTTATCGATTTACAATTTTGCATAATTAAAATATGTATAGTTACGAGTTCATTTATGTATTTTATTTTATGCATAGTGAAAAATGAAATAACTAATATAGAAATAACTAAATTTTGCATCACTAATTTCTACGTTATTAATAAATCCATAACTCTAATCATTAACTAATTTCAGTATTATTTTATGATTGAGGTCTCTTTTTTCTAAATTTTGAGATAGAGATAAGGATGTGTACACGTTATTCTCCTCGGACTTTAATTTACTTGTGAGATTATTTGGATATGTTGTTGTTATTGGAATAAAGTGCCTAAAATGATCGTTGCATTTACTGTACGATTTACTTAAGTTGGTCGCTAATTTTCTCAAAAACGTTGTTAATTAACAATTTTTTCAACATCATCATGGTGCATTATCAAACAATTCCTCGTTAGAGTAATTACAAAAGGTGCCCGCATGAACGTAGCTCAGTTGGTTCCAGGGTGGTAGATTGCCCTCAAGTAGGTAGATTCGAGTTCTGACAATCGCAGTGTGGGAATTTCATTCTTCTTTGTGACGACTTCGCGCACTGATTAATCGCTGTCCCACCTAGCTGAAATTCTTGAATCATCATAATTTACCTCTTTCACCAATTTCTGTAGGGCCAGAGAATAGGTCTGCGGGCGAGAAATTTCACCTTGCGCGCCCCCCAAGTAATTACAAAAGGTTTTTTCGGAAGCTTTTATAGCAATCACTTACCTCGCAAGCGCTTAAATTTGACTAACACGTGGCCCCAAAAAATTACGCCGAATATTTTATTTTTATTTTTGCTAACCAGTAGAAGCAATAATATACGGGTCCCATATCTCAATAAAAACTCGCACTCCTAGTAAAGTCAAAATTGGTGATTATCAGAAAATCTAAGGATATTTTAGACCAAAAATCCGCTTTGAATTGTGAACTTGACATCTCGTATTAAAGTTTATGTGAATTTCCATTTTCTGCTAATTTGAGGGAAAATTTACACTATTTGCAATTTATAATAGATTATGGAGTGCTTTTTGAAACACGGATGTGTTTATTTTTTAAGTAGTAAACTGCTTTACGATAATCAATTAGGGTATTTGGCCTATAATTATAGAAGTGATTCTCATAAACAGCTTCTGCTTTAAAACATTTATGCAAATTTACTAGAATATTCTTTTTAATAGATTTAAAACTATTTAAAATATTATTTTATATCATATGTTTCTAAAAATTAGTATATCTTTACAATTTAATAATTTTTTTTAAAATTATTTAATTGCAACATTTAATCAAAAAATAATATTATATTGTACATAAGAAATGTAACGACAATATGATAGTCAATAACTCAAATATGTCCAAACCTACCCCCGTTCTACCCACACCTACCCCCACCACATCCTCAAATTTCTATGTCATATTTTTTTTACTTTTATAAAAAATATGAATTTTTTTCTTCCCCCTTACCCCCAACCCCACCCATTGCCCTACCTCATCCTCAAATTTCTATTCCATATTTTTTGTTACTTTTATAAAAAATGATTGAAAATATGAAAAAAATTTCTTACCCCCTGCCCTACCCCCACCCCCACCCATTTCCATACCCCATCCTCAAATTTCTATTTCATATTTTTTGTTACTTTTATAAAAAAAAAAAATACCCCCGCCCTACCCCTACCCTCACCCTATCCCTATTCCCAAATTTCTATTTTATATGGGGATATTATATGAGATTAAAAGGAATTTTGTGAAAAGAAAATGGTAAATGGGTCCAAAAAAAATTCAATGAATGAGCAAAAAGGGCTTCTCCAGAAGCACAAAATTAGTGTTTCGGCTTCTCTTTCCATCTAGAAACACTTTTTGGCTTCTGGAAAAAGTGTTTCTACTTGTGGAAAGATGGTGTTTGGCCAAAGACTTCCAGAAGCTTGGCCAAACACCACCTATATCAAAGTTAGTACTTCATATGTTTTAATTTATATAATACATTATTTGACTTGTTTTAGACCTTAAGATTCAAAAAAAATTATTTTTTAAACTTCGTACCGAGTAAAACTACATTATATAAATTGAGAAAAAGAGAGTATATCCAACAGCATTTGGCCCAATGGTCAAAGGTTAGGCTAAGGATACCTTGTGTGGGAGGTCTTGGGTTCGATTCCCCATATCAGCAGAGGTGAGATTAATTGCCATTCTGCAGGGGCAAGGGGAGTAGCTAACCCTAAGTCTCTAACACGGATGGAATTACTCATAAAAAATCCTCCAAACGTGTAGGGACAAGCGGAGCGATTCCGTAGTCCAGCCGGGAGGGTCCATTGATAAGGAGGATTCGAACCCGAGACCACGCGCTAAAAAATGACTAATAATTAACCACTCAAACGGCTGAATAAAGCCAACATTTTTTTTTCCGCACGGTGTAGCTCGATTGGTTCCGTGGCGACGCTCCCAAAGCGAGTTCGAGCCACAGCACGCAGCTGGGAGTTCATTTCTCCTTTGTGAGGATGACTCATGCGCACTGCATCGTGCCTCCCACCTAGCGCCGAAGACTGTGATTTACCTCCTCCACCAATCTGCAGCCTGGAGGCCCCATGGGCGATGATTTCATTTGCTCCCAAGAAAAAGAGAGTATTATTTATTTTTCAATTTATCATATCAAATTTATTATGTAAAGTTATATATTGCGACAGGCTATAAACGAGTTCAATTTGATAGTGCAGAAAAATATATTAAATAGTGAGTAAATACATTTTAAACCTCCACTACTCTTATTGAAGTAATTGTTGATTATCCAAAAATCCGGGGGATATTGTAAAGCATCACTCTTTGATCCTTGATGTTTTATCCAACTTAAAACACGTGCTATGACTCTTGGACATTTTATTTTAACGTTTTCCCGAAATATCATAATCAATACTCGCATACGGACAATTGAATGAAAATAAACATTCTAGACTTTTTAGCCTTGTCATAAATTCAGTCATATACAGAGCATAAGCGTTGTTCGAGGAGGTGTGAGAGATTGACCATTGATGATTTTATGAAGGGTATAGGTAGACCGAAAAAATATTGGTGAAAAGTGATTAGAGAGGACATGACACAGTTTCAACTCACCGAGGACATAACCTTAGATAGGATGATATTGAGAACACAGATCAGGATAAAGGGCTAGTAGTTAGTTGGACATGTTGTACTTCGTATTATTCGTGTATTTTAATTTTTTGTCCTTTAATTCCTGGTATTATCTGTTAACTGTGTCATGATCTCTCTACTTTACTTTACTTTCTTCAAACCTTATCTTACCTTTGTCATATTTTCTCTTGAGTCGAATGTCTTTCGAAAATAGTCTCTCTATCTCTCAAAGTAGAGGTAAGGTCTGCGTCACTACTACATTTTTAATCTAATGCAACGGTTCATAGAAAGGCTAATGCAACGACATATGTAATATCGTTGCATTAGATATGTGACTAATGCGACAGGTTCAAGAGTAACAAATCAGAAAATTATGCTAATGCAACGGTAGAACATGACCGTTGCATTAGCCTGTGTAATGCGACGACTCAAATTGTCTAATGCAACGGCCAAAACGACTGTTGCATTAGTCTATGTAATGCAACGGTTGTCCCTAGTTAATGCAACAGTCATTGTTTTAATATCCCCCAAATCTTCATTTTATTTGCTTATACCCGGTCGCGCCCCCATCTTCTTCCTAAACCCTAGCGCGCGCCCATCCCATTTTTCTAGCCATCACATCCCCTTCCCCCCATCTCGTCGCCGCATCTCCTACCACACCTCGTCGTCGCCTTACCCTTCCCCACTGCTCGTCGTCGAATCCACTTCGTCGAACTGCTCTTCCCTCTTCTCCAAGGTTAGATTATGTTTTACCGTCGTTTTATCTTCCCCTTTCATGTTTTACCGTTGTTTATTCAAGGTTAGATTATTGTATGTGTATAGATATGCTCAGATTTTACCGTCGTTGCTTCGTCGAACTGCTCAAATTTTATTCATTGTTCTTCCCACATTTTGTTTATTTGTAAATTGTATTTCCAAATTAAATTACAGAGAATGTATGGAAGACTTACGTTAGTCTCTTAAATATTACATTGAGGAAATGGATTGTGGAACTAAGGAGTGGTGGATGGCTGGAAAATGGAGTGATGAATATGAACGAGGAGTAAACGAGTATATTAAAAAGGCTTTTGCTACAAAGTTTCAAGGAAACCAAATTTGTTGTCCATATGATAGTTGTCACTATCGTTATTGGCAGCATGAGAATGTTGTGAGAGATCACCTAATATGTAATGATTTTGTGCCAAGAACAGATAAGCTATCTGAATTATGGATCGAAATTGAAAGAGAAAGAACTAATCTGGATCATGATGAAAAATCAAATATGAATGATTGCAATGATTACATAGCAGGGTTGTTGAATGATGCTCGTGATATTTTTAGAGAGGGGTCGAATGACGACGCAAAAAAGTTTTTCAAATTAGTTGAAGAAGGTCAGGAGGAACTATATCCTGAATGCAAGAAACATTCAAAGCTTTCCTTTATGATTTGACTATTTATTTTGAAGTGTGATCACAGGCTTACCAATGTTGCATTTGCTGATATATTAGAGCTTGTAAGGGAGGTGTTACCCGATAAAAAATTGCCTAAGTCTTTTAATGAAGCGAAGAGTGTTTTAAAAGTACTAGGGTTGGATTATACTAAGATAGATGCATGTCCCAATGATTGCATGTTGTATTGGGAAGAACATGCAAATGCTACAAGTTTTCATGTTTGTGAACGTCAAGATGGAAGTCGAATGATACATAGATGACACACAACATGAAGGTAATCTTCTCTCGTCGCATCTATTTAAATAGAAGAGATGGTTAGAAATTGTTAATTCAAAATTTGACATAATTTAGAGATGAGTTGATGTTAATTAGTGCTTACTCTTTCAACTAAACTATGGCTATCAATAGGTAATGATATGTTTCAATAGGTTGTACTTACTATTTGATAGTTGTTTATGTCCAGTTCTATGCACCTATAAGTCATATAGTTTAATCAATACTTATTGTTTATATTACAGGTTGTAGCTCGGCCACAAACTATGGAGGATTTTGTAAAAAAATAATTCAAAATAGAAGCATCATCAAGTTGAAAAGAAGCAACAATCTTTTGACCATCCTAATTCTGATATAGAGCATCGTAGTCTTGTACTGCAAAAGCAACAGAAAAAATGTCATTTTATTCTCCAGGTTCTATGTCAGCATATCTTGAATTGCGGAAAAAACAATTATAAAACAATGAAATGGTTGCAATAAGGAATGAGATTATGAGTCATACTAATGCATCACCAGAAAGACATGATACTGAAAGAGATGATAATGATGATGTCCAACTAAATGATAATGTCAATGATGCGGGACATGACCATGCAGATTGTGATTTGAAATTAGCGGCTGAAGACGAAAATGAAGGTACACATTAGTATTTATTAATCATTTAGCTTATTAGCATACTAAATTAATACATGAATTAACACTTGAATCTAAAATAGCTGCCAAAAAGAAGAAGCATCGAGGGCCAACGTAAACCAAAGAAATTAAAGCATAGGATGGGAAATTTCTGAAATTAAAGCTCTTTTCACACAAAAAAAAAGATGGAAAAGATAGTTTACCCCAACGTAAACCAAAGAAAAAGTAAATATTAAAAAAAATGGCAAACATGCCGTTCATGATGTTCTTGCAAAATGTGTGTTTAGTAAGAAGTTTTATTAAATTCAGTTAATTTTTTTTTGAAAACTACATCAATTTCTCTTTAGAATATTAGCTACAAATCTATAATTATTGTACTATATTTTAAAAAATAATATGTATAATTGGATACCTAATAGATTAAAATCTGGTAATTCTTATATAGAAATTTTAAAAAAGAAATGGGTTGTAGAAAATACAAGATCACAATGTTTTGTAGAAAATGAAACAGAGTAGGCTTGTTTGATGTGTAAGTTGTATTAGTTGTTGCTTTTGTGAAGCT
This sequence comes from Przewalskia tangutica, assembly GCA_029844215.1. Classification (NCBI taxonomy): domain Eukaryota; kingdom Viridiplantae; phylum Streptophyta; class Magnoliopsida; order Solanales; family Solanaceae; genus Przewalskia; species Przewalskia tangutica. Next base: position 12,734,279 of record CM056734.1, read on the forward strand.
CTCTGAATTACGCAAGGTAGGAAGTATGGTTTCTTTTGTATAACAAGAAACAACAAAAGGTGACATGTGAACAAGTAACAGGGAAACAAGCAACCTACCTACTAACTCTAACTTCAACCCATAAGCAAGAATTGACTCTTCAGTGACTAGGATCATCAGAAAAATCAGGCTCGTCAGGCTTAAAAAGTTTAGGCATACGTAAGCTGGATTCACCAGGATCGACCCAAGATGCCAATATTGTAGCTCCAAGATGCTGAATACTGCTTTCTGTTGCATGATCTGGAGCATTACCACCAGCTTGTGGACGTTCGTGACCATAATCATCATCTTGGTCCATATGGCAATTCCTCCGATAGTTTTTCCTCATATGGCGTCTCCATGCACCTTGTATGTAACAAACTCCCCATGTCCTCCATTGGTGTGAGTAGAACCGGAATGCATGTTGTAGTTTCTTATTATGGAGGCGTCTGAACTGGTTTGCAACAAACTTGAGCTTTTCAGCTCTAAGTGCAAATGCTTCAACTTCTGTAAGGCATTTCACTGTTCGAGTTGAAGTTAGAAGATTAAGATTTGGATTAGGCACTAAGGCCCATGTTAGCAATTCTTCACCGCAAAAATCACCAGGATTTAATGTAATGGAGTTGAAGAACCCTGACCTTCCTCCATTAGTTGTTGAACTCTCAAGTTGACCTCTAATTATGAAAAGCATCTCATTTACTGGATCTCCTTCCCGAACAATATATGTGTCTTTCGTGTTCAATGATGAAACAAGACATTCACACAAGAAAAGTACCTGTAACATCCAGCGAGCATGATGTTACTAAATAGAAGAACCATATGGAATGTTTAAAGTTCAAAACAGATGGTTGATACAACCGAAATCAGTAGAAAAGATTATCTCTATGCCTTTCACAAAAGTAGACTCTTGAAACAAGCTATGTAGATTTTGTTAACAATGTGCTACTCTATTGCTTGGTGCGAAAATGGGTGCAATGAAGGGAGAAAAGTTGCATATCCATAAACGGCTTTGTACAGCAATTGTCAACTCATGTTTAACAAGAGACCTGCCTCAAAAATAGAACCTCTCTACAGAAAGTTAAACTACAATATACCTTATCAAAAAAAAGAACTACTCCTATAGCTCCTTAAGAAACTGCACGGCTCCGAATGTGATTGCAATGTGTTGCCTTTTGATAAAGTACAATACAAAAATGAGACAAAAACTTACACGACAAACAAGTGCCAGGCACAGGTGCCTCTGAATCTGGCGCCTTAGATCCAAGGGTAAGGAACGCAAAACTTCTTCCTCCTCTACACCTCTTGTAGCTAACCATTTATACTGAACAAATCGACGAACACGATCCTGCAGATCTTCAGGCAGCTGACGGTGCCTCATCCACTCATCAGTGTCCCTCCGTTTAACTCTCCATTGTTCAAGTCTTGCTGTCATGGATTGTAGATAGATCTTCACAAAAGACAATAGTAGGAGCAGTGTCACTTACAAATTCAACAAAATATTCATTTCCACTGAAATAGTACCCCCCCCCCCCCCCTCCTCCTTCCAAACCCCCAAAAGAGTGAAAAAGACCTTTCTACATAACCTCGATCCTTATTTGATGAATAAGTACACAAGTCACTAGCAATGAATTGTTAAAATCAGTAGCTATCGCAGTTGCAACCTCAACTTAAATAAGTAATTACTGTATTAATCATCGACAAGAAAACTTCAACTTTGTTACGTAGTCTCAAAAGATAATAAAGAACAATGTGTATTTACACTATGTAATTGCCTACCATTTCAGTACCCTGCCACCTAGTATTTCAAAAAGAAACTATTATTTGAGATAGTATACCCCTTTCTACCACATGGTCCATGAAAAACAAGAGTTGAGAGGGAGCATCAAAAGGGAAAAATAAGGGCAGATCTCAAACCAAAAAGTAGTCTCTTTGAGATATTAGGGGATTAGGATAACTCGAGCTTTTCAGTTGTTTCAGGGCTTATCTATCAAAATTTTAGGCTTCTTATGTGATGTAAGATCTCTTAGTCAGACATCTCCCTGTCCTTATCAAGTATATTGCAAAGAGTCTTTTACTAAATCTATATTGCTTCAAGGGTGGATGCATTTATTAATATTTCTAGAAAGAAACTAACATTGTCTATTTGTCCAACTCCCAGGTTTTCCTGCTAATATACAGTAGCTTAAATGTAAGTTCAACAACATACATCAGAGGTTAAAGCAACAGTAGTAGAAGAATAAGAGGAGAAGTAAATAAGAAAGCACATCGGCATTTAGTCTTTCACATGAGAAATTACCTGCATGTTCCTATCAGCAGTGCAAAGAAGACCAAACCCAGAAGACAAATAAGACTGGAAAGGAGTGTCTCGACAATGTTCGTGCTTGTTTCGATACTTTGTGCATATGAACTGCAAATGAAGAGATTGAAGGATCCATTAAGCATAAATCTCAATGAAATGCGGAAAAAAATACTTCTATAATAAATATCTTGCTCTTGTCACCAATATCTTTTAAGGATGAAAGGAAGGACGGCGAGTTTCCAACCTTGCCACTACCTAATTAGCCCCCGACTTGCCGTTTAAGCTAAACTAGTAGGTCATGGACTTTTCTCCATATTTTCCTTCAAAAATGCTCCATAAGTCATATTACCAAAGAAATTTAAAGAAAAAGATGTTACCAAAGAAAATTATCTTTAGTGTTACAATGACATCAACCTCTCTTTTATTCATTCTCAAAACAGTTAGTGCAATGCACCCACTAAATTAGTGTTACAATGACATCAACCTCTCTTTTATTAGAGTATCTTCGCTTGCAGCCTGGTTGTTACTGTGTATTAGTATATAAGTTTTTGTTATCCATTGGTAGGGTCTGCCTTACACTTGGACCAAAATCTTTCAACTACTATCAAAAATTCAAAATGAGCAAGAATCTGCGATTATTATAAGCCTACTTGCCTTTGAAGTTTCATGTTGATGATTGGTTTTTTAAGTACTTCACTCATGGTTAATATTATGCACCCGCAAGTTGGTAGTATGTGATGCTTAGGTGGCCGGTGCCATCTTTTGGCAACTAAATCTCATTTGCAAGTTGATAAAGTGAGAAAAGATTGATATCTTTGCCAGTCGGTTGGAATTTGACATCACTTTATACTTGGGTGCATGTCCATTTCACATTTCTCTGCATGGTTTGGTTTTCTGTCTTTGCTAAGGATGAAAAGCCATCTTAGAAAATCATCTTTATGGTTTAAAGCAGGCCCTTCTGTTGTTCGATCTTATCCGTTTGTCATCTGAAGCTTAAGCATTTGGTCGGGAATCTATCGAGTTTTTTTTTTGTACATTTTTCTAGTATGAGCGATGGCACCTTCTTCTTTTGATATTACATTCTAAAAGGTTATCAAAATCCAGTGAGGAGGTCCACAAAAAATAAAAGATGAGCAAGAATATAGGTCCCTTCAGTTAGAGAAAGATAGGGGTGTGCATTATTTGGATTAAACCGAATAACCAAATCGAATTTTAGTTTGAATTGGTTTTTTCTGGGTTTTTATTTGGTTTCAGATTGGATTTTTTTTTTAATATTTGATTTGGTTTCAGATTTAGAAAAATAAAAATCGAAAAATCAAATTATATATATATATATATATATATATATGTATAATATGATTTATTCTGAATCTTTAGGTTATTGACATCTATTAATATATTTTTAAATATTGTATTCTTAAAATTTTACTCTATGATTTATATTAAAAAATATATCTAAGAGATCTGACATGATTACTTCTCATTCTCTGTAATATTTGTTGTTTTTCGCCATTTTAGTTATGTTAATTATCTTATATGACGTGATTGAATAACCAAACCGAAAAGAGAAAAATTGAACCTGAAAGGGATTGTCGAACTTAAACTATGGAATAAATAATTTCAAAGAAAGCACAATGTAAACTTAAAGACAGTAAGGAATGTTCCCAAAAATGTTCTCGTGATACGAATCGAACATTAACAAAAACGCAGAACTAAAAAACGAGTTAAGATGCAGCGGAAATAAATCAAGGACACCCAAGATTGTTTTTCATAAGTTATATAATTGTATATAACTTATAGTGGTCTCATGACCAAAAATTTATTGTATAAAAATTATACAATCTTACAAATCCTCGAGAATGAACGAATCCGTAAAACAAGAAAGTGGATTAAAAAGAAGTTAAATCCTAACTTCTAAGCCCTAAAAATCTATCTAAAATAGAAGTGAAAAACACCCTATTACAATTGCTTGAATTGAAAGAACAAGTATAGATCTAAGAAAGCAATTCGCAATTTTGAACAAGTGTAATCACAAAACCAGCCGCTCGATCCAAATGTGTTTGAGGCAATATTCGAGACGCCTCGGATCCGAATTTTCTTCGCAAAAACCGGATCTCAAAGCCTTGGAGTGAACCTCTATTTATAGTGGAGAGTTCACCCGAGGCTCCTTGATTCTCGGTGGAGGTTGAGCAATAGGGTTACCGGAGCCGTTTCTTCACCTTTAAAATTCTCAACAGATTTGACTTTGTCTTCCCGAGAATGCTCCTTCCGCATGCACTCTCCTCGACTTGGTCTTGTTAAGTATTATCGTGTTTTCCTTAGCTCCTAACCAAGCCAAACATTCACGTGATAAAATCTTCTCACCGTAAATCGCGTGAAGATAGGCAAAACTTGCCGAAATGTCCTCCCAGATGTCACGACATTTGGGATGACATTTTCCTGTTTTTACTTAACACCAAAAAGAGACATGTTACGGAAAATATTAGGACACAGAACTTAACACTAACAATCTCCCCCTTTTTGCCTTTCTTCACAAAACTAAATAGTTTAATGATTTTATCACGTGCAAATATCTCAACCTTCAACTCAAAAAGCTTATAAAGCACGATATATACACTATGTGCGAGAAGTTACTCAATCGAGTATGATGCAAATGCGAGTATACATCTAAAAGATTAATGCATCAAACCATCAATATACACATAAACAATATAGAATAAATAGCAATATATAAACAGTAATTAAAATGTCTCAAATCAAGCCAAATAACTACAATCACAACTAATAAGCGTTCAACAATCGCTACTTAGCATTTAAACACAAGAACCTCAGAGTCGTTTCCTACCACCGCCACCTCCAGATTGTCCTCCGTTTCATCTCCTCAGACAAGATCCTCTGCCTTTGAGCATTCACCGCTGCTCCCGACTGCACTCCATCTCCCTTTGGGAAGAAAGCAAAAATAGTAACGCTCTAGCTTCCACCGTGGCTTCCCGCACCGGTCCACTCGCGATCCGGGCATTGAGTTTTGCAATCTCGCACCAGCAAGCATTGTCAAGACGATCGTGAGATGTTACCGAGATGTCCGGGACATTTCGCAACACTAGCAATTCCAGATTGTATTCGTCCATGGAAGATCAATGACTCGCTTCGCTCTTCAGATCGCCCGATTAACGACGATACTTCGTGTTCTTTCCAGAGCAGATCCTCGCTAGGGCTTGGAATCCCCGCAGGTTAGTACCTTAAAGATCAATGAGGAAAGGAAGGATGATACCGTGTCCTTTTCTCGCCATATTTACAACTGTTGAAAGATTGTTTTTCCTATATCAACACTAAAACCTTTTCCTATTTTGTATAGGAACAATGCTTGTTCAATTGTTACAATTGATTTGTTCAAAGAACACAACCAATTGTGTATCATTAACTTGTGCAAAACAAAGAAATAAGGCAATGAGTTTGGAGGTTGGACACCTTGAAACCCATTTCTTCACAACTCCACCATGAGGTATGAAATCACCTCATCCCTGTCATTTATCACTTCCCATTCTGCCCTCTCATCATCATTCACTCTATTCAAACATTGGTTAATTGTAGTCGGTGTGAAGTCATAAAATTTGTTATAGAGAAACACTTTCCCAAAGTGTTTCGACTTGGGTTTCTATTTTACTTGTTAGATTTGCATAAAATAACTTCACTACCTTGTCTACATAAGGACATTTGTTATTTACCGAGTCTAGTAGATTTCTTGAAGTGAAGAAATCCACCAGACCGTGGCTACTACAAGACGCAATGTCCAACACCTTCTCGGTTCGAATGGCTCGACCGTTGAACCAAGACCAATGTTTTGAGTGATTGCATTAAAAACTTGGAAGAGAAAGGGGTTACCTCGCACGCAGATTCGTAGCTACCGCATGAGACCTCGGACACCGGAATCAAGTTTTGTGGATAGATGATCCAGAAGATGTCATAACATTTTATGTGACATCTTGAGGGGTTGATGATGATTTTGTTTCCCCTGAAGCATGACCAGAATTCTTGAGATAAAACTTCTTCAGCGGGGTGTCGTCTGGAATTTCATCTTCCTCACCGATTCTCGCAGATTTGTGAAGGAAGGTGAAGCAGAGATTCGTGTTGGGACTCAACCGAAAGAGTCTTCTCTGAATCGTGAATCGAGCTTGAAGAGGAGAGTCGCCGACTTCTTCCTTTCGTGGAGGATTCACCATCGCCAAAGGCCTTCTCAAAGTTTCTGACCGATCTGCGAGTGGGAAAAGTCGCTTGATTTGTCCTCTTTGGGAGGACGGAAACATCCGGGGTTTCTCTAAGTTGATAGGATTATTTGTCTCCCCGGATAGGCGATTTCCAGAGGTTCTTGGAAGTCACTTATCACAAATCTGCACAATGGTGGACTTGTGCTCATCGGGAGTGTTCGGGACCGTGGTGACATTTTCGGTGACATGGGTGAGACATCCATTGGAGAGAAAGGGAAGAAGAGAAGGAGAAGTTAGAGTTTCTGAGGTTACGGGAATGGGAGAAGTTTGTGAGGAGATGTGTCAGCGAGGATTCATCGTGGGTAATGTGCGAAAATTTCGCTCCCACCTTTTTTTTTGTTGTTGTTTCTCGGAGGAAGTTTCTTTGGAAGTGAGAATTAGTATTTAGTGAATGGGTATTTATACACTTGGCAAAAACTATCTACATAAGTGTTTAAATTCTATACAAAGACTAGTTCCTAAGGTTTAGAGGTTGTTTCAAAATAGACATCAAAACCAAGAGAAATTTTTCAACAAAAACCAACTCAACATTAATCGACACACGTCTTTTGAAAAATCTGAAACTGAGTGTTATCGAAATGTTAGCACATTTTGTGTAACACGAGTCATTTTCTCATAGAATGCAGCTTTAGAACTAAACAAGACACTTTATAGAGTTTTGTCTCTAAATTAATGGAACACTGTATATTGAGTCCAAATAGATAAGATCTTGTGTCTATCATGATATAAATTATAAGTATGTTGATACTCCTATAGAATAGGAACGGTATCAATTTTGTGGGTTTTGCCCAACATTTTACAATTGCCGAGGAATTTAAGGCTTTGCCTTATTTTTTGATACTCCCTTTTTATGATTTTTATATCATCGCAGAACGGTATCATTTTAAAAGGTGTTCCTTTGAGAAGTCATGACCGTTAGAAATACAAAACAACTTTAACATTTACCGAAAAAGCGGTTCAGATTTTACATCGGATGAATGTTACCACAAATGTCGTGACATTTCTGATAACACACCCCAAAGCGTTGTTAATTTTTATATTGAAGAGAGACCGTTAGAGTTTTTAAAGTTTGAAATCCTCTCATGATCTATTGGTTTTGTAAAAATATCAGATAGTTGATGAGAAGTGTCAACATAATCGATTCTAACTATTGTTTTTCAACCAAGTCTCAAGAAAGTGATGTCTTATATCTATATGTTTTGTACGAAGTCTTAACCGGATTTTTAGATATATTGATGGCACTCATATTATCACAAAGACAAAACTAAGATATTTTTGAAACACCATAATCGTCTAACATGTGTCTTAGCCATAATAATTGAGAGCAACAACTCCCCCGCTACATATTCAGATTCGAATTGAGAGTGAGACACAATTTTGTTTACGATCGCATCAGAAACTAAGTTATTGCCAAGGTAAAACATCCTCCACTAGTACTTTTTCTATCTTCCACATCCCCAAATTAATCCGAGTCACTATATCCTATTAGATTAGGATTAGTGTCTGGAATACCAAATTTCCAACTCACACGTATGCGTGACATATCTTATGACACGTTTGACAAGATTTAAGTGGGAAATTTTAGGGCATGCTTGGAATCGTGCACACACAAACACTAAACATAAGATCCGGACGACTCGCGGTGAGATACAAAAGACTACCTATCATAGATCTGTATAAAGTCAATCAACATTCTCCCCAACATCATCTTTGGATATAGTCAGGTTGATCCCATCTGAGTCTTCATATGTTTGGCATTCTCCAATCCAAACTTTTTAACCAGGTTCTTGGCATATTTGCTTTGTGAAATGAAGATACCCTCCTCATTTTGTTTTATCTGCAAGCCTAAGAAAAAGGTTAGTTCCCCTATCATGCTCATTTCGAATGTTGAGGACATACCGACAAAGTCTTAAGATGAGACATCAAGTCGAACCAAAACTATGTCATCTACATAGATTTGAGCAATAACCATATCTGATCCATGGTGTTTTATAAATAAAGTACAATCAGCTACACCACGTTGGAAACCAAATTCAAGAAGGAATTGAGTTAAACGACCATACCATGCACGTGGAGCTTGTTTTAGTCCATACAAGGCCTTTTTTAACTTGTATACATGTTGTGGATGGTGAGGATCTTCAAATCCTTTGGGTTGTTCAACATATACCTCCTTATCAATATATCCGTTCAAAAAGGCACCTTTCACATCCATTTGGTGAAGAGTTATCTTTAAACAACAAGCTATGGCAAGTAATAATCTAATTGATTCAATTCTAGCTACTGGAGCAAAGGTTTCATCATAGTCGATACCTTTGACTTGAGAGTATCCTTGAGCCACTAGTCTAGCTTTATTTCTAATAACAGTTCCAGATTCGTCAGATTTATTCTTAAAGATCCATTTAGTTCCTATTACATTAGTCTCATCGTATGGCGGAACTAGATCCCAAACCTCATTTCGGTGAACTGTTTCTAGTTCTTCTCGTACGGCTTGTATCCACCAACTGCCTTTTTTAGTGCTTCATTAATGTTTTTAGGTTCCAAAGTAGAAACATAGCAAGATTGACTTACCTTGTGATGTATGGTGGACATACACGCATACTTCACCATGTCTCGGTAATTTTTTGGCTCTTTTCTCCTTGTTTTTATTCCTTCATACTTCTCCTATTACATTCGCTTGGGATGGTTTCTTCGATTCGGATGAGGATCCTGCGCATCGAATCACGAAGTTCACTTGAATCCTCATCGTAACTGCAGGTGTTCTCATCTTCTACAGCGTCCTGCAGATGTTGTGACATTTGGTGTAACATCTGCATTTTCGTGATCCGCCTCTCCCAGTATTGTTACGACAAGATTCTATCGTGTATTTCCTGCATAATCTGCATTATCATCAAAAACAATGTTAACAGATTCTTGTACAGATTTGGTTCGAAGATTGTACACTCTGAAGTACGACTATTTTGAGAATAGCCTATGAAAATTCCCTTATCACTCTTAGAGTCAAACTTTGCTCGATTATCTCTATCATTTAGAACATAGCATACACACCCAAAAACATGAAAGTAACGTAGATTTGGTTTCTTTCCATTCAAGATCTCATAGGGTGTCATTTTTGTTCCTGGTCTAAGATAGACTCTATTAGAGATGTGACTTGCAGTGTTTAAGGCTTCTGCCCAAAACGTTTTTGACAGCTTTTTAGAACTTAGCATGACTCTAGCCATTTCTTGTAGGGTTCTATTCTTCCTCTCTACACCATTTTGTTGGGGGGTTTTGGGAGCAGAAAATTCATGGAAAATACCTTTTTTCTCACAAAATGTAGAAAATTGATTATTTTCAAACTCCTTTCCATGATCAGATCTTATCCGAAAAATAGAGGAATGATATAGATTTCTAATTCTAGAGTACAATATTCTAAACATGTCAAACGTTTGAGACTTTTCTTTCAAAAGAATATCCAAGAGTATCTTGAAAAGTCATCTACAATCACAGCGAGTACCTCATGTCTCCTAGGCTATCTACCTCGATTGGACCCATAAGATCCATATGTAAAAGTTGAAAGCAATGAGACGTGCACTGAGAAATGTCCATCACTCAACAACTTTGGCAGGACACGTTTGCTTACCTTTGAGACAATCTTCACACACCACGGTTTCACTCATAGGACTTAGTTTAGGAACGCCTTTACCGCCTCATAAGATATCAATTTTCTAAGGTCATGTAATTGACATGTCCTAGTTTTTGATGCCACAATGTTGTGTCATCACCCCAACACTATTACATACCTTATGTTCTCCGACAAGATAACAATTATCACTTGTTCTCAGACTGTCATTATGCATTTGTTAGTTTCATCACCACCGCATACGACGTTTATCAATCTTACCTCTAAGTTGTCATCACACAAATTTGGCTTATACTAATTAGGTTAGCCATCGCACCATCAACGCAAGACATTATTCATCTTTGGAATTCCGGGACATTAATGATTCCTCTTCCTATTATCTTACTCTTTCCACCTCCTCCATATGTAACATTTCCTCCATTTAGAGCTTGTAGTTCTTTGACGATCTTTTGTTCTGTCATATGGCGGGAACATCCATCACAAAGTACCACGATCCGAGATATTGGTCCTTAGTGCGGTTATGGCTACATTACAACATGTTATCTTGATGGGAACCCAAACCTTTTTGTTACCTTACGATTTTTGTAGATAGAGAGTCTCTTGAGTCTTATGCGAAGTTCTTGTGACGGCTGGAAGACCTTTTCTTTCTGAGTTTTAGTAACTTAAAGCAAAAAGGTTTTAAATGTCCAGATTTATTACAATAATTTCACACATAGTTGCTACCCTTACTTCGGTTCATTTCCCATTTTTAACAAACAAGTTGGGCATAATGTATTGATAGGATTCTTGTAGCCCAAACCAAGATGAGGTTGACTAACACTAAGGATTTCATCTAATTTGGAGGTATCGTGTTAAGCTTTTGAAGGTTGCTTCGGCCAGATCCAACTTTGCACTTATCTTTCCGAATTCAAGATCTTTTTTGGTAAGAGTCACTTCCAGTCGGGTAATGGTACTTATCAAATCTGCATTCTCACGAGTTAGAGTTTTCACCTTTGATTCAAGTTGATTAGATTCAATGATTAAGTCCTTGCAAAGGGCTTGCAATTCCTTAATCATATCATCCTGTAGTCTTCGAGTCTCGTGTTTAGAATCATTTTTGAAATAAAGCCACGTAGCAATCGACATCCAAGAATTAAAAACTCATACACATGCTGTTCTTTGTATCTGCAGATGTTACAGCTGATGTTCCCGGAAATGTCATGACATTTAGTGTATCACAGTCAGCTAAACCTTCATCATCGGCGGAGAATGTTCAAAACAATGGCAACATTGCTTGTGACTCTATTTCGTATTCTCTTCCCTTCACCTTCATCATCACTTAGAAAATCCATAGACTTTTGCCAACCTTTCTTAGAGTGTTTGCACACTCGTTGGCATAATCGCCATCCCGAGCGTGCATGACATTGAATCTTTGCCGAGCCGCCTGGGATCGAACCTGGTTTGGTCAGAATTTATTCTCCTAAGTTGATTGCCTTTTTGTGCGGTGGGAACATTCTTGGTAATTCGTGGATTGAGTCCTTGGTTTTGGTGCTCTTTAGACTTAGATTTATTCTTATCTTCGTTGAATCTTCTTAACATCGTATTGAACCTACGAGTAAGAAGAGCAACGTTGGCATCATCCCCAATTTCTTCAAGTGTTTCATCCTCTTCATCGACTTCGCCTCTAAGGATTTTGCTTGAAGGGCAACATCCTTGCCTTTGTATAAAGACCTTTGATTTTCCATGTTCATCTCATATGTTTTGAGAATGCTCATTAAAGTATGTAGGTCCATCGTGGCAAGGTTGTGTTCTTCAATCGCACAAATCTTAATGTTGAACTTTTCGGAAGAGATCGAAGGGCTTTTTCAACAAGTTGATTGTTGGTCAATGGAGAACCAAGAACTTGACATTCATTAGAGATATCAATCAACTTTTCAAAATAGGTTTTAATATCCTCCGATTCTCCATCCTTAAACGCTCATACTTACTCACGTGGCGTCTGCGAAGCTTCGTTCGTCGAACACTGAGCTACCTTCACAACGAGTTTGTAAAGTATCTCAAGATCTCGCGAGAGCAATTTTGGATGAGTTTGAACATATAAAGATCAACCCATCCTAAAATAGCATTTAGTGCCTTTTCGTTGAAGCTCGCACTATTAGTTTCTTCGAAGTCCATTCGGCCTCAGCTTGACCAAAATGTCGCCTTCCTCGTCCGGTGGAAGCATGAACGATGTATCCATTAGTAATAGATCTCCATGCTCTAACATCAATGGATTTGATGTGAACGTGGCGAATCTTCCAATAAGGATAGTTTGATCCATCTAAAATAGGAAGTCTACCAATATTTGGATTAACTGATCCATAGTTAAGTAAAAGGACCTTAGCACTTATTATGTCGTTGTCATTCACGTCATTGAAAGGGATTGTCGAACTTAAACTATGGAATAAATAATTTCAAAGAAAGAAACGAGGTAAACTTAAAGATAAGGAATGTTCCCAAAAATGTTACGTGATACGAATCGAACATTAACAAAAACGCAGAACTAAAAAAAGCGAGTTAAGATCTGTGAAATAAATCAAGGACACCTAAGATTGTTTTTCATAAGTTATATAATTGTATATAACTTATAGTGGTCTCATGACCAAAAATTTATTGTATAAAAATTATACAATCTTACAAATCCTCGAGAATGAACGATGTCAGTAAAACAAAAGGGATTAAAGAAGTTAAATCCTAACTTCTAAGCTGAAAAATCTATCTAAAATAGAAGTGAAAAACACCTATTACAATTGCTTGAATTGAAAGAACAAGTATAGATCTAAGAAATCAATTCGCAATTTTGAACAAGTGTAATCACAAAACCAGCCGCTCGATCCAAATTGTGTTTGAGGCAATATTCGAGACGCCTCAGATCCGAATTTTCTTCGCAAAATCGGATCTCAAAGCCTTGGAGTGAACCTCTATTTATAGTGGAGAGTTCACCCGAGAGGCTCTTGATTCTCGGTGGAGGTTGAGCGAGAATAGGGTTGGTGGAGTCGTTCTTCACCCTTAAAATTCTCAACAGATTTGACTTTGTCTTCCGAGAACGCTCCTTCCGTTATGCACTCTCGACTTGGTGCATAAGTATTATCGTGTTTTCCTTAGCTCCTAACCAAGCCAAACATTCACGTGATAAAATCTTCTCACGTAAATCGCGTGAAGATAGGCAAAACTCTTGCCAGAAATGTCCTCCCAGATGTCACGATATTTGGGATGACATTTTCCTGTTTTTACTTAACACCAAAAAGAGACATGTTACGGAAAATGTTAGGACACAGAACCTAACACTAACAGAACCAAACCAAATTTATTTTGATTTGAATTGGATTATAATTTTTAGAAATCAAACACCGAAAAATCGAATGCACACCCTTAGAGAATGACGATTATCCACTCAAAAAGTTTCTACAAATACACTTTGATTCCTTGTGCATAATGCATAATTATGTGTTTGTTGGAGACACGTAGCAGAATATTATGTGGTGCTCAACCCACTGGATATTTGTATGAAAAGCCAGGATTGATATTTTAATAATGGAACAGTATTCCATCTTTGTTTTTTATACGAATAAGGCTAAAAATACCCTTAATTTATTGGAAATGGCTCAAAATATGCTTTTTCATCTATTAAGTTAAAAATGTCCTTAACGTATTTAGGCTTAAAAATACTCTTAAATTAACAAAAATATGAAATAAAATTTCATCAAACAAGTGATCATTTTTTATTTCTGACCCAATACAAAGACCCGAGAGTTGGTTTATTAGAAACGGGTTTGATTGTTGGTTCGAGTCGGGTCTTTATATTGAGTCAGAAATTTATGTGGATCAATAAAAAATGGCCACTTGTTTAATGAAATTTCATGTTATATTTCTGTTAATTTAAAGGCATATTTTAGCCTAAAGAAAATGTTAAGGGCATTTTTAATCCAATGGATTGAAGGATGGCATTTTTGAGTATTTTCCATTTTTTATAAAAAAAGAAAAAAAGCAAACCATAATCTCACACGTAGCCAGGGGCCATAGCGCCATTTGGAATAATAATGAGTTTGATATTTTTTATCCGAAACATAAATTATATATGAAATTTTATTAAAATATATTAATTACTACTTCGTCTATCTCAATATATATGCCAATTTTTTGTTTTTAGTCAGTAAAAAAAAATGACACATATTTTTATTTGACAACAATTTAACTTTAAACTTTAGCTTTTATGCTTAACGAGATCATCTATAATTACACAAATATCTTTGATTTGTTTTAGACAGCATGATTCAAAAGTTTTTTTTATTTCTTAAATTTCGTGTTCAATCAAACTACATCATATAAATTGAGACGGGGAGTAATATTTATAAATTATATTTTAGGAAATATTAATTAAACTTATAAACATGATTAATATGATATATAAAACTTTAAAAGATCGAATTTATCAATTTTAAATTTTAGATATTTTTCTCTTTGCAACAGGAAAAATACAATTTCACGCATACTGTGTGTTTTGTCCTAATTTTGCAAATAAAGCCACTGCTTAGTGGCCGTTTGGTACAACTTATTAAAAAGAGTTTTTAGAAGTAGAGATTTTGAGAGTAGAGTTTTTTATTAAAAAGTTGTTAGGTATTTGATTGTCAATAAAAAAAATGTTTTTTGCTTTAAAATATGAAAAATCAATCTATATTTTTTGAAAATAGAGGTCAGAAGTGTTTTTAGAAACCAAAAATACTTTTTCGATTTTCAGCCAAACATCTCAATTTTATGTCAAAAATACTTTTGGCCTTCTAAAAACACTTTTGGTCTTTCCAGAAGCCCAACAAAACGAGCACTAACAGCCAATTAGTGTAGCTGTACTACATATGATACATCTAAAGTCCCCTTAAAAGAAAAAGATCTACGGAGCCGGTCATGTCTCCAAAATAAGCAGTAAGCCTAAATTATTTTAAACCGGTAATTCCCGGTGCAAGTCAGCCCTTAACAGTTACAGCTTTACATAGGACGTGGATTTGTGTATATATAAACCCTGAATTCCGTGCCGCACATTGAAACAATTTGGCTATGGAGGGACGTGAATTTTCACACACATATGCAGAGACGACGTCGAAGAAGCGGCGTTGCTGTTTTTTCTTCCCGTCATCAGGCGGCGGCGTTAGCTTGAAATGGTGGCGTAAGGTACGACGGACTGAGGAGGTGAAAGAAGGTTCTGTTTGGATTAACGTTTTTAAAAAGCTACGAGAGTGGTCGGAGATTGTAGCCGGACCGAGATGGAAGACTTTTATCCGGCGATTCAATCGGAACAAAAATGGAACGCATGGGAAATTCCAGTATGATCCTCTAAGTTATGCGTTAAATTTCGATGAAGGTCATAACGGAGAGGGGGATGATGATGAGTACGGGCTCCGGGATTTCTCGACGCGGTACGCTTCAATTCCGGCGTCGGCTAGAGGGTCCATGGATTTGGGCAAGGATGGGCCTAATTTCGTCTGATTGGCCCATTGAATGCTGCCAAATGCCAATAGCCCATAAAGAGTTTCAGTGGTGGAGAATGGGGATGAAATCATCAAAGATCAGAGCCCACATCTTTTTTCATACTTCGTTATGTATAATTAATTGATATTCCAGTATACTATATTTTAGTATTAATTTTATACATTTGAGTTGGTCTTGTTAAGAGTCACATCGGTAATGTAATGAAATGAAATGAGAACCTAGTTAGTTGGACAATCCTTATTCTATAAGCTAGTTTTTGGGGTTGTGAGTTAGGCTCAAGATTTATTCTTACGTGGTATCAGAGTCAGACTCATTCCAATTCTTTGTTCAGATGTTGGGCCCCCAAATTATATTATCCACGCTTCAGTTAATGGGTATGGACGTGCGGGGAGTGTTAAGAGTCTCATATCGGTAATGGAATGAGAACATAGATTCCTTATATAAACTTGGACAATCCTCACCCTACAAGCTAGCTTTGGGGTTGAGTTAGGTCCAAGATCTATTCTTACACATAAATCATTAAAAGAGATTGAACTGAAAAAGGAGGATTGGAGGAACATACAAGTTTTGTATTGCGGTATTATTTATTGTTGGGGATATGGTTAAATTTATCCCTGCACTATTTTAGATCGAGTAACTATGTTTTTGGTTAAACTTTTAGTCTAATATTATCCTCGTTAGGAAACAATATTTTTATTCTTGAACGTCAAATGAAACTTTAATTGAAGGTAATTTAAATCATAGTGCCGCCTTGGAGCTTCGATATGGTAAGAATAGAGTCGTCTCAAACATTTTAGAGCGCATTACAATTCGTAAAAGTGGACTTAATTGAAGACACTGCGAATTATAGCGCTCTGATGAAATTATGGCTAATACTTAATAAAAAATGAAAAAAGAGGCCTAAATTTTTTCGTTTTTCGAGGGCCCCTGTGCGGTAGCACACCTCGCACGAGTCCAAAGACGACCCTGAATAAGAATAAATGCAAAGATTGTTAACAACAATACTAACATATCCAGTTTAATCTCACACCATGGGATTTGGATAGGATTGATATTACGCATTTTCTCCACCTTAATAAGTAGAAATGATCGCTTCCTAGACTTCTACCAAGACAAATCATAATCACAAGATTGTTAACGTTAAGGGTAATGAATGAACCAAAAATATATCAAAAGGTAGAATTTAGTAATTCCGAATAATATCGTATTTTAGCTTTATGATTCCTTTTTGTTTGGAGATAAAGATTTAATGGATGAAAATAGTGTTATTCATGAGTTGTCAATTTTACATAGTATGAATGGACAAAAGTATAATGAAATTAAGTAATATTGAGTGATTTCGACTAGACAAGGATAAATTTGGATATTTTTTGCTTTATTGTTCCTTTTTTGTTGGGAAATAAAGGTTTATGGATTAACCGTTCATGGAATTGTCAATTTTACAAAGTGGAGATAATCCTCCTTATCTAAAAGAAAAAAGAACACAAAGTGGAGATAATCCTTTACCTTTGGCTTTTTCCCCCTTTCTAATTTCTATAAAAAAAAATGTGGTTTTTTTGTCAACACTACGAAGCTGTCAAACACTAGTATTGCGCACTATTTTACATTTTTTGATTTCTAAATTAAATTCATTTGAAGAAGATAAGGAGTTATTAGTGCTACAACAACATATTCAGTGAAATCATATAACGTGGTGTTTGGGAAGGGTAGAGAGAGTACGCAGATCTTACCTCTATCTTGGTATGTAGAGCGGTTGTTTTCGAGAGACCCTCGGCTCAAGACAGAGCATAATCACAAGTAAAACAACCGCAAAAACAAAGCAAGAGAAACGGTCAGACCAGTCAGAAAATATTTAAAGCAGTATCAAAATGCTGATATCAAAAGCGAATAGGGCAAGATAGCGCATTCCGTAAAGTAAACAGTAATTAGCGCAGGTAAATAAGTTAAATAAAGTAGGACACATAGCCGTAGATAAGGAGTTCTTACTTCTTAGTAAGATGCTATAAATTAGAAACCTGGATAAGTAGTAGCCTCTCAGGTACAGCATATGACTTTCATTTGGTTCTTTACAGTTACAAATGAAAAAAAAGGCAACCACTAGCTTAAATATGGACAAATTAATTCGAACATCACCATTATTAGAAAGAACAAAAAGCAAGCACGAGCTCCCTTTTGTTTGCTCGGAACCTACACTTAATTCAGAAACATTTCTGACATGTATGAACTCAGAAATGTTGCATCTTGCTATCATGCTCTTGTTCCACTTGACCTAATCCGAGGGTCTCGAGAAAATTAAGATGAAATATGTATGAAGACAGTGCCATAATTCCATAGCAATTACACATCGAATTGTTAGGTACAGATGCATGATTTCTTTTACACCGAATCGATAAGGCAGGATACACAAAAGTTATCTTGACAAGGCAGGATACACAAAATGTAGACTTTTAACATTTTCTGTCAATAGAGTTAAAAGTATACATTAGGATTACAGATTTTTCTTGATAAGGCAGGATACACGAAAGTTAACACCGGTTGTTGTTATCATGGTCGAAAACTAGGTCATTTTTCTGGTATTACGCGACTTTATATCGAGCAAAATGTCACCAACTACCCAGGGAAAGCCCAGACAATTAGCACTTCCTTGGTAGTAACTAGGATGATAAGTAACATGATACCATGCTAATGCCACTTTCTGATGATCATCCTGAAATATATGTATGTCCTAGAGACAATCAGTATTAGGACACATATACTTTATACACATTTTTGTATTTATTTATTGATGATGATTAATATAATGGGTTTTGCATTTGTTGAATTATTAGTTGATTGTTTATAATATTCTATAAATGCATTCCTAGAGGTTATGTGGTTATTAATGGAGTAAGAATTAATATCATAGTGTGACACTCTTAAACCGCCTCGACTAATGATCATCGAGATTGAGATATCGATGATATGTTATACGTCGACATGTGGTCTGCATCATATCCTTTGGGATATAGCATGTCTCACTTGCTACGAGTTATGACAACTCGTGATGGACGCATGAATACTTGTATAAGTATTGGTATACCGTAATGATATACTATTTGTTATATACATATGTCAAGAGTATTATCAGTGTGTGAGAGATAGTAGTCCTTAGACTTGAGGTCGATATTACCTTATTCACGGAGTGATGTACTTTGATCCCGTCCTAAGCTCAAATGCCTTATAGGTTGAGACGCGACTTGTTTTGAGTACGTTGCGAAGTGGATTAAAGGTGGATATTGAGTCAAGATTAGAATTCATTCCTCGAATGCATCTTCGAGAAAGCACTCAGATTCTCATAAGATATTAGGTTGACTAAGTCGTTGGCCAACGCAGTGGACATGTCTTTGATATGGTCATGTTGTCAACTAATATAGATGAGTTATTATGATCAAGTCATTTGGATAGACACTTGACAAATCCAAAGTTTGATTGAGTATGTTGTGAATGAAAATATTTTATCTTCCCACATAGAGATTCAGTTCACATATTTCGTGTAGCTAAACTTTACATATTGAGGTTCGTCTTCCGGCGCAGTCTAGGAGTTCAGTGATGATCCTAATGATATTAATGTCAATATGTAAAAGTCTGAAGGGTAAACACTAAGTCAAACGTTTCGTTGATTGAAGGATGTAATTGAAGAGATAATACATATATGTTCGGTTGATAATCGGGATATTAGAAATGGGAAAAGGGGCAGAAAATTGGACGGGACCGCGGTGCCACCTCATGGAATCGCGGTGCCAACACGTGTTCTGGCAGTCCGAATTGGACCCAGTCCGATTCTCTGCTGGGCCCAGTCCATGAAAACCCTAAAGCTCCTATTTTGTCTTATAAATAGGAGACTTCCCTTCCCATTTCATGACACTGAAACCTAAGAGAAGTAATCTCTTCTAAAACGCTGCAGAAATCCCTAGCATTTCTAAAATTATAAATTACATCAAAGTTCTAAGAACTAGGACTTGCAAATCAAGGGACTTTTGAGTGTGCACCCCGGACTACACAAAGCTTGAAGATGTCACGACACAAATCACGAGTCGTGATGGAACCTACCCCATTCCCCCGAGTAAGCGAACCACATTCTCATTAACAAGTTAAATCAGCGGAAATAAAATAAAGAAGAAGAGCTATCAAGTCTTAAAAACTAAATTCCCCAAAATCTTGTCAAAACGGGTACAAGAGCCACTATACATGGTCTGGAATAAAAGTCTGAAAAAGGCCCGAAGGCTACATATTGTCTGTCAACTAACAAAGTAAATGGAATTAACTAGGAAACCCTTCAGGGGCCACAGACGACCAAGTAGTTCACCCTGAATGACTAGAAGATGTCCACCTCGCGAATCAGCCACGGAGCGTAGAACTGAAACCTGAATCGTACTCTGCAATCCGCAAAAGTGCAGCAAGAGTAGTATCAGTACAACACTAGTACCGGTAAGCATCATAGGCCGACAGTGATTAGATAACGCATGAAGAAGTTGAAACCAACAAGTAGCACATAGAGCAATCATGCATGGTCACGTATCATATACAAGCAAAGTGTAAAGAAATCATGAAATCAACCAAGACAGATATAATTCACCAAATGATCAGTCAAAACATGAGTGGATGAATATGATGCAATGCAATAGTCACTTCTCTCACTCCCGCTCTCCGACAGAAATCTCGGAGGCAATCACTCCCGCTCTCCGGCAGAAACCTCGGAGGATATCACTCCCGCTCTCCGGCAGAAACCTCGGAGGCTATCACTCCCGCTCTCCGACAGAAACCTCGGAGGCTATCAATCACTCTCATTCTCTCACCTCACCATCATCACAAAATAATATGGGAAGTATGTCAAGCATGATATCAAGTCTCAACACGTGTCACCAATATACAATCAGAAAGTACAAGTCAAATCAGGTGGTAATCACAGAAAATAACACATATGGTGACAATACCACATAACAGCTGACGGAACCAACGTAATAGTAATTCATTTCCACTTTTTGCCCGAAGGCCTATCATGCTATCCCCGTCACTTCCTACGACTACATACGATTCTCTAATCAAAGTCTAACTAAAGTAAACCATAACCTACCTCAATGCCGAGTGGGTGCCACGAACAATCAAGCCAATGTCTTTCCCTTGCGTAGAGCCTCTGAACGATTAAAATATAGAAAATATGTGAACTACGTTATAATACGAATCTAAGGACACACATATTGCTATATTTTTATTAACAATATTTTTACCATTTCAATTGTATGACTAAACCCCTACACATATAAAAATATTAGCATAACTTCAGAAAATTCAATTAATATTACTTTCTCGTATCTCCCGCTTATAAAGGATATAATATTAAATTTGTAACTCCAAATCAGATATTTATTGTACTCATCGAAGGCAACACTAGGATCTCTTATTATACTGAATCCCACATTACAATACTTAGTGTAACTTGGTGAAAATTTATGAAAGAAACAACCCTATGAAATCCGTGTCGCCAAAATTTTTGTAAAACAAGGCAGAAACTTCAAACAGTCATAACTCTCAAACCATAGGTCGGATTTATCTCCGCAAGATATCAAACTGACGGGAATATAGTAATCTACAACTTTCATTCAACCCATATTTTCATATATAGTAATCTACAACTTTCCTTTCTTTCTTTCTTTTCTTTTCCTTTGTTGCCGTGTTCTCTTTGCTTCTTGATACTAGGTTTTTCTTTTCTTTCTCTTTGTTTGTTGTTTGTCACGTTTTTCTTCTCTTTTTTTATATTTTTTTATTTTATTTTCTTGTATTCTAATTTTCCTTCTTGGCCGTCCTCCTCTTCTTTTTATTTGTAAAAACCGTGCAACTCTACCAAGTTGAGAGCTTGGCCCACTAATTCATTTAATTAATTTCATGCCCCATTTCATATATTAAAAATCATATAAATAATTACCACGTAGTCTCATACCCTTTTCGTAGTCTTAAAGTGTTAAACAATCAAATGGGTCGTTATATTAGATACCAATCAAACAATCGCTCGTCCTCGAGCGACAAGATAGGGGTGGAGGAAAAGAGGTACCTGAACTATCGAACAACTGAGGATATCTACTCCGCATATCCGCCTCGGTCTCCCAAGTGGCCTCCTACCCTTCACAATCGTAACAACTCTGAGTGCGATGTCTCATTACACCCTTACAAAATCCAAAAGTACCCAATCTTAAAATTTACATGTCTTACTCCAATATCTCTATGTTATTCATACTTGAAATGTTCAATCATGCTATCAAGCTAGAAACGTTTCGACATAGTCTACTATCATTAACACAATTTCACCTCAAAAATATGCATCAACTACAAGTTGCAGAGACTCTAAGATTTCCTCTTATTTATCAATTCTAGCCCATCAATTAAATAATACTAGGAAATTATCTATCTTGGTACAACACATCGCCTTTCCATCAATCTTATCTTGTTAGTCATCTGAATATTACACCTTATCAGTCACCAATCGCAAAACCCCATGACACTTCGTCATAACACTTGGTCAAGTTCCATATACTTCGCACTTCAGTCATATTTATCAATTACACTCTAACCAAATGACTCATGACAACGCCGCCATAATCCATACCTAACTCCATATCCATGCCGGAAGTCCTATAGTGAGTTCACTTCTCTTGGCCTCAACCGATATTACTAATCCTTAATTCTATTTCCAAAACGCTCTTCACAACTTGAATTAACTAAGATGTAACTTGATCTACCACTTTAAATGTTCTTATTGACTATCACCTCGCTCTAGGGTCCTTAAGTGATGCCCATATCTTCTCTTATTTTTCTGAACTTTAATGCCCTTAGCAAATCACAGATTCACGTCACGGGTAATTGTAAGAACTTTTCGAGTCCTAAGAACATATACAATACCCACATATATCCTTCCTAAGATTAGGTGCAACAGTAGATAACCCCTAAAGTAATAAACTTTCACACTTATTCATCCCTAGGTCCATCATCATTAGTCGATCATTATACTCCCCGTAGCCCACGACATAGTCAACTTTACAAAATTCTTGTTCATTTAACATTTACTTTATAAATGGAGTAGCCTTATTTCATGATAACCTAATGAATTCGCCCCCATTTACGATGTCCTAGCCCATAGAATATGTCATGCTAGCACCACCCATCAGCCTTGCACATCTAACAACTGTGGTATATCTCACAAAATCAACAAGATTTTAGCCCAAAATGACCCATTTATATCACCTCTTCAAAATGTCAAGTGAACCGGCAACACACTCTCTACTGAAAGATTACAACCTCTCATTGAGTACCATAGAACCACGGGGGAGATACCAATCTGAATAATCTTGTACGAAAAGAATGAACCAGATACCAATCGGACTGAACTAGTACGAAAGGAATGAACCAGATACCAATCAGATTGAACTCGCACGAAAAGAATGAACCAGATACCAATCGGATTGAACTAGCACGAAAAGAGAAAAGAAGTGGAGTGTTTCCTAAATGTCCTATAGCCTCTCGATGATGGGTACGGACGTCTACGTACCAATCCGCAAGACTCTACTAGACATTGATTTTGTACTCATTAGACCGATTAACCTAGAAGTTTTGATACCAACTTTGTCACGACCCAAATCACGAGTCGTGATGGCACCTACCCCATTCACCTGAGTAGGCGAACCACGTTCTCATTAACAAATTAAATCAGCGAAAATAAAATAAAGAAGAAGAGTTATCATGTCTTAAAAACTAAATTCCCCAAAATCTTGTCAAAACGGGTACAAGAGCACTTCCGGCCGCCCAACGACCTATAACGCTAGTCACTACTCCCACTGGGGCTAGGAAGTAAGCCCCACAACCCAAAGCGGCGAAGAACAAATAGAATTTGCTACAAAAGCCGGCTAACGGGGGTATTCCTGCGTATGAGAACATAGTAATGGAGAAGGTAATAGCCAAAATAGGATTCGTTTTGGCTAGAGCGCCCAAATCTGCTATATATTTGACACGGCATGAAGGCTACATACTGTCTGTCAACTAAAAAAGTAAATGGAATTAACTAGGAAACCCTTCAGGGGCCACAGACGACCAAGTAGCTCACCCTGAATGACTAGAAGATGTCCACCTCGCGAATCAGCCACGGAGCGTAGAACTGGAACCTGGATCGTATTCTGCACTCAGCAAAAGTGCAGCAAGAGTAGTATCAGTACAACACTAGTACCGGTAAGCAACATAGGCCGACAGTGATTAGATAACGAATGAAGAAGTTGAAACCAACAAGTAGCACATAGAGCAATCAGGCATGGTCACGTATCATATACAAATAAAGCGTAAAGAAATCATGAAATCAACCAAGACAGATACAGTTCACAAAATGATCAGTCAAAGTATGAGTGGATGAATGCAATTCAATGCAATGTGGATGAATGCGATGCAATGCAATAGTCATCTCTCTCACTCCCGCTCTCCGGCAGAAACCTCGGAGGCAATCACTCCCGCTCTCCGGCAGAAATCTCGGAGGCAATCACTCTCAATCACTCCCGCTCTCTGGCAGAAACCTCGGAGGCAATCACTCCCGCACTCCGGCAGAAACCTCGGAGGAAATCACTCCCGCTCTCCGGTAGAAATCTCGGAGGCAATCACTCCCGCTCTCCGACAGAAACCTCGGAGGCAATGCAATGCAATGTGGGTGAATGCGATGCAATGCAATAGTCACCTCTTTCACTCCCTCTCTCCGGCAGAAATCTCGGAGGCAATCACTCCCGCTCTCCTGCAGAAACCTCGGAGGCAATCACTCTCAATCACTCCCGCTCTCCGACAGAAACCTCAGAGGCAATCACTCTCAGTCTCTCACCTCACCATCATCACAAAATGATATGGAAAGTATGTCAGGCATGATATCACGTCTCAACACGTGTCACCCATATAGAATCAACAAGTACAAGTCAAATCAGGTGGTAATCACAGAAAATAACACATATGGTGACAAGCCCACATAACAGCTGACGGAACCAACGTAATAGTAATTCATCTCCACTTCTTGCCCGAAGGCCTATCATGCTATCCCTGTCACTTCCTACGACTACTTACGTTTCTCTAATCAAAGTCTAACTAAAGTAAACCATAACCTACCTCAATGTCGAGCGGGTGCCACGAACAATCAAGCCAATGTCTTTCCCTTACGTAGAGCCTCTGAACGATTAAAATATAGAAAATATGTGAACTATGTTATAATACGAATCTAAGGACACCCATATTGCTATATTTTTATTAACAATATTTTTACCATTTCAATTGTATGACTAAACCCCTACACATATAAAAATATTAGCATAACTTCAGAAAATTCAATTAATATTACTTTCTCGTATCTCCCGCTTATAAAGGATATAATATTAAATTCGTAACTCCAAATCAGGTGTTTATTGTACCCCATCGAAGGCAACACTAGAATCTCTTATTATGCCGAATCCCACATGACAATACTTAGTGTAACTTGGTGAAAATTTATGAAAGAAACAACCCTATGAAATCTGTGTCGCCAGATTTTTTGTAAACAAGGCAGAAACTTCAAACAGTCATAACTCTTAAACCATAGGTCGGATTTATCTCCGCAAGATATCAAACTGACGGGAATATAGTAATTTACAACTTTTATTCATCCCATATTTTCATATTCCTTATGTATTTGTAGAGTTGTCACGTTTTATATGCTGTGTCGCCTGAATTTCGGTAAAAGGGGGCTGGAACTTTAAACATTCATAACTTTCAAACTATAAGTCGGATTTTTCTCTGTAAGATATCAAACGGACGGGAACAGAGAAATATACAACTTCATCCAGCCCATACTTTTATACTATTTACATATTTATACAGTTTTCACATTTTTACCAACTGCTATAATGGTAATCCCTCAAGTTTCTCTTGTTCAAACGGGTTGTGGAATTTTCGTTTAATGACTCCTTAAAACAAAATTGATTTCATTCTACAACACATCATTATACGGATTATAAATAGATTAACTCAACCATAAATGTAGATTCTAACCTGAATTTAATAGAGCGTTTCCTTCTCGTTTCCTGCTACTAGGGTTTTCTCGTTTTCTTCCTTTCTTTCCTTTTTTTCTTTCTTTATTTTCTTTCTTTATTTTCTTTCTTTATTTTCTTTCTTTATTTTCTTTCTTTATTTTCTTTTCCCTTGCTGCCGTGTTCTCTTTGCTTCTTGATACTGGGTTTTTCTTTTCTTTGTCTTTGTCTGTTGTTTGTCACGTTTTTTTTTAAATTTTATTTTCTTGTATTCTAATTTTCCTTCTTGGCCGTCTTCTTCTTCTTTTTATTTGTAAAAACCGTGCAATCCTACCAAGTTGTGGGCTTGACCCACTAATTCATTTAATTAATTTCATGCCCCATTTTATATATTAAAAATCATATAAATAATTACCATGTAGTCCCATACCCTTTTCGTAGTCTTAAAGTGTTAAACGACCAAATGGGTCGTTACAGAAGATTTCAACTGCTTGGCTGATTATCTACAAAGATGTAAGTCTTCGTTCGAAGCTTTACATATAGCTTTGTGCTCTATATTTATATTACATATCATACTCCAGTTTGACCGTCGTCGGGTTTGAAATATAAATTTTCAAATTCCGCTGCGTGTACGAACCCAACGCAAAACGCCTACAGTGGTATCAGAGCATGGATTGTTTCGTGTGATATGTAATGAATGTTAATGATAATATGGGTTAAGATTTGTTTAGATCTATGTTTTATGTTGTTAAAGCTTTAAAATTCTAAATCTTTAGAACACATGGCACTTGTGCCCGGATCTGTTAATACAATAATGTATTCGAGAAAATCAAATTCAATAAATAACTCTTCTAAGTTGATATGTGTAACCGACTTAAAGCATGGTGCATTGAAACGAAGAACGAGAAAAAAATTGGATTAGATGGTCGATGAACATGTTGTGTTAATAGTGATGGAGATATAAGTGATATATCTGAAAGATCTGGCCCTAAATCAGTTTTAGGGGTTCGAAAATTTCGAATTTTGTGTTTCTGGAGGTAAGGCACCGCGGTTCCATAATGGAGCATTGCGTTGTTTGCTAGGGCTTTGGCGGCGACACCGCGGTTCCATGATGGAGCCAGAGGCGCCGCGCCATGTTCATGAGAACCGTGATGCTGTTCATTCAGAAGCTTAAAATTATTTTTTCGGACATTCTGCCTTCGAGGCACCGCGATGCCTATGACGGTAATTTACTGGACCGCGGTGCCACCTGTTAGGACCGCGGTGCAAATTAGTTTTTGCAGAAGCCGTGACTTACTGTCTCAGAGGCACCGCGGTGCCATCACTTGGAACCGCGGTGCCGACGGGTATTAAAAAAAATGAAAAATAGAAACAGAAACTTAAAGATTTCAGATTCTGAATCTAAAGTTATAAAGCTTTCAGTTTCTGAAAAATAAGTTTTAAAATTAGACATATTTGGTCCTTTCGGGCAAATCTGTAATTAAATAAAATCTTCTGAATATTGATTTTAAGTTCTGGAAATTGCAAACAGGTCCCAGAAGTTTAAAAATATGTTCTGAACATTTAGAATTATATTTTATGAATTTATAAGGGTTCAGAATTGAATTTTAAATTCTTAAGGGACGAAAGTGTAAATTTTGGAAATTTACAGAATTCCCGAAAATCAGAATTTTTAAAATCAGAAAATGTTTAGGGACTGTTTGGCATTGACTAGTATAGAGTTTAGACAAATAGACCCATGATTATCAGTAATGGTATATTATTATATAATATACAAATGTGCTAAGTGTTAAATGTGATGCATTTAAATTATTAGCATAGCGTCCGCAATTATTGTCTGGGTAGACGGCGCCCAGTAATTATTTAAATATCAATGACCGCGATAACTGTCTGGATAGACGACATCCAGTACTTGTTTAAGACCATCTTATATCATGTCTATTGGGTTTGATGGTTACCCATCTAAATGTGTTTAGAAATTGCATGATAGGATGTCATATGATATATGACATATTGATCTTGAATGAAATCCCCGAAAACTAAAAATGTTCCCCGAATATTAAAATACAAGTCTAATTATAACGCGTCGTCCATTATAATTGTTAGGGTGCTAAAATCTTTTTCGGCGATAAAAGTATTTATGCCAAAACATTTGCTCTAAGTCTAAGAGGACCGAGGCCCTTTCATAGATGTGTTAAAATGAAAGTAGGTGATAAACTTTTGTAAGTATTTACACCAAAGTGTTTGCTTGCAAAGGCTAAATTTACTTAGGCATATAAACGCAGTCGTATAATGAGGTTGGCTTGTTTAGATAAATCTTGGCGCCAAAGTGTCGGACTGGTCTAAAGACGCATGATTAAAATGAAAGATATTTAATCAAATCAAGAGTTGCAAATTTAGTTTTGTAATTGGTTGATAACCTACCGAAATGTGCTATTGAAGTTATCAGCCAAAGCAAACGCGGATATAGCATATGTTTGGATCTTGACCCACTATGATTTAAAATGATTTAGGTTCGTATTCTACCATGGAGTCGTAGAAGTATGCAAAATAGTGGGAGCTAATTAAATAAAAGACTACGTTTAATTAGTATATAATGAATGTGTATTATTGGAAGAATGAATTGTTGATTGCATTTTTCATATTCTATCTATATCTTCAGATCTTCAGAAATGTCAAATTTTTCGTTGAAAATGCTCATGGAGTCCAAACACTCACCGGACCAAACTTCATTGACTGACTAAGAAATGTTAGAATTGTTCTAAGACAGGAACATATTGAATATACTTTGGACAATGTATTCCCCACCGCTCCGGCGGAGGACTCTGCTGAGTATGCAACTTTTGACAAGGTTGTCTATGAGAAACATTATAAGGACGTCACCTCTACTCAATGCCTAATGTTGTCTTCTATGTCATCACCATTGCAAAGACATCATGAAACTATGGGCCCAACGAAATGTTAGCCCATTTGAAGAGTCTCTATGATGCACAGAGTCAGACAATGGAGTATGACCTGCTAATAGAACTTTTCAAGTGTAGGCTAAATGAAGGGGTCAAGTTTCACCTCATGTGTTGAGGATGATTGAGTTGATTGAGAGGTTGGCTTCCATAGACATAAGGTTTCAAGACAGAGTCTCCACCACCCTCATTCTCCACTCCCTTCCACAGTCGTTCGAGAGTTTCAAAATTAACTACAACATGAATGGAACTAAGGCGACATTGCAAGAACTGCACAATATGCTAAAGAACTTTGAATCTTCAATCTCCAGTGGCAAAGCTGTCCTCATGGTAGGGTCTTCTTCTCAGCTCAAACCGAAAGGTAAGGGACAAAAGAAGAAGAAGGGCAAATATGTCGTTGCGCCCGCAGAAATGAAGCCTCAGGGAGGGACGAAGAAGAAGAAGAAGATTCCGGCGGAGGATGTGTGTAGAAACTGTAATACGAAGGGGCATTGGAAGTTTGAGTGCACTGCTCCAGGAGGAGGTAGAACAACTGGTGCTCCGGCACCTGGCGGACAAAGTATGTTTGTAATTGAAATTAATCTATCTATAAATGATTCTCATATGTTTATAATTGAAATTAATCTATCTATAAATGATTCTCACTCCTGGGTACTTGATACCGCTTGTGGCTCACACATTTGTACAAATGTGCAAGGGTTAATTGACAGCAGGAAGGTCGGGCCTCGAGATGTGGACTTGCACGTTGAAAACGGAGCACGAGTTGTTGTTGAGCGCGTGGAAACTTATAGGATAGATTTACCTTCCGGCAAAATTTTAATGTTGAACGATTGTTATTATGTTCTTTCTTTAACAAGGAATATTATTTTCATTCATGTACTTGATTCAGAGGGGTTTCCTCAAACACGTCTAATGACAATTTGGTTTTGACTTTAGATAATGTTGTGTATGGAATTGTGCCTCTTGTGAATGGATTGTATACATTAAACTGCCGCATGGAAATTTTCAATGTACAAAATAAAAGAGCTAAGTTAAATGAGAGAAATTCTACCTACTTATGACATTGCATACTTGGTCATATCAATCAAACAAGGATTGAACGGTTGAGGAAATTAAATTACCTCGAACCATTTGACTTACAATCTTATGGTAACTGTGAATCATGTCTGAAGGGTAGGATGACCATTAAACCTCTTTCTGGAAAGGGGATCCGTGCCAAGGAGGTGATTGAGTTGGTACATACGGACGTATGTGGACCTTTTCGGACCTAAGCTAGAGAAGGCTTCTCGTACTTCATCACTTTCACATACGACTTATCAAGGTTTGGATACGTGTATCTTATGAGACACAAATCCGAGGCTTTTGAGAAGTTTAGAGAGTTTTAAGTGTGAAGTTGAGAAACAGCTCTCAAAGAGTATCAAGGCTCTCCGATCTGATCGAGGTGGTGAATACTTGAGTAAAGAATTTCTTGACTACTTAAAGCTTCATGGAATCCATTCTGAATGGACGCCTCCTGGAACACCTCAGATGAATGGTGTTGCCGAGAGGACAAACCGAACCTTACTTGATATGGTTCGTTCCATGATGAGCTTTTCAGCTCTTCCAACATACCTTTGGGGATATGCTATTCTAACCTCAATATATGTTCTAAATAGAGTTCCTTCTAAATCAGTTGAAAAGACGTCATATGAAATATGGTGTGGCAAGAAGCCATCACTTAGACACATGAGGCCCTGGGGGTGTCCTGCATATGTCAAGAAGTTGATCACTGATAAGTTGGAGTCTAGAAGTGAGAAATGTTACTTCGTTGGGTATCCAAAGGAAACTAAGGGATACTACTTCTATCTTCGTGGAGAAAATAGGATTATTGTTTCCAGGAATGCAACTTTCCTTGAATATGAATATGTCTACAACGAAGAGGATTGCACAGAGATAGAACTTGAAGAAATTAAAGAACAAGGTAACATAGAGGTTGAAAACTTGCCGAGTGAACAAGGCAAGGATTCAGTGGGAGCTTATGGCAAAGATTGGGTATTTCAGATAGGCCCTTCGGCCAGTGGGAGTGCTACGAGGAATAATGCAGAAATGCAAGATCCTCCGGCGCAGACCTTGGGAGCAAGTGCAGGGATTGCACCTCTGATCGGTGTATTTTATATACACCTTTTGAGTAATTTTTAGTTAGTCTTTTGCCTATTTTTGTACAAATATGTGTCATGTTAGGATAAATTTTCTTTCTTTTGAGTCACAATAGTTTAAAGTGACACATTGGTGAGAAAGAGCGAAAAGAGGGCAGAAACAGAGGTTCCAGAGCTCAAAAAGCTAAAAAATTGGCAACCCGGGCGAGAAACAGGGCGGCGCCGCGGCGCCAACCAACCAGCAGCAGCAGAGCGCCACAGCGCCCAAGAAGCAGAGAGCCGCAGAAGTTTCGGCGTCGCGGCGTCAACGCGGGAATATTGACAGATCCGAATAGGAATGGGCCAAGGCCAAGAAGGAAAGGGTTTGGGACGTTTTTGGTGATATAAAAAGGACCTTTAGGTCAGATTTGAAGAGTGGAACACCTTACCATTCGTCACAACTTGAAAATCAAGATTGAAGACTTATTTTTAAGTAATTTCTTGTTCTTTACTTTATTTCTTTTTAGTATATGTTGGATATTATTTTTGTTCTTGGCATGTCTATGGCTAGAAACTAACTTAATTTAGGGATTTCCATGTCGAATCGCTTGAACCTCGTTCTTATGAATTAATGCATGTTTTGGTTTCTTGTTATTATTGTTGAGATTTATTCAATAATTGTTTTGATTGCTTGGTAATTAATTGATCACTAATTATCATAACTTATATGATTTCTAATCGAAATCCGAAAGGGGAGATTGTGAATATGCTATAGTTGAATAAACATAGGTTTAAATCGTGGACGAAAGTACTCCGATACTTGTGTAGCTTAATAGGTTATTGCTCTTAATCCTCCTTTGTAGTCAATCTTGTCCTCGAAAGATAGAAGGGTTCTACATTGGGGTTGAGTATCGTGGACGAAAGTACTCCGATACTTGTGTAGCTTAATAGGTTATTGCTCTTAATTCTCATTTGTAGTCAATCTTGTCATCGAAAGATAGAAGGGTTCTACATTGGGGTTGAGTGTTTATATTACCTTAACAGGAGTATAAAACGGCTTAGTTAACCTGTTATCTCATAATAGAAGAAAAACCTTAATTATTTGCATTAACGAGTAAAGCGAGCGGATAGTTGAGGAGATTTGGAAGTCATATTTCCACCATATCTGAAGTAAAGTAAAGTAATTTAGTTAGCATCTATAATCATAGCTATAAACAATTCATCAAATTATCGGTTACCAAATAGATACTACATAATAGAGGTTGGTAATTGGACACTAATCCCTGAAGACGATAACTCGGTCTTCTAGACTATATTACTTGTCACGACACGTGCACTTGCGTTTAGTGTGTGCATAAATCGCGCATCAAGTTTGTGGCGCCGTTGCCGGGGATTGGCGTATTTCAATATCATTTATCTATTCTTAATTTCTAATTTGGTTTTTATTTTTCTTTTTATTATATTTTTTTTTGTATTGGTGGAACCGTGCGCCGTGATCCGTTTATTGGTTTTGATTTATCTCAGGGACCCTGCAAACATGGATTACCACTATCAATGGTTACAGAACTATCAACATCAATGTAATCCCCATGTCCCACAGGAAGAGCAGGATGGGCTACGAGCAGCCATACTCAGGCTAACTAGGCACCAAACTCAGTTCATGGATGAGACGAGAGTATCCCTAAAGAATTTGGAAACGCAAATAGGACAACTCGCGGGCATGCTAAGCAACAGAATACAAGGGAATCACCCTGAACATATTGGAGAGAATATAAAAGAGCAATGCCAGATGATTGACCTGAAAATTGGCGAACCAGTGGAAGCAAACCCACCACCACCATATTCAGAAAAGAAGGATTTAGACTTCTCGCAGAAGTTGCAGCGCCACTGATCGGTGTATTTTATATACACTTTTCGAGTCAGTTTTAGTTAGTCTTTTGTCCTTTTTTTTACAAATAAGTGTCGTATTAGGATAGTTTTTCTTTCTTTTGAGTCAAAGTGGTTAAAATGGCCAAATGGCGGAAAAGGAGCTAAAAGAGGGCAAAAGAGGAGGTTCCAGAGCTAAAAACAGAGAAAGTGGCGAACGAGGCAAAAACCCAGACCAGCGCCGCGGCGCCTCCTGCAGTCAGAAGCAGGGCCGCGGCGCCCAATATTCAGAGAGGCTACAGAAGTTGCAGCGCCGCGGCGCCCACAGACAGCAGAGAATCAGGGCCGCGGCGCCAAATCACCCGAAGGACCACAGAAGTTCCGGCGCCGCGGCGCCAAAAGCAGGGCCGCGGCGCCGACGCGGGAAAAATCAGGTTTTGGACGAAATTCTGGGCCAGGCCTGAAGGAAAAGAGAGAGGCGGTTTTCAGCCTATAAAAGGAGAACCCTAGGCAGTTTTTAAGGGTTCCCCTTCTTGCACAACACAAGGCTTTCTTGCTTGGAGATTGGAGACCATAGTTTAGTAAATTTCCTTTCCTTTTCTTGTTTTTATTTCAGTTTTATGAAGAACATGGAATTAGTTCTTGTCATGTCAATGGCTAGGAACTAATTCCTCTATAGGGCTTTCCATGTTGAATCTCTAGAAACTTATGTTATGATTTAATGCATGCTTATGGTTATTCTTCTTCTTGTTGAGATCTATCCAATAATTAAATTGAATGCTTGGTAGTTAATTGACAACTAATTATCACTATATGATTTCTAATCAGACTCCGAAAGGAGGGGATTGTGAATATGTTGTAAGTTGGGTAGACATTCTTGGATTGGGGATGAAAATACCTCAATTATTTATGTAGCGTTAACGAGAGGCTTAACAACCCTAATTTTACGCATGGGGCGTGACGGTTAACTAGGTTCTTAGTCTTAATCCTCCTATAGAGTTATCCTTATCACCGAAAGGTAGGTAAGGTGCAATACTGGGGTTGAGTGTTTATATAACCCTAACGGGAGTATAAAACGATTTAGTGAACCTGCTTTCTCCAAAAGAAGAAGACCATAAGTTATTGCATTAATAAGTAACATAAGCGGATAGTGAGCAGACGTGGAAGTCCTATTCTCATCACAACTGAAGTAAACCCATTAGTTAAATTAGTCTTTATAATTCGTAGTTATAAACCACAAAATTAAATATCAATTTACCAAATAGATACCAAAAGATAGATAGTTGGTACTTGAACCCTAATCCTTGTGGACGATATTCGGTCTTGCTAAGACTATATTACTTGTCACGATAATGTGCACTTGCGTTTAAGTGTGTGCATCTTTTCGCGCACCAGCCAAGGCGCCACTGAGCAGCGCCACGACGCCACTGAGCAGCGCCACGGCGCCGATAATCTTGAGACAGTGCAGAAGTTTGGGCGCCACGGCGCCGAATCTCAAGGCCGTGGCGCCCAGGGCTCAGAGGGTACAATGAGTTTGGGAGCATTTGTGGACGCACCCCAGGTGAAGATATCGTACCCCCAGAGGCTAAAAACAAGTTCTCTTGACAAACAGTTCTCTAAATTCCTGGAAGTTCTCAAATAATTGCAACTCAACATCCCGTTTGCTGAGGCACTAGAGCAGATACCGAGTTATGTAAAGTTCATGAAGGAGATTCTCAGCAAAAAGAGGAGAATAGATGACTACGAAACAGTGGTGTTGACTGAAGAATGCAGTGCCATCCTACAAAGAAAGCTACCTCAGAAGTTGAAAGATCCGGGGAGTTTCACCATCCCATGTGATCGGTGTATTTTATATACACCTTTTGAGTCAGTTTTAGTTAGTCTTTTGTCCCGTTTTGCACATATAAGTGTTGTATTAGGATAGTTTTCCTTTCTATTGAGTCAAAGTGGTTAAAATGGCCAAATGGCGGAAAAGGAGCTAAAAGAGGGCAAAGAGGAGATGCGAGTAGCAGAGAAAATGGCGAACGAGGTGAAATCCGGACAGCCGCGCCTCCTGCGATCAGCGAGGCGCGGCGCCACTATTCGAAGAGGTTGCGAAGACTTCGCGCGCGCCAAGCGGGCGCGCCTAAACACCCTAGAAGCTACAGGAGTTGCAGCGCCGCGGCGCCCTCAGACAGCAGATATCAGGGCCGCGGCGCCAAAACACCCGACGGATTGCAGAACTTCCGGCGCCGCGGCGCCAGTCTGCAGGGCCGCGGCGCCGACGCGGAAAAATTAGGTTTTTGGACGAAATTCAGGCCAGCACAAGGAAAAGAGGAGGCGGTTTCGGCTATAAAAGGAGAACCCTAGCGCTTTTAAGGGTTCCCTTTCTTGCACAACACAAGGCTTCTTGCTTAGAGATTGGAGACCATAGTCTAGTAATTTCTTTTCCTTTTCTTTTCTTTATTTCAGTTTTTGTATGATGAACTTTGAATTAGTTCTTGTCATATTTATGGCTAGGAACTAATTCTCTTATAGGGCTTTCCATGTTAAATCTCTAGAAACTTTTGTTATGAGTTAATGCATGCTTATGGTTATTTTTCTTATTGTGAGATCTATCCAATATTTGAGTTGAATTCTTGGTAATTAATTGACAACTAATTATCACTATATGATTTCTAATCAGATTCCGAAAGGGGGGGATTGTGAATATGCTGTAAGTTGGATAGACATTCTTGGATTGGGGATGAAAATACCTCAATTATTTATGTAGCGTTAATGAGAGGCTTAACAACCCTAATTTTGCGCATTGTGCGTGACGGTTAACTAGGTTCTTGTTCTTAATCCTCCTATAGAGTTATCCTTATCACCGAAAGGTAGGTAAGGTGCAATACTGGGGTTGAGTGTTTATATAACCCTAACGGGAGTATAAAACGATTTAGTGAACCTGTTTTCTCCAAAAGAAGAAGACCATAAGGAGGGCTCAGAGCATGCACTTCCAGCTGTGTGGAACGAGTTCTCAGAGGCCTTTCTTGCACATTTCTTGCCTCCCCAGATGAGGAGGGCTCGGGCCGACAGATTTTTGTTGTTGCGGCAGAACGGGCGTACGGTTCGGGAGTACAATGTGGAGTTCGACTCATTGGCCCGGTACGTCCCCGCGTTGGTAAGCTAGTATGGAGGATCGAGTGCACCGATATGTTACAGGGCTCGATGATTACCTAGCAGAGAGTTGTTCGGGTGTAGTTCTTCAGCCGGGCATGGACATTGCCCGCATGCAGGCGTATGCACTTGGATGTGAGGAGCGGATAAATCGACGGATTGACCAAGGTCGCGAGAAAGGGCGAGCAGCGAGGTCCTTTGGTAACGTTCGAGGCGGACCGCCTCGGCAGCAGACTAGTTATGTACCTCCGCCCGATGCAGTGGTCCTCCACGCCGGGACGCCGGGATATTCGGGAAGCGGTCGGGGCTCCCAGTTTCAGATTTTGAGGGTAGGAGTACTCGCGGATGAGGCCACCGTATCTCGGTGTGACCATTGTGGTAAAGCCCATGGGAATGTCGTCTTGGTTTGGGAGATTGCTATACTTGCGGCCGACGGGCCATTTGATGAGACCGTCCAGGCGAGTAGCACTGGTAGGATAGCAGACTACTAGATCGATTGCGGGTTCTTCACCTTCCATAGCTAGGCAGGATGTTCATACACGGCGAGCCACGGTAGAGGTCGTGGAAGTTTCGATTTAGCGGTCCTTTGAACCGCCTATTTTCGGTATATCCTTAACCTCTAGAGTTTGTATGTATTGATGTCTTGATGATGTGTTTGGTGTTATGATCGGATAGCTTTGTGCTAAAATGTGATTTAGAAACACAGTTAGTGAAAAGGGTAAGTCCGCAGGTAGTGTGAAATGGAAGTGGTAGCTTTCATGACTTGTATAGGTAAGATTGTTCCGGATCGGGGAACAAGAGTTTGGCGCGTTTGGGGGTCGGATTGAGGACCATTTGCGGGTCAACCCGTAGCCCGGATTAGGGTGGGGTCAGTTCGAGGTGGTCCCGCCAGAGGGTAGGGTCACGAGGGTGCTAGGCCCCAGTTTAGGTGACCATCGTATGAGTTTGTGGATATGTTCGACCAGAAGCGGTTCGTGAAGGCCGAGAATGGCCTTAAAGAAGATTGAGGTTAGTAAGATGACCAAGTTTGGAGGTAGTGACTCCAGAGATTTTTGGGAAGGCGAAGTAATGACCGTAGTATGATGCGTGCAGGAGAGTTCAAGTGACTACGACGAGTAAGGATAGAAGAGAACGTGTGTTATTTCGTGGCCATGTGTGGCGTTGGCAACTTGTTAGAGAAACTTTATCGTAATCCGTCTTGAGAAGGAACATTCGAGACGAATGTTTCTAAGGAGGGGAGAATGTTATACCCCGTATTTCCAGAGTATGTACGTAAGGACGTACGTAGAAATTTTAGCCTTAAAGTTAGGCAAGGTTCGAATTTTGTGCACAACACGGTTAGAGTCGTTTTTAGTGAAACGTTTCCACAACTTTCGTAGGAAAATTCCTATGTCCTTTTTAATTTTTGCGGATTTTTACGAGGCGAAACATTTTGGACCAACGGGAGGGTGACATGTGTCACCTCACATTGGAAGCTAGGGCGGCAACCGCGGGCGAAATGGGCTACTTTATGGCCTTGATTTGTGCCTTGTTTTGTGGCTTGTTTTGTGGAGTGTTTTGTGGAGTAGGGTTAGGGTGCACTTGGCTTGATCATGGCCTTACACTTGCCTTGCACATGGCTTGATCTTGGCCATTGGTTGGCCTTTGCAGCTATAAATACCCTTGAAGTGAAGACTTCTTCATCCTCACTTTGTATAAGTCTTGAAACCCTCTCCTCCCTCTTGTTGACTCTCGTCAAGAGCCCCCTCCCTAGTAAAGGCCTTTGGCCGAGAAACCCCTACCCCTTTGTGTAGCCTTAGCCGAGAACACCCCCCCTTCCCTTGGAGTTGTTCTCGTGAGATACCCTCCCCCCCTTGGTTGTGAAATACTCTCCAAGTATTGTTATAATGCCCAAAATACCTTGGCCTTATACCTTGTAGTATTCCAAAGTTACCTCTATACGTAGAGCAGGAAATACTACCTTTTGTCCTTTAGTCTCAAACCGAAACCCAAGGAAATCTTCATAGTGGGTTGATGTATGTAAGTAGAAGTTTGTTAGAACTTCTAAGGGTTGTTGGAAGCGGATTTGAGCGCACGGAGTTGGTGCTAAACCTTGCTCAGGATCGACTTTTATCTCGGATAATTTTGGGCTTATCGAGGTAAATAATCTTGTCCCCCTTTGGTAATTGGAAATTACACGTCGTTGTAATATATAGTTGGAGTATACTATATATAGAACTGAACTTAGTATTGTGGCAATGTCTTTTGACTTAAGCCTGAATTTAAAGAAAAGAACTGAACTGTAATTACATAGGACTGTATTCTGATGAGCTTGTGTAGTTTCTTGTGTAGTAGAATTGTACACGTCGGATTAGGCGTATAACCCACTGGTTGGCTTGGTGGCCGGCCTCGATAGAGAGGAGATTTACGCGGTGCGGGAGAGTCTTCAATTTTACGTAGAGTATGGGAACCGTGTGTTTAGAAGATTAATAAGCGCCTTGTGGCCTTATAGGTTGAAGTACTACGTGTGGCGTGATCTACGTGGCTTAAGGAGTAGCCGACGGTTTGATGTACTTGGAGCGTTTTGCTATTAGTCGATAATCGTCGCGAGGTATGTGAACCTCTTCCTAGATCTTCTAGCATGATATGTGTATAACTATGTAGTACGGTGACGCGTACGTGTTAAATGTATTTGATTGGTTTAAAACATAAAGTGTTATAACGGCTTTATGGGAAGTTGGTTATAACAGCTTTATGTAGGTAAGAAGTGCTTGTGGTTTTTAAAAGGTAACTGGCTTGATGTGTGATAATAAAGAACTGGAAGTATTTCAAAAGATTTATGAATCATTTTGAAAGAAGTGTAATACTTGGTTTTTGAAAACTTAAGAGTTATACTAGCTTTATGGGAAGTTAGGTATAACGGCTTAAGAATGTTTTACTGATTTCGGAAATCAGAATGTGTATCGACAAACCACTGCAGCGTTAATAAAGGAAAATGTACTGACTAACGAATTGTATTAAATTAAAACCAGTAGAAACCTCCATCTACATAGAAGCTAAGATGAGACAAAATGATATTACATTTTCTAGATCATGGCTGCTTAATAAGATTGATTATGAACAAGAATAACCTACACTCATATAAGGCATATGTTTCTCAGATTGTTTAAAAGAGAATTATATTCTTAAATGATTAAGGCTATGAACTATGAAACTTTCCAAATAAAGAGACCTGAGTAATTGAAATTAGGCAAACTGGAACTTTAGGGAAAAGAATGTTGTTGAAAAGGAAAGTGTTTTGGTTTACCTAAAAATGTGAGTCACTCTATTTTTATACTACGGGTATCGGGTGACCTTTATAAAAGGAATGGATCTCTTTAAAAGGAAGTTAACGTACGTAGTACTTTAGGGTTAAAACCCGGACTTTGATATAAAATGAAGGTACTTTGAGTTGTGTATAACTTGCCTATGCTTGTTGTTGTGTAACTTGTCTATGCTTGTTATTGTGTAACTTGCCTATGCTTGTTGTGATAGCCTTTGTTGTGAAAGAATTGTGTTTCTATATTACCGCGTCTCTCGATGGAGGGCCGGTTGACTTGTTGAGGACTTACTTGGACGCGTCTTGGCGATGTGGAAGATTCCACGGGTACGCCCATTATTATTGTTACATGGGCATGTCTACACCGATGATGTGGACATGTGGCCATTCGTTATTTACTGGCGAGTATCGTGACTTACGGTTGTGATCGCGCGTGCTGCTTACTTGCCCCGCCGCCTACGTGACGCAGTGGATCTGGTATAGGTTATTGCACCGCCACGTGTCGCCTTCGCGAGTCGGTGTTTGGATGGAGCCGTGACTTACGGATGTGATCGGGTGCGTGCGATTCACTTGCCCCGCCGCCACCACGTGGCGCAGTGAGCTGGTGGAGGCTATTGCACCCGCCACGTGTCGCCTTCGTGATATGGTTGTACAATATTATCGTACGGTCGGATTTGGTAGTTATACTTGCCGTCACGGTTTTTATGGCACAGTGGGACACGTGTTCATGTATACTCCTTGGTGTTGTTATATCATAGACTGCCGGCAGTGAGGAAGGAATTCCACGGGCACGAGTGGTGAATTGGAGGGCGTGAGTCCCTGACTTGATATAACTGCTTATATGTTGTGTACTGTAGTTTGGTTATCATGCATGTCTCCCGCTTTATATAGACTGTTATGATTTCATTTACTGTATTTACGCCACATACTTGGTACCTGTTGTACTGACCTCCTTCGGGGGGCTGCGTTCATGCCGCAGGTAGAGGTACATCGGCTGTCGATCCCCGCGTTTAGGATCACATTTCAGCGTGTTGGGAAGCTCCGTTCCTTCGGAGGCTTATCTTTTGGTATGTTACCCTGAGTCTGTAGGTTCTTGTACATTCAGGGGTATGGCGGGGCCCTGTCCCGTCATAGTTGTTGTAAAAATCTTAGAGTGCATCCTTGTAGTGGGCAGGGTTGTAAAAGGATTAAACTGTTCGGGTTTTATGTATATACTGAAGGCAACTGTTTTGGTTGGCCTGTTTATTTATCATACCTCTTGATCCATGTCTATTTGCATGTTTAAGTTTTTATTTCCGCTGGTTTTCTCTGATGTTGTATCACTAGGGTGCCCGGGGTAAGGCACCAGTCACGGGCCCGGGTTCGGGTCTTGACATTATTGCATTAATAAGTAACATAAGCGGATAGTGAGGAGACGTGGAAGTCCTATTCTCATCACAACTGAAGTAAACCCTTATAGTTAAATAGCTTTTATAATTCTTAGTTATAAACAACAAATCAAAATATCAATCTACCAAATAGATACAAAAAAATAGATAGTTGGTAATTGAACCCTAATCCTTGAGGACGATATTCGGTCTTATCAAGACTATACTACTTGTCACGATAACGTGCACTTGCGTTTAAAGTGTGTGCATCTTACCGCGCATCAAGTTTTTGGCGCCGTTGCCTGGGACTATGCATAGTTCAATATCGATTTTATCTATTTTTAATTTCTAATTTGGTTTTTACTCTTTGTTAATTTTTATATGTTTTTATTTATTTTATTTTATTTTATTCTTTTTCGTTTTATGTATTTATTGTGTGAAAACAAGGGTGCCGTGATCCGTTGTTGGTTTTGATGCATCTCAGGGATCATCAAGACATGGATTTCTACTGTCAATATGATCGAGCTCCAACCATAGAGGAAGAGAGAGAGGAATTGCGAGAAGCCATACTCAGTTTCACTAAGTATCAAAATCAGTTCATGGACGAAATGAGAGTGGCCATAAAGAAACTGGAACTGCAAATAGGAGAACGTGCAATCATATTTGGCAGCGAAATGCAAGAAAATCAACCAGCACCTATGGGGGGTGGCAAGCAACTTGAAGGGCCTGAACCACACCCAACTATTGAGGAATCTGGCAAGGTAGTTAGTGTAGAGAAGGAAAAGATTTCAGGGATCCAATTATTGGCTTTCTTGGATTCTGTGGAAATTCTTTTTCCTGCACCTATCACAGAA
Source organism: Przewalskia tangutica (assembly GCA_029844215.1). Lineage (NCBI taxonomy): Eukaryota > Viridiplantae > Streptophyta > Magnoliopsida > Solanales > Solanaceae > Przewalskia > Przewalskia tangutica. Next base: position 12,775,634 of record CM056734.1, read on the forward strand.
GAAACACCACTAGCTATCACTAATGGCTCCCAAATAGGAATTACAGATCATCAAGGGCACCCCCCAGAGTTAAGAGATGTAGAGAATTTCACGGATTCCTACACTATAAAAAGCCTAAAAGACAAACCTATCTTGTGTACTTGGGGGATACTTATATGTTTAAGGCTATTGTTTGAACAAATAGTTATAGGGAAAGTGAGACCTATAGCAATAAATCTGCGAATTGCAAGCAGTTCGCAGAAGGGTCCAATGAGCACTCGTACCGGTTAATTGCGTCCGGCTAAAAGACGTTAAAGACAGCGCTTGTTGGGAGGCAACCCAACGTTTTCAATTATGTTATTTTAATTTACTCTTTATTTTATTTTATTTTGTCGAACAATCTCACGGTCTTGGGTTCTTGTGTTTGTCTTTGTGATTGATAGGTCAGTGGAAATAAAGCGAAGGTGAAAATCAAGAAAAGCCGAATTTCGAGTAGCGTAGCGCGCGCCAGAGCAGCGGCGCCAAAAGAACTGAACAGGCGCAGAAGTTCAAGCACCGCGGCGCCAAAATTCCAGAAAATTTGCCAAATTTAGGCGCCGCGTGCCTCAGAATGGTCGCGCGCATAAAGTTCCGAAGAGTGCAGAAATTAGCCGCACACAAGCGGGAATCCAGAACTTAAAACGCCCAGAAATCAGATTTTCCCCAAATCCAATTTCAAAAACCTAACCCTTCCTTTTCAAAACCCACGAAAAACTGAAAATTTGCCCACAAATCCTCCATAAATCCAACCCAACCACAATCAAAACTCTTAAATTCCTAAAAACCCTTAGTTATCTCAAATAACAAAGCTCCATTCCATAGCCTCAAACCACCAATTGAAACAAGAACAGCTTGAATCTTCTCATAAAAAGGTAATATTTTTCTGTTCTTGGGTCCTTTACTGAAGTCACAGGAGGTAGTAGTTTGAAGGAGTATTATAGTTGAAGTAGTTGGGTACTGAAAAGTTGATTGTGAAGTTTGGAGAAAAGAGTAGAAAAGGAGTGTGGGTATTGGGTAGAAAAGTTGAAGTTTGGCCAGTGTTCGCTGCTAGTGTTGATTGTGTAAGAAACATTGTGCCACTAAATTGAAAGCTCCGAAACTATTTTAAACCATGGCCACCAGAAGAGAAGAGGCTCGCATCCACCCCAACCCCACATTACGATAATACTAGGTTTGTGAGCTCTGAAGCCTTCCAAAGATACAAAAGCGATACTGCACCCATAATACCGAGAAGGGAATGGACTACCGGGAGTCATATGGGGAGGAAGATGTTTATGAGCCCATCCGGCTATGATTGAAGTTAAGGGGTGGAGGAGATTCGTAAATCAGGAGAAGATAACACCAGTGAACACAACAATAGTGCGTGAATTTTATGCCAACTTTCGGAGAAGGTGGAAAGGGTGCTTTGTTAGGGAGCTTATGTATGCGTGACAACAGAGAATGTGAATGCACAATGAAGGCGGTTGATGTTGAAGAAAGAAGTGATTGGAATCACTTTAGAACATGGTCTAGAAGACCGACCATCGATTGGAATGCCGCAGCATAATCGCGAGCTACCGTGGGGTTGTTTTGATATTGGAAGAAATGGATCAAGAGCACCGAGCAGTGCCAATTCAACAAAGTAGCCAAAGGTTGGCTATATTTCGTCGCCGCGTGATTCCATCCACGCACTTCACCAGAGTGCGGAGGATAGGATTAAAGCGATATATGGAATTATGAGGAATGGCGATTGATGTGGGAAAGAAAGAAATAGCGAGCATTGAAGAAATCAGCGAGTTGGTGACAACGGTGGATTGGGACACGTTCACTTATTACCGCCGCCACATGAGTGCGGTCCCAAGACTACCCACTGACACTCATGAGAGAAACCAACTGCCGGTGTCCTGTGGGATAGTGCACTATTTCCCAGACCCAAGCCCCCCAGCAGCCAGACGGAGAGTAAAACCACCAGCAGCAGCAGCAGCAGAGGCCGCCATAGACGAAGATGAGCCTGAAATAGGGGCTCAATGTCGCGCCCTTTTTCGACCGCGACTTTTATTTTCTAAACTCCTGCTGCTCAAATTAAAAGGTTAGAAAATAAAATAATAAAATGCTAAAAGAAAGTTAAAGAATGCTAAAATTGCTAAAAGGATGCTAAATGTTGCAAAAGGGTGCTAAAATATAAGAGGATGCTAAAAGGTGCTAACGTTTAAAAAGATTAATTTTAAAGCTAAAGGGTGCTAAAAGTGCAAAAAATGCTAAAGATGCTAAAGTTTAAAAGAGGCTAAAATTTAAAAGGGTTGCTAGAATGCTAAGGGTTCGCGGAGTCGCCACCTAATTAATTTGGGTGAATTAGGACACCTAAATGTTTAACCAGTTTAAAACATTAACTCCATTTTAATGGTCTGCTAAACTTAATGAGATTCTGGGTAAGGGTTCTTTATTAATCTAGAGGGAAGGGGTTAGGCACCCTCTAAGATCCGCTAACTCATTGTCTGCCAAGCCTAGGGTGATTATTATATTTTAAAATGCAAAATAAAGCTTCACCTACTTAATAAGATGTTAAAATGTTAAAATGTTTAAAAGGTGCCTTAAAGTAAAAGGTTGCTAAAGGTATTAAATGCTAGAAGGGCTCCTGCTTAGAAAAAGTGTTTAAAAAATAAATAAGATGCTAATTGTTTAAAGGAAGGCTTAAAAGTATTTAAAAGGGTGCTAAAATATTAAAAGTGCTAAAAGGTTAAAAATGCTAGAAAATGCTAAAGTTTTAAAAATGCTTAGAAAGCTTAAAAAGAAAGGTGTCAAAGGTGCAAAAGGAGTGCTAGCGTTTTCAAGGTGCTAGAAGTGCTAAGAGGGGCTAAAAGGCTAAAGGTGCTTAAGAGTGCTAAAGATTAATTTTAAAGTAAATGGTGCTAAAAGTGCAAAAAGAATGCTAAATGTTAAAGAGTGCTTAAAGGGTGCTGGAAATGCTAAGATGCTAAAGGTGCTTTATGGGCCATAGATTTATCTGCGCAATTAAAGAAGTGAGGCGTTAGTTCTAGATATGCGATTTTAATAATTCAGGCAAATGATTAGATATAAAGTGACAAACCTAAAATAGATAATTAGAAGTGCCTTGCCGATTTTAAACTACCCGCCCAATTTATTTATTTCGACAATAATTGTTCTATGTCTCTTATTATTACAAAATAAATAGAATTGCGAATAACAAATAAAGGCATAATTAGGCAATTAATTTTAGAGAGTAAGAGGAGTCGAGACGGATGACCACGACATCTTGTCCTATTTGTTTTTTCCTAAGAGTTGCTGAAGATGGAACTCGATGGATGCGCAGCGGGTTGCCATTTGAAATGGCTGCGATGAAGTCTCGTAGTGAGACTCTTTATTTTGCTCCGGTGCGTGCCATGTAAAAAAAGAGAAGATAAGGATTAGTATGCACTCCAAACTTTGTCAACAATTAAATAGACAAATAATCACATATTCAAGCATGCATATGATTTAATTGCATTATATTAAATCAAAGACATAACGAATGAAAGCGATGAAGCGAAACATCCCAAATAATTATCAAGCCGAAGTGAGCCTAATGGACATATTCAAATACCCAAACAGACAATATCTATGTTAAACCAAACAGACTTCATTCAGGTCATTCAATAGATGGATAGAGCATCACATATACTTAAGAGATAATTACATACTGACTGCCGCCATTTAGACAAAACATGAGAAAAAAGATAATCAGCTATATGAACCTAGAATATAAATACGTGACACTTAGGGAAGTGTTTTAAGGGTGCAGGATTATTCAAACTAGGCTATCATTAAGGGGTGGCGAAGGCACAAAGACAGAACTGGACAGGCTGGTCTGCGAGATATTCTTTGCATTCCAGTATTCAGTATCGTTCTCAAGCAGCCTTATGACCTTATGAGGTTCATGCATATTCATGGGCAATCTGCTGGATTCTTTAACCAAATCAAGATAAATGTGGGCTTAAATGCATACTTGACATGAGACCCAGATCTAAACTGATAATCAATGAGCATTTTCCATAGACAAAGCAGGCACATACTACAGCAGGTGGTCAATCTTAGTTCAATATTAGATCCAGAACTATCATTTACCTATACCAGTCTCTTATCCTGTTTTTACTAAATTTACAGACACAACTTTACCAATAAGTAATAGGCATCTTGAGTTCTGGCTAAATCCAAACTGATCTTAAACTAGGTGTGATATGATCTAAACAACTCTTATTTCTCAGAAACAAACCAGTGACAATTTCAAATCACACTTTGGCAGACATGTCTTTGAATATTAATAATGGAGGCATATAGTAAAGTGGATGGTGAATCTCGTTCCTTTTAAGCATGTGTTATAGTGGCAACAAAGAATGACGCAATCAAAAGCGGCGATGATGCTTTATGCAAGCAGAGCCAATATTCATTCAGCCAGGGAAATTACAGACATGTAAATATTCATTCAAACAGGAGAATTATAGGCATGCCGAGATTATAGGATGAATCATGTCTAAAAGCATACCCTACCACAGGAAGTGAATATATAATGATCATGCATAGCTTAAAATATAAACAGAGATGGATAAGAAATCAGATATCCCACATATGCATCTCCAGCTTATTTGAAAGCAGTAGGTAAGCATTTTCTTAAGCTGAAGTAGAGACGTATAGGCATATTTTATGGTTTAGATTTTTTAGCGCAGAGAAGTATTCACTTAGAAAATAATAGACTGATTTAACAAGCATGCTAGACCTTTGACAACCAAATATGCCATTCCAAATAATGCTTAGGCTAGCGAGGCCCAATTATGTGTTACAGGGAGGGGCTATGTTCACAGAGGGGCTCATATAAGCTGAAACAGATTTGCTACAAGGTGACCACAAAGTTCGAGTCGAGCACATATGTTGGTAATATACACTCAGGTAATCTCATAGTAACACCTAAATCATGCTGAAAGACAAACAGGGACAAGCGTCATACTGATTTTATATTACTTAATGCTAGATGGAACTTCGATAGACATACTTAGGACATTCGCCCTGGTTTGAACAATCTACAATCCGGTCTACAATTGAAATAACATTAACTAATCCGAGCTCATATCACACAACACAGATTTCAGATATTGGTTTGAGGACAGGCATTTAATAGTTTCTGGCTGAACTAACTAATTACGCCTCGATATGATTCATTTGCCGACTAACACCCTTAACTCCTGGCCTATAATGCAAACTTCATGGTTAGACATATTAAGCGAAAAGATTCAGATAATAACCATCAACAAACTTTGAATGGCTTAACACGCACAAGCTGAATTAAACCAGCATATTTCGACAACATATAACTATTACACATGTCACGAAACACAGATTGAATGAGAAAATATGAAAGGAGGCGAGATTACCTTCTCCGGACAGCGACCCGGGGCAGCGTATCAAGTCGTCGGAACCACTCGACGGGTTTTGGGTTTGCGATGCGAATAGAAGGGTAAAGTATGCTGGTAGGTTTCTTTGCTGGAATTAAAAGAGAAGGGATTCGAACTACCTTTTATGGCGATGCTAGTGGTCTAGGTGCTGAGCCCCTAATTCCCGATACCTCTGAATTCGACGCTCTGTTTCGATGCTATGGGTGTGCTCACTGTGGCTCCCCTACTCTGTCTTTTACGATTGTCGACTGCTGCTAAGGGATGTCCCAATCGATGCCTACGTTCTGCCTTTGCATGTGCTATATATAGCCTCCTTTTGGGTTCTAAACCTGGTAAGTAATCAAGGCTGCCTTGTATATTGATTTGTATTGATTCTTACTGTTTTTATTTTGGACGAATCTTGGTATTAATGATTTGTTAAGGTAAGATTTGATGCGGTTCTTGGAGATGGTAAAGGAAAGTCGCCGGATTTCCACCCTGAAAATCCGGCGAGATTTGTGGGTAAAAATGAGAGGAGCATGCGGCGGCTTTAGGTTAGGTTTAGGGCGTGTGTTTTCTTTTAGGAAGACTAAGTGATGTGGGTTTGGGTGATATAAGGTAAGTGGGCTGCGGGTTTGGGCTATGGGTCGCGGGTTTTGGGCTGGGCGACTTTAAAGTGTGGTATTAATGTTAGGCTAGTTTTAATTAGGTATTAATTTTAGGCTAGTTAATTAATTAATTTAATTCTAGGAGTTAATTTTAGGTAATTAATTAGTGTTAAATTAATAACATAAATTGCTTATATTATTTAGGTGCTTTATTAAAATTACTACAAGAATAAAATGGGCGTGCTATTTAATTAGTGCTTAATGTTTAGAATGCGACGCTATTATTTTAAAAAATCTTATTATTATGCATTATTGCGGTGTTAAATTAAAATTAAAATTGAGTCTAGATTAAATTACTTAAATGCTAAATGCGAGTATGATATTTAAGAATCGTTTAAAGCTTTATAAATGCGGTGCTATTAAATGCATATATCAGATTAAAATTGATTTTAAATTACAAATGATTACTAATAAATGCGGCTATGCTACCTGACACGACGTTATTGCTAAATTATTTATTTTATGCATTTATTAATTATTTAAGAATTACGACAAAGCTTAAAGTTAATTAATGCGGGCGCGAGACTCTAAGTGCTTAAAACTCTACGCGATGCCATTATCAAATTATTTATTTATGCCTGTATTTAATGTTTTTATTGTTGTATTTTATTATAAAAATCCTAAAAATTATTTTACAAAATTAGTGTAATTTTATAGTTAATGGCTGGACGGGAGGGTCAAAATTGGGTGTCAACACTCAATATGAGGCAGGACCTAGCCACCGGCCAACCACAGGAGCAGAACCTCCAACGCCCACGATGGAGCAATTGTTTCAAAATCAGATGAGGATGATGCAGACCTTGGACACAGTAGTACAAAGACAGCAAGAAACAAGGCAACAAATAAACGAGTTGAGTTCCTTGTTCAACCAATGGTCGATGCATTATCCACCGCCACCACCACCATTTTAGCCAAAGTCTGTAAGTCCTATTTCTTTTATTTTTCTTTGAGTCTTGCACACATTGGGGACAATGTGTGATTTAAGTTTGGGGGTGTTTTATTTTCTTTGTGTCATGTTATGTTTTACTTAAGTCTTTTTGATTGTTTTATGTTTATTTTGAGTCACCAATTTTTTTTCCCCCTTTTTGAGTCATAATTGCCTGTCAAAGATCATAATTGCTGTAGTTGCTAGAAACACCTAGTGAAGTAAGGTGGAATAATGTAACGGAATTAAAGCAACTATCTAAACACCTAAGTTACATATGCCAAAAACTCACAGAATCTGTCTAGTTGGAGTTTCTTGCTTGAGTTATGCATGCTAAATGATAAATACTTATGTGTTATGATTGTTTGCTATTTGAGGCGAAATAGTTAGGATATGCATGTTAGGGAGATGACTCAGGCATTTCTTTGATATCCAATTCCTACCATTCTTTTCTATCCCGTACTTTAAAAATATCCCTAGTCAGCCCCATTGAGCCTAAATTTGAAACTTCTTCTTTGACACCCTATATTCCCACAAATTGTACCATAAGTGAAAATATGAAATAGTGGAATACATTGTGTTAAAAAAAGACAAAAAGAGTGAATAAGTTTGTTGCACCCCAATACAAAAGTAATAAGAAATAGGCAAAAGCCTAAGTTTGGGGGTGCTTGTCATTATTATATACTTCACTCTCCCAAAACAAAAGAGGAGAAAGATAGAATCGAAATGAAGAAAAGAACAAAAAGAAAAAGGGAAATACTGAAAAGCTGAAGAGCTTATGGTACACGAAATGAGTCTAAATTGCCTATTTGTACCTACCTATACCTAAGCCTACATTACAACCCATAAAGTCCTGAAGATCTCTTCTATGCATACCCAGGATTAGTGGAGAATAGCAAGTAAGCATGCCATAGGATTTTTTTTGAATTTATATGCATGATTTAGTATATTGACTTCCATTAAAGCATGATGAATAGGAGTTTGCGAAATATCTAGCTTAATGTGCTGAAATGTCATACTATATGTTCCTGCATATTATTTTGCTAACCTTCATGTTTTTCTAGTTAACACTAATGCAGCAAAAGTAATCAATGGCAGTGAGTCTTTTATTTTCGTTTCTTTGAGTCTTTTATTTTATTTCTTTCTATCTTTGCTCGAGGGCGAGCAAAGGTTAAGTTTGGGGGTATTTGATCGGTGTATTTTATATACACCTTTTGAGTCAGTTTTAGTTAGTCTTTTGTCCCGTTTTGAACATATAAGTGTTGTATTAGGATAGTTTTCATTTCTATTGAGTCAAAGTAGTTAAAATGACCAAATGGCGGAAAAAGAGCTAAAAGAGGGCAAAAGAGGAGATGCCAGAGCTGAAAACAGAGAAAGTGGCGAACGAGGGTGAAATCGGACCAGCCGGCGCCTCACTGCGCAGCGAGGCGCGCCACTATTCGTAGAGGTTGCGAAGACTGGCCGCGGGCTGCGAAGCAGGCCGCGCGCTAAACACCGAAAGCTACGAGTTGCAGCGCATGGCGCCTCGAGCAGCCAGATATCAGGGCCGCGGCGCCAAAACACCCGACGGATTGCAGAACTTCCGGCGCCGCGGCGCCTGTCTGCAGGGCCGCGGCGCCGACGCGGAAAAATTAGGTTTTTGGACGAAATTCTGGGCCAGGCCTGAAGGAAAAGAGGGAGGCGGTTTTCAGCCTATAAAAGGAGAACCCTAGGCAGTTTTTAAGGGTTCCCTTTCTTGCACAACACAAGGCTTCTTGCTTAGAGATTGGAGACCATAGTCTAGTAATTTCTTTTCCTTTTCTTTTCTTTATTTCAGTTTTGTATGATGAACTTTGAATTAGTTCTTGTCATATTTATGGCTAGGAACTAATTCTCTTATAGGGCTTTCCATGTTAAATCTCTAGAAACTTTTGTTATGAGTTAATGCATGCTTATGGTTATTTTTCTTATTGTGAGATCTATCCAATATTTGAGTTGAATTCTTGGTAATTAATTGACAACTAATTATCACTATATGATTTCTAATCAGATTCCGAAAGGGGGGGATTGTGAATATGCTGTAAGTTGGATAGACATTCTTGGATTGGGGATGAAAATACCTCAATTATTTATGTAGCGTTAATGAGAGGCTTAACAACCCTAATTTTGCGCATTGTGCGTGACGGTTAACTAGGTTCTTGTTCTTAATCCTCCTATAGAGTTATCCTTATCACCGAAAGGTAGGTAAGGTGCAATACTGGGGTTGAGTGTTTATATAACCCTAACGGGAGTATAAAACGATTTAGTGAACCTGCTTTCTCCAAAAGAAGAAGACCATAAGTTATTGCATTAATAAGTAACATAAGCGGATAGTGAGGAGACGTGGAAGCCCTATTCTCATCACAACTGAAGTAAACCCTTATAGTTAAATAGCTTTTATAATTCTTAGTTATAAACAACAAATCAAAATATCAATCTACCAAATAGATACAAAAAAATAGATAGTTGGTAATTGAACCCTAATCCTTGAGGACGATATTCGGTCTTATCAAGACTATACTACTTGTCACGATAACGTGCACTTGCGTTTAAAGTGTGTGCATCTTACCGCGCATCACCATGCACTATAGGAAAGTTTGAGTGTCAGAAGGCGTTGTGTGATCTGGGGGCATGTATAAATTTGATGCCCTATCTGGTGTTTTGCAAACTTAGAATGGGAGAAGCCAGATCTACAAACATCACTTTGCAGCTAGCTGATCGCTCCATCGTCCACCCTACAGGAGTCATCGATGATGTGTTGGTTAAGGTGGACAAGTTCATCTTTCCCGCTGATTTCATCATCTTAGACATGAGAGATAATGACATGATCCCAATTATCCTTGACAGACCCTTCCTAGCCACAGGACAGACACTCATTGATGTTCGAAAAGGTGAGTTGAGACTTCGTGTGGAAGAGAAGAGGTGATTTTCAATGTTTTTCGAGCAACAACTTTTCCAGAGGCAAGTGACAACTGCTTCGCCATTGATGTGATCGAAAAAGCAGTGTCGGAAAATGGGTTCAGAAATGCTGATGCACTTGAAGAAGTGCTGACACGATATGATGATAATAGTGGCAATGACCCGAATCTGATGGAGTATGCAAATTGGATGAATTCTTATGAGCAGTGTGATAAGAAGATATATGAAGAGCTTGGGCAGATGCCAGAGAGATCAGTACCATCAACAGAAAAAGCTCCAGAGTTAGAGTTGAAGACTTGCGGATCATTTGCGATCGATATCTAGGTGAGAATCAATCCTTACCGGTGATCATCTCATATCATCTATCCACGATGAGGTTGAGAGTCACGAGAGTCTCGAGGGCTCACAAGCGTGCCATTGGGTGGACATTAGCAGACATAAGGGGGATAAGTCCGTCAACAGTGATGCATAAGATCCGTCTAGATGAGGAGAACAGACCCTCCATTGAGGCACAAAGGAGACTGAATCCAAACATGAAGGAGGTAGTCAAAAAAAGAAATCATGAAATGGCTTGATGCTGGGGTAATTTATCCTATCTCTGACAGTGCATGGGTGAGTCCGGTACAAGTGGTGCCCAAAAAGGGTGGTATGACAGTAGTGACCAACGAAAGAAATGAGTTCATTCCATCTAGAACAGTTACTGAGTGGATAATTTGCATTGACTATCGCAAGTTGAACAAGGCAACCAGAAAAGACCACTTCCCGTTGTCATTTCTGGATCAGATGTTGGATAGACTTGCAGGGCACAATTACTACTGCTTTTTGTATGGTTACTCAGGGTATCATCAGATTGCCATAGCACCAGAAGATCAGGAAAAGACAACATTCACCTGCCCCTTTGGTACGTTTGCATTCAGAAGGATGTCATTTGGGCTTTGCAATGCACCTGCGACCTTTCAGAGGTGTATGATGGCAATTTTCTATGATATGGTGGAGAGGACTATAGAGATTTTCATGTATTATTTTTCGGTCTTTGGGTCCTCGTTCGACGAGTGCTTGAGGCACTTGGAAGCAGTGTTGAAACGGTGTGAAGAGTCCAACCTTGTGCTGAATTGGGAGAAGTGTCACTTCAAGGTAAAAGAGGGGATTGTCCTTGGACACAAAATATCCAGCCAAGGTATTGAGGTGGACAAAGCAAATATTTCAGTAATCGAAAATCTACCACCTACAGTATCAACAAAAGGGGTCAGAAGTTTCCTTGGGCATGCCGGTTTTTATAGAAGATTCATCAAGGACTTCTCAAAAGTTTCAAAGCCTCTTTCCACCTTGCTAATGACTGGGGTTGCTTTTGAATTCAATAAGGAATGCATGACCTCTTTTCAGACATTCAAGGAGAGGCTTATCTCAGCACCCATAGTCATTACACCAAATTGGGAGCTCCCATTTGAACTAATGTGTGATGCAAATGATTATGCAGTGGGAGCAGTGCTTGGGCAGAGGGTCTACAAGGTATTCATATCCATTTACTATGCTATTAAAACTCTTAATGATGCACAGTTGAATTATGCCACTACAGAAAACGAATTGCTAGCAATAGTATATGCATTCGAGAAATTCAGGCCATACTTAATTGGGAATAGGGTGATAGTATACACTGACCACTCTGCCATAAAGTACTTAATGACAAAGAAGGATGCAAAAACCTCGCCTTATCCGATGGGTTCTGCTATTACAAGAATTTGACATGGAGATCCGTGACAAGAAGGGGACAAAAAACTCAGTTGCTGACCACTTGTCGAGGCTGGAAAACATAGAGAGCAAGAACACCAAGGATGTGCAGATAAATGATCACTTCCCAGATGAGCAATTGTTTCAAGTAAGTGTTGTCTTTAAGTTACCTTGGTACGCTGATTTTGTTAATTTTCTCGCAGCTAAGGTAGTACCCCCAGGATTGACAAGACAGCAAGTGAAGAGGTTCTACTCTGAAGTAAAAAACTACTATTGGGAGGAGCTAATGTTATACAAACATTGCGCCGACCAAGTCATCAGGCGATGTATACCATAGGATGAGATGCACCAGATTCTCACTCATTGTCACACCTTACAATGTGGTGGACATTTTGGGGCATCAAGAACAGCTGCGAAGGTACTGCAAAGTGGGTTCTATTGGCCAACCCTCATCAAGGATGCCCACACCTTTGTGAAGAGTTGTGATCGTTGTCAAAGAACAGGGAACATATCAAGACGAAATGAAATGTCTTCGAATGGGATCTTGGAGGTGGAACTATTTGATGTATGGGGGATCGACTTCATGGGTCCATTCCCGTCGTCCTTTGGGAATCAGTACATTCTTTTGGCAGTGGATTATGTGTCCAAATGGGTAGAAGCGGTAGCCACTAAAGAAAATGACAGTAAGACTATCCAAAGGTTCCTCCAAAAGAATATATTCACAAGGTTTGGTACTCCTAGGGCCATCATCAGTGATGAGGGAAGCCACTTTTGCAACAAGCAGCTTGATACACTGCTTTCCCGATATGGAGTCTGCCACCGCACCACATTGCCATACCACCCTCAAGCAAATGGGCAAGCAGAAGTTTCAAACAGGGAAGTGAAGAGCATATTGGAAAAGACGGTGGATGGCTCAAGGAAGGATTGGTCTATCAAATTGGATGACGCACTATGGGCATACAGAACAACATTCAAAACCCCAATTGGAATGACACCATATAAGTTAGTTTTTGGTAAAGCATGCCATCTGCAAGTAGAGTTGGAACACAGGGCTTATTGGGCAATGAGGAAGATGAACATGGATGTCAAGGCAGCAGGGCAGAAGAGGTTGCTACAGTTGAGCGAGTTGAATGAATTCAGACACAATGCCTATGAGAATGTAAGGATCTACAAGGAACGAACTAAAGTATGGCATGATAAGATGTTGATCCCAAAAGACTTCCAAGCAGGACAACAAATGCTTCTATTCAACTCAAGGTTGAGGTTGTTCCCAAGCAAGCTCAAATCGCGTTGGTCGGGACCGTACACTGTTGTAAGAGTATTCCTCTATGGTGCAGTTGAAGTGAGGGGGAGAGAGAGAGCCCCTTTCAAGGTAAACGGACAAAGGTTGAAACCCTATGTGATCAATGAAATGGAATACATGAGCCTAGTGACCCATCTCATTCCAAAATGAATAAGGGAACCTGCGTCCGGCTAAAAGACGTTAAAGACAGCGCTACTTGGAAGGCAACCCAAGGTTTTTAAATTTATGAAATTTAGTTTTAGTTAGAACAGTCTCACGGAAGGTATTGTTTACATGTTGTGATGACAGGTACAAGGCTAAAAGTGAAGGACGAAAAATGTTCGAGAGGAGGAAATCGGCTCGGCAGCAGAGGGTCATGGCGCCGAGAATGCGGAAAGGCGCAGGAAGTAGGACGCCGCGGTGCCAAATCTGAGCGCCACGGCTCCGGAAGTTCAGAGGGTCGCAGATGTTTGGGCGCCACGGCGCCGATCTCAGGGCCGTGGCGCCGCGACGAAAAATCTGAAAAATAAGAGCCCTAGAAACGATTTCTCTCTTCCATTCTGACGGAATTTCTGACGTTATCTGCCATGCATTATCCGCCGCCACCGCCACCATTTTAAACCAAGTCAGTAAGTTGTCCCGTCTTTCTTTTATTTTTGAGTCTTGCACACATTAGGGACAATGTGTGATTTAAGTTTGGGGGGGAATTTTTAGTTATTTTTGATGTGTTTTTGAGTCTTTTTGTGTTATTTTCTATGTTTATTTGAGTCTAATTTTTTTTATGATCATGCATGTTGTAGTTACTTGAAACGCCTAGTGAAGTAAAGTTGAATAATGTAATGTAATTAGAAGCAGAAAATCTGAACACTTAGGATAGATATGTCAAAAATTCATGAAATCGAACTATTTGAGGTATCTTGCTTGATTTATGCATTGTTAGTGATTAAACTTATGTGTCTGCTTGCTTGTTATTTGAGGCGAAATAGTTAGGATATGCATGTTAGGGAGATGACTCAAGCATTTCTTTGTTAGCCCTTTCTTACCATTATTTGTCTATCCCTGACATTACAATTGCATCCCTAGTCAGCCCCTTTGAGCTTAAAAATAAGATCTTTTCTTTGACACCCTATAATTCCATATTTGTGCCATAAGTGGAAAAATTGAGTTGTTTGGAATATAAAGTGTTGAAAAAGAGACAAAAGAGAGCGAACAATTTTGATGCACCCCAATGAAAAGTAATCATAAATAGGCAAAAGCCTAAGTTTGGGGGTGCCTACTATTCATCAGACACCTCATTCTCTCAAAACAAAAGAAGGGAAAGATAGGTATGAGGTTAAAAAGAAAATCAAAAGAAAAGGGAAGAATCGAAAGCAAAAGAGTTTATGGTACGTAAGATTGAGCCTAAAGGCCTATTTTTACCTACCCCTGCCTAAACCTACATTACAACCCTGAAAAGCCCTGAAGATCTCTAATATGTGTATCCATAATTAGTGGAGAATAACAAGTAAACATGCCATAGGATTTTGAAATTAACATGCATAGTTAGGTATTCTTACTTCCATTGAGCATGGTTAAATTGAATTTGCAAAATATCTGACTTGATGTGTTTAGAATGCTAAAAATTCATGTTATATGTTTCTGCATATTATTCTTCTAACCTTCATGTTTTTCTAAGTAACAATGATGCAGTAAATTGATCAATGTCTTTGAGTCATTTTATTTTTCTTTTCTTTCGTATATTTGTTTCTATTTTTTATCTTTACTCGAGGGCGAGCAAAGGTTAAGTTTGGGGGTGTTTGATCGGTGTATTTTATATACACCTTTTGAGTCATTTTTAGTTAGTCTTTTACCTATTTTTGTACAAATATGTGTCATGTTAGGATAATTTTTCTTTCTTTTGAGTCACAATGGTTTAAAGTGGCACAATGGTGAGAAGGAGCGAAAAGAGGGCAGAAACAGAGGTTCCAGAGCTCAAAAAGCTAAAAAATTAGCAACCCGGGCGAGAAACAGGGCGGCGCCGCGGTGCCAACCAACCAGCAGAAGCAGAGCGCCACGACGCCCAAGAAGCAGAGAGCCGCGGCACCCAAGAAGCCAAGAAGGAAAAGGTTTGGGACGTTTTTGGTGATATAAAAAGGACCTTTAGGTCAGATTTGAAGAGTGGACACCTTACCATTCATCACAACTTGAAAATCAAGATTGAAGACTTATTTTTAAGTAATTTCTTGTTCTTTACTTTATTTATTTTTAGTATATGTTGGATATTATTTTAGTTCTTGGCATGTCTATGGTTAGGAACTAACTTAATTTAGGGCTTTCCATGTCGAATCGCTTGAACCTCGTTCTTATGAATTAATGCATGTTTTGGTTTCTTGTTATTATTGTTGAGATTTATTCAATAATTGTTTTGATTGTTTGGTAATTAATTGATCACTAATTATCATAACTTATATGATTTCTAATTGAAATCCGAAAGGGGAGATTGTGAATATGCTATAGTTGAATAAACATAGGTTTAAATCGTGGACGAAAGTACCCCGATACTTATGTAGCTTAATAGGTTATTGTTCTTAATCCTCCTTTGTAGTCAATCTTGTCATCGAAAGATAGAAGGGTTCTACATTGGGGTTGAGTGTTTATATTATCTTAACAGGAGTATAAACGGATTAGTTAACCTGTTATCTCAAAATAGAAGAAGAACCTTAATTATTTGCATTAACGAGTAAAGCGAGCGGATAATTGAGGAGATTTGGAAGCCATATTTCCACCATATATGAAGTAAAGTAAAGTAATTTAATTAGCATCTATAATCATAGCTATAAACAATTCATCAAATTATCGGTTACCAAATAGATACTACAGAAAAGAGGTTGGTAATTGGACACTAATCCCTGAGGACGATAACTCGGTCTTCTAGACTATATTACTTGTCACGACACGTGCACTTGCGTTTAGTGTGTGCATAAATCGCGCATCAACCTCCTCCCATTCAAGAAAGACATGAAAATGATATTCCTGAAAGCTCTAATGTTGGTGGATCAACCAACATACACGAACCTACTCACAGTCATAACATACCTGAAACTGGACTGCAAGACACACAACTCCGTAGGTCTGCTAGGACTCATCGTGTTCCGGAAAGACTAAATCTACTTGTGAAAACACAAAATGAGTTAGATATTCCAGATGACAATGAACCTACAACCTATAACGAAGCAATGCTAGACATTGATTCGAAGAGATATCAATAAGCCATGAAATCCGAAATGGAATCTATGTATATCAATCAAGTGTGGAACTTGGTTGATTTGTCAAATGGGGTTAAACCCATAGGATGCAAATGGGTCTTCAAGAAGAAGATTGATGCATCCGGCAAGGTTCAGACTTATAAAGCTAGACTGGTGGCTAAAGGTTTTACTCAGCGTCCCGGAGTGGATTATGATGAGACCTTCTCACCTGTTGCTAAGATTAAGTCTATTCGGATTTTGCTTGCGATAGCTGCACATTATGACTATGACATTTGGCATATGGACGTCAAGACTGCATTCCTCAATGGTAATCTAATTGAGGAAGTGTATATGAGACAACCCGAGAGTTTTTCATGTGAGTCCAGACCAAATGTTGTGTGCAGGCTACAGAAGTCCATTTATGGACTTAAGCAAGCCTCTAGGAGTTGGAACATTTGCTTTGACAAGGCTATCAAGTCATTTGATTTCGTCAGAAGCATAGAGGATCCTTATGTTTATTGCAAACGCAATGATGAGGGCATTGTCTTCATTATTATATATGTTGATGACATATTGATAATTGGAGACAATAGAGCCCTTATGCAGTCATTTAAGGATTGGTTGTCCAAGACCTTCATGATGAAGGACTTAGGTGAAGCCTGCTACATTCTGGGAATTAGGATCTATAGAGATAGACCTAATAGATTGTTAGGGCTGTCACAGTTAGTCTACATAGACAAAGTGCTTAGACGTTTTTCAATAGATAATTCCAAGAAAGGCGGTCTTCCGATGGGTCAAGGCATCAAGTTATCAAAGAAGGGCTACCCTTCTAGTGATGTAGAACTTGAGCACATGAAGAGGATCCCGTATGCTTCGGCTATAGGATCAATCATGTATGCCATGACATGTACAAGGCCAGATGTGGCCTTTGAACTTAGTATGACTTGCAAGTTCCAGCAGAATCCTGGTAAGGAACACTGGAATGCAGTCAAGAGTATTCTTAAGTACCTCAGACGTACTAAAGATTACTTCTTAGTCTATGGTGGAAGTAATGAGTTGGTTGCCACTGGGTACACTGATGCTAGTTTCCAGACAGATGTTGATGATTTCAAATCTCAGTCTGGTTACACGTTCATTTTCAACGGAGAAACAGTGAACTTGAAGAGTTCCAAATAAGCTACTACTGCAGGCTCAACTACTGAAGCGGAGTACATTGCTGGAGCAGAAGCTGCTAAAGAAGTTGTCGCTATTTCTGAGTTCCTGAAGGAACTAGGGGTTGTTCCGAGTGCTAGTTGTCCAATAACCATTTATTGTGACAACAATGGTGTTATTGCACAAGCAAATGAACCAAGATCAATGAATAGAAACAAGCATGTACCGAGAAAATACCACATCCTGAGAGAGATGGTGGAAGCTGAAGATATCAAGATAGACTATATTCCCACAAACAATAATCTAGCGGACCCATTTACTAAACCATTAAGCTTGGTTAAGCATAATGATCATTTTTAGAACATGAGTATTAGATATGTTGGTGATTGGATCTAGGCCAAGTGGGAGATTGAAAATATATGTATGTCCTAGAGACAATCAGTATTAGGACACATGTACTTTATACACATTCTTGTATTTATATATTGATGATGATTAATATAATGACTTTTGCATTTGTTGAATTATTAGTTGATTGTTTATAATATTTTATAAATGCATCCCTAGAGGTTACGTGGTTATTAATGGAGTGAGAATTAATAGCATAGCGTGACACTCTTAAACCGCCTCGACTAATGATCATCAAGATTGAGATATCGATGATATGTTATACGTCGACATGTGGTCTGCATCATATCCTTTGGGATATAGTACTTCAAGATCCATTACGTGGATATAGTATGTCTCACTTGCTACGAGTTATGGCAACTCGTGATGGACGCATGGATACTTGTAGAAGTATTGGTACACCCTGCTGATATACTATTTGTTATATACATATGTCTAGAGTATTATCAGTGTGTGAGAGATAGTAGTCCTTAGACTTGAGGTCGATATTATCTTATTCACGGAGTGATGTACTTTGATCCCGTCCTAAGCTCAAATGTCTTATACGTTGAGACACTTGTTTTGGGTACGTTGCGAAGTGGATTAAAGGTGGATATTGAGCCAAGATTAGAACTCATTCCTCGAATGCATCTTCGAGAAAGCACTCAGATTCTCATAAGATATTAGGTTGACTAAGTCGTTGGCCAACGCAGTGGACATGTCTTTGATATGGTCCTGTTGTCAACTAATATAGATGAGTTATTATGATCAAGCCATTTGGATAGACACTTGACAAATCCAAAGCTTGATTGAGTATGTTGTGAATGAAAGGATTTTATCTTCCCACATAGAGGTTCAGTTCACATATTTCGTGTAGCTAAACTTTACATATTGAGGTTCGTCTTCCGGCGCAGTCTAGGAGTTCAGTGATGATGTTAATGATATTAGTGTCAATATATAAAGGCCTGAAGGGTAAACACTAAGTCAAACGTTCCGTTGACTGAAGGATGTAATTGAAGAGATAATACATATATGTTCGGTTGATAACCGGGAAGTTAGAAATGGGAAAAGGGCGTAAAATCGACGGGACGCGGTGCGGAAGACGCGAGGCACCGCGGTGCCACCTCATGGAACCGTGGTGCCGACACGTTCAGCGCAAATCAATCGATCCACCCATTCTCTGCTGGGCCCAGTCCATGAAAACCCTAAAGCTCCTATTTTGTCTTATAAATAGGAGGCTTCCCTTCCCATTTCATGACACTGAAACCTAAGAGAGGTAATCTCTTCTAAAACGCTACAGAAATCCCTAACATTTCTAAAGTTATAAATTACATCAAAGTTCTAAGAACTAGGACTTGCAAATCAAGGGACTTTTGAGTGTGCACCCCGGACTACACAAAGCTTGAAGATCTCAACTATCTACAAAGAGTCTTCGTTCGAAGCTTTACATATTGATTTGTGCTCTGTATTTACATTACATATCATACTCCAGTTTGACCGTCGTCGGGTTTGAAACATAAATTTTCAAATTCCGTTGCGTGTACGAACCCGACGCAAAACGCCTACACGTCCTCCTTTCAGCAAGCAACCAGTAAACCACCCTTTGACCTCCTTCTGTAGGCTTTTGGCAGAAACCAAGATGCGATCTTTAAGTTCAAAATACCTCCTATTTTCCCGCTGCAAATATAGACTTCTGTCGCAAATTGCCCGTCAATATCTCAACCTCTTTCTCTGCTCCATAGTAGTTGAGTAAGCTGCTCATTCTATCCAAGTACATTTCTTTGTGATTTTTAGCATTTTCAATGAAGTCCTCGTAACCTTCTACTAAAAGGTCAAAATCATAAGCATCCTGGATAGTGCAAAGGACATCTGAGTTCCTATGAATGAAAAACTTGACACCACGATAAAGCTTCCCTAGTACCCCTTCAGAAATATACATGGGTTTATCCCACCTCTCCATGAAATCAGGAAACTCTTTTGGTTTTAGAAACCTAGGCATCTCAGCTGCAGCTCCAGTTTTTGCAAAGTCCACTGCCATAGAGTGAAGGGTTGCTAACTGGAGGCATTTTGGATTCAGAGCTTTATCTGGTTCACGATCTGCATGAACCAAATGTGCGGTAGAGATCACACCTAGAGTATCACTAATCATGTAATCAACAAAAAATCTCTGAATTTCCTGCAAAAAAAAAATCAGAGGTATTCAGAAAAAAGGTTTCTTGACTCATGGATGAAATAGTTCGAGCTACCTCTAGAGTGACTTCGCGGTCCATTATACGAGATCTTCGCCCAGTGTAGTCCATGGGTGTCACTGTTTGACGAGGAATGAGATTTTCATCCCAGCTTATGAAATAAAGATCTTCATCAAGATCACCACCAGAGCATTCATTTGGATGAGGCCTGTACTGCTGTACATGACAATTCAATACTGAGTACTCTAAAGAAAAAAAAATGTTGAAAGCAGACCCTGCTCCAAGACTAACCAACTCTCTATTCATACCTCTTTTCAACTACTCACTCATGCTAAAACTTCATGATGAAATATTTTAAGACGAAAAAACATGAAAGACAGTCTTTGTGAAAGGGCGACAAAAACAAAGTCATCAAGCAAGCCCAGATATCCCCCTAATGCTATTAAAAATTACAGAAGTGTGGCTGCTGCCTATACACAATAGGGAAAAGTTTGTGGTTTAGCTTTATGCTACCTGAACACCTCCAGAAACATTGTTAGTGACATCATAGAATACCCTCTAGCAAAAAAAAGAGTGTATTCAGTGTAATTACTAGAACCTATTAGTACTTAGAACAAGTATTACACCTCAACCCCAGGGTAGTCAGGGTAGGCTATTAGTACTTACGAAGAAAAATAAATAATAAAACCTATTAGTACTAGCCACTTACTCTCCGATTATGTCCTAGTTTTAAGAATCCAAAAAAATTCAAAGAGACTGGAAAAGGACAGTGTCTGGCAGACGAGTCAAATTAAGTAAAATAGTTGGGATATGTAAGTTCCACTAAATATCGTGTACTGAAAATTTTCTGCTCAAATATCGTGTATGAAACATTTAAACTCTACCTTTCTCCTTTCTGAGGAAAAATAATGCAATCCACCCAGGCCTTCTCCTCTAATGCCACCTCATACACCGCCTCAAGTACTCTTACAGCTCCAGGATGAAGACAAGGGTTTTTTGTTTCTACAACCTTGCCTCTCACTACTGCAGTTGTTTCATCCACCATCTGGAAGAAATTTTGCTGACCATTTTGTAGCTCGGCCTGAGTCATGGTTATTCGTGCATAAACCTGGCCATAATTCAATATACCTGTTTCATCTAGGCATCCTACTAGAACTCGACCTTTTGGGATGAATACACGGCACTTACTTCTTAGGTCTGAAAGCTGATTCTCAAAATGTGATTGAAACATCATAGAGAGATAAGACTCCAAACTGGGATCCTTGGAGCAACATCCTCATTAAGATTTTTTTTATGTCACCACCACCTATGCTCTCCAAAACATCTAACGCTGCCTCATTAGTGGTCACATTTGCCCAGAAGACGGAGATGATTATCTAGCAGGTCTTCTAAAGCTTTATCCTCAACCTCAACTCCCAAAGTAGATAAAAGGATAACAATCTCTAGGTTCAGATAGCAAGGCATGGCGTCACTCCACTTGGTAATATTAAGCATCCTGATTCAAATTTGAGCATACTTCCACGAAGAGATAGCTTTCGGAAGGAATTGCGGTCAACAGCTATCACACCTTTATAACCACCATATCGTATTTGAAATGCTGATGGGGTATAATTCAATCCACATTTCTGAGCAACTTGTCTGGCAAAGGCTTGGGAAATCTTTCCAATACCATCTGAGAAGCAATAACTAACACCATCAGCGGTTACTTCAATATCTGGAAGAATCTCAACATGCTGCGGTTGGACCTCCATTGTTTGAAAAGAGGTGCTAAACAATTGACCCATCCTTGCAGCACATTTCGAGACACTACGTATCTTGTTGAAGCACCCCATCCACTCTCTGATATCTTCTGGCTTGACATATTCATTAGAAGCAAACATCCAAACTGAATTTGAGCGTAGCTGAATGGCCGAGAATGCTAGGAAAAAGAATCTCTTAGTTCCAATAACAATCCCTTCTCGAAGGATAGACAAAATGCGATGATAGATTTTAGTTCTGTAAGGCTTTGCAAAGATACCTTGTTCAACACTCATAGAAATGGCATTAGGAGAAAGTTTACTCCAATCCTCTTCTACAAAAGTTACTCTCAAGAAATCAGAAGCATGTGATGCAAAGTTCTTCACGATGTAATTGGATGTTTCAAGCTCTGGACCCAAGCAGTAAATCATTGATGGTGTTACCAGGACTCTGTGAACACTCATCATGTTATGATTCACTAATCTATTGTAAGATGATGAAGGTTGGTTCTTACTGTTTTAATCCAAAACATGCAAGCGTGTCTTGATGAATGTCACAGGCAAAAAACAGGTTGACTGCAACTTATGCATTTTCTGAAGGATCATCATTGCAGTATCCAATTCTAATTTGCTAAGAACTTCAATGAGATCAGTATCAACAGCACCAAGACTAATTTTTTGAGTGTGTACGAGAGAGTTAAGCTGGAAAAGGATCTCGTATGGTAGCTTTAGATCTGATGGGGAACTCACAAGGGGGACGAATTCAGAAGCAGAATAAATATTTCCTACTTTGTTCAGCTATAGATCTAACACATCGTTGTTTGCATATGGCAAACTAGAAAGCGAATCTGAACTTAACAATCCGTCTTCAATTTCACAACAAAGAGAAGATGAACATCCGATAGACTTTATGCCGGAAAAATCAGTTGTGCAAACCCAAAGGAACTCACAATCTTCCATGCAGATATGATACCGGTCAGCAGTGAACTTGGAAGCAACAGTCCAGAAACTCTTTGGTATAGCTTTGGTGCATGTTTTAGCTGAAAACAAAAACTCACTGAAATGAAATAAACAACTTGATTCGTTTCTTTTTTTAAAGATTTAAAGTCAATATAATATGTTTTCTCAAAACACACTTAAGTCACATCTTACACAAAGCATGTGCAGCTCTCAATCTGCACAGATAAGCAGCTTATTTTAACTTATGAATGAATTTTAGTTGTATAGACAACCAAGAATGTCCTTCTCCTTCGAGTTGGAGTTTTTTTAAAAAGAAAACGTACAACTGCAAGAAGAGGAACTTCATTTTTTTTATGAGATACGACTTTATAGACCACTTTATAAAGGTTATCCTTGCATCCTTACCAAGTCATATAATGCGTTTTTGGGCTATTTGATAGTACAAATTAAAAATGGAACTGGAAGTAGAAGGTTTTGACTAGCTTGTACGGGTCATACGTTCAGCTAGGAAAACTCAGTTGGTTATAAGTCTGGGAAGTTAACACATCCCTCCCGGATACTTTTACATTAGAAGTTTCTATTAAGCATTAATTCAGTTGTCTTCTTCTTTTCTTTTATTGAGACTAAGTCCTTGTGAATTTGTGATCATGTGGGTTCAGCTGAGCATGCTTTGAGCTCGTTCCTCTCACCTCTTTTTTCATACTTAAAGCATTGCAATCCATTTGCAGAGGTATAAACAGCTCTTACCCTTAGTTTCTACAGCTGATTTTTTACTCTTCAATTTATATTTTCTTCTTCAACCCTTGAGATTGTATCACTATTATAGGACGTCTAATATAAATAGACAGAGACACACACAAAAACGCATATACACAAATCAAAATATTAAGATTGTTTGTATGGTTTAGCGTAAATTTTTTCATGGTTGGTCAAAATATTTTGAAAAACACTTTCTCCAGCAAAAACAAGTTTCTTGATAATAAGTAAAATGACTTAACTAATGAAAGTACGGATAACCCAAACTGTACTTCCAACCTATAGCACTCCCCTTCACGACTAACCCAAAACTCAATACTCTTCCTTTCAGGCATAACCCGTGTCTTAACATTTTCCCAAGTTTCCATAAAACCCTTCTTCACTAGTACCGCACTAATGCAAGAATCCATTTTTAAACCTGTTCTTGGGTTCAACAGGCCTAGCAATAATATCATCAAAAGACGAGACAAGACAGTGTTGGTTCCCTTTGAAGACAAATTTCCCTTGTTCATATAGTGATAAAGATTGTGACTTTGCTTGTAACGTTTCATCGAAAAAATTGCTCACTAAGAAATATGACAGAATACCTAAAGAGTCACCTAAACTAAGCGTGTTTTATTTATACCACCGTTAAATTATATTTGGTTCTAATTAGTCTTGTATTTCACTTTTTTATAATTGTTACCCCCTTATACAATACAACAACAACATACCCAGTGAAAATCTCACAATGTGGGTCTGGAGATGGTAGAATGTACACAGACCTCACCTCCACCTTGATAGATAGAGCGGTTGTTTCCGGGAGACCATCGGCTCAAGATAAAGCATAATCAGGCAAAGCAAGCAAATCAAAACAAAGTATGAGAAACAATCAACCTCAGACGAGAAATCAACGCATTATGGACATGCAAATAGTAAAAATCAAATACGCAACGGTAATGCATTCTAACAATGAGCAAGAAAGCTAATGCGAAGCGAGCTAACACCACTAAATAAGATAAATAAATTAAATAAATAAATAAAATAAATAAATAAATAAATTACACTAAAAATCACATAGCAGCAGAAATCAAACTACAGAGTACTATAGAGCAATAATGTGTCTATAAGTGTGACAAGCTAACTGAACCTACAGTAATACTACCGTTGCGTATTTGATTTTTACGCCGTCCGTAATTAACTTTTTATATAACTTAAATTGATTTCAAATGACGTTTGGCACATGAGAGTATAAAATACCAACCACAATCATATTAATATGATGCGTTAAAAAAATCTAAAACATCATTTCCTTTTATATTTAGTCATTCCAACAACTATTTTTTTAACTCATTTTGTATATTTTTTCTATTCCTTGATTAAATAACAATTCAATTTTTTCTTCATTTATCATTTTTCTTTTGAGCGGTTAACGACTATCGAAAAGCCAAGTACATAGCATGATTATAAAAAAAAGTCAAGTACAAGAGGTGATTAAGATCAAACATAATTTAAGAGGAATTTGCGACAAATTTAGAGTCTTTAGGTATTTTACCTAAAAATATTAATAACTAGTGAGGCGAGGTCGCGATGCTGGGGTTATTTTATTTTGATTTTCTTGTATATTTGTGAATAATATATCATATATAAAATACTTTGGACTATGCAAATTAATCAACTAAAAATCACCAAATAAAAGTAGGAACTATAGCCGTGGCGAATTTAAAATAATGTTATCAATAAATCACAAATATCAAACGGTAAAAAGGAGGAATTTATAACACGGATTGGTACAACAAAAAGCCATTGCCTCCCATTAGCCAAAAATCTAACTAACAAAAAATATATAGTCTTGTCACAACGAATTGTGATGCTAGACAATTGCCACTTATACAGTTGAAAAAGGCACCAACTCTATTTGGTAATTGTTGAAATCTGTGATATATCATATCTTCACCACTGGTGATAATATGTTTAGCAAGGACATCAGAATTCAGACATCATATTGCACTTAACAATGATTATGTTGCAATTTTGCAATTAGCAGAATCTGTATAGTGCTAAATTTCCAACAATCTCCTCTGGAGAGGTCGCATCACCTTTTAACCTTCCATAGTTGAATATCATCGGACTTACTTACTGTTGACAGTCAATTTTGACCCGTTTTTCGTATATTTATTGCAATTTTAAGTATTTTAGCACACCGCATTTTAATCATCATTTTTTGCATTTTTTTACATAATATTATATGTTTATTTTTTCACAAAATGCATTGCATCTTTTTATTTTAAATTAAGCATTATGTCTTTGTTAATATTATGTTTCTATTATTATTACACAGTCATTTATTTTTAATAATATTTGCATCACTTTAAATAATTAATCGGCACCGCATTTTACTTTTAATCAAGCATTAAACATTTCTTAAATATTTCATTTTAGTATTATTGCGTCGGCATTTGCATTTTTATAATTTTGCATCTCTTTAAATAATTTTTTTTTAAAATAATTAACTCGCTTTGCATTTTGTCAAACCAGTCCAGTCCAAGAGACAATTCGAATCGGTCCAATCCAACACCATTTTTAATTTCATCCAAACACCCTCTTTTATTTTTTCCCCTAAAATCAAAACCCACTTTTCATTCCCCCCCAAATCAAACTCAAACCCTAAACCTAATCCTACCCTATATAATAAACATTACCCCCCTTTTATTAGAAAGGGGGGGGCAGCCTACTTTACCACTCAGCCGCAGCAGCCCAGCACACAGCTCTCCCTCACTTTTTTTCATCTTCCTCACCCTCTCTCTCCCTGCCCTCCCCCGTCGCCCTCTCCCTCACCCGCTGCTCCCGTCACCGGCGAACCTTACCCTCGTCCCACCCCCGTCGCCGTCGACACTCATCGCCATCGACCCACACCGCACTCACCGCCACCGCCGAATCTCACCATCGCGTGGCGTCGCTCGCGACCTCGCCGTAGTGACGCCGCCATTTTCCTTTTTGTGCTACTGAAAATAAATGAGTCGAAACTCCGGCGACGTTGTTTTCGGCGTTACGCTGGATTTGTCGCGCATCGTGTTGTTGGGACCGATTTTTATTTATTTTAGTAATTTGGCCGAGTTAAAAACTCCGCGAATCGTTCGTGATATTGCGATGTTCGGTTTGCTTGCTTTGTTATTGGTGATTTTGCGCCATTTTAGTATTTTGGCCGGAGTTTTAGGAACTCCGACGACGTTTTGAAAATTCCGGTGAATTGTCCTGCTCCTACTATTTTCCGGTGATGTTGTTGGCTACCGCTTTTCTATTTTCTGATTTCTTGCGTTGAACTAATTTTCGCTGATTATTTTGTTTTGTTGCGTTGTTGTGGTGCTGATGTTGTTCCATTTGTTCGGACTGATTTTTGTGGCTTTAGCGTCTGGCCGGAGTTTTGAAAACTCCGGCGACCTTTGTTTGGGCTTACCATTCGGATTTCTTGGCTGATTTTACCCACTGTTTTGTTGTTACTGATTTTTCGATTTTGGGTATGTTCTGAAATTTTCGGCGACCTTTCCGAGCCCGATTACTGTTCTGTACCATTTTTATCACTTCGTTCATTTGGGTTGTGGTCGCTGGTTTACTGGTTTGTTTTTGGCAAGTTAAAGGATCGATTTCTTTATTTTTCTTTTGCTGGAATTGATTTGAACAATTTATTACACTTGGTGAAAGTATTAAACTGATTTTGAACAAGATACTACACTTATGGCCGATGAATGAATCTCCGTCTGATTTTCAAGGCCTTCTCTGTGCAAAAGACGGATTTATTTATTTTTTGGCTTTTTAAATTGCTGTCATTTGCTTTAAAATTAGTTATTCTATTACTAACACTTTTACTAAGTGTTTATGCAGGTACCCGGATATCATCTTGTGCAGAAGGCCTAAAAAAGGCTAAAAGATGTCTCGGAGCTTTATTTTTATGTCGCATTTAATTTTAGTGTTATTATTTGGCATTGCATTTTATTTTAATTATAAATTATGAAAAATGCTTAGAATAGGTAGAATAAAAAGGGCAATAAATAATTAACCTAGGTTTGAACGAATAACCGCAAGTTAGCGGATCTTAAAAGATGCCTAATCCCTTCCATTTAGGATAATAAAGAACCCTGATCCAGAATCTCACTAACTTCGCAGACTATTAAATGGAGATTAATTGCAGTATTTTACTGCAATAAATCAAGTGTCCTAATTCACTTAACTAATTAGGTGGTGACTCCTTAAAAACAACATTATTGCTCCATCCAGGGAACAGCGCCAAAGAGCAACGTTGCGGATATCGTTCAGACCCCCGAGGTCAAAAAACGGGCGCGACACTTACTGTGCGGTGAACGCGATGTCTTAAACCATCAGTGTTTAGTGTAAGCCAAGTCAACGGTACCAACACAACAATTTTTACTATGTTCTTCTTTAATGTTTTGTTTGTTGTGGCTGTGAACACTTCTTGGATTCTTAAGTGTGTTCATTTGAGGTGGTCTGTCCTCGCACTTAAATAGGTGGTCTCCTACAAGGTATCCTGCTATACCTTACTTCATAAGTGTTAGGAACCATTAAAAGTTTCTCCAAACCTAGCCTCAACCGTTGAGGATAATTAAAGGTTTTGGAAACTTAACATTTACCCACACTGCATATAGCACTTAATGTCTATCGCGGGAACGACCTTGGGTTTACGTTCCTTACAAAAATCATAACCTTAAGTGCTCTTGCTTCTACCGAAGCGCTCAACTGGACCTTTACAGCTTAGTTTTCCCATTGAACCTAATTCTTGAGATCTCTAGTCACTAAGGTTGGGTTACCACCGTATCAGTCTTTATTGTTTGGGTTTTAAGTCTATTCCCCTGCAGACCATCTGATCTTTGGGTATGCCCTTAGTCAAAGGGTCTGCTATGTTCTTCTTTGATTTTACATAATCAATTGAAATAATACATGTGGTGATCGGTTGCCTAACGGTTTTATGTCTGTCGCGCCCGTTTTTGACCTCGGGTGTCTGAACGGTATCCGCAACGTTGCTCTTTGGTGCGGTTCCCTGGATGGAGCAATAATGTTGTTTTTGAGGAGTCGCCGCCTAATTAGTTAAGTGAATTAGGACACTTGATTTATTGTAATAAAAATACTGCAATTAATCTCCATTTAATGGTATGCGAAATTAATGATATTCTGAATAGAGTTCTTTATTATCTTAAAGGGAAGGGGTTAGACATCCTTTAAGATCCGCTAACTTGCGGTTATTCGTTCAAACCTAGGTTTATTATTTATTGCCCTTTTTTATTCTACGTATTCTAAGCATTTTTCATAATTTATAATTAAAATAAAATGCAATACAAAATAATAAAAACTAAAATTAAATGTGATATAAAATAAAACTCCGGGATATCTTTTAGCCTTTTTTAGGCCTTCTGCACAAGATAATCTCCGGGTACCTGCATAAACACTTAGTAAAAGTGTTAGTAATAGAATAAATAATTTTAAAGCAATGACAGGAATTTAATAAGTAAAGCCAAAAATAAATAAATAAATCTGTCTTTTGCACAGAGGATGCCTTGAAAATCAGACGGAGATTCCTTCATCGGCCAATGATGTTAAAAGCAATAAAATAAATAAAACCTTCAAATCCGCGCCAAAACAGTAATAGTTTTAAACACGGAGGGCTCAGATATATATAAAAATAAAGTGGGACATCTTAAACAAGTGCGGCTGCGAGAATTCGCCCTGCCAGCGCATGTTGGTTATCCTGTGTAAGTAGAAGAAATCATCAACGTCCAGAAAACTTCATTTATTTTATTTCCGTCTTTGCAACTGTGCAGGCCTCAAAAATCGACGGATAACTTTTTCATCGGCCAAACAAGTGTAGTATCTTGTTCAAAAATCAGTAAAATACCAAATATTCAAATGCAGAACTGCTCTTCCGATTTAATAAAATAAAAGCAAGCTTGTCGAAACCAGTCTGATAAAATAGCCAAAATCAATAACAAAATGGCCGAAAATCAATCCAAAGTCAGTAGCAACATAGCAAAATCAGTAGTCAAATGGCCAACAGATCAGTAGCAACATAGCAAAATCAGTAGTCAAATGGCCAACAGATCAGTAGCAACATAGCAAGTATAACAGCAACAGCAACATCGTCGGAGTTCTTAGACTCCGGCTAGCTACCTAAACAAAATAAAAATCAGTCCAACAACACAAAAGCAAACCGACGAACATAGCCGGAGTTTTGCAAACTCCGGCCAAATACCAAAAGCGGGAAATCAGTCCGACAACCAACAACAGAAACCAAATATTAAACCAACAGGGGTCGCCGGAGTTTAAAACTCCGGCGAGATACAAAATTTCTAAATCAGTCCAAATAAGAGTATGCCAACATATCTAAAAAGGAACCAAACCCAAAACCGCGAGGGTGACGGCGACTGGCAGTGGGTTGGTATGGTGTGTCGGCGATGGGTGTTCGACGGGTTTGGGGCGGCGGGAGAGGGGAGAAGAGTGAGGGGAGTGCTGGTTCAGGGCAGTAGTGGTTCGCTTATGGTGATGGGAAAGGTCGTCGGAGTTGTGGGTGTGTGTGTGAGGGTGAGAGGTTGATGGGCGACGCTGCAGTGGTCTGATGGTTCGTCGGAGCTGGCGGAGTCGACAGTGGTGAGGTTCGTCGGAGCTCTGAACTCCGGCGATGATGGCGGACAGTGGCGACGGGAAAGGCAGGGAGAGAGGGTGAGAGAGAGGGTGTTCGCCGGAGCTTGGAGCTCCGGCGAAAGGGGCGGCGGCGATTTTTGGAAGAGGAGGGGGAGTGGGTGAGGGGGACAAAGGGGAATGGGCTGCTAATAGTGGTCTTGTGCGGCTGCCCTCTCTTTTTAAGAAAGAGGGGGTAGTATTTATTATATAGGGTAGGATTAGGGTTTGGTATTTGGGGGGAAAAATAAAAAGTGGGTTTTGATTTTTAGGGGAAAAAATAAAAGTGTGGTATTGTTTGGATGAAATAAAAAAAATGGTGTTGGATTGGATTGATTCAAATTGTGTCTCGCACTGGACTGGTTTGACAAAATGTAAAGCGGGTTAATTATTTAAAAGAAAATTATTTAAAAAGATGCAAGATTATTAAAATGCAAATGCCGATGCAATAATAATAATAATAAAACGATATTTAAGAAATGTTTAATACCTAATTAAAAGTAAAAACGGGATGCCAATTAATTATTTAAAGAGATGCAAACATAATAATAATAGAAACATAATATTAACAAAGACACAATGCTTAATTTAAAATAAAAATATGCAATGCCATTTTTGTGAAGAAATAAACATAGAATATTATGCGAAAAATGCAAAAAATGATGATTAAAATGCGGTGTCCTAAAACACATAAAATTGCAATAAATATACGATAAACGGGTCAAAATTGACTGTCAACAATGTCTCTGTCAAATATGACGAGATTTGTCGTTATACATAGAACTATGTGCCCTTCCTAGAGCCGACTGGCTGTCGTATTAGATCATTACAAAAATGTACGAATTTATCCCAACACGGGACATCCTCTAAGAAGTCATGAAGCAACCCAGGTTCTTCTCCTGCTTTGTCTAAAGCAATAAACTCTGATTCCATCGTGGATCGGGCGATGCAAGTTTGCTTAGAAGATTTCCAAGACACAGGCCCACCACCAATTGTAAATATATAACCACTAGTGGACTTAGTGTTCTCTATATCATATATCCAGTTTGCATCATTGTACCCCTCTAGTACAGCTGAATATCTCGAATAATGCAACCCGTAAGCTAGCGTGTATTTTAGGTACTGTAGTACTCGATTCAACGCTTTACAATAATCATCACTTGGATTACGAGTAAACCTTGCCAACTTGTTGACTGCATAGGCGATATCAAGTCAGGTGCAGTTTGTTATGTACATCAAACTATCAATCACCTGCGCATATCGCTCCTGGCATATGGGCGCACCATGATGTTTATCAATCTTCTGATTCATATCAAGTGGTGACATTATCGGTGAACTGTCGAACATCTCAAACTTTCTCAACACATCCTCGATGTAGTAAGACTGAGATAAGACCAGTCCGTCAGACGTCTTAGAGATCTTAATCTTTAAGATGACATCTGCAATACTCATATCCTTCATGTCAAAATATTGTTTCAACATGTTCTTAGTCTCTAGGATCAAACTAGGACTACTCCATGTGATCAACATGTCGTCTACGTAAAGACATATCATGACGAACGAGTTAGCATTACCTTTCATGTAGACACATTTGTCACACTCATTAATGGCGAAACTCTTCGATAGTAGAGTACTATCAAAATTTTCGTGTCATTGCCTCGGGGCATATTTAAGCCCGTACAGAGATTTGACAAGCCGACAGACTTTTTTCTCTTGCCCTGGAACCACATACCTCTTGGGTTGGTCCATATAAATTTCTTCTTCCAAATCAACATTTAGGAAGATTGTCTTGACATCCACTTGATGTATCTCAAGGTCCCGCAATGCGGCGGTCGCAATGAATACTCGTATGGATGTCATTCTAGACATTGGGAAATACGTATCAAAATAGTCAAGACCTTCTTTCTGTCGATAGTCCTTGACTACCAACCTGACCTTGTACTTATCTGTAGACCCATCTGTTTTATACTTCCATTTGAGTATCCATTTACAAGCAAACGGTTTGTTTCCCGGAGGAAGATCAACCAACACCCAAGTATGGTTGTGCAGGATGTAGTCTATTTCACTCTAAATAGCTTCTTTTTAGAGCGATGCTTCTGGAGTTGACAACGCTTTAGCAATTGTTCGTGGTTCGTCATGAACTATATAAGATACAAAGTCAGGACCGAATGACTTATCCTTCTTGTCCCTTTTACTTTGTCTTGGTTCCATCTCTGGAGTCTTTAAGTTTTAAGAATCTGAAACACTATATTCCGTATATTCAACCACTTCGGAGTCCACTAAATCTGAACCACCTAGATCCAGGCAATCAACGACTTCTGGATCCTGAGAGCTTTGTTCATAACTTTGTTTGCGAGAGGTTATGTCTCTTTCCTTTATAGGAAGTGTATCCTCAAAGAAATTGACATTCTTTGATTCCATGATTGTACCCCCATGGGTATCTGGTACATCTGACTTATGCACTAAGAAGCGATAAGCACTACTGTTATTTGCATATCCGATGAAAATACAATTTACAATCTTAGGCCCAATCTTGACCTGTTTTGGCTGAGGTACTTCAACCTTTACCAAACAACCCCATACCTTCAAGTATTTATATGTGGGTTTCTTTTCCTTCCATAATTCAAATAGATTTTTGTCCTTACCCTTATGTGGACTCGGTTAAGAATCGTATTAGCGATAAGGACAGTTTCTCCCCACATGTTTTGGGGAAACCAAAATTGATGAGCAAGACATTCATAATTTCCTTCAATGTACGGTTCTTGCATTCAACGACACCGTTTGATTGAGGTGAGTATGAAGTCGTCATTTGATGAACAATGCCCTATTGGGCGCAATATTCTTCAAATGACGCTACATATTCTCCTCCTCTATCGCTACGAATTGACTTAATTCGTACACTTAGTTGGTTCTCAACTTCTACTTTGTAGCGTCTGAATGCTTCAAAGGCTCCATTATTACTTTTCAACAAGTAAATGTAACAATACCTTGTGCTATCATCTATGAATATCACAAATTACTTATTCCCCTCTATAGTTTGTGAAAACTTTAAATCACATATATCCGTGTGAATAAGTTCTATATGAGCGGTATTCCTTTCGACAGATCTAAATGAAGTCTTTGTGAGTTTTGCCTCTACGCATACCTCACACTTACGTTGAGGGTTTACGTCGATAGATGACAATAACTCCAACCTTTGAATGGATTAGTAGTTTACATGTCCTAATCTATAATGCCATAAATTAGAGGACTCAAACAAATAAGAAGAAACTTCAATTTAATTGGCAGAACGCATTACAGACAAGGCGTTAACCTTGAAGATGCCTTCACAGACGAAGCCCCTTCCCACAAAGGTTCCATTTTTTATGATTACAAACTTATTGGACTCAAATACTAGCCTAAAATCAGCATTAACCAATACAGGACATGAAATTAAATTCTTCATAATCTTAGGGATATGCATCACCTCCTTCAGAGTGAGCTCCTTGTCAGAGGTCATATTAAGGACCACATTTCCTACCCCCCAGCACGTCAGAGGAAGCGTTGTTACCCATGAACAACTTCTTGTCTGTAACTGGTGTATACGTGGAGAAGTCATATCTATCGAAACATATGTGACAGGTAGCACCCGTGTCCATCCACCATTGCATGGGATTATCAACAAGGTTTGCTTCAAGCACCACCGCCGAGAACTCCTCGATCATATTGTCAAGAAGCATGTCTTCAACGACGTTAGCATGCGCCTTGCCTTTGGCCTCTCTTTTTGCTCATTCTTGAGCTTGCGGCAGTCTTGATCATGTGACCAGGTTTCCCACAGTGGTGGCAGTTCCCCTTGAATTTCTCCATCGTATGGGTCTTGCCATTTTTTTGGAACTTGCGCTTCTTGCTTGTGTTCCCTTTGGCCTCAGCCAGATTTGTCTTTGCCTCAGCAGGTTTCTTTCCCTTAGGTAAGGCCTTCTTATTATCTACCTGAATCTGAAGTTTGATAATAAGTTCCTCAAAGGTCATTTCCTTTGTCTTGAATTTTAAGTAACCATGAACTCATTCCACGAGGTAGGTAATTTCGTAATTAGTGATGCAACAAAAAACTACTCATTTGGTTTCATACCTTCCAAATTCAGGTGATGTAGAATCATTTGGAATTCCCTGACTTGGTGTCACGACCCGACCTAGGGCCCGCGACTGGTGCCTTACCCCGGGCACCCTAGTGATAATACATCAGAGAAAAACAACGGAAATAAAACTCATGAAAATAAACAGTGATACAAGAAACAGGCTGACCAAAAAGTCGCATTTCGGTATATATATATAAATAAACCCCGAACAGTTATCCTTTACAAACCATGTCCACAACAGTACTACAGACCTCTAAGAGTATAACAATAACTATGACGGGACAGGGCCCCGCCATACCCCTGAATGTACAAGTACCTACAATGACAGGGGACTATACCAAAAGATAAGCCTCCGGAGAAACGGAGCTTCCCAAATCATGAATCGTGACCCTATGGCGAGGATCACCAACGGTGTACCTCTACTGCGGCATAACGCAGCCAAGGAGGTCAAGATAACAGATACCAAGTATATGAAATCAAAGTATCAGAATGAAATCATGGCGACTATAAAACAGAGACATGCATGATAACCAAAATACTGATATACGCTTTTAGAAACAATAAACACCAAAGAAAATCAAGTCCTTTACCTTCTTTTTTTCAAAATCAAACTCAATCAGGCTCCCATTTTCCTTTAACAAGAGTCATAAGATGTGTAACATGTCCCGACCCCTTTCTGGGACTCGGTGTAAAGTCATAAAGTGTACATGTCCCGGCCCATCCATGGGACTCGGTGTAAAGTCATAAAGTGTACATGTCCCGGCCCATCCATGGGACTCGGTGTAAAATCATATAAATCGTATAACACGTATAACATGTCCCGGCCCATTCTGGAACTCGGTGTGAAATCGTATTCATCGTATAACACGTATAACATGTCCCGGCCCATTCTGGGACTCGGTGTGAAATCGTAAGGTGTACATATCCCGACCCATCCCTGGGACTCGGTGTGAAATCAACCATAATATTTTAAACCGTCCTTTTAAACAAATCAAGACAATACCATGCCTTCCCTATTTAAACAAAACACTTCTCCTTTTTACAGTCAAGTAACAATATACTTTTCAAAATAGTTTAAGTTTCATAACTTCAAATACTCAAGTCTCTTATCTTTCAAGATCAAGTCTCTTATCTTTCAAGATCAAGTCTCTTAACTTCAAAATCCGGTCTCTTAACTTTTTAGAAATCAAGTTTCTTACTTTGGAAATCAAGAAATCAATACTTGTTTATAACGATCTTATTAAAGCAGTCATGATCTAGAAAATGTAATACAATTTTGTCTTATCTTAGCTTCAATGCAGATGGAGAATTCTACTTATTTTAATTTAATTGATTGTCGATACATTTTATTTTATTAACGCTGCAATGACTTGTTCGATACTTATTCTCATTCGTGCAGTAAATTAGCAAAGTCAACTCGACTTCAAATACTTCCTAACGACTCTTACCAACATCCCCCATAAGACTTGGTAAGAACTTAAGATATCTTTCACATAGAGTAAAACAACATACATACCTCTTAACTTCTAAGAGTAGAAGGAATCATGAAATAACACCACATGTATATTTCATACATAGAATTATGCCCAAAAGGAGGAAGAGGTTCACATACCTCGCGACGATTATCGACAAGTAGCAAAATGCTCCAAGTACTTCAGCCTTGATAATTATTTCATCCCTTAAGTAGAATATGCTATACGTAGTACTTCAACCCTAAAATGACCATAATACGTCTATTAAATTCTAGCTTCAAACGTAGAATATTCTAAATATAAGGTCTCTTATTCTACGGAAAATCGGGCAGCACTTCCCCCGTTTCTACATACTTTTCCACCTTTTTCAAGGCCCGAAAACAATAACCAACATGCCACATTTAAGGCGTAACAATTCAACAACTAAAGAAGGGGATTTCATGCCTAAACGGACGTATAAAATTCTGCCCCTTTAAACAACCAAAACCGAAATGGAAACAAGTCCATAGTCCAAAGTAAAGGCAGTCCAATATAAATACAGTCCAAAGTAAATACAGTCCAATGTAAATACAATTCATTAGTTGGTGTCCTTGGCCAACTACTACAATCAAACTTATCCAATTTTCGGCTAGCATGCCGGAATTACTTCATTAATCTTTCAACTTATATTCCAATCTTTATATAAGTTATAATTACTTTGTTATTACTGTGTAATAGATAATGCGTTTTACCATTTTAATGGCTAACATGCCAATTTCCATTTCAACAAGCTTACAAGATCCAAATTTTTTCAAACTTCATTCCACATATCTCATACTCCATAATATACTACCAACATAAATAATATCCAACTTCACAAGGAGGACAAAGTTCATTACCTCAAAAAGCCCAAAAATATCCAAGAACTTAAAGTCGCTCCTTAGCAAGTTTAGCTCCAAATCCTTACGTTCCAATCCGCTACAAGCAACCCGTAGAAGCTCCTAACCAACTTCTCTTCAAGATTCAACTCCAAAAAGTGAAGAACACTTAGGTTCCAAAACTACCAACTTTCGGCCAAGGGGTATATTTAAGGCTAGGGGTGTGAAATCTTGTCTAATTCTTGGTTCACAATCTTCCTAACACCTTAAGGAAGAACACTTAGGAGTTTAAGAATTATTGGACAAATCTTGCTCAAGAAATAAGGGCTTGGCCGAGAGCATTAGGGAGAAAGAGGGAGGATTTTTCAAGTCTTGAAATGATCTAAGTGTGGAAGATTTCATCAACTAGAGGTGTATGTATAGGACAACCAAGGGCTAGGATGAAAGCAAGTGTGTGGTTGAGATTGAGACAAGTGTGTGTGGGTCCCTCTTGTCCACTTGTCCAACAAAATATCTTGCAAGACTTGGCCACTTGTCTTGTCCACTTGGCATGAGGATTTCGGCCATATGGCCACATGGGGGTGACACATGTCGCCCTCCTATTGGTCCAAAATATTTCATCTTCCGAAATATCCATAATCGGTCAAAATCTCGAAAATAATGTGGGCCCCACAAAACCGTATATTTCTCCCGTGGGCCCCACGTGACCAATTCCGGAAAATAAAATCCATAATTCTCTAATATTCCAAGAAGTTCAAATACCAAATCTGGGAATCCAATTCCCATTTACGAACCTTTTCCTTCACAAAAACCGAAAAATTATCCGTCGGAAGAATCAAATCTTTCTTCCTTTTCAATTTAATGTCGTATTCTCGTACGTACGTCCTCCCATACATACCATGGAACTACGGGGTGTAACACTTGGGACATCACAGTTTTGCTATCCACCATTTGAAATGTTAGGAATTTCCCAACGATAAATTTCTTCGCATCAAAGATTCGCGGCGTTGTATTTTTTCCGTAGTCATTCCCACAACTCTTCATGGTGCCTACAAAGGCAATACACCGTGTAGAGTGGTCCGATGCACGCCGTAATATAATTCTTACACGAAATCACTGTGACTCCATACATCAAGAACCATCCTCATGCCATTAACGACATGAATACCGTGGCCCCCTCCAGCCATTTCATTTGGCTGAGGGTTCATTTTATCTCCAGCTTGTGGATGATCTTCTGTTAGGAAACGAGTCATTCCCATAACAGTCAGATAAAACAACATCTTATGTTGTCATCTCTTGAAGTTGGAGCCCATGAATTTTTCTGGGCGTTCATGGTGAAATCCAGAGGGCGGAGGATCTGTAGCGTTCCCTTGAGCAGCAGAAAAGGCGTTTGGTGTGACTTGAGCAGCAGTGGGAGCAGCAGATGGGTTGCCTTGAGTGGCAACCATAGATTCAGAAACGAATTGTTCTGTTCCAGTCATCTTTCTTAGCACTTACAACGAATATTGTCGTAAGATTGTTAGTACAACAATTGCGAGGAACGGAAAGTAAGTAACTATTACAAAGATTTACAAACAGGAAACAAGAACAAATATAAGCTACTTCTGGTAATTTGCTGAGTCAAGTGTTAGCACTCTGTCCTTAAGACAAGATTGTCCCGTATATAACCTTTTACGTTAATGAGCAATAGTCTCTCAAGATAAAACAACAACTAATAAATGAGCAAAGAAACTCGCCGTTTCTGCAGGTTAACTGAGTGTTTGAAGTATGCTAGAGAAAGAAGTTCAGAAATTTTTGAGTGTGTTTTTCATTTGAGCCAAATCCTCAATTTATAGTGCTAAGTAAGATGACCTCTCAACTAGCCAACTAATGACTTTCAATATACATATAATGACACTTATTGAGAGTTACAATCAGCCAAATAAATGGCTGAATTCATGTGTCAAGTAATGGATATTCAATGCTCCAAAACCAGTCAAAGATTCAATATTAGTAAATTTCCAACATAGAATAATGAACTCAATATGGTAGCTCTTTTAAAATATTACTGTAACAAACAACGCAAAAAAAGCAAATCTAACCACGTGATTATGCATGTCATTCATTCCCCTTGTTCCCAACGAATATCCAAATATAACCTCCTATAAGCGCGCGGACCACAGAAGCAAAGCAAGGTTAAAACCGTCTCAGTGAAAAGAAATAAAATTCCCGCTGTGGAATCTGAAATTCAAACTTTCAAAAACCCTCCAATGGCTTATTTCCACCCCGCCAAAGTCAACAAACAAACCCTTGCTTAACGGCTCAATTAGCCACCCCATTCTCCATATAACACAACAATAATTCTCTTTTTTACTCCTACCTATACATGCGCGCGCACACACACACTTGAATTTGCTTCGTCGAAGAAAAAAATAAGTATGGCCTTAGTATCAGATCCTTCGAAAGATTCTAGATCTACTTATTGTCGCAAACAGAAATCTCTCGGTCTCCTATGTTCTAAGTATGTACTTTCTCATTTAAATTTGATTTTAAGTATAAATCTA
Source organism: Przewalskia tangutica (assembly GCA_029844215.1). Taxonomy (NCBI): domain Eukaryota; kingdom Viridiplantae; phylum Streptophyta; class Magnoliopsida; order Solanales; family Solanaceae; genus Przewalskia; species Przewalskia tangutica. Next base: position 12,814,648 of record CM056734.1, read on the forward strand.
AAGATTTGCTGATTTTTTTTTTATGTTTTTTTTGGGTGCAGTTTCTTGAGCTTGTACAATCGGGAAGATGTGGAAACTATAGGACTTGATGATGCTGCTCGGAGATTAGGTACTGATATAGTCCTTACTTATTTTTTTCCAGTTCTGATTTTGCTTGGTCTTTAATTATGGGTTTGTTTGGGGTCTTATATAGGGGTTGAAAGACGGCGGATCTATGATATTGTGAATGTACTGGAAAGCATTGGTGTAAGATTTATTAATTACAACTTGTACCAATTTTCGATTTTGAATGAAAAGATCCAATTTTTCTTTTTACATTTAAATCTTATAGCTCACCCGGAAACAACGATCTAGTAGAGTTAAGGTCTGTGTACACTCTACACTCTCTAGACACACGGTGTGAAATTTCACTGGGTATGTTGTTGTTGTTGTATTTAAATCTTATATAGCTCTGGGTTTTTGTTAATTTAGGTTCTTGCAAGGAAGGCTAAGAATAGGTATTCATGGAAAGGGTTGGAAGCAATTCCGTGGACTTTGAAACAGTTGAAGGTAAACACTAAACACAGTAGTTTAAAAGTTAAAACTTTTATCTTGCTTTAATGCAGTGCCATTTTTTTTTCTTGGCTTGCTAAATTTTTGTTTATATCAATAATAATCGGATAGGAAGAGGGTCTAAAGGAGAATGGTAGTGGATTTGATGGATCTAGCTCTGTCAAGGTAAGTTATTGACGGCTCTCATTTTCAAACATTACTTGGTTTAGTTAAGGAGATGATAAAGTTTCCTTCTTTTTGCTCCATATAACCTCAGGGTTCAGATGATGATGAGGATGATAGAGATTCCAACACAATTTATTCGAGTCAGACCGATAAATTAAATCCTAATTCTGGTTTCAACTCTGTAGGGCCTTGCAAATCTGGTATGTTTTTCTTTTTATATCTTTTAAGTGGTATTTTGAAATGCCATTCAATTGCTTTGATAGAAAAAAATACAGTTTTTAGGGATTATTTTCTGAGAGATTGGGTATGTTTAGCAGAAAACAGGAGAGAAAAATCATTGGGACTACTTACACAGAATTTTGTCAAGCTCTTCCTCTGCACCCATGTAAGCAAGAACTTTCAACTATGGATAACTTGTTTCTCAATTAACTTTCTACAGATCCTAATTCTTTGTGGTGATTCTCTTCAGGTTGATATGATTTGCCTTGATGAGGCAGCAAAGATATTGTTAGGAGATGGAAGGCCTCCTGCGATGACAAGAAGTAAATTCCACACCTTTTCTTCTTGTTAATATTAATTTGAACTACTAATGTAGATGCACAAACTGTTAGTTTCTTTTAAGACTATATATGCTCCTTCAAGTAACGCTGTTTTTTTCTTATCTACGCAGCTAAAGTTATGCTAATATTAATTTGAACTACTAATGTAGATGCACAAACTGTTAGTTTCTTTTAAGACTATATATGCTCCTTCAAGTAACGCTGTTTTTTTCTTATCTACGCAGCTAAAGTTAGGAGGCTGTATGATATAGCAAATGTTTTGTCTTCGATGAAATTTATTGAGAAGGTGATTATCCTAAACTATTTATTCACCAGAAAGAATAAATATTTGAGCATAAAACTGAAAATTCGACTCTTATCTAGGTAAAGTTTAGTATAAGAAATTCTAGTTACTAATATTGCTGTTTGCATAACTAGTAGACCCATCACCCAGAGACAAGGAAACCGGCTTTTAGATGGTTGGGGCTGAGAGAAAGATCAGAAGATAAGTCAGTTGATGCTCTCTGTGCTAACGAGCCCAAGAAGAGGGTATTTGGGACTGAGCTTACAAATACAACTATCAAGAGGAGCAGAGTGGCTCTAACTATGGATGGTATTTCAGATGAAGCAACTAGGAAACAATTGCTAACTGAAGTGAAATGTGAGAACCTGGAAAACGATATTCACATTCCTAAACAGGTGCCTGGTTTAACAGCAAGCAAAAAGAGTTATCACTTTGGTCCATTTGCTCCTCCAACCGTGTCTCAGGCTGAAGTTTCCGAGACTGATAGAATGAAACGGGTTCATGACTGGGAAAGTCTAGCCTCTAGTTACCGTCCTCAATATCACAACCAAGGTATATGATTTTCATTTTGCTTTTATAATTTTCTGGAACTAAACCCTGTAATGCCATTTTTATTTTGGATGCTGAACGTCCTTCCCTTCTCTATGAATGCCACATCTAATAGTTCTGAAGTTACTATGAGAAACAGGGTGTATACTGTATAGGTCCTTGTTTATGTGATTTACCAGGGGTATTTGCATTATTATGTTTAAACATTTTTTATAGTGCACTAAAACATCAATTCAGTTATATTATCTGGTTTAGTCTCAAATTACTCTGCTGACTGGTTCAGACAAATAATGGTTTCTTTGTTATGTTTCAGCACTGAAAGATCTCTTTGCACATTATGTGGAAGCATGGAAGTCATGGTACTTGGAAGTTGCTGGCAAGAACCCAATTCAGTTGATGTCCTGACGTGCTCTTTCTTGATAAGAATTGAATATTGAAGATAACACAGCCTTCACAAACTAGATATAGTTGAATACAACGTTCTCGTTGCATCAACACTAAGCGAATGTACATTTTCGTTATCTTTTCGGTTAATAGTGATTCTTGAAGGATTCAAATGTTTTTTTCGCAAAACAGAGTTGTTATAGGAATAGGAGTAATAAATTCAGGGCTATTATTTTCTGATTCACGTGCATGCCCACAAACTATCCATTTTGATTCGTTCGGTAATTTTAATATCCAATTTGCAGGTCAATTTTGGGTTACCTCCATCTACAGTATCCAGCCGAATTATTAGAAACTCTAATAAACTCATTCAGTTAGACGGAAGATTCGTCCACAGGCCCCAAATTACCTTCTTAATCAACAGTTTTTGAACAACTAATAGCTCAGCTCAATTTGGATCATTGCAAATCCTTTTCAATTAGTCGATGTTTGGCTTCCTAAGGATTATTCACTTTTTTTTTCCACTTTTTTTTAAGAAGTTTGTCTGGCCATGTAAATTTTATTTACATTTGAAAAGCAACCAAAACCTTATTTTTCACAACCAAAACCTTGTTGAAAAAGTACATTTCTAACAACAAAATGTTATTTGCAAAAACTATGGCCAAACACAACGTCAACTCCAACTTCAAATATTCCAAAAAAAAAAAGAATATTTTTTTTGGTTTCTATGGCCAAATGCCTACTTAACTGTCTATTCAATTGGACACATGAAAGTAATATTGAACGTCCTAGAATGGTCACATTGAGGAGGATTAATAAAGAGTGCAAGGAAAGAATGGAAAGATAATTTTGATGCTTGCCTCGGTGGAAGCTTGCCTCGATGGGTCTTGGTATTGAAGTCCTGCATGTTAGGGAAAAAAGGTTGTTTTGAGGTTCACTTGAATCTACACAACCACAGACTTTTTTTCTTTTCAGAAAGGAAAAGGAAAGTATGATTAGCAGGTTGTGATCAACAAGTCTTGCTCAGACATTTTCCAAGAATGTATAGACAAAAGGTATGTCTTTACATGTTCGAACTAAAGGTGTCTAACGGGCTGATCCGGTCCGGACCGGTAGCCCCTTACCGGGTTTAACTGTTCGATTACCAGCCAACCGGTCGTTAGTTCGATTCGAGGTTGGCCGTCGCGTTCCGGTCGAACCGGTCCAACCGGTCCGGTTTCTATTTTTATTTTTTTATTTTTTATTTCTAGTATTTATTTTCTATAATATAAACTAAATTCAATTTAAATATGTAATATAATAATATAATATATAATTTAATTGTATATATTAAAATTGAAACTTTAAAGTTAACTTTTTATTTTATAGTTTATAACTTTATACTTTATAGTTTATAACTTTATATTGTAAATTTGTAATTATACTTTTATTAATTTATTAGATTAGTAGATATAACTTATAAGTATTAACAGATTAACAACTAAATAGATAGTAAAATTAAAATTAATGATAAGATGTAAACTTTTGAACTTTCATAACGTTAATAAGAGTACATAATGAAGTAATAATAATTTTATTTACATATTATGCATCCTTTTTGCAAGTTCTTCGTAATCTATAGGTTGATTGAATTGGTTATGCTCCATAGCCTCTAACCGAGTATTAATTCCAGTTCCGCCTCCGCTCCCGCCTTCCAAAATATTGCCTATTTCTTCATCTTCCGGAGAATTAACGTCTCCACATCCTTGATTTCTTCTCTCTGATCTGATCCAATCCCTTAAGCAGACTAACACTTCTAATGTGCTTCCACCCAATGAGTGACGTGTGTCTCCTATTTGATCTCGTGCTTGGCTAAATGCACTTTCAGAAGCCACTGTTGAGATCGACACATTAAGAACATCCCGGGCCATCGCTGCAAGTACCGGGAATTGCCTTTTGTTATCCTGCCACCATTGTAAAGGGTCAAAATTTTTCTTCGGCTCCGCTGACTTTTGCAAATAAAATTGCATCTCATCGCAAGATCGGCTTGTGGTTGGTTGTGTTGTAAAAGTGCTCCATATGTCTAAAGATTCTTCTTCATCGTCATCATCATTGAATCCTGCAGGTGTAGACACAGAACCATAACTAGAAGGAATATTAGTAGCAGAGTTGGTGTTATCATGTAATGTAGCATAATATTCATATAATGTAGTTAAATTAGTATCAAGTTTACTTATGCAATCAAATGAAGATGGAGTTTCGTTTGACCTATTTCCATATAAGTATATAAACTAAATATTAAATTATGACAATCTACTTTTTAATAGAAAGATTTAAGATCGCACTAATACAATAAACATCGGGAATAGGAAAAAATATTTTTAAACTTTTCAAACATAATCAGAATCGCATCTTTATATTTCACATTTGATTTTAAACAATAAAGTAAATATGAAATTTCATTTATATGAGCTAAAGCATTACAAACTGTTGGGTAATAAGATCACGAAAATTCAACGATTGCGGTGTAAAATTTACGTAAATTTTTAAAAGTTCACCAATTGATTTCAATGTTCGCTTGTTAACATATACATCGAGTTCTTACAATGCGCATTTGCAACATGTGTTATGGGGTCTTTATACTTATAACATTCTTTTAAAAATAAATAAGTATAATTCCACCGTGTAATAATCTCTTCTGGCATGAATTTAGGTCTCAAATTAAATTGTTTACATTTTTCTTTAAATTATATAATTCTATTTTTCCTATTATTACCCTGAATAACTCCAATGACTCTTTTGACAAGTTTTATTTCAGAAAATAAATCAAGACCACTTTTAACAATTAAATTATAAATATGACAAGCACAACGAACATGAAATATATCGAAGTGGTGGTTGTATCCGCTTTTAAAAGATCTACAAGAAGCAGATTATTAGATGCATTATCGAATGATACACAAAGTATTTTATTATAAAGATTATATTTTTGGGCATAAAAACAAATAGTTTCGCTTATATATTTTCCAGTATGACTTTGATCCTCGTCATACGCAAAAGCAATAATACGTTTTCCATTTTAAAATTTTCATCAATCCAATGACAAGTAATTGTTAAATAATCATAACTGCTCAACGATGTCCAATGTCCAAGTAAAACTAACGTGGCATGGAAGGTTAGCAAACAAATATTGCAAGAAAATAACATAATCATTATGAAGTCTAAAAATATCGGCTCTAGTAGTACTACGAGGAACACCTTTTAAAAAAGGATTATATACTCTTTGAATATATGTAATTAAATATGAAGAAGAAGAAAAAGAAAAAGGCAAACAACCTCCGACAATCATTTTTGCTAATTCAATGCGATCTTTTTTTGGATCGTACTTAGCCAACCCCCCAGTTAATGGATTAAGTTGTTGTTGGCCGGTTCTAAATCGACAAGATTCCATCAGGCCGTATGATCGAATTTTATATGTCTAGCTATAGTGCCCCCGTCACCACCCCGCCTTATGTTTATAAGTTCTTCCACAAATATTACATTTAACTCTATCGGTACAACTTTATCATAAAAGAGCCACACTTTACTCCTTTTTTCTTGCTCGGTTACGGTAAAAGAGGTCTACGACTACGACTACCACTAGCGCACCAACATCGATGTAGGAACACTAAGGTGTAGGAGGTTCTTGCTCTTCAAGTTCAACAATATTATCTAATTGAGCGTTATCACATTCATTATCTTCTATTCCAAAATCTTCTTGCATTTGATCATAATCTATATTTTGATTAGATGATGAAGAACCTCTGATTTTTACTCCTTGAACTAGATTTACTGCATTCCGACGCAATTCCCTTAGTAAAGACATTATAAAATATTTAAATAATCAACAAATAAATATGACAATTTAATAAAATAATTAGAGAATGAAACGAGTGTACCAAACTTGGATTCGAATTCAATAGAAACTCAAGCTCAAGTCTTGCGTCTTGCTACTTTGAATTTGAAAACTAATAATATTAATAACTTGAAAATTGATAATAAAGATGATTAAGAGAGTATGAGAATAAGAGAATTGAGAGAAATGTTGTGTGATAAAAATGAAGAAAATGTAGAGAATTTATAGATTTTTTAAAGGGTAAAAATGGAATTAAAATAAATAAGTACACAATACAAAAAACAAAAAACACTACAATAATTGTGCCAACGGTCGAACTGACCGCTGGCCATGCCCTGCCCCCTCTCCCCCTCCCAAGCCAGCCCAGTCGAAATGACCGTTGGGCAAAATTTTTTTTTTTACGGTCGGTTAGCAGAATGGAACCGGTTTTAGTTCTGAGCCTAACTCGTCCGGGCCTTCTGGGTTTTTATAACGTGCGGGTTGGGGGAGGCAGCCAACCTAACCGGTATGCCCTTACCGGGCCGGTTAAACTACCGGGTCAACCGGTCCGGTTCCGGGTCAACCCGGACCCGTTGACAGGTTTAGTTCGAACAAGGAGAAGATTGCAACTTTTGAAGAATTTTATCTAGGCATGGGATAGAAATCACATAACCGATACATTTTTAACAGTATCCCAATCAACAGAATATTTCCAGTAGGCATAGATGGAAAATTGAAACCAGAGCGAGCTAGTTAAAGATTAGGACAAGCATAGAAACAATGTCAACAACATGTGAAATTACTGACCTGTCATGGTACTTCTCCTCTAATTCTTTGTACTGTTGATGGAGAACCTCTCGTCCATGAATCTGTGTGCTCTGAACTTGCGGAAGAGATTGAAAACTAGCTGTTGATGCACGTATAGAGAAACATAAAAATATCGGAATCTAGAAAATCTGTGGCTTAAAATACTAGACAAACCTGCTTGCTAACTATTGGTCTAATCTGGGTATCTCGAGGAAGACTGGAGAAGTATCGATCAGATTCCTCATCAGAAACTTGCTCCACAGATCCCTCAACTCTTACCTACAAATGAATTCATAATGAAGCACAGAAAGAAGAATTATCTAAACGTAAGTGCATTATGTAGTCAGTTATTTAATTATATCTCAAAGAGTGAACGCAATAATGATAAAGAAAATGTTTATACTAATCATGATACTTCCTCTTTCTGTCTGTCGTTACATCTTAATTTTATCATAGGGAACCTGAACCTTGAAATGTAACAAGGGAACAAGTAAACAGCAAATTTCTAATTGTGCATAGATAGTGTTCACAAAGGCTAAATGCATCTCTTCAGCGACTCGTCTATACTAACACAATCCCGCAGATCACTCTCAGTATCTGAATGCTTATTCAGAACAGGATTTTTATAGCTATCACTTGACACTATCATCTATGCTAAATTGTTAATAGTCACACCAATATAACACAATGTCACTAGATATAAGTGCTCTCCCAAAATGCAGGAAGTGCTAAAGGTGGAATTGTTTTTAACTTGGCACTTCAAAGGACCCCAGTAAAAGAGAAGTGATGCATGAGGGGTTTCGGAAATTTCACGAGCCTTTCGACTCCCATAGTTGGTGAGCCTGCAGAAACAAGAAGGATGTCATTAACTAGACTATATATACTTCAGCAATAGTTATGGAGCTCACCAGACTAAACCATCTTTGTTTACTCCTTCCAATGATATCATTCGCGATGAACTGCGAAGAAGAAATACCACATAGTCAACATCAGGCAAACAATCACTGTTTTATTAACTTGCAGACCATGTAAACACGAGAAAATTGAAGCTAGAAAGACTTAAGGTTTTGCATCTTTACCAGCTGTTGATAGGACCATATAATGCGGTTCTTTGATCCCAGCTGCCAATGCATCACCAAACCACTTTTGAAACTGCAATCAAAATGGGGCTTTACTGCCACAAATATAAATATACTGCATTGTTTTTATGAAAAGAAGTGTGCATACTTTTCTGGATTATGTGACAAACTTGCGACAAAATTACCACAAGAGAGTCAAAGATCCAGATATAATTAGACGTTAACTCACTGCTTTTTCTACAAACTCAACCTGATCAATAGGGTCTTCCTCTACCTCAAGAGATACAGAAGCTGCAAATATTCTTTTCTGTGCTGATAAGTTGGTTTGTGGAAGATTTCCAATTCGAACACACATGGAAGTGCCGGGATATGATGGAAGTTTTAGCTTGAAATTGTCTATGATGGATCGTGGAACACGAAACATTTTGGCACACAATTTTGGAGCTGTCAAAGAGACCTACACAGTGCATGTCCAAAGTTTTCTTTAGGTATTTCGCTTGATTCTCAATGGAAAAGCAGAGTTATCAACGAGACAAACACATGATAACAATAGAATGAGAGTACTTAACAACTGCATACCAGCATATCAGGTTCAATACCTTCACCGCAAATATCTCCCTCTTCCACATGCCATCCGGAAGGTATGTCTACTGATATAATGACAGCTGCTTTCTCATGTGTGCACTGCTGGTTCCACTCGTATCCATTTATCACCTAATTGAATGAAAAGCATGTGTGTGCCTTGTCTTATAGAAGCAATGGTTTAAATTCATTTGTGTGTGAGAGGGTTATTTGAAGAAGAAATTGACATCAAAGCAAGTCCACGCGGGAGCTTAGTGCCCGGGCTGCAGTATGCTATGTGAGCACTTACCTCTCCAATTGCAGAGGCAACACTCAAGCCAGCCAATTCCTACTCAAAACAAGTAAACCCAATTTAGGTGCATAAGTAGAGACATTTAAGAAGTAAATAAATGAAAATTGAGAAGACAAAACCATGAGCTGATCCACAGTAAAACCAAGAGGACCCATCAACATGTGATCAATTTCTATAGCTTCTTGCTGGATCACATATGATATCTCCTCCCTGCTCTCCATGCTTTTGGCTTAACTGCGCTTAAGTGACAGTGAGTCTTTTGAGCTCAACAACACATTCCTTTACTCTCTGGAGTGTACTGGAATGAATAATATCACAAACTACACACTTTCGTAAAAAATAACAATTGTCACGTTGCATTATCTTTAAGAGAAGAAAATTTATAAGGAAAATACCAATGTGTGATATTTCCAAATCTCTACGTTTTATACGTTAATTAACACTTCCAATTTAATTTATTAGTACAATTCTCTGAATCTTATTTTGGAAAATGATCTGCATACTTGACGTGACTTTTGACTGGACACACAATTTTGTGAAATATCTTTGTCGTAATTTAGGGAGTAATTAAATTGATGAAAGTAACTCTAGAAAATTTTACACGTCTTACTTAATTAGCTTAATAGTTGCTTTAAAGTGTCGAATTTACCTGGTGAAAAATGACTTAACATCGTAATCGCTTGCACGACAACGATTCTATATTCTTGATATATGCTACGGAGTTTTTTCTTGTTTACAACTCCTCAGTGGAAAACAAGAACAACAATGGTTAATTACATCAACACAGAAATAATGTTTGCGAAATTTAAAGTATTGGCCAAATTTGTGACTGCACTACTCAAAAATTGACGTTGCATAACTTTTTGATCTTCTAAAATATCAAATGAGAAACGCAATTATATACAAATATAACGGCAGTAAGTTGAAGAAAAAAAAAACAGATACGAAAAGGACACCATACAGTAAGTTCTATGATTGACAGTGTACAAAGATATATGGAATCATGTCACTTAACAGTGTAAATTACAGGTAAACCTGTATTATAAACATCAACTCAGTAATCTGATAAAAATGTTAATTAATCTATTTTAATGGTTTAAGCCACATTGGCCGTATAAAAGATCTTAAACTGCCGGTCTATGATATTTAAAATCTATCCCTAAGATTCTGCTAAGATGAGAAATACAACGAATTATTATCGGAGTCTGGGCAGTTGCCTCGACTTCGTTAATATACATGCACAATTGCACATGATCAAATATGCGGGGAAAGGGAACCTAAAGAAAGAACAACAATTGACATCCTCATAATGAGGATGCCCTGAACATAAGTCATGGAGCCAATCGCTCAATCCTCCACAATGTCTTTCCATCAACTGTTCCCGGGATATACCGCAACCTACAATAGTATAAATTGAATTTAGCTGTAAATTATATTGGAAAGAAGAGCAACCTAAAGTTTTAAAGAGCCAGACATGCTGAAGTCAGTGGGAGAATCTCACCAAAGTGCAGTTCAAATGGAAACAGTCTTGGATACTTGTGGTCTTAAATCATAAGAGAGTATTCACAGACCTAACATATGAGAATTTTAAGAAACCATTTACCTATGTCCGGTGATAAGTTGGAAATTCGTTCACCACGGAGCGTTCAGTATATGAACTGCTGAAGTTCCCCAGGTCCCAGATAATTAAATTCTCCCAAATCTATTCTATGTTATTCATTCAGAATTTCAGATTATCTAAATTGTTTTAGTATATTGCTAAGCATTCCATATCTCTTTTCCACTCCATTATTATAGTTCTATATCACATTCCTCTTCTAAATGATGAGCTACCTAGAAAATTGCATCCCTAAGATTTCTCTTACATTTAACAAAAGAAATCAGCTAATACTTTATTTCTTCTCTGAGTTGGATACATCCCTAGCATAATATGGAAGTCTTCGGACGAGACATCCTGTAGTCAATACCTGTCATGCAAGCGAGATTTCTGTCCTTGCCAAAATTCAAACATTTCAGGTTTAAGCCGGTAGCCTCCCCAGTGCTTTGGTTTGGGAATCACACTTCTGCAGATGAGACAAAATAGGTTCTCAAGTCTTTACAAGGACATGGGAGTGAAATTTACAAGTATGAATGGGGGAAAAGAAATGACAAACTACTAAAATGGTAACATTATAGGAGACAGATTTTTCTTTTATTAGAGACAGAGTTAGTTGGTTTTCATTATATATGAACATGAAAATACTGAAATACATAATAGCACATACGCCAGAATAGGAACTGAACAATTGAACTGAGCTTATTAAGCACCACTTCTGAAGCAGAGCCTAAGTTTAAATTTGAAGTCAGACCTCAGAAAAAGCCTAGTCTGAGCTTTATTAGGCTGGGGTTCAAGTTGTTCACAGCTATACGTCAAAATGAAGAAAAAAAATATTGATACTGCTCTCTGGTTATTTTACTCTCCTTTCACTATCAATCTATTGATCTACGATTTTCAAATTGAATGTCATTACACTTCACTTGACACATCAATTTATTGATCTACAATTTTCAGATAAATGTCATTGATCCTGACAGTTTAACAATATTAAATTAGCATTGTCAAGGCTGAGCTTTGGTTGGACCAACTGATGAAATCTAATTCGAGCTGCGTGTCTAAGCTGAGGCAGGCAAAGATAAAAGAATCAATTGACAGCCATAGACACATACATTTCTACTTACCGCTGCAAACAAAAAGATTTATCTGCAGTTGAGATGAAGAAATTGTAAGGGAAAAACCTTACATCGCAACTGGGAAGTTAAGAAGAGAATATTTAGGATTCAATATTCAATTATCTCCTGATGCAGAATAAGGGAACATTTAAATCTATAAAAGTGTATGAGCACTCGACTTAGTTTTTCTTAGTTCTCATTCCCACTTCCAAAGTTCCATTCCTCTTTATGATTTTTTTTCATGGAGTAGTAGTTGTACCTCATTTCCAATTTAGGCAGTTTCACAAAAAATATTCCTCAAGTTTACTTTCAAAGTTGTGAATTGGAAGGAAATTTAATATATATCACATATTTCCTAAAGTATGGTAACGGATAACAGGAGATAAATTTGAGTAAAGTTACGAGAGGAGGAGAAACCATGTTTTGAATGGTGCAGATACAGAAACATCATAGCATTTGGCAGTTGATTAGTTAGACTAGACACTAACCCATCAGAGTATTTTGTCTCCAACTGTTTGTATTCGTCAAGGAGGACGTGCCTTCCCGGAATAACTGTGCTCTACGAAAAAGCAAGAGCCAAATGTTTGCACATTATATGGGCAAACAAAATAAAGCTATAGAAAAAATAAAGTTAAAGAAACAATTTCAAGAATTCGATTAAGAAACTGGCGAACCTGCTGGCTAACTATGGCACCAATCTGACTTCCTCGAGGACGACTGTGAAAATATTGCATAGATTCTTTATCTGAAACCTTTTGCACAGGCCCTTCGATTCTTACCTAGAGACCACACAGTTCTTTTTTAAGATCCACTCAGAAAAAGAAAATAAAATATTTTTATAATACATAACAGAAATTCATCAGCTGCAGGAGATGCAACCATGGTATATTATTCAACAACCAATGTAGCTTTGCCCATGGATTTAAGTTTCTTTTAATCTTTTACTCATAAAACGCAGTACCAAATGAGTGCTTAATATAAACACTACAAATTACAACAATAATTCCCTTTTAATTTTTTTGATAACAACATACTCAGTGAATCTCACACCGTAGGGTCTGGGGAGGGTGGAGAGGGTAGAGTGTACATAGACCTTCCTCCACCTTTGGTAGGTAGAGCGGCTGTTTCCGGGTGACTCTCGGCTCAAGACAAAGCATAATCACAAGTAAGACAATCCAAACAAAGACGAGTAAAGCAAGAGAAACGGTCAGACTCAGATAAGTAATTAAAGCAGTATAAAGTGCATTCAAACAAAAGGAAGCAGTAGCTAACACAACTAAATGAGCTAAACAAATATACTAAAGAACACATATCAGCAGAAATCAAACTATAGTGGATTATAGAGCAATAATGTGCTTATAAGTGTGATAGGCTAATCGGGCCTACATTAATAGCACTATAACTATCAATTTGTAAGAATAAGTAGGACTACGCTCGAGTACCTACTACTCTTCTATCATAATCAGTGTCTTCCACAACCCTCTATCTAAGGTCATGTTCTCAGTAAGTAGCACCTGCGCCATATCTCGTCTAATCACCTCTCCCCAGTACTTCTTCGGCCTACCTCTACCCCTCTTGAACCCGTCCATAGTCAACCTTTCACACCTCCGCACTGAGGCATCTGTGTCTCTCCTCTGCACATGCTCAAACCATCTCAACCTCGCTTCACGCATCTTATCATCCACCGAGGCCACTCCCGCTTTCTCCCGGATATCATTTCTAATCATATCTCTCCTTGTATGCCCACACATCCATCTCAGCATCTTCATCTCCGCAACTTTCATCTTTTGTATGTGCGAAGTCTTGACTGACCAACACTCCGCCCCATACAAAATCACATGTAACGTCTCGTAATTTTGGGCAATAATTTGAGCATGTAAACAAAGGAAATAGACCCGAGTGTTGAATTTTTTTTGTTATATTTACATATGCTAATAAGGAAATTAGTATACAAAAGGATGTGATCCCGAAATAATTTTGAATGTAACAAGTGTTACGATGAAAATTAATAATAATAGATGTATATCCCCAAAAGAGGGGATGGACTAATGTCATATTACAAATTATGACATCGAGTATACGAAGGTCTTATGAGTTTTTAGGATTTAAATGAAGTGGGATCGGGAATTAATTGTGTGCAATAGATTAATTTAATGGAGGAAGGATAACATTTTATAATGTGTACTACGCCTAACTACTACGTAAATGACTAATCTACTGAAATGGGTTATGTGGCAGCCTACGAGTTACTGAATGAAAAGTGGGTGACTAACATTGAAAAGGGAAGGGAGCAAGTCGTGGGTTTTTATTTTAAAGACTCCCCAGCCTTTGGTTGTTTGGGATGAAAAAGAACAACTCATTCCATTTCCCCAAATTGAAAATATACGAATGCAGTAGCAACTTTCTTTTCTTACCTTTCATTAGGTAGGTGCTAGTTAGAGGGTTAAGCAAGCAGTGACATTTTTTTTATTTATCCCTTCGAATAATGAGCGGCAACGATTCCAGCAAACAATATTATTAAGAGAAATCGAGGTATGTTAAAACAAATTATTTCTTTCTTTTGGCATGTTCTACGTATGAAATATAATCGTGATATTATTCCACTCTTAAAAGTTAAGGAATATTCATGTTATTATTCCTATGCTAAAAACATGTCTAAATTGTTTCTAAAGTCCTTAATGAGGCATATGGAAAGATGGTGATGATATTCACAATGTTGTCAAAGGTACAAGGGTAATATGTCACCTGTTGAGGTTGAAATATGGTGTTACCATTCATGAAATTTCATTTGCATATTACCCTGGACCACTTGTGCTGTGCACATTACTATATGGTAAATATTATATATATGTACGGGAATGGAAAAAAGGGAAAAAAGCGTTATATACGCACATCACCTGCAGCTGGTACAAATCACAAAGCCCTAAGAGGCCACACATCGTACCTGTGTGGCCTAAATGGATGCCTGTGGGGCCAAGAAGATATGATATGAATGCCTGTGTAGTCAATATAACCAGATGCCCACAGAGGCAGTTATGGGTAAGATGCATGTGTAGCCGTAATATACCGCATGTGCATCATGCATGACATTTATGTATATTATGCCCACAGAGGATGTTATGAAAAAAAAGACGCCTGTGTGGCCATCAGTATACTGCATTGGTATTGCATAACATGTAGACATATGTACTAGGGCCCTCAGAGGCAGTACCTGTTGGTCAGTTATTCCTGTTCCAGATTATAATACATCTCTGTTATGTTATTCATTATGCCTAACATACTCAGTACATCAGTCGTATTGACGTCCCTTTTGCTGGGGGACGCTGTGTTTCATGCCCGCAGGTTCAGTTACAAAAAGTGATGGTTTACGCTGGTAGGTTGCTGGTACAGCTGATGTCGGAGCACTCTATTTTTTCCAGAGTTGCAGTCTAGTCTTGGTATGATATTTTGATGTCGTATACACTTTAGAGGCTTGTAGAATGGTGTCCTGTGGATAGTGGTTTTGTATGGCCTTATCGGCCTTGGCGTGGTCATGTATATATGTATAAGTCAGTTTTCTGGTCAAGAGTTTTCATAATCTTTTTTCGGTTTAGTCCGTGCTTATTGTGATTATACAGTAATGATGTGATGATTTGGGGTACCCGGCGGGTGAGATCCGAGCGCCCGTCGCGGCCCTCCGGTTTGGGTCGTGACACCATCACCCTATAGAACTTGTCTTTAAGTTTTGGTGACACCTTTTTATCGCACAAGACTCCAAATGTGAGCCTTCATTTCATCCACCCTACTCCAATACGATGTGTGACATCATCATCAATCTCATCATTCCCTTGGATAATAGACCCTAGGTACTTGAAGCTTCTTTTCTTTGGAATGACCTGAGTACCAAGCCTTACCTCGTCTGCCTCAGGGTCGCTCCCGTTGCTGAACTTGCACTCCAAATATTCTGTCTTGTTCCTACTCAACATGAACCCTTTAGACTCCAAAGACGGGTCCTTACCTTATAATTTTTTTGATAAGGTAAATAAATTTATTAACAATTGTGGGAATCCCGTGTACAAAGGTGTTTATTAAAAGAAAAGAACCTACACAAAAATATGGTTCTTAACAAAAGAGATCCAACCCTCTATACAAATAGGGACCTCATAAGTACCAAAACGAAACTAGAGACAACATATTACTTTGCATTTTTACAAAATCTTGTTCCACCCCTTCAAAAACCCTTTGATTTCTCTTTCCAAATAACCCATATGATTGCTAAGGAGGCAACACTCCATTCCCTTAGTCTTCTCTTCCCCATCCTATGAGTCCAGCTTTGCAAAGCCTCCTTCACTGTGCCCGGCATCACCCATTGCATCCCAAACTAATTAAGATCCACCCTCCATAACCTATTAGCCACTTTGCAATGCAATAGAAGGTGATCTACATTTTTCGCCCGAACCCTTGCACATGAACACCAACTCACATAGGTGATTCTTTTCTTTCGTAGATTCCCCGTTGTTAAGATCACACCCCTTGCCTCCAACCATACAAAGAAACACACCTTCCTCGGTGCTCTAGGAATAAATCACAAGGGAAAGTACATTTCTCTCTCACCAATAAATACTTGTAATAAGATCTGACAATAACAACCCGTTTCGCCCGCCAACTCCATGCATCTGAGATGTACAATATCTCAGTCGGATCAATATCCATTTCTCAATAGATTTATTTATTGATCGAAAGATATAGATCTCTATGTGGATCTATCTCCATTTATGGTGTAACCAACGAAAGGTTCTCACCCTGTCCCCGACATTGTTCTCCGATGATGTCCCCGAGGTAAAAGGGGCCACCATTCTCTTTCTTTCTTCTTCCGATCAGGACAAGTGGGTTGGTTCATTTCGTCCTCCTATCAATGCAATTCTCTGTCTTTGTTCATGATCGTTCGTGATCATGTTGGGTGAAAGGTAGTTGTAGATAGGGATGGGTGTTCGGGCCGTCGGATTGGATATGAAAATTTCGGTTTGGATTTTCAATTTTTGGATTGAAGAAATTATAATCCAATCCAAATAAGCTCGAATTGGATTGGAATTTTTAAGTTCGGTTGGATTAATTGGTTTAGATATTCCAATTCGATTTTGCTTTTGAGCCTTTAAGGCAGGCATATTAGGAACGAAACTCATGTTCCCCGGTTACAAGTTACAGGTCTTAGCATAATGTGAAACCAAATATGTGAATCAGCAAAGAATTGTTACCACTAAACCAAAAGGTATCAAGTCACATAGTTCAGTTCTACATTATTTTCTTTGTTTCAATGGAAGTTGACTTATTCTTAAAGTAGTGAAGTAAACTCTAACTTTGCAAGCTATATTATATTTAATTTAGTAGAAAATTCTATATTGGACTTAATATTATACTAGACCTTAGGCCTAATTAGTATTGGGCACATTTAAGGCTAAATACAATGTATAGAAATTTTGAATTTTCGGATATTCGAAAATCCTATATCCAAAAAATTTAAAAATAATATCCGAAGTCCAATCCATAATCTAAAAATCTAAACCATATATCCAGAAAATTCGAATTTCGGGTTGGCCCAAACTGTGCCCACCCCTACTTGTAAAGGAGCGGAAAACACTTCACTGGTTGAAGAGGAGCGGCTGTGAAACAGTAATTTCCCCTTTCCATTGAAGTAGGGAAGGCCTCCTTCCCCACCATTCCGGCCTTTTATTAATAGAAATTCTTCCATCTTCAGTCCTGAAGGTTCCTTCTAAATCTCAAATCACAATGAATTACCCCCTCGTGTGACCTACGAATCTGATGGACTGTCATCTCTCTTTGGAAGACACTCGGTATAAGTTAGGGAAGACTTCCCTCAATTTGCTTCCCCGCACCACTTATGTGTCCAAAAGTTAATCTTGGTTTCATCCCCAATCTTAAAAGAAATATGACTACCGAAATCCTCCTACCCCTTCACAATACTCCTCCATAATCCACACCCAAACGGAGTTGTAATATTTTTGGTCCTCCATCCACCTTTCATGATAGAGTTTAGAAAATTATGCACTCCATTTTTGGACTCTCTCTCTCCTCTCTCTAACCTACCCCAACGGTAATATAATCCCCTCCCATACACCCCATTTCTAACGGTAAGACCCCACCAACAGTGCCGCTCCGACCATTCACCGGCGGCGACGGTAAGACTACAACAGCACCGCTCCGACGGAAAATATATTTTTTTACAAAATTTCATTTGTTTTTGTTCTTTTGTTCCTTTTCTTGTTCTTGTGTTCTTTTTCTCCTAGATCTACGCAGGTGCTCGATTTTTGGGTGAGAACTTCTGGTGAACAATACTTCAATGCCGAAAACAGTGACGACGAACAGTTCGTGAACAGTGCCGAAAACAGTGATGGCAAACAGAGTGTGAACAATGCTGGAAACAATGACGGAAATAGTGAACAGTGTCGTACACAGTGACGGTAAACAATGATTTTCACCGGCAAACAGGTTCGATTCAACTGGAGTTGGTACCTCCGGTTGCCCGTATCGATTCTCTGTCCTTAACCTTGTTAAATTTTTGCCGCTTGTCTTTAGTTATAACATTCTTGGCGTAGTGATTTTACTTGCCTCTAGATTCTTGTTAACTTGTGCTTGCACTTTGATCCTTTTCCTGTTTTAGGGTAAACGTTTGAGTAGTTTATTATTTTATATTTGTTTTAGTGGCTTTGGTAACTGATGGTAGACTAGGATCATGTTCTCGGCTGGGGATAGGGGCGAGGTTTAGGAGGGGTAAGTTGGGTAAGGGAGATGCTAGGCTGAGAATAGGGTCTTGGAACATTGAGACTTTAACTGGGAAGTCCATAGAGCTAGTTAAGATTCTTAAGATGAGGATTAATATAGCTTGTGTCCAGGAGACCAAATTGGTAGGACCTAAGGCTAAGGATGTAGACGGATATAAGTTATGGTTCTCGGGTAGGTCGAAGTATAGGAATGGGGTAGGCATTTTGGTAGACAGCGAGCTAAGGGATCGGGTGGTAGAGGTTAGGAGGGTCAATGACAGTATGATGACGATTAAGTTGGTAGTTGGAAGGTTCACTATGAACATTATTAGTTCTTATGCACCGCAGACGGGCTTGGACGAGGAGGAGAAGAGACGCTTTTGGGAGGATTTGGACGAAGTGGTGTGAGGTATACCACCCACTGAGAAGTTAGTTCTATGAGGGGATTTCAATGGACATATCGGGTCACTTTCTGAGGGTTATGTCGACGTGCATGGAGGATTTGGACTCGGGGATAGAAACGGAGGAGGCGTCTCACTTTTGGAGTTCGCTAGAGCTTATGGGATGGTGATAGTCAATTCGAGGTTTCTGAAGGAGGAACACTTGGTGACTTACCGTAGTTCGGTGGCTAAGACTCAGATAAACTTTCTGCTTCTTAAGAAGGTTGACATAGATCTTTGTAAAGACTGCAAAGGTTATTTCGAAGGAGGATCTTACAACCCGACATAAGTTTTTGGTGATGGATTTGGAGATCAAGATGGAGAAGAAAAAAAGGGTTGTAAATGACGGGTTAAGAATCGAATGGAGGAGTTTGACCATGGCTAGTGCAAAGGAGATGGGGGAGAGGTTGATGGCCAAGGGGGCTTGGGGAGTAGTGGGGATGCGACCAGTATGTGGGACAGGACAGACAGTTGCATTCGGGAGATAGCTAGAGAATTGCTAGGGGCTTCGCGGGGTAACCGTGGCGGGCATCGAGGGGACTGGTGGTGGAATGGTAAAGTTCAAGAGAATGTGGAAGTGAAGAAAGTGGCGTATGCAAATTGGTAGAAAGCAAGGATGAGGTGGAGAAGTGGACGAATAGGGAACTGTATAAGACGGTGAGGAAGGAGGCAAAGCTAGCGGTTACGACAACGAAAACGGTGGCTTTTGAATGCCTGTATGTGGAATTAAATGAGAAAGGCGAGGATAAGAAGTTGTACAGACTAGTCAAGGCAAGGGAGAGGAGGGCCCGTGACTTGGATCACGTGAAGTGCATCAAGGACGAGGACAACAAAGTACTGGTAGAGGAAGGGCATATTAGGCGGAGGTGACAATCTTACTTTCATAAACTCTTGAACGAAAAAGGAGATAGAGACATTGTGCTAGGAGATCTGAAGCATTCTGGTAGGTACCGAGATTTTAGGTATTGTAGAAGCATTAAGGTTGAGTAGGGGTGTTATTCGCAAGATGTGCAGGGGACGAGCGACCGGGTCTGATGAAATCCTAGTTGAATTTTGGAAGAGCGCAGGCAAGGCAGGTTTGGAGTGGCTGACTGAGTTGTTTAACGGTATTTTTAAGACGACAAGAATGCCCGAAGAATGGAGGTGGAGTACAATAATTTCATTGTACAAAAACAAAGGTGATACCTAGAGTTGCAACAACTATAGGGGTAATCAAGTTGTTGAGCCACACTATGAAAGTTTGCGAAAGGGTCGTGGAGATGGGGATGAGGAGATGCGTGTCTATTTTCGAGAACCAGTTTGGATTCATGTTGGGGCGTTTGACCGTTTGACTATTGAAGTCATTCATCTTATTAAAAGATTGGTAGAACAGTATAGGGAGAGGAAGAGATACTTACATATGGTTTTCATCGACTTCGAGAAGGCATACGACAAAGTCCATAGGGAGAATCGATGGAGATGTTTGGAGGCTAGAGGTGTACCTGTGGCGTACACTAGGGCGATCAAGGATATGTATGATGGAGTCAAGACTAGAGTACGGACAGTAGGAGGAGACTCAAAGCACTTTCCAGTGATGATGGTATGCACCAGGGTCTATTATCCAAGAGAATGGAGAAATTGATGACGATATCACACATTGTATTGGGGCAGAGTGAATGAAATAGAGGCTCGCATATGGACTTTTGTGCGACAAAAAGGTGCCACCAAAACTTAAAAGGAAAATTCTATAGAGTGGTGGTTAGACAGACTATGTTGTATGAGGCGGAGTGTTGACCAGTCAAGACTTCGCACATACAAAAGACGAAAGTTGCGGAGATGAGGATGCTGAGATGGATGTGTGGGCAAACAAGGAGAGATAGGATTAGAAATGAAGATATCCGAGATAAAGTGGGAGTGGCCTCGGTGGAGGATAAGATGCGGGAAGCGAGGTTGAGATGATCCGAGCATGTGCAGAGGAGAAACACAGATGCCCCAGTGCGGAGGTGTGAGAGGTTGGCTATGGACGGGTACAAAAGGGGTAGAGGTAGGCCGAAGAAGTATTGGGGAGAGGCTATGTAGCACGGACACGTGAGAGGTGTCCGATAGGACACGGACACGGACACGCGGAAACGGCAATTTTGAAAAATAGGGGACACGACACGGCTGTAAAAATAAATTAAAAAATATTTTTATATATATAATATAATATATAAAATACTAAAATTAATATTATTAAAGCTTCACATTCATAAATAAATTATAAATTTAATTCAAATTTGTTATATACCAAATAACCAAAATACCAAATTAAATATGTACCAAATTAAAAAGAAACATTCATAACAAATTGACAATCAATCAAATATTCAATACATAATTCATAAGACCATAGTCCATAAACTAATACATAAGTATGTCCCAAGACCCAAATTCAAATAAATATAAATTTACTTAAAATAAATCAAATAAAATTAAAACTAAGCTTTTTCTAAAAAAAAAAAAAAAAAAAAATTATCCCTGGCGTGTCCCCCGCGTGTCCGTTTTTTTTTTTTTGCTGGGCCCACTCGGAAACGTCCCGGACACGTGTCCGAAACGGTGTCCGACACGGACACCTCACCCTAAATGAGGTGTACGTGCTTCATAGGGGAGGGAGAGGTGATTAGACGGGATATGGCGTAGGTGCAACTTACTTAAGACATGACCTTAGATAAGGGGTTGTGGATGACACGGATTAGGGTAGTAGGTAGTCGAGCGTAGTTCTACTTACGCCTACAAAATGATAGTTGTAGTGTTATGACTGTAGGTCCGATTAGTCTATCACACTTATAGGCGCAGTATTGCTTTATAGTCCCCTGTAGTTTGATTTCTGCTGCCATGTATTTTCTTGTATACTTTGTTGATATTATTTATCTAAGTTGGCTACTGCTTCCTTCTGTCAAAATGCGCTACCATGGCGTATTCGATTTTGTTATCAGCATGTTCATATTGCTTTAATTTCTTATCTGAGTCTGACCGTTTCTCTTGCGTTGTTTTGCTTGCTTTACTTGTGATTATGTTTTGTCTTGAGCCGAGGGTCTCCCGGAAACACCCCCCTCCCCTCCAAAGCATTCCCCTCCACTCCAAATCTCATATCCACTTCCCTAGCACAACACTAGTAAACACCTTGAGGTCTTTCACTTCGAGACCTCTCCATTCCTTTAGAGATGTGACAACTCTCCAATTTACTAAATGATAATTCCTAACTCCTTCCGCTGTATTGACCAACATTTATCTTTTTTTGCACTGCAGTTTCGCATCACATCTAT
Organism: Przewalskia tangutica; assembly: GCA_029844215.1. Taxonomy (NCBI): domain Eukaryota; kingdom Viridiplantae; phylum Streptophyta; class Magnoliopsida; order Solanales; family Solanaceae; genus Przewalskia; species Przewalskia tangutica. The sequence continues at coordinate 12,836,945 of CM056734.1, forward strand.
GGTCACTATTCTTTAGTCTTACAAATACAATATGGACCATGCCAGAGCATACTGCAGATTTGTTGAGTTTGAAGAGGAGGAAGCAAGAGTCATAAGAAATGGTGGAGAATAATTCCACTTTGCATCTGGTGGACAGTGTGGAAGGAGAGGAATAACAGAAGTTTAGAAGATAGGTCCAATTCCACCCACTTAGTTAAATGGAATTGTACTGTATCTTTTTACTTTTGGTGTAAAGAGAAAAATGTAGGGGAAATAGACCTTGTAGATTTTTTAGGCTCTCTGTAAGTATTTTCTTTCTTGTTACTACTTTTGTTCTTTTGACGGTGGCCAGCATATCCTAAATGCTGAGGAATATAACATTACCAATTTCCCAAAAAAAGAAAAATCCTTCCGCAATGTCCCATAAAAAGTTACGCTGAAATCTTTCCAGACGTTTCAGTCACTTTGCCAGGGGCCTGCAAGAGTGACATGAAATATGTAGGAATGCAGGACTGCTTTTGATCAATACTTCCTTGCCCCCCCCCCCCCCCCCCGACAAGTACCTCTTTTGCCAACCTGCTAGCCGCTTCTCTACTCTCTCTATCATCTGATTCGGCAGGCAACAAAGAAACTCTAGCAAGTATGAATATCATATACATTTTCCACATTCCACCACAATGCTGAGATATAAACACTTGAATTTTAGTCTATGCTAACGATAGTAAGCAGGGCATTGATAGCCTCCTAATAGACTACTTAAATCTTTTTCCTTGAAGGATAAGAACAAGAACACTGACAGATTCTCTATTGTAGACAGCTTAAGTCAGGCTATACCTGGCGATTCAAATCATCCCAGTAAAAGAGGAGTGCGGCATGAGGATTTTGAGCTATTTGTTGACCCTTGCTACCTTCATAATTGGTATACCTGCAAAGGGAAGACTCGATGTAAGAATGAAAAACCAAAGTAGTGTCTTTTGAATGACATTTAGCATGCACTACCATAAGAAATTAGCAGAACTAACCAGACAAAACCGTCCTTGTCAAACCCTTTCAGCAGTACGATCCTTGATGAACTTCAGTTTTTAAAAAAAATGCCATAAGTTTATGATCCAAGCTTGTCTAAGCACTTAAAACGAGAACCAACACACATAAACAATTTGAGATGCTAATTAGAGATCCAAATGAACCAATAATCTTACCAAAAATCCCAATGATTTAGCTTTTTATTATGGTTACAAGTATCACATAATTGGTTTTTATAATAGTTAAGAAATGGGAAAATTAGATTCACTAGCCATTCACTGCAAATGGAAAACTATTTGCTCGGCAACCAAAGGGCATTGGAAGGACAAGTAAGCAGGATCACTGTACGCAGAGAACAATTTTCCTTAAACATCCTGCTATCTCTCATATCAAAACTGCTGCTAGTTTCACACATTTTGTGTGAACGAAAACTGTCATATGAAAGTTCTCTAGAAGATAAAGCTCTCGTCACAATTTCTTGGTGATTAGATAATGCAAGAGGGGCGAGGGAAGAGGTAAAATCTTAGAGTCCCATATTATTACAGCAGGTGGTTTAAAAAATAAAATAAAATGAATTATTTTTTTGCAAAAGCAACGTGAGACACTCACGGCTTGCCATCTTTGCCAGTAGTTGACAAGGCCATGGCATTTGGTTCCTTCAAGCCTGCCGCCATTGCATCATCAAACCACTTTTGGAACTGCATAAAGACAGTTTTCTAATTATAAAGCAACAAGGGAATGTAGAAGTTAAACATAAATTCAAAGAAGATTCTAGAAACATGGGTTAGAATTAGTGATACCTGGAATATGGCCAACTATCTATTAACATTACACAAAAAAAGAAGAAGTTATCAGTCATCATCCACTCTACTTTACCGTAACTCATACCTGATCAAAGGGGTCAGCTGTGACCTCCGCCTCAAGCAGCGCAGGAGAAATATAGTTCTCCCTCAGAGATGATATGTCAATTTTTGGAGGCTTTCCAATTCGGACGCACATGGCAGTGCCAGGATATGCTGGTAGTTGGAGATTAAATTTGTTTCTAATGGATGGTGGAACAAATCTGCCACCTAAAAAGTGGTGCGGGCCAGAAAACCTTTTGGCACACAACTTAGGGGCAGTTAAAGAAACCTAAATTCGAGAAATTTTAATTGTTAGGTGGCTCAAAATTAAAGGATAGTCAAAACAGTAAGGTATTGCAGATCTTAAATACAAATACAAAACAGATACATACCAGCATGTCAGGTTTAATACCTTCACCACTTAGATCTCCTTCTTCCACGTGCCATCCAGATGGAATATCTATAGAGATGATGGCAAGTGATTTCTGATGCGTATCACCATTAATCTTTAATGCCACCAGTCTCTGAATTAAGTCATCAAAAGGTGGCCTTGGGCTACCTGGACAAGGTTTAAGAGATTACCAGACATCTTAGAAAAGATAAAGAAAGATTGTGGTAAACACACTTCAGTACCAGAAGTTCTTTTATTTTATCTTTTATAAAAAGACAATTTCCTTTTCTTAATCCAGGAAATTTAAGATTGTTTCCATAAATTATTAGGAAAGCAACCTTAGCAAAAGTACTTGATTGTTACTTGTTACCACTTCCAAATTTTCCTGTTTCTTCCCTCTATCCCAGAACTTCTCTTCTCTATGGTACTATCATAACATCCAATGATAATCAGGCCTAAATAAGAACCCCAGTTTCACTTCATTCTTATCTATTTTTGGTTTCAACTTATCTACCTGAGGGATGTAGAAGGATATTTTATAAAAAGAATTTATCTTTCCAGTTAATCATGGATGAAAGAACCCTCCTTTCTAATCTATTTAGGGTATCAAACAATTCCATACACATCTAGACCTTAAAACAAACTAAATATTTTTTCCAGGAAACCACGGCGAAATTTGACAAAAAAGTGAAACCATCCTCATCCGGCCTCAACAATCCACCCCCTTCACTTTTATCTATATGTGGTTTCAAGCCATCCAAACTAAGGAACGTACAAGGATTCTTTTTAATCATGGACAAAAAAACCCTGCTTTTCTAATCTATTTCGGGTATCAAACCATTATGTACACTTCCAGACCTTAAAACAAACTAAAGTATTTGTAAATCATTCCACCAGGAAACCACAACGAAATTTGACCAAATTTCCCTGTCCTATCATGGACAAAAGAAACCATGATTTTCTAATCTATTTCGGGTATTAAACCATTCTGTGCACTTCCAGACCTTAAAACAAACTAAAGTATTTGTAAATCTTTCCACCAGGAAACCACAACGAAATTTGACCAAACTATCCTGCCTCAACACTCCACACCCCAACACAAGAAAATGCCCAATAAGTTCTTAATGTTTAAGAGTGTAAATTTCATATTTCTCTGTTCAGATATCCCCTTTCTCTGATATCAGCTGTGTTGTCATCTCATCTTGAAAGAAGGATTTTAGTTTTTTATGGATTTTTTAAAAGATTATTATATGGTTAATGCTATAAGCAGTTACACTGGAATTCTTTTCAGAAACAACCACCACTGACATTCTTTTCCATGCTAAATGAAAAAAAATAAAGCAAGAGTTACTTATCCACAAAACAAATAAATGACATGAGCAAAAGAAATACAAAGAAAGATAAATGAAAGGCTTCCAACCAAAAAATTCTTAAATTTGAGTAATTACATTTTGAAGCTCAATGACAAAAAGATCTAAAGAAAAAAAAAATGTACCATGGAACGAGAATCCAAACATTGCATCTACTAGAATGTCGAAGCTGTCAGACAAGTCCTTTGGCAGATCTTCCAATGACAAGAAAGGAACTGATAGCGACTCGAGCTAGAGAAAACGTTGATGCATCAGAAAGCTGAATAAATGAAACTTTTAATGGAGATATGGACTATAAAGTGCTCAGTCATAAAGTTGAACAGAAATTGATACCTGAGTTACCAAGCCATTATAAAGAGGCTTGGCAGTATGCTTAGGGTAACATATGAATGGCTTATAGCCAAAGTGATATAGATGACGAGCAGCTACAAGACCATCACCTCCATTATTTCCAGGGCCGCAAATAGTAAGAACGCGACTGTACTCACTTGGTTTGTATACCTGTCAGAAGAACAAAATCACTGGTGCTAAGCCTCAACAAACTACCCCCAAAGGATCAAGATGGAAAAAGAGCAAAATTCTGATGGTATTTTTTATTAACCTATATCCACTACAAAATTCCTAAATGGCAGAGAAATTAAGACAAAACTTTTAGAGTGTGTTCAGTATGAAAGAAGACATTTTTCTAATTTTCCATATTCGGTTGGTCAAAATTTTTGGAAAACATTTTCTCTTTCTTCAAAAATGAGTAAAATGGCATCCCTAGTTAAAGTAGGGAAAACAAGTTCTACAAGTAGTATTCCACATTGATTGTGTCTTCCCCACCATCCAACACACCTCATCTTCACCCCACCCCCGTATCCCCCATCCCCACCACCCCACACCCGGACCCCCACTTCCCATAGTATTTATGTAGAATATATGCAAATGCTAGGATAATATTTTATGCTTACATATCTAACACAAGAAAATAAGTAAGAAACCTACTTATTTTTCTGGAAAACATTTTCCTTTATACTGAACACACCCTCCATGTACAATATGCAGGGGGATAACAAATTATTAAAAATTCAAAAATATGACACGCCAACAAGGCAGATGCTATACAATTGCATTGTTACCATGGGACAAGATCTAAACATAAACAAAATACTCAATTCAATACTACTGAAACAAACTGCAAGTCTATGAACCAAAATGCATCTTCAACCATATCAAATTGTCATTAACAGAAATAAAGAAGGTGATGAGATAAAGTAAAACGAATTCTTTGTAGAGAAAAATTGCAAAGCAGTTCCAACAACTCACCTCTGCAATTGCAGCGGCAACACTCAAGCCAGCCAGTTCCTGCAATCAAAACCGCAAAATCACCTAATAAAGTCAAGACATATTATAGTTAAAAAGGGGGGAAATGAAGAGGCTAACCATAAGTTGTTCAACACTGAAACTAAGAGGACCCATAAGTATCTCATCAATTTGGGAAGCTTCTTGCTGATTTAGGTGCGAAATTGTCTCTGGGTTTTGATGTATGCTATCCATTTTTGTTGCCATTCCTCTTACCGAACCCCAAAATTTCCCGGTGAATCCAATATTATTGGGTCTTAAACCCAATAACCTCTTTCATTCACAAGATTTAGCAAGTAAGTAAATTATTAATACAGTTTTACACGTAGCGAAATTAAGATCACACACGTATAGAAAGAAAGAATTTACCGGAAGAAAAAGATGATGTGAAGCGGTGACAGCAGATGAAGAAGGAAGTAACAATGGGGTGACAAGACATGACATTATTTTGCCTTTGCGCAACAACGGAAGCATTTTATAAAAGATCTGAAAGGAGGAGAATTGTTTTAGCTACTTCGTTCCAAATATTGGCCTCTTTTTTTCGTCATTTATTAATTATTACTAGTAACTAGTAAGTAAGAATATTTATTTATAGAGTTGTTTACGAAGACCTCGACTCAACACAAAACACAAAACACAAATTTAAATAAAATAAGACAAATAAAGTGAGTAAATTATGATAGCAAATTCTAAAAAAAAAAACAATAACTAATACAAGTAAATAAGATAAACAAAATATATATAGCAGCATACATCAAACGACAATGAACTATAAGATAATAATGTGCCTATCGAGTCTACAACTATCAGTATGTAAACGGAGGTAGGACTAGGCTGGACTATCTACTACCATTTTGCTCTAATATATGTCCTCCGTAACCTCTATCTAAGGAGCCCTTTTTTCATTTTTATTTAGTATTAGCTATAATTTACTATAAGAGTCATAATTCGCAGGTCTTAGCCCAGTCAAAATAGGGGTTGATTAACTTGAAGTTGTATTGAGTTGTTATTTACAATTTAAAATAATTTCTAATTATTGAAATCGTATATTTACTTATATTAAGGGTCCACTTTTACGAATTAGAACAGCGCCCCAAAATATTTGAGATGACCCTGTCTTGAGTGAGTTGCATGTGCGCCAATATTGCCTATTTATAGATGAAAAATGGTATGGAAGCTTTGTTTCACTTATTATATCTATATCTTTTTGTTATAACGGTGGACCGACGTGGGACACGTCAGCTTGCGCGCATTTCGATTATTTTTTAAAATACTTGTCACCTTCAACTTGGACGTACATCAACTAATTCGTCAAGATATTTGTCATCTCCAACCAACAACAGGTACCTGATAATTCTATCTACCAAAACTAGCACAGATGGAAAGAATCATCCAATTTTTTTTATCTCTAGTGGTTTTAAATTTGAAATCTCATAATTCTCAACTTACTTTATTGACTATTAGGCCACACGAATATCTATTTTTTCTGTCATCAAACCTGGAGTGGCTTCATAAACATTTTAAAGAGAGGAGATTGGAGAGTACTCGATGGTGAATGAAATTGTAATGCATTAAGGGCTCGTTTGGTACATCGCACTGGACTGTACTAATTTCATTGGATTGGACTGTACTGGACTGTATTAATATATAATGGACGGTATTAGAGTATTAATATATAATGAATTGTATTTTTATTTTATTTTTAGTACAGTCCAGGAGAGACCCACCTGCTAGATGGGTCTCAAAAATGGCAGTTGGACTGTACTATTTCTAAAAATAGTACAGTCCAGTGCGACTGAAAACGTCCATCAAACGCTGTATTATTTTTTTGTCCAGTACAGTTCAGCTTAATACAGCGTACCAAACGTGCCCTAATTTTCTATTCGGTGAATAATAATATAAAATTTATTATAGTAAATAATAATGTAGGAGTTATTTTGCGATAATAATAGCACAAAAATTTACGTAGGGATATCTAATTAAGGACATTTTTGTCTTTGAATACTCTTATGTCTAATCTCTTATAATCTCAAGATAATTTTTATTTAAAGTCAAAATTCAGTTACTATTTAGTCCTATGTATATCCTCTACCATTCACTATTATTATAATTACGAAACGTTTTATATTTGTCAAAGGTATTCCACGTGAAAAGAAAAAAAAACTATAAAGAAAAGGTAAGCAACCTTGTTGACGACTCGATTATTGTGAAGTGAACAACACTAATCCAGGTTACTAATCTTTAATTCTTCTTAGATTTTTTTTTTAATTTCTCATTCGGTGTCCAGTACTCGCATTGGGGGCCGACTAATCCGAATTTGTGCCTAGTAATCCCACATTAGGAGCAAAGCACTCCCTGACAATGGTGACTCCGTATCCGGGCTCGAACTCGAACCTTGATTAAGAAGAATGGAATAGTACCAGACACTACACCACAACCATTGTTTCTTCTTAGAATCAGGTTAAGAAGTATCCGAAATATGGTAGAGTGAAATATTCAACACCAGACATCTTAATATTCCTTTTAAGAAACTTAATGAATTGAAATAAATTGGCCATTAAAGAAAAAATTGAGATTACATGGGTTTTCGGGTGCGGTGGGGTGGGGTGGGTTGGGGGACCAAAAAATAAAACTAAAAAAGGCTGGTGCATTAAGCTCTCGCTATGCGAAGTCCGAAGTGACCACAAGGGTCTATCAGACGCACTTGCATTTCAGAAGAGGTCGCTTCACGGCGAAACCCGTGGCAACAACTTACCAGTTACTCCAGTTACTCCAAGGCTCACTTAAAAAAAAAAACTAAGAGAAATGAAAAAAAAAAATGGTTTATTGCAAGGAAATTACAAATAAACAGTAAACTAGCTAATTGTCTGTACTCAAATGTACAAACAATACATACATAAAATAAAATTGTAGTACAAGCCTACAAGGGATGGAAGATGGCTCAGTAGCATAAGCAAAAGGACACTTCATCTGATTGCGTTTAAAGTAAAATCTCTTCTTGGACACTCACATTAGGAGTCTTGTTTGGCAGGACAATGCTGTTGATTACCACTACTTCATCCTCAACCGACACAGATTCACCTGATTCCAATATATTATTTAGATAAGCCACCACAAAAGTTTAATGTTGACAAATTTGTATGTACAAGAACTGTAACTAGGAATCTCGGAATAAGAAAATACAGTACCAAGAATTGTGATCCCGAGCTTTGTGTTGTAGTCTCCTGCTGCCTGAAAACAGTTTGATTTAGCTTAGATACCTAATGTGAAGGGTAGGACTTGGAAAAGCAAATGGAATACTGGACGAACGCTACTCAGCTAGGATGGAAGTAGACTCAATGAGAAAGGATTAGACAGCCAATCTTAGGAATTCTCATCATAGAATTGATTTTGTTCACAAAATGTAGTGATCAACACGAGTTCTTACTGTCGAGCACAACATTTACTTCATCTCAATGAAGAAAAGAATTCTCTTCATATAATACCTAGATTACAGCATTACACTCTTGGAACTAATTTCATATAGCAAGTAAATTATCCAATTTTGATGTGAAAAAGTACTTCCGATTATTTGACTCTCCAAATTATCTCCTGGTAGACTTATGGGGTGTCAAGACCAAAGTTTTTTTCCCAGCAATGTACTTGATATATTTAAACAAGAATATAGCCACTTCCATCACTTACCTGGACTCTTGACCATCTGCCGATTGAAGACTTCCAGCCAACAATTGCATGAATAACAACCGCATTTTCCTGGAAAGTGAACACCATGTTAAGACTATAGGATCGAATTCGCTCTTCAAGAAACTGCTCGTCCAACAAGCAGTGCTGGGTGCGGCATATTCATGGAATGGCAAAGCGAACTCCCTTTCATAGATTCTCGAACCTCCGACAGACAGAATCTCCATGCATGCGTTCTTTCTCTCCTCCCCTCAGCCATACATCCCTTTTTTTCCTTTGGCCCTTTTTGTTAGGCATTGAACCCCACCCCACAATTCCAGCAAATGTCATTGAAGTATCTCATGAGCTATGAGGTAGTGAAGTGGTACCTTGATTTCAACATCATCAAGGATAATACAACTGATGAGCCTGACACCAGCTCCAATACGAGCATTAGCAGAAATTGAAACATTTGGACCCATCTGTTCAACATTTTAATTGACAAGTCAATTCTATAGGTGAAGGAAGGAGGTCATAAGTGATAGAAAAATCAGGGAAACTGTGGTCAAAAGTGTCTGGCGATTATTGATGAAAGAGAAAACAAAATTACAAAACTTTATGAGGGGAAGGATGGAAGTAAGCAAGAGCCATCAGAGATTGGTCTCATTAGATTCATAGATGCCAAACCGAGATCAGATTTAGTTGCAGCTTTGGCAATGTAGAAAATGCTGCAATACATGAACATCATCCATACCAAGAATCAGATTCATTACAGAACAGATGATCTCGAGCAATTGCGTTGCAAACTTGCAGTAGTCAATACAAACTTGGCTATGAGCCTATATGTGTACGAAATAGAGGGTGTTTAATTGTTGCAAACACATATTGTCGTCAGTACACGAGAAAACATATCCTAGCTGCTTTACATATCATCAAAGTTATTGCAGTAAAATAAATATACATTAATCTCAATTAACCAACCATGACATCTACAGCATAATATAATAATCAGAATATGTTGACGTGTATCTGAGTATATCTACCTTTGCAGTTGGATGAACTTTAGCAGATGGATGGATATAAACATCACCACTGATGGTTGCAGTCTTTGAGCCATCCCCACTTGCCAAAAGATGTGGTGAGGTGGAACTATATTGAGCCAGGTAGAGACCAGAGCATTTCAAAGACATTCTGCAAAAGAAATAAACCCAACCATCACCTCAAATCTTGACATTTGAAATGGAAAATCTGGGATGATGAGCACTTTATGTGATTGGCTCACCCTGGTGTTTTAATTTGTTCCCAGAAATCCAGGGTTTCATAGGTATATAGCTGCTTCTTCCCTGCAAGAGGTGTCAAAATATCTTGATCCAACCGTACAAAGTCTGTTGGAAGACTCCTGTCAAATAAGCTCGTATCAGGAAAGGAAAAGAAGGAACAAATTCTAAGTATTACTCAGTAGAAAAATTAACTTTACTGCTCCTATTAAGAGAAACCTCACTCATGAAGGGTTGTGACTCAGAGACCCATAATCCAGCTCAAGTAACTGCACACCCCTACTTGACTTGCCTAGAACGGGGTGATTATTCATATGGTAATTTTGCAGAAAAAGCTTCTTTCAGGAGGTTATTATGAGACCAGATTACAGGATTCAATAAAGGTGCACAACTACAGAGTTCAATTGTTCAAACATTTCTAGCATTGTCTTGTTCAAACCAACTATGAGCAGACCTCAGGAAGATGCCAAAATCAAATGACTTAAGCTCAGGGTAAGTGTATGCTTCAAAGATCTAAGACTGGTCTCAGCTTTGGGGGACTCCTCAATGACAGTGAAGACAACAAGACATACACTTTTCCCTTTGAATAGCATTTACCGGTCAAACAGTGAGCAGTAACCTCTTCCATTCCATTAGACCATTACAGCTCAAAATAACAGGTGACCTTTTGGGAACATATGATAGTGTAGTAACATCATCCTATTGAAATGAATAACCTCAAAAACAAACTAACCATTATCCTTCAGAAGATTTAGTAATCAAAAATCTGCTCAGTATGCATTCTACTCAACAACTTAAAGAAGATAAGTATTTAACATTACCTTAAGAAACTTTTTTTTGATAAGGTAACAATACCCTAAGAAACTAAAGGTACAAATTATGCCAGCACCTAGAACCTTCTGTCCTAAAAAGTAATTATCAGCTACAGCAGTTATAAAGCTTCACCCTATTTCACCATCCACCAACCAAAATGCTGAGATAAAGCAGTAAAATCAATGCTAAATCCGGATTGGAATTTGTGCCCTTTGGGATTCCAGCTGGTGCCAACTAAGTCTGTGAAACTTGACGACGAAGAGAAAGAACCAACCATGTTGTTTAAGCAATTGAATAGAAGAATAAAAAATCACACACTAAGAATCTAAATACCATGTTGAGCTGCAACAGTGATATCATTATGAGCGCGACTGCAAATCAGATAACTATATTAAGGTATCTAGAAAATGTCTATCACATGTAATGGGATAGGGAAATTATACCTATTTACTGGCTGAAGCGCTTCAAAGCTGGATACCCGCCTTAGGTTAGCTGCAAATGAAAAGAAAATACTTCATAAGATCACCCCATATAATAGTATTGCTTGAGACCAATCACCGCATGGGTTTTAAGAAATTTGAATTCCAGATTAGATTAAGAAGACGTAATATTGTCCCAAGTCAATCACGGCACCGTTCAATTTCAGCAATTGTGCTGCGTCAATGTTCAAATCAGCCAATATGCTTCTAAGGTGAAAATGACACTAGAACAATGAGGCCAAAGGAACATATGGACCAAAAATCTCAGTTCTTTTAACATGAAAACACATAATCAAGGGAACCTCTAGTTATGATCATAGACTAACCTCTGTCTTTCCTCTGAGTGGATACTCCTTGAATAGCATTGAATATATCTGGTGTAAATACGTACACACCACAGTTGATGCGGTCACTCACCTGCATTCAGGTCATATTAGGCAAGAAACCATGGATATAAACCTACACATTTCTTAGTTTATGCACATAAAATCCAAGAGTAAGTAAATGTTGGATATGGACGTACAAAAGTTTCAGGTTTCTCTGTGTAATGCAACAGTTCATTGGTAACGGGGTCAGCGACCAGTTCTCCAAATTCACTAGCTGTCTCAGCAGACACCTGCACATTGAAACTCAAATAAGACTTTCAACCTGCTGTAATAACAATAATAGATGCTAATAAGCTATGAAATAGCCAAAAGCATGTGGTCTAGAAAAACAGTTGGAGAGCACTTTCATCTACCTTGCTGACAAGAATGGTTCCGATTCCGCCGTATCTTCTATGAGCCTCTGCAAATTTGGAGCACAACAGATGGTAAAACTTGGGAAAATCAAACTCCAAATCACTATAGTACTCTTTATTGCAGAGAAGTTGATCAAGAGGGGAGAAGAGAGAAAGTTAAGAAGTGTGACCGAAGCATAAAGAGGGAAAGAAACAGCAAAGTACCAAGCATCTCAGGCAGTGGAAAGCTGCAGCAAACGTCGCAGTTCAGCAAAAATATATGTGACTGCCAGGTGAGATAAAATAACCACGTTAATGGTGATAGCTAAGTATGATGAGGCCATAGCCTCACTTAATTCTGCAGTTAGTTATTCCGAGTAATTAATACATGATCATCACAAGAATATAACGAGAAAAGTGAAGATTCAAACCGGGCTATCTTCCATAATTAGATCCCTGAAGTTGTAAAGGCCTCCAGCTGAACCATGTGGTTTGTCTTCCTTCAGGTATCTAGTAACAGTAAGTTCAATAGCATCATATATGAGCTCCAATATTGAGAAGTTGAGAAAATTCAGTGCACGGATAAGCAGGACAGTAGTGTAACCTGACAGGAATTCTAAGTTCATTCGAGATTGAGGAGACATATATTGCAAATTCACGCTCCTCATAGAAGCCAACAAGGTAGATCTGCGCTAGGTTTGGAATCTGAAAAGCCATGGTACAGAAGTTATTAGTTTAATACATAAAGTTTGGAACTTTGCACACCCTATTTGTCAATGAATGCAATAATTCTGAATATGCAGGCCCGATTTCTTTATCCTTAGAACACACCAAATTTCTATACCCATATTTGGCATTAGTTACATAGAAAAGCATTACCTTTTTACAGGCAGAGATGGGATGATGAACCATTGGTTGTCCCGCTAATGGAAAAAGTGGCTTTGGGATATTCAATGACAATGGGCGGAAACGTGTACCTGTCATTGCACAAGATCTGAACTTTATTCAAAAACAAGATAATTTAATTGAAATGGATCAAGGGTTCACTTTATTCCTTATGAACTTGAATGGAATTAAAATGACTACCTTTGGTCGGTCCACCGACCATGATCACAGCCACAACTTTCTCCTCAGAACTTCCCATTTCTATCACAATTCAGATATCAAAACACGGAATTAAAGCTTAGCACAAATCAGCAACTCCAATTTTTTTAAACTTTACAATGAACACAACATTCACGTGACCGTAATATCTCAAAAGGGCAACTCAATTATTACAAGACAGAAACTTGAAAGTGACACTGCCCACAAAGATGAAGCAGAAAAAGAAAATTTAAAAAAAGTGGATGCGTGTGGTGTGGTGGACGACAATGTTGGGGAGATAGAGAGAAGAGAGGTACTGTAAGAATTGAGATGAATACTAAAAAAGATATGGGGAGAGATCTAGCGTAAACAAAAATGGGTGGATCATATGCGACAAATACAATTAACCCATAGATTTCACTGGATATGTTCCTAAATTTCGACCTCTTTTTTCACATGGCTTCTAAAGAATTATTTGTATTTATGTTTTGATCATAAATGTCTAATTCAGGGTGTATTATAGCACCCAAAAAAACATTTTGTAAAAAGAAGAAGATATTTCAACCACCAAGAATTTCTGGTATTGAAAGTGCTCTATCTACAGTGGTTGTTAGATTTCTTGGGGAAAGACAGATCAGAAAAGAAAGAGATACTATTAGTACAACTAGTAATTTATCCGAAATAATGATGGAAAAACAATATAGTTATAACATTGACACTAAATAGCAAATTAAAAATTATAAAATGAATTGGAAAACAAAAGGTTAAAAGGAAAAAAATGTATAGTTGTGAGTTGTGCTTGTGACTACAATATTTTTCTTTTTATTTTATAATTTACGACTTTAAATAACTTAGTGCATGTTTGGATTGACTTTTGGGTACCCAGATTCTGGGTACCTACTTTCGTGAAAATCTGAAAATTGACATGTTTGGATTGTCAGAATCAATTCTGAAATCAATTTTGTCATTTATTTCAACTTGAATTTTACCATTTCTTTTATTACCCTCTTTAATTTTCATCAACAACTTTATTCAATTCCATTACTCTCTTTAAATATCTAGAAATAATTACTAAAAAAATTTCAAATATACAACTTTCATCACCCTCTTTAAATATCTATAAATAATTACTAAAAAAATTCAAATATACAATTTTTCATTACCCTGTTTAAATATCTATAAATAATTACTAAAAAAAATTAAATATACTACTCATGTTCTGTTTTAATTAAAAAAAATCAAATATACTACTAAAGTTGACATTTGTTCATGTGTAAATGCAGATTGAAACTTTTAAACTCCTCAAATATCCTAACGTTGTCCGATTATACGAGGATTATCCTTCTCTTTTCCTATTGTCTTCTTTCAAATACTTCGAATATTATTATTATAATATATTATATTTTGAACAAACAAGAAATAATATACCCAAGTTAAAGTATCGAAAAGTTTTATTATTTTTGAAGAATTGCCTGAAGCACCGCGGCGCCTCCTCCCAAGGATCGCGGCTCCTGTGTCGTGAAAAATCACTGGAACTTAGGCGCCGCGGCTCCTTCCCGATGGGCCGCGGCGCCTAGGCTCCAGTGATTTTTCACGATTTAGATACTATTTGCACTTTAATTAGTATTGTAATAATATTCTACTAATATTTAAGTATTATATTGCACTTTAATTTCTATTATCTATTTGTAATTTTTATTTACATACTTCAATTTTTTAGTAATTTTTATTTATATATATTGACTAAATATCCATTTTGGTAATTCTACATTCAAAAGCAATTTTGATCAAAACTATCCAAACATAAATCAATTATAACAATCACTTTTAAATTGTTGCATCCAAACATAAATCAATTCTACCCGAATTAATTCTATCCACCGCTAATCCAAAGTCCAAACACACCCTTGCTCCAAGTTTCACAACCTTTATGCCACTCGTTTTTTCTTTTATATCTTCTCTTCTTATTAATAACATCCAACGGCAACATGGTAATCTATCATGGGCTATCATCACTTACGATGGAAAAACGCATATTAATTAATATTAATAAGTACAAGCATGTAAGGCCGCTTGTATTTTCTCCGTCCCATAATAAGTGTCAATTTAGCACCAAAAAAAAATATTTCAAAATATGTTACCTTATGAAATCGAGACATAAATTGACTATTTTTTCCCAATTATATCCTTACAAAAAAATGACAAGTTCTCAATGCAAAAAATACTTATTGGCAAGTTCTCTATTCAGACATAAATAATTACTACTCATGCATGCTCTAATTAAGAGGGAAAGGTAATTTATTTTTATTAAATATGGATAGTTTGGTAAATTTCACATTACATTATTGATTTCTTAATAGAAAAATTTACATGACATAACTAACTATTAGTATCTAATTATATTTAGTAACTATAATTTGTTTTAATTATATCTCATAGCTAAAAGTTATATGTTAATTGACATCCATAGTTATACCAAAATACATTAGGTTTATGATTTGTATTTATCCCATTCTTCTCTCTCGCCTCTCTCTTCGTCCCTTTATCCGCCGCCGCCATCACTTGAGCAATGACGATCATCTGATATTCAGATCCGTTGATTCCGCTTTGGACGCACAGGATCTCCACTGTTTTGATACGCACTGGAAATAGAGAAGTGGATTTGCTGGTGACTATTTACTACTCTGACAACTTGTCGGAGGTAAGCTCAGATAATTGATGGTTGTTGCTGTCAAGGTAGAGAATCGGTAATGGTGGTGTTGTTGGTGTGAGAGTGACAAATAGGAGATGAGAAATAGTGATGTTGATGTGGCGGATGGCGGCGGAGATGGGAGGAAGAGGATGACGGTTGTTGTTTTTGGTGGTGGTGGAAGTGACGGTGGCGTTATTTCAATGACGAATTTTATCGATCTGCTCGTTGGAGCTCACGACGGCACACAAAGGACGACTCATCACCGCTAGAGATCAAATTTTATTTTATTTTTTTGTATCTCAAATTGAGGTGTATTTAATTTTTTAGTGTATTCATAATTAGTGTAAACTCAGTATATTAGGGTGTATTTTATTTCTTGTATTAGTGTATTCGTTAAATTTTTAGTGTAAAATTCAGTGTTTTTGAATGTATTTTATTTCTTGTATTCATTATTTGAGTGTATTCATTATTTGAGTGTATTCATTAATTTTTATAAATAGAGTGAATTTAAATACATCTGAATATTTCCTTTTTTTTGCATTTATAGTTTTTAAATAAAACCGATTTTAAATATAATAAATTGAATACAGTATAAAAGCAGCTACAAATGAATACATCTGATTTGAATACATCTTATTTGAATACAACTGAGTTGAATACATATGACAGCTGAGTTGAATACATCTGACTTGAATATAACAATTTTTATACAACGAGACCATTTTATTAATACATCGAGGTGTAGCAACTAAAAAGTAGCTATGCCCTGTAAATATTGAAACTAGCTATGACAAATTTAAAACCCCTAAACTATAGTTATTTATGTAAATTTTACTTTTTAATATGTATATTTTTTATTAAGATAACACTTATTATAGGACATAGAGTATATAAAATCTTGAGAACGCCCAAGTTACTTTTATCTAACTTTCTATTGGTGGGCTTATGTTTATCCTTAGCCGGTGCTAGGGGTGGCCAACGGGCCGGGTCAGCCCGGTTCCGTCCCGACCCCGTTATTAAAAAAATATAAAAAATTTACAGTATCGGGACTCGAACCGGGATGGGACATGGTCTTGTCCCACTCGGACCCGCCCCGGTCCCGCTCAATCCCCTCCCCTTTACACAGAATAACTATTGCACCAACGACCATTTTATATTTTAGTCGTCGTGCAACAGTCATTTTTGGCTCCCCCACCCCCTTAATATTTATTTTTATCCGCTAAGTTATTATATTTACACTTTAACCCAATTTCCCAACTATAAATATCTCATTTTTTTCACAAATCTTCCTACAATCTCTCTAATTTTAAGTATTGCATTTGACAAAATCCTAAATAAATCTGTAGCTTTACTTGTCACGGTTTTCATGATATCATCGTCTTAATGTGCTTTTCTCCAAATGAAATGTTGCACGTAACGTGCACTTGGTGAATTGATGTAGTTTATATGATGAATCCAAGTTGACACGCTCAAATCTTCTTGATAAACTCACATTTCACCAAATTGTAATAATTGTATCATTATCATAGTTATGCGTTTACTCACACTCACGCAATCTAACTTACCCAATTGTTTTTTCCCCGGGCTCTACTCCAGCTATGGAACTAAGGGAAATCCCTTTTATTCTGGATGTAGCAAATTAAAGAACACTATCCAGATTAAAGATTGTCACTTTGATCTTAAAGATGAAATAAACAGAAGAGGAAGGCAAAATATCAGTGAAAAATGCTGTCCATATTTTCTCCCTTCAGATACATTTATTAGACTTGATAACAACAAACAACTTTAGTTCTACATCAGATCAAGTTTCATCTCTGATTCGTCATGCACACGTTCCTCGACCACTTAAAAGTTTCACAACTTTGCAGGAGACTTGTAAAAAGCCCATGGTTCGTCAGGAGACGCATACTGAGTCACCTGCTTAATGTTTAGGTAGTTCTCAAGACTCCTGTGAGAAAGAAGAGAAAATATCACTTATCAGCTGCACAACCAAATTCCCATCTAGTTACTCCTCTATTGTGGTAATACTACAACCACAGTTTTTCCCTTCATACTGGATTGCTTTACTACAACATAGCTAACTCCAGAAAGAGAATTTTAACCAGCAGAAAAGAAACAAGATGGATAAAGGGAAAGTGCGGTAATTGCTAAGCCACTTAAATGTTATTCAAGATGGTGCCAAAATCAGCCAATGAGAGCTTACCATTCTCCAAGTTCGCGTCCGAAACCACTATGCTTTTTACCCCCCCATGGAGGTTGCCAAAAGCATGGCTGCGAGCAGTTGACCCAGACAATCCCTGACTGAAAAGCCTGCGAAGTCCAATTAACAAGAGGTCATCCCTGATTTTGCAGAAGCAGTGCCTTTTATGTTTTTAGCAATTGAGAAACTACTCTCACCTTTGTGAAACGTTCACACCTTTCAAGATCTTTTGACAAAATAGCAGCACCCAAACCATACCTAATAGAGCAAAAAGTGTAAAATAAGGAAAAAGAATGTTTGTAAAATAACAGAACCATATATCTGAAGTATAGGCAACTCACTTGGTATCATTTGCTAGTTCAATGGCTTCCTCTTCAGTTTTAAAAGTTTTGACACAAAGAACAGGTCCAAATACCTCTTCTTTCCAGATTTCCATGGAAGTATCAACATCAGTTATGATTGTTGGTTGAATGTAATATCCTTTCTTTAAGTGCTGAAATCCAATGGAGAAATAAGTCACGTTCCAACAGATTGATAAATACAGCACCAGTATACTTTCACCCAGAAGTAATTTGTTACCTGAGGCCGTTCGCCACCATAAAGAATGGTTGCACCTTCATTTTTGGCAGTTGAGATGAACTTCATGACCTTCTCATACTGAAAGGTAAACAAACAGTCAATATATAATAATTGCCGATAAGACTGCTTAGAAGGGAAAAGAGACCAGCAGGTAAATCATGATCTGTACGTCATTAATGAGAAAGCAAGAAAAACTAGACAAAAGCTGAAAGCCGATATCCATGTCATATTAAATGATGTTGCTTTACTCAGTGATAACAGACTTCCGTATAGTATCTTAAAAGACTTCTAAACTGATGTGAACTATGATAAAAAAATTCTCTATTTTTGAGTTTTTTAACAATAACTACACGGACCACCTACGCACAAGCTGTTGGCCCGGGCACCACGGTTATCAAGGAAAAAACTGTTCTGAAAAAATGATATCGCACGTCAACAGTTCTTTAATAATAACATCACTTAAACTAGGGTAAAACAGATGGATATATACAGCATCACCACCGTTAATACCGGCAGTAGTTTATTACTTTCTAATGTAAAGATCATTATGATATACACCAAACATATACAACTCCTTTTTTTAGAAGGATAATACTGGATAACTCTGTCCACCAAGAATGGGGGAAAATACCTCGAAATCACCTAGTGTGTTTGCCTCCGTTGGGGTTTGAACCTGAGACCTCATGATCGTCAACTCACTTCTCATTGAGGTCTCAGGTTCAAACCAAAAGTTTTCCAACAAATATCAGACACAAGGGGATAGTTTTCCCAAATGAACTCAAGAGAAGACATGAACATGGTGGCTTTTCAATCTAGCTTATGTTTATTGTTAAGTACTGTTGTTAAATCATCTAAACAGCACTTGACCGTCCATAAGCACTTTTATTATCTTCTTTTCTTCCCTTAAAACTTGAATATGCAATAAAATACCTTCATTCAGTGCAATAGCCTCTATAAAGTCTAAGACATATCTATCGACCAAATTATAAATGTGGTTGAGAGAAAGTTATAAACCATGCTGCATGTTAACTGGATAAATTTCCAGGAGCAGTCACCATTATTTCATTCTTTTCCTGAGTTTTATCCTCCCCAGACCAGTCCTTTAAACAAGATGATGTCAATAGGTAACAAACTAACATATGAAGGAATGAGAAAGAGAGAGAGTGATAGCTGGTGTTCAAGCATCTAATAAGAAATTGCAATACATCACATACAGAAACAAGTCTGGCAGCATGCGTATTGATTGTAAAATGCCACTCTTTATCTGAGAGAAAGATCATATAGCAGGGTCAAGGTCAATCCAAAGGGTAATTAATTTCCAAAAGAGTGTCTATAAGCTTGAAGAAAATGAGTAGACTTCTAAACCTATTCAAGTGCTATGTACCATGGTAGTCTTGTGTTTGAGTTAATTTAACACGCGATCAAACCACTTATCCACTCTCAGAGTATAACTATTGCAACAGGTCAAAAGAGAGTCCATAACTTGTGTGCATCACTCATACCTATCTACTTTCCTAATCATCTATGCTGCATCTAGTTGGCTCTTTCACTGTTCACCTTCCAGTCTAAGTCCATTACTCACTAACCCACTTAAATCTGCTTCCCGACACTATCTGATGGCATGGCACACTATTCTTATACCTTCAGTTCTGACTTTATGTTCCATATCCCCCAAACTTATCCTGTTCACTATATCTTATCCATAAGACACTTCCATACATAAGTCGCACTGGAGCAGGAAATAAACACAAATTGCTCATGAATCATTCACTTTATAAGCTACAATTGCATCTATTCAAGGCAACACATAACATTGTCTCCAAGAAGCAGCACCTTGCAATATAGTTAACGCAGCATCCTCCACAAGTTTAATGACATAACTTCTTTACCTGTCCACGACTAATGACAGGACCAAGCTTGCAGTCTTCTTCCAGGGGATCTGAGATTTTGATGTTTTTCGTCCACTCCAGAAGTTTGTCCAAAAATTTTGAAGCAATTGTTTCCTGCAAATTCGGAATTTAGTTTCATCAAGGGCTCTAATGTTGAAGATAATAGAAAGGGCGATATCATTAAAGGATACATCAAAGGGACTTTGTAATAGTATTGTTTTCACAGTGTTATGATAAGGTGGCATTTGAAAAAAAGAGGCTGGAAGTCTCACCCCCTCTTGCCTGATTTCATAAGAGAGCGGATCATCCTACTCCTTTCATAAAAAGGACATGCCAATTGAAAATAATCTACTTACTATTTGCGAGCCAGAAAATCTTCTGCTAAGACCATGACTTTTTTGTTTTCTTTCTTTTATTTTTTCCTGAGAAATTTTTGAATTCTAAAATATATTTGTTGAAAAGTATTTTGCATTCAGTTCAAAAAGAATCTAAGGTTAAATTAATCAATTTCCAAATTGAAACCAAAATTTCACAATCTAATCTTTGTAGCATAGGAGAAAGGAAGCAGGCTGGTTTATCCTTTTCTTTGATAAGGTATTATCAGGTTTATCGTGTATACTTTTAGATGCACATTGCGCTCGATCAGCCAGTAGGACGATCCTCCCTCCAGTTCTAATTTTCAAGAACTCTGGTAGGATATTGACTTGTTTCCAAAAACTGAATTAAGTAGGTCCCTCATTCTATACCGAAGGATAGATAGATAGATAAAGAATTACTGGATCCATTTTCCCAGTATCATTTAAGAGCCTTTATTCTTCTCTTATAACCAATTAAAACTAAGGCAAATGCATCTTTCTTTTGTCATTGAGCCTCTTCTATTCAAGGAAATGAGAAAAATTCTGGTTCCACACTATCTGGAATGGCTCTCTACATATTTTGGAATCCTGACTGACGACAAAAAGGTAAACTAAATGATGCCACGAATCAAGCAGTTAGTTAAATCCAAGTCAGATGTAAGAGTGTCTTTCCTCAGCATGACCCTCTCTCACTATGACGAAAAATGTGCTATAAAAAGTGTGCCCTATGAACTGATTAGTTATTTTATCACTAACATGAAGTATTATGGGATCATTATTTTTTTTGTTTTGAAATGGTCCTTTTTGAAGTATTATGGCATCATGATGACGGACCTTGAGCCTTCCATGTCCAAGAACTGACATGATATGCTTAGATTTTCACGACTGATATTATGTTTGACTCAGGTACCATCTCCAAACTATCAAACTAAGGAGAAAGCAAGTTTCGCATAATTATAAACCTGAAGAAAACTTCACTATGAACAACCATAAAAGAACAGGGAGACCCCAATATAGTGTTATGAATACAACTTAAACTAATTATTTGTTCCTTAAGATACTCATCATTCCCATAATCGTCTTGTATTTTTAAGGAATTGCTGGTTGCCAATAAAGGATACAGGACCAAATGGGTATATTTAGTATTTTCTAGATAATGGTAAACAGTGTCGAGTCAGAGTCTTAACCATAAAATTGAACATGGGCCTTGTCCAACATTTAGCTTGTTACCTGTAATATCAGACGTGATGTTGCACTGCAAATTTGACCGTTTGTCCAAAAGCAGCCAAAAAGAGCCCACTCAACAGCTGTGTAATCAATGAGGATTGAGGACACTCAAATTTAGGAGCTAAATAAATTTCTTAAATGCAGCGCAAAGGTGACTTCAACAAGAGGGCCTAGAAAGTAGTATTAGATTCCAATTCCAACAGTTAAGGCAATTATTATGCAATTAACACATAACTCCGAAGTTAGAGCATCAATTTGTAATGTGTTAGTCACCAGTTCAATTCCTTTTATTTCTTTTCCTTCTCTTTTATATATTGATAATGTTACTTTGAAATAAAAGAACATTGAACTGATGGATTTCCTCATCCAAAATCATCAATTTGTTAAGTATGTGATGGGAAATTTCAGATATATCAGAAAAAGATAATATTTTTTAGAAGGGAGTTGGCATATAGGGTCTAAAAGAGCAAACCTATATCAAGGTCATGAATGTCATCAAACACAACAATTGGACTTTTTCCACCAAGCTCAAGAGTAACTGGCTGAAAATGAAATAGAGAAGCTTAGCTATACTGAACCAACCAGCATATCAGTTTTGTCAATAGGAACCTAAATGACTATTCAGATGCAACATACTTTAACAAGTTGAGCTGCAGCGGTCATGATGTTGACCCCTGTTGGGCCACTTCCTGTAAATGCAATCTGATCACCCAAAGAAGTAAAATGAATTCACCACATGAAATCACATAGTACTAAATGCGAGCACTGATAAATAAACATAGATACACCTAAAAGAACAACTCAAACCTTGTCAACATCAGGATGCGATACCAAAGGAGAACCAGCTTCATGTCCCAATCCCGTTATTATGTTAAGGGCACCAGGAGGAAGACCCACCTCTCTACAGATTTCACCCAACTCCAAAGAGGTACTGATGTTGGAAAAAAAAGAGTAAGGATGTAAATGATGTGGACCAACAATATGGTTAATGAAGAGAAAAGATAAGGACTCACATAGATGCTATTTCAGACGGCTTAAGTACTGCTGCACAACCAGCAGCTAGGGCAGGAGCGACTTTCCATGTGGTCATCAATAGAGGATAATTCCTTCATTATGAAACAAGTTCATAAGTAAACCACCTAAATCTTTGCTCTCGCACCCAACACAAAAAATCCAATGAATTCACAATGCTCCAAAAGATTGATTTCTCCCCTTACAGGAATGAATGGTAAAAATAAGAAAAGAGAGAAAGAAATTTTCTTTAAGCCCCCACCCCAACCCCTCTTGCCAACTTTCACGAGCATTCCTGATTGGCATGAGGCAGTTAGGTCAAGGCAGAGTCCCAATAAGGCACAAAGTTTCACCTTTCACCTTCTGGCTAGGGTGTTTGCCTCGAAACAAAGGCAATAAGCCATGGCCCTTGTCCCGGCAATGAATGAACATGTTAAGAGGGAATGTAGCCAGAGGGCCTTGTTTTAAAAAACCCATCACAAAATTCACAAGTTCGGGAAGATGCAACTTGTTCGAAGTCAATAGGAAATATTCAGGGGGCACTCCACTTTCTTAGATCCCCTCGAATATCCTAATTTTTCTTCTAATTCTCTCATCTTTTTAAGGCACCTAAATAACTTAGATTCCTAAAATATCAGCATTCCAAAGGTTTCTATCTCAATGACATCTTACCTAATGAAGAACCTGAAATGTGTAGTCCCTATCCAACTTATAATACAGTTCTCAAAAGCTATGTTGCTTGGACTCTCCAAAACTGTTGGTGCACCCGTGTCGGATCCTCCAAGAAATGCATTACTTTTGGAGTATCCGACACGCACCCGGATACATTTTTGAAGAGTCCGTACATCATAGCTCAAAAGTCCAACTGATTATTATTCTCGACGCTCATGTATTAGGGTGGCATCCACCTTTGTCGAATAAAGACAAAGCTGAAATAGTTGATAACTAGCTTAATGGGTATCCTTTGCAAACTATTTCTATTTCCAACTTTTGGGAGTTGAAACGGCTATCTTAACTAATCACAAAGCTCAAACTTTAGCTCATTGTACAACGGTCTTTCAGTTTTCATAAATGCTCATAACAACATAGCAGACATACAGCAACTATGCACAACACAGAAGTTGGTCACCTATAATATCAACTTGGTTGGAAAAAGAAGAATATCATATTTCCAACTGGGTTGAAAGAGATAATAAGAGCATAAATCATTAATGATAGGTGGTGTACCATGGAGTAATCAACCCCACAACACCAAGAGGCTCTCTATAAACATGGGTCTTGAATGAATCCAAATGAAGTTTAACTTCAGTCTTCTTTTTCGAATCCAAAGCTTCAGCGAGGTCTGCATAGTACTCAAAACAAGCTACGACATCATCCTAGAAGCAAGAAAGAGCACATAAGTAAAACAATGTATTTTGCAACAAATAAAACTATGTTTATCCCATTAAGCAAGAACATACCATGTCAGAGGCAGCCTCAAACCAGGGTTTTCCATTATCAATAGTCTCAAGCGTAGCTAGTTCAGCCTTTTTCTCCTGTACCTACAATAAATGTAAACAATAGCAACTGAATCATTTGAACATAAAATAATAATCATGAATAAAAAAAGGGCAGCCCGGTGCACAAAGCTCCTGCAATGCTCGGGATTCAAGGAAGTGTCAGACCACAATGGTCTATTGTACGCAGCTTTACGTTGCAAGTCTGCGTCTTGAACCCGTGACCTCCAAGTCACATGGAGGCAACTTTACGGGTTACTCCAATGCAAAGAAAATACAAAGTCATTTCAATATCTTGCTGAGACTAACCACCAAGAATTAAGATAAGAGTTGTATATGCAGCAGCTATTAGTACAATACAACATAATCTAATCAAACTGGAATTTGCTTTCTACTACTCAGTGCATCAAAACCATCGACTTCGTAATGTTCAGAATCTAAGGCGAAAGGTAAAAGAAAAACTGGCAATCATCGTGTTGCAGTTCAGTATAGAACCAAAATAATTAATAATCAGTCAAATAGAAGAAGATTGCAGATGTTATTCAATTGAGCAATCTTGATGTGACTCCAGGGCTATGTAAAAACATTTGGTTCACTGAGCTTACAAGATACACAATCGTATTGGTCTTGGAAGATACACATATACAATTTAAAAAATTGCAAGTGAGAATTCCACCGAAAAAGAATTTAATATAACGGCGTTAGTATTTCGTAGGTTACTTATATTCCTGAAAGAGAACCCACGGAATAACGATATGGAAAAATTAGCAAACGAACAGACCAACCTTAGCAGCAATAGCACGAAGATATTTAGCGCGCTGTGCTCCAGTAGTAGAACCCCAGTCATCTCGACGAAGCGCACTCCGTGCAGCTTTGACAGCGATATCTACATCCTCCGCTGTAGCTGCCGGAATATCACCTGAAAAAACAATCGGATCAAACAAGAATTCATTAAACTTATTCAATGGATCTTTGAAATTAAAGCAATTACCAATAATTTCTTCAGTGGCGGGATTGATGACGGGTAAGCGGTTCTTCTTGATGGGTTCTCTCCATTCACCGTCGATGAACAACTGGCGACAAGGGATTCGTATATTAGGAATTGCCATGGATACTACTGTGTGTGGACTAACAGCGCTGATCCAACTTTATAGATTTTTTTTTTTTTTTTTTTTAAGGTAAATGCAAATATTATTACTAATAACGAAATAACGAAAAGAAAGGTGGCTACAATCAGTCATTGAGGTTCTCAATCTCAACGTAATATAAACAAGAAATGGAGGAGGGGGGCGGTCACTCAAAAGGTGACATTACAAGAGGAGATTAAATCATATAGAACTGTATAAGATGTTGTTTTAATCTTTGCAATAACCTCCCCTGTCGGTATGTTTGTGCCTTCAAAGAGCAATGTATTTCTTGTCCTCTCATAGACCACTATGCAAAAGGCAAAGGCAAGCAAGATATATTTAGCTCTTTGTGCGTTATTATCGGTTAATGTCATCTTTTTTATTAGTTTTATTTCGTAATAAATGGAGTTGCTAAAGGATCGATAGGCCAAGCAAATAACGTGTCGCTGGGTTATAAACTTTAATGTATTTTTTATATTGCAATCAATATTTTTTTATATTTGTTTTTTGTGCTAATTTGTTTTTTACTCCATAAAATGAAGCGTTTTTAACATCCAAATGGCAAAATACATAAGACATATTCTTAAATTTAATATAATTCTTATCCGAGATACTAATTGAGCATTTTAAGTTGACAAATATGTATGTATCTATATAACTTTCGTTCATAATTGGGTAATAAATTAAAACGTGTGGTAAATACGTGCAAATTAAATATTAAAGATTCTGGCTATGAGTACAGTAAAATCTCTATAAATTAATAATCTTGGGACCATGAAATTTTATTAATTTAGAGAGATATTAATATATCGATAAATTAATATTTTATTAATTAAAAGAGAGACTTTTTAAATTCAACAAATTTAGTACATATGTATTGAAAATAAATGAATTCATATATGTTTCATTGATTATATTCATGCATCAACCAATTATTTGTAACTAATTAAATATATTCATGTATAATATCAATTCATTGTATACAATTAACTATTATATTCATGGACGCATGTATCAATTCATTGGAATTACTTAAATAATGTATATATGTTTACATTAATTCGTTGCACATAAATAATTATTATAGCCAATTAAATATATTCATGCATGATGAATGAAACATATACTATATAAATCTCAATATGAAAATAAAATAATTCATAACACTCAACCATGTCTTCTCATCTAAAAGACATCGCAAAATCATCCATGAATGATCAAATGCGTAAAGCATTATGTGAGTATAAGAAAGATCATCCCACATGCACTCAAAAAGATTTACAAGAGTGGGTTGATGAAAAATATCGTTTGAAAGTTAGTCAAGGTACAATATCAAACACTCTCAAGAGATCATCGGAGTACCTTTCAGCCAACTTTGAGAATGGTGGGGATATTAAGCGACACAAATCGGCGAAATATCCAAATATGGAGAAGGTTCTTTATGAATGGTTTCTTCAGTACCAAAATCGAGTCAACATGATCGGAGAACTTATTTTGGAGAAAGCAAAGGATATAATGAAGCTTTTGTATCCTCAACACCCTTATGAACATCAATTTTCTCAAGGTTGGCTTGAAAAATTCAAGGTAAGACATGGTATTAAATCATTTCATCGTTTTGGAGAAAGTGGTTCGGTTGACATGCAGGACATGAAAATGAAACTGGAGGCTATAAGGGAGAAAATAAACCAATTTCCCATGAAAGATGTTTTTAATTTGAATGAAACAGATATGTTTTACAGGTTACAAACTGATCACTCTCTTGCAACCAAGCAACTTGAGGGAAGAAAGCAAGACAAAAGAGACTTACAATTGTTATTTGTTGCAACGAGGATGGATCGAAAAAAAATCCTTTATGGATTATTGGAAAATATGCAAAGTCACGTTGCTTCAAAAATAACAACATGAGCAGCATCAATTGTCATTATCGTGCCAACAAGAGGACATGAATGACTAGTGTTTTTTTTGATGAATATGTTCGTTGGTTTGATCACAAAATGAATGGCAGAAGAATCTTGTTGATGGTTGACAATTGTCCAGCCCATCCAAAAAATATTGAAGGGTTACGGAATGTTGAGTTGTTTTTTTTGCCACCTAACATGACATCAAAGATTCAACCATGTGATGTAGGAATAATTAGAGCTTTCAAGATGCACTATCGTAGGAGATTCTACAAAAATCTACTGGAATGTCATGAGTTGAGGCTACCTAATCCTGAAAAGATTAATATTTTAGATGCCATAAATTTTGCAGTCTCCGCTTGGACAACCAATGTTTCTCAAGTGTCGATAGCAAATTGCTTTCGGCACTGCAAAATTCGTTCAAATGAAGAAATCTCAAGTGAGACAAACTTTGAAGAAAGCCTACACGAGCTTGAGAATATGATCAAGGATGTTGGTTATCACAATGAAATGGACGTCAACAAATTGGTGGACTATCCGGGTGAAAATGATGAATGTTCAATGATTCAAAGTTTAGAGGAAATTGTTGTTGATATTCTTGAAGATCATACTAATGATGAAGCTAAAGATGATTCAATACCGTTGGAATCAGTCACGAGAAAGGAGGCTTTGAGCACGACAACAACTCTTCAAAAAAAATTGTTGCAGCTAGAGAACTCGACACCGGAACTCTTGGCTGCAATTAAAAAAGTTAGGGATGAAATCCAATTAGATTTAAATTTTAAGAAAAATCAAGTAACAATAGATTCATATTTTAGCAAATTACCATAATATTTATGAATTATTAATTTAGAGTTTTAATGGGACCTACTATTTATAAAGGGATTTTTCGAAAAATCATTATCTTATTATCTTATCGAATTTGATGATTTTTTACAAAGGCCCAAGTCGGGACCGGAAGATTTTATTATTTTAGAGAGTTTATTAATTTATAGAGTATTAATTTATAGAGGTTTTAGTGTATTTGATATAACAATAGTAAAGTGACTTTTATATTACTACACTCCAATCATTGTTGGTGTGGATTTTGACTCTCAATATGGTTCTTTTCGGTGTTCGCAACAAACTAATACACAAAAAATATACTATATTTTTGTGGGGATGATTTCTTGTGGACACCAGATATTGTGACTCTCACCTAATGGACCGCTAAGTCACCATGATTTACCTCTTTCACCAATCTCTGTCGGGCCGGAGGGTGGGGGCCTCGTGGGCAATGGATTTCGCCTTTTGCCCTCAAATATACTATGTGCCTGTTTGGATTGGCTTATGGGTACCCAGAAGTGCTTCTGGCTACTCACTTTCGTGAAAATGGCAAAATTGACATGTTTTGTTTGACTTTTCAGAAGTGGTTCTCGTCTCCAGAAACACTTCTACCATTTATTTCAATTTCAATTTTATCATTTTCTTTATTACCCTATTTAATTTTCATCAACAACTCTATCCACCTTCATTACCCTCTTTAAATATCTAGAAATAATTACTATTTTTTTTTCAAATATACAACTTTCATTGCCCTCTTTAAATATCTAGAAATAATTACTAAAAAAATTCAAATATACAACTTTCATTACCCTCTTTAAATATCTAGAAATAATTACTAAATAAAATCAAATATACTACTCATGTTCTATTTTAATTAAAAAAAAATCAAATATACTACTAAAGTTGACATTTGTTCATGTGTAATTGCAGATTGGAACTTTAAACTCTTCAAACATCCGAATGTTATCCGATTATACGTTGCCTTAAGTTGTCAATGAAATATATTAAACTCGAAGATCCTATGTTTCGTGATTGTCATTCCAAAATTAAAAATGATCAACGACATTGACCATTTTTTAAGAATGCTATAGGAGCAATTGATGGTACACATGTTTCATGTGTAGTTAGTGTCAGCGAGCAACCTAGGTTTATTGAAAGAAAGGGATATCCAACACAAAATATAATGGTTGTATGTGATTGGAATATGTGTTTCACTTTTGTATTAGCTGGTTGGAAAGATACTGCACATGATGCTCGTGTTTTTTAGCAGGCTATCACAAATGCGAACCTTAATTTTCCACACCCTCCTTTAGGTAAGTATTATTTGGTAGATTCGGATTATCCAACACCAATTGGGCACATTGGTTCCTACAGATGTGAACGCTATCACCTTCCTGATTTTAGGCGTTCTAACAGGTATGCAAATCATAATTAAGTATTCAATTATTAGCATTCAAGTTTAAGGTCAACAATAGAAAGAACTTTTGGGGTATGGAAGAACAAATTTGCAATTTTACGTCGCATGTCCAGGTTCAATTTTGAAACACAGGTTCAAATAGTCGTCGCAATAATAATTATACACAACTTTATCAGAAGGAATGCACAAATGAATATTGATTTTGATTTTTATGAAGATGAAAGCATAATCATTCACAATGATGATTGTCATACATCATCTAAATTGGATCAATCACATGTTTTTAATGTAGTTTCTTCAGAGATAGATTACGTTCGAGACTTTGTCCACAATCAAATTATATAGTACATGCAAAATTAGTATTGTAATAATATTTAAATATATTTGCACTTTAAATTAGCATTGTAATAATATTCTACTAATATTTAAGTAATATATTGCACTTTAAATTCTATTATCTATTTGTAATTTTTATTTACATACTTCCATTTATTAGTAATTTTTATTTATATGTATTGACTAAATGTCCATTTTGGTAATTCTACATTCAAAAATAATTTTGATCAAAACTATTCAAACATCATTTATTGATAACAATCACTTTTATATTGTTGAATCCAAACATAAATCACTTTTATCAGAATCACTTCTGTCAAAATCACTTCTGCCCCCGCCAATCTACACAGTCCCATGCTAATGTAAGTCGCTATTCTCTCTCTCTCTTTTTAACTTATTATTTTCGGTTCTCAATCATTTGCGTGTCCTTTTCGATCTATCTATCTTTTAAATTGGGAATATCTGACATTTCAGCTTTCATCACATCAAAGGCCAAGTGCTTAACTGAAATGACGACGTACCAACCACCACGTGTAAAAGATAGATAGGTATTTATACGAAGTTCAAAATATTACAAATATATCTCCATAATTATGTATAATACGCACAGATCAAGATATCGCTTTGTCAAAAAGTGCTACTTCTAATTTGTTACTCCCACAGCCCAATTTATACTCACTCCATTTCATTTGACATAAAATTTAAAAAATAAATAAATTTTTTTAAAATTTATGATTTAAAATAAATTTTAAATATTTATCTGGTTATAAATTATTTTATTAAAGGTAATGCTAGTTCTTACTGTTCATTATGATATAAATATACCACATTAATTCGTTATGTATGGATGATGAGATTACATTGATACATAGCCAATTCCAATAGACTTATTAGAGGATACCATTGGCGTGCATCTATTTGGAATTGAACCTACGAATTCACCAATTATAAGTTGGACGCTTTAACCATTTAGCCAGTTAAAGTTAAGTTATTTATAGTTATAGAAATGTAACATTATTTTTAATTAAATACGAAAGAATGTCAATAAATTAGGACAAAAATGATACTTCCTCAATCTTATAATAAGTGTTATCTTAGCAAAAAACACACATATTAAGAAATCAATAATGTAATGTGAAGTATACCACATTACCCCTATATAATTAAAATAATTTTTTTTCCTCTTGATTAGAGCATGCACAAGTAGTAAATATTTTTACATTGGAAATTCAACACTATCAAGTTACTAAGGGTAGTTTTAAAAAAAATTAATCAATTTATGTCTTGATATTCTAAAATGACATTTATTATGGGATAAATTTTTTGGCTAAGATGACACTTTTTATAGGATGAAGGGAGTATATTATATTAAAA
The DNA here is from genome assembly GCA_029844215.1 of Przewalskia tangutica. Taxonomy (NCBI): domain Eukaryota; kingdom Viridiplantae; phylum Streptophyta; class Magnoliopsida; order Solanales; family Solanaceae; genus Przewalskia; species Przewalskia tangutica. The sequence goes on from CM056734.1 coordinate 12,868,351, forward strand.
AATGCTTATAAAATCAGGCAAGATCAACAAATCTACGTGATTTGGTAGGTGGACACGTGAGTAGCATCAGTATCTAAGCATATAGTGATAGTATTTGACATCCTAAATTTAAAGGATTTGGGGAAGCTAAATCTGTCATCTTCCGGTATTCCGAATAATACTCATGATCAAACCCGCAAGGTAGTTAAGTTGGTGGAGTAGGAGAGTGCGGGATCGAAAGGTCACGAGTTCGATTTCCCCTGCCAACACATTCTTGGTTGATGCATCGCACGTGACATCAGTGTGGTTTATCTGGTAGCCGATTTGCATGCTATTATGTCAGTCCGAGGGTTTACCCAGTGCGCACTTATAAAAAAGTAGCGGCTGCGGGTTCTCCCGTCATAAAAAAAAATACTCTGATCAAATATATATTAACAAATATTTGTAATTTAATGTTTACTACTCTTGCTCGCGCATCAATTGAGTCCAATTAGTCACTAAATAAAAAAATATGATCGATTAGGAGACACAAACTAAATTTGCAAGAAAGTTTCTGATACTATTTAATAGAATATTCACCAAATATTTTTACATTAATTGTATATCTCTTATTTTAGGTAGAATTGTATTTCTATTGTAATTAGGTCACCTATTTTAGATAGAATTATATTTCATATTGTAATTAGGTTCATTAGTTACCTAGTTTAGATATTTTTGTATTACTATATATAGTGTGCATTATTGATAAATAAAATCAAGGAACGTATTCCTTTAATATTAGTTAAGTACATCAAGTCTTTCTATAACAACACCGTTTGATCCAATTTTTTTTACAGTTATAGAGAATGACTGTTATACACCTATAATAAGATTTGACATTTAAATAATAGTTGGCTGTTATAGACAAAAAAAATGCATAAAATCTATTTTTTTATTTTTTGATGTTATAAAAATACAATATTATTTAAATTTTAAATATCAGAGATATGCATACTTTACTAACTAAACATTAAAGAAAGGTAATACATTTTCAATAAATGCACAATTGAATGTGTCTCTAAGGGACATATTTTAAATATACTTAAAAATTAAATTCTTTCGAGATTGATGGAGGTAATTTACAATTGTAGCTTGTTTAAAAAAGATTAGAAGGAAATCAAGGAATTAAATATTTATCTCTTTGCTTGCTCTAAAGAATAGAATTCCTACTCTTTATTCACAAAAATTGCATGTTACTCCCTCCGGATAAAAAATAGTGTGCACTTGGCCTTTATTTTTTGGTTAAAAAAAAATCTCCACTTATCAAATCATGAAAGAATTAACTTTATTTTTTCAGATTTGTCTTATTAAGTGTTACATGACCAAATCTCAATACATATTTAATTAAGGGAATTTTAGTCAAATTATCTATTTTTATCTAGAAATTAATATTATTTTTAAAAGGTGTGCAATTAGACACTCTGTTTATCCGGATGGAGTATTATTTCACTCTTCTCAACTACATTAATTATGTCTTGTACATATAGCGTACTTGAATATCAATTTACTTTGTAAATCTCTAAGAAATTCTACCATTAGGCTTTAGCACCCGTAAGCAACACACGGGGGCATGAATTCCTTAAGAATGTTGAGTACATGACTATTGATGTCACCATTTACTATGTTTTCTTTTATATTTTTCAAAACAGTTTCTAAACTTGTCAATATGAATTAACACTTATTGGCTGAGATGCATGTTGGCATGTTGCAGAAAAAAATAAGGGCGATCATTATAGCCAAAGCGTGGACCAATTCCTTTTCTTGTTTCTCCTTTTAATATATGACTTGATGGAAATCAAAAGTTCAAAGAAAAAGCGCTGTTAAAATGTAGCAGATCTAGAGAATAGCCTACGGGGTTCATGAAATTCAGTAACTTTTATTAGAAAAAATGAAAGGGTCCCTCTCGAAAACAAAGATTTGAAATGGTCAATAATTTACTGAGTATTCGATATAACGCACGCATTCGTGAACAAAGCAGTGCAGACGAAGTAACAAGAATATCTCCGACAATCGGTCTATTTCCATCAGCCGGCCGGGGAAGCGAGAAGTTTGGGATATGTTGTATCTCAGAAGGAAGTATTCCTGATAGATCACGAAGAACTCTCTTTTTTTACTTTGCAAGGAATTGTTGCTATCTTAGAGAAAAAGGGTTCGGTAGGTCAATTAAACCCTATTAATTTAGCTAGAGTTGTATGTATTTATATGAAAAAAATATATATACATGTAATAAGATCATACCGACACTAATTAATCTTGAATTTTGGCCAAAAGATCTAACCCCCCTTTTTTCCTATTTTCTTTTTCAAGAAGAAGAATCAGTCTTCCTTCATAATACTTAATCATTAGTTCAATCAGAACATTGAAAAAAGATTTAAAAAAAGATGAAGAAACTTGGTTAACAATAATCATCTCAAATTTATTAGACCAACAGCATGAAATCTATGTATCGTCAATCATATACAGATGATCCATATATGGAACTGAATTGAAACTATAGTATAATTATAAATGGTGTAATAATATTAAATCAATTCTTTTGGGCGTTTTTTTGGCACTTGTCTTTAATCCACTGAAAGCCAGAAGAAGTACCTTCTTTCACCTTCTTCATGCTAGTTGAAGCCACTGCCTTTGTTTTTTCTCCCATCTTTTTTGCTGCTCCTCCGCCGGCACCCAATGAAATACCTTTTTTGGTCTCTTTGGTATATGATTCTGTATTGTAGTCCCACTGATCAGCCCATGTTGAATTCTCATATGCACTTTTCCTCTCCATATCTTTTTTGTTCAATTTCTTCTGTGATCAAAGATGAGAATTTTGAGTTAAAGAGAGAGTAAGAGGAAGATGTCCACAAGTAATCACAAATTTCGTGAGAAAACAGACTAGATATAACCTATGCGAAATGTTCTATAAGCAGCTAAAGTCAAGTATTATACTAAATTAATTATCTAGTGCAAGTACCAAATTCTCCCTGCCAAATTGAGAAACTACATTTGAACAACTTAATTTTGGACCAAGAAGAAAAGGAAAAGAATACTCCAAATAAAAAAAATATACTATATAAAAATACTTTTTTCTGTATTTGTTCCAAGTGAAACTGTTTAAACTTTAGGTAACATAAATGTATCATAGTTTTGCTTTATATATTATTAAAGCATGAATAAATATGTGTTGTTAGGACAGTGTGGTAAATAGACAGAGCATGGAGCTAGTCAGCAACAAAGCACCTAACCCGCAAGGGTAGCCAAGTTGGTGTAGCAGTAGAGCGCGGGATCGCAAGGTCACGAGTTCGATCCCCTGCATAAACCTTCTTGGTTGAGTCTGTCACACATGACTTGCCAAGTGTGGTTTACATGGCTGACGTGGTTTGCGCTGCGTCGATCCGGGTTTCTGCTGTCTTGACTCGAAAGAGTAGCTGCGGGTCGCCTTCGAACAAAAAGCAACAAAGCACCTAGAATGCAGATTGATGACAATATGTTTGACTGTAACAAACTGATTCACAAAGCCCACGCTTTTTTGGCCGAACGAATGTATACAATCTGCAGGCACGTACGAATCTTTCGTGTTAAATTTCCTATACTGCTTCTACTTATTTTTTCCCGTCATTTGACATTTCCGCCAATGACTTTGTTCTTGTTCTGTGTCAGAGGAATTCTGTTGCTCCTCTATTTTTTCTTTCATTCTTTTTTTTTTCCAATTCACCTGTTTATTCTAATCTCTAGTCAATTGTACCAACAAAGCCAGCCCTCTTATTTGAATTCTCGACAAAATGATTAATTAAGTGAATCACCAAATAAAAGGTTGAAATACAGCGCCGGTACTAGTAAACCACAACTTTCAAATATCAATACTTTCGAGTTCTCCCATATCGGTGGGATAAATGGTCTTTGATCTCCTTACAAGTCTTGAACAATCCTCCTCCCTTTAAGCTAGCTTTTAGGATTGAGTTAAGCCCAAGATTCATTTTTTACATGATATCAGATCCATTCCAATTATTTGTTCACAAATATTGGGCCCCAAATTATATTATTCACGCTCTCAGTTAACAAGGTCTGGGCGTGCGAGGAGGGTTAAGAGTCTCACATCGAATATGAAATGGAACACATATTCTTTATATGGACTTGAACAATCATCACCCTACAAGTTAGTTTTTGGGGTTGAGTTATGCCCAAGATCCATTCTTTATCATAACTTTTGCAAAAAATTCTGACTTCTTTGCTTTTCCTTTTCTTTTCGTATTTGGGACTTGGTAAATGCATGTTTGAAATTAGAGAGGCTTTCATTTCATTTGTCAAAACTGCAATTGCTTGAAATTGGAGCAGCACAACGACCAATTATGATGAATATTTTTCTTGCAGAAACCGAAATGGGATATATATTGGGGGCAGGGGATATCTATTTTACAATATCCATTAGAAAAAGGAAGAAATATTAGGAGTCACAAAAAATAAAGAACTCGTGTAACGAAGTTCTTTCCTCCAAAAGTTAAACCACAGTAGGTCAAAGCTTGGTAAGTGTAGAGCGTGTTAAATGCGCATTTTATGGTTCCAAAAAATAAACTTTGCTAAAGACTAAAATGGATATATAAAATAAGATAGGCTTGGATATTTGGCATACCATAGTCGCGAAGCAAACTAGCTTCCACCTCAGTGTTATCGAACCACATAGTAATCTGAGTTCTTGCGTTCCAGTCAAACTGCAAATTGTCCATTCAATTTAAAAGATCGTCCTGGTTTAAGCATGAAAGGTGTTCGAGTTAAAGACACCTCTACCTGTCTTTCCTGATCTTCATCTTGAGCAAGTTTCTTTGCACTCTCTATCCAAGGTCCTAGAAGGAATCCATCATGGCATCCTAAAAGCGTATCCATATCTTCCACAAGGCCTAGAAACTTTTGGCTAAGGTGTGCAACATTGTGCAGATTACCCAATTCATCTGATTGTATAACATCTAAGAATAATTCATTTGCATACTTTGCCAAAGCTTGTCTTATCGGGTCTATGAGATCATACCTGAGAAGAGTGAGAGGTACAAACTGCTATCATGAAAAAAAGACATATAAAGAAGGAAACTTAAGAGGACCATCATATTAGACCTGTAAGTACTGCTGTCAGATAGTTGATTTCCACTATCCAGGAAAAGTTTTAGTGCATGTATAACTTCTGAAGTTGAATACCAATTGTGATGTTTATCATAGGAATCATTTGCTTCTTCCAGAACAGCTCCTGTTAAATATCGTTTTCCATATTGTTCATGGATATCGTTTAGTACTTATTTGCGGTGTTGAAATGGACTTCGGGTCAACATCTGGAAATGCGACAATAACATCTCTATTTTTATCCTGCACCAGAATCACAAAGGAAATGATTAACGTAAAAAATTACTAGTTACCTTGTAACATAATAGGCTAGGAATGTATGATGCTAAGAATGGACTTTCTGGTATTTTGGAGTTCAATGCAGGTTCTTGTCTTGGCAGCACAAGCATGTAGTTTATATCTTGGCAGCACAAGCATGCACACTTGGTACCAGTGAAAAGTCAAAGTTAATAACTGAAAGAAATAATACATTGATTATTCTCATTAATGAAAGGGGGTATATATATAATTTAATATTTCCATAATAGGAAAATTCTTTTCATATTCTACTCCTAAAACCATATTCTATTTGGAGACTAACTATACAATTATGGTAAGAGTACAATACTAATTATATTACAATATTTACATTACATAAGTGGACCCACACGGGGCAGAGCTATTGGGCCGAGACGGGCTGCCGAGAGCCATTGGGCCAAGGCCTTCAATATACATACAATATACATGTATATCATGTATATTTAACAATAACCATCTTGTATGTTATGTACAGAAGAAGTTCCAACAAATGCATAAATTTAGTGGAGGACAAGAGAATGAAAATGACAATAACCAAATGAGTTTATTGGTAATTTTCTATTACTGGTAGCATTACTTCAGTTAGAATTTCAATACTGAAATGAGGCATATACAAGGCATTCCTTAAAGGGCAACTAATAACCATGTTGTCTTGGCAATACTGCCCAAACATACAAAATGGAACTACCCAACTTGATTTATCTCCATTGAACTACCAGTTTGCAGCCATTTAGAATTAGAGGAGATTACCATGCTCAAGAGATTCTATTGTTTTTGACATGACATTACTTTTCGCCTTTTCTTTATTAGCAATTTATACCATCCTAATTATATCCATACTCTTGTCATGAATGATCTGTCCAAACCAGTTTCCTTCCGATCGCCAGTATGAGCATACTTGAAATACCGACCTAACATATCAGTAATAAAGGAGATGGTATCATATTTCAAATGCAAACAATGCTTCCTGATAGAGAATTATTCTCCATATATTATGTAATTAGAATTTTGATGTAATTATGAAAATTAGATATCGTAATACAATTAGGATTTGTACTTGTAAACAACTATATATATTGTATCAATGAGAAGCCCCTCCAATCAAGGAGAATTACACTATTTTACATGATATAAAGAGTCAAATCCTAAACACTCTTCTTACCACCCTTGTTCGCCCCCCCCCCCCAACCCTATTTTTTCCTTCTCTTGAACCACCGAAAACTGCCCCCTCATGGCTACTCACGAATCTACCGAGGGTTCCTCCTCTAACCCCGACGTCACATATTCTCCTCCTCCCTCCTCCTCTTCTACCTCCTTTCATCCGGCCTTCGCCGTAACAAATATCAAGAACTTTACCCCTTTGGTTCTTGATCAAGAGGATGGAAAATACTCATCGTGAGTTAAATTATTTCAAATACATGCTTGTGCATACAACGTCCTTGATCACATCGATGCCACCACACCTCGTCCACCCGACGTCGACAACCCGACGTGGAAGCTGCTAGATGCAATTATTAAACAATGGATATATGACACAATCTCCAAAGATTTACTTCATACTATTATGAAGACATGTGCTACGACTCACGAATTATGGACATGACTAGAGGAATTCTTTCAAGACAACAAACATACACGCGTAGTCTATTTGGAGGAATAATTTAACAACACCCATCTTGAATACTTTGCCAACATGTCAGACTATTGTAAACAACTAAAATTGGTTGCCGAATAATTGTCCGACGTTGACACTCCGATTTCCGAAACAAATATGGTTTTACAATTCATCAATGGTTTGTCGAAGGGTGCGACACACTTGCGACGATGATCCAACAAGTGGATCCCCTCCCTAGCTTCAACAAAGCCCGATCACAATTGTTATTGGAAGAGACTAGACGAGCCAAACAGGACGAACACAATTAACAAGCATTGGCGGTTGACGTACCGCAAACCGCCACCACACCCGTTGGTCCACAACACAACATGGACCACCACCCTCAACGTGGTGGCCGAGGAGGCAGAAGAGGCTATGGTTGTGGGAATCGAGGCAGCGACCGAGGGAAGGGTCGTGGCGGTAACTCCAGGTCCAGTGGACAGTCACGACCGGACCAACAACATCAGACCTACCTATCTCGGCCCAACCAACAAGAAATTCCTACCTGACGCATGTCTCTCTACCCGAGTCGGACTACATTCTTATGAATTCTGATTTGCCCAACAATGCCTAGTATATGTACACGAGTGCCACATCCCACTGATCGGTGTATTTTATATACACTTTTTGAGTCTTTTTTAATTAGTATTTTACTCATTTTATTTATGTTTAGTATAGTATTAGGGTCGTTTTCCTTTCTTTTGTGTCACAGCGGTCATAAATGGAAAAATGACGAAAAGGAGAGGAAATGAGCATAAATGAGATGAAATTGCACACAAAAAGGGCCAAGAAATGAAGTCTAAGTTTCGAATTATAGGAGATCCGACGAAGTCCGGACGGAAAAATGACGACAAACAGAATCCGCTAAAACGTCACGAGCGGCGCTGGCGGCCAGCGCGCGCCAAATCTTGAGAGTCCCGAGAGTTGCTGAATTTGTGTAGCCTTCTGATCTGCGGTAGCGCCGACGCGGGATTTATGAAGTTTGGGCCGAATTTGACATGTTTTCAGAATCCTAAAGGGATTATTTTTCCTACCTAAAGGGATAACTTTTCCTACCTAAAGGGATAACTTTTCCTACCTTAAAACTCTTACCTAAAAGGATTCTAATAACTTTTCCTACTTACAAATCCTTAACCCTTCACCTAAAGGATTTTTTGGCTATAAATACTCTACATCATTAGAAGAATTATTCATTCTCCATTTCACCATTCACCATTCTACATCCATCCTTCCACCAATCCATCTTGTAAATATTCCACAACACAACCCTTGGATGCTTGGCTTGGAGACTCATTCTTAAGTATTTTCTTTTCTTTTCTTTTCTTTATTTCAGTTTTGTATGATGAACTTTGAATTAGTTCTTGTATCAATGGCTAGGAACTAATTCCTCTATGGCTTTCCATGTTGAATCTCTAGAAACTTATGTTATGATTTAATGCATGCTTATGGTTATTCTTCTTCTTGTTGAGATCTATCCAATATTTGAATTGAATGCTTGGTAGTTAATTGACAACTAATTATCACTATATGATTTCTAATCAGACTCCGAAAGGAGGGGATTGTGAATATGCTGTAAGTTGGGTAGACATTCTTGGAATGAGGATGAAAATACCTCAATTATTTATGTAGCGTTAATGAGAGGCTTAAAAATCCTAATTTTGCGCATGGTGCGTGACGGTTAACTAGGTTTTTGTTCTTAATCCTCCTATAGAGTTATCCTTATCACCGAAAGGTAGGTAAAGTGCAATACTGGGGTTGAATGTTTATATAACCCTAACGGGAGTATAAAACGATTTCGTAAACCTGCTTTCTCCAAAAGAAGAAGACCATAAGTTATTGCATTAATAAGTAACATAAGCGGATAGTGAGGAGACGTGGAAGCCCTATTCTCATCACCACTGAAGTAAACCCTTATAGTTAAATAGCTTTTATAATTCTTAGTTATAAACAACAAATCCAAATATCAATTTACCAAATAGATACCAAAAGATAGATAGTTGGTAATTGAACCCTAATCCTTGTGGACGATATTCGGTCTTATCAAGACTATACTACTTGTCACGATAACGTGCACTTGCGTTTAAAGTGTGTGCATCTTTTCGCGCATCAAGTTTTTGGCGCCGTTGCCGGGGATTAGGCATAGTTCAATATCAATTTTATCTATTTTTAAATTCTAATTTGGTTTTTATTTTTGTTTCTTTAAATTATTTATTTTATTTTCTTTTGAAAAAAAAAAAACAAGTGTGCCGTGATTCGTTATTGGTTTTGATTCATCTCAGGGATCCTTAAGACATGAATTTCTACTGTCAATATGATCGAGCTCCAACCATAGAGGAAGAGAGGGAGGAATTGCGAGAGGCTATACTCAGTTTCACGAGGTACCAAAATCAGTTCATGGATGAAACGAGAATGGCCATGAAGAAGTTGGAAACGCAAATAGCAGAACTCGCGATCATATTCAACAGCGAAACGCAAGAAGAGCAATCTGCACCTGGGGTAGGCAATGAGGAAACACAATGTCAGGCAATTGACCTGAAGGATGCCGAATCAGGGAAGAGAGAAAGTTCGCAGCAGCAGCAGCCGATGAAGCGGGCGCGGCCAAGGTCGAGACAGTGCGGGAGAGTGGCCGCGGCTGAAGAGCGAGGCGCGGCGCGTAACCCGTAAATCGAGGTGATTTTGAGCAATGAACATCAAATTGAGAGCACGAACCACGCCAACTATTGAGAATCGGTGAGATGGTTGGTGTAGAAAGAAAAGATTGCAGAGATCGATTATTTACCTTCGATTACGTGGAAATTCTTTCTGCGCACCTATTACGGAAGAAACACCACTAGCTATCACGATCGATTCCCAATTAGGAAGCCCATACCATCAGGTACCCCAGAGTTGAGAGATGTAGAAGTTCACGGATTCCTACATTATAGAAAGCATAAAAGACAAGCCTACTTGGGGATAATTGTATATGTAAGGCTCTTGTTTGAACAAATGGTCGTAGGAAATTGAGACTACAACAATAACTCTGCGGATTGCAAACAGTTCGCGGAAGGATCCAATGGGCACTCGAAAAGGTTAATTGCGTCCGCTAAAAAGGCGTTAAAACATTGACTTGTTGGGAGGCAACCCAATGTTTTTAATTATGTTATTTTAATTTACATCTTTATTTTATTTTATTTTATTTTGCTTTGAACAGTCTCACGGTCTTGGGTTCTTGTTTTGTGTTGTGGGATGGACAGTGGGTGAAAGTCAAACAGGAAAAAAGAGCAAAAAACGCTGAAAAAAAGGAAAAAGCGATCGTCGGTGCCCGTGCGAATCGGGGGCCGCGGAACTCAGAGAGCCATATTTCGTACAAATTCCAAAAAAATCCTCCTAGACCTCCGTTATGACCGCTGTGTTGTGTCAGTAAGTTGTCCTTTTTCTTTTATTTTCTTTGAGTCTTGCACACATTGGGGACAATGTGTGATTTAAGTTTGGGGGGATGTTTTATTATTTTTGAGTTTTTTTTTGAATTGTTTTGTGTATTTTTGAGTAATTTTTGAGTCATAAATTTTTTCTCTCTTTTGAGTCATAATTTTTTTTTTAGATCATACATGCTTGTCACGACCCGACCTCGGGCCCGCGACTGGTGCCTTACCCCGGGCACCCTAGTGATACAACATCAGAGAAAATCAGCGGAAATAAAAACTTAAACAGGAAACAAGATACATGATAAATAAACAGGCCAACCAAAACAGTTGCCTTCTGTATACATACATAAAAAAAAACCCGAACAGTTATCCTTTTTACAACTCTGCCCACAACAGTACTACAGACCTCTAAGAATGTAACAATATCTATGACGGGACAGGGCCCCGCCATACCCCTGAATGTACCAGAACCTACAACTCAGGGAAACATACCAAAAGATAAGCCTCCGGAGAAACGGAGCTTCCCAATCTGTTGAATCGTGATCCTATGGCGAGGATCCACAACCGATGTACCTCACTGCGGCGTGAACGCGGCCGAGGTCGATGCAATTACCAAGTATGTGAAACTGAAAATATTGTAATGAAATCACATTTCATCATTTTATAAAACCATTTCGCAATAAGTAAACAGTTATGTCAAGTAAGGGGACGCATATCCCCAGAATAATCACTCACACATAACTATGGGTCTCACGCCCATAATATCACTCATGCCAGTGGAACTCATTCTCATCGCCGGCGATACATGATGTAAAACAACACCCATATGTGAACTCAACACTAGATCTGCTGCGTCGTCAAACCGACGGGCCAAGTAGAATCGCTCTATACCGGTTCAAAGCTAGTCATAAAACTTCACGCAAGGCGGAAGCTAATTACGGATCCAAAAGCTAGCCACGCAATCGCCGAGGCAAGTACCAAAGCTAACGCACTAGTCAACCGTCTCACGAGATATGGCCGAGGCAAGTATCTCCACTATCTACCAAAGACTGCCGATACACGAGAAATGACCAGACAAGTATCTAAAGCGTGTGCAGAACCACGTGTACAAATCAAGCCCGCGTGATTGTTCGTCACGGCAAGCTTCATGGATTAGCGGTCCAGGACTAACAACTGAACCTCACAATGACCGCACGCCCCGATCTCACCTCGGAAGTCACGGCCATGAAACCATCCCATCGACGCGTGCGTGGAACATCCATCGTCGGCATGTCCAAAGGAAATCAATCGGATAAGCCGCCTCCCAGAGTCACGCGGCGATCTGAAACAACCGATCAATACTTAAGTGGGACGATACTCGTGGACCACCCAACGCCGTGATGTCCAATCAATCAATCAGATAGCCGGCCCTCCCAGAGAGTCACGGCAGCATATCAACAAAACACTTGCACATCAAAGACTATCACAACAAGCATAGGCAAGTTCAACATACATTCATTTTAATCAACAATCCGGGTTTCAAACCCAAAATACTACATACTTTCATTCTTTCAAAAGACCTCTTTCTACGTAAAAGCCACATGATACTAATACTCGTAGTATATAAAGAAAACACGTTTTTCTTTTAAAACCAAATTACTTCACCTTCGTAAAAATCTTTACAAGGCTTTTAAAATCAAGTACTCTATACTTTTTAAACCAAGTGCTTTTCTTTTAAACAACATCAAGTATACTCTTTAAAACCCAATAACTTACTCTTTCCAAAACAAGTAACCTATACTTAAATCAAGTTACTTCTTCTTTCCCGAAAACAAGTCGTTTATAAGTCAAGTCTCTTATCTTTCAAGATCAAGTCTCTTAACTTTCAAAATCAAATCTTTCTTTTATTTTCATAAAGTCGTTATAACTAACTTCCCATAAAACCATTATAACACTTTATGTTTAAAACAAACAAAACTCATTTCACACGTATGCGTCTGTACTATATAGTTCACAACAATCATGCTCAAGAGTATAGGAAGAATCACATACCTCGCGACGATTATCGACGAAGCAAAAGCGCTCACAAGATCAGTAACCTGCTAGCCGTTTCCACTCTTCATGTATAATACGCTAATCGTTTTACTGCAACCTATAAAGGCCAAAAAACGCCTATCAACTCTTAGATCTCTTCGTAGAATATTCTACAGAAATTTCGTGACACCTCCCCGCTTATCACACAAATCTCCTCCTATCCAGGCCATGTGCCAACAACTCCCGAGGATTACCCGTCTAACCGGACGTGTACAAGTCTACGCCACCTTAATACAACAACATCAGAATAAATTTCTATGTAAATACAGTTCAATTCTTATCAATACTCATTCTATATATAGTATACTCAACTATATATTACTACAATATGTAATTTCCAATTACAATAGGGGGACAAGATTATTTACCTCGATAAGCCCAAAATTATCCAAGATTAAAGTCGATCCTGAGCAACGTTTAGCTCCAATTTCCTTACGCTCCAACCCGCTCCAAGCGACCCTTAGAAGTTTCCAAACAACTTCTCCAAATACTTCAACCAAGCTAGGAAGATTTTTCTAGGGTTTCATTTTACGGCTATTGGAATAAAGTAGTATTTCCGGGCTCCTAGTATTAAAACAACTTTGGAATACTACTAGGGATACTAGGCCAAGGTTTTTGGGATTATACTACAATACACAAAGTATTTCTCTACACAAGAGGGGGGTGGACGAAAATACTAAAGGGAGGGAGTATTGCCTTGGAAATTATTTCAAGTGTGGAATGAATTTTAGTCTTCAACTTAAGGGGTTTATATAGAGGATTCAAGGGCTAAGATCAAGCAAGGTGTGTGGTCAAGATTGGGCCATGTGTGTGTGGGTCCCACCACACCACATGGCCAACGAATTGGGTGCCAAATGTTAGGGCCATTTTCGGCCAAGTGAGTAGGTGACAAGTGGCTAGCCACTTGTCACACCATTTCGACCACACGTGGCCACGAGGGTGACACGTGTCGCCCCGATTAAATCAAAATATTTCGTCTTAGAAAATATCCAAAATACCGAAAATCTCAAAAACAAAGCGGGCCCCACAAAACCGTAAATTTCTCCGTGGGCCCACGTGACCATTTCGAAAATAAAATCCGATAATTCTAATATAATCGAAGTCGAATACCAAAACGGGAATCGATTCCCATTAACGAACCTTTGTCTTCACAAAAACCGGAAACTTTTCCGTCGAAAATTCACATCTTTCTTTCATTCCAACATGTCTGTCGTATACTCGTACGTATGTCCTCACATACATACCCTGGAACTACGGGGTATAACATTCTTCCCCTTAGAAACATTCGTCGAATGTTCCTTCTAAGTCTCTAAACATACGTGCGCGGTGTAGTCTCCACTACTACACTTACAAAATCGATCACGCCACCAATGGCGAGAATATAACATGTCGCAAACTCAAATCCAAGCCAACGAGGAATCTCCTCTAACGTGTATAACACTAACTCTCACTCGCTCACGGTCAAAGGATACTCTTGAAACCTAGTAACATGGAGTCTGGACGTATCGCCTCTAAGTCGGATGACGGTTGTTATACCCGTAGTTTCGTGGTATGTATGCGAGGGCGTGCGTGCGAGAATACGACATTGAAATTGGAAAGGAAGAGCGAGGTGATTTTCCACGGAAAAGTTTAGGTTTTGTGAAGGAAAAAGGTTCGTTAATGGGGTGGATTCCCAGTTTGGTATTCGGACTTCTTGGAATATTAGAGAATTATGGAATTTTATTTTTGAAATGGTCACGTGGGCCCACGAGAAAATTTCTGGTTTTGTGGGGCCCACTTTGTTTTGAGATTTTGGCCATTCGGATATTTTGGAAGATGAAATATTTTGGGCAGTAGGAGGCGACACGTGTCACCCCTGCGTGGCTTGGCGAATTTCACTTTGTGCACAACCCGATTAAGTCGTTTTTAAACGAAGCGTTTTACTAAACTCGCGTAGGATAAATTCCGGCTATGTCATTTCTAATTTTTGCGGATTTTTCCGAGAGACGCAACACGTTGGACCAACGAGAGGGCGACACTCACACCTCATCGTTGATGGATGTTACGGCATTAGGGCGAATGGATGGCCATTCTTGTCATGTAGTTGGTAGGATATTTTGTGTGCAAGTTTGCCAGGACACTTGCCTAAATCCTCACCCTACACTTGCCTTGCACTTGGCACCATCTTGGCCTTGGTTGGCCATCCTCGACCTATAAATACCCCTTGTTGAAGAGTTATTTCATCCTAAATTGAAGCAATCTTTCTAAGTCTCAAATCCTCCTCTCCCTCTTGTTGTTTTCGTCCAAACACACCTCCCCTTTGAGAAGCTCTGGCAGAGCAACCCCACTAACTGCGAAACCTACCCCATCCCTTCGTTGAAAAGTTGCCTTAGTATTGTTATAATGCCCAAAATACCACAGCCCAAATCCTTAGTCCTTAGTAGAAGTTGTGAAGAACTTCTAAGGTTTTCTTGGAGCTCTGGGAGCCTGACTTAGGAGCTAAACCTTGCTCAGCGCGACTTTTATCTAGGATATTATTGGGCTTACAGGTAAATAACCTTATCCTCCTTTTGTAATTAGAATATACATCTTGTAGAAGTATAGGAGTAAGTATAAATACTTAGAAGGATATTAATGAATAGAATTGAACGTTATCACGATAGAAGGGTTTAAAAGATGAATAATAGAGTGTACTTACATAGAATGTTTTCTGATGAACTTGAGTAGCTCACGGGTAGGAAGTCGCCCAAATGTCCATAGAATAACGAACCCTGCTTAGAGCTTTTATGCGATCTGATGCGGGCGTTGATAGGCGTGTTGGTATTATAGGTCGATTCTGCTGCGCGACATATTCAACTTGGCGGTGGATTTCAGGAAGGTATGTGATTCTTCCTATCCTCTTGAGCATGATATTTTAAAGAATATGTATATAGTACGGTAGACGTACGTGTGTTAACTGAATAATAATTACGGCAATGTCTTCGGACTTAAGCCTGAATAATAATTACGACAATATCTTCGGACTTAAGCCTGAATAATAATTACGGCAATATCTTCGGACTTAAGCCTGAATAATAATTACGGCAATATCTTCTGACTTAAGCCTGAATAAAAAGAATCTGAAGTAGTTCAAAAGAATTAAGAAACCTTTTTTTTTGAAAGAAGAGTAACACTTGGTTTTAAAAGCTTAAGAGTTATACTAGCTTTATGGAAGTTAGGTATAACGGCTTAAGAGTGATAAAAAGAACGATTTATTGATTTAAGGAAATAAAAGACTTGACTTAATTATACTAATGTGAAAAAGTGTGAAACCTCATTCGTGAGTAAATAGTATTTTTGGTTTTCAAAAGGAATGATGTTTTACCGATCAGAATGAATGTCGAACAAACCACAATGGCGCTAATAAAGGAAATATTTTGACTAATAAAGTATTATTAAAACCAGTAGAAACTTCCATCCTGCATAGGAGCTAAGATGAGACAAAATGATATTACATTTCCTAGATCATGGCATTGTAATAAGATTGTTATGAACAATAATAACCTACTCACACATAAGGTATATGTTTCTCAAATTGTTTTAAAGGATTAAAAACTATGAACTACGAAACCTTTCGAAAATGAGAAACTTGAGTAATTGAAATTAGGCAAATTTAAGCGTTGGGAAAAGAATGTTGTTACTTGTTTTTACAAAGAGAAATGTTTTGATTTACTTCAAAAGATAATCACTTTATTTTTATACTACGGGTATTGTGTGACTTTTGTGAAAGAAACGGATCTTTTAAAAGAGTAATACATGAAGTACTTTGGGGCTAAAAACCCGAACTTGTTAGCATAATGTAGAAAGTACCTTGTGTGAATAACTTGATTGTATTGATTTGTGATAGTCTTGTAATACTTTCTTGTTGACTTGATAAGTAAACATGTTAGGATCTTACGTGAGTTAGTATCTTGTGATGTTTGTGTAGAGGGTTTTCCACTTATTGTGCTTAGGTTGTTTAACGATTAAACCGTCGTGTTGATATTATATCACTCGTGATTCGGGTTAAGCCCTCCGTCGCGGGTAGACTCGGTAGTCTAGTGACATGATTCGAGAATACCTTATGCAGTCTGTATGGCTATCTGCGAGCTACGGAGTTCGTGTTAGTATGCGGCCGCTTGTGGTCACGCGGTCTTTGTGGCCACGCGGACGGCGAGTCGGGGCGGCTGCAGGAGTAGCTACCCTCGATGCGGGGAATACCTCATGCGGGCCATTAGAGTGGCCCGTGCGAGCTACGGAAGTTCGAGGCTAGACGCGCATTGGATCTGCGCGCGAGTGGCGGCTTTGATCATGTGACGATGCAAGACAGATATCATGATCTGATTTACGACCTTGTTTATCGTGGGTTTTAGTAGTCGGCTATGCCTCGCACTTACCCGTCACGGTTTTATGATGACTTTGAGGCGTGAGTCACGACTTGACATGATCGCTATTTATTGTGAATCGTAGTTTTGGTTATCATATGTCTCGCTTTATATAGACTACTATGATTTCATTCTGATATTTTGATTTCACATACTTGGTACTGTTGTCTTGACCTCCTTGAAGTGCGTTCATGCCGCAGTAAAAGGTACTCCTACCGTTGATCCGTTCTTAGGATCACCGTTTGGCGTTGGGAAAGCTCCGCTTCTCGGAAGCTTAGCATTTTGGTATGGTCCCCTGTCGTTGTAGATATTTGTATTGGGGTATGGCGGGGCCTGTCCGCCATTGTTGTTTTAAACTCTTAGAGTGCAGACTGTTGTAAGGTTGGGATGTAGCTCATCGCGGGTACTTATATACATATATCTTAAAGGCAACTTTTTCCTGCAGCGTGTCTTATTTATACTGTTTCATATCTTGGTTGTTTTATATTCCGCTGATTTCTCTGATGTATGACTACTTGGGTGCCCGGGTAAGGCACCAGTCACGGGCCCCGGAACGGGTCGTGACAGCAGTGCTATCTTATAGGCAACCCGACCTATTGTACAACCAATGCTGAAAGGCCCAAAAGTACTTCGGGCTAAGTTGCCCCTGCTTTCCAAAACTCGTCACACACCGCCAGGTGGTACCTTGAAGACCACGTCAACCTAAACTCCAAGTGTTGATGCTGATTATCCGCACGGCTTCTGCTGACTCCGAGCTGCTAACAACCTCATCTGGATAAGCTTCACCCTATCCACATTCTGCTGAAACAAGTATGTACCCACTATCTGAACCTTGCCAACATCGAACCAATCGATCGGCAACCGACACTTCCGCCTATACAAGCCTTCATAAGGCGATATCCGAATCCGAATTGGTAGCTATTATAATAATACACACTCAACAAGAGGCACATAATCCTTACGCTGCCCGAAATCACAACACCGGCGAGGGTAAATGCAATCGAGACTCACTCGAGTTCCTATCCTGCTGGTAAAACCTCCGGACCCAAAGAAATAGCGGCGGGCTCCACCGCCGCCATAGAAAGTAGGAACCCGTGCAGCCTTACAACCCTCCCGATACATAACATCTCGCATAACCTCCGCGAGTAAATGGCCGATCGAAAGACAAGATAAGTGACCTCATCGGCTGACTCGGTCGAACGCGTCCTCGAACTCGTCGATGGTTACCTAAACTTGGGCCTAGCACCCTCGTGATCCTACCACTGGCGGGACCACCACAAACCCCGTCCCATTCGGCCGCGGGTTGACCGCGATCATGCCTCAACCCGACCATTATCGCGCCAAACTCTTGTTCCCGATCCGAACAATCTTACTAACACAAGTCATGAAAGCTACCACTTCTATCTCACACTACCCATGGAATTATCCCACAATACATATCACGCATACCAAGTACTTCGACAAAGACCACCGTAAAATCATCCACTCAAGGCGGCCGTGCATCCGAGGTCCTAATCGTTATAAATTCTAAGGCTCACAATCGCCGTCTCGGACTTACCCTTTCTCAACTACCCATGTTTTCTAATTCACACTTAACACAATGCTACACGTGCATAGCACTTAACACGTATCCACCATAACAACATAACCAAGTCTTTTAAGGGCTAAAGGTATCTGCAACTCTTGCCTTACTTTCTCTGTCTAATCATAATCGCACGCCTGCGGCGCCTAGCTATACTGGCGATGATCCGACCACCGATCCGAAGGCTGAATCTACATCTGCTGCTACCTGCAGTCGGACAAACTCTCACCAAATGGCCCTGTTGGCGCAAGCATACCTGGTATCGAAGCGATGCGACACTCCCCATACTGGAGTCTATTACAATGGCCACAACGAGGTAGGGGTGACCTCATCTGACTAACACCCCCTTCTCCTGAGCAACTGAACCCGCAACTGCCCCGGTAGGCTGAGTCATCCCTCTTGTATCCCTCCTACTTGGACATCCTCCCATCACATGGCCCGGCGGCCACGGTATAACAATCTCCCAAACTAGCACGACACCCTGAGGATCATCCTCAGCTCTCTATCCATAGAACTCTGGCGAACTGCAACTCAAGAAATCCCGAAGTCTCAGACTATCGGATCTAGGGTGAACCACTGGTACTGCCGGAACCACCGGCTCCCGTCCGTCCTCATTCCCAGCCACCAGCCTAGCTAGTAACTGGGCCATCTCCTTGAACTCATATACTCGGCTCCTGGCCGTGGCACCGGAGGCTCAGGTATCGTGGCCTCCGTAGAAACTGCTGCCACTCTAAACTCTGTTGGGGCTAGCGGCGTCATAAAACTCGTCGTCTGAAGTACTATCTCAGGTAATGACCAGACCTGTGCCCTCGCAACCCTCTGTGTTCAACTCGTAGCTCCCTCTGCTGCCTCGCCCATCTGGGCCCTGGTTGCCTTCGCGAGGCATAATCGGTACAACGAATACGTCAGGAGTCCAACTTATAACACACGGCTAAGGCACGATCTCGAGTGAGAAGAATGGAAACCAATCCTAAATGTCCTGCGACCTCCTAATTATAGATGTGGTGCACAACACACCGATAATCAAGACTACTGACACGGTCAGAGACACTTTCCGAGGATTAAGCGCTCGATACCACTTTTGTCACGACCCGACCTCGGGCGCTTGGTGCCTTACCGGGCACCACAGTGATACAACATCGGAGAAAATCAGTGAAATAAAAACTTAAACAGAAACAAGATACATGATAAATAAGCAGCCAACCAAGCGGTTGCCTTACGTATACATACAAAAAAACCCGAACAATTATCCTTTTTACAACTCGCCCACAGATTTACGGATCTCTAAGAATGTAACAATATCTATGACGGACGGGGCCCCATACCACGAATGTACGAACCTACAACTCGGGAAACATACCAAAAGATAAGCCTCAGAGAAAGCGGAGCTTCCTAATCTGTTGAATGTGATCCTATGGCGAGGATCCACAACCGATGTACCTCACTGCGGCGTGAACGCAATTTCGGCGAGGTCGATCTGAGTACCAAATATGGCGAAAATATTGTAATGAAATCACATTTCATCATTTTATAAAACCATTTCGCAATAAGTAACAGTTATGTCAAGTAAGGGCGCGTATCCCGAATAATCACTCGCACATAACTATGGGTCTCACGCCCATAATATCACTCGTGCGTGGAACTCATTCTCATCGCGATACATGATGTAAAACAACACCCGTATGTGAACTCAACACTAGATCTGCTTGCGTCGTCAAACCGACGGGCGAGTAGAATCGCTCTATACCGATTCAAGCTAGTCATAAAACTTCACGGGCAGTACGGAAGCTAATTACGGATCCAAAGCTAGCCACGCAATCGCCGAGGCAAGTACCAAAGCTAACGCACTTAGCCAACCGTCTCACGAGAAATGGCCGAGGCAAGTATCTCGGCTATCTACCAAAGAACTGCGATACACGAAATGACCGGAACAAGTATCTAAAGTGTGCACAGAACCACGTGTACAAATCAAGCCCGTGATTGTTCGTCGCGCGGCAAGCTTCATGGATTAGCGGTCCATGGACTAACAACTGAACCTCACAATGACCGCGTGCCCGATCTCACCTCGGAAGTCATGGCCATGAAACCATCCTGCGGGCGCGTGCGTGGAACATCCATCGCGTCGGCGTGTCCAAGAAATCAATCGGATAGCGGCCCTCCCGAGAGTCACTGCAGCGATCTGAAACAACCGATCGATACTTAAGTGGACGCGTACTCGTGGACCACCCAACGTCGGTATGTCAATCAATCAATCGAGATAATGGCCTGCAGAGTCACGGCGGATATCAACAAAACAACGCACATCAAAGACTATCACAACAAGCATAGGCAAGTTCAACATACATTCATTTTAATCAACAATCCGGGTTTCAAACCCAAAATACTACATACTTTCATTCTTTCAAAAAGACTGTTGACACCCAATTTTGACCCTCCCGTCCAGTCATTAACTATAAAATTACACTAATTTTAGAATAATTTTATAATAATAAAATACAACAATAATATATTAATACAGGCATAAATAAGCAATTTAATAATAACACCGCATTTTACGTAGAGTATTAAACACTTAGAACCTCGCGCGTTTACTAATTTTAGGCCATGTCATAGTTCATAAATAATAATTATTAATAAATACATAAAATAATTTAGCAAAGACGTCGTGTCAAGTAGCATAGCCGCATTTATTAATACGCCAGAGAATTTCATAATCATTTGTATTTTAAAATCAATTTAACCTAATATATGCATTTAATAGCGTCGCATTTATAAAGCTTTAAACAATTCTTAAATATCATACTTGCATTTAGCATTTAAATAATTTAATCTAAACGCAATTCAATCTTTATTTAACCGCAATGATGCATAATAATAAGATTTTAAATAATAGCTATGATCTAAAGTATTAAGCATTAATTAAATAGCACGCCCATTTTATTCTTGTAATAATTTTAATAAAGCACCTAAATAATCTAAGCACAATTTATTGATTTAATTTACTACTAATTAATTAAATAGCACCTAAAACCAACACTAATTAAATAACTAATGACCCACTTAAAATTAATACCTAAAACTAATACATTTAAACTCTACCCCAATTATAATACTACCCTCTTAGCCCAATCCAGCGACCACATACGACCCACTACCTCACCTTTCTTTATCCGCACTTCAGCCCAACACCTGTGCCCGTTCCTTTTCCCTTTATTTCCCTAAGCCCACACCGCCGGCACTTTTCCTCTTCTCTTCGCCGTCTCCTCAAAACCTAGAAAACACTAAGAACCCTGCCTAAGTTTCAATCGCCAAGACTCACCCTCGCCCAACCGAGATTCTCGCCTGAGAATCCGGCGTAATCAAGCCTCCCTTACCTTCTTTACCCACACGCACCCAGCCAAACGATTTCCTACCATAATTAAACAAAATCATCCAAATCGTTTACCTTATTTTTTGCCTAATTAGAATCGCACGAATCTCTTTACGAAATCTCGACCAATATTAGCCCAATCTCAAACAAAAGCTTACCATTATTGGAACTCAATGGGGGCTATATAAGAACATGCAAAGGCATCGATAGAGACCGGTTAGAAGCAGTTAAGAACCACGATGAAACACGGATGGCGCGTACCCATAGCGTCGAAACAGGAGATGAGTCGAACATGAGCATATCTGAGGAGTTAGGGCTCAACACCTAGGCTATAGCATCATAGGAACCGAAAGTTCGAATCCCTTTCTTTTAGTTCCAGCCAAAACCAGCAAACAAAACCTTGCCCCTTTCCATCGCATCGCAATAACCCGTCGAGTGGACCGACGACTTGATCTGTTGCCGGCTCATTGTCAGGAGAAGGTAATTCCTTTCCCTTTTAATTTTCAGTTTAGTGTGCCTCATATAATCTGTATGATATGTTTATATTTCCATTACTTATCGTTGGAATCAATTAGATTAGTCATTAAATGTGTATGGTCATATTACGACTGCTCAAGATCGTTATATGGAGGTATTAAGCATGTTTCATTAAAGTAGACATTATTAATGATTCACTATTAAAGCTGTATATGCTCAGTTAAATCCCCAAACAGATTCATGATTATAGTATTTATTTCTTTGGAGAATACGATATTGATAATGCAATGTTTCCATTAATGTTTGTTAATGTCTAATGGCTTGTTTGCTTGTCTTATTGGCCATTAATATTGGGATATGCTATGTTGGGTTCATGTCCAGCACTATGTGATAGGTGTTTATTATATTGATTGCAGCATTGGTTCATATCCAGTTTCCAGATTTCCTTTAAATGATTACATGTACACTCTATGCATGCTTGACGATTATGTCTTCGATATCATGTAACATCTTTTAAGTCATTGTTAGTTTCTTATGGCCATTTGTGTGATTAATTAGGAAAATGCATATCTTATTAGCTTAAACTTAAAATGTCACATGCTAAGTTTAGATGTTCAGTCTAGATGAACATAAGACTAGTTTGTTATTTTCTTCATGATAGAACAAGGATAAAAAATGATTAGTTGTTTAAATGCTTTTGTATAATAGCCTCATCTATTGAAAATTAGACCCGTAGCATATCTGTTATCTCTGTTTTAGTCTCTATATTGTATGAACCCCCTGTATGTAAATACTCTTGTGTCATTAGAAAGCAACCCATTTTTTATCAATAACTCTATGGGATAACACTAACTTAGATAGATTAGGGGATGCATAACCTGATCTTTGTTAAGTGTTTGCCTCATTTGCCTTCTTTCCTCTTAAATTAGACACATCAAGGTGATAAATAGAATCTGGAATATAAGAGAATTTGAGACCATGTACTGTCTGCAGTATGCCTGATATTGTTGGCTTGTTATGAACTTAAACATGATTCGGGCATTTGTTTTGTTCTAAATACAGCGATATGTGCCCAATTTAGGTATACTTTGTATATTTAAACATGTTTTGTCATATTCCTATCTGTCTAGCTACTTACCCCCATCGATATTATCTTATATTTGGTCTTCCTTTAAAACTGAAATGTTACGTTTTGAGGCTTATTTCCGTCTACTTTATCGCCTCGCACACCCTTTGTTCTTGCTTATTCATTTGTTTTCTCTGTATGTTGTCTCTCTTGATAAATTACTACATTTTGGGCGGCATAGTTGTCCCCTGTTTGCCTTTCTTGTTTGCTATTTCCACTGGGCCCAACAGTGCATACATATCTCTTGCTGAAATCAGTTTGCTAATGTGGCAGTCATATCCCATATATCTAAAGATTATATGAGTATTCTATCTACTTGCATGGTTAAATAAATTTGGGCTTGTACTAATCCTTATCTTCTTTTATTTTTACATGAAATGCATTGGAGCAACAAAGAGTCTCGTGGTGAGACTCGTCATGGCAAATAGGGCGGAGTCATCCGCAATCTTGGCAATTCCTAGAAAAAACAAATAGGATGGAGTCATCCACTTCAATCCCTTACTCTCTTAACCTCCTTATCTCATTTTATTTGTTATTGTAATTTTATTTGTTAACCCTGTAATTAATAGGATAATTAACTCTATTAGTCCTTGAATACAGCGGAAGGGTAGTTTAAAGGCAATTCATTCCTTATTTATTCTAGGATCATCATATAAATCTAAAGTTAAAATAATTCAATTAACCACTAGATATGCTTTAGTCATGTAGTTAATATATCCCTTCATAACTTATTCTAAAAACAAATTTCCTCAGTAAACTCTTCATAAACATCATAGGAGTAATTTATTATTTCCCTCTTATCACTAAACTTTTACAAAGGTAATTTCATAACTAATTTTATAAGAGTCTTAACCGTAGTAATTTATCATTTCTTTTACTTTATCAAATAAAATAATTTCATGTCTTATAAATGCATAATTAGCTTTACATATTTTGTGAGCATTAGAAATCCTTTTAGTTATCAAAATATATTCTTTAGATACTTGCCACATCCTTTTACTTGAATGATTTTCCTAAAACATACATCTCTTAACCAGATAATAAACCCTAGGTTTGAACGGACAACCGCAAGTTAGCGGATCCTTTAGGGTGCCTAACCCCTTCCCTTTAGGATAATAAAGAACCCTTACCCAGAATCTCATTAAGTTTAGCAGACCATTAAAATGGAGTTAATGTTTTACTTTAAACTAGTTAAACATTTAGGTGTCCTAATTCACCCAAAATAATTAGGTGGCGACTCCGCGAACCCTTAGCATTTTAGCACCCCCTAGCAACCCTTTAGCATTTTAATATTTTAAACACTTCTTTAACGCTTTAACACTTTTTTAAACATTTAGCACTTTTATTTATTTTCTAACATTTTACTTAAGCAGGGTTCGCTTTTAGGAAAATGTCGCGGTCGAAATCGGGCGCGACAGAATAACCCGTCGAGTGGACCGACGACTTGATACGCTGCCCCGGCTCGCTGTCCGGAGAAGGTAATTCCTTTCCCTTTTAATTTTCAGTTTAGTGTGCCTCATATAATCTGTATGATATGTTTATATTTCCATTACTTATCGTTGGAATCAATTAGATTAGTCATTAAATGTGTATGGTCATATTACGACTGCTCAAGATCGTTATATGGAGGTATTAAGCATGTTTCATTAAAGTAGACATTATTAATGATTCACTATTAAAGTCAGATATGCTCAGTTAAATCCCCAAACAGATTCATGATTATGGTATTTATTTGCTGGAGGGAATACGATATTGATAATGCAATGTTTCCATTAATGTTTGTTAATGTCTAATGGCTTGTTTGCTTGTCTTATTGGCCATTAATATTGGGATATGCTATGTTGGGTTCATGTCCAGCACTATGTGATAGGTGTTTATTATATTGATTGCGGCATTGGTTCATATCCAGTTTCCAGATTTCCTTTAAATGATTACATGTACACACTGTCTGTCTTGACGATTATGTCTTACTGATATCATGTAACATCTTTTAAGTCATTGTTAGTTTCTTATGGCCATTTGTGTGATTAATTAGGAAAATGCATATCTTATTAGCTTAAACTTAAAATGTCACATGCTAAGTTTAGATGTTCAGTCTAGATGAACATAAGACTAGTTTGTTATTTTCTTCATGATAGAACAAGGATAAAAAATGATTAGTTGTTTAAACGCTTTTGTATAATAGCCTCATCTATTGAAAATTAGACCCGTAGCATATCTGTTATCTCTGTTTTAGTCTCTATATTGTATGAACCCCCTGTATGTAAATACTCTTGTGTCATTAGAAAGCAACCCATTTTTATCAATAACTCTATGGGATAACACTAACTTAGATAGATTGGGGATCGTAACCTGATCTTTGTTAAGTGTTTGCCTCATTTGCCTTCTTTCCTCTTAAATTAGACACATCAAGGTGATAAATAGAATCTGAATATAAGAG
Organism: Przewalskia tangutica; assembly: GCA_029844215.1. Lineage (NCBI taxonomy): Eukaryota > Viridiplantae > Streptophyta > Magnoliopsida > Solanales > Solanaceae > Przewalskia > Przewalskia tangutica. The sequence goes on from CM056734.1 coordinate 12,894,265, forward strand.
AATTTGAGACCATATGTCGTCTGCAGATGCACGATATTGTTGGCTTGTTATGAACTTAAACATGATTCAGGGCATTTGTTTTGTTCTAAATACACCGATATACGTGCCCAATTTAGGTATACTTTGTATATTTAAACATGTCTTGTCATATTCCTATCTGTCTAGCTACTTACCCCCATCGATATTATCCTATATTTGGTCTTCCTTTAAAACTGAAAATGTTACGTTTTGAGGCTTATTTCCGTCTACTGTCTACTGCCCTGCATACCCCTGTTTGCTGCGCTATTCATTTGTTTTCTCTGTATGTTGTCTCTCTTGATAAATTACTACATTTTGGGCCAGCATAGTTGTCCCCCTATTTGCCTTCTTGTTTGCTATTTCCACAGGCCCTGACGGTCATACATATCTCTTGCTGAAATCAGTTTGCTAATGTGGCAGTCATATCCCATATATCTAAAGATTATATGAGTATTCTATCTACTTGCATGGTTAAATAAATTTGGGCTTGTACTAATCCTTATCTTCTTTTATTTTTACATGAAATACATTGGAGCAACAAAGAGTCTCATGGTGAGACTCGTCATGGCAAATAGGACTGAGTCATCCGCTTCAATCTTGACAATTCCTAGAAAAACAAATAGGATGGAGTCATCCGCTTCAATCCCTTACTCTCTTAACCTCCTTATCTCATTTTATTTGTTATTGTAATTTTATTTGTTAACCCTGTAATTAATAGGATAATTAACTCTATTAGTCCTTGAATACAGCGGAAGGGTAGTTTAAAGACGAATTCATTCCTTATTTATTCTAGGATCATCATATAAATCTAAAGTTAAAATAATTCAATTAACCCTAGATATGCTTTAGTCATGTAGTTAATATATCCCTTCATAACTTATTCTAAAAAACAAATTTCCTCGTAAACTCTTCATAAACATCATAGGAGTAATTTATTATTTCCCTCTTATCACTAAACTTTTACAAAGGTAATTTCATAACTAATTTTATAAGAGTCTTAACCGTAGTAATTTATCATTTCTTTTACTTTATCAAATAAAATAATTTCATGTCTTATAAATGCATAATTAGCTTTACATATTTTGTGAGCATTAGAAATCCTTTTAGTTATCAAAATATATTCTTTAGATACTTGCCACATCCTTTTACTTGAATGGTTTTCCTAAAACATACATCTCTTAACCAGATAATAAACCCTAGGTTTGAACGGACAACCGCAAGTTAGCGGATCCTTTAGGGTGCCTAACCCCTTCCCTTTAGGATAATAAAGAACCCTTACCCAGAATCTCATTAAGTTTAGCAGACCATTAAAATGGAGTTAATGTTTTACTTTAAACTAGTTAAACATTTAGGTGTCCTAATTCACCCAAAATAATTAGGTGGCGACTCCGCGAACCCTTAGCATTTTAGTACCCCCTAGCAACCCTTTAGCATTTTAATATTTTAAACACTTCTTTAACGCTTTAACACTTTTTTAAACATTTAGCACTTTTATTTATTTTCTAACATTTTACTTAAGCAGGGTTCGCTTTTAGGAAAATGTCGCGGTCGAAATCGGGCGCGACAAAGACCTCTTTCTACGTAAAAGCCACATGATACTAATACTCATAGTATATAAAGAAAACACGTTTTTCTTTTAAAACCAAATTACTTCACCTTCGTAAAAATCTTTACAAGGCTTTTAAAATCAAGTACTCTATACTTTTTAAACCAAGTGCTTTTCTTTTAAACAACATCAAGTATACTCTTTAAAACCCAATAACTTACTCTTTCCAAAACAAGTAGCCTATACTTAAATCAAGTTACTTCTTCTTTCCCGAAAACAAGTCGTTTATAAGTCAAGTCTCTTATCTTTCAAGATCAAGTCTCTTAACTTTCAAAATCAAATCTTTCTTTTATTTTCATAAAGTCGTTATAACTAACTTCCCATAAAGCCATTATAACACTTTATGTTTAAAACAAACAAAACTCATTTCACACATGTACGTCTACCGTACTATATAGTTCACAACAATCATGCTCAAGAGTATAGGAAGAATCATATACCTCGCGACGATTATCGACAAGCAAAAGCGCTCCACGATCAGTAACCGCTGCCGTTTCCACTCTTCAAGTAGAATACGCTACTCGTAGTACTGCAACCTATAAAGGCCACAAAACGCCTATCAACTCTTAGATCTCTTCGTAGAATATTCTACGAAATTTCGTGAGACCTCCCCGCTATCACACAAATCTCTCCTATCCAGCCCGCTACTGTGCCAACAACTCCCGGGATTACACGTCTAACCTGGCGTGTACAATTCTACTCCACCATAATACAACGATCTCAGAATACAAATTTCATGTAAATACAGTTCAATTCTTATCAATACTCATTCTATATATAGTATACTCAACTATATATTACTACAATATGTAATTTCCAATTACAATAGGGGGACAAGATTATTTACCTCGATAAGCCCAAAATTATCCAAGATTAAAGTCGATCTGAGCAACGTTTAGCTCCATTTCCTTACGCTCCAACCCGCTCCAAGCGACCCTTAGAAGTTTCCAAACAACTTCTCCAAATACTTCAACCAAGCTAGGAAGATTTTTCTAGGGTTTCATTTTACGGCTATTGGAATAAAGTAGTATTTCCGGGCTCCTAGTATTAAAACAACTTTGGAATACTACTAGGGATACTAGGCCAAGGTTTTTGGGATTATACTACAATACACAAAGTATTTCTCTACACAAGAGGGGGGTGGACGAAAATACTAAAGGGAGGGAGTATTGCCTTGGAAATTATTTCAAGTGTGGAATGAATTTTAGTCTTCAACTTAAGGGGTTTATATAGAGGATTCAAGGGCTAAGATCAAGCAAGGTGTGTGGTCAAGATTGGGCCATGTGTGTGTGGGTCCCACCACACCACATGGCCAACGAATTGGGTGCCAAGTGTTAGGGCCATTTTCGGCCAAGTGAGTAGGTGACAAGTGGCTGGCCAACATCACACCATTCGACACGTGGCCACACAAGGGGTGACACGTGTCGCCCCGATTAAATCCAAAATATTTCGTCTTCCGAAAATATCCAAAATACCGAAAATCTCAAAAACAAAGCGGGCCCCACAAAACCGTAAATTTCTCCCGTGGGCCCCACGTGACCATTTCTGAAAATAAAATCCGATAATTCTAATATAATCCAAGAAGTCCAAATACCAAAACTGGGAATCCAATTCCCATTAACGAACCTTTTTCTTCACAAAAACCGGAAACTTTTCCGTCGAAAATTCACATCTTTCTTTCATTCCAACATTTCTGTCGTATACTCGTACGTATGTCCTCACATACATACCCTGGAACTACGGGGTATAACAATGCTGTAGTTACTTGAAACACCTAATGAAGTAAAGTGGAATAATGTAATGGAATTAGAAGCAACCATCTGAACACTTAGGATAGATATGCCAAAAATTCATGAAATCTATCTATTGGGAGTATCTTGCTTGATTTGTGCATTGTTAAAAGATTAAAACCTATGTGTTATGATTGCTTGCTATTTGAGGCGAAATAGTTAGGATATGCATGTTAGGGAGATGACTTAGGCATTTCTTTGTTAGCCAATTCTTATCACTCTTTTCTATCCCTGACTTTAAAAATATCCCTAGTCAGCCCCATTGAGCCTAAAAACATGAAACTTTTTCTTTGACACCATATATTCCTACAATTGTGCCATAAGTAAAAATGTGAAATAGTTGGAATAAATTGTGTAAAAAAAAAAAAGACAAAAAGAGTGAATAAGTTTGATGCACCCCAATGAAAAAGTAATAAGAAATAGGCAAACGCCTAAGTTTGGGGGTGCTTGTTATTATGATACACTTCACTCTCCCAAAACAAAAGAGGGGAAAGATAGATTTGAAGTGAAGAAAAGAATCAAAAGAAAAAGGGAAAAATTGAAAAGCTAAAGAGCTTATGGTACACAAAAATGAGCCTAAATGCCTATTTTTACCTACCCGTGCCTAAGCCTACATTACAACCCTTAAAAGTCCTGAAGATCTCTTAGATGCATAGCCATGATTAGTGGAGAATAGCAAGTAAACATGCGATAGGAATTTTGAAATTAACATGCATGATTCAGTATTTGACTTCCATTAAGCATGATAAAAATGAGTTTGCAAAATATCTAGCTTAATGTGTTTAGAATGCTGAAATTTGATGCTATATGTTCCTTCATATTATTCTACTAATCTTCATGTTTTTCAAAGTAACACTAATGCAGCAAAGTGATCAATGTCATTGAGTCTTTTATTTTTCGTTTTCCTTGAGTCTGTATTTCTTTCTTTTGATCTTTGCTCGAGGGCGAGCAAAGGTTAAGTTTGGGGGTATTTGATCGGTGTATTTTATATACACTTTTTGAGTCTTTTTTAATTAGTATTTTACTCATTTTATTTATGTTTAGTATAGTATTAGGGTTGTTTTCCTTTCTTTTGTGTCACAGCGGTCATAAATGGAGAAATGACGAAAAGGAGAGGAAATGAGCATAAATGAGATGAAATTGCACACAAAAAGGGCCAAGAAATGAAGTCTAAGAAGTTCCGGGAATTATAGAGGAGATCCGACGAAGTCCGGACGGAAAAATGACGACGAAACAGAATCCGTCTGAAAAACGTCACGACGCGACGCTGGCAGCGCGCCGCCAAATCTTTGAGAGTCCGAGAGTTGCTGAATTTCGGTAGCCGCTGATCTATGAGCGGCGACGGGATTTATGAAGTTTGGGCCGAATTTGACATGTTTTCAGAATTCTAAAGGGATTATTTTTCCTACCTAAAGGGATAACTTTTCCTACCTAAAGGGATAACTTTTCCTACCTTAAAACCCTTACCTAAAAGGATTCTAATAACTTTTCCTACTTACAAATCCTTAACCCTTCACCTAAAGGATTCTTTGGCTATAAATACTCTACATCATTAGAAGAATTATTCATTCTCCATTCCACCATTCACCATTCTACATCCATCCTTCCACCAATCCATCTTGTAAATATTCCACAACACAACCCTTGGATGCTTGGCTTGGAGACTCATTCTTAAGTATTTTCTTTTCTTTTCTTTTCTTTATTTCAGTTTTGTATGATGAACTTTGAATTAGTTCTTGTCATGTCAATGGCTAGGAACTAATTCCTCTATAGGGCTTTCCATGTTGAATCTCTAGAAACTTATGTTATGATTTAATGCATGCTTATGGTTATTCTTCTTCTTGTTGAGATCTATCCAATATTTGAATTGAATGCTTGGTAGTTAATTGACAACTAATTATCACTATATGATTTCTAATCAGACTCCGAAAGGAGGGGATTGTGAATATGCTGTAAGTTGGGTAGACATTCTTGGATTGGGGATGAAAATACCTCAATTATTTATGTAGCGTTAATGAGAGGCTTAAAAACCCTAATTTTGCGCATGGTGCGTGACGGTTAACTAGGTTTTTGTTCTTAATCCTCCTATAGAGTTATCCTTATCACCAAAGGTAGGTAAGGTGCAATCGGGTTGAGTGTTTATATAACCCTAACGGGAGTATAAAACGATTTAGAAACTCGCTTTCTCCAAAGAAGAAGACCATAAGTTATTGCATTAATAAGTAACATAAGCGGATAGTGAGGAGACGTGGAAGCCCTATTCTCATCACCACTGAAGTAAACCCTTATAGTTAAATAGCTTTTATAATTCTTAGTTATAAACAACAAATCCAAATATCAATTTACCAAATAGATACCAAAAGATAGATAGTTGGTAATTGAACCCTAATCCTTGTGGACGATATTCGGTCTTATCAAGACTATACTACTTGTCACGATAACGTGCACTTGCGTTTAAAGTGTGTGCATCTTTTCGCGCATCACCCACCTCACTTATAACTCCGGTAATCTTCCTCAACCTTTTAATTTGCGCAATCTCAATTTATTTTGGTCGGAAATGACAATCGCATTCCAATTTAAGGTTATATCACCACTAAAACACTGCCACCTCACCCTCCCTTTTCCCTTAAAAACATCCTCTATGCTCCTAATATCATTAAAATCTTAATCTCTATTAGAAAATTCGCTAGTGACAATTTCGTATCTATTAAGTTTGACCCTTTTATTTTTTCTGTGAAGGACCTCCGTACGGGGACACCTCTTACGAGATGTAATAGTGTAGGGGACCTCTATCCTTTCTTATCCACTTCCGCTGCAAGTATCAATCCACATAACTCCCTAGCTGCAATCTCTCCATCAACTTGACACAGTAGACTTGGACATCGTTGACACTCAATTTTGACCCATCTATTGGTTATTTATTGCAATTTTAAATGTTTTAGGACACCGCATTTTAATAATTATTTTTTTGCATATTTTTACCTAATATTCTATGTTTCATTTTTCATAAAATGACATCGCATTTTTAATTTTTAATTAAGCATTAGGTCTTTGTTAATATTATAATTCTACATCTCTTTAAATAACAAAATAGCATTGCATTTTTTATATTTTAGTTAGGCATTAAACATTTCTTAAATATTATGTTTTATTATTACATCGACATTTTTTATAATTTTACATCTCTTTAAATAATAAATTCGCGATATTCTAATCAGTCCAAACCGAGGCACAATTCAGATCAGCCCAATCTCATTTTTAAACTCTATACCATATCCCATCAAATCTTTTCCTCACATCCCATCCCCTCTTTCTATAACAGGAGCCGACACACGCAAGCAACCGACACACGCAAGAAATTAGATTTCTCTCCTTTTCACTCAACCCACTTGCCCCTACCCCACACTCTCTTATTTTTATATATCTTCTCCTCTGTCATTTGGAAAGGAGGAGAACACAACAACTTTCTCCCCCATTCCTTGGTCCAGAATCCCCTTTTGCCACTTTTGTTTCACCGGAGAATACCATTAACTTCGGCGATGCTGCTGTTTGGTTCTCTTTTTGTTACTATTGTGTATATTGTGATTTGCTGGACTGATTTAACACGATGTTTTGATTTTTGGCCGGAGTTTTCATAAAATTCCGGCGACGTTCATTTGGTTTTATTTCTTGGAATCTGTGGTTGTCAGAGTAATTTTTCGATTTTTGTTTTGGGTATCTGGCCGGAGCTAAAACTCTGGCAGTCTTGTTCGCCTGATATTTTTGGGGTACTCTGCTTGCTGGCTGATTTGGCAGTCTTGTTCGCCAAAGAACAACGTTACAGATATCGTTCAGACCCGGATGTCAAAAATAGGCGCGACAGACACGCAGAAGCACCAATTTTTAACTTTCTTAAAAGTCACAATTTAATTCGATGTAAAAAAGGAAAACTTTCCCACAATTGCTATTCTTCTCCTCTAGAAAAACATGTTAGACTTCCGTTGACCATCATCTTTAAGTGTTACTTTTTTTCATTTTTTTGACATTATTCATGCAGATTTATGGACATCTTCCATTACTAGCAAACCGAGTCATAAATATTATTTGACATTTTTAGATGACTTCTTTCACTTTTTTGGGTCTATTCGCTCAAATATAAGTCTCAAGTTTACACCATGTTTCTTGAATTTCGAACATATGTTAAAACACAGTTTGAAAATGACATAAAATCGTTCCAATGTGACAATAGTCGTAAGTTTAACAATTCCCCCTTTCATACATTTTGTGCGGATAATGGCATGATGTTTCGATTCTTGTGCCCCCATATCTCACCTCAAAATGGTAAAGACGAAAGAATACGCCGCATCATTAACAATATGATCCGTAAAATGTTCTTTCATGCTTCTCTTCCCCCTCCCTTATGGGTATACGTGTTAAAAATTATAGAATACCTTCTTAATATATTACCCACTCGTACCCTTCAAAATAAAACCCCTATCGAAATTCTATTTCGTTGGATTCCTTCAAATGATCACCTTCAGATTTTTCGGTTGTCTATGCTACCCGAATCTTGCCTCTACGGCCCCTCACAAATTAGCACCTCACACATCTCCCTGCGTCTTCTTAGATTTCCCGTCGAACCATAGGGTACTTATGCTATGATTTGTCCACACAGAAAATCCCAGTCTCTCGCCATATCACATTCGCGAAAAATGTTTTCCTGTTTGCAATGTTGAGTTGTGGAGCCTAATTCACCGCCGACATTATGAAGACCCTACGCAGAGTGTGGAACGCTGATCGACCTGACCGATCAGGTCGACGTGAGGGTTGGAAGGGTGGTGGTAAACCCTCTCCTTGGGGGAGTAGGGGGGAGCCCCCTGATTTTTTTAATTATAATATTATGTTATTTAGTGGGGGGTATTTTGGAAATTTTAAGACTGTATTATATTCTTCTAGTTTTTGCTATATATAGAATATGACACCATTTTTCTTTCTTAGAGGTCGAACAAGAGAAAATTGTAAACTCAAACTCCCTATTTGAATTAAGTAAATTCAGCAGCGGTAAAGTGGACGTAGACCTCGCATTGAAGGTGAACCACTATAAATCTGTGTGTGTTATTTGTTCTTCGATTATTTACTCTTTTCTGATTAGGTATGATTTGGGACTCAAATCCTAACATGCAAACGTCCAACAATCTCAAGTCACTGATTACTTACGCTGTCACAAGAACATGTGAATGACATACTTGGTCACTAATATCCCCCAAGAAATAACTCAGCTTTCCCAAATGAGTCATTGCAAATTCGGACTTAAGCAAGACAATACTCTCATTTTTCAATCTATCTGAGGAGACAGTCAGAACAATATCATCCACGTACAGTAATAAGTAAGTAGTGCTACTACCTCGATGAAAAATCAAGAGTGATGTATCACTCTTGATGCATACAAACCCAATCTGCAAGATATATCTGGCAAAACGATCATATCACGCACGGGGGGGCTCTTTCAGGCCATATAGTGACTTACAGAGACGGCACACATAGTGAGGGACTGCTGGATGGGTGAACCCGGACGGCTGATGCATGTACACTATTTCTCTCAAGTCCCATGTAAGAATGCATTCTTCACATCAAGTTGATGGATCGGCCAGTGTTTACCCATGGCAATGCTCAATATTGTGCGAATAGTAGTCGGTTTGACAACCGGGATGAATGTCTCTCCACAATCAATGCCCTCATGCTGATTTGTGTCATTAGCCACAAGACGGGTCTTATACTTCTCAAGATCCCCATTGTCTCTGAACTTGTGACGAAAAAGCCACATACAGCGAATTACATTCACCCCTCAGGTCTAGGTACTAGATCTCACGTGTGCTGTTTAGTCAAAACATTGAATTACTCATACATAGCCGCATTCCAATTAGGGTCTTGTTTGGCCAATTTTGGGTTCTTTAGAAGTGGAGAGATGGTTTGGGCAGACAAGTTGAAATGGACTTTGGGTTTGAAGATTCCATGCTTTGAACGAGTTTTCATTGGATGAGTAGGGACAGTGGGTGGCGGAGTGGTGTCTGAGACGGGGGATAAAGTCGGATAAGAAGAAGGTGGGGGCGAAGCCGTCGGAAGTTTGGGAGCCGCGACACCTCAGCACAGGGTCGCGGCTCTGTCGACGGTGTTTCTGAAGATTGCTCTCTGGAAATCAGGCGCCGCGACACCTCCCCTTGGGGCCGCGGCGCTGTCGACGAAACAGAGGATGTGAGCTGTTCGAGGATGAGGGGAGAGATGACAGGCTCGTCAAGAAATAAGTAGTCTGATTTTTGGAATTTTGAAAGATTCAAAAACGGGAATGTGACGTGACGAGATATGTGGATTTGACGAGTAGACAAGTCATAGCATATATCATAGATATCTTCTATAGTTCGGCGGGAATCCTAAGAAGACACATGGAGTGGACCTAGGAGCAAGCTTTTTGGGGGCGGTAGAACTAAGGTTGGGATAGCAGAGACAACTGAAAATCGGTAGATGATCATAGGAGGGGACTCTATGGTAGATGATTTCGGTAGGGGTCATATTGTGGAGAGTGCTAGTATGGAGAATATTTATAATGTATTCTGATATTTTAGCAGCATAGACCCAGAAGGGTGGAGGGAGGTAGGCATGAATCAATAGAGTGCGAATCATATTGTTAATGGTGCGGATGATTCTTTAAGCTTTACCATTTTGTGGTGAGGTATGAGGGCAGGAGAAGCGAAAGACCATGCCATTATTGGTACAAAAGCGGTGAAACATAGAGTTGTCACGACCCGAACCCGGATCCGTGACCGGTGCCTTAAACCGGGCACCCTTGTGACACAACATCAGAGAAAACCAGCGGAATATAAACTCACAATAAACAACCATAATGATATAAATAGTCTAGCCCAAAATGGCTACCCCAAAAGTACATAAAACCGAACAGTTACATCCTTAAACAAACCAAGTTATGACAAGACTACGTGCCTCACAGAAGGAGTAACACTATGACGGGCGGGGCCGTCATGCCCTGAATGTACAAAACATCAACAACACCGGGGAGAACCATACCAAAAGTCGAGCCTCAAGAAATGGAGCTCACGACACTGAGTAAAAGATCCTAGGAATGAGGATCTACCACCGCTTTCCACCTGCGGCGTAACGCAGCGGCCAGAAGAAGTCGATACAACGTACCAAGTATGTAAATCGGAAAAATCGTAGTAATATCATAAGTCAAAAAAATAAGCTGGAGTCATAGATAAAAATCAATTTCCTTGCACTGTGTCTTACTAACAATGAGAGTAACAAGTATAAATCTTATAGCATAAAATAGGAGGCTCACGATCAAAATAGGGTACCTCGCCCGTAGTATCGTTAAGCAATCCTACTCCTGGGACTATTTCACCGCACGGGTCTGTGGACCGCGTGAGGTCATCCGCCGTCGTGAGACTATTTCACCCGCGTGAGACTATTTCACCCGCATGGATCTGTGGACCGCGTGAGTACCATCGCCGTACTCGCGTGGGACTATTTCACCCGCGTGGATCCCGTGGTCCGATCCGCATGAGTGCAAGCGCGCACTCGCGTCATGGGTAGCAAATCCATGACATAATAATAACCCGGGTTTACCAGTAATAATATAAGTATATAACATAGCTCATCCGGCTATCATACATAACATAAGCACTACCGGCCTATCATATCATACATAAGCACTACCGGCCTATCATATCACAACATAAGCACTACCGGTCTATCATAACATAAGCACTACCGACTTATCATAACATAAGCACTACCGACTTATCATAACATAAGCACTACCGGCTTATCTTAACATAAGCACTACCGGCTTATCATAACATAAACAAGTTAAGAAATCCCCTAACTTCTCATTAACATTATTAATATATCCTCTCATTTTAGTATCCTAAGGCACTAACATGTCTTTTAATAGAAAATCCGGAAATTCAACCCAAGTACCATGTACTTCTAACTTTTTAAGAAATAACTCTTTTTACACAAAAATTCCAAGCTACTAATCACCATAGTATCAAGTTACGATTTCCTTTCAAAACAAGTCACATGTCCTTTTAGAAATATAATCGGCTTCTAAATCAAGTGACTTCATTTCCTTTAAAACCTTAGGCAACCAATGCCTAAAAATCAATTCACATTTCTTAGTTTCAAATCCTTTACCCGTACTTGTTTTAATTAGAGTAAACCTTTCTTTGTGAACTTTTCAAAAACTAATATAACCAACTTTCCATAAAGTCATTATATTAGCGCTATTCCTTTGTCAAATACATTCTCTCTAAATCCAAGGGGCTTATACTTTTTAAAATGAAACAAGTACCAATATACTTTAAAACAAATGAAGGATATCAAATCTTGTACGTCTACCGTACTACATAGGTACAACTACTCATGCTCAAGAGATAGGAAAGTTCCACATACCTCTTCGGTTAATCCACTTGCTAAGTCCGAAATACCGCACGTAATATGTCAACCTATAATGACCATAATACGTTTATTAACCCCTAATTTCAATGTAGAAATATTCCAAGTTCAAGTTACTAATTCCTAAGGAAATTTGGGCAGCATTTTCTTTGTTTCTACATACTTTGCCACCTTTTTCAAGGCCAAATTCAATATCCAAACGCCACATTTAAGGTCCAACAATCCAACATTTCAAAGGGGATTACACAACCAAACTTAGGTGTGTAAAATTCTGCCCCAATAGGTAAAACAATACACTTAACAATTCTAAAGGAGTTTGTAGGCTACAACATGCTCATAATATCTCTTTAACCAATCTTTCATATTCAAACCATTTTTCTTACATGAAATGATTCTAAGAGCATTATTTACTACTACAAATTCCTTATTCTTCACATGCAACACCAATAACTAGCTACAAGAGAAGAAATGTTACCTTTGGAGCTTTAGCCAAAACTATTCCAACAATTTTGCTAGCCTCCTTTTCAAGAATACCACCACAATAACCTCCACAAGCTTGCAAATAACTTTCCTTCTTAACACCCTTTTCAGATTTTCCTTAAGCTTGGAGTTTCTCTTGATTTTCTAGAGAGAAGGGAGAGCTTTTTAGCTTAGAGAGAGAGAGAGAGAGATGAAAGATGAAAGATGAAAGATGACCAAGTCTTGAAGACTTGGTCAATATAAGGCATGCAACATTTCAGATGGGGGGGACACTTGTCACCCACCTCTTTTAAAACAAAGCGGCAGAAATTTCCACTAACTCTCGCAGATCCGCCTCGGCGCGCGACCTGCGATCGGCCATGGCCTGAAACTCCCGCGCTTCTTAGGACTTTCGGCGCCGCGCTTCCTTGGCGCCCGTACTGAAACCAGCGACCGCCGGATCTTCCGCGCCGAAGGCCCTACAATCACCACCCGCCTTGCGCCACTGAGGCCCGATCACGATCGGACCGAACCACGGGGTATTACATTCTCCCCCCCTTAGAAATATTCGTCCCGAATGTTCCTTCTAGGCTTACTCGAATCACAAATCGACGTAGACGCTCTTAACTACTCTTTTGCAAATAAAGACGCTCCCCACGACCACAACAATACTTAAGCACAATTGCTAAATCAAAACTAACAAGCAGGAAAGTGGGTTACCTGGAGGTGTAGGGAATAAGTGAGGATATTTCTTCATCATTGTCATCCTCTGCTTCCCACGTCATCTCCTCTCTGTTCTCGTTTCGCCATAAGACCTTGACGGAAGCCACATCCTTTGTCCGTAATCGCCTAACCTGACGATCGAGTATCGCTATGGGGCTCTCCAATACATTTCCGCAACATCGACACATGGAAAACTGGATGTACCGCCTCCAAATCGGACGGCAGATCTAACTCATAGGCAACCTTGCCTACCCTACGGATAATCTGATAAGGCCCAATGTACCTTGGGCTAAGCTTCCCCTTCTTCCCAAATCTCATCACACCCTTCATGGGTGATACCTTCAGGAAGACCTAATCATCTACCTCAAACTCCAAGTGTCGACGCCGATGATCTGCATACGACTTCTGTCGACTCTGGGCTGACAATAACCGCTCCTGGATAAGCTTCACCTTATCCACCGCCTGTTGTACCAAGTCTGGCCCGACTGACTGAACTTCTCCCACCTCAAACCAACCTATCGGTGACCTACACTTCCTCCCGTATAAGGCCTCATAAGGCGCCATCTGAATACTAGAATGGTAGCTGTTTTTATAAGCAACTCCACAAGAGGTAAATGATCCTCCCAGCTACCCCTGAAATAAAAAACACGAGCCCGCAACATATCCTCAAGTGTCTGGATAATGCGCTCGACCTGTCCGTCGGTCTGAGGATGAAACGCCGTACTGAGACTCACCTGTGTCCCTAATCCCTTCTGAAAATACCTCCAGAAGTTAGCCGAGAACTGGGCTCCTCTATCTGATATAATCGACACCGGGACTCCGTGCAGTCTCACAATCTCTCTAATATATAATCTGACATAGTCCTCAGCTGAGAACGTCGTCCTGACCGGAAGAAAATGTGTTGATTTCGTCAGCCTGTCGACAATCACCCAAATGGAATCGTGCTTCCTCTGAGTGGTAGGTAGCCCTGTAATAAAATCCATATTTATCACCTCCCACTTCCAAGTCGGAATATCAATAGCCTGCAACAGCCCGCCGGGCTTCTGGTGCTCAACCTTAACCTGCTGACAATTAGGACACTGTGCAACAAAACCTGCCACGTCCCTCTTCAGGCCATCCCACCAATACACACACCTGAGGTCATGGTACATCTTAGTCGACCCCGGATGAATAGAATAACGAGCACTGTGTGCCTCCCCTAGAATCTGCTGACGAAGTCCTGTCACCTCGGGAACACACAACCGGCCCTCAAACCTTAGCACCCCATCAGGTGCTACCTCAAATAGACTCTTCTCTTCCCGAAGAGTCGTATCTCGATACCGTACCATAAGCGGATCCTCATACTGTCGCCTCTTCACTTCCTCAACGATGGAAGACTCGGCGACCTCTCGAACCCGAACTTCATCACTATCAGAATCAACCAAACGAACCCCAAGGCTCGCTAGCTGATGTAACTCGCGAACCATGTCCCTCTTCTCTGGCTGCACACCTGACAGACTGCCCATCGATCTGCGACTAGGAGTATCTGTAACCTTCTCGGCTTTTCCCGGGTGGTATAGGATATCAATATCACAATCCCTGAGTAACCCTAATCACCGTCTCTGTCGCAAATTCAGCTGCCTCAGTCTGAAGATATACCGGAGTCTCTTGTGGTCTGCACAAATATCCACATGAAATCTATATAAGGAATTGCCTCCAAATCTTCAAGGTACGATTAATCGCCATGACTCTAAATCGTGAGTAGCGTAATTCCTTTCATGCTTCCCTAACCGCCGGGAAACATAAGCTCTAACCTTATCGTGTTGCGTCAGCACACAACCTAGCCCAACACCCAACGTGTTACAATAATACCCTAACCCTCTAGTCTCTCAAGAGGGGTTAGAATCAGAGTCGTGGTCAACTTTTCTTCCAATAACTGGAAGCCTTTCTTGTACTTGCGAAATATTCGGGCATCCTAAATCTCAATTATGGTTCCTGTTTCCCTTTCTCTGTTGCAACCAAACTTGGTTACTATACCTAGATCTGATTCCTTTGTTTGCCGCATGGCTAAGACTCCCTGCCAATCACAATTTAGGGGGAGACTTCCTTGATCTCGTCAAGTAGTAATCCTATTATTCTCTCCCAGCTCGTAGAGCTTATAGTCAGGTGTTCAACCTCAATTCACGGTATTACATAATCCAATGACTTGTCAAGATTTCTTATCGTTCGAGTGTCTACTCGTCTTTCCTTTATAAGTTATTTTAAGTTGTCCTGGGGTCCCTTACCCCTCCGTATTTTCTTACTATCTTTTTTTTGTTAGTGTCGATGCTACCACCTTCCCTCGAGGTGTTCTTACTGCCCATTATTTACTAATGGTCTTACACTAGTCCGGGGTAATTGTATCTCGTGCAACTTACATAACCGTAGTCGTATTCTCTTTTATCATTCTGGTCACGACCTTATCTTATGCTTATTATTAACAAAAGTATTTCTATCTTGATCCATGATCATACAGTTTCATACATGCGTACCATCTGCATTTTTATCCTTATGACACTTCCTCGACCATTTCGTAACGTTGTTCCTAATTACCCCCAACACAATACTTATCCCACGGTTATCTAAAACTGTAACTTATGGCATGACGATACTGAAGACCCTACCAGTCTCCCATCATTCGTCTAACTACATGGGTACACATAATCCCATAATACGTAAAACTATCCTTTTACGTGGGGGAGATAACTTATCTCCCCCTAATTTAACTTTCCTTGGAGTCACAACCCTAATCACCGGGTCCTCTTGCGGTCCAGTAAATATCTAGTCATCACGCACCGCTTTAAAGTCATGTAGATTTTCAAAACCTACCAAAGACGCCCTCAGCTTTCCGCCAGCAGCACCCGTACTTATTTTATTCTTACCTTGCACATTTTCCTGAAATTATCCGGAAGGTCGTGGCCCTGACCGCCACACCAAACCAACTCCAAGTACCTCCAAGGGCACTTAACATAAATTCCTTCAAATTCAGGTATTACCTACTCTTTGCGTCAATTTACCTCAATGAACAAGTCACACAGACTTATTAAAAACAATGATGCCAAAGAAGGAAGGATAATTCACTGGTTACCACCACTTCACTTCCTTACCGGTCATACTCTTTTCCGTACTTCCAAACTTATTCTAGCTTACTGATGCGCGGTAAGATGCACACACTTTAAACGCAAGTGCACGTTATCGTGACAAGTAGTATAGTCTTGATAAGACCGAATATCGTCCACAAGGATTAGGGTTCAATTACCAACTATCTATTTTCTAGTATCTATTTGGTGAACTGATAATTGACTTGTTGTTTATAACTAAGAATTATGCAAGCTATTTAAGTATAAAGATTTACTTCAGTGGTGATGAGAATAGGGCTTCCATGTATCTTTACTATCCGCTTATGCTACTTACTAATGCATTAACTTATGGTATTCTTCTTTTGGAGAAAGCAGGTTTACGAAATCGTTTTATACTCCCGTTAGGGTTATATAAACACTCAACCCCAGTATCGCACCTTACCTACCTTTCGGTGATAAGGATAACTTTATAAGAGGATTAAGAACAAAAACCTAGTTGACCGTCACGCACAATGCGCAAAATTAGGGTTGTTAAGCCTCTCATCAACGCTACATAAATAATTGAGGTATTTTCATCCCCAATCCAAGAATGTCTACCCAACTTACAAAGATATTCACAATCCCCTTTCTAATCGATTAGAAATCATATAGTGATAATTAGTTGTCAATTAATTACCAAGAATTCAACTCAATTATTGGATAGATCTCACAATAAGAAAAATAACCATAAGCATGCATTATTTCATAACAAAAGTTTCTAGCAATTCAACATGGAAAGCCCTATAAGAGAATTAGTTCCTAGTCATAGACATGACAAGAACTAATTCAAAGTTCATCATACAAAACTGAAATAAAGAACAAGAAAGGGAAAAGAAATTACTAAACTAATGGTATCCAATCTCCAAGCCAAAGTCTTGTGTTGTGCAAGAAGGGGAACCCTAAAAAACTTCCTAGGGTTCTCCTTTTATAGGCTGCAAACCGCCTCCCTCTTTTCCTCAGCTCGCCTGCAATTTCGTCAAAGACCTAATTTTTTCATCGCTGCTGCATGCGACAGCATGGCCGCGGAAGTTCGCACTCCGTCGGGTGTTTAGCGCGCGGCCACGTTATCTGGCTGCGAGGCCGCGCGGCGTAGTCTTCGCAGCCTCTCTGAATAGTGGCGCGCGTACCGCTTTGCAGGAGGCGCCGTGGCGCTGGTCCGATTTTTCCTTCGCTTGCCACTTTCTGTTTCCACTCTGCATCTCTCTTTTGCCCTCTTTTGCTCCTTTTCCGTCATTTGGCCATTTTAACCACTTTGACTCAAAAGAAAGAAAAACTATCCTAATACGACACTTATATGTGCAAAACGGACAAAAGACTAACTAAAATCGACTCAAAGGTGTATATAAAATACACCGATCAAATACCCCCAAACTTAACCTTTGCTCGCCCTCGAGCAAAGATAGAAAGAAATAAAATAAAAGACTCAAAGAAACGAAAAATAAAAGACTCACTGCCATTGATCACTTTTGCTGCATTAGTGTTAACTAGAAAACATGAAGGTTAGCAAAATAATACGAGGAACATATAGCATGAAATTTCAAAGACACTAAACACATGAAGCTAAATATTTCGCAAACTCATACTTATCATGCTTTAATGGAAGTCAATATACTAAATTATGCATGTAAATTCAAGAATTTCTATGGCATGCTTACTTGCTATTCTCCACTAATTCTGGATATGCATAAAAGAGATCTTCAGGACTTTAAGGGTTGTAATGTAGGCTTAGGTATAGGTAGGTAAAAATAGGCAATTTAGGCTCATTTCGTGTACCATAAGCTCTTCAGCTTTTCAATATTTCCCTTTTTCTTTTTGTTCTTTTCTTCATTTTGATTATATCTTTCCCCTCTTTTGTTTTGGGAGAGTGAAGTATATAATAATGACAAGACTTAAACTTAGGCTTTTGCCTATTTCTTATTACTTTTGTATTGAGGTCAGTGCACTTATTCACTCTTTTTGTCTCTTTTTTAACACAATGTATTCCACTATTTCATATTTTCACTTATGGCACAATTTGTGGGAATATAGGGTGTCAAAGAAGAAGTTTCAATTTTTGGCTCAATGGGGCTGACTAGGGATATTTTTAAAGTACGGGATAGAAAAAGAATGGTAAGAATTGGCTATCAAAGAAATGCCTGAATCATCTCCCTAACATGCATATCCTAACTATTTCGCCTCAAATAGCAAGCAATCATAACACATAAGTATTTATCATTTAGCATGCATAACTCAAGCAAGAAACTCCAAATAGACAGATTCTGTGAGTTTTTGGCATATCTAACCTAAGTGTTTAGATAGTTGCTTCAATTCCTTTACATTATTCCACCTTACTTCACTAGGTGTTTCTAGCAACTATAGCATACATGATCTTTGACAGGCAATTATGACTCAAATTTTTTTTTTGGTGACTCAAAAATAAACATAAAACAATCAAAAAGACTTAACTAAAACATAACATGACACAAAGAAAATAAAACACAAATAAACACCCCCAAACTTAAATCACACATTGTCCCCAATGTGTGTAGACTCAAAGACAGTAAAAGAAATAAGACACTTACAAACTTTGGCTAAAATGGTGGTGGTGGCGGTGGATAATGCATCGACCATTGGTTGAACAAGGAACTCAACTCGTTGATTTGTTGCCTTGTTTCTTGCTGTCCTTGTACTACTGTGTCCAAGGTCTGCATCATCCTCATCTGATTTTGATACAATTGCTCCATTGTGGGCGTTGGAGGTTCTGCTCCTGTGGTTGGCCGGTGGCTAGGTCCTGCCTCATATTGAGCCCCTATTTCAGGCTCATCTTCGTCCATGGCGGCCTCTGCTGCTGCTGCTGGTTGTACTCTCGTCATTTCTTTGGTGGGCTTGGAGTGCAGGAAAGAGTGCACTATCCCATAGGACACGGGCAGTTAGTTTCTTTCATGAGTATCCGTGGGTAGGATTGGGACCACACTCATGTGACATAGCTTGGTGATAACTGAGCCATGTCCTAATCCGCCTGTTGTTACCAACCTGCTGATTTCCTCAATGCTCTGCACTATTTCTTTCCCCACGTCAATCGTCAACCCCCTCATAATTCCATATATCAGTTTAATCTTATCCTCTGACACTCTGGTGAAGTGTGTGGATAGGATCATGCGAGCGCTGACGAAATATAGCCAACCTTTGGCTACTTTGTTGAATTGGCACCTGTTCAGTGCTCTTGACCCATTTCTTCCAATATCAAAAACAGCCCCAGGGTAGCTCACTGTGTTTGCGACGGCATTCCAGTTGATGTGGTCAATGCTTCTAGACCATGTTCTAAAGTGATTCCAATCACTTATTTCTTCAACATCAACTGTTTTCAGTTGTGCATTTACATTCTCTGTTGTCACAGACACATAGTGTCTCCTTACAAAGCATCCCCTTTCCACCTTCTCCGGAAAGTTGGCATAAAATTCACGCACCATTGTTGTGTTGACTGATGCTATCTTCTCCGGATTCACAAATCTCCTCCACTCTCTTAACTCAATCATCGCCCGAATGGGCTCGTAAACATCTTCTTCCCCATATGACTCCCTCTGGTAGTCCATTCCTCTTTCTGGTATTAAGGGTCTGGTATCAAGCTTTTTGTATCTTTGGTAGGCTTGGTAGCTCACAAACCTATTTTCATCGTATTGTGGGGTTGGGGTGGATGTGGAGCCTCTTCTCTTCCTGGTGGCCATGGTTTAAAATAGTTTCTGGATCTTTCAATTTAGTGGCACAAATGATTCCTACACAATCTACAACTAGCAGCGAACACAACACCCCCAAACTTCAACTTTTCTATCCAATACCCACACTCCTTTTTCTACTCTTTTCTCCAAACTTCACAATCAACTTTTCAGTACCCAAACTACTTCAACTACAATACTCCTTCAACTTACTACCTCCTGTGACTTGATAAGGACTTAAACAGAAAAGGATTACCTTTTACGAGAAGATTCAAGCTTGTTCTTGTTTGATTGGTGGTTTGAGGCTATGGAATGGAGCTTTGTTGGTTGAGATGGCTAAGGGTTTTGGGAATTTAAGAGTTTAGGTTGTGGTTGGGTTGGATTTGTGGAGGATTTGTGGGCAAATTTCTGGAATTTCGTGGGTTTTGGAGAGGAAGGTTAGGTTTTGAATTTGGAATTGGGGAAAATCTGATTTTTGGGCGTTTTAAGTTTAGTTCGATTTCGCCTTGCGGCCACATTTTTAGCGCGCGACGCCTAATCATCTGCGCTCGCCCGGGACTTTCTGCGCCAGCATTCTGGCGCGCGGCTAAACTTGGCAACTTTTTCGATTTTGCCGCGCCTCGCTCTGGAGCGTGGCGCTAAACTTCAGCGCTGTTCGGATTCTTTTTCGCGCGCTGCTGCAGCGCGCGGCCTTAACCGATTTTCTGAAATCCGGCTTTTCTTGATTTTTCGCTTTGATTTATTTCCACTGTACTATCAATCACAACAAAACACAAGAACCCAAGACCGTGAGATTGTTCAGACAAAATAAAATAAACTAAAGACATAAATTAAAATAACATAATTGAAAACTTTGGGTTGCCTCCCAAGTAGCTGTCTTTAACGTCTTTTAGCGGACGCAGTTCTTAGCCTTAATAACCCTGGGGTGGATTAAGCCCCCAACCAATCCATTTCCTCCACATTTGGCGTTTTCGTTTTCTTCTTTTCTTCTTAGCATTATCAGTAAGGGGGAGTTCAGGAATACTTACCTCCTTTAGTGGTATTTCAGCAAACCATGCCTGCTTTCTTGGGCTCATCGCTCTTTGGTTGACTTGTATTGGCTCGCATGGGGGTTTGATGGTGCTGATTGCAAAGCACCCACTCATTGTTGGTGGCTCAATGACGTGTTTAAAAACTTTAAACATCATTTCTTCAGACTCCACCCTTAGTGTTAATTCTCCTCTTTCAACATCAATCAAAGCTCTTCCCGTTGCTAGGAATGGCCTCCCCAATATGATAGGTATTTCCGCATCTTCTTCCATATCAAGAATGAGGAAATCTGCAGGAAAGAAGAATTTTCCTACTTTCACAATCACGTCTTCAATCTTGCCTCGTGGATGAACCATCATCTGTCGCCGGTTGTGGAAACTACGTGGTTGGTTTGGCCTCACCCAACTCTAATCTTTTAAAAGCGATAAGGCATTAGATTTATACTTGCCCCAAATCACATGTAGCTCATTGCAGTTACCTTGCCCATGCAAGTGTAGTGTAAAGCTCCTCGATCTTTTAGCTTTGGTGGCAACTTTTTCTGCAAGATAGCACTACACTCTTCTGTCAGTGCTACTATTTCGTATTCTGCCAGCTTCTTCTTCTTCCCCAAAATCTCCTTCATAAACTTGAAATAGGAGGGCATCTGCTCTAATGCCTCTATGAAAGGTATGTTGATATGCAGCTTTCTGAATGTCTCCAAAAATTTGGAGAATTGTTTATCAACCGCATTTCGCTGTAGTCTCTGGGGGAAAGGGATCTTCTCTGTATACTCCTTCTCCGAGTTTTCTCTCTGTTGGGCTAGGCTCAATCACCTTCTTTTTCTAACTCGCTTTCTTCTCAACTACCATCGAGGTGATCGCCGCTCAATCGTCTTCCACTTCTCAATCGCATCTCGACATCGCTCTGATTTACCTCTGTATTGCTTGGCAATGTCCTCGTGGCTCTTGTTTGCTGTTTTGCTACCGACCACTGTGTCTCAAGTTTACGAGCGAGGATCTAGCTTCGCCATGAATCGCGTCTGGCGTTGCAAGTCTTTATCCACCGCTTACCATCCGCTTTTTCTTTGAACGGTGCATTGAATTGAGGTGTGGGGCTTGAATGAAGGGTTGCGATTCGCTCTGCTGGTTGCATCGCCTCTGTATTGGTTCTGCTGCCCTCGTATTGGTTCTTGCCCTTCGTATTGGTTCTGCTGGTTACGGTCTGGTTCTGCGCCCGCAGTCTCTCTCCATGAGAAATTTGGGTGGTTCCTCCACCCTGGATTATAAGTGTTGGAGTAGGGGTTGTTCTGTTGCCTTTGATAATTACCTCTCGACACTGCTTGCTCCATTGGTATGTTATTCGGGTCACCGAGGACACCTATCAAATGTATGTGGGCCACCACATATCTCACAGCTTTTAGGCATCTGCATCGCATTCACCGACACTGTATGTTGCTGCAACTGTTTCGCTAAAAGAGCCACTTGGGTATTCAAGGCAGCAATAACATCTATTTCGTGGACTCTCACTGTTCTTCTCCCACTTGTCGACCTCTCGTCTGTGACATGGTTGTTAGTGGCCATATCTTCTAATAACTCATGAGCGTCGTGGGCTGTTTTCCTCATGAATGCTCCACCTTTCGCATCTATGATGGTTCTGGTTGTATTGCTCGGCCGTTGTAGAAGATGTGGACCAAGTTCCACAACTCAACGAATGGTGTGGGCACTTTCTCTGTAGATCTTTGAACCTTTCCCAAGCTTCATATAAGGACTCTCCATCCGCTGGTAGAAGTTGTTCAACTCCCTCTCGGTTCTTTGCTTTACGGGGAAAGAACTTGGCTAGGAATTTCGCGCGGCTCTTGCCATGTAAAAATCGAATCGGCAGAGAATTCAACCATACTTTTTCTATCCCTAGTGAGAAGGAAAGAGCCTCAACTGACGGCATCATCGATGCGCCGTTATATCGAACGTTGCACATAGCTCCAAGAAATTAGCTATGTGCGTATACGTGAATCTCCGACGCGATCCTCCGACTGCATGTGTGTTGTACCATGCCTAATCGCGGTTTTATCTCGAAGTTGTTAGTTCCTATGCGGGAGCCTAATGCGTATACGTGCTCCATTTACTCTTGGCAGCACATAGTATCCCAAACTTCGTTCTGGCTGGACTTGGACTCTCTATTCCACGTCTATTGGCACTTACCTAGGTATTCCTGGATGGGGTTGATTCTCTCCTAACCCTTCTCCCATCCCGTTGTTGTTCTGAACGCCGTTCATCTCTAACAAGGTTGCAATCCGATTCTTTACGTGTTTGCAGGTTTTCTCAATTTCTGGATTGAAGGGAACAAGAGTGTCTGCTCCTCTTCTCCTTCGCATAAACTGACTTCCTGAAATAGATCAAAAACAGACAACAAATCACGGCACCTCGAATTTTCAAAAGAAAAATGTAAAAATTAAAAATTAAAATAAAAACCAAATTAGAAATTAAAAATAGATAAATTTGATATTGAACTATTGCCTAATCCCCGGCAACGGCGCCAAAAACTTGATGCGCGGTAAGATGCACACACTTTAAACGCAAGTGCACGTTATCGTGACAAGTAGTATAGTCTTGATAAGACCGAATATCGTCCACAAGGATTAGGGTTCAGTTACCAACTATCTATTTTCTAGTATCTATTTGGTGAACTGATAATTGATTTGTTGTTTATAACTAAGAATTATGCAAGCTATTTAAGTATAAAGATTTACTTCAGTGGTGATGAGAATAGGGCTTCCATGTATCTTTACTATCCGCTTATGCTACTTACTAATGCATTAACTTATGGTATTCTTCTTTTGGAGAAAGCAGGTTTCTTAAATCGTTTTATACTCCGTTAGGTTATATAAACACTCAACCCAGATGTCGCGACCTTACCTACCTTTCGGTGATAAGGATAACTTTATAGGAGGATTAAGAACAAAACCTAGTTGGCCACTCACAATGCGCAAAATTAGGGTTGTTAAGCCTCTCATCAACGCTTCATAAATAATTGAGGTATTTTCATCCCCAATCCAAGAATGTCTACCCAACTTACAAGATATTCACAATTCCCCTTTCAAATCGATTAGAAATCATATAGTGATAATTAGTTGTCAATTAATTACCAAGAATTCAACTCAATTATTGGATAGATCTCACAATAAGAAAAATAACCATAAGCGTCATTAATTCATAACAAAAGTTTCTAGCAATTCAACATGGAAAGCCTTATAAGAGAATTAGTTCCTAGCCATAGACATGACAAGAACTAATTCAAAGTTCATCATACAAAATGAAATAAAGAACAAGAAAGGGAAAAGAAATTACTAAACTAATGGTATCGATCTCAAGCCAAAGTCTTGTGTTGTGCAGAAGGGAACCCTAAAAAGCGCCTAGGGTTCTCGCTTTTATAGCCGCAAACCGCCTCCTCTTTTCCTTGTGCTGGCCTGAATTTCGTCAAAGACCTAATTTTTCAGCGTCGGCGCCGCGCCTGCGACAGCGCGGCCAGGAAGTCTCACTCGTCGGGTGTTTTGGCGCCGCGCCACGTTATCTGGCTGCGAGGCGCGCGTACGAGTCTTCTGCGACCTCTGAATAGTGGCGCCGCGCCCTGCTTTTGACTCGGGCGAGCCGCAGTGCTGTCCGATTTTTCCTTCGTTTGCCACTTTCTGCTTTTCGGCTCATCTCCTCTTTTGCCCTCTTTTTGCTCCTTTTCCGCCATTTGGCCATTTTAACCACTTTGACTCAAAAGAAAGAAAAACTATCCTAATACGACACTTATATGTGCAAAACGGGATAAAAGACTAACTAAAACTGACTCAAAAGGTGTATATAAAATACACCGATCACTTACGTACATAACTTCCATAATAAAGCTGGCCCCCAATCTTAGAGTTACTAAGTCAAACAATATAAGGCCATTTCCGGCTCTCACAACCTGGTTCCGGTGGAATGCGTCCACGCACCTGTAAAACGATTAACCAGACTCGGGCTTGTTCCCTCGTGACCCTGTCACGTAGCGGGACTACTATCAACTGATCCCACCCCATAAACGGGTACCTATAACCGTGTCGTCTTGATCACAACAACCATTACTTACTCCACACGGATCTCATCCGTACTATCCTCTTAAGCATACCACGTAGCTTAATTTACAAACATAGTCTCCCATTGGGCTTCTTAATTAAGCTTCTTAAGGTTCCATTACTTTTTCCGACAACTCATCATCTCCTAATTATCTCAATTTAGTACGTAAAACCTTGATGAGAGTTTATTAAACCGTTTCATACCTTCCCGGTACCTAATTAGTCCTTACCAATTCCTGGTAATCTAAAATCATTCTAGGCAGCCCATATATGACCCTTATACATAAATCCGTATAGTAAATGCGTCATTATACCAACTATACAACAATTACAACCAACCCGGATACGCGATCACATAATCCTTCTGGTCATCACGCTTTCTCGCACTGCAACAACATAACTTCGTTAGGAGGGACGACCCTAACCACACGGCTCTATCGCACGATCTCAGAGTGAGAAGAATGGAAACCAATCCTAAATATCCTGTAGCCTCCTGATTATAGATGTGGTGCACAACACACCGATAACCAAAACTCTACTAGATACGGCCTGTAGACCACTTTTCGAGGATTAACGGCTCGATACCACTTTTGTCACGACCGACCGGATCGTGGCCGTGCCTTAACGGGCACCGCTTGTGACACAACATCGAGAGAAAACCAATGAATATAAACTCACAATAAACAACCATAATGATATAAATAGTCTAGCCCAAAATGGCTACCCCAAAAGTACATAAAACCGAGCGATTACATCCTTAAACAAACCAAGTTATGACAAGACTACAGCCTCTGAAGGAGTAACACTATGACGGGCGGGGCCGTCGTACCTGAATGTACAAAACATCAACAACACCGGGAGAGCCATACCAAAAGTCGAGCCTCAGAAGAAATGGAGCTCACGACACTGAGTAAAAGACCACAGGAATGAGGATCTACCACTGCTTTCCTTACCTGCGGCATGAACGCACCCAGGAAGGGGTCGATTACCAACGTGCAGTATGTAAAGCGGAAAAATCAGTAGTAATATCATAAGTCAAAAAAATAAGCTGGAGTCATAGATAAAAATCAATTTCCTTGCACTGTGCCTTACTAACAATGAGAGTAACAAGTATAAATCTTATAGCATAAAATAGGAGGCTCACGATCAAAACAGGGTACCTCGCCCGTAGTATCGTTAAGCGATCCTACTCACGGGACTATTTCACCCGCACGGGTCTGTGGACCGCGTGAGGTCATCCGCCGTCGTGGGACTATTTCACCCGCATGGATCCTGTGGACCCGCATGAGTACCATCGCCGTACTCGCATGGGACTATTTCACCCGCATGGATCCTGTGGTCCGGATCCGCATGAGTGCAAGCGCCGCACTCGCATCATGGGTAGCAAATCCATGACATAAATAATAACCCGGGGTTTACCCCGTAATAATATAAGTACATAACATAGCTCATCCGGCTATCATACATAACATAAGCACTACCGGCCTATCATATCATACATAAGCACTATCGGCCTATCATATCACAACATAAGCACTACCGGTCTATCATAACATAAGCACTACCGGCTTATCATAACATAAGCACTACCGACTTATCATAACATAAGCACTACCGGCTTATCATAACATAAGCAAGTTAAGAAATCCCCTAACTTCTCATTAACATTATTAATATATCCTCTCATTTTAGTATCCTAAGGCACTAACATGTCTTTTAATAGAAAATTCGGGAATTCAACCCAAGTACCATGTACTTCTAACTTTTTAAGAAATAACTCTTTTTACACAAAAATTCCAAGATACTAATCACCATAGTATCAAGTTACGATTTCCTTTCAAAACAAGTCACATGTCCTTTTAGAAATATAATCGGCTTCTAAATCAAGTGACTTCATTTCCTTTAAAACCTTAGGCAACCAATGCCTAAAAATCAATTCACCTTTCTTAGTTTCAAATCCTTTACCCGTACTTGTTTTAATTAGAGTAAACCTTTCTTTGTGAACTTTTCAAAAACTAATATAACCAACTTCCCATAAAGTCATTATATTAGCGTTATTCCTTTGTCAAATACATTCTCCCTAAATCCAAGGGACTTATACTTTTTAAAATGAAACAAGTACCAATATACTTTAAAACAAATGAAGGATATCAAATCTTGTACGTCTACCGTACTACATAGGTACAACTACTCATGCTCAAGAGATAGGAAAGTTCCACATACCTCTTCGGTTAATCCACTTGCTAAGTCCGAAATACCGCACGTAATATGTCAACCTATAATGACCATAATACGTTTATTAACCCCTAATTTCAATGTAGAAATATTCCAAGTTCAAGTTACTAATTCCTAAGGAAATTTGGGCAGCATTTTCTTTGTTTCTACATACTTTGCCACCTTTTTCAAGGCCGAATTCAATATCCAAACGCCACATTTAAGGCCCAACAATCCAACATTTCAAAAGGGATTACACAACCAAACTTAGGTGTGTAAAATTCTGCCCCAATAGGTAAAACAATACACTTAACAATTCTAAAGGAGTTTGTAGGCTACAACATGCTCATAATATCTCTTTAACCAATCTTTCATATCCAAACCATTTTTCTTACATGCAATGATTCTAAGAGCATTATTTACTACTACAAATTCCTTATTCTTCACATGCAACACCAATAACTAGCTACAAGAGAAGAAATGTTACCTTTGGAGCTTTAGCCAAAACTATTCCAACAATTTTGCTAGCCTCCTTTTCAAGAATACCACCACAATAACCTCCACAAGCTTGCAAATAACTTTCCTTCTTAACACCCTTTTCAGATTTTCCTTAAGCTTGGAGTTTCTCTTGATTTTCTAGAGAGAAGGGAGAGCTTTTTAGCTTAGAGAGAGAGAGAGAGATGAAAGATGAAAGATGACCAAGTCTTCAAGACTTGGTCAATATAAGGCATGCAACATTTCAGATGGGGGGGACACTTGTCACCCACCCATGACCTCTTTTAAAACAAAACAGTGCAGAAATTTCCACTAACTCTCGCAGATCCCGCCTCGGCGCCGCGACCCTGCAGTCGGCGCCGCGGCGCTGAAACTCCTGCCGCCTTCTTAGGTTTTTCCGACGTCGCGGCCCTGCTTCCCGGCGCCGCGGCGCTGAAATTTCAGCGACCACCGATCTTTCGGCGCCTGCTTCGCCATGCCGCTACAATCACCCGCCATGGCGCGCCGCTCAGCCATGCGGCTGAGGCCCCGATCATGTCCGGACGAACCACGGGGTATAACAAGAGTTATTGAATTCACGACCATTATCGCACTGAAATGATTTTATACCTTTTCCAAATTGTGTTTGAATGAACTGGCGAAACTCAAAAAAATTGACAAACACTTCCGATTTAAATTTAAGAGGATATAACCAAACGTAGTGTGAAAAATCATCAAGCAACACAAGATAGTATTTATGACCGAAAGAACTAGAGATAGGAGATGTCCATAAATCGGCATGTATAATATCAAAGAGAGCAAATATAACACTAGTAGATGATTTAAACGGAAGACGAATATGTTTGCCTAAAGAGCAAAAAACACAATTTTGGGCAAGTTTTCCATTACAAGCAATGAAATTGTTGCCTCTAAGAAAATTAAAAACTGGGGTTCGTGGGTGACCAAGCCTATTATGCCATATTGGGGAAGAAATAACCGCTAGAGTGACGAGAGAGCAAGATCTGGCAGCGGAGGTAAAAGTGAATGGATAAAGATCCCCCGTGCTATTGCATCTCGTAAGAGGTGTCCCTGTATGAAGATCTTTCACTGTAAAACCAAAAGGGTCAAAATTCACAGAGAAAAAATTATTACGAGTAAATTAGCGGACATATATGAGGTTCTTAATCATGTGTGGGGCATATAGGGTGTTTTTGAGGGAGAAGAGTGGATGAGGAGGTTGTGTGTATGAGGTACCATAACCTTTAACTGGAATGCGTTGTCCACTACCAACTGTAACATATTGAGGATGCTTTAAACTAAACAATTTAGGAATAGTACCTGCAGACTGAGTGACGTGAGATGTGGCGCTTGAGTCCATGTACCAAGTATTGTCAGGATGTTGCATAGAGAGGGTGAACGCCTGACCTAACTCAGTGGGTGTCAAGCCGGAGGAGGGCTGCGGGACCTGATCTTGCATGAAGTGGGCCTGCTGCGAGGCTGGAGCGGGTCCCAACAAGTCGGGGTAAGAATATGGATTGTAGGGCTGCTGGTACGGGAATGGACTTGGCGCTGAGGTTCTGAACTAGGGCACCGCGACTCTGTACTGGGGCGTCGCGGCGCTGTACGAATACTGTTGTGGCACCGCGGCCCAATTGTTCTGCGGTCCCTGTTGTTGTTGTTGTTGTTGCTGCTGCTGGTTCTGCTGACCGCGACCTTTGGCACGGCCACGACCTCCTCTGTCGCCGCGGCCCTTGCCACCTTTGCTGCCGCGTCCCTGTCGCGGTTGAGAGTTGTCAGGCGGCGTCTGATCTTGGGGTTGTGTGTCTACAACTAACACCTTTTAGCCGTACTCATCCTGCTTAGCACGACGAGTTTCTTCGAGCAACAATTGTGAGCGAGCTTTGTTAAAACTGGGTAGCGGACCTGCCTGTTGAATCATGGTGGCCAAAGTATCATATTCACCTTTAGTAAGGCCTTCGATCATTTGTAGCACCATTTTATCGTCAGTAACAGGCGTGCCGACGTTGGAGAGTTGATCCGCTAGAATTTTAAGCTGTTGCAGTACTCAGAGACATTGGAAAAAATTTCAAGACGTGATTTGTTGAACTGTTCTTCCAAGTACACGGCGCGAGTGTGCTTGTTGTCCTGAAAAATTTCCTCCAAACAATTCCACAAGTCAAGGGCTGTGGAGTTAGATTTCATGACAGTAAGGAGCAAATTCTGAGAGATACTACCATAGATCCATTGTTTGACGCCGGCGTCGAGGCGGCGCCAAGTAGAATCATCAACCTCCGGAGGGCGCGGAATGGTGTCATCAATGTGATCAAACACGTTATAGAGACATGCATAATTGCGAAACAGTTCAACCCAAGGAGAGTACTGACCGTTTTCTTGATCAAGAAGGATGATGATATGGTTCTTGATGTTGAAAACAGTTAGTGCAGAGTGAAAAGATGGTGACGACTTGGTGGTGAGATTTGTGGAGGTAGATTCGTCAGAATGTGTGGAAGAATCAGGGGTAGCAATTTAGAGAAAAAAGAGAAAAGAAGAAAGAAAATTCAAAAATTCGTAAATGGCACATGAGAGAAACCAGGGTGGGGCGGGCGACTCACGAGAGGAGAGGAATTTTTAGGGTTTTAGGTTTTAGGCTCTGATACCATGTGAGATGATATTAATCTCACTTGGAGAGTCTTTCATTAATATCAAAGTATATATAAAGTACAATGTTCATCCCTTATACAATAGGAATCTTAAACCTATACAAAAGAAGAATCTTAGTCTTACCATAATTATATTTACACAATATATAAAAATATTCTAATTATGGATAGAAATACAATTATTTCTATAATATACATATTTACAAAACAGTTGGTATTTAAAGGATAACGACATGATGTCATCTTAAATCACTGTAATTGACGACATAAATAAAATATGTAATAACTTAACAGAATTTCAGGAGAATCATCTAGAGCCGAACCAGTGGTTACTTATGTTGAAGCGAAATTTTCTACCGCAATATTCCTACAAAGAGATATAACGAACGAATACGTAATACATTTTCTCTTAGTCACCAACTAATAAACGATATTTACGTGTTCATAAATGCACCTTGGGAATGATGTGGAACTCAAAACTCGAAAAATGAGAAGAAATTAAGCGATTAAGAACGCCGTAGGCGGCGGTTAATTGGACTGAAGAAGGTGCCCTTTCCCGTTCCTGAAACGACGAGACGTAATCGATCCGGAGGGTCGAAGAATTAGCTACATAAAAGAAGAAGCGCAGAAGAAGAAATTTGAGGAGGACATCGTGGAAATGGAACCCATTGCTGAAATGGAAGTGATGGATGTACATGAGGTTTATTGTTAAGAGTACATGGGACATGTAATTTAAACAAGGTCCAAGATTCATTCTTTAACTTCATAATAGTGGAAATTACAGACATGTTCGTTTGTAGTATCAATGGAGTGGAAGTTGAAGTTTGAAGGAATGCAGACAAATTTTGCAGGCCAAAAGGAGTATAGAATGATGATTAATTTAGTCCTTTTGCCTGCTAAATAATATTTTTTGCTATTTTCAGGAAATTTTAATCTGTTGAATAAACAAATAAATCATTTTTTCCAAACAAACAGTTTTCTTTTGCAAGTCCAAACTCTGGTCCATCAGGCCCGAAAAGTGGTTTGGCTTTTAAGGAAAAAGGACACGATGTGGCCATCAGCCCATCACCCAAAAAAAAGTTCAAAAGGCCCACTTTTAAATAAATGACCCAAAATGACCCTTAGACAAAAAATAAAGACATTTTTTAGCCCATTATCCCATCGGCCTTTTTCTCTTGTCTTTCTTTTTTGAGCCTCACTGCTCCTTCTGTAGTATGTTTAACTTGAATCCAACGTTTGCAGGTGCGTCCGTGCGTGCATGAGGTGAGGATTTTTATATTTTTCTTATATGTTTTTTTTTGTCTTTTTCTATATTAAAGTTAAACAAATACTATAAAGTTAAGAGAATAAGTGTCTTCGACCTTTTCTCTTGTCATTGTGCTCACCAGATCGGAGACAAAGACTCATAACAAGGCTCATCACTGGCAACAGCGCGGGCGAGATGTGGATGAAGCGATCCATTTCTATACAACTGATTTACAAATTTTTATGACATGTGAAATTTTGAGAGAATTGCTTCGACTTTGTAATGATGCCGGAGATAGTGATTATTGCGGTGAAGTACGATTTACGAAGGTTGGGGAGGTGAAGTTTCAGGCCTAACAACATAAAAAGTGTTAACTTGGCCCCTTAGGATATGGAAATATGCGTATAGTAATTATATGATAGGTATATAATTAGTGAGTATACGAGTATACATTATTATACACATATTATATGATAATAATACATTTTATATACACACACTGCATGGATACGTAGAGGTAAGGTCTGTGTACACTCTATCCTCTCCAGACTCCATGTGGTGGGATTTTACTGGGTATGTTATTGTTCTTGTTTGTTGTATACTGCATGGATACCTACCGAAAATAACCGCTCTACCTACCAAGGTGGAGGTAAGATCTTTGTACACTCTAGCCTCCCCAGACCCCACGGTGTGGATTACACTGGGTATGCTATTATTGTTGTATACTGTATGAATATATATTCTATATAATAATGATACATTTTTCATGTGTATGATACATTATTTTATAAGTACATATACATTAGTGATACATTTTCTATAACAACAATGATATAGTTTTTATACATACGTTAAATTAGTTGAAAAAATACTATAAAATGGAATTATTTTGAAAAGGCTAAAAATGTATATTAAGATTCTTGAGTCATCTTCAATTGTTTTACCGATATGGTCATTTATGTATTTGTTCCTTTTCAAATTGGATCAGATTTCACCCAACAGATACTGAACGATGGATCCCTGGGATTTTTGTATCTTTCCGAAGCTGTGCAAATAGTAGCCCACTTAGCGTGTCTGGTACGGAGGAAAATATTTTTCAATTTTTTTATATTTGGTTGGTCACCCATCCCTTGACCAACTCACTCCATCACCCCCGAACCCCCACTACTCACCTTATCCCACTCCAATAGTGTTTTGTTATATTATATGTAATGCTTTTAGGATAATATTTTGTGCTTACTTATCAAACTCTAGAAAATAAGTACTACGTCCTTATTGAATTTTGTAAACATGTATATTATAGAAACAATTGTAGCCCTACCCATACTTAGAATATTTTTATATATTGTGTAAATATAATTATGGTAAGACTAGGATTCCTCTTTTGTATAGACTTAGGATTCCTATTGTATAAGGGATGAATGTTATACTCTATATATACTTTGATATTAATGAGAAGACTCCTCAAGGGAGATTAATATCATCTTACATGATATTAAGAGTCTACCACACAAATCCCTAGAAATCTCCTTTCTTCTCGCCGCCGGCCCTCCCCCTGCACTGCCGCGACCCTTCATCAAATTTCTTCGTTTTTGTGCTTCTTCATCTTTCCTCTCTTCTCTAAATGGATACGCAGGATTCTTCTAATACTTCTGACACTTTCACCTCCACAAATCTCACCACCACGTTGTTATCCTCTTTTCATCCCGCACTAACTATTACAAACATCAAGAACTCTATTCGCATTCTTCTTGATCAAGAAAACAGTCAGTATTCCCCCTGGGTTGAACTGTTTCGTAATCATGCATGTCTCTAAAACGTGCTTGATCATATTGATGACACTATTCCGCGCCCTCCGGAGGTTGATGAGTCTACTTGGCGTCGTCTAGACGCCGACGTCAAACAATGTATTTATGGTAGTATTTCTCAGGATCTTCTTCTTACTATCATGAAATCTGGCGCCACAACCCTTGATTTATGGAACCGCTTGGAGGAAATCTTTCAAGATAACAAGCACACTCGTGCGGTGTATTTGGAGGAACAGTTTAACAATACACGCATTGAAAATTTCTCCAACATGACTGAGTACTGCAGACAGTTGAAACTCTTGGCGGATCAACTCTTCAACGTCGACACGCCTGTGTTAGACACTAAGATGGTGTTGCAATTGATTGCATGTCTTCCTAAAGGAGACTATGATCGTTAGCCGCCATAATTCAACATGCAGATCCTCTTCCCAGTTTTAACAAAACTCACTCGCAGTTGTTGCTCGAATAGACTCGACGTGCTAAGCAGATTGAGCACAATCAGAAGACGTTAGCTGTCAAAACGCGACCTCACGATCCAATGCCGCCAGAAAACTCTCAACCGCAGCAGGACGCGCGGCGCGTGGTGCGGCCGCAGGTAAGAGCGTGGTCATGGCAGGGGGTCGCGGGCGAATCAGCGGCGCAACAATGAACCCGCAGACCTCGGACCAAAGACTTAACAAGATCCCTGCCAGGCCGCGCGCCGATTCGGCCAAAGACCGACAACCCTTCAACCAAGATTCTACCACGGTTGTTGGGCCCTGCTCCAGCGAATGTTCAGTACCCGTATCAAGCCCACTTCATGCACGGCCAGTTCCAACAGCCTGACAACAACTGGTACATGAACTCCGGAGTCACTTCTCACCTCACCCGGTCTGCAGGTAATATTCCCAAACTGTTTGGTCTAAAACATTCTCAATTTGTGACAATTGGTAGTGGCCACCGCATTCCAATAAAGGGTTATGGTACATCCTATACACCACCTCCTAATCCATTCCCCCTTCAAAATACCCTATATGCCCCACATGTGATTAAGAATCTAATCTCTATCCGCAAATTCACTCGTAATAACTCTGTCTCTGTTGATTTTGACCCTTTTGGTTTCACTGTGAAGGATCTTCATACGGGGATACCTCTTAAGAGATGCAATAGCACGGAGGATCTATATCCATTCACTCTCTCCTCCGCTGTCAGATCTAGCTCTCCCGTCTCTTTAGCGGACATTTCTTCTTCAACAAGGCATAATAGGCTTGGTCATCCAGGAGTCCCAGTTTTCCATTTTCTTAGAGGCAATAATTTCATTACTTGTAATGGAAAGCTTTCCCAAAACTGTGTTTCTTGTTTTTTAGGCAAACACACTCGTCTTCCAATTAAATCATCTACTAGTGTCATTTTTGCACCTTTTGATATTATACATACCGATCTATGGACATCACCTGTTGCTAGTTCTCTCGGTCATAAATACTATCTTATCTTACTAGATGATTTTTCTCACTTTGTTTGGTTGTATCCTCTCAAATTTAAATCAGAAGTGTATGCCAAATTTCTTGAGTTTCGAACATTCATTCAAACACAGTTTGAAAAATGTATAAAATCTTTTCAGTGCGATAATGGTCGTAAATTCAATAACTCTATGTTTCACCGTTTTGTACCAATAATGGCATGGTATTTCGCTTCTCCTGCCCCCACACCTCCCCACAAAATGGTAAAGCTGAAAGAATCATCCGTACCATTAACAATATGATTCGCACTCTATTGATTCATGCATCCCTACCTCCGTCCTTCTAGTTCTATGCTGCTAAAATATCATAATACGTTCTCAATATTCTCCCAACTAGCACCCTTCACAATATGACCCCTACTGAAATCCTTTATCATAGAGTCCCATCTTATGATCATCTCCGGATATTCGGTTGTCTATGCTATCCTAACATTGCCTCTACTGCCCTGCACAAACTAGCCCCCCAGTCCACACCGTGTGTCTACCTAGGCTTCCCGCCGAACCATAAGGGCTATCAATGCTATGACTTATCCACTCGTCAGATCCACATCTCTCGTCACGTCACATTCGATGAGACCACATTCACGTTTTCGAATCTTAAACAGTTCCAAAAACCGGATTACTCTTTTCTTGACGAGTATGTCATCTCTCCCATCATCCTCAGTCAACTAGAGCAAAGCACTGCCGCGGAATCAGCGTCAGCGTCGCGGCCCCAAGGGTCAGCGCCGCGGCGCCAAATCTCCTACGAACAGGTTCTTACTTCACCGTCGACAGCGTCGCAGCCCAGTGCTGAGGCACCGCGGCGCCAAAACTTCAGAGAGGCCTGTCAGTCCTCCAGAGCCACGACCCTTGATCACGGCGCTACCGACGGCTCCTTCCAACACCGTGGTCCTTGATCATAGCACCGCGGTGCCTCCTACGGCGTCAACCCCCCTTCTCCATATTCAACAAATCCCTCCGGCTTGGAGCCTCCCACTATCCCCACTCACCAAATGGATACTCGTGCAAAATATGGAATCTTCAAACCCAAAGTCCAATTTAACTTGTCTGCCCAAACCACTCCACCAATCCCCAAGAACCCCATATTGGCCAAACAAGACCCTAATTGAAATGCGGCTATGTCTGAGGAATTCAATGCTTTAACTAAACAACACACATGAGATCTAGTACCTAGACCTGATGGGGTGAATGTAATTCGTTGTCTGTGACTATTTCATCACAAATCCAGAGACAGTGGAGTTCTTGAGAGGTATAAGACACGAATTGTGGCTAATGGCACAAATCAGCAGGAGGACATTGATTGTGGTGAGACCTTCAGCCCGGTTGTCAAACGGGCTACCATCCGCACAGTTTTGAGCATTGCCATGGGCAAACACTGATCGATCCATCAGCTTGATGTGAAAAATGCATTCTTACATGAGGATCTGAGAGGCGATCACGTCGTGATCGCCAGGGTCACCCATCCAGCAGTTCCTCACTATGTGTGTCGTCTCCGTAAGTCACTATATGGTCTGAAACAGGCCCCCGTGCGTGGTATGATCGTTTTGCCAGGTATATCTTGCAGATTGGGTGTGTATGCAGCAAGAGTGATACATCACTCTTCATTTTTCATCGAGGTAGTAACACTGCTTACTTATTACTTTACGTGGATGATATCGTTCTTACTGCCTCCTCTGACGGATTGAAAAATGAAATTATTGCCTTGCTTAAGTCCGAATTTGCAATGACTGATTTGGGAAAGCTGAGTTTTATTTTGAGGATATCAGTGACCAGGTCTGTCAACCATATGTTCTTATGCCAACGTAAGTATGCAGAGGAGATTGTGTACAGGGCTAAGATGACGAATTGCAAAGTTTCACATACTCGAGTTGATTCGAAATCTAAGCTCTGTGCTATGGATGGTGCTCCAGTCTCCGATCCTACTCTGTGTAGGAGCCTTGCAGATGCACTTCAGTATCTCACATTCACAAGGCCAGACATTGCTTATGTTGTTCACCAGGTATGCCTATTCATACATGCCCCCAGAGAGTCTCATTTCACTGCTCTTAAGTGTATCATTCGATACATTAAGGGCACACTTGATTATGGTTTGCACCTATACCCCTCTGCACAAAACGGGTTGCTCTCTTATACGGATGCAGATTGGGCAGGGTGTCCGGACACGCGATGCTCCACCTCCGACTTTGGTGTATTTTTAGAGGATAATCTGATTTCTTGATACGCGGCGACGGACTACCTATCTCGATCGATTGAAATCTGAGGCGTTGCAAATGTAGTAGCCGAGATTTGTTGGCTCGAAATTTCTTGTTAGAACTTGGTGTCGCTGCGTCGAGCATCTATTATGTATTGTGATAACATCTCGCCATCTATCTTTCATAATTGATTCAGCGTCAACATCAGCGAACCAAGCATATTGAGATAGACCTACACTTCGTTCGTGAGAAAGTTGCGCTAGGTCATGTCAGAGTGTTACATGTTCCATCATCCTATCAGTATGCAGACATATTTACTAAAGGACTTCCTA
The DNA here is from genome assembly GCA_029844215.1 of Przewalskia tangutica. Lineage (NCBI taxonomy): Eukaryota > Viridiplantae > Streptophyta > Magnoliopsida > Solanales > Solanaceae > Przewalskia > Przewalskia tangutica. The sequence goes on from CM056734.1 coordinate 12,931,669, forward strand.
GACAGTTATTTCTTGACTTGGATCCGATCTCGGCGTCCGACCTCCTCCATTTCCGTGAACGGGTGTGTAAACATGTATATTATAGAAACAATTGTATCTCTACCCATAATTAGAATATTTCCATATATTGTGTAAATATAATTATGGTAAGATTAAGATTCCTCTTTTGTATAGGCTTAGGATGTAGGAATTTGTTGGGTGTAAAACATACAAGTAAGGCACATCGGAAGTTTAAAATTTTGAGTAAACTTACTTGCTCCAACAAACGTTTCTGGTATGATTATGCGATAATTCAAATCTGCAAAGACATAAAAGAAAACTTACAGTTTATGCTTTTAATGTAGTCTCTACTAAAAGGTGCGCACGCGATTGTCAATCCGGGTGCAAGCCTTGCTTCGGTATATTCCTTTGCCCAAGAAAGCTAGGAAATCTTGGCAGAGGTTTGAGAGAATTTATTTCCTGAACTCTAAGTTCAGAAAGTGGAAAAATGAGTTCTACTGAAATTATGGGTTAGGTGCCAAATATATAGTGGAGGAAACCCTAAACCAAATCAGATTTGGATCGAGCTTGACTGACCCAAATCAAATTGCGATGGGCGATCGGCTGGGCCCATTTGTTATGCGGCTCCTTTATTTATTTTCTGCACGTTTTAGTTCTAATTAAATCAAGACTTAATTTTAACTTAATTAATTAATTTTCATCAAATGAAAATTATCCATAATTTATTATAAAATAAAATATCTTGATTCAAAATCCGATATTTTACATTCTCTCAATATACCCTTAGGCCAGAAAGGACAATCGACTTAGTGTGACGCTGGGCGCCCTTCACATCGACACTGATCAAATCGAGGTTCACACGGAACTCTGACGGCGGTGGCGGACCCGATATGTGAAATGCGTTTACAAGACTCGAGTAAACAAACCTCATGTGAGATGATAAATTCCTTTCATTCGCGACACACCTCGATCAAGCTTAAGATTTGCCAAGTGTCTATCCAAATGGCGATCATTTTACCTCATCTATATTAGTCGACAACTAGACCGTATCCTAGATATGTCTCTTGCGTTGCCAATGACTTGGTCGACTAACATCTCGAGAAGGTGAGTGTTCTCGAAATTCAATCGAGGAATGAATCTTATTCTTGGCTCAACTACCACCTTCAATCTACTTGTGTAATGCACAATACAAGCGCGTCTCAACCTATAAGACATTTGAGTTTGGGACGGGATCAAAGTGCATTGCTCGTAAACAAGGCGATATTGACCTCAAGTCTAAGGACCTCTATCTCCCGTCGCGATAATACTCTAGACATGTATAACAAATAGTTTATCAGCAGGGTATGCCAATACTCCTCTAAGAGTATCCATGTGTCCATCACTAGTAACTATTGCTAGCAGTAAGTGAGATATACTACATTCTCTAAGAATGTGATGCAGACCACATGTAGACTTATAACATATCATTGATATCCCATTCTCAATGATCATTAGTCTAGGCTATTTTAAGAACTACACTCTATCATTAATATCTCACACTATTAATGACAATGTAAGTTCAAGGGATGCATATTAATGAATAATATAAACAATCAAATAATAATTCAATAATTGCAAATGCCAAGTATATATTAGTCTTATTAATAATATGAATGTGTTCAAGTACATGTGCTCCTAAAATGATTGTTTCTAGGACATATATACTTTCATAGGATTCCTATTGTATAAGGGATGAATATGATACTCTATATATACTTTGATACTAATGAGAAGACTCCTTAAAGGAGATTAATATCATCTTACAAATTTTACACATTTTGTTAACTTTTTGGTGGAAAACACTAATGTTTGGGCAACAAAATTAATGTGATATTTTATAGGTTGAAGCAGCGTATAAGAACACAATGAAAAGAAGTAGACATATGGTAATTACTTTGAGTAGAAAAATCACTTATTTTTCAGGAAAAAAATATTTTCCTTCACACCAAACACACCCTAATTTAGAAAGCACCGGGAGATCAGGTTTCATTGATCAAGCAGTAACGCCATCTTTCCTTTTTGTTGTTATTTTGCAGAATATACTTTATTACTCAAGTTGTTCTAGTGCTAGATTTCTTTATTCTTGATTTGGTTGCTAAGTGCTTCTCCAGATCCCTTTTCCCTGGTGTAATGTAGGGAAGCAATTACCATAATTATATCTTTTTGTGGATTCAATCTATCTTTATATCTTTATTTGATGTGGAAAGATATATTTCTACAATTAGTTTCGTGCTTAATTAGCAAAGCAAAGTAGCCCGTCTCTCTCATACACTCAGATAGGCCAACTTTTATTTTATTTTATGTATCATTGCACTTATTTCCATTTTGCAAGCTTAGCTAGAAAAGGCAAATCATCCCAAGGCAAAGATTAAACTGAAATAGATGTGGGATAAGCAGAGCTAGCATAAAACATTATCACTTGATATCAAAGTTCACATTTTACTAGGCAAAGAATTAGGTGACTTTTTCTCGTCTGCTTAAATTTGGCGGGCAAAATAATCTTGATATTTATGCATGGTGAGAGATATAAAAATAGTAGCTACATAAAATAGTTTAAAGTGCTCGCAAACTTGCTCTCATGACACTATCTCTAGATGAAATTGATCTTAACTCGACAAGTGATATGACTTTTCCCCACATTCTTCTTTGAAAAATAAAAAATAAAAAATAAAAGAGAACGATTAAGAACGAAGAGGAAGTTAGTTGTGCCCTACCACGTAGTTATAAAGCTTCCTCATGCAGTCTCCAATAACTGAAAATACCCAAAGAGGAACCATGACTCACCCAGCTATCAAAAAAGAAGATCATTGGTCAATACCAATCCAAGGATATTGGGAGATCGACAAGAATGTCACACATCATATTGGTGTAGGGTGGATAAAATGGGGGCTCGCTTCCGGAGTTTTGTGTGATAAGAAGTGCCACCAAAACTTAAAGGCAAGCTTTACAGTGGCTAGACCAACTATATGGTATTGGGCAGAGTGTTGGCCAGTCAAGAATCTCACGTTCAGAGGATGAAAGTTATGGAAATGAGGATGCTATGTGTAGGCATACTAGGAGAGATAGGGTTAGAAATGAAGATATCTAGGACAAGGTGGGAGTGACCTTGGTGGATGACAAGATGCGGGAAGCGAGAGTGAGATATTTCGGGCATGTGAAGAGGAGATCTGCAGATGCCCCAGTGCGAAGGTTGAGAGCTTGGCTATGAATGATTTCATGAGAGGTAAAGGTAGGCCGAAGAAGTATCGGGGAGAAGTGATTAGATAAGACATGACACAATTTCAGCTTACTAAGGACATGACCTTAGATATGAGACTATGAATGACACAGATTATGATAGAAGGTTAGTAGGTAATTGAGTGTTATCTCGCTTATCCTCAATATTAGTTAGTCGTAGTATTACTCTTGTAGTTTCTTGTCCTTCGATTTTGATCTGTTACTATTTGTTGTCTCTACTACTTCGATTATTGTATTATTTTGTTGTAGTTACTATTTTTTACCCAGACTACTTTGTCATGCTTTCTATAGTATTTTGCGATGACTTCTTTACTTCCGTTATTTTTTTTTTCGGAACTATTTTGAATCGTTTTTCATTGAGCCGGGGGTCTATTGAAAATATCCTCTCTACCTCCCAAGGTAAGGGTAATGTCTGCGCAACATCGTTTTTCTTTATCGGAAATACCGTTGTCTCCGATATCCTCTCTATCGGAATATCATTTTTCATTGATTAATTTATTTGATTTCCTACACATTCTAGGTCATATAAATACATCATAAGACACATTATTTTTGGGGATTCAACCAAAGGAGCTGCCGTGGAGCAAGACGAAAAATTCAGCAACGAATACTTTCTTTCTTCTTCCATTTTCCATTATTGGTTATGAACTTTAGTATTGTTTTCACATACTTTTATGAGTAGCTAATTCTCTATCTAGGATTTTGGTGAAATCAATTGTTGGATGAATTCTTGTTATGTTTTAATATAATTAAGCCTTTGAATTTCTCTACTTGTTCAACTATATGCTTATTTTAGTTGATTGAATAACCATCGATTGATTGTTCCTATTTATTATGTGTTGCTCGAGAAAGAATGCATATTTAGGTTGTTGTTGAATAACGTCACTCCCTAGGTATATGAGAGATCAATACGATAGGTTTAAAAACAGGATTAGAGATAACGAAGCTTTGATGTGGTCATAGTGGACGGTGAGAAATTGATAGCTAGAATAGTTCGAGAGAATACGTCTAGTTTATTATTGTGATTGCTCAAGAGAGAATTACGATAAGTTGAATGCTCACAATCCGTAAAGAATAAAATGGTGAAATTATGGATAACGTAGCGAGAAGCTGATAATTGGGAAAATAATAACTATTAACGTATATTACTAATAATATACTCCATATATTTTGTAATATTTAGTGTTGTATAATTATAGTAGAAATAGGATCCACATTGTACTAAGATTACACATTGTACACACTATTTATATATATATATATATATATATATATATTGTATTAATGAGTATATTATTAGTAATATACGTTAATAATAACCATAGACCTCCTTAATCTTAAATCTAATCCATTCCTCTTTAGTTGATAATTTTTACTTCTTTATTATTATTTTTTAATTAATTAGTTAGAAATAAAAATCTTAATCTTTATAATCCATACTATTGTTCGAACTTATTTTCTTAGTAATATTGAACAGTTATATCTAACATCAATTTTATGTGAAATTCGACTCCAAACTTTTAGATCGAATTATATTTACACCGATCGCTTATCTTTTTTAGAATTAGAGTTGGGCGTGATCAATTACTCTTTTCGGGGAAACTTTGGACGAGAAGATTATGTTAATGCTCCCTCGGAACTTCATAATTTACCTGAATACCTACCAAAAATCCAAGTTGACACAAAAAATAAATATTAAATTAAACACTCTTTTTATCATGATTCATGACTCATCAGGCAGAAACGACAAGGAAACCTTTCAAGCTATAGCAACTAAATCATCTTCATTGCTTTGATAGGGATAACATCAAGATGCTCGTATTTATTCTTACTTCTTTTTTATTTTTTTATTTTTTATAATCGAGGTTTCCAGGCTTGCGCCTGACTATTTCACTGGTATTATCCAGACGTCATCGAGATGATGGCACCAGTCCTTCACCAACATCACCAGTAAATCGCGGGATGTGCTCCAATGACTAATTTCTGAGAGCGTACAACTGAATAATAAAACAAGATCAAATTCCCAACATGCAGAATTTCTTCGCGTCTGCGGGAAATTGAACTAACGCTGTTCATGCCAGAGCGCCTAGGCTTTACTACTGGACTATGCTCCGGAGGACTTCTTACTTCTTCTTTGTGGATGGTGGAGATTGACGTACTAATACCTAGTTTACAATATTTTTACACTTTAGATCCGATCTTGTGATTCTTTAGTTATCACTATCTTATATCTATGGCTCTTTATTTTGTAAATTTATCGTGTATAACATTATACATAACGTCTTCGATTTTTTCCCATCCATTCAATTAATTGAAAAAAAATTAAAAAAAATTGATGGTGAGGAAGAAGAAAAACGATTTACTCAGTTTTTCTTTTTTATTTGCTTTTTATAATTTTTTTTAATCTTTTTAACTATGTTTTTCTAGTGTCGGTTTCACTAAAAGTTTAAAATAGCTCGGACGCTTAAATAAGGGGAAATTTCAAAAATATACAATTTGCTCACTTAAATTTCAAGAAAATAACTCAAAATTAACATTGCAAAGCTTTGGCCCAAAATACTTTTATACAGTGTTATACAAGGAAGGGGAGCCTTGGAGTAATTGTTAAAGTTGATGTCATGTGATCATGAGGTCATGGGTTCAAGTCGTGGAAACAATCTCTTGCAGAAATGTGAGGTAAGACTTCGTACAATAAACCCTTGTGGTCCGACCCTTCCCTAAACCCCGCGCATAGCGAGAGCTTAATGCACTGGGTTGCCATTTTACAGTGTTATACAATTATATACAAAAACCGGTACATTATGTATATAGGTGTTTGAAGGTGTATTATGTGTAGATGTATTCACTAAAACTATAATTATATAATATTATACACGAAAATATGCACGTATACACATTTATATTCAATTTATATAAGTAGGTATAAAATATAGATCTGGACTTGTTTTAAATAAGAATTTACTTTTATACAAGACATATACATTATGTATATGGGTGTATAAAAATATATAATAGTGTATAAGAGGCATGTATACACCCATATACACTATTATACAATATAATATACTGTTATACACCCACTACCCCTGCACATACCGATTTCTTCATTACCAATGAATCACTTCCGGCGACTTTCCTGATGTCGATAACTTCATCTTCGCTACCTGCGCTCCACCACCGGCTAGCTCTTCAAGGATAGATCTAGATCTAGCAAATTAGGTTTTAATTTTTTTTCTCTTTCTCTACCCGCTTCTCCGTCGATGACTGGATGGTGTGACGACGACTGGATGGCTCGGTGGCGACGACGGCAGTGGTGCATCGATGTTGGTGAGGGAGACAACGTCAGAGAGAGATGAGGCCGAGAGAGGACGAGGAGAGAGCGCGGTCGGGTCACCGGACGACACGGCGGCGACGACGACGACAGTTCCAAGAGAGAGTAAGAGAGACGGCGACAGAGAGAGAAGGTCGAGCGAGAGAGAGGAGTCAGAGAGAGAGCGACAAAGAGTGAGAGAGAAAAGTTTAGGACATTTTTTGGAAGATTTAAAAAGCTAGATCAATTTTGGTAGCATTATTATCCTAATTAAAATACAAGATTATTAAGTCTTTAAATATGGGGAATACCACTAATAAATGTTCTCTTTCAAAGTTGCAACATTACCTCACATTTCTACTCAGCATTACCTCACATTTCTGCAACTATATTTATTTTATTAAAAAGCAGATAAAAGAGCAAAGACTTAATTAATTAATTGGGGATTGGTTTATGTTACTTATTCAAACAATCAATTCCCTATATTCCTGCAAACAAGATTAAACAAGTACAAACAATCCAATAATTTATGCAGATTCCAAAATTACAAGTATTCGATAAATATCTAACCAATAAATTTTAGTATTTTACACACTTGATAGCTACAGGTCAATAATGAAATGAAAGCCTTAACTCCTGCACAAAATCCATCCCTATGATGTTACCATGTAGTAGTACCTTCCATTTAGAGGTCCTTTAGGGAGAGAGAGGTCCCATAGTGTCTAGTATTTTTAAGCAAAACCTAATTTGGCAGGTAGGTTTCGTTCATTGTCCTATCTTTTGGATCACATTCAATTCCATGCCTACAATGATGACCATTGTAGTTAGCTATTCCTTGACTTCTTCTTTCTAAGATATTTAGTTGCACACATCGATTGTTATATCCAGTCTCTGCTATCTCTCATAGCATAGATATTAAATAAGTTTATCCACCAAAACCTTATACAAATTGCAAAAATCACTTTTCATTTCTTGTTTGTACTAGAATTTTGATTCCTGATGTCCCATAATTTTTACACACTATATTGACTGCTAGGTCATATTCTTAGGTTCAGATAGCTCTTTGTAGACTTTCGAGATGTTTTCCCTACTCTTATGAGAAAAGTCAGTTAATTCTCTCAATTTTAAGGAACTTGTTTTTTCGAAGAAAAATATTTTCATTTTTTTTTTACTAATCATGGGAAAATTAAAAAATATCTATACCGAAAACACCCTTAGTGAGATTCAAACCTTACACCTAAGTAGTGTTGAATAAAAACACTGGACTACTATTTCAATCTATAGATTTCAAGCTTCGGGTCAAGTCCTTTTTTTAAAAAAAATAATCTTTGGAACATAGCATTATAAGTAAATCATGTGATATGCTTGGAAGAAAATAAATTAATACTACAAAAAGATAAAATTACAAAAATAAGATAATGTAGGTGGATTCATGTTCCAGGCTGATTTAAGTACACCACTTGAGAAGCTGGCAACATGAAGGGCAAATTTTAGTGATAGGCACATCCAGAGAAGCAAAACTGTCCTCCATAATTACAATCAGATGCTGAGCATAAACATTCTTATGGAAAACTTTTCACAGAATTTATCATGACAACTAAGTTGGCAAATTCTCCATTTTTTTGTTATAAAATATGAAATAAATTAAACAGAGAACAGAAGGATGGGTTGGTTTATGGGAATACCTAACTTTGCTGCTTTACCAATCACTTTTTTTTTATATGAAAGGCAACTGGCTAAGTCCCTTTCATTGAAATAGACACTAAAATTACCTTTGAATTGTTGAAAGACAAGAATTCGGGATTTAAACATCATGCATTCGAGTTCGGGATTTAACACATTGCATTTGATTTACTGGAAAATCTTACAATTTATATCTCTTTGGTGGACTTTTTAACAAGTATACAAGGTCCAGACCAAAGCTATTAGGTTCGGAGGAAGCTATAAAATGTATGCTAGATCTGCCCCTCATTCTGGAAGAGTACCATATTTTGACCTTGTTTTGGCACACCAGCATTTTAAAGTGCATTTGGTGAAACACGGAAATGTGTTTATTTCTCGAAGTAGTTACTGCTTTACGGAGAATCAGTTAGGGTGTTTGACCTATAATTATAGATGTCTTACGAGAAGCGAAGCTTGATTTTGGCCAACATTTATGCAAATTTACTAGAATATTATGTTTAATAGATTTAAAACTATTTAAAATATTCTTTTCTATCATATGTTTCTAAAAATTAGTATATCTTTACAATTTAATATTTTTTTTTAAAATTATTTAATTGAAACATTTAATCAAAAAATAATATTATATTGTACCTAAGAAATGTAACGACAATATGATAGTCAATGACTCAAATATGTCCAAACCTACCCCCGCCTACCCACACCTACCCCCACCACATCCTCAAATTTCTATTTCATATTTTTTGTTACTTTTATAAAAAAAATTATTAAAAAATATGAATTTTTTTCTTACCCCGCACTATCCCCTACCCCCACCCCACCCCATTACCCTACCCATCCTCAAATTTCTATTTCATATTTTTTTGTTACTTTTATAAAAAAAAAAACGATTTTTTTCTTAGTCCCCGCCCTACCCCCTACCCCCACCCCACACCATTTCCCTACCCATCCTCAAATTTCTATTTCATATTTTTTGTTACTTTTATAAAAAATATATGAATTTTTTTTACCCCCACCCCACCCCAATGCGCTACCCCTCCTCAAATTTCTATTTCATATTTTTTGTTACTTTTATAAAAAAAAATGATTTTTTTCTTACCCTCCGCCCCACCCCTACCCCTATTCCCAAATTTCTATTTTATACGGGGATATTATATGAGATTAAAATGAACTTTGTGAAAAGAAAATGATAAATGGGTCCAAAAAAAATTCAATGAATGAGCAAAAAGGACTTCTCCAGAAGCACCAAATTGGTGTTTCTGATTCTCTTCCAATCTAAAAATATTTTTTGACTTCTGAAAAAATGTGTTTCTACTTCTGGAAAGAGGGTGTTTGGCCAAAAAAGTGTTTCTGAAAAGCTTGACCAAACAACACCCAAGTACAAAAGACATCAATTACCATCCAAATTACAGGGCAATAATGAAATAGTTAAATGTTTAACTTTTCAATTAGCCATAAAGCAGTCAGCCATTTAATAATACCTAATTCATACTATATATTTTTATTAAGAGTACACTGTTCTTCTTCTTCCAAGAAACCTTGCTTCATGCAAGTTGTTGAAAACTTTGTGAGACAATTAATGAAGTAACTTTTGTCTAGTTTAATTTTTTGTGGGCCAATTGTTCAAATGTCATTGATGTGGACAAAACTAACCAATCAACAAAAGGTACACAATAAAACTTTTCTCAAGAAACAAATAATAACAGAAGCTTCCATTTTCTATTAGAGAAAGTTTTAATTTCTCTACTTCTCAGATAGACACACCAAAACATTTATATTCTATGATCAACCAAACATTTCACAAGATCCTCCCCACTTGTATTTTCTAGCCACTGCCCACCTCTATTCTTGCCTACATAAAATGAAAGCCATCTCCTAAAATTCAGGGGAATGAAGAATGATGCCTTATCATCAAACTTCATGTTCAAGCAGTGGATCAAAAACAGAACAAGAAAAGCCAACTTCTTTAGATTCACAGTCAAATTTTCATTCAATCAAATCACTGTCTCATGATCAAAGTTTTAATCTTGGCACTCACCATCAATGTATAGCTACTCTTAAGGGACAAAATACATATACATCTTCCCTTGTACTTGCAGGGAAATACCTTATTACTGGCTCTTCTGATAAAGAAATTTGTATATTGGAGCAAAAATCCTTAACTTCCACAGTAGATGCTATAATTGACACAGTTATAGCAGGGAAAGGTGCAGTGAAGTCTCTAGTAATTTTGTCTAATATGGTCTTTAGTGCTCATCAAGATCACAAAATCAGAGTCTGGAGAATCGAAAACCATAATTCAGATACCCCGAAAATTGTTCATTTGTCCACTCTCCCTTTACTGAGTGACAGAGCACTCAAATTTATGATACCGAAAAACCATGTTCAGATCAGGCGCCACAAGAAGTCCACATGGGTGCATCATGTTGACACAGTGTCAGCACTAGCTCTATCGAACGATGAGTCATTCCTCTACTCTGTTTCATGGGATCGAACACTTAAAATTTGGCGAACAAATGATTTTAAATGCCTGGAGTCAATAGCAAATGCACATGATGACGCGATCAATGCTCTAGAAATATCACAAGACGGGGATGTTTTTACGGGATCAGCTGACAAGACAATCAAGATTTGGAAAAAGGGATTTGAAGAGAGAAAACATTCACTAGTCTGTACACTAGAAAAGCACAAGTCTGGTGTAAATGCACTAGCAGTTGGGACAAGTACTCATTTTGTTTTATATTCGGGTGCTTGTGATAGGTCGATATTAGTATGGGAGAAGGATGAAGGTGGTGACATGGTGCTGGTGGGTGCACTGAGGGGTCATAAAAAGTCCATATTGTGTCTGGCTGTAGTGGCAGATTTGGTGTGCAGTGGTTCAGCAGATAAAACAGTGCGAGTGTGGAGAGGGATTGAGAGATGCTACTCTTGTCTTAGTGTTATTCAAGGACACAGTGGACCAGTGAAGTGCTTGACTGTGATTAGTGATCAACAAATTCCATCTGATACAACTTCTTGTTATGTCCTATACACTGCTAGTTTAGATGGTGAAACCAAGGTTTGGAAGTTTTTTGTTCCACTTCTATAAAGGTTATAAACTCCCCTCCTCTAAAGCTGTTGAGACACTCAATGATTCTTCTCTTTGATCTTTCTCGTTTGTTCCATTGAGGTGCATGATGCATCGTATCTATTGGCTGATAGATTTGTCTGATGAGCATGCACATGTTCCATATTTGCCAGTTCAAGATTTCTGTATATTATATTTTGAACTTTAGATTGTTGGGCAAGTGACCAAAGGAAGAAAATATCCAAAAAAATTAACTTTTTTCCTCTTTAGTTGGATTGTATTGCAGGTTTAATCTATTGAAGAAGACTACCACTGTGAAATGATTATGCTTCCTAAACTGGAAACCACTTTGGTTGATCTTCTCTATAAAGTACACCTCATAAAGTCCTGTATTTTGTGATCATTCCTTTTAGCTATGAAACCCATTAAGTTTCACGAACTTGGCCTGTTACAAATCGAAAATTCGCCCTGTTGAAGATTTACTTTAGCACAGTTTACCTAGCAGTGGACTGAAGGTAAAATCTAAAGTCTGCATATCCTAGTAAGAAATATCGCCGAAAGTTGGATAAAGAGATCCTTCGCCTTTGGAATAAAGTAATGGTTCCTCCGTGCCTAAGTTACTTTTGGCCTAATTCTGCCGCCGGTTATACTAGTAGTATTAAGTTTTCCGAGGATTAGGGTCCGTTTGACGAGCTTTTTTAAAATCGTTTCTGTTTTTGCAGATTTTTTTTCTAAATTCTGTTAGGGTGTTTGATTTATAATTATAAAAGTACTTTTGAGAAACAAAAATAATTTCCTGTTTGATCCACATTTATGCAAAGAAACTAAAATATTATTTTTAATAAATTTAAAATTATTTAAAATATTCTTTTCTATGTTTATAAAAATTAGTATATCTTTACAATTTAATAATTTAAAAATATTTAATTGCAACATTTAGTTAAAAAATAATATTATATTGTACATAAAAAATGTAACGACAATATGATAGTCAATGACTCAATATGTACAAAAGTTGAATATATTACATCATTACACAACTAATAAACTAGAATATAGAAATATTATTACGACCCGCAACAATTTTTTGTGTCTAATGGGAAACTTGACATTATTGATAATACCCTCCATCTTTTTTTCCACACACCAAATTTTCGCTCAATTACATTTCTCAATGACGAAGGACAGAGCAAACTAATACTTAAAATATGGGAAAAATAAAATCATATTAATTACATCCATGGTTTGTATATATGGCAAAAAAAAATATGGCAAATAGAAAATTTGTTTTTTAATACTCCAGAATATATTTTTTAACAATTACGCCTTAGTCCCAGATAATTTTTTTTGAAAAAAAAGAAGAACAAAAAACATATCGAGTAGTTATCAAACCCCCATAAAGATTTTAACCCAATTGAATTAAACATTTTAAAATAGATAATATATCAACTACTTATTAAAAACTCAGTGAATAATTAAACCCGGTTGAATTAAGTATATATACAAAATTTTGAAAAAAAAAACAGATAACATATCAACTAATTATCAAAAATTCAGTAAATAATTAAACTCAATTGAATAAAAAAAAGTGAATAATTAAACTCAATTAAAATAAGTCTATAAACAAATTAAAATATCAACTAGTTATAAAAAACATAGTAAAAATTAAACCCATTTAATATTTTTTAAATAAATAATTAAACCAAATTGACAAAAATCAATCAACAATTTAAAAAATATATATATTTGGAGAAACACTTTTTGAGGAAGCACTTTGAAGAAGCACCAAATTATTGTTTCTCTTTCTATTCCATTGTAGAAACGTTTTTTTTTAAAAAGTTTCTACTTTTTTATAAGTATGTGTTTGACCCAAAAAACATTTCTCGTTGAGAAACACTCGTAAAATCTTGACCATGTTAAAAATTAGGGTTTCGAAAGAGACCAAAAGTACATGGATCATGCTATTTTAATATGGTTTTAATCAAATGTCTGGCGAGACTAAAGTGGCGATGGTAGGGCCGACCCGACCGTCGGTCAGGCCAGGCAGGCACACCACGACCATTGTTATTTAAAAACGGGGCCAGGGCTCGAGCAGGCGGGGCGAGTATGGTCACTTTGGCCGACCGCCAGACCCGATCCCGCCCGACCACGCCAGCCCGATCCACTTGATTCGACGCTGCGAGAAAATAGCGTTGTCAAGCCCGTTTACATTTTGGCCGTTGACAACGTCCATTTTCGCCTCCCCCTCCCGACCCCACTGCCTTTAACCCAATTTTCAACTATAAATACCTCATTACTCTTCTTATTATTTTCACAAATCTTTCTACACTCTAATCTCTCAATCAATCTCTAATTCTATACAACATTGTCTACATATTCAATCTATTTATTAATTTGAGAATTGGGAGTGAAGTTGGCAACTAGCTTGAGGATTATCTATCGAGCACAGTTTCAATGTTCACCCTCGATTACACGTCGACTCTACGTGCGTTTGGTACATTCGTTCTCTCATTAAATTATTATTTTGTCTTTATTTCATTTAGCACATTTAATTTCATTATCTTTAACTATTTATTAGCATAATTAAAATGAAAGGACTAAGAGGCGTGTTGGGTAAGGGTAAAGTGGTCGCTTCTAGTAGGGGTGGTAACAAGGACAAAGTGTACTTCTTCTAGTATTCTGTTCCAACTATTCCTAGACAAGATGATTTTATAGATCTGAAATGTTTCTGAAATACCATATGATCTGACACAAATGATTATCACGAAAATGAAGAAGATTTTAATTTAGATGACACTCTAGTTGATGATACACCTACTAATGAAGATGACGATACACCCACTAGTGAAATGCCTCCTATCCCCTACTATGAGGCGAGGTCCAAAGCGACCATTAAAATCGGTTGTATGGAAATATTTTGTGAGGGCGTAGCTAATCAAGTAGCTGTATGTAAAACTTGTAAAAATGTTTATTCTTTTAAAAGCTGGACAAGGTCATGGTGGGACGGGGTTTAGGAAGACACTGTTGCAAAACACAAAGCCTTGCATGCCCAATACATGATTGAAAAAGCGGTGAGCAAGCGTCCTCTCAATCGGGACAAGGTTCACATACTCATCGTCGGAGAAAGTCTGGTCAAATTAACCTATGGCGGGGAGTTGTAGGCCCTAAATACGATAAACATAAAGATAGGAAAGCCTAGCAAAATTAGTTCTTTGTGGAGGGTTTGCCTTTTTCATTTCCCGAATCTCTGGTTTTATTCATTATATTAGAGATATGTATAATCCTGCTTATAAAGGTTTTCCTAGATCATTGTTAAAAGAGATGTATTTAAATTTGCATGAATATCAACAGTATTTACGTTATGCATTATATCATTTAAATTGCAAAGTCGCTCTAACTTCTGATATAGGCCGTAGTACTAACGGTCATGATTATTTAACTGTAACATGTCATTGGATAGACTATAAATGGTCTATGCAAAAACGTATTTTAGCATATAGATATATAGATAGTAGGCACACTGGTGAGTTTATTTCAGAAAATATTTATTCATCTCAGTTATTACTTAATAAGCGATAAAGTTATGAGTATTACATTAGATAATGCATCTTAACAATTCAGCTATTAGTATTTTAAGAGATGTTTTAACTCCTTCTTTTCCAAAACATTTTCATATAAAATGTGCGTGCCATATTTATAACTTAGTTGTAAAGGATGGTCTTTCACTTTTTCAAGATATTCTTGAAAAAATACAATTTGCTATACACTTTATTTTTAAAAGTAATAGAATCCAACGGAAAAAAGATTATAAAAAATTTGTCACGATTATGGACTATCTTATAGAAAAATTCAGAAGAAGTACCAACTAGGTGGAATTCTTTATATGACCAACTAGTTGTTGCTTATGAGTATAGAAAACCTATTACTTTATTTTTAACGCCCATAATCAAAATCCAAATGATATGATTGTGGATAATGATTGGGACAAAATTAGAGAACTTATTGTATTTTTAGAAAATTTTCAACGAGCAACAAAAGAATTTTCTACTTTATATTATCCTACTATTTCAACTATGTTGTTTTATATAGCTATAATATTTTTACTTCTTAAAGAATATATGGAAAAACACGCTTATCTGTGACTATTAAAAAATGTTTATGAAATTAAAGAAATATTTTATTCCTATTCCCCTATTTATATTATTGGTCTTTGTATTAAACCGACTATTAAAGTAGACGGTTGTAAAAGTCTTATTCAAAATATTTATACTGTATGGACGCACTACCACCTCCAACTCCCAAAAATTTAAATGTTGAGCCACCTATTGAACTAACGCTAGAAGAAGTGTTGAATAGCGTAGAAGATGAATGCAAAAAGTATATCGGCATTACCAAGAGAAAGTGCTAGTAACCGACTTTTGTACCATCTTCTTCAACACAACCTAAAAAGACAAGCACTTTCTTACGTGGCTAGGCCTAGTATTAATTCTATTGAAAGCCTCGTAAATAGAATGTGCGGTGGACTTCTAACCAAATTAGCGAGTTCGATGTTTTTATTTTGCGGTACTTTACCTTACCAAGCGAGAATCAATGAAGAAGGAAAGGAAGACTTCTTTGAAATATTGGAGCGAGAATGAGAAGACATTTCCGACACTTTCAATGATGGCGAGATATTTTGAACATTGGCGTCGTGATCGAAGCGCTTTTCTGTGCAGATTTCAAATAGGAAACCAGACACTCATTAGCGGAGCGGCTTGGAGATGGCGGTACTATTCGAGAGATTGGATACTGGCGGAGGCGAAGGAGGTCTGATCGACGAGTTAACGAAGAAGATGGCGACAACTACAACGACATTTTATCTCGAAGGCATGAGTAGCGGCGTGGAACAATTTGATCAAGATATACCAATTCAACAGAAGAGCCAAGAAATTATAAAGAAATTAGAAAAAGTATTTTCAAATTGGTAATTTATTTCATTGCAATTTTTAAATTTTTCTATGTCTTTCACTCTTTTGCAATTTTTTCAACAACAATACAAAGACAATCTACAATGTAATTTTGAATCTTGTATATTTGATATTTGATATTTCAATGAAATTAATAATATAAAGGCACAAAACAACCTTGGGATGTTTTTTTTACACTATTCTTGTCTTTGTTTAATTTAATTATTTAGTTTATAACTTTATACTTTATAGTTTATAGTTTATACTTTATAAGTTTATAGTTTATACTTTATAAATATATTATATATATGAGTATAATACTATAATTATAAATTATAATACTATAAGTCTATAAATTATACTTTGTTAGTAATTTAGTATTTTTAATTTAGTGAAAAAATTAAAAAAAAAAAAAAAACACACAAAACCCGCCAACCCGTCCCGTCCCGAGTCGGCAGGCCCCGACCCGACTTCCCAGCGGGGCGGGATCGGGACGGGACATGGTATGGTCCCGCCCGACCCGACCCCTCCGGGCCGGCTCGACCCCGCCCATTTTCCCCGCCCCGACCCCGTCCCGCTCCCGCCAAACCCGACCCCGATGGGCCCGTCCCGGCCCACTGGCCAGCCCTAGCAGAGACTAAGATATTCATGATTATGCTTTGACTTGTTACCAAACTAAATCATAGAAAAGAACATGCAATAACAAGTGGTTTTCACTAATTGGAAGTTGTAACTATCTCAATCCACACGGCTGGGTAGGTAAAAGGCTAAAAGCATTTTGCCACAATTTCAACCTTAATTATCTAATTGATGGGACATTGACATCTTGCACTTCTTTCCATTGCAGCTTAAATATCTTATCTACACAACGTCAGTCCCTTCAGTACACCTACCTAGCATTGTACTTGGGAACACACCAAAAAAAATTATTCCGAGGCAATAAATAATTAGCTTAGAAAAAAATATTTAGTACAGGATGAATGATTTCTTTTCCAATAAGCAGAACGGGCTTAGGTTTCCTTAATACAAGTGGAAAGAATGTTAGGTAAAATCCATTGTTTAATACTATAATAGTTTCTTTCATGACCAGAAAAAAGGTCAACAATAACCAATCCAGTTTCACACGCTCCACAACACGATGCAACCAAAATTCTAACAAGGTACACAGATTATATCCTTAGTCAAAGTAGCATAATTTCCAATCCGAGCTGAGACTTGTTCAATTCTTCACACAATTACCGCATCCACATAGATCAGGTAACCTACTGTGAAATATTTTGAATCCTGAATATGTCAAACTGAAGCTATCTGCTTACATCACAAAAGAAAAAGCAGCAAAATTGTATGACATTGAATCACCAACTGGCACGTGAGTGTGGCAACCATTAAGGTCTTTGTTAGGATAGACATAACACAAGTTTAATTCAAAACTGCAAGAAAACCAAAATAATAAAACTATTGTGTGGTTGTAAAATACATTCATCTTAATGGGTGGAACTGAAGCAAAATCTGTGTGGTGTACCTTTACAAATAATGAAGTAAGCAATATTCGAAGGAACTAGTAGAGTACTGCTTCCAGCTATCCATGAGTATACGTTTCTGCTTCTAAACTCGAGAAAAGGATACTGAAATACAATTTTCCCTTTTATCATACATTAACTGTACAATTGGGAGATAAGGAGGTATGACAACATTTCCCTCAAAGTGGATCCTTAGCTGGAGTTCCTGGATCTCGAGGATATTTCTTTGGTGTAGGTTTACCTTTCAAACAAATTATGGCAGTTCTCTGTCCGTGTTTACTGTGGGAATCAACTGTATTGCAAAATAAACAAACAAATGAATGACGTGAAGGCCAGAAATGAGAGGACATTGTAAAATATAATTACATCTGGAGACCTACTCAAAGCAAGTTAACCTAGGTCAAGTGTAAGAGCAGGATCAATCATACTGACATAGCAAAATATCTGATTTCTTCACTTTCAAAGTTATAATTAAGAAGATGCGATACCACTTATAATTGATCCTTCAGGCTGAGGAAAGCCCAGCACGTTGACCTCAAGCTTGGACTTTGAAAATAATAATTTTCTCATAACCAGGAAGATGTGGATCTGGAATCCCAATGATCACAGGAAGTCAGAAATAATTCACCTTCTTTAAACAGAAATTCATCTGCCATTATCTTAGTTCTTATATAATTTTTTTAAAGATATTTGTTTTATCACATATAATAACATGAAAATTCGTAAACCTTAGAACCAGTCTGATCTGCGGTGATATCTATTTGTAACTACAATGTGAAAAGACACATGAAAGAGAACAATACCACAACGAATTTGCAGTAGAGAGGCTCCCATCAGTTGTATTGCTCTCTCTGCTCTTTGTACTTCCTCCTGTCAATGAGTTTGAAAGATGAGAGCGGTTATCGTAAATATATGTCAATAGTTTCTGTTCTCAAATATTATGCAAATCATCTTACATCCTACAAATTCATATTGAGTTACTTTTCTTCAATGATACTCATTGCATTTTCAGTAGATTGCGACCACAGATCTGCTCTGGGTTTTAAGAAGAAAAAATAACATTTTTTGATCTGTCAAGTGTAGTGTGCTGTATTTTGGTACATCGACCACTGATTCTTGCACATTTGGTCTCCGAAGTCATAGCATTAGGCAAATTTCATTCTTTTAACTTTTTTTGGAGCAAAAACTGGACATAAGATAAGTGAAATATAGCGTGTACAATTTTGTTCAGTATATAATGCATAATATGATATACCACTACATCGTTCAAACTGGATGAAATCCCACTACTGAATTGCATCCAAACATACCTCAACCTAATGGACAGAGACATCCATTCGCTTTGTAAATTAATAAAAAAAACAGGTTCGACAAATTAGGAATGGATTATGCTTGGGGTTTTCAGAAAATATTTAACAAAATTTTCAAAATGCATTTAATCAGAGAACCAAAGAATGAGAACACCAAATTCAATTCCAAAATTGCAGAACACCCAATAGTCAGGGAACCAAAAATGTCGTTTTTCTACGTAACTGCGAAATGATTCTCTAATACATGGCAAACCAATCTAATGACAGATGTGCTCAATTATGTAAGCACTTGTATCTGGTATTAAGCAGCAGCCCTACATCAAATAGTCCTCTGGGTTAGAAAAAAACTCAGAGAAAGCTCTTTTAAGACGTAAAATCTTGACTTCGTGAGCCTGTAAGGCAAGAAATTGTTTAATTTCTAAACTAGCACAAATTAATGTCTGCCTGCTTCTTCTTTTTTCCGTTGATCAGAAATTGCTACATACCTTTTATGAGGGAACAAGGAATGCAAAGTATAATATACATGAACAATATGTGATAATTAACAAGGACAAGAAACAGTGCAGAGTATTTAAACACAACGAGACATGGAAAGATATTAAAAAATATATATAATGAAAAAGGATATGAAGAAAGATAAAATCACATGTTGTCAATAACACCCAAGGGTGTGGCCTGCTGGTCAATAAAGTGGGAGGAGAACCCCGAGGTCTCAAGTTCAAATCCCATGGGAGAAAAGAAACTAGGTTATTTCTTTCTATCTGCCTAATTGGTGGGTAGAGACCCGGTACCTGTACTAGTGGGATGTACAGGTATTGGTTGGAATAGCCGAGGTGCGCGCACCAACCTTCCAACTAGTAGAATAAGAAAGAAACATAGAAATTACAAGAGCGCCCACAAGACAGAAGGTGTTTGATGAAAGCAGAATATGTGAGAAAAAAAGTACTCTCTTATCCTAGGATTCTCAAGATAAAGCCAAATTCTTTGAACATGTCCATCCTCGGAAACCTCTCTCTAACCTCACATGCGTTGCTATGATAATCTAACGACTCAGATCAGACAAGTGAGAATAATTGCTTCCCACCTTAAGCAAAGCTTGAGAGTAGTGGCGTAATAACAACACATTGTTTAACTACAGCACAAAAGCCAAGCCTTCTGCTCATCTTCTCAGACGAAGTAACTTAAACAATTACTATGAATCATAAGAGAGACAGACCTGAGGATCATGACCTTTTGCAGCTACAAAGATACCACCAGTTCGGACTAGAGGAAGGCAATACTCAGCTGCAAAGTGGAAGAAACGGATAACCATCTCAAGGAATATTAAAGAACATAAAACACAGAGGATGAGAAAACATAGTCTCCGCCTACCTAAAATTCTCATTTCTGCAACTGCTCTGGCAACTGCAACATCAAAAGACTCTCTGGAGTTGACGTCTTGCCCTAGCTTCTGTCCTATTCCAATGTGCAGAATGTGCATCATGTCCACAAGTTAGGTGAATATTTAAAACTGTACTACCAGAAGTAAATCTAAAATATGATACTAGTATATAATAGGAGGAGCAACAGGCAGCAAATTTTAATTTCTTATGCATCACAAAATTAAAACTTAAAATAAGGGCATGCATAACTAGCAGAAAGAGCAAGAATGCAGAAATTTCCTCCCAAGATATTTATATATTAACTATTGTACACATTACACAGAGATAAAACCATCAGATGTTCTTACTGCGCAACGGACATATACGACTGAATAAACGAATGGAATCTGCACTGATTATTTTTGACATAAGGAGGCATGCAGATAATCTTCAGTGATACCACAATTAAGCCTGTACTATACAACAACAACATACCCAGTGAAATCCCACAACGTGGGATCTGGGGAGGGTAGAGTGTACACAGACCTTACCTCTACTGTTTCCGAGAGACCCTCGGCTTAAGACAAATTACAAGCACAAGCAAAGTAGGACAAACAAAGCGACTAAGTCATGATAGCGACTTCTGGAAAAGAAGCAATAACTAATGCAGGTAAATAAGACAAATAAAATACACATAGCAGCATAAATCAAACGACAGTAGACTATAAAGCAATATTGTGCCTATAGTATGATAGGCTAAGCGAGCCTACAATAATAACACTACAACTACCAGTTTGTAAGCGTAGGTAGGACTACGCTGGACTACCTACTACCCTTCTACCCTAATCTGTGTCCTCCATAACCCCCTATCTAAGGTCGTCCTCAGTGAGTTGCACTTGCTCCATATCCCGTCTAATCACCTCTCCCTAATACTTCTTCGACCTACCTCTACCCCTCCCGTACCCGTCCATAGCCAACCTCTCACACCTCCGCACTGGGGCATTTGTGTCTCTCTTATGCACGTGTCCGAACCATCTCAACCTCGCTTCCCGCATCTTATCGAGGCCACTCACACTCTAAGCTTGTACTATGCACAACCTAATTTGAGGAGAGAACTTACCAATTTAGGTCATGTGAGATCCCGACTCCATAAAGGGCAAGAATAGAAAAAATCAATCTGGTAAATTTATTGATATTCACCGGACGATTAAACCAAACATTACTTTCCTAAAGTTTAACCACTCAGATAAGCAACAGTGTAAGGAAGTTAAGTTGGGGATCAGTAGCTCCTTTTTTTTGTTAAGATTTAAAGGGATCAGTAGCTCCTTTTTTTGTTAAGATTTAAAGGGATCAGTAGCTCCTAATGAGTTAGAAAAGAAAAACAGTCAGGAAAATAAGAAATTACTCAAATTTCCCTAGAGATAATATATTTTCTGTACTTGTTTTACAGAGAAACTAGATTTTGAAGACCTAATAATTAAACCAAGTCCATGGAACTTAACTCCCATTTGATTTCAGGAAAACAAAATAAATGTGACCTTGCTAGGAGCGCATATGACTTATGTTGCAACAATGCCACTTCATATTCAATATGGACCAAAACATCATACACATATTGACCAAAATTAAGGATGATATTTTTGACCAATTACTAGATCAATAATTAAAAAGACATGTAAACTAATGATTCGAGTTTGACTAACCTCAGCTCTTTCTCTTTTAACTTGAACATTTGATAGACCAATCTCACTAACCACATGCTCCAGGAAGGAACATCGCTTATTCATAGACTCCAGAAGGGTCACTTTCCATCCTACATGTGCAACTTCATTGAGCAATCATACTAAAGTTCTAGAATGATCGAAAATTAAGAGAGTTAGAGAGAAAAATATGGCAAGAATAGAGTGAGATGAATTTGAAAAGCCAAACCTTAGTTTATAGAGACTATGTAAATCAATCTCTTAACAAACTACTGAACCAGTAAAAGCAGTTCGTTCCATTTAACAAAATGAAATCTCACATTTTTTATTTCTTCATTTGATGATAAACTATTTTTCTTTCCTCCCTTTCTCGTCTAGTAACCAAATACTCCCACTGTCCCAAATTATGTGATACTTTCCATTTTTCGAAATTCAAACTATGTAAACTTTGACAGACATTTTATAATGTATTTTTTAATTTTTTTATCATATTGAGAAAAATTGCAACTTATCGTATTTTTAATATAGTTTTTCAATATCTAAGTTTTAATTTTTAAACATTAGGTTGATCTAAAATCCAATTTAGCTTCAACGATTAGTCAAGTTGACTCTCGAAAAGCGAAAGGTGCCACGAAAATTGGGACTAGTGCCACAGAAGTCATGGGTGATCATTGGTCCGATGCTTCAGGCGAAACCAATTCCCAGGGTGTGACGGGCGGTGTGTACAGGGCCCGGGTACATATTCAGGTGCACTAAGCTCCCGCTATGCGCGGGAGCCCAGATAAGGACCGGACCACAAGTGTCTATGGTAAGCAGCCTTAATCTGCATTTCTGCGAGAGGTTGTTTCCACGGTTTAAACCCATAAACTTCAGGTCACATTGCAGCAACTTTACCCGTTACTCCAAGACTCCTTCACGGAGGAATAAGTAAATATATAGAAATGCAACAAATTCTTCAAAGGCAAACTTTCTTTTTCTTTGAAACTGACAAAGGCAAACTTTAATTCTTTTTGAGATGTTGCTCGTTGGCATTGTGAAGAAAAAAATGTAAGTAGATACCAGGGGAAGCAATGGCCAAAATTACTCCAGGAAGCCCCGCACCACTTCCAACATCAATGAGATTGAGATTCTCGGACGAAGGTCCACAATGTGAGAGATACGATGTCCGAATTGGTTCTATAATTGAAAGCGAGTCTTCGACATGCCTTTCCATAACCTCAGTCTCTTCCTTTACGGCAGTCAGATTCATTCTCTGCTATAAAACACTTCATCTGAGTAGATATACTTTGGAAAACACAAACGAACACATAATACACGAAGAGAATGAGCAAACCTGGTTCCATTCAAGGAGGGAATCAATGTAGCGATGCACTTGTTCTTTTTGACGCGAATTTAGCGCTTCAAAACCGGAGGAGCTGAAGCATTTTGTGCTGGCGCTGGCGGTAAATGATTTTGTGCTCAGTGAAAGGTTTGAGGATTTTGTGCTCAGTGAAAGGTTTGAGGATTTTGTGCTCAGTGAAAGGTTTGAGGATTTTGTGCTCGCAAGGTGTTTGAGGAAAGTTCCAAATGAGAGTGGGGTTGGCGTCAATATATTGAATCTACGGCCTCCGCAAAGTAACATCTTCGAGCGCTCACTTGGATGGGGCTAAGAGAGGCGCGAGTAATTTTATGCGTCCCATTTCAAGGGGAAATTCCCACCATTTTGGGCCGTCTTTAATTTTTGCCCCTCGAATTGTAGTTATTTAATTTTTACCCTTAGGACCTTAAATACCCTTGATATTGAAAAAAACAAAAAGAATTCACATCTGTGACCTAATTTCGAAAGACAAGATTTTGATAGAAATTATATTTTTTTGTAAAAAGATACATAAAAATTATGTCTTGTTCAACATAGTTTTTATGAAAACTTGTCTTGTAAATTAGTACTATATAACTATGACAGACATGACACAATTTTTATGTACCTTTACGTGAATAGGCATCATTTCTATCAATATCTTGTCTTGCGAAATTGTAAATCTTGCCTTATGAATTTCTTTTTTAAACTTGCTGGGGATCGAACTTAGTATCTCTGATTTTGTAGACTGGCAAATAAGGCATATTGGCCCACAAATTTTCATTAAACGAGATATAGGGACAAAAATTAAAGACAAACTATTTGAGGGGGGAAATTAAAGACCAGCCCTCTTGAAGTGTAGACCGTGCAATTTTTTGCATTACAAGTTGAGTTATTTCATTGCAAGTAATTGCCTGATTTTCCATTTAAATGGACTGATATGGGCTGATCTTTAGTTTTTGTTCTTTAAAATTATAGATCTAAATTCGATTTTGAAGGAGAAAAAATAAAAGACGAGCACATATGAAGGATAAAATTTAAAGACCAACACAAGATATGAGATAAAGTGCAAATGGCTCATTACATTGGGCCTTTTAAACTAACTGTAAGATTGTATTACACGTTAATACTAGGGCTGGCCAGTGGGCCGGGACGGGCCCACCGGGGTCGGGTTTGGCGGGAGCGGGACGGGGTCGGGGCGGGGAAAATGGGCGGGTCGAGCCGGGCGGGAGGGGTCGGGTCGGGCGGGACCATACCATGTCCCGTCCCGATCCGGTCCCGTTGGGTAGGGGTCGGGGCGGGACGGGTCGGGACGGGACGGGTTGGCGGGTTTTGTGTGTTTTTTTTTTTTAATTTTTTCACTAAATTAAAAATACTAAATTACTAACAAAGTATAATTTATAGACTTATAGTATTATAATTTATAATTATAGTATTATACTCATATATATAATATATTTATAAAGTATAAACTATAAACTTATAAAGTATAAACTATAAACTATAAAGTATAAAGTTATAAACTAAATAATTAAATTAAACAAAGACAAGAATAGTGTAAAAACATCCCAAGAAATTTGTTTTGTCTTTTATATTATTAATTTCATTGAAATATCAAATATCAAATATACAAGATTCAAAATTACATTGTAGATTATCTTGTATTGTTGTTGAAAAAATTGCAAAAGAGTGAAAGACATAGATTTACACACCCGCAGTGGTAGCGAGTTGTGTAAGAAGAGCGCGGACCGCAAGGTCACGAGTTCGATCCTGCATAAACCTTCTTGGTTGAGCACATCACACGGGCTTGCCAAGTGTGATTTACTGGCGGCGTGGTTTGCGTGCTCACCGTCCGGGAGTTTACCATGCGCACTCGAAAGAGTAGCGGCTGCGGGTTCCTTCGTCAAAAAAAAAAAAAGAGCTGATTTACAAGTGGCGGAATCATTGCACAAATATTCTAATTTGGGGTGGTCTTTATTTTGCCCCTCAAATTGTGGTGTTTAATTTTTGCTATTCAATATTTTTCACGGTATAAGTTTAGATTTTATTCTGCAAAATTTACATTTCACTCGACATATGTATCATAATATCTTGATAAGTTATGCCGGACACTACAAGAAGAAAGAAACAACATTTTTTGTTGTCATATATAGGATGTTTCCAAAAGTACTTATCGCAATAATAAAAACGGTTGCATGTCGTTGAAATAATCTCTGATGCGAAAAGTTTTCGCAACAACAAATTATTTTTTGGTTGTCATTTACGTTTTTAGTAACAATATATTAAATTTTTATTGACATTACTAAAGTTTTGTTGTCAATTCTATATTTTCTTGTAGTAGGACACGAAAAAACTTTCAACACTCAACATAATCTGAAAAATACTACACAATTTATATTGCATAACTCAATTCTTATAGAATTTGTGCTGAACGAGACAAAAGTTCAATTTTCGAAAATAAATATTACGAAACTTATGCCGAGCGAAGCAGGATATTTCATTAATGAGCAAAGCAAAAATTAAAAAGCACAGATATGAGGGGCAAAAATTAAAGACCCGTGCATTTGAAGGGAAATTCGTGCAAAAACTTCAAGCGAAGTGAGTGTTTTAAAACTTTTGTCCTTTGCATTTTGACTTTGAAAGTTTATCCATAGAGTAAGTGAAGAGTCAAAACTTCAAGATCATCAATTTCCAAAGTCATTCCTGTAACCTTCTTACATGCCAATGAAGCTTACCTGAAAGATTGATTTCCTAAGATGCCTCAATATTCAAATACTCCATCAATTCATATTTACTTATTCACTATATTAAAAATATATTTTTATTTTTATTTTATCCACTTAAGCATATAAAAAAAGATAATTTTCTTTTTTTTGTTTTACCCGTAACATTAATTACTAATTTTCCAAATCATTTTGCAAAAGTTTTGAAATACTAATAGTCATGGGGTATTATAAAAAAATATGCACTTTGAGATTGAGAAGTTGAGAATCTACGAAAGTCTTGGGGGAAATTCCTAACATCATTTGGCCATTCTTACAAGCTTGGTGAGCTATGGTTCATCAAACCACACTTTGAAGAGAAGATATGGGCATTTTAATGAGCATATTCTTAACTCTTTCTTCCATTTCTTGTCATGTATTGAATGTTTAAGTGTGTAGTATTTTATTCTTTCATTTGTTTATGATAATATTTGTAAATGTGTGCAACATAGTAGTAATAATATTTTTTACCTATAATTAAAATATTTTTATATATTGTGTAAATATATTATGGTAAGATTATGATTCCTCTTTTGTATAGGTTTAGGATTCCTATTGTATAAGAGATGAATATTGTACTTTATATATACTTGGATATTAATGAACAGACTCCCCAAGGGAGATTAATATTATCTTACGTGATATCAAGAGCCAAAACCTAAACCCTCTTTCTTTCTTTCACCCACTAGCTGGTCCCTCTCGTGCCAAAATATTTCTTCAAAAATACTGGCCCTTCCAAGAGAACAGAAAAGTGTGTCCTCCTGTTCTAATTTTTTTTCTATCATTTCGAGAACAGAAAAGTGTGTTTCTACCAATTTTGTCCAACTAACATCTTTTCTTTTTTTATCCTTTCTTCTTTTCTCTTTCAACCGCCGTGTGACCGACCAAAATTAGTGTTTGGTCTACTGTTATATATATTTTTTGCAATTAGAAAATTCTTTTTTTTAGTTCTAATTAACAGTGGTCCTCTCTTCCTAATTCACTACAATGACTTCTTTCACTCCCTTTGTGAATTTGATCAGGCTTTCGCCATATCTGTGAATCAGTTCAGCGTCGCGACGCCGCCGCAGTTCCAGTACCAGCAACCCTACAACAAGTTCTCCCACCACGGGTTGTTGGGCCCTCGCATGACCAAGAAGGCCAAGCACCAAAGAAGCCCACTTCACGCACGACTGGGCCCAAAGCCTCGTCTAGCATGACACCCACTAAGTTGGGTCAGGCCTTCAGTAGTCTCAATATGCAACAGCATGACAACAACTGGTACATGGACTCCGGAGCCACGTCTCACCTCACCTGATCTGCAGGTAATATTTCCAAACTGTTTGGTTTAAAGCATCCTCAATTTGTGACAGTTGGTAGTGGCCACCACATTCCAGTTAAGGGTTATGGTACATCCTACACATCACCTCCTAATCCATTCCCCTTTAAAAATACCTTATATGTCTCACATGTGATTAAGAATCTAATCTTTATCCGCAAATTTACTCATAATAATTCTGTCTCTGTTGATTTTAACCTTTTTGGTTTCACTGTGAAGGATATTCATACGGGGACACCTCTTATGAGATGCAATAGCACGGGGGATCTCTATCCATTCACTCCCACCTCCGCTGCCAGATCTTGTTCTCCCGTCTCTCTAGCGGTCATTTCTTCTTCCACATGACATAATAGGCTTGGTCATCCAGGAGCCCCAGTTTTTAATTTTCTTAGAGACAATAATTTCATTACTTGTAATGGAAATCTTGCCCAAAACTATTTTCTTGTTCTTTAGGCAAACATACTCGTCTCCCATTTAAATTATCTACTAGTGTTACTTTTGCCCATTTTGATATTATACATGCCGATTTATGGACAACACATGTTCTTATGTAAGCGTAAGTATGCAGAGGAGATTGTGTACAAGGCTAAGATGACGAATTGTAAAGTTTCACCTACTCCAGTTGATTCGAAATCTAAGCTCAGTGCTATAGATGATGCTCCAGTCTCCGATCCTACTCTGTATTGGACCCTTGCATGCGCACTTCAGTATCTCACATTCACAAGGCCAGACATTGTTTATGTTGTTCAACAGGTATGCCTATTCATGCATGCCCCCCGAGGAGTCTCATTTCACTGCTCTTAAGCGTATCATTCGATACATTAAGGGCATACTTGATTATGGTTTGCACCTATACCCCTCTGCACTAAACATGTTGCTCTGTTATACGAATGCAGATTGGGCAGGGTGTCCGGACACACGACGCTCCACCTCCGGCTTTTGTGTATTTTTAGGGGATAATCTGATTTCTTGGTCTGCCAAGCGACAGGCTACCCTATCTCGATCCAGTGCCGAGGCTGAGTACAGAGGTATTGCAAATGTGGTAGCTGAGATTTGTTGGCTCAGAAATTTACTGTTAGAACTTCAGTGTCCTTTGCGTCAGGAATCTATTGTGTATTGTGATAACATCTCTGCAATCTATCTTTCTCATAATCCAGTTCAACATCAGCGAACCAAGCATATTGAGATAGACCTACACTTCGTTCGTGAGAAAGTTGCGCTAGATCATGTCAGAGTGTTACATGTTCCATCATCCTATCAGTATGCAGACATATTTACCAAAGGACTTCCTAGACAGTTATTTCTTGACTTCAGATCTAGTATCAGCGTCCGGCCTCCTCACGCTCCGACTGAGAGGGTGTGTAAACATGTATATTATAGAAACAATTGTATCTCTACCCATAATTAGAATATTTTCATATATTGTGTAAATATAATTATAGTAAGACTAGGATTCCTCTTTTGTATAGACTTAAGATTCCTATTGTATAAGGGATGATTATTGTACTCTATATATACTTTGATACTAATGAGAAGACTCCTCAAGAGAGACATCTTACAATATTCATTATCAAATGTTGGATTAAAACTCTTGTTATGCTATGTATTGAATGACCCTTAATTCTAATGAAGTGGGTCTCTATTTCTTTAATTTATCTGCTTCTTAATATTTCTTAAGGAATTAGCTAACCCTAGGACTCACCCATTTACTTTGATTTGAGCTTAAAAGAGGAAAATTGAGGTTGAGAAAGATTAATTAACAAGGATTTTATGTTTAAACCTCATCTAATAACTTGAGCTATGAATAGGAAAGTTAACTTGAGATTCAATTTATTGTACTTAATATCACACTTAAGGCTTGAAAAAGCTTAGAGTGAAATTTATTGATTTGGTTGGAAGACTTTCATAAGGTCTTAGAAATCATTATCTATTAACATAAACCAACTCTTAGTTGTTAAATCGTAAATTATATTAGATCGTTACTTGAAAGTAATTTTCTTTGTATCCATGCTTGTGGTCATTGATCATTTTACTTGCTTTCTAGGTCAGTTTTTATCTTTGTTAATTCTTAAATCAAAAATCAAACATTGAAAAAGTGTTTGACTTAGCTTAGTTCATGATAAATTATTTACTTTCTTGATCGCCTAGTATATTGTTCCATGCGGGATTCGACCCCGACTCATAGTTAGGTAAATTATACTGTGAAATCGTGTACAATTTCTCTTTGAGGAGTGAATTTGGACGTTATCAACCAATCAATCTCTCAAGCTAATTCTGCAAATGATTTGATTGTTTTAAAGGAAAAACAAGGGGAAAGAGTGCTCCTCGGTGGGCCGATTTAGTTGAGGAAGAAGAGCATATTACTTCACCTCCTAGAAGTTAAGTCCTCAAGCACTGATATTTGTGCCGTCAAGTAAGAGTTTGACCATCACCACCAAGAATATGAGAGTATTGGCAAAGAGTCATGAGTTAGAAGCTATCGTTTCAGGACTTAGTCCAAGTACAACTTATGATATTGACATGGGCGATGACATGTTCGATGAGAATGATGAAGATGGTATGCTGGACATATGCTTTGATAAGGTGGCTAAAGATGGGGATCTCTCACCAAAGCAACAAAGAAGTAGAAGCAACAAAAGCAAAAAGAAAACACATATACAGTGGGACGATAAAGTGACTGAGGAATTTGTTCTAAAGTACCTACTGATGCGACTTGAAAAATCGAATCATATGTCAGTGTCAAAAACTTCAACAAGATCCAATAAATGCAAGACGTGATGAACTTCAAGTGCTGTTAGCAGATTTGACGAAGAAGACAAAGAGAAAAATACTTCATGTTACTTTAGACGAACATACTCTCTTTTTTAGTTCATAAATATATAAAAATAGAAGTTTTAGGTTGATAACTCAACTTTCTTCTTGGCTTTTATATTTTTGCATTACTTAACCATCCTTATTTATAATATCATGATAGAGTATTATAAATTATGTGCTAATTATAGAATACTTTGTTTCTCTAGCTCTTATTTTCTTATGCTTGTTAATTAGTAGAGGATTGTTACATCATTAGGATTAGTAAGATAAGGTCTAGCCTTATTCGTACTCTTCTCATGGAGGGTCACTTTTATTTATTGATAAAAGACTAACCCTAGACACCCACCTTGCGGATTCGATTAAAAAAAAAATAGAAATTAAGAGAGTTCCTTACCCAATTTTGCTCATGGCCAAAAATCCATACTTACCAACAATGACATTGAACCGTCAAAATTTTACATTTTTTTTTATCAAAAAAACTAGAAATATTTTATTCATGTATCAATTAAGTAAAGGAAGTACCAACTTCATCTACAAAGCCAAACGGGAAAACGATCAACTGATGAAGAGACCTCAAGTAGTAAAGTCTTAGAAAAGGTAGGCTAAAAAATAACTATGTCTATTTTTATTTCTTCTAATTAAAGTTTTGCAAATAACCAAGGTCTTCTTCACAAACATTTTGCAAAATCCAAGGTGTTTCAATTGAACCTTGTAGTAGCATCACCAACTCCTCCACATCTGAAAGGATATGAATTCTTCTCCAACCTTTACAAGCAACAATTTGCAACGCCTCTCTTTACGAGCAATTAATATGTGCTACGAAAAGTAAAATATGTTCTCTTTAACGCATTTAATGTGATACCATTTGTTTATTATTGTTGGAAATATTTATTAAACATGAAATAAAGTAAATCCTATTAATTATGAATCGAACAATTGGGGCGCCGCACGTCGGAAATATGATTTCCACACACGTGCACATAAAGTATCAATGATCGTTATTGTTGACAGTCAATTTTGACCCGTTTTTCGTATATTTATTGTAATTTTATGTGTTTTAAGACACCGCATTTTAATCGTTATTTTGCATATTTTTACCTAATATTTTATGTTTTATTATTCACATAATAGCATTTCATCTTTTATTAAGCATTATGTCTTTGTTAATATTATGTTTCTATTATTATTATTATGTTGACATCTCTTTAAATAATTAATTGACATCCCGTTTTTTACTTTTAATTAGGCATTAAACATTTCTTAAATATTGTTTTTTTTTAATTATTATCGCATCGGCGTTTGCATTTTAATAATTTTGCATTTTTATTAAATAATTTTTCTTTTTAATAATTAACCCGCCTTGCATTTTGTCAAACCAGTCCAGTCCAAGACACAATTTGAATCAGTCTAATCCAACACCATTTTTTAACTTCATCCAAACTTTCATCTTTTTATTTTCCCCCCTAAAATCAAAACCCACTTTTCATTCCCCCCCCCCCCCCCCAAATCAAACCCAAACCCTAAACCTAATCCTACCCCTATATAATAAACATTACCTCCTCCTTAAAAAAGAGAGGGGGGCAGCCTTACAATATCAGCAACCTCACCACTTCATCAGCCCACTCCCCATTTTCATTTCTCACCCCTTCCCTCACACACACACACAGCCGCACACTCTCATCTCCCTGCCCTCTCCCTCACCCTCTCGCCAGTCCCCGTCGCCGCCAGTCTCTCCGGCGAACCCTCACACAACCACCACCACTCTCCCCCCAACCTTTACTCTCAAGAACTGTCGACCACCACTGACCCCACTGCTCCTCATCGTCAGCGACCCAACGAACTCCACAACCGTCCACTGCATTCCCCACACCCCTGGCTGCGTCAAACCCCAACTCCCGTCGACCATCTGTTGGCTTGTATTTTAGGCGTTGCTCCGGTGAAAAATCATTGAAGCAACGTCGTGCTTCCCTTCCCCTCTGTTTTGCCAGTCCTCTGCCAGATTTGACCACCGACGGCGGACACTACCGGCGATGTTATTTGTTTCTCTGTTATTGCACCTATAATTTGTGGTTGTTGGACTGATTTTGACTTTTGGTAACTTGCCGGAGTTTAAAAACTCCGGCGAATCTTGTTGGCTTTATTTCGATATCTGATTTTCTGATTTTTGTTGTGTCGCCGGAATTTAAAACTCCGGCGACCTTGTTCTTGACTGCATTTTTTGGGCATCGGTTGTTATCTTGGTTAATGGGCTGATTTTATATTTTTGGGGGCATCTTCCGGAGTTTTAAGACTCCGGTGACGTTTTGCTAAAATTCGCGAATCGCCGCTTCTACTATTTTCGCGACCTGCATACCGTCCGCTACCGTTTTTATCAATTTTAGACTGATTTTGGGATCACTTTGTCGTTGTGTTGATGTTGTTTCCACTGGTTTGGCGGACCATTTTTTGCTCGCTGCTTTGCTGTTCACTGTTCTTTAGGTTTGGACTTATTTTGATCGATTCTGCCCTTTATTGGGTATTAAACTGATTTTGGACATAGTGCTGCACTGGAATATTGGGTATTTACTGATTTGAAACAAATACTACACTTATTGGCCAATGAAAAAGTTATCCGTCGATTTTTTAGGCCTCCACAGTTGCCAAGACGGAAAATAAAATAAATGAAGCTTTCTGGGCGTTGATGATTTCTTCTACTTACACAGGATAACCAACATACGCTGGCAGGGCGAATTATCGCAGCCGCACTTGTTTAGGTTGTCCCGCTTTATTTTTATATATATCTGAGCCCTCCGTGTTTAAAACTATTACTGTTTTGGCGCGAATCTGAATGTTTTATTTATTTTATTGTTTTTAACAATATTGGCCGATGAAGGAATCTCCATCTGATTTTCAAGGCCTCCTCTGTACAAAAGACGGATTTATTTATTTTTGGCTTTACTTATTAATTCTTGTCATTGCATTAAAATTATTTATTATATTACTAACACTTTTACTAAGTGTTTATGCAGGTACCCGGAGATCATCTTGTGCAGAAGGCCCAAAAAGGGCTAAAAGATGTCCCAGAGTTTTATTTTATGTCGCATTTAATTTTAGTTTTATTATTCTGTATTACACTTTATTTTAATTATAAATTATGAAAAAATGCTTAGAATAGTTAGAATAAAAAGGGCAATAAATAATTAACCTAGGTTTGAACGAATAACCGCAAGTTAGCGGATCTTAAAGGATGTCTAATCCCTTCCCTTTAGGATAATAAAGAACTCTGATCCAGAATCTCATTAATTTCGCAGACCATTAAATGGAGATTAATTGCAGTATTTTACTGCAATAAATCAAGTGTCCTAATTCACTTAACTAATTAGGTGGCGACTCCTCAAAATTAAGCATTATTGCTCCATCCAGGGAACCACGCCAAAGAACAACGTTGCGGATACCGTTCAGACCCCGAGGTCAAAAACGGGCGCGACAGTTATTTTCTTAAATGGAAGAGATATTGGTATGTATACGAATTGTTTGAGACATAAAAGAATAAACGGTTATTGGCCAAATGACAAATGGTTTCACGTTGGTAAATGAAAGGAAGAAATGTGTAAGAGATGAAACGAATCAGAACTCGCCAACACGGAGAGGCACCGCGGTGCCACAAGGACAGGGACCGTGGTGCCTCCACCTAGGACCGCTGTGCAAATTCAGTTTTCGCCCAAGAACTCATCGAATTGTGCACCGCAGCGTTCTCCCGAGGACCGCAGTTGCTTGACGTTTTCGAACGCCGAGGCGAATTAAGGTTGATTCTTGAGATGACTTTGGAGCAATTAATCTCCATTATTTGGCTATTGATTTCAGTCATTACTAGGCTGAATTAACCTCAATATCAGTGGTCATTACTTGACATTGATGACCATTCATTTGGTTAATTGAGAAGACAAATTCATCTACCTATAAATTGATGCCTTTTGCACAATTGAAAAACACAAATTCACTAAGCAATTCTCTAAAATTGTTTTCCTCTCTTGCAATCACAAAACACTCAAAAATCTCTCTTCTCAAGCAAACACTTGAGTTTCCTTTTCTCATTTGCTTGATTGTTATTTTATCTTGGGAGATAAATTGTCATTACAACCGTTGAAAGGATATACGGGCAAAATTATCTTAAGGATAGATCAAGAATTTGGTCGACTCAGCAAGTCCTTGTTATTTGATCATTTCCAGATTTCTAACATATTAGTTGTTGTTGATACGTTCCCATTTTCCTTTGTTTCTACACTTTGTTACAACAATCTTAAGATAATGTCCGCTATTTCAACGACAACATGACTGGACAAGATCAATTGAACGCTGAAAACTCCATCGATGCTCAAGGCAATCGCACTGCTTGCACCACCACTCCTCAAAGCAATCCTAATGTCCTCAACTCCACTGTTTTTGGCACAACTAGTGTCAACCCCACTGCTGCTCATGGCACTCCAAATGCCTTCCAAACTGCTCAAGGAGGCGCCACTGTCACAGCACCAGCTGGTTTTCACCATGAACGTCCTGAAAAGTTCATGGGTGCTCACTTTAAACGATGGCAGCAAAAAGATGTTGTTCTTCTTGACAATTATGGGAATGTCACGTTTCCTAACCGAAGACCCTCCACAAGTTGAGGAATACACAGACCCTCAGCCAAATGAAATGGTGGGAGGGGGCCAAGGTATCCATGTCATTAATGGCATGAAGATGGTTCAAGATGCATGGAATCATAGTGACTTTATGTGCAGGTACTATATTATGAATAGTTTGTCCGATAATTTGTACACAGTATATTGCACAGTTGGGACAGCCAATGAATTATGGGATAAATTGCAAAAGAAATACAACACCCAAGATGCGGGTGCTAAAAAGTTTGTCATTAGGAAA
The DNA here is from genome assembly GCA_029844215.1 of Przewalskia tangutica. Taxonomy (NCBI): domain Eukaryota; kingdom Viridiplantae; phylum Streptophyta; class Magnoliopsida; order Solanales; family Solanaceae; genus Przewalskia; species Przewalskia tangutica. Next base: position 12,966,968 of record CM056734.1, read on the forward strand.
TTTCTAAAATTTTAAATGGTGGACAACAAAAGTGTGTCATCCCAGGAATCTCAAATGATAATACATCACATAGAATTGGAAGGATTGAAGCCCAACGAGCAATTCTTGGTTGGGGAATTAATCGAGAAGCTGCCTCCCTCGTGGACTGAGTTTATGAATTACTTGAAACTCAAGACGAATGAGATGGCATTAGAAGAACTTATTGTCAAACTCTAAATTCAGGAAGACATAAGAATGCCATGTCAAGGGGAAACAACCCGCCGAGGCTAAGGCAAATTTGAGGAAGTTAAAGCGAATCCAAGCAAACAGCGGAAATCCAGAAGGATTGCCAGTCCCACACAACTGAAAAGTTTAAGGGAACATGCAACTATTGTGGTAAAGTTGGCCATATAGCCAAAGACTGTCGCAAGCAAAAATATGATAAGGCCAAAGGAAAGGATAAAGTAAACGTCGTCGAAGACACGCTCTTAGACGATATGATTGAAGAATTCTCAGTCGTTGTGCTAGAGGTCAACCTCGTTGAGAATCCAACGCAATGTTTGTTGGACACGGGTGCTACCCGCCACATCTGTTCTGTTACACCCCATAATATCAGGGCTACTAATTGAGAACGTGATTAAGGATTTAAGATTTGAATTTTGGAAGGAAAGAATTATTACATTTTCTTAAGGAAAATTTCGGGAAAATGTGACGACGGCAAAATTATTAACTTGGAGTTTAATACTTCTAATTGGATTTATGAACGTAGTATTGGATTATAAAGTATTGGAATTGATAATATGGGGTCCGCCGAAAATTTCACAATTTTGAGAGGGGTTCGAAAATTATAATAGTTTGGACCAATAGGAGAGTGACACGTGTCACCCCTCCACTTGTCTTGCAAGGATGACTACACATTTAAATATTTTGAGACTTGGGGACAAGTGAACAATAGGTCCCACTCCACTTGGTTATACATATCCAAGTCTTGCAAGACTTGGATCATTCTACACTTTGACAAATGAGCTCTCATCTCTCTCTTCTCCTTAGCTTGAATCTCGAAATTCTTCAAGGATTTTTCAAGAACAAGTGTTGATTATTTTTCAAGATTAAGATCTCTAATCAAGTTCTAAGACAAGTTAACTCTTCAAGATCCTCCAATATTGTGTGTTGGCCGAAAGATTGGGTGAAACCCTAGGCTTGTTCGTTGACTTTTTAGAAGTGAAACGTGAAGTGAATTTGGTTATAAGCTTGGGTGTATGCTTGTGTGTGATTGAAACTTGAAGAAGTGGAGGGAAACGAAAATTGCAGACCAAAACCTTGCGGACTGTTTGGGACGTTTTTGGGCTAAAATGAAAGGTAAAATTCCTCCTTCTCTTGAAGAAATTGGATATAACATGTCGTACCTTATTTGACTTATAGAGCATTACACCGAGTCCCAGAATGGGCCGGAACATCTCGTACCTTATTTGACTTATAGCACATTACACCGAGTCCCAGAATGGGCCGGAACATGTCGTACCTTATTTGACTTATAGCACATTACACCGAGTCCCAGAATGGGTCGGGACGTGTCGTACCTTGCATGACTTATAGAGCATTGCACTGAGTCCTAGAATGGGCCGGGACATGTCGTTCCTTGCATGACTTATAGAGCGTTACACCGAGTCCCAGAATGGACCGGGACATGTCGTACCTTGCATGACTTATAGAGTGTTACACCGAGTCCCAGAATGGGACGGGACAAGTCATACCTCGCATAACAGTATTTGTTTATTTGGACAGACGTTCTTAATTTTGACATGACTCTCATTTTAAAAGGAAGTATCGTGGCCACGGTTGAATCTTATTTTTAAAAAGTACAATGATCTGATGTCTGATACTGATGATACAACAATCTGATGTCTGATGGTATAGTGGTACAACAATACAGTGATACAGTAGTATAGTAGTACATCGATACAGTGACACAGTAGTATAGTCATACAACAATACAGTGGTACAGGGGTACAGTGATACAAGATATAGTTAGCTCTTATTTTTGGCACGGTAGGATCTAGTATTTGATTTTCATACTTGTCCATGTCATTCTTTTGTACAATTATGATCTTGTTTACTGTACTTCATGTTTACATACTTGGTACCTTATTGTACTGACCCCCTTCGGGGGGCTGCGTTCATGCCCGCAGGTATTAGGTACTCAGTTGGGTGATTCGAGAGCTTAGGATCCTTATTCAGCATTTTGGGATAGCTCCAATGTTCCGGAGCTTATCATTTTGGCACAGGTCTTCCATTATGGCTAGGTATATTCAGGGGTACGGCGGGGCCTTATCCCGTCATAGTTTACTGTCCAAACTCTTAGAGGTTTGTATTCATATGTGGGCTGGACTTGTGTGAATTGTATTTATATTTTTGTACAGTTGTAGTCTCATTCGGGTGTTATATATTATGGTAGTCTTGCCGGCTTTGCCTTTGCAAAAAAATAATAATGAGTGTTATTTAGCTTTCGCGGGTTACTTGTGTTGTATGGGTAGAAGGGTGCCCAGGTAGGGCACCAGTCGCGGGCCCGGGGTTCGGGTCGTGACATGTTCCAACAAATATGCCTTCTCTACGTATACACCAGTCACAGATAAGAAGTTGTTCATGGGCAACAATTCTTCTTCCGAGGTGCTGGGGGTAGGAAAGGTATTCCTCAAGATGACGTTCGGAAATGAGATGACTCTAAAGAAAGTGATGCATGTCCCAGAAATTCAAAGAATTTAATATCCGGACCTGTGTTGGTCAATGTTGGTTTTAGTCTAGTATTCGAGGCTAACAAGTTTGTAATCACAAAAAATAGAACTTTTGTAGGTAGGGGCTTCGTCTGTGAAGACCTCTTTAAAGTTAATGCTAAACATGTAATGCCTTCTACTTAGAGAGAGGCTTCGCCTGTGAAGACCTCCTTTAGGCAAATAATGCACTTGCAATACCTTTCTTCTAACTATCAATAAAACTGAGCCTTCCTTACGTATTTGAATCTTCTAATTTATTGCACCATAGATTAGATGTGTTAACTATCAATTTATATTTAAATTGGTAAAGTTGGAATCATTGTCATCTATCAACATAAACCCTCAACGTAAGTGTGAGGTAGTCATAGAGGCAAAGAATCTCCAAAAAGCTCTCTTAGATCCGTCGAAAGGGAAAACCGCTCCTCTAAAACTCACACATATCATCATATGTGATTTGAAGTTCGCTCAAATAGAGGGGGGAATGAGCAATTTGTGACTTTCATAGATGATGGCACAAGAGTGCGCGGCTTTTACTTACTTAAAAGTAAAGACGAGACTTCTAAAGCATCTAAGCATCACAAAGCAAAAGTTGAAACCATCTATACCAATGGGTCTATAGCTAAACATCCATATGTAAATTCATAACTATCGCCGCCTCGTGAGATCATGAAATACATCAAAATTGATATCAAGATAGTCTTCCTAAAATGGTGATTTGGAAGAAAATATAGACCAACCAGAGGGGTATGTGGTTCCAAGACAAAATACAAAGGTTTGTAGGCTTGTCAAATTGTGGTATAGGTTGAAAACAAGCACTAAATAATGGCACGGGAAATTTATTAGTACTCTACTATCAAAAGAGTTTGTCATTAATGGATGAGACAAATGTGTTTACTTGAAAGGAAGTGTTGAATCTTTCATCAGAATATGACTTATGTAGACGACTTGTTAATTTGGAAGCAGTCCTGGGATTAGTGTTGTTATCGATCCGGACCGGTCCGGGTATCCACTTACCGGAACCGATCCGATAAGCTTATCGGTCCGGACCGGTCCCGGACCGATAAGGTTTCTGTCCTGGAACGAGATCCGGTCCCGGACCGAAACCTTATCGGTCGGTCCCGACTCTAAGAATTTTCTGGTCGATTTTTTTTAAAAAAAAATTGAATTTCCAATACTGAAATTGACATTCTCGGACACATTACCACGAAATTTTTACGTTGAAATATATTGTATAGCACGAGATATTTAGATTTGAAAATGGACAATTGGTAACTATTTGGGGTAAAAGTGAAATTGATTGGCAAGACAGATATTTTTTGAGAAATTGGCTGCTCCAAACTGCTTTGGCTGTTTTTCCGTCCCTATCTCGAAAAAATACGCGAAATCAAAAAAACATTAGGTCAAACGGACATCCGAGCGCAAAGTTATGACCATTTAAAGTTTCATTAATTTACAACTAATTAGAGCTGGCAGGAGGGGGACTGGCTGGGAGGTTGGCTAGAGGGGGACTGGGGGTGGGGTGGGGTGGGTGGTGGGGGGTTGGGGGTGTTCTGGGTATTTTCTGGGTTCTGGTCCTGCTCCTTATCGGTCCGGGTATTTTTTTGATACTCGTCCGGATTCTCCGTTCTCGGGTAATTATCGAGAGTATCCGGACCTCTAACAGCCCTACGTGGGATAATCCTAAAGATTGAGAAACATGTTAAAACAGTGTTTTGACATGAAAGATATGAGTATATCAGATGTCATCTTAGGGAACAAGATCTCTAAGACATCTAGTGGACTGGTCTTACCTCAATCTCACTACATCAAGGATGTACAAAAGAAATTTGGGATGTTCGACAGTTCACCGGTAACAATACCATTGGATATAAGTCAAAAGACTGAGAAACATCTTGATAAACCCATACGCCAGAAGCGGTATGCGCATGTGATTAGCAGTCTAATGTATATAACAAACTGCACTCGACCTGATATCGCTCATACAGTCAATAATTTGGCTAGATTCACCCGTAATCCAAGTGAAAATCACTGGAAGACACTGAAGTGGCTTCTAGAAGATGTTCCATGTTGGGATAAACCTGTGACTTCTGTAATGATCCAGTGTGATAGTCAGTCGGCTCTAAGAAGGGCACGAAGTTCTATTTACAACGGCAAGTCTCGTCATATTTGACAGGAGACATGAGTCCGTTAGGCAGCTGATCACCTCGGATGCTATTTCCATTGATTTGTAAAATCTAAGGAAAATATCACAGATCCCTTGACGAAGCGAATGGCCAGAGATCAGATGTACTGCATGTCTAGAGGAATTGGCTTAAAATCCAATCAATAAGAATCAATATAGTGGACACCCAACCATACGGAATGGAGATACCAGGGATAAGGTTCAATGGGAAAACTAAACTGTAAAGGTTCAGTTGAGCGCTTCGGTGGAAGCAAGAGCACTTCGGATAATGATTTCTTCTTAAGAAACATAATCCAAGGTCATTCTTGTGACTGACAAAAAGTGCTACTTGTAGAGGGGTAAAGGATAAGTTTTCAAACCTCTAATGATCCTCAATAATTGAGGTTAGGTTGGGGAAACTCTTAATGGTTCCTAACGCTCGTGCAGCGGGGTATTGCAGGATATCTTGTAGGAGACCACCTATTTAAGTGCGAGGACAGGCCACCTCAAATGAACGCACTTAAGAATCCAAGGGTGTCCACGGCCCACGACGGACAAAACACTGGAAAGATTGAGTAGGAAAGGTGTTGTGTTGGTATCATTGTCTTGGCATATACTAAACACTGACGGTTCAAGACATCACGTTCACCGCGCAATAAATATGTCCGATGGTATTCTACTATGGAAGGTTCAAGGCTACGTCTACCTCTCCAGATGCAACATCGATCCGCCGAGTGATTGCTCGAAAGACACTATACGCGTGCACCAAAATATCTTCCAAGAGGGGATTGTTGGAAATACTTATTAAACGTAAAATAAAGTAAATCCTATTAATTATGAATCGAACAATTGGGGCCCCGCAAGTCAGAAACATGGTTTCCACACACGTGCACATAAAGTAGCAAGGATCGTTATTTCCTTAAATGGAAGAGATATTGGTATGTATACAAATTGTTTGAGACATAAAAGAATAGATGGTTATTGGTCATATGACAAATGGTTTCACGTTGATAAATGAAAGGAAGAAATGTGTAAGAGATTAAACGAATCAGAAATCGCCAACACGGAGAGGCACCGCGGTACAAGCGACAGATCGCGGTTTCCACCTGGGATCGCGGTGCAAATTCAATTTTCTGCTCGGTGACTTCATCAGAGCACCGCGGTGCCCTCTCGAGGGACCGCGGTGCTTCAACGTTTTTCAGTAATGTTGGAGGTGAATTAAGGCAGATTCTTGAGCTGACTTTGGAGAAATTAATCTCCATTATTTGGCTATTGATTTCAGCCATTACTAGGCTGAATTAACCTCAATATCAATGGTCATTACTTGACATTGATGATCATTCATTTGGTTAATTGAAAAGACAAATTCATCTACCTATAAATTGATGCCTTTTGCACAATTGCAAAACACAAATTCACTAAGCAATTCTCTAAAATTGTCTTCATCTCTTGCAATCACAAAACACTCAAAGATCTTTCTTCCCAAGCAAACACTTGAGTTCTCTTTGCTCATTTGTTTGATTGTTGTTTTATCGTGGGAGATAAGTTGTCATTACAACCGTTGAAAGGATATACGAGACAATATTATCTTAAGGATAGATCAAGAATTTGATCGACTCAGCAAACCCTTGTTATTTGATCATTTCCAGATTTCTAACATATTAGTTGTTGTTGATACTTTTCCATTTTCCTTTGTTTCTACACTTTGTTACAACAATTAGTTCATTCCAAATTAATGACATATTTCTATTTTGGAAATAATACAATTTTGAACTTTTCATCTTATTTTGAAAAAGGTTATTGTCACACTAATATTATGACATATTTAAAATCATAATTTTAAAAGTCTAATAGTCACAGTATGTTTACGGCTATGAGTTTCAATTTGTTTTCTTTTATAAAATTCTTGCCGAATCAAACTATGTACACGTAAATTGAAATAGTACAAATTACAATTGAATGGGAATAGTCTACTGGTATGCAGCTTTAATTTCTCTCTCTCTATATATAAAATAGATAAAGAGATAGTTTTCCCCCTCTTGATGGTTGAAGATGAACTAATTAAATTAAGTTATGTCAAGAAGGTGGGCGTAGCTCAGTTGATTGCGGGTAGATTGCCCCAAGTTATGCCAAGAAGGGGAAGAATAAAAAGAGTACAGCAACACAAGAAGGACTATATAACTTATCGATAGCAGATGATTTATTTCTTGAGCTGTGTGAAAAACCGAAAGAAGAGAAAAGAGAAGAATAACAAGAGAAAGTTATACAAGTACTGAATATTCAGTGAAAAGAAACAAATATTCTCTCTCAATCTCTGTCCATGAAAAGGAAAACTCAATTTTTCAGCACGTACGTTTAAAGATGAGAGAATATAGACAGCTAACGAACATAAAGTCATGCTAATGCCACAGACAAAGTACAAACAGTACGTATATAAATTTCAGCTGCCACTGCTGTTTGTGCACATGCATTTCTTTTATTTTACTATCATGATTTTAAACAGATCTATACGTAATATAAAGGAATTAAAGGGATGCGGGGGTTTTGGCTACGTGTTAATAGTTACAGTGTTACACTGAAACCCTAATTAACTGGCAGGTACTTGTGGAATGAATGTAACACAATCTACCATTTCATCTATATATCATATCAGTTGAGTCGATTCGATTCGTTTTTATCTATAGATAACACAAGAGAAAACTTATGACCTTACATGAAGAGGGATTTGAACCCTCGATATATTTATAAAATAAGATTTTTAATTCATCGCTTGGATCTAAAAACAATCTATATTGATTAACTACTTGGCCTAAAAACAATATACTAAAGTCTCTTCCGAAACAACGAGATCCATAGCTTTACTGAAACAACGAGATCCATAGCTTTTTCCTAGCTAATAGCAAAATGCTTACGGGCTTTCGCTTTAATTTCTCTCTCAAACTATAACTACACCGCAACCCCAAAATTAAAAATAAGAAATGTGGTAGAAAATCTTGGAAAGCAAATTAAACAAAATAGGAAAAAGTTACTTTGATGAGTTGAAGAAACACACATATGTTATCAATCGGACCATGATGCTTGATTCCCCGTAAAGAAGACGAGCTAATTTGGAGAAGATACAAGAGTACTTAGGGTTTTCCAACTAGCAAAGTACCCTTGTTCATCAGCTTCAACATCATCATCTGTATCTGAATCATCTTTGTCTTCTTCTTCTTCGGTGAGTGTTGATGAAATGAGGCGCTTGAAGTGATCATGGTGATGAGGTTGGTGAATGATAAAGAAAGGCCAACAAAAGAGGGTGCAATGATGGTGTCCAAGAGTCAGAGGAGAGAGCAAGCTGGGATAAGAAGACATTATGATTGCTCTTTGTTGCTACCTTTCCAAGCATGAAGAGAATTCCAATGTATATATAATTTTACTCCAAATATATCGTGCAATTTCCCTTCTCTCTCAAACCTAGCTACTCCCACGCTTCAATTTATATATAGTCATAATTTAATTTGTTAGGAAGTTTAATAAAGACTAGGATTTATGGACAAATTTATTTGATATAGGTGCTAGTGGAGATAGCATGCACCCATTAGAATTAATTGGGTGCACACTAATTGACACGAAAATCATACAATTATAGGCCGATCTCAAATCTGAAGTTATGAGTTCTAAAATTTATTATAATTGAAAATCTCATATTTTAGTTCTAATTAAACAAGGGGGGGGGGGGGGGGGAACCAACCACTCCAACTGCTGGAGCCCTCATATTTATCAAATATAGAAAATAATCAGAGTGCACATGGTACTAGAAGCTCATTATGTGTTTTAATCCTAACGAGACACTACCATCAAGATGTAACATTTCTATGCAATTATTCCTTAGAAGTTCAGCACAAGGACACATTTCTTGACAGGAAATTTCAAAGAACTGCTCATTGACCATTTGCCACAATTTTATGTACATAAACGGCACGTTTGATACGGTACGCTGGACTGAAATGAACCAAAAAAATACAGTGTTTGGTGGGCTTTTTCAGCCGGACTGGACTGTTACACTCCAACTGTCAATTTTGAGACTCATCTGGGTCTCTCATTGACTGTACTAAAAATTAAAAAAAATTAAAAAATACAGTCCATTATATATTAATACTCTAATATCGTTCATTATATATTTATACAGTCCAGTTCATGCAAAATTATACAGTCAAGTGTGACGAACCAAACGAGCCCAAAAGGCATATAGTATTTGAATGTTGCACAAGCCAAGTAGCACAAGGTACAACACACCGGGGAATGGGGATGGTAGTTTTTTCTGGTCAATGCTTTGAATTTATGCTTTCCCTGGTAAATTAAAAAGTCATTTTTTTAGCTGGATCCTGGATATGAAAAAACAATTTTAATTTTTGAAAAGAGAGTTAATATTTTATTATTTATGTACTAGTCTATAATAAATGGTAGGCAACACAGGAAAAGGCTGTTTATGGACTGTATATGAATATGCTCTCATACTTGCTTTATTGGGTTTTGATAAAGATTGTAGCATTCGGAGTAAAGAATGAGAAAGGAATCACTGAATGATAACATAAATAAGAGAATCAATAGATTTATTTATCAATTTACATCTGTTGTGACAGAGTAAGTAAGCATTTACACAAATAGAACACTTTTTCATTTTTACCCCAGAAATTACTCAAAAGAACAGGGAGAATAGTTACAATATTGTCATAATTTAAAGAGCTAATTCTAAACTAAACACAAATCAACCTGAATTGCAATAGTGTCGATTTTATTACAAATCTCCCTTCATTTCCATATCTAAGACTTGAAACTGAGACATTTGAATAATGAATCATATTCATCTTAACATAATTTTTATTGTATGTAAACAAGAGTAAATTAATTAAATAAATTCTCAATAAGACAATAGAATAAAGGTGTGTTTGGTTCGGAGTAATAAAATCAGGGTAAGAGAATAAAATCCCTTAATTCTCTTTGAAGTTGTTTGCTTGACCTATTTTTTCATTCTCTTTACCCTCTTTTCTTTTTTCATTCTCTTACATTGATTCCCTACTCCCATGGGTATTTCCATTCCCTTTTCCAATTCATTAACCGGACCCCGAACCACCCCGATCTCGGATCCCGTTTTCATTCCGTTTCTGAAACTGACCTAAACATGTAAGGACAATCAGGGTAATTTCTTTCATTTCCATTCCCTTAAAATTCCATTCCGTTTACCCTCCGCGAACTAAACGAAACCCAAGAACTTCGGGCATGTGAAAGAAAAAAAGGTTCAGTTTGGACCCTGATAAAGTTACCCCTACTTTTGCCAGCCATCTTTTATTCTACTTTCTTCTACCTTTTGCAGTGAATTTTTTTTGTGGGAAACATGTTCGTTGAACCACGGAGACATGAAACATAGTTTTTTTGCAGATTCCAATCTTGTTTTTATACTTATCCAGTTATCCCTGCCAACAATTGTCATTTGTATATTATATTTCCGAAGATACCCCTAACATCAAAATCTTTCACAGCACTAACCATATTCTCTAGCTGCTCATCGGATATGCACTGGCTTAAATGCATAAATTTTATACTTGAATTTGAACATAGATTAGAGTTACAGTTCATACGTTACAATATTATTATACATTCAGGTACAGCAGGATTCAAGTCTTCTATTTATAATCTTCGTGCTTCCCATTTTTCTTATGTGCAGAGTGAATTTATCTGCAATGTCTACGTCAAGCTAACACATAAATGACATGTATTCTTCTTTTATTTAACAAAAGATACTAAACTATGATTACTTATAGCCTCATTTTGTTGCTTATAATAATCCTCGTGAGAATTAAAAAACTTGATGATTTAGCGCAAACATTTGAGTGCAATCACTCTTTTCCCTCATGGGTCCAGTCCTCCCCAATTTAAAAAGAAGAATTTGACCGAATATTACCATATCTGGTATATTATCATAGAATATTAACATATTTTTTATATTTTTTATATTAGGTAAATTTATATTTCAATTGTAATTAGAAAGATTTAGTTACCTAGTTTGTAATTATGTAACACTATATATATTGTACACAATAATCAATTAAAGGCAATGAACATATTCCTACATGTTATCAGAAGTCAAACTCTAACTTCTTTTTCTTCCTAAGCCCCCAGTAGCCCTCCCACTTTCTCTCTTACTCTCCAATTTTCAATGGCTGAACAACCCAAATTTCATCATTCTCTTACAGTTAAGAACATAAAAAATTAATTTTCATAACTCTTGAGATGGAAAAGGTTCAGTATTCATCTTGGACGAAATTATTTAAGATTCATTGTTGTGTATACAAATTCATCGACCATATCATCCCTCCAAAATTAAAGACCTTAGAAAGACCTGATGATTATGATGATGAACTTTGATCCCGCTTAAATGTGGTAGTCCTACAATGGATTTACGACACGATCTCGAACGATCTATTGCATATAATCATTGAAGTCGATGCCACTGCACGACAATCGTGGGAACGCTTGAAAAATATTTTTCATGACAATAAGACACAACGTGCCTTATATCTGGAAAACCAATTTAAGGCCATTCAACAACACAATTTTCCTAATGTGTCGGCCTATTGTCAAGAACTTAAGATGATTGTCGATCAAATCTCTAACGCCGGTGCACCGGTCATTAATCAACGACTGGTGATGCAACTTATTGTGGGTTTGAATGAAAATTATGACGACGTCGCTACCATCCTTCAACAAAGCACGTCATTGCCTCCGTTCTATGAAGCTCGTTCAAGACTCATTCTTGAAGAAATCCGAAAAATAAAACACGCAACGACTAATGCCAGCACAGTCGACGCCGCCCTCGTAGCCATCGATGACAACCATGATCTGAGAGGCTCGGCTCCCTCCCCATCCCACATGCAAGCAAACGATCCAACACGTGGCTCACATTCCCGGAATAACAAAGAAGCAGAATGATAACGTTGAAATAGCGATGGATGATGGTGAGGAACACCTACCGGCGCCCACCAACAACGACAGCAATAGTGGCAACAACCTCCACCGTGGCCGTCGTCGCCACATGGGTCAGATGCCCCACCAAGATATAGGTTGCTCAACCTTTCCTATCCAAGTCCTCCCGCCCAAACTCCTACTGACAGTCGACCGCATCCTCAAGACATCCACATCAGGCGAGTGCACAGGTTTCTCCTCTTTCAATCTATGCACCGACGGATATTGAGGCAGCTATGAACACGATGCATCTCAATGTTCCTGACAACAGTTAGTACATGGACACTAGCGCCACATATCATATGATGACATCCCAAGATACTCTCTCGTCTTTTTTAATATGAGTAATTTAAATCGTAATATTATTGTTGGTACTGGACAAGACATTCTCATTCGAGGTTATGGACAATCACCTATTTTCGCACCCCCCCCCGTTAGCCTTAAAAATATTCTTCATGCCCCGAAATTTATCAAAAATTTAATCTATGTGAGTCGTTTCACAACCGACAATAATGTTTTCTTTGAATTTGATCCTTTTGATTTTTATGTGAAGAACCTTATGACAGGGATGTGAATACTAAGATGTGATAGCACTGAGGACTTTTATCCTATCACCACCTCCGCCAGCCATTAACCTCCTCTCCATCAATCTTTGCATCAATTTCATCTCCTTTATGACATAATAGATTAGGACATCCGGAAGACTCTCTTTTACGCTCCCATAACAAAAATAAATTTATTACTTGCAAACATGTCCCTTCTCCTCCTGTTTGTGAATCTTGTATTTTTGGGAAACATGTAAAGTTGTCATTTTATTCTTCATCCACTTGTACTTTAATGCCTTTTGATATAATACACAGTGATTTATGGACTTTTCCTATTTTAAGCACGGTCGGGCATCAATGTTATATGTTGTTTTAGATGATTATTCAAACTTCTTATGGATGTTTTCCATTGGTAATAAGTCCCAAGTCTATTCTATTTTTTCGTCATTCAGCACTTTCATTAAGACACAATTCAAAAAGAATATTAAATGTTTCCAATATGACAATGGGAGGGAATTCAATAATAATCAATTCAAAATTTTCTGCGTCAAACACGGCCTTGTTTTTCATTTTTCCTGCCCCCACATCTCTCCACAAAATGGCAAAGCCGAACGAAAAATTAGAACCATAAACAACTTAGTTCGTGTCCTCCTTGCTTACGTCTATATCCCTCCATTTTTGGCATTACGCTCTATCAATGGGAACTTATCTCTTGAACATTCTTCCAAACAAGTCTCTCAAATACAAGTTTTTCACTCAAGTTCTCTATCTTCGGGATCCTTCCTATAAGCATTTACGAACTTTTGGATGTTTGTGCTACCCCTTATATCCCTCCACACAAATCAACAAGCTGCAACCTCGGTCATCCTCGTGCGTCTTTCTTGACTACCCCCAATCATCAATGTTACAATTGTTACGACTTGTCAAGCCAAAAAATAATCATTTCTCGACATGTCATATTCGATGAGTCTCAATTTCCCTTTGCCAAACTCAATTCTCCATCCCCAAATTCGTATGAATTCATAAATGATGGTCTAAATCCTCTTCTAATTCATCACTTGCAAATTAAATCGTCACCGACACCGACAGTCATCCCCACCACTGCCATCCCGAGGCGGGCATTCCACCCAGCCTCGCAACGGGAGCCTCAAAATAGCCCGTCACGACTTTATGTCTTAGCTGTCTCTCGGCCAGCCCCAATCTCTCCAACTCCACTGTCCCTTCTCAGCCCTACCCCTGCTCCCGGCAGTCCACCCCATCCCAATCCTGTCTAACCTTCCGCGACACACATATGGACAATGGAAACTCGTGTTATGGATGAAATTTCTAAATCCAAACGACTTTAACTTGTCCACTTCGGTTATTCCTCATAATCTGAAAGATGCCTTGTCCGATCCTAATTAGAAAAATGCAATGATTGACTAATATAATGCTCTTATTAAAAATAAGACGTGAGATCTAGTACCTCACTCTCATGATACTAATATTATTCGTTCTATATGGATTTTCGACATAAAAAGAAATATGATGGTTATTTTGAGAGGCACAAAGGTCGTCTTGTTGGTGATGACAGGTCTCAACAAGTCGAAGTGGATTGTGATAAAACTTTCAGTCCGGTGGTGAAACCAACGACTATTCAGACAATTCTCAACATTGTTTTGTCCAAGTCTTGGCCTATTCATCAGCTTGACGTCCAAAATGTTTTCTTGCATGGAGACCTTCATGAAACCATATATATATGCATCAGCCTATGGGATTCAAGGATCCGATTTATCCAGATTATATGTGTCTTTTGAAGAAATCATTCTATGGACTGAAATAGGTTCCTCGTGCATGGTGTCAAAGGTTTGTTGATTTTGTATCCTCTATCGGGTTTCACATAGTAAATTTGATCATTCATTGTTCATCTATAGCAAGGGTAATGACATGACATACATCCTATTATATGTTGATGATATCATCCTCACCACATTTTCTGATGCACTTCGCCGATCCATTATGTCACTCATTGCCTCTGAGTTTGCTATGAAAGATTTGGGCCCCCTAAGTTTTTTTTGGGCATTGTTGTTACGAGACATGCATGTGGCTTATTTCTTTGTCAAAGAAAGTATGCCAAAAAGATACTTGACCGAGCAGGCATGACGTCTTGCAAATCGGACCACACACCGGTGGACACTAATTCCAAACTCAGTACCTCTTCGGGTTCTCTATATGCCGACCCAACTCACTATCGCAGTTTAGTAGGAGCGTTGCAGTATCTCACTTTTACGAGACCATATATATCATATGTCGTGCAATAAATATGCTTACATATGCACAACCCGACTGATGAACATATGAATTCCCTCAAACGTATTTTGCGATATGTACAATGTACTCTTCATTTCGGCTTACACATGTACACGTCCTCACTCTTTGGTCTCACATCTTATTATGATGTTGACTGGGGTGGATGTCCTGACACTCATCGATCCACGTTGGGTTACTATGTGTTCCTTGAATAACTTGCTTTTTTGGTCTTCTAAAAGACAACCTACTCTGTCTCGATCCAGTGCCGAAGTTGAGTACAGAGGTGTAGTGAATGTTGTTTCTGAGCCTTGTTGGATACACAACCTTCTACTTGAGCTTCACTACCCACTCCACAAGGCTACAATGGTTTACTGTGATAATGTAAGTGCGATATATCTTTCCGGCAATTTCGTTCAACATCAGCGCACTAAACACATTGAAATGGATATTCACTTTGTACGTAAGAAAGTTGTTCGTGAACTAGTTCGTGTTCTTCATGTTCCTTCTCGATATCAGTTTTGCTGACATATTCACTAAAGGACTTCCGCGCATACTCTTTGATGATTTCGAGCCAGTCTAAGCGTACGAGAACCTCCCGCTTCAACTGCGGGTGTGTGATAGAATATTACCATATCTTTTATATTACCATTGATAGAATATTACCATATTTTGTTTATATTTAATATTACGTTAATTTATATTTCAATTGTAATTAGAAAAATTTAACTAACTAGTTTGTAATTATGTAACTCTATATATATTGTACACAATAATCAATAAAAGACAATGAACATATTCCTACAAATTAGACCATTATATAATCCTTGAGGAATCGGCTAAGGTTGTAGCCGAATATATATAAAGTGCTAAAGTTAGATTCCAAAATTCAAAACTTCGAGATAAAACAGGGAAAAGAACAAGTAGATTATTGCTGGATTAGCCGAAGCCACTGGAAGTTCTGTAAACATCGGATGCTGATAAGCTCGAGCACACATGGACGCACTTCAAAAGATAACTAAATAATATTGCATTTAGAAACTTGGCACTCAAAAGTCTGTAAAAACAATCCTCAAAATTATTACCTAGAAAGGAGGATAATAGTTTTAGGTGCAACACTTCTTTTGAAGTCTGTTAGATTTTTTTGCAAATGTACCTACCTTGTGAAGTTACATTAATTAATCTCTACCTTGTAAGGAAAGGCACCCAACATTCGGACTACGCCAGCCTCATGATTCACGAATAAGGCGACTGCTTACAAGAACACACATGCTTCAACGCCTTCACGTCAATACTATCATAATAACTAGGTTCACAATCAAATATTTTATCATTTATAAATGTGGTCGGGGCAAAAGTTATTGGATTCATGTGAACCCGTATACACTAGATTCGCCTTTGGTTATGATTATGATTATTGTCACTGTATGATACTGTACTTAAATTCCAGTACACACAACTAGCTCTTCTGTTTATTCTCCTCTAGACCTATCCTCGAATAACATCATAAATCAGACACCCCTTTCCTCTGAGGCCTGAGCTAACATATACAACCAGAACTGTTTCTGGCATCTATCACTGTATGATGATTCATCATTTGTTGACATTCAAATGACAATAAAAGGAGATGATGCCAGTTCTACAAAATTAGTACCAAATAAGAAACATTATCAATGATATATGGTGATTATATCAACTTAGGAGTTTGGTACTTTGGTTGAGTGAGCAGATATAACATAGAAACTTTAACTATGGAACAGAAACAAGTAAAACACGAAAAGCTGTTGAAAATCTGTCTCTTTAAGCTCCATTGATGATTCTATACACAAACATATCCGTAAATCCTCTCATTGCATCAAATACACTAGGACATGCATAAACTTTTCAGGGCATGTGGGCAGTGGTAGAGCTAGAATTTTCACCAAAAGGTTAAAAAAATGTGAAGGAGTAAATACACGAAGAAGTCAAGGGGGTTCAACATCTACTACATATACATAAAATATATTTTTAACCGTGTATATACATGTATTTTTTAGCCGAAGGGGGTTCGGATTCCCTTGTCCCTACCTAGCTCCGCCTCTGTATGTGGGCATCCAGGGAGCTTATTGTTGAATCGACAATTCATTCCAATGCAAGTGCAAACATATTCAAAGATCACAAAACAAGTGACATATCAGGAAGGCTGATATTTATGACAGATTCAAATGATGTTGAAGGGAGAACATGTTAACAACTTTTCTCTCGACACTTGTTCAAAATCCAAGGAATATAAAATCAGTAGATAAGACAACTTCTAGAATGTGAGCTCGTTATTAGCATTGAACTTCAAATAAGAAAACATCAAAATACTTGAGATCACTCCTTATGGACCCGAACCTGGGTGATCTATCCATGACCACAAAGTAACCTAGCTAATTTCAACAAACACATGTACTAAACAGCATGTACTTGGTCACAGCACAAAATAGCATTTCAAGGCGCATATGCATTTCTTTCACAGATATTTATAGGCAGGAAAACGTAAACGAATGCATGATTCACATTATGCCAGTAATACCCCTTTAATCGAAATATAATGCACATCACGTAAATCATTTTGACCAGATTCTGAAAGTCGTTTATCCAGAACATGTTCATGAATATTTCAGTTATCAAAAGTTAAAGAAATACAGCAATTTGAACAGAGGAATGCTTGTAAATCAATACGCCTTTTCCTCTATATGTACACAACACTGATATTCATAGTATGTTTGTATTCAGAGCAGATTTTATCAAATAAGAACCTGCAATTACAGTTACTATCAGGAATTTATCGGTTGCATTTGCTAGCATCAGACAGGAACATTACTGAAAAGGAAAATATGTTTCTTCTAAGGGAGAGAAATACTCATCAGATGATTGAGTATATAATGCATACGCAATAGGGGGAAACTAGAAACCTTTAGAAAAGTGAGAGTCTGAGGAGTATGGTTAAGATCTTATATATTGCTAACCATAGTGAACTTTCAAACTGAAGACAATACAGAGAACTGTAAACTAAATAGTACTTCAGGGTTCCTTCCAGAAGTAAAGAATACTAAGACCAACAATTATAGATGGAGAAGTTAAGATGTATATTCATTGGCTTAAGACTTCTGACTAAATATAGGGGTCATTCTTCTATTTCTATAATCTAAAGAATTTAAGAGCTAATCACAATTTTGAGTGTCTCTTAATATTGTCTCAATTTAAACAACGGAAGGTAGAAGAACTTCAGATAATTAGTCCAATCAACTATGTAAAAAAGAAGAATATCCTGGAAAATATATTACTGCAAAGCAGATGATGCATTCCACGACAATCCTCATGTTTTGAAGTAAAAATGATACAACAATTCAAGGATTTATCTCAAATCTCTAGCATGAGCTTCTTATTACCAAAAAAAAAAATTACAAAATTATATTAGAAGAAAGTAAACATTCAAAACATATACTAGTAAATATGATACTCACTAGGGGTAGCAAATGGGTGGGTTGGGCTGAATTTAGGCGGGTCAAAATGGGCTGAGCTAATAAATGACCCGCCCAAACTTGAGCGAGTTGGACGGGTTATGGTTTCATGGGCTAAGTTTGCCACCTATAAATTACTCACCAAGACGAGGGAACGAAGATGAAGGTAAAGGAGAGAGCGACTATTTTTACAAAGTTAACATGTAATAGCAGACCAATCACAATAACAATGGATCTTTAAACTAAGAAACAAGAGAAACAGCATATCATAAACTAAAGTAAATGAAGAAAAAAATCTAACTTAAACTCAATACAGAGAGGTGTGAGTTAATGCATATATAGTTGAAGCAATGATCTATTCAATGAACAATGACAACAATAACACCAGCTTTCAAGCAGTATATATAGATCACTATAGAGATCAGTCGGGCATGAACATTAGATGCCTTGGCTTATATATCTCCTAGCTCTTTCAATTTTGAGGATTGTCAATTGAACTGAAACAAACCCGAAATAAGTAGTTCACACACAAGGAAACTGACTTGTAGTATTGCAATTACTAAACAGAAACTGATAAGAAGAAGGAGATGAGAATTAGACTAATACAAAAGGGGATGAAGAAATCAGATACAGAGCAGAGATGAGAGAGAGAACACTAAATATATCACAATTCGCATAAACTCTTCTGTTTAACCCCAAGTCCTATTTAACCAATTCAGTAGCTAATTGGGCGTGGATCCCAAATAAAACTCTCCTACATTTTAGTTAGCCCAATGATCCTAATTGAATCATTCTCATTAACCCCTTCTGCCCCATAGGCCCTTATGGAGTTAGCTTGGTTCACAACATAAACCAGCAAGGAAACTGCTCCCATATTCCAGTAATCAATTTCTACTCAAATTAGGGCCTCCTTTTCATAATCATTATTTCCAAACACACTATAAACCTAAGCAGATAACTGATAGAGCTCACGGAGAAACAAGGATTTAACGCAAAAATGGAGATTATGAAACATTCTCCAAACATATAATTTTGAAAAAAGCACTTCACAACACTTTGCAACAAGATGTTTATGACAATGAAAAACATGAAATAACAATATAGAGTAAAACGGAGTCGGAATCAATAAAAGAGGTTGTGTGACCCAAGTTGGTGGACAAACATGACTGAGGGAAACACCCTCGTAGAGCGCCTTGATGCTTCCATCTCCCACATTGAAAACACCCATGTCCAAGTCACCACCTTCTTTGTAAAAGCGGTATTTTGCCCAATCATTATCGGTAAAATAGATATGATTTGGTTTGATTCTGGGAAATTGAGAAGCTTGTACCGAGAGAGATGCATTAGAACCAAGAAAAAGAGCTATGTCCCCCAAGTCCTGGATTTGTGTCAGTGTACCATCATCTATATCGAGCTTGAATACTTGAAAAGTTGTTGTCGCATGAGTTGTATCTCTATCGACATCAAAATTATTTATTAGGTCATCCCCACCATCATGTTCTAGGATGCGTGTTAGAGGAATCATGTACTCCCTATTTAGGGGTAAGTGGTGTATCACTTCACTTCACTATGTCTCACAATTACAAACACTGATCCAAGTGATTCTACAATGTAATGCAAGTCAAACACTTGATAAGATGGTAGTTGTGCTACTAATTGAGTCTCAGAGGGTTCATGATCATCAAAATTGTAAACCACTACGCAGCCATAAAGATCGATTGCATAAAATTGACCATTAAAATAAACAACATCATGATATTGACCTCCACATTTAGTCCTAGTCCAGCTTAGATCACCTGGCCTCCAAAAACGTGTTGGTATAATAATCTGTATACGGTTAAACAATGTTTCAACACAATCTGTTAAACACTTAGTAAAACCAGATTACACAGTATAAAAATTACTTAACAGTAAATTAATCATGAAATGATGAAGCAGCAGAACTGCTTTGGAAAATAATTTCAGAATATAATCGAGCTCACTTAGTTCAAAGTGTGTCCTTAAGGAAATTATTCCCCTCATAGTACTCGAGGTTAATGGAATATCGCCTCACAGGATAGAACGATTATCTTACCAGAATAGTAGTACTTCAAATTCCGGTAGCAGCGAACCACTCAACGGCAGTATATCACACAGAATGAAGACAAAATTTTCGAGTTGAAGACTGAAATTCAGAGAAGAATTGAATGAATAAATTCTTGGAACAATCAAGAACTTATAGGTTTTGGAGGTACTGATTCTGAATGTTTGCAACCATTCAGAATAGTCACCAAAATTTTGGAGGGAAATTCGAAAAGAAAGGGCTTAAACCGGACGGGTCGGTCGCGGGTCTTGGGTCGATCGTTTGGATTTATTTTTAATTAAATAATTAATTAATTAAAAAAACGTTTGTCCAAAAAGATTATCAATCAATCTTTTGACAAATCCAAAGCCAAAGCCGAGCCGAGCGACGACGACGGCGCGAGGAGTCCTTGCCCTCTCAACCCTTTTAGCAACTAGAGAAGGTGTAATGTAATATATACACCTCTCTTTCCTTCTCTTTTTTCGATGTGGGACAAAATAGTCTTTTACTCCCTTTAATTTTCATCCCATCATTTCCCATTCACCAATATCAAAACCCAACAATCCCCCACATGAATGGGGAATGACTATAAGATAAAAGAATGTGCGGACGAGTGTGATATACAAGCGAGAATTGACTGCATCTGGATAAGTAAGTTTCCCTTTGAACTTTCCGTAGTGAACTTATATCGGATATACTCGATCAATCGGTAGATTTGATATCTTTGAACCGTCGAACTTTGTTGTATACCTAGACAACATAAGACACACAATCAACCCTCGACCGTTTATGGTTCTCACAGTTGTGTTCGTTTCAGCCATGAACACCGCCTGGTCTCATGAGTGCATAGAGAATGGGCCTTTACTGCCATTCCCCTTTAAAGCGGCTTGCACTTAACACTCACATAGGTGATTTCTAAACATGTGGTTCTATAGCCACATTATCTGGTCATACATTGCCAGATTTAGATAACCATTAAAAAACCTTAATGCTTTATTAACTCATTGACAAATCCAAATCCAAATCCAAAGCCGAAGCCGAGCCGAGCGACGACGGCGCGAGGGGTCCTTGCCCTCTCAACCCTTTTAGCAACTAGAGAAGGTGTAATGTAATATATACACCTCTCTTTCCCTTTTTTTTTCGATGTGGGACAAAAGAGTATTTTACTCACTTTAATTTTTATCCCATCATTTCTCATTCACCAATATCAAAACCCAACAAAACTTAGGTTCACGGTTCCTTCAATGACCATTAGGACGTAGTCGGATGTATGAGAAGGGCTAGCCGACAACACTGCTTTGGTAATATAGGCCCATTTTTCTACAACCAACAAAGTATGTTCATAATTTTCAAAGTTACTTTGACGAGGCAATTCAATCTGAACACCGGAGAAGGGACGTAGCAGATTGATTTCACCCTCGTCTTTTCCAACTGTAATAAGCCATCTCATAGACTCCATACATCTTTTTCCTCTGGATTCAGGTATACTCTTCTTCATAATCATGCCGTTATAGAGGCTGAATAACTGTCGACATGCATTTCCTTGGTCGTCTTCTTCCTCGGCTAACATTGGCCATGGAACTCTAGGTAGTTCACTGTTAAAATTATCCTTGCTGGCCGCAAGTCGCCAAGGTTTGCAAACAGAGGCGAAATTTAAGTAATATTCAATCAAATTTAAACGCTTACCGATGAGAACGAACAGATGATACTGAAGTTCTGACCAGTCACCCATACTTGTGCTTTCCCTATGGCTATGAATTTGCTTACGCTGAATGTTTTCTTCTTTCCTCTGTATATCACTCTGGTTAAGGACAAAATTGGATCGCCATAATCTAGTTTTGGTAACACATTTACTCCAATTGCTTGCTTCCAATGGAAGTGTTACAAGTTTCAACTTATAAATTCTTAACATGTCTTAAAATAGCCCCCAAAATTGGCAATATGTGCACTTGCCCCCATAACTCTAACCAACAAAGCCCTCCAATCTTTTATTCACAATGTTAATGAAAGAATTAATCTCTTAATTATTTTTATTGATAAAATATATATATATACAAGTTACAATAGGAAAATTTTATTTTTACTTTACATCTAAAACTTTATTCTATAAAGAGACTAACTATACAATTATGGTAATATTACAATAGTAATTAAGGTACAAGACTAATTCTAATATATACCAAATATACAACCGAACACTGCTCACGCATAAGGGCGCGGCGTGTCTTAAGAACATACACAAGGGCACGTGTTTGGACACTGTTTAACACACCCCCGCTGTTACACCCCGTAATTCCAGGACATATGTTTAAGATAACGTACGTGAGAAAGTACGACCTTAAGATTTAAACGAAAGAAGGATTGCTTTTTCCTACGGAATATTATTTCGAGTCTCGGGAAGGAAAATTGTTCGTTAATGAGAATTGGGTTCCCGAATTTGATATTTGAGACTTATAGAATTTATCGAAATTTCGGAAGATGAAATATTTTAGACCAACTGGAGGGCGACACGTGTCACCCTCCACATGCCCAAGTAGGACGAAAATGTTGACAAGTCAAGCTAGACAAGTGTACAAGTTGACTCTTGATATTTAAATCATCCAAATCCAAGTCACACAAGTGTTTTAATCTTGGCTCTTAATCTCTTTATATATTCATTACTAGTGCAAGACTAGTTGGACACTTAGAAAAATTTCAAGACTTTGTCTTGCTCAATGAGAGCTCTCGGCATCATGCACTTTTGCACACAAAATATTTTCATTTGTTGATCATAATTCCCAATACTTAAACCCAAGGTTCCTAGAGGTATTACAAGGTTATCTCAATAGAAAGATCCCGAAAAAACTACGTTTTCACGTTAGTCGCAAGATGAAAACCTAAGGTGTTCTTTAATTTTGAAGGTGGAAATTGAAGAGAAGTTGGTTATGAGCTTCTAAGGAGTGCTTGGAGCGGATTGAAACGTAAGAAGAGGAGCTAAAAGTTGCTAAGGATCGACTTTTACGCTTGGACATTATTAGGGTTTATTGATGTAAAATCTTCATCTTCTTAATGTGATTAAAGATTACATGTTATAGTAGTTGATAAATGAGCATGTGGTATATATATTGAAGTTTGAAAAGATTTGGATCATGTCGACATGTTAAAAACCGAAAATGGGCAAGTTAGCCATTTATGTTGTAAACAATTTGGTCGATAGTCACAATCGTCGCATGTTAAGGAAGAAAGGATTTATAGTTGTTACAATTGTTATAGGGTATATAACATATTATAATAACAACTTGGATTGAAAGGAAATTGATATCATTGTGGCATTGCTTGTAGCCGAGAGTGGCTTTGGATTATGGACAGTTTTATATTAATTGTGGGACAGAATTTTACACGTCCTGTTAGGCGTGCAATCCCCTTTGGTTAGCTGAATTGTTGAGCCTTAAATGTGGCATTTGGTTATTGATTTTCGGGCCTTGAAAAAGGTGGAAAAGTACGTAGAAACAAAGGAAGTGCTACCCGGTTTTCCGTAGAATAAGAGTCCTTATACTTAGAAATATTCTACGTTGAAAGCTAGAAGTTGATAGGCGTATTGTGGTCATTATAGGTTGACATTCTACGCACGGCGTATTCAACTTGGCAAGTGGATTGAGTCGAAGAAGTATGTGGAACTTTCCCTATCTTCTTGAGCATGAATTTTATAAATGTATAGTACGGTGGACGTACATGGTTAAAAATAAATTTGGTATCCTTACATTGTTTTCGAAAAAGATATGTGACTTGATGTTACGTGGAAGGATTTCTTGACTTGAAAAGTATAGAATACTTGATTTGGAAAGTATTGATTCCTTGATATTCTAAGTTAAGAAACTTGATATTCTAAAGATAAGAGACTTGATTTTTAAGTTAAGAAATTTGATATTCTAAGTTAAGAAACCTGATATTCTAAAGATAAGAGACTTGATTTCTAAGTTAAGAAACTTGATATTCTAAGTTATGAAACTTGAAGTATTTTGAAAAGTTATGTAACTTGATTTGAAAGTATAAGTCTCTTGGTTATAAAAAGAATGAATTTGTCTAAGACATAAAGAGTTATAACGGCTTTATGGGAAGTTAGTTATAACGGCTTTATGAAAGGTTAAAGATGTCTTAGTTTCTAAAGCATAAAGTTAGTATAACGGCTTTATGTAAAGTTGGTTATAATAACTTTATGGAAGGTTAAAGGAATAGTTTTCTCTAGTAATGTAAACAAAGATAAATGACTTGAAATAAAGAAGGACAATTTGATTTAAAGGCATCAATTGCTTAAAGTTTTAAAGTAAGGGTCACTTGATTTAGAAGCCTAAAAATGTATTTCTAAAAGTGTAGTGACTTGTTTGAAATGTATGCAAGCCTTGATACTACGGGTGTTAGTATCTTGGGGTTTTATATAAAAATGAGTCTTTTGAAAAGAATGGAAGTACGTAGTACTTTGGGTTAAATTCCCGGATTTTTATGTGATATGAAAGTGCCTTGAGTTTATAAAATGAAATTCATTTTTGTATGATAATGAAAGTCTAAAGATTTTATGAACTTACCTATGCTTGCTTGTGATAGCATTTGAGTGCAAGTGTTATATTTTTACGCTGCCGTGACTCTCAGTTGGAGGGCCGGATGTCTTGTTGTGAATTTACTTGGACGTACCGACAGTGATGGAGGATTCCACGGGTATGCTTCCATCAGGATTGATCCTGGACACGCTTATACGACGATGAGGATTCCGGCATCGTCACGACCAACCTGCCCGTGGATCGTGCCTTACCCCGCACCCTAGCGATACAACATCGTGAGAAAATCACGGAAATAAAAACTAAAACACGACAAGACATAAAGTATGAAACAAAGCAACCCAAACGGTTACCTTTTGAACATAAATGAAAATCAATAGCGATATCCCTTACAAACTCGCCCACAACCGTACATGCACCTCTAAGAATTTTGAAACCATAATGACGGACAGGCCCGCCATGCCCCTGAATATACAAAAGTCTACTACTTCCGGGAACCGTACCACAGGACAAGCTTCCGAAGATATGGAGCTTTCCGAGAACCGAACAACGATCCTAAGAGTGCGGATCAGCAAGCTATGTACCTCAACCTGCGGCATGAACGCAGCCGGGCGAGGTCGATAATAGGTACCAAGTATGTGAAACTGAAAAATACTGTAAATGAAATCATAATAGTCTATATAAAGCAGGAGACATGTATGATAACCAAACTACAGTACACAACAAATAAGCAGTCATGTCAAGATAGGGACTCATGCCCGCGAAATCATCACTCAAATACAACCCGGGAATTTAACCCCCAACCCGTATGCCGGCATCTCACTCGGTATAAGCATGGCCCTGAACCGCCCTAGTGGCCCATACCCGTGGACCATCCAACGCGTGTCGGTATGCCCAAAGGAGATAACAAGATAACAATCCTCGGAAGATACCCGGGCCACCCAACGTGTCGGTATGTCCAAACAACTAACACGATAATCCTGTTATACCCCGTGGTTCGCCCGACCGCGGTCGTGGGGCTGGCCGCGGCGCCGAGGCGCGTGGCGCAAGCGCGTGATTAGGCCGCGGCCGGAAGTCGAGCCACGACAAAAGTATCGAGGGTCGCTGAGTTTCAGCACGCGGAAGATCCGAGGGTTCGCAGGAGTTGAGGCGCCGCGGCGCCGGGAAGCAGGGCCGAGGCTGGAAATCAGGCGGAAAAACTTAGGAAAAGTCAGATTTTTACTTTGAAAGGGCCTGAGTGGGGGACAAGTGTCCCCCCCATCTGATTTTTACATGCAATATATTGACCAAGTCTTAAAGACTTGGTCATTTGTCATCTCTCTCTTTGAAAAACCTCTTCCTTCTCTCTAAATATTTCAAGCTCCTCCTTCTCTCTAAAAATCCAAGAGGATTCTAGCCTTGAGAAAAATCTGAGAAATTAAAAGACAAGAAGGAAGCTTGTGGCTAGCTTGTGAAGGTGGCGGTGGTGGTATTCTTGGTAGAAATGCTAGCAAATTGTTGGATAAAATTTGGCTAAAGCTCTAAGGTAATGATTCTTCCTCTATTATTAGTTTATAGAGTTGCATGTTAAGAAGAAAATACTTATGGTGGTAAATAATGCTCTTAGAGTCATTGCGCTTTAGAAATGTGGGTTGAATATGAAGGATTTGGCTAAAGAAATATTATGAGCATGTTGTAGCCTAAAAACCACCTTAGAATTGTTAAGTGTACTAATTATAACTAATGGGGCAGAATTTTACACACCCAAGATTAGGTGTGTAATCCCCTTTGTGTTGGTTTGGTTGTTGGGCCTTAATGAGGCGTTTGAATGTTGAAAAATCGGCCTTTGAAAATGTGGCAAAGTGAGTAGAAACAAAGGAAATGCTGCCCAATTTTCCTTAGGAATTGATAACTTGAATTTGGAATTTCTACATTAAAATTAGAGGTTAATAAACACACTATGGTTATTATAGGTTGACATATTACTTGCGGTAGTTGGACTTAGCAAGTGGATTAACCGAAAGAGGTATGTAGAACTTTCCTATCTCTTGAGCATGAGTAGTTGTACCTATGTAGTACGGTAGACGTACAAGATTTGATATCTTTCACTTGTTTTAAAAGTATATGCTACTTGTTTCATTTCAAAAGTATAAGTCCCTTGGATTTAGGGAAAATGTATTTGACAAAGGGATAACGCTAATATAATGACTTTATGGGAAGTTGGTTATATTAGTTTTCTTGAAAGGTTCGCAAAGAAAGGTTTACTCTAATTAAAACAAGTACGGGTAAAGGATTTGAAACTAAGAAAGGTGAATTGATTTTTAGGCATTGGTTGCCTAAGGTTTTAAAGGAAATGAAGTCACTTGATTTAGAAGCCTATTATATTTCTAAAAGGAAATGTGACTTGTCTTGAAAAGAAATCGTAACTTGATACTATGGTGATTAGTATCTTGGAATCTTTGTATAAAAAGAGTTTTCTTAAAAAGTTAGAAGTGCATGGTACTTGGGTTGAATTCCCGGATTTTCTATTAAAAGACATGTTAGTGCCTTGGGATACTAAAATGAGAGGATATATTAATAACGTTAATAAGAAGTTAGGGGATTTCTTAACTTGCTTATGTTATGATAAGCCGGTAGTGCTTATGTTATGATAGGCCGGTAGTGCTTATGTTATGTATGATAGCCGGATGAGCTATGTTATATATTTATATTATTACGGGGTAAACCCCGGGTTATTATCATTTATGCCATGGATTTGCTACCCATGATGCGAGCGGCGTTGCACTACGCGGATCCGACCACGTGATGATCCTCGTGAGTTTATCAAGCGATTGCAGCGATCATGAGGGTGATCGGGGATTCGAGACCGAGTCGGTACTAGGTTCGTGACGGCCGCGGACACCGCAGCTGATCGTATGATTCATGGAACCGCCCCGGGGAGCGTGCGCTTCCTGTTTGGGACGAGTTCTCGTGAGGCGCATTGCCATTTCTTGCCTCCGCAGATGGCGAGGGCTCGCCGATAGATTTGACGCCGAGACAGAATGGGCGGACGGTCCGAATACAACATGGAGTTTGATTCATTGGCTAGGTATGTGCCCGCTGGTAGCGAACATGGAGGACAGGTGCACCGCTATGTCACAGACTCGATGATCACTTGGCCGAGAGTTGCACGGGGTGGCTCTTCACCGCATGGACATTGCCCGCACGCAGTACATGCACGACTGCGCGAGGAACGCAGGGCCGACGGATCGATGTATCGCCAGAAGAGGCCGTGACAGCAGGTCCTCTGGTAGTTTCAGGGTAGACAACCCCAAAGAAGAGCCGATTTGCACCACGCGGCCCAGAGCGCTCTCCACCATCTTCGGACGCATGAGTACTCGGGAGCAGACAGGTTCCGTGGCTTCGGGTTTTCGGAGGACCGAGTTCGTCGGATGAGGCCCCTATGCCTCGGTGGTCGATGTGGTGATTGCCATTATGGGTGTCGTATTCTCCGTGAGCTTGTTACTCTTGCGGCCAGGCCATTTGAAGAGAGATTGTCCGCCCGAGGCGGCGGAGTGCCATGGCTCGGTAACCGGATGTTCTGGGCTTGCCGAG
Source organism: Przewalskia tangutica (assembly GCA_029844215.1). Lineage (NCBI taxonomy): Eukaryota > Viridiplantae > Streptophyta > Magnoliopsida > Solanales > Solanaceae > Przewalskia > Przewalskia tangutica. Next base: position 12,995,370 of record CM056734.1, read on the forward strand.
TCTTCATCTTCATGTTGGCGCCCGAGGCGAGGTGTTCACGGCCAACAGCCGCGCAGGGTCGTGGCGGGGTTCAGCCCAGCCGTCCTCGAACCGCATTTATGCTATGTCCACCGCCAGACTGCGAGGCGCCACCGATGTCGCCACAGTACATTGTTGGTCTCTTGTTGTGATGTTTATGCTTTGATAGATCCGTGTTCTACCTTGTCCTATATATCTCCTCATATTCTTTGGTAGAATAGGGATGAGCCCGAGTCCATAGAATCATTGAGGTGGCTACGCCGTAGTGCTTCGCCGGTAGCCGAGCGGGTATATAAGGCTTGCCCGGTGACTATAGATGGTCGCCGACTCTAGCCGACTTGATAGAGTTGGATACGATGACTTCGATCCGATTATGGGTATGGATTGGCTAGCGTCTTGCTACGCCAATGTGGACCGCAGAGAGAGGTTAGTTCGGTTCCGGTTTCTGGTGAGCGGTTATCGAGTGGAAGGGAATCGCATCGCCGGCGGTAGGTTTATTTCTTACCTCGAGGCTGGAAGATGGTACGGAGGGGTATATCTACCATTTGGTTCGTATTCGACATCGAGAGTGAGATACCGACCTTCATCGGCCCGGTTGTTAGAGAGTTTCCAGACGTATTCCCGCACGAAGCTTCTGTATCCTCCCGAGAGGAGATTGAGTTTTGCATCGATTTGGCACCATACACTCGACCGATATCTATTCCGCCATACAGGATGACACCGGCCGAGTTGAAGGAATCAAGGATCACCAAAGATTTGGTTGGAGAAAGGCTTTATTAGGCTGTGTTTCTCCCGGGAGCGCGGTGTTATTTGTAAAGAAGAAGGATGGGACGTCACAGATGTGTATTGATTACGTGCAACAACAAGGTTACTATCAAGAACAGGTATCCCCTTCCCAGGATTGACGATTTGTTTGACCAGTTGCAGGGTGCAAAGTGTTTTTCCAAGATAGACCTGCGGTCTGGTTATCATCAGGTGCGAGTTAGAGAGATAGACGTACCAAAGACTGCATTCGTGACCCTGATGGGCACTATGAGTTCAGTGATGTCTTTCGGCCGACCAACGCCCAAAAAGATTCATGGATTTGATGAATAGGGTGTTCGAGCCATTCTTGGATATGTTCGTTATAGTGTTTATTGATGATATCTTGGTGTATTCACGCACAGAGCGAGCATCTGATCATTTGAGGACGGTATAGAGTCCTCCGAGACCGACAACAGTATGCCAAGTTCTCAAACGCGAGTTCGTTAGCTTCAGTGGCTTTCTTAGGGCATGTTATCTGGGCCATGGTATTCGGGTTGATACAAATAAGATTGAGGCGTCAAGACTTGGCCCGCACTCCACTACACCGACTTGAGGCGCGACTTTGGGCCTCAGTGCTATTATCTGAGGTTTGTGGAAAAGTTTGCTTCTATTTCAAAGATTTGACTAAGTCGACTCGGAAAGCGCTATGTTCGTGGACGGATACTTGTGAGGAAAGTTTCCAGCTAAAGGAGAGGTTGACGATCCCAGCTTCTTACTCTTCCGGAGGGTTTAGATGGATACGTGGTTTATCGTGACGCCGCCAGTGTCGGGCTTGCGTGCCGACGCAAAGACGGCAAGGTTATAGCTTATGATCTCGACGGCTTAGGAAGCATGAGAAGAACTATCCCACACATGACTGAGTCGCAAGCAGTGATTCATGCCTCAAGATCCTGAGGCATTATTTATATGGAGTTCATGTGGACATTTACAGCACCACAAGAGTCTCCGACATCTTCACCGAGAGTGAACTCATGCGCAGACGGTGGTTGGTGCTACTTAAGGATTACGATGTTGATATTCTATACCACCTGGAAGGCCAATGTAGTCAGATGCCTTAGTCGCAGATCGATGGGTAGTCCGTCTGTTGTTCACCGCAGAAAAGGGATATGGTCCGAGAGTTACATCGCCAAGCGAGCCTCGGGGTTCGCTTGGTTGATTCTGCAGTGACGGAATTCGGTTCGAGGTTCGAGTCTTCCATCGCCGAGGAAGAAGAGGCGCAGATGAGGATCCGATTTGCACGGCATGCAGATGCCGCTCGTAAAGAGAGAAGTTCTGTTTGAGGTACCGATAAGGTGCTAAGATTCGAGGGCCGGTTGTGTTCCCGATGCGACAGACTTCGCCGCCAGATTCTCGGCGAGGCACACGCTTCGTTATTCTATTCATCCGGGATCGACTAAAATGTATCGTGACCTCAGATGCATGTATTGGTGGGATGTCCTAAAGAGGGACGTTGCGGAGTTCGTGGCACATTGCCCGAATTGTCAGCAGGTTAAGATTGAGCACCGTAGTTCGCTGGTCATTGCAGATATCGATATTCGACTTGGAAGTGGAGGTGATAAATATGGATTTTATTACGTGACTACCTACCACTCGAGGAAGCATGATTCCATTTGGGTGATCGTCGACAGTCGACGAAATCACCATTTTCTTCCTGGCCGAACGACGCTTCACCGAGGACTATGCCGATTATATATTAGAGAGATTGTGAGACCGCACTGAGTCCCGTGTCGATTATATCGATAGAGGAGCCCGCTTCGCTAACTTCGAGGTCCTTTCGTAAGGATTAGGGACACGGTGAGTCTCGAGACGGCGTTTCATTCTCGTGATCGACGGACAAAGCCGAGCGACTATCCGCACTCGAGGATATGCCGCGGCTTGTGTTATTGATTTCGTGGTAGGGAGGATCATTTGCCTCTTGTGGAGTTTGCTTACAACAACGGCTACCATTCCGGATTCGGATGGCGCGCATGAGGCCTTATACGGGAGGAAGTGCAGTCACCCATAGTGGTTCGAGTGGGAGAAGTTCACTGGTCGGGCCGCACTTAGTTCAAGCGATGGATAAGGTGAAGCTTATCCAGAGCGGTTGTTAGCGGCTCGAGTCGGCGAAGTCGACGCAGATCATCGGCCGACACTTGGAATTTGAGATAGATGATTGGGGTTTTAAAGGTATCGCCACGGCGGCGTGATGAGATTTGGAAAGAAGGAAACTTAGCCCAAGCGTACATCGGGTCAGACGGATTGTCCGCAGGCAGTGGGTTGCCTATGAATTAGAGTCGCCGTCCGATTTGGAGGCGGACATCCGATTTCCATGTGTCCATGTTGGAAATGTATCGAGATCCATCTAGAGTGCACCCGATTCGGAATGTCCAAGTGACATAGGAGTTATCGTATGGAGAGAGTCCCATAGCGATACTCGATCGTCCGTTAGACGACTTCGGACGAAAGACGCGTGGCTTCACGCGTCCTATGGCGGAATGTGAACAGGAGGAAATGACGGAAGCGGAGGATGACATGAAGAAGAAATATCCTCACTTATTCCCTATACCTCCGTAACCCACGCTCTAAAATTGTTGGTCTTTAAATTTAGTATTTATGCTTGAGTTTTGTCAGCCGTGTGAAGCGTCTTTATTTTCGAGTCTATGCCGATATTGTTATTCGAGTAAGTTTGCAGGAACATTCGACGCAATGTTTCTAAGGGGGAGAATGTTATACCGTGTTCGGCCCGATCAGACCGCTGGGCCGCGGCGAGGCCGCGCGCCAAGGCGCGGTGATTGTAGGGCGCGCCGGTCGGCCGCGCGCGAAGATCGGGGTCGCTGGTTTCAGCCGCGCCGGGAAGGCGCGGAAGATCCGGTGGTTCGCAGGAGGCCGAGCCGCGGCCGGGCGCGGCCGCGGCGCGAAATCAGCGGAAAAACTTAGGAAAAGTCGATTTTTACTTTGAGGGCTGAGTGGGACAAGTGTCCCCATCTGATTTTTACATGCAATATATTGACCAAGTCTTAAAGACTTGGTCATTTGTCATCTCTCTCTTTGAAAAACCTCTTCCTTCTCTCTAAATATTTCAAGCTCCCCCTTCTCTCTAAAAATCCAAGAGGATTCTAGCCTTGAGAAAAATCTGAGAAATTAAAAGACAAGAAGGAAGCTTGTGGCTAGCTTGTGAAGATGGTGGTGGTGGTATTCTTCGTAGAAAGGCTAGCAAATTGTTGGATAAAATTTGGCTAAAGCTCTAAGGTAATGATTCTTCCTCTATTATTAGTTTATAGAGTTGCATGTTAAGAAGAAAATACTTATGGTGGTAAATAATGCTCTTAGAGTCATTGCATGCTAGAAATGTGGGTTGAATATGAAGGATTTGGCTAAAGGAATATTATGAGCATGTTGTAGCCTAAAAACCACCTTAGAATTGTTAAGTGTACTAATTATAACTAATGGGGCAGAATTTTACACACCCAAGATTAGGTGTGTAATCCCCTTTGTGTTGGTTTGGTTGTTGGGCCTTAATGAGGCGTTTGAATGTTGAAAATCGGCCTTTGAAAAAGGTGGCAAAGTGAGTAGAAACAAAGGAAATGTTGCCCAATTTTCCTTAGGAATTGATAACTTGAATTTGGAATTCCTACATTGAAATTAGAGGTTAATAAACACACTATGGTTATTATAGGTTGACATATTACTCATGGTAGTTGGACTTAGCAAGTGGATTAACCGAAAGAGGTATGTAGAACTTTCCTATCTCTCGAGCATGAGTAGTTGTACCTATGTAGTACGGTGAGACGACAAGATTTGATATCTTTCACTTGTTTTAAAAGTATATGCTACTTGTTTCATTTCAAAAGTATAAGTCCCTTGGATTTAGGGAAAATGTATTTGACAAAGGGATAACGCTAATATAATGACTTTATGGGAAGTTGGTTATATTAGTTTTCTTGAAAGGTTCGCAAAGAAATGTTTACTCTAATTAAAACAAGTACGAGTAAAGGATTTGAAACTAAGAAAGGTGAATTGATTTTTAGGCATTGGTTGCCTAAGGTTTTAAAGGAAATGAAGTCACTTGATTTAGAAGCCTATTATATTTCTAAAAGGAAATGTGACTTGTCTTGAAAAGAAATCGTAACTTGATACTATGGTGATTAGTATCTTGGAATCTTTGTATAAAAAGAGTTTTCTTAAAAAGTTAGAAGTGCATGGTACTTGGGTTGAATTCCCGGATTTTCTATTAAAAGACATGTTAGTGCCTTGGGATACTAAAATGAGAGGATATATTAATAACGTTAATAAGAAGTTAGGGGATTTCTTAACTTGCTTATGTTATGATAAGCCGTAGTGCTTATGTTATGATAGGCCTAGAAGGCTTAGGTTATGTATGATAACGGATGAGCTATGTTATATATTTATATTATTACGGTAAACCCTGTGTTATTATCATTTATGCCACGGATTTGCTACCCATGACGCGAGCGGCGTTGCGACTCACGCGATCCCGACTACGTGATCCATGCGGGTGAAATAGTCCCACGCGGGTGAAATAGTCCCACGACGGCGGATGACCTCACGCGGGTCCACAGGACTCACGCGGGTGAAATAGTCCCGCGAGTAGGATTGCTTAACGATACTACGGCGAGGTACCCTGCTTTGATCGCGAGCCTCCTATTTTTATGTTATAAGTGTTATACTTGTTACTCTCATTGTTAGTAAGGCACGGTCAAGGAAATTGATTTTTATCTATGACTCCACTACTTTTGACTTATGATATTACTACAGATTTTCCGCCACATACTTGGTACGTTATTATCGAATTTCTTCTGGGCCGCGCTCACGCCGCAGGGAAAGCGGTGGTAGATCCTCATTCCTGTGGATCTCTTACTCAGTGTCGTGAGCTCCATTTCTTCTAAGCTCGACTTTTGGTACGGTTCTCCCTGTTGTGATATTTTGTGCATTCAGGGCATGACGGCCCCGTCCGCCATAGTGTTACTTATTCTTAAAGGCCCGTAGTCTTGTCATAACTGGGTTGTTTAAGGATATACCGCTCGATTTGATGTACTTTTGGGGTAGCCATTTTGGGCTGTGATCGCTTATACTATTATGGTTGTTTTACTTGAGTTTATTTCCACCGGTTTTCTCCGATGTTGTGTCACGAGGTGCCCTGTCACGGCCACGGACCGGTCGGTCGTGACAAATACTCATCAGGAAGCATACCCGGCTACCCAACGTGTCAAGATGTCCAAACAAATAACAAGAGAATACTCACCGTGGAAGATACCCGGCTACCCAACGTGTCGGTATGTCCAAACAAATAACAAGATAATACTCACTGTGGAAGCATACCCGTGGGCTACCCAACGTGTCAGTATGTCCAAACAAATAACCAATAACCGGCCCTCCATCGAGAGACTCGATAGCACAATCAAACACTTGTATAACAAGGCTATCTCAACCAAGCACAGGCAAGTTACACACAACTCAAGGTACTTTAAACACTCCTTAACACAACGTCCAGTATATCATTTACAACCCAAGTATCTAACCCCTTTAGGATCAAGGTACTCCTACCTTTTATAACCAAGCCACTTATGTTTTTCCATCACAAAGAGTTCAATATTTGAAAACAAGTTACTTCTCTTTTCCCAAAATCAAGTTACCATTCTAAATCCAATAATGAATCCATTCCTTTATTTTCCATAAAGTCGTTATAACTAACTTCCCATAAAGCTTATTATAACACTTTATGTTTTAAAACAATACAAGACAAAACCATGCCTTTCTTTTAAAACAAAACACTTCAAATTCTTAAGTCTCTTTTTTTTTAGAAATCGAATTCCTTACTTTGGAATTTTTAAAAAGATCAAAACTTGATTACAATAATTCTTATTAGAGCAGCCATGATCTAGGAAATGTAATACAATTTTGTCTTATCTTAGCTTCTATGCAGATGGAGGTTTCTACTGGTTTTAACATGATTAATTGTCATTACTATTTCCTTTATTAACGCTGCATTGGCTTGTTCGATTCTTATTCCCATTTCCGACATTTATGTAACATTATTCTTTTAAAAACCACGTACTCATTTCTCACGAATGAGGTTTCACACTTTTCAACACCATTTAGGTCAATTACAAGTCAAATCTCTTATCTTTTGAAATCAACAAACCATTCTTTTAGCTACATAAAGTGGTTATAACAAACTTCCCATAAAGCCGTTATAACACTTTATGTTTTAAACCAACCAATTACAACTATAAGCCCTTTATGAGACCAAGAGGGCTTATTCTTTAACCACCGAGTACCCATTACTAACGAATAAGATTTTCCTACTTTTTCAAACAATCAAGACCTTTACACTTCATATCAAGTCAAGGCAAAACAAGGGAAACCAAATTCCTTTAACACACGTGCATCTACTGCACTATATATTTCACAAATAATCATGCTGAAGAGGATAGGAAGAATCACATATCTCGCGACGATTGCCGACAATTAGCAAAAGGCTCCACAGTACTATACCCTCCAAGTAGGATACGCTACTCGTAGTACTTCAATCCTAATAAGGTCATAAAACGTCTATCAAACTCTAGCTTCGAACGTAGAATAAACTAAGTGCAAAGTCCCTAAATTCTACGGCATTTGGACGTAACTTCCTTTGTTTCTACTAACTTTGCCATCTTTTCAAGGTCGAATTTCAATAACCAACGCCACATTTAAGGCACACAATTCACTAACTGAGGGGATTACACGCTTTACAGACGCCAGAAATTTCCGCCCCACAATGATACAAAATAAACCAATAATTTCCATGCCATTCTTGGCCAACAATATAACCAATACTAACCCCTTTCAACTCTTTTCCAATCCAAGTTCTTAGGTCTAACATGATATCTAGCCCTAGACATCTTCAACAACTACAATCCCCTTTACAAATACGCGACGACCAAATTAGTAACCAAATCAAGTTATCATCTTAAGGCTAACATGCCCATTTCTGATTTCAACAAGACAACAAGATCTAAATCTATTCAACTTAAATAAAAACGACCTCGTGCTCATTTCTAAACTACTATAACTTGAAATCTTCAATTATACAAGAAGGTGGAGATCTTACCTCGAAGCTCTCTTTCAAATTTTCTTCACTTTAAAATTACCCACACGAGCCCTCTGAGTGCGCAACACTTTTCCTTCAAGTCTTTCCAAAAATTCCTTAGGCTAGGTTTTCTTCCAAAATCTAGAGAAAAGGAGAGGATTTTCTTGGAGAGGTTAGGTGAAATGGCCAAGTCTTCCAAGACTTGGCCTTGAAATAGGGTTCTTTCTTGGTCAAAAGATGGGAGAGACACTTGTCACCCTCCCATAGGCCTTTTATCAAAATATCCCGATTTTACGCCGCTTGAGAAAAATCCCGCGTGGCCGCGGCATGCGCTCCAGAAAAGTTCCAGCGTTCGGCGCGCGACCAGATTCGGTAGCGCGACCTGCAACCGCGGACTCCCGGTCTGGCGGCGTCAGCGCCTGCGCATTCCGGCCGCTGCCATGCGCTGCGCGCACCTAACTTGTAACTTCCATAACTTTTGACTCTGATGTCCTATCGACGAACGGTTTGTTGCGTTGGGAACTAGATTTAACAGACTACACACTAGGCTTTTTAAACACCTCGAAATTCTTAACAACTGGGGTACAACACTCCAAGGTAGACTCAAAATCCGTCCAACACATGTTTGTCAACTTATCTTATCTTCTTGAATTTACGGGGTGTAACACATGCGACCAGGATGCGGGTTAAATTTCTGGATGCTATTATTACTCCATGGACATGCTTTTACGATAAAGGATTTCGGGGCATGCGACCATGTTATATACTATTACTTCATGGACTAGCTCCCCATGAAGACATGTACCCGAAATGGGGGATTCCACGGGCATGTTATATACTATTATTATCCCATGGATTAGCTCTCCATGAAGTCATGTACCCGAGATGAGGGATTCCACGGACATGAGATATATATATATATATATATATATATATTGCATATGTACACGCCGACAGTGATGTGGGATGCCACGGGCGTGTTACATGGATATATTTTACACTTACGGCTGTTGACAGTAATGGAGGATTCCACGGGCACACTTTGATGTTTTGCAGGCTTGAGACCCTTACTGACTGTGTGATGATTTTGAGGGCTTGCGTCCCTAGCTATGGTGTGACTATTGTTCATGTGTTGAAATAGTCTTTAAAAAGGTAAGAAAACTGACTTTCATTACTTTCGTTTTGAAACACGGTTATCTATTAATTTGGTTATCATACATGTCTTGACTTTATTTTAGACTATTATGATTTAAATTACAAGATTTCGATTTACATACTGTACATATTTTGTAATCGACCTTCTTCGGACGTTGCTCATGCCGCATGTTGAGATACATAGCTTGTTGATCCTCACTATTAGGATCACTGTTCAGCTCTTGGAAAGCTCCATTTCTCCGGAGGCTTTGTCTTTTGGTACAGTTTCCTGAGCTTGTAGATTTATGTACATTCAGGGGTATGGCGGGGCCCTATCCTGTCACAGTTGTTATGTCAAAACTCTTAAGTGCAGTAGTCATATTCGCGGTCGCTTTGTTAAAAAAAAAAGGTAACTGCTTTTGGATTTATATATATCCAGGGAGGTAGCCTTATCGGCTAACCTGTTATTTATTTCTTGTTGAGTTTATGTATGTTCTACGATTATCTCTCTCGATGTATACTGTAGCGGTGCCGTGTAGTGGCACCGCGCAGTTCGGTCGGGTCGTGACACCCGCAGTCATAGCGGGTGGTCTTCGTACGCTGAGACTGTCTCTAAAATCTTTAAAAAGGACCGAGGGAAGACCCTTTGTAAAGATGTCTGCAATCTCATATCTGGAAAGGACATGACAGACGCGTACTTGTCTTTTAGCTACATTCTCTCAAAAAAAGTGAATATTCATCTCTATGTGTTTAATGCGTTGGTGCTGACTGGATTACCAGAGAGGTAGATGACACTTATATTATCACAATTGTCACGACTCGATCCGACGGGCCGCGACCCGATGCCCTACCTGGGCACCCTTATACCCACCTGTCACATATAATCACACGGATATCAAGGATAATGTAAACCTCGGTAATAAACTTGTCTACCGATGAGTCACAACTAATTCATCTAACAAAATAGGCAAGCCGACGAGGCCGTCACTGTACATAGAGATATCTAAAACGGCTCACAACCGTACACATATACAAAATACATCTACTACCCACAACTGTCTACAGACCTCTAAGAGTACGATAATGAAATATGACGGGACAGGGCCCCGTCGTGCCCCTAAATATGCATAAGTCAAAAATAAGATTATGTACCAAAATGACTAAGCTCCGAATCAATAGAGCTCTCCAAACAGCTGAACATGAATTCTAGACTGGAGGAGCACCAAACTGAGTACTTGTACCTGCGGGCATTTAACGCACTTCGAGAAAGCGGGTCGATTGAAATAATGTCTTGAGTATGTAAAACATGGCATCAGAAAGAAGATCATATGGCCAAAAGATAACTGGAGACAAATATGATAACCAAAATACCAATACAATTGTGTCATATAACAATGAGTCAACTATGTCTTATAAAAAAAAATAAGAGTCATATCAAAATCATGGATGTTTGTCCATAGAGTCATCGTATCTATATACATATAACGTATCCCGGCCCTCTAGTGAGGGACTCGGTGGAATCATCATAATCACGGATACCTGTCCATATAACGTATCCCGGCCAATTCTGGGACTCGGTGAGCTCATCATCATCATGGATGTCTGTCCATGGAATCATCATATATATATATACATATAACGTATCTCGGCCCTCTAGCGAGGGACTCGATGGAACAATGCAAGGTTGTGCACGAACATAGACCAGCCCGGGACTCGGTGAAATGATATAATCACATCAAGCACAAGTAGTGTATCATGAGAAACCATATACAATTTAAATCATCATTTGACTCTCAATGAAATAAATAAAAGGCATTATCATGTCATGTAACATTTTAAATCATCATTTGAAAATCAAAGGCACTATCATATCAAGTATCACTATGAATTAGGATTCAATAGAATTATGTACGTCCGTCGTACACTCATTTTATATAAATCATGCCAAAAGAAGAAAGAATAGTTTCGCATACTTTATTATCGAACTAATCAACTTTATTCTTAATATGCGTCTCGATTAGAACCTCGACTTATAACAATAGTAATTCGTTCGTCAACTCTATGATTTCTAGCGTAAGTTATATCGAATGACGACTTTCTTTTCTATAAAAATTCGGGCAACACTTCCCCTATTTATATACACACCCACAACTTACAAACAAGGCCAACAATACCAATAACAAGATACAACTCAAGAATGTACCAAAACAATCTCATATACTTCATTACGCTACCATTATACATTCTTTTCCTTACATTCATGAAGTACAACCAAAACATCAACCAAGGTGATTTATACACATATTTCTCATGTTAATTCAGTCCCTTAATCACATTAAAACAGCCCATCAAATCTAGCAACAACAACAAGAGTGCAAGTTTTATAGTTTGCAACATAACACATTTCTACACTTTAATTTCTTTAAGACATGTATTAGTAGTTACCACAACATATATACATGTTTATAACTTACATTTCCAGCATTATTACTTCAACAAAACAGCCTTTAAAATGAGACAACCACGTCCAACAATTGCATACATGTCTCGGCCACAAGGCTTAATACGAAAGCTCTTTTCTTAACTCCTTAAAATTCAATTCATATTTCAACACTTTCATATAATTACTTATAACTTAAACATCAAGGTTTTCCTTCAATTTTCAAAATGCAATTAGTGATAAGAATAACAACAACAACGCTCAAATCCAATGTAATTACAACAACTCCAACTTGGTACAAACAGTCCCCAAAATCGGCTTCAACACCCAAAATAGTCACATGCATTTCTCTTTTTTCCAATTTCTCTTAAGACAAGTTCATTCCTTAATTTTACAACATCATGTAACTTCAATTATACTATAAAAAGAAGAAATCTTACCTTATTTTTTGTCCAAACCAGTCCCTAAAAATCGGTACCCACGGCTACCATTTTTTTCACCATTTTTCACCATTTCTTCAACACAAAATGACATGCATGCATTCTACAAGTTTGAGACCATTTTACTTACTTGTTTTTCTTTCAAAATGTTCATCTCCAAGGCTTAAAGTTCATGGCCAAGTCTCGGTCAGACTACCGATTTTGCCACTGTTTTTTGGGAGTTCTATGGCTTAGAACTTGTAGAGGAACTTAACCTTGGAATGAGAGTTGTTTGAAGCTTTAACTAAGCTATGAAGGTCAAGGAAAATCTATTCTTGGAAGAGGAGGGAAGGGAGGGTGAAGGTGGGCTGATTTTCAAAAACAATGGGAGAGAAATGAGAGGGGAGGTGTATTGATACGTGGCTAGAAGAAGTCTTGCATGCTTGGTACAAATTCCCACAAATCCACTAATTATCATTCCCACTAATTATCTCCCATACTTAATAATCTTATATATAAAATCTGAAAATTACATGTCCTAACCACATTATACACGGCACTAAGTCCATACCACATGTGTTGCATCCAATATTATTTCGGGATCGCATCCTTTGTATACTAATTTTCGGATTAGCATATATAAATATACTTTATATTCAATATTCAAATCTTACATTCTTAATTACGTTCTCTAATTATCGTCTTAGAATTACGAGGTGTAACAACAATACACTAAGGTAGCTTTCTCAATAGGACAATAAAGCTCTAAAAGTAGATTTCATAACCAACATGACACAGACACCACATTGGCTACCCCTCAATGCTCGACATCTGCACTTGGACGTGAAAATGTGGATTGATGCTTGGTAGACCATGAGACCAAGTTATTACCTAAAAATATACAATAGCTAGACGTAGACCGTCTGGTGTCAGGACACCCACCCCAATCAGCATCTGTATAAGAGACTAGTGTAGACGGGATACAAATGCAAACCATACTCAAGTGTTCCCTGAATGTATCTAACAAACACATCTGTTGTACGGCATATGTAATATCAGGGCGCGTGAATGTCAATATTGAAGGGCATATGCAAGACTACGATAGCGGGTCGGTTCCTCGTAGGAAGAGCCAGCTGCAGCACCCAACTTGGATTTAGTATCAACTGGAGTAGAAGTGGACTTACATGATGACATCCCAGCTCTCTCAATGATCTCTGCTGCATATTTCCTCTGTGATAAGAATAATCCACCTGCATGACGAGTTACAGCATTCTCCAAAAAGTAACTCAATGGGTCCAAGTCCTTCATGACAAACTCAGAATTGAGCATTGACATAATGGACTTTCGCAAAACATCAGAAGAGGCAGTCAAGATAATATCATCAACATATAATAGAATATAAACAATGGAAGATCCCGACGGTATATGAATAATGAGTTATCAGACCTACTGTGAGAGAAACTTATAGTCGAAATATAGTCAGCAAACCTCTTATACCATGCCCGTGGAGACTACTTAAGCCCATACAAGGACTTCCTAAATAATCAGACATGTTTAGGATATCTTGTATCCCTAAACTCCAAGGTCTGATGCATATACAATGTCTCATGAAGATCACTGTAGGAAAAATTCTTCACATCTAGCTGATGAATGGGCCACGATTTTGAAAGAGTCAAGCTGAACACAGTACGAATAGTTGCCGGTTTGACCACCGAGCTAAAAATCTCACCACAATCCACACCAACCTACTGAGTTTTACCATCACCTACAAGACGAGTCTTATGTTTTGCAAACGAACCATCATAATTCTCTTTATGAGCAAAAATTCACATAGACTGAATAATATTAACACAAGATGGACGGAGCACCAACTCTTACGTCTTATTACCAAGAAGAGCATTATATTCATCAGTCATGACAATTTTTCAATTAGGGTCATTTAGGACAGACACATGATTACGGGGTAAGAGAGACTTAAGAACATTAGAATTTAAATTAAAATATCTTTTTGGTTTAACAATACCAGCTGATCGCGAGTGATCGACCATGACTTGATCGATGGTGTGAATTTCAGAATTTTCGAGACAGACGATCGCCAAAGAAAGTGGGTCCGCAGCGAATTTCAAAAATTATCGCCGGAGGCGCCGCGACTCCGCTGTCTAGGGTCGTGGCGCCTGATGAACTGCAGAGCTCTCTAAAGTTTGGATTGTCACACCTCATTGTTTGGGTTCAGAATGGGCCTAACAAAAAAAGACAAACAGGCGTATATACTAAGAGAACCGGAGTCGAAACAGTATATGACATATGGTTGATTCCTGAATTTGTATTTAAGGAGTCTCCACCTAATTATTTTAAAGATGAATTAGGACATCTACTTAGCAAAAATGATAAAAATAACTTCATTTTAAAAGGTCTGCCAAAACTTAATGAGATTCTAGGGTAAGAGTTTTTTATTATCTTGAAAGAAAAATATTAGGCACCCTCTAAGATCTGTTAACTCGCGGTTATCCGGTCAAACTTAGGCTTACTATTGTATGAAAAATATATGTTTTGGAAAGCATAAAATTAAGAAAAGATGTTGCAAATATTTATTTGAAAAATGTGTATATTTTGATGAATTTGCAGGAAGTTTGTTTTAAAAAATGAAAAATAGTTTGTTTGAAAATTATATGTGATGTATAAAATTAAAGTTTTATAAAAAAATATGCATTTGTAAGGCATTATTAAAAATAAATGTTTTAGAGATATGAAACTAATTTTTTGTTCCTAAGCTACCCTCCCCTTTAATCTATTAGTCTTAATTATTCTAAGTATTCTAAGTCTATCTATTCTACACATTTCAATATTGGGTAAGAGATCACATATCATAACAAGAAAATAAAATGAATGGAGGAATTAAAGAATAATATGATAAAAGAGCGAATGGAGCGGATGATGTTGTCATTCAGCCCATTTTGGTTTAAGAGTTTCGAAGCCGAGGAGTGCAAAGGACATGGGTGCGGGTCTTCATTTTTTTTCGCCGTAGGCGTGCTGAGTCTCATACTGAGACTCTTCGTTTGCTCCCGATACATTTCATGTAAAAAAAAAAAGAGGAAAAGATATTATTACATATTCCAAATCTTACATGATAATGCAAATAAGTAAAGCATTCACATACACATATATGTTTTACTACTCACAGATCTAAGCAAAGTAAAGCAAAGGGCCAAAATATTGTCCTACCCAAACTGAACCTTAGTATACTGGAGCAAACGAAATGCAACGGGTCCAAAACACTACTACTTTATTTTTAGTTTAGAAGAATTCATGACCAGTTTTGAAATGCTAACCCAATTAAACATCTTTTAAATAAGAAACAAAACATCCATAAGACCCTCTCAAATTTGATTCCACAGTGCTTGGACGACCAACTTTCATTTGGATATATGTGATACACATTTTATATAATATAAAATATAAACAGAAACTTGTTTATGTTGACTATATTTAAGCATGTACAACAGTCCCAACAGTGATTAAAAACGGTCAAACAAGAGATTAATGTACTATGCTTGTATTTTCACCCACTGTCCCTACTATGGCTAACAAACAGTCAAATAAGGGGCTGATATATTGTGTATACATTTTCCACACATTGAGATATGTTATGTATATATCTCATACACAATCCTTACAAGGGTTAACAAACAACCAAATAAGATATTAATATTTAGAATATATATTTGATATATACATAAATAGGATATAAAGCGTACGACCTTTATGTACAGGTTTATACTTTGTATGCTTGAGGTATATCAAGTCATATGCACGAAAAAAAAAGGATAAATAAACCAACGGGCAGATCAACAAAGAAACAAACACAAGAAATTTCAGAAGCAAATTACATGTATATGCATAACCAGATTTCCCATTTATTTTGAACCAAATTTCGACAGTGCATCAGATCCTAAGCATATCATACAGAGATCGATTATTACCTTTTGGGGGTGCGACGAACTGAAGCGAGGCCTTCGAAACCGACTTCGAACCTTGCCAACCCAAAGCTGCCCCAAAGAACTTAGGATTTCTATATCGAAGTTGAATAGAACTAAGAGTATTTTAAGGCTTTTCAAATGGGAATGAAATGGCGATTTTCAGATGTATTTCAAAGGCTAAAAATGAAAGAAATGCTTAGGTTTAAAGAGGAGGTAATGTGCGGCCCAGAGATCTTTTTTTTTTCTTCTGTGTTCCGAATTGCTTCAATTTATAGGATGAAATTTAGGGTTTCTAGGGCTCGTTTTTTAGCGGGATTTTGCTTTGAAATCGGTCAAGTAATCTTGTTCAAATTGAACGTTAGGACGCTTGAGATTCACGTGATTGAGAACGACCTTGCACGAAAATGGGGGATGCCATTCCTGTGTATTGTGGAAAGGAGATGTTTTTCATGAGTTTGGAAGAGAGAGGGATAGGAGCCGTTCTGGTGCTCTGCTCTTCTTTGTGCTTTACTGGTTCTTAGATTTTAGGTTTTCTTCATTTTGTTTTAGGGGCTTCAGAAATTAAGGAGTTGGGTTTTTGTCCTTTGGGAAATGAAGTGGGTTTAGGTGTAGTAGCAGTTGGGCTGGACGCTTTTGGGTGGTTCTGGTCCATAGATTATTAAGGGAATTTCATTAGTTTGGGTAGAGTATTTTATTTTGGATTGGTAAAGTGTTTTATTAATTGTTGTGGGATATATAGGAAAATGATTTATAAAATTATAAAGTGTAAGGATAGAAAATACTAATAAATAATGCAATAATATTAAGGAAAATGTTTTAGTGCTTAATTAAAAAATGCAATGTCATTAATGAATAACATAGAGTATTAGGACAATAGTGATTATTTTGAGAATATTAAAATCTTTATTTATGTATGCATATGAATGTATTTATTAAAATTAAAGTTATTTTGTTGTATTAAAAAATAGTTTAATTTTGGATGAATAATAGGAAGAGAGAGACAAAATTGAGTGTCAACAGCTTGTCTCTCTTTGTATGAAGAGGATGAAAGACTCTTCAGACAAAGACGTTGACTTGTAGCCAATTTTTTCATGATTGTCGAAGATTAGGAAATGCATGGACAAACAAAGTTTTAAGAAGAGACAGGGATTTCTGATGCCAAAAAATTGAAAGTACAGATGACTCAAATTCAAAATTGTTCCAGTATCGAATTATGATGACACTGGACTATGGTGACGCTAGGAAATTAAAGGCACGACTAACGCGGATTCGAAATTTTGTCCCAGTGTCGAATTATGAAGACACTGTTTTTTTTTGTGATGCTGGGAAAATAAATGCACGATTAATGCGATTTCAAATTTTTATCCCAATGTCGAATTATGATGACACTTGGATTTTTCATGGTGCTAGAAGATTATGGGCGGACTGACGCAAATTCAAAATTTGTCCAGTGTCGAATTATGAAGACACTGGGTTCTTGTGGCAAAATCTTGGGGAAAGAGTAGGAAGATGTTCGAAGTAAGTCGCTGACCTTTGTCGGGGGTCTAGCCTCCCAACAAATTGTCTCAGTTCGTCGCGGAAGAATTCCACGTTGCGCTCCCGCTCCTTAAAAGACTCCTGCAGGTCAAAGCTTAAGAAAAAAAATTAGTGCATAACTGTTAATATAAAAGTGATAAAGCATAAAATATATGAGAAATGTGATCATGTACGTAGGAATGTTGTAATATGTAGACATAATGTGCTGAAGGTGTCGTAGTTGCAGATGCATGATGCTGGTGACGTCATCGTGTTGACGAGATGCAGATGACGTCATTTTCGGACGTAATTCAGATATCATTGTATCGGCGTGCTGTATTTGTGAGCCGCATGGTTGCTACTGTCCTTCCGGTTGCTGCTAATATGAAAACTTGTCTTATCAAAGCGAACAAATGAGTGTATTTCATTACATGCAAAATAAAAAATGTAGTTTCCCAATGATGTTTGGGGACAAATGTATTTAAATGCCTCTAAGGGTGTTTGTTCCCTGAGGTGCCTCCAAAGGTGTTTGTTCCTTGAGGTCGAAAATGCCTCTAAGGGTGTTTGTTCCCTGAGGTGCCTCCAAAGGTGTTTGTTCCTTGAGGTCGAAAATGCCTCTAAGGGTGTTTGTTCCCTGAGGTGCCTCCAAAGGTGTTTGTTCCTTGAGACCAAAAATACCTCTAAGGGTGTTTGTTCCCTGAGGTGCCTCCAGAGGTGTTTGTTCCTTGAGACTGAAAATGCCTCCAAGGGTGTTTGTTCCCTGAGGTGCCTCCAAAGGTGTTTGTTCCCTGAGGTGCCTCCAAAGGTGTTTGTTCCCTGAGGTGCCTCCAAATGTGTTTGTTCCTTGAGACTGAAAATGCCTCCAATGGTGTTTGTTCCCTGAGGTGTCTCCAAAAGTGTTTGTTCCTTGAGACTGAAAATGCCTCTAAGGGTGTTTATTCCCTGAGGTGCCTCCAAAGGTGTTGTTCCTTGAGACTGAAAATGCCTCTAAGGGTGTTTGTTCCCTGAGGTGCCTCCAAAGGTGTTTGTTCATTTGAGACTAAAAATGTCTCTAAGGGTGTTTGTTCCCTGAGGTGCCTCCAAAGGTGTTTGTTCTTTGAGACTGAAAATGCCTCTAAGGGTGTTTGTTCCCTGAGACTAGAATACAACAGGCGTTTCATTATATATGAGATAAGAGAGAGAATTTTGATTGTGTGACCGAGGCCGATACAGACCGCTGATCGGTGTATTTTATATACACCTTTTGAGTCAGTTTTAGTTAGTCTTTTGTCCCATTTTGCACATATAAGTGTCGTATTAGGATAGTTTTTCTTTCTTTTGAGTCAAAGTGGTTAAAATGGTCAAATGGCGGAAAAGGAGCAAAAAGAGGGCAAAAGAGGAGATGCCAGAGCTGGAAACAGAGAAAGTGGCGAACAAGGATAAAATCCAGACCAGTAGCGCCCACTGTCGAGAAGGCTGCAGAAGATCGGCGCGCGGCTACTCGACAGCGGATCACGGGCGCGGCGCTAAACATCAGAAGCTACAGAGTTCCAGTAGCGCGGCTACCGAACAGCGAATATTAGGGCGCGGCACCAAAACACCACGGATTACGAACTTTCGGCGCGCTGGCCATGCAGCGGCGCGCGACGCTGAAAAATTAGGTCTTTGACGAATTGCAGGCCAACTGAAGGAAAAGAGGAGGCGGTTTCGGCTATAAAGAAAGAACACTAGCGCTTTTAAGGGTTCCCTTCTGTGACTTCAAGACTTTTGCTTGGAGATTGGATACCATTAGTTTAGTAATTTCTTTTCCCTTTGTTCTTTATTTGATTTTGTATGATGAACTTTGAATTAGTTATTGTCATGTCGATGACTAGGAACTAATTCTCTTATAGGCTTTCCGTTGAATTACTAGAAACTTATGTTATAAATTAATGACGCTTATGGTTATTTTTCTTATTGTGAGATCTATCCAATAATTGAGTTGAATTCTTGGTAATTAATTGACAACTAATTATCACTATATGATTTCTAATCGATTCGAAAGGGGATTGTGAATATCTTTGTAAGTTGGGTAGACATTCTTGGATTGGGGATGAAAATACCTCAATTATTTATGTAGCGTTGATGAGAGGCTTAACAACCCTAATTTTTTGCGCATTGTGCGTACTGGCCAACTAGGTTTTTGTTCTTAATCATCATATAGAGTTATCCTTATCAGAAAGGTAGGTAAGGTCGCGATCTTTGAGGTTGAGTGTTTATATAACCCTAACGGGAGTATAAAATGATTTCGTAAATCTGTTTTCTCCAAAAGAAGAATACCATAAGTTAATGCATTAGTAAGTAGCATAAGCGGATAGTAAGGATACATGGAAGCCCTATTCTCATCACCACTGAAGTAAATCTTTATATTTAAATAGCTTGCATAATTCTTAGTTATAAACAACAAATCAATTATTAATTCACCAAATAGATACTAGAAAATAGATAGTTGGTAATTGAACCCTAATCCTTGTGGACGATATTCGGTCTTATCAAGACTATACTACTTGTCACGATAACGTGCACTTGCGTTTAAGTGTGTGCATCTTACCGCACATCAAGTTTTTGGCGCCGTTGCCGGGGACTAGGCAATAGTTCAATATCAAATTTGTCTATTTTTAATTTCTAATTTGGTTTTTATTTTAATTTTTAATTTTTTTTTTACGTTTTTTCTTTTGAAAATTCGAAGTCTGAGTGATTTGTTATGCATTTTTGATCTATTTCAGGAAGTCAGTTTATGCGAAGGAGAAGAGGAGCAGACACTCTTGTTCCCTTCAATCCATAAATTGAGAAAATCTGCAAACAGAACAGAAAGAATCAGCGGATTGCAACCTTGTTAGAGATGAACGACGTTCAGAACAACAACGGGATGGGAGAAGGGTTAGGAGAGAATCAACCCCATCCAGGAATACCTAGGCAAATGCCAATAGACGTGGAGGAGAGAGTCCAAATCCAGCCAGAAAGGAGTTTGGGGGACTATGTGCTGCCAAGAGTGAATGGAGCACAGACATGCATTAGGCTCCTGCACAGAGCCAACAACTTCGAGATAAAACCCGATTACGAGCATGGTATAGCCTGTGATGCAATTTGGAGGATCACATCGTGGAGGATCACGTATACGCATAGCTAATTTCTTGGAGCTATGTGCAACTTTCAGATATAACGGTGTTACTGATGATGCCGTCAGATTGAGGCTCTTTCCCTTCTCACTTAGGGATAGAGCAAAAGTATGGTTGAATTCCTTGCCGGCCGATTCGATTTTCACATGGCAAGAGCTGGCACAGAAATTCCTTGTCAAGTTCTTTCCCCCGTGTAAAGCAGCAAAATTGAGAGGGGAGTTGAACAACTTTTACCAAGCAGATGGAGAGTCCTTATATGAAGCTTGGGAAAGGTTCAAAGATCTACAGAGAAAGTGCCCACATTCGTTGAGTTGTGGAACTTGGTCACATCTTCTACAACTGGCCGATCTGACGTAACCATCATAGATCGCAGTGGGTGGAGCATTCATGAGGAAAACAGCCGACGCTCGCGAGTTATTAGAAGATATGGCCACTAACAACCGTATCACGGAAGAGAGGTCGACAAATGGGAGAAGAAACGTTGAGTCCACGAAATAGATGCTATTCACGCCTTGAATGCTCAGTGGCCGCCTAGCGAAAGCGATTGCGGCAACATACGATGTCGATAAATGTGATGCAGATGTCTAAAGTCGTGAGATATGTGGTGGCCCATACATTTGATAGGTGTCCTTCAATGGATCCCAACAATATACCCATGGAAGCGGCGAGTGTCGGGCCATGGTAATTATCGAGCAGCAACAACCTACTCAACACTTATAATCCGGTGGAGGAACCACCCAAATTTCTCATGGAGAGGAGACCGGGGGCAATGAACCACGGCGCAGAACCAGCAGAACCAATACGAGGCAATGAATCAATACGAGCGGCGAGAACCAATACGAGGCGATGCAGAACAGCAACGAGAATCAGCGACCGCTTCATTCAAGCCCACAAAGATCAACATTTCAATGCACCGGTTCAGTGAAAAGCGAAGGCGGAAGCGGTAGTGGCAACGCGATGCGGACCGATTCGCCTAGCGAAGCTAGATCTCATTCGGGAACTTGAAACTCGAAGTGGAGTCGGTAGCAAAGCGAGCAAAGAGCGAGGGCGTTGCCAAGCAACACAGAGGTAAATCGAGGAGCAATGTCGAGCGGTCACGATTGAGAAGCGGCAAGCGATTGGAGCGGCGATCGCGCGGCGATGGTTGAGAAGAAGGCGAGTTAGAAAAGAGAAGGTGGTTGAGCCCGATCCTATAGTAGAAAACTCGGAGAAGGAGTATACGAGAAGATCCCTTTCCCCAGAGACTACAATGAAAGACGGTTGATAAACAATTCTCCAAATTTTGGAGACATTGAAAATGCATATCAACATACCTTTCATAGAAGCATTAGAGCGGATGCCCTCCTATTTCAAGTTTATGAAGGAGATTTTGGGAAAAAGAAGAAAGTGGCGAGAATCTGAAATAATGTAGCACCGAGAAAAATGTAGTGCTATATTGCGAGAAAAAGTTGCCACAGCTAAAAGATCCGGGAGCTTTACACTACCTTGCGATGGGCGAGGTAACTGCAACAGAGCTACATGTGATTTAGGGGCAAGTATAAATCTAATGCCCTATCGGTATTTAAAAGATTGGAGTTGGGTGAAGCGAACCAACGCGATAAAGCTGCGACTAAGCGGGGCGGTGGTTCATCGAGGCAAGATCGAGGGCGTGATTGTGAAAGTAGGAAAATTCTTCTTTCCTGCGAACTTATCATTCTTGATATGGAAGAAGGCGGAAATCCACTATCATATTGGGAGGCCGTTTCCTAGCAAGGCGAGCTTTGATTGATGTTGAAAGAGGAGAATTAACACTAAGGGTGGAGTGCGAAGAAATGGTGTTTAAAGTTTTAAACACGTCGTTGAGCCACCAACGGTGAGTGGGTGCTTTGCAATCGCACCATCAAACCCATGCGAGCCAATACAAGTCAATCAAAGAGCGATGAGCCCAAGAAAGCGGCATGGTTTCTTTGAAATGCCACTAAAGGATGTAAGTATTCCTGAACTCCCCCTTACTGATAATGCTAAGAAGAAAAGAAGAAAGAGAAAACGCCAAATGTGTAGGAAATGGATTGGATGGGGGCTTAATCCACCCCAGGGTTATTAAGGCTAAGGAACTTGCGACCGGCTAAAAGACGTTAAAGACAGCGCTTGTTGGGAGACAACCCAACGTTTTCAATTATATTAACTTAATTTCTGTCTTTATTATATATATATATATATATATATATATTTTTTTAGAACGGTCTCACGGTCTTGGATTCTTGTATTTGTGTTGTGATTGTGTATAAGCAAATAAAGCGAAGACGAAAAAGCGAGCAAGCGGGATTTCGGAAAAGCGGGTAGCCATGGCCAGAAGCGGCGCGGCGCGAAAAGAAGCGAACAGCGCAGAGTTTAAGCCTTGCTTCAGGAAGCGGCGCGGCGCCAAAATTCGAAAAATTTGCCAAATTTAGCGCTATGTATTTCCATGGCATGTGAAAATCGGAAGGCCTTGAGTTTAGCGCCATGGCTAAAAGGCATGGCTGGCGGGAATCGAAACTTAAAACGCCCAAAATAAGATTTTCCCAAATTCAAAACCTAACCTTCCTCTCCAAAAACCACGAAATTCGAATTTGCCCACAAATCCTCCAAATCCAACCCAACCACAACCTAAACTCTTAAATTCCCAAAACCCTTAGCCATCTCAACCAACAAAGCTCCATTCCATAGCCTCAAACCACCAATTGAAACAAAACAAGCTCAAGCTTCATAAAAGGTAATCTTTTTCTCGTTTCTTGAATCCTTTCTGAAGTCACGTAAGGTAGTAGTTTGAAGGAGTATTGTAGTTGAAGTAATTAGTCTTGAAAAGTTGATTGTGAAGTTTAGAAAAGAGTAGAAAATGAGTGTGGGTATTGGGTAGAAAAGTTGAAGTTTGGGGTGTTGTGTTCACGCTAGTTGTCAATTGTGTAGGAAACATTTGTGCCACTAAATTGTAAGCTCCAAACTGTTTTAACCATGGCCACCAGAAAGAAGAGGCTCCACATCCACCCCAACCCCACAATACGATGAAAATAGGTTTGTGAGCTACAAGCCTACCAAAGATACAAAAAGCTTGATACTGACCCATAATACGAGAAGGGAATGGACTACGGAGGAGTCATATGGGAAGAAGATGTTTATGAGCCCATTCGGCGATGATTGAGTTAAGGGATTGGAGGAAATTTGTGAATCAGGAGAAGATAGCACCGATAAACACAACAATGGTGCGTGAATTTTACGTCAATTTCGGAGAAGGTGGAAGGGGATGCTTTGTAAGGGGGCGTTATGTACTGTGACAGAGGATATAAATATACAATTGAAAAGCGATTGATGTTGAAGAAAGAAGTGATTGGAATCACTTTAGAACATGGTCTGTAAGCGTTGACCACATTGATGGAATGCCGCTGCGAACACCGCGAGCTACCATGAGCTGTTTTTGATATTGGAAGAAATGGGTCAAACGAGCAGTGCCAATTCAACAAAGTAGCCAAAGGTTGACTATATTTCATCGCGCCGCGTGATTCCATCCACGCACTTCACCGCAGTGCGGAGGATAGAGATTAAACCGATATATGGAATTATGAGGTTGGCGATTGATGTGGGAAAGAAATAGTGCGAGCATCGAGGAAATCAGCGAGTTGGTAACAATAGGCGGATTAGGACATGACTCGATTATCACTGCTATGTCACATGAGTGCGGTCCCAAAACTACCACCGACACTCGAGAGAAACCAATGCCCGTGTCCTATGAGATAGTGCACTCTTTCCTGCACCAAGCCCCAGCGTGACGACGGAGAGTACAACCAAAGCAGCAGCAGCAGAGGCCTCCATGGGCGAAGATGAGCACGAAATAGGGGCTCACATGAGGCGAGACCTAGCCGCCAACCACGGGAAGCGGAACCTCCAACGCCCACAATGGAGCAATTGTATCAAAATCGGATGAGGATGATGCGGACCTTGGACACGATGGTACAAGGGCGGCCAAGAAACAAGGCAACAAATCAACGAGTTGAGTTCCTTGTTCAACCAATGGTCGGTGCATTATCCACCGCCACCACCACCATTTTAGCCAAAGTTTGTAAGTGTCTTATTTCTTTTGCTGTCTTTGAGTCTACACACATTGGGGACAATGTGTGATTTAAGTTTGGGGGTGTTCTATTTGTGTCATGTTATGTTTTATTTTAGTCTTTTTGATTGTTTTATGTTTATTTTGAGTCACCAAATTTTTTTCTTTTTTGAGTCATAATTGCATGTCAAAGATCATGTATGCTGTAGTTGCTAGAAACACCTAGTGAAGTAAGGTGGAATAATGTAAATGAATTGAAGCAACTATCTAAACAATTAGGTTAGATATGCCAAAAACTCACAGAATCTGGCTAATTGGAGTTTCTTGCTTGAGTTATGCATGCTAAATGATAAATGCTTATGTGTTATGATTGCATGCTATTTGAGGCGAAATAGTTAGGATATGCATGTTAGGGAGATGACTCAGACATTTCTTTGATAGCCAATTCTTATCATTCTTTTCTATCCCGTACTTTAAAAATATCCCTAGTCAGCCTCATTGAGCCTAAATTTGAAACTTCTTCTTTGACACCCTATATTCCCACAAATTGTACCATAAGTGAAAATATGAAATAGTGGAATACATTGTGTTAAAAAAGAGACAAAAAGAGTGAATAAGTCTGTTGCACCCCAATACAAAAGTAATAAGAAATAGGCAAAAACCTAAGTTTGGGGGTGCTTGTCATTATTATATACTTCACTATCCCAAAACAAAAGAGGGAAAAGATAGAATCGAAGTGAAAGAAAGAACAAAAAGAAAAAGGGAAATATTGAAAAGCTAAAAAGCTTATGGTACACGAAATGAGCCTAAATTGCCTATTTTTACCTACCCCTACCTAAGCCTACATTACAACTCTTAAAGTCCTGAAGATCTCTTTTATGCATATCCAAAATTAGTAGAGAGTAGCAAATAAGCATGCCATAGGAATTCTTGAATTTAAATGCATGATTTAGTATATTGACTTCCATTAAGCATGATGAATATGAGTTTGCGAAATATCTAGCTTAAGGTGCTGAAATTTCATGCTATATGTTCCTGAATATTATTTTGCTAACCTTTATGTTTTTCTAGTTAACTCTAATACAACAAAAGTGATCAATGACAGTGAGTCTTTTATTTTCGTTTCTTTGAGTCTTTTATTTTTATTTCTTTCTATCTTTGCTCGAGGGCGAGCAAAGGTTAAGTTTGGGGGTATTTGATCGGTGTATTTTATATACACTTTTTGAGTCAGTTTTAGTTAGTCTTTTGTCCCATTTTGCACATATAAGTGTCGTATTAGGATAGTTTTTCTTTCTTTTGAGTCAAAGTGATTAAAATGGCCAAATGGCGGAAAAGGAGCAAAGAGGGCAAGAGAGATGCGAGTGGAAAGCAGAAAGTGGCGAACGAGGATAAAATCGGACGGCCAGCGCGGCCAGATCCTGCAGATCAGCGGTAGCGGCGCACTATTCAGAGGCTGCGAAGATCCAGTAGCGCGCGGCTCGAGCAGCGAATATCGGGGCGCGGCGCCAAAACACCGACGGATTGCAGAATTTTTGCATGGCCTATGCGTTCGCGGCGCCGACGCGGAAAAATTAGGTCTTTTGACGAAATTTTGGGCCAGGCCTGAAGGAAAAGAGGGAGGCGGTTTCGACTATAAAAGGAGAACCACTGGCGCTTTTAAGGGTTCCTTCTTGCACAACACAAGACTTTTGCTTGGAGATTGGATACCATTAGTTTAGTAATTTCTTTTCCCTTTCTTGTTCTTTATTTCAATTTTGTATGATGAATTTTGAATTAGTTCTTGTCATGTCAATGACTAGGAATTAATTCTCTTATAGGGTTTTCCATGTTGAATTACTAGAAACTTATGTTATAAATTAATGCATGCTTATGGTTATTTTTCTTATTGTGAGATCTATCCAATAATTGAGTTGAAATCTTGGTAATTAATTGACAACTAATTATCACTATATGATTTCTAATCAGTTCGAAAGGGGATTGTGAATATCTTTGTAAGTTGGGTAGACATTCTTGGATTGGGGATGAAAATACCTCAATTATTTATATAAGCGTTGATGAGAGGCTTAACACAATTTTGCGCATTGTGCGTGACGGTCAACTAGGTTTTTGTTCTTAATCCTCCTATAGAGTTATCCTTATCACCGAAAGGTAGGTAAGGTGTGATACTGGGGTTGAGTGTTTATATAACCCTAACGGGAGTATAAAACGATTTCGTAAACCTGCTTTCTCCAAAAGAAGAATACCATAAGTTAATGCATTAGTAAATAGCATAAGCGGATAGTGAGGATACATGGAAACCCTATTCTCATCACCACTGAAGTAAATCTTTATATTTAAATAGCTTGCATAATTCTTAGTTATAAACAACAAATCAATTATTAATTCACCAAATAGATACTAGAAAATAGATAGTTGGTAATTGAACCCTAATCCTTGTGGACGATATTCGGTCTTATCAAGACTATACTACTTGTCACGATAACGTGCACTTGCGTTTAAGTGTGTGCATCTTACCGCGCATCAACCGCCTACGTATCCCAACAAGGAAAATCAGGTCATAACGTAGTTCACTTACAAACCAATGTAGTTTCTTTGCGGATCTCATCTGGGTTGCAATGATGTCTTTGATCTGGATATCATGCGTTTGTGAACCGCATTGCTGGAGTGTGACTCTTTGATCGAGTTGTTGTGCGGGGTTTGAACCTTGATTGCTGCTGTATTTTCTGCTTCCGCTGATGCGAAGAATCTGTGCTCAAAGAAAACTCGTTAGTTTAGGAACCGCCTGAGTTGAAATGACGTCATTGTCTAGACGTTGTGCGTTTGTGAACAACATGGACTTGTTGTTGCCCTCTCGGCTCGAACTTTGATTGTTGTTGTCTTTCTGCTTCTGCTAATATGAAAAACCTTTGATCGTGGCTGTCTTTTTTGCTGCTGCGAATATGAAGAACCTGCGCTCAAAGAAAACTTTTGAGTTTTGGGGGGGCGGTCGATTCGTGTTGACTTTGCAGCTTTGATCCTTGATGCTCGGGCGCCTGACTTGTTTGGATATGTAACCCTTGTCTGATTTCTTGCCCTGGTTAGCGGTGTTAAAAATAGTTTAATTTTGGATGAATAATAGGAAGAGAGGAACAAAATTGAGTGTCAACATGACGCTGCGGCAGCGGGATTGAATGTATTTATTCCTTTGGAAAGCGGTATGTGCTGACGACATATTTTCTGAAAAATCTGAAACTGACGGAGAACATAGGGGGAGATAACATCATCCAAAAAATCATAAGAACTAGACACGAGTTTTTCTACTTTAGAAAATGGAAATTGGTATTCATCAAAGAGAACATGACGACTAATGATGATTCATTTAAAGGATAAATCAAAGCATTTATAACCACAGTGATTTGACGGATAATCCAAAAACACACATGGGGTAGAACGTGCCTGAAGTTTGTTGATTGTGGTGGATGGAAACAACAGATAACATAAGCATCCAAAGATCCTAAGATGAGAATACGTAGGAGTCTTATTATATAAAACTTGAAGATGAGAAGAATATGTCAAACCTTTAGAGGGAAGAATATTAAGTAGATCGGTAGGCATTTATAGCGTATGATGCCAAAACAATGGAGGGACGGAAGAATGAACCAATAAAGTGCGGATAATGTTATTAATGGTATGAATTTTTCGTTCAGCTTTCCCATTTTGTGAAGACGTATGAGGACAAGAAAAACAAAAATTTATCCAATTTTGAGAACAAAACTCCTT
The DNA here is from genome assembly GCA_029844215.1 of Przewalskia tangutica. NCBI lineage: Eukaryota > Viridiplantae > Streptophyta > Magnoliopsida > Solanales > Solanaceae > Przewalskia > Przewalskia tangutica. The sequence goes on from CM056734.1 coordinate 13,023,702, forward strand.
AAACTCCTCATTGTCATATTCTTTACCATTATCACATTTGATGTTCGTTATTTCCCGTTCGAATTGGTTCTTATGAAAGCTCTAAATTTGACGAAGATGGAAAAAACTTGGGATTTTCGCAATTGGAAACGTCCATAAGAATTTAGAATAGTCATCCAACAATAAAACATAATATCGATAACCCATAGAACTGAGAACTGGAGATGTCCATAAATCACTGTGAATAATATCAAATGACATTGACGTATGAGAATCTGAAGCTACAACGGTAACTTAATAATTTTTCCCAAAGAACAAGATTGACAATTTGGAGTACTACGCGTACCTTACAAGAAATAAACTTATTCTTATCTAAAACAGATAAAATTGACGACCCTGGATGACCTAGACGAGCATGCCACAAGGAAGGAGCAAGAGCTGCAAAAGTGAATGGCATAGCTTGACACGAGATGTTGAGACTCAGTGTGATTGGATAAAGATCCCCCTACTGTTACACCTCATGAGAGGACTTCCCGTCTTGAAATCCTTCACAGAAAACCCAAACGGATCAAAATCAATAGAAACCCAATTATCAGTGGTGAATTTACGGACACACCAAATTTTTAATCAATTTTGGGGCATGAAAGATATTTTTCAGGACAAGTGGTGGATGAGGAGGGGACAAAGTTTTATTACCATAACTCTTTATTGGAATAGAACTTCCATTACCAATAATAATACCACAATTACTGTTCAAATTAGAATAAAACGAGAGATTACCTTGGTTGGATGTCATGTGGGTGGTGGCACCTGTGTCCATGTACCAATTAGGGTCCAGTTGAGTAAAGCCAAACGTGTGCATCGATGCTTCAATGTCGGTCTGAGTGGGGCCCATTGCGTGGTGGGCCGGAGATGAACTAAGTATACCAGCTTTGGGGCGGCATACGATGGTCGGAATCTGAAGTCCGACACAGGAAGAAATTCGGTCGCGGTGCTTTGCAGCTAAGGCGGCGCCACGACGCTGTAATCCTGAGCCGTGGCGTTGGGACCCACTGCCACTGTCCAGGGGGCCCCTGTGGACCCCAGAACTGCTGATGCTGACGATTGTCCCCGTTGTTGCCGCCACGATTCTTGCTATTATTCATCCGATTTTGGCCCTTCTTACCACCCCCGTTGTTGTGATTTTAGGTCACGTTGGCTGGATTGGAAGGGGAAAAACTGGAAGCAGTCATCATGGCGACGAGATTTGCTCCGATCGATGCTTTTTTAGCCAAACCCGCTTCTTTCAAAGTGAGCATGGAGCATACTTGATAGAACTCCGGCAGGGGGTTACTTTGACGAATAATCGAAGCAACCCTTATATAGGCCTCAGATAGACCGACAACATCTGAAGAACTAGACGACTATTTGAAACAGGAGAACCCACATTGCGAAGTTGGTCTGCCAAGTCCTTGAGGCGTTTGCAATAAGAAGAAACGTTTGGAAAATTCGCCATAGAAACTTGAGAAAATTCCTGCTCAAGGATAACAATGCGAGAAACACTGTTATCTTGGAAGATGTCACGCAATCGATTCCACGCCGCCATAGCTATTGAGTTATGTTCCATAATCGTCTGTAAAAGATCCAAGGAGATAGTGACATAAATCCACTGGAGAACCTTGACATCAAACATAACCCATAAATCTGGATTTGTTGCTTTGGTGGGCACAACCGTTGTAGACGTAAACGTCATATCACCCCCCGTAGGAGTAGTGTGAAGGATGATGTGGTGAAGAATTTTATGTGTCATAGCATGAATCTTAAATAATTCTGCCCACGTCTCATATTGGACGTTCTCTAGATCAAGAACGATAAGAAAAACACTCTTGATGTTGGAAACTGTGAGGGCAGAATGAAATGTGTTTTTATCAGTCATGGTGAATAAAATACAGAGATTCGGAGAAGGAAATTTGGGATAGATGATTTTTTGGAAGCAAAGAGCATCGACTGTGGTTGAAAAATCGAGAGGAAGGACCGCAGCGGGAGCAGAAAATTCGAGAAAGAAAAGGAAATTTTTGAGGAACGAAAACAAGGTAAAGAGAACCTAGACTCTTGATACCATGAAAGAATTAATCCCTTGATTATTCTTATTGATGAAAGACATATATATCTGATTCTGATAGGAGAATCTTATTCCTACTTTACATCTAAAACCCTATTCTATAAGGAGACTAACTATACAATTAATGTAACATTACAATAGTAATTAAGGTATAAGACTAATTTTAATATAGACCAAATATACAAATCCGAACAACATTCACGGACGAGGCCATGCATTTGTGTCTAAGGGCGCTGGGCACGTGTTTGGACACTGTTTAACAGTTAACATGTAGAAAAATCCAAATTGTTTTTTGTAAATAATGAATCTTGGGCCTAACTCAACTCCAAAAGTTATACACCCAAACCTCGTTAATTGGAGCGTGAACAATATAATATGGGGGTACAACATCGGTGAACAAAGAAGTGGAATGAGTGACTCTGATATCATGTAAGCAATGAATCTTGGGCCTAACTTAACCCCAAAAACTAGCTTGTAGGGTGATAATTGTCCAAATCCATATAAGGAATCTATATTCTCATTCCATTTTCGATGTGAGACTCTTAACATTTGTACCTCTCTCTTGTAGTGGCGTTTGAGTTGTACGTGAATATAAGGACATGTGAGTCTGGACTCCGGAGTCCTTAATACGACCAAAAGACAAAAAATGTAAGCAAAAGGGACACTTATTGTAACAAGAACAAGAGTGCAGATAGTATAATCCAAACAAAGAATAGTTATAATTTCAAAAATTGGTTAGCTCTCTTCAGTCTTTCAGAATACGAGTTAGCACATTGCATTATTCGACCTGACACGGTATGGCTCGTCTGCTTAATAATGGATCAACCCCATACTGGGAAGTGGGAACCAGTAGGACTCAGAGTCTTCGTTTGATACAACTTATTAAAAAGAGTTTATAGGAGTAAACTTTTATCAAAATATTGTTAGATATTTGATTTGCCAATAAAAAAAACATTTTTGTACAAAAAACAAAAAAATTAAAGCCAAAAGAAGCTCTACTATAAAAAGCCTAAATTTTTGAGCTTTTAGAATAAGTGCTTATTTTAAAATAAGCTCTACTCCTATTTTAAAATAAACTCAATCAAACACCTATCAATATTTTAATAAGTGTTATTTTAAAAAAACACTTATGAACTTAAAATACACCCAATCAAACGGGCACTAAATAGGCTCTAAACGCCTCAATTTAGTTGGGGTCGATGGCACCTATGCTCCTATTTTGTGTCAGTATTTAATTTTTGCCCCTCATAACAAATACTACATTCGTCCCAATTTATATGATGTAGTTTGATTGAACACGAAGTTTAAAAAATAAAAGAAGACTTTTGAATCTTGTGGTCTAAAACAAGCCAAAGATATTTGTGTGGTTATATATCATCTCATTAAGCGTAAAAATTAAAGTTTATAGTTAAATTGTTGTCACATCAGAAAGTATTTTATTCATTTGGAACTGACTAAAAAAAAAGTGTGTCATATAATTTGGGAAAGAAGAAGTATTTCATATAATTTTTTCGCGGGACATAAATTGTTAGAAATTTACTAATGTGAAATTAAGATTATCCCATTATTTATGACTCGAACAATTGGGATCCCGCACGCCGAAAACGTCATTTCCACACACGTCACACGTAGTGTCAAGTATCGTAAATTTCATTAGTGAAAGAGATATTGGTACGTGAGTAAACGTTTGAGACATGAAATGATGGACAGTCGTTGGTTAAATGACACGTGTTCCACGTTGGCAAATGAAGGAAGAAGTGTAAGATCGAAACGGGTCGGAAAAGGGTCGCGGCGTCACCGTGGAGCCGGGGGGCCGCGGCGGTGGTTTGTCTTCTGGCCATTGAAGCCGCGACGCTAACGAGACAGTGTTTGTGCGAACAAAAGTTCAAAAGTTTGGCTGATTATGAGGACGTTTTGGGGTATCAAGATGTCAGTTTCTCCTCCATAAATCAACCATTATTTGGATGCATTACTTGGTGAATTAAGTGGCCATTACATGTCACTTAAATGGTCATTACATGGGCACTTGAAGAGGCATTCTTACACAACTATAAATTGAGGCTTTAGCTCATTTGTAGAACAAACTTCACACTTGTATAATTCAAATTTTCTGAATTCTTCCTCTCTAAACACTCTTTCACACACTCAAAGGTTCTTCGAAAGCACTGCGAGTTCGTTTCTTCGTTGTTAGTTGATGTTTTATCTTGGGAGACAGTTGCCCATATCGTAAAAAGATATATACGGGACAATAATGTATTAAGGACTGCGTGAATATCACTCGACTCAACAACGCCCGTGTATCACTACCAGATTTAGTGTCTCTTGATTTCAGGTTGTCAAGATCAAGAAGTTTGCTGCAGTTGAACGAAGACCCCAAGAAAGACTCAAGAACGCAGATTCAAGTCGGATCAAGAACTTACAAGTTTACTGTAATCACAACTCTTATTTGCTACAAAATTGTTAACCATTGTAATTCATTTGTTTATTCTTTCAAAACACTTGTAATAATTACATATTATTTTCGTACATTCATTGTAACTCACATCAATTTATATTTTCGCATGTTAATATTTCACGAGTTACCTGTATGACTAAAAACTTATACCTCGATTGCTAAAGTAAAGAATTATAGACTTCATTTAGTTGTTCGAACTTCGAAGTTCGAAGTACAAGAATATGCAAATCCATTTGGAGGGAAAAAGGAAAAGCATACGTCCATAGGTTGAGGGCACCAATGATTGGATCACAGGAAAAATGGAGTAACTGCTAAATGGATAAAAATGCTAGGCCCTTCAGCTTTTATGAGTATGCAATTTCGGCCATTGAACTATTCTTTTCTCCATTTTTGTTTCCTAGGGAAGAGATTTATTTGCTCGTAAAAATTTAATAATATTGGAAAGGATTTAACTTACATATTATTCCCTTCGTCCCAAAATAACTATCGTTTTAACAAAAAAAAATTATCATTTCCCAAATTCAAAACAATAATTAGTATTACTTTCAACCATATCCTTATATTAAAAGAATCACTTATTCTTAATAACGTAACGTTCAATTCTAAAAAATATCTAATAGGGACAACTTAGTAAATGATATTTTATATTTATGATTTTTTATGAACGTCCCGACTTTCCCAAATGCTCCCCACCGGCCCTTCTCAAAAAGAGGTAAATCGACACTTATTTTGGAACGGAGGAGTAACATGTAATATACTTCCTACACTTTTAGTTTATTTTATCCTATTGTAGTGGTAATTAACATTATTGTTTAATTTATTATTTTCCTTTTTAATAAACTATTACCAATCATTATTTCTTACTAAATGATTATTGGCATATAATTTACATGCCAAATGTGTTTTAACTTGTGATCTAGTGGAAAGCTACAAAAAAAGAAAGAAAAAAGATTAGGGGTGCACAATTTTCGGTCCGGACCGAAAAATCGGACCGGACCGAAAAATCGGACCGGACCGACCCTCTTTGGACCGGACCGAACCGGACCGAGATTATCGGTCCGGTCTTCGGTCCCTGAAAAATCTTGTTTCGGTTTTCGGTCAAGTCGGTCAGTCGGTCGATCGGGTCGATTTTTTTTATTTTTTTATTTTTATAATATATATAATTTATATAATTCCTAATATATATAATATATTTAATATATATAATGCCTAATATATATAATATATATAATTCCTAATTTTCTAAATTTCTAATATATATAATTTCTAATATATATAATATATATAATTTCTAATATATATAATATATATAATTTCTAATATATATAATTCCTAATATATATAATATATATAATTCCTAATTTTCTAAATTCCTAATATATAATATATATATAATTAGAATTGGGTTAGGGCGTTTTATTTTTAAAATTGAATTACCAATACTGAAATTGACATTCTCGGGCGGTGCAGCGAAATTTTTACGTTGAAATCTATTGTACATCGCAAGATATTTAGATTTGAAAATGGGAAAAAGCGTAACGATTTGGGAAAAGAGAAATTGAGGGGCAAGATGGACGTTTTTGGAGAAATCGGACGAATCAACCGCTTATCTTGGTTTGGCCACCCCGTGACGAAAAAATCTGAAATCAAAAAAATTAGGTAAAGCGGACGTCCGAGCGCAAAGTTATGGCCGTATAAAGTTTGATCAATTTACAACCTATATTTCATATGTCAATACGTCAGGGCTGGTGGGGTTACTGAGGTGGGGGCTGCACTGGGCTGGCGAAGCTACTGGGGGGTAGTGGTGGGGCACAGGGAGTGGGGGGGCTGCACGGGAGAGGATTCGGTCGCCGGTCAGGTTGGCCGGGCCGGACGAAAATTGGCCGGGCCGGGCCGGGCCGGGCCGGACCAAGAAATTCGGTCGGTCTTGATCCGGAGAATCAAGATCGGTCTTGATCGTCCGATCGGACCCTTTGTGCACCCCTAAAAAAGATAGGTTGTATAAGCCAAAAGGACATGAAATGGCAGTGAGTTGTCTATGTTAGACTGAATCTTAAACCACTCATGTGGCAACTTAAGTAAATAACCAAAGAAGCAAAGCCCTAAAACATAAAAGCATCTCTGAGACTCGGTTTGTTTACAACAACGTCAATCTCTTTATCTCCAACTCTCTCAAACTCTTCAATTACACGTCCTACTGAAATCTGACTCAACCACACTGAATCTCCGTATATTGAAATTTCAAAAATCCCCACATGAATCTCAGACTTTTTCTCATCTGTTTCATCACCATCTATTTGCAGCAAAACTAAAACCTATTTGTGTAATTCACCATGTATTCCCCTTTCAGAAAAGTTGGTGGTGGTGGACATGGCAGCAGCAAATCCATGTGGAATATCTTCATTTACAGGTCTTCTTCTTCTTCTTCTTCCAAGTTCGATAAAAAAGACCCTCCAAAAGAACTCCTCTGCCCCATTTATGGTTCTTTAATGTTTGATCCAGTTGTGGTGTCCTCTGGCCAGACTTTCGAGCGCACTTCTGTTCAAGTCTGTAAAGATATAGGGTTTAAACCCCAACTTCCTAACGGTTCAAACCCTGATTTTTCTAACGTGATTCCGAATTTAGCTTTGAGGACGACGATTCTTAGCTGGTGTGAAAAGTCTGGGGCGGAGAAGCCTCATCCACCCGATTATTACGCTATCGAATCTATTGTTCGTGCTTCAATGGCTTCTACTTCATCTTCTTCGACTATTAATGAAGATCATAGAATTCAGGTTTCAGAGAGCGAGGAGAATCCAGCTGTACTGCTCTCACACGCCTCCTCGGAACTGAAACCAAGGAATAACCATCATCATTTTTACTCTCCTTCGAGCTCTGAAGAATCTGTCATTGCAAACAACTCACCGTTACTCCCTTTTACTACTCGTCGCTCGAGCTATTCCTCTTCGTCATCACAATCAACTTCATCGGAGATAGAAGTTCCTTCTTCTGGTTCCACGTCATCTGAAGATGATTATTACGTTGCTCAGTTCAAGAAATTAGACGTTTATGACCAGGAACAAGCTGTAATTTCACTGAGAAAAAGCAGCAAAACAGATGAGGAAGCTAGGGTTTCACTGTGCACGCCAAGGCTTTTATCGACTCTCAAGCCGCTGCTACTTTCGAGATACGCCAGAGTTCAAACAAACGCCGTTGCTGCATTGGTCAACCTCTCGCTTGCAGAAGTCAACAAAGTAAAAATCGTTCGGGCTGGGATTACTCCTCTGCTAATTGATGTTTTAAAAGGCGGCTTCGAGGAGCCCCAGGAACACGCCGCTGGCGCAATATTCAGCTTAGCACTGGAAGATGACAACAAGACGGCAATTGGAGTATTAGGCGCATTGCAGCCGCTTTTACACGCTCTGAGGTCGGGGACCGAGCGAACTCGTCACGACTCGGCATTGGCCCTATATCATTTAACCTTAGTGCAAAATAACCGAGCTAAACTCATTAAACTCGGAGCTGCAAATACGCTTCTGGGAGTGCTCAAAACTTGCGATATGGCGAGCCGAGTAGTATTGGTGGTATGCAATTTGGCGGTGTGTCAAGAGGGTAAAACGGCGTTGCTGGACGCCAACGCGGTGGAGGTACTGGTGGGGATACTGAGAAATGGGATTGAGTTGGATGAGTCGACTCGGGAGAATTGCGTGGCAGTACTGTATTCACTGAGTCATGGGAGTTTGAGGTTCAAGGGACTGGCGAAAGAGGCAAAGGCGGTGGAAGTATTGCAGATGGTGGTGGAGCAAGGAAGCGAGCGGGCGAGAGAGAAAGCAAAGAGGATATTGATCGCCATGCGAATAAGGGTCCTCAAGGAGGAGGAGGACGATGAAGAAGAAGTGGATTGGGAAGGAGTATTGGAAGGACGAGTTAGTCAGACTCGGTACCGAGTCGGAAGAACCAGTCACAATCTCTAATTATGGTCGAGTTAAAAAGGTGTAATTATCAATTGTTTGGGGTTTGGGACTCTTCATCATCATGTTCATGGTTAAAATCTTCTTTTGATTTGCTGAATTGGGTCCTAACCTTCTTTTCTTTGTTCTAGGTTTGCTTGTAGTTATTTAAGAATGTAATTTTGATTACAACTGTGATTATTATGTAAATAATTACTTAGGATATAAGGAGTGAAAATGCAATTTTGGTTTAAAGTTTGTTTTGTATTTTTATATAGTTTTGTACTTTGTTGAACAGCAGCTATCAAAGACGACTTGACTAGGACTTAGGACCAACTTGACATGTTACGAGAAATCAAGAGGCGTTGTGTTTGACTCATTTAAGTTTTACTAGTATATAAAGTAGACAAAGTATCGGAAGCCCTAGACCGGTCAAGGTAAGGGTATCCTTATTGGGTATTGAAATCTCAGGATAACGTCGGCTGCGCCCGTCTCTTTGGAGAGTTTATGCATCACGACTGCGCCGTGTGGTTAATCTAAGCGGCGTGTTTGCAGTTATGTGTCGGTCGGAGTTCTGCAGGCGCGCCGAGTTCCTTTGTCAACAAAAAAAATATGACAAAGTTGACTGTATTATTATGCCAACCAAACATGTGTGGATTATGATAAAACTTTTTGTTGCTAATTATAGCTTCAGCCTTGTTCCAATCTATATCATTATTATTTCAGTGGGACAAAAGTTTGCCCACTACTTGAGTCTGATGTTCCGTGGACTCAATAGTAAAGAATGATTCTTTCATCTAACTCAATTCCAAAAGCTAGCTTATAGAGTGAAAATTATCCAAATCATAAAAGAAGTTCGTGTTTTCATTCCATTTTTGATGTGAGACTCTTAACACTCATCCGCATGTCCAGACCTCGTTAACTGGAGCGTGAACAATATTTTGGGTCACCAACATCGATGAACAAATAATTAGAATGAGTCCGCCTCTGATATCACGTAAGAATGGATCTTGGGCCTAACTCAGCCTAAAAGTTAGCTTATATGGTGATGATTATCCAAGTCCATATAAGGAGTTTATGTTCTCATTTCATTTTCGACGTGGACTTTTAACAGTAATGACCCTTTAATCCAAATAGAGAAAAGATTAGGTAAAACACCCTCGTGGCCATTGATTTGGGTGATAGATTTGTCTCCCAAGTCTCACCTAGAAGTCAAAAGCAGAATATGCTAAATTGCTAGGATCATTAGATTTTGTCGTCTTGTCGCCTCTCTAGAATTAACTATCAAGATTATGCCTTGAGATCTGCCATAATAGAGTGCTTAAATCAAATTAGTCAATAGACATTATATGGTGTTGCTTTATTTGGTTAAGCTAGGTTCTGCCTAATTAGTGAGGAATTTGCCACATGGTATCTTCAAAAGATAGTGGGAACCCTTAGATGAGTTTTACCAAGTTAGGATATTCAAAAATACTATATAGTTATTAGTTTATGTACTAGCATTACAATAACTAGAAAGATGGACTTCTCTCTCTTTAATCTTTCGAAAAGAAATACGGATATATGTTTGCCTTGTGGGTAACAACTTTTGTAATATAATACAGAGGGGAATAAGTTTAGGCAATTAGGTTTGGGGTGGGGTAGGGGTTGATCCACGAGATCTTGCCCCATTTTGGTAGATGTTTTTGGTTTTTATGATAATCAAAGTCCTAATTGTTGTGCATGTTCAGTAAACTATTAGTACGTACGCACAATGTTGTGTGTTCAAACTCAGTTTCTTTAACAATGTAATTGGTCGATTGAGCATTTTTTAACGTCGATACAAAAGTGATTAATATAAAGCTGGGCCTTTCACACGGCTTCACTATCCAAGAAATGAGCAAAGTGAGAAAGACGCAAAAGAGGAAAAAGTCGGAGGACCAATGTTGTCGCTTATGTCCGTCATCGAAAAAGGCTTGTGGTTCTTCCAATGACAGTGAGCCATTCCCAGATTTCCCTCGGCCCACGCTGGAGGAATGCCGAGCCGTACGGGATGATCTCTTGGCTCTCCATGGTTTTCCCAAAGAATTCATCAAGTATCGCAAGCAAAGGTCACTTGGTCCTGATAACAATATTGGGGATGAAGATAATGATATTAGTGGTAATGAGTGTTGTAAAGAGAGTGTACTTGACGGTTTGATAAGCACCATTTTGTCGCAGAACACCACCGAAGCTAACTCTCACAAGGCTTTTACTTCCCTCAAATCTTCTTTTCCAACCTGGGAATCTGTAAGCTTTTGTAAATTAACTGAATTAATTAAATTTCTTACTTATTATGGCAAAGGAATTGGATTCTTCCTCTGATTAAACCCCATGCGAGGTGCTTTTCGTCTGTTTTAGGGTTTTTACCTTTATTATGTTTTATGTTGGCTCATAGCGTTTTCCCTTTTAAGTGTGACATTGCATACTGAATGATTCATTATGTTTTCTATGTGGTGCTTTACTTATTAGTGATGAACAAGACCGATATTTGCTTGTGATCAAAGTTCAATGACTTTTTGATATCGTTTTGTTTAGTTTTGGGGCAGGATTTTGGTTGCAAACCATAGATTCAAACCAAGAATTTCTATGCATTTCCTTGAATACTTTGAAATTGATTTATTGTGAACTGATGAAATGGATAAATTTGGGCACTTCCGATCAACTTATTCATGCAATTTTGTCTTCAAATGCTCAGGTTCTAGCTGCTGATGCAAAACTTGTTGAAGATACCATAAGATGTGGAGGTTTAGCACCCACCAAAACATCTTGTATCAAGGGAATATTGAGTTCATTGTTTCAGAAAAAAGGAAATCTGTGCTTGGAGTACTTGAGAGAGCTATCTATAGAGGATATCAAAAGGGAGCTCTCTTGTTTCAGAGGAATTGGCCCCAAAACGGTAAATTGTTTCAGTTAATATGCCAACTTATCGCGTATCAATAAATGTTAATTTTTGGTATGCAAGTGTCTATTGGCATATTAATTGAATATCCAAGCCTGGATTCAAATTAAAAATACACTATACAGATTTGTTCTCTTCACGCTAATAACTAGTCAGGGGCACCTTTTTAGATACAAAATAAGGATATCATACCTCTTTGTTAGTAGCCCTCATCTATAAAAGTTTGCTGTGAGATTCTGTTGTATTACAAGAAAATATTTATGTGTTGGGGAGCTTCATATTTTTAATCTATAAAAATGCCTTTACAGTGTATTCCTACAATATTTAACACCCTACTTCTGCTCTGCTCTATTCATGGTACCTCAGAAACTGCAATTGCTCCCAAGATTTTTTGATGTCCATGCTTTGGCCACCCTCCACTGCATGTGTGGGTTGATTGTCATGCTTTAAAGTATAGACTTTCTTTTTCAGGGTGAGGGGTGGGCTATTTTTTGGTGCTTTTAAGGAAAACAAACTTTTCTCCTTGTCTCTTCTCAGAAGAGTGAAAAAGTGGTAGAGAATTCTCGATCACACTTCTTTTTCTTGCTATATTTGTTTACAATTCAAGACCCACCCTACCATGAGGGCCGAGAGTGAAGTGGGCAGAGTGGGGTGGGATTCCTATAAACTATCATGACTTTGGTTAACCTCCACTTTTCTTACTTCCCTTAAATCTTTCGAGCCATGATCAAACATCAAATGGTGAATTTTACAGGAGTTCTTTCAGTTTGACATGAGAATAGGCTCTAAACAATCTCTCTCTGCTATTTGAATTTGAAGTCACAATCGCTAAGTAGATCTTTTAATTGTTAGTAATATCTGATGGAGCACTTGTGGCAGGAAAAAGAATAATTAATATCTAATGGAGTCTCTATTAGCCTTAGTGCTTCCTAGTGATTGGAATAATCGTGGTGCCAGTATGAGTAGTACCAAACCAGACATGACTTAAGTTTTTTGTCTGAAGTGAAGACCAGTGAAGACCGTATGAGTAGTACCAAACCAGACATGACTTGAGTTGTGTCTGAAGTGAAGACTTAAAATTTCAAAATTTTGGGGACTTCACAGAAATTTCACTACGTTATGGATCTCAATCAAATGGTTTTTATGCTTAGATGAGAAATGAAAAAGGAAAAAGAAAATAAAACATGTTTTTGAGAAACTCTCAGAAAAGAGAAGAAAAGAAGAAGAAAATAACACACCGTAAGAAAGAGAATAGGATTCTTACACGGTGAAAGAAAAATGCAAAATCACATTGCAAGAATTAGCTGATCTTAAGAAAGTATTTATATACGGCTAAATGTTCTAAAGTCCAGCTCTATTTAATACTAGTATATCAAGATGTAGCATAGATTATTGGGCATAGTGTAGGGTTGTATCGGGTTCGTACACGCAACGGAATTGAAAATTTATGTTCAAATCCGACGACGGTCAAACTGTAGGATGATTATACAATGTAAAATAACACAAAATAGAATGTAATACTTCGAACGAAAACTTACATTATAAATAACAATCCGAATATTGAGGCTTAGTGTAGTTCGAGGGTGCGCACGCAATAGTCTCTCGATTTGCAAGTCGGAAACTATGATGTAATTTCTCCTTTGGAAAGCTAGGAATTCCAGCAGAGTTTCAGTAGAGTTTAATCTTATGAAAAGATGGTGTATAAAATATGAGGCTAAACCATGTATATATAGCTGAAAAAATCAGCTAGGGTTTCCCTCGTGAGCCAGACCCAGAAACCGAAATAGAGTGGGTCATTTCGGACCCACTGGACGCGTGTCGGCGCCGCGGCGCTGAGTAAGTGGCACCACGACACTATGACGCCGTAGCCTTGACTCACCTGCGTCGTGGCCCTGCTCCAATTTTTGTTTCGATTCTATTTTATTCTAATGCCTCGATTATCAACCGAACATTTATATACTCTCTGATTACATCCTTGAATCGATGGAACAATTGACTTAGTGTTACCCTTCAGGCCTTTACATATTGACACTAACAACATTAGGTTACACGGAACTCCTAGACTGCGCCGGAAGACGAACTCAATATGTAAAGTTTAGCTACACGAAACATGTGAACTGAATCTCTATGTGGGAAGATAAAATCCTTTCATTCATGACACACTCAATCAAGTTTAAGATTTGTCAAGTGTCTATCCAAATGACTTGATCATTATAACTCATCTATATTAGTTGACAACAGGACCATGTCAAAAACATGTCCATTGCATTGGCCAATGACTTAGTCAACCTAATACCATATGAGTGTTTGAGTGTTCACGTGAATATACATTCAAGGAATGAATCCTAATCTTGGCTCACATACCATCTTTAATCTACTTCGTAATGCACCCAAAACAAGCCGCGTCTCAACCTATAAGACATTTTAGCTTAGGACAAGATCAAAGTACATTACTCCGTAAACAAGGTGATATTGACCTCAAGTCTGAGGACTTCTATCTCCCACATGCCGATGTCATTATAGACATATAACAAAATCGTACATCAGCAGGGTATACCAATACTTCAACAAGTATTCATGTGTCCATCACGAGTTGCCATAACTCGAGCAAGTGAGACATACTACACCTTAATGATATGGTGCAGACCACATGTCGACGTATCACATATCATCGATATCCCAATCTCGATGATCATTAGTCGAGGTAATTTAAGAGTTACGTTATAACATTAATTCTCACATCATTAATAAACACGTAAACTCTAGGGATGCATTTATAGAGTATTATAAACAATCAAGTAATAATTCAACAAATGCAAATGCCATAATATTAATTATCATTAATATAAATACGAATGTGTATAAAGTACATTTTATCGTAATACAGATTGTTTCTAGGACATACATATACTTTCAATCTCCCACTTGGCCTAGAACCAATCACCAACATATCTAATACCCATGTTCTCAAAATCACCATTATGTTTCACCAAGCTTAATGGTTTAGTAAATGAGTCTGCTAGATTATTGTCTATGGGAACATAATCTATCCTAATATCTTCAGCCTCCACCACCTCTCGGAGAATGTGGTACTTCCTCGGTACATGCTTGTTTCTGTTAGTTGATCTTGGACAACTGGCACTTGGAACAACCCCTAGTTCCTTCAGGAACTCAGAAATCGCGACAACTTCCTTAGCAACTTCCGATCCAGCAATGTACTCCGCTTCAGTAGTCGAGTCAGCATTAGTAGCTTGTTTGGAACTCTTCCTGCTCACTGCTCCTCCATTGAAAATGAATGTGTAACCAGACTAAGATTTGAAATCATCAACATCTGTCTGGAAACTAGTATTGGTATACCCAGTGGCAACCAACTTATCTCCTCAACCATAGACTAAGAAGTAATCTTTAGTACGTGAGATACTTAAGAATACTCTTGACTGCCTTCCAGTGTTCCTCACAAGGATTCTGTTGTCTATGTAGATTGTCTATGTAGGACAACCCTTCTTAGATAACTTGATGCCTTGACCCATTGAAAGACCGCCTTTTTTGGAATTCTCCATTGAAAAACGTCTAAGCACTTTGTCTATGTAGATTGATTGTGACAGCCCCAACAATCTATTAGGTCTATCTCTATAGATTCTAATTTCCAGAATGTAGCAGGCTTCACCTAAATCCTTTATCACGAAGGTTTTGGACAACCAATCCTTACATGAGAGTCTCATTATCTCCCATTATCAATATGTCATCAACATATATAATAATGAAGACAATACTCTCATCCTTGCGTTTAATATAAACACAAGGATCCTCTTTGCTTCTGACGAAATCAAAAAATTTGATAGCCTTGTCAAACCACATGTTCCAACTCCTAGAGGCTTGCTTAAGCCCATAAATGGACTTCTGTAGCCTGCACACAGCATTTGGTCTGGACTCGGATGAAAAACTCTCGGGTTGTTTCATATACACTTCTTCAATTAGATCACCATTGAGGAATGCAGTTTTGACGTTCATCTGTCAAATGTCATAATCGTAATGTGCAACTATAGCAAGCAAAATCCGAATAAACTTTATCTTATCCACCAGTGAAAATGTTTCATCATAATCCACGCCAAGACGCTGAGTAAAACCTTTAGCCATTAGTCTAGCTTTATAAGTCTGAACCTTGCCTGATGCATCAATCTTCTTCTTGAAGACCCATTTGCATCCTATGGGTTTAACCCAATTTGGCAAATCAATCAAGTTCCACACTTGATTGATATACATAGATTCCATTTCGGATTTCATGGCTTCTTGCCATCTCGAATCAATTTCTAGCATTGCTTCGCTGTAGGTTCTAGGCTCGTCATCATCTGGAATATCTAGCTCATTTTGTGTTTCCACAAGTAGATTTTGTCTTTCCGGAGGACGATGAGTTCTAGCAGACCTATGGAGTTGAGTGTCTTGCAGTTCAGTTACAGGTATGTTCTGATTTTGAGAAGGCTCTTGTGCGTTGGTTGATCCACCAACATTAGAGCTTTCAGGAATATCATTTTCATGTCTTTCCTGAATGGGATAAGGTGCAACCGGTAAACTTGCTCCCAAGGTCTATGCAGGAGGATCTTGCATTTCTGCATCTCTCCTCGTAGCACTCCCACTGACCGAAGAGAGTACCCTGAGTATCCAATCTTCGCCATAAGCTCCCACTGAATCCTTGCCTTGTTCACTCGACAAGGGTTCAACCTCTATGTTACTTTGTTCTTGAATTTCTTCAAGTTCTATCTCTGTGCAACTCTCTTCCTTGCAGACATATTCATCTTCAAGAAAAGTTGCGTTCCTAGAAACAAATATCTTATGTTCTTTAGGAAGATAGAAATAGTATCCCTTAGTTTCCTTTGGATACCCAACGAAGTAACATTTCTTCTTTTAGATTCCAATTTATCAGTGATCAACTTCTTGACATATGCAGGACATCCCCAAGGCTTCATGTGTCTAAGCGATGGATTCTTGCCACACCATACCTCATATGGTGTCTTTTCAACTGATTTAGAAGGAACTCGGTTCAGAACATATATCGAGGTTAGAATAGCGTATCCCCAAAGGTAGGTAGGAAGAGCTGAAAAGCTCATCATGGAACGAACCATGTCAAGCAAGGTTCGGTTTCTCCTCTCGGCAACACCATTCATCTGAGGTGTTCCAGGAGGTGTCCATTCGGAATGAACTCCATGTAGCTTTAAGTATTCAAGAAATTCTTTACTTAAGTATTCACCCCCACGATCAGATCGGAGAGTCTTGATACTCTTTGAGAGTTGTTTCTCAGCTTCACACTTAAACTCCTTAAACTTCTCGAAGGCCTCGGATTTGTGTCTCATAAGATACACATATCCTCAACCGTTTTATCCTCATTTGATTGATATGACCAAGTATGCAATGCCACAAGTATGTAGAATTTCTTTCATTTAACTTGGTTATTTTATTTTGTACATTGAAAATTTCTTTGCGGCAGTTTAATGTATATAATCCATTCACAAGAGGCGCAATTCTATACACAACATTATCATAAGCCAAAATCATATTGCTATTATTAATGCTTGAGGAAAAGCCCTCAGTGTCAAGAACAGGAATGAAAATGATGTTCCTTGTCAAAGAAGGAACATAATAACAATTGTTTAACATTAAAATATTGTCGGAAGGTAAATCTAATCTATAATCTCCCACGCGCTCAACATCAACACGTGCTCCGTTTCCGACGCGCAAGTCCACCTCTCGAGGTCCGACCTTCCTGCTATTAGTTAGCCCCTACACATTTGTACAAATATGTAAGCCACAAGCGGTATCTAGTATCTAGGAATGAGAATCATTTATAGATAGATTAATTTCAATTACAAACATACCTTATCCACTAGAGGATGGTGCACAGGGTGCCATCCCTCCTCACCCGAGGCATATCCTTCCTCCAACGCCTTCCATTGCGGTTCATGCACACATCCGATGCTGGAAGTTTCTTCTTCTTTTTCGCCTCCTTCGGAACTTTCATTGTTGCCAGAGCAACAACTTTGCCCTTCCTCTTCTGTTGCCCCTTACCTTTCGGTTTGGGATAACTAGAGGAACCAACCATCAGAATAGGTTTGCTTTTGGAGATCGAAGATTCAAAAGTTTTCAGCATATTGTGCAATTCTGGCAACTTCGCCTTAGTTCCATTCATATTGTAATTTATAATGAAACTCTTGAACGAACGTGGAAGTGAATGGAGGATGAGTGTGGTAGTGACTCTATCATGAAACTTTTTTTCAATGGATGCCAACCTTTCTATCAACTCAATCATTTTCAGCACATGTGGTGACACTTGGCCCCCTTCAATGAGTTTACACTTAAAAAGTTCTATGAGCAGCTCATACTCCATTGTCTGAGACTGAGAGCCATAGAGACTCTTCAAATGTATAAACATTTCATTGGGCCCCATGTTCTCATGTTGTCTTTGTAACGTAGGTGACATAGAAGACATCATCAAACACTGAGCTGAAATGGCCTCATCATAATGTTTTTGATAAGCCACTTTATCAAAGATTGCATATTCGGCAGATTCCTCCGCAGGCACTGTAGGGAATACCTGGTCCAATGTATATTCAATTTTCTCTCGTCTCTGGACTATTCTCACATTCTTGAGCCAATCTATAAAGTTGGGTCCAGTCAATCTATGGGATTCCATTAGCATTTTCATTGAGAAGTTTGACATTCTGAAGATTTGAAGATATAGGTAGACAGGAAAAATGTAATAAAAAATTCATTCTCCTAATTATACACATTCATTATATGCTAATTTAACATGACCTTTTTTTTAATTAACTCCCACTATTTTGCATACTTCTATGACCCTAAGGTATAATACAGACCTAAACATTTTAAAGGTCATAGTGGGCCAAGATCCAAACATATGTTATATTCGCGTTTGCTTTGGCTGATAACTTCAATAGCACACTTCGGTAGGTTCTCAACCAATTGTAAAGCTTATTCACAACTCTTGGTTTGATTAAATATCTTTCATTTTAATCTTACGTCTTTAGGTTAGTCCGACACTTTGGCGTCAAGATTCATTTAAACAAGCCAACCCCATTATGCGACTGCGTTTTAAGTACCTAAATAAATTTAGTCTTTGCAAGCAAAGACTTTGGTGTAAATACCTACAAAAGTTTATCTTCTACTTTTATTTTAACACATCTATGAAAGAGCCTGAGTCCTCGTAGACTTAGAGCAAATGCTTTGGCATAAATACTCGTATCGCCGAAAAGGATTTTGCACCCTAACAATTATAATGGACGACGTGTTTTAATTAGACTTGTATTTTAATGTTTGGGGAACATTTTCAGTTTTTGGGATTTCAACCAAGATCAACAATTATGCCATACATCATATGACATACTATCATGCAATTTCTAAACACATTTAGATGGGTAACCATCAAACCCATTAGACATGATATAAGATGGTTTTAATCACATACTGGGCGCCGTCTACCCAGACAGTTATAGCGGTCATTGAAAGTAAACATTTACTGGGCGCCGCCTACCCAGACAATAATTGCGAACGCTATGCTAATAATTTAAATGCATCACATTCAAAACACTTAGCACATTTGTATATTATAGAATAATATACCATTAATGATAATCATGGGTCTATTTGTCTGAACTTTAATTCTATGTCTATGCCAAACAGTTCCTAAACATTTTCTGATTTTAAAATTCTGATTTTCATGAATTCTGCAAACTCTTAAAATTTACAATTTAGTCCCTTAAGAATTTAAATGTTTAATTCGAACCCCATTAAATTCAAAAAATACAATTTTGACTCTCAGAAAATATTTTCAGGTTTCAGGGACCTGTTTGTAATTTTCAGAACTTAAAATCCAATTTTCAGAAAGTTTATTTAATTATAGATTTGCCCGAAAGGACCAAATCTGTCCAATTAAAAAACTTTTATTTCAGATTCTGTTATTTTGAAAACTTTAGAATCTGAATATTAAAACTTCAGTTTCTGATTCCCAATTTTTTTTTTACAATTTTTAGCGTCGGCAGTGTATGAGGCCATGCGTACTGAAAGTTCCGAGAACGAAAATCATAGATCGTCTCGACGCCATGGCACTAACAGTGGTACTGCGGCTCGAAGCGATAAGTCCAAAAATTTATTTTAAGCTTCTGGATGAACAACGTCATGACCCTATTGAACATAGCCACGACGCCGCCACAAAACCCTAGTCAGCGCCACAGCCCTCCATGGTGGAGCCGCGGCGCCTCGAACCCAAAAACACAATTTCTGCAATTTGAAACCCTAAAACTGGTTTAGGTTCATATTTGCAGATCCATTTCGTACCCCTTTCACTATTTTACAGCACGTTCATCGACCATCATCAAATCCCTTCTCATTCTTCGTCTCAATGCAACATGTTCGAATCGAACCGGTTACGCATATCAACTTAGATGAGTTAGATTTGAATGACTTCCTCGATTACATCACTGTTTAACAGATCTGGAGACAAAACTATGTGTTCTTGGAATTTTAAGGTTTTAAAGCTTTTAAACGACATAAATCAAATTTAACCAAATCATAACCCATATTATCATTAATATTCATTGTATAATCACACAAAACAGCCCAGACTCTGATACCACTGTAGGGTTTTGTTGGGTTCGTACACGCAACGGAATTTGAAAATTTATGTTTCAAATCCTACGACGGTCAAACTGTAGGATGATTATACAATGTAAAATAACACAAAACAAAATGTAATACTTCGTTCGAAGACTTACATTATAAATAACAATACGAATATTGAGGCTTTGTGTAGTCCGAGGATGCGCACGCAATAGTCCCTCGATTTGCAAGTCCGAAACTATGATGTAATTTCTCTTTCGAAAAGCTAGGAATTGTAGCAGAGTTTTAGTAGAGTTTAATCGTATGAAAAGATGGTGTATACAATATGAGGCTAAACCCTGTATATATAGCTGAATAAATCAGCTAGGGTTTTCCTCGTGGGCGTGCCCGAACCAAACAGCAGTGGTCATTTCGGACCCATCGACGCTGCGGCCGTGGCCGCGCTGAGTAAGTGGTGCCACAGCGCTATGGCGGCGTAGCCCTGACTCACCTGCGTCGTGGCCCTGCTCCAATTTTTGTTTCGTTTCTATTTTATTCTAATGTCTCGATTATCAACCGAACATTTATATACTCTCTGATTACATCCTTGAATCGACGGAACAATTGACTTAGTGTTACCCTTCAGACCTTTACATATTGACACTAACAACATTAGGGTTACACTAATTCTCTGATCGCGGAAGATTTAACTCGATATGTAAAGTTTAGCTACACGAAACATGAATCGAACTTCATGTGGAAGATAAAATCCTTTCATTCATGACACACTCAATCAAGCTTAGGATTTGTCAAGTGTCTATCCAAATGGCTTGATCATTATAACTCATCTATATTAGTTGACAACAAGACCATGTCAAAAACATGTCCATTGCATTGGCCAATGACTTAGTCAACCTAATACCATATGAGTGTTTTGAGTGTTCACTTGAATATACATTCAAGGAATGAATCCTAATCTTGGCTCACATACCATTTTTAATCAACTTCGTAATGCACCCAAAACAAGCCGCGTCTCAACCTATAAGACATTTGAGCTTAGGACAGGATCAAAGTACATTACTCCGTAAACAAGGTGATATTGACCTCAAGTCTGAGGACTTCTATCTCCAACATGCCGATGTCATTATAGACATATAACAAAACAGTACATCAGCAGGGTATACCAATACTTCAACAAGTATTCATGTGTCCATCACGAGTTGCCATAACTCGAGCAAGTGAGACATACTACACCTTAAGGATATGGTGCAGACCACATGTCGACGTATCACATATCATCGATATCCCAATCTCGATGATCATTAGTCGAAGTAATTTAAGAGTTACGTTATAACATTAATTCTCACATCATTAATAAACACGTAAACTCTAGGGATGCATTTATAAACAATCAAGTAATAATTCAACAAATGCAAATGTCATAATATTAATCAACATTAATATAAATACGAATGTGTATAAAGTACATTTTATCGTAATACAGATTGTCTCTAGGACATACATATACTTTCAGTTCTTTATTGTGCTAAAATATGTTGTTGCAAAGAGCAACATATAAGCACGATTGAGGGAGGAAAGAAGTGATGAAAAAGAAGAATATTTGACCAAATGATTGATGGAATGGTCGAGGTACGCTGAAGCTGGCCCGTGTTAGGTATATTTTATATACACTTTTTGGATCGTTTTTAGTTAGTATTTTTCTCATTTTCTTTGAAATTAGTATCATGTTAGGGTCGTTTTTCTTTCTTTTGAGTCACAGCGATTCTAAATGATGAAATGACAAAAAAGAGGTTGAAAATGAGCAGAAAAGTGGGTTCCCGAGGCAAATGGACGACAATTGGCGATCCGCACGGCGCTGCAGGTCGCGCGCCATTTTTTCAGAGAGCTTCAGGAGTTCCGGCGTCGTGGCGCCAAAATGCAGGGCCACGACGCCGACGCGGGTTTTTTCAGATTCGAGGCGAATTTGGCAAGGGGCAAAAGGGTTCGAAGCAAGAGTTTTAGACATCGTATATAAACCCATAGGACATTTTATTAGGGTATCTCTGATATTCTATCACACTTTGGGAGAGAACTTTGGAGGCTAGAAGATTGGAGACCACGTTCAAGTTATTTTCTTTTCTTTTCTTTGCTTTATTTGATTCGTATTTGGATTATATATTAGTTCTTAGCATGACAATGTCTAGAGCTAATCTTTATATTGTGGCTTTCCATCAATCGCCAAACTCTTTTTATGAATTAATGCATTAGTATTGATTTCTTCTTCAATTGGTTAAGATCCATTCAGTATTGGATTGAATGTGTGATAATTAATTGATCATTAATTGTCATAATCTATATGATTTCGAATCGAGATCCGAGAGGGGAGATTTAAATATGCTGTAATTGAATAGACATAGGTTAAAATCGCGGACGAAAGTATCCCGATACTTATGTAATAATATTTAAGGTTATTGTTCTTAATCCTCTTGTGTGGTAAAATCTATCATAGAAATATAGAAGATTTCTGCATAAGGTTGAGCTTTTATATATCCTAACCGGAATATAAGACAGATTAGTTAACCTGCTATCTTAACAAAGAAGAATAAGTCATTGTTGTTGCATTAAGGATTGAAACATAGTGGATAGTTGAGGATATTGGAAGCCCTATTTCCATCACAACTGATTTAAATCAAAGCATACTTAGGTTAATTCCTGCAATTTACTCTAGCTAGTTCTTAGATTAACACCAAAAACATTCTTACGATTGCCAAATAGATACCATAGATTAGATAACCGGTAATTAATAACCAGTTTCTGTGGACGATATTCGGTCTTACAGACTATATTACTTGAGCGATATGTACACGTGAACATAAGTAAAATCACTAACAAGTTTTTGGCGTCGTTGCCGGGGACTGACGTACTATCAATATCGAAATATCTATTCTTATTTCTAATTTGGTTGTTCCATGAACAAGTTTCTAACTTGTTCTGCTAGCATCTTTTTATCAGTTTTGTTGTTTTTTTATTTTGTAGGTAAAGTTAGTATATATATAAAAAAAAACAGGACACATGGACTATTACTATCAGGGGCAGCAGTACGACTACTACCATCAGCAACAGCAGTACCATCAACAACAATTTAACCCACAGGTTCCACAGGAAGATCAAAATGAGCTATAGAAAGCCTTACTCAGGCTCACCAGTGCCAGACTCCTCAAGGGCAATTTCAGCAGAGCAGCAAAGCCACATCTTCACAACAGTCCAGACCCCTAGTTCAATAAGCAGGTCCGATTGGGTTGCAAACAACTTTGTTGACCCTAACAGCCTCTCAGACACAGTCATGACCGAAACCAGATCATCCATCAGGAATCTAGAGACGCAGATAGGACAACTTGCTGGCATGCTGAGCAACGATATACAAGAGAACTGCTCTAACAATACTGATGTAGACCCAAAAGAGCAGTGTCAGGCGATTAACTTGAGGAGTGGCAAACAAGCGGAGACAAGTTCATCACCCCCATGTCCAGAGGAAAAGGGTGAGTCAAGTGAGGAGAAAGATCCAGAGGGTGCAGTGATCACAGAAGACCTTCCTACGGACCAAAGAGCACTACCAGCAGTTGTTGACACACCTCAGGTGAAGATACCATATCCCAGAGACTTAAAAAAAATTCTCTCGACAAGCAGTTTTCTAAGTTTCTGGAGGTCTTTAAAAAACTGCAGATCAATATTCCGTTTTGCTGAAGCTTTAGAACAAATGCCGAGTCCTCTATAAAAGGAGGAAGTTAGAGGAGTATGAAACAGTGACATTGACTGAAGAATGCGGTGCCATACTACAGAGAAAGTTACCCCAAAAGTTGAAGGATCCGGGAAGTTCCACCATCCCTTGCACTATATGGAAGTTCGAATGTCAGCAAGCTCTATGTGATTTAGGGGCAAATATCAATTTAATGCCCTATTCGGTGTTTTGCAAACTTGGAGTGGGGGAAGCGAAGCCAACAACCACCACTTTGCAGCTGGCTGATCGTTCTGTCGTACACCCCAGAGGTATTATTGAAGATGTGTTGGTGAAGGTGGATAAGTTCATTTTTCCAGCCAACTTCATTATTCTGGACATGGAGGAAGATGAACTTGTGCCCCTCATCCTTGGCAGACCATTCTTAGCCACAGGACAGGCACTCATTGATGTTCGTAGCGAAATAAACTTCGGGTCCAGGGAGAAGAGGTGATCTTTAATGTATTCAGGGCAACAACTTACCCAAGAGCAAGTGACAACTGTTATGTTATTGATGTGATTGAGGAAGCAGTTTCAGAAGTGTTGATGCTCTTGAGTTGGTGCTGACACAATGTGACGAGGATATCGGTGATGATGCAGAGTTGATGGAGTATGTGAATTGGATGGGCTCCTATGAGCCTGTCTATAAGAGGAAATATGAGGAGCTAGGGAAGATGACAGAGAGACCAGCGCTATCCATAGAGAAAGATCCAGAGCTAGAATTGAAGACTCTACCAGATCATTTGCACTATCAGTATCTAGGCGAGAATAATACCTTGCCAGTGATTGTTTCTGCCCA
This sequence comes from Przewalskia tangutica, assembly GCA_029844215.1. Taxonomy (NCBI): domain Eukaryota; kingdom Viridiplantae; phylum Streptophyta; class Magnoliopsida; order Solanales; family Solanaceae; genus Przewalskia; species Przewalskia tangutica. The sequence goes on from CM056734.1 coordinate 13,048,267, forward strand.
TCTATCTAAGGTGGAGATTAAATTTTTTTTTAGAGTGTTGCGGGCCCATAAACTTGCTATTGGGTGGACATTAGCAGATATTAGAGGGATAAGTCCTTCTACAGTGATGCACAAGATTCGTCTAGAAGATAAAAGCGACACTCCATTGAGGCACAAAGGAGACTGAATCCATGAAGGAGGTGGTGAGAAAAGAAATCATGAAATGGCTCGATGCTGGGGTGATTTATCCTATTTCTGACAGTGCGTGGGTGAGTCCTGTGCAAGTGGTGCCTAAGAAAGGTGGCATGACTATGGTAACCAACGAAAAGAATGAGCTTATTCCATCTAGAACAGTTACAGGGTGGAGAATTTGCATTGATTACCGCAAGTTGAACAAGGCAACCAGGAAGGATCATTTCCCTTGCCCTTTCTAGATCAGATGCTTGACAGGCTTGCAGGACACAACTACTATTGCTTCTTGGATGGTTATTCAGGGAAGACAACATTCACATGCCCCTTTGGTACATTTGCTTTCAGAAGAATGCCATTCGGGCTCTGCAATGCACCTGCTACCTTTCAGCGTTGTGTGATGGCTATCTTTTTTGACATGGTAGAGAGGACCATAGAGATTTTCATGGATGATTTTTCTGAGTGTTTGAAGCATCTAGAAGCAGTGTTGCAGAGGTGCGAAGAGTCAAATCTTGTGCTGAATTGGGAGAAGTGTCATTTTATAGTACAGGAGGGTATTGTCCTTGGCCACAAAATCTCCAGCCAAGGCATTGAGGTAGACAGAGCGAAGACTTCAGTGATTGAAAATCTGCCACCTCCAGTGTCGGTGAAAGGGGTTAGAAGTTTCCTTGTACGCCTTGTTTCTATAGAAGATTCATCAAAGACTTCTCAAAATCTCAAAACCTCTCTCCACCTTACGATGAATGAGTCGCGTTGAATTCAATAAGAGTGCATGATCGCTTTCGTGTACTCAAAGAGGCTAATTTCAAAGACCATAGTCATTGCACTGCATCGGGAACTCCCATTTGAATTAATGTGTGATCTGTGACTATCACGATGAGAGCAGTTCTTGGACAGCGGGTTGATAAAGTATTTCGGTCCATTTACTATGCTAGCAAAACTCTTAATGATGCACAATTGAATTATGCCACAACAGAGAAGGAGCTGCTAACTATAGTATACGCATTTGAGAAGTTCATGTCATACCTCATTGGGAACAAGGTGATAGTGTACACCGACCACGATGCCATCAAGTATTTGATGACAAAGAAGGATGCAAAACCCCGCGTTATCCGATGAGTGCTGTTATTACAAGAATTTGACATGGAGATCCGCGAAAAGAAGGGGACAGAAAACGTGGTTGCAGACCACCTATCAAGGCTTGAAGTTAAAGCACGAACACGAGGCGTCTGAATAAATGACCACTTCCCAGACGAGCAATTATTTCGGGTAAGTGCTAGTTCAAATTTACCCTGGTATGCTGATTTTGTTAACTTTCTTGCAGTTAAGGTTGTGCCCCGAGGATTGACAAGGCAGCAGGTGAAAAAGTTCTATTAAGAGGTAAGACATTACTATTGGGAGGAGCCGATTCTCTATAAGAACTGTGCTGATCAAGTCATTAGGCGTTGTATACCAGAGGATGAAATGCACCAAATTCTCACTCATTGTCACACCTTACAATGTGGTGGGCATTTTGGAGCATCACGGATAGCAACCAAGGTACTGCAAAGTGGGTTCTTTTAGCCAACCCTGTTCAAAGATGCCAACACTTTTGTAAAGGGCTGTGATCGTTGTCAACGAACTGGGAACACGTCAAGGCGAAATGAAATGCATTTGAATGAGATCCTAGAAGTGGAGCTGTTTGATGTTTGGGGGATCGACTTCATGGGCCCATTTCCATCATCTTTCGGCTACCAATACATCATCCTCGCAGTAGTTTATGTGTCAAAATGGGTCGAGGCAGTAGCTACAAAGGAGAATGATAGTAAGACTATCATGAAATTCCTCCAGAAAAACATATTCACAAGGTTTGACACTCCCAGAGCTCTCATTAGCGATGAAGGGAGTCATTTTTGCAACAAGCAGCTTGACACTCTACTGACTCGCTACGGAGTCTACCACCGTACTGCTTTGTCATATCACCCTCAAGCAAATGGGCAGACTGAAATTTCAAACAGAGCGGTGAAAAGCATACTGGAAAGGACAGTCGATGACTCAAGGAAGAATTGGTCTACAAAGCTGGATGATGCACTCTGGGCTTATAGAACATCGTTCAAAACTCCCATTGGAATGTCACCATATAGGCTGATTTTTAGGAAGGCATGTCATCTACTAGTGGAGTTGGAACACAGAGCGTATTGGACAATGAAAAAGCTGAACATGGACGCCAAAGCAGCCGGGCAGAAAAGGCTGCTGCAGCTGAATGAGTTAGATGAATTTCGGAACAACGCCTATGAGAATGCAAAAATCTCTGAGGCGAGGCATGACAAGAACTTGATCCTAAAAGACTTCCAACCAGGACAACAAGTGCTCTTATTCAACTCAAGGTTGCGACTTTTTCCAGACAAGCTTAAATCCCGGTGGTCAGGCCCTTTTACCGTTGAAAAAGTGTTCCCCTATGGTGCAGTCGAAGTGCGAGGAAAAGAAGGCGCACCATTTAAAGTGAACGGACAGAGATTGAAACTCTACTTGTTAAATGACATGGAACAAATAAACTCTGTGATCCGTTTCAAACCCCAGTAGAGAGGAACCTGCGTCCGGCTAAAAGACGTTAAAGACAGCGCTACTTGGAAGACAACTCAACATCTTAGAAATTTTGTTAATTTCTCTCTTGAACAGCCTCACGATCTTGTACTACCAGGTGAATCGTGGACTAGACGAAGAAGGTGCAGAGAAAAAGTAACGTGAAGCAGTCGCGGCTCAGTTGCGGTGGCGGCGAAAGATCGATGGAGTCGCAGGTTTGAGCCTCGGCCGCTAACTGGCGCGGCGCCAATTGGAAAACACGTCATCTCCGGATACTGCCTCCGATGAGTGCGATCTCCGCCATCGCCACCATCTTGAGCTGCTGGATTTTTTGATATATTTATTGGATCCGTCGGGACTGACGGGGCTCGAACCCACAGCTTCCACCTTGACAGTTTGGTGCCCGTAAGTCGTCCCTTTTAATTTTAAGTCTTTACACATTTGGACAATGTGTCATTCAAGTTTGGGGGGAGAGTCTTAGTTTGTTTTGAGTCCTTTTTTATTTTGTTTTGTTGTTTTATGAGTCTTTTATGTGTCTAAAAAAAAATTATGACCACGTATGCTGTAGTTTTTGAAGATATCTAATGGATTAAATGGGATAATTTAATGGAATTGAAAGCAAAAATATGTGTGTTTAAGTTAGATATGCCAAAAATTCATGACATCTAATTATTTGAGATATTTGTGTTTAGCCTATGTGTTGTCAATCATGGAAAGTGTTGAAAAAGAATAAAAAAGAGAGTGAAAAATTTGATGCACCCCAATGAAAAATATGCAAAGTCTAAGTTTGGGGGTGCATGTTATTTATAATACAAATCATTCTCTCAAAAGAAAAGGAGAAAAATAGGTATGAGACTAAAAAGAAAGTCAAAAGAAGGAAAAATGAGTTGAATGAAAAATGTTTATGGTACGTAATTTGAGCCTAAATGCCTACTTTTATCTACCCCTGCCTAAACTTATATTACAACCCTTGAAAGTCCTGAAGATCTCTAATGTGTATGTCTATGATTAGTGGAGAATAACAAGTAAACATATCTATAGCATTTTGAGAAAGGTTAAATGAAATTGACATGCACATGTTTGGTATTTGTATTTTCAGTGATTGTGGTCTAAGTGAATTTGCGAAATATCTAATTTGAAATTCTAGATTGCTGAAATTCATGCTATACATGTTCCAACATATTATCTCAACTGTCATCCAGGATTCTCTAGTAACATTGGTACAACTACTTGATCAGAGTCTTGGAGTCTTTTTCCTTGGTTTCTTTGATTTTTGTTTTGATCTTTACTCTAGGGCGAGTAAAGGTTAATTTTGAGGGTATTTGTTAGGTATATTTTATATACACTTTTTGAGTAGTTTTTAGTTAATATTTTTCTCATTTTCTTTGAAATTAGTATCGTGTTAGGGTCGTTTTTTTTTCTTTTGAGTCACAGCGGTTCTAAATGAAGAAATGACAAAAAAGAGGTTGAAAATGAGCAGAAAAGTGGGTTTCCGAGGCAAATGGACGACAGTTGGCAGCATCCGGACGAAGAGCCTACAGGGCCGCGACGCCATTTTTTCAGAGAGCTTTAGGAGTTCCGGCGCCGTGGCGCCAAAATGCAGGGCCACGACGTCGACGCGGGTTTTTCCCGATCCGAGGCGAATTTGGCAAGGGGCAAAAGGATCCGAAGCAAGAGTTTTTAGACAGCGTATATAAACCCATAGGACAGATTTTATTAGGGTATCTCTGATATTCTATCACACTTCGGGAGAGAACTTTGGAGACCACATTCAAGTTATTTTCTTTTCTTTTCTTTGCTTTATTTCAGTTCATGTTGGATTATATATTAGTTCTTAGCATGACAATGTCTAGGAGCTAATCTTTATATTAGGGCTTTCCATTGAATCGCTTGAAACTCTTTTTATGAATTAATGCATTAGTATTGATTTCTTCTTCAATTGGTTAAGATCTATTCAGTATTGGATTGAATGTTTGATAATTAATTGATCATTAATTGTCATAATCTATATGATTTCGAATCGAGATCCGAGAGGGGAAATTTGGATATGCTGTAATTGAATAGACATAGGTTAAAATCGCGGACGAAAGTATCCCGATACTTATGTAGTATTTAAGGTTATTGTTCTTAATCCTCTATGTGGTAAAATCTATCATAGAAATATAGAAGATTTCTGCACAAGATTGAACTTTTATATATCCTAACCGGAATATAAGACAAATTAGTTAACCTGCTATCTTAACAAAGAAGAAGAAGTTATTGTTGTTGCATTAAGGATTGAAAAAGAGTGGATAGTTGAGGATATTTGAAGCCCTATTTTCATCACAACTGATTTAAATCAAAGCATACTAAGGTTAATTCCTGCAATTTACTCTAGCTAGTTCTTAGATAAACACCAAAAACATCCTTACGATTGTCATATAGATACCATAGATTAGATAACCGGTAATTGATAACCAGTCTCTGTGGACGATATTCGGTCTTACAGACTATATTACTTGAGCGATATGTACACTTGCGTGAGCATAAGTAAAATCGCTAACAGCCCGTACACCTCCTTTATCAAAGGAGAAGAAAAAAAAATTCAACCAAACGACTGAGAAACTGAAGGAGAGCCGAGTAAGAGCACAGGTAAGAAGAAGAGCAAGAGGGAGAGGGGAGAGAAGAAGAGAACCTGAAGCAGCTGAGAGCCATAGCAAAACTTAGTGTTGATTTAGTTTCCAAGTCTAGTTCACACGTGGCCAATGCAATGAAGATATTTTTTTCCTGAAATGGAGGACATGAGTGATGCTACCTTATTTTTATAAAATAGAGTGTATGAGTGTGCAGAAAAACAAAGTAAAAGGAAGATTAGAAAATGCTTTAGATACGTGGCAAAGGTTTCCAAAGAGTCCATGTCCTGAAAAGGTCTTGACTCCCCTACGTGAATTTTTAAGTGTAGTCGTGCTGATCAGTGATGGGGAAGAAATTAAGTGGTTATCTGAAAGATGGCATGAAAAAAAATAAAGCGTAAACCTCATGCTAATGGTGGTGTTTGCAAACTGAAAGATCTTATCACCAGCAGTCTTTATAATTGGCCTTTTATCAGCTGCTATGATTCTAACAGCATGCAATGGATGCAGGTGGCATGTGTCTTGATGTTCCATCTTCAGCGAGATGATTTTCCAGTGGATACACACGTGAGTTTCCTTTAAAGAAGTTACTGCCTGCTCAAAGCACTTGGCTAACATTCAAAACTTGCTACAGATTTTTCAGATTGCAAAGACTCTTCATTGGGTACCCGCTGCTTCTGATGTAAAAAAGACATATCTTCATCTGAACCAGCGAATTCCAGATGAACTAAAGTTTGACCTTAACTGTCTCATTTATGCCCATGGTAAGGTCTGTAGAGAATGCTCTGGAAAAGGTTCTACCAAACCCAAAAAGGAACACTGTGACAAACTTTGCCCATTACTGCGCCAAAGTTCTAATGCAATATGAAACCAAATTATGAACTCTATGCATCTATTCATGTACATGAGGTCTTTGCTTTCTTTTTTGTTCTCTTTCACGATCCCTGAACTCTACGCATCTATTCATGATCATGAAGTTTTTGCATTCTTTTTTGTTCTCTTTCATGATCCCTTTACTTTTGGTGCTGCATCTGGGTCTTGTACACAAAGATGAAACAAAAAAGTAGTGGTATTGGGGATCAAAATTAATTACTTCATGTCTTCAGACCACTTCTTAGAGAAAACAGGTCACGTCTATCTATTTTCACTAGCCATTTGTTATGCATCTATGCCTATTGCCTAGTATATGTTTAATTATATCCTCTGGGTTTTCTGCTTTTGTTGTGTTTTTCACCCCCTAAAAACACCCCCTTATTGAGGAATCCATCTTTTTGTAAATTGAGTGAGAAGAATAGGAATGGGGTTTGAGATGATTGGGGATAAGCACCAAATAACAAAGTGTTATTACAACACATTCCATTATGCTTCTGAAATGGCAAAAAAGCTTCAAAAATGTTGTCCAAAGAGTCTACTTGGGTAGATGGAAACAAAGAACCTTAGCTGGCTAATGCTAATACATGCCAATGATTTGCTTTAGCTATAAATTTATCTTTCTAGGTGCTATATACAAGCTTATTATGCTCAAACTAGATATGCTCAGATCTAATTGGTGGACCTTTAATTAAAAGATTTGCTTCTCTCATTATCCACTTCTGAATTTATTTTATTTTTCTTGTAATCAAAAAGTAAATATCAGGCTTTTGACAAGGAATAATAACCGTATTCCAGTAGAAATTATATTTATTCTCAATCTTAAATTAGGATGAAGTTCAGATGAAAACTGTGAAAACTGTTGCAGCTGCTTACCAGCTGTGGTGCTGGTTTCTTTTTCGAGGATGTGGTCCACATGTTGTATGAGCCTATAAGAATGTTGATTATCACGTTTGCTACCTTCTGGTGCAAGTTTTTGTGCTAAGTTACCTTGGGAGGTGATATTTCTGTGTGAAGAACAGATTTCCTTCGCGAGCTTAGCTAATGACGTGTCTTGAAAAAACCCATAGAAAGAATGAACTAATGACATGTACTTGAAATTAAAGATTGTTAAAATAGAAATAAGATTTCATATATAGTATTCTACTAGGAAAAATATTATTTGTAGTGTCTATAAATAGTGTTCAGTGTAGTGTAATCATGTAGATACACAATTCAATAATAATATTTTTCTCCCACAATTTTTCACAATGTATCAGAGCATCGGTGAAAAACATCTACGGTCAGACAGTCTTGTGCATAAATTTCGGTGACTGTACAATACTGTTTCCGTCGTATCCTATTTTTTCCTTCAGTGTTTGCAAAAACAAATATTGCCACCACACTCGGAAAGGTCCAGCGATCAAAGGCCAGTCAGCTGCTCCGGAAACTGACTCCACACACGCCTACACGCGCCGCCAACACAGCCAGATCTGCGTCGTCACGCGCTGGCGTCGTGCGGTGTTTTTCAACCACTTTTCCAATAGAATATTTTTACCGGTCGACTTGCCTCTTGTTCCCGAGCCATATTGTATACTTTATTTCAGATTTCGGTCGTTTTAGCTCAAAACCCAAGAAATTTGAGCTCCTCAGCTGTCATGGAGCTTTTTATATGAGTGCCACTTCTGTTTGAAGAAGTTTACAAACTCACGGGCACTGAGAAGTCACCAGAATGCCCATCGAAAAGAGAGGCTGAAGAAGAAAAGAATGGATCTTGAAGCAAAAAGAGCTAGCTCCATGTTCTATCTTTATTCTTTAATCAGAAACAATGGAGTTGTCTACCCTTACTCCTCTCCAAGTCATCGAGACCTCTCTCTCTATGTTCCTACCATCATTCATGGAAGTACACATAGCAGTTTCAGCCCTGTATATCACTACCAGAACAGCACTCATAGTCATCCCCCATATTTTACTGTCAGAATAACTGTTTTACCTTGATGCAGGGTGGTGAAAAGAACCCGTTGTCATGAACACAACTGTTTTGGTGTAGTGACTTGTACTACTCCATTCTTAATCAAGAGGTCTCAGGTTGGAGTCCCCTTGAGTACGGAGTCACCTTTGGTAGGGAATGTCTTGCCCCCCAATGTGAGACTCCTCGGCACGGATATAGATTTAGTCGGGTCTCAATGCGGGTACTGGACACCAGATGGGAAACAAAAAAAAAATATTTTATTGAAAATTATTGTCATCTAAAAATAGGTATTAATAGTCCTGGAATAGAATTGAGTGTGCTTATGTTTTATATGACAAAGATATAGCACCTACTGACACTGCAATTTTCTTATTTTGAATATATATCTTGTTTTAGTTCTAATATAAAGTTTATTATTCATACGTTCTGGACCACCATCAAAGCAAAAGTTCAAGAAAAATCTGAGACAGCACCCATCTTAAAAGTTAAAACTATCGAGCTTTCTTTTTCTGTCTCTTTTATTAAAAGAATGCGAGGTTAGCTTTGATAGTAAGGAGCAGTAGCACTAAGCATGGTTTAAGATCCCCACCGCCACCAGATCAAATACCTCCTGTAAATATCAATGGACTTCTGTATTAAAGCCACTTGTGCATTTAAAGATCTAACGGCTTATGCTTATATATTATAGAATACCAGTAATCCCAACCATTAATTATTTTAGCAAATTAAAGAATGATTATCCAGCATCTTATCCTCTTCTGTATGACTAGGTAATTAAGTGTTTAACATGTATTGCAACTTTTATGGGGAAAATACTCTCTTCTCCCTTTTTTGTCCGATATTATATAAGGCTTTTGATTTAGTAGAAACAGCTTGTCACATACTAATTCGAGATCCACTACTAATCTTATTGTTATAAACATTAATTAATAATTTCGAAGCAGTGGCGCAAGTGTATTAATCTTATGCGGCGATAGTTAGTTACAAGCCACCAGGCAAGGGCAGTAGTCATAAGACCTTCCATCCTGAGTTATCAAATATGCAATTGTTAAAGATTACTTGAAAAGAAATGCACAGAGAGTAGTTAGAGACATAGGTGTCGTTTTGTACACGGTTTATGTTATTTCAAAATTATAATTCCTAGACTAATTTATACCACTTAAGAAATGGAATAAAATAATGTATCAATCTTGATGGGATATGACTGATTATCCAAAATTAAGTTAGAAATAAATTTTATATTGTTATAGCGGAAACAATTAAACAGAAGAAAGAATAATAATGAATGTAAAGTACACAAACGATTTAATGTGGTTCACTAACAATGTGTTAGCTACGTCCACGGGCAGAAGAGATAAAACTTTATTGATCTTGAGGAATACAATTTTTGGGATTTTTCTGGATTGTATTTCAGATTTCTTATTAGGTTATGACCTATGAGGTTTATATAGAGTACCCCTTACATAGACTAAGGAAAGATTTTCCAAACAGAAAAGGAAAAGGTTTTCCAAACATAAAAGGAAAAGGTTTTCCAAACAGGAAAGAAAAAAGATTCCTAAACATGGTATAAACCTAATATGCCCGGATTCAAGGCATATTTCAACAAATCTCTACCTTAACTTGAATCTTCTCACAAATAACAGATATACCAGATGCACCATTATAGTGCCATATGTACTAGACTCCTTCTGCCCCAGATTTTGCCCTCAAGGGACAATCAACAACTCCTAACATTGAGCAAGTCCAAACAGTGTTGGAACTTGCTGTGTGGAACCGGCTTTGTGAACATATCAACTGAGTTATCAGTAGTACCTACTTTGTTCACCTTGATTCTCTTCTCACTTTTCAGAAAATGATACCTCTCATCAATGTGCTTAGTCCTCTCATGATGGACTTGATCCTTTGCTAAACAGATTGCACTGAGGCTGTCGCAATACACTATGGCCTGATCCTGATGTAGACCTAGATCGTTGATCAATCCTTTCAACCAGATTCCTTCCTTGGTTGCTTCTGTTAATGTCATGTACTCTGCTTTTGTAGTCGACAAAGTCATCGTAGGCTGCAAAGTAGCTTTCCAACTGACAACTGAACCACCAAGAGTGAAAACATAACCAGTCATAGATCTTCATCACAACGTCTCGGCATAGTCGGAGTCTGAGAACCCTGTCACCAAACACTCTGTATCACCTCCATAAATGAGACCAACATCAGACGTACCTTTGAGGTACCGAAAAATTCTCTTCACAACTTGCCAATGCTCTTTGCCAGGCTCACTCATAAACCTGCTAACAACACTAACATACTGTGCAAGATCAGATCTAGTGCAGACCATTGCATACATCAAGCTTCCTATTGCACTAGCATAGGGAACTCGAGACATGCACTCCTTCTCCTCAACTGATTTAGGTGCAAAGACAACAGACAAATGTGCATTTGCAGGACTGAGAGTATCTATATGCTTTGCTATAGACATGCCAAACCTTGACAAAATCTTCTGAATGTAGCCATTCTGTGACAAGAAGAGCTTCCCTCTGCTTAGATCCCTATAGATCTCCATTCCCAGAATTTTATGGGTTGCACCCAAATCCTTCATATCAAACTCATCACTGAGAATATCCTTCAACTTCTGGATATCAGACTTGTCCTTCGCAGCTATCAACATATCATCTACATACATGACCAAGTAAATTAAAGAACTGTTTACTGACCTGTTGTAGTAAACACAACAATCATATGGACTTCTGTTGTAGCCAATCTCTATCATATAGCTGTCGAACCTTTTGTACCACTGCCTCAGAGACTGCTTTAGCCCATACAAGGACTTCTTCAACTTGCAAACATAGTCCTCCTTACCAGGAACCTGAAACCCATCTGGCTGAGTCATGTATATTTCCTCCTCCAACTCTCCATGTAGAAAAGTTGTCTTCACATCTAGTTGTTCAAGTTCCAGATTCTGATGTGCAACTATTACTAGTAGCACCCTGATTGAAGTGTGTCTGACCACTGGTGAAAAAATCTCATTGTAGTCTACCCCCTCTCTCTGAGTGAACCCCCTAGCTACCACTCGAGCTTTATACTTGATACCCTCAACAGGTGTTCATTCTTCCTTCTTCTTATAAATCCACTTGCAAGTGACAACTTTTCTGTCTCGCGGTCTCTTGGCTAACTCCCAAGTCTGATTCTTATGGAGTGACTCCATATCCTCTCCCATAGCATCAATCCATTGGGAAGATTCAGTACATGTAACTGCTTCTTTGTAAGTGGATGGCTCATGTAAGTCAGGATCCACTTCTTCAGCAACCTGCAATGCATAAGCTACCATGTCTTCAAAACCATACCTTCTGGGAGGTATTCCATAATTTGCTCTCTTTGATCAATCAAGAGCCAAATTGTGTTGCTTTGCTGCTGGTAATGAAGATCCTGATGATTCTTCTTCTGATTGTGGCTATTGGACTTCATATGATGGTTCACCCTCATCTGGAGTGACTTTCTGCTCCACTTGTTTTCCAACACTACCACCAACAATAGACTTCACAGTAGGGTTAAACATAGAATTTTCATCAAAAACTACATTCCTGCTCAGTATAACCCTCTTCTCAGACGGGGACCATATTCTGTAACCTTTAACACCATATCCATAACCCACAAACACTCCCCTTTTAGCTCGTGGTTCTAATTTACCCTCATTCACATGATAATAAACATTGCAACCAAAAGCTCTCAAGCCAGAGTAATCAGCAGACTTACCAGACCACATCTCAAAAGGAGTTTTGAGATGTATACCTGTGTGAGGTCCACGATTTATCAGATAGCAAGCTGTACTAACCGTCTCTGTCCAGAATGTCCTAGTTAGTCCAGCATTAGAGAGCATGCATCTAGCTCTCTCCAGAAGTGTCTGATTCATGAGTTCTGCTACACCATTTTGTTGTGGCGTCTCCCTGACTGTATGATGCCTAGCAATCCCTTCTTTTCTGCAAAACTCATTGAACTCAGAACAACAAAATTTCAGAGCATTATCAGTTCGCAGTCTTTTGATCTTCTTCCCTGTTTGATTTTCCATTAATGCCTTCCACTGCTTGAAGTTCTTGAAAGCTTCACTTTTATGCTTCATAAAGAACACCCAAGTCATCCTTGAGAAATCATCAATAATTGTCATAAAATATCTGTGACCTCCTAGAGACTCCATCCGGGAAGGACCTCAACAATCAGAATGGATGTAATCAAGTGTGCCTTTTGTTATGTGTATTGCTTTGGGAAACTTGCTACGATGTAATTTCCCGAATACACAGTGTTCACAAAACCTAAGGTCCTCGACCTTGTGACCACAAAGAAGATCTCCTTTTGACAGAATTTGCATCCCTCTCTCGCTCATATGACCAAGCCTCATATGCCATAACTTGGTCAAATTTTCTTTATCAACCTCTGAGGATGCAACAGCAACAGAACCTGATAACGTAGAACCTTGAAGGAAATACAAGGTATCACGTTTTATGCCCTTCAGAACTACATTCGAATCCTTGCAGACATATAAAACTTCACATCCACCTCGAAATATGAACCCCTTGCTATCTAACATGCTCAATGATATCAGATTCTTTGTCATGGATGAAACATTCCTGACGTCATTCAATGTGCAGAATTTTACCATCATGTGTCCGAATTTTAATAGAGCCTATCCCAACCGTCTGGAAACAGAACTGTCAGCCATAGGAACACTGCCACCATCCACTTGCTCATAGGTTGTAAACCACTCCCTGCGCGGACATATATGGTAAGATGCTGCTGAATCGAGGATCCACACATCATTGTGATGTGTGTACTCATTAGCAACTAGAGCGATATCATCTTCAGAGTTGGTATCTGCTCTGCAGCGATATGTCGGATTATTCTCGCGCTCTTCTTCTTGGGACAATCAGATTTCCAGTGTCCCTTCTTCTTACAGTAATTACAGACATCATTTGGTTTTGGACCTTTAGAAAACGGTTTCTTTGACTTCTTCTCCCCCGATTTTCTATGTCCATGAATTCCATCACTAACCATGCGGCTGATTATGCACTGTACGGCGCGCTTAGCGCGCACTCCCTAGTATGGAGAGATGATCTCACCTCCTCTAGAACCTGATATATTTTCCAACAATGAGCGTATCAGAAATTTTCGTGCGATAATGGTAAAGATACTAACGAGAATCAATGCAAAGATCCTCATCCTCAACTTTCACATCAATATACGCAACTCTAACAAGATTGTGTTTAGTTGATCTAAGTGATCTCAAGAGGCATACCTTCCCTGCGTTAAATCGAGCAGACGTTGCTTCAGAAGCAACTTGTTGGTTAAGGACTTCGTCATATAAAGATTTTCGAGCTTGACCCATAAACCCTGCGCGGTTTCCTCCTCCGCGACCTCAGTGATAATATCATCAGCAAGGCTCAACATAATTGTTGAATGAGCCTTCTCTTCCAGAACGACCATCTCAGCGTTAATGGGTTACGCCGGCTTCTGTAGCGACGCCCAAAGTCCTTGTTGTTTTAACAAGGCTCGCATCTTGATCTGCCACAGACTAAAACTGTTTCACCCCGTAAATTTATCAACTTTCACACTCATTCCAGACATCTTTCAAACAAACAAATCAAGCTCTGATGCCAATTTGTTATAGCGGAAGCAATTAAACAGAAGAAAGAATAATAATGAATGTAAAGGACACAAACGATTTAACGTGGTTCACTAACAATGTGTTAGCTACGTCCACGGGCAGAAGAGAGAAAAACTTTATTGATCTTGAGGAATACAATTTTTGAGATTTCTCTGGATTGTATTTCAGATTTCTTATTAGGTTATGACCTATGAGGTTTATATAGAGTACCCCTTACACAGAAAATGTTTTCCAAACAACGGAAAAGGAAAACGTTTTCCAAACAGGAAAAGAAAAAAATTCCTAAATATGGTATAAATCTAATATGTCCGAATTCAAGACATATTTCAACATATATCTTATTTGGTTAAAAGTATAAATTTATTATAAACTAGTCGAAGCGCAGTGGTAAAAAAATATTAGTGATTTATTTTTAAAAAAAACTTTGTCATGAACATAATTGGAGATAAAGAGAAAGTGAAAAAATATACATAAATATAAATATTAATAATAAACTGTATATATTGATGAAATCATAAAAATATATACTTTTTCAAATATAGAATTAGAGCTTAGATGATTGTATTTCAAATTTATATTTTAAATATAACGGCAAAAAATAAGGAAATTTCACTTTAAAATTTATGTATGTTGTTAATACATGATTTTCTCAGCCTAATATAAATTAGATGTATTTGTATCTATGATTAGATGGTAAATTTTTTAATTTTTCTAAATTTTCTCCTACTGAAATAAAATAAAACATGAAATGAAAAATAAAGAACCTAAAAAGAGGAAGAAGAAAACAGTAGAAATGAATTGTATGTTTGATTTCCTTTCCTAATTTATTTATTTATTGCAAAATTTTATTTTCATTGTTCTTATTCTTTCAATTTCTATAAGAAGAATAAGATTTTTTTTTTGACTTTTTAGTTTCTTACCGGATGTTCAATTATGTTTCAATTTACATACAGAAAGTACTCTTCATCACCAAAGGCGAATTTGTTTTCACATTTGACTAAGGCCTAACGAGAAGGAATACTTACCACTTTACCATGATTTTTTATGATTTTTTTTCCTCTTGTTCTTGCTGCTAGTCCCAGAAATCTAAAACTTAGCTCCCCTTTTCAATCTATAAACCTCAAGGTTTTCTCCTAAGAAAAAATATTTCATCCTACCTCGATATTCCCATTAAATTGAGAAAAATGACTAAAAAGAAAGGAAAAAAAATTAATAGCAAGTCTAAAAAGAAAAAGGAAAACATAAATTGAGGAGGTTTCTTGTTTTTCTTTTTTCTTTTGAACAAAAATTTACATGATAATATATCCGCGCATTGCGTGTAGGGCTGTTAGTGAGCCGACCTATTCGATCCGATCCGTAAAATTCGGCTCGAAAAAGCCCGATTTGAGTTCGATTCGTTGCATCAAATATAGGGCCGAACCTTAGATTTTGATTCGGCCCAAATCGAGCAGAATATTCGGTCCGATCCGAATTGCCAAATTTTTGCGAATATTCGATTCGATTTGCCGAATCGGATCGAACCTTAACTGCTGTCGAACGCGAATCGAGCCTTAATTTCTAAGGTTCGGCGAGTATAACCGCCCTAATTGCGCGATTGCATAGAGCGTCATTAAATTTACAAACTATTTTTTTCCTTATTTTTGAATATCCATTAAATTTTGAACCCATACAAAAATGTATAGTATGTACTACTTAAAAATGAAACTAAGAGAGTGGCGATTAAATTTGCTTAATTCAAATAATTAATAAAACATTAGTCAAAAAATGAGGCTACAAGTAAGATTCTAAGGCAGCGTGTATAACATGTATGATGTATCTAACGGAATACTTCTGAATTGTTGTTCTTTTTCTTTTCCACTATAATATTGCAGATTTTTTGTCACATACTTAGTGTGGAGTAAATAATATTTAACCAAAAACTTCAAACTTGTGATATTATAATTCAATTAAATTGTAAGTAGGGGCAGTTCCAATTTACATTACATTTGTTTGCTCAGTTATAGAGAAAAATATTTAAGTGACAATAATAAAATAAGAAGAAGGGATTGCATTCGATAAAATGACTCAAAACCAAAAAATATTCTAATTTTTTCATTAATTTTTAGCAACTCATAAAAAAGAAGAAGAAGGGATTGCATTTAATTTTACTATTACATCATCGTTGTACAAAAATGGTAATAACTAATTATAAAAGACATAACAATAGACATAGACATGCATAAAAAAAAAAAATATAATCAGGCCTCTGTGGGTTAGTGCTTGAAAGCGAGAGTATCACCGTTGGGTGGTGTGAGAGAGGCATGAGTTCAAACCCCGAACGCCTGTCATGCCTTCGCCTCTTGGGAGCACACGCTGACTTGCAAGTGTGATTTAAGCGGTGGCGTGATTTGCGGTATTGCGTCGGTCAGGATTTCTGTGCGTCTTTCGAAAGAGCAGCGGCTACGGGTTCCTTCTTCAACAAAAAAAAAAGTATTCTATTCACAGATGAATCAAAAGTAAGGATTTGGAAAACGTACGTTACCCGAAGAGACACAAATGAAAAGTCACGACTCTTAATGTGGAATAGATGAGGGGTAATTAAGAGGATTAATAATGGGATAATTTTTATTAAAACACAAGTGAGGAAAATTAAGAAAAATATCAAAAAATTGAAAAAATAAATAAATATTAGTCTTGATCTTAGAGGTATGTCATATCACCTCTTCTAAGCCTAATTTTAATATTAAAATATTCCACATCATCCCGTAACAAATTAGCCGCAATTTATTACAGATAGGAGTCACCAGGAGGTTGAATCTGTTTAGAAATTATTAGGAGGAAGGAAAGTAACTGAATGGGTGATGTGGCGGCTTATGATTGGGTTGTCCAACGAATCGATGATGACAAGGACTATGAACACATACAGCTCAGATTTAATCCCTAATCTGAGATTCATTACACAATTCACAAATATGTTTGAAGCAACTGTGGTGAAATGGATTGTGCTATATCTAGTAATATCTCCCACCCTATTTATCATCTGTTTGTCGGACCTTGGCTGCTAAAAGGAAGCGCATGAGCGACAGAGTTCGCAAGATGTAAGCTTAATTAGTCCCAATCATTTAAAAACAACAGACAATTTTAAAAAGCTACTGTATGCAAAAACTTGATAAGATTGTTCATGAATATTATGGTCTGAACTTGAATTTCCTTGATATTGCTCCTTTTGATATATATTATAAATTAATCACGAAGTAGATTATCATATGCTCGTTTACATATTCCGTTGTCATTTACAAGTATAACAACATACCCGGTGTAATCCCACAAAATGAGATCTGAGAAGGATAATATATATACCTCGACTTTTATAAGATAGAGAGACTGTTTTCGATAGAACCTTGGCTCAAAAGGAAAGTAGTAGATGCATGATTGCAAGGAAAATAAGACAACAAAATATTCAGATATAAAGTAAATGGAGCAACACATAGTAATACACACATAAGGAGTAAGGATCTACGCGATACATAAACAATACCATTAAGAATTCATTTACAAGTATATAAGAGATTTTTAAGGGTGGTAACATTTGGATATTAGTACTTGAATGAGATTATCTTGTTGCAAAGAGAGATTGTTAAAGGAGATTTTCTGCTTTCGTGGCCAGGTTTTACCATGCTTATGATAACTACATGATGTATGCTTTTCCGGTGAGACAAAGCTCTGCATTTGATTTTTTTCCTATATGGCATTCCATATTCTACTATTCAATTAAGCTCTGGATTATACCAACTCAAGGTGTTTTATTTTTGCTAATTTCTGTTGCAGCATGATGAGCTGAAACCTCTGACCAAAACCTACACAGATTCTCTAAGTGAACTTGGAAATTTGAAGGTAACTATGTCTTAATTTAGAGATTCGTCATCGGAGAAAACTGGTCTTGTTATCTTTGTATAATAGTTTTACCATGTGTTGCCAACTTGCCATATTATAGCTGGAACATCTGCCACAACAGTACAATGGATCAGCTCTTACTCTGATTGAATCGTTGTCCAGGTGGGTTACATTTGTTGCTCTTCTTGCAAATCAGAACCAATTTTATACTATGTTTATTGCACAACATTTATTTTTTTCCTTTTCCTTTTCCAGCCTCGCAATCTTGGGTAACTACACTGAGTTTGAGAAGGCTGTTATTTGGCTATCTGAAAATCTATCATTTGATGTCGATGCAAGGATAAATCTATTTGAGGTAATATATACATTGTCACATTTACATTTCTACGGTAATTGCGTGATTGTGCTTGCCTTTGTGCATCGTCAATTTTTTCTCTCGGGAAAAACTTTCAAAGACCACGTTTAAATAGGATTACCCGGCAGTCAATGGAGGAGGATCCTAATTTTGGGTCATATTTTGTTCAATTCACTTAATAATTTTTCTTTTTTCCTGATCACCAATTGTAGTGCAACATAAGAGTTCTTGGAGGATTTGTTTCTGCTCATATTCTTGCCACTGATTCTACAAACAGGTTGGTTCAAGGAATTTATAAGAATCAACTCCTTGACCTGGCTGAGGATTTAGGGCGACGCTTTCTACCTGCTTTCAATACCCCAACCGGATTACCTTATGCTTGGATCAACTTAAAGGTATGATCATCAATTTTACTGCTATGTTCTTGGTAAGTGATTTTGATCACAACATATGCAGGAGCTGGAAATAATCTCCTATCTGGGTGGTACTCCTGGATAACAGAAATAGAAACTAAGTAAATGTTTGATGGAAATATATTAAGTCAAAGAGATACTTCTTCGGGTTAACAAGTTAGTCTATGCTTTTACTGGAAGATCAAGTGATAATATTGTATATTACCATTTTAACAAGATATTCTATATAATGACGGCCATCTTATCAGGAAGGAAATAATAGTACAAAAATATACCCTTCAATTATCAAGTTTGGCATCTTAATCAGCTACAATTTGGACAAGTTTTTAGTCAAGTCACTTATTTTGTTTCTTAGTTGAGTCATTAACTTCTAAATATGTTTATTTGTCCTGCAACTCAAAGTTCTCTATTATCCTTGCGTTCAAATCAGCTTCAGTTTAGTTCTGCAGATGTCAGTTCGTGTGATGCTATCAAAGTTATAATTTTCATAATAAAAACCTCCCGTTATTGCAATTTGTGTTCCGACTTTAGGTCAGCTCAGCTCATCTAATTTAAATGTGCTATGAATTATCCCGATATCCAAATCCTTGTGGGGCTGAGAACCACTTAATAAACTATTGGAGTTTTAGGATTCAACATGAAATCAGCCCATTAGCTTGGTGGACCATTTCCACTATTGACTTGAGTTGCAATTGCCTGTATTATCCCTTCAATTATTTGAAATGAAAAATTACTTCAAATTATGCAGTCAAGTTTTGATTTTCTTTTTCCCTTGTCTCTGTTATACTTTATTGCTACACACTGACGGAAATATGAGAATAAAATTCTATTGATTCATGGGATTTTTTTTTTCTTGCAACTAATTTGTTTGAGTAGTTTTAAAGATTTATGAAACTCATATGCCACTGCTCAGTCCATGAATTGCATAATGGTATGCCGCATCAGTTTTTGCATACCAAGTAGAGCCTGTTTCTGGTAGAATTATTAGTAGGGTCATATGTTGCATTGGCATCTGTGGAAGATGAATTTATGACACGTTAAATGCAAAATGTGACAGCATGGTGTAATTGCGGACGAGACACCAGAAACGAGCACATCCGGATGTGGTAAATTACTTCTTCTTTCCTACCTTACCTCTTTATTTATTTCCCTGAACCTTGATAGCTTCCATCAAATAGATTTCACTAGCCTTCAATGAAGTCTTATCATAATATTATGTGGATTATGTTATCATGTAATCAGGTTCTCTAATCCTTGAAATGGGTGCATTATCACATTTAACTGGTGATCCAAGATTTGAGACGGCAGCTTTGCGTGCTCTTCGTAAGTTATGGAGCATGCGGAGTTCTCTAAGTCTTCTTGGAACTACGCTAGATGTAGCAACTGGAGAGTGGATTGAATATTCTTCTGGAATTGGAGCTGGTATGTTTCTTAAATAGAGCACTTTTAGGAGACTTCTCCACAACCATTTTCTCGATTTAGTTACGTATACTTTGTCTAGATGTCTTCTGATTCCATGGTTCTTATTTGCCTAGATAAATAATGTCTCCACCCTTCCTTGATCATATGTTTCTCTTCACAACATGCAGTCTCTTGATATTTCTTTTTTTTTTGTTGCTGTTTTTTAGGTGTGGATTCATTCTATGAATATCTAATGAAAGCCTACGTTCTTTTTGGAAGAGTTGAAATCTGGAAGATGTTTCAATCTGCTTACATTGCTGTGCAGAAATATTTTAGACATGGACCATGGTACTATAATCACACCTTAATTTGAAATTTTGGATTCTTTATTGTTGTATGTATTGCCATCATATTTAGCAGTTAAACTGATTCTTGGTGCCTTAGCCTCGGTAATCCCATTTTTGCTTGTGACAATTGCCTGGAACAGGAATAGAAAATGCTGGATCCATATCCTTTGTCCTTGTCCTTTATTCTTATCTGTCTCCTCCCTGAAGTTCTTTTATTGTAGTCTGTGCTTCACAAAATCTACTGTTGAGAATTATCTACAATGCATTAGTTTTGTCCTGGAATTCAGCAGTCAGTCCTGATTGGAACATTTAACCTAATGTAGGTATCATGAAGCTGACATGAGAACAGGAATAGCAACATACTGGCAGCTCACAAGTCTTCAAGCATTCTGGCCTGGTCTGCAGGTAAGGAGAAAATCTGTAGCTTATAACTTCTTTTAGAAAAAATGATATAGTTCTTTGTCAAGAATGAGGACATTTTGTCCTTTTCAGCATACCCTTTTTCTTTTATGTACCGTTGTTCTCCTATATATGTAAAAGAATAAGGAAAACTGAAACCAACTTGATTCTTTTGGTTTCAGGTTCTTGTTGGGGATATCGAGGCAGCTAATTCATCACATCGCGAATTTTTCAAGGTGTGGAAGAAATATGGAGTGCTTCCAGAGAGGTAAAGATGTTTCTCCTATATTCTTCTTTGTTCTCTAAGTCTTTTTTCCTGCCTCGGCTTGCCTTGCAATAAGCTAGCTTTAGCATAATTGGTTTTACCTGTGATCAGTGGCGGATGTACTGTAATAACTGCACCACCAGTTTTTTTTTTTTTTTTTTTGCTTTGTAGGCATATAAAAAAAAAAATTGCTACGACAAAATTATTCGTATGTTTGCACCACCAGATTTTGTTGTCTGAATCCGCCACTGCCTGTGATGGTTGTTTTTCTTATAGGACCCTTTTCAATAATTTAGGTATCTGCTGCACCATCAGATGTTGCATCCTACTGAAAAATACTATCCTTTACGCCCTGAAATGGCAGAGTTCACATTTTACCTATACCAAGCAACCAAAGGTGCCTGGCTCTTTTTTTTAAAAAAGATTTTGCCTAGTCACAATTTTGGTTTCTTCAAAATAGCCATTTTTAGCTTTTAATTTTTTTGAAAAAACATCCTTTTCTCAAACCTTGAATAATATACTACTCCCTCCGTCCCATTTTATATGAAGGTCTTTGACTTGGTACGGAGTTTAAGAAATAAAGGAAGAATTTTGAATCTTGTGGTCTAAAACAAACCAAAATATTTGTGTCTCGTTAAGCGTAAAAGATAAAGTTTAAAGTTAAATTATTGTTAAATAAGAAAAAGTGTCGTTCTTTTTGGGACTGACTAAAAAGAAAAGTGTCTCATATAAATTGAGACAGAGGGAGTAATAGTTTTCCTGTTACAGATCCATGGTATATGGAAGTGGGTGAATCAATAATGAACTCTCTGAATGCACATACAAGAGTTAAAGGTGGATTTTCCAGCATTAGGGATGTGACTACAATGCACTTAGAAGACCATCAGCATAGTTTTTTCCTTGCAGAAACGTAAGCCTTTTGTATCTTCATCTTATGCGCTCAAATCATGTAGTATGGATGCTGACTGATGTTTGGTAAAGTGTCCCTCCTAATATGACTAATCATCCATGCACATATAGCAGTATAATTTTACGTCTGATTGCTGCAGGTGCAAGTATTTGTATCTACTCTTTGATGACTCCTTTCTTCTTGATCAAAATTACATATTTACAACTGAGGGTCATCCACTGCCAGTTAGAAGCAATTGGCGCGAGAAACTTCCCAAGGCTTATAATCTACGTAATGGAAGTTCTATCAAGGTACATTTGCCTTTTCATTAACAATTGTGATTAGTCTGTGTTCTCTAGTTCTATAAGTAAATTTGTTTCTTCTTTCATGTCCTTCCGCCTTTTCTTTCCGTGCTCTTTTTCTTCATGTCCAACGGCAAGTGGGTGCATCCTGAGTTGGTCCTTAAAGAGAAGTAGTTGTATCTGCTGCATCAGATGACATACTTGCACTGTTGCACATATAATGCTGGCCCTTCAGCGTTCATATATCCTGCTGTACCTGTATCTTTGTGATATTTTTTTTAGTTTCTTAATTATTACCTAGAGGTGGAAAGTGAGTAAAGACTAGATAAACCATCCTATGCCAATCATTTAAATGGGATTCAGTAATTAAGATTTTATAAGTTTGGCATGTTCTTAATTGGAGGCCATTAATAGCTTTCTTTTTTTTCCCTTTCACATTAGACAATGCTTTCTAAACATTATTATTTAACCTACCTTTATCAAAAAAAGAAAAAAAACTTAGATTTGAAATTTGATGGCAATCAATGTTTGGTAGCCATTAGGTTGACTGCCAGTTGGCAAGGGTTACTCATTTTTCATGTTTTTCCTTAATGTAAGATAAGAACTCTGTTATAATTGGGTAACTGATTTAAACAGGTTTTTACCCATATTCTCATCGACTCACAAACGTTCTCCCCTCTAGCACATTACTACATAGATTTAAAGGAAATAGGATACGCACATTGCTGATATAGTAAAACATTGCTTGAAAACTAAACCAAGGACTTGATCCACTCGTTCTTGTGAAGTTGATAAGTGTGTCTCCCTTTGTCTTTCCTCTTGTTTTTGTTCTGTTTACAAGTTCTATCTTAGTTGATTGCACAACTCTTATCATTTACACTAGTAAAAACAAATCAACATGAGTTCAAGGGATCATAAATTATTCAACTTGTGCAGAATGGAGCAGATAAAACGAACCAGTGCCATGTCACTTCAAGTTTGTCCGGCTTCTATGATTCAACGTGAATCGAATGAAAGACGACTTGAAAGTGCTTGCCACATCCCTGACACTCGTGCTGATTATCAATGTTTCAGTGAAGATGATTGTGGTGTTGATGCCAACACCTGTAAACGGAGATCATGCAGTATGGCTGGATATTGTGGTCTCTGGTCGATCATATAAAAAGATGTATATCCTCAAATTCTTTGGCAAACGACAAGATACACAGGTTTTAGGTAAATGGTTCACTTTTGTATACTATATCTTAGAGTCAAAAGGTAATTAAAGAGCATTCTCATGAGATATGTCAAGATGGAAGCTGAAAATACACTTAAATAGCTTTTTCACAGGAATTTTGTTAATATGCTTAAAAGCATTATGAGCATGCCAGAGTGAAGTTAATCAAGCACTTTGCTGCCACAAAAATAATGTTATTGACCTGGTAATTGTCTTGTAGCATGTCTTGTATTAGCGATTAGAGCATGCTGAAAAGAAGAGAAAGAAAGTGGAAGTTGTTTCAGAATTTTTTGCTGTATCTTCCAATTTATTATCTCTTTCAGATGTGTGGTGTTTTTTCTTTCTCGTCTCCCGTTATGTTTGGTTCTATTTGATTCAGCTATTGTTCTCATTGGTTAATTCGTGCACGTTTATAGAGGTATTAACTTCTTGTTGTCATTGTTGGATTGTTGTTTTCATTTCATGCATCATTAATACTGGCATAACTTATATGGTAATTATACTGAAAATAAGGTGAAGCAACTTCTATTAGCAATACATTGATAAAATAATTTAAAGGACCATATCCCGTTCATTTCGATAGTTTTTTCGTCAGACCAATTTGGGGTACTCCAACAAAGAAGAAAGAAAAGATTTATTAGTGAATATTCACCATATATTTTGTAATTGTTAGTGTTATTATCGTAGTTATAGGATCCTTATTGTATGAGGACTCCACATTGTACACACAATATATATATATATTTGTATTAATGAGAAAGCTTTTCCAAGAGATTAATACAATCTTACATGATATCAAGAGTCAAATCCTAAAAACACCTAAATTCTTTCTTTCTTCCAAGTGTTACTGACGACTCCCCCCCCCACCCCCACCCCCTCCCCCCACCTCTTCGGCCGACGATACCCATTTAATTTCTCTTCTTTTTTAGCCACCATGTCTCCTCCCACAACTCCTAATGTTTCCGCCTCCTCCACAATCGTCATCGACAACCCCCATCCTTCATCCACCTCTTCTTTTCATTCGGTGTTTACTGTCACAAATATCAAGAATCATTCCCTTAATTCTTGATCAAGAAGATGGTCAATATTCTTTGTGGGTTGAACTTTTTTATATTCACGCATGTGCGTACAACATGTTTGACCATATTGTCGACTCTATCCCTCGCCCTATCGACATCCCAAACACGACATGGCGTTTCCTTGACGCTATTGTCAAACAGTGGATTTATGACACCATTTCTAAAGACTTGCTTCATACGAATATGAAATCAGGTGCCTCGGCTCGTGCATTATGGGTACGTTTGAAAGAAATATTTCAGGATAACAAAAATACATGCGCCGTGTATTTGAAGGAACAATTCAACAATACACGTCTAGCGAACTTTGCCAACATGTCCGAGTATTGCAAATAATTGAAGCTTGTTGTTGACCAACTATCTAATGTGGGGACACATGTTTTCGAAATGAATATGGTTCTCCAACTTGTTACAGGTTTACCGGAAGGTGAATACGATACTCTAGCAATTATGATACAACAAGCCTATTCTCTACCTAGTTTCAACATGGCTCGGTCACAATTGTTGTTGGAAAAAATCTGACGTGCCAACAGGACGAACATGATCAGAAGGTGTTAACGGTTGAAAATCAAGCCGTTACCGTCGCACCCGCCACCAGACAACCAATAATAGCAGGGCAGCTACGATGGTGGCAGAGGCCTCGACTCCATTTTTCTACCAGCAACCGACAACCCACTACCAGAACCTAGGACAACCTAGCATTCTGGGCCAGTTCCCAGGCCCACGGCGGGCGTGCCCCAATAAGCCAATCCCACGTTGTCCACCAGCAACAATTTGGCCCAGACTTGCCCCCCACTGATATGGGTCAGGCCTTCAACACATTAAGCCTTTAGCAGCCCGATAAAAATTGGTACATGGATACGGGATACTCACCTCACCCGCTCTTCAAGTACTCTCTCAAATATGTCTTGTTTTAAATATCCTCAATTTATTACGATTGGTAATGGTCATCGCATTCCAATGCAAGGTTATGGTACAATCCACACCCGACCGTCTCACCCGCCTTCTCCCTAAATAACGTCCTTTATGCTCCCAACATCATTAAAAAATTAATATATTTTAGGAAATTCACTCGTAAAAATTCTGTCTGTTGAGTTTGACCCATTTGAATTTTCTGTGAAAGATCTACTTATGGGGACACCCCTTACGAGATACAATCGTACAAGAGACCTCTATCCATTCACATCTTCTGCTGCCAGTTCCCGCTCACACACCTCTCTAGATGCTATCTCTCAGTCAACTTGGCATAATAGACTCGGACAACCAGGCATTCTTATTTTTAATTTTTTTAGAAGCAATAATTTTATTCGATGTGATGATGGAAAAATTGCCCAAAATTGTTTTTCTTGCTCGTTAGGCAAACATGTTCGCCTTCCTTTAAAGTCATCTTTAAGTGTTACATTTTCTCCGTTTGATATTGTTAATGCAGATTTATGGGCATCTCCCATTACTGAGCTCAATGGGTCATAAATTTTATTAGATGATTTTTCTCACTTTATCTGGGTTTACCCACTAAAATTCAAGTCTGAAATTTTTGCCAAATTTCTCAAGTTTTGTATTCTTATCTTAACACAATTTGAAAAAGCCATCAAATCATTCAAATGTGATAACGGTCGTGAGTTTAATAATTGTGTGTTTCATAACTTTTACACCAATAATGACATGTTTTTTTATTTTTCGTGTCCCCACACCTCCCCTCAAAATGGAAAAGCCAAACGAATCATTCGCACTATCAATAACATGGTTCGTATCATCCCTTTTCATGCCTCCCTCGCCCATCCTTTTGGGTTTATGCAATAGAATACATCCTTAATATTTTACCTACCAACACTCTTCACGACAAAACCCCACCGAAATTTTATACTGTCGAATCTCATCCTATGATCACCTTCGGATTTTCGATTGTCTTTGCTACCTTAATCTTTCCTACACTGCCCCTCATAAATTAGAACCCCGCACCACGTCATTTGTCTTCACAGGTTTTTCGTCTAATCATAGGGGCAATTTGTGATATGACTTATCTACTTGTAAAATCCACGTCTCCTGTCACGTTTGACGAGCCAATATTCCCTTTTACAAACATAAAAAAAAATCCAAAACACGGACTACATCTTCCTAGGCGAGTCGGACACATACCCTCTCGTCCACCACGTCCTCCGTCACACTACCACTATTCCGGCAACTACCAACAGCTAACCCATCACTGTTCCGGCTACCACCACCGAAAATATGTCGGACCTCTTCCCAGCAGAGACAACCTGTCCCGTCATCACCTCTCTCACCCGCCGGTCATCCTCGTCGTCGAACCAAATGTCCCTGCCACACACCGTCTTAACTCCCGTCGGTCAAACCTGCCCAACGACCGCCACACAACCACCCAGTCGCCGTCACCTCTCCCGACACCACTACCAACCAAGTCACCCTCACCGACACTGTCACATCCACAAATCCTCAATCTGACCTGACACTCAGTCACACCCAACCAAACCAAGTCACTGGACTCGACCCATCCTCACCACCCCTCCCAATGTCTCATTTCCCAACGTCCAGTCCTCACCCGAGTTCCAGTCTCACTCGACATCCCACCAGCCAGCAACCCACCCAAATACCCAACCAACTATTGTCAGCATACACCAATGGAAACCCGTGCACAACACGGGATTTTCAAGCCCAAAGTCCAGTTAACCTATCTACACAAACCATATAGCCAATTTCCCAAAACTCAAAATTAGCAAAACTTGACCCACTCATTAGGGTGCGGCTCTTCTCTGAACCATGTCTAGCTATCCTTTTTGCATCCATCATAATTTGTTGAAACGTGATTATTCATTCTTCTCAGTGTATAATATTGAGATTTGTTTTTGAACAAATTCTTTAAACGACCACAAAAAATAAAAAAATAAAAAAATAAAATCGGACATTTAAATGATCCTATTTCTGCAGATAACCTAGATAAACGAGTAGGCCCAATCATGTAAAAAGAGGTCGATCTTCACGATTTAGTGGCCGTTTGGTTGGGCTCATGGGAAGCTCATAAGTGTTTATTTTAAAAAATAAACACTTCTGAAAAGGTTTAGAGGTGTTTGGTTGAAAAAGGTAGTAGAGCTTATGAGTGTCATAAACACTTATTCCATAAGCCCAAAATTTGGGTTTATGGGAGTAGAGTTTCTTTTGGCCTACAATTGTTTTGTTTTTTTTATATATAAAATCACTTTTTTTATTGGCAACCAAACACCTAACAACTTTTTGATAAAAGCTCTACTTCTATAAACTATTTTTAATAAGCGGTACAAAACGAGCCCTTAATGTCGTAACAGGTAAACACAGCTGGGCTCCAAAGAAGTGTGATGTGAAAGTGAAATGACAAAACTGTACGGACATTTGTATCTTTTTGACTTTTTGTTACTCTTTTGGGGATAAAGAGTAGGTACAACCGGCTCCCCATTTTCAAAGCCAGGCCCACTTTACCCCTATTTATTGGGCTCCATCGTCGTTTTCGTTGATCTCTCTATTGTCCTTACTTACATATCAAGAGTTATTAAAGGTCCCAAAGTACGACCCATAAATGTGACGAAGTGACAGGGTGATGAGGAGATATTTTTTTTTGATAATCGAGGTTTTCAGGCTTGCGCCTAGGGGTGCACAAAAATCGGTCCGGGCCGAAACAATGGACCGGACCGAACCTGTTTGGACCGGACCAAACCGGACCAAAATTATCGGTCCGGTCTTCAGTCCTTTGAAATATAAGTTTCGGTTTTCGGTCCGGTCCGGTCCAGGTTCGGACCGAATTTTAATTTTATTTTATAATATATATAATCCTAATTTTTATACTAATACTAACCCCCCCCCCCAGACCCCCATCCCCCTACGAAATAATATACAAACACTAATACATTATACACATACACGGATACACCCCTATACCTATTCCCGTCTCCCGACCCCCTCTTTCTCCCTCATTTCTAAATCCCTAAATCCCATTCCCAATCTCAGCAGTCACTCAGTCAGCACCTCACCGTTGACGACTCCAAGTCGTCACTACTCACTCCTCAGTCTTCACTCATCCGTCAACGTCGCCTCTCAATCTCAATCCCAGTCTCTCAATCTGTCGCTTCTCACTTCTCTCAATCCAGAGTTCCAGACTCCAGTCCACTCGAACTCGAGACTCCAGAGTCGAGCCGCCTCAGTCATCTCTCTCACTCTCAGTCTCTCAATCTATCGACAAGGTATAGTTCATTAGTTTGTCATTTGAAGTTGTGCAACAAAAGTTTGTATTCATTTGTATTTTTAAATGATATTAAATGTTTGTATTCACATGCAGATGATGTCTAGTACCTCTGAATCTAATATCTAATCCAAAAGGAAAAGAGACGATGAAATGACTCGTCCGTCGACTCACTCGACTGTACCAGATTTTGAAGCAGGGGCTGTCCCTGACCCTGAGTTTGTATTGCCTTCTCAAACACCAACAAATACACTCCACACAGAGACAAGTATTATGCCCAGCGGAGGAGCAGCGATATATTACTTGCAACAAACAAAGGGCTGAATATTGGAAGGAATACAAGCTTTATTTGACTAATGGCGAGGGCAAGCGTCGAGCTGAATGTAAGTATTGCCATAAAACTTTTGCGTGTGACTCTGCTATTAATGGTAACAAAAATGTGAAAAATCATGCAACTCAATGCCTACTAAACCCGAAGAATGTGATTAAACAAAATCAAAGTAAATTGACTTTGGAGGCTGTTGCGGATAAAAAAGGAGAAGGGAAGTTGAGAAATTGCGTTTTAAATGTAAATGAAGTTAGGGAAGCGTTGTGCTATATGGTGATAGTTGACGAACTTCCTTTTCGTTGTGTTGAAAAACCCGGTTTTAAGCATTTCATATCATTTGCTTGCCACTGAGTTTATAGTACCTCCCGTATGGTATGGCGCGTGATTGCTTTCAACTTTATTTGAAGGAAAAGAAAAGTTGAAAGAATTTCTCACATTTTCATGCCAGCAGTGCGTGTGACAACCGATTCATGGACATCTAATCAAAGAATCAACTATATGTGCCTTACCGCTCATTTTATATACAATGATTGGAATTTGCAAGCAATTCTAAACTTTTGTCCAATTACAAGTCATAGGGGTGAGTCAATTGCAAAAGCTATAGAATCTTGTTTAGAGAGTTGAGATTTACATATGAAACTTTTTACCGTGACTGTTGATAATGCCTCTTCAAATGATGTTGCTTGTAGTCACTTGATGAGAATAGTTCAAAGCAATGGTAGTGCAATAAGTAAGGGAAAGTATTTGCATATGAGATGTGTCGCTCATATTGTTAATCTTATTGTTTGGGATGGTTTGAAAATAAAAGATTCTCTTAAAGCAATTGAAAGAATTTGAGCTATTGTGAAATTTGTGAGGAATTCTCCTGCTAGGCTTCTTAAATTTAAAGAAATTGCAACAGTCTTGAAAATAGAGAGCAAATCTTTGTTGTCACTTGATGTGCCTACTCGTTGGAACTTGATGCGCGATTTCTGCACACACTTTAACGCAAGTGCACGTGTCGACTCAAGTAATATAGTCTTTGAAGATCGAGTTATCGTCCTCAGAGATTAATGTTCAACTACCAATTTCTACTCTTTGTTATCTATTTGGTGACCGAATATTGATTTGTTGTTTATGACTAATAATTATAAAACTAATTAACTATGTTGTTTACTTCAGTAATGATGGAAATAGGGCTTCCAAATCTCCTCAACTATCCGCTTATATTACTTATTAATGCAATTAATTATGGTTCTTCTTCTATTGGAGATAGCAGGTTTACTAATCCGTTTTATACTCCCGTTAAGGCTATATAAACACTCAACCCCAGTACAACACCTTTCTACCTTTCGGTGATAAGGTTGACTCTAGAGGAGGATTAAGAACAAAAACCCTATTAATGCTACACAAGTAATTGATGTATTTTCATCCACAATTCAACCTATGTCTACCCAACTACAGCATAGTCACAACCTCCCCTTTCGGATTTCGGTTAGAAATCATATAAGTAATGATAATTAATGATCAAGTAATTACCAAGCAATCAAAACATATATTGGATAAATCTCAACAATAAGAAGAAAAACCACAACATGCATTAATTCATAAATATAAGGTTCAAGTGAATTGACATGGAAAACTACATATTAGAATTAGTTCTAGCCATAGACATGAGAACTAATTCAATATCAACATAAAGCGAAAATAAAGTAAAAGAAAGAAAAGAAATTACTAAAGAATGGTCTCGATCTTGAACTCAAGATGTGTTGTGAATTGGCGAAGGAACCACTTAAAAGCGCTCTAGGGTTCTCCTTTTATAGTTTAAAAAGCAGTCGGGGTTTTCCTTGGGCTGGCCCGTGTCGTTCAAATTTCTGATTTTTCCCCCGTCGGCGCGCGCCCAGCCTGGCGCCTTGGCCGGAAGATACACCGTTACGAAGATTAGGCGCATGTACTGCAACTTCTATTTGTCTAGGCGCCCGTACTGGAACTCTGCAAGCTTCGAATATTAGCGCGGCGCAGCCTCGCTGGCTGGGCTTGTGCTGGCCTGTGTATGTGCCTGGTTCGCCACTTTCTCGCATTTCAAGCTCTGGAACCTCCGTTTTTGCCCTCTTTTCGCTCCTTTTCCGCCATTGAGCCATTTTAACCAATTTGACTCAAAAGAAAGAAAATCTATCCTAAGACGACACATATTTGTACAAAAAGGGACAAAAGACTCACTAAAAATGACTCAAAAAGTGTATATAAAATACACCGATCAAATACCCCCAAACTTAACCTTTGCTCGCCCTCGAGCAAAGATCAAAAGAAAGAACTAAAGACACAAGGAAAAGAAAAATAAAAGACTCAACGACATTAATCACTTTGCTGCATTGGTGTTACTTGGAAAAACATGAAGGTTAGCAGAATAATATGCAGGAACATATAGCATGAAATTTTAGCATTCTAAACATATTAAGCTAGATATTTCGCAAACTCATTTTAATCATGCTTCATGGAAGTAAGAATACTGAACTATGCACGTCAATTTCAAAATTCCTATGACATGTTTACTTTCTATTCTCCACTAATCATGGATATGCATCTAAGAGATCTTCAGGACTTTTCAGGGTTGTAATGTAGGCTTAGACATGGGTAGGTAAAAATAGGCATTTAGGCTCATTTCGTGTACCATAAGCTCTTTAGCTTTTCAATTTTTCCCTTTTCTTTTGATTTCCTCTCTTCACTTCATATCTATCTTTCCCCTCTTTTGTTTTGAGAGATTGAAGTGTATTACAACAACAAGCACCCCCAAACTTAGGCTTTTGCCTATTTCTTATTACTTTTTTTATTGGGGTGCATCAAACTTGTTCACTCTTTTTGTCTCTTTTTTAACACTTTCTATTCCAACCATTTCACATCTTTACTTATGACACAAGTGTGGAAATATAGGGTGTCAAAGAAGAAGTTCAATTTTTAGGCTCAACGGGGCTGACTAGGGATATTTTTAATGTCAGGGATAGAAAAGAGTGGTAAGAATTGGCTACCAAAGAAATTCCTGAGTCATCTCCCCTAACATGCATATCCTAACTATTTCGAATCAAATAGCAAACAATCATACACATAGGTTTTAATCTTTTAACGATGCACAATTCAAGCAGAAACTCCAAATAGACAGATTTCATGAGTTTTTGGCATATCTAACCTAAGTGTTTAGATAGTTGCTTCTAATTCCATTACATTATTCCGCCTTACTTCACTAGGTGTTTCTAGTAACTACAACATGCATGATCTTTGACAGACAATTATGACTCAAAAAGAAAAAAATTTTATGACTCAAAAATACACAAAACAATTCAAAAGGACTCAAACATACTATAACAATAAGACATAAGACACCCCCCCAAACGTAAATCACACATTGTCCCCAATGTGTGCAAGACTCAAAGAAAATAAAAGAAACAGGACACTTACAAACTTGTTTTAAAATGGTGGAGGTGGCGGTGTCGGTGGATAGTGCATTGACCACTGGTTGAACAAGAAACTCATCTCGTCAATTCTCTGCCTCATTTCTTGTTGTCCTTGTATCACCGTGTCAAAATTCTGCATCATCCTTCTGCAGTTGCAGATGCTTGCTCCATCATGCCACCGGAGGTTACGATTACGTGGGTGGCTGATGGCTGCTTCCTGCCTCATGTTGAGCCTTTGTCTCAGGCTCATCCTCATCTATGGCAGCCTCTGCTGCTGCTTCTTCTTTGGTGGTCTTCTTACCATTTCTTCTTTGGGGACTTGGAGTGCAGGAAGGAGTGCACTATCCCGGATGACCTGCGGATTGGTTTTTCATAAGTATCGATTGGGTAGGCTTGGGACCCGTTTATGGAGCATAAACATGTAATAAGTGAGTCATGTCCCAATCCGCTGTTGTTACCAACTCTTTGGTCTCTCCAATATTTTGCACTATCTCCTTCCCAACATCAATCGTCTTCCCCGACATAATTCCATATATCAATTTGATTCTGTCTTCTGGCACTCTGGTAAAGTGCATTGATGGAATCATGCAGGCACTGACGAAGTACAACCAACCCTTGGCTGTTTTGTTGAACTGACACCTGCTCAGTCCTCTTGACCAATTTCTGGCATTATCAAACGCAGCCCCAGGGTAGCTCACTGTGCTTGCGACGACATTCCAGTCGATGTTGTTGGTGTTTCTGGACCATGTTCTAAAATAACTTCAATCATCATCTCCTCATTTAACATCAATTGTTTTCAATAACATATTTACCACTTTTGCCGTCACAGGCACATATCTTCCCCTCACAAAGCATCTATCGTCCACCTTCTTCGGAAAGTTAGCATAAAATTCTCGCACCATCACTGTGTTCACTGGTGCTATCTTTTCCGGGTTAACAAATCGTCTCCACCCCATCATCTCAATCATCGCCCAAATGGGCTCATAGACATCCCCCTCCCCAAGCGACTCCCTTTGATAATTCATTCCTCTTTCAGGAATTAAGGGCCTAGTACTAAGCTTTTTGTATCTTTCATGAGCTCTTTGGCTAACAAACCTAGTATCATCATATTGAGGGGCTGAGGTGGATGTGGAAGCTCTTTTCTTTCTGGCAGACATGTTTAGATGACTTTTTGCAGCGTTTCCTTTGTATCAACAATGTTACCCAACACTATCACCCAACAACTAGCATTCTGACACTCACCCCCAAACTTCACTTAAGAAGCTTATGCACAACACCCACACCCACCTTGTATACTCTTCCTCGAAATTTCACAACCAATTTCAACACCCCAACAACTTCATAGATACAACACTTCTCCAATCTACTACCTCCTCTGACTACAGTAAAGCTTTCAAGAAAAGATAAAGATTACCTTTTGACGATGTTCTTCAAGGTTTTCTTGCTTCTAATGGTGATTTGAGGCAATGGGATGAGGTTTGTTGGTTAAGATGGTTAAGGATTTAGGGAATTTAAGAGCTTTGGTTGTGTTTGGGTTTGGTTTATGGAATTTTTTAAGTAAAGTGTGGATTTTCGTGGGTTTTGTGGAGAAGAAGGTTTAGGTTTTGATTTGGAATTGGGGAAAAATCGGATTTGGGGCGTCTTTTAATTTACGGATTTAGTCTCGTGACCTGTGGCCCAGCGTATTTCCACGTCTTGCGCTCTTACGGAATTTCGCATCATGGCGCCTAGACTTCCAAAATTTTCTGGATTTTTGGCTCCGCGACGCTGGAACTTTAGCGTCTTTCTGCTCTTTTGGCGCATGCACTGCTCTGGCGTGGCTAACTGATTTTCTAAATCCTTTGCTTCTTGATTTCGCCCTCCAAATTGTTGGCCTGCACCTGTCAACACAACACAAACAATACCTCTGTGAGACTGTTCTTAGTAAAAACAACCTATATTAAAGTAAAATAAATCAAAATACCACAGGTTGCCTCCCAATGTATTTGTCTTTAACGTCTTTTAGCCGGACGCAAGTTCGTTAGATCAAGAGGTGTGGGGTAGATTAACCCCACAACCAATCTATTTTTTCAACATTTTTCTTTTTCTTCTTCTGTTTTTCTTCTTATAATTATTTTCAAGAGAAGGTTCAGGAACACATACCTGCTTTGGCGGAGGCTCGGCATCACGTACCTGTTTTGGTGGGCTTATCTCCCTTGGTTTGGCTTGCACTGGCTCACATGAAGTTCTGACGGTGTTTATTGCAAAGCACTGCTTTCGTAATGGGGTTGATAACGTGTTTGAACACTTTGAACACCATTTCTTCGTTATCTACCCTCAACGTCAGCTCACCCTTTTCTACATCAATCAGGGCTCTCCCTGTTGCCAAGAACGGTCTCCCCAATATGATGAGAATCTTTGCATCCTCCTCCATGTCAAGAATGAGGAAATCCGCAGGGAAAAAGAATTTTTCTACTTTAACAAGAACATCCTCAATCTTCCCCCTGGGGTGCACCACCGTTCTATCCGCTAGTTGCAAGCTTACCGTGGTTGATTTGGCTTCACCTAATTCCAACCTCTTAAACACCGACAAAGGCATCAAATTTATACTAGCCCCTAAGTCACAAAGGGCTCTGTTACACGTTACCCTGCCAACTGTGCAAGACAATGTAAAGCTCCCCGGATCCTTAAGTTTAGGGGGCAATTTCTTCTGCAGGATGGCACTGCATTCCTCTGTCAGTGCCACCGTCATATTCGCTAACCTTCTTCTTTCCCAAAATCTCCTTCATAAATTTAAAGTAAGAAGGCATTTGCTCCAATGCCTCGATGAAGGGTATGTTGATATGTAACTTTCTAAATGTCTCCAGAAACTTGGAGAATTTATTATCAACTACCTTCCTCTGCAATCTTTGTGGGAACGGAATCTTTTCAGTATACTCCTTCTCTGGAGCTTTCTCTAATACTGGGCGAGCTTCAACCACCTTCTCTCTCTCTATTTCTACCCTCTGTTCAACTACTGGTGAGGTGCTGCTCATTGTTTGCCACTCCTTAGCTGCACTGCCTGTCATTGTTCTCTAGGGTTCATCTCTGTATTGCTCGGCAAGGTCCCCTGTGGCCTGTTGGTTGCTAGCTTTGCCAGTTGCCCCACTTGTGTCTCCAAACTCCTGAGGGAGGATCTAGTCTGCCGTGGCCCAGTGCAGGAGTTGGTGAGTGTCAACAAAGCTGCTCTCAGCTCGTCTGGCTTTTCTGATTGGACAGGGGCACTGAATTGTTGAGAAGATGAGGCCTGAGTGAATGGCTGCTGATTTTGGTACTGGCCTCTAAACTGATTCTGCTGCCCTTGCTCACCTCTCCATGAAAAATTTGGGTGATTCCTCCACCCTGGATTATAGGTGTTTGAGTAAGGGTTGTTCTGGGGTCTCTGGTAGTTCCCTACAGCTTGACACTCTGCTTGCTCAATCGAGATATTGTTAGGATCAGCTGAAGGGCATCTGTCGAATGTATGTGGACCACCACACATTTCACAACTCATGGGCAGTTGCACTGCATTTACAGACATTGTATTTTGTTGCAGCTGCTTGGTCAAAAGGGCAACTTGGGAATTCAGGGCAGTGATGACATCTATCTCATGAACTCCCACTGTTCTTCTGCCACTCACTTGTCTATCCTCTGTGACATGATTGTTGGTGGCCATGTCCTCCAATAAATCATGAGCTTCATGGGCTGTTTTCCTCATAAAGGTTCCACTGCAATTTGCATCGATGATCGTTACGGTCGTTTAAGCAGCCCATTATAGAAAATGTGGACCAAATTCCACAACTCAATACTGTGGTGTGGACACTTCCTTTGCAAGTCCTTGAATCTTTCCCAAGCTTCATATAATGACTCTCCATCGGCTTGATAGAAATTATTCAACTCCCCTCTCAACTTTGCTGCTTTGCATGGTGGGAAGAACTTTGCTAAAAATTTATGCGCCAACTCTTGCCATGTAAATATTGAATCTGCTGGCAAAAAATTCAACCACACTTTTGCTCTATCCCTGAGTGAGAAGGGAAAAAACCTCAATCT
Source organism: Przewalskia tangutica (assembly GCA_029844215.1). NCBI lineage: Eukaryota > Viridiplantae > Streptophyta > Magnoliopsida > Solanales > Solanaceae > Przewalskia > Przewalskia tangutica. The sequence goes on from CM056734.1 coordinate 13,084,644, forward strand.
GACGGCGTCATCAGTAACGCCATTGTATCTGAATGTTGCACACAGCTCCAAGAAATTAGCTATGTGCATGTGAGGATCCTCCGATGGCAACCCTCCAAACTGCACCGTATTCTGCACCATGCTTAGAATTGCAGGCTTGATCTCAAAATTATTTGCTCCTATTGTTGGGAGCCTAATACAAGTTTGTGCTCCGTTCACCCTCGGCAACACGTAATCCCCCAAGCTTCTCTCCGCTTCGACCTGAACTCTCTCCTCTACATCCATTGACACTCTCCGATGCATTCTTTGGTTAGGCTGGTGATCACCTAAACCCTCATTCATCTCGTTGTTGTTTTGTACGCCTCCCATCTCACTTACGGCTGAAATTCGTTGGTTCCTTCTGTTCTGTTTACAAGTTTTCTCAATTTCTGGATTGAAGGGAACAAGAGTGTCTGCTCCTCTTCTCCTTCGCATAAACTGAGTGCCTGAAACAGATCAAAAACAAACAAATGGATCACGGCATACTGACTTTCACAAAAATAAATAAAAAAACAATAAATAAAAACAGAAATAAAAACCAAATTAGAAATTAAGAATAGATAAAATTGATATTGAACTACGTCAATCCCCGACAACGGCGCCAAAAACTTGATGCGCGATTTATGCACACACTTTAACGCAAGTGCACGTGTCGACTCAAGTAATATAGTCTTTGAAGACCGAGTTATCGTCCTCAGGGATTAGTGTTCAATTACCAATTTCTACTCTTTGTTATCTATTTGGTGATCGAATATTGATTTGTTGTTTATGACTAATAATTATAAAACTAATTAACTATGTTGTTTACTTCAGTAATGATGGAAATAGGGCTTCCAAATCTCCTCAACTATCCGCTTATATTACTTATTAATGCAATTAATTATGATTCTTCTTCTATTGGAGATAGCAGGTTTACTAATCCGTTTTATACTCCCGTTAAGGCTATATAAACACTCAACCCCAGTACATCACCTTTCTACCTTTCGGTGATAAAGTTGACTCTAGAGGAGGATTAAGAACAAAAACCATATTAATGCTACACAAGTAATTGAGGTATTTTCATCCACAATTCAACCTATATCTACCCAACTACAGCATAGTCACAACTTCCCCTTTCGGATTTCGGTTAGAAATCATATAAGTAATGATAATTAATGATCAAGTAATTACCAAGCAATCAAAACATATATTGGATAAATCTCAACAATAAGAAGAAAAACCACAACATGCATTAATTCATAAATATAAGGTTCAAGTGAATTGACATGGAAAACCCTATATTAGAATTAGTTCCTAGCCATAGACATGACAAGAACTAATTCAATATCCAACATAAAACTGAAAATAAAGAAAAGAAATTACTAAAGAATGGTCTCCAATCTTGAACTCCAAGATGTGTTGTGAATTGGCAAGAAGGGAACCCTTAAAACTGCTCTAGGGTTCTCCTTTTATAGTTTAAAAAACGAGTGCATGGTTTTACTTCAGGCCTGACCCATTAATCGTTCAAATTTCTGATTTTTCCCGTGTCGGCGCCGCGCCCCAGCTGGCGCGCGGCCGGAGTTCTGCATTACGAAGATTAGGCGCGTGGCCACTGCAACTCGATGTCTAGGCGCGCGTACTGGAACTTCTGCAGCTTACGAATATTAGCGGCGGGCGCGACCCTGGCGGCAGGTCTTGTGGCGGCTGGCTGTGTGCGTGCTCAGTTCGCCACTTTCTCGCATTTCGAGCTCTGGAACCTCCGTTTTTGCCCTCTTTTCGCTCCTTTTCCGCCATTGAGCCATTTTAACCAATTTGACTCAAAAGAAAGAAAATATATCCTAAGACGACACGTATTTGTACAAAAAGGGATAAAAGACTCACTAAAAATGACTCAAAAAATGTATATAAAATACACCGATCAGAACTCAACTTATACTATGTTGATGGAAGCTATAAAATTTGAGCGAGTTTTTGGTATGTTTGAACTTCATAAAGAACGAGATCTTAAAGAGCCTAATAATGTAGGGCCTCCTAATGAGAATGATTGGTTGTTGGCCAAGAGGCTTGTTATCTTTCTAGAAATGTTTTATATTTTAACTAATAATGTTTCTGCTTCTTTGAGTGTCACGTGCAATAGTGCATTGTTTGATATTGGTACAGCTCTTGGAACATTAAAAGATCAAGAAAGTACTTGTGATGTAGAATTGAGTGCAATGGCTGGTAAGATGAAAGAAAAGTTTGATAAGTATTGGGGTAGTTTAGAAAAGTTCAACATGTTGATTTATGTGGCTGTCATTCTTGATCCTTCGATGAAAAAGGTTGGTTTACAATTGACTCTACATGATATGTATGAGGAAGTGAAGGGTGATAGTTTGCTTGAGAATGTTCAACAAGTCCTAAATGATTTGTTTGATGAATATAAGGCTATGTATTTCCCTATTGTTGCTTTGAGTGGGACAAGTGATGTATCTAAATCAAGTGACATGAGATTAGATCTCATGACTAAAGTTAGGAAGCTCAAATCTTCGTTAGAAGCAAAGGGTAAATATAGTACGAGGCCGAAGCTTGATCGATATTTGAATGAAGAGACGGATGAAGAAGATATTGAAATCTGAACTTGGTGGAAGCTCAATTCACTAAGATTTCCCGTTGTTTCACGCATGGCTCGTGATATATTAGCTATTCCAGTATCTACAGTTGCTTCTGAGGCTGCATTTAGTACCGGAGGATGAACACTTGATCAGTTTGAGAGTTCTTTGACACCTAAGGTAATACATTTTCTTTTGTATTTTTTGTAAAACAAGTTTAATTTTTATTATATTAATTGGTAAGTTCTGTTTCTTAACTTTTATTTTATGTTAAAGATGGTGCAAAGACTCATTTGTGGTCAAGATTGGTTTCGTGCAATTTTGACGAAGAAATCCAAACTAATTAATGTGGAAGAATCGTTAGAAGAGTTGCAAGATTTGGAGAATGGTATGATATATTGATATGAATATGATGATATCTCATTGCAAGCATTAGAAGTGTTACAATTCTTATTACTAACTTTATTATTTTCTTTCATACAGATTTTCAAAAGTGTGGAATTGATGAATCTACCATCTGTGTTTGATGGTTTGAGTGTTTGTATATGTATAATGTATTTTCTTTAAGGATGTTGTCATTCTCTTCCCTACTGTTGTTTACTTGTTTTTAGTTTTGGCATTTTCAAGAATAAATTTTGTGGACTATGCCTATTGCCTAATGTGGACCTTTGGGCGGCGGGGCGAGGCGGTGAGGCGTGGACACCGTGCGTGGGTGTGGATCAAGGCGAGAATGCAGTGCGGTGCTGCGACAAGCGGCCAACAACAAGTAGCAAGTGTGATTTGTGGATCAATGCATCAGCGTGCGGCGAGCGTGACAAGCGACCAAGCACGCTTCTTTGCTGCACTGTGCTTGCGCATCTGCGCCAGTTTTTTAGTTATTAATTAAAGCTTACTTTGTGTAATAATAATAATCATGTAAACAATTTATTGCAATTTGGATTTGGGGTGTGGACTGTGGACAGTGGACACTATGGAGTATTGGAGTGGAATTGGATTTATTGCAATTTGGATTTCTGCAAAATTTCGATTCGGTTCATTCGGTCCAAATGACCGGACCGGACCGAACCTGGATCGGACCGAGAAATTCGGTCCGGTCTTCGGTCCGAACAATCTGAATGTTCGGTCCTCGGTCCGGTCCGGTTTTAACCTTTTGTGCACCCCTACTTGCGTCTGACTACTTCATTGGTATTACCCAGACGTCGTCGAGGTGATGGCACCGGTCCTTCAATAACATCACCAGTAAATCGCGGGATGTGCTCCAGTGACTAGTTTCTGGGAGCGTACAACTGATCAATGAGACAAGGTCAAATTCCCCAACATGCAGAATTTCTTCGCGCCTGCGGGGAATCGTACACACGCTGTCCATGTCAGAGCGTCTTATAGCGCCCAGACTTTACCACTGGACTATGCCCCGGAGGACGATGGTCCGTCATCAAAAGACGTGTACGAGATAAAATTTCAAATCATCGCTTGTTTTAGATTTTTAAATTATGATTTCAACATTTAAAAGTTGACATATAAGTTTATATTTTGTAAAAGTAGATTAATAAGTTGGTATATGTTTATCAATTATTATATCAAATATTAAAAAATCTACAAGTTAGTAGTATATTTATAACAAATTTATTCCTATTAACCATGTGGGAGAATTATACACTACAAACTTGTTGACACCCAATTTTGACCCTCCCGTCCAGTCATTAACTATAAAATTACACTAATTTTCAACAATAATTTTAAAATAATAAAATGCAACAATAATACATAAATACAGGCATAAATAAACAATTTAATAATGGCATCGCGTCTTACGTAAAGTATTAAGCACTTAGAGTTTCGCGCCCACATTTATTATAACAATTAGATTAATAAAGCACCTAGACAATTTAATTAATTAATTAATTTATCACTAATTAACTAAGCCTAAAACTAATAATTAAATAATACACCTAAAGAATTAAATACCTAATTTAATACTAACTACCCTACCTAAATAATACATGACCCACACGCCCAAAGTTTCATTTCTTCCTTATACCCACACGCCCAGTGACCCATTTCTTCCCTTATACCCACACACGCCCAAGTTTCATTCCTTATTCTTCCCTTATTTCTCAATTTCATCCCTCGTCTTTCTCATCCCCGTCGATGAACAAGAACAAAAAACACAGCCCTTAAACCTAGCCTTAAAGGTTTCAACCGTAACCGTCCCAACACGCGGTAGTGATTCTCGCCTGAGAATCCGGCGAATCAGCTACCATATCGGACTCGACTTTCCTTACCCATGCACATAGCCAGCTCGCTCCAAATCACTCCAGGATATCAGAAATCAAATCTTACCAATATACCATTTTCATCACAAAATCTCTCCAAAAAAACGATACCCAAATCTTCCTAATACAAACTTACCATAATAACATCAAATCGTCCCTTAATTACTGAGATTAATACCAAGATCTCGTCCAAAATCAGCCCTAAGGTTTACCTAATAGGGAACCCAAACCATGGCTATATAAGCACATGCAAATGCAGATCGATGGGGGGGACAAGGACAGAGAGCTGAGAGAGGAGCGTAGTAAATAGCAATAAGCAATTTAGGAGAGGAATCGAGAGCAGTAGGACATTGGGGAGAAGAGTCTAACGGCAATAAGCAGTTTAAGGGCAGCAGATTTCCACAGAGGGAAAGAACCTACCCAAAACCAAAGACGAATCAGTACAACTGAGCGAAAGAAAATCAAACTCTTGATTTTCAAACCCTTCTTTCTTTCCACTGCATTAGCAAGCCTTCCGAGCGGACCGACGACTTGATACACTGCCTCGGTTCGCTGCCCGGATAAGGTAAACTCAAGTCCCTCCTAGTTTTATTATCGTTTGCTTTTTCGTGTGCCTATGATTGATTAGATGATAATATAGTAATTATTCAGTCTGCTCTGTTTCACATATGTAATCTGTCAATTAATTATCGATAAATAGAAGTATTGTAGTTAGGTATTTATTATCGTTTCAATGGTTGAGGATGTTCGATTGGTCTAATGGTTATTAATGTCATCCGAGTTTTAATCGATCCAATATTCAAGTTGATTGAGAACCACGCATTGTATGCTGTCTAAACATGTAGCAGATATTATGAATATGCCGGATTTTATTATACGAAATAATATAAAAATGACGTTCCCAGCTTGGAAATCGACCTTCTTCATTTTTGTGGCATCTGTTGAAAATTTAGGCACACTCTGTTGATTCCTATAACATATCTACCATGCGTCTTCCTACTCAGTTCGCGTATGTGGCTTGAACCACCTTTCTATTTACCTCGGCATGTATTTGTGAATGAACTGCGCCACTACTTGCTGAAGTTTGAGCATATTAAGTACTATTAGATATTCCTAAGTCCAATCCCATGCATATTTTAAAACTAGTTTTTTTCTGGTAAAGCTTGAAAATCACTGATTTAGGCTGCATAGGTTATCCTCAACTGTTACAAGCTTAAGTAGTAATTGGATTTGTAGAACCTTTGTTTGTTTAAGAGTATGATGATGCAATGCAGCCCGCCATTCTCTTATAGTTACTGTGAAGTATGTGGTTCCTGGCGAGCTTGATGGATTGTTTTAGCAGAGTATGTCTTAGATATTTTAGATTATAGTTGGTTAATAATTTGTTGGTCATTAGATAGATTTGACCAATTGGTTTCTTAAGTATCGTCGTGCCTGACATGTTCCTTGTGCGATAGTAGTAATAATAATAAATAAAATAAAAAAAAATCAGTTGAATCTTTATTGTCTTGAAACTTTTGAAAGATAGTTTCTGGCCCAAATTCTAGCCTGTGATTTGTGAAACGTGCCTTCAAGTCAGGTTTAATTTAAGCATCTCTGTTTTGCTAAAAGATCTTCTAAATTGTTTGGGTCTATTTCTGCTTATGACGAATACGTATTCTGGGCTTGGTATATACTGACATAACTTTCCCCAAATGAATATCCAATGCGGGTCTCGAGCAATTGTGAACTTAAGAAAATTGAATTTCGGGGCTTGCTTTGTGCTGCAGTGTACTGTCTGTCACTTAGACCAAATCTTATGTGCTTCATCCATTCTGCATCACAAACTTCAAATCATAGGCGAGATGGCCTCACCGCTTCTTCGAGTCATTATCAATTCATATCCTCCCCTATTATTTGTTGTAATTATTTGACTAACATTACACTACTGGTAGTACATTTAGAGTAATTAAACTTTGGGCTGTTATTAGAAAAATAGTTGACGCTAGAAATTCACTCGTCTTAAATTAGTTATGTTATGACTAGTTATGCATTGCCTAGGCCATACCAAATGACACGTAGCTAAAGCGTCACTCGCTATTAAATCCTTAGCATAATAAATTGATTTCTTCATAAACACTTACTAACATTCATAATAAAAAATTTATTTTGTTAGTTTTTGCATAATAGATATTCTACATTTTGTTTTATAAAAATACACATTTCGTCATAATAAGATTTTGCAATACATGTATCTTATCTAATACGTTATGAATGCAAGTTTTTATCCAAAGCTAATTTTCTATCCTAAACAAATCTTACAATTTTTATCCCTTTTATTTAAACGCTTTCGAACATGCATTTTTATAGAATAATAATCCCCTAGGTTTGGCAGGACAACATGAGTTAAGCGGATCTTAGAGGGTGCCTAACCCCTTCCCTCTAGATTAATAAAGAACCCTTACCTAGAATCTCATTAAAAGTTTAGCAGACCATTAAATGGAGTTAATGTTTACTTTAAACTAGTTAACATTTAGGTGTCCTAATTCACCCAAAATAATTAGGTGGCGACTCCGAGCAACCCTTTTTACACTTTAACATCCCTTTTAACATTTAGCATTTATTTATTTTCTAACATTTTTATTTAAGCAGGGTTCGCTTTTAGAATAAAGTCGCGGTCGAAAACGGGCGCGACAAAACTCATGTTCAATTTTTTATTTTATTGAACTATAATTTGATCAATTGATATTGTATTTTTTTAAAAAGGTCTTCTAGTAGTGTATTGATTTTGTTATGAACTATGGATTGCTCATTTGATTACATTATATAAGAATTATGAAAGTTTTGATGATTTTCACAACTTGTGGAGTTTTTATGTGTATAAGAAATAATACAACTTAAGAAATCTAAATTACATGTTTAAACAAAACTTTAACTTCAAATCATCATGATTTCAAATCATGTTTAAATGATAGTTTATGAATTTTAAATTATAGTAACATTTTTATTGAATCCTAAACATATTATTTATACATTTTAAATGATTTTGTTTACACAAAATATAAGGTTTGAGCAGAAGTTATTAAATTGCCAAACTCTTAGCTAAAAATGTGGCTTCGCCACTACATACGATCCTAATATGATAGTAATGCATAATACTAATTTCAAAGAGTTTTAAGTCATATAAATTATTAGTATATGACTTTTTTCTTATTATTATGTTACTTTTAAATATTATAGTAGGTAGATTATAAATTTCATATTTTATGAAACTAGTAAAAGTATGTTAAACAAATGATGTATATAGTTTAAAATCATATTTAAATTCCAAAATATCGTCAAAGATTTCTGTTTTATTTTTTTCTTTTGATCACAATTCACAAGGAGAATGAAATATCATCTTAAGGAAGATTAAATTGCATATTTTATGGAAGCAGCAAAATTTTCTTATAGTTAAATTCCAAAATATCGTCAAGAATCCTTAATTGGCGTTTGTTTACTATAGTACTAGTGTTTTTTCAAATAAAAATTTCTCTGTAGTCAAACACAATTAGCAAAATATGTTTCTTTTCTTTTAATAAGAATTGAAAAGGTATTTAGAGGTGAAATAAAAAGGGGAGCAAATATGATACTTATGATTAGATGGTTAAATAAAATGTGAGAGAATTGTTGTAGCTCGAGATTCGAAACGTAGAGAATAGTCGATGGGAGAAACAGCTGTATTAGTAATGCAAACATTAAACACAGCTAGGTAGCATGTAGAGATCAGATGATACTATTAACAAGGGTCCCCATACATGATTAAATGAAGAGATGTTCAACTATAAAAGATCTCAACTGGAGTCCTTATAGTTAAGTTTGAGTGCTTGTGTGGGAGTAGAGTTATAAGGAGCTGCAGTGTTGGCGATGACAATTCGTGTAGTGCTTCTCTTTGTTCTGTTTTTGGGTGTTAAGGCCCAGGTAAATATTCTTCTACCCAAGTGGCGGAGTCAGGAATTTGGCGAACATTGCACAAATTTTCGTTTCACTTGTATTAAGTGTGTGAAATTAAATATATATTCATAATAACTATTTCTTTCGTTCAAAAAAGATTGTCTTTCTTTCTTTTTAGTTTGTTTAAAAAAGAATGTTTTTTTAATGACATGTTTAAGAGCACACGATTAAAATACATTAAATACATTTTAATTTAAGATCATATGATTAAAAAAAAATATCTACTTTTTAAAACTTTATGTCAAGTCAAAACAAGACAGTCTTTTTGAAATGGAGGGAGTAACATACAGAGGGGAGTGAGTAACATTTAACCTATATACACCGTGTAATTTTTCGGCAAAGGGTGTGTGCCTGACCGCCCTTCGCCTAAGGCGGCTCCGCCCATGTTCTACACCACTTAGCTTACTGGTAGTACGTGGTATTTTTCTCTACATTTCTATTTTGAGTGACTATATATTCTACTATTAAATGATCCATGCATGCAGGTTTCTTTAACTGATCTCAAAGTTGAAGAAGATGAATCTCAACACGTTGGCTTCAGTCAGGCATTTCGCGTACGTCTAACTTATTCATAAATCATAACTTTTCGTTTCTTTTTGTATTCCCAGTCTCAAAAAAATTGTTTGAAGGACTTCTAAAACTTATTTTCTTAAATATGCGTAACATATTTGTAGTGTTATAAAAGTTTTTTATTAAGAAAATATAGAAACAATGTCATTCTTTTCGAAACAGATTAATAAAAAAATGATTGTCAAACAAAATGGAACATATAGTTCTCATTTTTTCCATCTCATATTTCCCTGATTTTGGTCGTAAATAATTGGACTTGGTTCCTTTTTATGAATCTAGTCATGGTATAGGAGATCTATTCGTTATCTAGACATTTCTTTTTGTTTTCTTTTCAGGTTCTTACCAGAGGAGCCAATAGGCAGCTAGTTCAAGACATAGGTGAGACATTTTTTTTTGGTTTATTTGAAGTAGGGCGATAAAATTAGCCCAAATCGAAATGACCAGCCTAACTCGTTCAAGATTTTATGGGTTTGGGCAAGAGTGATTTTGATGATGGGTTGGTTTGAAATTGTGAAGTTGACCATCATAAATTAATGCCCAAATGAGTCCATGATCTTCTTTAAACTTGGCATCAAAATACTCAATTTTAATGATTAGAGTTTCACTCTAGATTAAGATTTTTATTTACAAATAATATTATTATCCATAACTAAGTATGTTAAATATAATTAGAGATGCCAGATGAGCCGTTTATAAAATAATTCTTTATAAATATAATTTTTTTACATATCTCTCCCCTCCCCCCCCTACCTTCACCTCCCGCCCTACCCCCTCTACATTCTCAAATTTCTATTTTATATTTTTTTAACTTTTATAAACAATTTACTCAAATTTTTATTTTATATTTTTTTTACGTTTATAAATAATTTATAAAAAATATGAATCTTTTTCTTACCTCCCCTCCTCCCCCGCCCTACCACATTCTCAAATTTCTATTTATATTTTTTTACTTTTATAAACAATTTATAAAAAATATGATTTTTCTTACCTCACCCCCTCCTATCCCCTTTGTCGCCTCCCACTTGCCTACCACATAATTTATAAAAAATATTTTTTTTTTACCTCCACCCTCCCCCCCCCCCCCCCGCCTCCCGCCCCTGCCCTACCATATTCTCAAATTTCTATTTTATAAATAATTTATAAAAAAAAGAATTTTTTCTTACCTCCACCCCCCCTCCCCCTGCCCTACCACATTCTCAAATTTCTATTTTATATTTCTTTATTTTTATAAATAATTTATAAAAAATATGAAATTTTTTCTTACCTCTCCGCCTCTAACCCCACCCCACCTCACTCTTACCTCACTCCACCTCCCTACCCTACCACATTCTCAAATTTCTAATTTATATATTTTTACTTTTAAAACAATTTATAAAAAGTATGATTTTTTTTATCTCCACCCTCCCCTCTCCCTACCCCACTTCCGCCCTACCGCCTACCACATTCTCAAATTTCTATTTTATATTTTTTTACTTTCATAAATAATTTATAAAAAATATAAATTTTTTTCTTACCCCATCCACACCTACCCCTTCCACCCCACTCCATCATCAAATTTCTATCATAATTTTTTTGCTTTTATAAAAAATGAATTTTTTTTTTAAATATTATTCTTATTTTAAAAATAAAGATATGAAAAAATCAAATATCATACAAAATAAAATAACATCATAGAAGGCAAGTTTGAATTTTGTAAAAGTAATGGGTCAAGTTGAGCAATATGTGTTATGACCCATCATTTTAGCCCATCTTGATCCGCTCATCTTAGCCCAGGTAAGTTCTAGCGGATCGGACATTGATCCATTTACAGCTTCAGCCCATCTTGACCCGTCCAACTTCAGCCCAAACGGGGGCCCATCTGACACCGCTAATTTGAAGCGCTAGACTCCAACTTTCTTAAGAGCTATAAACTGTTCTTCTAAGTGCCGATACCTAAGAAGAATACCAACAGCCTGCATTTACAATCTCAAGCAACTTTATCCTCAATCAATTGACCATCCCTTCTTCAAACACCAAGGCATAAAATTTAGGAAAAAATAGCAGTCCGATGCCTTTGAGTGATCTTGTATACAAAACATGACCAAATGTATATGTTTTATATATTTAACCATATAATATACATATATGTACCTATACATATAACATACATAATTAATGTATAGATTTTGTATATTTTGATGATATTGATTAATAATTTTGGCCGAATTGAACAAGTTTCCCTAAAATTTATTTACTGACTCTAGTTTTGAAGGTTGCAAAATACTTGAACAATGGAGAACTAGCTCTAGCTCCAGCACCAGCTCCACCTCCAAGACAGTTAGATTGTGGAGGGTTGTGCAAATACAGATGCAGTTTACACTCGAGGCCCAATTTATGTAACAGGGCATGTAGCACATGTTGTGTAAGGTGTAAATGTGTGCCACCAGGGACCTTTGGTAACAGAGAGATGTGTGGCAAATGTTACACCGAAATGACTACCCATGGTAACAAGACCAAGTGCCCTTAATTGTTTTTTCATCTTGTTTGCAAGTGTGTAGTGTGTGGACCTTATCTTATTTAATTTCATCATATCTTATGAGATAGTACTAGCAAATCATGTGTCGGGCTAGATTGCGGTATCTGGCTGTTAAGCCATGTGCGAGTTGTAGTAGTTTGTGTTGGGTCCTGGGCTACGGATAAGTAAAATTAAAGTAAGAAAATAAATCGGCAATTTCGATGGCTAAAGCGATTCACGGATGTTGCGTGATGTTCGGTCAACATTTGAGGCAATATTGAGATAAACTGAGATAAACCGTGTTAGAGTAAATGCAACGGAAAAGTAAAAAGAACACAAAGTTTATATTTTAAGGGTATATTTTAATATCCCTTGATGGTCGGTGACCAAAAGAATTGTATAAATTATACACAATTACAAATGAACTTCTTTTACAAGATATAGCGTAAAATACATAAAAGAAATTACAAACAAAATGAAGTCGCAGATGACTTCGCCTAAAGTCACAAATTCTAAAAGATAAAATATAACATCTTCATTACACTCGCTTGAACAATGAGCTTAATCTAGAATAGAGATAGTGATTGCAATGTGGGACAATATGTTGTTAAAACAACTTTAGGCTGATTGGTGATTCAGTTTTCTCTTGTAAAATCTGAGAGCTCTCTTGACTTGTTGTCGTTATAAATCTGGATATCGAATGTACTGAAGTTCCCCTCTATTTATAGTGTGGAACTTCCCTTGAAATCTTCACTGCTTGTTGTGGAGGTTGAATAAAATGTGGCAGCAGCATTGTCCGATTCATCCTCCTAAAAATCCTCAACTTCTTCCTGAAAATCATCGGACTGAGTCTTCCTCTCCTTTCTCTACACGCTTTGACTAAGTTTTTCACCACGTTTTAAACACAGCTGACTTTGTGAGCTTACCTGAGTCATTTTTTACTTGCAGTAACTTCTCTTGCTTAGGTCGGAAGAATAGACAAAATTGTTACTTAGATGTTGGCTGAAATGTTGTCACAACATCGCAGGTAACATTCTTGTCCACACAAGAGATGTTGTCCTGAGTATTTTCAGATGTTGCCACAACATTCTTCCAACATCAACAATCTCCCCATTTTTGTCTTTCTTCATAAAACTCCATACGTTGCAAAAATGACCAGAATACTGAATCTAGACATAGTCCTCGATAATCTAAGAGACAGTAAGATTATTTGTCGTGTTCCCCCTTAACCTGCAGTGGTAGATTTCAAGCAAAAAAGTTTTCGCTTTTTTTTTTTAATTTTTTTTTAAGATTAGTTAATCATGACTTACAACGGATAAACAGTAAACATTCATAACACATCATACATAGTAACCATACATCGCATTAACCAAAAAATATCTAAAATGAATATTTACAAGCCCAAATAACATAACCAATTGTCTGTTAGTCGCAATCAACCAAATGAGTCACAAAAAAATAATATCAAATTTCACAGCAACTTCACCCATCACATCTTCAATCTTCATCAAACAATCCTCTCCTTTCCCCCTGCGTGCTTGGCCCGACACTATCTCCCCCTTTCTGTCTGCTTCCTTCAGCAACAATATCATTATCATCATCTTCCACTTTTTGTGAAGAAAGGACATCCTCATAATAATTTTTGGCACGTACAAGCTCCAGGATCTGCCTATCGAGCTCTGCAATGTGCTTTCTCAGCCATTCTTTGGACATCGGGATATTATCCTTAATGTTGCCAGGAATATTGGCTACATATGTGGTAACATTCTGTGTTTGAGCTTTGTCCTAGCGTTCTTTCTTCCATGGTAGATCCACTACCCTGTCTTTTCTGTTCACTTCTGATTTCTGGACTGGATAAACATCTAGAGGTTTACTCAGTTTCTCTCCTTTTGGAGGTTTAAACCTTGGTTAAGCAGTATTTGGTAGATCAGTGAGGGATATGGAAGGACATAGTTCGACTGTTTTTCAGCCAAGGTAGCAGCATGGTTGAAAATTAATGTTCCTAGATCAACTCTGTGGTTTCTTCTCAGCTTATACAAAAGTGTTGTTTGGTCAAGTGTTACAACAGTTTCATTGAAGGAAGACAACCAATTGTATATAGCAATTCTGTGCAATGTTGCAAACAGGGTAGTGAGTTTTGACACTGGACTGTGAGGAGCCCAAGAGGTGATCAAATTCCCAATGAGGTATTTGATCATCCCATTAAGCTCTTCAGCAGTGGAGGATGTTTCAGAGATTGTCTCATCTATAGGTATCCCAAGAGTGAAATTTATGATTTTAGGGGGAAAATCGTACATCTTGTCATAGAGATACACCTTACCGAATTTATTCGATGATGTGTCCTTCACATTATGTATCAGGTTAGCATAGAATACCCTAATAAACTTTTCACAAAAGGGATTTTTCCAAATACAGAGCTTAAGACATTGCGACTGCTCAAAAAATCAATTAATCCATACTCAGCGAATGAAGATGAATCTATTACCTTTTCACTTCTAATGCTCCTGTTTTTAAACCAGTTCCATTTATTTGAGTATGTTCTACTGTGGAACACAGGAGAGTATGACATTACCTCAGAATCTGATTCGGATTCTGGCTGATCTTGCTCAGATGGTGTTGAGGATACTGGTGTTGCCTTGGATGTTGGGGCAACATACTCTGGGTCAGTTTCCTCTGGCCTTTTTGTTGCCTTTGATGTTGAGGCAATATTTGCATTAGAACTCCAGTAGGTTCTTCGAACCCTTTTTGGCATGAATTTTCTTAGAGGAGTATCATCGGATAACTCCTCTTCTTTCCTTTCAGGTTCAACTGGAGGTATGACAACCGATGGTGTTTGTGAACTTGGTGAACTCTCGATTTCAAAATCAGAATCAGTGCAACTAGTAGTGAGGGATCAACTGGGACATTTGATTTCTGAAAAAGAGAACATGATTCTCCCATTGACCTATTCGTTGATCTTTCTTCAGTACAATGACGTTCAAAAACCCTAGTCGATCTTCTTGTTGACATCGCTAATTTGGAGTGCCTCGATGCAAGCTTTGTGACGTCGGGTGTTGTATCAACATCTATTGGGTTCTTGAAGTCACCTGGGTATGCCACATTTAGAGGTTCATCTGAACCCAACAAAATCATCGTCATATAAGCATCTTCTTCATCGGGTTTCAACTCGTTGATGACTTTGTAATGATTATACGTCTTTTTGGTATTTTTGGGACTAATCGACATTGGTGAATAGTCTTTTGATGTTGTATGCTTGGGTGAAATGGACATAGGAGAGAGTTTGGAAGATGGAAGTGTATTACAGAAGATTTGGGGTTTTAAGGAAAATGGAGACTGATGATATTCCATCGAATTGACTGCACTGTGTGTACAGTGTAATGATGTGACGGTTCAGGGATGGACATGGTGGTTAATTATGATGATATATACAAACATACAACTCCTTTTCCTTACACTTAGGTAGTGTAGAAGAGTAATGACTATTTACACACCTAAACCAAAGAAATTTGCATAGTACAAGACATCATTCAAAATTTTAAAAATTGTTTTCCATATTTTTGGGACTTTCTGTTTAGAACGAGACTAAATAAAATACACAAACCGGTTATTAGGATAAGCAAAATCATTAATCAAAGTACTAGACTTCAATGTTGCGATGAATGTTGGCAACATTTCAATTTAAACAGGCAACATCGGATATTAAGGATGTACTGATTTGGCAAATTTTTTTTTTGCGTATGTTTCCTATGAGATTGATCACTGGACTAATATAACATTTTACCATTGTCCTTAACCAACTTAGTTGAACATATAGAAATTTCTTGCGGTGTTTTCACCTATTTCTTTTTACAGCACGTGGTACACCTATAGAATAGGAACGATACCAATCTAGGAGCTTTGCTCCTGTTTAATAACAAAACAGCCAAATCTATGTTGAAGGCTTTGTCTTTCGTTGATACTCCTTTTTTATAGAATGCATAATGATTTTATGCAATTTATCGCAGGGAACGGTATCACATTTTAAAAACTTATCCTTTGAAAAATCCTGTCTGATTATTTTGAGATATTGTTCAGCATAAACACAACTTACATCCAGTGTCTTGATTTTTTCAGCAGATGTTACCCAAAATGTTAGGACAACATTTAGGACAACATTTTCCTACTCAGCTTACCTTTCAGAGGAAACAAATACCGAGAGATTTTTTCAACTTTGAAAATCTCTCATGATCTAAAGGTTTGGTAAAAATATCAGCTAGTTGATGTAGTGTATCCACATGTTCGATTCGGACTATCTGTTTTTCCACTAAGTCTCTCAAAAAATGATGCCTTATGTCTATATGCTTGGTACGTGAGTGTTGTACATAATTTTTGGACATGTTTATAGCACTCAGGTTATCACAATATAAAATTATGGAGTTGTTAGAAAATTCATAGTCATCGAGCATATGTCGTAACCAAACTAATTGAGCACAACAACTTCCAGCTGTCACATATTCAGATTCGGCAGTCGAAAGTGACACACAATTTTATTTACGACTGTACCATGAGACTAGGTTATTGCTAAGATAAAAACATCCATCACTAGTACTCTTCCTATCGTCTACATCACCGGTCCAATCTGAGTCACTGTACCCTATTAGATTAGGATTAATGTCTCTAGAATACCATATACCCAAGTCACTTGTACCGACAATATATCTTATAATACGTTTCACGACATTACGATGAGATTCCTTGGGACAGGGTTGGAACCGTGCACACACACACACACACTAAACATGATATCTGAGCGACTGGCAGTAAGGTACAAAAGACTACCTATCATGGATCGGTACAATGTTGGGTCAATATCTTGTCCAACATCGTCTTTACATATCTGTTGTGTTGAGCCCATTGGAGTCTTCATGTGTTTTGCATTTTCCAGACCAAATTTTCTAACAAGATTCTTTGCATATTTGCTTTGGGATACAAATATCCCTTCTTCATTCTGCTTGATCTGCAAGCCTGTCACGACCCAACCGGGGCGCGGCGGTACCTGCAAAGTACCGCATCGGTATATGTCAGAGAATAGCAGCGGAACATACATAACACATACGTATAAAAATGTAACATCACTGTCTTCAATGTTCGGTCTACTCACTTTGCCACCTTTCTCAAGGCCAAATTTATCATCCAAAACACCACATTTAAGGCTCAATCAATCCAACAATTCAAAGGGGATTCCACACCCAAAATTCTGCCCCATAAGTTTACAACAATTCACTTAACAATTCTAAGGTAGTTTTTAGGCTACAACATGCTCATAATCTCTTCTTAACCCATTCTTCATATCCAAACCACATTTTCTAGCATGCAATGACTCTAAGTGCATTATTTTACTACCACAAGATCTTTCTTCTAAGCATGCAACACTAGAACTAATTCTAAAGGAAGAAATGTTACCTTAAAGTTTTTGCCAAAACTTATTCCAAAAATTGCTAGCTTCCTTTCCAAGAACACCACCACAACAATGCCAACAAGCTAGCTACAAGCTTCCTTTTCTTGTTCTTAACTTTCAGATTTTTCTTGGGTTTTTAGAGAGAAGGAGGAGCTGATTTTTAGAGAGAGGAAGATGTTTGAGAGATGACCAAGTCTACAAGACTTGGTCAATATAAGCCATGCAAGCAAAATCAGATGGGGGGGGACACTTGTCACCCTCCCATGACCTTTTTAAAAGAGAAATCAGACTTTTCTAAGTTTTTCCGCCCAAAAATCCGCCTCGGTGCGGCCGCCTCGGCCATGGCCTGAAACTCCATGAGCTCTGGACTTTCGCGCGCCACTGCTATCCGGCGCGCGGCTGCAACCAGTGACCCTCCAGAACTTTAGGCGCGCGGCCAGATCCGACTCCGCGGCCGCATCGCTGCGGCTGCACATTTACGTCCGATTGCGCCGAACTTGTAACTCATAACTTTCTACTCCGACGTCCTATCGACGAACGGTTGGTTGCGTTGGAATCCAGACCCAACGAACTACGCCCTAGGCCTTTAAAATACTTAGTAACTCTCAATGAATCGGGTCATAACCCGCCTCAAAGTTGACTAAAACCCGTCCGAAACGACCCGTCAACCTATCCTTAAAATTTTAAGTCTTACATGCTTTAAATGCGCTCTCATCGTAGGGTCGAACTACGGTATAACATTCTCCCCCTTAGAAACATTCGTCCCGAATGTTCCTTCTAAACTTACTCAAATCACATCATCATCGACATAGACCCTCTTAACTATTCTTTTGCAAATAAAGAAGCTCAGTGGCCATGACATCTTGAAGCGTAAATGCTAAATCAAAACTAACCAGCAGGAAAGTAGGTTACCTGGAGGTATAGGGAATAAGTGAGGATACTTCTTCATCATGTCATCCTCTGCTTCCCACGTCATTTCCTCCCTGTTCTCGTTCGCCATGGGACGCCAGCGGAAGCCACGTCTTTCGTCGAAGTCGTCTAACTCGACGATCGAGTATCGCTATGGGACTCTCATACGATAACTCCTCTGTCACTTGGACATCCCGAACCGGTGCACTCTAGATGGATCTCGATACATTTCATGACATGGACATATGAAAAGCGGATGCACCGCCTCCAAATCGGGCGGAAGATCTAACTCGCAGCAACATTGCCTACCTACGGACAATCGATACGGCCCAATGTACCTTGGGCTAAGCTTCCTTTCTTTCCAAATCTCATCACGCCTTCATGGGCGATACCTAGGAAAACCCAATCATCTACCTCAAATTCCAAGTGTCGACGCCGATGATGATCTGCATCGACTTACATCGACTCGAAGCCGCCAACAACCGCTCCTGGATAAGCTTCACCTTATCCACAACTGCTGAACTAAGTCTGGCCCGACTAACTGGACTTCTCCCACCTCGAACCAGCCTATCGGTGACCTGCACTTTCTCCCGAATAAGGCCTCATGCGCGCCGTCGAATCTTTGGAATGGTAGCTATTGTTGTAAGCAAACTCCACGAGGCAAATGATCCTCCCGGCTACCCACGAAATCAATAACACAAGCCCGCGAGATATCCTCGAGTGTGCGGATAGTGCGCTCGGCCTGTCCGTCCGTCACGAGGGTGAAGCGCCGTCGAGACTCACTGTGTCCCTAATCCGCCACGAAAAGACCTCGAGTTAGCGAAGCGGGCTCTCTATCTGATATAATCGACACCGACTCAGTGCGGTCTCACAATCTCTCTAATATATAACTGGCATAGTCCTCGGTGAACGTCGTTACGGCCGGAAGAAAATGGGGTGATTTCGTCGACTGTCGACAATCACCCAAATGGAATCATGCTTCCTCGAGTGGTAGGTAGCCACGTAATAAAATCCATATTTATCACATCCCACTTCCAAGTCGAATATCAATGGCTCGCAATGACCACCGGCTTCGGTGCTCAATCTTAACCTGGCGCGGTCGGGCGCGTGCCACGGTCCATGGCGTCCTCTTTAGGCCGTCCCACCAATACACGCATCTGAGGTCATGGTACATCTTAGTCGACCCCGAATGAATAGAATAACGAGCATTGTGTGCCTCCCCCAGAATCTGCTGACGAAGTCCTGTCACATCGGGAACACACAACCGACCCTCAAATCTTAGCACCCAGTGGTGCTACCTCAAACAGAACTCTTCTCGCATGAACATCGGCATCTCGATGCCGTACCAAAATCGGATCCTCATCATCGCCTCTTTACCTCCTCGGCGATAGAAGACTCGGCAACCTCTGGAACCGAATTCCTCACTATCGAATCAATCAAAGCGAACCCCGAGGCTCGCATTGGCGATGTAACTCTCGGACCGTATCCTCTTCTGCTGGTGAACATCAGACATACTACCCATCGACCTGCGACTAAGGGCATCTGCAACCACATTGGCCTTCCCTGAGTGGTATAGAATATCAACATCGTAATCCTTAAGTAGCTCCAACCACCGTCTCTGCCGCAAGTTCAGCTCCCTCTGGCTGAAGATGTACTGGAGACTCTTGTGGTCTGTGTAAATGTCCACATGAACTCCATATAAATAATGTCTCCAGATCTTTAAGGCATGAATCATCTGCGCAACTCCAAGTCATGCGTGGGATAGTTCTTCTCATGCTTCCTAATTTGTCGAGATCATAAGCTATAACTCTGCGTCTTTGCGTCAAGACGCCCGCGCTCAGACACTGTGGCGTCACAATAAACCACATATCCATCTAAGCCCTCTGGGAGAGTAAGAACTGGGGCGGTCGTCAACTTCTCCTTTAGCAACTGAAAACTTTCCTCACAAGTATCCGCCCACGGAACATAGGCTACGAGTCGACTTAGTCAAAATCTTTGAAATAGAAGCAAACTTCTACAAACCGATAATAACCTGAGGCCCAAAGCTGCGCATCCGGTCGGTGTAGTGGGTGCAGGCCGTGTCTTGGCTAACTTCAATCTTGTTGTATCAACCCGAATACCATCTGCCCGATAACATGCCCTAAGAAAGCCAGCGCCACCGAACTTCGCGCCGAGAACTTGGCATACAATTGCGGTCTCGGAGGACTCTCTGGTCGCCGAATGATCGTATGCTCGCTCGCGTGCGCGAATACACCAAGATATCATCAATTAAAACTATAACGAACATATCCAAGAATGGCACACGCATCTATTCATCAAATCCATGAATCTTCTTTGGGGCGTTGGTCAACCCGAAAGACATCACTCTGAACTCATAGTGCCCATACCGGTCTGAATGCGATCTTTGGGATATCTATCTCTAACTACTTTGATGATAACCGGACCGCGAGTCTATCTTGAAAAACACTTTGCACCTACCGGTCAAACAAATCGTCAATCACGGGGAGGATATCATTCTTGATAGTTACCTTGTTCACCGTGTAATCAATACATACGCAGGCGTCCCATCCTTCTTCTTCACAAACAATCTGGTACTCCCGAGGAGAAACACTTGGCCTAATAAAGCCTTTCTCCGGCCAAATCTTTCGGTGGTCCTTGACTCCTTATTTCGGCGGGTGCCATCTGTATGGCGGAATAGATATCGGTCGAGTATCGGCGCCAAGTCAATGCAAACTCAATCTCCTCTCGGGAGGATGCGGAGCTCATGCGGGAATACGTGCGGAAACTCTCTAACGGCCGGATCGATGAAGGTGCGGTACCTCGACCTCGATGTCGAATACGAACCATATGGTAGATATACCCTTTCACCGCATCTTCCTAGCCTTGAGGTAAGAAATAAACTTACCGCCGGCGATGCGATATTCCCTTCCACTCGATAACGGCTCGTAGAAAGCTGAACCGAACTAATCTCTCTCACGGTCCACGTTGGCATAGCAAGATGCTAGCCAATCCATACCCATAATCACATCAAAGTGCCATATCCAACTCTATCAAGTCGGCTGAGTCGGCGACTATCTATAGTCACGAGGCAAGCCTTATACACTCGCTCATTTAACACCGAGTCACCTCTGCCGTAGCCACCTCAAAAGGTTTTATGGACTCGGGCTCTATCCTATTCTCACGACAATATGAGGAGATATGTAGGACAAGGTAGAACTGGATCTATCAAAGCATATACATCACGGAAGAAACCAATAATGTACGTGTGGCGACATCGCGGCGCCTCGCAGTCTGTCATTGGACATAGCATATATGCGGTTACGAGGACCGCTAGGCTGGAACCCTACCACGACCTCTGCGCGGCTGCTGGCCATAAGTACCACGCCTCGGGCGTCTAACCATCGAAGATGAAGATCGACAACAGACCCGTCGGCTGAACCAGTAATGCTCCGCCGCCTGGGGCGGACAATCCTTCTTGGATGGCCTGCGTCACAAGAGTAACATGATCTCGAACCCATACGGCACTCGCCGGATGAGACCTACCGCGTCGAGCATGCAGAGGTAGGTGGTCTCGATTAGTCTTTGATCTGCCTCGCGAAAACGGCGTCACGAGCCACGACTGCTCGCGAATAACCTGGCGATCGGACCTCTGCGGAAAACTATGAAGGAGCACTCAGTCTTTGGTGGAAGGTGGACTGGTCTGCTCACGAGGATGCCGCCTCAGCGCCACGAGAACGATGTCTTGGCCTCTTGGTGGCCCAAATCTAGCGATCTGTCTCTCTCTGTCCTCAATCCGCATGCGTATGCGTCACAGCAATATCCATCCACTGGTGAAGAGTCACTCCTAAGCAGCGATGTCGTGACGGTCTAGCCCATCACGTATCTATGAACCACATGCGCCGTATGCTGCTACGATGGTGTGTGCATATCGGCCAAGGAGTCAAACTCAGTGTACTCACGATAGTCCTCCGTCTGTCTCAAGGTCAAGAACCTATCTCTGCGGGCTCTCCTCACCTCGGAGGCAAGAAGTGGTCTAAGGCGCCTCTGTGAACTCCTCCCAATCGGGAGCGCATCCTCACCTCGACAATACCCATGACTCAAACCAGTTCAACGCAATATCGCGTGCCGGTAAGCTAGTATAACGACTCGATCTCGATGCCCTAAGAACTGCATGGTCATGTATAGCTGCCGGACAAACTCCTGCGGATCCTCATCAAATCTCGAACCATAGAACTCGGGTGGGTAACAACCAGAAATCCGAATCAAGTAAGCTATCGGCTCACAGGGTTGGCGCTGCTCTGTCGTTGCCACCTTATATCTGGTCGATGGCGAATCATTCCCGTAATCTACGTACTCGAGGCCACGGCGTGGGTGGAGCTCGTCTGCGATCTCGATGGCGCGTCCGGCGCCTCGAACTCTGGCGAAATTGGCGGCGGCGTGGAACTCGGCGCCTAAACATCATCTCTGGTAAGGATAGGGCACGTGCCTGCGTGACTCTCCGCGTCACTAGCGGCACCTCGGCCGCCTTGCCCTTCGGGCGCGGTTGCCTTGCGTGGAGGCATAAGCGATACATAAAGGAAAACATCGGGAGATTCAACCTATAACTCGGCTATTGCGATCTTAGAGTGAAAGAATGAAACCAATCCTAAATATCCTGCGACCTCACGATTATAGATGTGGTGCATGACACACCGATAATCAAGACTACTGCTAGACACGATGCGTGGACACTTTCCGAGGACTAATCGCTCGATACCACTTTTGTCACGACCCAACCCGGGCGCGGCGGTACCCTACCGAGGTACCACGCCGGTATATGTCGAGAGAATAGCGTGAACATACATAACATACGTATAAAAGGTAACATCATTGCGGTAGGTAAAGCCTTCCATAAAACATACTTAACAAAGTATAATAGTACAACGGTTCTTATAGCCCAAAACATAAATGTGACCACGGACCTTAAAGATAACAACCGTGGCGGGACGGGGCCCCGCCATACCACTGAATATACAAGTACCTATAGCGTGGAAATCCGTACCAAAATAACAAGCGTCCGGAGGATGGAGCTTCGACCTTTGGAAGAGTGATCCTGAAGGAGGATCCTCAATGCCTTTACCACCTGCGGCGTGAGCAACCAGGAAGGGGTCGATTACCTGATATGTACCAAGTATGTAAAGGCGGAAAAATCTTTGTATCGATATCAAGTCTAAAAGCAAGCTGAAGTCATGAAAGACAATAAAATACCTTTTTCTGTGCCTTACTAACAATGAGAGTGACAAGTATATATATATAACACTGCATAAAATAGGAGGCTCATGATCAAAACAGGGTACCTCGCCCGTAGTATCAAATAAAACCATCCTACTCCTGAGACTATTTCACCCGCATAAGCCCATAAGGACTCGCATGAGGTATTCCTCGCATCATGGGTAGCAAATCCACGGAACAGGTGGTATAACGATCTTGGGGACTTTCCCCTCAGATATACTCTTACCACCACAGGCGGATGGTATAACGATCTTGGGTGTACCTCGGATATACTCTTGCTGGAGCGGATGGTATAACGATCTTGGGGCTTGCCGCCGGATATACTCTTATCTTGGTGCGGATGGTATAACGATCTTGGATCGCCCCTCGGATATACTCTTGCTGAGCGGATGGTATGGCGATCTTGGTGGCCCGCCGGACATACTCTTACACTGAAGGAGGTGGTATGACGATCTTGGGGCTTGCCCCTCAGACATACTCTTACCCTATCTCAAACTGTCATCATATCATAAATAAGTTAAGAAAACTTATAACTTCTTTTAGTCTTGTTCATATACTCTCTCATTTTAGTTTACTCAAGGCACTTAATCATATCTTTAATAAAAGAACACCGGGAGTTTAACCCAAGTACTATATGCTTCAACTCTTTCAAAAATGACTCTTCTTTATACATAAAAACCTTTGGACAATTGATACCTTAAAATCAATTTGCCTCTTCACATACTTATCTTATTTAGAGAAAATCTCTTCTCATTAACCTTTTATTGTCGCGCCCTATTTCGGCCGCGACGTTTAAAAGCGAACCCTGCTTAATAAAAATATTAGGAAATAAACAAAAATGCTAAATGTTAAAAGGTTTTAAAATGCTAAAGGTGCTAAAATTTAAAAGGAAAAGTGCTAAGGTAATTTTAAAGCTAAAGGGTGCTAAAAGTGCAAAAATGCTAAAGGGTTGCTAGAATGCTAAGGGTTCGCGGAGTCGCCACCTAATTAATTTGGGTGAATTAGGACACCTAAATGTTAAACTAGTTTAAAGTAAAACATTAACTCCATTTAATGGTCTGCTAAACTTTAATGAGACTCTGGGTAAGGGTTCTTTATTAATCTAGAGGGAAGGGGTTAGGCACCCTCTAAGATCCGCTAACTTGCGGTTATCCTGCCAAACTTAGGGTAATTATTATGTTTAAAGAATGCACGTTTTAAAAATATAAAGGGTGCTTTCAAAAATGTTTTATAGAAAGTGCATTGATAAAAAGTTTGCAAGACTAGTACTATAAAAATAAAGTTTTAAAGTGTGCTTGTATCTTTGTTTATAGATATATGCCATGTTGATTTATGATCAAAGACAAGCTTTTAGAATCAAATATATATGACGTAGTGCAAAAGATGATTATTTTATAGTTTTAGATAATAAGGTTGTTCAACACAAATTATTTATATTATGCTAATGAAAGAGCTTATGAGAAAATTAATTTATTTTATCATGGATTTTATAAAGAAATAATACTTTAGTCGCGAGTTAAATTATTTAGTAAGGTTTAGATATGTATGACAAGCATAAAAGACAAGCAGGTCGGAAGTGCGTTTCTAATTATGAATTACTTTCCCTTATATATTTGAAACTTAATTGTTCTGGATATCCTAGATATTACAGAAATAGAGTTATTAAAACACAATAAACAAATGAATAAATGAATAGCAAGTAAGAGAGAGAATGGGATTTAAGAATGCTCTTTACGACGGATGACGACGTCCTATTTGTTTTTCTAGGAATTCCTGAAGCGGGAATGGGAATGCGGATGCAGATGCGGGTTGCCATTTGAAATAGCTCGCGATGAGTCTCGCAACGAAACTCTTCATTTTGCTCCGATGCGTGCCCTTCTCCGGCGGCGAACCGAGGCAGCGTATCAAGCGTCGACGCCACTCGGAGATTTCTGCGATTATGCGATTGAAAGTGATAAAAGAGATTTGGCTTCGAGACAGGCTGTTTTTGTTCGTGAGAGGAAACGGTTTGAGAATCCTAGTTATTGCTACTGAATTACTCGCTTCTTCTTATTACTCCATTACTGCTGGGATTTTCTTCGTGAAGAAATGAGTCTGGGCTCTGTCCTTCTTCCTCTGCTGCATGTACGAATCGTCCTATATATAGCCACAATTTTTGTATTTTTGGGCTGATGTTGGGACGATTTTCTTGGAGATTTGCAGATGATTTGGGGACGATTTTTATGGAATGATTTTGGGAAGGTTAGTAATAATGACGGAAGATTTGTTTGGTTATGGAAGGAAGAGTGGCTAAGTGCGTGGGTAAGGAAAGGGAAAGGAAAGCCGCCGGATTCTCAGGCGAGAATCTCGGCGACTGTGAAGTGGGTGTTGCGGCTACTGAAGGGCTTAGGGTTCGTTTTAGGTTGTGATACGTGGGAGACGATGAAGGGAAAAAGGAAAAATCGAAGAAGGCTGGGGTGATTGGGCTGGGATAAGGAATGAAGCGTGGGCTTCTGAAGGAAGGCTGAGGGAGTAATAAGGGGTTTGGGCCAACTGGGTATTGGGCCTGCGGGCAATTGGAGTGGGCTGGGTAGAGATAGGTTAAGGTAGTTAGTTTAATTAGGGTATTAGATAATTAATTAATTAGTAGTAAATTAAATCGATAAATTGTGCTTAGATTATTTAGGTGCTTTATTAAAATTATTACAAGAATAAAGATGGGCGTGCTATTTAATTAATGCTTAATATTTTAGAATGCGGCGCTATTATTTAAAATCTTATTATTATGCATTATTGCGAAGTTAAATAAAAATTAAAATTGAGTTTAGATTAAATTATTTAAATGCCAAATGCAAGTATGATTTTAAGAATTGTTTAAAGCTTTTTTTTATAAATGCGACGCTATTAAATGCATGTATTAGATTAAAAAAATTTGAATTACGAATGATTATGAAATTCTCTTGTGTATTAATAAATGCGGCTATGCTACCTGACACGACGTTATTGCTAAATTATTTATTTTATGCATTCATTAATTATTTAAGAATTACGTGAGCTTACAATTAATAAATGCGGCGAGACTCTAAAAACTCTCGTAAGACACGATGCCATTATAAAATGTTTATTTATGTACGTATTTAGGTTTTATCGCTACATTTTATTATAAAAAATTATAAAAATTATTTTACAAAATTAGCCTAATTTTATAGTTAGTGACTGGACGGAGGGTCAAAATTGGGTGTCAACAGCTGTCCCTCTTTGTATGGAGATGATGAAAGAATCTTCGGACAAAGACGTTGACTCATGTAATTTTGTCTCGATCTTCGAAATTGCAAAAGCATGGCGGTAGACCAGTGGCCGACGAACAAAATCAAAATTTGTCAGTGTCTAGTTATGACGACACTGGGTTACCATGGTCGAAACACCAGGGCGGGCTGACGCGGACTCAAAACTGTCCCAGTGTCGAGTTATGACGACACTGGGCTACCATGGTCAAAAACACCAGGGCGGGCTAGCGCGGACTCAAAGCTGTCCCAGTGTCGAGTTATGGTGACACTGGGCTATGGTGCAAAAAGTAAAAGAAAATAACTGGCTTGAACACAGGGTGTCTGCGTGGCTTATGGTCTTTGGGTTCTATGGTGGTGTGGAAGCGAGTGGGCCAAGCGGCAGGTGCTTACGCGATCGTTGGGAAGGTTGGCCCGGCAATTTCCGGTTATTTGTAAGAAAATCCACGTTGTGCTCCTGCTCTGCGTCGAGACTTGAACAAGCGGTTAGTGCATAGCTGTTAAGGCAAAATGGCGATGTATAATTTTAAAGGTAATGCAAGCGTGGGTAGAAAAGGTTATCTGCAAAATCGATGCTGCTTTGTGTTGATGCGATCTTGCCAAATGTTGTGATTTCGCCGCTTGCGGACGTCGCGATTGTGAATGCTTGGATCGTTGTCCTTGCTGCAATTGCCTCTGTAGACTAAAGCTCGAAAGAGTTAGTGCATAAGCGCTAAGGCGAATAATAAAGCTGAATGAGGAAAAAAATGCAATTTTGAGAACAGAGAAATCGTCCCTGCGTAGATGTGATATGCTGATGATGATGTCGTTTCGGACTTGTCGACGTTTGGCGTCGTTTTCGGACTTGTCGTCGTTTTCGGACTTGGCGTCGTTTTCGGACTTGGCGTCGTTTTCGGACTTGGCGTCGTTTTCGGACTTATCGTCGTTTTCGGGCTTGTCGTCGTTTTCGGACTTGGCGTCGTTTTCGGACTTGGCGTCGTTTTCGGACTTGGCGTCGTTTTCGGACTTGGCGTCGTTTTCGGACTTGGCGTCGTTTTCGGACTTGGCGTCGTTTTTGGACTTGGCGTCGTTTTCGGACTTGTCGTCGTTTTCGGACTTGTCGTCGTTTTCGGACTTGGCGTCGTTTTCGGACTTGTCGTCGTTTTCGGACTTGGCGTCGTTTTCGGGCTTGTTGTTGCTGCTCTTGTAGAATAAAGCTCAAGAAAGAGTTAGTGCATAACTGCTAAGACAGAATAATAAAGCATGAATGAGAAAAACGCAATTTGAGAACAGAGAAAATCTTCCTTGTGTAGATGTGGTATGCTGATGATGGCGTCGTTTCGGACTTCTTTGTCTTTGATAACCTCGTTACTGGGCGTGTTCTTTGTTGGCGTCATTCGTAGTCTTCTTTGTCTTTGAAGCGTCGTTATGCGGGCGTTCTTCTTTGGCGTCGTTGCGTGAACTCTTTGTCTTTGATAACGTCGTTATCTGGGCGATATTCTTCTTGGCCGTTGTGTAGACTCTTTGTCTTTGATAACGTCGTTCTTGGGACGCGTTCTTCTTTGCTTTTGTAGAATAAATGCTCCCGCAAGCTTCTTGAAAAGCGTTAGTGTATACCTGTTTAAACGAAATGATAAATATATATGAGAAGTGCAATTCTGTGGGTAGATATGTCGTCACGATATGTGAATCTTTGAGATGTTGTGGGTCTTTGAGAATTTGACTTTGTGCACGGTGATCACGCTAGGCTTTGTTCTTGAACTTTGAGCTTTGTTGCTGATTGTCGATGTCTTTTTGCTTTTCTTTGCTTCTTTTCTGCTTTGGCTGTATTTTGCTTCGCTAATATGAAGGACTGCGCTCAAAGAAAGTTTTGTGAGTTTTGGGGCGGTTGATTCGCGTTGACCTTGGACTCTTGATGTTCGGATGTCTGTCTTGTTTGGACTCATAACCCTGCACAGTTTCCTACCTTGTCGATTTGAATATGCAAAGGCGTTTGGCCTTAAAGTGGGTCTCAGCGGAGTTGCGTGTGTGTTATGTGTACTCTCGTTGTTTTCAAAACAAAGGAAGGTTTCCAAATGGTGTGGCCGAAGCGATTTAGGCGCCACGTATCCCATGAAGGAATCGGTCATGGCGTAGTTCATTACAAGTGAAATTGGGTAAGAATTAAAATTTCTAGATGTGGGACCGGCGAGGCGGCGCTGCGTATCCGCGAGGAATCGAGTCAAGCGTAGTTCCAATCATTACATATAAAATGCATTAAACTAACTATTTCAGGACTTGGCGGGCGAGGCGAGGGCACGAGTCCACTTTGCTTTGTGTCTTCGATGGTGAGTCTTGGCGGGATCATCTCTTGCAGCCGCTGACTAGACGAATGACTTATTCAATAGTTAAACAATCTCCGGCGAGCACCCCTTTTCTCTGGCGGTTGGTTGATGATTCAACTTTCTTCCTTTACGGTGGCGTGATAGTCCGCTTCGGTATCTTCTTCATTCTCAGCTATCATGCTCACATGGGCATCTACATAACCCGGAAGAAATTTATTGTTTGCATTGAGAGGACCATCTTTTAGCTGAATGACTCCTCGCCGATTAACTCTCTATTACGTCGCCGAGGTATAACAATTGTCGATGTCGTGTCCTGCAGGAGTGGTATGCCTGATGTTTAGCTTTATCGTGCCCTCGGGAAGTAGGCACAGGAGTATTTACGGGGTGGATGAAGTATTCCTGCGACTTTCAACTTCTCATACACTTGGGCTATGGGTTCGGCTAAAGGTGTATAGGTTTTTGTTGGTTTTCTATCGGCATCTATGCGGGGTTTGGGTCCGTTCGGGGTGCGAGTTCGTGATTGTGGTGAGTATTTTGGATATGCTGGTTGGGTATGGTAAGCGAGGATATGGGGTGGCGCG
Organism: Przewalskia tangutica; assembly: GCA_029844215.1. Lineage (NCBI taxonomy): Eukaryota > Viridiplantae > Streptophyta > Magnoliopsida > Solanales > Solanaceae > Przewalskia > Przewalskia tangutica. Next base: position 13,114,302 of record CM056734.1, read on the forward strand.
ATCTTGATAATATGTTGTGGATTTTGAGTGTTTTGGTAAGAAGGCGGTGGGCTTTGATATCTTTGGATGTTGTTACGGCCTATGCTCTGAATGACCGTGATAGAGGTGATCGTCTCTTCTCCATAGGAGGTACCTCGATGGAATTTGGTACTTTGCTCGCTAGTTGCACAGTAGGTTGTCGGGTTTGTAATCCTTTCTGTCTTAATGCCTTCTTCCACGAAGTCGCCCGTTCTTACGACTTACGCAAAACTTAGCCAATTACCGTCATCCTTTCATAATATGTCGCGTCTTTTGTTGCGCGAGCAAGGTGGTCATTTCGCTCTCTGCCATCGGAGGTTGGACCTTTGCTGCTTCTGACCGCCACCTCATGGCGTATTCTCTGAAAGTTTCTGTGGATTTCTTTTCAAGTTTCATAAGATAAAATCTGTCGGGGCGATTGTCGATGTTGAACACAATCTATCCATGAAATCTTGTGCCATGGCATTCAACCGTCCCATTTTCGAGGTCTTGGCATGTGTACGATCCAGTAGCCGGTTAGACTCCTGATGAATAGCTTCAAGATGATTGCTTGATTTTTACCAACTCCAATCAATTTATCGCACTATGACCTTAGATGAGCTCGAGGATTCCCCTTTCCATCGAACATGTCAAATTTGGGCACCTTGTACCCAGAGTAATTCAACGTCGAGTGCGTCATAAGTTTTCATATTCTAAACCTTCCTCCCCTTTGTTCATTTGAATGCTTTTGAATGCCTCTTTCAAGCTACAGATTTCTTTTGCCACATTTTCATCAGCTCTAGCTCGAGTTTGCCGCTCCATTTCCTTGTATTGATCTGTCTCTTGAGAGGATGTATGCATAATAAATGGTTGACTTTCGATCGGATGTGCTAATCCCTCATATTGTTTGTGTGTCATCTGCTCGTATTGGGTGGTTTGACAATTTGGATTGAGTGGGGAGATATAAGTAGGTGGAGGTTGAGATATGTATGTGGTAAACGGATCATTTTGTGGGCCGGCTTGCAAATTGATCGGGCGAGTGATATTTTGGTGTGAGCTGGTATGTTGCGGCCTCTGCGGGGAGCTTTGGGGAAGTGGAGGCTCAAGGGCTTGTGACACGATTGCATTTGTCCCTTGCTCTGGGAGTGGTTCATTCAAGCTAGTAGACAGGTTTGTGATACTTCGGAGTCTTTCTATTTCGGCCTGCATGATTTCCATTTGCTGCAATAGTTTGGCGAGGTGTTGATCATTGGTGTTTCTCCTTTCTAACGCCTCTGCATCCTCTACAGGAACGAGTCCTAAGTTGTTTCGTTCCGGTGCCTCTGGATTAGTCATTTAGTGGATGATTGTGCTTACCGATCAGCCGAATCAACCTTTTCGGGATAAGCTAAAAATAAACCTTTAACAAATGAAGCAAACCAAGTTAGTATAATATGCAAAAAGTTGCAGACAATATATACTAATAAGCAAATTGTAAATCAAGTGCGTGTTCTAACATGTTTGGGACCTCTTTTAGTGCGAGAGGTGGGCCTAAACGCCGGATATGCGAGGTTATGACGATTTGTCCAAGCGCCCATTGTAATGCTTTTGTTGGAAATGGCGACCAAATGACGGTGCACTTTTTCCAATTTTAGCATGACATGATTGGGTTTGGATTTGTCTATCATTGTCGCGCCACACATAATATCTTTGGTTGGTCGTTGGGTTGAGAAACGTCGACAAGTTTGGTGTCTTCTAATTGTGGTGTCGATGCGGGGCCAAACCACACAAGGTAAATGCATGCATGCCACTAAAATAAAGGGTGGTATAGCTCTATCTTAAGTTTCTAAGATTTGGTTTTTCTAGGCCTTGAGTTCGGCGGACAACTCAGTGAGAAGGCTACGCGGTGATCGAGACGAACCGATCTAACTCACGCAGCGCCAACTCTCTTAAAATTTGGATATTTTTGAAAGAAATTTGCGGGTCTTGCGAAGCACCAGTAGCGTGAGTGTGTGATAGTGTGAATTTTCGAGAATGGAAGAAATATGAGCGGAATGCGGTTTAAAGCGATAAAGCAATTGTGATTAAAATAAATAAAACAAAATACATGACACAAAATTTAAATGCAAAAAGTAATGCCAAATAATAACCCTATGTCATTTGTGGTTAAGAACCTTAAATCCCAGTAGTCGCCGTTACATGCGCCTATTTACGCGACGTTTAAAAGCGAACCCTGCTTAATAAAAATATTAGGAAATAAACAAAAATGCTAAATGTTAAAAGGTTTTAAAATGCTAAAGGTGCTAAAATTTAAAAGGAAAAGTGCTAAGGTAATTTTAAAGCTAAAGGGTGCTAAAAGTGCAAAAATGCTAAAGGGTTGCTAGAATGCTAAGGGTTGTGAGTCGCCACCTAATTAATTTGGGTGAATTAGGACACCTAAATGTTAAACTAGTTTAAAGTAAAACATTAACTCCATTTAATGGTCTGCTAAACTTTAATGAGACTCTGGGTAAGAGTTCTTTATTAATCTAGAGGGAAGGGGTTAGGCACCCTCTAAGATCCGCTAACTTGCGGTTATCCTGCCAAACTTAGGGTAATTATTATGTTTAAAGAATGCACGTTTTAAAAATATAAAGTGCTTTCAAAAATGTTTTATAGAAAAGTGCATTGATAAAAGTTTGCAAGACTAGTACTATAAAAATAAAGTTTTAAAGTGTGCTTGTATACTGTTTATAGATATATGCCATGTTGATTTATGATCAAAGACAAGCTTTTAGAATCAAATATATATGACGTAGTGCAAAAGATGATTATTTTATAGTTTTCCGATAATAAGGTTGTTCAACACAAATTATTTATATTATGCTAATGAAAGAGCTTATGAGAAAATTAATTTATTTTATCATGGATTTTATAAAGAAATAATACTTTAGTCGCGAGTTAAATTATTTAGTAAGGTTTAGATATGTATGACAAGCATAAAAGACAAGCAGGTCGGAAGTGCGTTTCTAATTATGAATTACTTTCCCTTATATATTTGAAACTTAATTGTTCTGGATATCCTAGATATTACAGAAATAGAGTTATTAAAATACAATAAACAAATGAATAAATGAATAGCAAGTAAGAGAGAGAATGAGATTTAAGAATGCTCTTTCTGACGGATGACGACGTCTATTTGTTTTTCTAGGAATTCTGAGCGGGAACGGAATGCGGATGCGGATGCGGGTTGCCATTTGAAATAGCTCGCGATGAGTCTATAGCGAAACTCTTCATTTTGCTCGGAATCGTGCCGCTTCTCGTGTGGCGAAGCGGCGTATCAGCGTCGGCGCCACTCGGAGATTCTGCGATTATGCGATTGAAAGTGATAAAGAGATTTGGCTTGAGAGAGTCTGTTTTTGTTCGTGAGAGAAGCGGTTTGAGAATCCTAGTTATTGCTACTGAATTACTCGCTTCTTCTTATTACTCCATTACTGCTGGGATTTTCTTCGTGAAGAAAGGAGTCTGGGCTCTGTCCTTCTTCCTCTGCTGCATGTACGAATCGTCCTATATATAGCCACAATTTTTGTATTTTTGGGCTGATGTTGGGACGATTTTCTTGGAGATTTGCAGATGATTTGGGGACGATTTTTATGGAATGATTTTGGGAAGGTTCTGGTAATAATGACCTGGAAGATTTGTTTGGTTATGGAAGGAAGAGCTGGCTAGGGTGCGTGGGTAAGGAAAGGGAAAGGAAAGTCGCCGGATTCTCAGGCGAGAATCTCGGCGACTGTGAGGTGGGTGTTGCGGCTACTGAAGGGCTTAGGGTTCGTTTTAGGTTGTATTCTGTGGGAGAGACGATGAAGGGAAAAAGGAAAAATCAAAGAAGGCTGGGGTGATTGGGCTGCTGATAAGGAATGAAGCGTGGGCTTCTGAAGGAAGGCTGAGGGAGTAATAAGGGGTTTGGGCCAACTGGGTATTGGGCCTGCGGGCAATTGGAGTGGGCTGGGTAGAGATAGGTTAAGGTAGTTAGTTTAATTAGGGTATTAGATAATTAATTAATTAGTAGTAAATTAAATCGATAAATTGTGCTTAGATTATTTAGGTGCTTTATTAAAATTATTACAAGAATAAAGATGGGCGTGCTATTTAATTAATGCTTAATATTTTAGAATGCGGCGCTATTATTTAAAATCTTATTATTATGCATTATTGCGAAGTTAAATAAAAATTAAAATTGAGTTTAGATTAAATTATTTAAATGCCAAATGCAAGTATGATTTTAAGAATTGTTTAAAGCTTTTTTTTTATAAATGCGACGCTATTAAATGCATGTATTAGATTAAAAAAAATTGAATTACGAATGATTATGAAATTCTCTTGTGTATTAATAAATGCGGCTATGCTACCTGACACGACGTTATTGCTAAATTATTTATTTTATGCATTCATTAATTATTTAAGAATTACGACAGAGCTTACAATTAATAAATGCGGCGCGAGACTCTAAAAACTCTACGTAAGACACGATGCCATTATAGAATGTTTATTTATGTCTGTATTTAGGTTTTATCGCTACATTTTATTATAAAAAATTATAAAAAATTATTTTACAAAATTAGCCTAATTTTATAGTTAGTGACTGGACGGAGGGTCAAAATTGGGTGTCAACATTTATGAAGCTAATAAACCAACTTCCCATAAAGTTGTTATATTAACTCTATACTTTAGTAAAATCATACTTTTTCCCTAACTAAGGGAATTATACATTCTTAAAATGAAACAAGTCATTATATACTTAAAACAAGTGAGAATATCAAATCTTGTACGTCTACCGTACTACATAGTTTCATCTATTCATGCTCAAGAGGTAGGAAAGCTTCACATACCTCTTTGGTCAATCCACTTGCCAAGTCCAAACTACCATGATAATATTTCAACCTATAATAGTCATGATACGTTTATTAACCTCCAATCTTAATGTAGAACAATCCAAGTTCAAAGTCACTAAATTCTAAGGAAAATTGGGCAGCATTTCCTTTGTTTCTACTCACTTTGCCACCTTTCTCAAGGCCAAATTTATCATCCAAAACACCACATTTAAGGCTCAATCAATCCAACAATTAAAAGGGATTCCACCCAAAATTCTGCCCATAAGTTTACAACAATTCACTTAACAATTCTAAGGTAGTTTTTAGGCTACAACATGCTCATAATCTCTTCTTAACCCATTCTTCATATCAAACCACATTTTCTAGCATCTGATGACTCTAAGTGCATTATTTTACTACCACAAGATCTTTCTTCTAAGCATGCAACACTAGAACTAATTCTAAAGGAAGAAATGTTACCTTAAAGTTTTGCCAAAACTTATTCCAAAATTGCTAGCTTCCTTTCCAAGAACACCACCACAACAATGCCAACAAGCTAGCTACAAGCTTATTTCTTGTTCTTAACTTTCAGATTTTCTTGGGTTTTAGAGAGAAGGAGGAGCTGATTTTTAGAGAGGAAGATGTTTGAGAGATGACCAAGTCTACAAGACTTGGTCAATATAAGCCATGCAAGCAAAATCAGATGGGGACACTTGTCACCTCCCATGACCTTTTAAAAGAGAAATCAGACTTTTCTAAGTTTTTCGCCCAAAAATCCCGCCTCGGCGCGGCCCGCCTCGGCGCCTTGTGCTGAAACCTCCATGAGCTCTCTAGACTTTGGCGCGCGACCACGCTATCCGGCGCGCGCTACCTTCAGTGACCCTCCGGAACTTTAGGCGCGCGGCCACGTATCCGGCCGCGGCCTCCGCGCTTTGCGAAACACATTTCTGTCCGACTGCGCACTGAACTTGTAACTCTCATAACTTTCTACTACGACGTCCTATCGACGAACGGTTGGTTGCGTTGGAATCCAGACCCAACGAACTATGCCCTAGGCCTTTAAAATACTTAGGAACTCTCAATGAATCGGGTCATAACCCGCCTCAAAGTTGACTAAACCCCGTTCGGAACGACCCGTCAACCTATCCTTAAAATTTTAAGTCTTACACGCTTTCGTACGCTCCCATACGTAGGGTCAGAACTACGGGGTATAACAAAGCCTAAGAAAAATGTTAGTTCTCCAATCATGCTCATTTCGAATGTAGTGGACATTGCTTCGACAAATGACTTCAAGAATGACTCTGAAGTTGATCCAAAAACAATGTCATCGACATAGATCTGAGCAATTATTACATCTCCTCCGTGTCTTCTAATGAACAAGGTTCTATCAGCTTCTCCATTGGTGAACCCAAATTCGACAAGAAAGGTAGTTAAACGACCATACCATGATCGTGGTGCTTGCTTCAATCCATACAAGGCTTTCTTGAGCTTGTATACATGTTGCGGATTGTGTGGATCTTCAAATCCCTTGGGTTGTTCAACATACACTTCTTTATCCAAGTATCCATTGAGAAAAACACATTTAACGTCCATTTGGTGCAAGGTAATCCCTAGATAGCAAGCAATGACAAGTAGTAGTCTTATTGACTCAATTCTAGCCATAGGGGCGAAGGTCTCGTCATAGTCGATCCCTTCAACTTGTGTATTATCCTTGAGCAACAAGTCTTGATTTATTTCTCACAATTTTCCCTAACTCGTCCGATTTGTTTTTGAATATCCACTTTGTCCCAATCACATTAGTATTTTTGGGTCGTGGTAACAAGTCCCAAACCTCATTTTGGGAGAATTGTTCAAGTTCCTCTTGCATCGCTTGTATCCAAAAATTATCTTTCAATGCTTCCCCAATATTCTTAGGTTCTAATGTAGATGTAAAGCAAGAAAGACTAACCTGTTGATATATGGTGGACATGCACACATACCTTACCATCTCTCAGTAATTGACTGGTTCTTTCTCTCTTGTGCGCCTTCTCTCAAATACTCCCCCTATCACTTGGTCGGGCGGATTGTTCCTTCTGATTCTCGGAGGAGGATCTCTTCTTACTTGATCGTTGAGTTTAGTGTCAGATTCTTCCTCGACTTCATTCCCGGTGTTCTCCTCTTGAGGGTCAGATGTGTCTTTTGATGTTGGGTCAATATTTGGTACAACATCTGCATCTTCAGTGGGCCGCTCCTCATCCATTGCGACTATAATGTTGTTTTCTGATGATCTGCCAGATATATCCAGCATATCATCGAAAATAACATTGACAGACTCTTGTATGATTTTGGTTCAAAGATTGTATACCCGGTAGGCATGGCTATTCTGATAGTAGCCAACGAACACACCCTTATCGCTCTTTGAATCGAACTTGGCCAGTTGATCCCTGTCATTAAGATATAGCATACACACCCAAAGACATGAAAGTATCGCAGGGTGGGTTTCTTTCCATTTAGTAGTTCATAGGGTGTCATCTTGGTGACTGACCTAAGATATAATCTATTTGATATGTGACACGCTGTATTCAAGGCTTCAGCCCAAAATCTTTTTGACAAGTGCTTAGAGCTTAACATGACTCTAGCCATTTCTTGTAAGGTTCTGTTCTTCCTTTCGGCAATCCCATTTTGTTGAGGTGTTTTTGGTGCCGAAAACTCATGGAATATCTCTTTCTTTTCACAAAACTTTGCAAAGATTTGATTTTTAAATTCCTTTCCATGGTCAGAACGAATTCTAAAAATGGAAGAACAAAATAAGTTCCTTATTCTAGAGTGAAGTGCTTTAAACATGTCAAAATCTTGTGATTTGTTCTTTAAGAAATATATCAATGTAAACCTGGAAAAATCATCAACTATCACATACGCGTATCTCATTCCACCTAAGTTGTCTACTTCAATTGGACCCATAAGATCCATATGTAACAATTGAAAACAGTGAGACGTACCTGAATGTTGGTCATCATGTTGGGCAACATTGTGAGAGACTCGGGGCTGCTTCCCTTTTAAACAATTTTCGCACAATGTTTTTTCATTTAGATCCAGTTTGGGGATGCCTCTTACAGCCTCGAACGATATCAGTTTTTTCAAGGTGCCGTAGTTGACATGTCCCAACTTTTGGTGCCAAAGTGCCAAGTCACTTATCTTCGCTGAATTGCACACCTCTAGTCCACCTATTAGATAACAATTATCTCCAGTCATTGTTCCTGATATGACACATTTATTCGCAGAGTCTGTAACCTTGCATCCAAGCTTGTTGAACTTCACCTGATATCATCGTTACACAGTTGGCTTATGCTTAGGAGATTAGCAACTAAGCCTTCCACGAGAAGAACATCTTTCAAGGTGGGTACATTCAGAACATTGAGAGTTCCTTTTACGATAATCTTACTCTTACGTCCTCCTCAAAATGTCACGTATCCTCCGTTGAATACTCCAAAATCCTTCAATAAATTTTTGGTACATGTCATGTGACGTGAGTAACCACTATCGAAATACCATGATCATGTAATGTTAGTTCGCAAGGCAGTTATACACACATTACATTTCAGATTCGGTTTAGGTATCCACACCTTTTCAGAACTATACTTATTTCTGTTTCCAGATTTTTTTCTTTGAATGTTGTCAGTGATGTTGGGCAACATTTTTGGCAACACTTGAGGCATGGGTCTGAGAGCAGAATTTCGAAATTTGTAGTAGTAGGGCGTTAAGTGTCCAGTCTTTTTACAGAAACTGCACATAAACTTTGATCCAATCATGGAGATATGAGAGTCACTATTGGTATTTTTTTTTTGATGAATTTTATCCCCTCAGTTTTTCTATGGATCCTAGAAGTATTGAGTTTACTTGGTGCTTTATACCCAAGACCTTCTCTCGAAGTATTATTGAGATTCAGGATTTCATCCAGTTTGGACTTCCCCGTGTTGAGCCTTTGGAAAGTGGTCTCAGCTGTGTTCAGTCTTGCACGAATTTTACCAAGTTCAAAATCCTTCTTGGTAAGCATTACCTTCAAACGGTTGATTGTGCCTTTAAGACTTTTATTCTCAAGAGCCAGTGCTTGTGCCTTTGAATCTAGTTGTTTCGATTAAGTGATTAGAGCCTTACAAAGATCTTGCAATTCTTTTATCACTTCCTTTGAGTCAACGGATCGAGTTTCTGACCTCAGATGAAGATATAAACCCACTAAAACAGTTTACATCAACATAGATAAAGAAAACATACCTTTCTGATGATGCAGTTCTTCCATCGTCCGATGCTATTCTTGATGTTGAGGCAACATTGTCAGCAATATTTGATGTTGAGACAACATTGTCAACAACATCTTCATCGTCGGACAGTCAGTGTTCGAACATGGCTGCTAGCATTTCTTGTGGTTCTTCTTCTTGACTTTCTTCCTCCTCATCATCCTCATCGTCACTGAGAGTAACCCACATGGCTTTACCAATTTTCCTAAGGGTATTTGCACACTCATTAGCATAGTGTCCCCAACCCGAGCACGCATGACATTGTATACCTTCGAGTTGTTTCGGATTGAAATTGGTATTGTCGGAGTTGGATTTTCTCAGTAAATTGTTATTTCGGTTTTCATGAGGTGGGCTATTTGGCTGTTTGTTGAAGAGTGGGTTTTGGTGCTGTTTGTATTTTGCTTTGTTGCGGTCATTCTTGATCTTCCTCATCATTGAATTAAATCGATGAGTGAGCAAGGCAACAGTAGCACCATCCCCTACTTCCTCTAGGTTTTCCTCCTCGGCTTCTACTGTCCTTGAGGTTTGACCTTGGAGTGTCAATGTCTTGTCTTGATACAGATCTCGTTGGCTCTTCATGTTCATCTCATAGGTTTGAAAGATGCTCATCAAGCCATGAAGATCCATATTAGCAAGATTATGGGCCTCTTCAATTGCACAAATTTTAGTATTAAATCTTTCAGGAAGAGATGTGAGAGCTTTATCCACAAGTTGTGTGTTGGTCAGAGGAGATCCAAGCACTTGACATTGATTAGCAATGTCAATTAACTTTTCAAAATAGAATTTTATGTCCTCAGACTCTTCCATCCTTAAGTGTTCATATTGGCTCAATATCATGCGAAACTTTGTACGTCGGACACTTGATGTACCTTCACAATGAGTTTGCAAAGTTTCACAAGCATCCTTGGCCGTTGAACAATTCTGGCTGAGTTTAAACATATACAGATCCACTCATCCAAAAATAACATTTAGGGCCTTTTCATTATAGCATGCGCTGTTGATTTCTTTTTGGGTCCATTCAGACTCGGGCTTTGTAAGAACATCACCGTCCTCGTCTGCTAGAAATTTGGGAACCACATATCCCTCGGAGACAGATCTCCATGCTCTAACATCAATTGATTTGATATGAGAGCGAAGACGTATCTTTCAATAGGCGTAATTTGTCCCATCTAGAATTGGAAGACGACCAACGCTATGGTTAGCTGAGTCCATAGCCGTAATAATAAGAATCAGACACTTATTGTATCAAGTGTTGGCTCTGATACCACTTGTTGGGTCCCGAGTAACGGATAAGTAAAATTAAAGTAAGAAAATAAATCGACAGCTCAGTAAACTAGAAACAGTTCCTGGATGTTGCCTTCAATGTTGGATCAACATTTGAGGCAACATTGAGATAAACTGAGATAAACCTTGTTAGAGTAAATGCATCAAAAAAGTAAAAAGAACACAAAATTTATATTTTTAAGGGTATATTTTAATATTCCTTGATGGTCGGTGACCAAAAGAATTGTATAAATTATACACAATTACAAATGAACTTCTTTTACAAGATATAGCGTAAAGTACATAAAAGAAATTACAAACAAAATGAAGTCGCAGATGACTTCGCCTAAAGTCACAAATTCTAAAAGATAAAATATAACATCTTCATTACACTCGCTTGAACAATGAGCTTAATCTAGAATAGAGATAGCGATTGCAATGTGGGACACGATGTTGTTAAAACAACTTTAGGCTGATTGGTGATCCAATTTTCTCTTGTAAAATCTGAGAGCTCTCTTGACGTGTTGTCGTTATAAATCTGGATATCGAATGTACTGAAGTTCCCATCTATTTATAGTGTGGAACTTCCCTTAAAATCCTCACTGCTTGAAGTGGAGGTTGAGTAAAATGTGGCAGCAGCATTGACCAATTCATCCTCCAGAAAATTCTCAACTTCTTCCTGAAAATCTTCACGTTTTGGACTGAGTCTTTCTCTGCTTTTTCTATACGCTTTGACTGAGTTTTCACCACGTTTTAAACACAACAGACTTTGTGAGCCTACCTGAGTCATTTCTTACTCGCAGTAACTTCTCCTGCTTAGGCCGGAAGAATAAGCAAATCTATTACTTAGATGTTGGCTAAATGTTGCCACAACATCGCAGGAAACAATCTTGTCCACACAAGAGATGTTGTCATGAATATTTTCAGATGTTGCCACAACATTCTTCCAACATCAACAGTTTGAAAAGTACTGCAAGTTGCTATGTACCAAGGTACATCTCGATATGCTATAGTGTTAAATTATCACAGATTACATGTGATCGATCTATAAGAATTGATGAAGGAAGCAGAAGAAATTGGAAGAGAGGAAGTTCGAGCAAGAAAAAGGACGAGGGAGAAGCATAGAAAAGGAGGGAGACGTTTTGGCTCAAATGAGCTTCTGTGGAATTTTTAATATAACTCTCTCAAGTAAAATATCACAAACATAGTCCCTATTTATAGGTGACTATAACCCACTTATCACAAAATATCAAAATATCTAACTCACTAACCAAAATATCTATCTCACTAACCAAAATATCTATCTCACTAATATATCCAACTAATATCCAACTAACCACATATATATACAATGTATAATATATGTGGTATATCTCAACACCCCCTCAAGCTAGGCACTGAAAACAGCGGTTTCAGTCCTAGCTTGGAAGCAATGTCTTTTTTTATTCCCGAAAAACTCAGCCCAACAAACCAGGGAAGAGGATGTCCCCAAAGCCAATCATATCATACTGCCTTTTAATCCATAAGCCAAATGGATAATCAACTTGCTCATGTTCTACAAGGGGACTAAGATTAGCAATCACCTCTGGAACTTATTTGTCATCCCAACACTGAACCTTGCACAATCCATTTTCAATATGGAGAATCCCATTGACTAGGACACTAGGAATGTGATTCCTTAGTTTATTTTTTGAAGTAAATTGTAAAACTCGAGATCAATGCCCAAAGAATGAAGACAAGCTTCTAATCCTTCTTCAACAAGTATTTTTATAACATGGTCCCCAACTAGATAAACTGGATTGTTACCATCTATCAGCATTCAACGCCAGACAGGCCAAAACGACGTGAAAAACTCAGCGGCTGCATCGACCAAGCACTATACAGCAACATCAGCTGAAGTCGATGTCTTTGCTGTCCTCTATGATAAATTTCATCCGTAAAAGCAGAAGCATTTTCTATATAAATTCCAGCAGCAACACAACTGCATCACCATTCATCTCTTTTATCCAAAAATATGCCAATTTATCCTTGCAGCTACAGCAGTAATAACCTCAAAACCAGCTGTAGCATCACCTGCATTCTCAGCAGACACATAAACAGTTGCACTAACACCAACAGCTGTATTTGTAGCAGCCAAAACAGACAACAAAATATCCTGAACCATTCCCACTGATCCTAAGCAACAATAACAGTGGGTAAAAGCAACAACAAAAAATAGCAGCAACTTTACTACAACACTTGCTCAGCTTCAGTAATTCAATATCTGAGATATAAACCAGCAAAACAGTAGCAACTTCAGTACTGCTACACTTGCGACGCCAACGAAGAACCTCTCGTTCCCTAGTCACACTCGGACTAAAGAATCCCTCAATTCTCCTATATCAATGTTATGAAGAACCCTCGTTCTCTAGTCTCGCTCGGACTAGAGAATCCCTCGATTCTCCTATAGCAATTTCTATAATAAGCTCGGACATTCCTTGGAGTCTCTCTCAGTTTCTAGTCCATTTTCGGCTAGAAACTCCTCGATTCTCCTATACTAAGCTACACATATGAAAACAGGCAATCTAACAATTGATCAACCTGTCAAATACTCTTTGAATTCTTGAATTGAGCTTCAACTCAATCCGTATTATCTTCGACGAAGTATCTCTCAACTCTTAGTCTATTTGTCGCTAAGAACTCCTTGATCCTTCAATCACTTCTCATATAGAAATCCATTGCCACATAATTGGGCATCATGTTGCCTGCTGTTTTACAACAGGCTGCTTCGATTCCTTACGACTGTTGTATACCAACACAACCTCAACAGTCAACTACAACAACATTATCCACAGCTGAAACACAGTATCCAACAACAATAATACCAACACAAAAAATGATTCTGCAATTTCATCTACACCAACCGAGACAACCTCAGAACTAGCATAGAAATCTACTCTTGAAGTAACTCTTGACATAACCAGCAACACGACACAGAATAGAAAACAATAGTACAACGACTATCAATAACGACACAACCGGTTGCTTTATTCACCAACAACAATCCAACACGGTGCAAATTCACCAATACAGAACTATTGCGAAAATAAATTTGAATTTCCAGAAACTCACAGAGCATACATATTCGTGGCGATCTTCATCGTCGCAACGATAGCCAAAGGAGGATTGTATCCGCAGGAAACGATGTCTCGTTTCTCAGATTTTCTCCAATTGTAATCATTTTTAGTAAATTTGAACAAATTGGATCGATTCACAACTTAGCAACCAATTACGTCGCGATTCCAATCTCGAACTTGAGATTCGGTTTCGTCGCGAACAGAGATACTGTCGTGAACAGAGAACAGAGATTTCGACTTCTAAAATCAGTAATTCAACCTGAGATTCGATTCCGATCTCGATTGCGTCACGATTCTGATTTTTAGTCCCTTCGCGATCGTTAATTCTTCGATCAATTGATCTCTAGATCGATTCAATTCCTGTATCGCACCTCGATCCTGCTCAATTCCTCACGATCGATCTTCAATTTTGTGAAATTGAAGAACTCCTGATCGATATGTTCCTCCTCTGTATATTCGATCATCTCCTTCAGTTCGCTCGATTAAAAATACACTTCGAGTCTCTGATTTTCGCTTCTGATTTTCAATCGCTATTTTTTGATTTTCAGTTTTTCGAATTTCATATTCCTCAATGCGATTGTGATTGGATCGATCTATCATGCTTTGATACCATGTTAAATTATCACATATTACATGTGATCGATCTATAAGAATTGATGAAGGAAGCAGAAGAAATTGGAAGAGAGGAAGTTCAAGCAAGAAGAAAGGACGAGGGAGAAGCACAGAAAAGGAGAGAGACGTTTTGGCTCAAATGAGCTTCTGTGGAATTTTCAATATAACTCTCTCAAGTAAAATATCACAAACATAGTCCCTATTTATAGGTGACTATAACCCACTTATCACAAAATATCAAAATATCTAATTAATCAAAATATCTAACTCACTAACCAAAATATCTATCTCACTAACCAAAATATCTATCCAACTAATATCCAACTAACCACATATATATACAATGTATAATATATGTGGTATATCTCAACATATAGTTATGAGTTTTTAATGTGGAACTATGCCGAGTGATCATTTTCCCGTTTATTTTTGAAAAATAGCCAACAACATACATGTTTAATCCCACAATTAGGATTCAAAGAAGTAGAAGTACGTTGGAAAAAGATTGTTTCTGAAAGACCCTCGACTTTTTAAAAATATCCATTGTTTTGAAATTTTAAATTTTACAAGTGATTCTAAACATTTTTCTAGAATTCCATTTGTGAAATTTCAAACTGCAAGGCAGTAACTATTTTCAACTACAAAGACAAAAAAATTGGTTATTTGTGAATTTATCCACTTTTAATAGCATTAATTCTCCATAGTACTTACCTGATTTCCAGCCGCCTACTTATATCGCTTCAGACACACACAGAGGTGCTACATATCATATGATATGTGAGGATTATGCAAGAAAAAGTAAGCAGGATGTCAAGACTAACGAGGCTTTCTATCTTTGGAAATACATAACGTAACATAAGTAGTTGGCCAATTTGTTTTTTCTCTCCATTTCTTCTTGTCAGTAATGTATTACGTAAGTAGCTCATGAATCACAGCAAACCTCCCTCATGAACCATGACACCCACACTGTCTTAATTGAAATCCTTATCATCACACACATCAGCCTAGCTACATCATCTAAGTTGACATTTAATTCACCAAACGCATAAGCATGCACTAGGGAGTATGGGTGGCAAAATCAGCAAATATGATCCGCCTAACTCATTTAGGTTTACGCGGGTTAATAACCCACTTATTTCATTAACTCGGCTCATTATTTTGACCAGCTTAATTCACCGTTTAAAATTTGGATTGATATACGGCCTTGTCTAAATATACTTTTTTTAAATAGTTCTTTTATTTGATATTCTATATATAATCATAATATAAGAATTGGACGTGTTGGTTATGATCCGATATTTAGCCCATTTTGGCCCAATCCTTTCAGGTTAATAATTTTTGGACGGGTCATTTATTTACTTGGCCTATTTTAAAACACCCAAATTCAACTCTACCCACCCGTTTTACACCTATCCATATTCAAAGAAGTCTTTTTCTTCCTGCTGAGATGAGCTAATGGTTAATAACTGACTCTGGTCCTAGGTGTATACATGGCTCTACAAAATAGGGTAATTTAATTTCACGATAGGTATAGAACCCGCGCAACTAATTTCTTATTCCCTTCCTTCTTTCCAATGCCCTATTCCTTTATTTCAATTTATGGAACATATTTCTTTATAACTCTATTTCAAAAAGAATGACTCCTCCATCAGGGGCGAAACCAGGATTCCGGGCTAGGGGGAGCCTATTTTGATCCAGTTGTCCACACTTTAAAAGAAGAAGTGTAAAAAATTGAAGACTCTATTGTAATATCATGAATATTACTAGTAGTATACTAAAAAAGTTTAAATTTGAGGGGGAGCCTGACCCCCCGGTTACATGGTGGCTCCGCCACTGTCCTCCATAGATTTGGATACAACTTAAAATTAAATTTTTCTTTTTATCCATAATGAGAAACTTTTATAATCACACAAATTGATCTATAGCATATTTAAGAATTAAGATTATAAGTTTTAAATTTACTATAGCACATACATAGTGTTAAAACATGTTTACCACCGTAAGTTTCCAAAATTATTCATTTCTTTTTTTAAACTCTTTTCCAGTCAAATATATCCACATAAAATGAAATGGACGAAGTAATAGAAAAAGAAGTTAATAAGTTTTAGTACAATCTAAACTAATTAAACAACAAGGGGAAAATATTTAATACATTAAAGATGACTTATTTTGCCCCATTTTGGCCCATCAACTACAGTCCAAACTGGAAAATATGTGTACTAATTTTAGTTTTCTTCCACTAAAAACGACGGGCCTAATGAATATATCAATGCTATAATATTACTAAAAGTTGATTGGATGATGTAGAGAAAAAAGTTTCTTTTTAGGAAAGTGGAGACTTAATTATCTCAATATTTCCCTTTATCAAGTTATGCCAAAATCACTTTCTTCTTCCTCAAGTTAATACTCCAGGGATTAATAATCAGACGAAGTAACATGCATGTGACCGAGTTATATCAAATTATTTGAGGAAATACACAATAGTTAAATTGTAATTTGAGGAAATACACAAAAGTTAAATTGAGATAGGTTAAGAATGAATCTTGGATATAACTCAATCTCAAAAGCTAGTTTGTAGGTGATAGATTGTCAAAGTCTATATAAGGAGTTCATGTTTTCATTCTATTTTCGATGTTGGACTTTTAACACTCTCTCGCACGCCCATACCTCCTTAACTAGAGCGTGAACAATATAATTTGAGGGCCCAACATCGTTGAACAGAGAATTGGAATGAGTCTGACTCTGATACCGTATTAAGAATAGATTTTGGACCTAACTCAACCCCAAAAGCTAGCTTGTATGGTGATGATTGTCCAACTCCATATAAGGAGTCCATGTTCCCAACTTTCTAAGTATGAAAGTAGCCAACTTTCTTTTCTCTGTGACGAATTAATTATTTGTTCTTCATAGTGCGTTATTACTCATGTTTTTTCCTCACAATAGTGGTGAAATAAAGTAGCCAATTTTCTCTTCTTTGTGACGAATTAATTAATTGTTCTTCATAGTGCGTTACTACTCCTGTTTTTTCCTCACAGTGCACTTGATACACTTATCACATAAGTAGCCCGGTATACCGTTGTTATACAGCTGATATACGACAACCTCTCAATCGATATTATTTCACAAATTTTCAGTAACCCTCATGGATTCTCCCGCTTCTGCATCCTCAACTCCCCACGTCACAAATCCTCGTGAAAATTGGGTCAACAATACGTGCAGTTCACACCAAGCCCAACAACTCAGTAGCGTTCGGACTGGGTCTGCCTTTTCAGCAACATTGGGGCAATTCAAAATGGGCATGCCCTTCCAGAAGCGCACCAATGACCCAAAACAGCACTTTTAGTGAGCTAAATCGAAGCCCAGTATCATCGTAGCCCATCCAGCGACTCGCCAAGCAGGCCCACTACACAGCTGCCCAACAGTATCCTTCCAGCCTCAATCCAACAGATTTGTGCCTTACTTTCGGTTCTTTAAAATTGCAGCAGCCCGATGATTTGTGGTATAGATTCTTCGATTTACCAAACATATGCGGATCCAATCACGAATGGATACGGGCGTCACGTCTCACCTCACCAACAATTCTGGTAATCTTCCTCAACTGCGCAATTTAAATACTCATCAATCTATTATGGTCGGAAATGATCATTGCATTCCAATACAAGGATTTGGCCACAGACTAACCCCACCACCGCATCCCCAATTCTCTCTTAAAAACGTCCTATATGCCCCTAATATTATCAATAACCTAATCTCTGTTAAAAAAATTATTCACCGATGTTGGGCCCCCAAATTTTATTATTCATGTTAAAGTGTAATGAATAGTGGCCCAAGCCGTGTGGGGCCCTTCCCTTTTCCCTTGTATATTTGGTGAATATTAGACTTAGGTTTGTACCTTAATTAGTAGTGTAATATTACCATAATTGTAAAGTTAGTCTTCAAATAGAATAGGGATTCCTAGGTAGAATAGGAAGAGGATCTTCCTTGTAACTTGTATATATATGCCTTTCATTAATATGAATAATCAAGGGATTATTTCTTTCATGGTATCAAGAGTCTAGGTTCTTTTTATCCTGCTTCCGCTCCTCAAAATTTCTTCTTTCTCGAAATTTTTCTCTATATTCTCGATTTTTTGTGTTCTTCCTCTTTCACAAAAACTGAGTATCTTATCTTCCAAATTCCCTTATCTGAATCTTGTTGTTCTATTCCCTATGGCTGATAAGAACACTTTTCACCCTGCCCTCACAATTTCTAATATCAAGAGCGTTATTCCTATCGTTCTTGACCTAGAAAACGTTCAATATGGGACGTGGGCGGAATTATTTAAGATTAATTCATTGGCACATAAAGTCCTCCACCATATCATTCCTCCAATTTCTCCAAATGGGGGTGATACATCATCTACTTCTACGACGATTGTGCCCACTAAAGAGACATATCCAGAATTATGGGTCATGCTTGATGCCAAAGTTCTTCAGTGGATTTATGTCACTATCTCCATGGACCTTTTACATACGATTATGGAACCAAATTCCATAGCTATGGTGGCGTGGGATCGATTGCGCGACATATTCCAATATAACAGTCATTCTCGAATTGTTATCCTTGAGCAGGAATTCTCCCAGGTGGCTATGACGAGTTTTCCCAACGTTTCTTCTTATTGCAAACGCCTCAAGGACTTGGCCGACCAACTCAGCAATGTGGTTCTCCGGTTTCTCAAAGTCGTCTAGTTCTTCAGATGATTACAGGTCAGTCAGAGGCCTATAGCGGTGTTGCTTCAGTGATTCGTCAGAGTAACCCTCTGCCAGGGTTTTATCAAGCCCGTTCTATTCTTACTTTAGAGGAAGTCGGATTGGCTAAGAAAGTGGCAATTGGGGCCAGCCCTGTCGTCACGACGACTGCTTCCAATTTTACTCCTTCTAATCCAGCCAACATGACTCAAAATCACAACAACGGGCCTGGAGGCAAGAATCGTGGCGGCAACAACGGAGGCAACCGTCGATTCTGGCCGGCGATCCACAGCATGGACCACGCAGGCGATGGCGGTGGGTCCCAGTGCCTTATATCTCCGCGGTTCCACCTTAGCGCAGCCTTACAACGCCACATCGCCTCAGTCACGACCCAACTTCTTCCCAGTTCAGACTCCAAGGTTCAGACCAACTTATGAGCAGCCCCAACAATATAGTATACTTGGGCCTCACTCCCATCAGGCCCACCACGCAGTGGGGCCCACCCATACCGACATTGAAGCAGCGATGCATACGTTTGGCTTGCCTCAACCGGACCCAAATTGGTACATGGACACCGGCGCCACTACCCACATGACATCCGATCAAGGTACTTTCTTGTCTTATTCCAATTTGAGCACTAATCGTGGTATAACTATTGGTAATGACAATTCTATTCCAATTAAGGGTTATGGTCATAAAACTTTGACCCCTCCTCATCCACCCATTGTCCTGAAATATACCCTTCAT
Organism: Przewalskia tangutica; assembly: GCA_029844215.1. Taxonomy (NCBI): domain Eukaryota; kingdom Viridiplantae; phylum Streptophyta; class Magnoliopsida; order Solanales; family Solanaceae; genus Przewalskia; species Przewalskia tangutica. The sequence continues at coordinate 13,133,867 of CM056734.1, forward strand.
GTCCCAAATTGATTAAGAATTTGGTGTTCGTAAGTTCACCACTGATAATTGGGTTTCTATTAATTTTGATCCGTTTGGGTTTTCTGTGAAAGATTTCAAGACGGGAAATCATCTCATGAGGTGTAACAGTAGGGGTGATCTTTATCAAATCACTCCAAGTCTCAGCATCTCGCGTCAAGCTATGCCATCCACTTTTGCAGCTCTTGCTCCTTCCTTGTGGCATGCTCGTCTATGTCATCCAGGATCGTCTATTTTATTTTCTTTAGATAGACATAAGTTTATTTCTTGTAAGGGTACACGTAGTACTCCACTTTGTCAATACTGTGCTTTGTGAAAAATTATTAAGTTACCATTTGTAGCGTCGAATTCTACTACTTCAATGTCATTTGATATTATTCATAGTGATTTGTGGACATCTCCGATTTTCAGTTCTATGGGTCATCGTTATTATGTTTTATTCTTAGATGACTATTCTAAATATTTATGGAGGTTTTCAATTGCGAAAAAATCTCAAGTTTTTTCCATTTTCATAAAATTTAGAGCTTTCATAAGAACACAATTTGACCGGAAAATAAAAAGCATTCAATGTGATAATGGCAAAGAGTATGACAATGAGAATTTAGGGAGTTTTGTGCTCAAAATGAGATAAATTTTAGTTTTTCTTGTCCTCATACATCTTCACAAAATGGGAAAGCTGAGCGAAAAATTCATACCATTAATAATAGTGTCCGCACTTTATTGGTTCATTCTTCCATTCCTCCATTATTTTGGCATCATGCGCTAGAAATGACTACCGATCTACTCAATATTCTTCCTTATAAAAGTTTGACATATTCATCCCCTCTCAAAGTCTTATATAATAAGTCTCCGTCATATTCTCATTTTAGGGTCTTCGGATGCTTATGTTATCCACTGTTTCCATCCACTACATTCAACAAATTTCAGGCACGTTCTACTCCTTGTGTGTTTTTGGGTTTTCCGTCAAATCACCGTGGTTATAAATGTTTTGATTTGTCCGCTAAATGAATCATCATTAGTCGTCATGTTCTCTTTGATGAATCCCAATTTCCCTTTTCTAAAGTAGAAAAACCCGTGCCTAGTTCTTATGATTTTTTGGATGAGGATATCTCCCCCTATGTTCTACGTCATTTTTCAGATTTGCCCGAAAAAATACCGTCAACGTCGCGACGCCTTTGAAGGTAATTCCAGATATTCCCGAAAATTCCAAAAATTCACCCAATCCAGCCCAGAATCTTGGTCCAGTCACTCGCAGTCAACAGAGTATTTTTAAACCAAAAAGACATTTCAATTTGAATTCTAATGTTCTGAAATCCCCCTTACCCCCTAATCTTGTGTCTGCCTTAAATGACCCTAATTGGAAAATTGTCATGATCGAAGAATATAGTGCTCTTATTGATAATAAGATGTGGGATTTGATACCCCGTCCATCTGGTGTTAATATTATTCGGTCTATGTGGATTTTTGTTCATAAGAAAAATTCTGATAGTTCATTTGCAAGGCATAAGGCTAGACTTGTAGGTGATGGTAAGACACATCAGGTTGGTGTGTATTGTGGTGAGACATTTAGCCCGGTGGTCAAGTCGGCTACCATTCGCACTGTGCTCATCTTGGCTCTTTCAAAATCATGGCTCATTCATCAGCTAGATGTGAAGAATGCTTTCCTACATGATGATCTTTAGGATACAGTTTATATGCATCAGCCTTTAGGGTTTAGGGATACTAGATATTCGAATCATGTCTGTCTATTGAAGAAGTCCTTGTATGGGCTTAAGCAATCTCCACGGGCTTGGTATACGAGATTTTCTGATTTTGTTTCGACTATGGGTTTTTCGCACAGTATATATGATAATTCATTATTCATATATCGTCGAGGGTCTTCCATGGCTTATATATTGTTATATGTTGGTGATATTATCTTGACTGCCTCTTCTGATGCTTTGCGAAAGTCTATTATGACAATGCTCAGTTCTGAGTTTGTCATGAAGGACTTGGACCCATTGAGTTATTTTTTGGGGATTGCAGGCGGATTGTTCTTATCACAGAGGAAGTATGCAGCAGAGATCATTGAGAGGGCTGAGATGTCATCCTGTAAGTCCACTTCCACTCCAGTTGATACTAAACCCAAGTTGGGTTCGCTATCACAGTCTTGCAGGCGCCCTTCAGTATCTAACGTTCACGCGACCTGATATTACATATGACGTACATCAGGTGTGTTTATTTATGCATGATCCTAAAGTTGAACATATGAATGCGCTCAAACGCATTCTTAGGTACATTCAGGGAACACTTGAGTATGGTTTGCATTTGCATCCCTCGTCGACGTCTACACTTGTATCCTACACAGATGTTGATTGGGGTGGTTGTCCTGACACCAAATGGTCTACGTCTGGCTATTGCATGTTTTTTGGTAATAAATTGGTCTCATGGTCTGTGAAACATCAATCAACGCTTTCACGTTCAAGTGCAGAGACCGAATATAGAGGGGTAGCCAATGTAATTTCTGAGTCATGTTGGTTATAAAATCTACTGTTAGAGCTTCATTGCCCTATTGAGAAGGCTACCTTGGCGTATTGTGATAATATAAATGTCATCTACCTTTCTGGTAATCCAGTTCAGCACCAGCGTACTAAACACATAGAGATGGATATTCACTTTGTTCGAGAGAAGGTAGCCAAAGGACAAGTACGCGTCTGTCATGTTCCTTCAATATATCAAATTGTAGACATCTTTACAAATGGTCATCCCTCGGTCCTTTTTGAAGATTTTAGAGACAATCTCGTCTGAAGGCCGTCATGTATGAGGGTGTGAGCGAGCAGTGGCCCAAGTGTGGGCCGCCACTTCCCTTTTATATTTGGTGAATATTAGACTTAGGTTTGTACCTTAATTAGTAGTGTAATATTACCATAATTGTAAAGTTAGTCTTCAAATAGAATAGGGATTCCTAGGTAGAATAGGAAGAGGATTTTCCTTGTAACTTGTATATATATATGTATTTCATTAATAAGAATAATCAAGGGATTATTTCTTTCAATTCACACTCCAGTTAACAAGGTCTAGACGTGCGGGGAGTGTTAAGAGTCCAAATCGGATATGAAATGTGAATATGAATTCCTTATATGAACTTGGAGCTAGCTTTAAGATTCATTTTTTACAAAGTAGAAAGAGTATAATATAGTATATTTTTCCAAAAGATAAGGAGTAGTAGAGTATTATTTAGACACCGAATCCGATGTAATAACTTCATAATTAATTATTCATTCAGGTATTAGATTTTCTACAAATTATTTGTAGTACTGAAACATTCTGCGAGGATCAGATAATTTGATATGAAAATGCAGAGACAAGTTGGAGCCAAAAGAACATGTTCCATAAAATAATATTCTTCCCATGCACATGCATAGACAGAGGTTCCATTTGGGTTGTATCTGTCACAGGCTCACAGTACCTATCTCTGAGAGACCCCTTTCAAAAGCCATGCATATATATATATATATATATATACGAGTATATTGCAATATGAATTATGCAGCATGGGGACCTCTAAGCACATGCACAATGAGGACAACGTAGGCTCCAGAAGGAAGACCAATGATTTTTTTTCAAGATTCCATCTAGTAAGAAAGGAAGGTACCTCTCACCTTCCTTAATAACGACATACCTTACAAACCCTAAAATCGCTGACCAGATATACCTTTCTTAGTTCTCTTCTATTTTATATTCGGACAAATTAATTCATATTTGATACTGCTATTTTTGGCGTGAAAAAATTGTGATGTATAATTGAGATATAAAATTTGCGTAAACGTAATGGATGTAAGAAGGTGCGTGTCTTCATATCGACTATATACCATATAGGAGTAGTACATGTTGAAGAATCTCACATTGGGCTCTTACGGGATGGATGACCTCTTTAGAGAATTCTCACATTTTGAGTTAGCTTTTGAGGTTGAGTTAGGTCAAGATATATTTCTTTATTTGGTATCAGATCAAGACTCATCTCAACTCTTGTTACTCGGTGTTGGACCCTCATATTGAATTTGTTCACGCTCCAGATGTTAACGTGAGGAGGAGAGGTGTTGAAGAGTCCCATATCGGGCTCTTACGGGATGGGTGCCTCTTGAAATAGATTTTGAGGTCGAGTTAGAATCACAATTCATTTATTTATCGTACGCATGTAATCAATACCCGTATGGCATCTAACTACGTGGCTCTATAGACAAAGTAGTGATTAGCTCTATAGACAAAATAGTGATTAGTTCAATGTTATTGTCGAAAAATTATATTATGCATATTATGTATATGTAGGTCTATATATATATATATATATCATCGGTGCCTGAATTTCAAACTATAGCTAAGATGAAAGAAATCGTTAGAGATGACTGAATCTATGTATTCCTTTTTTTCCCGGACCATATATCTTTGTCGCAACTAATTAAAATGGAAAAGAACTTTTTTTGTTGAAGCACGAGCATCAAGCAACTGAGCAAGTATATATTATATATGGTCATTTGGATCATCTAATGACTCGTATTCTTTCTGATACATAGTAGGATTTTTGTGTGGCTTTTAGCATGGATTTATGAGGCTTCGGATTGTTAGAATTCGGTATCAATTGAGTGTACATGGATAATAAATTCACAATCATTACTATTTATGATAACTTTTTAAATTAATTGGATTAAATTTACGGTTCACTTTTTACATGGTTTCAAATTAAGAGCATGTTTAGCCAAGGGGTTTTGACGCCAAAAATGTTTTTTTAAAATAAAAACAAATTTTATGGTTATTTGAGATGTTTGGTCAATTAGCAAGAAGACGGTTGTTAAGTAGAAGCATAAACAATTTTGAGAGCTTCTTGAAAAAAATTGAAGCAGAAGTAGAAATTTATTTTCTTCAAGACAAATATATCCCTATGATAAATTTATATTTACCAAATATAACTCTTATAATCCATTAACTTCTAATTAATAATCCTTTTTTTTAATTTTACGTTGTATTTTTATGTTGAATTTTAATTTATAGAATGACTTTAAATTTTATTTTGGTTGATGTCTTTTAGTATATTTAAATCACCATATTGATATTATAGCAATACTTAATATTTTTTTGGTTTATCTATGTATTATATTAATTAATTTTTTTAATATGCACTTTAAAATTTTAATTAAATAAAAGTAAAAACTTAATTAAATTTCATATAGATATTTAATTTAAAATAGTTTCTCTCTACAAAATAATTTTGATAATAAACGTTCATTGATAATTGTTTATATTTTTTCGTAATTTGACACTCAAAAGCACTTTTTAAAGAAGATTAGCCAAACACGATCTTCTTCTCAAAAATATTTTTCAAATGAATTAGTCAAACACAAACAGGTTCTCACAAAAAAATACTTCTCAAAATAAATAATTTTTTACTCCTTGGCCAAACAGGCTCTAAGACGCATCCGTTACATTGGACAATCAAAGTTGGGTAACTCATATTATATTACTTAGTACTCCACACTCCACATATTCTTATTTGGGTGTGCATGTGTATTAATGATTTTCGAGCAGTACTTTGTCAATTATAATTGTTTTGACAACTTGAGCAGTACTTTTACATATGGTACAGTGATTTTCCTCATGATAAAAAGATAGAAATAATTCTGCAGTGAGATTCTTCTTGTTGATTAATGACATTGATTTTATTGCTACCTCACTCTAGAATTCTTAATTTTTAAAGATTTTAAAATGAGATCTAATAATTGTTAGAGACGGATTCAGGAATTAAAGTTTATGAGTTTCTATAATGACGTTTACATTTAACATTTATAAATATTTAGTGAATATTTTAATTCATATATAAGATGTGGACAAAATTTAGTGAGTTCCAATCCTGAACCCACATATTACTCTCTGATAGGTGTAATAAGCTAAAACTCTCATTTTACTAGTCATGTGATTTGGACGTAAATTTTATGTGATTAGTTAGCGTTATGTGTTATCTTTTTGTTGTGAGGAATCGCGATCATTCTTTCGTAGGTGCGTCACGGGTAAGCGGTGTGCGTAACCGCCGCCAACACGCAGTAGGATTAACAGCGTTAAGCTGCCCAGGTGTGTGAGCTCACGAATAGGCGAAGGTAGGTCGATTATGTAATGAGAGATTCTAACGGCTCAGCGCATTCGCATGGCGCTTTGGATATCCTAGCATCCTTGACCAACCGGCCAAGTGCTTCGAATTCGTTATGTGTCATCTTGAGTTTTTTTTAATTATTGCTAGGGGATTTTAGGGGGGGGGGGGGGGGGCACTTGTTTTATATCAAAATTTCTCGGGCACAATCTGAGTGTAACGAATTACGCTACGTAACTAGGCCGCATGTGATGTACTGTGCTTGTACTTGCAGAATAGTCCAATTACTGAACAGTCCCTTCCTCAATTTGATAATATTCCTTCCTATGGTCCGATAAGGATGGGAGATCGCTGATGTTTCACACAATACGTATCTTTTTAAATCTTTGATTTTTTATCTCTCACGGCTCAATTCTTTTATTATTATTATTTTAAAAAGGGATGAAATTCTATGCTATTGATGAATTTGAACGGGTAAAAAATGAATTTTTGGTCTAATTAACTCAACTTCAAAATTAGCTTATTAGGGAGAATTATTCAAGTACATATAAAGAAACTACTCATTTCATTAACACCGATGTGAAACTTTTTCATTCTTTAACACTACAACTCACACGGCGCCCAAGACTAGACATCTGGAGCGTGAACAATTCAATTTGGGATCCAACATCGGGTGTGAGATGTGTCATGCTCTAATACTATGTAAATAATAGATTTTGAATTTAACTCAATCCAAAAGCTAGCTTATGAGAGGAAGAGAATTGACCCAGTCCATATAAGAAATCACACATATTTTAAAACCACCGATGTGAAACTTTTTCATTCTTTAACAGAACCCTTTCTCTCTCAAGTCTTAAGCGAGAGAGAGAAAGCTTACCAAGTGAGTTAGCCCTTAACAACTCCCACATGTCAATTAGTTTTGTGGCATATTGACCCTTCCTTAATTTCCTTGAAACATTTGATCATAATTTTTATCAAGTTGTTATTAATAATTCTCTCCTTTAGTGTCAAAGGGAGATTTCTTTTTCTTATCTTTCCATAAATTTTTTTATTCTCATTGGAGAAAACCAGTGGCGGACCTATCTTAGTGCACACTTGTTCAGTTGAGCTATGCACATTTTTTTCACTGTTATTTCAGTGCTATTTTTCACTTTGAACAAGCACATCATCCTCATTCCTTTATACAATGCTGTGATTTTTTTTTTTGAATAACGCTTCAAACTCGGTAGATCCGCCCCGGAGAAATACTCTCCAGCGGCACAATTTTACGCATAGCTCAACTGCTTTAATTTTCTTTACTTCGCTATTCTTGTTTTTTTTAATGTCAAATCCCCTTACATTTTGATTCTCATGACACAATCTAAAAATAAAGTATAAGAAATTTTCATAGAATTATTCTCTTCCATTCAAGTTATTAAAAGTTAAATTGAACCACTTCATCAGGCTCTCACGTAAATCATAATCATTACCACCATCAACAACAATAATATACTGAGTGTGTAATTATCACCAATTAAATTACAATGATAATAAAGAAATTATACTGACATTTGATTATAACTTACTCCTAAAACCTAAATCCAAATGTGGAAATGATCCTCTCGAATGGCATCTTATCACTTGTTTCGAGAAAAGAAGATTTCTCACAGAACTTCAATATTTTTCAAATAAAATGTATTTTTTCAAACAGGTTTTCTAAAAAAAAAGTTCTAACTTCAAATATTATTTTTTTCTTCAAATATCAACTGAATTCTATCTCTAAATGCCTTCTTAATTTCTTCTTTTGGCCCCACTTGATCCTACCGTTAAGATTTTCATGGCTTTAACGTAATTTTGTTACAGCCTTCTTGATTAGGTGACCGTGAAGACACAATGATTCAGCTTGGACCATCTTTGTCGTAAGAAAATGACACATTCGACAATTCTTGTCTCTATCCATATGGAATTACCATTTCAATAGAAGGAAGTTTCGCAGAACCCTAGTATTTTTTGTTTCTTTTTTGGCTCTTGATTTATTCTTCGACTTACGTGTCAAAGTTAATCATTGCCTCATCGTTTGTTGCTTTTCGATTGTTCATTAATGAGACATTATACCCTTGTTCCTCTACAAACTCGGGTGGAAACGGTAAAGAATATAATGAGTTCATATTTTTATTTCATAATCATTATCTCATCGTTTGTTGCTTTTTGTTCGATTGTTCATTAATAAGACATTGATACCCTTGTTCCTCTACAAACTTGGGTGGAAACGATAAAGAATATAATGAGTCAATGTTTTCATTTTATTTTTGATATAAGACTTTTCACACTCTCCTGCACGTCCAGATATAGTTAATTGGTGCGTGAATAATATAATTTGGGGGTCCAACATCGATAAATAAAGAGTTGGAATGGCGTATTTACGATGTCGTATAAAGAATGAATCTTGAGAGCTTAATTCAACCCCAAAACTAGGGTGAGAATTGTCGAATCGCGTAAAGTTCATGTTTCCATTTCATTTACGATGTGAGACTCTTAACAGAAATAAAATTTTGAACATATTATATTTTAAAGTTATGGTTTATAGCTACTATTTATTGTAGGTTTAATGAAATATTACACTCCGCGTTGAACATAATGGCCGTCAAATAAACATGATACTCCAAAGTTACGTACACGCTTGGTCTCTTATTATTTTGGATAATTCTCACCTCATGATCTAGTTTTTTAAATTGAGTTAGGATAAGTTCCATTATTTTTAACATTGTGAAAATGCATCTACACAAAGTTTACTTCTAAGACACAGTACATAAGGTGTGTGCAAGCAAGAGAAGTCTAGCGCAAAAGAGTTGCTACATAGAATGTTTTATTCCACTCTCCGTGTAAATTATGTGACTTGCAGGTGCCAACTCCTTTCGCTAAAATCCAGAAACGTAGCCGATAGGACATCCTAGGTGATATGATTCAAGAAAAGCTTGTCTTATAAAAGGTTTAGTGAAAAAGAGCATATTTGAGTTGGGTAAATTAGTGAGTAGAAGATTTAATAATCCACTTTTATAACATCTGCACGTTTGCACAAGCCAACTTATATTAAAAAGGAAAAAGAGGAAAGGTAGTAATTATGTGATAGTAGAAGATATGAAAGTCTCATGAGTTGTTTATTATCTTGATGATGTTATATGGTTGACGATTGCATATGTGATGGTAAGAATGGAATTGAGAACAATTGAGAGAAGATTTTTTGGGAACTTTTCTCTTTTACTATGTAATGAGAACTCAAAGTCTCAACAAATGCTCATCACTTATTATATACAAGGAATGAAAGACGACGTGAAAATGAGATAGTGTGGGCCTCTTCAGTGGTCCCCACATAATACTTATACCACAACAAAATATACTCTAACATAATACAAAATACCTACATACTATACTATACTTCAACACCCCCCTCAAGCTAGGGGTTAAGAATAAGTTCTTCATCCCTAGCTTGGAGAGAAGATAAGCATGCTATTTTGGCAAAAGGCCTTTAGTAAGTATGTCGGCTGGTTGATCATCGGATGCAATGTGGTTAGTGGAAATCAGCCCCAGCTGAATCTTCTCCCTGATGAAATGGCAATCAATTTCGATGTGTTTGGTCCTCTCGTGAAATCTGAGATTCTTTGTGATTTGTATCGATTCTTGTCACGATAAGCGAGAGATAGGCAACTGCAAAGGTGATTTAAGTTATGAGAATATGACATTGATCTGATAACTTCGGCCTTGGCGAAACTTACATATTCGGACTCATTGAACTTAGAAGCTATCGTTGTTTCTTGGACTTCCGAGATAAGAGAAGAACAAAATACACCAAGTAACGAGGCGCCTCTTAGTAGTAGGGCGAGGCCCGATCTGCGTCACAATACTGTGAGAACAACACCATCTGATGCTGCCAACAACACTCTCATTCCTGGAGCATTTTTAATGTATCTCACCACCCTCTCTGTTGCTACCATGTGTGAATGCTTTGGAGCCTTCATAAATTGACTCAAACACGGCACAACAAAGGCTATACCTGGCCTAGTGTTAGTCAAGTAAAGTAAGCTGCCAACCAGTCTTTGATATGCTGCTGGATTCTTCAACAATGCATCTACACTTCTATCATTTTCAGGCATCGACTTCTGTACATGCTGGTCATACTCATCAGAGGTGAGCTTCACATTTACCTCCATGGGAGAGTTAATAGGCTTAGAACCTGTTAGCCCCATATCCTCAATAAGTTCTAAAGCATATTGTTACACCCCGTAATTCCAATAGAATGAGATTCCAAGAGAATGAGATGAGAACGTACGAAAGGAAATAAGATTTGAATTTGAAAAAAAAAAGAGTTGGCAGAATGTTTTTGGATAGATTTTTAGTCAACTTTGGAGCGATATATCTCCTAGTATATTAGGAGTTTTTAGGTGTTTCAAAAGCCTAATATGAAGTTCGTTGAGTCTAGTTTCCAACTCAACAAACCTCTCGTCGTTTGGACATCAGAGTAGAAAGTTATGGACGTTGCAAGTTCAGCTGACAGAAGAGAAGGAATCAGTTTTTAGTCAGGAGCCATGGCGCCGTATTTCAGCGCCGTGGCTCCGTAAGTCCTGAAATCTTCTGAAGTTTCAGTGCCACGGCGCCGGCTGCAGGGCCGTGGCGCCGAGGCGGGATTTTTGCGAAAATTGTGTAAAAATAGAAGATATTTGTTGTAAAGGACCTATGGGAGGGCGACAAGTGTCCCTCCCAACTTGTTGAACAAGAAAAACCTATATCTTGGCCAAGTCTCGCCGTGCTAAGCAGGATGAGCACACTCAGAAGGAGTTAGCTGTCGAAACACGCCCTCAAGGTCCAACGCCGCTAGAAAACTCTCAACCGCAGCAAGGACGCGATGGCAAGGGTCGCGGCACAGGAGGTCGTGGTCGTGGTAGGGGTCGCGGATAGCAGAATCATCAGCAGCAACAACAGGGTCCACAGATTGATTCAGCCGCGCGCTCCCAACGATGCCGTCTGTGCGCGGCCGCGCGATTCGGCACAGCGGCCACTAGTCGGCATGACACCCACTGAGTTGGGTCATGCCGTCGTGTCTTCAGCTGTCTCAACATGCAACAGCCTGACAACAACTGGTACATGGACTCCGGAGCCACTTCTCACCTCACCCGGTCTGCAGGTAATATTCCCAAACTGTTGGTTTAAAGCATCCTCAATTTGTGACAGTTGGTAGTGGCCACCGCATTCCAGTAAAGGGTTATGGTACATCCTACACACCACCTACTCATCAATTCCCCCTTCAAAATACCCTATATTCCCCACATATGATTAAGAATCTAATCTCTATCCGCAAATTCACTCGTAATAACTCTGTCTCCGTTGATTTTGACCCTTATGGTTTCACTGTGAATGATCTTCATACGGGGACACCTCTTACGAGATGCAATAGAACGGGGGATCTCTATCCATTCACTCCTACCTCCGCTGCCAGATCTAGCTCTCACGTCTCTCTAGCGGCCATTTCTTCTTCCACATGGAATAATAGGCTTGGTCATCCAGGAGCCCTAGTTTTTAATTTTCTTTTAGAGGCAATAATTTCATTACTTGTAATGGGAAGCTTGCCCAAAACTGTGTTTCTTGTTCTTTAGGCGAACATACTCGTCTTCCGTTTAAGACATCCACTAGTGTTACTTTTGCACCCTTTGATATTATACATGCCGATTTATGGACATCGTCTGTTGCTAATTCTCTCGGTCATAAATACTATCTTATCCTACTAAATGACTTTTCTCACTTTGTTTGGTTGTATCCTCTCAAATTTAAATCGGAAATGTTTGTCAAATTTCTTGAGTTTCGAACATTCATTCAAACACAATTAGAAAAAGGTATAAAATATTTGCAGTGCGATAATGATCGTGAATTTAACAACTCTATGTTTCACCATTTTTGTAATAATAATGGCATAGTTTTTCGCTTTTCCTGCCCTCACACCTCCCCTAAAAACGATAAAGCTGAAAGAATCATCCGCACCATTAACAAATTCACACTCTATTGATTCATGCCTCCATACCTCCATCCTTCTAGGTCTATGCTGCTAAAATGTCAGAATACATTCTCAATATCCTCCCAACTAGCACCCTTCACAATATGACCCCTACCGAAATTCTCTATCATAGAGTCCCCTCTCATGATCATCTCCGAATATTCGGTTGTCTATGCTATCCTAACCTTGTCTCTACTGCCCCTCACAAACTAGCCCCCCGGTCCACTCCTTGTGTCTACCTAGGCTTCCCGCCGAACTATAGGGTGTCACGACCCAACCCCGGGCGCGGTACCTGCAGGGTACCTGCATCGGTATATGTCAGAGAATAGCAGCGGAACATACACAACACATACGCATAAAAAGTAACATCACCGGCGGTAGGTAAAGGCTTTCCATAAAACATACTTAACAAAAGTATAATAGTACAATGGTTCTTATAGCCCCAAAACACATAGGTGGCCACGGCACTTAAAGATAACAAGCGTGGCGGGACAAGGCCGCCATACCCGAATATACAAAGTACCTATAGCGTCGTGGAAATATCCATACCGATAAATAAGCTTGGGAGAATGAGCTTCGACAGGAATAGTGATCCTAGAGCGAGGATCCTCAATCGCTTACCCTGCGGCGTGAACGCAGCCAGGGAAAGGGTCGATTACAGATATGTACCAGTATGTAAAAGTGGGAAAATCTTGTAATATGATATCATAAGTCTAAAAGCAGTGAAGTCATGGAAGACAATAAAATACATTCGTGCCTTACTAACAATGAGAGTGACAAGTATATATATATATATATATATAATCTGCGTAAAATAGGAGGCTCGTGATCAAAGCAGTACTCGCGTAGTATCAAAAACCATCCTACTCCCGGGACTATTTCACGCGTGGGTCTGTGGACCGCGTGAGGTACTTTCGCATCGGTGTACTGCAGGCGTGGGACTATTTCACCCGCGTAAGCCCATAAGGACTCGCGTGAGGTATTCCTCGCGTCATGGGTAGCAAATCCACGGAGCAAGGTGGTATAACGATCTTGGGGACTTTCCGCCGGATATACTCTTACCGAAGCAGATGGTATAACGATCTTGGCCGTACCTCGGATATACTCTTTGCTGGAGCGGATGGTATAACGATCTTGGGGCTTGCCCGCCGGATATACTCTTATCTTGGTGCGGATGGTATAACGATCTTGGATCGCCCGCCGGATATACTCTTTGCGGCGGATGGTATGGCGATCTTGGTGGCCCGCCGGACATACTCTTACATGAAGGAGGTGGTATGACGATCTTGGGGCTTGCCCGCCGGACATACTCTTACCCTATCTCAAATCATCATATCATAAATAAGTTAAGCAAACTTATAACTTCTTTTAGTCTTGTTCATATACTCTCTCATTTTAGTTTATTTAAGGCACTTCATCATATCTTTAAATAAAAGAAAACCTGAATTTAACCCAAGTACTACATACCTCATCTCTTTCAAAAGTGACTCTTCTTTATACATAAAAGCCTTTGGGCGATTGATGCCTTTAAATCAAATTGCCTCTTCATATAATTATCTTACTTAGAGTAAATCCTTCTCATTAACCTTTTATGAAGCTAATAAACCAACTTCCCATAAAGTTGTTATATTAACTCTATACTTTAGTAAAATCATACTTTTCCCTTAACGAGGACTTATACATTCTTAACACGAAACAAGTCATTTTATACTCAAAACAAGTAAGAATACTAAATCGTATGCGTCTGCCGTACTCATAGTTTTATCTATTCATGCTCAAGAGATAGGAAAACTTCACATACCTCTTTGGTCAATCCACTTGCAAGTCCAAACTACATGAGTAATATTTCAACCTATAATAGTCATGATACGTTTATTAACCTCTAATCTTAATGTAGAACAATCTAAGTTCAAAGTCACTAAATTCTAAGGAAAATTGGGCGGCATTTCCTTTGTTTCTACTCACTTTGCCACCTTTCAAGGCGAATTTATCATCAAAAACACCACCTTTAAGGCTCACTCAATCCAACAATTCAAAGGGATTTCACACCCAAAATTCTGCCCATAGGTTTACAACAATTCACTTAACAATTCTAAGGTGGTTTTTAGGCTACAACATGCTCATAATTTCTTCTTAACCCATTCTTCATATCCAAACCACATTTACTTGCATTTGATGACTCTAAGTGCATTATTTTACTACCACAAGATCTTGCTTTCTAAGCGTGCAACACTAGAACTAAGTTTAAAGGAAGAAATGTTACCTTAAAGTTTTAGCCAAAACTTATTCCCAATATTGCTAGCTTCCTTGCCAAGAACACTACCACAACAATGCCAACAAGCTAGCTACAAGCTTCCGTTTCTTGTTCTTAACTTTCGGATTTTTCTCAGGGTTTTTAGAGAGAAGGGGAGCAATTTGAGAGAGAGAGAAGATGAAAGATAGAAAATGTCCAAGTCTTGGTCAATATATTGCATGCAGAAAATCAGATGGGGACACTTGTCACCCTCCCATGTCTCTTTTAAAACAAAAATCAGATTTTCTAAGTTTTTCGCCCAAATTTCCGCCTCGGCCATGCGCTGAAACCTCCGCAGCCTCTCTGAACTTTTGGCGCCGCGGCGCTGCAACTTCAGCGACCCCTCGATACTTTAGGCGCGCGACCTGCATCCGGCGCCGCGCCATCGCGCTTTAGTCCAAACGCATTTCTGTCCGTGCGCCGAACTTGTAACACTCAGCACTTTCGACTCCGACGTCCTATCGGCGAGCGGTTGGTTGCGTTGGAATCCAGACTCAACGAACTACGCCTAGGCCTTTAAAACACTTAGGAACTCTCAATGTACCGGGTCATAACCGCCTCAAAGTTGACTAAAACCGTCCGAGCGACGTCAACTGTCGCCCGGAAATTTTAAGTCTTACATACTTTCGTACGTTTCCATACGTAGGGTCAGAACTACGGGGTATAACATAGGGGTTATCTATGCTATGACTTGTTCACACGTCAGATCCACATCTCTCGTCACGTCACATTCGACGAGACCACATTCCCGTTTTTGAATCTTAAACAGTTCCAAAAACTGGATTACTCTTTTCTTGACGAGCATGTCATCTCTCCCATCATCCTAAGGCAACTAGAGCATAATACTTCTTGATGTCGTACGCGGCCTCAACTCCTACGAACAGGTTCCTTCGCCATCGGCAATGCGCGCAAGTGATGAGGAGCTGCAGCGCCAAAACATCAGAGAGGTATTGTCACGACCCGAACCCGGGCCCGTGACTGGTGTCTTACCCCGGGCACCCAAGTAGCCATACATCAGAGTAATCAGCGGAATATAAAACAAGACATGATTTCATATGAAATGTGAAACAGTTATCTGAGAAAACTTGCCTTTCGGCACATATATATAAAACTTAAATCTGAACAGTTACATCCCTTTTACAACTCTGCCCACAACAGTACTACAGACCTCTAAGAGTGATATAACAACAATGGCAGGACAGGGCCCCGCCATACCCCTGAATGTAAGTACCTGATGACAGGACTATACGTGATAAGCCTCCGAGAAAGCGGAGCTTCCCAACGTTGACGTGACCACTAAGAGCGAGGATCGATGGCGGTGTACCTCTACTGCGGCGTGAGCGGCCCGAAGGTCGATAACAATTGCAGTATGTGGCGAAAAATCGTAAATGAAATCATAGTAGTCTATATAAAGCGGAGACATGTATGATAACCAAACTACGATTCACAATAAATAGCGATCGTGTCAGTCGGGGACTCACGCCTCAAAGTCATCACTCAAATATAACTATGGGTCTCACGCCACAACATCAATCACGCGTGGAATACCTTCTCACCGCTGGCGATCATGATATAAAAGCACCAGGAAATACATGAACACCGTGTCCACTGTGTCATCATAAAACCGTCACGGTAAGTCTGAAGGCATAGCCGACTACTAAAACCAGCGGTGCAACAAGGTCATAAATCGTATCATGAGATCTGTCTGCATCGCACATGATCAAAGCCGCCACTCGCGCGATATCTAATGTGCGCGTCTAGCCCCGAACTTCCGCACTCGCGTAGGCCACTCGATGGCGCGTGAGGTATTCCCGCATCGGTAGCTACTCCGGCGTCGCCCCGACTCGCAAATCGCGTAGCGCATAGACGCGTGAGGTATAACCCGCCACTAACACGGAACTCGTAGTTCGCATAGGTCCTCGACCCGTAAGGTATTCTCGAATCATGGTCCTGCATCGCTGAGATATACCGCGTCGGAGGCGCCTTAACCCGGGATCATGTCAAGGTGAGTGGTACAATACCAAAATAACGGCTGATCGTTAAACAACATAAGCGCGATCGAGGAAAACCCCTTTACACAAACATCACAAGATACTAACACACGTAGCATCCTAACATGTTTACTTATCAAACCAACAAGAAAGTATTACAAGGCTATCACAAACCAACACAATCAAGTTATTCACACAAGGTACTTTCTACTTATGTTAAACAAGTTCGGGTTTTCATCCCCAAAGTACTTCATACATTAACTCTTTAAAGATCCGTTTCTTTCACAAAAGTCACACAATACCCGTAGTATAAAAATAGAGTGACTATCTTTTTTAAGTAAACCAAAACACTTCTCTTTGTAAAATCAAGTAACAACATTCTTTTCCAAACGTTCAAGTTGCCTAATTTTAAATACTCAAGTTTCTCATTTTCGAAATGTTTATGATTCATAGTTTTAATCACTTAATGATATAATTCTCTTTTAAAACCATTTGAGAAACATATCAGTATATGTGAGTAGGTTATTCTTGTTTATAACAATCTTATAACAATGACCATGATCTAGGAAATGTAATATCATTTTGTCTCATCTTAGCTTCTATGCAGATGGAGGTTTCTACTGGTTTTAATAATACTTAATTAGTCAATGCATTTCCCTTTATTAGCGCTGCTGTGGTCTGTTCGATACTCATTCTGATTTCCGAAATCAGTAAAACATTATTCCTTTTAAAAACCAAGTACTCATTACTCACGAATGAGGTTTCACACTTTTCTAACAAAATTCAGATTAATAATTAAGTCAAGTCTCTTATCTTTTAAAATCAGTAAACCATTCTTTTTACTTCTCTTAAGTCGTTATACCTAACTTCCCATAAAGCTAGTATAACTCTTAAGCTTTTAAAACCAAGCATTACTCTTCTTTCAAAAATGTTTCTTAACTCTTTTGAATTACTTCAAGATTCTTATTATTCAGGCTTAAGTCAAAAGACATTGCCGTAAAACTACGTTCAGTTAACACACGTACGTCTACCGTACTATATATATTCTTTTAAAATATCATGCTCAAGAGTATAGGAAGAATCACATACCTCGCGACGATTATCGACTATTAGCAAATAGCTCCAAAGTACTGTAGTCCGGTTAGCCTTTTCCACCCTTCGAGTAGAATACGCTACTCGCGATTTCAACCTATAACGGTTATACAAGTGTATCAACGTCTAGACTACTCGTAGAATAAATCTAGATACAAGATTCTACGGAAAATTGGGCAAGACTTCCCTACCCACAAACTTCACAAGTCATCAGAATACACCCTATGTAAGTACAGTTCAATTCCCTTCTTATATACCTTCCTGGTATATAACTTATACTTAATTCTTATACTTCAATAGTATGTAAACTCAATTACAATAGGGAGACAAAATATTTACCTCGATAAGCCCATAATTATCCAAGTTTAAATGTCGATCCTGAGCAACGTTTAGCTCCTACTCTGGGCGCTCCAACCCGCTCCAAACAACCCTTAGAAGTTCTACGCAACTTCTACTTAACACTTCAACCGACTATGAAGATTTTCCTTAGGGTTTCGTTTTGAGACAAAAAAGGCATAAGGTAGTATTCTGGGCTCTACGTATAGAGGTATCTTTGGAATACAACAAGGTATAAGGCTAAGGTATTTTGGAATAGTAACAATACTTAGAGAATACTTTTCTACCAAGGGTGGGGGGGTGTTCTACGAGAACAACTAGGCAAGTGGGTGTACCCTCGCCAAGGCCACTGGAGTGGGAGCACTCTCGGCCAAAGGCCTTCTCAAAAGGGGAGGAAGAGGCTTGGACGAGAACTCAACACTAAGGGGAAAGAGGGCTTTCAAGACTTGGAGATTTATGGAATGGATGAAGAAGTCTTCAAAAGGGGGGGGGGGGGTATTTATAGGGAAACCAATGACCATGATCTAGACAAGTGGGGGGCAAGTGGAGGGCCAAGATTTGCCCAAGTGCCCCCTATCCCTACTCCACAAAACCCTCACAAACATTGACCCTTAGTTTAGGCAACAAAACATGCCACGAAAATGGGCACCAATCGGCCAAGAGAAACCGCCAACTTGAGGGTGACAAGTGTCGCCCTCTCGTTGGTCCAAAATATTCCGTATCTCGGAAAAATCCGCAAAAATTATAAATGACATAGCCGGAATTTTCCCTACGCAAGTTTTATAAAACGTTTCGTCGAAAAACGATTGTAATCGGGGGTTGTGAACAAAATTTCGACCCTTGCCTACTTTAAGGTTCAAACTTCTCTACGTACGCCCTCACGTATATACTCTGGAAATACGGGGTATAACATTCTCCCCTCCTTAGAAACATTCATTCCGGATGTTCCTTCTAAGTCTCAAGACACATATGCGCCAGTATAGTCTTCACTGCTATACTTACGAAAGCAATCACGCCACACCTGGCCATCAAATAACACACGCGCAAATACTTACATCCAAGTCCACGAGGAATCACCTCTATCACTACAA
The DNA here is from genome assembly GCA_029844215.1 of Przewalskia tangutica. NCBI lineage: Eukaryota > Viridiplantae > Streptophyta > Magnoliopsida > Solanales > Solanaceae > Przewalskia > Przewalskia tangutica. Next base: position 13,152,828 of record CM056734.1, read on the forward strand.
AAACTCCCACCCAAGGGCTAAAAGATACTCCCTTCACACCTTCTCTTTACAAACGAAATGATCACAACCATGCTTGTAATACATGCTCGCTTCTTCTCTTACTCGTCGTACCCTTCTCGTACACTCGAACTCTTTCTCATAACTTACCACATTTCTGTTACTGCTTCAGTTTCCAAATCTCTGGGTTACTACCTCCAACTTGGTCATCATTAACTGGGAACACTCTGGATGGATCTCCGATATTTTTCCGAACATAACATGAAAGACCGGACGTACTGCCTCCTACGTCGGACGACAATGCTAACTATAGGCAACTTGGCCTATTTTCCAAAACTCGTCACACCCTTTCCGGGGTGGTACCTTCAAGAAGACCCACCATCAACCTGAACTCCAATCGTCGTTGCCGATTATCCGCACGACTTCTGTTGACTCTGAGTTGCCAATAACCTCTTCTGGATAAGCTTCACCCTATCCATATCCTACCGATACAAGTATGAACCAACAATCTGAACCTTGCCAACATCGAACCAATCGACCGGCAACTTACTCTTCCGCCCCTACAAGGCTTCGTAAGGCGATAACCGAATACTGAAATGGTAGTTATAAAAACACTCCCTTAACAGGAGGCAACAATCCTCACAGCTACCCCTGAAATCCAAACACCGCCCGGAGGCGAACGCGACATCGAGACTCACCTGAGTTCCTAACCCTGCCTGGTAAAACTTCCAGAAAACGAAATAGCCACAACCTGGGCTTCACTGTCGGACATAAGGTGAAAGTAGGCACCCCGTGCAGCCTTACCACCTTCCTGATAAATAACATCTCGCATAACCTCGCCGAGTAAATGCCCGATCAAGGACAAGATGGGCTGACCTCATCGGCCCGACTACTGGTCGAACGCATCTACGAACTCGTACGATGGTTAACTAAACTTGAGCCTAACACCCTCGTGACCCTATCACAAAGCGGGACCACCACCAACTGACCCCACCCCAAACCGGCCGCGGTTGACGCGCCATACGGCCTCAACCCGACCCACTTCACGCCAAGCTATTGTTCCCCGCCCCGGAACAATCTCATCAATCAAGTTACGAAAACCTAGTGGTCTTCTTAGCTCAACTACCCTCTTTCATATCATACCACTCAGGGACTTATTACATAAACATATCTTACGTATACTAGGCACTCCGATAAGGGTCAAACATAAATGTAATCTTTTACTCAAGGTAGCCTTGCCTCTAAGGTCTCCACGTATAAAACTCTAAGGCTCACACTTTCCTCAACCCCAAATCTTACCTGGTTAACTACCTGTTACACCCCGTAGTTCAGGTCATGCGTTTGAGAGCGTACGAAAGGGGGTAAGACTTAAAATTTCCAAAGGATAGGTTGACGGATTGTTCCGGACGGGTTTTAGTCAACTTTGAGGCGGGTTATGACCCGGTACATTGAGAGTTCCTAAGTGTTTCAAAGGCCTAGGGCGTAGTTCGTTGCGTCTAGATTCCAACGCAACCAACCGTTCGTCGATAGGACATCAGAGTAGGAAGTTATGAGAATTACAGGTTCAGTGCGCAGTCGAACAGAAATGTGTTTCGGACAAAGCGCGGCGGGCCGCGGCCGGATGCAGGTCGCGGCCGAAAGTATCGAGGTCGCTGCAGTTTCAGCGCCGCGGCCCCCGGAAGCAGGGCCGCGGCGCCGGAAGATCTGAGGGGCCGCAGAGTCGCGGCCTTGCCGGAAGCGGCGCCGGCGCGGATTCTGGGCGGAAAAACTTTGGAAAAGACAAATTTTTTCTTTTAAAAGACCTTGGGAGGGTGACAAGTGTCCCCCCCATCTGATTTTGCATGCACTATATTGACCAAGCCTTCAAGACTTGGTCATATTTCATCTCTCTCTCTTAGACAAAAGCTCTTCCTTCTCTCTTAAAAGTTCAAGCTCCTCCTTCTCTCTAAAATCCCAAGAGACATTCTAGCCTTAGGGAAAAATCTGAAAAATTAAGAACAAGAAAAGGAAGCTTGTGGCTAGCTTGTGGTGGTGTTCTTGGCAAGGAAGCTAGTAAAATCTTTGGAATAAGTTTGGCTAAAACTTTAAGGTAATATCTTGTCTCCCTACCCGTCAAACTTCACAAGTCTACTGTAAATACAGTCCTATGTAAGTACAGTTCAATTCCATTCTTATATACCTTCCTGGTATATAACTTATACTTAATTTTTATACTTCAATAGTATGTAAACTCAATTACAATAGGGAGACAAGATATTTACCTCGATAAGCCCATAATTATCCAAGTTTAAATGTCGATCCTGAGCAACGTTTAGCTCCTACTCTGGGCGCTCCAACCCGCTCCAAACAACCCTTAGAAGTTCTACGCAACTTCTACTTAACACTTCAACCGACATGAAGATTTTCCTTAGGGTTTCGTTTTGAGACAAAAAGGGCATAAGGTTGTATTTCCGGGCTCTACGTATAGAGGTATCTTTGGAATACAACAAGGTATAAGGCTAAGGTATTTTGGAATAGTACCAATACTTGGAGAAGACTTTTCTACCATGGGGTGTTCTACGAGAACAACTAGTGTGGGGTGTTCTACGAGAACAACTAGTGTGGGGTGTTCTACGAGAACAACTAGGCAAGGCCACTAGGAGTGGCGCACTTCGCCAAAGGCCTTCTCAAAAAGGGGAGGAAGAGGCTTGGACGAGAACTCAACACTAGTGGGGAAAGAGGGCTTTCAAGACTTGGAGATTTATGGAATGGATGAAGAAGTCTTCAAAAGGGGGGGGGGGGGGGTATTTATAGGGAAACCAATGGCCATGATCAAGCCAAGTGGGGGGCAAGTAAAGGGTCAAGATTTGCCCAAGTGCCCCCTATCCCTACTCCACAAAACCCTCACAAACATTGACCCTTAGTTTAGACAACAAAACATGCCACGAAAATGGGCACCAATCGGCCAAGAGAAACCGCCAACTTGAGAGTGACAAGTGTCGCCCTCTCGTTGGTCCAAAATATTCCGTCTCTCGAAAAAATCCGCAAAAATTATAAATGACATAGCCGGAATTTTCCCTACGCAAGTTTTATAAAACGTTTCGTCGAAAAAACGATTCTAATCGGGAGTTGTGAACAAAATTTCGACCCTTGCCTACTTTAAGGTTCAAACTTCTACGACGCCTCACGATATACTCAAAAATACGGTATAACAGTATGTCGATCCTCCAACACACACCTTGATCACGCGCCACGACACCTCCGACGACTCCTTCCAAAGACCATGCTTCTTGATCTAGGCATCGCGTGCCTCTCACGGCCACTCTTCCTTCTCCATATCCATCAAATACCTCCGCCTTGGAGCCTCCCACTATCCCCACTCACCAAATGGAAAAACGTGCAAAACCTGGAATCTGAAACCCAAAGTCCAATTTAACTTGTCTGCCCAAACTATTTCACCAATTTCCAAGAACCATATATTGGATAAATAAGACCCTAATTGGAATGCGGCTATGTTTGAGGAATTCAATGCTTTAACTAAACAACATACATGGAATCTAGTACCTAGACCTGAGGGGGTGAATGTGATTCGTTGTCTGTGGCTATTTCGTCACAAATTCAGAGACAGTGGAGATCTTGAGAGGTATAAGGCATGACTTGTGGCTAATGGCACAAATCAATAGGAGGGTATTGATTGTGGTGAGACCTTCAGCCCAGTTGTCAAACCGGCTACCATCCGCACAGTTTTGAGCATTGCCATGGGCAAACACTGGCCGATCCATCAGCTTGATGTGAAGAGTGCATTCTTACATGGGGATCTGATAGAGACAGTCTACATGAATCAGCCGCCAAGGTTCACCCATCCAGCAGTTCCTCACTATGTGTGCCATCTCCGTAAGTCACTATATGGCCTGAAACGGGCCCCCCGTGCCTGGTATGATCGTTTTGTCAGGTATATCTTGCAGATTGGGTTTGTATGCAGCAAGAGTGATACATCACTCTTCATTTTTCATCGAGGTAGTAGTACTGCTTACTTATTACTTTACGTGGATGATATTGTTCTTACTGCCACCTCCGACGGATTGAAAAATGAGATTATTGCCTTGCTTAAGTCCGAATTTGCAATAACTGATTTGGGGAAGCTGAGTTACTTATTGGGAATATCAGTGAACAGGTCAGCCAATCACATGTTCTTGTGTCAGCGTAAGTATGCAAGGAGATCGTGTACAGGGCTAAGATGACGAATTGTAAAATTTTACCTACTCCAGTTGATTCGAAATCTAAGCTCAGTGCCATGGATGTTGCTCATGTCTCTGATCCTACTCTGTATAGGAGCCTTGCAGGTGCACTCCAATATCTCACATTCACCAGGTCAGACATAGCTTATGCTGTTCAGCAGGTGTGCTTATTCATGCATACCCCCAGAGAGTCTCATTTCACTGTTCTTAATCGTATCATTCGATACATTAAGGGCACTCTTGATTATGGTTTGCACCTATACCCCTCTGCACCAAACAAGTTTCTTTCATATACAGATGCAGATTGGGCAGGGTGTCCGGATAAGCGACGCTCCACCTCCGACTTTTGTATTTTTTTAGGGGATAATCTGATTTCTTGGTCTGCCAAGCGACAGGCTACCCTATCTCGCTCCAGTGCCGAGGTTGAGTACAGAGGCGTTGCAAATGTAGTAGCTGAGATTTGTTGGCTCAGAAATTTACTGTTAGAACTTCAGTGTCCTTTGCGTCAGACATCAATTGTGTACTGTGATAACATCTCTGCCATCTATCTGTCTCATAATCCGGTTCAACATCAGCAAATCAAGTACATTGAGATAGACCTACACTTTGTTCGTGAGAAAGTTGCACTAGGCCATGTCAGAGTGTTACATGTTCCATCATTCTATCAGTATGCAGATATATTTACAAAAGGACTTTCCAGACAATTATTTCTTGACTTCAGATCCAGTCTCAGCGTCCGGTCTCCTCCCACTTCGACTGAGGGGGTGTGTAAACATGTATATTATAAAAACAATTGTATCTCTACCCATAATTAATATATTTCTATATATTGTGTAAATATAATTATGGTAAGACTAGGATTCCTCTTTTGTATAGACTTAGGATTCCTATTATATAAGGGATGAATATTGTACTCTATATATACTTTGATATTAATGAGAAAACTCTTCAAGAGAAATTAATATCATCTTACATGTATTTTCAACTTTTACCTTCTTCAAAAATTTGCAACGTCGCTTAAGACATTTATTGTTGATCCTCTAAAAATGATCAAAGAGTAAGAGATCGGGCGACAGCTAGAAGGAAAAGTTCCTAAAAGGGTTAAGCTGATGATCCATTGATTAACTAAATTCATCGATAATATGTACTATTGTTGTTCATTTCTGGTTGTCAATTTGTGCATTCAATTGTAAACGTTCCTCTTCAAATATTTGAAGATGTTTGTCCAAGTCATAACTGTGGGTGTGTTTGGTATGAAGAATTTTCTCATGTTTGAACAAATTTCTCAAAGATGAGGAAAATAACTTTTCTAATTAAAGTAAAAAAAACAAGTCTCACAAGTGGCATTGAATCATCTACCCCACCATCACTCAACCCATCCCCAACCACCCCACCCGTTGTGAACCCTCTACCCTCGACTCTCCCCCCACCCACCTTCAATTTGTTTTGGTTTTCTACAACACTCCCACCCCCTATCATAACTCCCCACCCCCGACCCACCTTCACTACCCTCCGAAATTTTTTAAAAACTTTCTTTTGGCTCTTTACACTTATCCGTCCTCCCCCCTCCTCCCTCCCTACGACCCTTCCCCTACCCCCTCCTCCCTCCCTACGACCCTTCCCCTACCCCCTCCTCCCGAGGGTGGGGGTGGGATTTGGTTGGATGGTGGGGTGGAAGGTGGAGAGTGAGTGCTTTGGGTGATGGCTAAGTGTGTGGTTTGGGTGATGGGTAAGTGGATGGTTGATGGTGGGTGCTTGGGATGAGTGGTGGGTTGGATGAGAGTACTTCTAAAATATATTTTCTACTAACTAACCGAACATGCGAAATAAGCAAGAAATTCATTTATTTTTCACTAATTAAACGAACATGAGAATATATGTGGCATCATTTGATTTGGTACAAAATTTAAGAAAGAAATGTGACTTTTGAAATGTGGTGTAAAACAAATTGTACATAATTATGTGGCTATAAACTATTTTATTAAGAGTAAAAAAGAAATTTTAAAGTTAAATTATTTCTAATTATAGAAAGATAATATTCTTTTTGGAATAGACTAAAAAAATTATGCTACATAATTTGAGATAGAGGGCAAGGGAGTAAGAAATTCACCTGTTTTCAAGACACCTTACGTATGAAATATTTTTGGAATACATCTAGTAGACTTTTTACTAACTTTTTGAAATTTTCAGTATTTGGAATAAATAATAAATTAATAACTATTCCACACACTTTGTTGCGATATATAGTATACAAAATTATATACCCAATTAACCATATCAAATTATAGTATTATACGAGTAATTCGTACCGCTTTTATAAAGTCTTTCTTTGCAAGTAAAAACAATGTGTACCAACTAAATTTAAATGGAATTCACTAGGATTAGAACTTGTATCTAACTACTTCTAATTTGTCCTTAGCTAAGTATTTTGTTTTCCAGAAAATTAATAAGCTAAACCATTGCAAGACTCGTAAAAGTGACCTAGCTGGTTGTGGTTGAGCAGGAGATCTTCAAATGGGAGATTACATATTCGAAATTCCTTATATTGTTTTTCAATCGAGCTCGTCACATACATGGGAGGAGCTACATCTTTTAGCCGGAAATTGCATTATGCATTTAGTCAAATACTGTCGTTTTCACTAAAATATAATTCAATAATGAACACCCTTTGACAACTGAAGACCTTGGTTCAGCGGTGAAGGTTCTTCAAAATGATGCTTGCTTCGTCGGTACGATCCTTCTCGAAAAATTATTTTATTAAATTTTTAAATTTTAAATTGAATAAAAATGCTGTTTGGAATTATAGGTAAAAAGCTCCCAAATTTACGAGATAGAATGTCAAATTGGATCTCACTCAAAGGCAAATTTATCATTTACTTTTATTCTTTTTAAAATTCGTTCTATATATTAGTCTTTAAATACCACTAAAGAGATAAATAAAAATGTTTGACTCAGATCTTCTTGAATACATAAATAGATTAACTATTCATATAGTTAAATTAATATAATCATATATTAAATTTCCAACACATATAAAAGTGATTTTTAAAATGTTTTTTTTTCTTTTATAAGATAATCTAATAATGAAAAATGCAGTTCAATTAAAACTATAATTGTAATAAAAATATTTATATTTGTGATTTCATTAATATATTATTATATTCATATACTTGCAAATATCTCGACTAAATTTATTGATGTTTTTCACGAAGGAAGAAGCGTAGATAATTTTACTAACTTTATTTAAAAGGCCAGAGTGCACCCGAAATGGGATTGTAGTTTGAAAAAAAAATCAAGTCGACCATGAACGAATATTTAGGACGACCTTAGCATTACCACGATAAGTTACATTAAACAAGTCATTACTTCATTGTTAAAATGGGATATTGAGATGGAATACTAGTATACGTACTACTAACCCACTATTGCAAACGTAGCCCATATTTTTTTATGGTTACTGACACACAAGTTCAATATAACAGAATACACAAGTACAAACCTGTGGGCCCACGCGTTTTCTAATGGGCCCACTTCCACAAAACAACGTTTCCTCCGTCTTTTTACTCCTCCAGCCGAGCCCAAATTTTGATCCGTTTCACAGCCTTGTTTCTTCTATTCACCTCAAAATCCCAGAAAAAACAACATATGAACCAGTAACTCCCATATCCAAGTAGGATCACTTAGTTTTTTGGACTCTACTCATTCATTTCATTTGTTACTATCATCAGTTACCCCCCTCTCTCCCTTTACATATATATACCTAGGTCTAGAAGAATATTATTCATCGGCTAACGCATGTTGGTCTTTTTGTCTCTTCAACCACCTATACAAAAACCAGTATTACATGGTTATCATCTTCCGTTTCAGTTCTACCATCACCATCACCTTTTCCTGATTTTATTTTATGAGTTTAGATATTGTCGATGAAGCGGCAATCACAAGATGATCCCAAGCCTCGACTTGATGGCGGTTCTTCTGAAGATAAGCGTCGCCGGAGAGTGCCTTCTCTCAGAAGGTCAATAGTTGTGTATCTCTTTTTTTACTTCATGCTGTGGAGATTTGAATTTAATAAATGTGAGTCATCAAGAAGAAAAAACGGGTGTAAGGTTGCTTTCTCTTTTGTGTTGATCAGTACGTCAATGGTGCTGTTTAATAAATTAGACTTGCTGGCAAAAGAGGGGACTTAAGACGCTCTGGACACTTATAGCGTGTGATCGATTCTCAGTGTCATATTCTGCTGATCGTGCTATTAGTTGTCCGTTCTCAAACCTGATTATCGGTTATTAGCGGTGTTGAGGACCGAGTCTGGCACAAGCCAGGAACTATCAAAAAAAAAAAAGGCTACCGAGTAGGAAAAAGTGTCAAAAATAAGAAGCTATTCCTTAACACCTCAAAGCTTAAAGTGGTTCCTACTTCTCTATCTGTTCTATCCTGCTGCCTGCTGCAATTTTTTGTTACTGACTGTAGTTTTGTTATTATTTCATGTAGTGTGATTATGGAAGTAGTGAATATGCGTAGAGTGCAACATTTTATGGAGCCTGTTTTGGAGCCACTGATTCGTCGAGTGGTAAGATTATGTTCATTTCTTTTGAGCGATTTTGCTAATTTTCCTATGAACTCTCTTGTGCTATTAAAAAATTGTTACCTATTCAAGTTCGGTCTTAATGTTGTGTCCCAAAATAAAGTCTTGTATACTTTGAGAAAAAAAAGAGTTGCTATCTACTCTTAAAGATGCCACACTTTGTTACCTTTTAAATTTTAAATTGGCACTTTCCACTTTTTCCTAGTCTTGATTTCTATCATAAAAGATAGTGATGAAAATGCTTATCATACATACTTGTTACCTTTGTTCTAATTTAGCAGGAGTTCAATGGATTGTTTTCCCTATGACAATCCTATCCTACTTTCTTGTTATCCTTGTTCTAATTTCTTGTCACTATTATTTACCAAGGTTCGTTAACTTTAGGTAGTTATATGGTGGTGCATATGTTTGATTTTAGAAAAATAAGATACGTTATAAAAATTTCGTGGAATTAAAGAATACATTGATTTTTTTTGCAAAATATCAATCACTTTGGCACTATCGAGGAGGAGCAAATTATGATAAGCAGTTTCCAACAAAGGGAGCTTTTAGAAAAATTGTAGTGATTGAAAGAAATTATGTTATGATGTCAGTATTGTTAATGAAATACATCATATTCTACTGTTGTCTGTTCACATAATAACAACACTTTCTTGAGCTCAAATGAGTTGCAAATTTAGTTTATTCTAAAATAATGGTACTCTCTATGAAACGGAAACTTCATCGTATATTTTATCATCCAAAAAGTGACATGGGACATGCTTTTACACTAAATCTTAATTAATTCTCAATATTTATCATTTAAAAAAACTATTAATTAGTGCTTTACTTTATGATATATTTTCTTTTTCTTTGCGGTTTTTCTTTAACTGTCTCGATCAGGCTCCTCAGATGATGAATACATTTTAACTTGAGTTTACAGGTAAAAGAGGAAGTTGAATTGGCTCTCAGGAAGTACATGACCACCATGAAACGGTAAGCAGTTTGATTAAACCATTCAAATGCTACATGTGCTTCATGCTTTCCTATAATGGCTTAGTCTTACAATTTTTTCGTATTTGAACCTCTTTAGGAATTGTGGGAAAGATGTATACGCTTGTGAACTTAGAAGCCTGAAGCTGAAGTTTTTAGATCTCATCTCTCCCCCGGTATTTACTGGAACTCGCATAGAAGGAGAGGAATCTAGTTTGAAAGTTTCCCTGGTTGATGTTCTTACTGGGAAAGTTGTCTGTAGTGGTCCTGAATCCTGTGCAAAAGTGGAAATAGTAGTACTCGAGGGAGATTTTGACGGTGATGATGGGGACAATTGGACTGCAGAAGAATTTAAGAATAACATTGTGAGAGAAAGGGAAGGAAAGAAACCTCTCCTTACTGGGGATGCGTTTTTGTATCTTAAGGATGGTATTGGCTGGGTGAGTGATATTTCATTTACTGATAACTCGAGCTGGACAAGAAGTCGTAAATTCAGGCTGGGTGCTAGGATTGCTGATAGCTTTGAAGGGATCAGTGTACGAGAGGCGAAGACGGAATCCTTCATTGTCAGGGATCACCGCGGAGAGTGTGAGTTCCTAATACTCTCTTTTTTCCTTCTACAATGCTGTTAGATGTTTTAAATGATATTTCTTTTCAAAAGCAGTGAATTCTAACACTATTTTCCATTGTATCCGAAGACGAGTTGTTGACTTGAAAGGTGTTAGATAGTGTCCTATTCATATCAGCTATCTGCTTTCTGTTGAAAACTTCCTAGGTGTACCAAGTTTGACATTTATCTCATTTTTGGATAATATATTTATCTATCTGTTGTGCCTATCTTTAGGTATTATCAATGACGATTTTAATTATGATTTTTAATGTCAAAGCAATTGATTTGCTGAATAATCAAGTCTACTGGTGTGGAACAGATTCCTCAATATTTTGTAATCTTGTGTTGGATACTGAGCAATAAGCTGAAAGTCTGATTTTAAGTGACGGACAATATGAATAAGCATATTTTATTTGGCTTATCTTAAGTTACCAAAAACAGTCCCTAGAATATAACAGCAATTTGAAGATAAATCTGATTAGAAGCAAAAATGTATAGTGTAATAGGTGAAAACTTCCCATCAACTGTTTAGGAGAAATTGTTTTGAATGCTTGAAGGGAAGTAGTGTGGTAGGAATATTTATAGAAATGTGTTTAACGTCTTGGGTTGCCGCAAATAGAAAATATGTCATATAAATTTGGACAGCGGAGTAGATGATATCGTGTTACGTGTATGACTTAATACAAAGAAGCATACTTACATAGAATGACATATATAATATACATGCAGATAATGCTGAAATATGGATACAGGAAAACCACCATGTTTATATGAGTGAAAAATAAAATAGTAGTAAGTTCTTTTAGGCAACTATTTAATTTACAATTTAATGCTCCATCTTGAGGTTTGGTATCTTAAATGAAGTGCTCAATGTCTCATGCTTACCATTGTTTGACATCAACCTTCTTTGTTTTGGCCTATTTAAAATATCTACTGCATTTGGTCAAAATCCTTACTCAGTTAGTTACCATTCCATTGTTCGTCTCTGGAAATTGTTAGATTTACGCTCTTATTGTTCAATGAGACAGAAGTGGTACTGAGCTGGCTAGTGAGTGCTCAAGTATTAGATTTTTATATTTTTCCTCATGTAATTCACCTAGATTTAGTGGTTTTAAAGACAGAAAGCTAAGGCGAAGACAAAAGCCTTGAGGCTGGACGTTATCTCATGTGAGGTTTTTACTTTGGTCTTGTTTTTTAGCAACAGCCATCAAAGACTGAAGAGTAGGAAAGTTTATATTTGTATACATTGGTTAATGAGTGTGTAAGCGACTACTGTAGGTATAAGGATATAAACTTGCTACTGAAAGAATCAAGGAGTAGGCAGATAAAAGATCTTGACTAAAACCTTTAGGCAGAATGAAAAAAGGAAAAATGACAGAAGTAAACACTGAAAGTATTAGCTCCTCTTCCATCTATAAGGAGAATAAAATCTCTAACTCACTTTTGTATGATTTAAACATCGTGTTGGAACTTATATTAGGTAGGTGGACTTATTATAGAACTGTTAATCAAACTGTGTAATGAATTGTAACATATTTATAAACGAATACCAAATTAAAACTCATAAACACTGAACTTAATGCTTTGGTTTGTTTCTTGAGGGTTAACCTGATAATGAGCTGTGCATAACTTGGGTCTCGGAGCTAATTATCGTTGGTACCGGAAAACACAATGAAAGATATTAAATTAAATAATCTCAAGTCTAACATGCAATACAAACTATCTAACTTCCTGCTTTATTTACAGTGTACAAGAAGCACCATCCTCCTTCTCTTTCAGATGAAGTATGGAGGCTTGAAAAGATTGGCAAAGATGGAGCTTTCCACAGACGTTTGAGCAAGGAAAGAGTCAACTCAGTGAAAGATTTTCTGACTCTACTCTATCTAGATCCTACAAGGCTTCGGAATGTGAGTGCTACTGCATTTGTCCTAATATATAAATGGATTTAACATACATGTCGCTATTTTCTTCCTCTTTGAATAATAAGTAGTAACAAAGATGACTGTGATAATGATGGACATAATTCCTAATGGTTGTGATTCTTTAGCAGACTGGTTAATTCATTCATTGGAGTCTTTGATGCTAGCTGACACACTGTTTTTTCTTGATGTATGCTTGTTAAAATTTTCCTTCCTTTGATTCCTTTTGTGTGTTTTCAAGTTAATTACTTAACTTAGTGGATTAGGATCTTCTTTTGAGCATCATCTGTATTCCTTTAGTAGTTCTAAAACAGAATTTGGCTTGGTTTGGTTACACCGTGTTGATATCGCGATTCAGAAATTTCTGGATAAATATTAACATTCTCTTATGTTTTTGACAAGATTGACATATCTTTTATTTCCCTTTCCTGGGAAATCGTGCAGGTTCTTGGGACAGGTATGTCCACCAAAATGTGGGAGGTTACAGTAGAACATGCTCGAACATGCTTACTTGACAAGAAAGTGTACTTGTACTACCCATCTGTATCTGTGCCAAAAAATGGTGTGGTCTTTAGCATCGTTGGACAAGTAATGGGGCTTCTTCCAGACTGTCAGTTTGTTTCTTCTGACAAGTTGTCCGAAACTCAAAAGGTATGTATTCATAACAAATAAGAATATTTGTTTTACTGCTCTTTTTGTTTCTCACATATCAAAGCTTGTATTGTAGATATTTATAGTTGCCATTGCTCCTAATAGATTTTCCAATGACGCCAATCCTTTTACTTTCAGGATGATGCTCGTAATTTGGTGATTTGTGCGTTCAGACACTGGGAAGAAGTAGTCTCTTTTGAGGATGAGTCCTCTCTTATGGGCTGGGTTATGCAAATTTCCTCTGTTCAGTTCTCAAACTCGCCCATGGTGGGTTCTTCTGATGCCAGCGACAATGTTTTAACTTCCCAGAAGGTTAGCAGAAGCGAATATCAGCAACTAAGTACATCAACACCTGATATCATGCCATCCTTCTGTTCAATTGCTGGTTTCAGCAGCTTGGATGACTATGTATTGCACGGTATAGACAACATGGATGTTGGGTTTGACCAACCGCTAAGTTTCCCTGGGCAAGACACCAACTCCTTGATGGCTGATACTGAGTCTATAACTCTCCCACCATTTTGTGATGATGATCATCTTCCTTTCTTTGACACCGACTATTCCCTTCCCATTCCAAACTTTGCTCCTTCACCTGATCTACAGTGTGCTGTCAACAGCTTTCTTTCTCATAGTGGAATTGTTCCCCCGGATAAAGCTCAAAGGAGATGGAAGATGCTATTTAGTGTTCTAAGATGGTTCTCTGTAAGGAGGATTGTAAACAGAAGAACCATCATATCTTGAAGTGACAAGTCCTCGCTATGCTGAGGCAAAAGTATCTGTAGGAAATTGCTGCCCGATGCAAAATTGTGTGCAGTATTAGAGCCATTAGAATTTCTTGTGGATATATGTAAAAATTGGCCATTTAGCGCCAATATGCTTTCCAGTTTCCATATACAAAATTCTCTCTCCGTTTTCTTTTTCATTTTTGAATCAAAATTTGAGTCTCGTGTATGCTATGCAGTTCTTGGTGCCAATCTGATGAAAAGTTTGTACATATTAAATCGATGTGTGTAGAGACAGCAGTAATCCTTGCTGCGTTATTTATTTTGTGCAAGTGCATATTTCCAATAATATCTTGCATTAGATTGCGAAGGATCAGCATTGTAACACAATATTACTAATGAACTGTTGTGGGGTTTAGAAGAAATTTTAATCTGAGTCTTAGTTGACAATTTCAGAATTTCCTTACTGTATTCTACCGTCTCAGATAAACTATTGGTTTAGTCCTGCCTTCAGATGCAGCAGCAGCAGTGACTTTGCTAGAAGGGAAAACAAAATATACCTTGTTCTAGTTGTTGTACTTCAAGACAAACCGAAACTAAATAATTAAAGCCTCCCAATTAATGCAAGGCAACACAGTAGACTAATAGATCTATTAACATATGTATTCAAGTCAAGATTGTTAATTAACAAACATATAATATCACCAAAATCGTCAATATTTATGAGCAGATCATTAGCCCAATCGATCTCCTCGTCCATAAGTTGATATTCAGCTTGACAAATCGTTGCTGATTGTTTTGTGCAGTAGTCGTCGTCGTCAGGTTCGTGCAACATTGGTTCGATAATTCCTGCAACATCCTTTCCCTTTTTCTCTTTTATATTCTTCTTCATTCGGCACACTACAAACTCTTGCTTAGGAATATGTTTTCCTTGAAGAAAATCTGAATGGGCTATGGAACAATAAAAATAAAATGAAATACACTCGAATAACAATTTTGTTTGCGAATGTCGAAAATTATGTCGCCCGACACTAGTAACAACACTTTAGCAAAACAGAAAACTTTGAAGAGTAAATGCAGCGCAAATTTAAAAAACACAAATGTTTTAAATTTTCATAAGTTATATTATAATGGTCAATGGACAAATGTATTGTATATATACAAATAAATAAATTCATTTCATTACAGATTTACAAGATAAAACGAAAAGAAATTAAAAGTTGAAGTCGCAGATGACTTCTGCCTGAAAAATCTAACTAAGTAGACATAGACAACCTCTCATTACAATCGCTCCATACAAAACTAATCTAGAATCTAAACAACAATTGTAATGTTGGATAGAATGTTGTCAACACACTCAGACAACACTGGTGATCCAAACTTCTGAGATCAAATCCCGAGAGCTCTCTTGGTATTTTTACTTTCTGGTTCTGAATATCGATTCTCTGCAGTAGCCTCTCTATTTATAGTAGAAAGTCACTGTATGGTTTGAAACAGGCCTCCAGGGTGTGGTATGAGCGTTTTGCTACTTATATTATGTAGACTGGGTTCGTATACAACAAGTGTGATCATTCACTTTTTATTTTTCATTTAGGTAGTAACATTGCATACTTGTTATTATATGTGGATGATATTGTTCTGATTGCCTCCTCTAATGTGTTGAAAAATGAGATTATTGCTCTGCTCAAATCCGAATTTTCTATGACTGACTTAGGGAAGTTGAGTTACTTCTTGGGGATTTCTGTGATCCCGTGTCAGCGTAAGTATGCGGAAGAAATTGTGTAC
Organism: Przewalskia tangutica; assembly: GCA_029844215.1. NCBI lineage: Eukaryota > Viridiplantae > Streptophyta > Magnoliopsida > Solanales > Solanaceae > Przewalskia > Przewalskia tangutica. The sequence goes on from CM056734.1 coordinate 13,168,283, forward strand.
ACGGCTAAGATGACGAATTTTAAGTTCATGCCTACTCCGGCCGACTCAAAGTCAAAACTCAGTGCGGTTGGTGATCCAGTGTCTGATCCCACCCCTTATAGGAGCCTCACAGGTGCACTTCAGTATCTTACATTCACCAGGCCTGATATTTCTTATGTTATTCAGCAGGTGTGTTTGTTCATGCATGCCCCTAGGGAGCCTCACTTTACAGCTCTTAAATGTATCATTCGGTACGTTAAGAGCACTTTTGATTATAGATTGCATCTCTACCCCTCTGCACCGACCATATTGATATCATACACAGACGTTAATTGGGCAGGTAGTCCGGACACGCGATGTTCCACCTTCGGGTACTGTGTGTTCTTAGGAGATAATTTCATTTCATGGTCTGCCAAGAGGCAAGCTACCCTATCCCGCTCGAGTGCAGAAACATAATATAGAGGCATTGCAAACGTTGTTGCTGAGATATGCTGGCTCCGAAACCTTCTTTTGGAGCTTCATTGTCCCTTCCGTAAGGCGTTTTTGGTTTACTATGATAACATATCTGCATTCTATTTATCTCATAACCCGGTTCAGCATCAGAGAACCAAGCACATTGAGATGAATATAAATTTTGTTCGTGAGAAGGTGCTATAAGTCATGTTAAGGTGTTGCATGTGCCCTCTTCGTATCAGTATGCATATATCTTCACTAAAGGACTTTCTAGACAACTATTCCTAGACTTCAGATTCAGTCTCAGCGTTCGGCCTCCTCTCGCTCCGAATGAGGGGGGTGTATTAGCGAATACTATCATATATTCGTCATATATTTTGTAATTAATATTAGTGTATAATTATGATAAATATAGGAATCTTATTCAATTAGGATTCAACATTGTAAACACTATATATATTTGTATTAATGAGAAATACTTTCCAAGAGAGATTAATAAAATCTAACATTTTTAATTTATTTTGTGCGGGAAAAAGAAAAGGTTATTAGTGGTGCATCCTCTAGCCATGGGCGGACCATACCTTAGGCCAGCCTGGGCCCTAGCCCACCCCCATTTAAAAAAAAATTAACTACTAGTATTGACCCACTGTCTTTAAAAAAAAAGATTTAACCTATTGAAAAATCATTAAGTCACTACTCTAAACCACGTGTGTGAGTGAAGAATTACAATTTCCAGCGACAACAAGTAGAACGGCAACGAAAGTTTTCTCCAGGTGTGTAGTATTCTCTCTATTATTTTATTAGGTTATTTGAAGATTTTGTAAATATAATTTTTGGGTTTAATTTGGATTGTTAATTATGATTGCAAATTAGGAAAATAATTAATTTTAAACAAATAATTAATTTTAAACCATGACGGAAACATACATATCCGCACGACATCATATCTACTAAACAGAATAAATCCAAATTACATATTCAAGCAAACCACATGTTACTACGCAATTCATACATAACGATAAACATAGAAAAGAGATGTATTAACGGACATAGCTAAACACGATTAATCGGTAGAAAAAACAAAGCATGTCAAACACAGAAATGAACTAGGGTAGAGAGGGAGTCAAATTTACCTTCTTCGGGCAGCGAATCGAGGCGTCGTCTCGACTCGTCGAATCCACTCGAAGAATGTTGTTGTTTATGTGATTTAAAAAAAAGCAAAGGTTTAAGAGTATTATTTTCGAATTTGAAAGCTTATGAGTGAAAAAGAAGGTTTTCCTTTTTGATTTCTCAATTTGTTCATAGCAAAAATCTGAACTTTGTTCTCAGCTTTTAGAAAACGCAGCCGTAAAAACCTCTCCTTAAACACAACCCAAAGGGGTTGTGTTTATAGCCCTCAAAAATTGAGGCTTCAACCACTAAAATTTGAATTTCGAATTCCAAAAGCTAAGAGGTAAGAGAAATCGATTTCTGGAATCGATGAGATGGGGGGATGGGTTTTCAGCTTTAACAGAAAAAATGTCCTGGGAGAGAGCTGTTGGTGCTGTATTTGTATTGATTAACCCCATTGTCCATCGAATTTTCGAGACAACCGAAGGGTTTTCGATGTATATCAGGGGTGTGCATGGTGCAGTTTTTTGGAGGCGCTGCAGGCGCGGCTTTTTGGGATACAGAGATGAAATGATGGTTCAAGGTATGGGGGTGTCAGGGGCGAAGGGATGGGTCGACGTCGTGAGGGTGGCGGCAACTGGTTTTCGCGGATGGAAGAGGAGTTCGTTTGGTTTAGGTTTTGGGGGGAAAATAAATGGGTGTTTGAAATTTAAAAATGGGCGGTTGGGCTTATGGAATGGTGGACTGGACTGATCCGGATTGTGTCTCGGACTGGACTGGTTTGACAAAATGCAAAACAGGTTAATTTAAAAGAAAAATTATTTAAAAAGATGCAAGATTATTAAAATGCAAATGCCGATGCAATAATAATAAAATATAATATTTAACAAATGTTTAATGTCTAATTAAAATTAAAACGGGACGTCAATTAATTATTTAAAGAGATGCAAATATTATTAAAATAAATGACGATGTAATAATAATAGAAACATAATATTAACAAAGACATAATGCTTAATTTTAAAATAAAAAGATAAAAAATACAAAAAATGATGATTAGAATGCGGTATCCTAAAACACATAAAATTACAATAAATATACGAAAAACGGGTCAAAATTGAATGTCAATAATAAGTTGCGGTTGAAAATCTCGATTGATGCGACAAAATATTTGACACTTCAAGGATTGACATTCAGGGGGCATAATGAAAACATGACTCTTTGAATCGGGAAAATTTTCTTGAATTGGTTGAACTTTTGACTTTTTATGACAAGAAGGTCGAGATAGAGTTTAAACAAACTTCTGGTACTGGGAATATCTCTTATACATCAGGAAAGGTCCAAAAAGAGATAATAGAAATTTTTGCGAAAAAAATCAGACAAAAAATACGAGATGAAATTGGTGACTCTTTCTTTTCTATTTTAGTGGATGAATCTGAAGATGTTTCACACAAAGAGCAGATGGTAATTGTGATGAGATTCTTTGATAAAGAAGGAACGTTACAGGAGCAATTTTTTGATCTAGTACATGTGAAGAACACTTCATCACTTACATTGATGAACAGAATTCTTTTGGTCTTTTCTCGAAACAATCTTGACATTAGAAAAATACGTGGAAAATGATATGATGGTGCGAACAATATGCGGGGTCATCTCAACGGATTGCAATCTTTGATTGCAAAATAATGTCCATATGCATATTATGTTCATTGTTTAGCTCACCGCCCTCAGTTGACATTAAATGTGACTTCCACAGAGGTAATATATGTTGATAATTTTTTTGAGAAATTGAGATTCATTATTAATTATGCTACCGGTCCAACCAAATGCAATGATGAACTACAAGTTGCTCAAGCTGAACAAATTTCTCAAATGATTGAAAATGATGAAATTGAAACCGGGAGGGGACTTAATCAGTTTGGAACCCTACAAAGGGCTGGAGAAACTCGTTGGGGCTCCTACTTGAGATCAGTGTCAAGTTTGATTAAGATGTACAATGTTACACGTTTGGTTCTTGGTAATATTATTGATGATGACAAAACAATCACTCTACGGGGTCAAGCATATTCTGGTCTTGAGGCAATGTATTCATTCGAGTTTGTTTTCATCCTGCATTTCATCCAAGAATTGATGGAGATTACTAATTCTCTTTCTCAAGCTCTCCAAAAGAAGTCACTAGACATTGCTCATGCTATGTATCTTGTTCGGACAACAAAGACCCTTGTTCAGAAACTCAGAGATAATGAATTTGATGATTTGCTCCTAAAGGTAAAAACTTTCCGTGCCCACCATTCCATAGAAGTTCACAACCTAAGTGAAAATATAAGGGCAGGAGAGGGCATAGCCGTGTCAATTTACATGATTTTACAATTGAAAATCATTATAAAATTGATATATTTTATGCTACTATAGATTTGGAGACGCAGTAGTTAAACAGTAGTGAGCAAACAATGGAGTTGATTTCTCTTAGTTGTACTCTTGATCCAAGAGAGAAATATGTTTCATTTGATGTTGAGCGAATTTCTGAGCTAGCAAAAAAATATTATTCAGGGGATTTTACAGAGCTAGAATTGGGGCAATTGTTGACAATAAAGTTAAGACACTTTGGAGTTGAAGTATCTGATGATAAGAAGTTGAATTCTCTTTCAAGTATTATTATATTGTGTAAGTGGATGGTAAATACAGGAAGATCAAAAATCTATCCGTTGATATTCAGATTGATTTCTCTTGTGCTTACGCTCTCAGTTTCCACTGCAACAAATGAACGTGCATTTTCAGCTACAAAAATTGTGAAGAGTCGACTCCGCAATAAAATGTCAGATGATTATCTTACAAATACTTTGCTATTGTATATTGAAAGAGTGTCGATGACTTTGACATAGATGCTATTATCAATGACTTTCGTGATTCGAAAGAACGTAAATTGCTATTGTAATATAGTTATTTGAGCGCTAAATATATTTTTTATTATATTTTACACGGTCCACCCTGTGATTATTTCATTAGTCCGCCCATGCCTCTAGCTATCAAGTGTGACAAATGTGATGCTTCTGCTTTGATAGTATATTGAACATCACCGTTGACGTTGACTTAGTCATTTCGGGTCTCTTATTGGTTTCTCTTTTTTCGGTCTCTCTCTGCAAACTCCGGCGGATTTTGGTCGCCTTTATACTGGCTTTGTTTCCTTTTCCGGTGAGTTCAAATTGCTATAAATTCTCAGCAACGCTACTTTAATTTATAGCTACGGATTTGTTGTCAATTTTGGTTGTGTCTTTGTTACTTGACATATTATTACTTGCTTAAATTCGTAACTATGGATTTTCTGTTGGTACATGTTCATTTGCTTAGGATAATCCCCGTTTTTTGCTTCAGATTTGTGGTTTTATTGGCTGAAAATAAATATATGCTTGCGCTTTTATAACCTAACCTTTCGCCTTCATATCATTTTCAAGAAAAGGATACACGATACGTACACTTAAAAGGAAACTGTTTCAACATTCCATTGTAGAAGAACCCCAAAAGAAAAAGGATATTTGGTCACTGACTGAATTGAAAAAAGAAAAAAGAATCAGACCCTGAATGCAAAATCTCTGGATACTGAATCTGACTTACCAATTAAAAACTGAAATAGACTGACCTCGTTGTCCATACTTTTCCAAATCTGAATCTGACTTACTAATATAATATTGTATAAACAAAATATCTTAGAAAATTATACGGTGGTTGGTAGTGGCGATGTCTAGGTGATGGTAGTGGGTAGTAGTTAGTAGTAATGGTGGTTAGCAGTGGTCAATGGTGATGACTGACGTCAACAAATACTTGTGGTGGATGATAGCGATAACTAATAGTGATGATGAGTGAAGATGGTGGATGGCAAATATAGTGGTGATTGATGATGTGAAATTGACTATGATGGTAATTGTCGCTAAGGATGGTTGATGTGGGTAGTGGATGGTGGGTGAAAGCGACTACAGCTCGCAATAACAGTGGATGGAGTAATAATGAACTATCATCTTTATAGAAATTATATTTTTAAGATATTAAAACTTGTTTATAAATTTAATCATTTATATTTATTCTGATCATAATTTCCTTTTTAAAATTCATTGATTTAGATTTATCTATTCAGACCCATTAAGTGATCATAATTTTCTTTTTAAAATCCACTTATTAAGATTTAAAATCTAAATGACAGAGATTCAAACTTGAAAATAAATAAACTTAATGATTGAAATCTAAATAATTAAGATTAATACCTTTCAAAAAGTTCAAACGAATAAGGTCTTACCCTCTTACTGTCTTTAATGTTCGCTACACATGCGTAAAGTTTATAACATGTTTTATGGAGAATATTCAAAGGTTGTGGGGGAGTCCTTATGAAACTCGATTGAATTAAGAGAGATACATTTGGCTTCATGGATCAAAATTAAATTTCTAGTCTATAGTATAGTTTTCTGCCACGGAATTCACTTGCCAATTGAGTATCATACCTTTCTGATTATTTTCATGGATCAATTCTTAAATAGCAACTACTAGATTTTTATGAATTTTATAGAAAGGCAATTAAAGAGGAGAAGATCGAAATTTGGAACATATAAGAAATACATTAATCTTGTTGAAATGTGTGATTATCACATTTAAAAGTGTAAATGGTTAGAGACATGTCTCAATAGCTCCTCATACATGGACCTTATTCTTTTCCGGGGGACAAACAGGTACTTCTTCCGTCTTATTTTAAGTGTCTTACTTTTCTTTTTTTATTTGTCTAAAAAAGAATATCTTTTTTCACATTTAGTAGGTTAACAATTCAAAAATCCTACCTTGGCAAGTCTATAACCATAAGATTAAAGAATATTTTTTATATATTACACACATCCTTAATTTATTACCACAAGCTTCAAAAGTTTTTCTTTATTTTTTAAACTTCGTGTCTAGTCAAATTATGACACTTAAATTAGGACAGATGGAGTGTTAATTTTTTGCTCTTCTTTTTGTGGCGGCAAGATTTAAATATAGGATCTATACTTGTTATGATCATATTAAAGTGTGACAATTTCATATAAAAGTACTAAGCTATTAGAAATGTCACATTTTTAATTAGTTAATTATATTAAAATCAACAAATACAAGCTTTCATTAGCTCAATGATGAAATAGAAAACCTCTCTTTAGACCGAGTTGAATATTGTAATCTTCTAGTCTTTGAAAAAAATACCTGCCATATCAAAATCTGGCTATTTAATCAACTTTTTATATATCCAGGTGGAGGATGAATTTCTCTTTGACTTGGAAATAATTTTGAATGCTCGGAACAGGTGAGGAAACAAAGAGCTATTAGGAATGTTTCCAGAATCACGATTACCACTGCTTCTATTTATGTGATTCTTGTTGATTTACTTGTTTACAGATAATCTGAAGAAAAGATGAAGCAAGAAAAGAGAAGTGGAGGAGAAGAGGAGAAAAATGAAGGCAGAAGAAGAAAATGAGAGAGAGAAAAAGAAACCGTGTATATTGAAGAATGAATGAAAATGTTCCATTTTTATATTGTCCAACCTAGTATATTTACACACAGATTGAATACAATGAATTGGCCCATTGGCCCACTAAGCCCACTAAACTAACACAATTAACCCAGTATATTTACATACAGATTGAATACAATGAATTGGCCCATTGGCCCACTAAGCCCACTAAACTAACACAATTATTTATGAATTTACTTCTTCTACACCCCTCCGCAAGCTAGGCGATATGAAGACATTCTTCATTTCTAGCTTGGAGAGTAGAAAAGAGTGTTGAGCAATGCTAAAACCCTTTGTAAGCAAATCAGCAGGTTGTTCAGCAGAGGACACGTAAGTAATATGTACATACTATCTTTCACTTTCTCTCGAATAAAATGACAATCAATGTCGATATGCTTGGTGCGCTCGTGAAATACCGGATTAGCAGCAATTTGTATGGCTGACTTACTGTCTGAGTAAATAGAGATAGGCGGCCCGGATCGAAACTCACAGTTCGAAAACAATCGTCACCAAACCACCTCAAGAATCGGCAAGTGCTTCATATTCGGCAATGAGCTTCGTGAAATAGTAGTCTGTTTCTTCGATTTCCATGAGACAGGAGAGTTGCCAAACAATACCAATTAACGATGCGGACCTTCCGAGTGCGGCGAAACCAGTCGAATCGCAAAATACTGCGGTTGTGAAATCGGGCTGTTGAGAGTATACCGACCTCGAGCATTTTTGATGTACCTCACCAACCTTAATCCAGCTTCCAAGTGAGATTGTTTAGGACTTTGCATCGATCGAGATGTTGTCAAAGAAAAGAAATGTCGGGCCTGGTGTTAGTAAGGTATAGAAGTCTCCCAATAAGCCTTCTATATAAGCTAGGATCTGTCAATAAAGGATCCTGAGGAACTGGTTTGGAAGTTGAATCTTGTGATTGTGAAGAAGAAGTTTGGGATATAAGAAATTCATCATATTCAACAGTGGTGAGTTTTTGATTTACCTCCACAGGAGAGAGCACTAATTTAGCTCCTCCTAAACCTAAATCAGAAATCATCTCAAGGGCATACTTTCTCTGATGCATAAGTATCCCTTGTGAACTGCGAGCAAATTCAATTTCAAGAAAGTATTTGAGCTCTCCCAAATCTTTGATCTTGAAAACAGCTTGCAATGCCTGTTTGGTGGACTGAATCAATAGTCTATCATTGTCAGTGATCAGCAAGTCATCAACATATATCAAGACTACCACAAGTTTGCCCTGCTGTTGTTTAGTGAACAGGGAATAGTCTAGATTACTTTGATGAAAACCTGAAGAGAATAAGGCTGAAGTCAACTTGATATTCCACTGCCTCGAGGCCTGTTTTAAACCATATAAGGACTTGAGTAGTCTACACACTTTAGGTTGTCCTCCTGAGGTGTTGAATCCATCTGGCAGTTTCATGAAGACCTCTTCATACAAGTCTCCTTGCAAAAAAGCATTATAAACATCCATTTGGTAAATGACCCACTGTTTAGCAGCTGCCACAGATATAACAGCCCTAACAGTGGTCATTTTAACCACGGGGGAGAATGTCTCATGATAATCCAGCCCTTTCTTTTGGTTGTACCCTTTTGCCACTAGTCGAGCCTTAAATCTCTCAACCTCTCCTGTTGCCCTATACTTGATCTTGTACACCCATCTGCACCCAATAGCCTTCTTATTTGGTGGAATATTGACCAATTCCCAAGTCTTGTTGTCCTCCAATGCTTGAATCTCATCTTTCATTGCAGCAACCCATCTGTCATTCTTGGCTGCTTCTGAGTAATTCTGTGGCTCAGCATCCAGAGACATCTGTGTCAAGAAAGCTTGATATTGGGATGATAATCCTGAATAATCCATCCCATCTGATATGGAGTATAGGCAAGTATTGGATCCATGTTGAGTTATGTAATCTTTATGTCAAATAGGGGGTCTACTAGCTCTTTTGGATCTCCTGGTGTCTGGTACACATGTTGGTGTACTATTGTGACCTGAAACTTCATAGACATCATTATTAATACAGATTGTTTGATCAACAATACCTTCATCAGGTGCAGCTGCTTCTTGTAAGATGTCTGGACCATGTTGTGGAATCTCAAAACTCTGTGAAGAAACCAGATCATCATAATTAAAAAGATCTCCTGACTGAATATGTATCTCCCTGTCTGCATCAGTATCTTTGAATGAAAATTTTGTTTCCATGAAGATCACATCCCTACTCATGAACACCACTTTATTGCTCAAGTCATACAACTTATAGCCTTTCTGTACACTACCATATCCCAGGAGAACATCTCGCACAGCCCTAGGACTAAATTTGTCATGTTTAGGCAAAATAGTTGCAAAACATAAGCAACCTATAACTCTCAAATGAGAAAGTGATGGACATTTGTTATATAGTATCTCATAAGGTGATTGATGCGCGATTAGATGCACACACTTTTAAACGCAAGTGCACGTTATCGTATCAAGTAGTATAGTCTTGGATAAGACCGAATATCGTCCTCTAGGATTAGGGTCTAAGTATCAGTTATCTATTTTCTAGTAACTATTTGGTGAATTAATGATTGATTGTTTGGTTTGTAATTAAGAGTTATGAAAACTAATTAAATATAAAGATTTAATTCAGATGTGATGAGAATAGGGCTTCTATGTATCCTTACTATCCGCTTATGTTACTTACTAATGCATTACTTATGGTATTCTTCTTTTGGAGAAAGCGGGTTTACGAAATCGTTTTATACTCCCGTTAGGGTTATATAAACACTCAACCTCAGTATTGTTCCTTACCTAACTTTCGCTGATAAGGGTAACGCTATAGGAGGATTAAGCACAAAAACCTAGTTGACCGTCACGCACAATGCGCAAAATTAGGGTTGTTAAGCCTCTCATCAACGCTACAAATCTAATTGAGGTATTTTCATCCCCAATTCAAGATCAACATCCAACTTACAAAGATATTCACAATCCCCTTTTCGTAACTGATTAGAAATCATATAGTGATAACTAGTTGTCGATTAGCTACCAAGAATTCAACTCAATTATTGGATAGATCTCTCAATAAGAATAATTACCACAAGCGTGCATTAATTTATAACATAAGGTTCAAGAAATTCAACATAGAAAGCCATAAGAGAATTAGTTCCTAGCCATGAATATGACAAGAACTAATTCAAAGTTCATCATGCAAAACCGAATTAAAGAAAAGAAAAAGGAAAGAAATTACTAATGTTTAAGTCTCCAATCTCTAGCAAGAAAATCTTGAGTTGTGCAAGAAAGGAACCTCAAAACCGCTAGGGTTCTCCTTTATAGGTTTAAAGCCTCCTTCTTTTCCTCGCAGCTGGCCCAAAAATCCGTCAAAAGACCTAATTTTTACGCGTCGGCGCGCGCAGACAGCGCCATGCGCGGAAGTTCTGCGATCCGTCGGGTGTTTTGGCGCCGCGCCGATATCTGCTGTTCGGTAGCCATGGCCACAGTATCTTCTGTAGCTCCGGATGTTTAGCGCGGCCCTGCATTCGCTGCTCGGTAGCCATGCGCCGTGTCTTCGCCTCTTCGAATAGTGGGCGCCGCGCCTCGCTTTCGGCAGGAGGCGCCACGCCGGTCCGATTTTAGCCTCGTTCGCCACTTTCTGCTTTCACTCTGCATCTCCTCTTTTGCCCTCTTTTTGCTCCTTTTCGGCCATTTGGCCATTTCAACCACTTTGACTCAATAGAAAGAAAATCTATCCTAATACGACACTTATATGTGCAAAATGGGATAAAAGACTAACTAAAACAGACTCAAAATGTGTATATAAAATACACCGATCAAATACCCCAAACTTAACCTTTGCTCGCCCTCGAGCAAAGATAGAAAGAAATACAATAAAAGACTCAAAAGAATGAAAAATAAAGGACTCCCTGTCATTAATCACTTTTGCTGCATAGATGTTAACTAGAAAAACATGAAGGTTAGCAGAATAATATGCAGGAACATCTAGCATGGAATTTCAACGCATTGAGCTAGATATTTCGCAAACTCATACTTATCATGCTTAAATGGAAGTCCATATACTAAATCATGCATATAAATTCAAGAATTCCTATGGCATGCTTACTTGCTATTCTCCACTAATTCTGGATATGCATAAAAGAGATCTTCGTGACTTTGAGGTTGTAATGTTGGCTTAGGTAGGGGTTGGTAAAGATAGGCATTTAGGCTCATTTTTCTGCACTAAGCTCTTTGGCTTTTCAATTTTCCCTTTTTCTGTTGATTCTTTCCTTCACTTCAATTCTATCCTTCCCCTCTTTTGTTTTGGGAGAGTGAAGTATATAATAATAATTAACACCCCCAAAATTAGGCTTTTGCTGCTTCTTATTACTTTTATCAGTGCAACTGCTTTTTCACTCTTTTTGTCTCTTTTTCTTTTAGCACAATGTATTCCACTTTTTCATATTTTCACTTATGGCACAATTTGTGGGAAAGTAGGGTGTCAAAGAAAAAGTTTCAATTTTTAGGCTCAATGGGGCTAACTAGTGATATTTTTAAAGTACGGGATAGAAAAGAATGGTAAGAATTGACTATCAAAGAAATGCCTGAGTCATTTCCCTATCATGCATATCCTAACTATTTCGCCTCAAATAGCAAGCAGTCATAACACATAAGCATTTATCATTTAGCATACATAACTCAAGCAAGAGACTCGAATAGGCAGTTACGTGAGTTTTTGGCATATCTAACCTAAGTGTTTAGATAGTTGCTTCCATTCCTTTACATTATTCCACCTTACTTCACTAGGTGTTTCTAGCAACTACAACATACATGATCTTTGACAGGCAATTATGACTCAAAAAAGAAAAAAATTTGGTGACTCAAAATAAACATAAAACACATAAAAAGACTTAAATAAAACATCCCATAGGACACTGGCAGTTGGTTTCTTTCATGAGTATCTGTGGGTAGTTGTGGGACCGCACTCATGTGGCATAGACTGGTAATAAGTGAACCGTGTCCCAATCCACCTGTTGTCACCAACCTGCTGATTTCTTCTATGCTCTGCACTATCTCTTTCCCCACATCAATTACTTTTCCCGTCATGATTCCATATACTAGCTTAATTTCGCCTTACGGCACTCGGTGAAGTCGTGGATGGGATCACGCGGCGCCGATGAAGTATAGCCACGCCTTGGTCGCTTTGTTGAATCGCACCGCCGCTCTAGATCCATTTCTTCCATCTCAAAAGCGGCCGGGTAGCTCAGTGGTTCGCATGTTATTCCGATGATGTTGTTCGCTTCCTAGACCATGTTCTAAAATGGTTCCAATCACTACTTTCTTCAACATCAACTGTTTTTAGCGTTGTATTTATTGCTTCTGCAGTCACATGCATATAATTTCCCCTTACAAAGCACCCCCTTTCTCGCCTTCTCCGAAAGTTTGCATAAAATTCCCGCGCCATTGTTGTATTCATCGTGTTATCTTCTCCGATTGACAAATCTCTTCCACCCTTAGTTTCAATCATCGCCTGGATGGGCTCATAAACGCCTTCCTCCCATAGGATCCCCTTTGGTAATCCATTCCCTTTCTAGAATTACTGTCTAGATCAAGTCTTTTGTATCTTTGGTAGGCCGGTAACTCACAAACCTATTTTCATCGTATTGGGGTGTTGGGGTGGATGTGGAGCCTCTTCTCTTCCCGGTGGCCATGGTTAAAAAGCAGTTTGGAGCTTTTAACTTAGTGGCACAACGTCTCCTACACACTCAACAACTAGCAATGAAAACAACACCCCAAACTTCAATCTTTCTACTCAATACCCACAACCTTCTTTTCTACTCCTTTCTCCAACTTCACAATCACTTTTCACCTCGAACTACTCCAACTACAATACTTCTCCAAACTACTACCTCCTATGACTTTAGTAAAAGGATTCAAGAACAAGGATAGGGATTACCTTTTGATGAGAAGATTCAAGCTTGTTCTTGTTTCAATTGGTGGGTTGAGGCTATGGAATGGAGCTTTGTTGTTTGAGATAGTTGGGGGGTCTGGGGACTTTAAGAGTTTAGGTTGTGGTTGAGTTGGATTTGTGGAGGATTTGTGGGAGAATTTCTGAAATTTTGTGGGTTTTTGGAGAGGGAAGGTTAGGTTTTTGAAGTTGGAATTGGGAAAGATCTGATTTTTGGGCGTTTTAAGTTCGATTTCGCCGAGCCGCGCCTGCTTTTAGCGCGCGGCCGCTTAATCATCTCGCTCGCCCGGGATTTTCTGCCGCGGCCCTGCTCGCAGGTGCCGCGGCGCTAAACTCGCCAACTTTTCGGAATTCTACCGCGCGGCCTCGCAGCGCGCGGCTCTTAAACTTCCGAGCCTGTTCAGATCTTTTGGCGCCTCGGCCTGCTCTGGCGCATGGCTACGCTTTTCGGAAATCCACGGCTTTCATTCGGCTTTCGTCCGGTTTAATTTCTGCACATCAATCACACAAACAACAAGATCCAATACCGTGAGACTGTTCTTAGACAAAATAAAATTAAACTAATGATAGAAATTAAAATAACATAATTGAAAACATTGGGTTGCCTCCCAAGTAGCGCTGTCTTTAACGTCTTTTAGCCGGACGCAAGTTCCTTAGACTTAATAGCCTTGGGGTGGATTAAGTCCCCAACCAATCCATTTCCGCCACATTTGGCGTTTCCTTTTTCTTCTTTTCTTTTTAGCATTATCAGTAGTAGTTCCGGGACATTTACCTCATTTAGTGTCATTTCAGCAAACCATGCCTGCTTTCTTGGGCTCATCACTCTTTGGTTGCACTGTAAGGGCTCGCATGGGGGTTTGATGGTGTTGATTGCAAAACACCTACTCATGGGTGGTGGTTCGATGACATGTTTAAACACTTTAAACACCATTTCTTCATTCTCCACCCTTAGCGTTAACTCTCCTCTTTCAACGTCAATCAAGGCTCTACCCGTTGCTAGGAATGGCCTCCCCAATATGATAGGGATTTCCGCATCTTCTTCCATATCAAGGATGAGGAAATCTGCAGGGAAGAAGAACTTTCCTACTTTCACAATCACGTCCTCAATCTTGCCCCGCGGGTGAACCCAGACGCTTCGGCTAGTTGCAGACTCACAGTGGTTGGTTTGGCCTCTCCCAACTCCAACCTTTTAAAAGCGATGAGGCATCGATTTATACTCGCCCCAAATCGCGCATAGAGCTCGTTGCAAGTCACTCGCCTGCACCGCAAGGTAGTGTGAAGCTTCCAGGTCCTTAAGCTTTGGTGGCAACTTCTTTGCGAATAGCACTACACTCCTCTGCAGTGCTACTACCTCATATTCCGCCAGCTTCTTCTTTTTCCCCAATATCTCCTTCATAAACTTGAAATAGGATGGCATCTGCTCTAATGCTTCTATGAAGGGTATGTTGATGTGCAGCTTCTTGAATACTTCTAAAAATTTGGAGAATTGTTTATCCACCACCTTCCTCTGTAACCTCTGGGGAAAAGGAATCCTTTCTGTATACTCCTTCTCTGGAGTTTTCTATATCACTGGGCTAGGGGCAGCCACCTTCTCTTTTCCTAATTCTGCTTTCTCCTCAACTACTGGCTGAAGTGGCTGCTGCTCCAACTGTTTTCCACTTCTCAACTGCACTGCCTTACACTGCTCCCTCGGATTTACCTCTGTATTGCTTGGCAATGTCCCTCGTGGCTTGATGTTTATGCCTTTGCTAGCCGCCCTACTTGTGTTTCAAATTTACGACGAGGCTCTAGCACATCCAAAAATCGCATCTAGGCGTTGGCAATCTTTATTCTGGCTACTTTCGATCGTCTGCATTGCTTGAATCGCGCATTGCTGTTGAGGCGTGGGGCTTAGTGAAGAGCGGTGATTCGCATCTTCTTGGTTTTGATCGCCCCTATATTGATTCTGCTGCCCCTGATATTGGTTACGGTTGTGCACAGTGCGGATTCTGCTGGCCCTGATCTCCTCTCCATGAGAAATTTGGGTGATTCCTCCACCCTGGATTATAAGTGTTGGAGTAGGGGTTGTTCTGTTGCCTCTGATAATTACCTACTGCCTGACACTCTGCCTGCTCCATTGATACGTTGTTGGGATCCGCTGAAGGACACCTATCAAATGTATGTGGGCCGCCACATATCTCACAGCTTTTGGGCATCATGCGGCGTTCATCGACCTTTGTATCTTTGCTGCAATCGCTTTCGCTAGAAGAGCCACTTGGGCATTCAAGGCAGCAATAGCATCTACTTCGTGGACCCCCACAGTTCTTCTTCCACTAGTCGCCCTCTCCTCAGTGACATGGTTGTTAGTGGTCATATCTTCTAATAACTCATGAGCGTCGTGGGCTGTTTTCCTCATGAATGCTCCACCTGCTGCTGCATCTATGATGGTTCTGGTTGTACTGCTCAGCCCGTTGTAGAAGATGTGGACCAAGTTCCACAACTCAATGCAATGGTGTGGACACTTCCTCTGTAGATCCTTGAACCTTTCCCATGCTTCATATAATGACTCTCCATCAGCTTGGTAGAAGTTATTCAACTCCCCTCTCAATTTTGCTGCTTTACAAGGCGAAAAGAACTTAGCTAGAAATTTACGCCATTTCGTGCCATGTAGTATCGAATCGGGTGGAATTCAACCATACTTTTGCTCTATCCACGAGTGAGAAAGGAAAGAGCCTCAACTCGACGCATCATCGATGCGCCGTTATATCGAAAAGTGGCACATAGCTCAAGAAATTAGCTATGTGCATGTGAATCCTCCGACGATGTGATCCGAATTGCACGGTGTTGTACCATGCTCGAATTGGCTTTATCTCAAAATTGTTGGCTCTGTGCGGGGAGCCTAATGCAAAATCGTGCTCCATTCACTCTTGGTAGCACATAATCTCCCAAACTTCTTTCTCGGTGGATTCGGACTCATCCTCCACATCTATTGGCACTTGCCGAGGATCTCCAGGTTAAATTGATTTTCACCTAACCCTTCTCTCATCCTGTTATTGTTTAGATTACCGTCCATCTATCAAAGTTGCAATTCGTTGATTCTTTCTGCTCGCTTGCGTGTTTTCTCAATCTCGTGATTGAAGGGAACAAGAGTGTCTGCTCCTCTTCTCCTTCGCATAAACTGATTGCCTGAAATAGATCAAAAACAGAAAACAAATCACGGCAACCTGAATTTTCGTAAAAACTAAAAATAAAAATGAAAAAAAATAAATTAAAACCAAATTAAAAATTAAAAATAGATAATTTGATATTGAACTATTGCCTAATCCCCGGCAACGGCGCCAAAAACTTGATGCGCGATTAGATGCACACACTTTTAAACGCAAGTGCACGTTATCGTATCAAGTAGTATAGTCTTGGATAAGACCGAATATCGTCCTCTAGGATTAGGGTCCAAGTATCAGTTATCTATTTTCTAGTATCTATTTGGTGAATTAATGATTGATTGTTTGGTTTGTAATTAAGAGTTATGAAAACTAATTAAATATAAAGATTTAATTCAGATGTGATGAGAATAGGGCTTCTATGTATCCTTACTATCCGTTTATGTTACTTACTAATGCATTACTTATGGTATTCTTCTTTTGGAGAAAGCGGGTTCTGAAATCGTTTTATACTCCCGTTAGGTTATATAAACACTCAACCCAGATTGTTCCTTACCTAACTTTCGATAAAGTAACGCTATAGGAGGATTAAGCACAAAAACCTAGTTGGCCGTCACGCACAATACGCAAAATTAGGGTTGTTAAGCCTCTCATCAACGCTTACAAATCTAATTGAGATATTTTCATCCCCAATTCAAGATCTATCCAACTTACAAGATATTCACAATCCCCTTTTGTAATCGATTAGAAATCATATAGTGATAACTAGTTGTCAATTAGCTACCAAGAATTCAACTCAATTATTGGATAGATCTCTCAATAAGAATAATTACCACAAGGCGTCGTTAATTTATAACATAAGGTTCAAGAAATTCAACATAGAAAGCCTATAAGAGAATTAGTTCCTAGCCATGAATATGACAAGAACTAATTCAAAGTTCATCATGCAAAAACTGAATTAAAGAAAAGAAAAAGGAAAGAAATTACTAATGTTTAAGTCTCGATCTCTAGCAAGAAAATCTTGAGTTGTGCAAGAAAGGGAACCTCAAAAGCGCCTAGGGTTCTCCTTTTATAGGTTTAAAACGCCTCCTTCTTTTTCCTCGCAGGACCAAAAATCCGTCAAAAGACCTAATTTTTACGCTGCGCCATGCCGCGCGCCGCGGAAGATGCGATCCGTCGGGTGTTTTGGCGCCGCGCCCGATATTCGCTGGCCCGAGGCGCCGCTGTATCTTCGTAGCTCTCCGATGTTTAGCGCGCCGCCTCGTGACATGCAGGCGCCGCGGCCGTGTCTTCGCCTCTCGAATAGTGGCGCGCGCGCCCTCGCTGCCGCAGGAGGCCCGGCGCTGGTCTGGATTTTAGCCTCGTTCGCCACTTTCTCTGTTTTCAGCTCTGGCATCTCCTCTTTTGCCCTCTTTTTGCTCCTTTTCCGCCATTTGGTCATTTCAACCACTTTGACTCAATAGAAAGAAAATCTATCCTAATACGACACTTATATGTGCAAAATGGGACAAAAGACTAACTAAAACAGACTCAAAATGTGTATATAAAATACACCGATCAGTGATTTATTTTGTATAACCGTGGATGGTATTCTGTTTAGAATATAAACTGCCCCTCCACACAATGACCCCAGAACTTATCAAGAATGCTAGCTTGTATTTTGATGGCCCTAGCAGTTTCATGTATGTGCCTATGTTTCCTCTCCACTATCCCATTTTGTTGTGGTTTATATGGACAAGAACTTTCATGTAACACACCATATTGTTGGAATAAATCCTTACAATTATGGTTAAAAAACTCAGTCCCATTATCAAACCTTATCCTCCTGATTTTTGTATCAAACTGAGTGTGTACTTCAACAAAAAAGTTTTTCAGTAATGTAATCACATCTGTTTTGAGCCTCATTAAAAAAATCCAAGTCCATCTAGAGAAGTCATCCACAATGGTTAGAAAATACCTCATTCCATTATATGTTTCAACTCTATATGGTCCTCATACATCCATATGAAGTAATTGAAAATGTGTTGTTGTAATACTAGAACTAACAGAAAATGGAATTCTGCTTTGTCTAGCCAAAGGACATACCTCACAACTACTCAAAATACAAGAAGCCTTGTTTTTAAAACCTGAAACTACTTATGAAATCTTCCTCATAACAGCTACTGACACATGACATAATCTCTGGTGCCATGTAGCTACATCTATCTGTTTAGCTACTGCCAAACATTTATTCTGCTGCCTTTCTTCCTTATTCTGTGTGCCCCAGCTCAAGACATAAAGACCATCTTCCTCATTATCAATCCCCCTCACATTCCCAGATAAGAGATCCTGAAATACACAATAGTATGGAAAGAAAGAGACACTACAATTCAGTTATCTTATCACTTTTGAGATAGACATGAGATTAAACTTGAAGGATGACACACATAAAACATTTTTAAGAATATCACCTCCTCCCAAGTCACAATCTCCCACATGTGTGATGTCTGTCGATTCTCCAGTAGGTAGGTGAACTTTCCCTGCATTTTCTACCATACGTCTATTCTGTAGGCATCCTTGTCTACTAACCATATGATTAGTCGCATCTGTGTCTAATATCCATTTTATGAATGCATCATTAGTATTGAGTATACCTGCCATATTAGCACTTGCCTTAGACTGTCCTGCTGCATTTGTGTCATTGATCATGTTACTCAGTTGTTGTCTTTGACTTGGTGTAAACTGATCAATTATATTGAGCAGTTGCTGGTGGTGGTTTGGTATGAACTGGTTCTGAGTCTGCTTCAGATTCTGCCTTGCATAATGTTGATATAATATAATGTATCATTATTCTGCTCTCCTTGTCCAGTTTCTTCAAACCCTTCTGTCACCATATTTGCCCTATTTCCCTTTTCTTTGAAATTCTCCGGATATCCATGTAGCCTATAACAATCATCTTGTATGTGTCCTGTTTTATGACAGTAATCGCATTTCAACAACTTGAGGCAGTCTATCTTGAAATGCCCCTTAACATGACAGTAGTCGCACATCGCATTTGGATTATATGACTTCGTTTGCTTCACATTTCCACTCCTAGTTGTGAGCATAGCCATCGTCTCCATTGTGTCTTGTACCATTCTAGACGATCCCGCAACTATCCTTTGAGTCTCATCTTGATTAACCATCGCATATACTTGATTCAAATTAGGTATTTTAGGCATCATGATCATCTGACTTCTAACATGACTGTAGCTATCACTCAATCCCATTAGAAACTGAAGCATTCTCTGATATTGTATATGATCTATGAATTCATTTTGTCACGACCCGACCCCGGGGCCGCGACTAGTACCCTACCGGGGTACCCTGTCAGGTATACATCAGAGAATAGCAGCGGAACATACATAACACATAACTTATAAAAAGGCAACATCACTGGCCAGCCGATAAGGCTGTCTTCCATAAAAACATACTAATCAAAAGTATAGCAGTACAACTTGTTCTTACAGCCCAACACATACGTGACCGCACTTCTAAGGATAACAAGCGGTGGCGGACCCGCCATACCCTGAATGTACACAATACCTATAAGATCGTGAGTAACCGACTAACAAAACAAGCTTCCGAGGGATGGAGCTTGACACCGGAAGCGATCCTAAGAACGAGGTCCACATGCTTACCCTTACTGCGGATTTAACGCAGCCCCGAGAAGCGGGTCAAGATCACAATATGTACCAAGTATGTTAAACTGGAAAATACTGTAATAATGATATCATAAGTCTAAAAGTAAGCAGGAGTCCTGAAAGACAATCAAAATACCTTTTACTGTGCCTTACTAACAATGAGAGTGACAAGTATATATATAATACTGCATAAAATAGGAGGCTCATGATCAAAACAGGGTACCTCGCCCGTAGTATCAATAATCACCCCTACTCCTGAGACTATTTCACCCGCATAGGTCCTGTGGATCCGCATGAGGTATTCCTCGCATAGTCAGACTACCGCACGGGACTATTTCACCCGCGTAAGCCCATAAGGACTCGCATGAGGTATTCCTCGCGTCGTGGGTAGCAAATCCACTAACAGGTGGTATAACGATCTTGGGGACTTACCCTCGATATACTCTTACCCAGGCGGATGGTATAACGATCTTGGGGACTTACCCTCGATATACTCTTACATCGGATGGTATAACGATCTTGGGATTTACCTCGATATACTCTTACACTGGAGGAGGTGGTATGACGATCTTGGGGCTTGCCCCTCATTCATACTCTTACCCTGGAGAAGGTGGTATAACGATCTTGGGGCTTGCCCCTCAGATATACTCTTACCCTAGCTCAAACTGTCATCATATCATAATCATAAATAAGTTAAGAAAACTTATAACTTCTTATTAGCCTTGTTCATATACCCTCTCATTTTAGTTTACTTAAGGCACTTAATCATATCTTTAATAAAAAGGAAACCGGGAATTTAACCCAAGTACTACATACTTCAACTCTTTTAAAAGTGACTCTTTTTCATACATAAAACCTTTGGGCAATTGATGCCTTAAAATCAATTTGCCTTTTCATATACTTATCTTACTTAGAGAAAATCTCTTCTCATTAACCTTTTATAAAGCTAATAAATCAACTCCCCATAAAGTTGTTATATTAACCCTATACTTTAGTAAAATTATACTTTTCCCCTAACCAAGGGACTTATACATTCTTAAAACGAAACAAGTCTTTATATACTTAAAACAAGTAAGAATACCAAATTTTGTACGTCTACCGTACTACATAGTTACAACTATTCATGCTCAAGAGATAGGAAAGCTCCACATACCTCTTCGGTCAATCCACTTGCTAAGCCCAAACTACCGCAAGTAATATGTCAACCTATAATAACCATAATGCGTTTATTAACCTCTAATTCCAATGTAGAAATAATCTAAGTTCAAGGCCACTAAATTCTATGGAAAATTGGGCAGCATTTCCTTTGTTTCTACATACTTTGCCACCTTTCTCAAGGCCGAATTTAACATCCAAATGCCACTTTTAAGGCTCAACAATCCAAAAATTTCAAAGGGGATTACACACCTAAACTTGGGTGTGTAAAATTCTGCCCCATAAGGTACAACAATTCACTTAACAATTCTAAGGTAGTTTTTAGGCTACAACATGCTCACAATATCTTCTTAACCAATTCTTTCATATCCAAACCACATTTCTTACATGCAATGACTCTAAGTGCATTATTTACTACTACAAATCCCTTATTCTTCACATGCAACATTAATAACTAACCACAAGAGAAGAAATGTTACCTTAAAGCTTTAGCCAAAACTATTCCAACAACTTTGCTAGCCTCCTTTCCAAGAGCACCACCACAATAATTCCTACAAGCTAGCCACAAGCTTCCTTCTTGTCTTTAACTTTTCAGATTTTTCCTTAGGCTTAGAATTCTTCTTGGAATTTAGAGAGAAGTGAGAGCTAAGCTTAGAGAGAGAGAGAGATTTGAAAGATGACCAAATCTTCAAGACTTGGTCAATATAAGGCATGCAAGAAATCAGATGGGGGGACACTTGTCACCCTCCCAAGGTTTTTTAAAAGAGAAATCTGATTTTTCCTCAGTTTTTCCGCCAGAATTCCCGCCTACTGCCTGGCCAGCGCGCTGAAACTTCGTGGACTTACGGAACTTCCGCGCCGCGACTGCTTCCGCGGCCATGCTCAGAATCTCAGCGACCTCGATATCCGGCGCCGCTGCCCTGCATCCGGCCATGCGCCGCTGCTTTGTCCGAAACACATTTCTGTCCGACTGCGCACTGAAATTGTAACTCCCATAACTTCCTACTCCGACGTCCTATCGACGAACGGTTGGTTGCGTTAGAAACTAGACTCAACGAACTACGCGCTAGGCCTTTGAAACACTTAGGAACTCTCAATGTATCGGGTCATAACCCGCCTCAAAGTTGACTAAAACCCGTCCGGAACAATCCGTCAACCTATCTTTCGAAAATTTTAAGTCTTACCCCCTTACGCACGCTCTCACACGTATGGCCAGAACTACGGGGTATAACACATTCGACTTCGGACAGCAGTTAGATGGTGGCATAATCGAGTCGTATTCATCCCACAAGTCTCTGAGTTTAGAATAGTATGTAGATACTGACATAGTACCTTGCCTCATAGTGAAAATCTCCTTATGCAACTGGAAAGTCCTTGAACTGTTGATTTTGTCGAATCTGTCCTTCAAATCCTCCCATATCGTGTGTGAATTGGAGTTGAACAACATTCAAGTGAGCAAACTCTTGCTCACATTGCCCATCAACCAGGATACTACAATCGCATTACACCTATCCCACAGATTCGCAAGTTGCCCATCGAATGACTCCCTTCTAACTGTTCCATTGATGAAACCTATTTTATTTTTGCCAAGCAACGCCAACTTCATCGCCCTACTCCACAACGTATAATTATCCATGTCATTCAGTACTACACCAACAGTTAAGGATCCCGGTGCATCTGAGGGAAACAGATAAAGAGGGTGGTTATGATCGATGATTGTGACTGTTGTTGCTGCTGTATTTATGATATTCTCTCCTTGAGTCCCCATGTCTGTTGAATTCTGCAATCACATATATGTGACTCTCCAACTCCCAACACATAAACTTCAATTCTCAACACAATGCGATTTCATTTCTTCAATTACTCGATCTCCTTAATTGCATGTCTACAATTATGTATCTGGTCAAACAATTGTTTCCATCCAGATGTTCCTCAAATCAGTGAATAAGAGTACTTTCTAATCGATTCAGACCTTAGTAACTAACTGATTGAATTTTGCTGCATGTATCGATTCAGATCTGTTTTTCTTCTCAGATCTATTTTTCTTCTGAATCTTTCCACAGCATCGATCGACCTCTTCAGCTACGCTGAGCTATTAGCACCGCACCAGAGATGCATCTGAGTGTCCCATGAACAGAGAATGGTTAAAATCAATTTTCTCAGCCGCCGATGATGATAACTCGAAGAAACCCTAGAAATCGATAAAGAAGACGAAGTCTAAATCACAGCCAGTATCGATGGCTCTGATACCATGTTGATTTACTTGTTTACATGCTGATAATATGAAGAGAAGATGAAGCAAGAAAAGAGAAGTGGAGGAGAAGAGGAGAAGAATGAAGGCAGAAGAAGAAAATGAAAGAGAGAAATAAACTGTGTATATTGAAGAATGAATGAAAATGTTCCACTTTTACATTGTCCAACCTAGTATATTTACACACAGATTGAATACAATGAATTGGCCCATTGGCCCACTAATCCCACTAAACTAACACAATTAACCCAGTATATTTACACACAATTTGAATACAATGAATTGGCCCATTGGCCCACTAAGCCCACTAAACTAACACAATTATTTATGAATTTACTTCTTCTACAATTCTATTATTAGTTGGATTTTGGTTAAATATACGGATAGTGTAATGAATTTTACACTATCAGTATTGTTAAGAGTCTCACATCAGAAATGGAATAGAAACATAGACTCGACTTGAACAATCTTCACCCTACAAGGTAGATTTTGGAGTTGAGTTAGACCCAAGATTCATTCTTTACATGGTATCAGAGTCAGACTCATTCCAATTCTTTGTTCATCGATGTTGGGCCCCCAAATTATATTGTCCATGCTCCAGTTAACGAGGTCTGGGCGTGCGTTGGGAGTGTTAAGAGTCCCGCATCGGATATGAAATGGGAACATGGACTCCTTATATAGACTTGGACAATCCTCACCCTACAAGCTAGCTTTTGGGGTCTAGTCAAAAGTGAATCCATATTCTCATTTCATATCCGATGTGAGACACTTAACAAGTATAATTTAACATGTTATAGCAGGTTGTTTACCATATATTCTAGGATACTAATGAAAATTTATTAAAAAAAGATTTACTTGTAATTATCTCATAAGTGACTTGATTGTGTCAATTGTTTTTACCTCATCAGTGCATAGAACTTAATCTCAATATGATTTTAAGTAATACACTAACGGTGTAGAACAAATTACAGATCATATCAATTTGTACGATAATTACAAGTGAAACTTCATGATTCAAAAAAGAGGTGGAATCCATAGAATTTACATCACCTTTGATGGTCATGTTATAACTGTGAGATTAAAAATTTCCACATTGTACATATAAAACAGGAATCTCCAGAAGAAAATCCATCCTTGTGAATCGAGATGTTTACTTTTAAAGTTCTCGCAACAGATTGCCACGCTGGTATTTACTGGACACGGTGTTTTTCACGAAGGAACCAAATTGGAATTGGTTGATGTTGTTACAGGACAACATGTGAGACATGGACCTCTAGCCTCTGCAAAGTTGATTTTTTTCTACTTAATGGAAACTCTGGTGATGATGGGGAAGCTTGGACAACCGAAGAGCTAAACAGTCATCTTATGATTCAAAAAAGAGGTGGAAAATCAAGGTGCAACAAAAATCCATATCTAAGGTTGAAAGGAGGCGCTGTTTCTGTTGACGAAATTAAATTCAAACACAGACAAAAGCATATGAAGAAGTTGGTGATGGTAAGGCTAGGAGCAAGAGTTATCGATCAACCTGAAGAAATTAAAGTGAAAGAGGCCGTGACAGGACCCTTCACTCTCAAGGATCAACGTTTAAGTGAGTACTTCTACTTATTTCCTATTAACGTATTGATCTAATCAGAAAAATGTGATTTTGTACTTAGGAAAGTTTGAACTGTAATACATGAAAAATACCATGTCATGATCCTGAAAAAGCTACAGTTGACCTCTTTATTGGTTAGGGTCAATTTATCTTGGTTGCTCAAAAATAATGTCTGTTTGAATTATGATTTTCATAGAAAGCAAGAAGCGGTATCCTCCATCACCAACTGATGATGTATGGAGACTAGAGCAGATTTCCAGAAAAGGTGATTTTGGTAGCCTGTTGACTGAAAGTGGTATCAAAACAGTGGAGTATTTCCTAATTGAACTCCATAACAATCCTCAGAGGCTACGCCGTGTAAGAAATTACTGATTCTATCTAAGAACCTTACTTCACAAAATTTATACTTGTAACTTGTGAGATTTTGTGGTTCATGAAAGGGTTGTTAGTGCACCTAATGTAAAATCCGGAAAAAATAATAATATATAGTTGTTTGTTGGGTTAATAAAAATACATATATATAAGAAAACAAAGAATAAATTGCATGAGATGGAGTTAGTGTTAAAATTAGATAAATAGATAGATAAAATTAAAAAAAAAAATTAAAAAAAAAAAAAAAAAGCAAAAGGGCTTCATGCACGTCCATTTCCCTCCCCCTTTTCATTTCCCCTCCAACTCTTGTCATTTCACCACCCATAGGTTATAGAAAACTTTTCTACTTATACATTGTACATGACACAAATAAAATACCTAGCACAAAGAATAGGAAATCAGAAAAAAAACAAGTGAAAAGAAGAGGAACAAAATCTGGAAAAATACCAAGAGGGCAAGAAGAACAAGAATCAAAATACTAGAGAGTAAGGATCATTTTAGCAACCAAACAACAATAATCTTCACACTTACAATGTGAGTTTTCTCACTCAGAAATTCTTGGTAACATCCTGTCACGACCCGAACCCGGGCCCGTGACTGGTGCCTTACCCCGGGCACCCAAGTAGACATACATCAGAGTAATCAGCGGAACATAAAACAAGACATGAAATAATATGAAGTGTAAAACAGTTTATCTGAGAAAAGTTGCCTTTCGGCATATATAAAAACATGAAACCGAATTCATCCCTTTACAAACTCGCCCACAACGATTACTGCACTCAAGAATGATATATAAAGAATGGCGGGAGGGCCGCCATACCCCGAATGTAAGTACCTACAACGACAGGACTATACCATCGATAAGCCTCCGAGAAACGGAGCTTCCCAAAACGAATCGTGATCCTAAGAGCGAGGATCGACGATCGCGTACCTCTACGTGGCATTTAACGCACTTCAAGGAGGTCGATAACAGTACCAAGTATGTAATCAAAATATCAGTAAATGAAATCATAGTAGTCTATATAAAGCGAGACATGTATGATAACCAAACTACGATTCACAATAAATAGCGATCATCAGTCGTGACTCACGCCTCAAAGTCATCATCAATTATAACTATGGGTCTCACGCCCACAACATCAATCATGCGTGGAATACCTTCCTCACCGGCGATCATGATATAAAAACATCAAGGAATACACATGAACACCGTGTCCCACTGTGTCATACTAAAATCGTGACGGTAAGTACGGCGCATAGCCGACTACTAAAACCCACGCATCAACAAAGTCATAAATCGTATCACGAGGTCCGTCTGCATCGCCACATGATCGAGCCGCCACTCGCGCGCAGATCAAATGCGCGTCTAGTCCTGGAACTTCCGCACTCCGCATAGGCCACTCACATAGGCCCGCGTGAGGTATTCCCGCGTCGAGGTAGCTACTCCCGTAAATCGCCCCGACTCGCATCCGCACGCCACATGCACCGCGTGACCACAAAGGCCGCACACTAACTCGGAACTCTCGTAGCTCGCATAGTCACACGCACGCATGAGGTATCTCGAATCATAGTCACACAGCATCGCTCGAGGTATACCCCGCATCGGAGGGAAGCTTAACCCCCGGTATCATGTCAAGAGGTGAGTGATATAATACTAGCACAACGGCTTATCGTTAAACAACATAAGCACAATCAAGGGAAACCCCTTTACACAAACATCACAAGATACTAACACACGTAGCATCCTAAACATGTTTACTTATCAAATCAACAAGAAAGTATTACAAGGCTATCACAAACCAACACAATCAAGTTATTCACACAAGGTACTTTCTACTTTATGTTAATTTGTTCGGGTTTTTATCCCCAAAGTACTTCATACATTAACTCTTTAAAAGATCCGTTTCTTTCACAAAAGTCGCACAATACCCGTAGTATAAAAATAGAGTGACTATCTTTTTAAGTAAACCAAAACACTTCCCTTTGTAAAATCAAGTAACAACATTATTTTCCAAACGTTCAAGTTTGCCTAATTTCAAATGCTCAAGTTTCTCATTTTCGAAAGGTTTCGTAGTTCATAGTCTTAATCACTTAATAATATAATTCTCTTTTAAAACAATTTGAGAAACATACGCCTTATGTGTGAGTAGGTTGTTCTTGTTCATAACAATCTTATTAAAGCAGCCATGATCTAGGAAATGTAATATCATTTTGTCTCATCTTAGCTTCTATGCAGATGGAGGTTTCTACTGGTCTTAATAATACTTTATTAGTCAATACATTTCCCTTTATTAGCGCTGCTGTGGTTTGTTCGACACTTATTCTCATTTCTGAAATCAGTAAAACATTATTCCTTTTACAAACCAAGTACTCATTACTCACGAATGAGGTTTCACACTTTTTAACAAAATTCATATTAATTCAATTAAGTCAAGTCTCTTATCTTTTAAGATCAATAAACCATTCTTTTTATCTCTCTTAAGTCGTTATACCTAACTTTCCATAAAGCTAGTATAACTCTTAAGCTTTTAAAACCAAGTATTACTCTTCTTTCAAAAAGGTTTCTTAATTCTTTTGAAATACTTCAAGATTCTTATTATTTAAACTTAAGTCAAAAGACATCGGAGTAAAACCACGTTCAGTTAACACACGTACGTCTACCGTACTATATATATATTCTTTTAAAATATCATGCTCAAGAGGATAGGAAGAATCACATACCTCGCGACGATTATCGACTAATAGCAAAATGCTTCACTGCTATAACCCGGCTAGCCTTGTCCACCTTTCAAGTAGAACATGCTACTCGCAGAACATTCAACCTATAAAGGCCATATACGTCTATCAACGTCTAGACTACTCTGTAGAATATTCTAAGCAGAGGGTGCTCTATTCTACGGAAAATCGGGCAGCACTTCCCTACCCGCTAAGCTACACAAGTCTACTGTAAATACAGTCCTATGTAAGTACAGTTCAATCTTTTTTCTGTAATATCCTTCTATTACAGTTCAATTCTCTTATGTAATATCCTTCTATGTGTCTTATATTCATTTCTACACTACTACAGTATGTAATTTCCAATTACAATAGAAGGACAAGAGTATTTACCTCGGTAAGCCCAAAATTATCCAAGTTTAAATGTCGATCCTGAGCAACGTTTAGCTCCTACTCTGGGTGCTCCAACCCGCTCCAAACAACCCTTAGAAGTTCTACGCAACTTCTTCTTAATACTTCAACCGGCTATGAAGATTTTCCTTAGGGTTTCGTTTTTGTGACTGAAGGAAAGTATACTAGTATTTCTGGGCTTTTAGTATAGGGGTAACCTTGGAATACTACAAGGTATTTGGGCCAAGGTATTTTGGACTAGTAATAATCCTTGGAGAATACTTTTTTACCAAGGGGGTGTATTTTATGAGAACAACTCAAGGTGGGGTACTCTGGCTAGCACCACTAGGAAGGGTACCTTCTCGGCAAAAGGCCTCACAAAGGGGGGAGGAGAGGCTTGGACGAGAACCTCTCCAAAGGGGGGGAAGGGTTTTCAAGACTTAGAAAACATTTTGTGGATGAAGAAGTCTTCAATTAAGAGGGGTATTTATAGGGAATTCAATGGCCAAGATCAAGACAAGTGGGGGGCAAGTGGAAGGTGAGGATTTGCCCAAGTGCCCCCTAGCCATCTACTCCACAATTCACTCCAAACATTGACCCATGGTTTAGGCCACAAAACATGCCACGAAATGAGCACCCAATCGGCCACCACAAACCGCCAACTTAAGGGTGACAAGTGTCGCCCTCTCGTTGGTCCAAAATATTCCATCTCTCGGAAAAATCCGCAAAAATTATTAAAGTCGCAACCGTAATTGTCACGACCCAACCCCGGGCCCGCGACTGGTGCCCTACCTGGGCACCCTTACAGGTATACATCAGAGATAATCAGCGGAACATACATAAACTTAACAATGAAGTAAATAATAGGTTAGCCGATAAGGCTACCTTCCCGGATATAAACAAAACCAAAAGCAGTTACCTCTAATTTTTTTTTATATAGTGACCCACAAGATATGACTACAGACCTCTAAGAGTTTACATAACAACTGTGACGGGACAGGGCCCCGCCATACCCCTGAATGTACAAAAGTCAACGACTTCAGGGAACCATAAGCCTCCGGAGAAATGGAGCTTTCCAGAACTGAACAGTGATCCTAAGAGCGCGGATCAGCAAGCTATGTACCTCAACCTGCGGCATGAACGCAGCCCCCCGAAGGAGGTCAATACAAAATATGTACCAAGTATGCAAAACTGAAAGTACTGTAATTTAAATCATAATAGTCAAAAATACAGCTGAAGACATATATGATAACCAAATTAACAGTACACTGTGCCTTGCTGAAGTGGAAGTAATGAAAGTCATATTTTTACCTTAAACAGCCTGCCTCAACATATGAACCATAGTCACACCAGGGCTATGAACACCAGCCCTCAAATATCCAAGCGCGCCCGTGGGATTCCCCATCACTGCCGACCGCTAGGTGTAAAATCTAACTCTGTGACGCACCCGTGGCATCCTTCCTCACTGTCGGCATACACACAAAACTAACCATGTGACGCGCTCGTGGTATCCTACCTCACCGCTGCGTACACACAAATCTAACCATGTGACGCGCTCGTGGTATCCTACCTCACTGTCGGCGTACCCACATACAACACGTATATACCTATATCCTCTGCCCGTGGAATCCCCCGTCACTGCCGACAGCCATAAAAGTAAATACAACCATGTGACGCGCCCGTGGCATCCTACCTCACTGTCGGCGTACACACAAATCTAACCATGTGACGCACTCGTGGTATCCTACCTCACCGGCGACACACATACAACACGTATATACCTATATCCTCCGCCTGGAATCCCGTCACCGCTGACCATAGAAGTAAATACAATCACGTGACGCGCCGTGGCATCCTACCTCACCGCGTACCACATACACAATACATACATAAATATATATCATGCCCGTGGAATCCCTCATCTCGTACATGACTTCACGAGGTGTCCTCGCGTCGTGGGTAGCAAATCCACTAATCGGGTGGTATAACGATCTTGGGGTTTACCCTCATTTATACTCTTACCCCGAAGAAGGTGGTATAACGATCTTGGGTGTACTTCATTTATACTCTTACCCTCAAACTACATGCGCCTAATCCCTCATCGTAAGCATGTCCCCGGTGCATACCCGTGGAATCCCACATCACTGACGGTATGTCCCGGTAAACTCATACTAAGACCATGGAAGCATACCCGTGGAATCCCACATCACTGTCGGTACATCCAAGTAAACTCATACTATGACCGGGGAAGCATACCCGTGGAATCCCACATCACTGTCGGTACGCCCCGGTAGACTCATAAGACGGCAATGGAAGCATACCCGTGGAATCCTCCTCACCGCTTGACGTCCAAGTAAACTCCTAACTTCTTTAGACTTTCCTTAACATACAAAATGGATCTCATTTTATGACCTTAGGCACTTTCCATATCACTTAACATGTCCCGGGAAATTCAACCCAAAGTACTATGTATTTCTATTCTTTCCAAGATCCCTTTTCCACATAAGACCCCAAGATACTAACACCCATAGTATCAAGGTTTATCTACATTTCAAACAAGTCACTATACTATTAGAAATATGCTTCGGCTTCTAAATCAAGTGGCCCTCATTTAAAACTTTAAGCAATTGATGCCTTTAAATCAAATTGTCTTTCATAGTATCCATTCTTTTATCTTGTTTATCCACTCGAGAAAAACCGTTCCTTTAACCTTCCATAAGGTTATTATAACCAACTTCCCATAAAGCCGTTATACTAACTTTATGCATTAGAAACTAGGACATTTTTATCCTCTCATAAAGCCGTCATAACTAACTTCCCATAAAGCCGTTATAACTCTTTATGTCTTATAGACAACTTTGTTCTCTCTATAACCAAGAGGCTTGTACTTCAATTCAAGTTACACTACTTTCAAAATACTTCAAATATCTTAACTTTACAAGGCAAGTTTCTTAACTTAGGAATCAGGTCTCTTATCTTTGGATTAGTTCAAGAATCAATACTTCCCAAATCCAGTATTCTATACTTACTCATGTCAATAATTCCTTGTCTACCTTATTAGGATAAACCATTCTTATAACTCTTCCTTAAGGATACGTGAGTTAATTCTCTAACTCAACCAACTAGACATCCTTAAAACAAGTCAAATATATCAAATGACTTCACTTTATTTAAATCACGACGCCTACCGTGTACTACAATTATAACTACTCATGCTCAAGAGATAAGAAAGTTTCCACATACCTCTTATGTTTAGTCCACTTGCCAAGTCCAATATGCCGTCCGTAGATGTCAACCTATAATGACCATAATACGTCTATTAGCTTCTAGCTTCAACGTAGTATATTCTAATGAAAAGTCCGCTTGTTCTACGGAAAATCGACAGACTTCCTTTGTTTCTACGTACGTTTCCACCCTTTACAAGGTCCGAATTCAATAACCAAACGCCGCATTTAAGGCACAACAATTTAGCTAACCAAAAGGGGATTACACGCCTTACAGACGCCAGAAAATTCTGCCCCACAATAATACAAAACAACCCAATAATTCCAAGCCACATTCGGCTACAATATCACAACAATATCAATTTCCTTTCTAATCCAATCTCGTTATTCCAACATGTTATATAAGTCATAACCAATTATATACCCTCCTATTTATAACATGCAACGATTTTTAGCTAACAACCGAATTGATTACAATATGAGTGGCTAACATGCCCATTTTCGGTTTTCAACAAGACGACAAGACCCAAATCTTTTCAAACTTTAATATAACAGCCTCAGGCTCATTTCTTAACTACTAAAACTTGAAAACTTCATTTACACAAGAAGGTAAAGATCTTACCTCAAGAAGCCCTCTTTCTGAAATCTTCTTCACTTTAAAATTACCCACACGAACCCTCTACAAGCTTGCCAACACTTTTCCTTCTTGAAGCCTTTCCAAAAATCTCACCGGGGTTCATCAATTTGAGAGAGAGGAGAGGGATTTTTCTTTGGGAAATCCTTGCAAATGGTCAAGTCTTGAAGACTTGGCCCTAAAATAAGACGCTCCTGTGGTCAAAAGATGGGAGGGTCCCGTGTCACCCGGCCATAGGCCTTGTATCCACATATCCTGTTTTCGCCTTACCTTCGCGTCAAATCCGGCCGCGCGCGTTCACATGGCCGCGCCACACGGCCTTCCAGAATTTCTGCATTCCGCTGCCATTCGGCGCGGCGCTGAAACCTCGAGAACTTTCGGAATATCGCCGGCGCGCTGACGGTAGCGGTCTGCGCTTCTGCGACGCCTGCTGGGAAGATCTGTCCTCTGCGTCAGCCCACAGAACTTCTAACGCCCGTAACTTCCTACCCCGATGTCCAATAGACGAGTGGTTTATTGCGTTGGAAACTAGACTCAACAACCTTCATACTAGTCTTTTAAAACTCCTCAAAACTCCTAAGGAACTAAGAGATATACCGCTCCAAAGTTTACTGAAAATCTGCCACAACTTTTTTTGCCAACCTAAGTTTCCAAATTCAAATCTTCTTTCCTTTCGTACGCTCTTAACTTATCCTCTTGAATTTACGGGGTGTAACAGTAATTTTCCCTTCGCAAAGTCCGGAAAACGTTTCGTCGGAAAACGATTCTTTTTGCTAGTTGTGAACAAATTTCGCCCCTTTGCCTACTTAAGGCTTAAACTTTTATACGTACGCCCTCACGTACATACTCTGGAAATACGGGGTATAACACATCCTTTATTTTAAGTTCAATACATGTTAGAATAAGAATTGAGTGTTGAAAATAAATAATGAGCTTTTGATTGTTCAAACAACTAGTTGCGTCATGAACTTTACGAACTGATTTCACTGAGTTATAATTGTTAGAATTTGATGAAATTCGTAATAATGGTACACCTCTCTATTATGATCATATAGAACCAAAAATGAGGTAAAATGGACATACGGTTTGAAAGTTATCATAGTTCAAAGTTCATGTCTTAGATTTGGCCGAAATTCGAAAAGGCATAATTACGGACTGTGTTTATTGAGTTTTACTTATTAGAATTATATGAAAATTTACATGGTTGTAAATCTCTCTGTTACGGACAGATATAGATAAAGAGAGGTTAAAACGGACTTACGAGTTGAGAGTTATTGTAGTTTGAAGTTTCTGCCTCGGATTCATCGGAATCCAGAAGGGCAGGACGTTGAAACGTAAAACTGTACTAATCCGTGGGAAATATGAAAATTGGTGCTAAATAAAAGTTCTAGATCTCTATGTTGTGGACATTTTTAGACCTTACGGAGGTTTATCCGACTTACGGATTGAGAGTTATCGCTGTTTAAAGTTTCTGCCTCGGATCTATTGAGATCCAGGAAGGGCAGCGAATAAAAGTGTAAAACTGTACCAAATGGTACATAATATGAAAGGATGGTTCACATGGAGACGTGTAGCTCTCTGTTCTCGTCGTTTTGAGATTTTATGGGGCTTGAACGGGTTCACAGATTTGGAGTTATGACTATTCTAAGATTTGGTTCTGTTTAATAAAAATTCTGCCGAAACAAATTTCATGTAGTTGTTTTGAGGATAAATTTGTGTAAGTTATCCAAAGTAGTTTTAAATGAAATTTGGTACAGTGAAATATCCCCGTCTTGCCTCAGTTTCCGCTTGAGAAACACCTTAGTCGGAGTTATGGTTAAAAAGTTATAATCGTTACAAGTATGAATGACAGAATGTTAGGAAAGAGAATAGTATTTATTCGACCTTCTGAAAAATATAAAAAGTGAATACGTGTTCACATAAATATATAAATATATAATAGATCGGGTTGCACGCCGCAACAAAACGTAAAGTGAATACGTGTTCACAAATACGTAAACATAATGGATCGGGTTGCACGCCGCAACAAAACGTAAAGTGAATATGCGTTCACAAATACGTAAACATAATGGATCGGGTTGCACGCCGCAACAAAACGTAAAGTGAATACGTGTTCACAAATACGTAAATATAATGGATCGGGTTGCACGCCGCAACAAATATGAAAGATGAATACATGTTCACCTATATATATCAATATGAAAAGTGAATACGCGTTCACAAATATATAAATGTAACAAACATATGGAAATGCAGGGGAATGCCTTAACGTATAATACGAGATAAAATAAAGTGTTAATCAAACTGAGAATTTCCTATGAGGAGTTGCTGCATGTTTAAAAGTGTTGTAACCTGATATGTTTTTGCAATATGCTTATTACGTTATAATGTGATTGCACTTGGAATATTGTGGTGCTACTTTGAATTGCAGGGTAAGGTTCTCACCAAATCGGTGGTAGAGTGACTCTTTATTTAACATGTTTCAGGAAAGCGTGATAGAGGAAAGACTCCACGCCAAGGCTAGCGATCGTCCCGCAGCCTCTTGTCATACCAAGTCCATTGCTTCGGGCTTGGTATTCGAGGTTCAGGATGTCAGTTACAGTGTCTCGGAAAATGCCTGTGTGGAATGGTCTCCCTTCCAACTTAGAATAATTTTTGTCAGTATGTCTATGTAGAAACAATATTTGCACGAGCATGGGCTCGCGTTATGTTTTCAATAAATTCATAAACAGATTTCTTTATTGTTATTTTTATTAATAGCTTCGTATTTGAATATAAATTTAAATTTATAAATAAAGAGAATTAAATGGTGCTCCTGGTGGGAAATAATTGTCCAGGTGTCATCACGCCCTAAGTAAAGACTTAGAAAAAGTCGGGGCGTGACACTACATTTCCTGCATCTGGGATCTTTTTAGGCTATACTCATTTTATTTGTCCAGGTTCTGCCTCATGACAGTAATTAAAATTTAGCAGATTAGACTCCTTTCTTGATATTCCTGCAATATGTTGTTTTTCTAATGGGGGTTGAGGTGGCATGGGGCCTCATCATGTTTTAGCATCTGAAGATGTTGTGAGTTGTTCCAGTTGAATATCTAAAGGATTTCCATCCTCAATTTTACATAGCCTCCTGCCTCGAGCACCTTGGTAACCTCTTTAGTCTTTTCTTGATACGTAACTTAGGATCATCACACACTCTGATCATATATAATCCCACTACTACATGTATGTAAAAGCAGGATAAAAGATGACGTTAAAGAGTGAAGTACCAGCTCATTATCAAACTCTCATGTAAAAAATCATAAATATTTTGTGCCATAATGGTTCAATGTAGCCCCTAAACAGTGGGACCATGAACTTTAGCAGTACTAGATAAACTGTTAAAAAAATGTTTCCCGTTTCAGTAAGAAGCAATAGAAATGAGTTTTTACTTTTTGTGCCTGTAGATCCTTGGCAAAAGCATGTCCCATGATTCGTGGAATACCGCTACAAGGCATGCGATGACTTGCACTAGTGGTGTTTAACATTGCTGGCCAGGTAATATGGTTGGACTCAGGGTGCGGTTTACATCAGTTCAACATAGTTTCTGAATCTCAGAAGGTATGTATCAATCTAATGATTGATTATCATGTATGTACTCATCTGTTGGCCCATTCCTAGTTCCCTGCTTCAATTTTGGAATGATAAACTGGCGTATGCACACAAGTTAGTGGAAACTGCATTTGCAAACTGGGAAAATGTCCTAAAATTTGATAGCGAGATTTCTATCATGGATCACATATCATCGTCCAAATTTTCCCCATCATCCTGTACCATGGTTGATGATTTCCAGCGCTCAGATCAGCTTCAACTTACTTCAGTAAGTGCTCTGTCACCAAATTGTTTTAATTTCTTACACTACTAATACCCTGTATAAATATCCGACGCAATGTGATGAAAATATGATAGTAGTATACACTTGGCGGGCTGATTCGAGCTTTGAAAATCACTCTTGTTTTTCGCAAATTAAGAACAATTTCTGCTTCTTTGCCTTGATGATTTTATATAACTGCGCCACAGACGTCACATCTTATTCAGAGGACTGCTGAAAGTAACCAGTGGGTGGTCTGCTGAATGTTCCACTTCTTATGCAATTGTTGGCCAACATACGGAGTCAGATGGGATGTCTCTTGATATCCCTAAAATGGATTTATGGCTTCTGAGAAATAAATTCTTTATGAAATCTGACATAATTTGTGTCTGATCCCATAAAGAATTTATGTCCGAGAAGGTATAAGTTTCATTTGAAAGACAAAAATTAAAGACCCTTACAAAATAGGTCAAAAATGCAAATGGCCCTTTTTGCTTGAGTTGGAGATTTGGATTGTAGGTATTAGGTTGTAATGGATTGGCCCAACTTCCATTAGTCCTTCTATCATTTACAAATATATCTTCCCTCTAATTTAATATTTCACTACATCGACTTACCAACCAACTAGTAGTTACCATTAGAGTTGTAAAAATATGTTTTTTGAGACTAGCCGTAGCCGGGGTATGTTGAAAAGATCATGAGGTTTACGTGTGGGGTTTTATCACACGTGGCTTACGTTTCAAGTCCGGTTGTGTAACATAAACATTTTTAATGCTCAACGTTTGAGGCTCAACCAATAGTTTTAACGTAAATCATACGTTAAACTTCCTACCTAACACTGGTTATTCCCAAACTTATTTAACAAAAATGACACATCATCTAAAAGATATGAAGATTGAGAGTAACTAACGAGCCATAATATTAAATATTTACTAATTTTGAGAATATTGTGAGTGTGAATAGCATTTGAGCATTTCTACAGAAAATAGATAGCCTATATTATATCTTCAATTGTAAGTATTTTATTTTTATGAGCTTCTTAATTCTTTTTTATTTTCTTAAACTTTTAATGAAAAAAGGCCAAAACTACCCTCGAACTATTCACAATAGAGCAAATATACCCCGTTTATCTTTGATACCAAACGAGCCCTCGCCATCACACGCAGGACCACAAATGCCCTCGCCTTTAATGGACTGTCACGAATACTGACTGGGCAATCTAAAACATATTGACATGGTTGTCCACCTAGG
This sequence comes from Przewalskia tangutica, assembly GCA_029844215.1. Taxonomy (NCBI): domain Eukaryota; kingdom Viridiplantae; phylum Streptophyta; class Magnoliopsida; order Solanales; family Solanaceae; genus Przewalskia; species Przewalskia tangutica. The sequence continues at coordinate 13,205,520 of CM056734.1, forward strand.
CAATCTACTTGGCTTGAAATCCTCCCCCATAAATCAATGCTTTCTTTTTCAAATTAGAATTTTAATTTTAGAAAAAAACTTTCTTTTATTTGGTATAAAAAATAAACGGAGGATATTTGTGCTCTCTTAGGCAATTCATTTTTCATATGCTGTCACAGTTCAAAGCTTTTAATCCTTAATTCTTAATTGTTTAATTTATAAGTGTTATAGAGGAGGCACCTAAATGCAAGAAAAGAAATTGTTATCTTAACACCTTCAAAGAAAATATAAAAAAGCATAAAGAAAAAAAGAACTCAATAAAACACAAAAAGCTAAACATTTGGCAAAACTACTAAGGTTGAACCTTAGTGATGAGACGTATATACGGTAGCACGGAGAACTACAATTTCAATACAAAATAAATCTAGTAGCTTATCCCAATGACATCGACAGAGAAACCTGCGAAAGTAAAACAAAAAGGAATAAGACAATGGTAAGAAAAAGGAAATCAAAAAGAAAATATAAGAGAAAACAAGAAAGTAAAGGTGATGTCAAGCTAGTCCAAGGCATCTCCAGTTATTAAATGAAGGGAGAGCGCGAGAGAAATAAAATCACCCCCAAAAAGAGTGGCTAAAATTGGGACAATGTTATAAACATTTCATCACTGACCTTAGATTGTAATATACTCCCGCTCGTCAAACATTTTGGGCTCTGTTTTAATTCGTAAAAGTGGATCCTTAATTGGGCTAAAACCTGCGAATTATGGGTCTTTACAGTAAATTCTTGCTAATATTACTTAATAAAAAATAAAAAAATGGGCCCTAAAATTTTGTTTTTCGAGAGTCCTGTGCAGTAGAACACCTCGCACGGATCCAAAGACTACTCTGCTCTTCAGTGTGTTGTATGCTCAACTAACTTACATTTAATTGTTGGAATATTACACTCCGATCTAATTATATATCAGTACTAAATGATTAAAATATTTATAGCTCTTACATAAATAAGTAGCTGCGCAGCAGCTACAAAATAGGAGTTAGATAGAATATAGAATAACGATGTACAAACAAGAACCAATCTCAAGGAAAAGGCAGAATAAATTGGATTGGAAAGTAATATCACCCCTAGACCCCCTAATATAAGATCCGATCCTAGAAAGACTAAAAGAAAATTATGTATTGGTTCAGATAAATCCATTTTTTATAAAAAATCAAAAACGAAGAATTTCATGACTTTATTGACCTGACCAGGAAAAAAGAAGTTTTTATATTTTTTATGATACTTCTTAATTGTTAATTGAATGAAATCGTAATGGGTATGAATTGACGTAGATGCTTTTATTTTATTGGACCACTATCAATTCTTTATTCGTCGAAAGAGTAGTTTAAACCTATCTATTTTTTATATCATTTATCTATTTTGAAACCATTACTATTATTATAACTATAATATAGAAATCGTTATAGAAATAGATTTTGTTTTCAATCTAAATTAAGCTAGGAGTCTCATTAACCAACCCCTAATTTGAATTGACCAAGCAAAAATCTCATTCTTTTAGATCCGAACTAAGCCTTCGTAATTCGGAATTTTTTCAAGGAAAGGCGGACTCCGCAGCTGCGGACCGGGCACTATCACTATACTATCCGATGCTTTAAATCAAAAAACTGGAAACGAAATGTCTTAGTGTTGTTCCTAGGTTGGGGGGGCTTAGCCTGCTTCTATTTAACGGGGATCCACCATTCGATGAGTATGCTACTTCTATGATACAATTAATTAAAAATAAAAAGAAGAAAAAATAATCCTGCTCATTCACTATTCAGAAAGGACGATGACAGACAAATAATATTAGGAAAAAAAAACCACAATCATAATCTTCAAATGTAATAAGAATAACAACGGAATACCAAGCTACGGTAATTTAGGAGGATAAAAGAGTAACAAGGACATCAAGATTTTAACGTGAAAATTCTTCTAATTAGGGGGATCACGGGTCGAGAGGAGGAACTAATATCACTATAGCAAAAAAAAAATTATATTTTATAAGCCTGAATAAAATACTACAAATGCAACTACATATTAATAAGAAATACCAACTCTCTTTTGAAATTTTCACCTCACTATAGTATCTGTTCGTCGATCAGTCTTTTTTGGCTTTGGCTACGGTAAAAGATAATTTATCGTAAAAGACTTGGACAGGAAGATTAAGTAAATTGCATTTCGGCTTCACAGATGTTTCTCCGTAAGTTCATGAATATCGGGATATTTCTGTATAATCCACACACGATTCACAATATGCTTTTACAGGGAGAACTGAAGAGAGTATAGCCTCTTAACACACACACATGTGTGGGTTTTCCGCAATAATTAAAAAAGAAAAATAAAAACTTAAGCAGTAGTAATTGGGGTCTGTAGAGATCGAGGAAGATTCCGAGGAAAAAGGAGGAAGACTACTGAACATACGCGTATTGAGTTGTAACTGGTGTCCAGTAAAAAAAAATCTCTATAAATAAGTAAATAGCTATAGCTAACCCTAGCTTCAGGGAAAATACACCAGCAAAATTAGCCTTTTAATTTCCCTAAAACACATAGGCATGGATGTTGAAGAAAATTCTTGTTGTCGTTCTGTTCCTGTCTCGGCTTCATTTCAGAGGAAGAGAAAACTCCGCAAACTAAGAAAGTTTGTAGCTGGTCTTTTCCTTTTTAACGTTGCTTTTCATTTATTTGGTTTTATATATCTACTTTTCAGAAACATGAAGCGTTTTCTCGGGATTAACTGTGTAGATTAGAAGCTGATAATTTCATTCTTCCATTTCTGCTTTCCTATGCTAATTTTACTTCTTTCTTGGTCTTTGATAAGGTCCGTAAATGCTGTGCTCCCGGTCGTGCGTTTAATGAAGTCAATGAGGCGGCTTTGCGTTGATCCAGCTGTGAGCATCATCTTCATTAACTATATGACTATATATATATATTATATATGGTTGTTTTATTAAGTTTATGTTCCACGCATTGACATACAATAATATTTCACAATTTTAAGTACTGTTGAATCCTTAATCTATATAGAAGCTCAAATACGTCTACTAGTTGCTTGTATTTAATTTATTTGTGCCTTGGTGCTAAAGGGAGTACTATTTATTTATTTAGGGTTAGGATTGTAGTTGGATTTATTGATTGAGTGTTCAAGATTGGGACAAAGGATTTCAGGAACCCACTAACCCCTTCTGATTAATGTGATAAAGCACAAACCGCTTATGGGCAGAAGGCATGCACAAGCTCAACACTTTAAAATAGCTTTTGAGAATACTAACAATAGTAGTACTAATTTTTTGGTGTAATGTAGACGAAGTCTTCAAAACACTTTTTTTTCTGGTGGTTATTGGAAACGTTACTAACATCACATAATTCTGTCATAATGGATTGATTGGTCTTGTCCGACTCCGATCTATGAAAGGACAACCAAATCAATTATATTGTTTCTCATTTTTCTTTTATTTTTTCTGCAGTCCAAAATAAATTTGTCATTGTTTTGTTTCTTGTGATCAAATAATATCAAAAAGTTCTCTTATAGATGATATTATTGACAATATGTCATGTTGAGAATTTTTGTTAGGTTAATAAGAATTTATTTTGTCTAGTTTCTGAATCTTTAAATTTTATTTTTAATGAGAATATTAATCTATGTCTCCCCTCCCTCTAACAATAAACAATGGACAAGTCAAAGTAAGTACCTGTTTGGCTAAACTTCGGTGAGAAACACTTCTTAGACCAAACAAGTACTTATTCAGAAGTAAAAACACTTTTAAAAAAAGTCAAAAAGTGTTTCTAGATGGAAAGAGAAGCAGAAACACAAATTTGGTGTTTCTCCAAAGTGCTTCTCGAGAAGTTCTTTTTGCCCATTAAATGATTTTTTTGGACCCATTTACCCTTTTCTTTTCACAAAATTACTTTTAATCTCATATAATATCCCCATATAAAATAGAAATTTGAGAATGGGGTAGGACGGGGTAAGAAAAAATTCATATTTTTTTTTTATAAAAAAAATATGAAATAGAAATTTGAGGATGGGGCGGTAGGTGTGGATATTTTTTTATAAATTATTTATAAAAGTAAAAGAAATATAATTTTTTTTTATTTTTTATAAAAGTAACAAAAAATATGAAATAGAAATTTGATGATGGGGTGAGGGTGGGGGTAAGAAAAAAAATCATATTTTTTATAAATTGTTTATAAAAGTAAAAAAATATATAAAATAGAAATTTGAGAATGTGGTAGGTGGACCTGGGTTGGGGAGATAAGAAAAATTTCATATTTTCAATTATTTTTTATAAAAGTAACAAAAAATATGAAATAGAAATTTGAAGATGGGGTGGGAATAAAGGGGGTATGTGGGGTTAGGGCGTTGGGGGTAAAATAAATCATATTTTTTATAAAAGTACAAAAAATATGACATAGAAATTTGAGGATGGGGTGGGGGTGGAGGGGGTAGGTGTGCGTAGGGCGAGGGGTAGGTTTGAATATATTTGAGTCATTGACTATCATATTGTCGTTACATTTCTTATGTACAATATAATATTATTTTTTGATTAAATGTTGCAATTAAATAATTTTAAAAAAATTTATTAAATTGTAAAGATATACTAATTTTTAGAAACATAGGATAGAAAAGAATATTTTAAATAGTTTTAAATATATTAAAAATAATATTCTAGCAAATTTGAATAAATATGGGTCAAACAGTAAACTGTTTCTCAGAACTATTTCTATAATTATAGGTCAAACAACCTAACAGATTTTCTATAAATAATTTCTGCAAAACTACTACTTGTTGTTATGCCGGAAAGTATTGACCATGAATCTTTCTTTTTCTTTCTTTCAGTCAACGGTTGGTTTAATCGGTAATGACATCTATTTTTATCGTGACTAATTAGGTCTTTTATTTCATCTCTAAAATGATCAAATTTGTTTCAGGTATTTGTGCCCTAATGGCTCAGAGTGACATTCGAATTGCTCATTATGGCAGCTTCCATAACATAATTTTCCTAATGTGTATAAACTCAGTTCTTCTACTCCTTTTAACCTTCTCAGAATTATGATTCACGTCATCCCTTTCAGTAGCTTCTACTGTTGATAGTTTGGTGTCATATGGTCATCTAATTTATTGATCTTATATTGCTTCTCCTCTTTTAGAGATGCATGAAAAAATTGTGCCCTAAATGATTGGATATTATTTATAGTAGTGTATCATGTAATTATTCTTCCTGTAATAATAACGGTTACCTGCAATTACTTCTTAGGAAACCTAATAGTGTAAAAGAATAAAACTACTAATTGTACGATGGTCATCTAAGTTGTTTGTCAACTACAGGCTGTCGGAGTTGAACCGGGACCTATAGAGATCTCAAATGGCCTAAGGCAACGATAAGCGCTTCTTTTTTATATTTCATAGTTATTGACTTATTGCTATACCCTTTACTGCTGTTATTTTCGTTGATGTACCGTATGATAATGAGACCAGTACTACATTTTATTCAGGAAAGCGCAGGAAAATTTGAATCCTTCTGATCAGTATGAATATTTACGTCATTTAAAATTGACGTTTTCAAACAACATAAGTGGTCCAATATATACTGGGCTCCCCGTAGGAGAAGAGGGAGGTATCTTAGATCTACATTTAATCGACTCTCGTACTCAGAATATTATCAATTGTGAGCCAGAAGCATCAGCAAAGGTGGAAATAATTGTCCTTGAGAAAGATTTAACAAGTTGTGGTGGTGACAAATCGCTGATTCGGGGAGATCCTCATGTCACGTTGAAAGATGGTAGAGTTTCAGTAAGTCATATTTCATTTAAACATACTAAAAATCCTATGAGAAAACGTGAGTTGAGACTAGGTGCAAGAGTTGTGTATCCCTACAATGGATCAAGAATTATGGAAGCAGTCACAGAGCCATTCTTTGTGAAGGATCGTCGTTGCAGTAAATACTTAATTCCTTTCTTATTGATCATACTTTTTAAATTTGATGTTTCCTTAAATTTCAATTGATGAATTTGTGGTTTCAATAATTTGCAGTGGGCAAGAGATTAAAGCCCCTAACACTTGATGATCAAGTATGCAAACTGCAAGCAATTGGCAAAAACCGTCGTAATCGTTTAATGAAGAAAAGCATTAAAACTGTCAGGGACTTCTTAACTCAATACTTTTTGAACGGTGAAGAGCTACTCAGTGTAAGAATTTATTCCCTTTCAATAGCATATATAGTTGACGGTACGGTATACACCATGGAAGTACTCCTTCCACAGATTTAATTTTTATTAAGGGCTTAGTATGATTAAAATTTGACATTAACCTACATCTTTAATTTCCGTCTTTTTTTGATGAAGGTTCATCAAAAGCAAAATTTCCTGATAGTACTGTTGCCAATTCTGTCCATCATAACTAATGTGGACAGCAAAAATAATTGGATCGATCAGTACGTAGTTGCTGTAATAGTTAAATATACTGTGTGTATATATATATATATATATATATATATATTAATGGAGTGGAGGCAACTTATGTCTCAGCTCCTTATTTTTCCGCACTTCCCGTCTCTTGGCGAGGCGTTTCAAGCTGTAGCTTCAATGGACTGAGCCCAACGAAATAATTCAGATCCGATATGAAGATATATTGACTTCGTTTTGACCTGGGGTAGGTAAATTTTTCTTTTTGTTTTTGGTCACAGGTTAATTGTTTTAAGTTACCAGTTATGATACTTCCTGCTGTTTTTTACTTTCTATCACCATAGTCCATGCCGTAAACGATGAATGTTCGCCCTTGGTCTACGCGGTTTTAAGGCCATTGTCATGATGGTTATGACAAAACAATCTCATCGTGTAAACTATCCCACTATTTCTTTTTGCGTGTGTATGTTAAGTGATAATACTAAAAAGATTTGCATATCTAAAGATCCTTGGCAGGCGTATGCATTCTAAGAAATTGGATGCAGCAGTAAATAAGGCGAAGAGTAAACTTGACTTGAAAAGATACTTGTATCATTCTGCCCATTCCCAGGAAAATCTAGGAGTGATATTTACTGATGTGGGGGAATTGACTGGAATATACCAAGAGGGTCAGTTCGTGTCAGTCGAAAAGCTAAATGGAACTCAAAAGGTTCTAATTTAACCTTTTTAACAGTTTGCTTTTCCACTTCATCTTTTTTTCCTTTTTTGGTAGTACTTAATAATTTTTATATTTCATCTGAGGATAGGCATATGCTATGGAACTGGTAAAAACAGCATTTCAAGATGGCCAGAATTTCATGGTCTTGGATGATGATACTTTTAAAATGCTCTCTTCCACTTCACCAAATGCCGTTTGTCCAGTACTTGAATCGGCTGCTCTTGATGGCTATAATGGATTCTCTTTCGAGGATTATTACTATCCAATTGACACACAGCAGCAACCTGTGCCTAATGCTAAATACATGCCGAGCACAAGTTTAATAGATAATTATGATCACTCTATAAACCAAATCAATAGCTCAGCAACTCTTACTGGTGAAGTACCAGATCTTCCTGATACATATCATGACGACTTCAGCCTCTGGGATTATTAGATCATTATATTCATTGTTTGATATCTTGTAGCTTATTGTAATATAGAAGTTAAATTTATAAGGAGACTTCAAGAATCTCATATTTAAAGTGTGATAGTAAAATTAGCTCTTGCTATTTTTTATTTTATTATATTTTCTTTATATTCTCTATTTGAGAAGGTCGTTGTAACAGTTTTCACTCATTAACATATTTCATATTTGTTATATTCCAAAAGAACAATATCGTCTGCCTCGTGAGTTCTCTATCTCTTTGGGTTATATCTTGACGTTCATTGAAATTTGCTGCGTATAACTAGGGGTGCACAATTTTCGGTTCGGACCGAAAAATCGGACCGGACCGACCCTCTTTGGACCGGACCGAACCGGACCGAGATTATCGGTCCGGTCTTCGGTCCTTTAAAAATCTTGTTTCGGTTTTCGGTCCGGTCCGTCAAGTATCGGTCATTCGGACTAATTTTTTTTTTTTTTATAATATATATAATTTATATAATTCCTAATATATATAATATATATAATTTATATAATTCCTAATATATATAATATATTTAATATATATAATTCCTAATATATATAATATATATAATTCCTAATTTTTAAATTCCTTCCTAATATATATAATTCCTAATTTTCTAAATTCCTAATATATATAATTCTTAATATATATATATAATATAATTCCTAATATATATAATTCCTAATTTTCTAAATTCCTAATATATAATATATATATAATTCCCTGTTAAGGACCGATTTTTTTAAATTGAATTTCCAATATGGCCCGACATTCTCGACGCAGTTGTCACGCAATTTTTACGTTGAAATATATTGTACATCGCGAGATATTTAGATTTGAAAATGGGAAAACGTAACGATTTGGGGAAAAGAGAAATTGAGGCAAGATGGACGCTTTTGGAGAAATCGGAGGAATCAAACCGCTTACGCAGCTTCGCGCCGTATCGAACAAATACGCGAAATCAAATTTTTTTAGGTAAACGGACGTCCGAAAGCGCAAAGTTATGACCATATAAAGTTTGATCAATTTACAACCTATATTTCATGTCAATACGTCCCGGGTGGCCTTGGGCCGGGCCGGGGCTCAAATTTGTGGGGGTCATTTGTGGGCTAGGGCTGGGATCGCCTGAGGAGGGGATTCGGTCCATCGGCCCAAGAGACCGACCATCGGTAAATCGGCCCGGCCTTGGTCCGAGAACTGGCTTTGGTCCTCGGTCCGGTCCGGTCCGATTTTGACCCTTTGTGCACCCCTACGTATAACCTTAGCCGCCAGTGTTGAACATTTATTTATTCATGGGATTTTTTAATAATGATCGTACTGTACTATATGTCATGTTAACATCAGTGACTGTTAATGTGAAACAAACATGCTCGTATAAGCGTGTAGAGTCCACTTTTAATGTGTCACCATTTGCTCTTATCCTTTAATTGTTCCACTCTTATCCTTTAATTAACGGATAGATATATTTTTCTAATTATCCCCTTGAGAACCAGTTGAGTTGTCCATGCGGACAACGGATAGATATATGGGTTTATTAGTAGTTGTTTTATGTCATGACAATCCGTTTAGCCTTAGTCTTTTACTTACGAAATTTACTGTCTGTTTCGGCCGAAGAGGACAATAAATGCACATAAACATACTCCAAATCGAGGAGAATCATACCTTAAAGATCTCACTAACTCTACATGGATGTTGTTTAATTATGACGTTAAATATTCAGTTACTATAATCTATAGCAAATATATAAGCATATAAAATATCAGAGGATTTACATCATTTTATGAGTATAATTACCATGAGCATAAAAAACGGACAAAGTAATTGGAAATATGATTGAACACTAGGAAGAGCTAACAAAATGGGGCCAGTGCAAGTAAAATATAAAATATGAGAGGATTTTCTCCGCTCTTCTCAGTTATTTCTCTCCTTCCCCACTCTTGTGATTCAGAAATATCTATCATGGTTATCCTTCTCTTCTTCAATTGTGGGTTTATTTTCTAATAACTAAAAGACGAGTTCAATTTTTGGTATCCCGTTTCTCAGTTATTTCTCTCCTCCCCCCACGTCTCTACCCCTTCTTTACTCTAAAGATATTCATTGAAGTAGAACAATTGAATGTGTATAATTCAGAAAGTAAACCCATCTTTTGAAGTGAAAGAGAATAATTCCTTCAATATTTTCATTAATATCCAAGGTTTATATAGATAATATACAGTATTTAATTATGAAAATTAAATATATCTTTTCCTAATACAAGACTATTACCTTTTCAAAATACAAGACTACAATAATTACACATAATAATATGGTAAGAGAATATATGTGTATACTGTTGACACCCAATTTTGACCCTCCCGTCCAGACAGTAGCTATAAAATCACACTAATTTTGCAAAAAATAATTTTTATGATTTTTATAATAAAATGCAACAATAAAACATTAATACAAGCATAAATAAATAATTTAATAACGACATCACGTTATAAACATTAAACACTAATTAAATAGCACACCCGCATTATTATAATAATTTAAACTTAGGATAATAGAACACCTAAATAATTTAATCACAATTTAAATAATTTAATTTATCACTAATTAACTAACCTAAACTAACTACCCAGCCAATTACCCAAATTTCAACTCGCGAGGCCCAAATTCACTACCCTTTCATTTCCCTTATCGCTTTCAATACCCGCCAAAGACGATCAAAAAACCTCACCTTTTTTCTTTACTCACTCTTTCTCACACTCGCCCCTCGCTGACGAAAGACAAGAAAAACCTAAAAAAAAAAAAATGGCAATCGCCGCCCCGCTCCCAACACCCGTGCCGGGATTCTCGCCGGAGAATCCGGCGAATCACCTTCCTTACCCATGCAAACGAACCAGCTACACCCTGTCCTTACCATAGAAATCGCAACCAAAATCTCCCTTTAACACCTCAGGTTTCCTTTCCTAAAACCTGCCATAAGGAGAACCATTCCATAATCGTGACCCAAATCGCGAAAATCAGAAATTACCTTCCTTACTCATGCAACGCAAACCAAATCGTCCTCAGATGGTACGAAATAACCCCAGATTATCAACCCAATCTGACCAAATCGTCGCAAAATATGCACTTACCTTAATCGATGTTACACACGAATCAGCACCCAAATATTAGCCAAATCTCAGCCTTAAATGCTTACCAACATTAGAACCCAAGAGGAGGCTATAAAAGGAGCTAGTCCATACATGCAATGGCAGGGCGAGGGCATTGGAAAATCAGAGAATCACAATAAAAAAAACGAGCAGAAACAGTAGCAGACAAGAGCAAGAACAAGAATCTTAAAACCTTTTCTTCCAAATTCAGTCAAGAAATTAGCAAACAAACGTTGTCTCTTATTCGCATCCAAGAAAACCAAAACCTGAGCGAGTCGACGACTTGATACGTGACGGCCACATTGCGGAGAAGGTAAACTTCAATCCTCTCGCCATTTCGTACTTTTGTATGTTTGGGTGTTAAACATGTGTTAGTTTTGTCCACTCATATTGCTGTGTTCATTGACGCATGAATATGATGTTGAACAGTTAGTTTCAATCAATCTGGATATATGCTTACCTTGAGTTGTTGACTAGATTTACGTCTAATACGATATGTTGAAGGTGATGATTAGCAAACTCAGTAAATCTATTTTAAAATCACTTCGCCTGGCTGAATATTTGAAATGTTTCTTACGAGTAGCAGAATCAAGATTCTGTGGGTATACTTTAGTACGAATGGTCATATATGTTCAAAGTGTCATTGGTAACCATTGAATCAGGAATTTCAGAAGTCCATTAAGTCAAATAAAAGCTCATGCTATATATTTATGTGTTAAAGCACGGCTTGAGTCATCTTGGGACTAATAAACGCATGTCTAAAAACTTTAAAAGAATTTCAGAATGCTGCCCGCTTCACCTTTTGTTCTTAATTAATGACAAGGGAATACTCACCTGCTAGTTTGGTATGCTAATATCGTAGTTTGAGCGATCTGGGAGAATGTTTGTGAATTTGTATGTAGGAATATGTTTGTGAATTTGTATATAGGAAACTGGGTATGGTTATAGGCTTTGGCCTATGCATTACATCTGAAACTGAGAGACGTTGGCCTGTCCGGGTTGAGATCTGTTTCCTGCCTAACCTGCTGTATGTTCAGTTTCTGTATACGAAGGGAGGGGTTAGTTGAGTTCATAATTTGCATTGCTAAAAGGATTAATGCATCATGTAGGCTTGAATTGTATCTTCCTGATATCTATCCCGGTATACTATCTGAACCCCTTCAATTCACCAGTCTTAACATTCGTCTCGGAACCTTTCACATGGAACAGATATACTGTATGGATATTCTGAATATCTAAATGCACATCAGTCTCCCTAAGGGCATAAATATGGGCTCGCGTACACATGAATAAAAGTATATTTATCCACATATATATATACATATGTATTCTGAATATCCTGCACATATGTATCATGTTGCCTGCATATCGTTGTTGTATACCTGCTTTTCTTAAAATTTGGTAGTCGTATTACTACCCCAGCATATATTATTCGGACAGTTACTAATCCTTATCTTCTCTTACTTTTGCATGAAACGCATCGGAGCAACAAAGAGTCTCATGGCGAGACTCATCGTAGCAAACGTGAAAACCCGCATCTATGTGCATTTCTCTATCCGCATCGGAATTCAAGAGCCGCAGGCGAAAGATATCGCCATTCCTCGAGTCGTCTTCTTTTATTTTCTACCCCGCCCCCATTCATTTATTTGCTGAAAATTATATGTCTAACGCTACATTGATTAGTAGAATATTCATAATAGTTAAACCTTGAACCAATAGACTATAAAGTAGCTTGACATTAGAAATTTGCTTTCCCCCCTTTAAGTTAATTATTTTAGCTTGCTTAAGTTATAATCAAACTATTTAGTAATCCTCCACTCGCATAATTATTTAGGTAGTCAAAACATTATTAGTTACTAAATCCTAACATGAGAAAATCATTTTTATAAACTCCTATTAGCACTCACATAGAAAAAAAAAATTATTTAAATCGCAAGATCGTTAGCCTTCGCATAATACGCATGGTCATACCCTATAAGCATATATTTTTGTCATAGCAGATTTTGCATTAGCACCCCTATATTATACCTTGTAAGATAAATTTCGTACGTTTTTATTACTTCATAAATGCATGTCTTCAACTAGAACTAACTTTATATATTATTTCTTATATTTTATGTTGGTCAAAAATACATCTTTTACTTACAAATATCTTTTGCTCAAGTACTTTCAAAACATGCATTCTTAGCAACAATAATTAACCCTAGGTTTGAACGGACAACCGCAAGTTAGCGGATCCTTTAGGGTGCCTAACCCCTTCCCTTTAGGATAATAAAGTACCCTTACTCAGAATCTCATTAAGTTTAAGCAGACCACTAAATGGAGTTAATGTTTACTTTAAACTAGTTAAACATTTAGGTGTCCTAATTCACCCAAACTAATTAGGTGGCGACTCCGCGAACCCTTTTACATTTTAGCACCCCTTTTAATATTTGGCATTTTATTTTATTTTCTAACATTTTTACTTAAGCAGGGTTCGCTAGAAAATGTCGCGGTCGAAAATGGGGCGCGACATATACTGTATACGATATCAATATACACGACACATATATACATATATTCTATCACACACCCGCAATTATAGTGGACGGTTGTCGTACGCTGATATTATCCCTAAAATCATCAAACAGAATCAAGGAAAGGCTCTTAGTAAAGATGTCATCAATTTGGTACCGTGAAGGGACATACAATACATGTACTTGTCCACGAGATACCTTTTCGCGAACAAAGTGAATATTCATCTCGATATGTTTTGTGCGCTGATGTTGGACAAGATTACCAGAGAGATATACCGCACTAACATTATCGCAGTAGACCAATGTAGCTTTTGAATAGGAAAGTGAAGCTCTAGTAGGAAATTACGCAGCCAACATGACTCAAACATCACATTGACAATTGGCTACCCCTCGATACTCGGCCTTCATACTGGATCGCGATAAATGTCACAACCCGACCTGACGGGCCGCGACCCGGTGCCATAATTGGACACCATTATACTGACTTGTCACATATAATCAGTCTGACACTAAGGACAATATGAAATTCGGCAGCATAACGCTGCAATAATAACACATGTCAAAATAGGCAAGCCTGCCGGCTGCTTTTGTACGCGAATTAACCTGTCTTTCGAGGGAGTCACAACTAGTCAATATATCAAATAGGTGATGCCGACAAGGTTGCCACTATATACGGGAATATTCCCACAAAAATAAAATAAAGTACAACAATACAGCTGACCAAAATATGATACAATCCACCCACGTACAATCCACAACTATCTACAGACCTCTATGAGAAGGATAACGAAATATGACGGGACAGGGCCCCGTCGTGCCCCAAAATATACATAAATAAAAAATAGGGTTATGTACCAAAATAACTAGCTCCGAACCAATGGAGTTCTCCCAATAGCTGAACAGGAATCCTAGACCGGAGGATCACCGAACTGAGTACCTGTACCTGCGGGCATGAACGCAACCCCCCGAGGAAAGAGGGTCAGTACGAAAAAGTGTACCGAGTATATGAAACATAAGGTACCAAACTGATAATCATATCTAGCCAAAAGCCAACAGGAGACAAGTATGATAATCAAATGTCAAATCCAAATGTGTCATGTATATAAATGAGAATCAACTGTGCCTTATAAAAATATGAGAGTCATATCAAAATCATGTATGCATATCCATAGAATCATCATGTATGTATATATAACGTATCTCGTCCCTCTAGTGAGGGACTCGATGGAATCAACAACATAACATATCCCGGCCCTCTAGTGAGGGACTCAGTGGAATCATCATATACTGTCATGGGTATTTGTACCCGCATCATGGATACATGTCAATTGAATCATCATATATTGTCATGGGTATTTGTACCCGCATCATGGATATATGTCCATGGAATCATCATATATATAAACATTGTCGGCCCTCTAGTGAGGGACTCGGTGAACAATGCAAGGATCTGTGCATGAACATTGCCTGCCCGGGACTCGGTGAAGTGGAATAGTAACACTTTACACAAATAGATATCATGAGCAACCATATGCAATTTAAATCATCATTTGACTCTCAATAAGATCATTAAAATGAACTTTTACTGTAAACATCAAAGACATTTCTCATAACTCATATTATTAGGAATTAGACTGTATAGAAATCATGTACGTTTGCTGTTAGGCGATTTTCACACGCGCAAAATGTAAGTGTAAGTATCGTCTCAAGTAATATAATCTGTAAGACCGAATATCGTCCACAGAGACTGGTTTTTAAGTACCGAATATCTATTTTGTGTTATCTATTTGGCGAACGAATATTGATTGGGGTTTTTATTTAACTACTGGAATGATTGCAAGAAATAAGTAAACTAATTAGGTTGTATTCATATTATGAAGGAATTAGGGCTTCCAAAATCATCAACTATCTACTTTATTCAATCCTTAATGCGTTCTAGAATGATTCTTCTTCTATGTTAAGATAGCGATTAACTAGACTGTCTTATATTCCGGTTAGGATATATAATCACTCAACCCCAGTGCAGAACTCTTCTATATTTCTATGATAGGATTTACCACATATGAGGATTAAGAACAGTAACCTATAAAACTACACAAGTATCGGGGTACTGTCGTCCACGATTTTAACCTATGTCTATTCAACTACAGCATATACAAATCTCTCCTCTCGGTTGTGGATTCGAAATCATATATGTTATGATATTTAGTGATCAATTAACTATCAAGCATTCACATCAATTATTGAATAGATCTTAACAACTGAAGAAGTAATCAAACTATTGCATCAAATCATGAATAAAGGTTCAAGTGAATCATAAGAAAAGCCTTAATTAAGTGTTTAGTTCCTAGACATGCTACGAACTAACACAATATCCAACATAAAACTGAAATAAAAACTAAATATAGAAAATTACGAAGATTAAAGTCTTTAATTGTTGCTCCAAGTGTCTTGTGTTGTTCTTGTGTTCAAGAATGGACTCTCCCCTAAAAACTGATCCCTAGGGCTTTAAATAGGTATCAATTGCGTGCCCTAGGGACCCTATTGCCCTTGTCCAATTCCAACTCGAATCAAAAATTGCAGATCAAGATCGCGGCGCAGTCTGATCACGCGGCCGAAAATCTCGCTCTCAATAAACGGCACCGCGGTTTCTTCAATGCACCCGTCTGAAAGTCTGGCTACGTTGCTTTTGCACCGCGATCTCGCCTCGGGCCGCGGTGCTTCTGTGGTTTTTCCGAGTCATCGATTTTCGACCTTTTTCTGCCTCGGGACCTCCTTTTATGTCCATTTTTCGCTCCTTTTTTCCATTTTGCCTTTTTGAACCGTTGTGACTCAAAAGAAAGAAAAACAGCCCTAAAATTGTACTAGACGCAACGAAAATAGGTAAAATACTAATCGAAAATGACTCAAAATAGGTATATGAAATATGCCTAACAAATCCCCAAACTTAAACTTTGCTCGCCCTCGAGCAAAGAAGAAAACAAAACAAAGAAATAAAATCAAAAAGACTCAAAGACTCACGTCAAGCAGTTGTAAAATGTCACTTAGAAACACATGAACGTTAGTTAGGACAATATGTAGGAATAGATGTAGCATGCATTGAACAATCTAGAATTTCAAGTTAGATATTTCGCAGATTCATTTCAGTCACAATCACTGGAAGCATGAAATAAAAGACATAAAAATGAACAATAACAAGACTCAACACACAAAAATAGACTAAAATATTTTTTATCAAAAATAAACTAAGAACAAAAATAAACTAAGAACCCCCCCCCCCCAAACGTAAATCACACATTGTCCCTAATGTGTACAAGACTCAAAAATAAAAGAAAGACGGGACAACTTACAGACTTGTGGTTAAAAATTGTGGCGGTGGAGGCGGGTAATGCATGGCAGATAATTTCAGGGTGGCGTCGCGGCTCTGCATGTCAGCGCCATGGCCCAAAGTACTGCAAGGTCTGAGAACTCGGCGCCACTGCCCTGAGATTAGGCGCCATGGCGCCCAAACTTCTGCGGCTCTCTGATTTTCCGACGCCACGACCCTGAGATTGGGCGTCGTGGCGCTGCTTTTGCTCCATGTTTTTGGCCTTGTACCTAGCATCACAACATCAAAAACAATACCAGACGTGAGACTGTTCTAACTAAGCTAAAAATGCATAAATTTAAAACCTTGGATTGCCTCACAAGTAGCGATGTCTTTAACGTCTTGTAGCCGGACGCAAGTTCCTCTTCACACTGGCTTGAGATGGGTCACAGAGCTCACATGTTCCATGTCATTTATCAAGTACGATTTCAATCTCTGTCCGTTCACTTTGAACAGTGCTCCCTCTTTTTCTCTTATTTCAACCGCACCTTAAGGAAATACTCTTTCACTAGTGAATGGGCCTGACCATCGAGATTTAAGATTACCTGGGAAGAGTCGCAACCTTGAGTTGAATAAGAGCACTTGTTGTCCTGCTTGGAATTCTTTAGGGATCAAGTTCTTATCATGTCATGCCTTGGTTTTTGCCTTGTAGATCTTTGCATTTTCATAGGTGTTGTATCTGAATTCATCCAACTCACTCAGTTGTAGCAACCTCTTCTGTCTTGCTGCCTTGGCATCCATGTTCAGCTTCTTCATCGCCCAATAAGCCCTGTGTTCTAACTCCACCGGCAGATGACAAGATTTCCCAAAAACCAATCGGTATGGTGACATTCCAATGAGAGTTTTGAACGTTGTTCTATAGGCCCAGAGTGCGTCATCCAACTTGATAGACCAATTCTTCCTTGAGCTATCCACTGTCTTTTCCAGTATGCTTTTCACCGCCCTGTTTGAAATTTCGCTTTGCCTATTCGCTTGAGGATGATAGGGCAGTGTGGTGCGGTGGTAGACTCTGTAGCGGCCAAGTAGTGTATCAAGCTGCTTGTTACAAAAGTGGCTTCCTTCATCGCTGATGATGGCTCTGGGAGTACCAAACCTTGTGAATATGTTTTTTTGGAGAAACTTTTGGACTGCTTATCACATTCTCTTTAGCTACATCGCTTCTACCCATTTGGACACATAATCCACTGCAAGAAGAATGTATTGATTCCCAAATGACGACGGGAAAGGACCCATGAAGTCGATCCCCCACACATCAAATAGCTCCACCTCCAAGATTTCATTCAGGGGCATTTCATTTCGCCTTAATATATTTCTCGTTCGCTGACAACGATCGCAGCCTTTCACAAAGGCGTTGGCATCCTTGAATAGGGATGGCCAATAAAACCCACTCTGCAATACGTTGGCGGCTGTCCTTGATGCTCCAAAATGCCCACCACATTGTAAGGTGTGACAATGAGTGAGAATTTGGTGCATCTCATCTTCTGGTACGCAGCGCCTAATGATTTGGTCGGCGCAGTGCTTGTAGAGCATTGGCTCCTCCCAATAGTAATGTTTTACCTCTGAGTGGAACATCTTCACATGTTGTCTTGTCAATCCTGGGGGTACTACCTTAGCTGCAAGAAAATTAACAAAATCAGCGTACCAAGGTAAATTAAAGACAACGCTTACTTGAAGCAATTGCTCATCTGGAAAGTGATCATTTATCTGTACATTCTTGGTGTTCTGACTCTCTTTGTTTTCAAGCCTTGGCAGTGGTCAAGAATCGAGTTCTCTCGTCCCCCTTGTCACGATTTCCATGTCAAATTCTTGTAATAGCGCATCTACCTGATAAGGCGGGGTTTTGCATCCTTCTTTATCATCAAGTACTTTATGACAGAGTGGTCCGTGTATACTATCACCTTATTGCCAATTAAGTATGGCCTGAACTTCTCAAATGCATATACTATTGCAACCAATTCTTTTTCTGTAGTGTCATAATTCAATTGTGCATCATTAAGGGTTTTGCTAGCATAGTAAATGAATTTGAATTCCTTATCAACTCTCTGCCCAAGAACTGCTCCCACGGCATAGTCACTTGCATCACACATTAGTTTAAATGGGAGCTCCAGTTTGGTGCAATGACTATGGGTGCGGAGATTAGCCTCCCCTTGAGTGTCTGAAAGGTGGCCATGCATTCCTTATTGAATTTAAAAGCAACTCCAGTCATTAGCAAGGTGGAAAGAGGTTTCGAAACTTTTGAGAAGTCTTTGATGAATCTTCTATAGAAACCAGCATACCCAAGGAAACTTCACACCCTTTGTCGATTGGAGGTGGTAGATTTTCACCATCAAATCTTTGCTCTGTCCACCTCAATACCTTGGTTGGATATCTTGTGTCCAAGGACAATCCCCTCTCTCACCATGAAGTGACACTTCTCCCTATTCAGCACAAGGTTGGACTCTTCACACCGTGTTAACACTGCTTTCAAGTGCCTTAAACACTCGTCGAAAGAAAACCCGAAAATTGAGAAATCATCCATGAAAATCTCTATGGTCCTCTCCATCATGTCAGAGAAATTGCCATCAAGCACCTCTGAAAGGTGGCAGGTGCATTGCAAAGCCCAAATGACATCCTTCTTAAAGCAAACGTACCAAAGGGGCAGGTGAATGTTGTTTTTTCCTGATCTTCTGGTTCTATGACAATCTGATGATACCCTGAGTAACCATCCAAGAAGCAATAATAGTTGTGCCCTGCAAGCCTATCCAGCATCTGATCTAAAAAGGGCAATGGAAAGTGGTCTTTTCTGGTTGCCTTGTTCAACTTGCGGTAGTCAATGCAAATCCTCCACCCAGTGACTGTTCTAGATTGAATAAGCTCATTCCTTTCGTTGGTCACCACAATCATGCCACCCTTTTTGGACACCACTTGCACAGGACTCACTCATGCACTGTCATAGATAGGATAAATTACCCCAGCGTCAAGTCATTTCATGATTTCTTTTCTTACTATCTCCTTCATGTTTGGATCAGTCTCCGATGTGCCTCAATGGAGGATCTGCTCTCATCTTCTAGACGGATCTTATGCATCACTGTTGAAGGACTTATCCCTCTTATGTCTGCCAATGTCCATCCAATGGCACGCTTGTGAGCTCTCAAGACTTCAAGACTTCGCAGCCTTCTCAACCTCCATCGTAGATACCGATACGATACGATCACTGGTAAGGATTGGTTCTCACCTAGATATCGGTATTGCAAATGATCTGGCAGAGTCTTCAACTCTAACTCTGGAGCTTTTTCTGTGGATGTTCTCGATCTCTCCGCATCCGCCTCTAGCTCTTCATATTTCTTCTTATAGCATTGCTCATACGAATCCATCCAATTTGCATACTCCATCAATTTCGAGTCATTGCCGCTATTCTCACCCCATTGGGTCAGCATTTCTTCAAGAGTATCAGCACTCCTGACCCCATTTTCTGAAACTGCTTCTCCAATCATATCAATGGCATAACAGTTGTCATTTGCCTCTGGGAAGGCTGCTGCTTGGAATACATTGAAAATCACCTTTTCTTCTTCCACACGAAGCCTCAGCTCACCTTTTCGAACATCAATGAGTGTCTGTCCCGTGGCTAGGAATGGTCTGCCAAGGATAATGGGGGTCATGTCATTGTCTCTCATGTCTAAGATGATGAAATCAGCGGAAAAGATGAACTTTTCCACTTTAACCAACACATCCTCGATGACTCCTCTGGGATGGACGATGGAGCGATCAGCTAGCTGTAAAGTGATGTTTGTAGGTCTTTATTCTCCCATTTCAAGTTTGCAAAGCACCAGATAGGGCATCAAATTTATACCTGCCCCCAGATCACAAAGAGTATTTTGACATTCAAACTTTCCTATAGTGCAAGGGATGGTGAAGCTTCCCGAATCTTTCAACTTCTGAGGTAACTTCCTCTGTAGGATGGCGCTGCATTCTTCAGTCAACAATACTGTTTCATGGTCATCTATCCTCCTCTTTTTACTGTGAATCTCCTTCATTAACTTTACGTAACTCAAAGATTCGCTTCAGAGCCTCAAAGAAGCGGGATGTTGAGTTGCAGTTGTTTGAGAACTTCCAAGAATTTAGAGAACTGCTTGTCAAGGGAACTTGTCTTTAGCCTCTGAGGATACGGTATCTTCACTTGGGGTGCGTCTACAACTGTTGTTAGTCCTCCTTGTTCCGGATGAAGGTCTCCAAAGAACCATCAGGTTTTCGATTCGGCGCCACGCCTCGAGATTCGGCACCGTGGCGCCCAAACTCCTGCAAAGTCTCTGGACTTTCGGCGCCATGGCGCTGCTCAGTGGCTCCACGGCGCTGCAAATTCTGCGAGCATTCTGGACCATCCTTCACTCGATACGGCGGTGGGGAGCTTTCTTCCACTGGTTCGCCATTTCTTAGGTCAACCGCCTGACATTGTTCTTTTGGATTTGCCCCAATATTTTCAGGCCGATTCCCTTGTATTCTGTTGCTTAGCATGCCCGCGAGTTGTCCTATTTGTGTCTCCAAATTCTGTAGGGACACTCTTGTCTCATCCATGAACTGAGTTTAGTCCTTAGTTAGCCTGAGTATGGCCGCTCGCAACCCATTCTGCTCTTCCTGTGGGACATGAGGGTTACATTGATGTTGATAGTTCTGTAACCCGTGATAGTGGTAGTCCATGTTTGCTGGATCCCTCAGATGAATCAAAACCAACAAACGAATCACGGTGCACGGTTTCACAAATAAAATAAAATAAAATAAAAACCAAATTAGAAATTAAGAATAGATAGATTGATATAGAACTACGTCAATCCCCGACAACGGCGCCAAAAACTTGTTAGCAATTTATCCACACGCTTAACTCAACTGCACGCATCGTGACAAGTAATATAGTCTGGGTAAGACCGAATATCGTCCTCAGGGATTAGTGCTCAATTACCAATTTCTATCTTATGGTATCTATTTGGTGATCGATATTTTGATGGTTGTTTGTATCTATGACTACTAAATAATTATAAAAGTTAACTAAATTACTTTACTTAAACCAGATATGGTAGAAATAGGGCTTCCAATCTTCTCAACTATCCGCTCGCTTTAATCTTTAATGCAATGATAAAGGTTCTTCTTCTATGTTGAGATAGCAGGTTAACTAAGCCGTTTTATATTCCGGTTAGGATATATAAACACTCAACCTCGATGCAGAACTCTTCTATCTTTCGATGATAAGATTTACCACAAATGAGGATTAAGAACAATAACCTATTAAACTACACAAGTATCGGGGTACTTTCGTCCACAGTTTTAACCTATGTTTATTCAACTATAGCATATTCACAATCTCCCCTTTCGGATCTCGATTAGAAATCACATATGTGATGATAATTAGTGATCAATTAATTACCAAATAATCAAAGCAATTATTGAATAAATCTCAACTATATAAAGAAGAAACCAAAACCATGCATTAAATCATAAAATGAGGTTCAAGTGATTTGAATGGAAAGCCCTAATTAAAGTTTAGCTCCTAGCCATAGACATGTTAAGAACTAAAAGATTATCCAACATAAACTGAAAAATAAATAAACTAAGAAAAAGAATTACTCAAGAACAAACCTCTAATCTTGAAGCTTTCAAGAACTATGTGTTGTGTAGTGTTAGGGATTGTGGAACACTTCAAAAATTTGCCCTAAGACATTTTTATATCCTCCAAAAACGTTCCCAACTTTTCCCTCTTGGTCTTGGCCAATTCTCATTCGGATTTGGCTGAAAACCCACATCGGCGCCACGGCCCTGAGACCGGCGTCGTGGTGCTTCTTTCGCTGATAGAGTGGCGCCACGGAGCCTCCCTGTAACCTATGTTTCTGCCCTTTTTTTGCTTCTTTTCGTCAATGTGCCATTTTAAACCACTGTGACTCAAAAGAAAGAAAATCTATACTAACATGACACGTATTTGTACAAAAAATGGGCCAAATACTAACTAAAATGACTCAAAAGGTGTATATAACATACGCCTAACACCCGCCTCGAGACTCACTCGTATATTCAGCCGTCTTAGCCCTCTTATTCCAGCCTCTGTCGTGATCCCTATCTGGCTGAAGAGCTACTGCCAAACAATCATCAGTCAAATAGTGATCTAGTCCCATTGCATAACGGTGCACTCTACTTACGAAGTCACGAATCCTCAGACTATCGGATCTATAGCCAAGTCCTGGTCCATGCCTGCGAGTCTGCCCTGCCGCTAATCTGATCAGCAGCTGAGCTGCATCCCTTATGGCCCTATATTCCACCCCTGGCTGAGGAGCTAGAGGCTCAGGTGTCGGGACTTCGGGGGCTGGTGATGCTGCCCCCTGAACTGGAGCCTCTGGAGGTAGCGGTGTATCAAAACTCGCCGACTGGGGTACGGTCTCTGGCGTAGAATAGGCACGAGCCCTAGTAACTCTCGGGATCTGACTAGTATCTCCCGCTACTGATTTGCCCTTCTGGGCGGCTGTCGCCTTCTTCGGAGGCATAGCTGTAAACATATTAAGTCGTCAGAGAGGGATTATCCTAATAACCTAGCTCTATTGCACGATCTATGAGATGAAAGAATAGAAATCAATCCTAAATGTCTGGCAGACTCCTGCGTATAAGTATGGTGCACAACATACCCATACACAAGACTCTACTAGACACGGTCTGTAGACATTCCGAGGACTAACTGCTCTGATACCACTTTTATCACGACCCGACCCGACGGACCGCGACCCGGTGCCCTAATTGGACACATTTATACTGACATGTCACATATAATCAGCCTGACACTAAGGATAATATAAAATTCGGCAGCATAGCGTTGCAATAATAACACATGTCATAATAGGCAAGTCTGCCGGCTGCTTTTGTATGCGAATTAACCTGTCTCCCGAGGGAGTCACAACTAGTCAATATATCAAATAAGCGAGCCGACAAGTCTGCCACTATATACGGGAACATTCCTACAAAAATAAAATGAAGTACAAAAATAGAGCTGACCAAAACATGATACAATCCCCCCACGTACAATCCACAACTATCTACAGACCTCTATGAGAAGGATAACTAAATATGACGGG
Source organism: Przewalskia tangutica (assembly GCA_029844215.1). NCBI lineage: Eukaryota > Viridiplantae > Streptophyta > Magnoliopsida > Solanales > Solanaceae > Przewalskia > Przewalskia tangutica. Next base: position 13,229,212 of record CM056734.1, read on the forward strand.
ACAGGGCCCCGTCGTGCCCCTAAATATACATAAATAAAAAATAAGGTTTTGTACCAAAATAACTAGCTCTGAACCAATGGAGCTCTCCCAATAGCTGAACAGGAATCCTAGACCGGAGGATCACCGAACTGAGTACATGTACCTGCGGGCATGAAGACAGCCCCCCGAGGAAAGGGGGTCAGTACGAAAGAATGTACTGAGTATATGAAATGTAAGGTACCAAACTGATAATCATATATGGCCAAAAGCTAACAGGAGACAAATATGATAATCAAATACCAAATCCAACTATGCCATGTATACAAATGAGAATCAATTGTGCCTTATAAAAATATGAGAGTCATATCAAAATCATGTATGCATGTCCATAGAATCATCATGTCTGTATATATAACGTATCTCGGCCCTCTAGCGAGGAACTCGATGGAATCAACAACATACCATATCCCGGCCCTCTAGTGAGGGACTCGGTGGAATCATCATATACTGCCATGGGTATCTGTACCCGCATCATGGATGCATGTCCATGGAATCATCATATACTGTCATGGGTATCTGTACCCGCATCATGGATACATGTCCATGGAATCATCATATATATAAACATTGTCGGCCTTCTAGTGAGGGACTCGGTGAACAATGCAAGGATCTGCGCATGAACATTGCCTGCTCGAGACTCGGTGAAGTGGAATAGTAACACTTTGCACAAATAGATATCATGAGCAACCATATGCAATTTAAATCATCATTTGACTCTCAATAAGATCATTAAAATGAACTTTTACCGTAAACATCAAAGGCACTTCTCATAACTCATATTATTAGGAATTAGACTGTATAGAAATCATGTACGTCTGTCGTACGCTCATTTCATATAAATCATGACAAAAGAAAGAATGAAGAGTTTCACATACCTTATTGACGAACTAACCAACTCGATAATCTAAATATGTCTTGACTAGAACTTCAACCTATAATGGTAATAACATGTCCATTAACCTTATGATTACCATCATACGTTATAATTGAATGATAACTTGCTTGCTTTTCTATGAATATTTGGGCAGCACTTCTTCTATCTATATGCACGTCCACAACTTACAACAAGTGTCAACAATACCAATTAACAAGTCACAATTCCAAGATATCACAAAATCAGTCCATATACTCTATTTACACCATAGTTATGCATTCTTTCTTCTTACATTTATGAAATTCAACAACAACGACAACCAAGGTGATTACTACACCCTATTCTCATGTTAATCCACTCTTTAATCCATATTAAAAAATCTTTAAAATAGCCCATAAAAACAGTTCATAGGTCTAGCAACAACGACAAGAATACGTGTCTTATAGTTTGCAACATAACACTTTTTTACTCGTTAATTCCTTTAAGACATGTATTAGTAATTACCACAACGTATATACATGTTTATAACTTATATTTCCAACATCATAACTCTACCAAAACAACCCCTAAAATGCAACACAACATGTCCAATAATTCCATACAAGTCTCGACCAACACATCATAATTCCATAACTCTTCTCTTAATTCCTTAGAATCCAATTTACCTTTCAACACTTTCATATAACTAATTACCACTCTAAATATCAATGTTTCTTTTCAATTTAAACATGTAATTAGCGACAAGGATAACAACAACAACCACAAATCCAATGTACACAAAAACAACCCCAATTTCGGCTACAACACCCAATAGTCACATGCATTGTCTTAAATTCCAAGTTTCTCCTAACACAAGTTTATTCCTTAAACTATAACAATATGCAATTCCAATTATATCATAAGAAGAAGAATTTTTACCTTAATTTTACTCCAAAACAGTCCCTAAACTTTCGGTCCTTGCATGCTCCAATTGCTTCATCATTTTCATCATTCTTCAACTTATAATCACATGCATGTATTCTACAAGTTTAATTCATCATTCCTACATGTTTTTCCTTCCAAAAACTTCATCTTAAACTTGAATTTTCTGGGCTTAATATCTCGGCAGTGGGCAACGTTTTTGCCACAGTTTTTTGGTGTTTCTTTAGCTTGTAATTTGTAGAAGAATTTAGACTAGAAAGAATAAAACTTAAATTTTTTGCTATGGGGAAGGGGGCTCTCGACTGTGGGGAGGGGATGGTTAAGTGAGAGAGAATTTTGAATTTTTAAGGTTAGAAGATGAGAGGTTAAAATGTGTATAAGTGTTGATTTTTATTTATTTTGCATGCTAAAATCATTTTGCAACTTGGTCCAGATTCTCACAATTATTCAATATTAGGTCCCACTTCTTGTAAATCTTGAAAATCTCATAAGACCTCGTATCCTCGTTGTCGCAACTTATATAATACGTTGCTAATCTATCACGGGAATATATATAACTATCATTATCAATTTCCATTGTCACGCTCGTTGTAACCCAAATCTTTTTCCGAAATCACATCCTTAAGTATATTAATTTATGTATTAGCATTTATAAGTATACATCTATATCCCAGATTCGAATCTTATTCCTTAATTATGTTATCTAATTACCGCCTTAAACTTACGAGGTGTAACATCCTTCTCCTCTTAGAAACATTTGTCCTTGAATGTTCATAATGGGACTTAGGCTATATAAATTTCGGCAGAGTCTCCTTTATATATATACTTTCCAACCTATACACAGCAACCCAAAAATGCCACACAGGGCTACATATACATCACACATATCATTCACCAACCTGAAACTCCAAGTAGCCCGACGTTTAGCCGACCGAGAGACCAAGTTATCGCCAAGAAACATACAATAACTAGATGTCTAACGTCTGGTGTCTGGACATCCACCCCAATCAACATCTGTATAAAACACGAGAGTAGATACAGATGATGTATATAAGTGCAAACCATAATCAAGAATGACATGAATGTAACACACAATGCGTTTGAGAGCGTGGATGTGTTCGTCACTCGGATCATGCATAAATAAATACACCTACTGGCACTACATAAGTAATATCGGGCCTCATGAAGGTAAGTTACTAAAGAGCCCCTGCAACACTATTGTCACGACCCAACCCGACGGGTCGCGACTAACGTCCTAATTGGACGTCATTACTGACATGTCACTCTTAATCCATCTAATACAGAGATCTATAGAAATTTCGGCAGCACAACGCTGCTTTTACAACATCTCCCTAAAAATGGGCGAGCCGACAAGGCTGCCAAATCAACAACAGAACAACAATCATAATGGGCTAGCCGACTAGGCTGCCACCAACCAACATTATGTACACAAAGGAATAATTAAAATAAGCAATCCGACAAGGCTGCCACTAGATAACAACAAGTATAACCAGGAACGCCCCAATACAGGATATAACAACATCAAAGCCAAAACAAGGCACAAACGTCCAACCCACAACTGTCTACAGACCTCTAAGATTGTAATACTGACATATGACGGGACAGGACCCGCCGTGCCCAAAATATGCATAAGTCTGAAAGATAAAGGTCTGTACCAAAATAGCTGGCTCCGGAACAAAGAAGCTCTCCAACCGGCATGTAAATCCTAGACGGAGTGTCACCTATTCAACATCTGAACTGCGCGGCATTTAACGCAGCTTCTCCCTGAAAAGGGGTCGATCGATAGATGTACCAAGTATGTGGAATCGAAAATACAGTACTAGAAATCATAACAGATTCAACGTAAAACAATGACAAGTAAGAATTCAACTTAATCAGATAATCGTACTCCATCAAATGAGAGTAATGAAAATCAGTTCTTCCTTTTTCAAAATATGCAAGTCATGCCAAAATCATGAACTTCTATCCTCATGATATAATAGCACGGGACTCGAACCCGTCTAGGTATATATATCATGGGACTCGAACCCAAGTAAGCATGTATATCGTGGGACTCGAACCCACATAAATATATGGAATAATATAATGTCATGGGACTCGAACCCGCATCATGGAGAGCTAATCCATGGAATAATAATAAATCGGGAGTTGAACCCGCTTGGAACTCGAACCCAAGTAATATAATAATAATAGCCGGGACTCGAACCCGGAACATATTATATAGTGCCGACCCTCTATGTGAGAGACTCGGTGAATGTGTAATAGGACTCGGCGCGAGTAGATACCATGAGCAACTATATGCAATTTGAAATCATCTTTGATTTCCGATAAAATCATCATAATATACTCTTTACTGAAATCATAGGCACTTGCCATAACAATTTTCCTTTAAAACTAACTCTGTAGAAAATCATGTACGTCCGCCGTACTTTTATTAAAATCAGGTCAAATGAAAGTTTCTCACAAGGTCGTGCCAAAAATAAGGAAAAAAGATTTTCACAAAATCATGCCAAAGAAAGAATAGTCTCACATACCTTTTAAGCGAGCAAATCAACTAAATGCTAAGACATGCCTCGTCTAGTATGCCAACCTATAACAATGACAATACGTTCGTCAATTCTACGGTCTGTAACGTAAGTTATTCAAATAACAACTTCTTATTTCTATAAAAAATTGGGCAGCACTTCCCCTGTTTATATGCATATCCACAATTTACCAACAAGCCAACCAACACCAATAATCCAACATTATTCTAGAATATAATTAAGTTAAGCCCAACAAACGTCATATAAGCTATCCTATAACCTTCCTTCTCTTTATATCCATGGAAGACAACAACTTCAACAATCAAGTGACTATCACACTTATTTATCATGGTTATTCAATCCTTAGTCATGTTAAAATAGTTCATAAAAGCAATCTCAAACTTCTATCAACATTTAAGAATTCAAGAAGGTGAAGTTTATACTCCCCTAAACTTTAATTCTTCCAAGACACGTATAGGTGATTACCACAATGCATATACTTGATTTTCAACATTATAATCTTAACAAGTAGTCCCTAATACAACACAATCATGTTCAATAATCCCATCAACCTTTCGGCCAACCCATCATTCAATTCCAACACCTCTTCTTAATTCTTTTAGAATCTAATTTCATATTCCAATACTTCTACATTACTAATTATAACTTAATTTCAAGATTTCTTTTCAAACATGCACTTAGTGATAAGAATAATATCTCAACGCTCCATTCCAATGTACATAAAATAGTCTTCAAGTATATCCAACAACATTCTTCCATAACTCATTTCTTTACTCCTAAAAATTCAACTTCATATTTCAACATTCTTATATAAACAATCACAACTTAAATCTCCATGTTTCCTCCAATTTGTAACATGCAATTAGCAACAATAACAACAATACTTGACTTCAATTTTATACCAAATCAGTCCCACAATCGGCTACAATCAATGTCACCACAACACATGCAATTTCACTTCCATTCCTCTTAATCTTAGTTTAATTCTCAACACAAGTTTCAATCTAACATTTACAACAACATGCAACTTAATTTATACCATAAGGAGAAGAATTTTATACCTTAGAGATTGTCCAAAAATTGTCCAAAAATCGCATGAACACTGCCCAGATTTTAAACCCAGAATTTCATCAATTTCTTGTCTGATTTTTCACTTTATCAACTCCATTTCAACATGCAACCATTCTTCAATGTTATACCAACATCCCTACACATTTCTCTCCCTAAAATTTGCTCCAAAAATTCGAAAATTGAGGCTCAAACTCGCGAAAGCAGTGGCGAAAATGCCCACTATTTTTGGGTATAAAACTTGGCTAGAATTGTAGAAAAATATACCTAGAATAGGAGTTGATAAGTGCTTAATTCTTGCTAAGAAAGTAGGGGAAAAATCAGCTAGGAGAGGAGAGGAGAGGATTGAGTGAAATTTGGTTTTGAAATCAATTGGAAATATGAAGGTTTTTTTTGTTATAATGAAATCCGTTTTTTTTTTTTGCATTTTAGTCCCAAATCCCACTATTAATAATCTCATACCCCACTTAACTTAAATTCGGGAAATTCCATAAGTCTCATATTTATGACGTCGAAATTTATATACTATAACGCTAATCCATAACCCCTATTAGGAATATAAAACTAACATCTTGAATTTCCATTGTCATACTCGTAGTATCGATTTTTTTTCCGGAATCACATTCTTGTAAACTAATTTTCCATATTCGGATCTTATTATTCTAATTACGTTCTTAATTATTGTCTTAAACTTACGAGGTGTAACAACTGCGATAGTGGGAGGGATCCTCGTAAGGTGTGCTAGAATTAACACTCAGTTTCAGTTTAGTGTCAACCGGAGTAAGAGATGACTTACATGATGACATGTCAGGCCGTTCAATAATCTCAGTCGCATACTTTCTCTGGGATAAAAATAGACCACTTGCATGACGAGCTATACCCAAAAATAACTCATAGGTCCCAAGTCTTTCATAGCAAATTCGAAGCTAAGAGACATGATAGACTTGCGCAGTTTATCAGAAGAGACATTCAATATAATATCATCCACATATAACATAATGTATTCTAGAGAAGTACCACGACGATAGATGAACAAATTATGATCAGACCTGCTGTGAGAAAACTCAATAGTAGACACATAATATGCAAACCTTTTGTACCAGGCATGAGGGGCCTATTTTAGTCATACAAGGATTTCTTCAGCAAATAGACATGGTTATGATGATCGAGTTCCCTAAACTCAAGAGTTGATACATGCATACCATTAATCACCGTGTAAGAACGCATTTTTCATGTCTAGTTGATGAATAGGCCAAGCTTTGGAGAGAACCAGACTGAGAACAGTGTGAATAGTTGTCGGTTTGACCACCAGACTAAATGTCTCTCCACAATCCACACCAATGTGTTGAGTTTTTCCATCACCTACAAGTCTGACCTTATGCCTCTCAAAACAACCATTAGATTTTTCTTTATGAGTAAAAATCCATATAGAATGAATCACATTAACACTAGGCGCACGAGGCACCAACTCCCATGTCTTATTTTCAATAAGAGCATTATATTCATCATACATGACCATTTTTCAATTCAGGTCATAAAGGTCGTACACTGGGTTACATGGTATGAGTGATTTAGTGACATTAGAATTGAGATTAAAATGTCATTTTGGTTTAAAAATACCCCATTGTCTATGAGTAACAAGTCATTGATTCGGAATAGAAGTGGGTCGGACTTAGGTCGGTGTATGGACGTCGGAACTGACTAGACCGAGATGTGGGTCACGGCAAACTGGTTCTCGGCCTCTCCTCACCCTAATCTATACGACCATTTTCCAAACTTTCATAGTGTGGCTCAGCATCTTGATACCCCTATAGTTGTTGCAACTCTGAATATCACCTTTGTTTTTGTACAAGAAACTCATTGTACTACACCTTCATTCTTCGGGCATTCTTGTCATCTTAAAATGACATTAAACAACTTAGTCAACCACTACAAACCTGCCCTGCCTACGCTCTTCCAAAATTCAACTAGGATCTCATCAGGCCCGGTCGCTCGTCCCCTGCACATCATGAGAATAACGCCCTTAACCTCCTCAACCTTAATGCTTCTACAATACCCAAAATCTCAGTACCTACCAGAATGCTCCAGATCTCCCAGCACAATGTCTTCATCTCCTTTCTCGTTCAAGAGTTGATGGAAGTAAGATTGTCACCTCCGACTAATATGCGCTTCCTCCACCAGTACTTTGTCATCCTCGTCCTTGATGCACCTCACGCGATTCAAGTCACACTCTCATTTCCCTTGCCTTGGCTAGTCTGTACAACTTCTTATCCCCGTCTTTCTCCTCTAATTCCACATACAGACGTTCAAAAGCCGTCGTTTTTGCCACCGTAACCGCTAGCTTTGTCTCATTTCTCGCCATCTTATACAGTTCCCTATTCGTCCACTTCTTCACCTCGTCCTTGCTTTCTACCATTTTCCCACTGAAATTTTTCACTTTTTCACTGAAACAATGGTTGTTCTCACTGAATGTCGGTGGAAAAAACCTAAATAGTAGTGTTCACACGGAAAAATTAGAAAATTTCTCAATGTTTTAATAGGAACATGTTTCCAACTATGTGTTTTTCAGTGAGCTGATCCGGTGGGAATAAGGTGAAAAAAATCACGTCTTATAATAATAGTCTTAGAAAAAAATCATGTCTTAAGATTAATTAATATATTTAGTTATATATTACAAAAACTAAAACAAAAAATTATCAATAAACAAGGAACCAAAATGCTATTAAAGGTGAGGGGGAGAAGTTGAAGGCAAGAATAGTAGTTCTTAAAAGAAATCGCCTAAAAGATATATAACGTTTGAAGATGTCCTTCCAATTGCAAGAGATGGAACAATTTAATTTTACCTTCCTATTATACTCAGTAATGCACCCCCCACCCCCACACACACCCAAAACCAACTTCCAAACCTGTCTTGCTATTTAAAAATAATAATTATTGAAATATATTATTCTTTCCGGTCCATATTAAAGGATGTTTTTAGCGTTTATAATAAAAATGTCACTTTTTTATAATTTTTTTTTTTTAATCTTATTAAAATAATTTATAACCACATAAATGTATAAGTTTATTTTAACTTTTAGTTAACTTTTCTTTTTTAAATTTGTAACAAGTCAAACAATGTTATATAAATTGGAATAGAAGAATATGTAATTAAGTAAAAATATCATTTACTTTCTAGGAGTAAGTGAATTTTTTAAAGCACCTGTCCAAACTTAAAAGATCATCTAATATGGGCCGAAGTACTTGATGGTTAATTAGTGCTTGATTCTTCAAGCCCAATGCTAAGTACTGAAGTTTATGTACTTGTATTGTACTGTATGTACGTAGATTGTAGAGGAGAGGGGAAGGGGGGAGGGGGTGAGTGTAAAAGTAGGGATGTCATTGGGGCGGGTAAATGCGGGTACCGCCCCGCACCCGCTCCAATTGGGGCGGGTACGGGGATGGTTTGGTGGGTGATGGGGCGGGTATGGGTATCAAAAGTGCTACCCGCCATGGGTAGTGGGGCGGGGTGAATTTCATATAAGACCCGCCCCGCACCCGCCCCGCTACCCGCACCGATCGTACCCACACCACCCATATTTGTATCATCTATTAGTCTATTTACGAATTTATTTGGCCCTTTCTTGATTTAAAATGTGACTTGAGCTAACCCGCACCGTAATGCACCACGTTTCTTTTTCTTATTCTCTTTGTTCTCCTTTTTTTTGTTAAATATTTTTATCTTTACTGTTTTTTAATATTCATAATATTTTGACAAGGTTTTAGAATTGATATTCGATACACAATAGTGGAAAGGTTCTTTTTTTTTCCTTTTTCTTATATAACTTTTATTTTGGTGACTAAAACAATTGCTAAACATTATTTGAGCATTTTATTAATGGGTACCCGTCGGGTAAGTGAGTATCCGCGTGAAGTAAGTGGGGCGGGGGCGGGTGAGAAGAATTACTACCCGTGATGGGTGGTGGGACGGGGGTGGGGATGTGTTTTAGCCTTTTAGGTGGTGGATACAGGTATGGAATACCCTTTCCCCGCCCCATTGACATCCCTATGTAAAAGCGACAACAAATGACAAGTGTTGGCTTCTGTAAGTGCCCAAAGGTTAAAGAAGCAATTGATTCCTTTGACAGACAAACACCCCTTGCATCTTGAATTCACATATTCGTCACCGGTGCACCGACATGGGATAGAAATGAGTTTTTACTTTTTGTGCCTGTAGATCCTTGGCAAATGCATGTCCCATGATTCGTGGAATACCGCTACAAGGCATGCGATGACTTGCAATCTTGATGGAAGAAATACTTGTATTATCATATGGAGACAGAACAAAAAGTTGTTGCACTAGTGGTGTTTAACGTTGCTGGCCAGGTAATATGGTTGGACTCAGGGTGCGGTTTACATCAGTTCAACATACTTTCTGAATCACAGAAGGTATGTATCAATCTAATGATTGATTGTCATGTATGTACTCATCTGTTGGCCCATTTATAGTTCCCTGCTTCAATTTTGGATTGATAAACAGGCGTATGCACACAAGTTAGTGGAAACTGCATTTGCAAACTGAGAAAATGTCCTAAAATTTGATAGCGAAATTTCTATAATGGATCACATATCATCGTTGTTAATGTTAGGATATGTGTCATGACATTTTTCCTAACATATCATTTTTCATACTAAGTCCAAAACAGAAAATGTCGGTACAAACGTCTTGACATTCTGGCCGACATTCTGGAAACAATTTTGCCTATCTTCACGGACAATTTCTTTTTTAGATAACTGTGATCTTTTTTAAATGTGACAATTTTACTTGGCAAGGAGTCTTTGAAGCAGATTGAAAACGTGGAAGACTAAGTCTAAGAGATAGCTTAACTTAAGGAGCTAGTTGATGGAAGAAACAGTCCAAGCTGTTGGAGAGTTTTCAGCCGTAAGCCACTGTCACGTGCCCCACATTCTGCTCAACCTACACAACTGATCGATGAATCTTTTAAGAGAACTTTCTACTATAAATAGAGAGGTCACTTCAAGGATTCAATATCCAGAAAATTACAAGAGAAAAGATTGAGAGAGCTCTCCAGATTTTAGCGTCGAAAACTGGATCAACAAGTGTTGCCTGTATTTGTGACGAAATTCTGTACGACATTGCAAGTGCTGCCTAGATTCTAGATTTGTTCTTTCATTGAAGCAATTGTAATGAGGTGTTGATCACTTCTATTTTAGATAGATTTTTCAGGCATAAGTCATCTGCGACTTAACCAATTTTATTCTTTTTGTATCTTCTTGTAACATTGTAAAGAATAAATATTTTTAATTGTATATAAATATATACAATACCTTTGGTCATTGACCATCATGAGTTATATTAATATATAACTTATGAAAATTAAATTTTTGTGTTCTTTACTTTATTCCGCTGCATTTTAAACTCTTACAAAGGTTGTTCTTAAGTTTTATCTTAGTGTCGTCACTTGTGTCAGACGACATTTCTCCTGACATTCGACACTGTTTCAGCGTACTGCTTTTGTCTGTTTTGCTGTTTTACTTTTGTCTGTTTTGCTCTGAACCTCACCAGCCTAGCCATTAGCCTAAATACGTCACCCCAGTCTTTCTATTATAACCAAAATCCTCCACATTACTATCGATATGCATCTACTCCATATCCTGTTTACCATACACAACCATTATATAACGCACCCTGAGCACCCGCATATTACCTCCAATACCGACCTACATACTCAATTCAACCACAAAACCAAACATCGACCATTCCCAAAGCCAACGCAAACCATGGAAAAAGGTCAACCAAAACCTATACTCCTTTAGCCGAACCTTTACCCCAGCTGTACGAAAAGCTGAAGACTGCAGGAATACTTCAACCAATTCCGAAAAATATCCCCAAACCTACTTCCAGATGCCACGATGAGACTAAAAGTTGTGCATACCACTCCGGAGTCACTGGACATGACATCGGGAATTGCCACACTCTCAGAGATAAAATCGAGGAATTGATCAAAGAAGGAGTCATCCAACTGAAAGGAACTCTCTCCAATATAAACAATGACCCTTTGCCACAACCTGTTTCGCTTGAATCAGTCATTTGTCAAAGCATGCACTGCGCAGGAACCAAAAGAAGACGATATAGAAAACTGCGTAGAATGACTCAAAGGTCTTTTCATTACTGAAAAGAAGCAGAAATGCAATGTGATCCTGAATGATCCCGCTGAAGATCCAACCATCTGAGATGCAGAGCTAGGAGACATTTTGAACAAGTGGATTTATACCCCTGTCTTGATCCTCCGAGAATCTAAAATATGTCGTTAGTTTAACATGTTTTGCCTCCCTTTTGTAAACCTGGACTACGTTATGACCTGATTTCCTTGGCGGGATACGTAGGCGGTCCGCACGGGCCTCGGTCCCACATTCCAAAAACTCTATCATTCCCTTTTAAATTGGAACTACGTTATGACCTGATTCCCTCGGCGAGATACGTAGGCGGTCCATACGGGCTTCGGTCCCACTTTTGAAAGCCTTACAATCCACTTTTGCTTGTAAATCTGAACTACGTAATGACCTGATTCCCTCGGCAGGATACGTAGGCGGTCACATCGGCTTCAGTCCCATCTTAGAAAATATTATAACCCCTTTTCACTTGTAACGAACTACGTCATGACCTGATTCCCTCAGCGGGATACGTAGGCGGCCTATATCGGCTTCGGTCACACCATTAAAAAACTTTCCTCTTTTGTTTTGGACATAGCGAAATCCGCATATTTGAAACTGGGATATTTTTTTAGGCTAAACCGCAAAAAGACTTCAATAAACACAGAAACGTTGATCTTCAAAATCCGACAAGAACTTTTCATAAGCATTTCGTTTTTTTTCAATAAACCTTCTCGCCAAGACAGGAAACCAGACAGGGGTTACAGGTCCAAACAGGTCGGGCACACAAATATCAAGGGTCCAAACAGGTCGGGCGCACAACACTAATTCAGGACAGTCTCCGATGACAGTTGATTGAATTGTGAGACAAATTTCAAAAATCAATGAACTGCTGTTTGATGTTGATAATGTGAGGCTGGCTCTGATTCAAGCCAGGGATCATTTTATGTCATTGCTTTCTTCCCAAAAAGGGGGAGAAAATTCTGGGATACAGGGGGAGACAGATGCTGCCAAGTGATCAGTGTATTTTATATACACTTTTTGAGTCGTTTTTAGTGAGTCTTTTGTCCATTTTTGTACAAATACGTGTCGTCTTAGGATATATTTTCTTTCTTTTGAGTCATATTGGTTAAAGTGGCTCATTGGCGGAAAAGGAGCAAAAAGAGGGCAAAAACGGAGGTTCCAGAGCTCGAAATGCGAGAAAGTGGCGAACCAGGCACAAACAGTCAGTGCCATGGCCTCTGTAGCGAGTTGCGGCGCGCGCTAATTTCAGATCGCAGAACTTCCGGCGCCGACGCGGGAAAAATCAGAAGTTCGGCTGAATAATGGGCCAGGCCTGAAGGAAAACCCTGCATTCGTTTTTGAAACTATAAAAAGAGAACCCTAGAGCAGTTTTAAGGGTTCCCTTTCTTGCCAATTCACATCACATCTTGAAGTTCAAGATTGGAGACCTTTCTTTAGTAATTTCTTGTTCTTCTTTTACTTTATTTTCAGTTTATGTTGGATATTGAATTAGTTCTTGTCATGTCTATGGCTAGGAACTAATTCTAATATAGGGCTTTCCATGTCAATTCACTTGAACCTTATATTTATGAATTAATGCATGTTTGTGGTTTTTCGTCTAATTGTTGAGATTTATTCAATATATGTTTTGATTGCTTGGTAATTACTTGATCATTAATTATCATAACGTATATGATTTCTAACCGAAATCTGAAAGGGGAGGTTGTGAATATGTTGTAGTTGGATAGACATAGGTTGAATCGTGGATGAAAATACCCCGATTATTTGTGTAGTATTAATAAGGTTTTTGTTCTTAATCCTCCTCTAGAGTCAACTTTATCACCGAAAGGTAGAAATGTGTTGTACTGGGGTCGAGTGTTTATATAACCTTAACAGGAGTATAAAACGGATTAGTAAACCTGTTATCTCCAATAGAAGAAGAACCATAGTTAATTGCATTAATAAGTAAGTTAAGCGGATAGTTGAGGAGATTTGGAAGCCCTATTTCCATCATTACTGAGTAAAACAACATAGTTAATTAGTTTTTATAATTATTAGTCATAAACAACATATCAATTATCGGTCACCAAATAGATAACAAGGAATAGAATTTGGTACTTGAACACTAATCCCTGAGGACGATATTCGGTCTTACCTAGACTATATTACTTGACACGACACGTGCACTTGCGTAAGTGTGTGCATAAATCGCGCATCAAGTTTTTGGCGCCGTTGCCGGGGATTGGCGTAGTTCAATATCAATTTTATCTATTCTTAATTTCTAATTTGGTTTTTTTTTTTTTTTTAATTTATTATTACGTTTTTATTTTTTTATTTTTGTGAAAACCAGTGTGCCGTGATCCGTTTGTTATTTTTGATCTGTTTCAGGCACTCAGTTTATGCGAAGGAGAAGGGGAGCAGACACTCTTGTTCCCTTCAACCCAGAAATTGAGAAAACTTGTAAACAGAACAGAAGGAACCAACGAATTTCAGTCTTAATAGAGATGGAAGACGTACAGAACAACAACGAGATGAATGAGGGGTTAGGTGATCATCAGCCTAACCAAAGAATGTCTCGGAGAGAGCCAATGGATGTAGAGGAGAGAGTTCAGGTCCAAGCGGAGAGAAGCTTGGGAGATTATGTCTCGCAGGTGAGCGAACCTGGCACAAATCGCATTAGGCTCCCAACAATAGGAGCAAATAATTTTGAGATAAAACCTGCAATATTAAGTATGGTGCAGAACACGGTTCAGTTTGGAGGATTGCCGTCGGAGGATCCTCACATGCATATAGCTAATTTCTTGGAGTTGTGTGCAACATTCGGATCTGATGGCGTTCACGATGGCCGTCAGTTGAGGCTCTTTCCTTCTCACTCGGGGATAGGCGAAAGTGTGGTTGAATTCTTTGCGTGATTCAATATTTACATGGCAAGAGTTGTACGCAATTTTTAGCAAAGTTCTTCCCACCATGCAGCGGTGAGTGAGAGTGGAGTTGAATAATTTCTATCAAGTCGATGGAGAATCATTATATGAAGCTTGGGAGAGATTCAAGGACTTGCGAAAGTGTCCACACCACGGCGTTGAGTTGTGGAATTTGGTCCACATTTTCTATAATGGTGGCGGAACGACTGAACAATCATTGATCTTGCCGAGTGGAACCTATGAGAAAAACAGCCCATGAAGCTCATGACTTATTGGAAGACATGGCCACCAATAATCATGTCACGGAGGATAGACAAGTGAGTGGCGGAAGAACGGTGGGAGTTCGTGAGATTGATGTCATTCGCCACCGAATGCAAGTTGCCTTTTGACCAAGCAGCGCAACAAAATACAATGTCGTAAATGCAGCAACCGCAATGAGTTGAGAAATGTGTGGTGGTCGCATACATTCGACAGATGCCCATCACCGATCCTAACAATATCCCGATCGGGCAGCGAGTGTCAGTCAGAGGAACTATCGAGACCCCGCAACAACCCATACTCAAACACCTACAACCTGGGTGGAGGAATCACCCAAATTTTTCATGGAGAGGTGGCGAGGCGTGAACAGCTTTAGAGGCGATGCAAAATCAGCAGCCATTCACTCAGGCCTCATCTTCAACAATTCGGTGGCCTGTCCCAACCATAAAAGCCGAACGGTGAGGCGGCTTTGTTGACACTCACCAACTCGGACTAGTTCATGAGAGACTAGATCCTCTCGAGAGCTTGGAAACACAGTGGGGCAACTAGCAAAGCTAGCAACCAACGAGCCAGAGGTACCTCGAGAAACAGAGATGAACCACTGAGAACAATGCGAGCGGTGCGGCTAAGAAGTGGCAAGCGATTAGAGCAACTGCACCTCGATGCGTGGTTGAACAGAGGGTGGAAACAGAGAGAGAAAGGGTTGTTGAAGATCGCCCAATATTAGAGAAAGCTCCAGAGAAGGAGTACACTGAGAAGATTCCTTTCCCACAAAGATTGCAAAGAAAAGTAGTTGATAAGCAATTCTCCAAGTTATTGGAGACATTCAGAAAGTTGCATATCAACATACCCTTCATCGAGGCGTTGGAGCAAATGCCTTCTTATTTCAAATTCATGAAGGAAATTTTGGGAAAGAAGAAGAAATTGGGAGAATATGAGATGGTGGCACTGACTGAGGAGTGCAGTGCTATCCTGCAGAAGAAATTGCCCCCTAAACTCAAAGACCCAGGGAGCTTTACATTACCTTGCACAGTTGGCAGGGTAACATGCAATAGGGCCCTTTGTGATTTGGGGGCGAGTATAAATTTGATGCCTTTGTCGGTATTTAAAAGGTTGGAATTAGGTGAAGCCAAACCAACCACGGTGAGCTTGCAACTAGCGGACATAACGGTGGTACACCCCAGGGGGAAGATTGAGGATGTTCTTGTTAAAGTAGGAAAATTCTTTTTCCCTGCGGATTTCCTCATTCTTGACATGGAGGAGGACGCGGAGATTCCCATCATATTGGGGAGACCGTTCTTGGCAACATGGAGAGCCCTGATTGATGTATAGAAAGGAGAGCTGACACTGAGGGTAGAAAGTGAAGAAATGGTGTTCAAAGTGTTCAAACACGTTATTGAGCCCCCGGTCATGAGCAGGTGCTTTGCAATCGATCGTCGAACTTCGTGAGCGGTCAAGCCAAAACAAGGAGATAGGCCACCAAAGCAGTGCGTGATGCTAAACCTCATGAAAGCGGTATGTGATCTCAACCTTCTCTTGAAAATAATTATAAGAAGAAAAAGCAGAGCGAAGAAAAAGGAGAATGTTAAAAATGGATTGGTTGTGGGGTTAATCTACCCCACCTCTTGATTTAAAGAAGTTGCGTCGGCTAAAAGACGTTAAAGACAACGCTACTTGGAGGCAACCCAAAGTATTTTAATTTATTTTACTTTAATACGCTTAGTTTTCACTAGAAACGATCACTGAGGTATTGTTATGTGTTGTGATGACAAAGTGCGGGGCCAACAATTTGGAGGGCGAAAACTGAAGATGATCCAAGGATTTCCAGAAAATCGGGTTAGCGCTTCCAGAGCGGCCGCGACGCCAAAAATCGAATTTTTGAAGTCTAGCGCGCGCAGAAGTTCGTAAGAGTGCGATAAATTGGCGCATGGCTGATTCTGAACGCGAGACGGAAATCCAGAAATTAAAGACACCCTAAATCCGATTTTTTCCATTCCAAATCAAAACCTAAACCCTTCTTCTCCACAAAAACCCACGAAAAATCCACATTTTACCTAAAAACCTTCCATAAACTAAACCCAATCACACCAAAGTTTTTAAATTCTCTAAACCCTTAACCACCCTAAAACAACTACCCTCATCCCATTGCCTCAAATCATCATTAGGAGCAAGAAAATCTTGAAGAACACCGTCAAAGGTAACCTTTATCTTTTCTTGAAAGCTTTACTGTAGTCAGAGGAGGTAGTAGATTGGAGGAAGTGTTGTACCTGTGAGGGTGTGTTGGGGTAATGAAATTGGTTGTGATATTTCGAGGAAGAGTATACAAGGTGAGTGTGGGTGTTGTGCAGGAGCTTCTTAAGTGAAGTTTGGGGGTGATAGGTGTTGTAGCTGCTGATTGTTGGGTGATAGTGTTGGGTAACATTGTTGATAGAAAGGAAACGCTGCAGAAATCATCTAAAAATGTCTGCCAGAAAGAAAAGAGCTTCAACATCCACCTCAGCCCCTCAATATGATGATACTAGGTTTGTCAGCCAAAGAGCTCATGATAGATACAAAAAACTTAGTACTAGGCCCTTAATCCCTGAAAGAGGAATGAATTATCAAAGGGAGTCGATTGGGGAGGGGGATGTCTATGAGCCCATTCGGGCGATGATTGAGATGATGGGGTGGAAAAGATTTGTAAACCCGGAAAAGATAGCACCAATGAACACAGTGATGGTGAGAGAATTCTATGCTAATTTTCCGGAGAAGGTGGACGATAGATGCTTCGTGAGGGCGATATGTACTGTGGCGAAGTTGTGAATGTGTTATTGAAAGCATTGATGTTGAAGGTAGATGGCGATTGGAGCTATTTTAGAACATGGTCGAAACACCAACAACATCGATGGAATGCCGTCGCAGCGATGAGCTACCCTGGCTGCATACGATTTGCGAAATGGGTCAAGAAATTTGAGTGGTGTCGGTTCAACAAAGCGACCAGGTTGGTTGTATTTAAATCGATGCACTTTGATTTCATCAATGCACTTTACCAGAGTGCCAGAAGACAGAATCAAATTGATATATGAAATTATGTTAGGGAAGACGATTGATGTGGGGAAGGAGATAGTGCAAAATATTGGAGAGACCAACAAGTTGGTAACAACAGGTGGGTTGGGACATGACTCACTTATTACATGTTTATGCTCCATAAATGGGGTCCCAACCCTACCCACTGATACTTATGAGAAAAACCAACTTCCTGTGTCATACGGGATAATGCACTCCTTCCCAGACCCAATCCTCCAAAGGCGAAACGAAGGAGATCAACGATGCGCACCACCAAGGCGGCGAGAGGTCGCCACGGATGAAGATGAGCACAGCGAGGCTCACTATGAAGCGAAGCGGCCGGACCACCACGAAGCGAGAACCTCCGGTGCATGATTGGCGGTTGCTCCAAAGAAGGATGATGCAAAATTTTGACACGGTGATACAAGGACAACAAGAATTGAGGCAGAGAATTAACGAGATGAGTTCCTTGTTCAACAAGTGGTCAATGCACTATCCACCGCCACCGCCACCATTTTAAACCAAGTCTGTAAGTGTCCTGTTTCTTTTATTTTCTTTGAGTCTTGCACACATTTGGGACAATGTGTGATTTAAGTTTGGGGGGTGTCTTATTTGTGTCTTATTGTTATAGTATGTTTGAGTCTTTTTGAATTGTTTTGTGTATTTCTGAGTCATAATTTTTTTTCTTTTTGAGTCATAATTTTCTGTCAAAGATCATGCATGCTGTAGTTACTAGAAACACCTAGTGAAGTAAGGTGAAATAATGTAATGGAATTAGAAGCAACTATCTAAACACTTAGGTTAGATATGCCAAAAACTCATGAAATCTGTCTATTTGGGGTTTCTGCTTGAATTGTGCATTGTTAAATGATTAAAACCTATGTGTATGATTGCTTGTTATTTGAGGCGAAATAGTTAGGATATGCATGTTAGGGAGATGACTCAGGCATTTCTTTGTTAGCCAATTCTTACCACTCTTTTCTATCCCTGACATTAAAAATATCCCTAGTCAGCCCCGTTGAGCCTAAACATGAAACTTTTTCTTTGACACCCTATATTCCCACACTTGTGCCATAAGTAAAAATATGAAATGGTTGGAATGAAATGTGTTAAAAAAGAGACAAAAAGAGTGACCAAGTTTGATGCACCCCAATAAAAAAAAAGTAATAAGAAATAGGCAAAAGCCTAAGTTTGTGGGTGCCTGTGATTTATAATACACTTCACTCTCTCAAAACAAAAGAGGGGAAAGATAGATATGGAGTGAAGAATGGAAATCAAAAGAAAAGGAAAAAATTGAAAAGCTAAGGAGCTTATGGTACACAAAATGAGCCTAAATGCCTATTTTTACCTACCCATGCCTAAATCTACATTACAGCCCTGAAAAGTCCTGAAGATCTCTTATATGCATATCCATGATTAGTGGAGAATAGCAAGTAAACATGACATAGGATTTTGAAATTAACGTGCATAATTCAGTATTCTTACTTCCATTAAGCATGATTAAAATGAGTTTGCGAAATATCTAGCTTGATGTGTTTAGAATGCTAAAAATTCATGCTATATGTTCCTGCATATTATTCTGTTAACCTTCATGTTTTTCTAAGTAACATCAATGCAGCAAAGTGATCAATGTCGTTGAGTCTTCTATTTTTCTTTTTCCTTGAGTCTTTATTTCTTTCTTTTGATCTTTGCTCGAGGGTGAGCAAAGGTTAAGTTTGGGGGTATTTGATCGGTGTATTTTATATACACTTTTTGAGTCGTTTTTAGTGAGTCTTTTGTCCATTTTTGTACAAATACGTGTCGTCTTAGGATATATTTTCTTTCTTTTGAGTCATATTGGTTAAAGTGGCTCATTGGCGGAAAAAGAGCAAAAAGAGGGAAAAACGGAGGTTCCAGAGCTCGAAATGCGAGAAAGTGGCGAACTGCACACGAGCGCAGCCAGCGCGCTTCTGCAAACAGCCGAGTTGCGGCGCGCGCCTAATTTCAGGATCGCAGAACTTCCGCCGATGCGCTGAAAAATCGAAGTTCGGTGAATAATGGGCGAACGAAGGAAAACCTGCATTCGTTTTGAAACTATAAAAGAGAACCCTGAGCGGTTTAAGGGTTCCTTTCGCCAATTCACATCACATCTTGAAGTTCAAGATTGGAGACCTTTCTTTAGTAATTTCTTGTTCTTCTTTTACTTTATTTTCAGTTTATGTTGGATATTGAATTAGTTCTTGTCATGTCTATGGCTAGGAACTAATTTTAATATAGGGCTTTCCATGTCAATTCACTTGAACCTTATATTTATGAATTAATGCATGTTTGTGGTTTTTCGTCTAATTGTTGAGATTTATTCAATATATGTTTTGATTGCTTGGTAATTACTTGATCATTAATTATCATAACTTATATGATTTCTAACCGAAATCCGAAAGGGGAGGTTGTGAATATGCTGTAGTTGGATAGACATAGGTTGAATCGTGGATGAAAATACCCCGATTATTTGTGTAGCATTAATAAGGTTTTTGTTCTTAATCCTCCTCTAGAGTCAACCTTATCACCGAAAGGTAGAAAGGTGTTGTACTGGGGTCGAGTGTTTATATAACCTTAACAGGAGTATAAAACGGATTAGTAAACCTGCTATCTCCAATAGAAGAAGAACCATAGTCAATTGCATTAATAAGTAAGTTAAGCGGACAGTTGAGGAGATTTGGAAGCCCTATTTCCATCATTACTGAGTAAAACAACATAGTTAATTAGTTTTTATAATTATTAGTCATAAACAACATATCAATTATCGGTCACCAAATAGATAACAAGGAATAGAATTTGGTACTTGAACACTAATCCCTGAGGACGATATTCGGTCTTACCTAGACTATATTACTTGACACAACACGTGCACTTGCGTAAGTGTGTGCATAAATCGTGCATCACCAAGTAGGGGGAGACAGAGGAGAAAGAGAAAGCTGAGACAAGTAAAGTTGCAGCTGCTCGTGGCCACAATGCTTGGTGCGAGGGAGATATGCGATGGGTGTGTCGACTCAGTAGAAAAGAAATTTGGAATCTACTACTTGATCAACCTCCAGAGAGACTGTTGATGCTATATTTTTTTGCTGCTACTGAAATGCTGATTGGATGTTGCTGAAGTTTTTTTTGTTATTACTGATTATGTGCTAAAGCTGGAATGTTTAGCATTTGGAGATTTAAAGACAATGGTTGATTATAATTCGGGTTGTAAAAATATTTTAACAGGCTTAGTGTAAGGCCATGGATGTTTATCTTTTTCTAATAGTTGTTTCTAATCATATATATATATATATATATATGTGTGTGTGTGTGTGCATATTGTATATGTCTTGATTTTATATACCATCACAGGTTGAGGGGTGCAGTTGTGTGGATATTACTGCTGATGTAGATCACGTGTACTTTCTCTATTAGGTTTTGTGAAGAAAGACAAAAAGGGGGAGAATGTTAATATTAGGATCTGTGTCATGACATTTTCCCTAACATATCATTTTTCGTACTAAGTCCAAAACAGAAAATATCGGTACAAATGTCTTGACATTCTGGCCAACATTCTGGAAATAGTTTTGCCTATCTTCACGGGCAATTTCTTTTTTAGATAACTGTGATCTTTTTTAAACGTGACAATTTGACTTGACAAGGAGTCTTTGAAGCAGATTGAAAACGTGGAAGACTAAGTCCAAGAGATAGCTTAACTTAAGGAGCAAGATGAGGGAAGAAACAGTCCAAGCTATTGGAGAATTTTTGGTAGTAAGCCAGCATCGCGTGCCCACATTACGCTCGCTACCTACAATCGATCGATGAGTCTTTTAAGAGAACTCTCTACTATAAATAGAGATGTCACTTCAAGGATTCAATATCCAGAAAATTATAAGAGAAAAGATTGAGAGATCTCTCCAGATTTTAGCGTCGAAAACTGGATCAACAAGTGTTGCCTGTATTTGTGACGACATTACAAGTGCTGCCTATATTCTAGATTTGTTCTTTCATTGAAGCAATTGTAATGAGGTGTTGATCACTTATATTTTAGATAGATTTTTAAGGCATAAGTCATCTGCGATTTAACCCTTTTATTCCTTTTGTATCTTCTTGTAACATTGTAAAGAAGGAATATTTTCAATTGTATATAAATATATACAATACCTTTGGTCATTGACTATCATGAGTTATATTAATATATTATCTATGAAAATTAAACTTTTGTGTTCTTTACTTTATTCCGCTTCATTTTAAACTATTACAAAGGTTGTTCTTAAGTTTTATCTTAGTGTCGTCACTTGTGTCAGACGACATTTCTCCTGACATTCGACACTGTTTCAGCGTACTGCTTTTATCTGTTTTGCTGTTTAATTTTAATTAATCCATAGTGTAACCTTCAGGACCCAACAATCTTCCAAATTTTTCCCATCATCCTGTACCATGGTTGATGATTTCCAGCGCTCAGATCAGCTTCAACTTACTTCAGTAAGTACTCTGTCACCAAATTGTTTTAATTTCTTACACTACTAATACCCTGTATAAATGTCCCGACGCAATGTGATGAAAATATGATAGTAGTATACACTTGGCGGGCTGATTCGAGCTTTGAAAATCACACTTGTTTTTCGCAAATTAAGAACAATTTCTGCTTCTATGCTTTGATGATTTTCTATAACTGTGCCACAGACGTCACATTTTATTCAGAGGACTACTGAAAGTAACCAGATCACATCTGTGAATTCAGATGCAGAGGATTATTTGAAGAAATTTATGCAGTTTCTTAATTCTGATGAACTTCAATTAGAGAATTCCCCATACGGAGAGCCTGGTCAAGCCAACTATTCTGCAGCTGAAACAAGTGCCACGCAGTTTCAGGGATTGCAACATGATGAGTGGATGGATCTGTCCCAAAACCAATTCACACACTTCATGAATTCTAAAAATGTTCAATATATCATCACTCAAGAGGGCACAAATGCTGATCAACGGTGCCCATTGAACAACATCTTGATGATTCCAGCGGCCTCTATGTGCAAAGGCAAGTCCAAGAAGGGCTGGACCAAGATATCTAGCATACTGAAATGGTTCTTATTGAACAGGTCTGTTAACTGAAAAAGGTCTGTATTACCAGGAAGCGGAATTTTTCCTGTTAAGCACAGGGAAAACGAAAACAAGAACCCCGCTCTGTCCCTTTTGGTTATTGTGTGGAGATCAGCTAGTAAATAAGTTTAGTTCACTGTTGAAATTAGTGTGAGTGTGAGTATGATTTTGAATAATTTGAGTTCATGCTCTAACATGAACTACTTGATGAGCTTGAATGCTTGGAACTTATAAAAATGTAATGATTATTTGTTAGTATTATGTCCAAAAGAACGAATGTCAATTGAACAGGAGGAACATGCAAGCCAATCAGAGTATTTTTGTAAAATTAGACATGATGTACGGTTAATTATCAGGGTCGTCTCAAACATTTTGGGGTCTTATTCTTCGTAAAAGTGTGTCCTTAATTAGGCTAAGTCTTGCGAATTATGGGTCTTTACAGTAAATTCTGGCTAATACTACTTAATAAAAATGAAAAAGAGGCCCTAAAATTTTTCGCTTTTCGAGGGCCCTGTGCGGTAGCACACCTTGCACGGTAGCACACCTTGCACGGATACAAAGACGGCTGTGTTAATTATTTGTCTGTTCTAATACCAAAGTATAATTAAAAATTGCACTTAGCTATTTTCAGGGGGGAAAATTCCTGTATAGAACTAACAATTACAGTGCTTTCTTGCTCTGTGACTTCGGCCTCCTCGGAGCTAACTGGTACAAAGTACAAACCCTTCTGGGATCATAAGAAAGCACATCCAAATCAAGATTTTACATGTTACTCCACTAGTTCTAATCACAATTAGGTGGTAAATATTTCCAATTATCTAGAATCCAAGCCTTTCACCATTTTCGCTCTCTCTATTCATTCTTCTTATTCGCCAGTCTTAGAAATATTTACTTTATTGTGTTGTTGTCACAATACTATAATTGTGATCTTATTTAATTAAGTCACTTTAGTCTCAAAGTTATAATAGTTATATTTTAATCCCTATGTTTTAATTAGTACATTTTCATCCCTGTAAGGCTTTAAAGCCATAAGCTTATCAAAAAATATAAACAATTATCTTCTCTTTCTCTCATCCTCTCTATTCTCTCTTTACACAGAACCTTGTGTTGTGTTGTTGTTAGAAATACATTTCTTGGTTCAACTTACCAGGATTTTTTAGAGGATCTCCTACTATTCTCACTTTGTCAGTGCCACATCTATAAAATTGTAATTCCCACAATTATTCTATGTTTTCAAACTCTTTATTTCCAACAAATAAATGAAGCACCTGAAACTAAATTAAATAAATCTTAGAATAACTTTAAAAAATATACTCCAAAAGCCTTAGGATAAAAAGAGCAATATATCTTAAGATTGAATTGATTTGTACGGGGAAAAAAACCTAGGGAGACAACATAGTTGGTGTAGGAGAGTGTGCAACTCTCAATGGGGCTCTTCTTCGTTGGAAAAATAAAACACGCCCTCCTTGGGACCCACTTTCCTTGTCTTTCTTTACCCAGAAAAGTCGTTCATGGCCATGTCACACTCTCTCTATATATGTACACTTTCATAGTTTTATTTATGTCCAAAACAT
Organism: Przewalskia tangutica; assembly: GCA_029844215.1. Taxonomy (NCBI): domain Eukaryota; kingdom Viridiplantae; phylum Streptophyta; class Magnoliopsida; order Solanales; family Solanaceae; genus Przewalskia; species Przewalskia tangutica. The sequence continues at coordinate 13,253,729 of CM056734.1, forward strand.
ACACTACTTTACAATTATTGTTACTACTATCCATATTGAAGTTTTCTAAATATAGTTTCAACGAATGACATAATGTTTAATCCGCAAAATTTAGGTGAAAGTAGCAATATTATTGGATCAATCCAGAACAGCAATTCAGAGGATGAACTGCTGACACCCTTTGTCTCTTCACCAACGTAAGTCAACCGACGAGTAATATTCGACAAAGAATCTGACGTTTTGCTTGTTTTTCTGCAGCTTAATTGTATACTGTATATTCTTGCCCAAGTAAAACAATATTCTTCTTTTATATATATACTCTATCTGACAATTGCTTCAGCTTGATGTTGCTTCGACAAGTTTCTGTTTTGTGTTTCTTGATTATTGGTTCGTTTTTTATGCGTAGTATGAAGAAAATGCTGGAGGTGATGGTTATTCAGACCTTTGACCGCGTTCTTAAGCCAACGCTGGAAAAATTGATTAGTAATGTTGTAAGTGCACTTGTTTCATGTATGAATAGTCAAATTCAAATGTATTGAATCCTCTGTAGTTTCATCAAAATGATATGTGTCAAATGTACACTGTTGACACTAAGTGGGGAATGTTGGGGTGAACCAAAAAAGTTTGGGTAGAGCCGGATCTAAGCGTTGGCTAGGTAAGCGTCCTATAGTAGGAAGAGTAGTTATGAACCCTGTAGACCATCCCCATGGGGGTGGTGAAGAGAGAGCCCCAATTGATAGAAAAAAACCTCCATCAGACAATAGAGGTTTCTGACCTGACCACAGTCAATCAGTCTATTGTTCTGGTTCTATATAGTCTAACCCCAAAAAGAGAAGACTCATCGTTTTTAGCCTGGTCCGGGTGAGCTTTACCATATATAGTATAGTAGCCCGCCCTTCCGACAAGAGCAGTTACGCCTTTCCTAAAGCCTTTACTAATAACAACTTTTGAGTTTTAATTTCATGTAATTGGATTTTGATAGCTAGTATTTCACTTTTACCAGATAGTTTTGTCAAGTTAAAAATTGACTAGTATCATTAATAGTATTCCCTATATCACAAATACTTTTCGTTTTTCAAAAGTCAAACAAAAAAATCTTTGACCGCAGTTTATTTGGATGCTCTTTAAATATTTTAAATTGTTAATTATTGTAATTTATAGTACTAATTATGTAGTTTCTAAATATGTAAATTATTTTTCAAAAAAAAAAAGTGAAGATTGTATTTCGAATTCACGATCAAAATAAAGAAAGTTTAACTCTCAAAATCATTAATGAATCACATAAATTAGAATAAATGGAGTATTAAGATTGGGAAAATCAAGAAATCTGACACATAGGTGAGATATTCACCTGATGTTAGGCAGGGGAATAGCCACAAATCTGTCATATGAATCATCATGATATGTGAGATTCCGAATTTAAAAGGTGGCATTTTGTTTTGGGAACTCAGTTTTCAAAATAAAGGCCACCTAAAACATGAAACTAGTCTAGTGAATATTTCCTATCCGGTGGCTAAATGCTCCAGAAAGTTTATACAGCTTAAATCCTGGGGACTTAGTTGTTATGACTTTGCTGTTCGTATTGCAAAGATTTCTTCTAAATATACTTACTCTATCCAGGTAAAACACGAACTTGAATTGGTAGAGAAGAAGTTTTTGTTCACCAAGGGGTAAGGTTTTCCTATTATTAGTATTTTCCATTTAACCAGTGATACTGTCGCAATCAGTTCGATTTGTCAATCTCATATCTGAGACATCATTGCTCTCCAGAAGCCCCGTAAAAGATATTCAAGTTCCTAAACCAAGAAGCTTGAAGTTAACGTTCTTGAGAAAGGTATCAGTTCCTGTACTAACTGGCGTGGAAATTAAAGGAGAAGGAGGTAACTCTATTGAAGTGGCTCTAGTTGATGATACCACTGGAGAAACTGTTGACTCTGGACCGGAAGCCTCAGCTAAAGTGGAAATAGTTGTTCTTAGGGGAGAATTTGGAGATGACGATGGAGGTAATTGGACAGCGGAAGAGTTTTGTAGCAATGTTGTGCGAGAGAGGGAAGGGAAAATGTCTCTTCTTGCAGAAACTGTACATGTGAGACTTAATAAAGGCATTGGTTCTATAGATAAAATCAGATTTACACATTCTTCAATCTATATGAAGACGGGAATGTTCAGGCTAGGTGCGCGAATTGTTGACACTTTCAATAGTATTCAAGTAAAAGAAGCAAGGACTGAATCTTTCACTGTCAAGGATGGGCGCCAGCTATGTAAGTAGCTTTCTGTTTACACAATAAGGGCACACAAAGGAGGCTTTTTGGAAAGAAAAATTACAATAGCTTTTTAGGAATTTATCTACGAGAATTTTTCATTCTTTTGGCCAAAGCTAATCCTGCATCCTCCATTTTACACTATCTTTTCTCTGTGAAGTAGTAACTAGACAAGTATCAGAATTATATTTTTTTAAGAAACATGTCAAGAGTATGCAAATATTACACACAATTAATCTAACTTGGCCAAACATGGTATCATTGTTAAACTTATGAAAGTAAAGTTTGCTAAGAAGGTGAACCTCTGAAAGGCCGGCATATTGTGGTCTTTACACTTGGATATTAGGAACAGAACTAAATTTGACAGTTAATATAAAGGCTGGTTAAACCAGATGCCATAGAATTGGTGTGGTAAAAAAAACAGCATGGAGTTGATGGATAATATTGGTTTTGCTGTTCTTCTTCAAATGTCTAACTTATTTTTCTCTAAATAGGAAGACCAACTTTAGAAATTAAACCATTACAAGATCTAACATGTTAGAATAGATACTGATTACTTGTTGTTCTATCTGCAGATAAGGAGAAGCATGATCCACCATCTCTATCCGATGGGGTACACCGGTTAAAAAACATAGGTAGAGGCAGTAAGTATCGCCTCGAGGTTGAAAATGTCAACACTGTAGAGGACTTTCTGATTATGCTCTTGAAAGACTGTGAGCGACTCAAATGTGTAATTCACTTTGCCTTTTTTCTTTTTAAGTTTCACCTACAGAGTGCTTGCTACCGAAATAAACATGTTTATTTGAACTGCATGTACCTTTAAGAGTACTCTGAGAACTTACTAACTTACTGATTGGATATCTAGCCCTACTATAAGATCATAGATTGATACTTTCAATTTAACCTTTTATTGGAACTTAACCTTAAGATAAATAGTGTAAAACTGATTTTTCATTGTATAATGCATGTTTCAACCTAAAGCTAGTGACATATATGTGTTTGTTGATTTTCAGGTACTTACTCTAAAGCCAAAGATGTTGGAGGAAACAATTAGCCAAGCTCGAAGATGCATAATTAATGAACAGATATACTCTTATATTGACTTTCAAGAAAAAGAAGGGGTGGTTTTTAACATTGTTGGACACGTGCAGGGACTTATTCTGGGGCTCCAATATCTACCTATGCATCTACTATCTGAAAGTGACAAGGCATGGTTTTTTTAGACCAAACTTTTGCTGTTTTCTCTTTTCTTTTGTTGCTCTTATCTCATATTTATTGCTGTTTTCGTCCTGTTTGTGATTGACAGGCTGATGCTCAGAGGCTGCTGGCATCTGCATGTGAACATTGGGATCATGTGGTACCAGTTGATAATGAGACGTCTCTTGTGCAATATCTTTCTCAAAAATTTCTAGCCAAGAACCCTTCGAGTTCTCCAAGCCGAGAGCTACCTAGCACCAGTAACGGCTTTGAGAATTTTAGTAACCTGGAATTCTCTAACTCCCCAATATATAGTCCTTCAATCCAAGATTGGATTGATCAATGCAACTATCGGTTAGAAGACTTAGTTTTTGGATTTGGTGCTCATCAACCGCATGATGATTCTGCCTCTAAGGTAAATGTGCATAACCGGTGGAAAATGTTACTTAAAATATTTAGGCAGTCCTCAATGAGAAGAAGAGCTGCAGCATTAACTGATATTCAACCTTCGAAGAAGCAGAAAGTCTTTTGATTCTGTTTCTTTAGCCTGTTAGTAAAAAGTTCGACAGGAGGTGCATATTTCCTTAGTGATGTTGCTGCTTGCAAATGATTATTACTTACTATGGAAGAATGAGTTTTGACTACTATGGTTATGTTATGCAGTTGATAGGATACATCTCAGAGCTCCTCGTCACAGACAAGGAAAGCATACCTTCCCCTGCAGATTCTAGTTACTCATTCTGGTGCAGTAGTAGCTGGGATATGATGTTTCTAGAGCTGCTTTAAAGTCTTCATTTTAACCTGTGCTTCACTTTGCATGTCTCTAGTTAATTTGAGAGGGCGTGTTGACAGTCTTATATAGTTATATATTCGAGTGTGTTTAGATTCATTTCATATCTTGGTCAATTATATAGAATACTATTGATGATCATCTCATAATTAGGAATCCCAATAATTCAGTCTCTTTATAGATTCATTTCGAATGTGTTTAGATTCATTTCATATCTTGGTCAATTATATAGAATACTATTGATGATCATCTCATAATTAGGAATCCCAATAATTTCAGTCTCTTTATTTCATGAAATTTAAACTCCTATCTAAGGAGGCCATTTTTGTTGGTTAGCCACTCAATTCAATAATATGTTTCTCTTTTTACAATAAGCAAGTTTCTTGCAACTATAGCCAAAGTTCATATGAATGTGGTCAACAACAAAGGTGGTTGAATAATACTTGGTAAGGCAAGATTCTGCTATCATATTTGTTAAGATAATTATGGACATACACATCAAAATTATCTCCATCATATCAAATCATACTTATGTAATTAAATCAAATATTACATATTCTTAGCCTAGATTGATTTTGTATGTGATTATATATATTGTAATCTTGGAAAGAAATGAGATATGGAAAACACTTCCTTCATGGTATCAAGAGCCAAAAACTAGCCCCCCAAATCATTGCTATTTCGGCCAACCCTCCCACCCCCTCAAAACATAATTTTTTTTGTTCTCTTTCTCGACTTTGTTCATCAACCCTAATTAGGGTTCCGCCAACCCTCCTAGCCGACAAACTCTTCTTTTTGCTTTCTTTTCTTACCAAACCCTACACTCTCCTTTCGGTTTGTCATCCCTCTCAACACAACCAATGGCCGAACAACAAAAATTACATCCCGCTCTTGCCGTAAATCACGTCAAGAACTTTATTTCAATTATTCTTGAGATGAAAAAAGGGCAATATTCTTCTTGAGCAGAGTTATTCAAAATCCATTGCCGAGCATACGAAGTTATAGATCATATTATTCCTCCTAAGTCTTCATCGGAGAATACCGTTGTTGACAAAATCTATGGTCTCGCTTAGATGCAATAGTCCTTCAATGGATTTACGGCACAATCTCTAATGACTTTTTGCACACCATTTTGGAACCGGACTCTACGGCTCAACAAGCTTGGGAGCGTTTGTAAAATATCTTTCAAGATAATAAAATTTCACGGGCGGTATATCTTGAAAACCAATTCACCAATGTCAAATTAGATGATTTTTCAAACGTCTCCGCGTATTGTCAAGAGTTGAAAATGCTTGCCGATCAACTTTCAAATATTGGTGCGCCGGTGACGAATCAAAGGTTAGTTCTACAATTGATTGCGGAATTGAATGAACAATTTGATGGTGTTGCTACGTTCATTCAACAAAGCAATTCCTTACCGCCATTCTATAAGGCTCGTTTGAGATTAATTCTTGAAGAAATCCAGAAACAAAAACAGAATAGGGGGAGGCAACCAATGTCGGCATCGCTCTTATTTTCACTAACAATTTTACCGATGATTTTGGCACTCAAAATTCTGATTCCGGTGGTGATTCGAACCGACAAAGTAATGGGTCAAAAAGGGGTCAAAATCGTAACAATAACAAAGGAAAAAATAATTCTGGAAAAGGACTGGGTCGGGGTGGCAGACAAGCCGTCGGTGGCGGCAACAACCGCAACCATCAAGGCCAAAACAAACCCCACTGGCAATAGCCCAACGTGCCAGCCGGCGGGCAGTGTCCACCGTGAGGATGGCAGCCTCAACAGTGGGTTGTCCCTCCCTGCCCGTACCCCATGGGTTAGTGTGCCCGACCTCAAACATCTAGGCAGCCCGGGGTTCTTGATTCTCGTCCGCAGCTACCTTTTTCAGCCCATGGACCATCTTCCGCAAGTTATGCTTCCATGGATATCGAGCAAGCCATAAACAACATGAATCTCAATATTTTCGATGATTCGTGGTACATGGACGGGGCAACATCACACATGACGACATCTCAAGGTAATCTCTCGTCTTATTTTAATATGAGCAGTAATAAAAATATTGTTGTTGGCAGTGGATAGGAAATTCCAATTCGTGGTATTGGTCAATTAAACCTCCCCCTTTACATTTGAAATGTCCTACATGCACCTAAACTTATTAAAAACTTGAAATATACGTCGTTTTACCACTGACAACGATGTTTATGTTAATTTTGATCCGTTTGGATTTTCTGTGAAGGGTTTTCAGACGAGGATGTCACTAATGAGATGTAATAGCACTAGTGATTTGTATCACATCACCACCATCATCAATCAAGTCACAAATCCATCAACCTTTGCTGTTATTTCTCCTGTTTTATGGCATAACCGATTGGGACACCCGAGAGCACCGTTTTTCAATTCTCTTAGAAAAAATAAAGTTATTGATTGTAACAAACTTGTGGACTCTCGTGTTTGTCAGGCTTGTGTTTTGGGAAGCTTGTTAAATTTCCCTTTTCTTTATCATCTACTTCCAATACTATTATATCGTTTGATCTCATGCATAGTGATTTGTGGACATTCCCGATTTTAAGTTCGGTGGGTCATAAGTATTATATGCTTATTTTGGATGATTATTCTAATTTTCTGTGGACATTTTCCATTGGAAAAAAATCGCAGATCCCCACTATTTTTAAACAATTTAGTGTTTTCATCCAAACCCAATTTGAGAGATTCATTAAATGTTTTCAATGTGACAATGGGAGGGAATTCATAAATGATCAATTTAAGAAATTTTGTCACCAAAGTGGTATGTCATTGTGTCTTTCATGTCCACATACTTCTCAAATGGAAAAGCGAAAGAAAATTCTGAACAATCAACAATTTAATTCGCACACTTCTTGCGCATTCGTCCACACCACCGTCTTTTTGGCATCATGCTCTTCAAATTGCTACATATCTTTTAAACATTATTCCTAGCAAGCTACTCTCAAACCTATCACCAACACAAGTTTTGTACAATCGCACTCCTTTTACACATTTGAGAGTTTTTGAGTGTTTGTGTTATCCATTATTTTCTTCCACAACAATAAACAAACTTCAAGCCCGTTCCACTCCATGTGTCTTTTTGGGATGCCCGCAAAATCATAGGGGATATAAGTATTAAGATATGTTTAATGGGAAAATTATCGTCTCTCATCACGTTGTTTTCAATGAGTCCACATTCCCATTTGCTAATTCTCATAAGTTGTCCTCGCATTCATACAAATTTTTGGACGAGGGGCTACACCCATTTTTCCAGTACCATCTAAATCGTCCATCTTCCCAAGCTCAACCGAGGAGGCCCACTGCCTCATCGGTCCCGAGTGGATCGGCCCAAAACATCACTGCCCAGCCACAAAATTGAACTGGGCCAAACCGAGACAAGGAGCTCACTACCTCCCCCTCCTTGGCCTCGGCCCAGTTCCGTCCTCACCACCAGTTGGCCTCGGCCCAGTTCCTTCCTCACCACTAGTTGGCCCACATGAGGGAGCCCACTACTCCCTCGTCTACTTCACCGACCCAACATACCGGCCCACTGTTACAATCCCAGTTGGTCAGCCCCTCTCGGCCCAGTTCCATTTCTGAATATCCACAGTCCCAGCCCCAAGTCTCGGCTACCTCACGGTCCATTGAAACCTGTGCCATGCACGGGAGGTTTCGGCTCAAGCGTCATTTTAATTTAACCTCATCAGTCCAACCATCAGTCCATCACCAATTCCGAAAAATCCAGAAGCTGCTCTATCATACCCGAATTGGAAAGTTGTCATGTTAGACGAAATTGATGCTCTTATTAAAAATAAGACGCGGGAGTTGGCGTCTTGTCCATCTAATGTGAACATTATACGTTCTATGTGGGTTTTCTGTCATAAAAAGAATTCTAATGGTTCTTTTGCGAGATACAAAGCTCGTCTTATTGGTGATGACAGGTCTCAGCAGGTTGACGTGGATTGCGGTAAAACATTCAGTCCAGTAGTTAAACCATCAACTATCATGACTGTGCTCGGTCTGACTCTGTTAAAATCATGGTTCATTCATCAGTTGGACGTCAAGAATGCATTTCTACATGGTCACCTACAGGTAACAGTTTACATGCACCATCCTTTGGGTTTTCGAGATCCTATTCACCCTGATTATGTTTGCTTGTTGAGAAAATGATTAGATGGTTTACAATAGGCCCTAGGGCGCGGTATAACAAGTTTGTAGGTTTGTCTCCACATTGGGGTTTTCACATAGCAAGTCTGATCAGTCTTTGTTTATTTATAAGAAAGGAAATGACATGACATATATTATTCTCTATGTGGATGACATCATCCTTACAGTGTCATCTGAGTCACTTCACCAGTCTATTATATTTTTCCTTGCCTCGGAATTTGCTATGAAGGATTTGGACCCTTTAAAATATTTTTTGGGTATTGCTGCAACTCAATATGCAGGGGGTATGTTTCCTTTTCAAAAGAAATATGTTGAGGAGATCATTGACAAAGCTGATATGTCCTCTTGTAAACCGTCACACACGTCGGTTGACACCAAGGAAAAATTGAGTAACTCTGCAGGTTCTCCCTACAGTGATCCCACACATTACCGCAGCTTAGCATCGGCATTGCAGTATCTCACCTTCACGAGACCTGACATCTCATATGCAGTTTAACAAGTTTTTTTTACATATGCATGACCCGAAGAAAGAACATATAGGGACTCTCAAACGAATTATGCGGTATGTTAAGGATACCCTTGATTTTTGGTTGCATCTATATAAGTCCACCATTTCTGGCCTCACATCTTATACAGATGCTGATTGGGGTGGCTGTCCGGACACACTGCGTTCCACCATTATGTATTTCTAGGAGACAACCTCATTTCATAGTCGTTGAAACGTCAACCGACACTATCTCGGTCAAGTGCTGAAGCAGAATATCGAGGGGTTGCTAATGTGGTTTATGAATAATGTTGACTTCGAAATCTTCTTTTAGAACTTCAATGTCCAATAGAAAAAGTAATTGTGGTTTATTGTGATAATGTGAGTGTGATATATCTATCAGGTAACCCTGTCCAGCATCAACGCACAAAACACATAGAAATGGATATCTTGTTTGTCTGTGAAAAGGCTGCACGTGGATAAGTCTGTGTTCTTCATGTACCGTCTCGTTATCAGATTGCAGATATTTTCACGAAAGGTCTTCCGCGCATACTGTTTGATGATTTCATGGACAGCCTCAGCATATGAGAATCATCCACATCATACTTATCTCCATCATATCAAAATTATCTCCATCATATCAAATCATACTTATATAATTAAATCAAATATTATGTATTAAGATGATTAGCATATTCTTATCCTAGATTGATTTTGTATGTGTGTATATATATTGTAATTTTGGAATGAAATGAGATGTGAAAAACATTTCCTTCAATATTACTTGCTGCAGATTTGGGTGAGATGCATTGAATAGAACTGAACAACAGGAAATGATGGGGTTCATCTGGTAATTTTGGAGAGACAACAGAGATATTATTCCATGGTGTTCAAAGTAAAAGCACTTGTATCTTTGGTAATATGAAAATCGCTCCATGCTAGCATATGCCTCGACCTCTCACACACTTTAATGTTGTAGTTATATGATGGCTTTCTCATTTTTCAGCTATTTACAAGGAAAATGGATTTTCATTTAGCACCTCTTTTCTATTAGTAGTTGAGCTCAAAGTGTAAGAAACAACACCATTGGGATATCCTCACAAGGTATTACCTACTTAATGTTATCGCAGTTATCTCATATAACATGTATTATCTGTCTCACTGTTTCTGATATTCTGTACTGAACTTGGTGTTTTTTTGAGTTTATTTTGTACTACTAGTTTTTATATCTCTCTGTTTCTGATATCCTCAACTATCTCTACTTCTTAAAGTTATTTGTTCTGTCTACCAAGTACCAATGCCACTCTTAATACTTAATGCTGCTTCTTGGCCTTCTTTATTGATGTTTCTTTGTTGGCTGAATTGTCCGACTTGGAAAAGATCATACATGTTTATTTTGTTATTACTCCTCACAGAAGGTTCTTTAATTTCTGACAGCGTAGAAAATTATTTATCATTGTTATTATTCTCATCAGCAATGATTTGATGTACAAATGAGCCTGATTATTTTGTGAGCTTTCATTTATGACCAGTTTGACATGAGGTTTCAAGTATAAGAATTACCAAAAAAAAAATAGAACTAAATGGAGAAGCACCTTTAGATGGTCATAATAACATGTTATCCTTCAGCTTTCTGAAACATGAAACTCTGCATGATTGATTAGTGATAAATCTCATTCTATGCCATGCTAACACTGGAGAGATGAATTGCTTTTGGGATTCACTTGTTAATAGAACACATGCCATGACGAGGTATGCAGGAGTTTCTAAGAACACGGAGGAGAATCTTATTCTTTTTCTTTTTTTCTTGTTTATTATTGAATAAATTCAGAGAAACAAAATGTATTTTAGTACATCATTGAACCAACTATTGGATAGATTTCTGTATACTCTAGTATATACTATATTCTTGAGATATGTCGAACAATAGAAAACAAATGCTCTGCATACAATTCTATAAGAATTGCTAACAAGACTAAAGCAACTGTAAGGTCTTTCACATTTGTACACCAGATCAGCTTCAGCAAGAGCATAGAAGTAGATTTGACTCTGTTGATGAACACCTGCTGGTTCCAGCACTTTGAACCTCTTACATTTTACAAGCCTTGCTGTCCTTACACATTTCATCCTACATGGAAAGAAATAACAAAGGTGAGATTTTAGTGTCTGTAGCCTTTCCTATGTATCAAAACATGGTCCAAACTCCAAACTAATGCTCTTCATTATGCTTAATCTGTTGAAGGTCTTGCAGCTGAAGTTCAGCATTTTAGTCAAAGACAGAATGAAGGATCTAAATCAGGTTAGCTTTCTGCCAGAAAGGGAAAAGAATATAATTCTCGTAAGAAATGTTATAATGGATACAGTTTCCGTGTGTCATGCATGATATTCAAAAATCTAAACTAGAATTTTCTTTAACGCTAACAGGAGAAAGAAGCTGAATGTATATATAGGTTCAAATACTACTCAAGGATCTGAAGCCAGTATGATATGACATGCACATTAATTGAAAGGTTGAGAGAGGTACTCGTGTGATAAATACATTGATTGTCAGGGACAATGATGGGGCTTTATTTGTGATTGTGCACTATATGCAATCCTTCAATAGGTATGAAGGGTGACCACTACAGAACTTAGCTTAAAGAAAATGAAGACTATGACACTGTAGAGCTCACCTTCTTCCTTCGTGCCTCCAGAACTTCTTCTAAAGATGGTCGACCTGTAACAAGAAATACAGCTACAGGAAATTTGTTTTTGAGACTATAAGCCTTTAGCATGTATTGGATGGCTTTCTGAAGTGCACCACGATGGCTTGATAAAATATCATGTAATGCAATCAAAAGTATTTCAACGTTTTCGCCTTTATGTAGTTAAGCCCGTTGAAAATAAATTTCTTTCTTCCATCCCATGATGGATAGGGATGTAAACTGCTTAGAGAAAACTGAAACAAATTACTACTGTAAACATTTCCAAAAGATTGAAGGTGGTGATATACTAAAGTAGATGTCTATATCATGTTTATGCATGTGAACTAGAATCCATATATTCTTGGTCTCTTTATTGGGGAAGTTTGGAAGATAACAATCGAATGGGATTATAACCTGTTATTTGAAGACGATATTTTGCCCAGACTCCATATACGGAATCAGCAATAGTTGCAATCTGCAAATCACAAGCTTTAATGAGAACATGTCAACCAGTGTGGCACAACTAACGTCTCGCGAAAGCTAGAATTGAAGAGGACTTACAGGTTCATATTTTGTAATGGCGTACACCCATCCTAACCCAACTGCTTCATAGAGCCGTCTAAATGCCTAAACAAGTTATAAAGATGTAAAACAAATGTAAAGTTTCAAATATGAAGGAGAAAATTATATCAAAATTTTCCAAACCTCAACATCTGTCACCACGGTTCCATCTGATAGTATAGCATGTATTCTTCCCATAACCTAAACAATTGGTGACAAATTATCATACCATTGCTTCTTGTAAACTTAGACTACATACCAAACACTTAAGGAACATACCGTCTTATAATCGAGTCCTTCATTCTCCTCAGGGCGGTATTCATCTGAACTTATATCGAGAAATTTAATTGTTCCATAACCTTTATTCCTTTCCCTTAGCATGTCAACCTAACAAAACCGTCATAAGGCCTTAATTGAGCTTCATTTCTTACTAGTAATTCAAGGAATTAAAAGAAAAACTGTCCTACATTACATGGAACAGAAACAGGGATAAAGACATATATTTGATTCTGTATACCTCACGCATGCATAAGGGACATTCTCCATCGTAGAGCATCTTAATTTTCCAGTTTTCAGGAGATTGGTCTTCATTTTCCTTCTTGGGTGCCACGGGATCCATAGTTGTTCCACTGATTGCCTTAATCGAATATCTTGGTCCTGATAATTTTAAACACAGAAATGGAAATCAACCCAAGTTTCATCATTAAATCCATTATGATCATCTAAAGAAGCAAAAATATTTTCTCTTAAATCAAGAAAAATTGATTAGTTGATGATTTTTTTTTACCATTTTGATTCAGCAGAGGGATTGGATTGTGGAGAAATTGTGAGGAAGAAGAGGGGGATTTGGTAGTGAAATAAGCAGGAAGTGAGAGCAGAGATATATTGGCTCGTCTTACAACAGGGCTCGCTGCCACTCTGAAAGCCATTTGCATTTTTTGCCAACGTAGAAAACTGATGGCTTGATGAAGAAGAACGAACAAGTCGTTTGGTTTTGATTCATGTTAACAGCCACACCTACGTGGCAGTTCCACCTTCACTAATATGATTTTGTTATTCATAGGGCTGTTAAATTGGCGGGTGGAATCGGATATGGGCTGATAAAAAATGGGTTAAAATAAAACGGATCAATTATTCAATCAGTTCATATTTAATACGGATAAAAAATTGGTTAACCTGACGAATAATATGAATATCCATATTATCCAAAGTTACTTTAAAGATGTTGACTTTATATAGCTAATATGAAGAAGATTAATTTATTTTCTTGCCCACCCATTCCCCAACCATATCTCACCCCTACCCAACCACCACCTTCGAATTCACTTCATCTTCACACATTCCTACCCCACACCACCACCTACCCCAACCTCACCCCACACCATCGCCCCACTCACCCCTCTCCCTCCCACCCATTCCAAACTTTGTATTTCATATATTTTATTTTATTTTTGTAAAAAATGAAAAAAAAAATCTTACCCCTACCCCCAAATCACAATCCACCCACCCATCCCATACCAAATTTAACTACGTAAATTTCTCATTCTTTATAAGTTCTTATAGAAGTAAAATAAAATATGAAGTAAAAAAATCAGGAAGGGGAGGGGAAGAGAGGGAGGAGGGGTGAGTTGGGGGGAGGGATGTGTAAAAATAAAATAATTTTTTTTTAAAAAATAATAATTTGGAGGGGGGTCAATGGTTTAGAAAACCAAGAAAAAATATTAAAAACTTTTAAAAAAAAATTGGAGGGGAGGGGGAATGTGGGGTGGTCTGTGAAATGTCACTTGTGGGATTTATTTTACCTAATGTTATTAGAGAAGTCATTTTTTCTTATTTTAAAGGAACTTGATTTACTAAAGTTGTAGGTTTTATCCATTTTAATCATTAAGTTACCTATATTTTAAGTCGATAATATGGATTGACTCATATTGGACCCATTTTAAATAGGTTGGATATTCAACCCATTTTAAATGATTCGGGTTGGGCAGATATGTCACCCCGACCTTTGAAGTGTGGCCGGCGCGCTAAACGGCCTGAGCGTACCACCTGAATATCATCACGTGAACGTATAATTGTTTGGGCTGACGGGTCCTCTCATCGCCTACCTGAACCTGCATGGCATAAAACACAGCGTCCCTATACAAATGGACGTCAGTACGAGTAATGTACTGATTATGTAAGGCGAAAATCAAACGTAATAATAAGTACTCATAAAAAAAAGATATTAAACAACCTGAACTCTTAAGATGTCACTGAGGGTCGTAACATACATAATGGTCATTCTTATCTTCTAACCTCATTCCATGTCGCTAAATCAATGTTGTAATTCTAACTGCTCGATTTTTCAATTGATCAGTGGTAACTGTCCAACTGGTCGTAGCTCGGTGGTAAATAATGTGTCTGCCCAATCAGTGATAAATAATGATATATATAACTGCCCAACGATGGTAAATGCCCGATCAATCGTAGCCCGATGGTAAATAATGTGTTTGTCCAACTAGTGATAAATAACGATGCATAATTGTCCAACTGGTGGTAATTGTCCAACTGGGCGGTAACTGCCCGACTGATCGTAGCTCGGTGATAAATAACGTGTATGTCTAACCAATGATAAATAACGATACATACTGCCCAATTGACGGTAACTGCCCGACCGATCGTAACATGATGATAAATAGAAATACATAATCATATCCATATAGGTAGTGTATAGTGTATACACATATATAGCCTTACTGTTTTTCTTACATGTCACCATTAAATCCACACACCCACACACGTATTCATACTATTATTGAGGTCATAAGAAGGCGTTGTGAACTCATCGGAGTGACATAAGGTAGTTAATCCCGAATAGAATTTTGAACCTATCATCAATAAATACTTATTGCATACTAGTCAACAAAGAGTACCTTTCATGTCTAGTCCTTATGAAATTCACAAGGAGTCACGAGATATCAACATATTTTTCCTAGACGGGAATAGATTCTCTTTAGCGGGCGCTTCAACACCCATCGTCACTCCAACAATATACCAAAAGGAAGAAGAATTTAGCCTTAACATACCTTTAATATTGATCCTTTAACAATGATGATGAAACCACATTCCTCACAAGTTAATCCTTGGTTGTCCTCTTGCGAACTTTCTATCACTTTCCTTCACTTCGTAACCTTTAATTTGCTATAATTCAGAGAAAATTGACGTTAGAATCATATAGCCGACATGGCCATAGCTTCTATATCGTTATTTGAATTTTTGCAACATCAACGTACGACTTTGTATTTCTTGAAATAACTTATACTTCGTTTCTTAAAAATGAACACCAACATCACGTTGTTAAATATGAACTTATGCATAGTTGTTGAAAATTATAAACCATAAGTTGGCCAAATGATAATTCCAAAGTGCAACTCTACTCTTACTCTTGCAACGTGGGGCATGTAATCAGAGCTGTCCCTGGGCGATCGAGGTGGCGCCGTCGCACAGGGCCTTCTGGCTGGCGGGACTTTCGCCCCAGAATTTTCATTTTTCTTTTATTGATTTCAAATATTAAGATATGTATTAAAAATGCTTTCAATTTATTAGTGAGAGCTATAGCCTAGCGGTTGAGTGCTCCCTTCAAAAGTCCTTCCCTAATAAGAGATCGCGTGTTTGAATCTAATGAGCACGGACCTGCATGTGATACTTACTTTCTAATTTTCATTCTTAAGATGCCACCTACCTATATCAAACCTTAGTTATTTAGTCATTATTTCCTACTCTTCCACGTGGATATGCTTCATTTCAATATGTATCCACAATTGGACTAATTATATTTTTTTAATCTCTCACTAAAATTCAATATTAAACCAATTATTCACATAAATAATTTTTTGATCTCAATTCATGTAAATATTACTCACTTTTAACACATTTCATAAATTCATTATCATGATCATGTAATATGACACTAGTCCGTAGTCTCTTTTCGGAACACACAAATATTATTTTCATTCTTTGTTATCACACTTTTAGTCGTAAATCATTTTGGTTTACACAATAAGCTCTTGAACCGCATACTTGAATATGACTAAAATTTATCCGTGTTTAAGGTCTATTTACATACTTAAAAGTAGTTCAAACCATAGCATAAAAGTATGGGCTATCACAATGCATTTTCCTTGGCGCGAACTTCATCAAAAAATATTTCCTTCTATTCGTTTAACCTCCAATCCTCACGAAACTTCCGTAACTTTATTTTAAACCATCATTATTTATATAAGGGAGTTTAACATCTCCGAGTTTATATCAAATTAATTACGACGCATGCTATCGCGAAAACACAAAGTATAACAGGATAACCATATTTTTACCCCTTTTGCCATCCCTAGTTATTCATGACAAAATGATACGATGTCAACTTTCCTTTTCATGGAAATAAAAAATGTTTGGGCTTACATTGGGCCTCACATTAAACCATTTAGGCTTCAATGCAGTACGATGAAAAAGGCCCAAAACATATATATGGCATAAAAATTAGGTGAGATTCTCAGTTTCGAACTTGGAATTTCTAGCCACCATTTGAAAAGTAACAGGAAAATAACCATATTTTATGGC
Source organism: Przewalskia tangutica (assembly GCA_029844215.1). Taxonomy (NCBI): domain Eukaryota; kingdom Viridiplantae; phylum Streptophyta; class Magnoliopsida; order Solanales; family Solanaceae; genus Przewalskia; species Przewalskia tangutica. Next base: position 13,270,451 of record CM056734.1, read on the forward strand.
AAAAATAAACTTTGGATACGAGTACCTCGACTAAAAATATCTAACAATTTATAAAGGTTTGAACCACATAAATTGACTGCTATGCGACATATCATATATATGATATAAGAAATTAACTAAGAGATAAAAATCCAAAACCTATATATGGCAGTGGTAAATCGCCATAGGAGGGCGGAAATGAAGCCATCTTTTTTTTTTTTTGACGGCGAAGGCGCATGGCTACTCTTTCGAAGTGCAAGACAGAACTTCTACCGACGCAATACCGCAAACCACGTCAGATTAACTACACACTTGTTCCAGTACATGTGCTCAACCAAGAAGGTTTATGCGAGGATCGAACTCGCGACTATGGCCCCGCGCCATCAAGCACCAACTCGCTACCTCATGCGCGAACTGAAGCCATCTTAAAGTATAGAATGATTTGATATATTATATGTACATATTATTATGCTTAGTTATCTCGATTATTTGGTTAAAAAATTCACGTGTTAATTTTATTAATTTCGATCTATTTGTAATTATAAGTTCATATCTTATGTTACTTGCAATTTTATTTATTTTTTATTTTTTATTTTTAAAATCGTACAAGAATGGCTCGTGTTGTGTCCCACATTTAAACATTAGACTAATGCGCATAACCAGGGCCGTCTTTGGACCCGTGCGAGGTGTGCTACCGTACAGGGGCCCTCGAAAAACGAAAAAAAATTAGAGCTCATTTTTTCATTTTTTATTAAGTAGTATTAGCCAGAATTTACTGTAAATGTACATAATTCACAGGTCTTAGCCCAATTAAAGGTCCACTTTTATGAATTAGAACAGAATCTCCAAAATATTTGAGACTGCCATGCGCATTACCTAACCTGGATGTCGACTTTAGGTATATTACCTTGCTGGAATGATGGAAGAATCCTACTCCCACATGTGTATATATGCACTATATTACCTTAATTAATTTTACGTTTATGAGTTGATATCACATAATTATAACCATTATTTTTAGCTTATGGTTCGAGATTCCTTTATGTGAGTTATTATTTAATATTTATTTGATCATCAATATCTAATATGAATAGCAAAGTGTTTTATTAGTATAACAATTTAAAGTTTTATAATTTTATAAACTTAACAGATTATGTAATAAAAATTCTGCGAAAAATAATTTCATCTTTTACATTTTTAAAATTTGGTGCATATTGGCGCGGTTAAATTGCTCGGTTAGACAAACATTAAGAATGTTATGGCTCCATTCTTCTTAGGAAAATGAATTATTTTTTCTTATTGTTATTTTAAAGGTGGAATAAATTCAAACAGAGATATTTAATAAGAGGATTATTAGTTGTTCCAATGTGGTGTCTTGTTGTTATTTCATTATTCTTGTGACTACCTCCATCTTTCGGCGATAAGGAAGAAAATATGTTAAAAGGAAATTAATGAGAAAAATAGAAAAGGAGGTCTTATTAATTCAACGGCTACCCGTTTTTGTATGAATGAAACAAATATCTTAATATTATAAAACGGAAAAGGTAAAGTGTATGCAAAAAAAAAAAAAAAGTAAAAGTGAAACAAAAAGAATTGCAAAAAATGATTGAGAATGAGCTGTACCTGATCAGGGCTGTTATTTGTTCGGTCCCGTCTCGAAAAAATACGCAAAATCAAAAAAATATTTAGATCAAACGGACGTCCGAGCGCAGAGTTATGACTATTTAAAGTTTCACTAATTGGATACGGGGGCGGCCAAACTGCTGAAGCGGTTTGATTCCGTCGATTTCTCCAAAAACGTCCATTTTGCCCCTCAATTTCACTTTTTCCCCAAATCGTTACGTTTTTCCCCTTTTCAAATCTAAATATCTCGCGATGTACAATTGATTTCAACGTAAATATTGCGTGACACCGCGTCCGAGAATGTCAATTTCAGTATTGGAAATTCAATTTTTTTAAAAAAAAAAAAAAAAAGGCGACCGGAAAATTACGGTCGGACCGATAATGGGTTTCGATCGGGGCCGGATCTCGTTCCAGGACCGAAACTTATCGGTCCGGGACCGATCCGGATCGGTAAGCTTATCGGACCGGTTCCGGTAAGTGGATACCCGGACCGGTCCGGACAGATAACAGCACTAATCATAAGCTAACAGAAAAGCTTGTCCTTCAAAGAGCGACAAAATTTAAGGTGGAGCGGTTCCATTGGCAGCTGACAAAGTGTATAGTCCCAAATTCTAGTATCCCTTTTTGTTAGTAAACAAAAGAAAGAGAAATGTGAAAGCATTGTTAACTCATATACTCTATTGCTATTGTTATTTGTATTAAGATTATAATGTTTGGATATGAATAAAGGTATAATTATTACGTAGAATAATACTTTTAGGCCTAAACACTAAATAGTTAAAATCGTGCATTTTTTCAACAGTTGATGGCCGGTATAATTTATCTTTATAAAAGTATATTAGAAAAAAACTAAAAAAAGAATCTTGAGTTATATGAAATGATAAAATTATTGTATGTTCGATAAAACACACTCTAAAAGTTAGTAGTGATGATAATGGTGATATTGTTGGAAATTTACTAATGTGAAATTAAGTGTGAATAGTAATGTGTAGAACGAGAAAATAACAATAATAACTATTAGATAGAAATCTGGAAACGATCAAATATGAGGATTTGATGAGTCGGCCAAATTCTTGATCTATCCTTAAGATAATATTGTCCCGTATAACATTTCAATGGTTGTAATGGCAACTTATCTCCCAAGATAAAACAACAATCAAACAAATGAGCAAATGGAACTCAAGTGTTTGTTTTGGAAGAAAGACCTTTGAGTGTTTGTGATTGTCAAGTGTGTTTTGCAAATGAGCCAAAGGCCTCATTTTATAGTGTTGAGAAGAAGACTCTCCAACTAGCTAATTTATGGCTTTGAATGACCAAGTAATGACCATTAGTATGGAGTTACAATCCAGCCAAGTAATGGCTGAATTCAAGAGCAGAATAATGAAGAGTTAATCCTCCAAAGTCAGCTCAAACGTCAGTTATTATTCTTCTCCAACGGATCAAAAGCAGTACACGATGCCTGTAGGGAGCGCGGCGCTGTAACTCAGAGGCGTCAGCGAGCCTGCAGAGTGGCGCCAAACCAGGACTTAGCGCGGCTCAAAGACCACGATCTACTCGTTTCATCTTTTAACACATTGCACATGTCTTCCCTTTGCTTACCAATGTGAAACCATTGTTATTTGGCCAATAACCGTCCATTCTCTTATGTCTCAAAAAATTCGTATACGTACCAATATCTCTTCTATTTAAGGAAATTACGATCATTGACACTTTATGTGCACGTGTGTGAAAACCATGTTTCCGACGTGCGGGGCCCCAATTGTTCGAGTCATAATTAATAGGATTAATTTATTTCACATTTAGTAAATTTTCAACATTAAGTTTAGCCCGTTATTTATGACTCGAACAATTGAGGTCTCGCACGTCAGAACCGTCATTTTCACACACGTGCACACGTAGTGCCAAGTATCGTAAATTTCATTAGTGAAAGAAATATTGGTACGTGAGTAAACGTTGAGACATGAAATGATGGACGGTCGTTGGTTAAATGACACGTGTTCCACGTTGGTAAATGAAGGAAGAAGTGTACAAAGTGTAAAATTGAAACGGGACGGAAAAAGGGCCGCGACGCCACCACCACAAGGGTCGCGGCGCTTATGTACGTTTTGGCTACTGGATCCGAGGCGCCGCGGCGCTAACGAGGCAGTGTCTATGCGAACGAAAGTCCAAAAGTTTGGCTGATTGTGGGGACGGTTTGGAGCTTTCAAACGACAGTTTCTCCTCCATAAATCAGCCATCATTTGGCTACAATACTTTGTGAATTAAGTGGTCATTTCATGGCACTTAAATGGCCATTACATGAGAACTTGAAAAAGCATTCTTACACTACTATAAATTGAGGCTTTGGCTCAATTGTAGACTAACTCTTCACACTTGTATAATTCAGAAAATTCTTCATCTCTAAACATTCTTTCATACACTCAAGCGTTCTTCTTGAGAAACACTTGTGTTTCCTTTGCTCATTTGTTTAGTTGTTGTTTTATTTTGGGAGACAGTTGCCCATATCATAAAAGGATATATACGGGGCAATAATTATCACTCGACTCAGCAGCGCCCTTCGCTATCAGATTTAGTGTCTATTGGTTTCAGGCTATCAAGATCAAGAAGTTTGCTGCAGTTGGAACGAAGATCCAAAGATCCAAGACTCTAAGATTGATTCAAAGATGAAGATCAAGACCTCAAAAGCTTATTGTTGTCACAACTCTTGTTAGGCTTCAAGACTGTTATATTATAAACCATTATAGTTTATCCTTTCGAAGCACTAGTAATAGTTGTATACTATTTTCGTATATTTATTGTAACTCATAGATATATGATGGTCGTTGATGACTGTTATTAATAGAAGTGAGTGGCAATGATTATACAATGACGGTTGGTGATTATATAGTGATGTCTAAAAATGCTGATTGTATTGTGGTAGCTCGTGGTATTAGTTACACGGTGGAAGATTAGGTGTGGAAGTAGTTGGTGTTGAAGTTGGTGGTGGTCTAGTGGAGTTGATTGGTTATAGTGGTAGAGGTGATTGGACTTGGTGAGTAGCGATAGACGTAATGGTCAGTGGTGGGGTGGATATGACAAGGTGGTGATAGTTATGGTAAGTATGAAGGGGGTTGCTCTTGATGGTTGGTGGCGAACAATCAGCGCGTATTTCGGCAATGAATATTATTGTCCATCTACTATTATAACTTTAGCGGTCAACTAAATTTTAATTAGCATTAGACCCACAATGTGGACAGCCACATTTGACAAGGCCTGTCCGCTAGGTTGTGCATTCCGTTTTTCAGTTTGATTTTACATTATTCGATTTAAATTTTTTGATATTCAATTTCTAAAATTATAATCCAATCCGAATCAAAATAAGTTTAATTTTGTTCGGATTTCTCTTTTCGATTCCGTCTTTTTCGGTATGATTATTCGATTGCGTCATATAAGTTAATTAACATAATCAAAATGACGAAAAAGAATAAATATTATAGAGAATGAAAAGTATCATGTCAAATCTCTTAAACATATTTTCTAATATAAATCATAGGTTAAAATTTTAAAAATATAATATTTAAAATTATATTAATACATGTTCAATTCATAACCGAATAGAAGTCATATTATATATATAATTCGGTTTTTTGGTTTTTCGGGTTTTATTTTTCTAAATCCGAAATCAAATCAAATATTCAATTTTTTTTAATTTTCCAATCCAAAACCAAACCGAAAATTCAATCCAAAACTGAATTTCGGTTTGATTTTTCGATTTAATCCGAATAATGGACACTCATACTGTCGGCTGCTATTCAACACGCGCGACACGCCTATGCCATAAGGTAATGCCCGCACTTCTTCTCTGTCCTCTAAATTACAATTTTTCAACTTCTAAGACTTAATTGGAGAACACAGAGAAAAGTGAGAGACTATTCCTGGAAATAGGAAAAAGAAGGGCCTCGTTATTCCTTATTAGAACGTGTTGTTGAGTTTTCATTGAATTTTGAGTAGGAGATTCATCTGCAGAGAAAAAGGAATGGCAACTTTTGGAGGGACAACACAGAAGTGTAAGGCCTGTGAGAAAACTGTGTATTTGGTGGATCAACTTAAGGCTGACAGCAAGGTCTATCACAAGGCTTGTTTCAGATGCCATCATTGCAAGGGTACTCTTAAGGTCATACTACTACGTTTCTTAACAATTTATATTTTCCATATGGCCTATTCTGACTTTCTGATTGCATTATCAGATCACCAAAAGATATTTATAGGTAACCTTCCATAAAATATGAGATTTATAATCTTGAAAATAAGACAAATGACATGACCTGGTCATATAAATTATCATCTTATAAACTTCTAAATGCTCTACTCAGAGGTTCTAAATTTCCAATGCATGAGGACAACCAATATATTGTTGTTTTTCACATCCCCTCTCATCCGGCTATTTCTACTGTTTAATGGGGAGATTTCCTGATTTGCTACTTATAATATGTGATAGAATCCTAATGGGAAACTCTAAGAATTTAAACATAAGATAACAATGAATTGAAATTGCAAGAAATTAAAGATAAAAGTGAGACACAAATGGTAATGATCTAAAGGCAAACTTGGATTGGTTACCAAACTCTCCAATAGAAACAATCAAGAGCACTTACACTATAGATGAATTCCACAAATGAGCATGGCTCATGTGAGAATTCATGAACAAGATTCTTGAACAACTATGAAATTACACTCTAATTAAGATTACCACTAATCATATGCCTAAGTAGAATTCTATGAAAATATTAATTATCATCCAAAAATCAACCCCCATCAAATGAAACAAAGGCAAGTATTTATAGTTATACCTATTACAACAAAGTCCCAAAAATGGCCTTTGCACAAATAACCCCACATGGGTTCTTCTTTACCACTTTGTGAAGTGACCCCTTTTCTTGTATCTTCTTCTTCAATATCCTCCCAAGCTATCATCCAAATATTATTCACTCGTGAGATATTCTCTTCAAGTTCTTCCAACGTCCTCTCTTCATGAATATGGATTGTAATTCTTGGAGCTCCTTGCTTGGCCACGAGTGAATGGTCTTGAGCTCGCTCGGATCATATCAATATGGTCCTGTGCATTTCTTGTTGTTAAGAAAAAGCCAGGTAGCAGAAATTTGAAATCAAGAGTGGGTATAGTTCTGAAAGATGAATCTTTTTATGGGATCATTAATAATGTTGATAAATCATAATCAGGAAAGTGGTTGATCTGGCAGACTAGCAAATCATTATGGTTTCTTTTTCACTTTTCTGTTTTTCTTTATTGTCTTGATACATTGAAGATTTAAATTCCCAGCACTCCTATATTGCTTTTGCTTCAGCTTAATTGCTATACTTGAACAAGTAAAAGTTCTATCTTGGTCCGAATGGGGATAACATTTCTCTTCTGCATGTCCATGGAGTTTTGAAAAAGGGATAGATAGAGAGATGGAATTTCTCGAACGACCGCACTCCTTCGTAATACATTAGAAGTCCATTGATGAAAAGGGGCTTCATAAATATTCTAAATGAAATATATCAGAGCAGAACCAAAATTGATCGTATTGCCTTCTTTTACTCTACAATAAACCTGTCATACTGGCACTGATTCTCCTGTTTAGTTAAACTGTGAATTCTAGATATATTAAACAAAAAACAAAGATTTGCTTACTTTTAATTAGTTGTTCTACTGCCCAAGTTTGGTATTTCTTAGGATGTATTTCGTGTTTAACTTAATATTGTCTCTCTTACTCCTCAAATAACCTCTCATCATGACACTGATTCTCCTATTAGTTAAAACGTGAATTAGAAGATCTAGTATATTTTGTAAGTGATAGTCCGAAGGATAAACCAACATTTCTTCACTCTTTGTTATTTCTTGCCCAAGTGCTTGGCATTTCTTTGGTTCTATTAAATTAAGACTTTATGCTTAAGGTACAAATGTTGGCTTCGGTTGGGGAGTTAAGGGGGCTGTTTGCAGTTTATTCCCTTGTAATCTAGAAGTCACACTCTCAAATCAACAGCTAATTTGCAAGCTGTTGCAGTATCTTTTGGTTTGTGTTGAAATCCGCCCTACCAGTAATGTTCCACACTACCGGAGCAGTGGTACTGGTGGCTCATGTTCCTCCAATTTGGAAGGACCATAACATATTTTTATTTCTTAAAACTTCATTACCCATGTGACCAGGAGTTCATTGGTTCAAGTTGTGGAAACAGCCTCTTGCAAAATGTGAGTTAAGGTTGCGTACAAAGACCCTTGTGGTCCGGCCCTTATCCGGACCCCGTGCATAGCGGGGGCTTAGTGCACCGGACTTCCCTTTTTTTAAAAACTTCATTACCAGTGTTAGAATCTTTCTAATGGTTCGTGCTACTTGATTTAGTGTACACATAAACAATGTGCGCCTAATTGTCATGTAGTCTAGGATGACTAATTGTATGATGTCAACTACACTCTCGTGTATCTTTTCATTGCTTCTGTGTCTTTTCCCGTCAATCCATAATGACAAGTTGGTGTTAATTTCCTTGTCATTCTTAAACCTCTGCAGCTAAGTAACTACAATTCCTATGAAGGAGTTTTATACTGCAGACCTCACTTTGATCAACTATTCAAAATGACTGGAAGCCTGAACAAGAGCTTTGAAGGTTACTAGAACAACTACCAAGTTGATATTTCTTATAAGTCATTTCGCATCACTTATTCCTTTGAAGCTTGTTTTCACTTGCTCGTTAAATGTTTGCAGTAGGGGGTCCAAGAACAGCCAAGGAAAGATCTCTTGATAAGGTATTCCATGATTGATTGATTTCTGATGTCAAGATCATCGGGGATCCCTTAAGCACACACCGTTCTCTTCTTTTTATCTGTTGATCTCACTTGTATTATTGATTTATCCAGGCACAATCAAACAACAAAGTTTCAGCTTTATTTGGTGGAACTCAAGAGAAATGTGTTGCATGCAAGAAAACTGTTTACCCCATAGAAAAGGTAATGACATATTTATTTTCTATGTAGTAGCAATTAGTGGAAAAAGAGGAAGGTTTATCGACAGATTGGCCTTCTCAAACTATGTTATTTACACCTATAAAAGAGTTGATTTCTCTACCAATATCGAAACCTGTTATACTTATATGGTCACTACTATTTCACAGGTGGCCGTTGATGGCACTTCGTACCACAGGCCTTGTTTCAAATGTAGCCATGGGGGCTGTGTTATCAGTCCATCAAATTATGTGGCTCATGATCACAAGCTTTATTGTAGGCACCATCACACGCAACTCTTCAAGCAAAGAGGTAACTTCAGCCACATGGAAGACCATGAGAAGATTAAAGGTGTGACTGTGACTGAGAATGGAAAAGCATGAGTCCTGCCTGATGAAAATTTTCGTGTTCGTGTGATTTTGCAATACGACATCGAGAATCAGCCTTTTGGCCTGAAAAAGGTTGCACAGGTTCAACACATACAAGAGTTATTGTCAATGGATATATGTGATATTTTCACTTTGTTTTTCTTTTTCTATTGATGTGTGCTTTACTATAAATCTAATAGTTTGCGGCTTTTGCCTAAAGTATGTACAATGTGATTTCTCGTGTTTATCTGGTAATCGGAGTGGGTTATTGCAATTTGTTTTGACTACTTATGCTCAGTTGCCACTTAATGCTCCTCATAAGGTAATAGAGAAAAAAGGCTTACCATTGAACTCTGATTTACCCTTCTCTGTAATTTAATGTCATGGTAAACTAGTAATGATCGTACAAGGGTTGAGCCATCAACAGAGACTCAAAAAGTTAAAATCAGAAGAAGCTATATAATAGATAAGGTGACAAAATCAATCGATCTTTAGTAACTCCACCAACTCACCTAAATTTTGAAAGTATGGATTATAAATCTATGGTTGACTTGACCCAACAAGTTAAACTCGAAGTGACACATCAAACTATTGGGCCATAATATTGTAACCCGGTTGGTTCAAAATGTAATCAAACTTATACATACAAATTAATCTTGAAGATTGGAAATTTTGTAAACTTGAGAATTTGAGCTAATAATTTAAGAATTTGAGCTTATACATATGACATTGTGACCCAACCCAGTTTGGGCAGGCAAATCTTTAACACATTTCTCTACCAATATTATAGGCAAGTCATTTCCAAAAATTTAGTGCAGAGCACTGACTATCAATATGTTTAGAGCTGAAACGCCCAATTGATTTCCAGTTTCTCTTCTCCTTTGTGAAACTTCAAATGCGCTTGCTTTCGTGGCGTAAAGCCAAACACTTAACTGATATTAAGCCCAAATGTCAAATCTGTAATAGTTCAACAACCACTTCCCAACACAATATTCCCAGAAAAGAATTGTCTAAATTGCTACACCAACGCCCACTTAAATCTCAAGTAAAGCAAATACATGCCCAAATACTCACCCAAGAACTCTCATCAACTGCCTCTTTCATTAATTCTCTCATTCACTGTTATCTGCATATCAAGGAAGTTACCTCAGCAAGATTGTTGTTCCTTCACTATCCTTTACCCTCACCCCCTATTCTAATATGGAATCTTATGATCAGGGCTTACTGCAAACTACAAGATTCTTCAGAAAGTTTCAATCTTTTTCACCAACTCTTGAATTTAGACCGCCCCATTCGGGTTCTTCCCGACGAGTATACGTTCACTTTTATTGTTACGTCGTGTGCCCGCCAAAGATTAATTGTACAAGGAAAGACTGTTCATGGGTTGGTGGTGAGATATGGGCTTGAATCAAACTTGTATGTGGGCAATTCATTGATTAATATGTATGCGGTTTTCAAGATTACCGATGATGCATACAAGGTTTTTGATAGAATGACTGAAAGAGATGTGTTCACTTGGACTAGTTTGATAGGTGGGTATGCAAATAATGGTGAGATGTATCAAGCTTGTGAAATATTTTATAAAATGCCAGTGCGAAATGATGTTTCTTGGGCTGTTATCATATCGGGTTTTGCTGGAAACGGAAGGTATATGGAGGTACTACTCTATTTGAATGAAATGTTTTGTTCCCTTGAGGATAAGGTAAGGCCTAATGAGGCTGTTCTTGTATGTGCTCTATCTGCTTGTGCTAATCTTGGTGCCTTAGAACAGGGAAATTGGATTCATGCTTATATTAAGAGGAATGGAATTCACGAAAGTTCAAATACATCTACTGCTCTTATTGACATGTATGCAAAATGTGGTAGAATAGACATTGCAAGATTGATTTTCAATAGAATTTCAAGACCTGATGTACACAATTTCACAAGTATGATGTCAGGGTTATCATATCATGGGCTTGGTGAGCATGCCTTAACCGTGTTTAATAGGATGTTAGATGAAAATGTTAATCCAAATGAAGTGACTATTATAGGGGTGCTTAATGCCTGTAGCCATTCAGGTCTGGTAGAAGAGGGTTCTTCAATCTTCTATAACATGGAGACTTTATGGGGACTTGAACCTCAGATTGAGCACTATGGCTGTTATGTTGATTTACTTGGCCGTGCTGGATACTTGGAAAAGGCACTTGAAGTTGTAAGGAGCATGCACATAAAACCTGATATAGTCATATGGAGGGCTTTTCTCAGTGCCTGTAGAATCCATCGTAATATGTTCCTCGGCAACAGCATTATCGATTTTATAAAGCAGCTTAACTCTGATGGACCCAGTGGAAGTGAGGTACTGCTCTCTAATCTGTATGCATCTATAGGAAACTGGGAGAAAGTTTCCGATGTGAGGAAAGCAATGGGTCAGAGAAAGACCCAATCGGACATTGGATGTAGTTGGATCGAGGTGAATGGTGTCGTTCACGAGTTTCGTGTTGCTGATAAGCTACACCCGCAGATTTTAGAAGTTCTGGACAAATTAAACAAACTTTGGATAGTGCTTTCCTAGAAGGCATTATTACTAACACCACACATACGCTCATTGAGCGAGAGAACAAGGAAGCAGCAGCTTGGCTTGGTGAAAAGCTAGAGTTTAGCGTTTTGTTCCATGAATCTGTTTTCTGAGACTTGAATTGGCATATTATGAAGTTAAGAACTCGTCGCGGCCGCCAATCATAATTGAAGGCCACTTCTGAAGTTTATAGGCTGCTTTTGATTTTTATACTTTCAGAAGAAGAATTGTTATATGATGACTACTATGAGTAGTCAATTCCGGAAAAGAGCACTTATATCTGTAGAGAATGTTGAACAAACTGTTCGTAGCAGAGCATAATCTGTAAGGATGTTCTGATTTTAGATTTTAACTTTACAGGACAGAATTGAAGTCTGAGGTTCCAATCTTGTATCATTTTTATCTTTTAGTGATTTTGGAATCTACTATGCCAGCCAACGAAAGGTTTGCTTTTGATATGAGGTCTCATGCATAAGGTGCATCAGAAATTTAACCTCTTTAGACATGATGTATTTTTCAATTGTATGAGTTCCCCGGTAGATCAGATTGAACAAGGAATGGGAGGATGTTCTGGTATCCGAATATCCGCAAGGCTACACAAAGGTGGAAGTAGAGTGGCTGGAGCTCCTTCAATTCAATTATGTTGGGAAGCCTAACGAGTGACAATGGTTCACAGTCCGACTGCTTTATGAATTCCCGAATGTAATCTTTAACTTCTTGCATCTCTGTTTTTTTTTTTCTTTTTTCGGAGCTATATCACATATGTCTTCTGTGTCATTTTCTGCATTCCTCTTCAGAAATGCTTTGGCTTCTTTCCAGGAATTTTTGCTAGATACTCAGTTCATTCTCCTTTACGTAATCAATGAAAATATATGCAATTTATTTATCCTATGCTCTCTCTATCTCTCTCAATCTCAAATTTATTTTACTTGCAGACTTGTTTCACCTTTTGTTTCATACTTCTATCATATGCATAAGTTCTTAGGATATGTTTGTCGATTTTCTGAATCATCTTACTCGTTATTGTTTCTAAATTACTTTGCCCATTTTAGACTATTTTCAAAAGCTAAGGATAGGATTTCATGTGTATCTTGAGAATGATCAGATGCTCTCAACGTGTATCACCACAAATTTTCAGGTATGATTTAACCATATTGAAAATTGCAGAGTGATATTTTTGAATTAGTATTGTCTGGGTTTATATCTAGGAGCTCCTTTTTTTGTGGCCTCTAGGATTCCAATAAATAACTTCCTGTGAAGTCTCTAGGGGTCAAGGGTTTCATTTGTCTTATGAAAACATGTGGTTGTCTAGTCGCCACATTGTTCAACTGTACATGCTCTAACTAATATCAGATTGAGATATTGCTCCCTTTATTTTTGAACTAAATGTCCCACAGATCAGACACTAACTCAAGCTTTAATTTGATTTCAAGAGGACAATTTGATCAAAACTGCAGATACTTGTTAGGGATTTGCACTGGTTTACCAAAAGTTAATGGACCTTCACCTTCATAACATTGCCATCATCCTCTGGTGCCACTGAAATTTGAGGTTGAGGAGTTAAAGACGTAGAAGATGCAAAATAGTTTCTGGTTAGTTACGAGTTTTCTTCACATTTTAAATTGGAAAATTGCAAATCAAATGAAGGTCCTACAAATAGATATGATTTCCACGCTTTTCTTTAGGACCACAAGTTCATTAATGCCATGATCAATGTTCCTGTGGTCAAGAACCAGTTAGAAAGTTGGCTAAATTTCTTTCCAAATGGCAGGACTCTACCTTTTTACTTCCATCAGAGCAGCTGAAAGTAAAGAAGTTCAAGAAAAAGTGAATCTAGCTAAATAAAAGATAACGATAATATTTGATTTGGATTGGTATTACAAAAATTTTAAGTGTTTGAACCGATATTGAACCAAACAGATAATATTTTTGTACTACCATTTTAGAGGAGCCAATTTTGAAAAGCAATCTTTTGTTTTCTCTAACTAGTACTGTGGGCGTGGGTGGTAGCTGGGAAATGTAAAAGAAAAGAAGGGTCTAAATGGCTGTGCCTTTGTGGGGAAACTAGAAGAAGGGCATGATGCACATGCAGGCTTGTTCCAGTGCAACAAAAGAAGACTGAAATGATTGCTTAAGTAAAAAATGAACAAAGCATTATTACTAGAAAATATTCTTAAACTTTGCTCATCAGTTGTTGTCCCATTCATTATACGTTTTCACAAAGAATGCTAGCTGCTTTATTCTTTATAGCTACCCCTCAAGTCATATAATGATTAAGCAGATTACTTTCCCCACCTGAATTAGCATCTGAGAATAGTTTGCTTTGCAGAGTGGGGTTTGTAGCTCCTTCGTTAGACTATTATATCATATTGGGTGCGAACAAAAGTTCATATTGATAGCTGAAAAGAAAAGAAAGTAACATATAAAGAATAGAAATACTTTTAATGGTGTGAAACCTTTTAGGGAGAGTGTAAAAATTTAATAAAAATAGAAAATATCACACCGTGTTAGGAGTATTTTTGAACGGGGTTATGACTTATGCCAAGCAAATCAAAGGTGGCCAGCTGATCCATTTTTAGAATTTGATTAAGGTTTTATGCTAATTATTGGGTTTCCTTTTCTTAGTGGATCCTAAAATAATCTTAGTGATGCTCTGCCTGTGGAATATTAAGTAAAAGCATTGTCTTTTATTCAATCTAATTGTTGCAATTATTTCTTAAGATAGTGATTAGTATATCACTTAGTATGTGGAACAGGGCGTCATAATGGGATGATAGGTTGCCCTTATCGTTTTGTATAATGTGTCAAATACGTGAAAGTATCATAATCTATCAGACTTCGAAAAGAAATCACAAGTCGTGAAGGAATTTCTCAAACAATTCTGTGGGCAAGTCATTCGCCCATTTCTAGCAAACAATATTAGCCTCATGCAATCTTCTTCGAAAAAAGAACAAAATAAATTCTTAACTTGGAGCGAATAAACCTTCAGTTTTTAAAGAAGGATCTAACTTATATTCATGGATAATATAATGAAAATTTTACATTATCAGTGTAATTAGACCTTCTTAGAAGGTTGTTTGCTTTATTAATTTGCAAGTCACTACTTCCATTTATTGTAGACAATATAATATGATCGTATAAAGAAGTTGCACAGCTAGTGTACAAGTAATAGTTTTCACTCCAATGTTACACACAATTGGACGTATATAATTGATTTGAACTCCTATTAGTATAAATATTTCAAAATTTGGCCGAAGTTATAGATTAATAAGAAATTAAACCATTAATTATTTTGTGCATAAGTCGAAAATATAACATGTATGATATGATCTAGTTACTTAAAAACACTAATTCTCTTTAAAACTTTAGAAATAAGGGTCAAAACATACCTCATCACTTTTTTTAGTTTTCTATCTGAACTATCGAGAGTTTCCTATTTAAACTATTACCAACTAGTTACCAAACACACCTAAACTATCATTTGTTCACTTTTCATACATGATAGTTGAGGTAGGAAAAGTGAACAAATGATAGTTTTGTTGTGTTTTGCTAATTAGTTGGTGATAGTTTAGGTCACCTGATAGTCCAGGTAGAAAACAAAAAAAAAGTGATACTTGAGGTGTGTTTTTGACCCTTAACTCAAAACTTTATCAAGGCCACATTAATATCGAGCTACCCCACACACTCACCAAAGAAAAAGAAATTAAAAAAAAGAGAGAAATGGAATGCTAAATTCTGTGATAAATAAACTCCAAGGTTCATTAATCAAGCTATTTCATGATTTATCCCATGAAGGCTTATAAAAGCCTTTTTAGTAGGACACCAGGTCTTGAAATTTGATTAACATACGTAGGAATGATTAGATAGCTAGCATTTCATGGGGTTATGTGTTTGGTTCTTATGAATGATGCAGAATACTATACATTGACGTTTGACTAGCAAGGCCCCATTTCATTTGGCAAATCAACAAGCATTATTAAGGATATATATATGAAGCTCAGCATATCCTACTAAATTAAAATGCACGCATGCACATCATACTTTTTTGCTTGTTGTCTCGTTTGTTTCCTTTTGGCGTTTTGAGTTGTTTTTTCATACTTTCACTGTCAAATATCTTACTAGCTACTTTTTCCATTTGCTCTATTGTTTCGTCTCTCTCATTTCCTCTCCCCCTGCCAAAAGTTGAACACAAAAGCATTGCGCACTCATGATCACTACCTAGCTAGCCTAAAACTATCACTCTGATGATTCTATTCCGAAGAGCAACTATTTATACTTCTATGATTGTTGTGTAAAAATTTAGAATACCTTTCTTTTTGACTAGCAAGGCCCCAATAGTTTTCCTAGTGTTAGAAATATTTATTAAACGTAAAATAAAGTTAATCTTATTTATTATGACTCGAACAATTGGGGCCCCGCACGTCGTAAACGTTGTTTCCACACACGTGCACATATAGTGTCAAGGATCATAATTTCCTTAATGGAAGATATATTGGTACGTATACGAATTGTTTGAGACGTAAGATAATAGACGGTTATTGGTCAAATGACGTTGGTTTCATGTTGATAAATGAAGGAAGAAGAATACAAAGTGTGAATGTCGAAACTAGTAGAAAACGAGCCGCGACGCCGCAGGAACAACCTCGGCGCCGTGGCGAGACGGCGCCACCACCTCAGAGCCGCGGCGCAGGCGACGCCCGGAACTCTCTGAAGTTCTGGCGACGCCCGAAAAGAGAATTAAAGGTGATTTTTGGGCTGACTTTGGGGCATTAAAACTCCATTATTTTGCTCATGAATTCAGTCATTATTTGGCTGAATTGTAACTCCACAATCAAGTCTAATTCATGGCAATTCAAGGTCATTACTTGGTATGTGGAAGGTCACCTTCCCAATACTATAAAATGATGCCTTGGGCTCATTTGGAAAACACACAAAACATTGTACACTTAACAATTTTTTGAAAAAATTATTTTTCTCTCTTGCAATCAAACACTAAGATCTTCATTTCCACAAGCGAACTTTTGAGTCTCCTTTGCTCATTAGTTTGATTGTTGTTTTATCTTGGGAGATAAGTTGTCATTACTCCGTTTAAAGGAATATACGGGGCAATATTATCTTAAGGATATATTGTCAATTCAATCGACTCAGCAAACCAAGTTATCTTGTTCATTTCCAGATTTCTTATTCACTTGTTGTTGTTGTTACATTTCCCTTTTTTGTTATTACACTTTATTACTCACAAGCTTAAGATAATAATCGTTGTTTCAACGACAACATGACTACTGAGGATCAAATCAATGCGATGAACACCGTCATTGCTCAAGGCAATCCCACTGCCTTCACCACTGCCACCGGAAGCAACAACACTACTTCAAATCTCACTGCTCAAGGCATTCCAAATGCCTTTCAAACTGCTGCTCAAGGCGTTCCCAACGCCTTTACCACTGTTCAAGGAAGTGTTACTGCTTCAACCCCCGCCGGGTTTCACCATGAACGTCCCGAGAAGTTCATGGGAGCACACTTCAAACGATGGCATCAAAAGATGTTGTTTTCCTGATGGTTATGGGAATGTCACGTTTCCTAACCGAAGATCCTCCACAAGCTGGGGAAGATAAGGACCCTCAGCCTAATGATATGGCGGGAGGGGGCCAAGGTATCCATGTCGTTGACGACATGAAGCTGGTTCATGAAGCATGGAAACACAGTGATTTCATGTTCAGGAACTATATTCTAAATAGTTTGTCCGATCCTCTATACACGGTATACTGTACCGTTGAAACTGTCAAGCAGTTATGGGACAAACTACAAAAGAAGTACAACACCCAAGATGCGGGTGCCAAGAAATTCGTCATTGGGAAGTTTCTAAAATTTTAAATGGTGGACAACAAAAGTGTGTCATCCCAAGTCCAAGAATTCCAAATGATTCTTCATCACTTAGACTTGGAAGGATAGAAGCCCAACGAACAATTCTTGGTTGGGGCATTAATCGAAAAGCTACCTCCCTCGTGGACCGAGTTCATGAATTACTTAAAACTCAAAATGAAGGAGATGACATTAGACGAACTTATTGTCAAACTCTAAATTCAGGAAGACAATAAGAAGGTCATGCCAAAGGGGAAACAACCCGCCGAGGCTAAGGTAAATCTGACGGAAGTCAAAGGGAACCCAAGCAAAAAGTGGAAGTTCCAGAAGGATGGCTAGTCTCAAACAACTGAAAAGTTTAAGGGAACGTGCAACTATAGTGGTAAAATTGGTCATATGGCCAAAGACTGCCGCAAACTCAAACATGATAAGTCCAAAGGCAAGGATAAATTAAACATCGTCGAAGACACGCTCCTATACGATATGATTGAAGAATTCTCAGCAGTGGTGCTAGAAGCAAACCTTGTTGAGAATCCGACACAATGGTGGTTGGATACGGGGGCTACCCGTCACATTTGTTCCAATCAAGACGCCTTCTCCACGTATATACCAGTCACAGACAATAAGTTGTTCATGGGCAATAATTCTTCTTCAGAGGTGCTGGGGGTAGAAAAAGTAGTCATCAAGTTGACGTCCGGAAAGGAGTTGATTCTGAAAGAAGTGATGCATGACCCAGAAATTTAATTTCTGGAAATTTATTAGTTAATGCTGGTTTTAGGCTA
Organism: Przewalskia tangutica; assembly: GCA_029844215.1. Classification (NCBI taxonomy): domain Eukaryota; kingdom Viridiplantae; phylum Streptophyta; class Magnoliopsida; order Solanales; family Solanaceae; genus Przewalskia; species Przewalskia tangutica. The sequence continues at coordinate 13,288,598 of CM056734.1, forward strand.
GTGTTACAGGCTAAAAAGTTTGTAATCACTAAGAACGAAACATTTGTAGGAAGGGGATTCACATGTGAAGGTCTCCTAAAGGTTAATGCTACATATGTAATGTCTTCCACTTAGGAAGGTGCTTCGCCCAGGAAGGACTCCTTGAGGCAACTATTGCATCTGTAATGCCTTCCGTCCAAAAATATCAATAAAACTGAGCCTTCCTTTTGCTTTACCTTATTGTGTTATTTTCTAATTTATGACACCATAAATTAGAACATGTTAATTATCAATCTATTCAAAGATTGGTAAAGTTGGAATGACTGTCGTCTATCAACATAAACCCTCAATGTATGGATGAGGTACGCATAAAGACAAAACCACTCCAAAGGTCCCTAAAAAAGGGAAACCGCTCCTCTAAAAACTCATACCAGTTCACTCGAACTAGAAGGGGACCAAGTACTTAGTAATGTTCTGAAATGATGGCACAAGATCTTGCCACATTTACTTAATTAAAAGTAAAGATGAAGGCTTTGAAACGCTTAAGCTACAAAGCTGAAGTTAAGAACTACTAAGCATATGGATTTATAGACAAGTACTTGGCTAAGATGGGAGTCAAGGGTCATCACCAAAAGAATGACCTTGATTACTATAACATCTACCCACTGATGTTCAAAACGACATCCATACGTATGGTCATAGTTATCGCCGCCTTGCGGGATCTTGAAATACATCAAATGGATGTCAAGACAGCCTTCTCAAAAGATAATTTGGAAGAAGAAATTCATATGGACCAACCCGAAGGGTAGGTGGTTCCAAGACAAGAGACAAAAGGATGTCGGCTTGTAAATGGAGTTGTACGGGCTGAAACAGGCCCCTAAACAATGGCACGAAAAATTGATAGTACTCTACTATCAAAAGGGTTCGTCATTAACAAGTGTGACAAATGCGTTTACATGAAAGAAAATGTCGATTCGTTCGTCATGATATGCCTCTATGAGTCTATGTAGATGATTTGTTTATCACTGGAAGCAATCCTAGGACAATCCTAGAGACTAAGAACATGCTAAAACAAAGTTTGACATGAAAGAAATGGGTGTCGCAGATGTCATCTTACGGATCAAGATCTCTAATACATCTAACGGACTGGTCTTGTCTCAATCTCACTACATTGAGAATATGCTGAAGAAATTTGAGATGTTTGACAGTTTATCAGTAACGACACCATTGGATAGAAGTCAAAAGATTGACAAAACATCTTGGTGTACCCGTTACAATTTACAATCTCCAAAACATGGAAAATACTATTCCTACTATACTATTAATATCCTATTTATACTTGTACAAAAATTCTACGACTATGAAAAGTGTACAATAAATTGGTATACAATTAGGATTGAATTTTCTCAGATACTATGACATACATGGTATACAACTATGGACAGTGTATAGCACGGGTATATTGTTTTTAAAGGGAGTAATATTGGGTCAAAAGTTAAACAAATGACAAAATTGCTCAATTTCAAATATTAAAAACAAATTTGAACATTTTCCTAAAGAAAAATTATGAACTTGACTCTTGTTATTTGTACTCCATTTCACTATCTAAGGATTATATTATGCTCATTAAATCTCTCTTCTCAATGATGTTGAAACTTTCAGCAAAAACTTGGAATTGAGAGGGTTATCCTCTTTATGAACTTCTGCTCTAGTTTTGGGCAAGTGTTACCGTGTTAAAAAATTGTTGTGCAAAGCGGAGTACAGTAGTTGAATGTTACATCACTGGGAGGCAAAAGGCAAATTCTTCGCCCACAGAGCCTCCACTCCCGACCCGACAGAGATTGATGAAAGAGATAAATTATTGTGACTCAACAGTCTACTAAGTGGACAACGATCACGCCCATGAAGTCATCCCCAAAAGAAAAATTTCACACGCGATCGCCGTGATTCGAACTTGACTACTTACTACAGAAAGTTCCCTTTCAACTTTCAACCTTCTTTGATTCACATACCTACCATCTAAAAATGGTAAGGAGAATTCAGTGATTAATTGGTACGACTGATTTCGTCAAACGCAAATCATAGTAATTCATTGAACGTTCGAAGTCTATTAGAATCCAAACAAGTAAACAAAATTTGGTGCATCGAACAACGCCCACAATGATTTTTCCTTTCTCATATTCACTGTACATGTCATTAGTTCTGCATAGCTCTAATATGATGACGGAAAAACTACCCATCTCAAGCCATCTATTTTTTTTTCTGATGGTATGGAAGTGATTTGTTCTTCACCTAGTCCAGAATCTCATACACAAATCCAAATAGAAGCATCAAATTAATCTCAGCTTGTAGCTTCAGATATGCTGTGGAGTTTTGGATGCCATGTTCTTGGTTTTGCACCTGTTGAGCTCCGATGCTTCTCTTGTTTCACCTGAAAAAAGATTACAATTACCTAATTAAACAATGAAACCTTTTTTTTATGAACACTGGTAAATACTAACTAGAACTGTAAACTGTAATTAAATCGACGCTTATATTGTTTCTCTTTTTTGCCCTTACAATAGAAAACAAATATATTTGAAACTCGAAAAGAAACAAACAAAAACTTATCATTTCTATTCTACACACAATCGTTCGTTTCCTTCTTAATTTTAATTTCTTTTCATCTTCAATTAGGAGCAGGTGAAATAATGTGCTAGTAGCAATTTGAAGGTCTCACAGATCTCACCGTGTGAGATTACACTGGGTGTGATGTTGTTGTTGTTGTAGCAAAAAATATGAGAAACTAATAGGCATGATGTTTGAAGAAAGAAAATCACCTGTATAGAGTTGTCCAATTCAGATCTTCTAACAAGTCCATTCTTAGAGTGTGAATTGGTTGATTTCTCAGTTTTCTCCCCGGATTCTAACTGTTGCTGCTTCATCTTCGAATACTTCTTAGCCCATAATCCTTTCATCACCTCTGCATAATTAGCAACACAAAACTCAGTAATTAAGGACACCAAACTAGTTTAATTGAGTACTAATTAACCACAAAAGAGAAGAAGGAACTAACCTTGCGTAGTAATTAATCTGTAAACATGACCCAAAACAAGAGTATCCGTAGGCTTGATAAGCTTAATACGCGTTATACGAACTGGAATATTAGTACCAGTATTATTAGTTACGGTGTTATTTTTTTTGGCGGTGCAGGCGGCAGAGGGGTTAGTAGGCGGACACAAGGTGGTGGTGGTAAGAAGAAGAGCAACATAATGACCGGGATTCATCTTCATGATTTCGTTAGCAGTGACAGGCCAATAGAGTTTGTCAACTCTACCAGTGGGGTGTTGAATAAGCAGAGTTGCATTATCAATGGCTTGGCAGTTGCCCATCTCACTCAATTCTCTCCCTCTCTCCTGTTTTTTGTGGAGAAGTAAAGTGGAGGGAGATAACGAAGCACAACAGCGGTGTCTTTATAGCCACACTCATGACTCATCCACGAACTGACCCCACCCTCCAATTTATACCAACAATCCCCCAAATGTTTGTAACGTATGTCCTCGTAATAAAATTAAGCATTTCAAAATAATAACGTAATTTAGGAATTAATTAATTCAATTCTAGGAAAAATTAGGAAACCAAACAAAGGAAAATGGCTCAAATTTATCCCTAAAGTCTAAACTATTCGCTTTCGTTTAATTTTGTCCTCAATTAAAAATTGGCCTAAACTATATTCTTGTTGTCACTCTTTTATATTATATTTGCTCTTCTTTTCAATTTTAAAAAATAAAATCATCACCACTAAAAAGAGAAGAAAATGTTGAAAATATTTATTAAACGTGAAATAAAGTAAATCATATTAATTATGAATCGAACAATTGGGGTCCCGCACGTAGGAAACCTTGTTTCCACACACGTGCACACGTAGTGCCAAGGACAAAAAATTCCTTAATGTAAGAGATATTGGTACGTATACGAATTGTTTGAGACGTAAGGTAATAGACGGTTATTGGCCAAATGACAAATGATTTCACGTTGGTAAATTGTTATACCCCGTATTTCCAGAGTATATACGTAAGGACGTACGTGCGACAATTTGAGACTTAAAGTTTGGCTTTGGTTCGAAATTTGGGCACAAGTGCCGAATAGAGTCGTTTTCCGACGAAACGTTTCCACAACTTACGTAGGGAAAATTCCGGCTATGTCATTTATATTTTTTGCGGATTTTTTCGAGAGATAAAATATTTTGGACCAACGGGAGGGTGACATGTGTCACCCTCACATTGGAAAATGGTTTGCTGTTTTTAGAAGTTAAGAGACTTGATCTTATAAGATAAGAGACTTAACTTAATTGTCTTAATATGGATGTTTGTGTGAAACCTCATTCGTGAGTAATGAGTACTTGGTTTTTAAAAGGAATTATGTTTCTTGATTAGGAAATCGTAATGTGCAAACGCAGACCATCTGCGCTAATAAAGGAAAATGTATTGAATAATGATGTATCATATTAAAATCAGTAGAAACCTCCATCTGCATAGAAACTAAGATGAGACAAAATGATATTACATTTTCTAGATCATGGCTGCTGTAATAAGATTGTTATAAACAAGAATAACCTACTCACATATAAGGCATATGTTTCTCAGGTTGTTTAAAAGAGAATTATATTCTTAAATGATTAAGGCTATGAACTATGAAACTTTTCTAAAATAAAGAGACTGGAGTAATTGAAATTAGGCAAACTGGAACTCTAGGGAAAAGTAAGGCATTGTTTTATCTTAAAATGGTTTAAAAACATAAAGTGTTATAACAGCTTTATGGAAAGTTAGTTATAACGACTTTATGAAAAACAAAAGAAGGGTTTTATCATTGGTTTTAATGGGATAACCTGGCTTTAAAAAGAGAAGTGTTTTGGTTAGCTTAAAAATGTGAGTCACTATTTTATACTACGCATCGTGACTTTTATAAAAGGACTAGATCTACTTAAAATGAATTTAAACGTACGTAGTACTTTAGGGTTGAAACCCGGACTTTGGCTTAAAATGAAAGTACCTTGAGTTGTGTATAACTTGCCTATGCTTGTTGTGATAGCCTTTGTTGTGCAAGAATTGTGTTTCTATATTACCGCGTCTCTCGAGGCCGTTGACTTATTGAGACTTACTTGGACGCATCGGCGGTGGCGGAAGATTCCACGTATCTTCATTATTATTATTACATACGCACGCCTACACCGATGATGGACACGTGGCCATTCTGTTATTTACTGGCGAAGTATCGTGACTTACGGTTGTGATCGTGCATACCGCTTACTTCGCCGCCATTCGTGACGCAGTGGATCTCGTATAGGTTATCGCACCGCCACGTGTCGCCTTCGCGAGTCGGTGTTTGGATGAGCTTCGTGACTTACGGTTGTGATCCGTGCGTAGTCGATTCACTTGCCCCGCCGCCACGTGGCGCAGCGAGTGGCGAGGCTATCAGACTGCCACGGTCGCCTTCATGATTGTCAGACATCATTATCGTACGGTCGGATCCGTAGTTATACTTGCCCCAGACGGTTTTTATGACACGTGGGACTCGTGGTCATGTACACTCGCTGGTGTTGTTATATCATGATCGCCAGCCGGCGGCGAATTCCACGCACGAGTGATGATTTGGAGGCGAGTCCACGACTTGATATAATCGCTATATGTTGTATCAGTAGTTTGGTTATCATACATGTCTCCGCTTTGTATAGATCGTTATGATTTCATTTGCGATTTTTACGATTTCATATACTTGGTACTGTTGATCGACCTCCTTCGGGCCGAAGGCGTATAAAGAGGCCGAGCTCTACCACGGAACGCACCAACCGTGGCTCTCCGTATGGCACGCCCCGGAAGGTCCAAACCTCGTGGATCGCACGCAGCCGGCACCATTTGTTGGGTCGCCGAGTGACACTAACCTCGCGCAAGAAAGTGACAAAGCCCGGTTCGGTCTTGACAAAGTGGTATCGAGCGATTAGTCTCGGAAAGTGTCTACGCATCGCGTCAGAGTAGTCTTGATTATCGGTGTTGTGCACCACATCTATAATCGTGAGGCTATAGGACATTTAGGATTGGTTTCCATTCTTCTCATTCGAGATCGTGCCTGTAGCCGCGTGATAAGATGGACCTCCGACGATCTCGTTTTACCGATTATGCCTCCGCAGTGCAACCCGCCCGTGGCGGCAAGGCAAGAGGGAGGCGCGAGTAGAGCAATGCGGCGATCTACGGAGACCACATTACCCGAGCCTCCGGCCCCATGCAGGCGAGGAGATGAGTTACTGAGTGGCCCGATTAATGGCGTGGTCAGGCCAAACTTGAGGATAGCCGGACGCAGCAGTTCGAGCACCATGCCGTTCACCCTGGATCGATAGTTCGAGGCTACGGATTTTCCGAGTTGTAACCGCCGAGTTTTATGGGTCGAGGCACGAGGATGATCCGCAGGAGTTCATCCGACAAGCGATTCTGACGGATCACGAGAGTGATCAAGGCATCGAGACCGAGTCGGTGGTCCTAGGTTCAGACGGCCGCGGATACCGCAATGATCGTTTGATTCGCGAGCTGCCCCGGGAGAGCATGCACTTCCACCGTGTGGAACGAAGTTCTCGAGGCCTTTCTTGCACATTTCTTGCCTCCCGGATGAGAGGGCTCGGCCGGCAGATTTTTGGTGCGCGAAGCCGCGTGCGGTTCGGGAGTACAATGTGAGTTCGACTCATTGGCGACGTCCAGCGTTGGTAGCTAGTATGGAGGATCGAGTGCACCGATATGTTACGAGGCTCGATGATTACCTAGAGAGTTGTTCGTGTAGCTCTTGGTGCACCGGACATATCGCGCACGCAGCGCACGCACTGACGCCGGCGAGCGGATAAATCGACGAATGACCAAGGTCGCGAAGAGGCCGAACAGCAGGTCCTTGTAACGTTCGAGGCGCCGGCCAGAACTAGTTATGTACTCCGCCAAGATGCAGTGGTCCTCCACGCCGGGACCTTCGGATATTCGGGAGCGGTGCCGGGCTCCTGTTTCAGATTTTCGGGAGTAAGAGTGCTCGCCGGATGAGGCCACCCAGATCTCGGTGTGATCATTGTGGTAAAACCCATGAGGAATGTCGTCTTGGTTTGGGAGATTGCTATACTTGCGCCGACAGGCCATTTGACGAGATCGTCCGACTGTGGGTAGCATCGCGGATAGCATGACTACTAGATCGGGCCATGGTTCTTCACCTTCCATAGCTAGGCAGATGTTCATACACCTGCAGCCACCAGAGGTCGCGGTGGAATTTTCGATTTTAATGGTCCCGTGAACCGCCTATTTTTTTCGTATATCCTTAACCTCTGTAGTTTGTATGTATTGATGTCTCGATGATGTGTTTAGTGTTATAATCGGATAGCTTTGTGCTAAAATGTGATTTAGAAACCAGTTAGTGAAAAGGATAAGTTTGGGGCATGGTAAGTGAACCTTAGACTATGTCACGCCGAGACCTTAGAGGTAAGGTCGTCTTGAGTAAAAGATTTATTTTATGTGTGACCCTTATCAGAGTAAGTAGTATACGTGGGATTTATTTGCGTGATAAGTCCATGGGTAGTGTGAGATGGAAGTGGTAGCTTTCATGATGTGATTTAGTAAGATTGTTCCGTATCGAGGAGCAAGACTTGGCGCGATTTTGGGTCGGGTTGATGGCGCTCGCGGGTCACCGACCCGCCCGTGGGGGTCGGGTCAGTGGTCCCGCCAGTGTTAGGGTCACGAGGGTGCTAGGCCCAAGTTGGGCGACCATCGTATGAGTTCGTGGATGTGTTCGACCGTAATCGTTCGTAAAGGTCGGAATGGCCTTAGGGTTATTACGGCTAGTAAGATGACCAAGTTGGAGTGGTGACTCGAGGTTTTGGGAACTGCGATGATCAAGTGTGGTACGTCTTGGGAGAGAGTTCAAGTGTTCTGGGGGCACGACGAGTAAGGAAGAGAACGTGTGTTATTTCGCATACGCGTGGCGTTGGCAACTTGTTAGAAGAACTTCATCGATATCCGTCTTGAGAAGAAACATTCGGACGAATGTTTCTAAGAGGAGAATGTTATACCGTATTTCCGAGTATATACGTAAGGGCGTCACGCGACAATTTGAGACTTAAAGTTTGGCTTTGGTTCAAATTTGGGCACAAGTCTGCGAATAAGTCGTTTTCCGCGAAACGTTTCCACGGCTACGTAGGAAAATTCCGGCTATGTCATTTATATTTTTGCGGATTTTTCAGAGATAAAATATTTTGGACCAGCGGGAGGGTGGCATGTCACCCTCACATTGAAACAAGGCGGCAACCTTGGGCGAATTGGGGTCACGTTTTCTTGGCCAATTGGCTCCTTGTTTTGGCCTTGTTTGTGGCTTGTTTGGTGCCATGTTTTGTGCCTTGTTTTGTGGAGTAGGGCTAGGGTGCACTTGGCTTGATCAAGGCCTTACACTTGCCTTGCATGGCTAGATCTTGGCCATTGGTTGGCTTTTGGTTTTGCTATAAATACCCTCTAAGCTCAAGACTTCATTCATCAAAACTTCCAAGTCTTGAAACCTCTCCTCCCTTGTTGCTCTATCCGAGAGCTTTCCCATCCCCTTTTCGTGTGGCCTTTGGCCGAGAGGTTCCCTCCTCCAGTGGTCTAGCGTGGGTACCCACTAGCGTAGTTTTTTCGTATAATACACCCGCTCTTGGTAGAAATACTCTCCAAGTTTTGTTTTAATGCATAAAATACCTTTGCCTTATACCTAGTTGTATTCCAAAAGTTACCTCTACGTAGAGCAGAAAATACTACCTTTTGTCTCAAACCGAAACCACAGGAAAACCTTCATAGTGGGTTGAAGTGTTAAGTAAGTTGTTAGGAACTTCAGGGTTGTTTGGAGCGGGTTGGGCGCCGAGTTGGAGCTAAACGTTGCTCGGGAAGCGACTTATATACTTGGATAATTTTGGGCTTATCGAGGTAAATACTCTTAACCTTCTTTTGTTATAAGAGTTTGCATCTGTTGAAGTATAAGATTTAAGTATAAGTATATCTGAGGAAGGTATATAAGAAGGAATTGAATGCTTACATAGATTGTATTCTGATGAAACTTGTAGAATTTGTGGGTAGGAAGTCTTGCCAATTTCTGTGAGAATAGTCTAGACTTTGATAGTGGTATAACTGTATAGGTTGATTGTGCTACTTGAAAGGTGGACAAGGCTAAGCGGGTTATAAGCCGTGGAGCATTTTGCTTATAGTCGATAATCGTCGCGAGGTATGTGATTCTTCCTATACTCTTGAGCATGATATTTTAAAGGAAGATATAGATAGTAATGCAATGTCTTTTGACTTAAGCTGAATAATATATAGTCTGATGAGCGTCGTGTGCTAATTGAGCGTAGTTATGCAGCAATGTCTTTTGACTTAAGCTGAATAATATATAGTATGGTAGACGTCGTGTGCTAATTGAACGTAGTTACGGCAATGTCTTTTGACTTAAGCCCGAATAATAAGAATCTTGAAGTATTTCAAAGAGTTAAGAAACCATTTTTGAAAGAAGAGTAACACTTGGTTTTAAAGGTTTTAAAAGAGTTATACTAGCTTTATGGGAAGTTAGGTATAACGTCTTAAGAGTAGTAAAGAAAATGGTTTCTTGTTTTTAGAAGTTAAGAGACTTGATCTTATAAGATAAGAGACTTAACTTAATTGTCTTAATATGGATGTTTGTGTGAAACCTCATTCGTGAGTAATGAGTACTTGGTTTTTAAAAGGAATTATGTTTTACTGATTCCTAAATCGTAATGTGTACCAGCACCATCGGCGCTAATAAAGGAAAATGTATTGAATAATGATGTATCATATTAAAATCGAGAAACCTCCATCTGCATAGAAACTAAGATGAGACAAAATGATATTACATTTTCTAGATCATGGCTGCTGTAATAAGATTGTTATAAACAAGAATAACCTACTCACATATAAGGCATATGTTTCTCAGGTTGTTTAAAAGAGAATTATATTCTTAAATGATTAAGGCTATGAACTATGAAACTTTTCTAAAATAAAGAGACTGGAGTAATTGAAATTAGGCAAACTGGAACTCTAGGGAAAAGTAAGGCATTGTTTTATCTTAAAATGGTTTAAAAACATAAAGTGTTATAACAGCTTTATGGAAAGTTAGTTATAACGACTTTATGAAAAACAAAAGAAGGGTTTTATCATTGGTTTTAATGGGATAACCTGGCTTTAAAAAGAGAAGTGTTTTGGTTTGCTTAAAAATGTGAGTCACTCTATTTTATACTACGGGCATCGGGTGACTTTTATAAAAGGAATAGATCTCCTTAAAAGGAATTTAAACGTACGTAGTACTTTAGGGTTGAAACCCGGACTTTGGCATAAAATGAAAGTACCTTGAGTTGTGTATAACTTGCCTATGCTTGTTGTGATAGCCTTTGTTGTGCAAGAATTGTGTTTCTATATTACCGCGTCTCTCGATGGAGGGCCGGTTGACTTGTTGAGGACTTACTTGGACGCGTCTTGGCGACGGAAGATTCCACGGGTATCTCCATTATTATTATTACATGTGCATGTCTACACCGATGATGTGGACATGTGGCCATTCTGGTTATTCGGCGAAATCGTGACTTACGGTTGTGATCGGTGCATACCGCTTACTGCCGCCGCTCACGTGGCGGTGGATCCGTATAGGTTATCGACCGCCACGCGTGTCGCCTTCGCGAGTCGGTGTTTGGATGGAGCTTCGTGACTTACGGTTGTGATCTGTGCGTGGCGATTCACTTGCCCCGTCATTACGTGGCGCGGTGGAGTGGAGGCTATTGCACTTGCCACGCGTGTCGAACCGTGATTGGTTGTACAACATTATTGATGCGGTCGGATCGGTAGTTATACTTGCCGTCACGGTTTTTATGACACAGGTGGGACCTGGTGGTCATGTACACACCTTGGTGTTGTTATATCATAGACTGCCGGCAGTGAGGAAGGAATTCCACGGGCACGAGTGATGATTTGGAGGGCGTGAGTCCCTGACTTGATATAACTGCTTATATGTTGTGTCGTAGTTTGGCTATCATACGTCTCTGCTGTATAGATCGTTATGATTTCATTTGCGATTTACGCTTCATATACTTGGTACTGTTATCGACCTCCTTCGGAAGTGCGTTACGCCGCAGTAGAATCATCGGTACCTGTTGACACCCAATTTTGACCCTCCCGTCCAGCCATTAACTATAAAATTACACTAATTTTGTAAAATAATTCTTTAGGATTTTTATAATAAAATACAACAATAAAACATAAATCTGAGCATTAATAATTAATTTAATAATGGCATCGCCTTCACGTAGAGTTTTAAGCATTTAGAGTCCCGCGCCCGCACTTATTAACTTTAAGCTTTGTCGTAATTCTTAAATAATTAATAAATGCACAAAATAAATAATTTAGCGATAACGTCGTGTCAGGTAGCATAGCCGCATTTATTAGTAATCATTTGTAATTTAAAATCAATTTTAATCTGATATACGCATTTAATAGCACCGCATTTGTAAAAGCTTTAAACAATTCTTAAATAACATACTTGCATTTAGCATTTAAGTAATTTAATCTAGACTCAATTTTAATTTTAATTTAACTTCGCAATAATGCAACAATAAGATTTTTTAAATAATAGCGCCGCATTCTGAAGCATTAAGCATTAATTAGATAACACACCCGCATTTATCTTATAACAATTAGATAATTTAATCACAATTTATTAATTTGATTTATCACTAATTAATTTTACCTAAACTAACTCCCTAAACTAACTCCCTAAACTACTACCCTTTAACTACCCAGCCCACTACCGCCTGGCCCAAACCAGCCTGACCAGCCCAGCTATTTCCCAGCCAGCCCATTTCCTCTAAACCCATTACGCCCAGAACCCCGCCCAGCAGCCCTTATCTCCCCTTCGTCGACAATACCCAGACAAAAGAAAACCTAGAACCCTAAAAATCCCGTCGCCGCCTCCTCGCCCACACGCCCTAAAATCTCGCCTTCCTTAACCAGATCACTTACCTTCCTTACCCATGCAAGCACAGCCAACGACATCTTACCATAACCAAAATCAGAACCTTACCATAAGTCGTCCAGTAAGAATCGATACAAAATCATACACAAAAATCAGCACGAAATCAGCCTTTAATTGCTTGCCAATATTAGAGCTGAACGGAGGCTATATAAGTGAAGCCATGGTTACATGCAAAGTCAGTCAAAAAAAAGAGGGAGAAGAAGGCAGGAGACCCATATCGTCGATCAGTCATCAATCGCGGAGATTACCTTTAGCAGTCAAAGCCTAGCATCCCTTCCTGGCTTTCAGTTTATTGTCATTGATTCTTGCAAACAGTTCCCTTCTTGCGAACTTCCCGTCGACGATTCTAGAAAAACATTTGTCGTCGCCTCGGTTCGCTGTCTACAAAAGGTCTGGAAATCCTTTTCTTTCATTTATTCAATTGTCTAATTGATACTATGTGTCTTATGTGATGGTGTCTGTAACATTTTGTTCAAACTTGCTCAACTTGGATTGGTCGCTGTGTCTAGATAGGTCCATTAGCAGTAGCCTTCAATGTTTTGTAGCGTCAACTCTGTTTTGAGCATGAACGTATGCTTCTATAGTACTTTACGAGGAATGATTGAATGCGTGCGATTGTATAAAGTCATAGATCCATTTTGTTGGTTGTGTGCTGACGGTTGTGTAAACATTGACTTGAATATTCTGTTTGAACCGCTAGTATGCGACGGGATGTTAGCGGGAATGCATTGACATGTTAAATCCAAAGAAAAATCAATATTAATCATGAGGAACTGTTAAACCGAAATTCATTACATATGTCGTTTCTTGTAATTTTCTCTAAACAAATATTTCTCCTAACAAATAGTTAGCGGGAAAGAAAAGGGATTACGAGGTCTAATCCGAATTTTAAAATCAAACCAACATATAACAACAACCAATACTTAAAAGGATTATGTGTTTACATGTATGTATAATTATGTTCCTGCATTCAAGATTCAAACCTCTTGCTCATTTTCCAAAAGATCATAAGAAAGACTATAAGCCCACATACATGTCAACCCAAATTTCAAAAGAATTATGTGCCTATGTGTTTGTATATTTATATGCTTGCATTCAAAAGATTCAAATCCTTTACTGTTTTCTAAAATATCACTACTATATTTTAATAACCTAAGACCGACTCCAATCAAAAATGTTACTAAGATCAAGGATATACGATTTACAATGTCGTGTTATCCTCCCGATAAAGTAACAAACACTTTAATGGTAAAATAAATCCCCCGCGTTCTCCTCTCTAAAAAATGGTAATGTATTTACTGTAAGCTAACTATACAAGTATAATAATCTATCATAATATTCATTATACTTTGTTTCACTGTCTTGGGTCTAATTAAAGTTTACATTGCGTGGGAATGATAAATAAAATCATTGTAAAGCAGAAGTGTATACTAAATGATGAACAGGAGTGCCTTATACTTATATTACGTGGTATTGCGTATATACGTGTTTAAAATTGCCTCGTGAAGCATATGTGCATCATACTCGATTTGATCCCAGAATAAGCGGCCGTATAGCCGTCCGTATGTTATATTCAACAAGGTTTGTACTTTTGAATGAGCTAGCTTAATATCACATGCAATCATGTCGTATCCGTATGGATTTAGGCCTAGTCAAGTAGTCTCGTTGGCATTTCAGTCTGAGTTAAATGCATGAGAAGTCTTCCTATAGGAGTTCTCATGATATGAGATGTTCTCAAAGGTCATCCTTTATGTGTGTGATTAATACGAAATGTTGCGGTAATCCCGTAGGATTGTTGGAATTGATTTTGATTATTCTAGGCCTTTGTTTGGGCCATTTTTAGACCAATGTTTAGCATATGTCGATCTGATTTTCAGCCTTGCTTAGACTGATTTTCTATCCCCTTTGTTAGGGTCTGCTAGATACTATAGCTCACGATTCTAGATCACCTCTCACTGCAGGATGATTTTTGACCCTCTGTTTGGTATTTTCTAGCCACTTTGCCTGGTTTTGGATTACTTTTTGGCTGCATTTTATACGTAAATGTGCTCTAATGCTCTGTTGTCGTTTACAGAAACTCAATTCCTTTCAAGTTTGTCCATTTAATCTGCGATTCTGTGGCCTATATGATCAAATCATGTGCTAGTTAAGCGTTCATCTCAACCCGATTATTACTTAGACACATCGATTGGTTTAGGATATTTTTAAAACAAATGTTAATCAATCAAAATATATTAGAGGATTATCATATATTAAGCTATGTCATGATGTTTGGATCTTTAAATGCACTTATAGAATTGTTGCTTAGAATGACATATGTCTCAAAGCTTGTTTAGACTTCCATAGGCTCGATTTATACTCTTGGCTATTTAAGGTTTAGTTCCAACACAACGTTAAGCGTAAGGGTGAATTATACAAGTCTGAAATTTGATTGGCTTGCCTTGATAATCTTGAGTATATGTCCTCAGTTATAGAGTACATGTTACACTTAAAACGAACTGCGTGTTAATCTACGGTAGATATCTTGTGGGTGCCATGTTCGTTCTAAATTGCTATAACTCTTTCCCTAATATTGTTTTAGCCTTTGCGTCATAACTCTATGCTTATCTAAGTTTATTATCTATTTGGGTCATTACAATTTCGAGACACTCTAACCATTTTCCTCCTATTTTTCATGGCATGCGTCGGAGAATAATTAGGAGTCTCGGTATGAGACTCGAAATGGTCTCCATAGCATCAACCGCATTTCCGCGCTGGCTTCCAAACAATCATAAGATAGATGGCGTCGCCATCCGTCTAAACGCTACAACAACTTGATCTCATTCTCCCCCTTGTTTATTTACGCATTTATTCATTTGTTTGTTCATTATTGCCATACTTATTAAACTTGTAACTAATAGGATAACTAACTCTATTAGCCTTTTGGAATATGTGGGAAGGGTAGTATAAAGACGAATACGCTCTTTGTTAATTCTAGATTAAATCGTACAAATCTAAATCAAGATAAATTAATTAATCGATTATGCTTTAGTCATGTAGTCAAAAATACAACTCCTTACCTAGAAAGAAAGAAAAATAGACTTTCTTATAATTTCTTCATAAGCAACATAGAGCAACTCGTTACTTTTCTTAATATCATCAACGTTTCATATACTACTTTTACAAAGACAATTTCCTAACTAATTCTATATGCTTATAGGGATAATTTGTCATTTTTTACTTTTGTCAGATAAAGAATGATTTCATAATTAACCTTAGGTATAAAAGTCTTAAATATACCTATAGGATGTAATTTATCACTTAATAAAACAATTTCATGTACTATGATTTGCATAATTAATATTTCGTGAGTCTTATAGAATCCCTTTAGTTATCAAAAAATACTTTCTTCTAGATATGTGCTACATCTTTTTTTCACCTAAAATAATTTTTTTTAAAAAAAATACATCCCTTAGCCAAATAAATTAACCTATGTTTGAACGGACAACCGCAAGTTAGCGGATCCTTTAGGGTGCCTTACCCCTTCCCTTTAGGATAATAAAGAATCCTTACTCAGAATCTTATTTAGTTTCACAGACCTTTAAATGGAGTTAATGCTGACTTTAATCAGTTAGTATTTAGGTGTCCTAATTCACCCAATTAATTAGGTGGCGACTCCCTTTAGCACTTTTAAGCACCTCTCTTAGCACTTTTACATTTTAGCACCCTTTTTTGCACTTTAGCATTTGTTATTTATTTTCTAACCTTTTATTTAAGCAGGAGTTTAGAAAATAAAGCCGCGGCCGGAAAAGGGCGCGACAGAAATGGCGACTCCACTGGGGATTTTAGGTTCTTAACCACAACAGATCTAGGATAATTATTTGGCAATTACTTTGGCATTTAATTTTGGTGTGTTGTATTTTGTTTTATTTATTTTTTGATTGCTACCTGCTTTACTGCTTTCCTTAAACTGGCATTCCGCTCATATTTCTTCCACTCTGGAAAATTCACACAATCACACACTACATGCGAGGTGCGCTGGGTGCATCGGGAAAATTCTGTCTTGAAACTCCTAGTTTAGGAGAGTTGGTAAGATACGTGGAGTGCGGTCTAACCGCGTAGCCTTCTCGCTCGAGTTGTCAGCTCGAACTCTGCGTGCAGAAAAGCCAAATCTTAGCAACTTAGGATGAGAGCTATACCACCCTTCATACTAAGTCATGCATGCATTTACCTTAGGTGGGTCGGTCCTTGTATCGACACCACAATTAGAGGCCCATGATTGTCGAAGGGTTTCTCGCGACCCAACGACCAACAACATATTATGTCTACGTGATATTAATGGGCGAATCCAAGCCCAACGTGACATGCTAACATCGGAAATTTTTGCATTTTACTTCTATTTATGTATAGGATGAGCGATATTCAATAATCCGGAGGTCGAATGGTAGCGGTGTTCGGCAAAGCTAAAGGTTTGGTGGGAGAATTTCGACGGCAGCGATAAAATGATTATCGAAGCAAATTAGGTTGTCTCACGGCTTTGTTTGACATCGCTCGGATCAACATATAGTTAGGGCCTTAATTCGATTAGGATCCGGATAAAGCGGTGTTGAGTTTGAGACTTGAACTCACCCCACGTTGGAGGAGATCAACTACTTCACGAGCCTAGCTTACGAAGGCAGAGGGCAAATCATCCCTTATAATCAACTGAAAGAGATTCTTGCATTACATGGGCCTAAAAACACAAAGGAACTCCGTTGCTTGAGAACAATTAGGTTTCCTAGATTATCTCAGACGAGAGATATGGTCGCCAAGATAGCTATCGGTCATTCCGAAAGGAGTTTTCTTGCGATTTGGGACAATGGAAAACTAGGCGACATACTGCATTCACCATTGCTCTATTAGGCACTCTAGTGTTTCCCGCGAACATGGACGGATCGATTTGCATATGTTACGTGACCGGATGGTTTTGAAGGCATTAATGGCACGCAACTTACTTTGGTTCCCGTGATTCTATTGAGATATTTCGAGCTCTAGGAAAATGCAAGCGGAGGAAACCAATTTCTTGAGGATGCAATCTCATCTTACGGATGTGGCCATGGAACACTTTTATCGTGATCGAATATGAGCGGACATTTGTTTTAGCAATGATTATAGGATTGCAAGTTTTTACGACAGGATGAAGCGGTTTGTTTCACCAGTCGGTACTAGGGATTGGTATGAATTTCTGGCGTCCCGCACTAGCAACCAAGTGCAATGGAGGTACCCATTGCTATCCGTATCAACAAAGCCTATGTAAGGAGCGAGGACCGTTATTACATCGAGCTCGTTGGATTAAGGGGCTTGACCATATGCTCATTGCGTGTACTCACTTGATTTGGTCAAGAAGGTAATCCGCTCGATCGGACATGAAGGATTCAGAGGTCGCGTTTGGGGCAAATTGCACTTTCCCGAAGAAGCAAATCCTTGAAGAATGGAACAACGTTGAGAAAATAGATGTCAAATACGAGCAAGCGCGAGGTGCGCTGAATCATGCGTGGTTCAAGGAAGATTGCGGCCCGAGCCCCAAAGCAAGCCGGGTTTCGAGGATATCGACATGACCGATTGGGTAAAAGTATGCAGATTGAGAACAACACCGTTCCCCGAGAGGTGGGACCAACTTCAAAACATCATGCAATATTTGAAGATGCGGAGCGGGGCCTAGCAACACCACCGCCACGCGTTAAGCGGCACAATATAGCATTAGGAATAGATCTTTAGTTTTAACATTTTCATTGTTGCAATTTAATTATTTTTAGTCCCAATAAAGCATTTCTCAGATGGCTCGACCAATCCATCATTATCGCATATATGGCGTTTAGGCCTACCTGCATAAAGAGGTCCTGCGTGTTAGGAAACGTTTGAATGTGTTGTGTGCAATATTATACGCTACATAATTGCAAATTATGTTCTTATGCTAATTTGTTTGTTGCATTTTTAGAAAGATTTATCATCTTCCCAAAGTCGGTTCGTATTTGACTCAACAATGTCGAGCATCCACACTTCACGAGATCCAAGGCAAGAAATAGCGATATGGCCGTTCGTGCCTGGCCAGAATGGTTTGGGAATTGTTCTGTCGGTAACGAAACTTGAAGGAGAATATCACGATCGGGAAGAATGTATTGCTCACCGCCGCAGATTGTTGATATGCGAGTTGAGATGGAGAGGCTACGAATCGACCAACCTATCCATCGTTTGAATACCCCTATGCGAGCAAAGGCCACTATCCATGAACCACCCCGGTCGACCTCCACCACCGCATATCCCCAAAACTCCCCACAAAGGCGCCGCGATTCTGACCCAATCGCCTCGCCCGACCGATCATCAACCTCACCTTCAAAGCGATCCTCTTCGCCCGCCTCCGCCTCCGCCTACTCACTTCACCATAATCAGCCTAATCGCCAAGCCAACCAATGCCCACGCACCATACCCACCGCCCGAAACCACCCGCATAGCTAACACAGCGAAACCCAACTTTTACCGTCCCCGCCGCTGAAGTGGATCATTACGAGGAAATGGAAAGGAAGTCCGAGCCAAAATGGGCGATGGCGTCGCGAGATTCACGACTGAAGAAGCGGTTCGTGGCATGCGATCGGATAAAGGTCACGAAGGACTAGATTATGAAGATCTTTGCATCGTCGGATGTGGAAGCGCGATGGGATATAAGGTGCGAAGTTCGATTTATTTGATGGGAAGGAAATCCTCGTGCACACGAGATCATATTGCGACAAGCTAATCGGTAGGGAAGAACCCACGGTCATCGTGAAGTTGTTCATTCAGTTTAACCGGCGAGGCAATAGATTGGTACACTGCGAGATCCGCGTAAGTGGCATAGTTGGAATCGTGGCCCAAGACTTTGTGGAAGCGGTTCGATTCAACACGAACCGCGCGGTGTGGGCGTTCTATCTAATGAAGTTGGAAAAGAAATCTACGGAGACTTTCGGAGTACGCCGTGAGGTGGCGTTCGAGGCAACAAAGTACAACCACCCACGTGGAGAGTGAGATGACCACACTATTCGTACAATCTTTGAAGGATCAACCTATTATGAGCGGATGATAAGCGTCGTGGCGAAATTTTGCGAGTCGTCGAATGGGTGACTTCGTGAAGAAGGTATTAAAGCGGCGGGATTACAAATGGCGGCATTGCGAGCAACCGATAAGGCGATTGATCGAGGCGATCGGTACTTGAGGAAGAAGGAGCGGTTCCCTTCCGTGTTTGTACAAGAACGCAAACCCGAAGCATTCATAACATACCAGAACCCACCCTATCAAACCCCATACTACCACGCGTGACGAAACTTTACCGCACTATACACGCGCCTTGCGCGGTACCACGCGCGGCCCGTATATAACGCTTCGGCACCCGTTTATCGGCCGCGTCAACGCCCATCAAGCCCGCGGCAGCGCCGATGCCCGGACGAATCACGAATTTTGAAGGAAAACCATCGAACCCGCACCCATTGGTGAACCCGTACCGGATATCACGAAGGCTGCGGTGCGGTTTGATCGACAATTCGGGAGGATTCGGCCTATCCCGAGATGGTATGATGAGAATAAGCGTTGTGCGTATCACTCACGATAGCCGGGGCATGACAGGAAGTTCTACACCTCGGGGACAAAATCGAAGAGTTGATCAAAGAAGGAGTAATTCAATGAAGGATCACGCTGGCGTGCATGATAATCCCTTGCGAACCAGCGGCGCCAATGTGCACTGATAGCCGCGATGAGAATACAACTTGGAGGAACCATCCGATCGATTCGAAGTGAGGAAAGTCGAACATACGCTTTGTCGCCGCCACCAATCACCGAAAAGCGATTTGAGTTAGAAAGGGCACGCAGAACCAAGGTTCAATCACGATTATTGGCGCGGGAAGGGCCACCGTCAAGATGGATCGCGGAGAAAGTGGGAAACGGGTCATAGAAGTCACCGCTGCGGGTATAACCAGGTCAGGGAGGTATTACACACCTATAGAGGCAGCGGAGGCATGAAGAAACCCGTGTGGTGAAGTCGAGAATTTTGGAGAGGATGCCCACTAAAGAGTATTAAATCGTAAGCGATTAAAGAAAACCTCGTAGCGTATTTCTCTACTATCATTGTTAATGCATTACGCCTCGCAGGCTGCGTTGATGGAGGTGTTGAAGGATGCATACGTTCGGAGGAGTACAGACGGGAACTTGGCGACTTTGGTCGGACAGTACTAGAGGCGCAGAATCACCTTTCACGATGATGAGTTACCGTGAGGCGTCGGACCTGACGCATTGAATATCACCATCCAAGTCGCGAACAAGATTGTTTCAACGATCTTGATTGATGGAGGCTCGGTAGTCGACATTTGTCCCATGGCGACCTTTGTTGAAATTGAAGCGACGTAAGAAAATTCGTGAAAGTCATATCGAGTCAAAGGTTTGACGGAGTCCATAGAAGTCGAAGGCGTAATGGACCTCATGCTGCGGATCGGACTACGAGAATTCGTTGTGGAATTTCAAATATTGGATATTGCTACATGTTACAACTTTGTTGATAGGAAGGCGTGGATCCGTGAAGGTGATGCGATCCGTCCACGCTGCGTCGATTGCACAAAGTTTATATGGAATCACGGTGAAGTGGTAGTATTTGGAGATAAAGGGGCATCAACGCGATTATGCAATCACTGTCATAGAAGGCGTGAAACGATCGGATGGTTGGTTTTCATATTAATGAGATCAAAAGAGCAAGTAAGTCGGCCATTCTGTTTGCGTTCTCTCAAAATGGTGGCCAAGAAATGTTAAGAAATGGATCTGAGCGTGAGAGGTCTTGGAGTCGGTATGAAGGGATCACGAGCCTATCGATTATTTGGGAAGAGAGACACTTTTGGTTTAGGGTACCGGCCACTCGAAGGATTTGGTGACCACGAACCTCGGAAGAAGGATACATTCCCTTACTGCGCCCATTCAGCCCTTGAGTCGATCGTTCGTCAGCTACACCGTCAGGATCTGAGAGAAGATGACCGGATGATCTTGCGGTAGGGTTCGAGAATCTGTTCATGGCGATGATGAGGCGGTGTTGCATGATCGCGGGAGATCACGAGGAGCTACGCGTTTGGGAGGCGAGCGTGGATCTGGCTGAATAATTGGCTTGCACCACTGTCGACCGTCAGAAGCTTGGTAGAATTTATGATTAGTTACAGCGGTGTGACCTTTTATCTAGAAAGAAAAAGCAGACATGCATTTATGATTCTTAATATGTTTGTTAATCTCGCGATTTTACTTTCATCATAAATTCGGGACATTTTGCGACTTTTAAAAGATTTCGTTGGTGTTAAAATTAAATTCTTTAAGCATTTTTCTTTCGATCATATTAATAAACACATTGATAACGAATATGACATGTAATGAGACAACGAACAAAGTTCAAATGACGAGCATAACCCAGGAGCAAGAGGAATGTCATGATCGAACTTAGCCAAGAGTGAAAACTTTGAGAATAGGCCTAAACCAAATTTGGAAGAAGCGAGTTAATAAACTTAGGCGATGAGGCAGTGAAAGAGACTAGAGTCGCGCCAGCTAAGCGTCACCTGAGGAAGAATTAATTGAGCTCACGAAGCGATGCAGATGTGTTTGCTTGGTCATATGAGGACATGCGGGTTTGAAGTACGGCGTGCGTCATGTGAGCTACCTATTGAACCATCTTACTTCCCAGTAAAACAAAGGCGAGAAAGATCAAACCGGGCGTGAGTTTGAAGGTCAAAGAAGAGGTGTCTAAGCGGTTTGAGGCAAAGGTAATTCGAGTTGCAAAATATCTACTTGGTTAGCAAATATCGTGCGGTAAAGAAGAAAGATGGAAAGGTCAAGTCTGCGTGGATTACGAGAGACCTCAGTGAGCCGGCCAGAAGGATGACTTTCCTCTTCCAAACATCCGTATACTCATCGATAATTGTGCGAAGCATGAACTCTGATCGTTAAATCGATTTCTTGCTATCATCGAGATCCTTATGGCGAGAAGAGGGCGCGAAAATACGGCATTCACTACCGTGGTGTACTATTATCGAGTTATGCGTTCGGTCTCGAAACGCGGCGCCACTACATGAGAGCCATGACCACCATCTTCCACGACATGATTCATAAAGAAATTGAGGTCTATGTGGGCGGCGTCATCATCAAATCGCGAAAGCGGAGGACCGTTGGCAAACTTGAAGAAATTTTTCCAACGACTAAGGCGGTATAACGAAGTTGAATCCTGCAAAGTGCGCGTTTGGCGTTCCGCGAAGTGTTGGGTTTATAGTGGCGAGAAGAGGATTGAGCTAGACCGCCGAAAATAAAAGCCATCAGAGTTACCTCTCGAAAAGCAAAAAGGGCGTGATGAGCTTCCTTGGCGCCTCATTCATCAGCGAGTTCATAGCCAGATCTGCGTGATATGCGGCCGATATTCAAATTATTGAAAAAGGATCACGGCTACCGAGTGGACAACAGTTGCCAGCGGGCTTTTAGCGAGAATCAAAGAATACCTTTCTAATCGCGATTCTAGTACCTCGAGCAGGAGACCTTTGCTACTCTATTTATGCGTGTTAGAAAATGCTTTCGGATGCGTGTTGAGCGACACGATGAAGCGAGGAAAAAAGGCAGGCCGTATACTATTTGAGTAAGAAGTTCACGGCGTATGAAGCTCGTTATACTCTGCTGGAGCGTCTTTGTTGCGCGTGCTTGGGTCGCCCGAAGTTCGAGACACTATCTATCGGCATCACTACTATCTTATTTCGAGGATGGATCGCAAGTATATCCTTGAAGCCCGTACCAGCGGAAAACTAGCGAAATGGCAAATTATGTTGGCGAGTTTGACATCGTCTACGTCGCATGAAGTAGTAAAGGGCGGGCATTAGGCGATCATCTTCTTGAGAACCAGTCGATGAATGCGAGCCCGCCGAACCTATTTTCTGATGAAGAGGTATTGTTTGTCGGAGAAGATATCTCGAGGTTTACGGGTTGGAGGATGTTTTTGATGGGCGGCAAATTTCAAAGTCGGCATTGGGCGGTTTGGTTTGAAGCAGTCGGCGTTATCCGATTTCCATGGCTTCAGTTTCCATGCACAATGATATGGCGGAATATGAAGCTTGCATATTGGGGCTCGGAATGGCGTAGATATGGACATCTGAAGTGCCGGTCATAGGTGATTGGACTGCGATCCATCAGTGCATGGTGAATGGGCAACCAAGAATGTGAAGATACTTCCTACTATTTTGCGTGAAGGAATTACGAAGAGGTTGACACGTAGAATTTAGGCATGTTCAGGATCGAGCGAATTCGATGCATTGGCAACCTTATCCTCGTGATTCGACATCAGGACAAGAATTACATCGATCGATCACGGTGAGTGTCTTTGGAAGCGGCTTATTGCTCGTATAGGCGAAGAAGCGACGGCAATCCATGGTACCATGACGTGAAAGGTACCTCAGCGGGAGAATATCGAAGGCATGACCAGCGTCGAAGAAGACAACGAAGACTAGCAAATCATTTCTTTTTGAATGGGAAATTGTATGCGAAGGACTCGGATCTGGGCTTATTGAGATGTGTCGATGCTCGAGAAGCGAGCAAGCTAGTAGAAGAGATACGGAGGGCGTGTGGACCTCGTATGAGCGGCTTCACTTTGGCGAAAAGATTACTGCGGCGAGTTATTTTTGGATGGCGATGGAAGCAGTTGTATCCGCTTTGTGCGAAATGTCGGCAATGCGGTCATGGAGATTTGATTCGAGTGCCTCAGTGAGCTTAATGTGACAAGTTCTCCTTGGCGTTCGCGACAGGGCATGGATGTCATCGGCCCCATCGAACGTTGCTTGAATGGGCGCGATTCATCCTCGTAGCGATTGACTATTTCACTAAATGGGTAGAAGCGTCATCACGCGGTCGGTGGCGAAAAAGGTGGTGGTCGACCGTTACGCAACAACGTCATTTGCGATTTGGGGTTCGAATCAATTGTAACCGATAACGGAACCAATCTCAGCGGTAATTTGATCGTGAGATATGTGGAAATTTCAAGATCACTCGCGTAATTCCACTCGTCTGACCTCGGATGAATGGAAGCGATGAAGCGACCAGCAGAACATCGAGAGGATATTGCGCAAGATGATCGGCACTCTGAACATTGTACGAGAATTTGCCTTTTGCGCTTTTGGGTTATCGCGCACAATCCGAACTTCTAGGAACGCCGTATCTTTTGGTGTATGGAGCGAGCCGTGCTACCGGCGGTGGAAATACCATCGTTGAGAATCATCGAAGCGAGTTGGCGGCCGAGTGGATCTGAGATCGTTATGAAGCGATTGATGTTGATTGGCGAAAAAGGTTGAATCTGATACGTCATGGCGGCTATATCAAGCGAGAATGGCTAGAGCTTTTAATAAGAGAGTAAGGCCAAGGTTATTCAAGCGGGACAATTGGTTTTAAAGCGTATTTCGAATCAAAGTGAAGCTAAAGGAAAGTTCGCACCCGATTGGCGAGGGCCTACATAGTCCATCGAGTACTAAGTGGAGGGCCACAATCTTGGCGAGATGGATGGCGAGGTATGGCCCAGGCTATCAGCGAATCTGATGAAGAGATATTACGTCTAGGAGTATTTGTCTTTTCGTGTAATCCCACTTTATATTGTAAAAACTGCATTCGCCGGTGGGATATGCATAGAGCCAATATAGGGTCTCGCGCTGCAAATCAACGAGCCACTACTTATGTCTGAACTACGTTATGACTGATTCCGCCTTGGCGGATCGTGGCGGCCATATCGGCCGGTCCACTTTTAGAATTTTACCCAATTTAGCTTGTAATGAACTACGTCATGACTGATTCCTCGTGGGGATCGTGGCGGCCTAAATCGGCCGGTCGCGCGTTAGGAATCTTCCCGTTTGTTTACGAGCAACAAAGGGGTTTGGGTTATTCTAAAAGCGATATGGCGATTAAATCACGAAGTTAAGTTCGCGCGTGACACGTAATTGAGACGACTGCGCGCTAGGAAGAAAGCAGCAACAAGGACTCCAAAGATGTTCGTTTGGTGAAATACATGTCATATTCGGCAAATTAGGCGAGGCTTTTACATTTTTACGCATGTCATATAAATGTTTATTTCTAAAGATGTTTTGTGCATACTTGAAAACATTTCATTTTGGAAAATGCTTTTGAGGCACTACTAAACATCTCGAAAAGAGGTCGAGTGGGGGTTGCAAGTCCCAAACAAGCGAACGCGATGTCGAAAGCAAGCGGCGAGTCAAATCTGAATCGACCCATCCCAAAACTCACAAATTTTCTTTTAAGCGCGGTCTTTTCATATTATGACGAAGCGCAATGGCCGAAGCGAGAAAATCGACAAAGGTTTCTTCGTATTAGCGGCAAAAAGCAACAAAGCGAGAGGATGACAACAATCCAAAGTCGCGACAAAGCGGCGGCGGAAAAAGAGCACGATAATCGATCAAAGTTGAGGTCGCATGACAAAACCTACTTGCGTCGGCTCGGGCATAAAGTCAAAATTGGCAACCGCGCATCGCGCGGCAAAGGCATCGTGGCAATTAAATCGGTGCAGCGTTCGGCGTGTCGTGCAGGACAACATCTCGGGGATGACATCTCTACCCGTAAAATTGCCTTCGTATGTATTTATCATTTCGTTTAAGCGGTATACACTAACGTCTTTTCTCGAAGCAGCTTGCGGGAGCATTTATTCTCTGAGGAGCGGCAACACGTCCGAACAGCGGCGTTATCGGCGTGTGTCCAAGCAGCGACACCTCGGCGTGCGTCTGCACCAGCGGCGCCGGCGGCACGTCCGAACGCGGCGTCGTGGCGTTATGTCGGCGGCGACATCGCCGGCGTGCGTCTGCAGCGGCAGCGGCGGCAATCGTCGAGCGGCGGCGTTATCGGCGTGTGTCAGCAGCGACACACCGGCGTGCGTCTGCAGCGGCGCCCGGCGGCCACGTCCGGAGCGGCGTCGCCGGCGTATGTCAAGCGGCGACATCCTCGGCGTGCGTCTGCGCCAGCGGCGCCCGGCGGCAATCGTCCGAGCGGCGGCGTTATCGGCGTGTCAGCAGCGACACCGTCGACGTGCGTCTGCCGCAGCGGCGCCCGGCGGCAATCGTCGAGCGGCGGCGTTATCGGCGTGTGTCAGCAGCGACACCATCGGCGTGCGTCTGCGCAGCGGCGCCCGGCGGCAATACGTCGGCGGCGGCGTTATCGGCGTGTGTCAGCGGCGACACCATCGGCATTGCGTCTACGCAGCGGCGCCGGCGGCACGTCCGAGCGGCGGCGTTATCGGCGTGTGTCAGCGGCGACACCGTCGGCGTGCGTCTGCGGCGCCCGGCGGCGGCACGTCGAGCGGCGGCGTCGTCGGCGTGCGTCTGCAGCGGCGCCCGCGTCGTCGAGCGGCGGCGTATTGACCTTGTCGAGCGGCGACACCGTCGGCGTGCATCTGCGCAGCGCGCCAGCGCACGTCCGAACGCGGCGTTATCGGCCGCAGCAAGTCCGGCAGCGCCATCGTCGGCGTATCACATCTGCGCGGGGCGATTTTCTCTGTTCTCAAAATTGCATTTTATCATTCATGCTTTATTATTCGTCTTAGCGATTTATGCTAACTCTTTCTTGAGCTTTAGTCTCAGAGACAATTGCAGCAGGACAACGTATCGCGTTCACACTCGCGACACGTCAGTGCGGCGAAATCACGGCTTTGCGGCGTCGCATCAACCACGGCAGCATCATATTTTGCGGGATAACCTTTTACACCCGGTTGCATTACTTTAAAATTATCATCATTATTTTGCCTTAATGATTTATGCACTAACCGTTTGTTCAAGTCTTAGCGTGCGAGCGGGAGCCTGGCGTGGATTTTCTCTTCTAATGACAGGGCAATCTGTTGGGGCGACCTTCCCAACGATTGGCGAAGCGGCCTCAGCGTCGGTCCGCTCGCTCGCGTCACCATAGAACCCGGCACCGCAAGTCGCCATAGTACCCGAGTTGAAGCCGGTTATATTCTTTTACTTTTTGCACCGTGGCGATGTCATCATAACTCGACAACGGACATCTTTCGCCCGCGATAGCGCGCTTGGTGTTTTGACCATGGTAGCCCGGTGTCGTCATAACTCGACCTTTGGGGCGGCTTGAGTCGCGTTAGCCCGCCGTGGTGTTTAGGCCATGGTAACCCGATGTCGTCGTAACTCGACCTTTGGGGCGATTTGATTTTGCGTCGGCCTTATCTACACCGGCATTTTTGCAACTCGAAGATCGAGACAAAATTGGCTATGAGTCAGCGTCTTTGTCAGAAGATTCTTCCATCATCTCCATACAAAGAGGACATCTGTTGACACCCGATTTTGACCCTCCCGTCGGCCATTAACTATAAAATTACACTAATTTTGTAAAATAATTCTTTAGGATTTTTATAATAAAATACAACAATAAAACATAAATCTGACATTAATAATTAATTTAATAATGGCATCGCGTCTTCACGTAGAGTTTTAAGCATTTAGAGTCCAGCGCACTTATTAACTTTAAGCTTTGTCGTAATTCTTAAATAATTAATAAATGCACAAAATAAATAATTTAGCGATAACGTCGTGTCGGGTAGCATAGCGCGTTTATTAGTAATCATTTGTA
Organism: Przewalskia tangutica; assembly: GCA_029844215.1. NCBI lineage: Eukaryota > Viridiplantae > Streptophyta > Magnoliopsida > Solanales > Solanaceae > Przewalskia > Przewalskia tangutica. Next base: position 13,316,249 of record CM056734.1, read on the forward strand.
ATTTAAAATCAATTTTAATCGATATACGCATTTAATAGCACGCATTTGTAAAAGCTTTAAACAATTCTTAAATAACATACTTGCATTTAGCATTTAAGTAATTTAATCTAGACTCAATTTTAATTTTAATTTAACTGCAATAATGCAACAATAAGATTTTTAAATAATAGCGCGCGTTACGAAGCATTAAGCATTAATTAGATAACACACCGCATTTATCTTATAACAATTAGATAATTTAATCACAATTTATTAATTTGATTTATCACTAATTAATTTTACCTAAACTAACTCCTAAACTAACTCCCTAAACTACTACCCTTTAACTACCGACCATTTCTGCTTTGGCCCAAACCATTGACCCACGCGCGCTATTTCCCAGCCACGCCATTTCCTCTAAACCCATTCGCCCAGAACCAGCCAGGCCACTTATCTCGCCGTCGACAATACCGGACAAAGAAAACCTAGAACCCTAAAAATCCGTCAGCGCCTCGCCGCCCACACGCCCTAAAATCTCGCCTTCCTTAACGGATCACTTACCTTCCTTACCCGTACAAGCACGACCAGCGACATCTTACCATAACCAAAATCGAACCTTACCATAAGTCGTCGGTAAGAATCGATACAAAATCATACACAAAAATCGACCAATCGACCTTTAATTGCTTGCCAATATTAGAGTGAGCGGAGGCTATATAAGTGAAGCCATGGTTACATGCAAAGTCAGTCAAAAAAGAGGGAGAAGAAGGCAGGAGACCCATATCGTCGATCAGTCATCAATCGCGGAGATTACCTTTAGCAGTCAAAGCCTAGCATCCCTTCCTGGCTTTCAGTTTATTGTCATTGATTCTTGCAAACAGTTCCCTTCTTGCGAACTTCCCGTCGACGATTCTAGAAAAACATTTGTCGTCGCCTCGGTTCGCTGTCTACAAAAGGTCTGGAAATCCTTTTCTTTCATTTATTCAATTGTCTAATTGATACTATGTGTCTTATGTGATGGTGTCTGTAACATTTTGTTCAAACTTGCTCAACTTGGATTGGTCGCTGTGTCTAGATAGGTCCATTAGCAGTAGCCTTCGATGTTTTGTAGCGTCAACTCTGTTTTGAGCATGAACGTATGCTTCTATAGTACTTTCTGAGGGAATGATCGAATGCATAACGATTGTATAAGGGTCATAGATCCATTTTGTTGGTTGTGTGCTGACGGTTGTGTAAACATTGACTTGAATATTCTGTTTGAACCGCTAGTATGCGACGGGATGTTAGCGGGAATGCATTGACATGTTAAATCCAAAGAAAAAATCAATATTAATCATGAGGAACTGTTAAACCGAAATTCATTACATATGTCGTTTCTTGTAATTTTCTCTAAACAAATATTTCTCCTAACAAATAGTTAGCGGGAAAGAAAAGGGATTACGAGGTCTAATCCCGAATTTTAAAATCAAACCAACATATAACAACAACCAATACTTAAAAAGTTATGTGTTTACATGTATGTATAATTATGTTCCTGCATTCAAGATTCAAACCTCTTGCTCATTTTCCAAAAGATCATAAGAAAGACTATAAGCCAGCATCGTATCAACCCAAATTTCAAAAGAATTATGTGCTATGTGTTTGTATATTTATATGCTTGCATTCAAAGATTCAAATCCTTTACTGTTTTCTAAAATATCACTACCATATTTTAATAACCTAAGACCGACCTCAATCAAAAATGTTACTAAGATCGAGGATATACGATTTACAATGTCGTGTTATCCTCGATAAAGTAACAAACACTTTAATGGTAAAATAAATCCCCCGCGTTCTCCTCTCTAAAAAATGGTAATGTATTTACTGTAAGCTAACTATACAAGTATAATAATCTATCATAATATTCATTATACTTTGTTTCACTGTCTTGGGTCTAATTAAAGTTTACATTGCGTGGGAATGATAAATAAAATCATTGTAAAGCAGAAGTGTATACTAAATGATGAACAGGAGTGCCTTATACTTATATTCTGTGGCTGACTGCATATATACGTGTTTAAAATTGCCTACGTGAAGCATATGTGCATCATACTCAGATTTGATCCCGGAATAAAGCGGCCGTATAGCCGTCCGTATGTTATATTCAACAAGGTTTGTACTTTTGAATGAGCTAGCTTAATATCACGTGCAATCATGTCGTATCCGTATGGATTTAGGCTAGTCAAGTAGTCTCGTTGGCATTTCGATGCGAGTTAAATGCATGAGAAGTCTTCCTATAGGAGTTCTCATGATATGAGATGTTCTCAAAGGTCATCCTTTATGTGTGTGATTAATACGAAATGTTGCGGTAATCCGTAGGATTGTTGGAATTGATTTTGATTATTCTAGGCCCTTTGTTTGGGCCATTTTTAGACCAATGTTTAGCATATGTCGGTCGATTTTCAGCCTTGCTTAGACTGATTTTCTATCCCCTTTGTTAGGTATGCTGCTAGATACTAGCTCACGATTCTAGATCACCTCTCACATGCAGGATGATTTTTGACCCTCTGTTTGGGTTTTCTAGCCACTTTCTTTCTTTGGTTTTGGATTACTTTTTGGCTGCATTTTATCTGTAAATGTGCTCTAATGCTCCTGTTGTCGTTTCTGTAAACTCAATTCCTTTCAAGTTTGTCCATTTAATCTGCAGTTCTGTGGCCTATATGATCAAATCATGTGCTAGTTAACTGGTTCATCTCAACCCAGTTATTACTTAGACCTGTCGATTGGTTTAGGATATTTTTAAAACAAATGTTAACTGTCATCAAAATATATTAGAGGATTATCATATATTAAGCTATGTCATGATGTTTCTGGATCTTTAAATGCACTTATAGAATTGTTGCTTAGAATGACATATGTCTCAAAGCTTGTTTAGACTTCCCATAGGCTCGATTTGTACTCTTGGCTATTTAAGGTTTAGTTCCAACACAACGTTAAGCGTAAGGGTGAATTATACAAGTCTGAAATTTGATTGGCTTGCCTTGATAATCTTGAGTATATGTCCTCAGTTATAGAGTACATGTTACACTTAAAACGAACCTGCATGTTAATGCTACGGTAGTATCTTGTGGGTGCCACATGTTCGATTCTAAATTGCTATAACTCTTTCCCTAATATTGTTTTAGCCTTTGCGTCATAACTCTATGCTTATCTAAGTTTATTATCTATTTGGGTCATTACAATTTCGAGACACTCTAACCATTTTCCTCCTATTTTTCATGGCATGCATCGGGAGAATAATTAGGAGTCTCGGTATGAGACTCGAAATGGTCTCCATGCATCAACCGCATTTCCGCGGGGCTTCCAAACAATCATAAGATAGATGGCGTCGCCATCCGTCTACAACAACTTCTGACCAGTCTCATTCCACTTGTTTATTTACGCATTTATTCATTTGTTTGTTCATTATTGCCATACTTATTAAACTTGTAACTAATAGGATAACTAACTCTATTAGCCTTTTGGAATATGTGGGAAGGGTAGTATAAAGACGAATCCGCTCTTTGTTAATTCTAGATTAAATCGTACAAATCTAAATCAAGATAAATTAATTAATCCAGTTATGCTTTAGTCATGTAGTCAAAAATACAACTCCTTACCTAGAAAGAAAGAAAAATAGACTTTCTTATAATTTCTTCATAAGCAACATAGAGCAACTCGTTACTTTTCTTAATATCATCAACGTTTCATATACTTTTACAAAGACAATTTCCTAACTAATTCTATATGCTTATAGGGATAATTTGTCATTTTTACTTTTGTCGGATAAAGAATGATTTCATAATTAACCTTAGGTATAAAAGTCTTAAATATACCTATAGGATGTAATTTATCACTTAATAAAACAATTTCATGTACTATGATTTGCATAATTAATATTTCGCGAGTCTTATAGAATCCCTTTAGTTATCAAAAAATACTTTCTTCTAGATATGTGCTACATCTTTTTTCACCTAAAATAATTTTTCTAAAAAAAAATACATCCCTTAGCCAAATAAATTAACCTATGTTTGAGCGGACAACATGAGTTAGCGGATCCTTTAGGGTGCCTTACCCTTCCCTTTAGGATAATAAAGAATCCTTACTCGAATCTTATTTAGTTTCACGGACCTTTAAATGGAGTTAATGCTGACTTTAATCAGTTAGTATTTATGTGTCCTAATTCACCCAATTAATTAGGTGGCGACTCTCTTTAGCACTTTTAAGCACCTCTCTTAGCACTTTTACATTTTAGCACCCTTTTTGCACTTTAGCATTTGTTATTTATTTTCTAACCTTTTATTTAGCGAGAGTTTAGAAAATAAAGCGCGGCCGGAAAAGAGCGCGACATCGATCCGCGTTTAGGATCTCATTTATTTTGGGAAGCTCCGTTCCGTCGGAGGCTTATCTTTGGTATGTTACCACAGTGCAGGTTCTTGTACATTCGGGGTATGGCGGGGCCACTGTCGTCATAGTTGTTGTAAAAATCTTAGAAGTGCATGCTGCTATGGCGGGGTTGTAAGGATTATGCTTGTGCAAATGTTTATATATATATGTTGAAAGGCAACCGTTTTGGTTGGCCTATTTTATTTCATCTTGATCCATGTCTATTTTCATGTTTAAGTTTTTATTTCCGCTGGTTTTCTCTGATGTTGTATCACTAGGGTGCCCGGGGTAAGGCACCAGTCACGGGCCCGGGTTCGGGTCTTGACATAAATGAAGGAAGAAGTGTATAATGTGTAAAGATGAAATGAATCAGAAATCACCACGAAACAGAGAAGGGTTGCGGCGCCTCCCCGAAGGGCCGCGACTCTAATTAACGTTCGATTCGGTGAGTTCTTAGGCGAAGAAGTCGCGACTCGCCATCGTTTCAATCCGTTGGAGGTGAAATAAAAACTGATTCTTGGGCTGACTTTGGAGTATTTACTCTCCATTATTTTGCTCATGAATTCAGCCATTACTTGGCTGAATATAACTCCAAATTCAAGGCATTAACATGACATTCATGGCCATAACTTAGCCATTTGGAGGGTCATCATCTACACACTATAAAATGAGACACATGGCTCATTTGGAAACACACTTGACATCTTACACTCAACAATTCTCTGAAATTGTCTTCCTCTCTTGCAATCACAAAACACTCAAAGAACTTTCTTCCAAAGCAAACACTTGAGTTCCCTTTGCTCATTTGTTTGATTGTTGTTTTATCTTGGGAGATAAGTTGTCATTACAATCGTTGAAAGGATATACGGGGCAATATTATCTTAAGGATAGATCAAGAATTTGGTCGACTCAGCAAGCCCTCATACTTGATCATTTACAGATTTCTAACAAATAGTTGTTGTTGTTATATTCCCGTTCTACACATTACTAGGTCACAAGCTTAAGATAATATTGGTTATTTCAACAACAACATGACTGGACAAGATCAATTCAACACTAAAAATTCTACCGATGCTCAAGGCAATCTCATTACTCAAGGCAATCTCATTACTCAAGGCACTAACGCTGCCTTCAACTCCACTGTTTTTGGCACTCATAGTGACACCACTGATCATGGCATTTATAATGCCTTCCCAACCATCTTGTTTTTGCACGTCGGTGCCGCTGTTTTAATGCGTCAAGTGTCACCGCCACTGCCATTGGCACAACCAATGCCTCCACTGCTGCTCCGGGCACTTATAGTGTATTTGCTCCTACCCAAGACGTCAACAACAATTATACTCCTGTTGGAGGCATTCACAATGCCTTTGCAACTCCTCAAGGGGGCGCTACTTCCCCAACACCTGCTGGTTTTCACCATGAACGTCCTGAAAAGTTCATGGGTGCTCACTTTAAGAGATGGCAGCTAAAGATGATGTTTTTCCTGACGGTTATGGGAATGTCACGTTTCCTAACCGAAGATCCTCCACTAGTTGGGGAAGACGTGGACCCTCAGCAAAAAATTTGGCGGGAGGGGACCAAGGTAACCATGTCGCTGACGACATGAGGATGGTTCGAGAAGCATGGAAACATAGTGATTTCATGTGTAGGAACTATATTCTAAACAATTTGTCTGATCCACTATACACGGTATATTGCACCATTGAAAATGTCAAGCAGTTATGCGACAAACTTCAGAAAAAGTACAACACCCAAGATGCGGGTAGTAAGAAGTTCATCATTGGGAAGTTCCTGAAATTTCAAATGGTGGGCAACAAAAGTGTGACATCCCAAGTCCAGGAATTCCAAATGATTCTACACAACCTGGATTTTGAAGGATTAAAGCCCAACGAACAATTCTTGGTTGGGGCATTAATCGAGAAGTTGCCTCTCTCGTGGACTGAGTTTATGAACTATCTAAAACTCAAAACGAATGAGATGACCCTAGATGAACTTATTATTAAACTCCAGATTCAGGAAGACAATAAGAAGGTCATGCCAAAGGGAAAACAACCCGATGAGGCTAAGGTAAACCTGCCGGAAGTCAAAGGGAACTCAAGCAAGAAGCGAAAGTTTCAGAAGGAAGGCAAGCCCCAAACAATTGAAAAGTTCAAGGGAAATTGTAACCAATGTGGTATAGTTGGTCATATGGCCAAAGACTGCCGCAAGCTCAAACTAGAGAGGGGAACAAGTACTTTGTGACTTTCATAGATAATGGCACAATGTTTTGTTACCTTTACTTACTATAAAGTAAAGATGAAACCTTTGAAGCATTCAAACGCTTCAAAGAAGAAGTTGTGAATCAACTAGGCGGACGAATTATGTTATACCCCGTAGTTCTAGTCATACGTGTGAGAGCGTACGAAAGGAGTAAGACTTAAAATTTTCGAAAGATAGGTTGACGGATTGTTTCGGACGGGTTTGTAGGTAACTTTGAGGCGGGTTATGACCCGTTACATTGAGAGTTCCTAGATGTTTCAAAGGCCTAGTGCATAGTTCGTTGAGTCTAGTTTTCAACGCAACCAACAGTTCGTCGATAGGACATCGGAGTAGGAAGTTATGGGAGTTACAAGTTCGGTCTGTGACAGGCGAAAGGTGTTTGGTCGAGCAACAGCGGTCGTGGCGCGAGTGCGGGCGCGCCGGAAAGATCTGAGGGTTCACTGGAGTTGCAGCGCTGGCCGCGGCCATGGCCGAATGCAGGAGTCGGCGAAGTTTGTGCATGGCCACATTTCAGTCGCGGCGGCGCGGGTTCTGCGAAGTTGAGTGGGGAATTCTGCAATGTTTTATTTTAAAAGAAGCCATGGGTGGGTGACAAGTCCCCATCTGGTTTTTGCATGTCTTATATATTGACCAAGTCTTCAAGACTTGGTCATCTTTCAAAGTCCTTCTCTCTCTCTAAAGCTAGAGCTCTCACTTCTCTCTAGAATTCCAAGAGAAATTCAAAGCTTGAGAAAAATCTGAAAAGGTGTGGCAAGAAAGGAAGCTTGTGGCTAGCTTGTAGGAGTTATTGTGGTGGTGTTCTTGGAAAGGAAGCTAGCAAAGTTGTTGGAATAATTTTGGCTAAAGCTCTTAGGTAACAATTCTTCTTTTGTAGCTAGTTATTTGTGTTGCATGTGAAGAAGAATGAACTTGTAGCTAGTTATTTGTGTTGCATGTGAAGAAGAAGGAACTTGTAGTAGTAAATAATGCTCTTAGATTCATTGCATTTAAGGAATATGGTTTGGATATGAAAGGATTGGTTAAGAAGGTTATGTGAGCATGTTGTAGCCTAAAAACTACTTTAAACTTGTTAAGTTAATTGTTGTACCATATGGGGCAGAATTTTACACACCCAAGTTTAGGTGTGTAATCTCCTTTGAAATGTTTGGATTGTTGGGCCAAAAATGTGGCGTTTGGATGTTGAATTCGGCCTTGAAAAAGGTGGCAAAGTATGTAGAAACAAAGGAAATGCTGCCCAATTTTCCATAGAAATTAGTAACTTTGAACTTGGAATATTCTACATTGAAGTTAGAGGTTAATAAACGTATTATGGTCATTATAGGTTGACATATTACGTGCGGTATTTTGGGCTTAGCAAGTGGATTGACCGAAGAGGTATGTGGAGTTTTCCTATCTCTTGAGCATGAGTAGTTGTACCTATGTAGTATGGTAGACGTACAAGATTTGACATTCTTCACTTGTTTTAAGTATATGATACTTGTTTCGTTTAAAAGTATAAGTCCCTTGGGTACAGGGAGATGTGTCCGACTAGTGTAAAATGATAATATAACAACTTTATGGGAAGTTGGTTGTATTGACTTTATGAAAGGTTAATAAGGAAAGGTTTACTCCAAGTAAAATAAGTACGGATAAAGGATTTGAATTTGTGGAAGGCAAATTGTTTTCAAGGCATTAATTGCCTAAGGTTTTAAAAGAGATGAAGTCACTTGATTTTAGAAGCCTATTGTATTTTAAAAAAAAGGTAAACGTAACTTGTTTTGAAAAGTTGTCGTGACTTGATACTACGGTTATTAGTATCTTGGGAGTTTTACATAAAAAGGAGTCATTTTTCTTAAAAGGTTTAAGGAACGTGGTACTTGGGTTAAATTCCCGGTTTTTCTTTTAAAATGACATGTAGTGCCTTAAGTAACTAAAATGAGAGGATGTACTAGAAATGTTATTAAGGAGTTAGGAGATATTCTTAACTTGCTTACGTTTACGTTATGATAAGCCGGTAGCGCTTATGTTATGTATGATAGCCGGTTGTGCTGATTTATGTATTATTATTATTATTACTATTTATGTCATGGATTTGCTACCCATGATGCGAGTGCGGCGCTTGTACTCATGCGGGTCCACAGGGTCCATGCGGGTGAAATAGTCCCATGCGGGTGAAATAGTCTCATGCGAGGCGGATGACCTCATGCGGGTGAAATAGTCTCATGCGGGTGTAATAGTCTCATGTGAGGTGATGACCTTATGCGGGTCCACAGGACCCATGCGGGTGAAACAGTCCCAGGAGTAGGATTGCTTAATGATACTACGGGCGGGAGATCCTGTTTTGATCATGAGCCTCATATTTTATGCAGTATAGTTTATACTTGTTACTCTCATTGTTAGTAAGGCACAGTGTACGGTATTTTTGACTCTCTTCCATGACTCCAGTTTATTTTAAACTTATGATATTATTACAGTATTTTCCAGTTTTACATACTTGGTACATATTGTGTACTGACCCCCTTCCTCGGGGGCTGCGTTCATGCCGCAGGTAAGGGTAAGCAGGTGGTGGATCCTCATTCTTAGGATCTTGCTCAGGTGTCAGGAGCTCCATTTCTCCGGAGGCTCGACTTTTGGTACGGTTCTCCCCGGTGTTGTAGATATTTGTACATTCAGGGGCATGACGGGGCCCTGTCCCGTCATAGTGTTTACTCATTCTTAGAGGCCTGTAGTCCTGTTATAGCTTGGGTTGTTAAGGATGTAACTGTTCAGCTTTGTTATATTAGAGGTAGCCATTTTGGTTAGCCTGTTTATTTTCTATATGGGTTCTTGTTGTGAGTTTATTTTCCGCTGGTTTTCTCTGATGATGTATCACAAAGGTGCCCGGGGTAAGGCACCAGTCACGGGTCCGTGGTCAGGTCGTGACAGATTAAACCTATCCGTAGCGATAGAGGGGGAGAATATGTAGTGCCTTTTCAAGAACTTTGTACCCAATCGGGTATAGTTCATCAAACAACGGCTCCTTACTCACCTCAATCAAACGGGATTGATGAACGCAAGAACCGAACACTAAAGGAAATGATGAATACTCTACTCATCAATTCGGGCCTCCCTCAAACCATGTGTGGAGAAACTGTCCTTACCGCAAACAGGATTTTTAATAGAGTCTCACACAAGGGTAAAGACAAGACTCCATACGAGCTATGAAAATGAAAGAAACCTACCTACAAGTATTTGAAGGTATGGGGTTGTCTGACCAAGGTAAAAGTACCTATGCCAAAGCAGGTCAAGATTGGACCTAAGACTGTGGATTGTATATTCATCAGATATGCCAATAAAAGTAGTGTTTATCGCTTCATAGTGCACAAGTCGGATCATCCAGACATTTATGAAGATACGATCATGGAATCAAGGAACACATAGTTTTTGAAGACACATTTCCATATAAGGAAAATAACATAACCTCTCGCAAACGAAGTTATGAGCAAACCTCTGATGAACCAGGAGTCACTGACTATGTAGATCGAAACGGTTCAGATCTAGTAAATTCTGAAGTAGCTGATGATCCGGAATTTAGTATTTTAGTTTCCCAGGACTTGGAAGATTCAGAGATGGAACCAAGGCAAAGCAAAAGGACACGAAAATACAAGTCCTTCGGTCCAGACTTTGTAGCTTATTTGGTTCAGGATGAACCACGGACAATCGCCGAATCATTGTCAACTACAGAAGCACCGCTCTGGAAGGAAGCTTTAGAAAGTGAGATAGAATCCATTCTGCATAACCACACCTGTGAGTTGGCAGAACTTCCCCCAGGACACAAACCGTTCGGTTGTAAGTGAATCCTTAAACGGAAGTTAAAGGCAAATGGTTCTATCGATAAGTACAAAGCTAGGTTAGTAGTCAAGGGTTATCGCCAAAATGAGGGATTGATTACTTCGACACCTACGCTCCGGTGTCAAGAATGACATCCATACGTATGTTCATAGCTATCGCCGCCTTGCAGTATCTTGAAATACATCAAATGGATGTTAAGACTGTCTTCCTAAATGGTGATTTGGAAGAAAAAATATATATGGATCAACCTGAGAGGTATGTGGCTCTAGGACAAGAGACAAAAGTATGTCGGCTTGTTAAATCATTGTACGGGCTGAAACAAGCCCCTAAACAATGGCACGAGAAATTTGATAGTACTCTACTATCAAAAGGATACGCCATTAATGGAGGTGACAAATGTGTCTACATGAAAGGAAAGTCAAATCCTTCGTCATGATATGTCTATATGTAGATGACTTGTTGATCACTGGAAGTAGTCCTGAAATAATCCTAGAGACTAAGAACATGTTAAAACAGTGTTTTGACATGAAAGATATGGGCATTGCAGATGTCATCTTAGGGATCAAGATCTGTAGACATCTAATGGACTGGTCTTATCTCAATCTCACTACATCGAGAATGTACTGAAGAAATTTGAGATGTTCGACAGTTCACCGGTATCAACACCATTGGATACAAGTCAAAAGCTTGACAAATATCTTGGTAAGCCCGTACGCCAGGAGCGATATGCGCAGGTGATTGATAGTCTGATGTATATTACGAAGTGCACTCGACCTGATATCGCTCATGCAGTCAATAAATTGGCTAGGTTCACTCAAAATCCAAGTGAGGATCACTGGAAAGCGTTGAACAGGATACTACGGTTCCTAAAGTTCACGATACATTTCGGGTTACACTATTCAAGATATCCAGCGGTACTAGAGGGGTACAACGATGCTGGACCGGATATCGATAAGCGGCGACATCGAGTCCACCAGCGGATATATTTTTACAATCGATGGTGGAGCTGTGTCTTGAAAATCCTCTAGGCAAACTCTTATTGCCCGATCCACGATGGAGTCGGAATTTATCACTTTAAATAAAGCGGGAGAGGAAGCTGAGTGGCTTCATGATTTTCTAGAGGATGTCCATGTTGGGATAAATCCATGTCTTCTGTAATGATCCACTGCGATAGTCAGTCGGCTCTAGGAAGGGCACGAAGTTCAATATACAACGGTAAGTCTCGTCATATTCGACGGAGACATGAGTCTGTTAGGCAGTTGATCACCTCGGGTATTATTTCCATTGATTACATAAAATCTAAAGAAAATATCGCAGATCCCTTGACGAAGGGAATACCCAAAGATCAGTTGTTCTGCCTGTCTAGGGGAATAATATTAAAACCCAAACAATAAGAACCGATATAGTGGACACCCAACCTTACAGACTGGAGATCCCAGGAATAAGGTTCAATGAGAAAACTAAACTATAAAGGTTCCGTGAGCGCTTCGGTGCAAGAGCACTTCAGATAATGTGTATTTCTTAAGAAACATATTCCAAGGTCGTTCCCGTGATAGACAAAAAGTGCTACATGTAAGAGGGGTAAATGATAAGTTTCCAAACCTTTAATGATGCTCAAAATTTGAGGTTAGGTTGGTGAAATTTTTAATGGTTTCTAACGCTTGTGTAGCGGGGTATTACAGAATACCTTGTAGGAAATCAAATATTTAAGTGCGAGGACAGGCAGCCTCAAATGAACGCACTTAAGAATCCAAGGGTGTCCACGACCCACGATGGTCAAAACATTAGAAAGATTGAGTAGGAAAGGTGTTGTGTTGGTACCATTGTCTTGGCATATACTAAATACTGATGGTTCAAGACATCACGTTCACCACGCAGTAAATATGTCCATTGGTATTCTACTATGGAAGGTTCAAAGCTCCGGCTACCTCTCTGGATGCAACATCGTTCTGCCAAGTGATTGCTAGAAAGGCACCATGTGCGTGCACCAAAATCTCTTATAAGAGGAGATTGTTGGAAATATTTATTAAACATGAAATAAAGTAAATCCTATTAATTATGAATCGAATAATTGGGGCCCCGCACGTAGGAAACCTTGTTTCCACACACGTGCACACGTAGTGCCAATGATCAAAATTTCCTTAATGGAAGAGATATTGCATGCGTATCTGGTGTTTGAGACGTAAGGTAATAGGCGGTTATTGGTCAAATGACGAATGATTTCACGTTGGTAAATGAAAGAAGAAGTGTATAATGTGTAAAGATGAAATGAATCAGAAATCACCACGAAACCGAGAAGGGTCGCGACGATTGAAGGTTCGCGGCTCTAATTGACATTTTAATTCCAGTAACTCACTGGAATTGAAGGGCCGCGGTGCCTCGAAGAAGCGCGACTCAATTGGCGTTCGATTCGGTGAGTTCTTTGGGGCCGAAGAGCCTCAATCATATTTCAATCCGTTGGAGGTGAATTTAAAATTGATTCTTGGGCTGACTTTGGAGTATTTACTCTCCATTATTTTGCTAATGAATTCAACAATTACTTGGCTGAATTGTAACTCCAAATGCAAGGCATTAACATGACATTCATGGCCATTACTTAGCCATTCGGATGGTCATCATCTACACACTATAAAATGAGACACAAGGCTCATTTGGAAACACACTTGACATCTTACACTCAACAATTCTCTGAAATTGTCTTCCTCTCTTGCAATCACAAAACACTCAAAGTTCTTTCCTCCGAAGCAAACACTTGAGTTCTCTTTGCTCATTTGTTTGATTGTTGTTTTTTCTTGGGAGATAAGTTGTCATTACAACCGCTGAAAGGATATATGAGACAATATTATCTTAAGGATAGATCAAGAATTTGGTCGACTCAGCAAACCCTCATACTTGATCATTTCCAGATTTCTAACAAATAGTTGTTGTTGTTATATTCTCGTTCTACACATTACTACTCACAAAAAAAAAGTATTAAGTGGAAATTTACTCTTAGCGTGTGTTTGGTTCTGCGATGGACATAATTGATTCTAAGGAAAATTGATTATGTCAGAATTGATTCTGACAAAATTAATTTTGATATAATTGATTTATGTTTGGATGCAACAATGTAAAAGTGATTGTTATCAATTTATGATGTTTGGATAATTTGGATCAAAATTGTTTTTGAACGTAGAATTATCAAAATGAACATAGTTAAATAGATAATAGAATTTAAAGTGCAATATATAATACTTAAATATTAGAATTTAAAGTATGTAAATAAAAATTACAAATAAATAATAGAATTAAAAGTGCAATATAATACTTAAATATTATAAATGTAAATTTCGGTCGTTCATTTTATCTCTTCAACAATTGCACAAGCTGCAAAAATAACAAAACTTAGTGCAATGAAGGTGGATATTTGATTTTTTTAGTAATTATTTATAGATATTTAAAGAGGGTAATGAAAGTTGCATATTTAAATTTTTTTTAGTAATTATTTCTAGATATTTAAATAGGGTAATGAATGTGGATAGAGTTGTTGATGAAAATTAAAGAGGTAATAAAGGAAAAGGTAAAATTCAAATTGAAATAAATGACAGAATTGATTACAGCGGAAGAATCAATTGTAAAGCTGGAATAAATCTCAAGAACAAATTGATTTTGGAGAGGAGAAATCAAAATAATTTTTTTCTCATTTTCACGAAAGTAGTCATTCAAAAGTGATTTTGGATTGACAGAAGTCAAACTAAACATGCACTTATTCCTCTAGGTAAGTAACTTAACATTGATCATTTTTTAGTCTTTTGGAGCATTAGTATCTATCAATTCTAGAAAATATGTATATAAAATATTTAATTTGACGGAAAGAGCACGAGTTCAAATGCCCCGTAAATGAGGCTATAAGTGTGCCCTTGATCAAACGTGGAACTAACGAGAATTTTGTTTGTTAAAATGTGAGAAAATGATGAATAAGATGCGAAAGAGTGGCGAGTGAACACATAGTGTAACCAACTTTTAACGCAGAGCAAAGCTAAGTGAGGGTACACAATTTAGGAACAAATTTGAAACTTTCTTCTGTGTTTAATTACATAAAAAATTCTCGAATTTAATTAATCATTTTCTAAGTTATATGTGTTTAAGTTCAAGGTGTTAATTAAAGGGAAAATGGTCAAATTTGCCTTCCAACTATGTTTTATGGAATAATATTGTCCTCCGTTAAACTTTGAAATCAAATATATTTCATCATTTACAAAGTTGTTAAATTTGCTCTCTGATGGACGGATATGTGAGTTGAACGCCACGTCGGCAGAGCACCACCACAAACTATCGTCACTGTCATCTCCGACATCAAAACAACACCAAAATCATCACTGTCGTCCACCAACAAACAATCCCCAGATCTCCCAAAATCATCACCACTGTCGGAGCTCGTTGTGACGGTGGTTTTTATTCTTTAGTTTTTTATCCAAATCCGACCCAAAAATTCATATGTTTCCCCTTTAATTTTTAGTTAAGAATACATGCATCCACAATGAAAGTAACTATTATGAATCTGGTGTTGCCATTGAATTAGGTTATTCTTGTAAAGATGATTTAGATGTTGCAGCCTGCACATAGTCATTGTGTTGAGGTGTCGTTCAAAATCAAAGAAAAAAAAGTGAGTAGAACAAAACCATTAACTGTCAGCTCACCACCGTCAGAACTCCACCAGTCGTCCTACCACTGTTTCTCCACCAGTCGACGATGAACCACCATCGCCGTCACGAACCAAATGACACCATGTACAATCGTTGTTTGGATGGCTAACCATGACCAACCGATATACGAAAAAATCACATCTATCACTTCTCTAATCAGGCAACCTCGTATTAGTCAATGCGAATCAGATTAGTGTTTGGAAATCTGGAACACAATCATCAACTTCATCTGAATTAAAGTTGCTGGATAATGGCAATCTTGTTCTTGTGACTCAAAGGGTCGTATTTGATGGTGGTGTTGCGAGGCAGTGGTGGTGTTGGTCTTGGTTTACCGGAGACGAGCTCCGATAATGATGATGATTTTGAGATCTTGAGGTTGTTTGTTGGTGGTCGACGATGATGATTTTGGTGTTGTTTTGACTTCGCATATGACATTGGTGGTGGTCTGCCAACGTGGATCCGACGTGACGTTCAACTCACATATCCGTTTATTCGGAGCAAATTTAATAAGTTTATAAATAGTGAAGATATATTTTATCTCAAAATTTAATTGATGAAAATATTATTATAAAGCATAGTTAAAGCGCAAATTTGACCCTTTTCTAGATACAAGGAGATTTTAAGGACCAGCTGTGGAGCGGTAAGTACTGTTGTAAAGAAGTGAATAATGAGAAGGGGTTGCTATTCTCTCACGTAAACACAATGCTTTACGTCATTCTACTGCGACAAGCTTTTACCTGCTTCCTTCATTCCAAATGAATTCTCTATCCAACGATGGTAAGAATAGGATAATACTGTTCCCTGCGTCCTTTTCGCTTCACGTGACACTTCTTTTTTTTTTGATAATTTAGATCTCGGAGTGGCCTTAGTACCCCATATCGCTAGTACCTGCATAAGTTTTTTTTTTCTCTTTAAATTTTATGTCTTATAGAATACCTTCATATTAAAAATGGGAACAAAGAAGTAAAATTTAGAAATTATGCAAAAAGTCAACAAAGCTCAACCTATTTCACTCTGTTAAAAATTTAGGCGAAAACTTAATATATATTTGAATTTCAGAAAAAGTAAAACAACAATACTTAAGAACAAAAACAATCATATTAGAGAATATGTTTTTACTATATTCATATATAAAATTACCTATGTTTT
The DNA here is from genome assembly GCA_029844215.1 of Przewalskia tangutica. NCBI lineage: Eukaryota > Viridiplantae > Streptophyta > Magnoliopsida > Solanales > Solanaceae > Przewalskia > Przewalskia tangutica. The sequence goes on from CM056734.1 coordinate 13,332,535, forward strand.
TTCCACAATTTTTTTTTTTATATAAATAATGGTGGATTCAAAACTAAGTAAAGGGGTTAGCATCCGATAATTAAACTTTAATTTTTTATTTTATTTCTAATAAAATAATACATACACATAGTAATATTTATAACTTATTTTATATTATAAATTTTAATTATTTTTGTTAAAAATGCTGACCCCAATTAAAGTACACCACATAATTGGGATGACATGTATATTAGAGTCAGAGTCATTTCAATACTTTTAAGGGTCCTATGCGAAAAAAAGAGGATTTTTTTATTTACAATAAAAATTAAAATTAACTAATTAATCAATATTATAGAAATTATTGATCAAAATATCTAATAAATATATAATAAACATTATTTGTTTAAAGAGGAAGAGCCTATTTTTTATATTTTAAACAAAAAAACCTTTTGTTGCTCATTGGAGTTCCATAGGCTTAAGATATTCGCCTTCTAAAATGGAGTTTGTTTGAACGAGCTTATAATTTATGTCTTATAAGTTAAAAGTCTTTACTTCCGTAAAAAAAATGAATCTACCTTATTATTTTTTATATTTTTTTATTATTTTAATTTAAAAATAAATAACTTTTATTTTATTTAAATATATAAAAATATTTAAAAACACTTAAAATAATCAATTCAAACAAGTTCACAGTCGAAAACCATAGATAGACCTTGGGGATTGAAGCGCACGCGATAGGTATGAAGGTGGGGAAAGGGGGCAGAGAATAGATGGTCGGTAGGGGATGTTTGGCATGGCTCACCAAACAAAACAAAAAATCGAGGCGTGAAATTCCGTGGGGGAAATTATTGGATGAGTTTCTCATGAGTGTGGGGTCCTCGGGAACAATTCACACAATAAGCATGCACCACATCCAAACAACCCTCACTTCTCATAAGTGCTTGTCGCGTGTGCATCCTATAAGATAAACGTTTCTTATCTTTTTATATATTCCTACTTTCTTGCAGAAAGTAATCCCGCGCATTGGGCACTCCTCTCCAGGACAGACGGTGGAGGAGGTAAATCACAGACTTCAGCCATTAGGTGGGAGGCACGGTCTTTTGCCCACATGAGTCATCTCACAGGAGAAAATGAACTCCTTTGTACGCTGCGCTGAACTCGCTTAACTGGGCAATCTGCCAGGCACTAATCGATTACACCCATGCGGGTTATATATTCCTACTTTCTACTTCTTTCAAAATACTTGTCGAGACTCAAAATTATATGAATTTTGATTATGATTTTGAGTTATATTTTTCATAATATTAATATGAAAAAAATAGTAATTTATAGTACTTTTTGTATATTTTAAATATTTCAATTTTAATTTTTAAATATTAAATTAATTTAATTTTATAATTATAATTAAATTAATTTTTAAAATGAAAAATATGACAAGTATTTTATGACGGAAGGGGTATTTTCTAGTAGTAAGGGAAAAGTGAAATAAAAAAACAATTTAGTCTTATTTTAACATCTTTGCTCGTGCAATATGCGACACTGTTATTGTCGTAGTCAGCTTTATTTTTATTTTTCACTCAGCAGCATCTGTTATTTTTTTCTGACTTAATACAATTTTTGCTTCCCTTAAAAGAAGCATAAATCAATATAAAACATTATATTTTACCTTTTGCCTGTATCTTCTTTTTTTTTTTGGTTTTTTTTATATTCAGGTTCCTGGCTTACGCCACACCATTCATGGAGATAGTAGCGCCGGTCCCTCGATATTACTATCAGTAAATCGCGTGATGTGCCTGAATGACCAGAGATTGAAAACAAAACAACTGATATCACCTACAAGGTCCTATACCAAAAAAGAGCAAATTACTCCCACTAAAATTTGAATCTCATGGTGTAGGTCTCCAGCTGGAGTTTAAGTTATCATCCTTTATCAGTTTATCATCATCCAGCTAATGCCCCGGGATCTTTTTGGTTTGTTTCTTGGAAAATATATTCTTTGAGGTGAGGTTACAATCTTATTTCAGTATCTAAGAATGTGCAACATTGGTAGTATACCTACAAACCAAGACTTCATACCTACCAATCACTTTTGAGTTAAGAAACAAGATTTTGTTCTTCCAAAAAAAAAAATTGATTAGTAAAGTGCACTCTTATTTCACCAACAAATAGAATTTTAGATGTTAACGGAGTATTTTAACAGCAAGCATCACCAAAGATTATAGAGATGATTGTTGGAAATATTTATTAAACGTGAAATAAAGTTAATTTTATTTAATTACGAATCGAATAATTGGGGCTATACACGTAGGAAATATTGTATTCACACGCATGTACATATAGTGTCAAGGATTAAAATTTCCTTAAATGGAAGAGATATTGGTACGTATATGAATTGTTTGAGACGTAAGATAATAGACGGTTATTGGCCAAATGACGTTGGTTTCACTTTGGTAAATGAAAGGAAGAAATGTGTAAGAGATGAAAACGAATCAGGAAATTTGCCTCGGAAAATTGGGAAGCACCGGTGATTTCCACTTGGAACCGCGATCTAATTCCAATTTCGGCCCAATGACTTATCGAATTTAGGCACCGGTGCCATCCTAGAAGACGGTGCCTCGGCGGTTTCGATAACGGTGGGCGAATTGAAACTGATTCTTGGGCTGACTTTGGAGCAATTACTCTCCATTACTTGGCTATTGAATTCAGCCATTACAAGGCTGAATTAACCTCAATATCAATGGTCATTACTTGACATTGATGGTCATTCATTTGGTGAATTGAGAAGACCAAATCATCTACCTATAAATTGATGCCTTGGGCACAATTGCAAGACACACTACACATTGACACTTAACCAATTCTCTGAAAAATTGTCGTCCTCTCTAGCAATCTAATACACTAAAATATTTTCTTATCAAGCGAACACTTGAGTCCATTTGCTCACTTGTTTGATTGTTGTTTTATCTTGGGAGATAAATTTCTTAACAACCGTTGAAAGAACATACGGGGACAATATTATCTTAAGGAAAAATTGAAATTTCAATCGACTCAACAAGACCTTTTACTCTTTCCAGTTTTATTATTTACGTGTTGTTGTTATTGCTTTCCCATTTCTTGTAATTTTATATTTATAACTAACAAGCTTAAGATAATATTCGCTGCTTTCAAACAACAACAATGTCTGTTGAAGATCAAATCAGGACTGAAAATTCGAACACCACACAAGGCAATTCTAATGTTTTCAACTCCACCGATTTTGGCACTCCTAGTGTCAATCCTACTACTCAAGGTAACACCACTGTTTTTTGTACCACAAATGCTAACACTGTTGCTCAAGGCGTTCCAAACGTCCTTGATCCTACTCAAGGAAACACCACTGCTTCAACTCCGGTTTGTTTTCACCATGAACTTCCTGAGAAGTTCATGGGTGCACACTTCAAAAGATGGCAGCAAAAGATGCTATTTTTCCTGACGGTTATGGGAATGTCACGTTTCTTAATCGAAGACCATCCACAAGTTGCGGAAGACAAGGACCCTCAACCAAATGATTTGGCGGGAGGGGGCCAAGGTATCCATGTTGTTGACGACATGAAGTTGGTTCGTGATGCATGGAAACATAGTGATTTCATGTGCAGGAACTATATTCTGAATAGTTTGTCTGATCCTTTGTACATGGTATATTGCACCTTCGGGACATCCAAGAAATTATGAGATAAATTGTAAAAGAAATACAACACTCAAGATGCGGGTGCTAAAAAGTTTATCATTGGGAAATTTCTGAAATTTTAAATGGTGGACAACAAAAGTTTGTCATCCCAAGTCCAGGAATTTCAAATGATAATACATCATCTAGACTTGGAAGGATTGAAGCCCAACGAGCAATTCTTGGTTGGGGCATTAATCGAGAAGCTACCTCCCTCGTGGACTGAGTTTTTGAATTACTTGAAACTCAAGACGAAGGAGATGACACTAAATGAACTTATTGTCAAACTTCAAATTCAGGAAGACAATAAGAAAGTCATGTCAAAGGGGAAACAACCCGTCGAGGCTATGACAAATCTGATGGAAGTTAAAGGGAACCCAAGAAAAAAGCGGAAGTTTCAGAAGGATGGCCAGTCCCACACAACTGAAAAGTTTAAGGGAACATGCAACTATTGTGGTAAAGTTGGTCATATGGTCAAAGACTGCCGCAAGAAAAAATATGATAATGCCAAAGGAAAGGATAAGGTAAACGTCGTCGAAGACGCGCTCTTAGACGATATGATTGAATAATTCTCAGTCGTTGTGCTAGAGGCCAACCTCGTTGAGAATCCAACGCAATGGTTGCTAGACATGGGTGCTACCCGCCACATTTGTTCTAAAAGATGTCTTCTCCACATATACACCAGTTACGAATAAGAAGTTGTTCATGGGCAACAACTCTTCTTTCGAGGTACTGGGGGTAGGAAAGTAGTCCTCAAGATGACGTCCGGAAATGAGCTGTCTCTAAAGGAAGTGATGCATGTCCCGAAAATTTGAAGGAATTTAATCTCTGGACCTGTGTTGGTCAATGCTGGTTTTAGGCTAGTATTCGAGGCTAGCAAGTTTGTAATCACGAAAAATGGAACTTTTGTAGGTAGGGATTTCGTCTGTGCATGCCTCTTTAAAGTTAATGCTACTCCTGTAATGCCTTCTACTTAATGAGATTCGCCTGTGAAGGCTCCTTAGGGCAAACACTGCACCTATAATGATTTCCTTAATATCAATAAAACTGAGCCTTTCTTTTACCTGTTTATGTCTTCTAATTTATGGCACCATTGATTAGATGTGTTAACTATCAATTTATACTGAAATTGGTAAAGTTGAAATCATTGACGTCTATCAACATAAACCCTCAACGTAAGTGTGAGGTAGACATAGAGGCAAAGAATCTCCAAAAAGCTTCCATTAGATCCGTCTAAAGGGAAATCGCTCTTCTAGGACTCACACATATATCAACATATGTGTCTTGAAGTTCATTCAAGCTAGAGGGGGGAAACAGGTACTTTGTGACTTTCTTAGATGATGACACAAGGTTGTGCTACCTTTACTTACTTAAAAGTAAAGACGAAGCTTCTAAAGCATCTAAGCTCCACAAACCAAAGGTTAAGAACCAACTATGCCAATGGGTCTATATAAATCTAAATACATCCATATGTATGTTCATAACTATCACCGTCTTGCGGGATCCTGAAATACATCAAATGAATGTCAAGATAGTCTTCCTAAATGATGATTTGGAAGTAGAAACATACATAGACCAATCAGGGGGGTATATGGTTCCAAGACAAGAGACAAAGGTTTGTCGGCTTATCAAATCGTTGTACATGCTGAAACAAGCCCCTAAACAATGGCATGAGAAATCTGACAGTACCCTACTATCAACAGAGTTTACCATTAATAAGTGTGTCAAATGTGTTTACATAAAAGGAAATTCCTATTCATTCGTCATAATATGCCTTTATGTAGATGACTTGTCAGTCAGAGGACAATTCTTGAGACTAAGAACATGTTGAAATAATGTTTCCACATGAAAGATATGGGGGTCGCAGATATCATATTAGGGATCAAGATTTCTAAGATATCTAATGGACTGATATTGTCTCAATATCACTACATTAAAGATGTGCTGAAGAAATTTGAGATGCTCGACACCATTGGAGAAAAGTCAAAGGTTTAACAAGCATCTTGGTGCACCCGTACGCCAGGAGCGATACGCACAGGTGATTTGGATCCTGATGTATATCACAAACCGCACTCGACGTGATATCGCTCATGCAGTCAATAAACTGGCTAGATTCACCCGTAATCCAAGTGAGGATCACTGGAAAGCACTGAATAGGGTACTACGGTTCCTGAAGTTCATGGAAAATTTCGGATTGCACTATTCGAGATATCCAGCTGTACTAGAGGGGTACAGTGATGCAAACTGGATATCTGATAGCGATGACATCCAGTCCACCAACGAATATGTTTTTACAATCGGTGGTGGAGCTGTGTCTTGGAAATCCTCTAGGCAAACCCTTATTGCCCGATCCACGATGGAGTCGGATTTTATCGCTTTGGACAAAGCAGGAGAAGAAGCTGAATGACTTCATGATTTCTTAGAGGATGTTACATGTTGGGATAAACCCGTGTCTTCTGTAATGATCCACTGCGACAGTCAGTCGGCTCTAGGAAGAGCACGAAGTTTAATATAAAATGGCAAGTCTCGTCATATTCGACGGAGACATGAGCCCGTTAGGCAACTGATCACCTCAGGTGTTATTTCCATATATTACATAAAATCTAAGGAAAATCTCTCAGATCCCTTGACGAAGGAAATACCCAGAGATCAGATGAACTGCATGTCTAGAGGAATGGGCTTAAAACCCAATCAGTAAGAATCAATATAGTGGACACCCAACCTTACGGACTGGAGATCCCAGGGATAAGGTTCAATGGGAAAACTAAACTGTAATGATTCAGATAAGCGCTTCGGTGGAAGCAAGAGCACTTCGGATAATGACTTCTTCTTAAGAAACATAATCCAAAGGCCAATCCCGGGATAGACAAAAAGTGCTACATGTAGAGGGGTAAATGATAAGTTCCCAAAACCTTTAATGATCCTAAGTTGAGGTTAGGTTGAGGAAACTTTTAATGGTTCCTAACACTTGTATAGCTAGGTATTGCAGGATACCTTGTAGGAGACCACCTATTTAAGTGCGAGGACAGACCGCCTCAAATGAACGCACTTAAGAAACCAAGGGTGTTCACGACTCACGATGGACAAAACACTAGAAAGATTGAGTAGGAAAGATGTTGTGTTGGTATCATTGTCTTTGCATATACTAAACACTGACGGTTCAAGACATCACGTTCACCGCGCAGTAAATATGTATGATGGTATTCTACTATGGAAGGTTCAAGGCTACGTCTACCTCTCCATATGCAACGTCGATCCGCCTGATGATTGCTAGAAAGGCACCATGTTGTGCACCAAAATCTCTTCCAAGAGGGGATTGTTGGAAATATTTATTAAACGTGAAATAAAGTTAATCCTATTTAATTACGAATCGAACAATTGGGGCCCCGCACGTAGAAAACGTTGTTTCCACACACGTGTACATATAGTGTCAAGGATCAGAATTTCCTTAAATGGAAGAGATATTGGTACGTATACGAATTATTTCAGACGTAAGATAATAGGCGGTTATTGACCAAATGACGTTGGTTTCACGTTGGTAAATGAAAGGAAGAAATGTGTAAGAGATGAAAACGAATCAGAAAATTTGCCTCGGAAAATTGGGAAGCACCGCGGTGCCACAAGGACAGAATCGCAGTGCTAGGTGGCACCGCAGTGCTAATTCCAATTTCAGTTCCAGTTACTTACTGGAATTTAGGCACCGCGGTGCCATCCCGAGGGACAACGGTGTCTCGGCGATTTTCAGTAACGAAGTGGGCGAATTGAAACTGATTCTTGGGCTGACTTTGGAGCAATTACTCTCCATTACTTGGCTATTGAATTCAGTCATTACTAGGCTGAATTAACCTCAATATCAATGGTCATTACTTGACATTGATGGTCATTCATTTGGTGAATTGAGATGACCAAATCATCTACCTATAAATTGATGCCTTGGGAACAATTGCAAGACACACTACACATTGACACTTAACCAATTCTCTGAAAATTGTCTTCCTCTCTAGCAATCTAATACACTCAAAGATCTTTCTTATCAAGCGAACACTTGAGTCCCTTTGCTCACTTGTTTGATTGTTGTTTTATCTTGGGAGATAAATTGCTAAACAATTGAAAGGACATACGGGGGCAATATTATCTTTAGAGAAGATTGAAATTTCAATCGACTCAGCAAGACCTTTTACTCTTTCCAGTTTTATTATTTACTTGTTATTGTTATTGCTTTCCCATTTCTTGTAATTTTATATTTATAACTAACAATATTCATGTTGCTTTCAACTATGTTCCATTATAAATTTCCTAAATTTCATTAATTGGCGTTAATAGAGACAGTTTCTGAAAAGCCCTTTTATCATCATGATTTTTTTTTTAATATTAGTTGTCGTCCTAAGAATTCCTCAGAATTCGTGAAGAAAAAATTGAACCTAAAGACCTATCGAACGTGAGAATCAAGAAAGCATGCTGAAATTGGAATTCATTGGCCTGATATTATCTCATTTACCTTAAAGATTACCAAAATAGTTAAAAGTATGAGAAAGTGGTCAACACATTCTATAATGTTTTAGTCCAAGTCAGGTAACAATCAAAGAAGATACATTGGAGCCTCAAATATGAAGCTAGCGCTTGTGAAAGTTTAAACAATCAATTGTTCAAATGATAGTGAGTAACTTTCTTTTTGACAAATGAAGATCTAAGTACTTGAAATAGTAATACATGGGCTTCTTTGCAACCATCACTCATGCGCTAGTTTCCTTTTCACTTTTGACAAAGAGGACGATAACAAGTTTTGAGTATTCATGCATGGATGGCTGCAATCTTCCACATCGTCCTTGTGAATGTCTTACTCAAAAAAATCTTCATTCAATTAGTCGACTTAATTAATATGTGTGACAAATGAATTTAGAATTTAGTCTCTAGTTGTTTAGATGAGTTGATTTTGTTAGAACTCGTCGTATCCATAGTCTACATCCTCTAATAATGTAATATCATATATTCTACTGAGTTAGACGAGTTGATTTTGGTCGAACTACTCTCGTTTATAGTCTACATGGCCACTAATATAATGTCACATATTCTACCTCGATCACAAAGCATTCGTAAGTTATTTTATCATATGATAAAAAATATAAGGTCGCTTTGTTTCATATAATAATTATAACGAGGTTCATCTCTTAATTACTTCACTTAGGAGCTCATTTATTACCCACTTCTCTATGGCTTGCGTTACTTTAAAGACTAGCTTGTGCCCATACTTAAAACATAAACATTTCTAATGATAAGGTCAAGTGTAAAAAAAACCTCCATTTCTCGTGACAAAAAAAAAGTACTCAGATATAGTATATGATTGGTAGTTGGAATTTGGAAAGAAACAAGAAGGTACAGATCAAGTGCCAATAACCCAAGAAAGGGAGAACAAAGAATATCAAAGTGCCCGAGCAAATCCTCTTATGTTTTTTGTGTCTTCACATCCGACGAATGACAATTCATGGTGCTCCTTTTCCATTTGTTTCTCCCTCCAGCACCATCTTTGGTCACACTATCTCTTATAATATAATTTATGACTTGATCGTGATTTTGTGTCATTTACTATTATTATTCTCCAGAGAATTCATCAGAAAAATTCTCGAAATGTTCTATACCACTTTTCACTTTTGATGTTTCTAGTGCAGAAATAAAGCAAAAAAATAAGGAGACCTTTTCCGGTTGTATTTTTATTGAAACGGTACCCTTGAAAATAACAAAGTTTTAACTAGGTAGCGTTTGTTTCATTGTTAAGAATATTACGAATGAGAACATGAACTTTTTATATGGACTCTTAACAGGTAAAGAATGGAGTTTGGGTCTAACTCAATCTCAAAAGCTAACTTGTACGGTGAGAATTGTACAAATCTATATAAGGAGTTCATGTTCTCATTCTATATCCGATGTGGAACTCTTAACACTCCCCGCACGCCCAGATGATTTTAACTGTAGCGTGGATAATATAATTTGGGGGCCCAACATCGGTGAACAAAGAATTGAAATGAGTTTGGCTCTAATACCATGAAAAGAATGGATTTTGAGTCTAATTCAACCTCAAAAGCTAGCTTGCAGATGAGGATTGTCCAAGCCATATAAGGAGTCCATATTCTCATTCAATTTTCGATGTGAGACTCTTAACATGCATATTAACCTTGTAGAATAAATTTCATCTCTTCGCTAAAAGGATTCATGTACCAGAATGGTGGTTGTACTTGGTAGTGTACATTCCAACAATGAACGAGATTTTCCAGGAGACAACTAGATTATTCTTAGGGTGAGTTTATATGAAGGAATATAATTCTAGCAAATAAGTGATTTCTTACTTATATTCTGGTGTTTGACAACTAATTATTAAAAAATATTATTTTAAAAATATTTATCTAATATATATAATCTAGGCAAATATTATAAAGATGGAGTGACCGGAGGTATGGGGTCGGGGTGGGATGGATTGTTGCGGGATTGAGGCAAGGGATGAGACAATCAATATGGAATTTCAACCGAAATATCATTTTTTTACTTTAAAAAACTTTTTTTCCTCGAAAAAATATTTTTCAAAATATTTTATAAACATGAAAAATATTCTCTCCATATCAAACACATCCTTGGTCCTCTTATTTCTGTTTTTTTTTTCTTTCTTTTTTCCTAGGTCTCCTTCTTTCCTTTTTAATTTTATTTCCCAAATGAGAAGAAAAGAATAATAAAATATAAAAAGCTTATTAATTTTTTATTGGGGGTAGTATAATTATTAATCCATTCGGCCAAAAATAAGTGTCATCTTATAAACAAAAAATTATCTCAAAATAACTGTCATTTTAGGATTTCAAGATAAAAATTAGCAAATATTTTCAACTATGTCCTTAGCATTAAAGAAGTTCCTCTTTAATATTGCTCAATTCTCAAAGAATATTTTATAAATAAAGATAGTTAAATAAATTTCACGTTATATTTATTAATTTCTTCATGAATGTGATTTTCAAATTGACATTTATTTTGGGACGGAGGGAGTATTGGTTATGAAAACAAACAAAATAAGAAATATAACAACTTTATAGCTCTCAAAATAAAAGCGTCTGTATTAAAATATGGTTTGACTTGACTTGGACCGAGCTTTGATTGGCTGTGATACAAGTGTAGCACTGTAGCCTACTTCAAGAATTGCGTTTATATACCCAAAACCCAATTGATCAAATATTTAATACTATGTAATATGTATATACACATATACTACTCTATCCAAATTAAAAAGAATGTTCACTTGATCTTTATTTTTTGAGTCAATAAAAGTGTTCACTTACCAAATTAAAAATAATTAATTTTATTTTTTTATATTTATCATTATTAAGTGTTAGGTGATCAAATCTCAATAACTATTTAATTAATGGCATTTTAATCAAATTACTTATTTTTGTCTAGAAATTAATATTTTATTAAGGGGGGTGCGAATGACTAAGTGAATATTTTTTTTTATTTTGATTTGGAGGAAGTATATGAAGTTTCTCATATTTTTCTTGTTTGGTACACGTGATTCATTAAGGTTGGTGAAAGAAATAATCTCTTAATTATTCTTATTAATGAAAGGCATATATATACAAGTTATAATAGAATAATTATATTCCTACTTTACATCTAAAATTATATTCTATACAACTAATGTAATAGTATAATTCTAATTATGGTACAAGACTAAGTCTATCAAATATACAATATACAAAATAGGAGAATCTCGGATTCTGGAAATCCGGGTCGGCGCCGCGACACTGTGCCCTAAGGGCCGCGGAGCTAAAGCCATCTTCTTTGAGCCTTTGTTTATACACCCATGATCATGGCGGGCGATGTCTGTTGAGGCTCTAAAATCTTTAAAAAGAACTGAGGGAAGACCCTTTGTAAAGATGTCTGCAATTTGATATCTGGAAGGGACATGTCAGACGCGTATTTGTCCTTTTGCTAACTTCTCTCGAACAAAGTGAATATCCATCTCTATGTGTTTACTACGCTGGTGCTGAACCGGATTACCAGAAAGGTAGATGACACTTATATTATCACAATAAACCAAGGTAGCCTTCTCAATAGGACAATAGAGCTCTAACAATAGATTACGTAACCAACAGGACTCGGAAATCACATTGGCTACCCCTCGATACTCGGCCTCAGCACTTGAACGTGAAAGCGTGGATTGACGCTTGGCAGACCATGAGACCAATTTATTACCTAAAATCATGCAATAGCGGACGTAGGCAAATGCGGTGTCGGAACAACCCCAATCGGATCTCGTCGTATAGGAGACCAATGTAGACGTCGACGAAGGATACAAATGCAAACCATACTCAAGTGTTCCCTGAATATACCTAAGAATGCATTTGAGCGCATTCATATGTTCAACTCTGGGATCATGCATAAACAAACACACCTATTGTACGGCATATGTAATGTCAGGCGTGAACGTCAGATACTAAATGGCGCCTGCAATATTACGATAACGGGTCGGATCTGTCACGACCCGACCCGGCGGGCCGCGACCCGATGCCCTACCTGGGCACTCTTATACCCATATGTCACATATAATCACACAGATACTAAGGATAATGAAGAAATCTGTAAATCATATCAAAATAGACAAGCGTGAATCGCCACTATATCAGGAACACCCAACGAGTACAACAAGATGCAGTGGCCAAACACATCTAACACTCACATCTGTCTACAGACCTCTAAGAGTATGATAGTGAAACATGACGGGACAGGGCCCCGCCGTACCTCTGTATATACATAAGTCTATAACAAAAGAGTCTGTACCAAAATGACTTGGCTCCGGATCAATGAAGCTCTCCAAATCGCTGAACAGGAATCCTAGACTGGAGGATCACCAAACTGAATATATGTACCTGCGGGCATGAAATGCAGCCCCCCGGAGAAAGGGGGTTAGTACGAAATAATGTACTGAGTATATAAAACATGAAGTATTGTATTGAAGATCATAACTGGCCAAAAAGGTAACATGAGACAAGTATAATAATCAAAATATCAATGCACATGTGCCTTATGAAATGAGAGTCAAAACATGTCCATATAAAATAAGTCATATCTGTGGATGTCTGTCCACATAAACCGTATCCGGCCATCTAGTGAGGGTCTCGGTGAACATATAATGTGTACACATAGTCATATCCGTGGATACCTGTCCACATATATCATATACGCGGATGCCTTTCCGCATATCTCATATCCGTGGATTCCTGTCCACATCATCATCATATATATATATATTGCCGGCCCTCTAGCGAGGGACTCGGTGAACAATGCAAGGAACTGCGCACGAACATTGCCGGCCCGGGACTCGGTGAGATGATATAATCACATTAGCACGAGCAGATTATCATGAGCAACCATATGTAATTTAAATCATCATCTGACTCTCAATAAAATTAATAGAATAAACTATCACTGTAAAATCAAAGACACTATCATATCATTTATCACTAGGAATTAAGATTCAAGGGAATTACGTACGTCCGCCGTACACTCTTTTAAGTAAATCATGCCAAAAATAAAGAAGGAATAGTTTCACATACCTTATTGTCGAACTAACCAACTCAATAATTAAAATTCGTCTCGATTAGCACCTCTACCTATAACAATAGTAATACGTCCGTCAACTCTATGATTACTAGCATACTTAATATGTATCAAATGATGACTCTCTTGTTATATAAAATTGAGCAACACTTCCCCTATTTATATATGCATCCGCAACATACAAAAAAGGCCAACAATACCAATAACAAGATACAACTCAAGGATATACCAAAACAGTCCCATATACGCTACCATTATACGTTCTTTTTTCTTACATTCATGGAGTATGTTGAGTGTATTTTATACACTCTTTTGAGTCTTTTTAGTTAGTATTTTACTATTTTATTTTGCGTTTAGTATAGTGTTAGGTGTGTTTTGCTTTCGTTTGTGTCATAGCGGTCATAAAGGAGAAGATACTACTTTCGAGGATGAAATGAGCTTAATTGAGATGAAAATTGCACAAGCACAACCCAAGGAATGAAGCAGTGCCAAAAGGAATAGAAGAAATCTGGCGACTTCTGACAGAAATCATAGAGGCACAAAGGTGTCTAGCCAAGTAGCACCGCGGTGCCATTGAACCGCGATAAAAAATAATTAGCGTCGCGGCGTAAAATTTCCAGAAAGTTCGAAACTGAATCACTGTCGAAGGCACCTAGGTGCCTGGCAGAGGAACCGGGGTGCCTGATAGAGGCACCTATGTGCCTCCATTCCAGTGAATTCCAGTGATTTTGGCTAAATTAGCACCTAGGTGCCTACGCATATTTTCAGAATTCCTGAGCCGAATTGGAGAGGGTATTTTATGGTCCGAAAGGCAACTTTTCTCAAGTATAAAATCCCTAAACCCTGACCATATATCACACCTTATACCATATTTTAAACACAACTTTAGAGAGGAGAAAATGTGGCAAAATACAGTTGGAGACATCTCATTGTTCAAGTTATTTTCTTTCCTTTATTTTATTTCAGTTTATGCTGGATTGTAATTTAGTTCTTGACATGACAATGTTTAGGAGCTAATTACTTTAGTAGGGTTTCCATCGAATCTTCTTGAAACTCTTTCATATAATTAATGCATTGTTATTGATTTCTTCTTCATCATATTAAGATCTATTCAATATTGTTATGATTGCTTGATAATTAACTAGCTATTATGTCACGACCCGTTCCGGGGCCCGTGACTGGTGCCTTACCGGGGCACCCAAGTAGTCATACATCAGAGTAATCAGCGGAAATATAAAGCAAGACATGAAACAGTTTATAAAATAAGACACAGTTTATGTGAGAAAACATCGCCTTTCGGCGTATATATATAAAATCATGGTTTAGCAGTTACATCCGAATCGCATACATGACTACAGACCTCTGAGAAATATACAACTATGGCGGACAGGGCCCGCCATACCTCGATCGACAAAACTATCTACAACAGGAGATCATACCAAAAGTAGAGCCTCGGAAGAGATGGAGCTCGACACCAACGTAGAGATCCTAAGAATGCGGATCTAGCACTGCTTGCCCGCCTGCGGCATGACGCAGCCCGGGAAGGTCGACAACAGTACTAAGTATGCGAAATCAAAATACTTAAATGAAAACATATCATTTTAAAACCGGTTTACAAATATGTGTGAAACAACCGAAACCGCACGGCGTAGTACATCACAAACAAAACAACAATAGGTAATCGTAATAGGTCTTGTCTAGGCCGCGAATGATCGAAAGCAGGCCACTCGCCCATATCATCATTCTGCAAGCCTAATCTGAACTCGAGTCGCATGAGCCACTCACGTGGGCGCGTGAGGTATAACCCGCGTCGGTAGCTACTCCTCGGCGTAAATCACTGGACTCGTTGTCGCGTAGCGTAGGCCGCGTGAGGTATAACCCGCATACTAACTCGGAACTCGTAGCTCGCGCATAGGCCCCTGGACCGCATGAGGTATTCTCGAATCATGGTCCCCGCACCGCAAGTCTACCCCGCGTCGGAGGCGGCTTAACCCGGTATCGTCTCGAGGTGAGTGATAGTATACTAACATATCAACTTATCTTTAAACAACATAAGCACAACAAGGATACTCACCTATACAAACGTTACAAGATACTAACACACATAGCATCATATCACGTCTACTTATCAAACCATCTTTATTATTCTTTTCACAATATAAGTCCATTATACACACATAGGCAAACTTGTTTCTTTTATAAATCTTAAGTGGTTATACTTACTTCCCTAAAGCTAGTATAACTCTTAAGCTTCATTTTAAAACCAATTAGTTCTCTTACATTAATATGATTGATAGTCTTTTGAAATGTTTTGATTCTTTATTATTCAGCTTAAGCGTGAGGCATTCTGTAAGTATTATTCGAGCTTAAGCGTGAGGCATTCTGTAAGTATTATTCAGCTTAAGTCAAAGACATTCCGTAGTTATATTGTAAAATATCATGCTTTAGGAAGAATCACATACCTTACCAATGAAAACCACCCGCAAGTTGAATATGTCGCAGCAGAAGTCACCTATAATAGTCACAAATATCTATTAAAGACTACTCAAGGTCATTCTAACGAGGGGTTCATAATTCTACGGTAAGTCGGGCAAGACTTCCTGCAGTGAGCTATATAAGTCATCTGTGAAACAGTCTATGTGAGTCTGATTTGATTATTCTTTTAAACCCTTCTAAGTGATTAATACTTATTCTTATACTTCTACGGATGCATTCTCTAATACAAAAGAGGTTAGGATTATTACCTCGGTAAGCCCAATAATATCCTAGAAAAGTCGCGCTGAGCAAGGTTTTGCTCCTAAGTTGTATGCTCCAAGAACCTTAGAAGTTCTTCACAACTTCTACTAAGTACTAAGGTATTTGGGCTAGGGTATTTTGGGCATTATAACGATATAAGAAGGTAACTTTTCTACCAAGGAGGGTAGATTTTGGCTAGGCTAGGGGTATTCGGCCAAGGCCACTTAGGCTAGAGGAAGAGGGCTTGGACGAAATGGCTAACAAAGGGAGAAGGAGGATTTTCAAGACTTGGAAAGTAATTTGTGGATGAAGAACTCTTCATCTTAAGGGGGGTATTTATAGGTCAAGAAGTGGCCAACCAATGGCCAAAATTTAGACAAGTGCAAGGCAAGTGTAGGGTGAGGATTAACTATACACAAATATCCTACCAACTCCTTGACTTGTGCACAAGGCACAAAAAACGTGCTCCTCCTAGTCCAAATCGTCCCAATGGACGATTTCAAGTCCATCAATTGGAGGGTGACAAGTGTCGCCTCCCGTTGGTCCAAAATGTTTCGTCTCTCGGAAAAATCCGCAAAAATTAGAAATGGCATAGCCGGAATTTACCCTACGAAAGCTGTGGAAACGTTTCGTCGGAAAACTATTCGTTTTGTGAGTTGTGCCTAAAAAAAACGTTTTGCCTAAACTTTAAGGCTAGACTTCTTTGTACGTATTCCCTTACGTACATACTCTGGAAATACGGGGTATAACATTCTCCCCCCCTTAGAAACATTCGTCCCGAATGTTCCTTCCCAAGACAGTTAACGATAAGATTCTTCATAACTCAGACAGTTGCAAATGCCACACACGGCCACGAAACAACACTTCTTAGGCGGAAATGATAACGAATTTACAAGTAGGAAAGTGAATTACGGAGGTGTGGGAATAGGTGAGATACTTCGCCTCATGTCCTCGGCTTCCACGTCATCTCCTCCCGAGCTCGTTCGCCACAAGACTTTGTGGAAGCCACGTCCTTCGTCGCAGGCCTAACGACGATCGACTATCGCTATGGAATCTCCATACGATAACCCGCCGGTCACCGACATCGTCAATCGGGTGTACCCTAGATGGATCCGATACATCTCCTCAAAGATAGACACGTGAAAAAGCGGATGCATGCCTCCGGATCGGACGGCGGATCCAACTCATAGCAACGCGCCTACCTGCGGACAATCTGAAGCGGCCCGATGTACCTGGTGAGTTTCCTTCTTCCGAATCTCATCACACCGCCGTGGGTGACACTAGGAAAACCCAATCATGAACCTCGAACTCAAGATCCGACGACGATGATCTGCATACGACTTACATCGACTCGAAATTTGTCGATAGCGCTCTCGGATAAGCTTCACCTTATCCATCGCTGCTTTGTACCAAATCTGGTCCCACTAGCCGCCCTCGCCCACATCGAACCAACCTATAGGCGTCTGCATTTCCTCCCATACAAGGCCTCATAAGGCGCCATCGAATCTTTGGAGTGGTAGCTATTATTATCGCGAACTCAACTAGAGGCAAATGATCCTCCCAACTACCACTGAAGTCAATAACACGGGCTCGCGGATATCCTCGAGAGTGCGGATAGTGCGCTCTGCTGTCCGTCATGCGTGGATGAAATGCGATTACTCGAGGCTCACTGCGTCCCTAAACCCCTCGGAAAGACCTCGAAGTTAGCCGTGGCCCGGGCTCCTGCATGCGATATGATCGAAGTAGGGACTCCATGCGATCGACGATCTCTCGGATGTAAAGTCGGCATAATCCTCGGTAGAAAAAGTCGTCTGACGGGAAGAAAGTGGGCTGATTTCGTCGACCGTCGACGATAACCCATATAGAATCATGTCTCCTCCGAGTGCGAGGTAATCCCGTGATGAAGTCCATGTTGATTACCTCCCACTTCGGTCGGGATCTCTATCGCTGTAACAAACCACGTGCCTCGGTGCTCTACCTTCACTGCGACAACACGGGCGAGCTACGAACTCGCAACGTCCTCTTCAAGCCATCCCACCAATACGGATCTAAGGTCGTGGTACATCTTGGTCGACCGGATGGATAGAGTAACGCTTGTATGTGCTTCCCCGAGAACCCTGCTGCCAAGTCACGAAACATCGGAACACACGATCGCCCTCAAACCTTAGCACCACATCGTGCTACCTCAAAGGACCGCCCTCACGAAGAGTCGTATCACGATATCGAATCAAAGTGGATCCTCGAATGTTGCCTCTTCACCTCGCCGGCGATGGAAGACTCGGCAACCTCACGAACTCTAACCCATGCTATCGGAATCAATCAAGCGGACACAAGGCTCGCTAATCGATGCAAATCACGAACCATGTCCCTCCTCTCTAGCCGCACATCCGATAGGCTCCCATCGACCTACGACTAAGAGCATCCGCCACAACATTGGCCTTCCGGGTGGTACGGGATATCAACATCGTAATCCTTAAGCAACTCTAACCACCGCCTCGCCGTAAGTTCAGCTCCTGCGGTGAAGATATCTTGGAGGCTCTTGTGGTGCGTATAAATATCCACGTGAACCCCATACAAATAGTGCCTCGGATCTTCAAAGCGTGAATCACGGTACCGCAACGCCAAATCATGGGTGGGGTAGTTCTCTCGTGTTTCTCGGTGTCGGGATCGTATGCTATAACCCGCCATGCCGCATCAACATACATCCCAACCCGATGCTGACGTCACAATACATGACATAACCATCCGACCTCCGGAAGAGTAAGAAGCGGCGGTCGTCAATCTCTCTTTCAAAGAATCGAAACCACGCTCACAAGCGTGATCACCTGGAACTTGCCGCCTTACGAGTCGGCTAGTCAATGGTGCGAGATAGAAGCAAACTTCCACGAACCGCCGATAATAACTCGCAAGGCCCGAAATCTGCGAACCTCGCCGGAGTAGTAGGTCTAGGCAAGTCCCGATCGCCGATCTTGGCGTATCCACTCGAATGCCATCACCGACAATATGCCCAAGAAACGCCATCAAGTCAACCAAAACTCACATTTGGAAAACTTGGCGTACAAGCTGATCTGGAGAATCACAAGATCGCTCAAATGCTCGCGTGCTCGCTCTGGCGAGAATAAACCAAGATATCATCAATGAACACTATCACAAGCGTGTCAAAATGGTTTGAACACTCGGTTCATCAAATCCATGAATACGCGGAGCATTGGTCAACCCAAAGACATGACCACTGAACTCATAATGCGTCACGGTCCGAATGCGATCTAGGGACATCCACCTCTCGACACGAACGATGATAGCGAGCAGATCAATCTTGGAGAAACATCTCGCACCTCGCAAATGGTCGAACAAATCATCAATCACGGGAAGGGTATCGTTCTTAATGGTCACCTTGTTCACCGTAATCAACACATGCGCAGCGTCGCCCTTCTTCTTCACGAACAATACCGCTCCCGGGAGAAACACTAGCCTAATGAAGCCGCTTCTCTAGCAAATCCCTAAGTGATCCTTCAACTCTCTCAACTCGGCGGTGCCATTCGTATGGCGGAATGGAAATAGGCAGTGTCCGCAATATGTCAATACAAAACTCAATCTCCTCTCGGGAGGATACGGAGGTCATCCGGGAACACGTGCGGGAACTCGTGACTGAGGCCGGAAAATCTGTACCGCGACCTCGATATCAAACACTCGAACTAGATGGTAGATATACCCTTCCGCACCATCTTCCTAGCCTTGAGGTAGGAAATAAACCTACCGCCGGCGATACCGTGCTCCCACTCAACAACCCGCCTCGGAAGCGGAACCGCATTACTCTCTCTCTGCGGTCTACATTGGCATAGCAGAAGCTAGCCAATCCATCCCCATAATCACGTCGAAGTCAATCATCTCCAACTCTATCAAGTCGGCCGGTCCGACGTAAATGGTCACAGACAAGCCCTATATACCCGCCGAGCTACCACCGAATCACCATGGCGTAGCTACCTCGAAAGGGTCTATGGACTCGAGCTCTATCCATCCTACTAGCAACAAGGGAGATATATGGGATGAGTAGAACCGGATCTATCAAGGCATAAACATCAAACCCGAATCGATAAGGTACTGACGACATCGGTGAGGCCTCACGATCTGTCGGTGGACAAAGCATAAATGCGGTTCGAGGACCGCTAGAATCGGGACCCGAGCCACGACCTGCCGCGACCTGGCGACCCATGAGCACCCGCCTCGGGCGAGTAATCGTAGGAGATGATGAGCGGCAATGAACACGAAGGTGAGCCCTACCGCGCTGCCGGTCGGACGATCCGCCGCAGTGACCTGCGCCACAATCGTAACAAGCTCCAAAAGTAGTACCACACTTCCGTAATGGGATCCGCATCGGCCACACCGGAGGTGGTCGATCGGCGATCTCTCTCTGCGGGCGTCGAAGCCACAGGGCCGATGCGCCCTCGAAAACTCTGGCTTGAGGCGGTGCGGGAGTGCTCAGCCGGCGTGGTGCGAATCTAGGCTGCTGCGAGGCCGCCACCACGATAACCACCGAAGACCCTCTCCGGCGCCGCTGCTGCTTCGTCGCTGTCGTCGACCTCTGCGCTCGCCGCGCAGGCGTGAGCTGCGCACGGGTAATGTCCATACCGGTGGAGAAACCCGCACATGACTTCGGCCGTATAGTCTAGCCCTGACATAGCGGTGCACCTATCCTCCATATCTGCTACCAATCTTTGGGACATATCGAGCCAAAGAATCAAACTCGACATTGTACTCACCGACAAGGCATCCTCTCCGCCTCAGGTAAAAATCTATCGGCCGCGCCTCGCCATCTGTGGAGGCAAAAGTGATGAGGAAAGCCTCGAGAACTCATCCCAGTGGTCGGGCGCGTGCTCTCCCGGGATAACTCCATGAATCAAACCAATCGATCGCGGTATCACGCGCCTATGTGAACCAAAGATCACGGACTCGGTCTCCGACGCACGATCACTCTCAAAATCCTCGAATCGACGGATGAACTCCTGCGGATCATCCTCCGCCTCGACCATAAAACTCCGTGGCTGACTCGAAGTCTCGTAGCCTCAAACTCTCGCCTCGGGTGAACAACGGTACGACGGAGCTGGAGCTGAATCGCGTCGGCCTCTCGCCGTGTCGGGCCACAACTTTAGCCAAAGTGGGCCATCTCTCGTACCCTAACTCCTCCGCCCGGTGTGGGGCGGGAGGTGTGGGTGCTGTGGTCGCCGCTTGGCGGCGTCATAGAACTCGCCGTCTGCGGTATAGGCGGGCACGAGCCCTCGTGACTCTGGGTGTCTGCTAGCGCCTCCGCCTTGCCTTGCCCGGGCGGGTTGCCTTTCGTGGAGGCATAATCATACAGAAAGGAATACGTTAGAGGTCCAACCTATAACACGCTCTAAAGCACGATCTCGGAATGAGAAGAATGGAAACCAATCCTAAATATCCTATAGCCTCACGATTATTGGCGTGGTGCACAACACCGATAATCAAGACTCTACTAGATACGGTGCGTAGACACTTTCCGAGGATTAATCGCTCACGATACCACTTTTGTCACGACCGTTCGGGGCGTGGTAGTGCCTTACCGGCACCCAGTAGTCATACATCGAGTAATCGGCGGAAATATAAAGCAAGACATGAAACGATTTATAAAATAAGACACGCTTTATGTGAGAAAACACGCCTTTCTGCGTATATATATAAAATCATGGTTTAGCGATTACATCCGACAACATGCATGACTACTGCACTCTAAGGAAATATACAACTATGGCGGGACAGGGCCCCGCCATACCTGATCAGACAAAACTATCTACAACAGGAGATCATACCAAAAGTAGAGCCTCCGAAGAGATGGAGCTCAGCGCCACACGTAGAGATCCTAAGAATGCGGATCTAGCACTGCTTGCCCACTGCGGCATGAGCCGCAAGGAGGTCGATAACAGTACTAAGTATGCGAAATCAGAAATACTTAAATGAAAACATATCATTTTAAAACCGGTTTACAAATATGTGTGAAACAACTAAGAAACCGCACGTAGTACATCACAAACAAGAGCAACAATAGGTAATCGTAATAGGTCTTGTCTAGGCCGCGAATGATCGAAAGCAGGCCACTCGCCCATATCATCATTCGCAAGCCTAATCTGAACTCGAGTCGCGTGAGGCCACTCACGGGCGCGTGAGGTATAACCCGCATCGAGGGTACTCCTCGGCGTCGCCCCGACTCGTTGTCGCGTAGCACATAGACCGCGTGAGGTATAACCCGCATACTAACACGGAACTCTCGTAGCTCGCGTAGGCCCCGGACCGCGTGAGGTATTCTCGAATCATGGTCCTGCATCACTGAGTCTACCCGCGTCGGAGGCGACTTAACCCCGGTATCATCTCAAGGTGAGTGATAGTATACTAACATATCAACTTATCTTTAAACAACATAAGCACAACAAGGATACTCACCTATACAAAGCGTTACAAGATACTAACACATAGCATCATATCATGTCTACTTATCAAACCATCTTTATTATTCTTTTCACAATATAAGTCCATTATACACATAGGCAAACTTGTTTCTTTTATAAATCTTAAGTGGTTATACTTACTTCCCTAAAGCTAGTATAACTCTTAAGCTTCATTTAAAACCAATTAGTTCTCTTACATTAATATGATTGAGAGTCTTTTGAAATGTTTTCAGTTCTTTATTATTCAGCTTAAGCGTGAGGCATTCGTAAGTATTATTCGAGCTTAAGCGTGAGGCATTCTGTAAGTATTATTCAGCTTAAGTCAAAGACATTGCGTAGTTATATTGTAAAATATCATGCTTTAGGAAGAATCACATACCTTACCATGAAAACCACCGCTAAGTTGAATATGTCATTGAGAGTCACTATAATAGTCACAAATATCTATTAAAGACTACTCAAGGTCATTCTAACAGGGTTCATAATTCTACGGTAAGTCGGCAAGACTTCCACTGCGGTGAGCTATATAAGTTCATTGTGAAAGCAGTCCTATGTGAGTCTGATTTGATTATTCTTCTTTAAACCCCTTCTAAGTGATTAATACTTATTCTTATACTTCTACAGATGCATTCTCTAATACAAAAGAGGTTAGGATTATTACCTCGGTAAGCCCAATAATATCCTAGAAAAGTCGCACTGAGCAAGGTTTTGCTCTAAGTTGTATGCTCAAGAACCTTAGAAGTTCTTCACAACTTCTACTAAGTACTAAGGTATTTGGGCTAGGTATTTTGGGCATTATAACGATATAAGAAGGTAACTTTTCTACCAAGAGGAGGGTAGATTTTTGGCTAGGCTAGGGGGTATTCGGCCAAGGCCACTTAGGCTAGAGGGAAGAGGGCTTGGGACGAAATGGCTAACAAAGGGAGAAGGGAGGATTTTCAAGACTTGGAAAGTAATTTGTGGATGAAGAACTCTTCATCTTAAGGGGGGTATTTATAGGTCAAGAAGTGGCCAACCAATGGCCAAGATTTAGACAAGTGCAAGGCAAGTGTAGGGTGAGGATTAACTATACACAAATATCCTACCAACTCCTTGACTTGTGCACAAGGCACAAAAAACGTGCTCCTCCTAGTCCAAATCGTCCCAATGGACGATTTCAAGTCCATCAATTGGAGGGTGACAAGTGTCGCCCTCCCGTTGGTCCAAAATGTTTCGTCTCTCGGAAAAATCCGCAAAAATTAGAAATGGCATAGCCGGAATTTACCCTACGAAAGCTGTGGAAACGTTTCGTCGGAAAACTATTCGTTTTGTGAGTTGTGCCTAAAAAAAACGTTTTGCCTAAACTTTAAGGCTAGACTTCTTTGTACGTATTCCCTTACGTACATACTCTGGAAATACGGGGTATAACATATTAATTGTCATCATTACTACACAAGTATCGGGGTACTTTCGTCCACGATTTTAACCTATGTCTAGACAATTACAACATATTCAAATCTCACCTTTCAGACTTTCGATTGAAATCATATGATTGTTTGATAATTAGTTAGCTATTAATTGTCATCACTTATATGATTTTGAATCAAAAGTCTGAAAGATGAGATTTAAATATGTTGTAATTGTCTAGACATAGGTTAAAACCGTAGACGAAAGTACCCCGATACTTGTGTAGTAATTAAGGTTATTATTCTTAATCCTCCTGTGTGGTAAAACTTATCATAGAAATATAGAAGGTCTGCACTAGGTTGAGCTCTTGTATGTCCTAACCAGAATATAATGACAGATTAGTTAACCTGCTATCTTAATAAGAAGAAGAATCATTAGCATTGCATTAACACGTGAAATAGTGGATAGTTGAGGAGATTGGAACCCTATTTCCTTCATAACTGTTATAAACCGCAAATATAATAATCTCTAGTTTATTTCCTGAAATTAGTCATAATTCGTACTTATAATTCTCAAACTAAATAACGTCAACCAAATAGATACTCGTAGGATAGATCATCGGTACTTAATAAACCAGTCTCTGTGGACGATAAACTCGGTCTTACAGATCTTTATTACTTGAACGATACGTACACTTGCGTGAGCACTTAGAAATATCTCAACAAGTTTTTGGCGTTGTTGTCGGGGACTGACGTACTGTTAATATCGATTTATCTATTCTTATTTCTAATTTGGTCTTTATTTTCAGTTTTTTTTTATTTTTTTTTTATTTTGCTTTGGTGCTGTTTGCCGTGATCTGTTTGCTGTTTTTGATTAGTCTCAGGAATTTAGTTTACGCGAAGTAGGAGAGGAGCTGACATTCATATCCCTCTGAACCCTGAGATTGAGAGGTTGTGCAGACAAAACATAAAAGAGAAAAAAGAAGCTGATTTGTTAGCAATGGGAGATCAGCGAAACAATAATTTGGTGGATAATGAGTTACCGCCTGTCATAAAACAAGTCCTGCATAAAAAAGCTTGGGGGACTATGTGATGTCAACCATTACAGGGGTACATACTTGCATCAGGCTTTCAGTTGTTGAAGCCTACAATTTTGAGATCAAACCAGCTATATTGCACATGGTTCAAAACTCAGTTCAGTTTGGGGGACTACCGTCTGAAGATCCTCACTTGCATCTAGCAAATTTCCTGGAGTTGTGTGCAACTTTCAAATACAATGGTGTTACTGATGATGCCATTAGATTGAGATTCTTCTCATTCTCACTCAGGGATAGAGCAAAGTGATGGATGAATTCATTACAGGCGAAATCCATCACAACATGGCAAGACATAGCCCAGAAGTTTCTTGCCAAGTTCTTCCCCCCAGCTAAGGCACCAAAGCTCAGAGGTGAGTTGAATAACTTTTATCAGCTGGAGGGAGAACCATTATATGATGCATGGGAGCGGTTCAAGGATTTGCAGAGGAAATGTCCGCATCATGGGATTGAGAAGTGGATGCTAGTCCACATATTCTACAATGGGTTGTGTGGTACAACTCATACCATTATTAATGCTGCAGCAGGAGGAACGTTCATGAGAAAGAGCGTCAATGAGGCACATGATTTGCTAGAAGATATGGTCACAAACAACCATCAGGGGGCCGATGAGAGAGCAGTGAATAGTTGGAAAGTGGCTGAGATTCATGGGCTAGATGCTATCATTGCATTGACTGCACAAGTGGCAACTTTGACAAAGTAGATGCAGCAGAATACCATGTCCGTTAGAGCTGTCCAGACACCTGTGAGTTGTGAAATTTGTGGGGGTCCCCATACTTTTGATAGATGCACAGTAGTGGACCCAAATAATATGCTCATGGAGCAGGTTCATGCAGTGGGGAATTTTCAGAGGCCCTACAATAATGCATTCTCCAACACATATAATCAGGGGTGGAGAAATCACCCAAATTTTTCATGGAAGAATGATCAAGGGCAACAATCACAATTTCAGGCCTCATCTTCACAATAATTCAGCCCACCAGCACCACTAGAGAGGTCAGATGAATTAAGAGAAATCAGAGCAACACTGATGAACTTGGCTAAATCTCAGACAGACTCCAACAACTCCCAGTTTCAATTCATGAAGGAGACCACCTAGTTCATGACTGAGACTAGGCCATCCATTAGGAATTTAGAAACACAAGTAGGACAGCTGGCGCACACACTGAACAGTAGAGAATAATGTAATCTTCCCAGTAATACAGTTATGAACCCAAGGGAGCAATGTCAGGCAATCAACTTGAGAAGTGGGAAGCATTTAGAACATGTTGCACCTAAATCAGTGGCTGAAAAAGAGAGAGAGTTGGAGAAAGCAGATGAGGCAGAGAAGGAGAGGGTTACTGATGACCATCCTATTTTAGAGAAGGCTCCACCCGCAGTGATGAGAGAGTATACTGACAAAATTCCTTATCCTCAAAGACTGCAAAAGAAGTCCTTAGACAAGCAAATTTTCCAAATTTTTAGAGGTCTTCAAAAAGCTTTATATCAATCTCTCATTCATTGAAACTTTGGAGCAGATGTCAGCTTATGTGAAATTCATGAAAGACATCATGTTTAAGAAGAGAAAGCTGGCGGACTATGAGACAATAGTCTTGTGAGGAGAGTGCGATGCTATCTTGCGTAAGAGCGCCTCTAAGTTGAAAGATCCAAGGAGTTTCACCCTACCTTGCACCATATGGAATGTGACATGCAAGCAATCCTTGTGTGACTTGGGGGCAAGTGTCAACCTAATGCCCCTCTCTGTGTTCAAAAAGCTTGGTTTGGGGGATGCAAGGCCAACCACAGTCACCCTGCAGCTAGCTGATCGTTCAGTTGTGCATCACCAGAGAATTATTGAAGATGTATTGGTACAAGTGGGTAAATTCATCATTTCTGCTGATTTCCTCATTTTAGACATGGATGAAGATGAAAATATGTCAATGATCCTTGGTAGACCATTCCTAGCCACAGGGAGAGCCCCCATTGATGTTGAAAATGGGGTGCTAAAGCTCAGAGTCCAAGGTGAAGAAATGATATTCAAAGTTTTCAAGCAGCCCGCTGAACCTCAAGTCGATGCTAGATGCTTTGCTATTGGTGTAGTTGATAAAAAGGCTCCTTATGAATGTTCCAAGGGTACTGATGCCCTTGATGGTAAGAATTATGCATCCGTAAATGATGTGGTGGATAAGAACAAGGGAATGAACCCTTCTGAAATGAGCCCTGTGGAAAAAAAAAAGGAGAAAAATAGGGCTAAATGGATATGTGGAGGGGACACTCTACCCCCTTAATTTAGTAAGTAACCTGCGTCCGGCTAAAAGACGTTAAAGACAGCGCTACTTGGGAGGCAACCCAATGTTTTAATTATGTTATTTCAATTTTTGTTTCAGTTTGTTTATTTTATCTTTAACAGTCTCACGATCTGGTATGCTAGTGTTTTTTGGATGACAGATGAAGGGCAGGATTCACTCCGAAGGGAGAATGGTTAACAATGCAGAAAACTGAAGACACTGGAATTTTTCGACAATTAGCACCGCGGTGCTTGGAGCATAATCGCGGTGCCTCCTTCGGCTTTGTGCACAGTAATTTGGTCTTCCTCCCAGACCTCTGTTATGACCGATGTGTTGTGTCAGTAAGTTGTCCCTCATTATTTTTAGTCTTCACACATTGGGGACAATGTGTAGATTAAGTTTGGGGGGGTGTCTTATTTTGTTTTGAGTCTTTTTGTTGTTTTATGTGTTCATGAGACATATTTTTTTTATGGAGCAAGAATGTTATAGTTGTTAAAGATATTGAGTGGATAAAGTGGATAATATAATGGAATTAAAAGCGACAATCTGTGTGCTTAAGTTATATATGCCAAAAATTCATGACATCTAATTATTTGGGATATTTACGCTTAGCCTGTGTGTGTCAGTTATGGAAAGAAAGGTTGAAAATGTCTAGAAAATCTGTTTGCTTGTTATTTGAGGCGAAATAGTTAAGATGTACATATTTAGGGAAATGATTCAGGCATTTCTTTGATAGTCCTTCTTACCATTCATTATCTATCCTGACATAAATTGTATCACTAGTAAGCCCATTTGTGCCTAAAATAAGATCTTTTTTTTGACATCCAATGATTCCTTTGTTGTGCCATAAGTGATATTTAAAAACTCTTGGAATGAAAAGTGTTGAAAAAGAATTAAAAAAAGAGTATAAATTTGATGCACCCCAATGAAAAATATGCAAAAATCTAAGTTTGGGGGTGCTTGTTATTTATAATGTATCTCATTCTCTCAAAAGAAAAGAGGAGAGAAAATAGGTATGAAATTGAAAAGAAAGTCAAAAGGAAGAAAAATGAGTTGAATGAAAATGCTTATGGTACGTAATTGAGTCTAAATGTCTACCTTTACCTACCCCTGCCTAAGCCTACATTACAACCAGTGAAAGTCCTGATGAATGTTAAATAATTATGTCTATGATTAGTGGAGAATAACAAGTAAACAGATCTATAGCGTTTGGGAAAGATGGAATGAGATTGACATGCATAGGTTAGGTGTTTGTATTTCCAATTGATCATAATCTAAGTGAATTTGCGAAATATCTAACTTGAAATTCTAGATTGTTAAATATTCATGATATGTATGTTCTAACATATTATCTCAACTTTCATCCATGATTTTGAAGAAGCTTAGCTATAACTATTTGGTCCATTTTATAATTATTTTGTTTTTATTTTTGTTTTTGTTTAGTGCTTTACTCGAGGGCGAGTAAAGTGTAAGTTTGGGAGTGTTTGTTGAGTGTATTTTATACACTCTTTTGAGTCCTTTTTAGTTAGTATTTTACTCTTTTATTTTGCGTTTAGTATAGTGTTAGGTGTGTTTTTCTTTCGTTTGTGCCACAACGGTCATAAAGGAGTAGATACTACTTTCGAGGATGAAATGAGCTTAATTGAGATGAAAATTACACAAGCACAGTCCAAGGAATGAAGCCTAAGAAGTGCCAAAAAGAATAGAAGAAATCTGACGACTTAAGCGAAATCGAGAGGCGCGCGGTGCTAGCCAAAGTAGCACGCGCCATCAACCGTGGTAAAAAATAATTAGCGTTGCAGCGTAAAATTTTCAGAAAGTCTGAAACTGAATCACCGTCGAAGGCAACTAGGTGCCTGACAGAGCAACCGGGGTGCCTGATAGAGGCACCTAGGTGTCTCCATTCCAGTGACTTCCAGTGATTTTGGCTGAATTAGCACATAGGTGCCTCCAGAGGCACCGCGGTGCCTATGCGTATTTTCAGAATTTCTGGGCCGAATTGGAGAGGGTTTTTTAATGGTCCGAAAGGCAACTTTTTTCAAATATAAAATCCCTAAACCCTGACCATATACCACACATTATACCATATTCTAAACACAATTTTAGATAGGAGAAAAGAGGCAAGACACAATTGGAGACATCTCATTGTTCAAGTTAGTTTCTTTACTTTACTTTATTTCAGTTTATGTTGGATTATAATTTAGTTCTTGACATGACAATGTTTAGGAGCTAATTACTTTAGTAGGGTTTCCATCGAATCTTCTTGAAACTCTTTCATATAATTAATACATTGTTATTGATTTCTTCTTCATCATATTAAGATTTATTCAATATTGTTATGATTGCTTGATGATTAACTAGCTATTAATGTCATCACGTAAATGATTTCGAATCGAAAGTCTGAAAGGTGAGATTTGAATATGCTGTAATTGTCTAGACATATGTTAAAATCGAGGACGAAAGTACCTCGATACTTGTGTAGTAATTAAGGTTAATGTTCTTAATCCTCTTGTGTGGAAAAACTTATCATAGAAATATATAAGGTTTCTGCACTAGGTTGAGCTCTTGTATATCCTAACCGGAATATAATGACAGATTAATTAACCTGCTATCTTAATAAGAAGAAGAATCATTAGCATTGCATTAACACGTGAAAGAGTGGATAGTTGAGGAGATTGGAACCCTATTTCCTTCATAACTGTTATAAACCCCAAGTATAATAATCTCTAGTTTATTTCCTGAAATTAGTCATAATTCGTAGTTATAATTGTCGCGCCCGTTTTTGACCTCGGTGTCTGAACGATATCCGCAGCGTTGCTCTTTCGCGCGGTTCCCTGGATGGAGCAATAATGTTGTTTTTAAGGAGTCGCCACCTAATTATTTAAGTGAATTAGGACACTTGATTTATTGCAATAAAAATACTGTAATTGACATCCATTTAATGGTCTACGAAATTAGTGAGATTCTGAATCAGGGTTCTTTATTATCCTTAAGGGAAGGGGTTAGGCATCCATTAAGATCCGCTAACTTGCGGTTATTCGTTCAAACCTAGGTTAATTATTTATTGCCTTTTTTATTCTACGTATTCTAAGCATTTTTCATAATTTATAATTAAAATAAAATGCAATACAAAATAATAAAAACTAAAATTAAACGCGACATAAAATAAAACTTCAGGACATCTTTTAGCCCTGTTTAGGTCTTCTGCACAAGATGATCTCCGGGTACCTGCATAAACACTTAGTAAAAGTGTTAGTAGTAGAATAAATAATTTTAAAGCAATGACAAGAATTAATAAGTAAATCCAAAAAATAAATAAATCCGTCTTTTGCACAGAGGATGCCTTGGAAATCAGACGGAGATTCCTTCATCGGCCAATATTGTTAAAAGCAATAAAATAAATAAAACCTTCAAATCCGCGCCAAAACAGTAATAGTTTTAAACACGGAGGGCTCAGATATATATAAAAATAAAGTGGGACATCCTAAACAAGTGCGGCTGCGAGAATTATACGCCGGTGCATGTTGGTTATCTGTATAAGTAGAAGAAATCATCAACGCCTACAAGCTTCATTTATTTTATTTTCCGTCTTTGCAATCGTGGAGGCCTCAAAATCGACGGATAACTTTTTCATTGGCGATCAAAGTGTAGTATCATGTTCAAAATCGGTGAGACTTTCACCAAGTGTAACATCCGTCAACCAGTTTAATAAATAAATAAATTAAAGGACAGATTTATCAAAACTGCGTCGAAAATAGCCAAAAGTAGAAACATCGAAAATATCGATCAGACAAATAGCCGGAAAAAAATAAAACGATGGCAACGAAATGCGGAAATCTCGAACATCGCGGAGTTTTTCAAGAACTCGGCGAATGTAAAATCAATAAATCGATCCGAAATAGTGAAAATCAGTCCATTGTATGGCCAAAATCAGTCCAAAATCAGTAGCAAACATGGCCTAAAAAACCAGTCCAAAAACAGTAAACAGTAGCAGCAACATAGTTCGCCGGAAAAGTCCAAATATCGCCGGAAACTTCAAAGCTTCGCCGGAGCAAAACTCCGGCATATTACCAAAACAAGAAATCAAACCAGTCCGCCAACAACAGATAACAACCAACAAATACTGAAAATCATGCCAACAGGGTCTAACAACAACAGTTCGCAATCAGTCCAAAACGAAACATAATAAATCAGTCCAAATAAGAGTATGCCAACATATCTAAAAAAGGAAACAAACCAAAACCGCGAGGGTGGCGGCGTCACCTCCACGGTTATCGCTGGTGCGACGCCGCCAGCGATTTGAGCAGGAGACAATGGTGTTGGTCGACAGTGGCTTCACCGGAGCTGGTGGTCGACGGGAGATAGGGAAGGGAGTTGGGGCGACGGGAGAGGTTCGACTGTGGGGTGGTTTCGCCGGTAGACTGGCGGCGACGGGGGATGATGGGAGTTCGAACTTGTGCGGCTGCTGTTAAGGAGAATGGGGGAAGGGTAGGTCTGATGTTGGCGGTTGGGCTCTGTGGGCTGCCCCCCTCTTTTTAATAAAGGGGGGTAATGTTTATTATATAGGGGTAGGATTAGGTTTAGGGTTTGGGTTTGGTTTGGGGGGGGGGGGGGAATGAAAAGTGATATTTGAAATTTAGGAGGGGGGAATAAAAGAGGGTGTTTGGATGTAATAAAAAATGGCGTTGGATTGGACTGATTCAAAATGTGTCTTGGACTAGACTGGTTTGACAAAAATGCAAAATGAATTAATTGTTTAAAAGAAAAATTATTTAAAGGTACAAAATTATCAAAACTAAAAATGTCGATGCAATAATGATAAAATGCAATATTTAAGAAATGTTTTTATTGCCTAATTAAAAGTAAAAATGCGGTGTCAATTAATTATTTAAAGAGATGCAAACATTAATAAAATAAAACGACGGTGTAATAATAATAAAAACATAATATTAACAAAGACATAATGCTTAATTTAAAATAAAAAGATAAAAAATGCAAAAAAAAATGCTGATTAAAATGCGGTGTCCTAAAACACATAAAATTGCAATAAATATACGAAAAATGGGTCAAAATTGACTGTCAACAATAATTCTCAAACTAAAGAACGTCAACCGAATAGATATCACAGGACATATAATCGGTACTTAATAAAGCAGTCTCTGTGGACGATAAACTCGATCTTACAGATCTTTATTACTTGAACGATACGTACACTTACGTAAGCACTTAGAAATATCTCAACAGAGTACAACCAAAACAGCAACCAAGGTGATTAATACACCTATTTCTCATGTTAATTCAGTCCCTTAACCATTTTGAAACAGTCCTCGAAAACAGTCCATATACGGTCCATGTTCTAGCAACGACAAGAGTGCAATGTACAACTTTTCAACACCTTTATTCCTTTAGGACATATATTAGTAATTACCACAACGTATGCGCATGTTCATAACTTATAATTTCAGCATTATAACTCAACAAAACAACCTTTAAATTTGAGACAACAATACCCACAATTTTGGGATGGTTTCGGCCATAACAACTTAATTCCATAACTCTTTTCTTAACTCCTTAAAATTCAATTTCATGTCTTAACACTTTCATATAACCAATTACAACTTTAAATATCAAGATTTCTTTTCAATTTCAACATGCAATTAGTGACAATAATAGCAACAACAACAACAATCAAATCCAATGTATACAAAACAACCCCAAAATCGGTAATCACAACTCCAACAACAACCACATGCATTTCTCTTATTTTCAATTCCTCTTTAATATGAGTTTATCTCTTAACTACAACATCATTTAATCTTCTAAATACTCTATAAAAAGAAGAATTCTTACCTTAATGTTTAGCCCGAAAAAGTCCCTATAGCTCTCGGCCACTGCACCATTTTTGCACCATTTTCCTCAACTTACAATGACATGCATGCATCCTCTATGAGCTTAAATTCATCTTACTTGCATATTTTTCTTCCAAATAACTTATCTCCAAAACTTACAATTTCTTGGCAGATTCTCGGCCAAATGTCGTGACCCACTGAACTGTGACCCACTGTTTAGGTGGTTATCTTGGCTTAGAATTTAGTTGAGGAGCTTAATCTTGGAAGAGAGGTAACTTTAGTCTCTAATTTGGCTATGGAGATGAGAGGAAATTGGTTGGAGGGAGAGAGGGATAAGTGAAGGATGAGTTTTGAGTTAAAGTATAGAGATATATTGGTATATGTGAACATGGACAGATTTTTAGGTGTGGGGGGGGGGGGGGGCAGTTTGACGAGAGGGGGGGTGAATACAAGTTCCCATAATTTTGTCCACTAATTATCATTTCCTCCATTAAAATTAATCCCACAATTAATAAATCAATCTCCCACATAATTAATTTTATTTAAATTTGAAAATTCCATGTCCTAATTTTTATTATACACGACACTTAGTCCATACCACATTTGCTGTATCCCAAAATCATTCCGGAATTACATCCTTTGTATACTAATTTCCGTATTAGCATATGTAAATATGCTTTATGTCCAGTATTCGAATCTTACCTCCTTAATTACGTTCACAATTTATCGCCCTAGGACTACGAGGTGTAACAGGATCCTCATAAGGAGAGCCAGATGTAGCACCCAACTTGGGTTTAGTATCCACTGGAATAGAAATGGACTTACATGATGACATCTCAGCCCTCTCAATGATCTCTGTTGCATATTTTATCTGTGACAAGAACAATCCACCTGCATGACGAGTGACGGCAATCCCCAAAAAGTAACTCAATGGGCCCAAGTCCTTCATGGCAAACTCAGAACCGAGCA
Source organism: Przewalskia tangutica (assembly GCA_029844215.1). Taxonomy (NCBI): domain Eukaryota; kingdom Viridiplantae; phylum Streptophyta; class Magnoliopsida; order Solanales; family Solanaceae; genus Przewalskia; species Przewalskia tangutica. The sequence continues at coordinate 13,366,563 of CM056734.1, forward strand.
TTGTCATATTAGACTTGCGCAAAGTATCAGAAGAGGCAGTCAAGATAATATCATCAACATATAACAGAATATAAGCCATGGAAGATCTTCGACGATATATGAACAATGAATTATCAGACCTGCTGTGACAAAAATCCATAGTCGAAACAAAATCAACAAACCTCTTATACCAAACTCGTGGAGACTGCTTAAGCCCATAAAAGGACTTCTTCAATAGACAGACATGATAATGATATCTAGTATCCCTAAACCCCAAAGGCTGATGCATATACACTGTCTCCTGAAGATCATCATGTAGGAAAACATTTTTCACATCTAGCTGATGAATGGCCATGATTTTGAAAGAGTCAAGCTGAGCACAGTGCGAATGGTAGCCGGCTTGACCACCGGGCTAAACGTCTCACCACAATCCACACCAACCTGCTGAGTCTTACCATCACCTACCAGTCTAGTCTTATGCCTTGCAAATGAACCATCGGAAATTTCCTTATGGACAAAAATTCACATAGACCGAATAATATTAACATCAGATGGACGGAGTACCAATTCCCACGTCTTATTATCAATAAGAGCATTATATACTTCAGTCATGATAATTTTCCAATTAGGTCATTTAAGGCAGACACAGGATTACGAGGTAAGAGAGATTTAAGAACATTAGAATTCAAATTAAAATGTCTTTTAGGTTTAAAAATACCCCGTTGACTATGAGTGACTGGACCATGACTCTGGGTTGGATTGAGTGAATTTTGGGAATTTTCAGAATACCGAATTATCACAGCGCGCCATGCTGTAAGAGTCATGAGCTCGATGTTTTGCGTCGCGCGCGCCATGCAGGTCGCGACGACTCGCATGAGTTTTGGCGCGCACTCAGGCCGGGTCATCTACGACGGCGATTTTTCGGACAAATCTGAAAAATGACGGAGAACACAGGGGGAGACATCCTCATCCAAAAATCATAAGAACTAGGCACTGATTTTCTACTGTAGAAAAAGGAAATTGAGTTTCATCAAAGAGAACATGACGACTAATGATGATTCGTTTAGAGGACAAATCAAAGCATTTATAACCACGACGATTTGACGGAAAACCCAAAAACACACAAGGAGTAGAACGTGCCTGAAATTTGTTGATCGTAGTGGATGGAAACAATGGATAACATAAGCATCTGAAGACCCTAAGATGATAATATGACGAAGTCTTATTGTATAACACTTTGAGAGGAGATGAATATGTCAAACCTTTAGAGGGAAGAATATTTAGTAGATGGTAGCCATTTGTAGCGCATGATGCCAAAATAATTGAGGAACGGAAGAATGAACCAATAAGGTGCGAACAATATTATTAATGGTACGAATTTTTCGCTTGGCTTTCCCATTTTGTGAAGACGTATGAGGAGAAGAAAAACAAAAATTTATCTCATTAAACTCCCTAAATTCCCCATTGTCATACTCTTTGCTATTCACATTGAATGTTTTTGATTTCTCGTTCAAATTGCGTTCTTATGAAAGCTCTAAACTTTATGAAAATGGAAAAAACTTGAGATTTTTTCGCAATAGGAAACGTCCATAAATATTTAGAATAGTCATCTAAGAATAAAACATAATAACGATGACCCATAGAACTGAGAACACGAGATGTCCATAAATCACTATGAATAATATCAAATAGCATTGAAGTATTAGAATTCGACGCTACAAATGGTAACTTAATAATCTTTCCCAAAGCACATGATTGACGAAGTGGAGTACTACGCGTACCCTTACAAGAAATAAACTTATCTCTATCTAAAGAAGATAAAATCGACGACCCCGGATGACCTAGACGAGTATGCCACAAGGAATGAGCAAGAGCTGCAAAAGTGGATGACATAGCTTGACGCGAGACACTGAGACTTGGAGTGATTGGATAGAGATCACCCCTACTGTTGCACCTCATGAGATGACTCCCCGTCTTGAAATCCTTCAAAGAAAATCCAAACGGATCAAAATTAATAAAAACTCAATTATCAGTGGTGAATTTACGGACAGACACCAAATTTTTAATCAATTTTGGGGCATGAAGGGTATGTTTCAGGACAAATGATGGATGAGGAGGGGACAAAGTTTTATGACCATAACCCTTAATTGGAACAGAATTGTCATTACCAACAGTTATACCACGATTAGTGCTCAAATTGGAATAAGACGATAGAGTACCTTAGTCGGATGTCATGTGGGTAGTGGCGCCGGTGGCCATATACCAATTAGGGTCCGGTTGAATCAAGCCAAGTGTGTGCATCGCTGCTTCGATGTCGGTCTGAGTGGGACCCTATTCTATACAAACTAAGATAATAGTATAATTCTAATTATGGTACAAGACTAAGTCTACCAAATATACAATATACAAAATAGAAAAATCCCGAATTCTGGAAATCCGGGTCGGCGCCGCGGCGCTAAAGCCATCTTGCTGAGCACTGTTTAACAGTTAGGTTGAATTCTTTGCAGAAAAGTTGGAAGAAATAATTAAGACTATTATTCTGATGCGTGACGCTCCATTTGAAGCATAGAGAATGTCCTTCGCTTTAATGGCGATGGCAACTGTTATCTTCCAAAATACAGCATTATTTGACTGTTGAAAGGTCTCATTTTCTCTGATACAATAAATGCTTTAATTAAAATGTTGAAACTTCTCATCTGAAAAATAGGAATAATTCACATAAGCTTGCTGCTTCCGACCCAATTAACATCTTGTGGGGCGAAGAATATAAGATTTTATACAAATCACATCGAATAGTATAAGATTTGGTTTAACGACATTCTTTATTTATTAAAATCCGGCTTAATTTCACAAATGATCATTCAACTTTTACTAAATTACTTTTTGTAATGAAAAAGTTACTCAACTCTGCCTAAGTATCACAAAAACTCACTAAACTGTTTTCGACTTTGCTTATGTATTACAGAAAGTAGCTACCAAAAAGTCAATTGATCTTGTCTAAGTATCTCATTTGTTTCTCCAATATGATATTTAGGTAAAATTGAGAGGCTTTTTAGTTATAAAGAAGTTTAGCAGTTTTTGTGATACTTAGGACCGCAAGGTCACGAGTTCGATCCCCTGCATAAACTTTTTTAGTTGAGTCTGTCACACATGGTTTGTGTGGTTAATCGACGCGTGGCGCTTATTGCGTAAGCTCGAGATTTACCTCACAAGACTCGAAAGAATAACTTCATGATTCCTTCTTCAACAAAAAAAAAATTAAGCGACTTTGATGTAATAAAATAAAATTGAGCGATCATGTATGAAATTAACCCATCTTTGGTGAAATTAGTCTATGTTTTTCTTTTGGAATGAGCCCTTTTTACAGCGAAAATTGAACTGTTTTTGCTTTTGTGTTTTGGTAATTCTCTCCTACACCACCATCTAATCCTGAGCTTTCTGTTATAAATGAAAAATCCAACGTCTACATTTCTCCAAATGTTTAAATGCAAAGAAAAAACTAGTGGATGGAATTTTTTTTGATTTCTTTTTCAAGTACTAGTAGTGGGTAAGAACACTAATGTTGTCGTCTCAAATATTTTGGGGGCTCTTTTTTAATTTGTAAAAGTGGACCTTTAATTAAGCTAAGACTTGCGAATTATGGACATTTACAGTAAATTCTGGCTAATAATACTTAATAAAAAATGAAAAAAGGGGTCCTAAAATTTTTCGTTTTATGGGGGCTCCTATGCGGTAGCACACCCCGCACGGGTCCAAAGGCGACCCTGTGTTGTTTTATGGTCCCAGTATCAGTACTTTTGCATTTTGACATTCTACGCAGGACCAATTCTGCGTTCCAATCACACAACTTTAAGCACTAGAATAACTCTAGTAAATTTAAATAAATTGTTCTTGCAAGTTTTGTTTGGATCTTCCTAATTAATTGTCGTTGTTAATTGATTAGAAAGTTATTCCTAATCAGTTTCTTGAAATGTAGTTAGTAAGTGTTAAAAAGGATTTTTTTAATTTTTTAACATAACCAATCACTAGTTCTGATTTTTTAACTGATCAAATCAGACAAATAAATCCAGCTAAAGAAGATCTCGTGTTAAGAATATAAAAAAATAACTTAAGTGCTGCAGTTTCAAATTGATTTTGAGCGAAAAAAAAACTTCAAACTTTCTCATATTAAAAAGACATCCCGGTGTACTACGCTCCCACTATGCGCGACGTCCAAAAAAAAAACTAAAAAAGTCTATTATATGCAGTGTTACCTATACTACTTTTGGTCTTAGTGTTTTTTTTTTAATATATTTGGCACCATTAGTGAATGTCATAACCTTAAGTTAGTTGTAAATGGTCAACATTCAGCATCACTACGTGCCCTGAATCTAATCTCTCCCCAAACTTAAGGGATTTGCTAAAGTTTAATTAGTTTATTTGTTCCAAGTAGGGCTGGCCAGTGGGCCGGGACGGGCCCACCGGGGTCGGGTTTGGCGGGGTCGGGGCGGGGTCGGGGCGGAGAAAAGGGGCGGGTCGAGTCGGGCCCGAGGGGTGCCTGGGCGGGACCATACATGTCCCGCCCCGATCCCGCCCCGCTGGGCAGTCGGGCCTGACTGGCCTGACTGGCCTGCCTGACGGACTTGGCGGGTTTTATTTTTTTTTTTCCACTAAATTAAAAATAATAAATTACTAAGTACTAACAAAGTAACATTAATGTAATATACATATACTAGAATATTATAGACTTATAGTATTATAATTTCTAATTATAGTATTATACTCATATAGTCATATATATAATATATTTATAAAGTATAAAGTATAAACTATAAACTATAAAGTATAAACTATAAAGTATAAAGTTATAAACTAAATAATTAAACAAAGACAAGAATATTGTAAAAAAACATCCCAAATTTGTTTTTGTGCCTTTTATATTATTAATTTCATTGAAATATGAAATATCAAATATACAAGATTCAAAATTACATTGTATTATCTTGTTGTTGAAAAAATTGCAAAAGAGTGAAAGACATAGAAAAATTTAAAAATTGCAATGAAATAAATTACCAATTTGAAAATATTTTTCTAATTTCTTTATAATTTCTTGTGGTTCTTCTATTGGAATTGGTATATTTTGATCAAATTGTTCCACGCCGCTACTCATGCCTTCGGATAAAATGTCGTTGTAGTTGTCGCCATCTTCTTCGCACTCGTCGATCAGCACCTCCTTCGCCCCGCTCGTATCCAATCTCTGAATAGTACTGCCATCTCCAAGCCGCCTCCCGCTAACGAGTGTCTGCTCTCCTATTTGAAATCTGCAGAAAAAGCGCTTCGATCACGACGCCAATGTTCAAAATATCTCGCCATCATTGAAAGTGTCGAAATGTCTTCATTCGCTCCAATATTTCAGAAGTCTTCCTTTCCTTCTTCATTGATAATCGCTGGTAAGGTAAATTACCTGCAAAACAAAAACATCGAACTCACTAATTTGGTTAGCAAGCTACCACCGCACATTTTATTTCTCGAGGCTTTCAATAGAATTAATATTAGGCCTAGCCACGTAAACCGCTTGTCTTTTTAGGTTGTGTTGAAGAAGAAGATGATACAAAAGTCGGTTGGTTACTAGCACTTTCTTCTTTGGTAATGCCGATATACTTTTTTGCATTCATCTTCTACGCTATTCAACACTTCTTCTAGCGTTAGTTGATAGGTGGTTCAACATTTAAATTTTTGGGAGTTGGAGGTGAAGTACGTCCATACTGATTATATATATTTTCAATAAGACTTTTACAATCCTCTACTTTAATAGTCGGGTTTAATACAACACCAATAATATAAATAGGGAATAGGAATAAAATATTTTTAATTTCATAAACATTTTTTAATAATTAGATAAGCGAGTTTTTCCATATATTCTTTAAGAAGTAAAATATTATAGCTATATAAAACAACATAGTTGAAATAGTAGGATAATATAAAGTAGAAAATTCTTTTGTTGCTCGTTGAAAATTTTCTAAAAATACAATAAGTTCTAATTTTCTCCCAATCAAGATCCACAATCATATCATTTGGATTTTGATTATGGCGTTAAAAATAAAGTAATAGGTTTTCTATAGTCATAAGCAACAACTAGTTGGTCATATAAAGAATTCCACCTAGTTGGTACTTCTTCTGAATTTTTCAGAAGATAGTCACAATCGCAAGCAAGTTTTTATATTCTTTTCTTTGTTGAATTCTATTATTTTTAAAAATAAAGTGTATAGCAAATTGTATTTTTTCAAGAATATCTTGAAAAAATGAAAGACCATCCTTTACAACTAAGTTATAAATATGGCACGCACATTTGATATGAAAATGTGTTGGAAAAGACTTTCATCACACAACTGCAATCAATTTTGGCGTATTTTGCACAAGATGTCAAAAATAAGAATCTTTTAAAAACGTATATACAAGTATGAAACAAGTCATTTCAATTTTCAAGAGAATGAAAGACAAGTATAAAAGCATAAATAGCTCATCTAAATTCGTTATCAATGCTCCTTTTAAAGCTAACCTATACTCAGCGCAAATACTGGTCGAAAGTAAATGTTTCGTGCACAGGATTTAAATATGAAATCAAAAGTTTCACGGGTGAGTGTTACTACGGCCTTCAATAATTGGGCAGCCAGGCGCCAGGCCCGCCATGTCTGAAAATGGCAGAAGGGCATTCGATTTTGGGGTGGTCTTTAATTTTTGTCCCTTAAATTTGTGTTCTTTAATTTATTTCCTTAGTTATTTTTTAGCGCGGCATAATTAAAATTTCGCAAAACATAATTAGCGTTTAATATCAACATATGTATCATAACATTCACACAAACTATGTCGGATAAGACATAATTTACAACACTCAACATAATATGAAAAAGGCATAATTTCATACTTCGACGGCATAATTAGCGTTTAATTTAAAGATATGTATCATAACATTCACACAAACTATGTTGAATAAAACATAATTTCCAACAACATAATCTAAAAAATTACTATAAAATTATTCCGCATAACTTAAATCTTACATAATTTATGCCGCGCGAGGCAAAATTTTAGTTTTCGAAGAGAAAAATATTATAGAGATTATGCCTTGCGAAATAGACCTAGATATTTTTATAAAATAAACTGCAGTGAAAAAATTAAAGATCAATGCATTTGAACGACAATCCGCGCAAAAAAAAATGATGGCAGAATCAACTCAAAAATTGGCCCAGAATATCATAAAACTGTTAAATTGTCCTTTTTCTCGACTTCATCAAACATATAGCTTATGGCAATTGCAAACTTTAACAAGGATTATATTTCAAACGACGATCTTCAACAATAACCGCATCACAAATCTGCTTGATACTAAATCATATTCAACAAGCTTATTGCTACCGAAATCAGCATAAGTTGAAAGCAGCAAAGCTTATTCTATTACTATTCATAGTACATATAACCTTGGATATACAACAAAGAAAATAATTAACAAATGTTCTAAGCATCTTCCAAATAGTCAAAACTATTTATACCTTTTGCAAGTAGCAGATACATATAAAAGCAAATTGGTGGCGCAGCATTAATGCGCCCCAATACAGATTTGAACTTGTGATAATATCGCGTATGAGTATGACCTTTCCATCTTCATGATACGGGCCAATCACACAGATGGGAAATACTTGTTGAGGTTGAATGGGAGGGAATAGAATTCTTCGCTTCTCGTATCAGTCCTGAAAGACCTGAACTTGTCCCACCATGGCTTGCCTCTGTCTCTCCTTATCTGGCTATCCCTTTTGTGCATTGTGTTGTCCAAGAAATAAGCCAGGATACCCGCAACAAAAGCTTCCGATGAGAATGGCACATTAACCATATCGTTGAACTGAAGAATAACAAAGCACACATAACTTTTGTCATCAAGCTCTCATACATGACTAGAAAACAAGAAAATAAGTGACGATGATTATGATATTTAGGAGTTAATGCCAATTTGCCATACCCATCGTCCACTCGTGTGAACAGGTCCATAACCAGCAATAACTGTGTATTCGTTGAAGTACTGTGGAATTGACAAACCCAGAAAGATGGAGAAACCTAATATAAACTTGGTACGGAAACTGTTCAGATTGCAGAACTGAAGGAAGCTTAAGCCTCCAATGCCTGCAAATGATAAACAACATAAGAACTGGTTAATTCATCAATAACATGGATCAGAGATTTTAGGATGAGCTTGCTTCCATAAACTTACCCACATAAGCGAAGAAAATGCAATACAAAGCCCCTACAATGGGTGTTGGTATTGAAGCAAAGAGAGCTCCAAATTTTCCTGAAAAAATAGTGTTGTTAAGACAATCACAGGCAAAAAAATGTAGTGGATTATCAACTTTATCAGTAAAGGTCTTTCTCAAAGGGAATGTTTAAGCAGGTGACTACCAAGAATTGAAAAGAATATCATAAATCCCGCAGATATCTGAACAACTCTTCTGCTGCCAACACGTGTCAGTGCTAAAAGACCTGCATTTTCACTGCATGTATGCAAATGAAAGAAAGTTTATCTCAGTCGCCTATTGTAACAAGAGTTTATCACTCAACAGAAGAATTTTTCTGGACATACACAGCTACAGAAGATCCATTCCCAGTGCCAAACAACCCAGACAGTAAAATGCCAATTCCCTGAGATACAAACAAAAGGTTGTTAAATTAACTACAGCAAACCGTTCATCTTAATGAAACTCATTGTGCTCCTCTTTTCCCTATACATGCTCTCACGAAAAGAAGCCTTCCTCTCTCTTCTCATGGTCCCAACATTAAGTTATCCAGATCCAGTTACTCAACGCTCCTCTCTCTCACTCTCTAGCCCTTGCTTTTCCCAATTTACCTAATGGGTTAACTAGCCAGGGTATTGCATAGGTTTACAACATGACTGTAAAAAGAATAGATTGCAAGAAAAATGAGATAGCACAAGAAATAAATTATTGGAACTGGATAATAGTCACATAACTTTGGCTTGTAATACCCAAATCCCAAGTCTTCTTCTGAGAATATTAAAGAATGCTCCAGTGTAAACAGAAGGCAGTGGAAAATATATTAGATAGTGCGGAGAGCAAAAGGAGCCGTGGAGATGGTAAGGTTGCTGCTATGTGACCAGCAGGTTACAACTTACAACTTCAAGCAGTAAAAATAGCCTCTTACAAATATGTATGGTAAAGCTGCCTACAATAGACATCCAAAGTGGACCGAAATCAGCAGGTCAGTAACCAATTTGACTAAAATTGGTTAGAATATAATTGTTCCATTTGACCTTATATTTGAGAGGAAATAGATTTCACCTCAGTGATGCGAGATAGATGCATCACAATATTGGTGGATAACCTGAAGAGAAGTTCTTAATCAAAAGGTGAATTAAGCCAGTAAAAAATTTGAAATGGAAAGAGCAGAAATCACTCCAAAAGATCCTATCGATTGGATTGCAAGTAAAGATCTATGTCAACTAGATGAGATTATGCACGATGCCTGTTCCACGTTCTGCTAAAGAATGGGGAGGGGAGTGAGTGAGAGGGATGATTGTAGGGAAACACCTTTTTACCTGCCAACCTACACCTCTGCTGAGTACGGATGGTGGCAAGGGAGTAGCACTTGCGTATCTCGTAATTACAATAAAGGCACCAGTGGACTGAAAAAAACAAAAGCAACCATCAGAAGGGAGTTGGTTCCAGGCTTGTCTAACGCATGTAGCTGTTTCTTCATAAGAATTAGCAATCAACAGAAGTGCGCAAAGAAACAGCAGAACTGCAAACGAAGCAAAACGGGCAAAAACAGAGCAGGAGAGCCATAAAAGAAAAGAACAGATGAAGCTCGAGAAGCAACTCTTAGATATTTGCCCCAAAAACTGGGGGCTCATATATTATTGGCAGGTAAACAAATAGAACCTCAACAAGAGCAACAAATGCAGCCATCATCATAGCAAATGCTTCACCAGCATCAAATGAAGGTGGTCCCCATTGGAAGGGGTATGGAACTCTAATCCTGCGAACAAAGACCAGCGAAAAGAGAGGAGAATATAATCAGTAGTTACATATTATAAGTTGCTTTAGAATTGAGCAGCACCTAAATGCACCAAATGGAACAAACATGTACATTCTGAACTATATAAGCACTTAAAATAAAAAAATATACTTTAAAAAGCTTGGAGCAGAAAAACAGCACATCATGTGTTAAAAAGAACAATACCGTCATTGAAGAAGCGGAAGTAGAGAAAACAGTAAACCTTTTGTGCTTTAAGTAGTACAACAATGAAATTAACAGCTGACCAAGATGATGTATCTACTCCTAAACATGAAAATCAGGCAGGCGAGTTTAAAATGCCTGTCCTTATTAACTTGCATATTGAAACGACAACAGCCACGCCTCAAATCAGAAACTAGTTGGGCTACTTATTACCTTCACAATTTCCTAAATCCCGATTCCAATGTGATATCTTCCAATTATGCTCAAGGAATTAATAGCAATAATAGGGCATAAGCACTTTCCAATTGTGACAAATATGGGGATGAAGACAAAAGTGTGGAATCTCATCCCATGCAAAGGCATATGTTACAAATTCCTTGACCTATCTCTCTTAATTTTCCTTTATTGCATTCGAATCAAAATAGCAAGGGTGTCACTTTGCTATTTATTACCTGCACAATTTCCTAATCGCGGTTCCAATGTGATATGCTCAAAGATTAACAGCAATAAATAAGGCATAAGCACTTTCCAATTGTAACAAATATGGTGATGAAGACAAAAGTGTGGAGTCTCATCAGCATAATTATGTCTTGCAAAAGCACACTCAGATACATGTGGGTTTTTTCCTTCGCCATCCAATCCGTTGTTCCCCATCCCAAACGCCAGCCATTAATCATATCTTCCAATTTTTATCTATATGCAGTCACTATCAATCATCACGAATTCAAACACTCAAAACTTCAATATGAATTCATATGTCAAAATTTTGATATTTTCAATTCATTATTTTAAGATTCAGTGTCGATATAGACAAATATTGGTTTTATTGACAGAACGCATATCTGATTATTGCCTTTGTCACGCAAGAAGAATCTGACACACCTATAATCCTAAATTTTGAATTTGGTTGAAAGCCTATTTATTACTGTAATTATCCAACAAAGGTGACTAAACTCTAATTTTACCTGGTCTATGTATGTGTTTTCAGGCAGCGACTAAAAAGATGGAAAATGTGATGGTCCAGGGTTTTGAATTTGGAGGGTTCAGTTTTTTCATTTGAGCTCAAGTTTTTGAGCTTATTCTTGAGTTGTTTGATCAAGTCGTAAGCTTGTATGACAATCAAGATGAGCTTGAGATCAGGAATTTGCCAAGCTTGTTTGACACCCACTTCTCACCTTAGGTTGGCTCATAAACATACCTAAACTTAATTAATCACTTTCCTTTTTATTCTACCCTGCTTGCACCACCTCCCTAGTACAGAGACTCTACATTTCAATACTACAAAATACTTTTCCAACTATGTTAGCTAATTAGTGGCATGAGACCCACCTACTACTCAAACGTTCCAACTTCAACAAAAAGTTTCATTTCAATCCTACTTTTGGACCCACAAAAGGAAATACGAAGGAATTTCCAAAGGTATGACTTGGCCCTAATGTAGCAGAAAGTGATGAGGGGTGAGGAAGAGATAGCACTCACCATGGAGCAGCATCAATGAGTCCAGCACGATCAGTTCTGCAGCTTGCTTGGGTCTTTGGTGGAGTCCCATTATAAGCCCCACCCACTGTAAGTAAGAGAGCGTAAATCCATACAATTGCGACCGTGAAAAGAACGGCAAAACGATCAAATATATTCCTCCCAGGGCGTATTAGATGGGCCAAATACTGCAATGACAACCAAAAATCAAATTTGTCTATGCTACAATTCAAAGCAACATAAAGTAATAGTCATATTTCTTGATAAAGCATCTCACCTGAGAGAAAATGACCAAAAGGACCAGCATTGGCAACCCAATTTCAACACATTTGGCAACCTAATAATAGAAGATATTGTCAACATTTCGGCATTAATAGCAGCATGCAAGTAGACACCCAAAAACGAAAAAAGGTGCATCTACATCAATACTTACCCCAGGAAAACCAAACTCATAGAGCCCGAAGCCGACAAGAGAAACTAAAGGAACAGCTGAAAGAGGGCTTAGAAACCTAAATAATCGAAAGAAATAAAATGCAAATCAGAGCTAGTTTTCACCGCAATAAGACAAATGATGACGCAATTTACATGATGCAATGAACCACCAAAACTGACCCTTTGAGCAATTACTTGATCTTCAAATACCAAAAACGACACATAACAGGTATAGAAAAGAGCTTTATTAAATTTTAGAGGTCTAGTATAGATAACATCACCCAGTCACATATTGACATAATAGGAACTAAATGAGAAGTCTAGACATAGGGAATAACATCAACCAGTCATACGTTAACACTAAGTGGAACAATATAAATTTTGTCATACTAACAAACCTTATGACATTGCGCCAGAGACCACTGAAGCCTAGGACAATCTGAATTGCTGAAGCAATAATAAGTGCACCTTGGGTCGCCCGCATTATCTTCTTGAATCTCTGACGAAAAATAGAAAATTAACATAATATTAGGACAGAATATCACCAAGATGCAGTGGATGAGTCGAAATTATGCCTAAACATCTTCTACAAAAATTAAAAGAGTATGCACTGATATGAATTATTTCGAGGAAAATGACTACTAGTTTCGTCATGGATTTTTTGCATCAGTATTTTTGGCATTCAAGTTGTTAGCTTAAAGAGAATAAAAGCAGCCAAACTGTCGTTCCATGATTTGAATGTTATACTTGCGAGAAAACTGCATCACAAAACCAAAATTTCTAATTCTCTTTAACATTTAATTGACTATGATACATGATCCAAACAATAAAGGACAAACTCAGCATCTGAAGAACTAACCGACACAGGGTCTGGGTCACTCCATCGTCCCGAAAGGATAATTGAAATTGTAGGTGCAACGAAGGTATAAGACGCTCCAATCACAGCAGGCAGTCTAGTCCCAAAGTAAGATTGCAGCAAGGTGTTCAGCCCAGAAACAAATAGAATTGTTTGAATAACTTTGGCTTTCTCCTCCTGCAAAAGGGCATATAATATTTTGTTTAGTGTTGTCACACTAAAAAAAAGGGCAACGCTAAGGGCCGGACCACAAGGGTCTATTGTCACACTACTTTTAAGTTAAAAAAAAAAGAAAAAAAAACTATTCATAATAAGAGTATAACAGCTATGCAGTGTCAGTAGGGCTCACATTTCCTCCTCCCATCTGGGGAACCAGAGCCGTAGGAATGATAACTGCGGTAGCAAGCATAACCAGATAATGTTGAAATCCAAGAAGGATCGCTTCAGCTGCATTCAACAATTAGACAAAATCAGCATAGTCCACAATCCACATTTCGGAAAATAATCAACAATGTAAAAAAAGATATAAAGTATTTCATGACATTTTTGTTCAAGATCAGCAGCACAAAAAGACGCAATTGTTTTACAGACTAAATACTACTCCAATATCAGTCACCGAGACAACAGTTTCTACAATCAGCCCACCAGACGCAATAAATTCTACTACGACAAAAAAGGAAAAACTTTCAGACACAAGGAAATAAAAGAAATGGCATTGATTACAGTTAAATGTTGTATGAGGCTAAATGGGAAAAAATAATCATATGCTTTAACAATTAGAATTAGAAAAGGTGTGCACAGAATCTGCTTCTTATGTAACCAGCTTCTAGATGCCAAATTGCCAGCAAAACACCTAAACCCCACAAATACATGACAGACACAATTGGCCAGTGAATTTCTCAGGGAAAAAAAATATACTCTGGGAGAAAATTCAAAACTTGAAACTAAAGCAATTAATGTGTGTTATGCTCAATACATCAACACACATTACAAAAAGAAGCAAATTCACTGAGAAATAGTAAAGCCTACTACAACAACATATCATGTGTAATCCCACAGGCGGGGCCTGGCGAGGGTAGAATATATGAAGACCTTGCCCTCCCTCGTAGATAGAGAGAGGTTGCTTTCAATAGACCCTCGGTTCCAAGTAAAGTATTTCAAAGCAATTTGAAAAAGGGAATACAGAAATGAAAGCAGTGACAATATCTAAAGAAATAGTAAAGCCTGTAGGACAAAAAACAGAGTTTAGGAAAATCAGGACACATATACACCAAGCAAGAAGAGATAAGATTATGCTACAATGCAAAAAATAAAAGAGACAGAATTCAAGAACTTACGCCATGGAGGAGGACTAGTAATGCAGTAAGAAACATTAGGAAGCTGATCTTTTGGTGGATGTGGTGCTGGTTCATCTGACTTTCCTGCCATCCCTTTCTCTCTCTAAGTGAACACCGTTTACTATACACTGAAGTTCTTTAAAGAGTATAGACTAAGCGGTGCAAAATCCCAAATCTGCACAATGGCACATAAATCTCTTCTCAGAAACCAATGTGGAAAAGAAAAAAAGGTTAGCAAAAAGAAAAAAAAAGACTCAAGCTTTTTGAGTACCTAGAAAGCAAGATTGAACAAATGATTAAATTTTTCGAGTACCCAAAAACCTCAATCGCTGATATATGAAGTTTTGAACCCACGCAAAAGTGACAAGATTGGAACAACAACACCCACATGTATTTACCACACACCCACTCACTCTTATATCAACAGTTAAAGAGGACAACACAAAGGAAATGAAACTGTAACAGTTTTTTTTGACAGTGTTAAAGTACAAGAAAGTGGTAGAAAAAAAAACTATCTTGTTGTAACAAGTTCTTGAAGCAACCTTAAGTATGTATGGTGTATTAAGGTCAACTAATCACAGACCCCACTTCACTTAATCACTCCTTATCTCTCTGTTTCAAAAAGAGATGTAAGAATAAAGAAAAATTCAAAGAATCTCTCGATCAGACACACATTTAATAATGTTTTTTTACTGATACTACTAGTATTTGTTTATTTTTCCTGTTGATTTGTCAACAAACATTCGCTCCCAGGGGTTGACACCTCAAATAAGAATAAGTAAAGTATGAATTTATGACCAGGGAAATTTTGTTTACCAATTTCAATATTTTAAATTAAACTAGCGTTATCGTTTCATCACCTGTTCCCCCTCTCTGTCGGTTAAGTAATTCTCTCCCATTGTAGTCCTCCATTTTTATATTAATAGGGGAATGCACCTAGTTTTCTGTTAAATTTATTTATCTTCTTTCAGCAAAAACATGTATATACTTCCTCCCATTCACTTTTACTTCACGTTTTACTTTTTCACCAAAAACAAGTATATTCACTTTTATTTATAACATTTCGCTTCTAAAGAGTCAAACTACATGAATTTTTATTAATATTTTAAGATATATTTGTTAATTATATTAATATGAGAAAAATTACAATTTTAAAGTATTTTTTGTATTTTTTAACATCTAAATTTTAATTTTAAATTATTAAATTAATATAGTTCAATTTAATTATGAAGGCTAATCAAATTAATTCTCCAAAAACGAAATATGACAAGTAAAAGTGAAGGAAGAAATATAAAATAACCTTTTGAAATTTATCGTATGTACATCTTACATTGGGTGAAAAAGAGACGATTATTTTTTAAAGTAATGGATTATTCCTTGAATATACTAAAGGTGGCCAACGGGGCGGGTGGAGAGGGGCTGCCAGGGTCGGGATCGGTGGGGTCTATCGTCGTCCCGTCCCGATCCCGAGGTGTCAGGGGAGGGGTCGAGGTGGGTAATTTATTTATTTTTTCCTTAAATTTAAAAAATAACACACGCACAACAAGATAATTTAATAAAAACATCACAAAGTTGTTTTTGTGTCTCTTATATTATTTAATAAAAGTATGATTTTTTTTTGGTAATACAATTTCAAAATTTCAACTTCGTGATATTGAAAGTTGCAAATAAATAACATAGTAAAATTACAATTAAAAGAATTACATGTTAAGAAACATGTTTTCTTATTTTTTTATAATTTCTTGTGGTTCTTCGGTTTGAATTGGTATTTGTTGGTCAAATTGATCGACATCGCTTACACCTCCATCGGATAAAATTTCGTTGTAGTTGTAGTTTTTTTCTTCATTGATCTCCGGTTGGCCGCACCTCCTACGCTCCGCACGAATTCAGTCTCTGAATAGAACTGCAATCTTCAATAAGTCTTCCGCCAATGAATGTCTGTGCTCTCCTATTTGATATTTGCCGGCCGAAAAAACGCTTTTAGACGCTGTTGATGACGCTTGAATGTTCAACACATCTCTGACCATCTTAGATAGTGTTAGAAATGTCTTCTCATTCTCCCTCCGGTGTTTTAGCAAGTCTTCACATCTCTCTTCATTTTCAATTGCTTCGTATGGTACAACACCCTGCAAAACAAAAAGATCAAACTCGCTAATTTGATTAAAATGTTACCACTAAACATTCTATGTTTGAGGCTTTCAATACTAGCCGCAGCATGTCGTTTTTGAGGTTGTGTTGAAGAAGAAGAAGATGGCATGAAAGCCGGTTGGTTGCTAGCACTTTCTTGTTGGTAATGCGTATATATTTTTTTACAATCATCTCGTATGCTAGACAACACTTCTTCTCTAATTTTTTCAATAGGTGGTGGGTCATTTGAATTTTTGAAAAATGATCGGGGTCGGGTCGAGGTGGGGCGGGGGTGGGTCGGGGAAAATGTCCGACCCCATACCAAAACCGATACCGAATATCGGTATTCGATCCCGGTACAAGGTCAGGCGGGAGCCGCCCCGTTGGACAGCCCTAGAATATACTGCTGGCTCAGGTTCAACAAACAAAATTATTGAGAAATATAAGTGAGTTTTAACTAATATGATTGAGGAACTTGTACCCTTTTTAAAAAGGAAATAAGTGGAAGAATATTGAGTTTGCACAAAAAGAAGAGACAAATTAGAAGGCAAACAAATGACACCGACACATTATTTTATTCCCCTCCCTATTTTGGTTCCAGCCTTGCATCATCAAATGCCCTATTCGAATTTTGTTGATACTCTAGGAATTCTCCACCGTAATCCCTCCTCTTTTCTGTATTCATTTTCTATTTTTCTTCCTCTTAAAGATCCTACTATTTGTTCTTGTTTTGTAACTAGAGATTCTCCAAAAGAAGCTGCTAAAATAGATTGTTGTAGTCCGACTCTTTTCCGAATCCCGTATATAGCTGGAGCTTAGTGCATCGAGCTATCTTTTTTTTACTAAATTTACATTCTGAATTTGACGGGAGATATTTCTGCCAATTGCTAGTTGAGGTACTATTTTTTTTCCTGTAAAAATCTAGTCTTTAAAACAAATTTGTCATACTACTTTAAATTTCGCTGGTAAGTAGCTAATGTAAGTACTACTTTTTTATTTTTTCTACTAGATGTAACAATGCGCAGTATTTATCGTTAGGGCTTTGGCACACTAATTTATTATTATGACTTTTGGGACGCGATATTAATCTCTCTTGGGGAGTCTTTTCATTAATATCAAAGTATATATAGAGTACAATATTCATCTCTTATACAATAGAAATTCTAAGTCTATACAAAAGAGGAATCTTAGTCTTACCATAATTATATTTACACAATATATGAAAATATTCTAATTATGGGTAGGGATACAATTGTTTCTATAATATACATGTTTACACACCCTTCAGTCGGAGCGGGAGGAGGCCGAACGCTGAGACTGGATCTGAAGTCAAGAAATAATTGTCTGGAAAGTCCTTTTGTAAATATATATGCATCCTAGATGGAACATGTAACACTCTGACATGGCCTAGTGCAACTTTCTCACGAACAAAGTGTAGGTCTATCTCAATGTGTTTGGTTCGCTGATGTTGAACCGGATTATGAGACAGATAGATGACAGAGATGTTATCACAATACACAATAGATGTCTGACGCAAAGGACACTGAAGTTCTAAAAGTAAATTTCTGAGCCAACAAATCTCAGCTACTACATTTGCAACGGCACTGGAGCGAGATAGGGTAGTTTGTCGCTTGGCAGATCAAAAAATCAGATTATCCCCTAAAAAATACAAAAGCCGGAGGTGGAGCGTCGCGTGTCCGGACACCCTGCCCAATCTGCATCGTATATGAAAGCAACATGTTTGGTTCAGATGGGTATAGGTGCAAACCATAATCAAGAGTGTCCTTAATGTATCGAATGATACGCTTAAGAGCAGTGAAATGAGACTCTCTGGGGGAATGCATGAATAAGCACACCTGCGGAACAGCATAAGCTATGTCTGGCTTGTGAAGGTGAGTTAATGAAGTGCACCTGCAATACTCTTATACATAGTGGGATCAGAGATTGGCAGACTTGGTCACTGATATCCCCAAAAAGTAACTCAGCTTCCCCAAATCATTCATTGCAAATTCGAATTTAAGCAAGACAATAATCTCATTTTTCAATACGTCGGAGGAGGCAGTAAGAACAATGTCATCCACGTAAAGTAATAAGTAAGCAGTGCTACTACCTCGATGAAAAATGAAAAGTGATGTATCACTCTTTGTTGCATACAAACCCAATATGCAAGATATACCTGGCAAAACGATCATATCACGCACGGGGGGCCTGTTTCAGGCCATATAGTGACTTACGGAGACGGCACACATAGTGAGGAACTGCTGGATGGGTGAACCAGGGCGGTTGATGCATGTAGACTGTCTCTCTCAGATCCCCATGTAAGAATGCATTCTTCACATCAAGTTGATGGATCGGCCAGTGTTTGCCCATAATAATGCTCAAAACTGTGCGGATGGTAGTCGGTTTGACAACCGGACTGAATGTCTCACCACAATCAATACTCTTCTGCTTATTTGTGCCATTAGCCACAAGTGTTGCCTTATACCTCTCAAGATCTCCACTGTCTCTGAATTTGTGACGAAATAGCCACAGACAACGAATCACATTCACCCCCTCAGGTCTAGGTACTAGATCCCATGTATGCTGTTAAGTTAAAGCATTGAATTCCTCAGTCATAGCCGCATTTCAATTAGGGTCTTGTTTGACCAATATAGGGTTCTTGGGAATTGATGAAATGGTTTGGGCAGACAATTTAAATTGAACTTTGGGTTTGAAGATTTTATATTTTGCACGAGTTTCCATTTGGTGAGTGGAGATAGTGGGAGGTTCCTGTTATACCCCGTATTTTCAGAGTATGTACGTAAGGACGTACGTAGAAAATTTGAAACTTGTACTAAGGCTTGGCCGAAATAAATTTTGTTCACAACACCCGTTTAGAGTCATTTTTCGACGAAACGTTTTCACAGCTTTCGTAGGGGAATTTCCGGCTATGACATTTCTAATTTTTGCGGATTTTTCCGAGAGACGAAACATTTTGGACCAACAAGAGGGCGACACTTGTCACCCTCTAATCGGAGCGGTAAGGTGATGGGCGAATTGGCCTTGTTGGTCGAGGAGTTGGTAGGATATTTTGTGTGTTAGGTCGAGGACACTTGGGTGAATCTTGGCCTTACACTGTGTAGCACTTGGCTCAATCTTGGCCATCGTTGCCTTCACTTGGCCTATAAATACCCATCCCTTTGAAGACTTATTCATCCATTCCTAAATGATCCTAAGTGTTAAAATCCCTCTCTCTCCCCTCTTGTTGACTCTCGTCCAAGAGCCCCTCTCCCCCTTTGAAAGGCCCCCTTGGACGAGAGCCCTCTCCCCCTCTCCTAGTAGTGTGGCCGTGGGGTACCCCCCCCCTAGCCTAGTTGCTTTCGGATAATACCCCCCTCTCTTGGTAGAAATACTCTCAAAAGTATTGTTATAATGCCCAAATTACCTTAGCCTTATACCGTGTAGTATTCTAAGGGTATACCTATACGAAAAGCCCGGATATACTATTATACTTCCCACAATACCAAACCGAAACCCTAGGAAAATCTCCATGGTTTGTTGGAGTAGTATGTAGAAGTTGGTTAGAACTTCTAAGGTGGTTTAAATGAGTTGTCGAGCTCGGAGTTGGAGCTAAACGATTGCCCAGGATCGACTTGAGCTAGGATAATTATGGGCTTATCGAGGTAATTATCTTGTCCCTCGATTGTAATTGGAAATTACATATTGTTAGAATATATAGTTGAAGTATACTCTATATAGAATCAACGTAGTTATCGGCAATGTCTTTTGACTTAAGCTGAATAATACTTACGCAATGTCTTGCGACTTAAGCTGAATTTATAGAAGAATCTTGTTGTAATTACATGGGCTGCAGAGACTTGTGTAGTAGTACCGTGGAGTAGAATTGTACAGATTAGTGGTTAGACGTATAACCCCTCCCCGGTTGGCTTGGTAGCCTACCGTTAGAGAGGAGATTTACGCTGCGGGAGGAGTCACCGAATTTTCTGTAGAATGTTCTACGATGAGATCTAAATGTTAATAAGCGCCTGTGGCCTTATAGGTTGAAATACTACGTGTGGCGCGATCTACCGGGCTTAAGAGTAGCCGACGTTGGATGTACTTGAGCGTTTTGCTATTAGTCGATAATCGTCGCGAGGTATGTGAACCTCTTCCTATCTCTTCTAGCATGATATGTGTGAACTATGTAGTACGGTGAGACGCATACGTGCTAAACGTATTTGATTGGTTTAAAACATAAAAGTGTTATAACGGCTTTATGGGAAGTTGGTTATAATGACTTTATGTTGGTAAGAAAATACTGTGGTCTTTAAAAGGTTCTTGATTTGAACTATAACCGACTTGTTATGTGTTAATAAAGAACTTGAAGTATTTCAAAAGATTTTGAATCATTTTGAAAGAAGTAATACTTGGTTTTGAAAACTTAGGAGTTATACTAGCTTTATGGGAAGTTAGGTATAACGGCTTAAGAATGTTTTCTTGATTTGAAATCGTAATGTATCGACAAACCACTGCAGCGTCAATAAAAGGAAATGTTTTGCAGTTAAGTATTATTAAAACCAAGAGAAACTTCCATCTGCATGAAGCTAAGATGAGACAAAATGATATTTCCTAGATCATGGTCATTGTAATAAGATTGTTATAAACAAGAATATCCTACTCATATAAGACTTATGTTTCTCGGATAGTTAAAAGAGAATTATATTCTTAAATGAATAAGACTATGAACTACGAAACCTTTCTAAAATAAGAACGTGAACATTTGAAATTAGGCAAACTTGGGCGTTTGGAAAATAATGTTGTTACTTGATTTTACAAAGGTAAGTGTTTTGGTTTATTTAAAAGCAAATTCACTCTATTTTATACTACGGGTATTGTGTGACTTATGTGAAAGCAACGGATCTTTTAAAAGATGTAATGTATGAAGTACTTTAGGGGTAGATACCAGAACTTGTTAGCTTAAAGTACCTTGTGTGTATAACTTGATTGTGTTGGTTTGTGATAGCCTTGTAATACTTTCTTGTTGATTGATAAGTAAACATGCTAGGATGCTACGTGTGTTAGTATCTTGTGATGTTGTGTAAAGGGTTTTCCTTTGTTGTGCTTATGTTGCTTAACGATAAGTGTTGTGTTAGTATTTTACATCACTCATCTCTTGAGATGATTCCGGTTAAGTCGCCTCCGTCGCGGGTAGACTCAGCGGTCGATGGACCTATGATTCGAGAATACCTCACGCAGTCCTGGGCCTATGCGAGCTACGAGAGCTCCGAGTTAGTGTCGTCCTTTATGGGCACGCGTCCACGTGGCCACGCGATCGCGTCGGGGCGATGCCGGGAGTAGCTACCCTCGACGCGGAATGCCTATGCGGGCGATGAGATTGGCCTATGCGGAGTCAGCGGAGTTCGAGGTTAGACGCAGACATCGACATCGCGCAAGTGGCGGCTTTGATCATGTGACGGCCTAGACAGATCTTATGATACGCTGACCTTGTTGGTATCGTGGGTTTTAGTAGTCGGCTATGCCCGTACTTACCCCGCAGTTTATTATGACACGTAGGACACGGTGTTCATGTGTGTTCATGGTGATTTTATATCATGATCGCCGGCGAGGAAGGTATTCCACGCATGATTGATGTTGTGGGCACGAGACCCATTGTTATACTTGAGTGATGACCGAGGCGTGAGTCCACGACTTGACATGATCGCTTTGTTAATCGTAGTTTGGTTATCATACATGTCTCTGCTTTATATGATCGCTATGATTTCATTTACTGATGTATTTTCGTTTCACATACTCTGCACTGTTGTTATCGACCTCGGCCGCGTTCATCTGCAGGTTGAGGTACATCGCCGTTGATCCTAGCTCGTGGTCACAAGCGTTAGGAAGCTCCGTTTCTCGAGGCTTATCGTGGTATAGTCCCCGTCGTAGTAAGTGTTTACATTCGGGGTTTGGCGGGCCCCGTCCCGCCACGTGGTTGTCATATCATTCGTAGAGGTGCAGTAATCTTGTTGTGGCGGTTTGTAAAAAAAGGGTTAAACTGTTCATGTTGAAAAAGTTGTCATTTTTATATATGCCGAAAGGCAAGTTTTTCTTTCTCAGATTATTGTTTCATATTTCATAATATGTCTTGTATCGTTTTATGTTCCGCTGATTACTCTGATGTTGTATCACTAGGGTGCCCGGGGTAAGGCACCAGTCACGGGCCCGGAATCGGGTCGTGACAGTTCCAAGGCGGATGAATTTGTTGGATACGGAGAAGGAGGGACAGACGACGGAGTAGGCATTGAGGCGTTGGAGGGAACCGTCGGTGGCGTCGTGGCGCCTTGATCAAGTGTCGCGGCGCTGGAGGACTGACAGACCTCTCTGATGTTTTGGCGCCGTGGCGCCTCAGCATTGGGCCGCGGCGCTGTCGACGGTGAATCAGGGACCTGTTCGCAGAAGTTATGGCACCGCGGCGCTGACCCTTGGGGCCGCGGCGCTGACGCTGAAGAAGAACTGTTATGCTCTAGTTGACTTAGGATGATGGGAGAGAAGGCAGGCTCGTCAAGAAAAGAGTAATCCGGTTTTTGGAACTTTTTAAGATTCGAAACGGGAATGTGATCTCGTCGAATGTGATGTGACGAGAGATGTGGATCTGACGAGTGGACAAGTCATAGCATAGATAACCCCTATGGTTCGGCGGGAAGCCTAGGTAGACACAAGGAGTGAACCGGGGGGCTAGTTTAGGAAGGGTAGTAGAGGCAATGTTAGGATAGCATAGACAACTGAATATTCAGAGATGATCATAAGAGGGGACTCTATGATAGAGAATTTCGGTAGGGGTCATATTGTGAAGGGTGCTAGTTGGTAGAATATTTAGAACGTATTCTGACATTTTAGCAGCATAGACCCAGAAAGATGGAGGTAGGGAGACATAAATCAAAAGAGTGTGAATCATATTGTTAATGGTGCGGATGATTCTTTCAGCTTTACCGTTTTGTGAGGAGGTGTGTTGTCACGACCCGACCCCGGGCCGCGACTGGTGCCCTACCTGGGCACCCCGTTCAGGTATACATCAGAGAATAGCAGCGGAACATACACAACATAAACACATGTGTAAATAATATAACAACACAGGCTAGCCGATAAGCCGCTTCCATAATATAAACAAAGTCAAAAGTACAACTTTACAACTCGCTTACACCCAACCACAAGGTGAATACGGACTTCAGGAATAACAAGCGTGGCGGGACGGCCCGCCATACCCTGAATGTACAAAATCTACAACATCGGGACAAGATCGTACGAAAGAAAGACAAGCCTCCGAGAATGGAGCTCCGGCGTCGATAAGCGATCACAGAATGTGGATCTCGCCACCGCTTACCCTTTCTGCGATGAGCGTAGCCCCAGGAAGGTCGACACAATATGTACTAAGTATGTAAAGCGGAAAGTACGTAATTACAACATAAGTTTATAAGAAAGCGGAGGCGTGTATGATAACAAAATTACGATGCGGTGCTTGCTAACAATGGGAGTACATCAAGAGAATACGTATAACATCACAATAGCAGTCTCCCGATCATACCATGGGTAGCGAACCCATAAAAACAGGTGGTATAACGTCTTGGGGTGTCTACCCCTCATTTATACTCTTACCCTGAAGCAGGTGGTATAACGTCTTGGGGGTTTGCCCCTCATTTATACTCTTATCCTGTAGAAGATAGTAACGCAGGTGGTATAACGTCTTGGGGGCTTCCCCCTCATTTATACTCTTATCCTGAAGAAGGTGGTATAGCGTCTTGGGGGTTTGCCCCTCACTGATACTCTTACCCTACCTCAAAACCGGCCGTCATACCAATAATTAAGCAAGTTAGCAATCCCCCTAACTTCTTATTAGTCTTATTCATCTACATTCTCATTTTAGTTTACTTAAGGTACTTTCATGTCTTTTATAAGAATCCGGGAATTTAACCCAAAGTACTACATACTTCTATTCTTTTAAAAACAAATGACTCTTTTTAGTAGAAAGCTTCCAAGACACTATTAACCATAGTATCAAGTCCAAAGTACATTTCAAGGCAAGTCACAATACCTTTAGAATTAAAGTAGGTTTCTAAATCAAATGACTCCTTTCTTATTAAACCTTGGACAATTGATACCTTAAAGTCAATTTGCCTTTTGTTAACACAGGCCATTTACCTTTGCATAAAGTCAATATAACCAATTCCCCATAAAGTCGTTATATTCACTTTATACCTTAGTCAAGTACATTTTTTTCCTATCCAAGGGACTTATACGATTAAAACGACACAAGTATCACATACTTTAAATCTCTTCAAGTCCCTTAACTTTACTAAGACTTAAGACATCCTTAATATTTCAAAGAAGTGAGTTAACTTCCTAACTCACCCGACTTGGCATTTTATAAGGCTAGTAAAGAATGTCAAAGGCTCAGACGTCCACCGCACTACATACGCTAACTAGTCGTGCTCAAAAGATAGGAAAAGTTCTACATACCTGTTTGGGTCAAACCACTTTGCCAAGTACGAAGTCCCGCCCGTACTATGTCAACCTATAATATTCACAATACGTCTATTAAAGCCTTACTTCAAACGTAGAATATTATAAGTGTTAAGTCTCTAAATTCTACGGAAAATCGGGCAGCACCTCCTTTGTTTTTACTTACTTTGCCACCTTTTCCAAGGTCGAAATACAATAACCAAACAGCCCCAATTGGCTCACAATTTATATAGCGAGTAGTCGATACAAATGACTAACTAAACAGCCCCAATTGGCTCACAATTTATATTTCAACCCAAATTTGTAGCATAACATGATATCAAGTCGCATTTGATTATAATAACCGTAATCCTTAAGTCAATGACATGCGGTTCTAACAACGATTAAATTGTAATTCAACTTTTTAATGGATTACCTTACATTTAGGATTTCCATGGATTTATTCAATCAATTATCTTTATAACTTCAATATATCAATTTCATGATTGCAACATACAAAGCTAACAACAAAATGAATAATCTTGTAATACTTTCAAAGAACAAGATTATACCTCAATGATTCTTAAACCAACTCCAATCCAAGTCGCTCCTTAGTAGTTTATAGTCTCTCAAGACACCTCAATCCGCTTGTTGAGACCCTTAGAACAATACCAACAAATATCCTTCAAAACTCCAAGCAAAACCTAGAAAGACTTTAGGTTTTCGTTGCGACTAACCCAAAACAATCTTTTCCAAGATTTTTCTATAGAGATGTGTTTACAATACACCTAGGAACCTTGGTTTAAAGTGGGAACTAAAAGAACAAGGAACAAATTTTTCTTCTTTTTGCAAGGTGAACCCGAGAGCTTTGCCTATGTTCTTCCAATTTTTTGTGTAAAAATTCTAAGTGTTGAGCTCCCTCTCTACTAGTAGTAATATAAGTAGCACCTTGGAGGGTTAGGATACAAACAAATGGTTGGTTGGGATCTAGTCTTGCTAAATATCAAGACTTATTGACCAAGACTTAGTCAACCTTCTCAAGCTACACAAGTTGCAAGACTAGTCTTGCAACAAAGGTCCAATGACCTTCATGCCCTTGCACAATTTCGACCAAGGCATCTTAAAAGGGGGTGACACGTGTCGCCCTCCCATTCGTTACAATAATACATTATCCGACAATTCCATAATTTCCGATAAGTTTTTACAAGTCTCCAATCCTTAACATTTGTGAGTTCTTACTTACTTTCTTAAGGCATGTCCTGCAATTACGGGGTGTAACATGTGTGGGCAGGAGAAGTGAAACACAATGCCATTATTGGTACAAAACAGGTGAAACATTGAGTTATTGAATTCACAACCATTATCGCACTAAAAAGATTTTATGTCCTTTTCAAACTGTGTTTGAATGAATTTACGAAACTCAAGAAATTTGGCAAACACTTTCGATTAAAATTTGAGAGGATATAACCAAACAAAGTGAGAAAAATTATCTAGTAAGATAAGATAGTATTTATGACCGAGATAACTAGCAACATGTGATGTCCATATATCGGCATATATAATATCAAAAGGTGCAAAAGTAACACTAGTAGATGATTTAAATGGAAAATGAGTATGTTTGCCTAAAGAACAAGAAACACAGTTTTGGGCAAGCTTCTCATTACAAGTAATGAAATTATTGCCTTTAAGAAAACTAAAAACTGGAGCTCCTGGATGACCAAGCCTATTATGTCATGTTGAAGAAGAAATGACCGCTAGAGAGGCGGGAGAGCTAGATCTGGCAGCGGTGGTGGGAGTGAATGGATATAGATCCCCCGTGCTATTGCATCTCGTAAGAGGTGTCCCCGTATGAAGATCCTTTACAATGAAACCAAAAGGGTCAAAATCAACAGAGACATAATTATTACGAGTGAATTTGCGGATAGAGATTAGATTCTTAATTACATGTGGGGCATATAGGGTATTTTGAAGTGGGAATGGATTAGGAGATGGTGTATATGATGTACCAAAACCCTTTACTGGAATGCGGTGACCACTACCAACTGTCACAAATTGAGGATGCTTTAAACCAAACAGTTTGGAAATATTACTGCGATCGGGTGAGGTGAAGTGGCTCGAGTCCATGTCGATTGTTGTCGGTATTGCATGTTGAGGCTACTGAAGGTAGAGGCGATTACGATCCGGATACTTAGATAATTATCAGAATCGGACCAGTAAACTGGACGAAACATAACGATCGGAAATGAGTACCAAAAAATTACCCGGACCGGTAACTCGGTAACACCACTCCCAATGACCCCTCCCCGCCGGCCTGCCCGGCCCCAATGAGCTCTAATTATATTTAATTGCAATATTCTCTAATGTTGGACTATTTTACATGTTTTAAATATATGTGATGTAGATGTTTTAATTTGAAGTATTGACATATAAAATATAGGTTGTAAATTAGTGAAACTTTAAATGGTCATAACTTTGCGCTCGGACGTCCGTTTGACCTAATTGTTTTTTTGATTTCGCGAATTTTTTCGAAACGGAGCCATCCCAAACATTTGATTCAGCGGATTTCTCCAAAAACGTCCTTCTTGGCAATCAATTTCACTTTTCCCCCAAATCGTTACGTTTTTTTCCTTTTCCTAAATATCTCGCATTATACAATAGATTTCAATGTACAAATTCCGTGGTAATGTGTCCGACAATGTCAATTTCAGTATTGAAAATTCATTTTTTTTTAAAAAAAAAAATTGGGCCCCAAAACCGGACCGATAAGGTTTCGATTCGATCCCGGATCTCGTCCCAGGACCGAAATCTTATCGGTCCGGTTCTCGATCCGGACCGATAACACCCCTAGTTGAAGGTCTGACCTAACTTAGTGGGTGTCATGCTGGATGAAATTGCTTGGCCAGTCGTGCGTGAAGTGAGCTCGCTTTCGATGCGGACTTCAGATGGTGGGTAGAGTAAATCTTGAAGCGGCGCGCGGCCGCGGCGATGTATGGATATCTTCTTTGGCGCGCGATCTTTGGCGGTCTGCGGATCTCGTTATTCTTCTTTGTTGATTTCGCTGTCATCGCAACCCTGCACGGCAGCCGCGACCTCTCTCTGCGCGGTCTTTGCCACCGCGAAGTTCTGCTGCGTTTGAGAGTTTTCTGGCGGCATTGGATCTTGAGGGCGCGTTTCGATAGCTAACGTCTTCTGATTGTGCTCTCCTGCTTAGCACCTCGAGTTTCTTCGAGCAACAACTGCGAGCGAGCTTTGTTAAAACTGAGAAGCGGATCTGCCTGTTGAATTATATCGGCTAACGTATCATAGTCACCTTTGGGGAGACCTACAATCAATTGCAACACCAATTTAGTGTCTGAGACAGGTGTGTCAACGTTGGAGAGTTGATCCGCCAGGAGTTTCAACTGTCTGCAGTACTCAGTCATGTTGGAAAAAATTTCAAAGCGTGTATTGTTAAATTGTTCCTCCAAATACACTGCACGAGTGTGCTTGTTATCTTGAAAAATTTCCTCCAAGCGGTTCCATAACTCAAGGGCTGTGGCGCCAGATTTCATGATAGTAAGAAGAAGATCCTGAGAAATACTACCATAAATTCACTGTTTGACGCCGGCGTCTAGACGACGCCAAGTAGACTCATCAACCTCCGGAGGGCGCGGAATGGTGTCATCGATGTGATCAAGCACGTTATAGAGACATGCATAATTACGAAACAGTTCAACCCAGGGAGAATACTATTTTCTTGATCAATAAGAATGGGAATAGATTTCTTGATGTTTGTAACAGTTAGAGCTGGATGAAAAGAGGATGACAACGTGGTGGTTGAATTTGTGGAGGTAGAAGATTCAAAAAGTGTGGAAGATTCAGGGATAGTCATTTAGAGAAGAGAGGAATGAAGAAGAAAACCTAAAATTTGGAGGAGGGCCGCGACGAGTTCCGGGGGGGGGGGGGGTTCTCGGCGACAGTAAGAAGAAAAAGTTCTAAGGTTTTGTGTGTTTGACTCTTGATACCATGTAAGATTATATTAATCTCCCTTAGGGAGTCTTCTCATTAATATCAAAGTATATATAGAGTACAATATTAATTCCTTATACAATAAGAATCCTAAGCCTATACAAAAGAGGAATCCTAATCTTACCATAATTATATTTACACAATATATGAAAATATTCTAATTATGGGTAGGGAATATTATGTTTCTCATATATACGTTTACATGGGCAACTATTATTCATTATGGGCGTTTGGTACATCGCTGGACTGTACTAATTTCATTGGACTGGATTCTATTGTATTGAACTGGACTGTATTAATATATAATGAACGGTATTAGAGTATTAATATATAATGGACTGTATTTTTATTTATTTTATTTTTAGTACAGTTCAGTGGAGACCCACCTGCTAAATCGGTCTCAAAAATGGTAGTTGGACTGTATTATTTTTAGAAATAATATAGTTCAGTGCGACTAAAAATGCCCACCAAACACTATATTATTTTTTTATACAATTTAGCTTAATATAGCGTACCAAACGTGTCATATATTTTCGGTATGAATAATAACTGCTCACAAGAAGGTGCAAGGACAAATATGTGCTTCGGCGAATCTTGGGTGATTGATGCATAGGTTATTATATTCACGTGACATGGAATCTTTAGATCGTCACAAAATTCTAATTTTGGTAGATGATAATTTTTTTGACGAAGGAATCCGCAGCCGTTACTCTTTCGAGTGCGCACAGGGTAAACCCCGGGCTGACGCAATAACCTGCAAACCACGTCATCCGATTAATCACACTTGGCAAGCCATGTGTGACAGGCTCAACCAAGAATGTTTATGCAGGGGATCGAACTCGTGGCGCTGCGGTCATATTCTCTTCTTCTGCTAATTTGCATTCTGTGCGGGTGTTGGTAGATGATAATTGCAGCTTACCCGAAGAGTTAATTGATATAATATTATCATATTCCTTTATTAATACTATCCACCGTATTATGGCTTTTTGGGAGGAGTTCCGAAATATAAATCATGTATTGGATATTTAGACAGTGTGTTTAAACTATAAAAAGAGTTAAAGACAGATTTCTTGCATATGTTTTGTCTACAAAAGGGAAATAATATCAAACGGATCTTTCTCTTGTTGCTTTTTCGAATAAGTCAATAATTGGTAATAAGCCCAAGGTGTTAATTTCTAGTTTTCAACAACCTTAAACCTAAAGTGGACTGCACTGGAAAAAAATAATACATCATTTGGTGAGCGTTTTCAGTCGGATTAAACTATACTACTTTTAAAAATAGTACATTTCAATTGTCATTTTTGAAATTCATGTAGTAGATGGGTCTCCCCTGGACTGTACTAAAAATAAAAAATAAAAAAATACAGTCAATTATATATTAATATTCTAATATCATCTTTTATATATTAATACAGTTCAGTTCATTAAAATACAGTATATTTCATGTAAAATTATATAGTTCAGTGCGCAACTGGCCCAAAGTTATGTACTATTACTATTGCAGTGCTGTCTCACTGTCACATCCGCTTGCTTTTTACCAAAAAAATGGGGGGGTTTGGTAATTCCAATTTCTAATCTATTAATTTTACCAAAATCACTTCTAACTTCTAAGTTTCAACTGCAAAATATGGACTTTGGGTTTCTTGATAATATTATGTATTTGAACATGCAATTTTTACTTGTATCATAGGCTTGGTATTTGCACTTCTATTATCATCTTTTTTAGTGTATTTATCCGCAAACCTCCTAATATAAAATTTTGAATTTAGCTTCATATCATAATTGAACCTAATGTGAAAGAATAAACCCTTTTGTAGGGGTAATCTCGGCTAAAACACTTTATACTATCTCTTCCAAACCCCCCCCCCCCAAAACCTATACCTTTTTTAAAAGAAATATTTATTTGGTGATGCAATTATACAAACAACAAGGTGATAATTGGCCAACAAGTACTTTTCTTGAATATACGATCACACAATTGACCGATGAACCAAAATATTCTACAAGAATTTGTTCAACCTTAACAGTTTTTTCACTATATAATCTCATCTACAAGCTCATAATTATTGACATGTAACCCAATCAATCTAATGCCTTCTATGAAATAAATGATATTTCGTATCTCAAGTCAACGGGAAATATTTAGCTTTCCACCTACGTCAAAATTTCACGAAAACGATATCCTAATTCCTAAGCATGAAAACGAATTTGGGCTCGCTCGGTAGGAGGGATAAGAGATAATTAATTTTAAGATTAAATTTAAGATGAATTTATCCCACATTTGATTGGAATAAAATTATGGTATAAATAATCCCGAAATTAATTATTTTAAGATTGTAGTGTTATTTATCCCCGTAAGAGGTTTGAATAACTAATTCTGGAATAATTTTGTTTTCAGCCAAATGTTTATGGCCTTGCTCCAACCCTATTATTTTCGTTATTTACTCACCTAAAAATTAGTGAGACGCATGTGATGTCCTAATAAGGCCAAGGGTCACCATCAATGTATATGCTGACTGAGTGACTGTAACACTCTTTAACAATCAAGGTAGCAAAAGTATGACAGCCAATTTTCCAATGAAAATCGATTAGGACTGCTCCAGAAAGCACCAAAATCTCTTGAAAGATACCAAATAATGGTCTCCCTTATAGATCCTTTTTTATAGCTAAGAAGTACTGTTTCAATAGTCCTAACATTTTTCCAAAAGGTGGATCTCCTACCCCAGGAGCCCCCACACCCCGATTCGATAAGATTGTGAAGGAGTTAATCATGGTAACTCAACTGATTTCAAAGGTTAAACCACTATCACGCTTCGCACAAGGGACGCTCAATAGTCCTAACATGATATAATTATTACTAGTTAGTTAGAATTGCGATTTCTAGTTTGGCTGTAAGCTCTTTTATGAATCTTCAACCAAACTCATAATGGGGCTTTGTCCTCTTAAAGGTTTCTTTTTGAAACTTTTTTCCCACCTTTTATGATATGTCAAGATCGTCTATCATTCTGCGAGCTCAAAAAGTTACTAGTGAAAAGAATCAAATCCTATTAGTAATGATAATGGCAGCCCATTAATTGATCACAGCAAAATCTCATAGGTTATATAATAGTATAACACTAATGAATTATTGATAACTATAGCAGAGATTACTCAATTTTCTCCAATATTGTATGTCTATAGTTTAGCTGATCGATCATGTGTGGATCATATCATTAAAAGGGGTCAGTAATCCACTTTCTAGTAATGAAATAGATAGTGCAAAAAAAGAAGGAAAGGCATGGACCATATGGTCAGGTATGAAGTTCATCCATATCCCCCTAAGCACGGCTAGTTGAAGCTAGCATAGTAAGGTGATGTTTGGCCAAATTTCTGTTCTTTGGTCAAATATCACTTTTTTAGAAGTAGAAATACTTTTTTCAGAAGTCAAAAATTGTTTCTAGATGGGAAGAGAAACAGAAATATTAATTTGATGCTTCTCGAGAAGTGTTTCTCGAGAAGCCCTTTTTGCTCATTAAATGAATTTTTTTTTGGACTCACTTACCCTTTTCTTTTCACAAAATTTCTTTTAATCTCATATAAAATAGAAATTTGGGAATGGGGTAGGGTGGGGATAGGGGTAGGGCGGGGGTAAGAAAAAAATTTATATATTTTTTTTTTATAAAAGTAACAAAAAATATGAAATAGAAATTTGAGGATGGGTAGGGCAATGGGGTGGGGTGGGGATAGGGGGTAGAGTGGGGGTTAAGAAAAAAATTCATATTTTTTAATACATTTTTTATAAAAGTAACAAAAAATATGAAATAGAAATTTGAGGATGGGTAAGGCAATGGGGTGGGGTGGGGGGTAAGAAAAAAATTCATATTTTTTAATAAATTTTTATAAAAGTAACAAAAAATATGAAATAGAAATTTGAGGATGAGGTGGGGTGGGGGTAGGGCCGGTTAAGAAAAAAATTCATATTTTTTAATATATTTTTTATAAAAGTAACAAAAAATATGAAATAGAAATTTGAGGATGGGGTAGGGCAATGGGGGTGAAGAAAAAAATTCATATTTTTTTATAAAAGTAACAAAAAATATGAAATAGAAATTTGAGGATGGGGTAGGGCAATGGGGTGGGGTGGGGTAGGGCGGGGGTGTAAGAAAAAAATTCATATTTTTTATAAATTATTTATCAAAGTAAAAAAAAAATATAAAATAGAAATTTGAGAATGTGGTAGGTGGACGGGGGAGGGGATAGGGGGTAAGGAAGGTAAGAAAAAAAAATTATATTTTCAATTATTTTTTATAAAAGTAACAAAAAATATGAAATAGAAATTTGAGGATGGGGTAGGGGTATGGGGTGTGGTGGGCGATAGGGGGGTAAGTGTGGGGAGGGCGGGGGTAGGTTTGAATATATTTGAGTCATTGACTATCATATTGTCGTTACATTTCTTATGTACAATATAATATTATTTTTTGATTAAATGTTGCAATTAAATAATTTTTAAAAAATTATTAAATTATAAAGATATACTAATTTTTAGAAACATAGTATAGAAAATAATATTTTTAATAGTTTTAAATCTATTAAAAAGAATATTCTAGTAAATTTATATAAATGTGAGTCAAACATTAAAGCTTTTACTTTACCAAGATTTATAACTATATAGCCAAACACCTTAATGATTTTTGAAGCAGTTCTAGAACTACTTCTAAGAAACATACACTTTTTCAAAAGCTTGGTCAAACAGACCCTAAACCTGAAAGAAATGGGAAAAAGTAAGAAACGAAAAAAGAAGGAAAACTATCCCGGGGGGATGTATAGTTTCTCACTTGGTGTTATTTCTCTTTTTGTAGAGCAAAGTCTTTTTGGGGCTCAATTGACGAGAAAAAAATAAAAGAGTATTTTCGAGGAAGGGAAGAGTATAAGATTGAAAATAGATCGAGAATCTTGATCGAGTAATATACTCCTACTAATTATCTTGATAGAATTGATGACGTAATGTATATCAGTACAGCCTTAACGAGGAATAGAAGAATTGATTCATCCAAAAAAAACTGAAATCATGAGCTTATTAATACCTATCTAAGGTAATGATTTATCAGGATTCTGACTTCTGTATAGATAAGCTATACTATTTGTAGAGTAAGGGGCAGGGTGAGAAAAGAAAAAGTTGACAGGACTTGGGTGTTGCTTTTCATGATTTAACAAGATAACCTCCTCACAAGGACCATAACCCTCTTGCAATCCTCTGCCTTTTTATCATGTTCTCGTTTTATACATGATTATGAGGGACCAAACTTCATACTTTATGTGCCTTAAGTTTTATGAATGTAGATTAATCCTGTACTCATTATTCATTTGAAATAACATATAATTCAAGTAGAAGACAATGTGCATCCACATATATTGCTGAAAAATTACATTCAGCACCATCTTTCAGAAATTCGTAATATAAGCAAAAGTAAGGAAGCTTTCCCAGTTCTGAAAGGGTCTTCATTCCCCAAGTTCGAGGGCGAGGGAGTGAGGGTCCTCCATTCGATCTCTCTATCTCTCGATCATTTTATCTAGCCTTAGTGTATGTACAAATTAGGATATGACATTAAATTTGTGAGTTAGTAATTGCGGTTACAAAGAAATGGAAAAGAAACAACAAGAGCAAGAATTACTAGAAAAGGAAATAACTACTAAAAAAGAAAAATTTGTTGAGTCGGGTGTTAGCACCCTATCTTTAAGACAATATTGTCTCGTATGAATCCCTTAACGGCTATTGGCAACTTGTCTTCCAAGATAAAACAGCAACAAACAATTGAGCAAAGGATAACTCAAGTGTTTACTAAAAAGAAAACCTTTTGAGTGTATGAAAAATTGCTTAGAGGGGAAGAAGAACTTAGAAAATCTGAGATTGTGTGTTCTTCAATTGAGCTAATGGCTTCAATTTATAGTGTGATCAAGATGTCTTCCCAAGTAGTCAAGTAATGGCCTTCAATGCCCAGTAATGACACTTAATTTGGGGTTACAATTCAGCCAAATAATGATTGAATTCATGAGCCAAATAATGGAGGATTAATGCTTCAAAGTCAGCTCAAGAGTCAGTTTCAAAACGTCTCCCAACGGTCTCGGCTGGGAGAGGCGCGGCGCGCCTCGTCCAAAGAACTCGATCCACACCGAGAAGTCCTCTGCCAGCTAGGCTCTATTGGCGGACTCACGCCCCAGATGGCGGTTACGATTCAGATTAGCTCGCCAAAGAGGCGAGGAACGAGCTTCGCTTTATCTAAAGAAAAACCTCTTCCTTTCTCTTCCGATCGGGATAGAGTGCGGCTTGATGAAATTCTAGGGAAAGAAAAAGCAAGGAGCTTTTGTTCTCAATTTGAATGATTCCCGATCTAATTAGACGTTCAAAATTGATTAGTGCCTGATGCGGGAAGCTGCTCAACTTCTTGACTCGAATGCCCTCTTAGCAATTGAATCCGTAACCGCTGTCCCGGTCAAATCGTTAACGACAGATCCCTGCAGTATGTATTGCAAGAAAGTCCTATGTGTACCTATGTATACCTAATGAAAGCACTCTAAAGAAAGGGTACCACTTATTTGGAAACTAGAAACTAGCTACTGCGGTTGAGGAACAAGCCGTCGTGGCTGCACCGGGGGAACCTTAAGACAGGACATCGGGGCGAAGGTATGAAGGTACGGCAATGCAGCCCAGTAACAAGCACGAGGGAACGGTCAGGAAATAACTCGTATCGGGAGAGGAGTAGGAGACAACATCTCGTGCTTCTAAGCAGCGTAAACCATATCAAAAGACTGGGTATAGTCGCAAAAGAAATAGCAGCTTTAACTTTCGGACTAATTAATGTCTCTTAAAAGTCTCAGTGACTAAGGGAGGGGGTGGAGTGAGCCTAGAGTAGAGGCCTCTGAGACTCTCACTCATTGCTGTGTTGCCCCAGAAGGGCATTTGGTGAGGAGCATTGTTTTGAGGGAGAGAAAGCGTGGTTGACAAACCAATCATCGGAGGTGGTTTTTTCTATTGTATAATTATTTTGTGTTCGAGTTCGAGTTAGAAATACATGAGGATTTCCTGTCTTAGTAAGGCTCTCTTTCCGTTCTATCCATCGTCGATGGGAATGCATCTTGGATCCAGTGGGCAACCACCGAGTCAATTCCTTTGAGTTTCATTCTTGCGACCGTACTCCCCAGGCGGGATACTTAACGCGTTAGCTACAGCACTGCACGGGTCGTATTACATCCAACATTCTCAATATTAAACGCTTTTGGCAAGCCAGTTTCACTCTTATTCAAGTCGAATTCCAGTTTTCACTCTTAGCCTTGTTATAATAGATTTGAAAACTCCAAGATAAATTAGATATCTATGGAAAAAATAACGATGTAGAGGGCGACTGAAAAGGAGGCTCGACCTACAGGGAGAGTGGTGGGCAGGGATTCTCTACAATGACACTGTTGTAGACCAATTGAAAGGGATGTAGCGCAGGTAGCGCCTTTGTTTTGGGTAAAAAATGTCACGGGTTCAAATCCTGTCGTTTTCTTGCTGCAGCCGTTTTCTTGCTCACGCGTGGATTGACCAACCCACCTCTTAAATATCCTGCATAAAAAAAGGTATTATTTTAAAAAGGCCAATTCATTTGGGACCCTGCAGATCCACTCTTTTTCCTATTCAAAGATCAGCCCCCTGGCTCTGTGTTTTCACATCGAGAATTATTTGCAGATGAAGAGATGTCAAAGGGGCTTCTTACTTCCCAAACAGATCCTCCTACATTTTCAATTAGGCCTTGCTCTAGCTTCTTTAGGGGTTATTACTTCTTTGGTAGCTCAACACAGGTCAAGCCGTAGTTCCTTTCCTGTCCCTGGGAGAAGTGGAAGGAGTTAGGAGGATGGACTTCTCATGAACCTGAATCATTTGCTGAAGTTTTTTTTTGAAATTGGAAGCAGTTACTAATTCATGATCTGGCATGTACAGAATGAGGAAGAGAGGAACCACCGCCCAATGGTGCTTTTACGAAAGTATGGTCACCGGCGCTCTCCCCCTTTATTATGTAAAAAGGCTCACGTTTTTTGGCTTCCTATAAACCCCTCCTAGGTTGTGGCAACTTTCTACTCATTCTTGTGTTGTGGGCCAGTCTCAGGATTCAAACCTGGCCTCATTTCTTCGGTATACCTCAATACAAGACAAGCGCAGGAAGCTTTGCGCCCTCAAAGCAATGAATGCGCTCAAAAGCAGGCCATAGCACGAGAGAAAGGTTATGCGCTGAGGAAGGAACTGATTGCATTAGTCTCAGGTCAGGGACATAGCCATGTATTACGAGATTAGGATGGGAGCAGATTCCCCAAAAAATCCCTGGGAACAATGAAAAAAAAAAGATATCTCGGTTATCTTAACCAAAAGGAATTCTCTTTTTCTAGTCTTATTTCATACTAATACAAGAAGAATGCTGCAAGAGAGTAGTCAGCTTGACTTCTTCTTTTCTTTGGTCGAGAAGTCAACTAACAACTAGTGCTTTCCACACCCCGCCTCTTATAGATGGAGGGAAATTTACCCGAGTCTCCTGTTGTACCAATGTCTATATTCCGTCAAATGGATCGTTGAAAGACTGAGTCTAGGACTTGGTTGAAGACTTGCGGGGGAAATAAGTATGCGGGAGGAAGTCGTTTTCCCCAAAAGATCGAGCTTACCAAGAGGGATGGACGTGTTCGCGTATGCATCTATTTTGGAAATCTCAATAAAGCATGTTCCCAAAGATGATTTTCCGCTGCCGAACATTGAATCGAACAGACAAGGCTCTGTAAGAGAAGAGCTAACTGGAGTACGCCTGGAACGACGAACGAGGAGTATGAGAAGAACTACCTTTTCTTAAGCTTAACCGCCCTCTAGTCTTCTAACGTTCCCACCTTTCCCTCCCTGGATTCCCTGAGAGCGTGGGTCAGGGTCAGATACGGAGGGGCAGAGAGAATGCTTCCCGATCACTCTTCTAAGAAAAATATCCAAAGTTTTCATTTTTGATCGAATTCCTGCTCTGCTTGTTGGCGGAGGATGAAAAGATCTGCGCCCTCTTATCCATTCTCATTGAACGACGGCGGGGGAGCAAATCCAACTAGAAAAACTTTTGAAATCCCAACAATATTTTCTATATAAAAAGAATCCGGAAAGCCATCAGGCTTTAAAGGATAGGGGAGACCTTTTTTTGGGTTAGTGCGCGCCGACATGCAAAGCGTCGCGGCCCTTCACGGCTCCGCGGCGATTTCTGACTCGTTTTATCTTGTACACATAGTACATTTCTTCCTTCATTTACCAACGTGGAACCATTTATTATTTGGCCAATAACCGTCTATCATTTCATGTCTCAAACATTTTGTATACGTATCAATATCTCTTTCACTAAGAAAATTTACGATCATTGGTACAACATGTGCATGTATGTGAAAACGACGTTTCCGACGTGCGGGGCCCCAATTGTTCGAGTCATAAATAATAGGATCAACTTTATTTCACGTTAATAAATTTCCAACAAAATTAAATAATATTATTGGTGGGCTATCTTCTTCATGCAATGGAGTCTTAGTGCTGAGATGATAGGAACTATTACGTCCGTGGGAGAAACTAGAAAGTATATGGTCCCATCAATTATTTAGCTTTTCGTATGTTCACTTCCAGAAAACCAACATTTACCGACTTAATTTGCTGGCTTGATGTTACCAGAGTACCAGTCAAGCATTGGAGGATTACGTGGGTCGACTATCGTGGGCTTAGATAACTTGAGCCACACAGTTGACCTGTGTGGGTTTACCACAATGATGGGCCTGCCCAGCCCAAGTTTTTATCAAGTTATAGGAAGAAAAGGCCTCGCTACCATTAGATTTTGGGAGGTCAATTGTTAGCTTTTCTTTCCACTTTCTTTGTCCCTTATGAAAAATAAAACAAAGGGTAAAGATAATCTGTAGAACTTGGTGGTGTACAAAAAGTAGAATTGCTGAGGAAATGCTTTGCACAATTTGGAAAGAAAATCTTTAAAATTTGCATTGAATCAGAAGGACAGACATGTTGATTTTGATTACTAAATTGCCAACTTGAAGCAGTAAGAAGGGCAGACAACGTTCATGCAAACAATTATCGAGTTGGCATAGGTCTCAGGCCCATCCATATGAAGGTGATTTTCCAAGTTGAGTATATTCTTACATTTACCAAAACACGAATGTTCAGAACAAATAATTACTACTTGAATAGACTTGAGAGATGTTATCAGTATTACAGTGAATAGGAAAATATTAGAGTAACAATAAAAAAAAGTGAGGCTCGAAAAGAAAATACTGTCAAATTAATGGAAACGGAGGAAGTACTTTTCATTATTATCTTTGGAAGAAATGCAGATACAATTTTCACACTGCACCCTTCCATGCGGCCTATTGTAGGGAAGACTCTTTTTAGCTTTATATAGCAGATGCCATTGCCGCCCTTGAAGTTTATGAGTGACAAAACAGGAAATAATCTGAATTGATCTTGGTAAAGAACGTGTGTGATACTCTGCCGAAACCTAACTTTAAGGGGGCAAGAAGTCACTAACTCTAAATAAAGAATGTAATCAATCCGTTAGCAAAATCCATGCTAGCTTAATTGACTGTCATTCTGCCAAGACAGATTTGTCCTTCTATCAAAAAAGTATTGCTATTTAGACTCAATCATCCCTCATTAGACATTTTGAAAATAAGTCTATTTCTTCCAAAAATTCCCTTTTCCCACTTTGAAACCTTGTAGACTCCATACTACTAGATGGTGGTGTCGTCATGAGGCTAATGAGAAACAGATAAACTTTACCTAAATAATCTGAAGCAGCTGCTACGTTCAATGTCTTCTCCTTTGCCCCAGCATGTTGAAGTTTGTCTGTGTAGATACATTTTCTGCGTTCCTGCAGGCAAACATAATAATGGAATTCCCTTATCTCTTTGATCATAATCCTAATAGGGAGTTTTGGCAATCAGATCTCTGTGTTTTTGTTTTTATTTTTCATAATTAGAAAAGAAGACAAGCTTCACCAGGGCAGGTCACAATAAGAACGAATGAACTTTCAAAGATAAATAATCTATTACCTGGAATACTTGATTTAGAGCAGCAATTTGTTCATCATTCAGAAAACCATAATTAAGCAACTCCCTTAAGAGGAACACCAGCTCAGGGCTCAAATTAGAATTTGTAATGTTTCTAGTAATGGCAGATATGCAAGATTCATCGAAGATTGAAGTCATCCATTGAGGAACTTTCTTTCTCAGCAGTGCAACTGCAATATGAATTGCAGGCTTGTGATGGATCATGAAAGATTTTGAAGCCAAAGATGGTGCTGCCAAAGACATCACTAGTTCTTCTACTATAAACCGACACCAGTTGTTCCTTTGTATAGCTGATACTTCTGTTTCCGCATCTTGCCACCCAAGGAGTATAGACAAACAGAGCGAACAGTTCATTGCTACTGTCATGTCACTTGAGAATATTTGGCCTTCTAAAACAGCCATTATAGACAACAAATAATCAGTTCTGAATTTTAACGTGCCTGGTTTTCTACTTCTCTCATCTTCTATTCCGCTGAATAACTCCAGCAGGTATTGTGAGCTAAATAACTTTATAGGAATAGATCCAAAATGCAATAACTTGCACAAATCGTGGCACTGTATAGTAATATGGGGGCAGGTTTGTGGGACGTTGGTAGGATCCAGCAGATACTGGCAATCCATAATCCCCGGTAAAATGACATGCACACTAGTAAAATAGGCTGTTAGTTTCTAAATTTAAAAAGAAAAGATAGAAACTCTATGTTAAAGGAACGGATCTACCTTCTCAAAGAGAAAAACAGCAGTGAAAGAACAAAAACAAGAGCTTCTTCAGATCTTGTTCCTTCGTCTTGGTCAACTAGAGAAGGTCCCTTGGAACAGGCATTGGCGATAGTGGTATTAACCAATAATAGCAAAGGAGTACTGAGTAGTATGGTTTTTGAAGCTTCAACCATCACTTGATTTACTGAGTGGTGCAAAACCATAGAAAGAATGCCAATTGATATAAGAGTTCCTGGATGCCATCCCTCTGCAGCTACTGAGGAGATCAGGTAGTCGATAATCTGCAATAAGGAGCAGATCTATTTACTACAGAGGAACTGAGAGCAAATTGTATTGAAAAGAGTGAGTACTATACCTTCACCACAATCGCAACCCAGGGTTCCTCATCAG
Source organism: Przewalskia tangutica (assembly GCA_029844215.1). Lineage (NCBI taxonomy): Eukaryota > Viridiplantae > Streptophyta > Magnoliopsida > Solanales > Solanaceae > Przewalskia > Przewalskia tangutica. The sequence continues at coordinate 13,407,681 of CM056734.1, forward strand.
AGAGGGATTCTGGGTGTACTGCTTGAAGAATGCAGGATACTAGTTCAGAGGTGGCCATGAAAGTATCTGGGGATGAAGAATGACCAAACTTATAGTACAGGTTCTTAATTGCACCAGCTATCTCGTGCATGCAGAACTGATTTGAAGCACTTGGCAAGATTTCAATTATATGTTTTATGGTATTCACCACTGAAACAATGTCATGCTCAGCATATTGATCTCCAACCTCTCCCAATAGGAACACCATGAGCATACCTAAAAAGTTATCTCCCGAAGCTACAAGTTCTGCCATGACATACACATCTATCTTCTGATTGGCTTCGCTATGGATATTTATCTGGTTTATATCGGAGCAATTGAATATACAAAATTTCAAAATTTGGGCAGACAACATGTTGCAGACTTTCTCTTGTTGGAACAACCATTTCAAAGATGTAACGTGGATTCTTGTAGATAGCAAATCGCAGTCCTTTTCAGCAAGTAGGTGGAACACAATCCTTTCAGCCTCTGGGCTATAAGGGATTTGGTAGCTCACCTTGGCTAGACCTCTGTAGAGCGCATAAAGATTTATCAATATTCCCAAAACAGAATCTCCATGCATGTTTTCGCTACAGTTAAGTAGAATATACTGCTCCAGTGAAGCTAACACTAGCTTATCATCTGCAATCCTGGAAAAGGGTTGAGATGATCAACTGATGGCTAATGCATAAGCAGGGAAATGCAGGAAGAGTAAGATTATATTCAGAAACTATTTACCTATCGTCAAACAGCGAGCTGATGTACAATAAAAGCAGAACTGCCAGTTGGCGAGAAGTCAATTCAACATTTTGGGAGGTCTTATGGCCCAGAAGGAAAAGCAAATCTAGTGGATCAGATGGAAGATGAGCAGCATTGCTAATGCATCGCCCAGAATCATCCCCAAGAATGATATCTGTCATCACACTAAAGATAAGATAAACCTTCCTTTTCATCTTTTCAGAAGGGAAAAAGCCTAAACATCCATATGCAAAACTGAACCAGGAAGATGTGAACAGAACATTTGCAAATATTTTGGTTTCAATATCTGAATCTTGTAGCAATATGGAATAGAAGATTTCAAGTATTGCAGCTGGAATATCCTCATCATCCATCTCATGGAGGGATCTCATAAACCAAGGTAATATATGTGTTTTACATACATCTACAATGCTTCTTCTAAGTTCTGTATTGATAGAGCTTGTAGGATTCATCCCACAACTATATGCATATGCCTCTTTCAGTAGGTAAAGAGAGTTCAAGAATTGACCCGGGTATTTGTCATAATTAATTAAACAAGTTAAGATGCAGTTTCTTGATGCATCCTGAATTGATAGTAAGAAACTTGAAATCCCACAGGAAGATGAACATTTCATAAGTGCAACAAATATTGAACAGACCAGAGTGAATGTCTCTGGAAGCATGCCTATTTCTCCGTCAAGATTTTTCTTGAGCATCCCCGTCAAGGAAAGGCTTATTTCTTCTACCTGAGACTTGGATACCACCCCGGGGCAATTTTCAACGCAGTTCCAAATAAGCCTGAGTGTCTCAGTCTGTACAGGGTGAAAAGGAATTTCAGCAACATGATGCAGAACTGGAATCAGGGCCATGAACCCAATTGCAAGTCTCTGTCTAAATGTTTGCTCAGCAGTTGCTAAAAGATCAAGAAGCTGAATACAAGATTTAATAGTTGGATCTTTGCATCCTGAAAATTTATAAATTGCTTCATTAGTCATTACAAACAACATTAATTGCATATTCTGATTTAAAATAATTGGAGCGTTCTGTAGCTCATTGACGTAAGAGAACTTAGATGCAAGACATTGACGAACCATATGGACAACAAACATTGAAGCCATGGTAATTTATTAAATATAGGTTTGTCGGAACATGCTGTAATTGTCAGATAATTGGTCTTCTTCCATATAGTTTAGTACCAGTAAACATAAAAAAACAAATGAAAATAGAGCATGATTGAAATGCGCTCTTTTATCTTTCATCTCTTCAAATGAAACCAACATGAATCTAACTGCTCAGGCACTGTATATCTTCTTCTTACCTGACAATCGCAGCACTTCAAATGCATAGTCTGCAATGTTCTCTTCCACAAATACCTGGATTTCATTTTCTAAGGCATCTTTCCCCGACAGATGAAGGTAAAGTAAATCTAGTGCTGCTATTTGAACTTGATTATCAGAAGAAAGCAGCGGGCCTTTGACTGCCTCTGCAAACAAGATAACTAGAGGCCCATCTGATATCTGCTCATTTGTTTCCATCAAGTGGTTAACATCATAAGAACTCCTGCTCCGTGTGTCAATTAGAGAAGTAGTTTGCAAAAATCCTCTCTGCATTATTACTGTTAAGAATGCTGCATAGACAAACAGTAACACTGATTTGACAAATGTGAGATGAAATTATCTTGCTGAAACTCTAAAACCGCAGCTGGTTGTTTTGTTGTGTTACTTTTTCATTTTTTTCTTTTTCTTCTGGCGGTGGTGGGGAAGGGAAGGGAGAAGGGGGGGTTTAGAAGCCTGAAAACAGAAATTATCAGAGCTCTGGTGAAGAGTGCATAGAACTTTGCTAGTCAAGTCAGCAACAAATATACACACACAGTTTTTTATCAGCCAGAGTATGTTCAAGGTGTGAATAGAAGTAACTAGTTGTTTATGGAGCCTGTTTGCCACGACATTAGGCTCCCGGGCCACAAAATCTCTAGCTTCAAGCGCTCTCTGTGGGAGAGAAATGGCTATTCCGACAACACATTTGCACATTTATCACCCATACTTCACTATTTCACTTGTCAGATATAATAAAAATAAGTCAGCTATTATTACCATATACCCTCTTTCCTTACAATAACCGAAGAACAAATATACTAATCTGCCAAGATATCCAATGGAAACCCAAATTCAGGGATGCTAAAGTTCAAGAATCAGAAAGGAGTAATGTCAGAAGCAGTGTACCTATACAGTTCAAGCGAACATCATCACTTTGAGCTTTCATAAGAACTTCCAGAGCCAAGTGTAGGAGCTTCGAGATATGGCCAAATAAACTGGGAGGATACTCTCCGTCTTGAGACACATTGAGTAGGAATAATTTGTAAAGAACAAACAGGATTTCCCCTTGGATATCTTCACTGTACTTGAGAAGGAATTGACCTCAGGGCTCTGTTAAAGGCAAAAGGAGATAGCCACTGTCTCAGTTTCAAGAGTCACCTGGACAAGTGAAGACCGGTGACGAGATTGGAAATGAGGGCATCCGTTCCTTCGAGACAATAGGAATGGTTTTTTTGATAATCCAAGAGAAGACCTAAGCAGTGAAGCTATTCAAAGGTAAAAAGTCAGATTACACATATTAGAGAAAAACAAGTGACTGCAAATATAGAAACTACAAATACGCTTTGTAATTGAAGGCTGATTTTGTCTCCCTAAAATTCAATGTATATTGGACAGATATCAAGCAAAGAATTCCAAGATAGGAACACCAACTGTGGCTTCTTCCTCTTTCTTGTTCATTCTAGCATCTCAATGAAGAAATCAATTACATACAAAGAGTACGTCTCTAAAATGAACAATTTACAAATAGAGGTCAGCAGCTGACAGGGACCAAATAGACAGTAAAGCTACTCCGAAAAGGTTGAGAATTATCACGAGGATACAAATCTCTGTTTCCATTTTAAACGCAACTGAAAATCATGTGTGGCTCCTCCCGTCTTTAACTTGCTTATTTCGTAACAGCTTATATGTATTTTCTTCCACAACGAACTTTATGGACCTGAGCACTAACATTAAACCTTGAAGTAACTTCCTAAGCATGTTTTAGCTTTCTACTAGCTGCTCTGGCTAAAGCTAATTTTCTCTTGAGTCATCCCCTGACTGATTTTCTAATCAAATCTGCAAGGTGTCTGTGCTTAGACTTCCGCTGTTAGTCGCTGCCATTGCCTCACTGAAATTGACAGCAGTTGCCATATCATTGTGGAAAAGATACTCCTAGATAAAAAATATACTTGATCGTCGGGATTGAAGAGTAAGCTGTTGGAAATTTACTAATGTGGAATTAAGATTATCCCATTATTTATGACTCGAACAATTGGGATCCCGCACGTCGGAAACTTCGTTTCCACACACGTGCACACGTAGTGCCAAGTATCGTAAATTTCATTAGTGAAAGAGATATTGGTACGTGAGTAAACGTTTGAGACATGAAATGATGGACGATCGTTGGTTAAATGACACGTGTTCCACGTTGGTAAATGAAGGAAGAAGTGTGCGAAGTGTAAGATCGAAACGAGTCGGAAAAGGGCCGCGGCGCCACCTCCTCAAGGGCCGCGGCGCTGGTTGGTCTTCTGGCCACTGGAGTTGCGGCGCCGCGGCGCTAACGAGTAAGTGTTTGTGCGAACGGAAGTCCAAAAGTTTGGTTGATTGTGGGGACAGTTTGGAGCCTTCAGAAGGCAGTTTCTCCTCCATAAATCAACCATTATTTGGCTGCATTACTTGGTGAATTAAGTGGTCATTTCATGGCACTTAAATGGCCATTACATGGACACTTGAAAAGACATTCTTACACTACTATAAATTGAGGCTTTGGCTCAATTGCAGACAAGACTTCACACTTTACATAATTCAGATTTTCTGAGCTTCTTCCTCTCTAGCATATCTTTCAAACACTCAAAGGTTCTTCTTGAAAAACTCTTGAGTTTCCTTTGCTCATTTGTTTGATGTTGTTTATCTTGGGAGACAGTTGCTCATAAACGTAAAAGGATATATACGGGGCAATAATGTTTTAAGGACAGAGTGCTAACACAAGCACTCTCGACTCAGCACAGTTGTAACAAGTAGAAATTTAGTGTCTCTTGGTTTCAGGATATCAAGATCAATGAGCTTGTTGCAATTGGAACGAAGATCCAACACCCGGTCTTATTAGAAATCTTAACAGGATCTTCAAAATCATTTTGAGTACCAATAACTTTACTAATCACAGTCGGCTGTCTGACACCACACAAAGTTGCACAATGCTGAAGCACACTGAGGAAACTAGGAAAACCAGATACTCCCTACATTCCACTTTGTAAATCCTTATTAGTCTGTTCTAAAAGGAATAACACATTTCTATATTTCCCTAATGAGAAGTTTTTATAGCCGCACAAATGTTATGACATATTTAAGAACACAAATTTCAAAATTCTTATAGTCACACGGATAATATGACATATTTAAAATCGTAAGTTTTAAAAGTCTACTTGATTTCTTAATCTTCGTGTTAAGTCATAGTGTTAAACAAATAGAAACATTAGGATTATATGTTGTACTCGGTATACTGTATGGCTGTATCTCTGTAGTTATACCTTTCTACAGCTCCATTCTCAACTACAATTCCATAAACCGGAAATTTAAGAATTAGTACAGAGAGAAAGGTTAACCGTGTGGAGCTGTCTCTGACTCCAAGCCAAAGAGCCACTAGAAAGACGATCCGCGAGCCGAGCAACAAACTCTGCATGCACATTGCAGTCAGGAGCTTCACACAACTGCATAATCAAATCCATAGTTTGCTTAGCGATGGGCTCATCATCGAAGGAAGATAGAACACCGACGAGAGGCGAGATTAGGAAATGAGAATGGAATGTGAAGAAGGTTTGGCGAAAACTCGGTTGCGAAAGCGCGATAGATAACTGGGAGAGACCGTAGGAAACGTGAACGGTCGGCGATCTCGGATTAGAAATGAGATTGGACAAGCAGAGCAGGCAGATTGATCCGCCTTCATCAGTTGGAATAATCAAAGTCGAGCTATGGCCTTGGGCGCATGTTAACGGTGGTAAGTGGTGGAGGTGAGAGGTGGCGAAATACATGCTTTGTTACTGTATTGTATGCGTGAGTGGAGAGACTGAATAATATGCAAGGCGGGAGAAAAACAAAATTCTGAAGGCGTGCCCTTTTATATATATGATTGAGAACCAAGAGGTCCCTTAATTCTAGTCTTATTGGCCATACAAAAGCGAAATTGCATCGACATTTCTCAACTAGTTGTGTAAATAAAGTTTCATATAAAAAGTATATAAAAAATAGTTGCTTATAAGGTGTTGAGTGCTCTTAATAATTTGAGGTATTTTGAAAAAATCGTGTGAGTTTGGCCCAAAACAAACAATATCACATCATGTTAAAAGTTATATTTAGATTTTCTACCCCAACAATTAGTATTAGAGTTGGTGGGTCAGCGGGATGACTATGATGGACATGATAGGGTGATGACATAGGGCGAGACTTGGTGTATTTGATTCTCTATGGCCTGAGTTTTTACCTTCATATGTAGTTTTGAAGATGCGTACAAAAAAAATGATGCGATTTCAGTGATCATAATTAATCTCCAGATGCAAATGTTAAAAAATATAGGTTGTGGTCAAATTTTTCTCTGACTATGCAAAACATAACAGATTTACCATTCGTTGATAGTTGGGTCAAGTTTGCCATCGTTATTACTAAAATAGTCTAAACTTGACCTTATTATCAAATAAAAACTCAGCACCCGATGATGCTATGTGTTTCACACTTAGAGATTGATTTTTTAAACATAGCACAAATTTAAACCTTTTGCATTGTCTAGGGTAAATTTGAGTCTTCTCTAATTTTGAGGTCTTAATTTTTTTGTTCTTCCCTTTTCTCTCCTCGCTACTACCTGTATCACCTACCATTCTTAATTTCTCTTTACTCAAATCATTACTCCTTGTCGCTTCCCATCACCATTTGATGACGATTGTTATACAAACTTCATCACCTCTCATGTCGTTGAATGATTAAGGATGTCTTGTGTGATGAGACGGGATCCTTATTATGATGAGGAAAGATATTGAGTTGATAGGAGTGTGGAGGTATTCTTTTCACATGGTGAGTACCAAGAGGAGGTTTGTGTGATGTGCTTTATGTGGATACTTGTCATATATATTTTGGAGAACCTTGGCTCCAAATGCATGGGATCCCTTATGAGCAAGATTGACATATGTATGTAGTGGATGAAAGGTGAATATTTATATTTCCACATGTACCTCCTAGGAAACCTCCAAATGTAAGGGTGCGAGAACCCAATGTGAAATGGCCTACATTGACTATGAAAGCTAGTGGAGAAGAATATAAAAAAGTGAGAAGTCATGATCGATGGAATCTTTGCTAGCCACCACTATTCACAAGGAAGGCAAGTGGAATTGACTCTTAGAACTTTTGAATAGAGGCTTGTCAAATATTGGGATCACTTTGAGATAGAGATTTGGGATGCATTAAAAGAAGACTTGAGGCACTATTATCTCGGGCCACATGAAAGAGGGTTATATGACCAAAGACAATTCCCAAAAGAATAAGTCAAAGAAAGGAAAACCAAATGCTCCTTGTGAAATCAATTGGATTTTTCCACACGAAGGGAAGATAACCATAAAATCAATCTAATTTTTCTATTTCGTCATCTCGTTGTGTAGAATCTTTTGTAGGTACTTAGGGAAGCGAATTGTAAAATGAGTCTTCACGTGAAGAATTTCCGTGCTTGAAAAAAGAGAATGAAGGACAAGACCATCCCTTCGATTGGTCAAATGAGCTTACCATGGTAGCTCAAGGTAAAGAAGGTTCTTCGTGTGAACTTCAAGGTACAATAGCTAAACTCAACACTTCAAACTCTTTTAATAAACAAATTTGCGATGTAAGTGTGAGTAATAAATTGTCTTTGTATGAGCTTAATGATTCTTTGTCATGTATTGATAATGTCATTATTGATAGTGTTCATACACTAGTTGATCTTTTTGATGACCGAATTAATTATTCTTGCAAGATCGATTTGTGTTCACCTAGTGTTGGCACTTGTGATTTGAATGATAATACATTATAATGTGATAACGATGATCAAACACTAGTTGACTTTAATTGTGGTAATTATGTTAATCAATCTTTTGAGTTTGACATGCTACCAACTAGTCTTGATATATGTGTTGATCAACTTGATTGTAATGTTAATCCACTGTTTGAAGAATCTTGTGATGTCCTCATTGAACCTCCGATTAAAAATGATGTTGGTAAAGTTGGTCATTTAAATGAATGTGACATCCCATCATTGTATGTGTTTATGTAAAAATGAGTTTCTTGATTTTATTTTGTGTCAAGTAACGCGACTTCCATTTGTGATGGTGATGTGTGTCTTGTGTATAGTCATATGAATGAAAGTGCTTTGAAGTGTGACATCTGTCTTTTTGAGAACGAAATTGCACGCTTTGACTCCTCATTGTTCATTGATCATTTTCGTTAAAGATAATGTCTTGCTTAATGATCACATAGATATTGAAGTGTGTCTATGAGATGTATTGTAATGTTGAAAGTGTGACCACGTTTGGGGGCTTCAAGGTATTTGAAAATCCACTATAGAATTATGACGCCCTTCCTTATGATGAATGTTGACACCCAATTTTGACCCTCCCGTCCAGCCATTAACCATAAAACTAGACTAATTTTGTAGAATAATTTTTATGATTTTTTTTGCAGCGATAAAACATAAATACAGGCATAAATAAATAATTTAATAATGGCATCGCGTCTTACGTAGAGTTTTAAACACTTAGAGTCCCGCGCCCGCATTAATTAACTTTAAGCTTTGTCGTAATTCTTAAATAATTAATAAATGCATAAAATAAATAATTTAGCGATAACGTCGTGTCAGGTAGCATAGCCGCATTTATTAGTAATCATTTGTAATTTAAAGTCAATTTTTTAATCTGTTATATGCATTTAATAGCACCGCATTTATAAAGCTTTAAACAATTCCTAAATATCTAGCATTTAAATAATTTAATATAAACTCAATTCAATTTTAATTTAACTTCGCAATAATGCATAACAATAAAATTTTAAATAATAGCGTCGCATCCTAAAGCATTAAGCATTAATTAAATAACACGCCCGCATTTATTATAACAATTAGACTAATTTAGCACCTAAATAATTAGACTAATTTAGCACCTAAATAATTATAATAAAGCACCTAAATAATTTAACTAAATTCATTAATCTAAATTAATTAATTAACTCCTTAACTAATCTAATACCCTAACTAATTGACCCATAAAACGCAGCCCAATCCAAACAACCCGCGAGGCCCAATTCCCCTCCCCCTTTATTTTTCTTGCCCGAAGCCCACACCCGCTTTCACCTATCTCAAATTTATTTCCTTTCAGTTTCCATCGTCCAGGCTTCATCTTCATAAAAGAAAAGAAACGTAACCTAACCCTAGGAGTTTCCATCGCCGCCTTGCCTTCGCACCCCGTCACCGCCAGCACTCCAACCCCGAGATTCTCGCCAGAGAATCCGGGGTTTCCCCTTACCTTCTCCAACGATACCTTACCTAATCGCACCAAATCTCCTTCAAAATCCTTCCAAAAATCAGAACCTTACCATAAGTCGTCCAGTAAGAATCAATACAGAATCATACACAATCAAGCACGAAATCGAGCCCAGAATCAGCCTTTTATTACTTACCTAATAGGGAACCCAAAACATGGCTATATAAGCACATGCAAAGGCATAAAGGAGAGGGGGGGGATAACATCGATTGAGGGCATCAGTCGAACATAGGTCAGAAAGGGGGGGTCGACAAAAATACCTGTTTAGTAAGATAGCAATCCAGAGAACTGGACGGGAAGATCCCGGAGTTTACATAGAGGAAAAGCACTAGAAAACAGAGAAGAATGAGTAGGTGAGGGTCTCTTACCAACGAAATCAAGAACCCAGCAAATAAGCACAAATCCGAAACCTTTCTTCTCAATAATAGCCTGGAATCGACCACAAACTGGCTGCGTCAAGAAGATAGCACAAAATCTCCGAGTGGCTCCGACGACTTGATACGCTGCCTCGGTTCGCTGCCTGGAGAAGGTAAACCCAAACTCTTTTCAGTTCATTTGGTATTTCTGTGCATTTTATGTATTAAACGTGTAGTAGTTTAGTTTTATTCGCATAATCTGAGATTAATATAGGATACAGTGATGTATTATGTGTCGTATTGAATAATTATGTGTTGTTGGTAAGTTGTATGAACTCGTTTGGTCTGTGTGATGACCATGTACTTTTGCTAAAAATGCTTAAATGCAATTCAGTTTCATCATCTGCGAGGTATATTTATTTGGTGCTGAACCTGTTTAGTTAATATTAGCGGTTATTAATGTTCGCAACTATGTCTGATAAGGTGATTCAGTTAAAGTTAACAGATATTAGTATGTGCGAGACGCGACTATGCTTGTTAATGTGATTTGGCTAATACTGGCATTGGTAATGTGTTTGTAGATAGGGTTGATAATACCTGATTCATTGTGTGATTTGTGTCATTGCTAAAGGAATTGTAGCTCCGTCGCATCTTATACCGGAAAGGTAATAATGCCTTAGGGTTTTAATATCACTAAGATCTATCCCAAATGGATCCTAAAAGCAAGTAGCAAGATGCTAAATGGTTATATAATCTAGAAAATATCATGATATACATATTTGGATGACTGAAAGTTGTCTAAAACCCGCCAAAGCCGACTTGTGTTTTAAAATGATTCAAAGTGGTAGTGGCGATTTCATCGAAGCGCAGTGACCTTCTAGGCTTGAATGTACCCTCAGTGTTTGGATTAAACATACGCGACATCGGGTTGTAACTTATATAAATTAGCGTTGTTAGGATGTAAAAGAGGCAGAGTAAAAGATCAATCGTTCGGGTTGTTGTTAGCGGGTGTCTGGTATGTTCTGTTTTTTTTTTTTTTTTTTTTTTTAGACTGAAATTGAATCTCATAGTCTCTTTCCTTGTATGATTTCTTGTCCAATGTTTTGTCCCTTCATGCTTCCTGTCTCTTGCCTGATTTGCTTAAAAAAAGTGTATTGGCTGCCCGCCATATGTTCTAAAATGCTTGTTAACACTAATTGAAGCCACATCAAGTCATATATTCACGTCTGAATGCAAACTCCTGACGACCTTTGTCATACCTGTTTAATCCTGCCCATTTTCTTTGTGTGACTGTTAGTTGCCATGATTAAAAGCATGCCTTCATTGACTGTGAAATATGCAGGCTGTCCCTGATATATCCAGCCACATCTGTGTGCTGTATTCCTTTTTTTTTTTTTTTTTTTTTTTTTGCCTTAATAAGCTTCAGAATACATCTTGGTTTGATTAATCATACCCAACTGTTTTAACTACCTGAATTGCCTGCCAAGATGTACATGATTGTCTTATTTGGATTGTTGAAACTGCATATCTGAAAAGTCTCATAAGCCATAGAAATAATTGGTTAGCATTAGTGTCGCTATTACTGTTCTGTTGGCACTATTGTCACTGTTGCCACTGTTTTGGTATTGCTGTCATTCTTTGGTGTTATCATCTTTATTAGGTTCGCCCTCGGATTTGCCTTTTGTTAATTTCTTACTTGCTGATCTTGGAATTTATTTCTCTTTTCCTGCATACTGCCCGGCACCCTGTCCCATATGTATGTACATCTGGGTTCGGCTCCCTTGGATTTGCCTCTTGCCCATTTCGCTATCCCGCAATTCAATCATGCATACATGTTTTAAGTATAAATCATACGTGCTAATTCTTATGTCTAGTACTTGTTTATTATTTGGGTTCTTACTAATCCTTATTTTTCTTATTTTTACATGGCACGACGGAAAGAAACGAAGAGTCTCACTACGAGACTCATCACGAGCTACTCAAATGAATACCGCATCTATGTGCATTTCTCTATCCACGTTGGGAGTTCCAACCCGCCGAATAGCATCGCTACTCCGAGTCCTTTTATTTCTTATCCCGCCGCTTATTCGTGTAATTAATCGCCTAACACTCGTACATTAGCGAAGTTGCCTAGAATATTTAAACCTTGGGTCACCATTAGAAATTAATTCGACATTAGAAATTGGCTTGTTCCTTTAAGTTAATATTTTTAACATTTGCTTAAATCATATTAGATTCTAACAATTTTCCACCTAGATAAATATTCGTAGCTAATATATTATTAACAGAGAAATCTATTTTTATGAACTCTTGCTAACATGCATAATAAATCTGTTTAAGGCGTTGCATAATAGGTATTTTTCATATGATTTTGTAAACACACATTTTTCTGTCATTAAAACATTTTTATGAACGCTTGTTTTCCACTAAGGACATTTTAAACATAATCTTACATTTTCTCTTAGTCAAAAATACATCTTAAGTGTTTTAAATATTTTAAATACCCTTCAAAACATGCATTCTTTGAACATAATAATTACACTAGTCGACAGACAACCGAGTTAAGCGGATCTTAGAGGTGCCTAACCCTTCCTCTAGATTAATAAAGAACTCTTACCCAGAATCTCATTAAGTTTAGCAGACCATTAAAATGGAGTTAATGTTCACTTTAAACTAGTTAACATTTAGGTGTCCTAATTCACCCAATTAATTAGGTGGCGACTCTAGCAACCCTTTAGCATTTTAAATTTTAGCACTCATTTAAACTCCCTAGCAACCTTTTGCATTTTAGCACCTTTTAAGCATTTTTAACTATTTAGTTATTTTTATTTATTTTCTAACATGCATTTTAAGCAGGAGATTCGCTTTTAGAATGTCGCGGTCGAAAAAGGGCGTGACAATGAATATCTTTGCTTAGGGGATAATACATTTGTGGGGAATGAGTGTTTTGAAAAGGAATGTGATACATGTCTAAAAATTGCTACTTGTTCCTTGTGTGTTCAAAAGCATTGTAGTATACTTATCTTATTCTTGAGCCTAATAGAGGGGGCTACATGTGAGGACACCGTAGATTAAGTTGTTTTGCATGACACATTTCTTTACTATAATTTGCTTATGATGACGCTCATGGTTAGAGATGACAGTGGATCCTGGACCCAGTGGATCCAGATCCGTTTTATAGGATATGGATCTTCAAAATTTGGACCCGACGGATCCGGATCTGACCCGGATCACGGATTGAATCTGGATCTAGATCTTGTATTTGAGATCCGTATTCAGTCAAGATCCGACCCGTGGATCCATTTTTTATTAAATATATCCATAACCTAGAATGTAATTAATCTGTAGGTTATCTCTTGCTAAGTAAATAAATAACAAATATCCACATGATCCTATCTCAGCAATTAGAAATAGTCACTGTAGGATTAAATTGAAGAAAGGAATTAGCCCATGGACATCATAAAATCATGCACTTGTACACGCACCACACATATATATATATAACACAGGAAACGGGAAGATGCCATTTGAGTAAAACAGAGAAAGGAAAATATAGAGACCTTTAAATGATCTCATGAGAGTTTGACAGTCTTCAGTTGGTGAAGGAACAATATCTTGTATTCTCAATGTACCCATTTTCTTCACCCACAAATTTGCAAGTTTTGCTTTTTGTTTCTCTAACACTTTCAGTTATTTTAAATGGTCCATACGTTTAAATTCATAATTCTCAAAAGGCCCAATAAAAAACTAAGCGAAAACTTCGTCGTTTTTATTCTCTTGTGATGCTAAAATTTCGTTTAGTATTATGGAAGAATGGTGTCATGTTTTGTGTAGGTTGATTGAATGAATTCAAGCATTTTTTTCAATCAGATTGAGTTTTATTTTGTCAAAAAAATTAAACAAGTGAAATATTATTCAAGGCAATTTTTTTTACATGTGGATCTAGATCCGATCCGTGGACCCGGTGGATTCAGATTTAGATCTAATTTTTATGGATCCGAATCTGAATCCAGGTATGAAAAATGAATCTGGATATGGATATAGTAGGATCCGGTCCAGATCCGATCCGTTGTCATCCCTACTCATGATTGTGTTGAGAGTGCGTCTTATGTTGGCAATGGTCTTCATGAGATATATGGGGGTATGCTTGTACAAGATATGTTGATGTTCTTTCTTTTTGACCCCGATGGTCTTATAAATGGTATGATATTGATAGATGATTTATGTATCACGTTGTTTTCTTGTGTGGCCCCTTGTACGTGTGATGACTCTTTTGTGTCCAATGGAGATTTTACACTTGAGTTTGAATCAAGAGACATTTTCCTATATTATTTATTTGCTTATGATGATTGTTATTGTGAGATGATCCTCATAGATCTCTCTATTACTAACGAATCTTGTAGTGATGACATCTTGTCTTTTTATTGTATGTGTGTAGGTGACCCAGGACAAATTTCTCTAAAAAAATGAGAATAATGCAATTCTAGTTCCCTCAAGATCATTGCAAATGAAGTTAGCACTCGTGAGAATGCATTAGCGTCATCCCGATGATCCCAAATGTGAAAGATTGCATGTGAATGCGAAAAGGTCAAGAATAGTGAAGAAAACACCATATGCAAATCACATATGGTGTCACAGGCTGAGTTTGCAGCAGGTGGAGCCAATGAGTTGCAGAAGCTGATAGGGCTGAAGGACATGGCATGCGAATCGCAGATCAAGAGCAGACACAACCTGAGATTCGTAGATCAAGAGTAGACTGTGAAAGCTCATCGTATTAGCTATTTTTGCAATTCAAGAGTGTTACTTTTGGTTCTCTTATGTAATAACTTAGCTAAGACTATAAATAGGAAGCTTAACTCATTTTATTAGTTAGATTATGTTGAATTGAGATATTTTGATACTATATTGAGAGTTTTAAGAGTTGAGGGCTTGTTGAAGCCGTTGATTGAACCTTATTTTGAAAATATGAGTTGCTTGGGACATTGGTTCCCTTAAGGTCTATCTCATATGTTATGTGCTTGTTCTTGGTTAACCAATTGAGATCCATAACTTAATATACTTTGGGTTTCTTTTGATTCCATTTCTTGTGTCCACCTCTTTATCTTTCAATTTCATGTTGTTTTATTTATCTTCCGCATTTGATATTGCATCACCACTCCACCATCCTCTCTTTTCTTTTCATTTCTCTTTCTCTATCTCCTCCACCATACAATAACCTCTACCACTAGGAGAAAATGCGCTAAACGATTAGAATAAGCAACATAGAAGACTATTTTGATATAAATATAGCCGTATAAAAGTCAAAGTAAGGAGGAGGAAGAAACGTTGATTGGCGATAGGGTGGGGAACAAGAAATGAGGAATTAAAGAAAAACCAAAAAGCTCAAAATTAGAGAGAACACTCATATTTCCCCTCAACTATACGAAATATTCAAATTTACCCTTCGTTCAAAACAATAATCCTTAACTACAAACACATGATATCATCGGGTGCTAAGTTTTTGCCGTTTAAAAATAAGGGCAAATTTAGCTCATTTTAATGACGGCAAAAACATATTTGATCGTAATTATTAACGGATGACAAATTTAACCATTTACCCCAAAATAATAACATACTTGCATTGTGGTATAATAAGTAAGCTAAAAAGTGAAGAAGGATAGAACATTATATCCAAACAAAAAAAAAAAAAGAATAATATCAGTGAAGTAGTTAGAGACAAGTCTGAAAACGTCGATTATAAAAATATAAATAAAAACAAAAAAAAAAAGAACGGGGAAAGAAAGAAGAGAGAGGGGCAAACTAGGAGTCGCTCCTACGAACTTCACATTTTAGCATTGAACTGTAACCGGCTTCAGCTCAAGAGGTGCTCACCCAGTCTCCCTACTTCTCTCAGCTGTCCATGTAAGTCCTTCATGTTCTTACACTCTTTACTGATGGCTATACATTCGGCAGTCGTACATCCTTCACGATCTCCATCGCTTTATCCTTTATAACGAAATTGCGTTCTCTTTGTTCGACGAAATTCCTCTATGGGATTTATAAACATTTATGTTTTCTATAATTTTTCCATTTTTCTAATATATATAATGGCAATGATGCATATATCTTTTTTAGCAATCTAGTCTCAGTCATGCTGGCTGCTAGACTTTTCGGGAGGACATTCTTGGCGGCGGCAAAATCAGAGAGTTCAGCCGCTGCAGCTGCTGCTTCTTCTGCTACTAGAGAAGCCCTTAATCCACTTGAGCAGTTCTTTGAAGTAGATAGAACCCCAGAGGACGATAAGCCTGTTGTTTATGGTAAAATACCTTCCCTTTATCCGTTGAAACTGCTTTGTTCTCGGCATATTTGGATATACCTTTTTGAAACAACTCTACTACTTGTGTTTCTGTAATATTTATGATCAAAGTACATTTCTTGGTCCTTAAAAGGGTTTATTTGTTGTGCTGGTATGCAAACAAGAGGAGTGAGATAAGTAGTCCATAGCAAATTACTGCCTACTCACATATCCGGTTAGCTAGTTCCGTCTTATTTTATCTCCATTAAGATGTGTCTAGGTAGTTCTTTGACAAATGCAAGCAGCTACCTAAAATGAATAAATAATATAGTTATTGTTCAACAAGTTCTAAATGCTAAAACTGATGCAATGTACTTGAAGATAGTCTTCAATGTTTGGTTCTTGTCACTGATAGATAATCTCAAAAATACAAACTTCTTGGTTAAAATCCACGAAATGACATCTTCAGACGGACTATTTTATGTGAAGAGAAACCAAGTATCACTAATACCACTTTCAGATGTTAAAAAATGCTACACAAGCTAGACCAGAAATTGAAAGTCTGGTTGCAAACATAAGATCATAGCATTTTGGAAGTTTCGTTAGGACTCTAAATAAAAGGTTCTTGCTCAGTGATAAGTTGTGTAATGAGCTCAAAAGTCTTTCCTGGCCTCTGTATCATTCTAATTCCATGTTACGTCCAAAAAGACAGCAGAGAAATACATTTCTACTTAATGCTGGTTATAGATTCTGTATTACTTTTTTTTGCATTTCTTTCTTTCCAAATGATCCACCAGACGGCTGAAGGAAGTGCGTTCCATGTCTGCATCTTTACCTTCCCTAGCCTGTTCACGTACCAATATTGCAGTGTTATCCTTGGCATCGTCCTGTTAACCCCCATTAGAGTCAAAATAAAATCTGAGATCTGTTCGGTGGAAGTCTTCTTGGGTTAAACACACTGCTTGGACCACCAATCATGTGAAGCACTCCACCTTCAAAGGGCCTTTGAAACGCTTCGATTATAATGTCACATTGCTTAACATCTTTTGTAGCAAGCTCCTGAGATTCCTCTATTGCCTCAATAGTTTCTTCCTCATTCTCAACTTCTAGTTAGGGCTTCTATTTCAAGGGTAAGGGGTGATTTCTGATTCCTCAGTTGGGTTTCTGGTACTGTCTCTTCAGTTCTATAAATGCTTGGCTGCTGCTTTGGGGTATTTAGTTCATGTTGGATAGTAAAACACTAAAATTACTATTGGGTTACCCAAGGCTATGTTATACCAAGGTTCAATTTGGGCAGGGTCACCTTCTACCTGCTAGTATTGGAAAAAATACTCCTTAGGTGAAGTTTAACTCTGTTAAGCTTCTGCAGCTCAGAAACTATTACATACTATATCTAATTTAGTTTAAAGTAAAATGTGCTATGTTAAATAATACAAGGATCAAAACTAGGGTATAAAAATGGTCTAGGAGCGAAAAAACGCTACCATGTTATGTGACACTTCCCTTTTTAGTTTGTCCTAAAAGAAAGATTATTCTCTCTTTTTTTAATTTTTTTAATCTAGCATTCCCATTTAACTTTAATGACATGACTCGTTGGGACCTGCTTGATTTAAAAATTCTTCTTTTATAAGGAGATAGAAAATATAAATAAAAACATGTGGAACTCTCACCATTAAAAGAATAATTTTGGTACTTTGCATATATTTGTCTTACATGTCAAAAGTATTCTTTAATTTGTGCTCTTGAAATACCTCCACGTAAGATGGAAAGGAGGGAGTGTTCTATTGCATAATTCCGAAAAGCTATAAATAAAGTACCAAAGTGGTTGCCGGAATTATACGCTTTGGTTATCGTCAAAGGCTTCCAAAGGCGACAAGCTTTACATACTAGTTGTTACCTCAGGCTGCCATTTTCCCAATATTATTGAATATCATGGCTTGGGGCTAAGATAACTCAAGGGGGAGAGTTGTGTTATGGTTCACCTTATTGCGCGGTTCAGAGAGTACTTTTTCTCTAATTATGTAGATCATGGTTGCATACCATAAAAGTTTCAATTCCTTTTCGATTATTGGAGTTATTGACAACAAACACCTCCCCCCTTATTAGAAAAGAATTTCTAAAAATAAATTAGATGTGACTATATAGTACCAAGAGCATTACCTACGAGAATTTATTATGCAGAGTCAAATTGTCAAATATCGATTTGATCTTTTCTCAAAGACGAATGCAATTGGATTTGCTTTGGACAGCCAGAGAGGCTTCCTTCTCAAGGCATTACAGACTTCTAGTTTCCCTTGAGCATTGGCTTAATCTAATTGGGGATTTTTTTTGTTGTAAAAATGTCTTTTGAAACCTTCCCAAACCACTTTTGCATCAATCGAAGTGGTAGGATCCCCACACCTCCCACCCCCACTCTTTCGGCTAGAAAATTTCTATTGGGACTCATATTGATTATTAATTCGAATCTACTGATGGATGCTCATTATGTACACAATAATGACTATTTTTCTATTTCAACATTGAGTGGTTATTCAATCTTCTTTTCTTCTGTAATTTCTATAATGATTCAATCAAAATTTGTTGAGTTCTAATTTGTAATATCGCAGGAATCAGAGTAGTTCATAAACTACTACATTAGTATGAGACCGATTCTTCCACTTTAAAAGTATAAACTATGAGAAATTGAGGACGTTATGATCGAATGAAGGTGAGTTAATTGGTTAAGCAATCTACATGGAAGTATCAATGAACACCGTGCAAACAAACGTTATTGTGAATGAGTGATTCCTGTTGCCTTTTTTCCAAATTGTATCATAGCCTTTTTTTTTCTTTCCTTCTACCTCTTGTTTTTTTATTTGGGTTCCTTTTTCCTGGAAAAATGTCATTGTACACAAATCTCTATAGCTCAATTCTCTATCAAGATTGGGGATGTTTCATTGTGTTAATCATTACTGCATTTCTATTATTCAAATTTACTGCTTAAGGTTGTTTTGCCGTTGGTTATTTAAGAATTTGCATGCTGCGTATTGTTTAGTTTATGTTCAATGTTAAGAACATTTTAGCCAACTTATTCTGATTAGAAAAAGTTATTAGGCAAATGGATAGCCTCACTGTAGAGGAGAGGTTGAAGCTCACACTTCCTTGTGGTTTCGATGCCCTCCGTGCCGCAAATGCTTAAAGGCCTTCTAGTTAAACACATACTAGAGATTGAGGTTCTCTGTGCTGAGAATTTGGGCAGGTAAATAAGGAGAATTCGAGATTCTAGAGTTTAGAGAAGAACAACCAAAAAGAGTAGAGAAAAAAGAAACGGACAAAAAAGGGGAGATCAAAAGCAAAAAGGAAAAAGCACTTCCCCTGCATGGTCAATTCTTGGCGGGTTAATGTATTTAAATTAATCATATATTCATTCTTACGCATAGAGATACCTATAGTGGTTTGTTCCTGCATCAATAGTTGGACACATAATTCCTAATTCAAATTGAAATGTACAATGATTCGGGAAATAATATATTCCTTTTCTTAAAACGGAGAAAAAACCATCCCCTTATTTCTTATCCCTGTCTTTGTTTCTATTGCATTTTATCTCATCGTATCACATTCTGTTCTGCGGGGTGTAGAAAAATCTTTTTTTTCTTGTATCGAAACGAAAGAGTAATGATTCTTGATCCTGTTTATTAAAAATTCCTAGTCTTGGTTTCGATTTTTCCAGATGTATCAGAATGTGACAGGCTGGTTAATTAGTATGCTTGTACCATTGATCTATATATGTCTGATGGGATGAACTCTGAAGTCTAAATAACATAACCAGGTCGAGGTTGGAAGGCTTCTGAACTGCGTCTGAAGTCTTGGGATGATCTTCAGAAGTTATGGTATGTTCTTCTGAAGGAGAAGAACATGCTGATGACTCAATGCCAGATGCTTAATGCTCAGAACCTGCGTTTTCCTAATCCAGAGCGTATTTCCAAGGTAAAGTCAGTTTTTTTGTAAGTTCATTGCATAGTTATGATTTAGTTCTCAAATATCAAGCATTTATTAACTACTATTTCTGCTTGTTTCAATTAGATTCTCCTCCTGGATCTGAATCCTATAAATATTAGTGTCATCTTAAATTTGATTTGCTTGTTAAGGTTATACTCTAATGGCCAGGTAGAAGTAGAATGTATTACGCAGCATAGATTAAAGTTTTTTCTTGATTTCCAGAACGTAACATGTGCCCACAATTTTTGTATTCTGCACTTTGGGGGCAACACTTTTCTTTGATCCATAATCCTCGGTAGACACATGTAGTCCTCTAGCTACAGAAACTATCCAGTGTAAACATATCGGGGAATTGCTTTTCAGAAATGCCAAAGTTTTTTGTGGCAATCTGTTCAGTAAATTTCTTGGTGGCTTGGATCTTGAGTAATGGGAGGAATACATTTTATCATACATGATGACCTAATGACCAGGTTTAAGATATTACTCAGTCCAGTCCAATTTACTTGTCATGTTTGCCTTTTGCGCACCCCTTGAGAAAACATTAACTAAAAGGGTAATGTGACTATATTATCCTTATTTATTCTTTGATCTTAATTTACTAGTCTTCCGTTCACTACATTAGTCCCTCTCCACAAATCAGAATAAGGGTGAAAATAAAACATAATTAATTCTATCTTAATTTTCTAAAATGACAAACAAAATGGACCGAAGGGTGTAGGAATCAACAAACCTCTATCCCGCAGAGAGAGTACAGAAAAATATGGTTCGTTCAAGAAAAATCAAAAGTTCCCTCTTTGTGAAGTGAAGTACTGAAGCATTATCTAGATCTTTTAACAGTTCAGATTTCAGTTGTATTAACCATAAAAAATTCAACTAGACCATGCATTGAATTTGGGCGAGGCTTAAATTAGAATATAGAAATTAAGCAAGTGGAAGCCTTGGGGGAGCCTATTTACATGTTCAACTTCTAGCTTTAGCATAAAGAGTAATGTTGTTGAGAAAAGAGAGTTTCAGAAGTTGAAGAAGCATATTGATAGGCATGAAGCTACGGTCATCTTCACAATACGTGAGCCTTGAACTATTGCATTCTGGAAATCCTGTTTCAACTAAATCATATCCTTCGGAACTATATGGCAACAACTATTGTCACTCTCTTTAGTTTACAAAAAAAAGAAGGTAAAAGATGCATGAATCAACTGAATAATTAAAACACATCACCATCCTAGAATTACTCAAAGTACTACAACAACATACCCAGTAAAGTCCCACAACGTGGTGTCTGAGAAAGATAGAGTGTACGCAGATCTTACCTCTACCTTGGTAAGTAGAGAGACTATTTCCGAAAGACCCTCGGCTCAAGACAAAGCATACACACAAGCAAAGCAAGAGAAACGGTCAGACCCAAACAAGAAATTTATAGTAGTATGAAAATGAGAGTAACAAAGGCGAATAAGTTATGATTAAATATTCTGAAAAAAGGAAGCAGTAACTAACGCATGTAAATAAGATAAACAAAGTACACAAACGAACATACAACAACAAAAATCAAAGGATAGGAGACTATAGAATAATATTGTGCCTACTAGTATGGTAGGCTAAGCAGACCTACCTAATACGTATGTAAGCATAACACTCAACTACATACTATCCTTCTACCCTAATACGTGTCCTCCACAACGCCCTATCTAAGGTCATGTCCTCAGTAAGTTGCACTTGCGATATATCCCGTCTAATCACCTCTCCCCAATACTTATTCAGCCTACCTCTATCCCTCCTGAACCCGTCCATAACCAACTTCTCACACCACTGGGCATTTGTGTCTCTCATCTGCGCATGTCCGAACCATCTCAACCTCACTTTCCGCATCTTATTCTCAGATTTCACTCTTTCACTTCCTTAAAATAAAATCTTATTCATGGACACCACAATGAGTATTTATTCTCCCAATAAATATAGCTCTTTCTTCGTGTCTTCCCATTTGTAGCAACACAAATTAAATTCATTGCATGTTCCAGACACTTTGATTATTTAAATTTTGCCTTTTTTCCTCATTTTTTTAACAAATAATATAAGCAATTAAACTGACTCTAAACTGGCGTTTGGATTGGAAAGATAGGTTTGTTATGTTTGGCTTTGTTTAATTGTAAAAAATGTGTTTGAATTTTGGCGACACCTTTTTATCACACAAGACTCGAGATGCGAGCCTCTATTTCATCCACCCTGCACTAATACGATGTGTGATATCGTCATCAATCTTTCCGTTCTCTAGGATAATAGACCCGAGATATTTGAAGCTTTCTTTTTTGGAATGACCTGAGTATCAAGCCTCACCTCCACGCCCGTCTCAAGGTCGCTTCCGTTACTGGACTTGCATTCCAAGTATTATGTGTTGGTCCTACTCAGCCTGAACCCTTTAGACTCCAGAGTCTGTCTCTAAATCTCCAGCTTAGCGTTCACTCCGCTACGAGTCTCATCAATCAGGACTATGTCGTCTGCGAATAACATACACCATGATACCTCCCCTTGAATTTGTTGTCGCGTCAGTCCATCCATCACCAAAGTAAATAAGAATGGGCTAAGAGTTGATCCATGGTGTACCCTGGTCTTGGCTTCATCATACATATCATTGACCGCCCTAGTGTACGCCACAAGTACACCTCTAACTTCCAAACATCTCCATAAAACCTCCATATGGACTTTGTCGTATGCCTTCTCGAGGTCGATGAAAATCATATGTGACTCTCTCTTCCTCTCCTTATACTGTTCCACCAACCTCTTAATAAGATGAATAACTTCTGTAGTTGAACGCCTCGATATGAATCCAAATTGGTTCTCGAAAATAGACACGCATTTTCTCAACGATCCTTTCCCAAACTTTCATAGTGTGGCTTAACAACTTGATATCTCTATCGTTGTTGCAACTTTGGATGCCACATTTGTTCTTGTACAAAGGAATCATTGTACTCCACCTCCATTCTTCGGACATTCTTGTCGTCTTAAAAATGACATTAAACAACTCAATCAGTCACTTCAAACCTGCCCTGCCTGCGCTCTTTCAAAATTCAACTGGAATCTCATCAGGGCCGGTCGCTCGTCCCCTGCGCATCTTGCGAACGACACCCTTAAACCTCCTCAACCTTAATACTCCTACGATATACGAAATTTCGGTACCTTCCGAATTGCTCCAGATCTACCAGCACAATGTCTCTATCTCCTTCGTTCAAGAGTTTATGGAAGTAAGACTGCCACCTCCGTCTAATACGTGCGTCCTCCACCAGTACTTTGTCGGCCTCGTCCTTGATGCACCTCACGTGATCCAAGTCACGTGTCCTCCTCTCCCTCGCCTTGTCTAGTCTGTACAACTTCTTATCCCGTTTTTTTCCTCGAATTCCACATACAAGCGTTCAAAAGCCGCTGTTTTCGCCAGTTTTGCCTCCTTCATCGCTATCTTATATAATTCCATATTCGTCCACTTCTCCACCTCATCCTTGCTTTCTACCAGTTTCGCATACGCCATTTTCCTTGCTTCCATCTCCTCTTGAACTTTACAATTCCACCACCAGTCCCCTCGATGCCCAAAGCATTATATTTTCTCCATATTTGGTAAGCAATCAAACTCATTTCCGTTTTATTTATTTATTGTGTATGAGTTATGACTATTAAACACATTTGATCTTAGTTTTCTTTGTTTTCATCAATAGACAATTGAAAACTCTGCATGTGATATGTGAACCCTTGAGGCACTGAGCCATTAAAATGTTACTGATTCATGGATTCTCTTGCATTAGCATCTTCCTGACAAATGATTGATATCAGGCAAGGAAGTCAATGTGCCGAATCAAGCATGTTCTTACTGAGAGAGCAATTGATGAAGCCGATCCAAGGAGGTCAACTGAGATGAAGAGGATGATAAATGCTCTATAATTTGCATACACTCATTCTGTAGTAGTGTTTATATGCCCCTTGTAATGATTATTTGGATTTACCTCTTCTATGACATGTAGGAAAGTCACTTTTTTGTGTTGTGTTCATGGATTGACAAAATTCGTCTATGGACACAATTGTCCTGACATCCATGATTGCAAACTATATGAACTAGTTCACTAGGATGTAATGGAGATGACAATTTTGTTTGAAAGATTGGATGCTGAAAATAAAAACCAAACTCTCTCTCTCGTGTGTGTGCTCGCGCGTGTCTTGTTGGTTAATTGATACATGCTTGTGAAAGTCACGCTAGTTACCACAGGCACCTTAATTAGTTAGGTAAGGTACTAGTGAAAAAGTTATTGATGTAATTCAATAGCACATTCCACGTATGCTTGCCGTGAATTCGTTTGCATTTACTGCTTCAGCAGCTCCAATGTTGCTCTGGTGCATACATTTGTTGCCAATAATCAGTACTATGAGATATATATGCAGTACAGCCCCCCACCCTTGGTAAGTATGAAGGACAAATGATGGAGAAGATTCAAGATTATTTCTCCACCTTTATATTCGTTCTGTATTATCGATGACAAGTTGCCTTCATGTTCGATTGCCTGAGACTCATTAAAACACTGACCATATCTTGGCACGTAATCTGCTGCTTTGAATTGATATCAACGTATACGTATGAAATTAGTATATTAATAAAACAAGCAAATCAACATATATTAGTCAGCTGTTGGCGTACACAGTATTATTTTGAAATGCCTGGTTTGAATTTTAAACCATGTTGTATAGTCAATTATCTCTCTTTTGACAAAATGATACGATTTGGTTGGTAGCGCCGTAGGAAAACTTGTTTCGTTCTAGAATTATTCTTAATTTTAAATCTAAATTTTCACTGTTTAGCCTGGCTTAATTTAACCATGTCAATCTCAAAGTTTAGTAAGACTTAAACGTGGGGATATAGTGCCTAATCACCTAGTTCTATAATACCCTGGGAAATTGGGACCTCTAAATCCGTCCTACCTTGGGCATATTATTGTGAGTTGTGACAATAGAACCCTTGAATAGAATTTCTTTAAATTAGCAGTAGTTTTTGTATTGAAGGTACATATTCCATTCCAATTAGAATGGTACAAATAGGAACTTTATGGTATCATAAGCAAAAATTAACCTCTATACCGCACATCAACAAATCAGAGGAGGAGGGGGTCATCTTTTTTAATATAAATTAAAAGATTTAATTTTAGCTAGGGATAATTTCAGAGATCTACTTCAGGTTTGATTTCGTAACACTCATTTCTCTTTATTTGAAATATATAACCTCTCTTATTTATAATAATTATTTTTACTTCTTTATTATAATGCAAAATAATTATCAACTTACTAGTTTGCCTTTCCTTAAGTTACACTCTTTTGATTAATTTTATTTTTATGAAATTCTATTTTTTTCTTAAAAGCTCCTTTCAAATGAATAATGTGAGTGTGATCAGAGATCTACCTGTAGGTTTGGTTTTGTAACTCATCTCTCTTTATTTGAAATATATGTTTACATCTTTTATTTTGATTAATTTATAATAATTATTTTCACTTCTTTATTATAATGCAAAATAATTTTAATACCAGTTAGCCCTTGCTTAAGTTACACTCTTTTGATTAATGAATTTTATGAAATTCTATTTTTTTCTTTCTTAGAAACTCCTTTCAATTAATAACATGAGAGTGAAAATTAACTAATAAAAAGATTATTAATTCATTACTTTTGCTTTAGAGGGTGGTCGATTAGTGATTCAAATTTCGTAAATTATATCAAAGATAGTGAGGATAGAAGTGAAAACGTGAAATGATTTGTCATGGGGATGGGGATACATTATTAAGATTTTTAAAAGACATGTGTATACTGATTTATTACATATATAGAAAGTATATGAGAGAACATTAGCAAAATCATGAGTTTCGTACAACATTGCTTATAGACATAAATATTTTGCTAAAAGTTATCCATTTGGATATTACTCTTGAGAAAATGTGAATTAGCGTAAAGGAATTCTTTCCAAAAATGTTCATAGAATTAGTTACTTTTAAAAGAATATTCATAGAGTTAATTAATTAGAAGTGTAACAATTAAGCGTTTCTCTTTCCATGCCTTCTCAAAGTAGAGCAACAACCATAAAGAGAGAGCCCCAGGGCACAGGCGAGTTGGTAAGTGTAACCACCCCGACATTGCGGGTCGAATCCGTGTGGTGACAGTCTTTGCTAAAATATTATAAGGGTTGTTGCTGCGTTCGTGTCTCGCTGATCCTCTCCCTTGCAAGGCTGTCACTCGCGTATATCTCGATTTACATCCCACCCGGCCAAGGGGCCTCTGGTGCGGGGGTTTCGCCTTCGGGACTTTCCCCTAATCAAAACAACGATAAAGAGAGTTAAAAATAAATAAATATAATATTTGCAAGGACTCTTTGGTTCTTTTTTGCCTCAAATTGCTAGAAAGTAAACAAAAATGGAGAATGCAAAATTTAATTGTAAAAAAAAAGGAAGAAGAAGAAAAATAAAAACTTACAAAGATAAGGTGCATATACAAGCATGACAGCCATTCATTTCAATCATAGATGGTCACAACCAAGCGACAATAATTGTTATTTCTGGCATAAAAAGGCAGCCCATATATCTACAGATATTAGAGAAATTTTACAGAGAAGTATTTCTTGAATTTTGATGCGAAGTAGAAGAATTCAAAACAGTTCATAAAATGATTTAAAAATACATCACTTGGCAGAAGTGACATTCTTTTGCTTTGATTGGCTTCTACGCAGAGGCGGAGCGAAAATTTGAGGTTTAAGGGTTCGAAATTTTAAAACTAACAACGACCTCAAGTTAATGTATAACAACCATCTAACTAACGAATAAATATCGGTATTTAATATATTTTAAAAAATGACAAATTATTTAAATACTATATAAATATAAGCCAAAAGAAAGAAAAAAATACCCAAAAAAAGAAGAAATGAATGAGTCTAATTT
Source organism: Przewalskia tangutica (assembly GCA_029844215.1). NCBI lineage: Eukaryota > Viridiplantae > Streptophyta > Magnoliopsida > Solanales > Solanaceae > Przewalskia > Przewalskia tangutica. The sequence goes on from CM056734.1 coordinate 13,434,616, forward strand.
ATATTTTCTTCTAATTTTAAAAAAAAAAAGAATTAAAAGAGAATCTTGCTTATTATAGCAACAAAAAAAAACTAGGACTGATGGTTTCAAACCCACACTAGGGTAGGGCTGTTATCGGTCCGGATACACCCGAAAACCGGACTGAAATATCTGGACCGATATTCGGACCGAAAAGTTAACGGTCACGATACGAGTACCAGACATAAGAATTCGGTCCGGCAACCCGATCTAATTACCCGATAACTTATATATTATCAGTCCCGATCTTATATTCGGTAACTATCTTATCAATCCTTGAAATATTGCTATTATTGCTTTAAGTTTGCTAATATGTATTATGTAAAGCAGTAAAGGCAGTAAAACAGAGATTTTTATAAAAAAAAATTATAAGTAAAGCATAGATTTTTAAGTAAATCAAGAATTTTAATATTGACGGTTTGGACGACAGAAAAGTATCGAAGCCACCGATAACCTTATCGGACGGACTATACTGCCAACCTGGCCGGTTGACTTAACCGGCTGACCAGTGGTTTAACCGACCGGCCGACCGCAGAGACATACCGTCGGGGTCGATTGTCCTCAACCCCAACCCGCGACGTCATTTCAAAACCCAGATACTGACCGGTAAGGCGGTATTGGAAAACCGATTCCATTACGGTTAACCTGACCGGACTGCACTGCAAAACAAAAATAAATTGCCCAACTGGCCATTTCAGCTGGGCTTGAAATGGGGAGGCAAGGGTGGCAATCTATTTTCACTGGTCATTTTTTTTGTTTTTTTTTTGTTTTTTTTTTTTTAATTATTTATTTTAATTTCATTTTTACCCTTTAAAAAATCTATAAATTCTCTACATTTTCTTCATTTTTATCACACAACATTTCTCTCAATTCTCTTATTCTCATACTATCTTAATCATCTTTATTATCAATTTTCAAGTTATTAATATTATTAGTTTTCAAATTCAAAGTAGCAAGACGCAAGACTTCGAGCTTCGAGTTTCTATTGAATTCTGAATCCCGAAGTTTGGTACACTCGTTTCATTCTCTAATTATTTTATTAAATTGTCATATTTATTTGTTGATTATTTAAATATTTTATAATGTCTTTACTAAGGGGAATTGCGTCGGGACTGCGCCGTAAATCTAGTTCAAGGGGTAAAATCAGAGTTCTTCATCATCTAATCAAAATATAGATTATGATCAAATGCAAGAAGATTTTGGAATAAGATAATGAATGTGATAACGCTCAATTAGATAATATTGTTGAACTTGAAGAACAAGAACTCGCTACACCTACTAGCTGTTCCTTCACAACGTTGTACCGCTAGTGGTAGTCAAGGTCGTAGACCTCCTTTACCGTAACCCGAGCAAGAAGAAAAAGGAGTAAAGTGTGGCTCTTTTATGATAAAGTTGTGGGTACTGATAGAGTTAAATGTAATATTTGTGGGAGAACTTATAAACATAAGACAGGGGTGGTGACGGGGGGACTGACACTATAGCTAGACATATAAAATTCGATCATACGGCACAATGGAATGTCATCCCTAATTTAGAACCCGGCCAACAACAACTTAATCCATTAATCGGGGTTGGCTAAGTACGATCCAAAAAGATCGCATCAATTAGCAAAAATGATTGTCGGAGGTTGTTTGCTTTTTCTTTTCGCTTCTTCTTCATATTTAATTACATATATTCAAAGAGTATATAATCCTTTTTTAAAGGTGTTCCACGTAGTACTACTAGAGCCGATATTTTTAGACTTCATAATGATTATGTTATTTTCTTGCAATATTTGTTTGCTAACCTTCCATGTCACGTTAGTTTTACTGGACATTGGACATCGTTGAACGGTTATGATTATTTAACAATTACTTGTCATTGGATTGATGAAAATTTTAGAATGGAAAACGTATTATTGCTTTTTTATGCGTTTAATGAAGATCAAAGTCATACCGAAAATATATAAGCGAAACTATTTGTTTTTATGCCCAAAAATATAATCTTTATAATAAAATACTCGTGTATCATTTGATAACGCATCTAATAATACTTCAGTAGATCTTTTAAAGCGAAGTACAACCACTACTTCCTCGATATATTTCATGTTCGTTGTGCTTGTCATATTTATAATTTAATTGTTAAAAGTGGTCTTGATTTATTTTCACCAAATAAAACTTGTCAAAAGAGTCATTGGAGTTATTCAGGTAATAATAGGAAAAATAGAATTATAGAATTTAAAGAAAAATGTAAACAATTTAATTTGAGACCTAAATTCATGCGTAAGAGATTATTACACGGTGGAATTATACTTATTTATTTTTAAAAGAATGTTATAAGTATAAAGACCCCATAACACATGTTTCAAATGCGCATTGTAACGTGATGTATATGTTAACCGACGAACATTGGAAATCAATTGGTGAACTTTTAAAAATTTTACGTAAATTTTACATTGCAACTGTTGAATTTTCAGGATCTTATTACCCAACAATTTGTAATGCTTTAGCTCATATAGCTGAAATTTCCTATTTACTTTATGGTTTAAAATCAAATGTGAAATATCTGAATGCACGATTCTGATTATGTTTGAAAAGTTTAAAAATATTTTTTCTTATTCCCGATGTTTATTGTATTAGTGCGATCTTAAATCCTTCTATTAAAAAGTAGATTGTCATAATCTAATATTTAGTTTATATACTTATATGGAAATAGGAATGTAAACTCCATCTTCATTTGATTGCATAAATAAACTTGATACTAATTTAACTACATTATATGAATATTATGCTACATTACATGATAACACCAACTCGCTACTAATATTCCTTCTAGTTCGTTCTGCGGTCTACACCGCAGGATTCAATGATGATGACGAAGAAGAATCTTTAGACATATGGAGCACTTTTACAACACAACCAACCACTAGCCGATCTTTGCGATGAGATGCAATTTTATTTGCAAAAGCCACGAGTCAAGAAAATTTTTGACCCTTTACAATGGTGGCGCAGGATAACAAAAGGCAATTCCGGTACTTGCGATGGCGGGATGTTCTTAATGTGTCGATCTCAATAGTGGCGTCTGAAAGTGCATTTAGCCCAGCACGAGATCAAATCGGAGACACACGTCACTCATGGGGTGGAACCACATTAGAAGTGTTAGTCCGCAGGGATTGGATCGGATCGAGAGAAGAAATCAAGGATGCGAGACGCGTTAATTCTCCTAAGATGAAGAAATAGGCAATATTTTGGAAGGCGAGCGGCGGGATCGAATTAATACTCCAGATTTAGAGGCTATGGAGCATAACTAATTCAATCAACCTATAGATTACGAAGAACTTGCAAGAAGGATGCATAATATGTAAATTAAATTATTATTACTTCATTATGTACTCTTATTAACAAAAGTTCAAAAGTTAACATCTTATCATTAGTTTTAATTTTACTATCTATTTAGTTGTTAATTTGTTATTACTTATTTGTTAACTTATATCTACTAATCTAATAAATTAATAAAAGTATAATTACAAATTTACAATATAAAGTTATAAACTTATAAAGTATAAAGTTATAAACTATAAAATAAAAAATTAACTTTAAAGTTTCAATTTTAATATATACAACTAAATTATATATTATATTATTATATTACATATTTAAATTGAATTTAGTTTATATTATAGAAAATAAATACTAGAAATTTAAAAAAAAAATAAATAAATAAATAGAAAGCGACCCTGGTTGATTCGACCTAACCGCACGCCAACCTCGAATCCGGAATCTAACCGGACCGGTTGTCCAGAGTCCGGCAGAATCGACCGTCCGAATCGGGCAAGTCCCGTGAGCAGATCGGCCTGCATCGTCACCGTTAGTCGTATAGATCGGACCCAGAATCTTATCGTCCGACTCGATTTCTTTTCGACCGAATTCTTATCGGTCCTTCGATGCGGACCGATAACCTTATCGATCCGATTCCGATATATCAATACCCGGACTGGACCGAACCGATAAAATCCCTACCAGGGGGAGGAGGGCTTTCCTAGACTTTGCATTACCACTGAACCATCCACTTATGTTTGTATGTGGTTTGCAAGCAAATAATATCTATTTTTATTGAAATTTTCTAACATAAATACAGGATCTACGCAAATCAAAACAATTAACTAAGGACAAATCAAGGATAAAATCAATTTTTTACTTTCTTAACTTCATTTATTTACAATTTATAATGATATTTATCGTTTAACCTTAAATGTATGCTTATTTGTTGTGTTTAGGAATGAACTTTAGTAATGAATAACTTTAGTATTCCATTACTAAATTAAAATTCGTTAATTGACATATATTATTATTTCATGTATAAGAGTACGTGAAAATCTACTTTTGAGTTAATTAAGAGAAAGAAATAACATATTTTATTTGGAAAGATCTTATATACCTCGCACTTGAAAGTTATTTAATTATGAGATTAAATAATATAGATGATTTCAAAGACTTTTCTTGTGATTTTAACGTGTAACACATGTTTTTCTTGTGTTTTCAAATATTACATGAACCTCTTTATCTTTGATATTTAAGTGTAAAAAAAAAAAATATAATTTAAAATGGATAATTTTGTCCTTTATGTGTTTGACTTTTGTGTTAAAAATAATCTCAAAATGAAATATTTATATCAATTATTAAATTAGTTACTTCAAACCCTGCGCTACACCTGTAGTGCACTACAGAGGATTCGGGTCCCTTCAAATTAGTTAATTAACCTTACAATTTTTTTGTTCAATTTTCAATTACTAATCTAATTGGTTTTGTTTCATACATTTTCTTTTATTAAGGCATTAGTAATGAATTTATGTTTTATCTGTTTCGCTATTGCACCACATTCACTTATTATGTTGTTTGACTTAGGTTAATAATCTCTTTGCAAAGTTTGATATTTATTATTTTGAACGAACTTTCAAACGATGAAGTTTGATTGACACACACATATGTATTTACATAGACTGATTGTTCATTTCGTAGGAGCAGATGCTATCCAATTGGACCTTCACAAACAAGTTATCGTACAACGATTCATGTTGATCATTCACAAAAGAATTTTTCTTATTTTTTAATAAATAATAATTTATTAAAAATTATATTTTAATAATATAAATATTATTTTAGACAAACGTGTATAACATAACTGGATATACACGTCACACGTGCAACACACGTATCCATAAACTAGTTAGGGGAAAAAAGTAAAGAGCTTGTTATCTAACTAAGAGTAAAGTGATAATAAAACTTGGCAAGTTTTTTTTAAAAAAAAAATCAATTATAGTCCATACCATAGGGACTCCTTTTATATAAAAAGAAAAATGCAACAGGTCCAAAAAGCAAAAGTAAAAGACAGAGGTTCAAAGCGTAAAAATAAAAATACAAAATGAGGAATCAGGAAAGTATATCCTAAATCCCTAATATTTGTGTTGGATCTCCTGATATTTGTCCGCTTTGGTTCCTAAAAGCTCCGATGAGGTATGGACGCCGCCTCTACTGCTGCTGTTGAATCTGTATGAACTCTTCACTTTTATGCCCTCTCGTACTCTGTTAAGATAGGGGATTTGAGACTGTCGCTATTAAGCATTTTTCTGTTATCTCTGTCTAAGTCCCAAAAGTCTGCATCTTTCTCCATAGCATGATTAGCTAATTGATTTCCTTTCATGAGAATATGATTTGCATTTCACTGCTACAGCCTCTGCTAATTGATCTCCTCTGATTTCCTGTTGTTGCTCAATTAGATACATTAAAATATGGGAATATAATTTAACTTTGTTAATAAACCTGCACTGCATGTGCACGAGCAGAATTGATGCAGATGTTAGCAGAACTGACGAAGAGGTTGAAGAAGAGGAAGTTCTGAGAAGAGATCGAGAAAATGGGAGAGAGAAGATATTTGGGAGTAAAGTTGCCCTTCTGGATATTTTATATTAATTTGCTCAAATTAAATATTACAAATATATGAACTATTTATAATAAGTGACTAATGACAAAATATCTCACTAACCCAAAATATCTATCTCACTAATATATCCAATTAATATCCAACTAACTACATATATATATATAATGTATATATGTGGTATATCTCAACACCCCCTCAAGTTAGACACTGAAAACAGTGGTTTCAGTCCTAGCTTGGAAGCAATGTCCATAAGGATTTCCTGAAGCTCTGAATTAGCATCCATCAATACATCATTCTGCACGAGTTTCTTGCCTCGACATCAGTAGTAGCACCTGCATATTAATTCCAGCAGGTTCAACAATATCTCCAGCAACATTTTTAACAACATCAGTAAGCAGCTTGTGGCATTAACAGCCAACACAGAAGCTGCAATGTCAACATCAGCAGTGAGCAGAAACAACTTTGTTCTGCCTTCTTTTATATGCAGGGGAAATTTTGATGTTCTGTCCCCTGAATGTATTCTCGACAACCATTAACCACAACAACAACATCAACACGATCCATAACAGCAGGTTCGATAGAGTAAACAACAACATCAATAGCAGCAGGACCATTTATAGCAAAATTCAGGCCAGATTTTAGTCTATTAGCAGCATTAGCTGCTACAACAGCAGCAAGAGTTGCACTTGCCCATGCATAAACTACAGCAGTAGCCTTAGCTGCAAAAACAGGAACTGAGATCTCAGCTCTAGCAATACCATATCCAAAAAATCTGCATACGACTAGTAATCACAACAGGGTATTTTGGCTCATTTTGATTTCCAGTAAAAGCAAAGTGATTTGCTTTCTGAAGTAATTTTTGCAAGTTTCTTGGGATGCCAAGACATTAGCAAGTTCCCAACACAAAACAACAACTGCAGCTACGACATAGGCACAATAGCAGACATCACAAAGTGCTTGATAACAACAACTACAGTAGGTAAACACATCAACACATCTGCATCAAGTTGGAGCTTCAACTTCCACATCAATAATGAAGAACCCCTCGTTCTCTAGTCTCACTCGGACTAGAGAATCTTTCGATTCTCCCTATGCAACCCACGACAAGAACCCCTCATTCTCTAGTCTCACTTGGACTAGAGAATCCCTCGATTCTCATCACACAAGCTATTTCAATAAGCGGTAAGAACCCCTCGTTCTCTAGTCTCATTTGGACTAGAGAATCCCTCGATTCTCATCACACAATCTCACTTAATCCATATTGTCTTCGACGAAGTATCCCTCAATTCTTAGTCTATTTGTCGCTAAGAACTCCTCGATCCTTCTATCGATAGAAATTTCCTACTTTATGGTCTTCTTAACCATAGAAATCCATTAATATCCCTAACATGAGTTGCGATAGCAACATCTACACTAATTGCTCACTCTGAAACAATCACACCAGCAACAGGTACAAACAGCTGTACCAACACATAGTAATGAACTGATGTTACTGAACATTCACAAAATAAGTAGAAGCGCTGATGTAGCTTAGCGCGCTATCACCTCTCAAGGTAGCAGCAACAGATATGGAAACCAACAACACAACAACTATCAACAACAACGACGACGAACTCAACACCTTTTCTCCAATTCGTTAATTCACCAACACAAATACAACTTTAACCAACACACCAACACAAAACAACAACAACTATCACAGTATTCACAAGACACAGATTTGTATGTAACTTCAAAATATATTCTCTTCAATTTCATCCAACTTAGTAAAGACTGGAACTCCGGCGATCTTCGTCGCCGCAATGACAGCCAAAGACGGAGTGTATCCGCAGAAAACGATAACATCTCCATTCGACTAAATTGACAAATGCGATAATCGAAAACAGTAAATAAAATAGAATGAATCGACTTTGATTCTCTGTCGATTCTGTTGTCACTCGCAACAAAATCGATCGATATACTATAGAGATTACCTCAATATTCTGTCTCATTCGATTTTCTGATTTTTCAGAAGAAATTCCTCCGATTCTCTGATTTTTCTAGGAAAATCGCAATTGCGATTTCGATTTTCAAGTTTCTCTTCGATTTCATCCTCAATATGCTCTATCAACTCTTTGATGTTCAGTTCCTTCGCAATTTTAATTTTTCAGAAGAAAATCTTCAATCACGATTTCAATTTTTCAGTTCTTCAATTCTCTGTTCCTTCGTTCTCGATCTCGTCGCAATCGCCGCACCCTCGAATCTGTTAATCCGGCTCTGATATCATGTTAATAAACCTGCACTGCATGTGCACGAGCAGAATTGATGCAGATGTTAGCAGAATTGACGCAGAGGTTGAAGAAGAGGAAGTTCTGAGAAAAGATCGAGAAAATGGGAGAGAAGATATTTGGGAGCAAAATAGCCCTTCTGGATATTTTCTATTAATTTGCTCAAATTGAATATTACAAATATATGGACTATTTATAATAAGTGACTAATGACAAAATATCTCACTAATCCAAAATATATATCTCACTAATATATCCAACTAACCACATATATATACAATGTATATATGTAGTATATCTCAACAAACTTCATGGGATTATATTAATCTGGGGTTGGATTGGATTGAGGAGCTTATAATGGGCTTTTGACAAGAGGCGTCTCATCATTAACTCGATATCTGGTGCCTAGGATAATGTAAATATCGCATGTGGTCAGAGCAAGGAATGCAGTGGGGCACGTGCCACTTCGCGTGTGCCAAAGATAAATTCTGTTTTTTTTCCGCCTAAGAAATTTGCAACTCTTCCACTTTCCGATTTCATCAAGTACCCGGAAAATGGAGGACTATCTATATGAACTGAAATCATGGGTTGCTACCTAGGATAATGTAAATATCGCATGTGGTCAGAGCAAGGAATGCAGTGGGGCACGTGCCACTTCGCGTGTGCCAAAGATAAATTCTGTTTTTTTTCCGCCTAAGAAATTTGCAACTCTTCCACTTTCCGATTTCATCAAGTACCCGGAAAATGGAGGACTATCTATATGAACTGAAATCATGGGTTGCTAAATGGATTATTCAAAAGGCGACATGTCGAGGCACTAACTCAACCCGGTTCGGTCTGATGAAATATGTTTTGGGATGCAATTCGGAGATGTCCTCGTAATGCCATCCAGAGGATATCTTGAGCTAAAACTATTCTAACATGACGTACACTCCGGGGTAGAAGGAAAGATGAAGTCGTTGCCACAGGGCCTCCTTTCCTCGTGACACTGTGCGATGAGACGTCCACATTGTAGGAATGCATGTGCAGCATACTGAATGCACGTGCGGCATATGATATGCATAGAATGCATGTGCGACACATGATATGCACGTGTGTCGCATGCAAAAGCTAATTTTATTAAATATACATGAGACCTCTTATTAAGATTTAGTTCTAGGCCATAAATTTTATTTAGCCGCCCCTGAATTCAAAGAATATGATCCAAAGCTAATCTTAAATTAAAACATTTTAGGTCTTTTCCTTTTCCTTTTCCCCTTTCACCTAGTGTCAAATGGAAATACCCTTAAATAAAAGCAACGTAAAATATTTGAGGGTGGGATGTGTGTGAATTTTAAAAATGGATGAAGCATTACGAAAATTTATTAATACGAGAACTTCAGTCCAAATGCTTGAGTCTTCGCATTACAATCTTGTGCACCATCTTCTCGAAAGTTGCAGTTGGTAGAGACTTAGTGAACAAATCATCCATATTATTACTTGGACTAATTTATTGCACATTGATATCACCATTCTTTTGGAGCTCGTGTGTGAAGAACAATTTTGGTGAAATGTGTTTTGTCCTATCTCCTTTTATGAATCCTTCCTTCAATTGAGCAATGCATGCTGCATTATCCTCATATAAAGTTGTGGGTATTTTGTCACATTTCAAACCACATTTATTTCCAAGCGATTTAAATTAGTCCTAACATCAATTAGATTTATTATTATTTCTTCATTTTTTGAGTTTGCGGCTCATTGATTTCTTAAAGAATATCATGATTGGTCAAATCTTGCATTTCTTTATGAGATTCTTTCTTAGTGTCATCTTGACCATTTATTTTTCTTTTTTTAGGATTCCGATTCTTAGAACTCAATGGTCTATCACGCTTTAGGCGTGCTTTGGACGCATTTGCTATGACACTAGTAGATGGTCCTACAGAGACATCAATCCGAATCGAAACATTCTCTGTAGGGATATGTGATTTGGTAATCCTTTTCAAATCTGTAAATGTGTCTGACATTTAATTTGTTATTTTATACAAGTGAATAATCTTTTGGACTTCTTGCTCACAAATAGAAGCATGTGGATCAAGATGAGACACTGATGGATTATTCCACAAAATTTCTCTTTTTATTTCATTATTGTCTCCCCTAATTTTGGAAAAATTATCTCATCAAATCGACAATATGTAATTGATCTTATTTCGGTATCTCCATGTAAGGAAGAAACTATATCATGCTCATAGTTATAGCAAGATAAATAAATGCATCATTTGAACAAATATATGATACTACAGGACCAAATCTAATTTTTTCATTTGAACTTCTTTTAGCAGGTAGTCTACCGCTTTTCAAAAATTATTCAAAAGCTCCAATAATATTCAAGTCATCAACTTGCACAACATTATGAAAGATTTTGAATATCATAAAGGGATAAGGGTAAACATAGTCATCTTTGTACCCTCATCAATAAATATTTATTAAGGTGATTTGAGTACATCAACCTCAGTTCATTGAACTCGTTTATGGATTACAAACAAGTTTTTCAATAACGTGTATATGCTTCAGACATTTTGAATCCTTAAAAAAAATCGTATAAATTTTACCACGCAAGTCATATAGGTTGAGACAATTTTCATTTAGTATTTAATTTATATGACATCTTTTGATGTCAGGACTGCAGGTCCAATAAATTTATCCTTACCAAGATGCATGTACTTGGTAATTATTTCTGCATCAACATGCTTTAAGAGACGTAGAAGTCAGATTCTCATAATATTATATAATATTGTGCACTACATTGTATCAAAGATATCGTCGACGAGATATCATTTTGTATCGATTTGCAATTAGACATAACTTACCGAGATCTTATCACTTCATTATTTTTCAGGTACCTGAACCTTGAATGAGGTTTTATAAAGTGTTATGTCATAGGCTATTCAGGAGCACATTGCCTCATTATTATGATCATTTTGATCATTTGATCCTCTTTTTTTTCAAGAATTATTGCATTTGGAACCGATTTGTCTATCATGCTTCACGCATATTGTAAATCATGTCCTTCAGGGACATTTAGAAGCATCTTGCAGTTGAAATATGAAATAATTGGGCTTGACTTGAATTATTGTTTGAACGAGGATCATACTAATGATAATTCACAACAATTTCTTAGTTGTTTATTTTCTCCGCTCTTATGTTAGAAAAACTAACATACATTTTCACCTTATTTCGGGAATCAATCTGTGTATATCGTGGTAGATTCATTAATCATATACCGCACAACAAAAACTATTAGATGAAAACATTTGGTTCTTGACCTTGAACCAATTATGAGGGGATAATTTATCATAATTTATTGGTCTGAAGTATACAAACGTCGTTGTATGCAATATATCATATCTCAGACCAACACATGAAATTTTATTCTTATAAGCAATGGTTTAGGCATTCAACGTTAAACCAATTTGAATATCAACCAGCATTATTGAATATTGTTTGGACACTGCTAGTGACATTATCTTCTTGATAAATAGTTAGTTCTTTTGGGGCCCGTAATTGATTTTGTACTATCAAATATTTCTTAGACAATATTGATGTCATGAAAGGAAAATTTAGTTAGACACTGCTGATGTCATGAAAGGAAAATTTAGTTAGACACTGCTGGTGTCATGAAAGGAAAATTTAATTAGACATTATTTGTGTCATGAAAGAAAACAGTAATCAAATGAATATTTAAAAATATTTTTAAATTTATAAAGAACGAAAAGTAACGTTAAGTTCTAAACTTCATTATTTTAAACATCTTTTCAGTAAGGCTAATTAATATCTATTTTTTAGCAAAATGACAACTGCATAGTTATCACTTTCTTCAAGAAAAAATTTATGATTCAAGCACATGTCAAACGTTGGATTGATCCATACAATAACTGCATCGTTGTCAAGTAATCAAAAGTTAAAGCTCTTGTCCATGAGACTAAAAAAATAAAAGGAATTCAAGTCTTAATTTAATTACTCAACCAATCCGTCATAAGGTATTCCATGGAGAATTCAACATGTTATAAAATGAACCAATATATTTCTACGTTGTTGTTGTACGACATGTACGTAGTGCAATAACTTTTATACCACAGAAATAGTATGTATTTATCTCTCCAATAGGAAAATTTGTTGATATACAACGTTCATATATAACTCATTATTATGCTCAAGCCCAAGAAGACATTGCTTCAAAATATTTCTCAGATATTATCAATTTTTTCTTCTCCTGAAGTAAAGTTTCAGAGTTTTATGATCATTTCGGGAGTTTCAAGATTTATTACTTCGAAAGTAAATTTCTAAGTCGTACTACTCAAGGAGTAGATTTCAAGGTCTTACTATTTCAGGATTAAATTTAAAATTGTTAGTACTTCGAGGGTAGAGTTCAATGTTCTACTACTTCGGGAGTAGAATTCAAAGTTCTTTACTTTAAAAGTAAAGTTCCAAGTTCTACTACTTCGGGAGCAGAGTTTAAAGTTTGTTACCTCGGGAGCAGTTTTCTGAGTTTACTACTTCGGGAGTAAAGCATATAATATTCAAAATATTTCTTCTAAATTATTCTAAATCTTCTGGAGAAGAATCGTGATTCTTCACAACCAAATACACATCCGTATTTATAAGCTTTATTATATACTATCACATTCACTTCAGGAAATGGATCTGTATTTATAACATTTATCAAAAGTTCTTATTCTTCGGGAATTGAACATAATCATCTGAATGTGTCCTTAACCACATTAAATTATGATAGCTTATAACCTCTTTTAAGATATTGCTACTTCATCAGCAAATCGAGGCATGCATACATTTGTGTTTTGAATAATCTTACTGGTGTCACATGGAGCACCAGTGGTGGTTGGACATCTTGGGAGTTATCACAAAACGATATCACTTCAGGTGATTATAAAAATAAATATTTAGTCATAACGAGTCTTTCAAAATAAACTAAAAACATAAGATAGATATTTATTTTAAAGTTGTTAAAAGCTAGACCACGTGAGAATCGCTACTTAAAACTATGATTGGCAAAAGAATTTTTGAGATATCACTGGATAATCATATATATCCATAAGTTACTGCCTATTACTAGCTATATGATGTTTGCTCATTAGATAATTTGACTAAAATATCTTTAATTAAATAGAGATCTAACACTTAATAAGGACAAATTTGAAAAAAATAAAATTAATTCTTTCTTCATTTGGTAAGTGGACATTTAATAAAAAAAAGGCTAAATAACATTTTTTTATCTGGAGGGAGTAACAAGTAACATAATAAATTTACATATATACTATGGCAACTTAGGTTATGTATATATGTTTACATTATTAATATAATTCCATAATAACAACAAAGTGCAACTTCATTGAATGTAACAGCATAATTTTTTTGGCCTGCACCCAATTATGGGCAGCAGAGTGGGAAGGAATGGCTAGAAAACATACTTCATGAAGTGTTGGTACATCAGAAGACAACCTTAATGCCCTTTTACCCTTTACTTGCACATCACTTTAAAACAAAAGGATTCTTCAATTTCTTTAAAACTCCAAATCAACCCCTCAATCAAACAATAAAACTCTTAATAGGCCAAGTGATCACCTAACCACATGCCTACGAAAACAGCACAAACAATTGGTTATGTGATGAATCCAATACCAATAAAAATTCCCCCAGAAAAAGAGAGAGAAAAATGATTTATAGGAAAAACAGTCAAATGATTTACGCTAACATCCTTAATAGTTCAGTCAATCCGACCCTAAAACCTTAGTTTAGTCAGTCGCATTCCAGATCTCACTTTTTTTTTAAACTCCTACGTAGGTGATGTTACCAATGCCCCTGCCCCCTTTTTCTCACCAGCGTTCTTTTTTCTTTTGGTTTTTAGTAAGCGAATTATAGTCCGACTATATTGAAGTTCGTGTTAGCATAGAATTCACAAGCTTCGTATCAATAATTTTTTCATCTCTTTGTTGAGGGGAAAGTCCCGAAGACGAAATCTTCACCGCTGTGCCTCCTTGTGGGTGAGATGTAAATCGAAGGATATCTGTGTGACAACCCCGCGAGGAAGAGGCCAACGAGCCTAACCCGTGCATCTCTTGCAATATTTCAGCAAATACTCTCACCACACGAATTCAAACACGAGACGTCGGGATGGTTGTACCTCAATCACCTTGCCACTTACCAACTCGCCTATGCCTCTGGGGCATAATTTTTTCATGTCTGAAATTTAAATCTGAAATCTCTAACTAAAAACAAAATAGCCTCAGCACATTTTTTAAAAAATAAATAAATATATATATATATATATATATATATATATATATATATATATATATATAAGAGAGAGGTATTGAAGGCGACTAGTCATTCTTTCACTCTCTACCACCAAACAAAGTAAAAGTACAACTTTCCCTTTGCCGCCTGAGACATCATTTTCTCTCTCTTATTGTTTTTTTCAATTTTGTTGTAATTTTTTGTTTTCTCTCTCACACACACGAACGTAGAAAAACACACACATCGATCTATTTATTTACACTAAATAAAATATTTATACATTATAATCTCTTTCTCTTGAGCCACAGTTTTCTCTCTCTCTAAAATACATTTTCTCTCAGTGGTCGTCTAGGTCGTAAAATTTACGAAGGTTTGTTCTCTTTCTATCTCTCTCGATATGTTCTATTTATGTGTGTGAATCGAATTAATTGGATCTAGAATATTTGAGCTTTAATTTGATGGGTTGCAGATCGGAGAATTGACGCGCTGCCCTTGGAATTGAGTTAAGGAAGTTAGGGTTTCTGAAGATTTTTTAAGGGCGATCGAGGCTTTGCGTCTTGGGAATTTGGGATTTCTAGGGTTGCCAGGGGCTTGAAAAAATTTGGGGATTTTGCTAGGGTTTTGGTGGATATTGTTCTGAATTGACTGGGGATTAGATAATTGATGTTTGAGGTTGGATTGGTTAGAAGAGGTTCTGAATTAATAGGGGAAGATGCCAGACGATTTGTATTATGCATGGGAAGGGACAAAGGGAAAGTGAACTTTGTCTACGCTCGATTGGTGGTCAGCACATGCCGGTTACGATCACGACGACTGTAGCCGCCGGTGATTCTTCTGTTGTTTCTACTGTTACCGCTGATTCGTTCTGCAAGGTATTGCCTTGGTGGGTTTTTCCTTAATTTCTCGTATTGCCTTTTTCATTTCCATTTATTCCCTTGATTTGATCTGCAATGTTTTTTCCTTCTCGCAAAGAAAACTACTTCAATTTTTTTGTACTTTGCTTTTTGTTACTTTTATCTGTGGTATTGTAGAAGCCCGGTTGAGGTTGATCTCCAGTAGTACTGATCAAGGATATGTGTCCTAGTGTCCTATGCCCGGGTTGTTTTTGTATATATTTCCATCTCGAGTTATCTGGGAAATGGGCATCCTTGTATCCTGGGCTGGAAGTTGTTTTAAGATCTTATCACTCTACCCAGCTAAGCTTGTTGTGGTGTTGCATGGTTGGATATAGACTACAGTCAGTTATTTGCATTCAAATTTCATGAGTAACTTGTTCTGGTTTTGGAGAGGCGCATAATGTTGTACTGTGTGGGGGGAAACTGGACATGATCGTGCGGGACTTTATTTGCTTCTTACTTTGTCATGTTGAATGATAATGCTATCTCCTGCATTTGTTTAAATTGACATTTACTGCAAGGTAAAGTTATTGTTGTTGGTCTCAAGTTTTGCCTTCAGGGGCACAGGAGAGTTTCAGAAATAATTGTTTTCTTTTCTAGCAAATAGCTGTTCCAAAGAATTTTTTCAATGCATCTGAAGACATTGGGCCCAACATGAAGTCAACAACTTATTGCTATTCTTGTCGATGAAAAAATTGTTGAAATGGCAAAAGATGTCCAATGTACTCTCTCACATCAATTCTGCAACTGTGATGAATGCGGTGACAAAGTGGATAGTTTGGCATTGTAGTCTGCCATTTCCTTTGTTTAGATAAGGAAAGAAAGCTATTGAGGAGGAGCTCACCAGATAAAAATCTAAAGCAAGCGAAGTTACGGTGTCAAAGAATGTATTTTATGTGTTTTGAGAAATTTATTGTTGCTAGAAATAAATCCTTGGGAACCAATGCAGGTGGCTGCTTTACCAAGTAGGGGACAATCTTTTATCTTAGGTTAGCTACATGATTGTATGTCCTTCTTGAGCCCACTTTTATAGATTCTTTTTTGATGTTTAGATGAGGCAAGCAGTAAATGTAAAAGTCGCTATTTTTGGAAATAAAATTGCCAATATAACCTATGTGGAAAACTACACCACTACTGCTTTCATAGGGATGAGATTTACCATATTTTTGCACGGATTGTAGATACTATCGGTTGTACTTAATGAAGTTTTTGGAAATAAAATTGCCAATATAACATATGTGGAAAACTACGTACCTGCAAGTTTTCGTACAACATGGGGAAAATGTTGATGACAGCTTTCCCCGGTCCTCTCTAGCCCCCCCGGACCCCCGATTTGCTGGGAGCTCTCACTATCTATGTCTTTCTCTATTGCATACTAGTTCATTTATTAGCTTTGTTTAGTTTGCTTCTACTTATGTGAATTTATTGCTTCGTTTCTTTATTGATTTGAACATCTTTACCTTGTGAAGTTGAAAATTTATCCTTTCTTTGCAGGATGGTCGCAAAGTTAGTGTGGGTGATTGTGCTTTGTTCAAACCACCTCACGATTCCCCTCCTTTCATTGGAATAATCCAAAGGCTAAAGTTGATTGAACATAGTAACCTGCAGTTAGGTGTTAATTGGCTTTATCGACCTACTGAGCTTAAGCTTGGCAAGGGCATCTTTCCGGAAGCCGCACCCAACGAAATCTTTTATTCCTTTCATAGGGATGAGATTCCTGCTGCATCACTACTGCATCCGTGTAAAGTTGCATTCCTTTCTAAAGGTGCTGAACTTCCAACAGGGATATCCTCATTTATCTGCCGGCGTGTTTATGATATTTCAAACAAGTGTTTATGGTGGTTAACTGACCAAGATTACATCAAAGTAGGTTATTATTGCTTGATAGTTCTGTTTCCCTATGCTAACCTGTTGAAGATTGAACAAAAAAAGAGATTCTTTTTTTAATATTATTTGAACTGTTTTCATAAAAGACAGAAGGATTTTGGGGCTCTTCTTTTGGGTCGGGGGTGTGTCTAAAGATGCTAGGAGAAAGGAGAAACTGCGCAATTCTCATGCTTTAATGTTCTTGATTGTCTTGCTCACGTTTTACTCATACATCAGTAGTACTTCTCTTCTGCAGGAGCTACAAGAAGAAGTAGGTCAACTATTAAAAAAAACGCGAGTAGAGATGCATGCAACAGTACAACCCGGTAGTCGTTCTCCAAAACCAATGAACGGGTCCATGTCAACATCACAATTGAAACCAGGTGCAGATAATGTACAAAGCAGTGTAACTTCTTTTCCTCCACACGTCAAGGGAAAGAAGAGAGAGCGGGGAGATCAGGGCTCTGAATCAATTAAACGTGAACGATCAATCAAAACAGATGATATAGATTATGGTCAAATCAAATCTGAAAGCGTATTAAAATCTGAAATTTCTAAAATTACGGAGAAAGGAGGGCTTGTGAACTCTGAAGGGGTTGAGAAGCTAGTTCACCTCATGCAGCCAGATAGAAATGAGAGGAAAATGGATTTGATCAGTCGTTCAATGCTTGCAAGTGTTGTAGCTGCAACTGAAAATTTTGACTGTCTTACAAGGTTTGTACAGTTAAGGGGTCTACCTGTGTTAGACGAGTGGCTTCAAGATGTTCATAAGGGGCGGATTGGTGAATGTAGTAACACAAAAGATGGTGACAAATCGGTTGAAGAATTTCTCTTTGTTTTGCTTCGTGCTCTTGATAAGCTTCCCGTAAACCTTCAAGCACTGCAGATGTGCCATATTGGCAGGTCTGTTAATCACTTGCGGCAGCATAAGAACACGGAAATACAGAGGAAGGCACGAAGTTTAGTTGACACATGGAAGAAACGGGTAGAAGCTGAAATGAACATCATTGATGCCAAGTCTGGTTCAAATCAGGCTGTCACATGGCCTTCTAAATCCAGGTTGCCTGAGGCTTCTCATAGTATTAGCAAAAATCCTGGTGGTTCAAATGATGTGACAAAGGGTGCAGTTGCACAGCTTTCTGCATCTAAGATGGCCTCGATAAAGACTTCACAAGGGGAGACTACTATAAAGCCTGCGTCCTTGTCCCCGCGCTCAACAAAACCGGCATTATCACCTGCATCTGGAAAAGAGGGTCAGCTCAGAGTTTCGGTGGGTGGGTCTTGTGATGTTCCTTTAGCTAGGGAAGACAAGAGCAGTAGTTCTAGCCAGTCACACAACCACAGTCAGTCGCACTCAGGGAAGGAGGACGGGAGGAGTTCAACTGCAGTGTCAATGAACAGCATCAAGATCTCTACTGGTGGTTCCCGTCACCGGAAGTCAATTAATGGATATCCTGGATCATCAGTATCTGTAAGCCAAAAGGAGAGTCCTGCAAGCAGAAGTTCACATAGGAATCCTACCTCAGAAAAGTTGCCGCAGTATGCATTGAGTGGTGAGAAAACTGTTGATGTTCCAGTTCTTGAGGGGAGTAGTCACAAATTGATAGTTAAGATATCTAACAGGGGCCGCAGTCCTGCACAGAGTGCCAGTGGAGGATCGTATGAGGACCCTACCAACATGAGCAGCCGAGCTTCTTCTCCTGCGCTTTCTGAAAAGAATGATCAATTTGACCGAACATCAAAGGAAAAGACTGATGCATATCGATCAAATTTTGATGCCAATGCTGAATCATGGCAGAGTAATGATTTCAAAGATATACTAACTGGTTCTGATGATGGCGATGGATCACCAGCTGCTGTTCCAGAGGAAGAGCGAAGTAAGATTGTTGATGACGGCAGGAAATCAGCAGAAGTTAGAGCTGCTTGTACATCAGGGACTGAACCAAAGTCTGGAAAGCTGCACGAAGCTTCTTTTAGCTCCATGAATGCTTTGATTGAGAGCTGTGTAAAATATTCTGAATCAAACGTGCCTATGTTACTGGGTGATGCTATTGGAATGAATCTCCTTGCCAGTGTGGCTGCTGAAGAAATGTCCAAGTCTGACATGGTTTCACCTTCTGTTTCTCCGCAAAGAAATACACCTGCTGCTGAAGAGGCTTGCACCGGGGATGGCGTTAAGTCAAAGTCACCTTCTGCTGATATCTCCGCTGGTGACTGTAGAAATGATGACGATAGTAATAGAGAGAAACTCACCTGTGCTAGTGCTTCATGGTCTGAGGATAAACTGCATCCATCCAAGGGTGCTGCAATGGAGTTATCTGGAGATAGACAGGCCTCCTTTTCACCTTCTCAAGAGCCAATGACAGGTGGGTGCAATAAACAGTTCAACTCTCCCTGCATTGATTCACAGCCGGCTGGAGAAAAGTTAGAGATAACTGAGAAGTCAGGTGAGGTGGAAACAATTCCAGGAGGAACTGATGGCAAATTAAGCAAACAATTCCAGGAGGAAAGAGTGGTGTCCCGTGAGGTCAAAGTTGAAGGTGCTCTAGATGCTAAATTAGGTGGGGATGGTACTTCAGTATTAGGAGACAAGGTCACTAATGCAATTGCAAGCTTCGAAGACCAGAAACCGACAGTTGAAATCTGCACTTCTAAATTTGAAAGTGAGGACAAAAATGGTGTGAACAGGGTGTTTAACATTGCTAGTACCGAGATGAAACCATCTTCTGTTGTGGTAAAGATGGAGGGAAGTGACAAGGAAGAGCGCCTACTGACTAGTTCAAGTGTAGATCCCACCGCAGTGAGAGGTGGACGGTCTGATGAAGCAAGTATGCATCTTGTTGATCTGTCTGAAAAGACAAAATCTGATCAAGGAACTGGTGAAACTTCAGTTGAGGAGAAAGCCGGTGTTGAAACCGACTTTACTACAAGAAATCAGAAGGGTGAAGCTATTGTCGAAAGGAAAGATGTCCCTGTGCAGAACTCTGGCGTGTTACCCAATCAGAAAGAGAGACCTGTATTTTCAAATGCAGAAGTACGGAAACTTGGGGAATCTAGAGAATTAAACTTTTCTGCTGTTGAAGATAAAACAAAGGAATGTGGATCTGCAAATGTAGAGACTTCTTCTGCCTCTGCTGCTGCTCCAGAGTCGGTTTCAAAGGTGAAGTTTGACTTAAATGAAGGTTTTATTTCTGATGAGGGGAAATACGGGGAGCTAATCAACTTTACAGCCGCTGGATGTTTATCAAATGTTCATATTATGAACCCGTTGCCTTTTGCTGTATCCTCAGTTTCCTGTAGTCTGCCTGCCTCCATTACTGTAGCTGCCGCCGCCAAAGGTCCGTTTGTTCCATCAGAGGAGCTATTGAGGGTCAAAGGGGAGTTCGGATGGAAAGGCTCTGCTGCCACAAGTGCATTTCGCCCAGCTGAGCCCAGAAAATCCCTTGATATGCCATTAAGTTCCACAACCATCTCTCATTCTGAAGCTTCTACCAGCAAGCATAGTCGCCCTCAATTAGATATCGACCTGAATGTACCAGATGAAAGAACATTTGACGACATAAATGCTCAAGATTCTGCTCTAGAGTTGATCTCTCCGTTGGACCATATGACTAATCGTGCTTCATTGAAGAATGAAGTGATAGATTCTCCTGCTGTTCGTTGTTCTGGAGGACTCGATCTTGATTTAAATAGGCTTGATGAACCTGGTGATGCAGGACAGTGCTCTGTGAGTAGCAGTTGTAGATTGGACGGTGCAGTTTTTCCTTCCAAAGCATCACGGATTGGCTTGCCAACTGGGGATGTGAGGAGGGACTTTGATTTAAATAATGGGCCCGGTGTTGATGATTCCAGCGCAGAACAGTCTCTATTCCACGATAATCATCAGGGAAGCATGCGTTCCCAACTGTCTGCTTCTTCTAACATCAGACTGAACAATCCAGAAATGGGAAACCTTTCTTCTTGGTTTACTCCTGGGAGTACTTATTCAACTGTGACACTTCCATCGATTTTGCCTGATCGTGTGGAGCAGCCGTCTTACCCAATAGTCACAACTGGTGCACAACGAATCTTGGGTCCTCCTCTTGCTAGTTCTCCTTTCACCCCAGATGTTTACCGGAGTTCAGTATTGTCATCATCGCCTGTCATGCCCTTCCCATCCTCCCCTTTCCAGTATCCTGTATTTCCTTTCGGAACGAGTTTCGCCCTTCCTTCTGCAACATTCTCAGTTGGATCAACTTCTCTCGTTGATTCTTCCTCTGGTGGAAGGATTTATACGCCATCTGTAAATTCACAGTTGCTGGGTCCTGTTGGCGCTGTATCGTCTCAATATCCAAGACCGTACGTGGTTGGCCTTCCTGATAGTAACATCAACGGCACTATGGACCACAATAGAAAATGGGGCAGGCAGGGTCTGGATCTTAATGCAGGCCCTGGGGTGGTGGACATGGAAGGGAGAGAAGAGTCCGTTTCTTTGACGTCAAGGCAACTCTCTGTTGCTGGTTCACAAGCTTTAGCAGAGGAGCATGGTAGGATGTATGCTGTACCTGGGGGTGTTCTGAAGAGGAAGGAACCCGAGGGTGGATGGGACAGTGAGAGCTTCAGGTTCAAACAGTCATGGCACTAAGATCAGGAAAAGCTGCAATCTGGTGATTTTGAAAGGTAAGACGTGTTTTATGTTTAAATCAGCAGATTCTAAGCTTTTACGGTTTAGAGTGTGACCTGTGCCTTTGGCATTTTTTAAGCATTTAGTGCAATTTCTATGTAGGGAAGCGCTAGGATGCATTAAAATTGCATAATTCTTTATATGTTTGAGCTGTGTAGAACGATACACAATCAATGAGAAGGAAATATCTACCCCCCACAAACCAACCAACCAAAGAAAAGAAGAAAAGCTATTACTCGCTTGCACCTTAGTGCAAAATTATTTCAAAGTTTTTCTACTGGTGCATCTTTCCTTTTTTCTCGTTTAATTTATTATGAAAGAGCAAAGTTATCTTAGAAGTTGGAAATGTTTGGGTCTTCTGTCCTTATTATCCGGATATGTTACTGTTGTTTTCCTCTTACTCCTGAAAATTTATTTCCGGTAGGTCGTTAAATTCCTCTCCCAAACAAAATAAAATGCTGAGAAAAAAAATGCAACTCCTTTGTAAACCAAACTTTTCCCCCAGTATCTCAGAGCTATTCCCTGTCCTTAGAACTGGCTGACCCTTCATTCCTTTATTTTTGGGAGGTCAACATTTCAGTTAGTTTCCGAGTTTGTAGATGTTTATTCTGTATTTTGGTGTGGCTGCATTTTAACACCCTGTTTTTTTGGTCCTTTTAACACAGCTACTGGACGATGGACTTTGGGTAACTCCTCAGATTCTCAGCTTCTGGTATGATCCTGCGGCGGTGGGTGGTAAGTGAGCAAAATTGATGTGTTCAGAGTCTCCGACCACCACCTCTTCAGCGTATCATTGTAGTAGGGATTTCCATGGTTTGCAAACACTTTGGTCAGCTATATTCTCTGGGTGGATGCAGATGAGTTTTCCCTCTGTAGATATTTAACTGTTGGAAAGCTTGAAATCTTTGATGCCCAGGGGCTGGGGATAATCAATGTTATCCTTGTCGTCCAAATTACTTACATTGGAGGTCCGGATTCCAGACTGAAACAAATGGAAAGCTTTCTTCTTTGTGCTTTGCTGTTAATCATCTTTCTTTGATCCCCGTGTTCTTGGCATTTATGTATCCTCTTTTTGCCCAATACATATGTATACAGGGGTTGGCACCAAATTTTGATACTAATGCTTTCATCAGGCAGTTTTAGTTGTTGTGGCTGCCATTGTACCATAAATGGAATCATTCTAACTTTAGCTGTAGTCTCATTCTCAGATGATAGAACTCTTGTTAAAGATGATATTTTCGTTGGTGGTGGTGAGATGCGCTTATTTACTTTCCAGCTATTATTCTGAACCAACAGTTTATGAGAGCTAGGGGAAGACAATTTTTCCCTGATTTGAAAGTAAATGGGTGGAGCTTTGGTCATAGGTTATGGACGATCTTATTACACTGCCGATGGCTGTTCAGTTGTATTAGCTTCTTGTGATGGCCGGTCCTTTTATAATTGATGCTTTGTGAATTATTAAGTGAATGGATGAATAAAATCTACAATGAACATATTGCAGTTTGGTTTGGTGTAACTTGATGATACATCCAGGAGAGTTATTTTCATTTGCGTTGTTTCAAGAACAAGTTTTATGATTGTTGTATGCATGTCGGCGTTTTCACAAGGTGCCAAAATTTAGAGTGACCTACGACTGCAAGCATGTTTCCAATATTATTATTCCTTTAGTGCTCTCTTCTAAAGGTATCGGGCTTAGTGGTTGATGACCATGGGTATCAGACACAAGACTCATTTTTGCTCACAGACTTGGCATGAAACCAACACCAGCTCCACAGTAGAGTCAATGTGGTTAATTTTGTACAACCACAGTATTTCTTCTATTGCAATATGCAAGAAAACCCCCTCTCCAGTCACTTAGCAGGCCGTCTGTGGAATAATTTAAACAACATTTCCTAAGATATAGCAGAATTGATCACATCTACTTGGCATAGAAAGCTAGTATATAACTTTTTACACAGACAAATCGAGTCCGTCCAGCAACAAGTTGGATTGCGGATAAAACAATACATTAAGCTCATCACAAAAGTTCTCATAGAAATGTAAGTTCAGTAAGCTTCCTTCAGCAACAAGTGCATTCACGCCATTGATATAATCATGTTAGATGCCGCATTGATTGGAACTTGGAAGTATATACATTTGAGTTGTCACTTCAAACAAACGAGCTTCCTTCCGCACATCACATTCCTGCAATAGCAGGTGCGAGAAGTTAGTATTACAGACAGTGGAAAATGCTGCAGCAACTTAAAGAGAGTCCCAAAAGCACAGGCAAAACTAAGGCAAAATTGAAAAGTCAATGTGACACAGAGTTCCCAATTACATTAAGGCGTTATAAGCATCACAAATTGAAACCACAAATGGAAAGCAGAACGTTCTTCTTTTGTATTTTGTTGTAACCAGCCAGGTATATCACCATTTAGTAGAGCCAAGTAGCCAATACTGGCAATTATCCCTCAAAACCAGGCCAGAACTTCCTCAACTCTGGAAGTTTGTCACGAACTTATGATTACTCATAGTCAAACAGACATCCCTTCACAGTCAACGAATCCGGTCATAAGAGGGACCAAATTGGATACCCAGAAACTTTAGATGGGGTCTGGTATTCTCGTTAGTCCACGTATCTGTTAGCTCACCAGAAGTGAAAATTTTAGATCTTTTTTTCTTAGAATTAGAATAAGCTTTGGTCTGAAGAGAAGACTGGATCCATACTTTCTAAGCTAACGCAATATAAAGCTTTTGTCGGTTGGCCTATATAGCTAACACAATCAGAATAGAAACCGAAGATTGTTGCTAGTGCGGACACTTCAACAGAAAAAGCTGTAATGATAAAGCTGAATTGAGCAATTTGTGACAAAGGAGCAGCGCTGCGTCACCTGAATATTATTTCTATCTAGGCAACCCCCTTACCCGTTAAATTAGGCTTCACATGAACTAGTTTACATGAACTCTCTATGCATCCGTACAAATCACTTCGCTACAGTGTTTAGGCACCTATTACATAGTTAGCAAAACCACCATTTGATGAACTTATCTGTTGAATTTCTAACATTGAATCAAAATGAGGCGCAGAAAAAATTTCCACATGTGAAAAAGCACGAGAAACACAGAGTGTAAAGAAATTACAAAATCACAACTATCTCTAGAATAGAAAACCTTGTCCCCATAATATCAAATATAAGGTTCACTTCATGTTATATGACAACAAGAAGTTAATGTCACAAGGACATATATTACTGAGTACAGGAACCATTCCATGACAATAGCTGTTCAATGTCAAAAGGATGATAAATATATATTCTTGCATGATATGGATATATAAAACAAATGATGAGTCTCACATTTGGTCTTCATACATTCTATATGGTTTAAAGTCAGGGTACACCTAGATATACAACAGTATCAATAGACTTACATGTCCTAAGGACATTTCCCCATCATGAAAATATTTTGATTTGCTAGTCGAACTAAAAGTTGCCACACACGAGCAATTATCCTTTTGTTTTAGGTTAGAAAAAGAACTATTTAGTTACTGGAGACACTTTGGTATAGCAGAGAGGTTTGAACAAAGTAATACAGCTATTGTTTCCGTAAGCCAACTTAAGATGTCAATGGAGAACTGTGCATCATCAATGCAACAAATGGCATTTAGCACCTTTCTACGTAGTACCAAAGCTAAAAAACTGATTAACAGAGAAGGTTAAGAGAGTTTACTAACATGAGACATCCTCGACGTTGTTTTTTCTTCTCCTTTTGCTTCTGTGGTGGCTTGATAACAACCTTGATTGCAGCATCAAATACAGCTTTCACATTCTTTAGTTCAAGAAAGTATAAGGTGGTCAGTTACACAGAGTCTAGTATTGAAAATAAAAGTAGCCAAACATCAGGCAACAAACAGAAGTGCCTTTGCAACAACAACATACCCAGTGTGATCCCACAATTGGAGTTTGGGGAGGGTGGGGTGTATCCAGACATTACCCTATCTTTGAATGGGGTAGAAACATAAGTGCCTTTGCATCTTCAGTAAAGAAAATGTGGGAGGAACAAACTACAGGAGTACGGATCAGGTGGAAGCTAGGATACTTAGGTGACTAGTTAGGGACAGAGATCAACAATATCTGGAACGTCCAATACTTAAATTGGTCCTATGGTATAAATTTGAATGGGAAACTTAAAGGTCTTGAACTTATTTTCAAAATACGGGTGGCCAACATGCCCTGTCATTTCAATGAATAGCTTCATGAATGAAGTTGCCTTACTATATCAAGACATTCTCAAACAGCAACCTCCACGCACATGCAAAGCCAGCAGAGCAAGGAAAAGGGAAAGAGGAAGTCAGAAAATGTATGAGCAATGCTTTGCAAGTTAAAGATTCATTATCTATCCTAATCATTCCTTTTTCCCACTTGAATTGGATAT
The DNA here is from genome assembly GCA_029844215.1 of Przewalskia tangutica. NCBI lineage: Eukaryota > Viridiplantae > Streptophyta > Magnoliopsida > Solanales > Solanaceae > Przewalskia > Przewalskia tangutica. The sequence continues at coordinate 13,460,949 of CM056734.1, forward strand.
CAGGTTGATATTCAATGAACGATGTTACAACACAAGCCTGGATAATATTTGAACGATTGACTCAGCTGAATAAACCAGAGACCAACAGGAAATAAAAAACAGTAGCTGAATGAAGTTATTCTGTATTAGTTTGCAAAAGTAAATGGTTGTTTAGATTGCCACTAATTACTGCAGTGTCTGCACTGCCACTAATCTTTTTTGTTTAGGTAAAAGTAGTAGTGGTGTCTGGGCAGCTTGCGCGTCCTCGATTAATTCTACGGTGTACTTGCTACCTCCCACCAGCACAATTTGGGTAACTCTGTCCATTAAGGGTTGGCCAGATAGGAACAATCACTTAGGGTGTGTTTGAAAGTATGTATGTCCTAGAAACAATCATTTTAGGAGCAGATGTACTTGAACACATTCATATTATTAATAAGATTAATATATACTTGGCATTTGCAATTATTGAATTATTATTTGATTGTTTATATTATTCATTAATGTGCATCCCTTGAACTTACATTGTCATTAATAGTGTGAGATATTAATGATAGAGTGTAGTTCTTAAAATAGCCTAGACTAATGATCATTGAGAATGAGATATCAATGATATGTTATAAGTCGTCACGTGGTCTGCATCATATTCTTAGAGAATGTAGTATATCTCACTTACTGCTAGCAATAGTTGCTAGTGATGGACACATGGATACTCTTAGAGGAGTATTAGATAAACTATTTGTTATACATGTCTAGAGTATTATCAGCATGTAGAAGACAGAGGTCCTTAGACTTGAGGTCAATATCGCCTTGTTTACGGAGCAATGCACTTTGATCCTGTCCTAAGCTCAAATGTCTTATAGGTTGAGACGCGGCTTGTATTGGGTGCATTACGGAGTAGATTGAAGGTGGTAGTTGAGCCAAGAATAGGATTCATTCCTCGATTGGAATTTTGAGAGAACACTCAGCTTCTCAGAGATGTTAGGTCGACCAAGTCATTGGCCAATGCAAGAGACATATCTAGGATATGGTCTAGTTGTCGACTAATATAGATGAGATAAAGTGATCAAGCCATTTTGATAGACACTTGACAAATTTTAAGCTTGATCGAGTGTGTCGCGAATGAAAGGAATTTATCATCTCACATAGAGGTCTGTTTACTTGAGTCTTATAAACGTACTTCACATATTGGGTCCGTCACCGGCGCCGTCTAGGAGTTCCGTGTGAACCTTGATTTGATCAAATGCCGATGTGTGAAGGCCTAAAGGGTCACACTAAGTCGATTGTCTTTTCGGTCTAAGGGTATATTGAGAGAATGTAAAATATCGAATTTTGAATCAAGATATTTTATTTTATAATAAATTATGGGATAATTTTCATTTGATGAAAATTAATTAATTAAGTCAAAATTAAATCTTGAATTTAATTAGAACTAAAACGTGCAGAAAATAAATAGAGTCAAGATAACAAGAGGCCCGCCGATCGCCCATCAGCAATTTGGATTTGGGTCAGGTCTTGAAGCCTGATCCAAATCTGATTTGGTTTAGGGTTTCCTCCACTATATATTTGACACTTAACCCATAATTTCAAAAAAAAACTCACTTCCACTTTCTGGTCTCTCAAACCTCTGCCAAGATTTTCTAGCTTTCTTAGGCAAAAGAATATACCGAAGTAAGGCTTGCACCCGGATTGACAATAGCGTGCGCTCCCTTTAGTAAAGACTAACAAAGCTTAAACTGTAAGTTTTCTTCCTGTCTTTGCAGATTTGAATTATCGCATAATCATACCAGACAACCTTTGTTGGAGCAAGTAAGTAAACAAAATTTTAAACTTCCGCTGTGCCTTACTTGTGTGTTTTACACCTAACAAATCCCTACAGTGTTTGGATTAGCGGTAGGCAGAATTGATTCTGACAGAACTGATTCTGACAGAAGTGATTTATGTTTGGATGCAACAATGTAAAAGTGATTCTTATAATTGATTTATGTTTGGATAGTTTTGATCAAAATTGCTTTTGAATGTAGAATTACCAAAATGGACATACATATAAATAAAAATATCATATAAATAGATGGAAGTAGGTAAATAAAATTACAAATAGATAATAGAATTTAACGTGCAAATAGTATTTAAATATTATTACAATACTAATTTTGTATGTACTCTATAATGTATTATTAATATAATACATTATAGAAAAAGGAATAATATTATACTTAATAGTTATTTTAAAAAGTACCTTGGAATCGATTTTCAGTTAAAATTGTAGAGCACATTTTGCCGCATTTCTCGGGACCAACTACATTTAAAATTCTTGGACTAGCTTCATTTATATTAATAATGCATTATAGAAAAAAGAATAATATTATACTTAATAGTTATTTTAAAAAGTACCTTGGAATCGGTTTTCAGTAAAAATTGTAGAGCACATTTTGCCGCATTTCTCGAGACTAACTTCATTTAAAATTCTTGGACTAGCTTCATTTATATTAATAATGCATTACAGAAAAAAGAATAATATTATACTTAATAGTTATTTTAAAAAGTACCTTGGAATCGGTTTTCAGTTAAAATTGTAGAGCACATTTTGCTGCATTTAAAATATTAATAATATTCGGAGTATTTGAAGAAGACAATAGAAAAATGAGAAGGATAATCCAAATGAGTTGCACTATTCTCATTCCTAAGTACGAGAAAAATCCTAACATTAACAATAGCATACTCAAAACAGAACACGAGTAGTATATTTAATTTTTTAAAATAATTATTTCTAGATATTTAAAAAGGGTAATGAAAGTTGTATATTTGAATGTTTTTTTAGTAATTATTTATAGATATTTAAAGAGAATAATGAAAGTTGTATATTTGATTTTTTTTTATTAATTACTTCTAGATATTTAAAGAGAGTAATGAAAGTGGATAGAGTTGTTGATGAAAATTAAAGAGGGTAATAAAGGAATGATAAAATTCAAATTGAAATTAATTCTCCAAAATTGATTCTGGCATAATTGATTTTGACCAGCCAAACATGTCAATTTTCTGATTTTCACGAAAGTAGGTACCCAGAATTGATTTTGGGTACCCAAAAGCTAATCCAAACATGCACTTAGTATTTTTGCCTCCGTTGGGATTAGAACTTGAGACCTCATGGTTCTCAACCCACTTCATTGACCACTAGGCCACACCCTTTAGTGCGCAATGCTCTACATCTGTTTTAAACTCCAAAAGTTCACAGCAGACCAGAGATTAGAAAAACTTACTTTTTGCAACCTCAAATGAAATTGTCTGCCTACCCATGTAAACTAGGCTGAAAATGGCCAATGTTAGTGGGGGTGGGCCAAAAGAACTTTTGAGAGGGAAAGCATATCCTAACATTTCCAGTCAGTTGATTAGAAAATGATGCAAAAAAGTAGAGGTATGACAACTATCTTCTGTAATATATATTGTACATCTACTTACAATAGTCAATCACATACTTAAAAGAGGTTGACAAGATTGTTGCAATAGTTCAAAAGGAAATGTTTCCAACTATCCCAATAAAGGGATAGAACTGATACAACATCTAGAAAATATCTGCTCTGACAGTTAAAAGTTGAGGGCCCTTAAGTAATAAAGCTAGAAGAAAATACTATCCTTCAGGTTATGTACCCTATATTCTTGTTGGATGTGAGGACGGACAAGATAGAGATAATCGATTTGCATCCGATGTTAAAATATGTAGTTGCCTAAGAGGCATTGGGGGCTATATTTGATACAAAATTGACACCCATGAAGCAGCAAACACAAATAACACAAGGTTAGCACACCCAAAGAACTAAAAAGATCCTCCCCTTTTTGGGTATTTGAAAATGAAGCAATCTATATGTGTAGTACAGTGGCATTTGTTTCTGAAAAATGTTTTCTTTTGAAATTTTAAAATTATCTTGAATTCTATTTATCCTTTTTGAAACAAGCAACAATCTTTAATTCATGGAACCATTTAAATACCAATTTAACTGCATAACACTTTCTTAGGAAAAGATAGTACTTTGACTCACCTGTTGTGTCTTAGAGCTACATTCGATATAATAGGCAGCACCAATTTGTTTCCGCAGCTCCTCTCCCTGAACATGTGGAGATCATTATGTCCTCCATTTATTTAAAACTATGCAAAGGAGCAAGATACAACTGACATATTTGGAGCCAGACCTGCGTGGTGGTGACTGGAACTAATCCAGGATGATCAGCCAAGAAGTGCTTATCTTCACGAAGATCTGTAGCATCACCCAGACGAAAAAAGATTTAATGTATAACTAAGAATCAAGTTACATTGCACATCATGAGCAGAGCTTGCCAATTTCACAAGTAGACAGCAAATAAGACACTCATGACAATAACAAAGCCATCTAATGACTATACCATTACTGACAGCAAACTGCTCTGCCATGGTTATTGGTTCCATAAAGTTGCTCAATATAAACAAACAACAATAGCTACATAAGAAATTAAATCCATTCTACTATGTAGTCTCAAATTCTGCTCCACCAAGGGGACACAAACTCACATGTTACAGGGACTTAACCACTAAAAATACTTCAGAACTAAGTTCTCTTGGCCTCCAACCTCCATAATATCATCTTGGATAGAAAGATAATGCTTCAGTTAGCTTCACACAAACCAAAGGAATAGACTATGGCGAGACCCTTTCAACAGAGGCAAAGGTCATTTCTATTAGAATCTTACTTGCTTCAGTTAGCTATAAATATGGTTAGGACTGACATATATGTACCTCCTAGCCAGTTCCGACAGTAGACTGCTTTTCATCCAGCTTTTGGTTTGTGGACTGTCTTTGAATGAGAACCTCGTTCTTACTCTATCTCACCTTCCCTTTGCTGGCATAATAATAAAATGAGAATTGACTATTTACAGAGAATGCCTTTTCCAACCAAGTCCTAAAATTCCCTTTCAGGTACTCAAGGATAGTAAGCTTTTTCTTAATTGGGCTCTTTTCCGCCGAATTGATTCTGTGAAATGAAAATTGGTTCTAACTCAACTCCAAAAGTCAGCTCATGTGGCGAGAATTATGCAAGACCATATAAGGAGACAACCACCATACCACATCAACTAATATGAGACACTTAATACGCCCCCCCCCCCCCCCAACCCCAACCCCTCTCTTGCACGCTTAGGGTTGGACATTTTTAGAGTGGACAACATAACATGGGAGCACAACATTGGGTAACCAAAAGGATTGATTTGACTCTATTACCATGTAACTAAAATTGAAACTGGGCCTGACTTTACCCTCAAAAGTTAGTTCATCAGATTAGGATTGCCCAAAATCATACAAGGAAACAACAATCCATTCCATCAAACATGAAAAAAACTTAACAAATCCATGATTTTTAGACAAAATGTTCAATGTTCTTTCTTCGTAGCATGAGATTCCACCTTGAATAAGTGTAAAGGAAGAAATACAAAGTCAGCCAACTAAGATAAAAAAAATAGAGGAAATGTTAGAGATTATCATAGGAACTGCAATCTGCTAAACCTACCACAGCCAAGCATGTATTTAGAATTTCACCACCACAAATTCTTGGGCGTGAGATACATTTGGTATCTAAACTATTCTCCATTGCACTAAGATTATCAGCTTGTCACTACTAGAATATAGTGAAAAAATGACTCTGCAACCTTTCTTTGGCATATAGAATTCCTTTTCCTGTGGGGCAGCCCAGCATAATAAGGTTTCATTATGAGTGGGGTTTAGGGAAGGGACGGACCACATTGGGGTTTATTGTTGACAACTTTATCTTTCATTTCTGCAAGAGGCTGATTCCACGGCTTAAACTCGCGACCTCCCATCCTTTCAACTCCAAGAAATTATATTATCACTAATTATTCAACTAATGAATATATGTAAAAGGGGTAATTTAGCCAAATATCCATTTTGGTTAATGCTATTAAATAGTTTTCTTTAATGGGCATGTTAAATTTAAACAACAGATAAATAGGACTGGAGAGAATAGTTAAAATGTGTATGTCCACACGATGACAACTCTTACTACTGCGTCAAGGCTATCCTTCATAAATTTCCTCTTCTGTGTGATATTTAAATCTGCTGCTCCTTTTTCTTTGCTTTTATTTACTATTTTGAAATTAGTACAACTTGGTGGATAATAGGACTGCCCATCTACCCTTCTCCACTTAACTACTTAGGGTTCAAACCAGCGACGTGCATCTAAACCCACCACACACTACGCTTTTACCACTAGACCACAGCCCTAGAGACCTTCATTAGATACAATTTTAGGTAGCTAGGCACATTCTTTAATTCTGAGAAGCTTGGGCAGCCATCTGTTTCTTCTCATTCCCTAATGTACTAAAACATACTCTATCCTTGTCGTAGGCTTTTGATTTTGGATTTGAAATTGAATATACCGAAGCATATGGTGCCCCATCTGGAGTAGCAAGTACAATCTTGCGAAAATATGTAGCTTATACAACTTGAAGAAGGTTATCATACAAATGGAAAAAGGTCAAAATTATTAATTAGGTGACTTTCCTTCTAGCTGCCACTTTACTGTTGTATTTGAGAACGCTTGAGGCAGAAAAGTTATGAAGCTGCATCTTTTTGGTAGAACCGTGTTATAGAGACCACTTTGATGCACAGAGCACTGCTTCTATTACAATATTCCTCCATTTCATATCCAGACCTCACCTAGTTATGGTGACTGGAATGCTAATAAAAAGTACTGTATTCACGTTTTTTTACCTCCATCATCCAATCCCCATAAGTTATTTATGCAATTGAATACAGTATTAGCGACTATAAATTCTGAAAACTACAGTCAACACATTAACATTTTTTTATAAGTAGACATATTAGCATTTTAGCAAGCACATCATGTTAATACATGAATCAGCTAATACCACCGGAATCACATCATCTTGTCGTAGGCTTTTGATTTTGGATTCAAGAATCAGCATTTGTTATAATTGTTAATACATGAAACATGTTAACTACTTACCAAGTTTGGTGCCAGCTAATACCACCGGAATTCCAGGTGCATAATGCTGAAGTTCAGGAATCCACTGACCAAAAAAAGGGACTTTCAGCAATCATAAAGACATTTGACATAAACTCACAAAGTTCACAGTTTTCAACAGAATGCACCTTTTTAAGTATGTTCTCATAGCTCGCACGACTAACCAAGGAGAACGCTAGGACAAAAACATCTGATCCTCGGTAGCTCAGTGGCCTTAATCTGTTGTAATCTTCTTGTCCTATAAAAAATTATCAGAGGACAGAGAAATCAGATTCCGTTGCCTCCTTAAACGAATAAAAAATGATTATTCGAGGATGTTACTCCTTGATTTTGAGGATAGGAATAAGAAATCATCTAATTTTTACCTGCAGTATCCCAAAGACCTAAATTTACTGTGGTCCCTTCAACAACCACATTGGCACTGAAGTTGTCAAACACTGTTGGAACATAGTCCTGGTTTGAATATACAAATACTCAGTAAACTGAAGTTCAAGCTCAGGAAAGAAACTCAACAAAAGTTCCTGAATCACACAAGTTAACCATAACATTCGGGTCTTTCTGGTTCATCAGGTCACCATTTCTTTTTCCTTAGTTTGAACACATACAAAGACTCAGAAAACTGAAGTTCAAGCTCAGTCAACAAAAGTTCCTGAATCACACAAGTTAACCATAACATTCGGGTCTTTCTGGTTCATTAGGTCACCATTTCTTTTTTCTTAGTTTGAACACATACAAAGACTCAGAAAACTGAAGTTCAAGCTCAGGAAAGAAACTCAACAAAAGTTCCTGAATCACACAAGTTAACCATAACATTCAGGTCTTTCTGGTTCATTAGGTCACCATTTCTTTTTCCTTAGTTTGAACACATACAAAGACTCAGAAAACTGAAGTTCAAGCTCAGGAAAGAAACTCAACAAAAGTTCCTGAATCACACAAGTTAACCATAACATTCAGGTCTTTCTGGTTCATTAGGTCACCATTTCTTTTTCCTTAGTTTGAACACATACAAAGACTCAGAAAACTGAAGTTCAAGCTCAGGAAAGAAACTCAACAAAAGTTCCTGAATCACACAAGTTAACCATAACATTCTGTTCTTTCTGGTTCATTAGGTCACCATTTATTTTTCCTTGGTTTGAACACATATACAAAGACTCAGAAAACTGAAGTTCACGCTCAGGAAAGAAACTCAACAAATACTCCTGAATTACACAAGTTAGCCATAACATTCTGTTCTTTCTAGTTCATTAGGTCACCATTTCTTTTTTTTCTTAGGAGATTTTTCTCCCCCCACCCCCCACCACGCACCCACAATTTTATGACCTAGGTGGAACAAAATGCAAGAAGGCCATTCAAGATTATAGGTTAGATAAAGCAACAAAAAATAAACCGATGGACAGAACAGGCAAAAAGAGAGCATATTCTGAAGTAAAAATAATAATCAGAAGAAACACAAGAACAGAAAAAAAGCTGCAAAACCCGCATATAAAAAACGAACATCCTGTTTATCTAGGCATCAAACACAAGCAATGAGGACAACATACCAGGAAACCCACACGGATCTTTTGGGGAAAATAGAAAGCAAAGTAAATAAAAATACACAAAACTTACAGTGGGGAACTTGTTACTGGTATAGCAAATAAGCATACAAGTCTTTCCAACAGCGCCATCACCAACAGTAACACACTTGATGAATCTTGAGGCCATTGAATAAACCTCAAGAAAAGCTAGTAATATTAGTGGGTGAAAATTTGTACAGGTTTGAGCAAAAATCACATGATCTCTGTACTCCGTAGCAAAGCTGTCAACTTTTTATTCAATCTTTCTTGGAAAATATAAAGACTGAATCTTTGATTTTTGTTACTACTAAAGTTGCATATCAAAATTCTGGAGATGGTTGTGTATGTATTTGTTGAATTTGTGGGTCTTAGAGTGGTACGTTGTTACATTTATTAATTTTCTTGTTTGAGAGATGATGTGAGATAGTAGTTTGCAATTAATAGTTTTCCCATAATTAGAGGAGGGACTCCTTACTCAGAGTGGATTAGTTAAAAAGACAAAATGGGTCCTGTGACAGATGAGATGTGGGTCTTTGTTTTTTGTTGAACAACCAATGTGTCCCGTGATATTATACTATTATTTTTATACTTGACATTAAATTACTATTAGCACCATTTATTTTTAAAGAATAAATCCAAAACTGATTCTCTCAAAAGCCAAATAAAAATTCAAACGGTTTACTAAGGGTATGAAGAAAAATGTTCTCTTCGGAAAATATTTTTTTTGAAAAATAAGTGGATTTCTTACTTATGTTATAGTATTTGGTAATTCATCAAAAAAATATTATTCAAGAACATTTGAATGTAATCTAGTAGAACATTATGGAGTAGAATGAAGTGGGGAGCAAGGTTTTGGGGGTGGCGGGGGTGGGGGTTGGGGCGTTGGGTGAGTGGGAGTAAACGACAATTAATTTGAAATGTCACTTATGTAACTTGTTTTCCCTACTTCTATTAAGGAAGTCATTTTCTTCATTTTTGAGGAACATGTTTTACTAAGGGAAAATATTTTCAAAAAATTTTGATCAACAAAACATGAAAAAATTTAATACATTTTCTGAAAAATATTTTCCTCCCTACCAACACACCCTGAATCTAAAATGCCTTACATTTATCAAAACTAGCATAGGAGTATATTACTTACGAGTTTAATTTTTATATAATGCATCAAAAACGTTAGTGTATACTATTTACGAGTTTAATTTAATATATTGACACTATAGGTAATATTTATACAAATCATGCTACACAAAAGTCAATTATCATAACTTTCATAGCAGGTATGTGTTGGTAACCTGAGAAAATGACAAAAAAAGGTTGAAACTAGTAAAATTACACTATTAGGATATATTAGTTAAATCGTATCATTTACGTGTATGCATAGATTTATCAATTTGTCGGATAGTTTGTAGTGTATTTTAAAATTAGTGATTGAGAATCATGAGGCTTCGTATTTAAATTCTTTTGAAGGCAAAATAAATAAATAATTTTATTGGATAGAGGTATAATAAGTTATCATATAAAATTAATTAAGATGAATAATTAATTAAGATGAATAATGATATCGGACTACTGGTTTACTCATTTTGAATCCAAGAAAGAAGCCGGTCCACAACAATGAAAGTACGATTGATTCCGTCAAAACTAAATGACTCAGGGCATCTCCAATCGGTGGCGTTGGGAGCTCCTGGTCGAGGTGTGGAGTTTGCTGCTTCCTGCCCTGCGGAAGCAGTTTTGAGAGTAGCCCTAGACAGATCATTGCTAAGAGGAGAGCAGGGAATTTCTTGCTAATCATGTGCTATCATCGTATTATAATGATTATTCTGACGCAACTAGAAGGCATGCCGATCTTGCCACCAACAAACCTTTGACTTTTACTGTGAAAAGCTCCAAATAGGCACACAGTAATTTCGAGTAGAAGGAGTTTTAGCCACTCGACTTTCCACTCCGCCCCGAAGAATAACTAGGACCAATTTAATCACATTTTCATGTTTCAATTGAACACTATCCATTTTTTATTATTCTCAAAGGATAAAATTATTCTCTTTACCATTTTAATATTTCATAAGATGGTGGTAGCTTCCAAGCAACTACCAAAGTTTAAAAAGAACAATGTTTTTTAGTTCAATATAATGGGTAATTTAAAGTGCATCTCGAGTTTTAGGTAGCTCGACTTTCTTTTATTGCGTTAAGACTCCTATAGCTTTTTCATTGCCCTGAATTTGTAGCCATATAGGCAATCATTTGAGTGGTTGAGAATTGAGATAAAAGTATAGTAATGAGACTGACATTTCCATTAAAAATATGTAAAAGTTTACAAAAGAGAACTATTACTTCTGTGAGTAACCTTTTTCAATTTCTTACTAGCCTCAATTTATAAGGGTGTACACGGTACACTGTATTAAGCTGAACTGTACTGAATAAAAAATTAATATAATGTTTGGTGGACGTTTTCAACCGTATTGGACTGTACTATTTTTAGAAATAGTACAGTCCAACTGTAATTTTTGAAACTCATCTAGCAGGTGGGTCTCCCCTGGACTGTACTAAAAATAAAAAAATGCAATTCATTATATATTAATACTCTAATACATCCATTATATATTAATACTCTAATACATCCATTATATATTAATGCAATTTAATCCAGTACAGTTCAATAAAATTAGTACGGTCCAGTGCGACGTACCAAACTAGCCCTAAAGCTTTTAATATTAGTACCAGACTAGCAGCTACTTTGCTGCTGCTAATAATTTAATTAGATCTAACATTATGACATGGCCATTTTCAGCTTTGTCGTTAGTGTGACAGTCCAGTTTAATTTTGAACTTAGTATGTGTTTGATCAAGTTTTTATAATTGTTTATCAGAGACACCTTTTGAGTCAAACATATACTTATTAAAAAGTATAAATATTTTTTTAAAAACCAAAAAGTGTTTCTAAAATGGAAGAGGATGATTTGGTGCTTCTTCAAAAAATGTTTCTCCAAACATTTTTAATTTTTTTTTGAATAAAATTGTTGATCGACTTTTTTCAATTTGGTTTAGTTATTCACTTTAAAAAAAATCAATTGGGTTTAAATATTTCTGTGTATTTGATAACTAGTTGATATGTTAATTTTTTTATAGACTTATTTCAATTGAGTTTAATTAATCACTCTTTTTTCTATTCAATTGAGTTTAATTATTTACTGGGTTTTTGATTAGTTGATATGTTATTTGTTTTTTTTCTTCAAAATTTTGTTTATAGACTTAATTAAATTTAATTTAATTATTCACTGGATTTTCAATAAGTAGTTGATATGTTATCTGTTTTAAAATGTTTAATTCAATTGAGTTTAATTCTTTATGGGAGTTTTGATAACTATTCGATATGTTTTATGTTCCTAATTTTTTTTTAAAAACAATTGTTTGGGACTGAGGTGTAATTGTTAAAAAACATATTGTAGCAGTATTAAAAAACATACTTTTCTCTTTGTCATATATATATCTTTGTCATATATACAAACTATGGATGTAGTTTATATGAGTTTATCTTTTCCATATTTTAAGTATTAGTTTGTTCTGTCCATTCCTCATGGAAAAATGTAATTGAGCGAACATTTGGTGTGTGAAAAAAAAAGATGTAGGGTATTATCAATAATGTCAAGTTTTCCATTAGACACAAAAAAAAAATGTTGCAGCAACTATGGCTATGCATAACTACATTAGAAGACATGCACTTGAAGATTTGAAATTTGATAAATGTGATCAGACCCTAATTATTTTCCTGAAGTTGAAGGAGATGAAGATATTGGAGGAACATCAAGGACTTTGAGAGATGATCATGATGTATCGATGGATGATGTTAGTATGAAATATGTTTGTCACAACATTGTCACTTTCTTAATGAGTCGCGGATCGTAATATTTATATATTCTAGTTTATTAGTTGTGTAATGATGTAATATATTCAACTTTTGGACATATTGAGTCATTGACTATCATATTGTCGTTGCATTTCTTATGTACAATACAATATATTTTTTGATTAAATGTTGAATTAAATTAAAAAAAAATTAAATTGAAAAGATATACTAATTTTTAGAAACATATGATAGAAAAAAACATTTTAAATAGTTTTAAATCTATTAAAAAGAATATTCTTGTTTCTTTGCATAAATATGGGTCAAACATAAAATTGTTTTTGTTTCTCAAAAATACTTTTATAATTATAGGTCAAACACCCTAACAGATTTTCTAGAAATAGTTTCTGCAAAACTACTACTAAAAAACATAAATTGTTTTAAAAACACTTGGCCAAACAAACCCTTAAAAACAAATTACAAAATGGTTATTTTAACACATAAAAATAAGAGAATTATAAGATTCTTTTGTACATTCCCCCTGCCCTATATAATTATGACTGACAACCTCTAAGGGTGTGTTTGGTTCGCGCATGGTAAATGAAATGAAATCCAGTAAGGGAATGGAATAAAAAGAAATTACCTGATTGTCCCTACATATTTGGTTTTGGGTGGTTCGGAGTACGAAGTCTGGGGTTGGGGGTCCGGGGTGGTCCGAGTGGTCCGGAGTCCGAGGTCCAGGGTCCGGGTTGGGGAAAGAGAATCCAAATACCTAGTGGGGTGGGGGAAATCAAAGAAAGGGAATGAAAGTGAAAGGGGTAAAGAGAATTAAAAAATAAGGTCAAACAAACAACAACAAAGGGAATTTCATTCCTCAATTTCCTTTTCCTTTCCTGTTTACCCCGAACCAAACGCACCGTAAGTATATTCTTAATTTTTACCCCCAACTATGGGCATATGTGGAAATTAGAAAAGGACAATCCCAATATATTCTTGTGTTTGAAGGAACAATTCATGACCCAAAAAAGGAGAAAAAGAGAGAGACTGGTGAAATATAAGAGGGCAAGAAACAAATAACATGTGAATGAAAAATTCGTAGGTTAAAAACACGCAAAATGCTAGTACATATTTACACAAAAACAAAGAGCACATGTATATTGTGGTGAAGTGTCACAGGTTTTTAGTGAATAAGTACTCTCCTTTTATGTCTTATCTGGGACCACTAAAATTATTACTATCTTCGTCTCATGTTATCATTTGACTTGACATAAAATTTAAGATAGAAAGTAGACTTTTTAAATGTGCGATTCAAAATAAGTCTTATATAAATATATGATTGTAAATTATCTCATAAAGTTAAATTATCTATAAATATAAAAATGAAACATTTTTTTTGGGACATACCAAAAAAGAAATGACTGATGGAATACTTATTTACAGTTTCAAATTAAGCTCTAGATATTTTCCCCCATAAAGTAGGACCACTTTCACCATAAAGTCTTTGATATATTTTTGTCACCAACTTATATATGATCCATTTTGTATCCAAACAATCAAAGAAAGATTAATTTGAAAATAAGTAAGAATGTTTTGCTTATCAAAAAATCGTTTATTATGTTTACGAAGGAGTGTATTCAATTAAGATTTTAAAAGATTATTTTAGAATAATAAGTTCAGTGAATTTTAAAAGACTATTTAGGAATGTAACGACTTAATTTTTTTTTAAAGTCCACTGGATTTCTATTTGGATTTTAAAAGATTTATAAAGATTTGAAAGGACCACATGATTTTTTTTACTTTTCTATTCAGTTTCAAATTTAAAATGATTTGGCATTATCCTATAACTTCATTTCCCCCGAATCTCTTGAGGGATCGGCGATTTCGCTTCACTTCCTCAGCCTTCTTGTCCATATTTCCCCTCAAATCTATTTGAGTCATTGTGAAGCGACTGAATACGAAGAACAATTGAAGAATAGAATGCAAATATTGGAGCAAAATTGGGCCATGAGATTCATCCTTACTTGCTAGAATCAACCATCGAGAGAGGTGATCGATCACATTTTCACATTAACGCCTCTCTGCTTCTGAATACGATCCTTATCTCCAAAATGAATATGCATATTATAAGCCATATTTTCACAATATTGGTGTATTTGGATGTTGATGCTATGACTATTGATTTTAATAATATTTTCGGGGAAATCATTTGATCTGGCTTTGCCGAGAATTTATATTTACTAATTTTTTATTTATTGGAAAGCTAATGAATTAAGGGATTCATTTTTCAAATTGTTATTTTTAACCTATTGTCCAAGTCGGAAGTGAGTGTATAAGTAAGGATGAGATGAAAGTGAAATGGTGGGTGTAGAAAGTGGAAATGAAAAAATATACACAAAGAGAAGAGAGAAAACAGTAAGCAATGTTGAGATAATGTCCACAAGGGTGAGATTGTTTATAAGATTTGATATTTATACCTCCAACTAAAAAGTCACACAAAATCATGATTGTTTAGCAAGTTTTTGAATACCAAAATAATTTTTATTACTTATTTAAAATTCTGATTGAATACCACTAGATTTGAACAATCTCTTTAAAAAATCATAATAGTCTTGATTAAATACCACAAGACTTGTTTAGATTATTTAAAAGTCTTAATTGAATACCATTACTTATTTATCTCAAAATAGTCTTTTAAAATCCTAATTGAATACACCCCTAAATTTGTGTTTGGACGAGATGAGTGAGCTACTCCACGGTCTTAAATGTGGTGGCTGGTTTTGAACTAATTCTTGTGTTATGCTATAGGTGCTCTTATTAAGGGGTCATTTGGTTCATCGACTTTATTAATGCAATTAGTAATAATGAAGAGATTATTAGGCGACAAAT
This sequence comes from Przewalskia tangutica, assembly GCA_029844215.1. Taxonomy (NCBI): domain Eukaryota; kingdom Viridiplantae; phylum Streptophyta; class Magnoliopsida; order Solanales; family Solanaceae; genus Przewalskia; species Przewalskia tangutica. Next base: position 13,476,238 of record CM056734.1, read on the forward strand.
AATAATGTATGAATTAACTGTTATGCAATAATTTATTTTGATGGCATTTTTATTTTTAAATATTTTATCCAGGCAATATCGCACCAGTATATATTCTTATTTCATATTTTATATTCACAAAAAATAATATATAAATTTTCGCATAACCTAATAGAGGTAGGGGTGTACATTTTCGGACCGGACCGGCACCGGTTTCGGTCCCCGATCCTTTAAAATGTAGGATTCCGATTTTCCGGTCCGGTCCGGGTAAAAATCGGAATGGACCGTTTCCAACGGGGGCCGACTTATTTTTTATTTATTTAAAAAAAAATTGAATTTTCAATACTGAAATTGACATTCTCGGACACATTACCACGGAATTTGGACGTTGAAATCTATTGTATATCGCGAGATATTTAACGAATAAAAGGGAAAATTAGTATCTGATTTGGGGGAAAGTGAAATCGATTGACAAGACGGTTTTTTTTGAGAAATCGACTGCTACGGCGGTTTGTCCGGCATCGTCTCGGAAAAATACGCGAAATATAAAAAAATTAGGTGAAACGGACGTTCGAGCGCAGAGTTATGACCATTTAAAGTTGCATCAATTTACAACTACTTTACTTTATTCTCTCTCTACCTATATTTTATGTCAATGCTTCAGAAATGTACAAATAGAAAATATAAATGTGATGTGACTTTAATTAATGAGTAGTTTAGTAGTTCGTATACGAAACCAAGTACATTTGTTGAGTTTCTTTAAGTTAGTCATACTAAACACAATTATGTCCTTTATCTGTTTGTTAGAAATCACGAGATCATCAAACTTCTAGCTCCATCTTTTGCCAACCATCTTATATAAATATGAATTCTTTTAGTAGTAAATAAAAATGTAATGGCTCATGCATTTGATTCACGAAATCTCAGATAAGCAACATCAGCACATACAAGCGGAACATTACTTCTTATTTTAACAAAAAATGTTACTGTAACTTCTTTTCCACGAATATTGATGAGATTAATAAACGAATGCATTGTTAAAAAATTACAATTAAAAAAAAACAGGTCAAACCGATCCAAAATTCGGACCGGGCTGAAATTTTCAGGTCCGGACCGGACTGGATAATTCCGATCCGGTCCTCATTGTGCTTCTAGATCAATTATGCTACAATCAATTATTATAGGATCAACCAATCGTTGAAACAAATGAAATCTCTTTTTAGGAGAGGATAAGGAACAAAGCTATCAAAGAATGAACCAAATAAATTATCGTTGTTCTAGAATTTGTTATTCCTAATTGCACTAGTTATTATTGTTTGGTCCTCTATTTGGTTAAGAAAAAGGTGATGTCTTGGCAAAGGAAAAGTTGGCGGGAGGTGCCATAAGTAAAGATTAAGCAAAATGATAAAAGTTTGCTTCATTGATGATGGCCAAATATAAAAGAAGTGCTAAAAGCCTAAAAGTGATGTTAGCTATACACTTGTGCAATAAGACTCTTTCGGCAGCCTAAATTGAAGCCAAGTTTGGCCACATTCCGTAAATTAGACTCGTAAATAACGATCCTCATTATGCTTCTAGATCAACAATATTCACATTGTTTTTTTTAATCAAATATTGGGTCGGTCTAAATGGAGATAAGCAAATATTTCAAATAATTATAATTGACAATTTTTTGGAAGAAACTCAGAAGGAAGAAATAGAGATCACATTGTTAGGGAAAATGAAGAGATCGACAATCACAAACTATTTTCTTGTGTTCCTTTTTTTTTTTGTGGTGTTCACCAGATATTGATTTTCTGTGATTTTTGCAAACAAGTATACGATTTACATGTTATTTTACAAATAAGAGGAGTGTATACAATTAACCCAGAATGTATTTACGATTAAAAATTGTGGCAGAGTAATAAGTATTCATTCATCCTTAATTAGAAGTTTTGTATTGTCTCTTGTACGAGAGATTTACCTCCCAAATGAGACTTTTTAGTAAGATCCGAATTAATCAAGCCCCAAAACAAGTACCGAACACTTAGTGAAACAAAATATATTCACATCTCAAAAAGAAATAGAAGAAAGAGACATGAACATGGCGCATGCATAGTTTTTGTTATATGGCATCCCATCAAAAACTTGGATCATTCCGGCAGCATAATTTCATAGGACCAACCCAATTGGCGTGTTAATTTGTTGCCTCTTATTGGGCTCGGTCGGTGGATCCATACCTGTTCGTTCTAAGATCATGCGTCAAAAAGTGAAAGGAAATGGAAGTGCAAATATTTTTTTTTCTAAACAAACTACAACTATTCCTTTTGGGTTTTGATATTGGTGAATGAGAAATAATGGAATGAAAATTAAAGGGGGTATAAGGCTCTTTTGTCCCACATCGAAAAAAGAGAAGGAAAGAGAGGTGTATATATTACATTACACATTCTCTAGCTGATAAAAGGGTTGAGAGGGCAAGGACTCCTCGCGCCGTCGTCGTCGCTCACTCGACTTTGGATTGATAATCTTTTTGGACAAACGTTTCTTTAATTAAATTAATTAATTAACTATTTAATTAAAAACTAATCCAAACGGATCGACCCGCGACCGACCCGACCCGTCCGACTCTCCCTCTCTTTTTCGAATTTCCCTCCAAATATCAGGTGACTATTCTGAATGGTTGCAAACATTCAGAATCAATACCTCCAACCCTATAAATTCTTGATTATTTCAAGAATTTATTCATTTTTAATTGATTCATTTTCATTCTGAATCAAAATCTTCAAGTCGAAAATATTTTTGTCTTCATTCTGTGTGATATACCTTGGTTGAGTGGTTCATTTGCTCGAATTTGGAGTACTACTATTCTGGTAAGATAATCGTTCTATCCTGGGAGGCGATATTCCGTTAACCTCGAGTACTGTGAGGGGAATAATTTTCTTAAGGATACACTTTGAACTAAGTGTCGATTACATTCTGAAATTATTTTCCAAAAAACAGATTCTGTTTTTCGTTTATTGTTTCATGCATAATTTATTGTTAAGTAATGTTTATATCATGTAATCTGTTTCACTAAGTGATTAACAAATTGTGTTGAAACATTATTTAGCCATATACAGATTACTATACCAACAATCTTAAGGAAATTATATTTATTGTATTTTAATCTGTATTCTGGTTTGGAGATTAAAACCTGTGTGGTTTTCTACTCCGTGTGATATTTCATATTCTAACTTGAAGACATAAAAACTTCGTTGGAATATTAAAAGTCCAGGAAAAATGTTTTTCAAAAGAAAAAAAAAGTGTTTTTTCAGAAGGAAAAAAAAAGTATTTTTCTTGTATGTTGTTTGGAGACTAAAATCTTCGGATTTTCTACTCCGGTTGAGATTAAAGTTTTCATAACTTTCTATTCATTTGGATACTTGATTTGAAGATATAAAAACTTCATCAAGTATACAACATACAATCTACTGCACTTCGTTTCTATCAATTTTGATTCGGTTTGAAGAAATAAAGTCTTCACCGTTGTGTATTATATTTGTTGCTATCAAAATTGATTCGGTTTGAAGAAATAAAAGCTTCACCGTTGTGTATGATATTTGTTGCAACGATTTGAAGAATATAAAAACTTCATCGTTCTGCTTAAGGAGATTAAAACTTGTGTAGTTTTCTACTCCATATGAATATTAGTATTCTGACTCGAAGATATAAAAACTTCGTTGATACTAAAGTTTCATAATTATACTACGATTTGAAGAAATAAAATCTTCATCGTTTAAGTTTATAATTCGACTGCGATTTGAAGAAATAAAATCTTCATCATTGAAGTCTGTGAATTAATTGCTATTTTGGTTTTATTAATTACAACAGTTTGTCGATTTGACAGTGACAAACAATGACAATTGAAACTGGAACTACCTCTGCAAATCTGCGTCACATTACTACTACAACCGTACGCAGTACCGCGGCTGAGAAACTCGCGAATTTCACGGTGCGACTTTAAAGGATGGCGGCAAAGAATGTTCTTTTGGCTTACCACCCTTGGTTTGCAAAAGTTCACCGGTGAGACCTCCCGTACTGCGACATGCACGAGAACCGGTTCATGGTTACTGAGGCTTGGAAACAGGATGAATTTTTGTGCAAAGGCTACATTTTAAGTGCCTTAGAAGATGACTTGTACAATGTCTACAAGCAAGAGAAACTTCCAAAGAACTATGGAGTGCACTTGAAAAGAAGTACAAGGCAGAAGATCTTTGCTTGAAGAAGTTTGTGATTGCCAAATTCCTAGACTACAAAATGGTTGATGGAAAAACCGTTGGAACCCAAGTTCAAGAGCTTGACTTATCTTCCATGACCTTATTCTGAAGGTATGGTAGTGAATGAAGCATTCCAAGTGGGTGATGATTGAGAAATTGCCGTCTTCGTGGAAAGATTTCAAGAATTATCTTAAGCACAAAAGAAAGGAAATGAAGTTGGAGGATCTTGTGATTCGCCTCAAGATCGAGGAAGATAACAAAACCATTGAAAGAGATATCGTAGAGTTCACCAATTGAAGGGGCCAACATCGTTGAAGATCTTGCTCAGAAAATGAACAAGAAAAGAAAGAGGCCTTACGGAAAGAAGGATTCTAACAAGAAAAGTTCAAGCAATCGCTTTAATTGTGGGAAAGCTGGCCACAAAAGCCCAGATTGTCGTCTCCCGAAAAAGGACAAGGGAAAAAGACAAGCCAATATGGTGGAAATGAATGATGATCTGAATGATCTGTGTGCAATGATGTCAGAGTGAAATTTGGTTGGAAACCCAAAGGAGTGGTGGCTGGATTCTGGTGCCACTCGACATGTTTGCACTGCAAAAGAAGCATTTGCAACCTATGCTCATTTGGACCAGAAGAGTCTTGTTTATGGGAAATCTTGCAACGGCGATGTTGAAGGATATGGGAAGATACTTACGAAGATGACTTAGGCAAGGTCCGACTCTCAACAATGTTCTCGCGTTCAACAATTCGGAAGAATTTAGTTTCAGTCGGACTACTCGTCAAAAACGGGTTTAAGTGCGTGTTGGTTAGTGAGAAAATTGTAATAAGTAAGAATGATATGTTCATAGGAAAGAGTTACCTCACCGAGGGCCTTTTCAAACTCAATGTAATGGTTGTTGACAGTATTAATAAAAACTCAGCTTCGTCTTACTTATTGGAGTCAAATGATTTATGGCATGTTCGTTTAGGACATGTCAATTATAAAACCTTGTGAAAATTGATCAATTTAGAAGTATTGCCTAAATTCGAGTGTAACAAATCAAAATGTGAAATTTGTGTTGAATCTAAGTTTGTTAAACATCCATATAAGTCTATTGATAGGAATTCAAATCCTTTAGACTTAATTCACACAGATATATGTGATATGAAGTCAATACCATCTCGTGGTGGAAAAAAGTATTTTATAACTTTCATTGTGATTGCAAATCTTTATACATGTATTTGCTTAATAGTAAGGATGAAACAATTAATGCATTTAAGCAATACAAGAACGAAATGGAAAATCAATTGAATAAAAAGATCAAAATGATTAGAAGTGATAGGGGTGGAGAGTACGAATCTCTTTTTGCAGAAACATGTTTGGAATATGGAATTATTCATCAAACTACTGCCCCTTACACACCACAATCAAATGGAATTGCGGAAAGAAAAAACCGAACATTAAAGGAAATGATGAATGTCTTACTAATTAGTTAGGTTTCTGCAGAGCTTGTGGGGGGAAGCTATCCTTACAGCTAATCGAATACTCAACAGAGTACCCCACAACAAAACACAATCTATTCCATATGATCTATGGAAAGGAAGAAAACTCAACTTGAAATATTTCAAAGTGTGGGGGTGTTTAGCGAAGATCCAAGTTTCTTTTCCCAAAAGAGTAAAAATCGGACCAAAAACTGTGGAATGTGTTTTTATTGGCTATGCTACAAACAGCAAAGCTTGTCGGTTTTTGGTTCACAAATCGAACAATCCCGAAATTCATGTTAATACGATAATTGAATCAGATAATGCTGAATTCTTTGAAAACATCTATTCGTATAAAACTGAATGTGAGTCGTCAAGTGAAAGATCTAAACGACCACGGGAAGAACCAAAGGAAAGTATACCAAGCAAAGAGGATCTAAGGCGTAGCAAACGTCAAAAGACATCTACTTCCTTTGGACCAGACTTTGTAACATTCTTGCTTGAAAATGAGCCTCAAACATTTAAAGCAACAATGTCATCTTCTGATTCAACATTTTGGAAAGAAGCAGTCAATAGTGAGATTGAATCAATTTTAAACAACCATACATGGGAATTAGTTGATCTTCCTCCTGGAAATAAACCTTTAGGATCAAAATGGATCTTTAAAAGGAAAATGAAAGTTGATGACACAATTGACAAATATAAGGCAAGACTTGTGGTCAAAGGTTATAGACAAAAAGAAGGTCTTGATTACTTTGACACATACTCGCCGGTAACAAGAATAACATCTATTCGGGTGTTAGTGACACTGGCGGCCGTATATGGTCTTGAAATCCATCAAATGGATGTCAAGACAGCTTTCTTAAATGGAGAATTGGAGGAAGAAATTTACATGGAACAACCTGAGGGTTTTGTGGTTCCTGGTAAAGAAAAGAAAGTGTGCAGACTTGTTAAGTCACTTTATGGACTTAAACAAACACCCAAACAATGACATGCGAAATTTGACCAAACAATGTTGGCAAATGAATTTAAGATTAATGAGTGTGACAAATGTGTTTACATTAAAAATACTTTAAATCATGAAGTCATTGTTTGTTTGTATGTTGATGACATGTTGATAATGAGTAAAGATATTGTCGATATAAATGCTACGAAGCGTATGCTCGCTAGCAAGTTTGACATGAAAGACTTAGGGGTTGCAGATTTGATCTTAGGAATTAGGATCCATAAAACTCCACAAGGTCTAGCATTATCACAGTAACATTATATTGAAAAAGTACTTGACAAGTTCAAGTATTTAAATTTCAATGTTGAAAAGACTCCAATTGATGTAAGTTTTGCACTTCAAAAGAATGAAGGTGAAAGTGACTCACAATTGGACTTTGCACGAGTTTTGAGAAGTTTGATGTATATTATGAATTGTACACGACCAGATGTAGCATGTGTTATAAGCAAGCTGAGTCGATTCACGAGTAATCCCAATCAAATCATTGGATGGCAATGAAACGAGTCTTGGGATATTTACAATACACCCAAAACTATGCTTTGCATTATAATAAATATTCCGCAGTACTTGAGGGATATAGTGATGCAAATTGGATCACCGGATCGTTTGAAGTTAAATCCACGAGTGGATATGTTTTCACCGTTTGCGGAGGAGCAGTGTCTTGAAAATCATCAAAACAGACATGCATCGCCCGCTCTACAATGGAATCAGAATTTATAGCTTTAGACAAGACCGGTGAAGAAGCTGAATGGCTCCGAAATTTCTTAGAAGATATTCCATTCTGGCCCAAACCTTTGGCTCCTATATGTATACATTGTGACAGTCAAGCATCAATAGGTAGGACATTGAGTGTAATGTATAACGGAAAATCTCGTCACATACGATGGATACATAATACCGTTAGACAACTCCTCTCTAGTGGCGTTATCACAATTGATTATGTAAAGTCAAGAGATAACGTGGCGGATCCACTTACAAAAGGCTTATCTAGATAGGGAGTTAGTAGATCATCAATGGGAATGGGGTTAATGCCAAGGACAAGTCATCATGGCGGTAACTCTACCTAGCAGACTGGAGATCCCAAGAGCTAGGTTCAAGGAGATCAAACAAAGTTGTGACTGACGGTTCAACATTGTCAAATAACTCAACCCATTCTCGGATGAAGACAATGTTCAGAAATAAGAATAAGACTTTATGACTTGTTAATGAGTTAATAAAGCATTAAGGTTTTTTAATGGTTATCTAAATCTGGCGATGTATGACCAGATAATGTGGCTATAGGACCACATGTTTAGAAATCACCTATGTGAGTGTTAAGTGTAAGTCGCTTTAAAGGGAATGACAATGAAGGCCCATTCTCTATGCACTCGTGAGACGAGGCGGTGTTCATGGTGAAACGAACAACCGTGAGAACCATAAACGATTGAGGTTGATTATGCATCTTATGTTGTCTAGGTATACAACAACGCGTCGACGGTTCAAAAATATCAAATCTACCGATTGATCGAGTATATCCGATATAAGTTCACTACGGAAAGTTCAAAGGAAACCTACCTATCGGATCACGATCAATTCTCGCCAGATATCACACTCGTCCGTACATTCTTTTATCTTATAACCATTCCCCATTCATGTGGGGGATTGTTGGATTTTGATATTGGTGAATGAGAAATAATGGGATGAAAATTAAAGGGGGTATAAGACTCTTTTGTCCCACATCGAAAAAAGAGAAGGAAAAAGAGTTGTATATATGACATTACACCTTCTCTAGCTGATAAAAGGGTTGAGAGGGCAAGGACCCCTCGCGCCGTCGTCGTCGCTCGCTCGGCTTCGGCTTTGGATTTGGATCGATTGATTGATAATCTTTTTGGACAAACGTTTCTTTAATTAAAAACAAATCCAAACGGATCGACCCGCGACCAGGCAGGCCGTCGGCTCTCTCCTCTTTTTCGAATTTCCCTCCAAATATCAGGTGACTATTCTGAATGGTTGCAAACATTCAGAACCCCCAACCCTATAAATTCTTGATTATTCTAAGAATTTATTCATTCATTTTTAATTGATTCATTTTCATTCTGAATCAAAGTCTTCAAGTCGAAAATATTTTTGTCTTCATTCTGTGTGATATACTGCCGTTGAGTGGTTCGCTGCTACCGGAATTTGGAGTACTACTATTCTGGTAAGATAATCGTTCTATCCTGAGAGGCGATATTCCGTTAACCTCGAGTACTGTGAGGGGGATAATTTTCTTAAGGACACACTTTGAACTTAGTGGACTCGATTACATTCTGAAATTATTTTCCAAAAAACAGATTCTGTTTTTCGTTTATTGTTTCATGCATAATTTACTGTTAAGTAATGTTTATATCATGTAATCTGTTTCACTAAGTGATTAACAGATTGTGTTGAAACATTATTTAGCCATATACAAATTATTATACCAACAATTCCAACACAATTTCAAATAACTTTTACTTCAAATGTCGTGTAAACCGCTATTTAGAAACTTAAGTTGTCAAAGTGAAAACTTCCTTAGTATTTATTAATTTGAGTTGTAGTTTATGGATGATGAGAATAAATCAAAATGTGGTGGTCGCCATGAGTTGCTCAGGTTGAGAGAGCTGTCAAGGCATGTGCCGCCAGCAAAACCCCTTAGCGCACAATGCCACTTGGCCGCCAGTCAAAACTTGATCTTTAAGAACCACACATTATCTGTTTCTCACATGACATCACACATTTTCCTAGCCCAGATGTGGAGTATTCATTATTCACTTGAAGATGGAGATGGATGATAGCCTTAGCTGGCCATAGTATGTATTAACATGAGTAGACATTGCCATATTGAATAAGATTTAAGATATATATACTGATAATATAAAACTTATAACATTATTAGTGATATAACCGGTGATCGATGGTATATGACTAATTATTTTAATTTTCAAATTGTTATAGCGTACTTGTTATGAAGAATTTTATGTTACTATAATTAACTTAATGATATAAAAGATTTACTCTCTCGATTCTATAATAAGTGATATTTTAAGTTTTTCATTTTGTTTTAAAATAAGTGATGTTTTAAGATTTCAAAAAATTGATCTTATTCTTCTAAAATTACCTTTATTTATATCATTAAGAATCATTAAGTATTTTTTCTTTTCTAGTCATTAATTAGGAGTAAGTTAGTAAAAATAATTATAATTTTTTAGGAATGAGTAATTTTTTAAGTAATATGCATAAGTTAAAAACACTACTTATCATAGAACGGGGGGATTATTTAGATTACACATGAAACGATGTCGATATAGATGTTGTGATTGGTAATGTGTAGAACGGGAAAATAACAACAACAACTATTTGTTAGAAATCTGAACATGATCAAATATGAGAGCTTGCTGAGTCGACTAAATTCTTGATCTATCCTTAAGATAATATTGCCCCGTATATCCTTTCAACGGTTGTAATGACAACTTATCTCCCAAGATAAAACATCAATCAAGCAAATGAGCAAAGGGAACTCAAGTGTTTGCTTTGGAAGAAAGATCTTTGAGTGTTTGTGATTGCAAGAGAGGAAGACAATTTCAGAGAATTGTTTTTGTGAATGTCAAGTGTGTTTTGCAAATGAGTCAAAGGCCTCATTTTATAGTGTTGAGAAGAAGACCATCCAACTAGCCAATTTATGGCTTTGAATGACCAAGTAATGACCATTAGTATGTAGTTACAATTCATCCAAGTAATGGCTGAATTCAAGAGCAGAATAATGAAGAGTTAATCCTCCAAAATCAGCTCAAACGTCAGTTTTTATTCTTCTCAGCCAATTTGGCAGTCCTGCCAGCAGCAGGAAGGCGCCGTGGCGCCGAAACTCTTGATAGTGGCGCCGCGGTCCTACATACTGGCGCCGCAACGCTGAAACACCTGAGAGTGGCGCCGCGGTCCTGCAGACTGGAGCCGCGGCATCGAGACTCCCATGACATTTTTCAGACTCGTTTCATCTTTTACACTTTATACACAGTCTTCCTTTCATTTACCAACGTAAAACCATTTGTCATTTGGCCAATAACCATCTATTATCTTACGTCTCAAACAATTCGTATGCGTATCAACATCTCTTCCACTTAAGAAAATTTCGATCTTTGACACTTTATGTGCACGTGTGTGGAAATTAAGTTTCCGACGTACGGGACCCCAATTGTTCGAGTCATAATTTAAAGAAATTTATTTCACATTTAGTAAATTTTCAACCGATGTTGCTGTTAAAGTTGGCCAGGCATATGAGTCGTTCGACCTTAGTGTCACACCAAAGCCATCACAAATTGACACATTGTGCCAGCTCTGCTGCACAATATTACTTTTTGTGTCTATATATGCACTATAGCTGTTTCTTTGAGTTTGCACGATCCAAAAGCAATTGGTCAAATAAAATGACAGGTTCCAAAAAGAGGCTAGGTGTAGAAAGTGTAATCATGAAAACAACAAACAACACAAGGAGAAGGGAGAAAAGGAGATCAAGAATGGGCTATGTTTTGAATGATATTGATCGTCAACATCAACAAGACAAAGTGGTGAAGCTTCAGAGGCTAGTACCAGGCCCCAGCCAATTGCCTTCTCATCAGTTGTTCCTCCAAACTGCTAAATACATCATGCATTTAAGGAAGCAAATTCAAGTCTTGGAAGCTCTTTTTCTATTCATTACAAGATCATGAAGTCATTGTACTCCTATAACTTTAAAATTCTTTCTCCACTTGATGATTCTTAATGATTTTTTTTCTTTTTGGGGTTTCAGAATAGGCAGATGTAAAACTTCATTAGGGGCTAAGTATCACTGAACTGAACATCTTATATTATAGCCTATTTTGCTTTCGAGGATTAGTTGGAGTATTTTCATTGTAAGAATCTCATTATGATCATTCTATTTCCAAAAAAATTTAGTGAGAGGTATAAACATCAAACCCTAAAAAAAAATTCCAGCTAAATCCATCGGACTTTTTTCTCCGCCCTAAACCATCCCAGCGAAAATTCTAATCAAATATCGGTTGGTTAGTAAAAAAGTTCCCAATTTGATGCATATTGGGGTATATATCCTATTAATTCTAGAATTACAATTTGTCATGACTTTAAATATTTGTTTATATTCCAAAGAATCTCCGAAACTTGATTATCAAGAGATAAGTTTTTTTGGCGTTTATTAATTAGAAAATTAGAAAGGACGCGTCAAGGTATTTTTTTGAACTAGTGTACATGTTAATCTCAAACTACCATGTTCGTGTGTCGAGCTTTTCGTTTAATTGACTCTTTTTATTGTTTTAAGAAATATATCTATTTTCGGCATTAAATTTTATGGGTTTTCAGGTGAACCAACTATCAATAAACCTTCCCATGGTTTCTCTAAGTTCGAGCAGCTTGAAGCTTCTTTCGACGCAGTCAAGTGGCGTAGCTGTTCTAAGGAGAATTGCTATGCAGTTCGAATTTCACTATCCAATGTCAACCCTCAATAAACCTTCATGTGGTTTCTCATTCTTTAACATCACCGCCGACATCGGTGGCGGCGACGGTGGTGGAAAAAGATCCAATCGGACGGATCTAGCACAACTGAAGTTGAAACCGAATAGAAAAGTAAATATATGCATGCAAGTTGTTCGATGAAATGTTAGAAGAGGTCTCAGAAATCTATGCATGCAAGTTGTTCGCTGAAATACCTGTTAGAGAAATTAACATGGAAAATACATGTGGTCCTTTCAAATCTTATCATAATCTTTTAAAATTCAAACATAAAAAAAATTTGATTGTCTTTTAAAATCTTTTAAGTCATTACAATCCTAAAAAGTCTTTTAAAATCCACTGAACTTATTTATCCCAAAATAATCTTTTAAAATCCTAATTGAATACACCTCCGTAAGTTAGGCGTCAATTGGAAGAAACACAAATTGAACTTGGTTAATCGTAGCAGTTTCAGATGGCTAGAATACCGTTGTTAAAATTTGAGTGAGTTCGAAAATTTACAATGACCTATTTCACCCTGTCGTACGAGAGTCTAAATCAACATGAAGTTTTCAACCGTTTGAAACTGTTAAGAGTCCCACATCAGATATGGAATGAGAACATGAATTCCTTATATGGACTTGAACAATCCTCACTCTACAAGCTAGTTTTTGGGTTGAGTTATACTCATGATCCATTTCTTTACATGATATATAAGGAGTCCATGTTTCCATTTCATATCCGATGTGAGACTCTTAACAGAAATCGTAGAATTTAGATTATTGAACGTATGAAAGATTATTTTTTGGTAAAATACGAAACAATATTGATTAAGAACAAATAAAACAATATGTAACTGTTGGTAAAATACAGAACAATATTGATTAAGAACAAATAAAATAATAAGAACAACTTATCGAATCACAACTGTCTGTCTTGAAAGCAATTTTGGACCGACTCCGATGCAAATAGTTTAGTCCGGTCGCTCCCAAGGTTCCAACGACTCCGGTGCAAATAGTTTAGTCTGGTCGCTCCCCAAGGTTCCACAGCACTTCCGGACACTTGCACTAAATAATGAATGAGATCTGAAACGTCTCCAACGTTCAGAGAAATAAAGATCGTCATTAACTCAGAGTATTTATGAGTTTTGCCTATGAAGCAGTACCAGTGAACAATGATTGTCGCCGACAAACAAGTTTGATTCAACTGGAATTGGTACCTTCGGTTACCCGTATCCATTCTTTGTCCTTATTCTTGTTGTTCCATTTTGTCGCTTCGTTGTATTGATTTGTGACCTTACGTTGTTGCATATACTCTTCTTGTCTTAGTTATAACATCATTTGGTGTAGTGGTTTTACTTGCATCTAAATTCTTGATAACTTGTGCTTTCACTTTGATCCCTTCATGTTTTAGCGTAAACGTTTGACTAGTTTATTATTTTATACTTGCTTTAGTGGCTTTGATAACTGATGGTGGACTATGGTCATGTTCTCGATCGGGGACGGGGGAGAAGGTTAGGGGGGTAAGAGAGGTGCTAGGCTGAGAATAGGGTCTTGGAACATTGGGACTTTATTGAGAAAGTCCATAAAGCTAGTTAAGATTCTTAAGAAGAGGAGGATTAATATAGCCTGTGTTCAGGAGACAAAGTGAGTAGGATCTAAGGCTAAGGATGTGGACGGGTATAAGTTTTGGTTCTCGGGTAGGTCGAGGTATATGAATGAGGTAGGCATTTTGGTAGACTGCGAGCTAATGGATAAGGTGGTAGAGGTTAGGAGGGTCAATGACAAAATGATGACGATTAAGCTGGTAGTTGGAAGGTCCACTATGAACATTATTAGTGCATACGCGCCGCATCGGGCTTGGACGAGGAGGAGAAAAGACGTTTTTGGGAGGATTTGGATGAGGTGGTGGGAGGTATACCACACACTGAGAAGTTATTTGTAGGAGGGGATTTCAATGGACATACCGGAGCACTTCCGGGGGGGTTATGACGACGTGCATGGAGGTTTTGGCCTCGGAGATAGGAACGAGAGAGGCGTCTCACTCTTGGAGTTCGCTAGAGCTTTTGAGATGGTGATAGCCAACTCGAGGTTCCTGAAGAAGGAGGAGCACTTGACGACTTTCTGTAGCTCAGTAACTAAGACTCATATATACTTTTTGCTTCTTAGGAAGGTTGAAAAGGTCTTTTTAAAGACTTTAAGGTTATTTCGAAGGAGGATCTTACAACCCGACATAAGCTTTTGGTGATGGATTTGAAGATCAATATGGAGAAGATGAGGAGGGTTGTGGATGACAAGTTAATAATCAAATGGGGGAGTTTGACCATGGCTAGTGCAGAGGAGATGAGGGAGATGTTGATGGCCAAGAGGGCTTGGGGGAGTAGAGGGGATACGACTGGTATGTGGGACAGGACGGTCAGTTGCATTCGGGAGGTAGCTAGAGAAGTACTAGGGGTCTCGCGGGGTAGCCGTGGTGGGCATCGATGAGACTGGTGGTAGAATGGTAAAGTTCAAGAGAAGGTGGAAACTAAGAAAATGGCGTATGCGAAATTGGTAGACAACAAGGATGAGGTCGAGAAGTGGACGAATAGGGAACTGTATAAGATGGCGAGGACGGAGGCAAAGCTAGCGGTCATGATGGCGAAAACGTCGGCTTTTGAATGCTTATACGTGGAATTAGAGGAAAAAGACGGGGATAAGAAGTTGTATAGACTAGCCAAGACGAGAGAGAGGATGACGTATGACTTGGATAAAGTAAGGTGCATAAAAGACGAGGATGGCAAAGTACTGGTGGGGGACACGCATATTAGGTGGAGGTGACATTCTTACTTCCATAAACTCTTGAACGAAAAAGGAGATAGAGACATTGTGCTGAGGATTCTGGAGCAATCTGGTAGGTACCAGAATTTTGGGTATTGTAGAAACATTAAGGTTAAGGAGGTGAAAGGTGTTGTTCACAAGATGCGCAGGGGACGAGCGATCGAGCCTGATGAGATTCTAGTTGAATTTCGAAAGAGCGCAAGCAGGGCAGGTTTGGAGTGGCTGACGAAATTGTTTAACGTCATTTTTAGGACTGCGAGAATGCCCGAAGAATGGAGGTGGAGTACATGATTCCTTTGTACAAGAACAAAGGTGATATCTAGAGTTGCAACAACTATAGAGGTATCAAGTTGCTGAGCCACACTATGAAAGTTTGGGAAATGATCGTGAAGATGAGGGTGAGAAGAGGCGTGCCTATTTCCGAGAATCAATTTGAATTCATGTCGGGACGTTCGACTACAGAAGCCATTCATCTTATTAGGAGGTTGCTAGAACAGTATAAGGAAAGGAAGAGAGACATTCATATGATTTTCATCGACCTTGAGAAGGCATACGACAAAGTCCCTAGGGAGGTTCTATGGAGATGTTTGAAAGTTAAAGGTGTACTTGTGGCATACACTAGGGCGATCAATGATATGTATGATGGAGCCAAGACCAGGGTACAGACAGTAAGAGGAGACTCGGAGCACTTTCCAGTGATGATGGGGCTGCACCAGGGATCAACTCTTAGCCCATTCTTATTTGTTTTGGTGATGGATGGACTGACGCGATAAATTCAAGGAGAGGTGGAATGGTGTATGTTATTCTCAGACGACATAGTCCTGATTGATGAGACTCGCAGCGGAGTGAAATTTAAGATGGAGGTTTGGAGACAGACTGTCACGACCCAAATCGGAGGGTCGTGACGGGCACCTGGACCTTACCTGCCGGGTACTACTAACCATACAGTTACCTATTCATAATTAAATACGGACTAAACCAAAAAAGGATTATGAAAAATCTTAACCAGGAAGTCCAACTTATGTATTTATCAAGGTCGACAAGGCCGACTAGTACGCACAAGATACCTGTCTACAAGCCACTAAAGAGTATACGACTCAAAATATCGGGACAGGGTCCCGCCATACCAATATATACATGCAAAAATATATCGAGACCAGACTGCAACTCTGGAGCAAATAGAGTGCTCCAATATCAGCGAACCAGCAACCTACTAGTGCAAACTGTCACCCTCTTAAACTGAACTTGCGGGCATGAAACGCAACGTCCCCGACAAAAGTGACGTCAGTACCATTGATGTACTGAGTATGTCTGGCATAAAGAAATAACAGGAGTATAACAATAAACAGAAACAGAAACGACTGAAAGTCATAGAATAATGTAGTAACTTTCATAGCGTGAAGGGCTTTGGAATCTTAGAGTGATGTATGAAAAAGGACCATTTGGAACACTCTTAATATCTCTCTAGCAATACATCCAATCAGAAGCTAACTTAGGAGGAGGAACCATGCAAATCTTTGACAGTTTTTGCCGGCCTTCAATATTTTAAGCACTTTTTCTCCTTCTGTTGCCGTTTTTGTTAGATCATCTGTTTTTTTTTGTTATTATTAAGTCTGCACTACATTGACCATGTCTTTGCATAATGAGCCAACTGGCCGTTTTAGCTTTAGCTATACCTTATTCATAAATCATACTTTGTTGGCAATCTGCTTGTTGCGTATAGCCAATTACCAGTCACTTTATGAATTTACACAGTGAAGAAGCAGACGTTAAAAACGATTTCATCTTCTTCACTTCCTTCCACCAGCAATGATTCCGGTTACAAGATGGATAATCTTGAGTATAATCTTTCAAATGTTGCTAGTATTTGCAGGTTCAGAGACTCCGGAAGTGAGGCAAGCATTGGTCAAGTTTATGAACAAGATTTCACTTGGGAACATCTCAAAAGATGTAAACTTTGGATGGAATTTATCGTCTGACCCGTGTACCAACAAATGGGAAGGGATAACTTGTGATTCAGGTATGCAACACGTGAAAAATATCGTTCTTGATCAGAAAAATCTCAATGGAATTCTTGATGCTGCTTATGTCTGTCAGGCTACTTCTCTTGCTGTTCTAAGCTTGAATGAAAACGAGATTATTGGAACTTTACCACAAGAAATATCAAACTGCAGGCGTCTCACACACTTGTATCTGCGCGGGAACAAATTCTCAAGCAATTTTCCAAGCTCTCTTTCGCGGTTGAACAATTTGAAAAGGCTTGTTGTATCAGACAATGCCTTCTCGGGGAAGATACCGGACATGTCAAGAATCTCAGGGTTGCTAACTTTTTTGGCTGAAAGAAACCAACTAACTGGACAGATACCAGAATTTGACTTTTCCAATCTTGTAGAATTCAATGTCTCTTACAATAATTTAACTGGTCCAGTTCCTGATGTCAAGGGCCATTTTAGTTCCTTCAGTTTTCTCGGTAATCCTGGATTATGTGGAGGGCCATTGCCAAGCACATGTCCGCCAGCATCGCCTCATCCTCCTCAAGTTGCTAAGAAGAAAAAAGTCTCATTCTTTATCTATTTTGGCTCTGCTATTTTTGGGCTGATTATCACACTTCTACTTGTATGGAAGCTTTTTAAGTGCATCAGGAAGAAAAAGAGCAAGAGTGCTCCAAAAGATCAGAACAAGACTATTAGCTCTGCTGGTGAATCAAAGACTCCTGGAAACAGGTCAGAATATTCAATAACATCTCCTGAAAACTCAATGATCTCAGCCTCTTTTGAAATCCTTTCAAGTCCTCTGGCTAATAAATTGAGATTCGAGGATTTGCTTCGAGCTCCAGCTGAATTGATTGGGAAAGGAAAACATGGAAGTGTTTACAAGGTCAAAGTTGATGGAGTAATATTGGTAGTAAAGAGAATCAGGGGTTGGAACATATCAAAAGATGATTTCAAGATGAGGATGCAGAGAATACACAGAATGAAGAATCCTCATGTGTTGCCCGTTGTTGCCTTCTACAGTTCCAAGCAAGAGAAGTTAACAGTTTACAAGTACCAGCAGAATGGCAGTCTATTCAAGCTTCTCGATTGTAAGTTTATTATTTGTGTTAAACTTATCTTCCTTTCTAATAAATCAATTCTAACTTGGATTCCAAGCCATATATAGAATAGTAATAGGCCACTCTACAAGACCAGTCAAGAATTGATCACAGTAAAGTGATAGGTTTAATATAGGCAAAAGGGATCAACAACACCCTTCTACTATATGAAATATCTAAATTTTACCATATGCTATACTTTAGGACTATGCATATACCTTTATCATTAATAAATCATTTCGTATTTACGCTTAACATAATGGAGTTTCAAGTTGAAGTATAATATAGGATAATTTAAGTCATACTCAGAAATAAAGATCTAAATTTAGATATTTTTACAAGTATTTTTATACGTGGAGTCTACCAAATCCACACTAGAGCTCTACTAAAATCAAGGGCAAATGTAAGACGTGTTGCTAACTGCAAGGCTATGAATTACCCCAAAGTAAATGGAAAATAAAATTAAAATATTTCCTATAGTAGCCTTGTAAATTTGGATCTTTTCCCTAAATAGAAATATAGATCACTTTCCAGATTCAGGATCCAGCTAAGTCAAAATCTCAAGTACTTTGTTGGTTGATGAAGTAGGAAAGAAACTAATCATTGGAATCTAACTTCCGTACACTAGTTCAAAAAATATTGTCAGCATTTCAGCTTTTTTCTTCTATTAGAAATAATCAAGTAGTAACAAATTTGTATATCATACATAGAAATGAATTTGGAAAGGTAGAGTTACTGTATAACTGTTCATTTCAGCATCTCAGGGCAACCAACTTTTCGACTGGGCAAGCAGATTAGGAATTGCAGCCACTGTGGCAGAGGCCTTAGCATTCATGCATGAATGCCTTCAGAATGACGATATTCCTCATGGAAACTTGAAATCCACCAATATTCTGCTGAACGATGACATGGAAGCCTGTATAAGTGAGTATGGTCTAATGCCCAACAATCAAGACCAGTCATTTGTTGCTCAAAATGATCATAGCATCAGAGATGATGATTCTGTTGCAATTTGTGCACGTAAAGCTTTCAAGATGGATATTTATAGTTTTGGAGTGATTCTTCTTGAATTGCTCACAGGGAAGCCTGTTCAGGCTAATGGATATGATTTGGCTAGGTGGGTAAATTCAGTGGTTAGAGAGGAATGGTCTGGTGAAGTTTTCGACAAGGCCCTTATTACAGATGGTGCAAATGAAGAAAGAATGATTAATCTGTTGCAAGTAGCTCTCAAATGCATAAATGCATCACCAGATGCAAGGCCTAACATGAAGGAAGTTGCTTTCATCATCAGCTCTATTAAGGAAGATGAAGAGAAATCCATGTCCATAGAGTGAGGTCTAAATATTCACACACATGCTCCAACCCAAAGGCCAGGATACAAAGTTTCCTATTTATGTTTCTATTGTTTGGAGAAATTCCATCATATGATTTGGCTACAGAGCTTCACAAATCACTCTGGTAAATTGTCAAGAACAAAAATTATTTTGCTTTCTTGTGTTTATTCAGGACAATTCGATTGAGCTGATAAATGATAAGGTCAATGAGTTTAATTTGGAGATCCTTAGCTTTGAAAACTCTCATCTTTTGCTGTAGAATGTATTCTCAATTAAGATTTTATTAAAGTTATTGAAGAAGTTCAATTCACAGAGTCCATCTATTCGAAACTTGAAAGATTTGTAGCTTTCTATAGCACATCACTTCCAAACTATATTTCAACACTAGTTATTTACATAATGTAACAGGTGTCTTGTAGAGGTACACATTAAATGTATGTGTGAAATGTGAATCACTGTACACGTAATTTAGCTAGATTGAGAGCATATTTCCACAACTCAGCAAATAAGTCAGTATTTTGTGAACTGCTTCTTCTAAGTCTAGATAACCTAATGACCTTTGAAAATTTGCAGCAAGACTTGATTTTTACCTAACTAGACCTTAAAATGGTTATTGAACTATCATCAATCTTGACCAAGAAACATCACCAGATTTTCTATTTGGGCAAGTAAAACGAAATGAAGTAGCAGACAAATCGGTCGGGCTCAAATAGACATCACATAGATTAAGTACCACTTGACCCAATTGGTTATTTAAAATCAACATCTTCAATGATTCTGTTGCTTAACAAATATGGCAAAGCGTGCGGAAACCACCCATAAATTGACACCTCCATTTATAATTTAGTGTCCATCCCATGCGCTTCTTTGTCATCATGTACAATTCCCAAGAGTCAATTCAGGTGAGGATGATTAGTATCAGGGGTCTCAAATGAACGAATTGAGCTGAATTTAAACTGATCAAAATGTGTTAAGTTAATAAATCAACTGCTCTTTTAATTCGGCCAAACTTGGACGGGTTAGACAGATGATATTTTCATGAGTTAAATCCTTAATTATAGTGATGTGGCGCTCAATTCAAATTAGTCGGGGAAATTAAAATTTCAGATACAACATGGTCAAAAGAAGATAATAGTGATCTATTGGGTAGAAAAGAAATGGAGAAATTAAGTGTAACATGAATGAATTCTTACCATTTACCAACTGAATTTTTGTGTCCCTATTTTCTTCTTTTGGGATCTCCATCACGGGACCATCATTGAGAGAAGGGATGCAAAAATGCTTAACTAAGGCCAAAGTTTAATAATATGGTAAGTAGACCTACCAGGATAATTAGAAAACTGTCTTGATAAGGAGGCAATCAGAAGAAAAAAATGTGCATCACTAAAATAATTAATTGGACAAGCAAAGTTGTGTGAAAAATACTCTAGTTGTCAAACTAAAAGTTGGACAAAGCAATGTGAATGGAACAAAGCTTTTGTTGGTACAATAATCTGTATTTGACTAAATAATATTTCAAAACAATCTGTTAATCACTTAGTGAAACATATAACATTAATGAAATAATAAACGAAAACAGAATCTGTTTTGGAAAAATAATTTCAGAATGTAATCGAGCCCACTTAGTTCAAAGTGTGTCCTTAAGGAAATTATTCCCCTCACAGTACTCGAGGTTAACGGAATATCGCCTCCCAGGATAAAACGATTATCTTACCAGAATAGTAGTACTCCAAATTCCGGTAGCAGCGAACCACTCAACGGCAGTATATGACACAGAATGAAAAATATTTTCGACCTGAATATGAAATTCAGAATGAACAAATTAAATGAATAAATTCTTGGAATAATCAAGAATTTATAGGGTTGGAGGTACTGATTCTGAATGGTTGCAACCATTCAGAATAGTCACCTAATTTTGAAGGGAAATTCGAAAAAGAGAGGGAGAGTCGGACGGGTCGGGACGGGTCGCGGGTCGATCCGTTTGGATTTGTTTTTAATTAAATAATTAATTTAATTAAAGAAACATTATCAATCAATCGATCTTTTGACAAATCCAAATCCAAATCCAAATCCAAACCGAAGTCGGCCGAAGTCGAGCGGCGACGACGCGGCGGAGGGTCCTTGCCTCTCAACCCTTTTAGCGATTGCAGAAGGTGTAATGTAATATATACACCTCACTTTCCTTCTCTTTTTTCGATGTGGGACAAAAGAGCATTTTCCCTTTAATTTTCATCCCATCATTTCCCATTCACCAATATCAAAACCCAACAATCCCCCACATGAATGGGGAATGGTTATAAGATAGAAGAATGTACGGACGAGTGTGATATACAAGCGAGAATTGATCGCGATCCGATAAGTAGGTTTCCTTTGAACTTTCCGTAGTGAACTTATATCGGATATACTCGATCAATCCCAGATTGATATCTTTGAACCGTCGAACTTTGTTGTATACCTAGACAACATAAGACACACAATCAACCTCAACCGCTTATGGTTCTCACGGTTGTGTTCGTTTTGACCGTGACATCGCTCGTCTCTTAAGTACATAGAGAGAATGGGCCTACTGTCATTCCCCCTTTAAAGCGGCTTACACTTAACACTCACATAGGTGATTTCTAAACATGTGGTCCTATAGCCACATATCTGGTCATACATCGCCAGATTTAGATAACCATTAAAAAACCTTAATGCTTTATTAACAAGTCATAAAGTCTTATCCTTATTTCTGAACATTGTCTTCATCCGAGAATGGGTTGAGTTATTTGACAATGTTGACCGTCGATCCAACTTTGTTTGATCTCTCAACCTAGCTCTTGGGATCTCGATCTGCTAGGTAGAGTTACCGCCATGATGACTTGTCCTTGGCCTTAACCCCATTCCATTGATGATCTACCAACTCCTCTCTAGATAAGCCTTTTGTAGCGGATGCGCCACGTTATCTCTTGACTTTACATAATCAATCGTGATAACGCCACTAGAGGAGTTGTCTAACAGATTGTGTGTCTCCGTCGTATGTGACGAGATTTTCCGTTATACATTACGCTCTGCCTCTACCTATTCTTTCATTGTCACAATGTATACATATAGGAGCCAAAGGTTTGGGCCAGAATGAAATATCTTCTAAGAAATTCCGGAGCCATTCAACTTCTTCACCTACTGTTTAAAGCTATAAATTCTGATTCCATTGTAGAGCGGGCGATGCGTATGTCTGTTTGATGATTTCAAGAGATCGCTCCTCCGCCAACGGTGAAAACATATCCACTCGTGGATTTAACTTCAAACGATCCGGTGATCGATTTGCGTCACTATATCCCTCAAATCGCGGGATATTTATTATAATGCAAAGCATAGTTTTGGGTGTGTTGTAAATATCCCAAGACTCGTTTCATTGCCATCCAATGAGTTTGATTGGGATTACTCGTGAATCGAATCGGCTTGCTTATAGCACATGCTATATCTGGTCGTGTACAATTCATAATGTACATCAGACTTCCCAAAACTCGTGCAAAGTCCAATTGTGAGTCACTTTCACCTTCATTCTTTTGAAGTGCAAAACTTACATCAAATGGAGTCTTTGCAACATTGAAATTTAAATACTTGAACTTGTCAAGTACTTTTTCAATATAATGTGACTGTGATAATGCTAGACCTTGTGGAGTTTTATGGATCCTAATTCCTAAGATCAAATCAGCAACCCCTAAGTCTTTCATGTCAAATTTGCTAGCGAGCATACGCTTCGTAGCATTTACATCGACAATATCTTTAGTCATTATCAACATGTTATCAACATACAAACAAACAATGACTTCATGATTTGGAGTATTTTTAATGTAAACACATTTGTCACACTCATTAATCTTAAATCCATTTGCCAACATTGTTTGGTCAAATTTTGCATGCCATTGTTTGGGTGCTTGTTTAAGTCCATAAAATGACTTAACAAGTCTGCACACTTTCCTTTCTTTACCAGGAACCACAAAACCCTCAGGTTGTTCCATGTAAATTTCTTCCTCCAATTCTCCATTTAAGAAAGCTGTCTTGACATCCATTTGATGGATTTCAAGACCATATACGGCCGCCAGTGCCACTAACACCCGAATAGATGTTATTCTTGTCACCGGCGAGTATGTGTCAAAGTAATCAAGACCTTCTTTTTGTCTATAACCTTTGACCACAAGTCTTGCCTTGTATTTGTCAATAGTGCCATCAACTTTCATTTTCCTTTTAAAGATCCATTTTGATCCCAAAGGTTTATTTCCAGGAGGAAGATCAACTAACTCCCATGTATGGTTGTTTAAAATTGATTCAATCTCACTATTGACTGCTTCTTTCCAAAATGTTGAATCAGAAGATGACATTGCTGCTTTAAATGTTTGAGGCTCATTTTCAAGCAAGAATGTTACAAAGTCTGGTCCAAAGGAAGTAGACGTCTTTTGACGTTTGCTACGTCTTAGATCCTCTTTGCTTGGTATACTTTCCTTTGGTTCTTCCCGCGGTCGTTTAGATCTTTCACTTGACGACTCACATTCAGTTTTATACGGATAGATGTTTTCAAAGAATTCAGCATTATCTGATTCAATTACCGTATTAACATGAATTTCGGGATTGTCCGATTTGTGAACCAAAAACCGACAAGCTTTGATGTTTGTAGCATAGCCAATAAAAACACAATCCACAGTTTTTGGTCCGATTTTTACCCTTTTGGGCAAAGGAACTTGAACATTCGCTAAACACCCCCACACTTTGAAATATTTCAAGTTGAGTTTTCTTCCTTTCCATAGATCATATAGAATAGATTGTGTTTTGCTGTGGGGTACTCTGTTGAGTATTCGATTAGCTGTAAGGATAGCTTCCCCCCACAAGCTCTGCGGTAAACCAGAACTAATTAGTAAGACATTCATCATTTCCTTTAATGTTCGATTTTTCCTTTCCGCAATTCCATTTGATTGTGGTGTGTAAGGGGCAGTAGTTTGATGAATAATTTCATATTCTAAACATGTCTCTGCAAAATGAGATTCGTACTCTCCACCCCTATCACTTCTAATCATTTTGATCTTTTTATTCAATTGATTTTCCACTTCGTTCTTGTATTGCTTAAATGCATTAATTGTTTCATCCTTACTATTAAGCAAATACACATAACAGTATCAAGTGGAATCGTCAATGAAAGTTATAAAATACTTTTTCCCACCACGAGACGGTATTGACTTCATATCACATATATGATATATCTGTGTGAATTAAGTCTAAAGGATTTGAATTCCTATCAATAGACTTATATGGATGTTTAACAAACTTAGATTCAACACAAATTTCACATTTTGATTTGTTACACTCGAATTTAGGCAATACTTCTAAATTGATTAATTTTCGCAAGGTTTTATAATTGACATGTCCTAAACGAACATGCCATAAATCATTTGACTCGATAAGTAAGGCATTTAATCAATTTTCATTAATATCACAACAACCATTACATTGAGTTTGAAAAGGCCCTCGGTGAGGTAGCCCTTTCCTATGAACATATCATTCTTACTTATTACAATTTTCTCACTAACCAACACGCACTTAAACCCGTTTTTGATGAGTAGTCCGACTGAAACTAAATTCTTCCGAATTGTTGGAACGTGCAGAACATTGTTGAGTCGTGACCTGCTTAAGTCATCTTGAAGTATCTTCCCATATCCTTCAACCTTCGTCATTGCAGATTTCCATAAAATGATACCTCTTGGTCCAATGAGCATATGTTGCAAATGCTTCTTTTGCAGCGCAAACATGTCGAGTGGCACCAGAATCCAGCCACCACTCATTTGGGTTTCCAACCAAATTGCACTCTGACAGCATTGCACACAGATCATTCATATCAATTCCCATTATTTGTTTGTCACTGTCAAATCGACAAACTATTTTACTTAATAAAACCAGAATAGCAATTAAATCACAGACTCAAACGATGAAGATTTTATTTCTTCAAATCGGAGTATAATTGTGAAACTTAAACGATGAAGATTTTATTTCTTCAAATCGTAGTATAATTATGAAACTTTAGTATTCTAACGAAGTTTTTATATCTTCGAGTCAGAATACTAATATTCATATGGAGTAGAAAACTACACAAGTTTTAATCTCCTTAAACAGAACGATGAAGTTTTTATGTTCTTCAAATCGTTGCAACAAATATCATACATAACGGTGAAGATTTTATATCTTCAAACCGAATCAATTTTGATAGCAACAAATATAATACACAACGGTGAAGATTTTATTTCTTCAAACCGAATCAAAATTGATAGAAACGAAGTCGATGGGTGTATGTTGTATACTTGATGAAGTTTTTATATCTTCAAATCAAGTGTCCAAATGAGTAGAAAGTTATGAAAACTTTAATCTCAACCGGAGTAGAAAATCCGAAGATTTTAGTCTCCAAACAACATACAAGAAAAACACTTTTTTTCCTTTCTCTGAAAAAACACCTTTTTTTTTCCTTCTGAAAAAAAAAACACTTTTTCCTGGACTTTAATATTCCAACGAAGTTTTTATATCTTCAAGTTAGAATATGAAATTTCATACCGAGTAGAAAACCACACAAGTTTTAATCTTCAAACCAGGATACAGATTAAAATAAAATAAACATAATTTCCTTAAGATTGTTGGTACAATAATCTGTATTTGGCTAAATAATGTTTCAAAACAATCTGTTAATCACTTAGTGAAACATATAACATTAATGAAACAATAAATGAAAACAGAATCTGTTTTGGAAAAATAATTTCAGAATGTAATCGAGCCCACTTAGTTCAAAGTGTGTCCTTAAGGAAATTATTCCCCTCACAGTACTCGAGGTTAATGGAATATCGCCTCCCAGGATAAAACGATTATCTTACCAGAATAGTAGTACTCCAAATTCCGGTAGCGGCAACCATAAAGATATATGACCACGTAATGAAAAATATTTTCGACCTGAATATGAAATTCAGAATGAACAAATTAAATGAATAAATTCTTGGAATAATCAAGAATTTATAGGGTTGGAACCATTCAGAATAGTCACCTAATTTTGGAGGGAAATTCGAAAAAGAGAGGGAGAGCCGGACTGGTCGGGTCGCGGGTCGATCCGTTTGGATTTGTTTTTAATTAAATAATTAAAGAAACATTATCAATCAATCGATCTTTTGACAAATCCAAATCCAAATCCAAATTCAAATCGAAAGCCGAAAGCGGCGAAGCGAACGACGGCACGCGAGGATCCTGCTCTCAACCCTTTTAGCAGCTAGAGAAGGTGTAATATAATATATACACCTCTCTTTCCTTCTCATTTTTCGATGTGGGACAAAAGAGCATTTTCCCTTTAATTTTCATCCCATCATTTCCCATTCACCAATATCAAAACCCAACACTTTTTTTGTTGTTGCAATGCTGCATGATGAATGCAACTTCAAATATAAAATGAAAGCAGTAGAAACATGAATTAGTTCCTAAAAAAACAAAGAAAGTGACATAAATGAACTGTTATACGCTGTTACAATTAATCCACAAGGGGCAATGTCGTCCATGGAATAAGATAATTACATCCACAAATACAAAACAAAAGGACGCAGTGACAAAGACACATGTGACAATATTTGAAAAAAGTTAGTAGTAATACTTTGTCATAAATTGCCTTCATAATCTAGGGAAGCATTGTCATCAGGCATTGTCTTTTGCTTTTTTTTTCCTTTTCTGGTTCTGTTTTGCCCACATCTAAAGCATAGTTTTGACAAGTAACTATCAAATCCAACATACATAAATCAATCCATATACTGGTAGGTCATCTGCAACTTCTTGATTTTTATTCCTTCTGTTAATCTTTTTATGTTGCCTCTATTTTTGGGTAATTCTCTCTTGTCTATTTCATAATCTCTTTACCTCAAGTCCTTCATAAGCTATCAGTTAAAGGGTAGTCTTCATTTTATATTCTTCAAATGTTCAAATAAAGCAAGTTTCTTGGAAGGTGCTTAGAAAAGATTTGGTTTTTACCTTGCAGCTTTCTGAAAATGGCATGCCAGTAGTAGTATAATGATGTTTTTTTGACACTCTTTTAAGCTCTTTATCCACCTTCAAGCCTATGCACTCCATTTTTCACTTACTAGCATTAGAAGTCAGGATTGTGAAGAATAGCAAATTTTGTCACCAAATTGTTATCCATGAGCAGAATTAGTCCAATTCTCCTGTTGGCAATAGTAATTATTGCTATTGTATTCTTTATCTTTGGTCTTCTTCATCTTCTGATTAGATATTATTTAAAGATGCCTTCTTTTTCATCACTTTCTCAATCCAATAGATTCCAAGAATCATCTGGTTCCCAAGCTCTCCAAACACAGCTTCAACAACTATTTCGCCAGCATGATTCTGGTTTAGACCAATCTATTATTCATACTCTGCCTGTGTTTTCCTATAAGGATATTGTGGGCTTGAAGGAGCCATTTGATTGTGCTATTTGTTTATGTGAATTTTCAGAACATGACAAGCTCAGACTGCTCCCTTTTTGTAGCCATGCTTTTCACATTCATTGTATAGACACATGGCTCTTATCAAACTCAACTTGCCCTCTATGTAGAGGTATCATTACTTCTGGGATATCTGTGGGAAATCCTTTGTTTAGCTCTATTGAATCAAGAGAGCAGTGGAGTTTCCATTTGGAAGATGGAAATGCAAACAGTCAAAAGCAAGAAAATGTTGGAGAAATGAGAGTTTTCTCAGTTAGATTAGGTAAGTTCAAAAACCTAAATGAAGGAAATGAAAATCATGAAGACAAAAGTCAAGGGGAAATCAACAGTTACAATTTGGATGCAAGGAGATGTTTCTCAATGGGTTCATTTCAATATGTGGTTGGTGATTCTGACTTGCAGATAGCTTTGCCTAATGTGAAGATTCTCAAAGCTAAGTGTGATCAGGACACAAGTCTTGGGGATACTACTGCTACAGAAGGAAAGAAGATCAGTGCTAGGACTAAAGGAGAGAGTTTCTCTGTTTCAAAGATTTGGCTTTGGTCCAAGAAAGGCAAATTCTCAACTTCTTCAGAAACAAATATTGGTGGATCATCTTTTAATCTTGATGTTCCAATAATGACTAACAGAAGTCAGTTTGTGTAATGATGCGCGATTTATGCACACACTTTTAAACGCAAGTGCACGTTATCGTATCAAGTAGTATAGTCTTAGATAAGACCGAATATCGTCCTCTGAGATTAGGGTTCAAGTATCAGTTATCTATTTTATAGTATCTATTTGGTGAATTAATATTTGATTGGTTGTTTATGACTAAGAATTATAAAAGATAAGTAAATATAAAGAATTACTTCAGATGTGATGAGAATAGGGCTTCTATGCATCCTTACTATCCGCTTATATTACTTGTTAATGCATTACTTATGGTGTTCTTCTTTTGGAGAAAGCGGGTTTCTGAAATCGCTTTATACTCCGTTAGTTATATAAACACTCAACCCCAGATTGTTCCTTACCTAACTTTCACGATAAGGGTAACTCTATGAGGATTAAGCACAAAACCTAGTTGATCGTCACGCACAATGCGCAAAATTAGGGTTGTTAAGCCTCTCATCAACGCTTACAAATCTAATTGAGGTATTTTCATCCCCAACTCGAGACCGCTTCACCCAACTTACAAAGATATTCACAATCCTCCTTTTCGTAACTGATTAGAAATCATATAGTGATAACTAGTTGTCAATTAGCTACCAAGAATTCAACTCAATTATTGGATAGATCTCTCAATAAGAATAATAACCATAAGCGCATTAAGTTATAACATAAGGTTCAAGAAATTCAACATAAAGTTCTATAAGAGAATTAGTTCCTAGCCATGAATATGACAAGAACTAATTCAAAGTTCATCATGCAAAACCAAATAAATAAAGGAAAGGGAAAAGAAATTACTAAGCTAATGGTGTCCAATCTCCAAGTCAAGAATCTTGAGTCAGGCAAGAAAGGAACCCCAAAGCGCCTAGGTTCTCCTTATATAGTTTTAAAACGCTCCTTCTTTTCCTTCCAGTTCGCCCAAAAATCCGTCAAAAGACCTAATTTTTCCGCGTCGCCACGCGGCCTGCCAGCCATACGCTAAAGTTCTGCAATACGGTGTTTTGGCGCGCGCTCGATATCTGCTGCTCGGTAGCCATACCGCAACTCCCGTGGCTTTCGGATGTTTAGCGCGCGCCTGCTTTCAGTCTTCGGTAGCCATACACTGATCTTCGCAGCCTTCTACGATAATAGCGCCGCTACCGCTTCGATCGGCAGGAGGCCACGCAGTCCGATTTCACTGCTCGCCACTTTCTCTGCTTTCACCGCATCTCCTCTTTGCCCTCTTTTTGCTCCTTTTCCGCCATTTGGCCATTTCAACCACTTTGACTCAATAGAAAGAAAAACTATCCTAATACGACACTTATATGTGCAAAATGGGACAAAAGACTAACTAAAACAGACTAAAAAGGGGTATATAAAATCCACCGATCAAATACCCTCAACTTAACCTTTGCTCGCCTCGAGCAAAGATAGAAAGAAATACAATAAAAGACTCAAAAGAATGAAAAATAAAGGACTTCGTCATTAATCACTTTTCTTTGCATAGATGTTAACTAGAAAAACATGAAGGTTAGCGTAATAATACGCAGGAACATATAGCATGGAATTTCAACACATCGAGCTAGATATTTCGCAAACTCATACTTATCATGCTTAAATGGAAGTCGAGGTACTCAAGTATGCATATAAATTCAAAATTCCTATGGCATGCTTACTTGCTATTCTCCACTAATTCGGATATACATAAAAGAGATCTTCGTGACTTTGAGGGTTGTAATGTAGGCTTAGGTAGGAGTTGGTAAAGATATGCATTTAGACTCATTTTTCTGCACTAAGCTCTTTGGCTTTTCAATTTTTCCCTTTTCTTTTGATTCTTTCCTTCACTTCAATTCTATCATTCCCTCTTTGTTTTGGGAGAGTGAAGTGTATTATACAAATAGCACCCCCAAACTTAGGCTTTGCCTCTTTCTTATTACTTTTCCATTGTGGTGCCTCAAACTTGTTCACTCTTTTGTTTCTTCTTTTAACACAATGTACTCCACAATTTCATATTTTCACTTATGGCACAATTTTGTGGGAATATGGGGTGTCAAAGAAGTTTCAAATTTAGGCTCAATTAATGACTAGGGATATTTTTAAAGTACGGATGAGAAGAATGGTAAGAATGGCTATCAAAGAAATGCCTGAGTCATCTCCTAACATGCATATCCTAACTATTTCGCCTCAAATAGCAAGCACTCATAACACATAAACATTTATCATTTAGCATGCATAACTTAAGCAAGAAACTCCAAATAGACAGACATGTGAGCTTTTGGCATATCTAACCTAAGTGTTTAGATAGTTGCTTCAATTCCTTTACATTATTCCACCTTACTTCATTAGGTGTTTCTAGCAACTACAAAGATACATGATCTTTGACAGCAATTATGACTCAAGAAAAGAAAAATTTTGTGACTCAAAATAAACATAAAACAAATAGAAAAATTTAAATAAAACATAAATACGACACACAAATAAAAACTAAAACACAAAAACACACCCAACTTAAATCACACATTGTCCCCAATGTGTAGACTCAAAGACAAGAAAAGAAAACGACACTTACAAACTTTGGCTAAAATGGTGGTGGCGGTGGATAATGCATCGACCATTGGTTGAACAAGGCACTCAGCTCGTCGATTTGTTGCCTTGTTTCTTGCTGTCCTTGTACTACTGTTTGCAAGGTCTGCATCATTGTTATACCCCGTAGTTCTGATCCTACGTACGAGAGCGTACGAAAGTATGTAAGACTTAAAATTTTTAAGGATAGGTTGACAAATTGTTCCGGACGGGTTTTTAGTCAACTTTGAGGCGGGTTATGACCCGGAATATTGAGAGTTCCTGGTGTTTCAAAGGCCTAGGCGTAGTTCGTTGAGTCTAGATTCCAACGCAACCAACCGCTCGCCGATAGGGACGTCGGAGGAAGTTATGAGAGTTACAAGTTCAGCGCAATGACAGAGACGTGTTTCGACTAAAGCGCGAGGCGGCGACGCAGGGCCGACGCGCGGCGCCTAAAGTCTGCAGGTCGCTGAGTTTCAAAGCCGCGCGCTGGAAGCAGGCCGCGCCGAAGATCCGAGGGTCCGCAGAGCGGCGCCGGGAAGCGCCGCGCCGAGGCGAAATTTTGGGAAAAACTTAAAAGTCCGATTTCTCTTTTAAAAGGCCATGGGAGGTGACAAGTGTCCCCATCTGATTTTCTGCTACATGCAATATATTGACCAAGACTTGGTCATTCTTCCCATCTTTCATCTTCACACTCTCTCTCTCTCTAAAATCTGCTCCACCTTCTCTCTAGAAACCCAAGAAAAATCAAAGTTAAGGGCAAGAAAAGGAAGCTTGTAGCTAGCTTGTTGGCATTGTTGTGGTGGTGTTCTTGGCAAGGAAGCTAGCAATAGTGGGAAAAGTTTTGGCTAAAACTTTAAGGTAACATTTCTTCCTTTAGAATTAGTTCTAAGTGTTGCATGTTAGAAGAAAGAACTTGTGGTAGTAAAAAATGATTCTAAAATCTTTAGACATTAGAAATGTGTTTTGCGTATGAAAGAAATGGCTAAGTAGTGATTATGAGCATGTTGTAGCCTAAAACCACCTTTGAATGGTTAAGTAAATTGTAGTGAACTTATGGGGCAGAATTTTGGGTGTGAAATCCCCTTTGAATTGTTGGATTGATTGAGCCTTGAATGTGGTGTGTTGGATGATAAATTCGGCCTTGAGAAAGGTGGCAAAGTGAGTAGAAACAAAGGAAATGCTGCCCAATTTTCCTTAGAATTTAGTGACTTTGAACTTGGTTGTTCTATATTAAGAGTAGAGGTTAATGAAACGTATCATGACTATTATAGGTTGAATATTACTTGCGGTAGTTTGGACTTGGTAAGTGGATTGACCAAAGAGGTATGTGAAGCTTTCCTATCTCTTGAGCATGAATAGATGAAACTATGTAGTACGGTAGACGTACAAGATTTGGTGTTCTTACTTGTTTTGAGTATAAAATGACTTTTCGCTTTAAGAACGTATAAGTCCTCGTTAAGGGAAAAGTATGATTTTTTTACTAAAGTATAGAGTTAATATAACAACTTTATGGGAAGTTGGTCTATTAGCTTCATAAAAGGTTAATGAGAAGGGATTTACTCTAAGTAAGATAATTATATGAAGAGGCAAATTGATTTAAAGGCATCAATTGCCCAAAGGCTTTTATGTATAAAGAAGAGTCACTTTTGAAAGAGTTGAAGTATGTAGTACTGGGTTAAATTCCTGTTCTTTTATTAAAGATATGGTTAAGTGCCTTAAGTAAACTAAAATGAGAGAGTATGTGAACAAGACTAAAAAGAAGTTATAAGTTTTCTTAACTTATTATTATTATGATATGATGACGTTTGTGATAGGGTAAGAGTATGTCCGGCGGGCAAGCCCCAAGATC
The DNA here is from genome assembly GCA_029844215.1 of Przewalskia tangutica. Classification (NCBI taxonomy): domain Eukaryota; kingdom Viridiplantae; phylum Streptophyta; class Magnoliopsida; order Solanales; family Solanaceae; genus Przewalskia; species Przewalskia tangutica. The sequence continues at coordinate 13,509,170 of CM056734.1, forward strand.
GCCATACCACCTCCTTCATGTAAGAGTATGTCCGAGGGCCAGCCCAAGATCGCCATACCATCCGCTTCAGTAAGAGTATATCCGGCGCGATCCAAGATCGTTATACCATCCGCACCAAGATAAGAGTATATCCGGCGGGCAAGCCCCAAGATCGTTATACCATCCGCTCCGATGTAAGAGTATATCCGAGGTACACCCAAGATCGTTATACCATCTGCTTGTGGTAAGAGTATATCCGGCGGAAAGTCCCCAAGATCGTTATACCACCTGCTCCGTGGATTTGCTACCCATGATGCGAGAATACCTCACGCGAGTCCTTATGGGCTTACGCGGGTGAAATAGTCCCACGCCGGCAGTACCGACGCGAGAGTACCTCACGCGGTCCACAGACCCACGCGGTGAAATAGTCCCGTGAGTAGGATGGTTTCTTTTTGATACTACGCAGGTACCTGCTTTGATCACGAGCCTCCTATTTTACGCAGATTATATATGTATATATACTTGTCACTCTCATTGTTAGTAAGGCACAAGAAAAGGTATTTTATTGTCTTCCATGACTCCAAATTGCTTTTAGACTTATGATATCATATTACGATTTTCCCACTTTGCATACTTGGTACATATTGTATCGACCCTTCCTGGGCCGCTCATGCCGGTAAGGTAAGAAGATTGTGGATCCTCGCTCTTAGGATCATTGTTCCGTTGTCGAAGCTCCATCCTTCCGAAGCTTATTTTGTTGGTACGGTTTTTCCACGATGTTATAGACATTGTGTATATTCGTGGTATGGCGGCCCGCCCGCCACGCTTGTTATCTCTAGAGTGCGTGGTCACGCACTTGTTTTGGGCTACAAGAACCGGTTGTATTATAAATACTTTGTTTAAGTATGTTTTTATGGAAAGCGGCACTTATCTACCGGCGGTGATGTTACCTTTTATACGATTCATATGTATGTTCCACGCTATTCTCTCGACTTATACCGAGTGGTACCCCTTGCAGGTACTAGTCGCGGCCCCGGGGTCGGGTCGTGATCAAAGTGGTATCAGAGCAGTTAGTCCTCGGAAAGTGTCCACAGACCGTGTCTAGTAGAGTCTTGATTATCGGTGTGTCGTGCACCACATCTATAATCAGGAGGCTGCAGGATATTTAGGGTTGGTTTCCATTCTTTCACTCTAAGATCGTGCAATAGAGCTGAGTTATAGGTTGAATCTCCCCTGATGTTTTCCTTTATGTATCAGTTATGCCTCCACGCAAGGCAACCGCGGCCCAGAAGGGCAAGGCAGCTGAGGGTGCTGCTAGTGGGACGCGGAGAATCACGAGGGCACAGGCCCAGTCCCTACCAGAGATGATGTTTAGAGCGGCGAGTTCCACGTCGTCGCCAGCTTCAGCAGAGTTCGAGGCAGCGGACGCGCCACGAGATCATGATGACGAGCCTCCACTCCATGATCGGGCCGAGTACAGAGATTATGGGGAATGATTCCATCGACCAAAGATAGGCGGTGGCACGACAGAGCGGCGCCAAACCTAGAGCCGACAGTTTACAGATTCGGGATTTCTTGGGATTTCACCCACCCGAGTTCTATGGATCGAGATATGATGAGGATCCGCAGGAGATTGTCCGGCGATTCTGGACCATGCAGTTCTTAGGGCATCGAGATCGAGTCGTTATACTAGCTTCTTACCGGTTACGCGATATTGCGTTGAACTGGTTTGAGTCATGGGTATTGTCGAGGGGTGAGGATGCTCTTCCAGCTGATTGGGAGGAGTTCACAGAGGCGTTCCTAGACCATTTCTTGCCCCCGGAGGTGAGGAGAGCCCGTGTAGATAGGTTCTTGACCTTGAGACAGGACGGGAGGACTATCAGGGAGTACAGCCTGGAGTTTGACTCCTTGGCCAGATATGCACACACCATTGTAGGCGATGGCGCATGTGGTTCATAGATACGTGATGGGGCTGACCGTCACACGACATCGCTGCTTAGGAGTGGCACTTCAGCCGAGGATGGATATTGCCGATGCGCAGCATACGCACGAGGATAGAGAGAGAGGCAGGATCAGTTAGATTTGGGCCAGCCCAAGAGGGCCAGGACATCGGGTTCTCAGAGCAGTTTTCGAGGCGGGCAGCCTCAGCAGCAGACTAGGTCCACCTTCCAGCCAGCTCAGAGTGCTCCTTCACAGTTTTCTGGCAGGAGGTCTGATCAGCAGGGTTATTCAGGAGCAGTCGTGACTCAGACGCCAGTTTTCGAGGCAGACCAAGACTAATCGAGACCACCTACCTCCTGCGTTCGACGCGGTAGGTCTCATCCGGCGAGTGCCGTATGGGTTCGAGATCATGTTACTCTTGTGGCGGCAGGCCATCCAAGAAGGATTGTCCGTCCCCAGCGGCGGGAGCATTACGGTTCACCGACGGTTCTTTGGATCTTCATCTTCGATGGTTAGACGCCCGAGGCGTGGTACTTATGGGCGGCAGCGGCGCAGGTCGTGGTAGGGGTTCGATTCTAGCGGTCCTCGAACCGCATCTATGCTATGTCGGTCACGACAGACCGCGAGGCGCCGCGGATGTCGCCACAGTACATTATTGGTTTCTTCTTTGTGATGTATATGCTTTGATAGATCCAGTTCTACCTTGTCCTACATATCTCCTCATATTGCCGAGAATAGGGATAGAGCCCGAGTCCATAAGACCTTTTGAGGTGGCTACGCCAGAGTGATTCGTGGTAGCCGAGCGAGTGTATAAGGCTTGTCTGCGACTATAGATACCGCCGACTCTGCCGACTTGATAGAGTTGGATATGTGACTTTGATGTGATTATGGGTATGGATTGGCTAGCATCTTGCTATGCCAACGTGGACCGTAGGAGAGATTAGTTCGGTTCAGCTTTCTACGAGCCTGCTATCGAGTGGAAGGAATACCGACGCCGGCGGTAAGTTTATTTCTTACCTCAAGGCTAGGAAGATGGTGCGGAAAGGGTATATCTACCATATGGTTCGTATTCGACATCGAGGTCGAGGTACCGGACCTTCATCGGCCCGGCCGTTAGAGAGTTTCCAGACGTGTTCCCAGATGAGCTTCCGGGTATCCCTCCCGAAAGGGAGATTGAGTTTTGCATTGATTTGGCGCCAGATACTCGCCGATATCTATTCCGCCATACGTGATGGCACCGCCGAAAGTGAAGGAGTTGAAGGACCACCAAAGATTTGGCCGAGAAAGGCTTTATTAGGCCAGTGTTTCTCCTTGGGAGCACCGGTGTTATTTGTAAAGAAGAAGGATGGGACGCTGCGTATGTATTGATTACGTGCAAATGAACAAGGTAACTATCAAGAATAGATATCCTCCCGTGATTGACGATTTGTTTGACCAGTTGCAGGGTGCAAAGTGTTTTTCCAAGATAGACCTACGGTCTGGTTATCATCAGGTACGAGTTAGAGAGGTAGATATCCCAAAGACTGCATTCAGGACCCGGTATGGGCACTATGAGTTCAGGTGATGTCTTTCGGGTTGACGCCCCCAAAGAGATTCATGGATTTGATGAATAGGGTGTTCGTGCCATTCTTGGATATGTTCGTTATAGTGTTTATTGATGATATCTTGGTGTATTCGCGCACGCAGGCGGAGCATACTGATCATTTGAGGACGGTAGGAGTCCTCCGAGACCGCAATTGTATGCCAAGTTCTCGGCGAGTTCGCCGGCGCTGGCTTTCTTAGGGCATGTTATCGGGGCCGATGGTATTCGGGTTGATACAAAGAAAGATTGAAGCGATCAAGACTGCCTAGACCCACTACACCGGCAGAGTGCAGCTTTGGGCCTTGCAGTTATTATCTGAGGTTTGTGGAGAAGTTTGCTTCTATTTCAAAGACCTTTGACTAAGCCGACTCGTAAGCGGCTATGTTCCGGTGACGGATACTTGTGAGGAAAGTTTTCATTGCTAAAGGAGAAGTTGACAACCGCTCAGTTCTTACTCTTCCAGAGGCTTAGATGGATACGTGGTTTATTGTGACGCGTCAGTGTCGGGCTTGGAGTGCGTCCGATGCAAAGACGGCAAGGTTATAGCTTATGATCCCGACAAATTAGGAAACATGAGAAGAACTATCCCACACATGACTTGAGCCGCGCAGATGATTCATGCCTTAAAGATCCGGAGACATTATTTATATGGAGTTCATGTGACATTTACACGCACTCACAAGAGTCTCCGATATCTTCACCGAGGAGCCGAACTTGCGGCGCAGACGGTGGTTGGAACTACTTAAGGATTACGATGTTGATATTCTATACCACCCGGAAGGCCAATGTGGTGGCGTATGCCCTTAGTCGCAGATCGATGGGTAGTCCGTCGATGTTCACCGCAGAAGAGGATATGGTCCGAGAGTTGCATCGCCAATGAGCCTCGGGGTTCGTTTGGTTGATTCTCGATAGAGGAATTCGGGTTCGAGAGGTTGCCGAGTCTTCTATCATCGGCGAGGTGCGAGGCGGCGCTGAGGATCCGATTTTGGCACGCATCGAGACGCAGCCTCTCGAAAGAAAGAGTCTATTTGAGGTAGCGCTGATGGTGCTAAGATTCGAGGTCGGCCATGTGTTCCCGATGCGGACAGACTTCGTCGCCAGATTCTCGGGAGGCACACGGTGCTCGTTATTCTATTCATCCGGTCGACTAAGATGTACCATGACCTCGATGCGTGTATTGGTGGGATGGCCTAAAGAGGACGTTGCGGAGTTCGGCACGCGTGCGAATTGTCAGCAGGTTAAGATTGAGCACCAGAAGCCCGGAGGGCTGTTGCAGGCCATTGACATTCCGACTTGGAAGTGGGAGGTGATAAATATGGATTTTATTACAGGGCTACCTACCACTCAGAGGAAGCATGATTCCATTTGGGTGATTGTCGACAGGTTGACGAAATCAGCCCACTTTCTTCCGGTCAGAACGACGTTCTCAGCTGAGGACTATGCCAGATTATATATTAGAGAGGTTGTGAGACTGCACGGGGTCCCGGTGTCGATTATATCAGATAGAGGAGCCCAGTTCTCGGCTAACTTCTGGAGGTCTTTTCAGAAGGGGTTAGGGACACAGGTGAGTCTCAGTACGGCGTTTCATCCTCAGACAGACGGACAGGCCGAGCGCACTATCCAGACACTTGAGGATATGCTGCGGGCTTGTGTTATTGACTTCAGGGGTAGCTGGGAGGATCACTTGCCTCTCGTGGAGTTTGCATATAATAATAGCTACCATTCCAAAGATTCGGGATGGCGCCTTATGAGGCCTTATACGGGAGGAAGTGCAGGTCACCGATAGGCTGGTTCGAGGTGGGAGAAGTTCAGTTAGTCGGGCCAGACTTAGTCCAGCAGGCAGTGGATAAGGTGAAGCTTATTCAGGATCGGTTGTTGGCTCGTAGTCGGCGAAGTCGTGCAGATCATCGGCCGACACTTGGAATTCAAGATAGATGATTGGGTTGTCTAGCGTATCGCCCATGAAGGCGTGATGAGATTTGGAAAGAAAGGAAGCTTAGCCCAAGGTACATTGGGCCGATCGATTGTCCGTAGGTAGGCAAGGTTGCCATGAGTTAGATCTTCCGTCCGATTGGGCGGTGCATCCGCTTTTTCATGTATCTATGTTGCGGAAATGTGTGGAGATCCATCTAGAGTGCACCCGATTCATGATGTCCGGTGTGACGTAAGAGTTGTCGTATGAGAGTCCCATAGCGATACTCGATCGTCGGAGTTAGACGACTACGGACGAAAGACGTGGCTTCCGCAAGGCGTCTTGTGGCGAAACGAGAACAGGAGGAAATGACGGGAAGCAGAGGATGACATGATGAAGAAGTATCCTCACTTATTCCCTATACCCCGTGTAACCTACTTTCCCGCTTGTAGTTTTGATTTTAGCATTACGCTCGTAATGTTGTGGCTCGTGGAGCTTCTTATTCGAAAGAATAGTTAAGAGGTCTATGTCGATGTTGTGATTTGAGTAAGTTTAGAAGGAACATTCGGACGAATGTTTCTAAGGGGAGAATGTTATACCCGTAGTTCTGATCCTACGCACGAGAGCGCATTTAAAGTATGTAAGACTTAAAATTTTTAAGGATAGGTTGACAAATTGTTCGGACGGGTTTTAGTCAACTTTGAGGCGGGTTATGACCCGGAATATTGAGAGTTCCTAAGTGTTTCAAAGGCCTAGGCGTAGTTCGTTGAGTCTAGATTCCAACGCAACCAACCGCTCGTCGATAGGACGTCGGAGTAGAGTTATGAGAGTTACAAGTTCAGGCGCAATGACGAGACGCGAGCCGACGCGCGATGGCGCGGGCCGACGCAGGTCGCGCGCCAAAGATCGCAGGTCGCTGAAGTTTCAAAGCCGGCGCTGGAAGCAGGGCGCGCGCCGAAGATCCGAGGGTCCGCAGGAGCAGCCGCCGCGCGCGGAAGCAGGCGCGCCGAGGCGGAAATTTTGGGCGAAAAACTTAGAAAAGTCCGATTTCTCTTTTAAAAGGCCATGGGAGGTGACAAGTGTCCCCCCCCATCTGATTTTCTGCTACATGCAATATATTGACCAAGACTTGGTCATTCTTCCCATCTTTCATCTTCACACTCTCTCTCCCTCTCTCTAAAATCTGCTCCACCTTCTCTCTAGAAACCCAAGAAAAATCTGAAAGTTAAGGGCAAGAAAAGGAAGCTTGTAGCTAGCTTGTTGGCATTGTTGTGGTGGTGTTCTTGGCAAGGAAGCTAGCAATAGTGGGAAAAAGTTTTGGCTAAAACTTTAAGGTAACATTTCTTCCTTTAGAATTAGTTCTAAGTGTTGCATGTTTAGAAGAAAGAACTTGTGGTAGTAAATAATGCTTCTAGAATCTTTGCATGTTAGAAATGTGGTTTGGGTATGAAAGAAATGGCTAAGTAGTGATTATGAGCATGTTGTAGCCTAAAAACCACCTTTGAATGGTTAAGTAAATTGTAGTGAACTTATGGGGCAGAATTTTGGGTGTGAAATCCCCTTTGAATTGTTGGATTGATTGAGCCTTGAATGTGGTGTGTTGGATGATAAATTCGGCCTTGAGAAAGGTGGCAAAGTGAGTAGAAACAAAGGAAATGCTGCCCAATTTTCCTTAGAATTTAGTGACTTTGAACTTGGTTGTTCTATATTAAGAGTAGAGGTTAATGAAACGTATCATGACTATTATAGGTTGAATATTACTTGCGGTAGTTTGGACTTGGCAAGTGGATTGACCAAAGAGGTATGTGAAGCTTTCCTATCTCTTGAGCATGAATAGATGAAACTATGTAGTACGGTAGACGTACAAGATTTGGTGTTCTTACTTGTTTTGAGTATAAAATGACTTTTCGTTTTAAGAACGTATAAGTCCCTTGGTTAAGGGAAAAGTATGATTTTTTTTTACTAAAGTATAGAGTTAATATAACAACTTTATGGGAAGTTGGTCTATTAGCTTCATAAAAGGTTAATGAGAAGGGATTTACTCTAAGTAAGATAATTATATGAAGAGGCAAATTGATTTAAAGGCATCAATTGCCCAAAGGCTTTTATGTATAAAGAAGAGTCACTTTTGAAAGAGTCAAGTATGTAGTACTGGGTTAAATTCCTGTTCTTTATTAAAGATATGGTTAAGTGCCTTAAGTAAACTAAAATGAGAGAGTATGTGAACAAGACTAAAAGAAGTTATAAGTTTTCTTAACTTATTATTATTATGATATGATGACATTTGTGATAGGGTAAGAGTATGTCCGGCGGGCAAGCCCCAAGATCGCCATACCACCTCCTTCAGCAAGAAGATGTCCGGCGGGCCACCCCAAGATCGCCATACCATCCGCCTAGCAAAGAGTATATCCGGCGGGCGATCCAAGATCGTTATACCATCCGCACCAAGATAAGAGTATATCCGGCGGCAAGCCCCAAGATCGTTATACCATCCGCTCCAGCAAGAGTATATCCGAGGTACAACCAAGATCGTTATACCATCTGCTTCTGGTAAGAGTATATCCGGCGGAAAGTCCCCAAGATCGTTATACCACCTGCTCCGTGGATTTGCTACCCATGACGCGGCGAATACCTCACGCGAGTCCCATGGGCTTACGCGGTGAAATAGTCCCACGCCTACAGTACACCGACGCGAGAGTACCTCACGCGGTCCACAGACCCACGCGGTGAAATAGTCCCGGAGTAGGATGGTTTCTTTTGATACTACTGGCGAGGTACCTGTTTTGATCACGAGCCTCCTATTTTATGCAAGATTATATATGTATATACTTGTCACTCTCATTGTTAGTAAGGCACGAAAAGGTATTTTATTGTCTTCCATGACTCACTTGCTTTTAGACTTATGATATCATATTACAAGATTTTCCCGGCTTTGCATACTTGGTACATATTGTGTCGACCCCTTCCTCGGGCCGCTGCGTTAAATCCGCGGTAAGGGTAAGAAGATTGTGGATCCTCGTTCTTAGGATCATTGTTCCGTTGTCAAGCTCCATCCTTCCTAAGCTTATTTTGTTGGTACGGTTTTCCACGATGTTATAGACATTGTGTATATTCAGGGTATGGCGGGCCCCGCCACGATTGTTATCTCTAGAGGTGCGGGTCACGCACTTGTTTTGGGCTACAAGAACCGGTTGTATTATAAATACTTTGTTTAAGTATGTTTTTATGGAAAGCGACTTTATCGGTGGCGGTGATGTTACCTTTTATACGTATCTCATATGTATGTTCACCGCTATTCTCGACTTATACCGGCGTGGTACCGGTGGTACTAGTCGCGCCCGGTCGGTCGTGACAATCATCTCCTTCAGTGTTGGTACAATTGCCCGTTGTGGGCTCAAGGTTCGCTCTTGTGGTTGGCGGTGGTGGGTCACGCCTCATGTGAGCCCTATTTCGCACTCATTTTCATCCATGGCGGCCTCTGCTGCTGCTGCTGCCGTGGTGCTCTCCGTCACTTTGGGGCTAGGGTGCGGAAAGAGTGCACTATCCCATAGGACACCGCGATTGGTTTCTTTCATGAGTATCTCGTGGGTAGTTGTGGGATCGCACTCACGTGGCATAGGCGGTAATAAGTGAACCGTGTCCCAATCCACCGTTGTCACCAACTGCTGATTTCTTCGATGCTCTGCACTATCTCTTTTCCACATCAATTATCGCCTCATAATTCCATAAATCAACTTAATCGCTGTCTTCGCACTGGTGAAGTCGTAGATGGAATCACGCGCATCGACGAAATCTGACCAAGCCTTGCTGCGCTTTGTGATCGCTTTCTCGGTGCTCAGATCCATTCCTTCCGATCTCAAAAGCGACCCAGGGTAGCTCATATGGTTCGCAATATTATTCCAATCCGTTCGCTTCTAGACCATGTTCTAAAATGGTTCCAATCGCTACTTTCTTCAACATCAACTGTTTTTAGCGTTGTATTTATTGCTTCGCATACAGCATATAATTTCCCCTTACAAAGCACCCCTTCGTCTCTCCGAAAGTTTGCATAAAATTCCCGCACTATTGTTGTATTCATCGGTTTTATCTTCTCCTGATTGACAAATCTCTTCCACCCCTTAGTTTCTATCATAGCCCGGATGGGCTCATAAACGTCTTCCTCCCCATAGGATCCCCTTTGGTAATCCATTCCCCTTTCTGGAATTACGGGTCTAGTATCAAGTCTTTTGTATCTTTGGTAGGCCTGGTAACTCACAAACCTATTTTCATCGTATTGGGGTGTTGGGGTGGATGTGGAGCCTCTTCTCTTCCTGGTGGCCATGGTTAAAACAGTTTCTGGAGCTTTTAACTTAGTGGCAACTTAGTGGCACAACGTCTCCTACACACTCAACAACTAGCAGCGAAAAAAAAAAAAAAAACAACACCCCCAAACTTCAATCTTTCTACTCAATACCCACAACCTTCTTTTCTACTCCTTTCTCCAACTTCACAACCAACTTTTCAAGACTACTCCAACTACAATACTCTTCCCAACTACTACCTCCTATGACTTCAGTGAAAGGATTCAAGAACAAAGATAGGGATTACCTTTTGATGAGAAGACTCAAGCTTGTTCTTGTTTCAATTGGTGGGTTGAGGCTATGGAATGGAGCTTTGTTGTTTGAGATAGTTGAGGGTTTTTTGGGAATTTAAGAGTTTAGGTTGTGGTTGGGTTGGATTTGTGGAGGTTTTGTGGGCAAATTTCTGGAATTTCGTGGGTTTTTGGAGAGGGAAGGTTAGGTTTTGGAAGTTGGAATTGGGGAAAATCTGATTTTTGGGCGTTTTAAATTTCTCGATTCGCCGCCAGCCATGCTTTTAGCGCGCGCTAAACATCTGCGCTCGCCCGGGACTTTCTGCGCCGCTCCCAGGGCGCGGCTCTAAACTTCGCCAACTTTCGAATTCTACCGCGCCTGCTCGCTGGCGCCGCGGCTCTTAAACTTCCGAGCTGTTCAGATCTTTTAGCGCCGCCACTGCTCGAAGCGCGCGCTTACCCGCTTCTCTGGAAATCCTTGCTTTTCTTCAGTTTATTTCGTCCCCCGGTTTAATTTCTTGTACAATCACACAACAACAAGATCCAATACCGTGAGACTGTTCTTAGGCAAACTAAAATAAAATAACGGCGTAAATTAAACTAACATAATTGAAAACGTTGGGTTGCCTCCCAACAAGCGTTGTCTTTAACGTCTTTTAGCCGGACGCAAGTTCCTTAGACTTACTAGCCCTGGGGTGGATTAAGTCCCCAACCAATCCATTTCCGCCACATTTGGCGTTTCCTTTTTCTCCTTTTCTTTTTAGCATTATCGGTAGTAGGGAGTTCCGGAACAATTACCTCATTTAGTGTCATCTCAGCAAACCATGCTTGCTTTCTTGGGCTCATCACACTTTGGTTGCATTGATGGCTCGCGTGGGGTTTGGTGGTGTTGATTGCAAAACACCCACTTACGCTTCTTGGCTCAATGACGTGTTTAAAGACTTTAAACACCATCTCTTCGTTCTCCACTCTTAGCGTTAGCTCTCCTCTTTCAACGTCAATCAAGGCTCTACCCGTTGCTAGGAATGGCCTCCCCAATATGATCGGGATTTCTGCATCTTCTTCCATATCCAGAATGAGGAAATCTGCAGGAAAGAAAAATTTTCCTACCTTCACAATCACATCCTCGATCTTCCCTCGTGGATGAACCACTGTCCTGTCGGCTAGTTGCAGACTCACAGTGGTGGGTTTGGCTTCTCCTAACTCCAATCTTTTGAAAACCGACAGGGCATCAAATTTATACTCGCCTCAGATCACACAAGGCTCATTGCAGTCACCCCGCCCATCGCATGGTAGTGTAAAGCTTCCAGGGTCCTTTAGCTTTGGTGGCAATTTCTTTTGTAAGATAGCACTACACTCTTCTGTTAGTGCTACTATCTCATATTCGGCCAGTTTCCTTTTTTTCCCCAAGATTTCTTTCATGAACTTGAAGTAAGATGGCATCTGCTCCAAAGCCTCTATAAACGGTATGTTGATGTGCAACTTCCGAATACCTCAAGAATTTGGAAAATTGTTTATCGACCGCCTTCCTTTGTAATCTCCGGGGAAAGGAATCTTTCTCAGATACTCCTTCTCCGAGTTTTCTATCATCAGGCTAGGTTCACCGCCTTATCTTTTCTAACTCGCTTCTCTCAACTATTGGATAGGCGGTATTTGCTCCAATTGTTTTCCACTTCTCAATGACCGCCTTACATTGCTCCTCTGATTTACCTCGATTGCTTGGCAATGTCCCCGTGGCTCGATGTTTACCGCTTTGCCCTACCTGTGTTTCAAGTTTCGAACGAGGATCTAGATTCGTTATAAATTGCGCCCGGGCGTTGGCGCTTTGTCGCCATGGCCGCTAAGCTCATCTGGTTTTTCTTCACGACCGTGCATTGAGCCGCTGAGGCCGGGGCTTGAGTGCGGTCATTGATTCTGCATCGCTGGTTCGCATCGCCCCTATACCGATTCTGCGCTTCGATATTGGTTTTGCTGCCCCGACATCGATTTTCTTGGCCCGATCTCTCTCCACGGTAAGTTTGGGTGATTCTCCACCGGATTATAAGTGTTTGAGTAGGGGTTGTTCGCTGCCTCTGGTAGTTACCTACTGCTTGACACTCTGCCTGCTCCATTGGGATGTTGTTGGGATCCGCTGAAGGACACCTATCAAATGTGTGTGGGCCGCCACATATCTCACGCTTTTTAGCGGTTGCACGGATTCATCGACACAAGATGTTCTTTGCAATTGTTTCGCTAGAAAAGAGCCACTGCGTTCAAAGCGGAATAGCATCTACTTACGGACCCCAGCTTCTTCTCCCACGGTTGCCTCTCTTCAAATGACATGGTTGTTAGTGGCCATATCTTCTAATAACTCGTGGGCGTCGTGGGCTGTTTTCCTCATGAATGCCCCACCTGCGGCTGCATCTATGATGGTTCTGGTGGTACTGCTCAGCCCGTTGTAGAAAATATGAACCAAGTTCCACAACTCAACGCAATGGTGTGGACACTTCCTCTGTAGATCCTTGAATCTCTCCCACGCTCATATAAGGACTCTCCATCACTGATAGAAGTTGTTCAACTCCTCTTAATTTTCTTTGCTTTCAGGTGGAAAGAACTTGGCTAGGAATTTCGCGCCACCATGCCATGTAAATATCGAATCACCGGCGGGAATTCAACCATACTTTTGCTCTATCCCCGAGTGAGAAGGAAAGAGCCTCAACTGACAGCATCATCGATGCGCCGTTATATTCGAAAGTGGCACATAGCTCCAAGAAATTTGCTATGTGCATACGTGGATCCTCCGACGGCGATCCTCGAATCGCATCAAGTGTCGCACCATGCTCGTAATCGGTTTTATTTCAAATTGTTGGCTCTATTGTAGTGAGCCTAATGCAATCTGTGCTCCATTCACTCTTGGTAGCACATAATCTCTGCACTTCTTTTCCGCCGATTCGAACCCCGCCCTCCATATCTATCGCACTTGCTGAGGATCTCCTGGGTTAAGTTGATTTTCACCTAACCCTTCTCTCATCCTGTTATTGTTGGGAGCACCGTCCATTTCTATCAACGTTGCAATTCGCTGATTCTTTCTGTTCTGTTTGCAGGCTTTCTCAATTTCCGGATTGAAGGGAACAAGAGTGTCAGCTCCTCTTCTCCTTCGCATAAACTGATATCCTGAGAAAGATAAAAAACAAACAAAGAATCACGGCACCCTGATTTTCGTAGAAACTAAAAAAAATAAAAAAAATAAAAAATTAAATCCAAATTAGAAATTAAAAATAGATAATTTGATATTGAACTATTGCCTAATCCCCGGCAACGGCGCCAAAAACTTGATGCGCGTTTTTGCACACACTTTAAACGCAAGTGCACGTTATCGTATCAAGTAGTATAGTCTTAGATAAGACCGAATATCGTCCTCTAGGATTAGGGTTCAAGTATCGCTTATCTATTTTATAGTATCTATTTGGTGAATTAATATTTGATTGGTTGTTTATGACTAAGAATTATAAAAGATAAGTAAATATAAAGAATTACTTGGATGTGATGAGAATAGGGCTTCATGCATCCTTACTATCCGCTTATATTACTTGTTAATGCATTACTTATGGTGTTCTTCTTTTGGAGAAAGCGGGTTTCTGAAATCGCTTTATACTCCCGTTAGGTTATATAAACACTCAACCCGAGATTGTTCCTTACCTAACTTTCACGATAAGGGTAACTCTATAGGAGGATTAAGCACAAAAACCTAGTTGGCCACGCACAATGCGCAAAATTAGGGTTGTTAAGCCTCTCATCAACGCTACAAATCTAATTGAGGTATTTTCATCCCCAACTCGAGACCGTCTACCCAACTTACAAAGATATTCACAATCCTCCTTTTCGTAATCGATTAGAAATCATATAGTGATAACTAGTTGTCAATTAGCTACCAAGAATTCAACTCAATTATTGGATAGATCTCTCAATAAGAATAATAACCATAAGCATGCATTAAGTTATAACATAAGGTTCAAGAAATTCAACATAAAGTTTATAAGAGAATTAGTTCCTAGCCATGAATATGACAAGAACTAATTCAAAGTTCATCATGCAAAACCAAATAAATAAAGGAAAGGGAAAAGAAATTACTAAGCTAATGGTGTCCAATCTCCAAGTCAAGAATCTTGAGTTGTGCGAAAGTGGAACCCCAAAACCGCCTAGGTTCTCCTTATATAGTTTTAAAACGCCTCCTTCTTTTCCTTCCGTGCTCGCCCAAAAATCCGTCAAAAGACTAATTTTTTCCGTCGGCCATGCCATGGCTGTCGGCCGCGCCTAAAGTTCTGCAATACGGTGTTTTTGCGCCGCGCCCGATATCTGCTGCGAGGCCGCGGCCGCAACTCTGTGGCTTCTGATGTTTAGCGCCCTGCTTTCGTCTCACGAAGCGCGCGCCAATCTTCTGCACTTCTTCAATAATAGCGCGCCGCTCGCTTCGATCGCAGGAGGCCGCGGCGCAGTCTGAATTTCACTCGTTCGCCACTTTCTCTGCTTTCTGCATCTCTCTTTTGCCCTCTTTTTGCTCCTTTTCCGCCATTTGGCCATTTCAACCACTTTGACTCAATAGAAAGAAAAACTATCCTAATACGACACTTATATGTGCAAAATGGGACAAAAGACTAACTAAAACAGACTCAAAAGGTGTATATAAAATCCACCGATCATGTAACCATGTATTGCAAAAATTTTATTGCTTTAACATAGTTCTGAGATAGACATCAATGCCTACATCCTCTTGTATCTTTTTTATTTTGGGCTAAACTATAATGGTAGCTATAATATGCTAGGAATTATGCGGACGATGCATTACTTTCCCCTGTTTTAGTGGAAAGCTATATGTGCGGTGTGTTCTACCATACCAGAAGATGGCGAGACATAACTATTTAGCAAGCCGTTTCGACATGATTTGGCTGAAATTTGAGGAAAAACATATTTGAAGTTGGAGTTGAAAAATATATATCTATATATGATAGTTGACATAGCAGGGTATACGATTGGTTTCTCATGTGTATTCCGTGGATGCTTCTGCCACCATTCATCCAAGAACCCAATAACTATACTGACAATTGGTTGACTTCGAAAAAAGTCCAAAGTTTCTTTTTTACACTATACTCATTGTTTCTAAAGAAGATAACAGGACAACGGGATAACAATTTTTTTGTTGACGAATCTATTTCAGGCCATAGACAACATCCTACCATTAAAAAGGGAAACAACATGGCAACCGAAGATCAATAAGAAAAAGACTACGACTACAACGAAATCTTATCCGACGGTAGTGGAAGCGACGTTGATCAATTTGACCAACAAATATCAATTTCAACCGAAGAACCACAAGAAATTATAAAGAAACTAGAAAATGTGTTTCTTAACATGTAATTCTTTTAATTATAATTTTACTATGTTATTTATTTGCAACTTTCAATATCACTAAGTTGCAATTTTGAAATTGTATTACAAAAAAAAAGAATCATATTTCTATTAAATAATATAAGAGGTACAAAAACAGTTTTGATGTGTTTTTATTAAACTATCTTGTTGTGTGTGTTATTTTTTTAATTTAAGGGCAAAAAAAAAACTCACTCCGACCCCACCCCGACACCTCGGGATCGGGACGGGACAGCGACAGACCCCGCCGGACCCCGACCCGCCCCGTTGGCCACCTATGTATGTTTGTCTAATGATCTTTTTCACTATCGTGATTCAATATTGGAACATTTCATAATTTTTCTTCTAAATTATTCCGATTGTCACATGTCATTATTCTAGATTTTTCAAAAATTATTATTTTTCCCCAACATCCTCTTACCTTCACATTTGTGAAGACTGCCATATATGCTTCTTTTAAAGTAATATCAGAAATGTCAAGCAAGAGATAGTTTTTTTTTTTTTTTTTTTTTTTTTTTTTTTAGCCAAGTTGGTGTAGCAGTAGAGCGCGGGACCGCAAGGTCACGAGTTCGATCTCCTGCATAAACCTTCTTGGTTGAGCCTGTCACACATGACTTGCCAAGTGTGGTTTACATGGCTGACGTGGTTTGCAGGCTATTGCGTCGGTCAGGATTTACTCGCCGCACTGAAAGAAAAAAAAAAAAAAAAAAAAAAAGCAAGAGATAGTTGTGCGTAGTAAGAATAGATCAATTACGGATATGTCGTGCTAAAATAAGTTAATAGGAATTAAATAGAAAATATATTTGTAAATTGAATGGGTGTGACCGTTGATGAAGGAGTTTGTGCCTATTATGTTTTTCTAATTATGTAGGATATTTAGTTAATTAAAAGGATATTTTAGTAGACTTTTGCTACTCATTGAATTTGAACACGCGATATTTCATTAGAGAATAACTTTTGAAGGGAGCCCTCAATCGCTAGGCTACAACTCTCACTAACAAGATTGAAAACATTTTTAATACATATCTTAATATTTAAAACTAATAAAAGAAAAATAAAAATTCTGAGGCGGAAGCCCGCTGGCCAAGGGGCCCTGTGTGGCGCCGCCACGACTGCCCCAGGGACGACTGATATATACACAAATCAAGTATATATAGATGGTGATAATTCAGATAGAATGAAACAACTGACAATTATAATGTGAAATTCGCGAAAACGATAATTTCTATCTGTTTTTGACCATTAACTCTAAAAAAATAGTTATTTTTGCTTTTGGCGAGAAGGCTCCGTTTCAATAACTAAATACTTCTAACAAGTATGTATGTACATTATACCCGCAAGGGTAAATGCTGTACAAGATAGAAATACGACCGCAAGGCCACGAGTTCGATCCTGCATAAACCTTCTTGGTTGAGCTCACACATGGCTTGCCATGTGTTTATATGGTCGACGTGGTTTGCCATCACGTCGGTCCGCATACCTCTGCACTGGAAGAAAGAGCAGCGATCGCGGCCTTCACAAAAAAAAAAAAAGTATGTATGTACATTACAACAGCTTGAACATTACCTTGACTTGAACCCCCCTTGTATAGGTTTACGTATGCTCATCCTATAAAAGAGGATAAAAATAATACGTAACATTTTGATAAAAGGAAGCTATAAAGTACACAGCAAAAAGATAAAGAGGAAACCGCATAAGCCTATTGTCTATGTTGCAACTATCTCATCATTGAAAATTTACAATATTCTACAGAAAGGTCGTGTAGAAAACACATCATCACCTAAAATAAAATTGCAAAATAAGTTCCAAGGCTTTTTTCTCATAAGTAAAGATATTTTGAAGGAAGTATTTTCCATAATCATTTCATTTTTAATATATATAAGTTTGCAATCCATAATTAAGGTTACAATTATGGTAGAAATATACTCCTATTATACTAAGAATATTTACTAATAAATATAAATTATTTAGATTGATTATGGAAATAATAATAATCTATCATTCTCCCGCAATCTTAGAAGGAGGTTCTCGTTAGTTTCTGAAATCATTAAAGAGTATCCGCGGAAGACCTTTTGTGAATATATCGACAATCTGATAGCTAGTCGGGACATTGAGAACACAGACTTGACCACGGGCAGCCTTTTCACGGACAAATAAGATATTTATCTCGGTATGTTTAGTGCGTTGATATTGTACCAGGTTTCTTGACAGATATATCGCACTCGCATTATCACAATAAATCACATTGCCTTTTTGATCGGACAATGGAGCTCCAATAGCATATTGTGGAGCCAACATGATTCAGAGACAACATTCACAACCCATCTATATTCAACTTCAACACTAGACCGAGAGAGTGTGGGTTTGCGTTTGGACGACCATGAGATCAAGTTGTCTTCTAGAAATACACAATAATCAGGTGAAACGTCTAGTATTCGGGCATCCACCCAAATCAGCATCAGTATACGACGTGAGATCGAAGATGACCGACTTGTATAGATGTAATCCAAAATCAAGAGTACCCTGAATATACCGTAGTATTCGTTTGAGAGCCCCCATATGTTACTCATTCGGGTAATGCATATGTAAACATACCTGTTGAACTGCATAGAGATATTCGGTCTTGTAAATGTGAGATACTGCAATGCCCCTACTAAACTGTGGTAATGTGACTATAGGGTGGTGGTTAGACCGACTATGTTGTATGAGGTAGAGTGTAGGGCAGTCAGGACTTTACACATCCAAAAGATAAAAGTTGTGAATATGAGAATGTTGAGATGGATGTGTGGGCATACAAGGAGGGATATGATTAAAAATGATGATATTCGGGATAAAGTGGAGTGGTATCGGTGGAGGATAAGATGCAGAAAGCATGGTTGAGATGGTTCAAGTATGTGCAAAGGAGAGACACAAATGCCCTATTGTGGAGGTTGGCTATGAATGGGTTCGTAAGGGTAGAGGTGTCACGACCACTCGGCCACGATCGTACTACCGGTACCACCGCAGTATATGTCAGAGAATATCAGCGGAACATACATAACACATAACTTAGAGGAAAGGGTAAACATCACTGGCCAGCCGATAAGGCTGCCGTCTATAAACATACTTAAACAAAAGTATAGTAATACAACTGGTTCTTATAGCCCAAAACACATAGGTGACCACGCACTTAAAGATAACAACTGTGGCGTGACATGGCCCAGCCATACCCCTGAATGTACAAAATACCTATAGCATCAAGGATTATCCGTACCAATAGACAAGCTTCCGGAGGACGGAGCTTCGACATCGAGTAGTGATCCTAAGAACGAGGATCCTCAATCGCTACCCTTACCGCAGATTTAACGCAAATTTCGAAGCGGGTCGACACATATGTACCAAGTATGTAAAGCTGGAAAGTACTATAATAATGATATCATAAGTCTAAAAGTAAGCTGGAGTCATGGAAGTCAATAAAATACCTTTTACTGTGCCTTACTAACAATGAGAGTGACAAGCATATATATACAATACTGCATAAAATAGGGGCCTTAGATCAAAACGGTACCTCGCCTGTAGATCAATAAGCACCCCTACTCCCGGGACTATTTCACCCGTGATAGTCATGTGGACCCGCATGAGGTATTCTCGTGATAGTCAGACTACCGCACGGGACTATTTCACCCGCATAAACCCATAAGGACTCGCATGAGGTATTCCTCGCGTCACGGGTAGCAAATCCACTAACAGTGGTATAACGATCTGGGGACTTACCCTCGATATACTCTACCCCGGCGGATGGTATAACGATCTTGGGACTTTCCTCGGATATACTCTTACATCAAGCGGTGGTATAACGATCTTGGGCTTGCCTCGATATACTCTTACATCAAGGTGGTATGACGATCTGGGTGACCTCGCATATACTCTTACCCCGAGAAGGTGGTATAACGATCTGGGGCTTGCTCGATATACTCTTACCCTAGCTCAAACTGTCATCATATCATAATCATACATAAGTTAAGAAAACTTATAACTTCTTATTAGTCTTGTTCATATACCCTCTCATTTTAGTTTACTTAAGACACTAAATCATATCTTTAATAAAAGAAAACCGGGAATTTAACCCAAGTACTACATACTTCAACTCTTTTAAAAATGACTCTTTATACATAAAACTCTTGGGCAATTGATGTCTTAAACCAAATTGCCTCTTCATATACTTATCTTACTTTTAGAGTAAATCTCTTCTCATTAACCTTTTATGAAGCTAATAAACCAACTTCCCATAAAGTTGTTATATTAACTCTATACTTTAGTAAAATCATACTTTTTCCCTAACCAAGGGATTTATACATTCTTAAAACGAAACAAGTCATTATATACTCAAACAAGTAAGAATACCAAATTCAGACGTCTACCGTACTACATAGTTTCATCTATTCATGCTCAAGAGATAGGAAAGCTTCACATACCTCTTTGGTCAATCCACTTGCTAAGTCCAAACTACCGCAAGTAATATGTCAACCTAAAACAACCATGCTACGTTTATTAACTTCTAATCTTAATGTAGAACAATCCAAGTTCAAAGTCACTAAATTCTATGGAAAATTCGGCAGCATTTCCTTTGTTTCTACTCACTATGCCACCTTTCTCAAGGCCGAATTTATCATCCAATTGCCACATTTAAGGCCCAATCAATCCAACAATTCAAAGGGGATTACACACCCAAAATTCTGCCCCATAAGTTTACAATAATTCACTTAACAATTCTAAGGTAGTTTTTAGGCTACAACATGCTCATAATCTCTTCTTAACCCATTCTTCATATCCAAACCACATTTTCTAGCATGCAATGACTCTAAGAGCATTATTTTACTACCACAAGTTCTTTCTTCTAAGCATGCAACACTAGAACTAATTCTAAAGGAAGAAATGTTACCTTAAAGTTTTAGTCAAATTTATTCCAAAGATTTTGCTAGCTTCCTTGCCAAGAACACCACCACAAGCTAGCCACAAGCTTCTTTTTCTTGTTCTTAATTTTTCAGATTTTCTTAGGCTTGGATTTTCTTTGGAAATGTAGAGAGAAGGAGGAGCTTTTGCTTTAGAGAGAGAGAGAAATTGGAAGATGACCAAGTCTTGAAGACTTGGTCAATATATTGCATGCAAGAAATCAGATGGGGGGGGGACACTTGTCACCCTCCCAAGGTCTTTTAAAAGAAAATATGACTTTCCTAAGTCTTTCCGCCCAAAAATCCCGCCTTCTCGCGCCAATGAACCCCAGCCTCTTCAACTTTCGCGCCGCCTCGCTGTCTCAGCCAGGCGCTGCAACTTTAGCGACCTCTCAAGACTTTCGCGCCGCCTTGCATCCGCGCCATGCCTGCCGCTTTGTCCAAACATATTTCGTCCGATCACGCACCGAACTTGTAACTCTCATATCTTTCTACTCCGACGCCCTATCGATTTAACGGTTGGTTGCGTTGGAATCTAGACTCAACGAACTACGCCCTAGGCCTTTGAACCACTTAGGAACTCTCAATGTACCGGGTCATAACCCGCCTTAAAGTTGACTAAAACCCGTCCTAATAATCCACAACCTATCCTTTGAAAATTTTAAGTCTTACATGCTTCAGACGCTCTCATACGTAGGTCGAACTACGGTATAACATTCTCCTCCTTAGAAACATTCGTCCCGAATGTTCCTTCTAGGCTTACTCAAACACAACATCGACATAGACCCTCTTAACTATCATTTTGCAAATAAGGAAGCTCCACGAGCCACAACATACTGAAGCGTAAATGCCAAGTCAAAACTAACAAGCAGAAAGTGGGTTACCCGAGGTATAGGAAATAGGTGAGGTACTTCTTCATCATGTCATCCTCTCGCTTCCCACGCCATTTCCTCCTGCTCGCTCCGCCATAGAACCTTGACGGAAGCCACGCCTTTCGTCCGGTCGCCTAACTCGACGATCGAGTATCTCTACGGACTCTCCTCATACGATAACTCCTCCGCTACTGGACATCATGAACCGGGTGCACTCTAGATGGATCTCCAATACATTTCCGCAACATGAACACATGGAAGACTGGATGTACCACCTCCAAGTCGGACGGCAGATCTAACTCATAGACAACCCTGCCTACCCTACGGACATCCGACACGCCCAACGTACTTGGGCTAAGCTTCCCTTCTTTCCAAATCTCATCACGCCTTCACGGGCGATACCTTTAGGAAAACCCAATCATCTATCTCAAATTCCAAGTGTCGACGCCGATGATCTGCATACGACTTCGCCGACTCGAGCCGCCAACAACCGCTTCCCGGATAAGCTTCACCTTATCCATCGCTTCGAACTAAGTCCGCCCGACTAATCGAACTTCTCCCACTCGAACCAGCCTATCGGTGACTGCACTTCCTCCCGTATAAGGCCTCATAAGCGCGCCATCCGAATCGGAATGGTAGCCGTTGTTGTAAGCAAACTCCACAAGAGGCAAATGATCCTCCCAATACCACGAAATCAATAACACAAGCCCGCAGATATCCTCGTTGTTCGATAGTGCGCTCTGCTCGTCCGTCTTGCGAGGATGAAAGCGTCGTCTCGAGACTCACATGTGTCCCTAATCCCTTCCGAAAGACCTCGAAGTTAGCCGAGAACCGGGCTCCTCTATCGATATAATCGACACCGAGACTCGTGCGATCTCACAATCTCTCTAATATATAATCGCATAGTCCTCGGAGAACGCTGTTCGATCGGAAGAAAATGGGCCGATTTCGTCGACCGCCGACAATCACCCAAATGGAGTCATGCTCTCCTCCGAGTGGTAGGTAGCCCGTAATAAAATCCATATTTATCACCTCCCACTTTCAAGTCGAATATCAATAGCTGCAATGACCACCGCTTCGTGCTCAATCTTAACTCGACAATTCGCACGCGTGCCACGAACTCCGCAACGTCCCTCTTTAGGCCATCCCACCAATACACGCATCTGAGGTCATGATACATCTTAGTCGACCCCGGATGAATAGAATAACGAGCACTGTGTGCCTCCCCCAGAATCTGCTGACGAAGTCCTGTCACATCACACACAACCGGCCCTCGAATCTTAGCACCCCATCAGGCGCTACCTCAAATAGACTTTTCTCCTTCTGGAGAGCTGCATCTCGGTACCTGATCGGTGTATTTTATATACACCTTTTGAGTCAGTTTTTGTTAGTCTTTTGTCCCATTTTGCACATATAAGTGTCATATTAGGATAGTTTTCCTTTCTTTTGAGTCAAAGTGGTTAAAATGGCCAAATGGCGGAAAAGGAGCAAAAAGAGGGCAAAAGAGGAGATGTCGTAGCAGAGAAAGTGGCGAACGAGGCTAAATCCAGACCAGCGCTGGCGCCTGCAGCGTAGGCCGCGCGCCACCATTCGAGAGGCTGCAGACTCTGGCCGCGCCTCGTAAACCAGATGCAGGCGCGGCGCCTAAACATCCGAAGCCACAGAGTTGCAGCGGCCGCCGCCGAGCAGCGAATATCGTGGCGCTGCGCCAAAACACCGACGGATTGCGAACTTCCGGCGCATGCGCCGCCAGGCTGCGCCGACGCGAAAAATAGGTTTCAGACGGATTTTGGGCGAGCTCGCAGGAAAATGTCACGACCCGTTCGATCGTGGCCTTACCCGCACCCAAGTAGTCATACATCGAGAAATCAGCGGAAAAATAAAACAACCAAAATATGAAAAAGATAAATAAGACACGGTTGGGAAAAAGTTGCCTTTCGGCATACATGTATATAAATACCCCAAAATGAGCGATTCATCCCACCTTACAACAGTGCATGCACTCTAAGAGTTTAAAACAACAATGGCGGGACGTGGCCCCGCCATACCCTGAATACAAATATCTACAACGACGGGGACCATACCAAAATGCTAAGCCTCGAGAAACGGAGCTTTCCCAACGCCAAACGGTGATCCTAAGAACGGATCAACGGTAGAGTACCTTTACTGCGGCGTGAACGCAGCCCGAAGGAGGTCGATAACAGTACCAAGTATGTGGCGAAAATACTAAAATGAAATCATAGTAGTCTATATAAAGCAGAGACATGTATGATAACCAAAACTACGATTCACAATAAATAGCGATATGTCAAGTCGTGACTCACGCCTCAAAGTCATCATAAAACCGCACGGTAAGTATGCGAGGCATAGCCGACTACTAAAACCCACGATAACAAGGTCGTAAATCAGATCATGAGATCTGTCTGCACCATCACATGATCAAAGCCGCCACTCGCGCGCAGATCTAATGCTGCGTCTAGCCCTCGAACTTTCCGTAGCTCGCACGGGCCACTCAATGGCCCGCATGAGGTATTCCGCATCGGTGGTACTCCCGGCGGCGTCTGGACTCGCCGTCGCGTAGCCACAAAGACCGCGTGACCACAGGCCGCATACTAACTCGAACTTCCGTAGCTCGCGATAGGCCATACAGACTGCATAAGGTATTCTCGAATCATAGGTCACTAGACCACTGAGTCTACCCGCGTCGGAGGCGCTTAACCCCGGAATCATGAGTGATATAATATCAACATGACGCTTTATCGTTAAACAACCTAAGCACAATAAGGGAAAACCCTCTACACAAACATCACAAGATACTAACTCACGTGAAGATCCTAACATGTTTACTTATCAAGTCAACAAGAAAGTATTACAAGACTATCACAAATCAATACAATCAAGTTATTCACACAAGGTACTTTCTACATTATGCTAACAAGTTCGGGTTTTTAGCCCCAAAGTACTTCATGTATTACTCTTTTAAAAGATCCGTTTCTTTCACAAAAGTCACACAATACCCGTAGTATAAAAATAGAGTGATTATCTTTTGAAGTAAATCAGAACACTTCTCTTGGTAAAATCAAGTAACAACATTCTTTTCCCAACGCTCAAGTTTGCCTAATTTCAATTACTCAAGTTTCTCATTTTCGAAAAGGTTTCGTAGTTCATAGTTTTAATCCTTTAAAACAATTTGGGAAACATATGCCTTATGTGTGAGTAGGTTATTATTGTTCCTAACAATCTTATTACAGCAGCCATGATCTAGAAAATGTAATATCATTTTGTCTCGTCTTAGCTCCTATGCATATGGAAGTTTCTACTGGTTTTAATAATACTTTATTAGTCAAAACATTTCCCTTTATTAGCGCTGCTGTGGTTTGTTCGACATTCATTCTGATCGGTAAAACATCATTCCTTTTGAAAACCAAAAATACTATTTACTCACGAATGAGGTTTCACACTTTTTAACAAAATTCATATTAGTATAATAAGTCAAGTCTCTTATTTCCTTAAATCAATGAATCGTTCTTTTTATCACTCTTAAGCCGTTATACCTAACTTCCCATAAAGCTAGTATAACTCTTAAGCTTTTAAAACCAAGTGTTACTCTTCTTTCAAAAAAGGTTTCTTAATTCTTTTGAACTACTTGATTCTTTTATTCGTGCTTAAGTCAAGACATTGCCGTAATTATTATTCGTGCTTAAGTCCAAGACATTGCCGTAATTATTATTCGCTTAACACACGACGCTCACCGTACTATATACATATTTATTTAAAATATCATGCTCAAGAGTATAGGAAGAATCACATACCTTCTCGCGAAATCCACCGCCAAGTTGAATATGTCGCGCAGAATCGACCTATAACAACAACACGCCTATCAACGCCCGCATCAGATCGCATAAAGCTCTAGCGAGGGTTCGTTATTCTATGGACATTTGGGCGCACTTCCTACCCTGAGCTACTCAAGTCTCATCAGAAAACAATCTATGTAAGTACAGTTCTATTATTCATCTTTTAAACCCTTCTACTGTGATAACAATTCAATTCTATTCTTTAATATCCTTCTAAGTATTTAATACTTATTCCTATACTTCTACAGTATATATACTCTAATTACAAAAGGAGGATAAGGTTATTTACCTCGGTAAGCCCAATAATATCCTAGATAAAAGTCGCGCCTGAGCAAGGTTTAGCTCCTAAGTTGTACGCTCCGATAGCTCCAAGGAAACCTTAGAAGTTCTTCACAACTTCTACTAAGGACTAAGGGATTTGGGCTAGGGTATTTTGGGCATTATAACAATACTAGAAGGCAACTTTTCAACCAAGGGAGGGGGGTAGGTTTCGCCAGGCTAGGGGGTTGCTCTCGCCAGAGCTTCTCAACGGGGATGGGGGTGTGGTGGACGAAAACAACAAGAGGGAGAGGGAGGGATTTGAGACTTAGAAAGATTGCTCAATTTAGGATGAAATAACTCTTCAACAAGGGGGGTATTTATAGGTCAAGAAATGACCAACCAATGGCCAAGATTATGCCAAGTGCAAGGCAAGTGTAAGGTCAAGATTAGGGCAAGTGTCCTTGGCCAATTTGCACACAAAATATCCTACCAACTACAAGACAAAGATGGCCATCCATTCGGCCCTATCACGTGACAAGTCCACCAACGCAGGGTGACAAGTGTCGCCTCTCGTTGGTCCAAAGTGTTTCGTCTCTAAAAATCCGCAAAAATTAGAAATGGCATAGCCGAATTTATCCTACGCGAGTCTTGTAAAACGCTTCGTCGGAAACGACTCTAAACGGGTTGTGCCGCAAAGTGAAATCGTCAAGCCAATCGGGGGTGACACGTGTCGCCTCCTACACGCCCAACATATTTCATCTTCCAAAATATCCACAATGGCCAAAATCTCAAAACAAAGTGGGCCCTACAAAATCAGAATTTCTCCCGTGGGCCCACGTGACCATTTCCAAAATAAAATTCCATAATTCTCTAATATTCCAAGAAGTCCGAATACCAAACTGGGAATCCAATTCCATTAACGAACCTTTCTCCTTCACAAAACCGGAAACTTTTCCGTGGAAAAAATCACCTCTTTCTTCCTTTCCAATTTCAATGTCGTATTCTCGTACGTACGTCCTCGCATACATACCCTGGAACTACGGGGTATAACATTCTCCCCTCCTTAGAAACATTCGTCGAATGTTCCTTCTAAGTCTCAAAGCGAGCAGCGCCAAAGATAGTCCATCGCTATACTTACTTAAACATCCATGCCACACCTGGCCACAACACAACAAGCGCACATACTTATCTCCAAGTCCACGAGGAATCACCTCTATCACGAAAGCTCCTACTAGAGGTCTAAAAAGATACTCCCTTCGCACCTACTCTTTACAAACGAAATGATCACACCTATGCCTGTAATACATGCTCGCTTCTTCCCATACCACTTTTGTCACTTTGCCTTACTGTCGCACTTTCTCGCACTCGAACTCTTCCTTATCACTTACCATGTTTCTGGTACTGCTTCCCACTGACTCTGAGCTGCCAATAACCTCTTCTGGATAAGCTCCACCCTATCCACGCCCTGCTGAACAAGTACGAACCAACTGTCTGCACCTTGCTTACATCGAATCAATCGATCGGCAATCTTACACTAGCGCTTATAAAAAGGCTCCTAACGGCGACACCCGAATACTGAAATGGTAGCTATATAATACATACTCAACAAGAGGCGAAGAGTCCTTACAGCTACTCCCGAAATCCAAACACTGGCCCGAGGGTGAATGCGACACTGAGATTCACCTGAGTTCCTAACCTTGCCTGGTAACTCTTCCAGAAAAGAAACAGTGTAACTGACTCCGCTACCATAAGGTGAAGGTAGGCACCCCGTGTAGCCTTGCAACCTTCTTGAAATAATCATCTCGCAACTAACTACCGAGTACATGGTTTGACTAAAAGATAAGACGGGTTGACCCCATCGGCCCGACTACTGGTCGAACACATCCACGACTGCATAATGGTTAACTAAACTGGCCTAACACCTCGTGATCCTAACACAAAGCGGGACCACCACAACCGACCCCATCACCAAACAGGCGTGGGTCGACCGCAACACGCCTCAACCCGACCCTGCGCCGCGAAACACTAGCTCCCCGATCCGGAACAATCTCACCAATCACGTTACGAAAACCTAGCGGTCTTCTAAGCTCAACTACCCTCTTTCGTTTCACAACACTCAGGGATTCATCCAAAAAAAAAAAACTCACGTATATTATGCACTTCGATAAGGGTCAAACACGAAATAATTCTTTTACCAAAGATGGCCTCGCCTCTAAGGTCTTCTACGTAATATTCTAAGGCTCCCACTCTCTCTGTCCCCCAATATTACCCGGTTAATTAATCAACAATTCTAATCACACTAACACCATGCTAACCGAAAACAATACTTAAGATATTTGCTACACATATAAATCTCTAAAGGGTTAAGGATATACCAGATCTACGCCAGACTTCCCGGTCGTTTAATCAAACCCGCCTGTTTGCGTACCGGAAGGTGATGAACTATCCATCGATCCCGAAAGTGAGTCCCACATCCCGCCAACTCGTTGGACAATTTCGCAAATGGCCTGCTGCCGCAAACATAACAAGTCGGAGAAGCACGACACTCCCGAACGACACCGACCAACGGCCACACCGGTGGGGTGGCCTCCTCGCTAACACCCCTTCCTTTCCGCACTCATCAATCCGCCCGATCGTAGGAGTCTTCCTACTTGCATCCTTCCTCATAGAACATTCCCTCGCCATATGGCCTCGACGGCCAATAAAAACAAGCACCGAGAAAAGACGACACTTCCGGGATGACGCCGCCATCGCTGTGAACACCGAGGAAAATCAATCTCGTGGAGGACACTGCATCGGGCGGAGGCGCATGTCTATTCACGCCGGCGGTTCGCCTCGAGTTACCAAATGATCCTACCAATCGGGCCTCTTCGTTGTTCTTGGCTAACCTGTCGATCTCTACATCTCTCAGCCCGTTGCACATAATCCTGAACGCAAGCCTGGCTCATTCCTGACTGAAGAGCTACTTCCCCACAACCCTTCTTTAGATAATCATCAATATCCTTGGTATACTGGTACATAAAATACTCTGGCTGCCAAGTCCCTTGCTAATGCGAGGTCTCCTTCCAATCCATATTTTACGCTCCAAGCCGTGGGCGAAGGTCAGATGTCATGGCCGCAGAGGAGCTATGCCGTGTGCCAAACTCTGCTGCTGCTGGCGACGTCTCAGAACTCCCCGCATGAAGCATCACCTCAGGTGATGATTAGGCTGTGCCTTCTAAATCTCAGATTTTACTCGCAGCTCTCGGCCGCTGCCTTGCCTTCTGGGCGGGTTGCTGGCGTGGAGGTATAATCGTAAAGGAAAGGAATACGTTAGAGGGTCCAACTTATAACACACTCTAAAGCACGATCTCGAGTGAGAAGAATGGAAACCAATCCTAAATATCCTATAGCCTCACGATTATTGGTGTGGTGCACAACACCGATAATCAAGACTCTACTAGATACGGTCAGAGACACTTTCCAGGATTAATCGCTCGATACCACTGGCCACGACCGTTCGGGGCGTGATCGTGCCTTACCCGCACCCAGTAGTCATACATCGTAGAAATCACGGAAAAATAAAACAACCAAAATATGAAACAGTATAAATAAGACACGCTTTAGAAAAAGTTGCCTTTCGGCATACATGTATATAAATACCCCAAAATGAACAGTTACATCCCAACCTTACAACAGGTCTACAGACCTCTAAGAGTTTAAAACAACAATGGCGGGATAGGGCCCCGCCATACCCTCAATACAAATATCTACAACGACAGGACCATACTAAAATGCTAAGCCTCCGAGAAACGGAGCTTTTCCAACGCCAAACGGTGATCCTAAGAACGGATCAACGGTAGGAGTACCTTTACTGCGGCGTAACGCAGCCGAAGGAGGTCAGTACAACAGGTACCAAGTATGTGAAACTGAAAATACTAAAAATGAAATCATAGTAGTCTATATAAAGCAGGAGACATGTATGATAACCAAAACTACAGTTCACAATAAATAAGCAGTCATGTCAAGTCAGGGACTCACGCCCTCAAAGTCATCATAAAACCGTGCGGGGTAAGTACGAGGCATAGCCGATTACTAAAACCCACGATAACAAGGTCGTAAATCAGATCATGAGATCTGCCTGCATCGCCATGATCAAAGCCGCCACTCGCCCGCAGATCTAATGTGCGCGTCTAGCCTCGAACTTTCCGTAGCTCGCACGGGCCACTCGATGGCCCGCATGAGGTATTCCCGCATCGAGGGTAGCTACTCCCGGCGCTCGACTCGCCGTCCGCGTAGCCAAGACCGCATGACCACAAGGGCGCATAATAACTCGAACTCCGTAGCTCGCATAGGTCATACGCACTGCATAAGGTATTCTCGAATCATGTGTCACTAGACCGCTTTGAGTCTACCCCACATCGGAGGGCAGCTTAACCCCCGGAATCATGAGTGATATAATATCAACATGACAGTTTTATCGTTAAACAACCTAAGCACAATAAGGGAAAACCCCTCTACACAAACATCACAAGATACTAACTCACGTAGCATCCTAACATGTTTACTTATCAAGTCAACAAGAAAGTATTACAAGACTATCACAAATCAATACAATCAAGTTATTCACACAAGGTACTTTCTACATTATGCTAACAAGTTCGGGTTTTTAGCCCCAAAGTACTTCATGTATTACTCTTTTAAAAGATCCGTTTCTTTCACAAAAGTCACACAATACCCGTAGTATAAAAATAGAGTGATTATCTTTTGAAGTAAATCAGAACACTTCTCTTGGTAAAATCAAGTAACAACATTCTTTTCCCAACGCTCAAGTTTGCCTAATTTCAATTACTCAAGTTTCTCATTTTCGAAAAGGTTTCGTAGTTCATAGTTTTAATCCTTTAAAACAATTTGGGAAACATATACCTTATGTGTGAGTAGGTTATTATTGTTCCTAACAATCTTATTACAGCAGCCATGATCTAGGAAATGTAATATCATTTTGTCTCGTCTTAGCTCCTATGCAGATGGAAGTTTCTACTGGTTTTAATAATACTTTATTAGTCAAAACATTTCCCTTTATTAGCGCTGCTGTGGTTTGTTCGACATTCATTCTGATCGGTAAAACATCATTCCTTTTGAAAACCAAAAATACTATTTACTCACGAATGAGGTTTCACACTTTTTAACAAAATTCATATTAGTATAATAAGTCAAGTCTCTTATTTCCTTAAATCAATAAATCGTTCTTTTTATCACTCTTAAGCCGTTATACCTAACTTCCCATAAAGCTAGTATAACTCTTAAGCTTTTAAAACCAAGTGTTACTCTTCTTTCAAAAAAGGTTTCTTAATTCTTTTGAACTACTTCAGATTCTTTTTATTCAGGCTTAAGTCAGAAGACATTGCGTAATTATTATTCAAAGCTTAAGTCCAAGACATTGCGTAATTATTATTCGCTTAACACACGACGTCACCGTACTATATACATATTTATTTAAAATATCATGCTCAAGAGTATAGGAAGAATCACATACCTTCGTGAAATCCACCTGCAAGTTGAATATGTCGCGCAGAGAATCGACCTATAACGATCAAATACGCCTATCAACGCCCGCATCAGTGCAAAGCTCTAGCGAGGGTTCGTTATTCTATGGACATTTGGCGCAACTTCCCTGCGGTGAGCTACTCAAGTCTCATCGTGAAAACAGTCTATGTAAGTACGCTCTATTATTCATCTTTTAAACCCTTCTACTGTGATAATTCAATTCTATTCTTTAATATCCTTCTAAGTATTTAATACTTATTCCTATACTTCTACAGATATATACTCTAATTACAAAAGGAGGATAAGGTTATTTACCTCGTAAGCCCAATAATATCCTAGATAAAAGTCGCGCTGAGCAAGGTTTAGCTCCTAAGTTATGCGCTCCGATAGCTCCATGAAACCTTAGAAGTTCTTCACAACTTCTACTAAGGACTAAGGGATTTGGGCTAGGTATTTTGGGCATTATAACAATACTGAAGGCAACTTTTCAACCAAGGGAGGGGGTAGGTTTCGGATAGGTGGGGTTGCTCTCGGCCAGAGCTTCAAAGGGAGGGGTGTGGTGGACGAAACAACAAGAGGAGAGGGAGGATTTGAGACTTAGAAAGATTGCTCAATTTAGGATGAAATAACTCTTCAACAAGGGGGGTATTTATAGGTCAAGAAATGACCAACCAATGGCCAAGATTATGCCAAGTACAAGGCAAGTGTAAGGTCAAGATTAGGGCAAGTGTCCTTGGCCAACTTGCACACAAAATATCCTACCAACTACAAGACAAAGATGGCCATCCATTCGCCCTATTGCGTGACAAGTCCATGAGAGGGTGACAAATGTCGCCTCTCGTTGGTCCAAAGTGTTCGTCTCTCGGAAAAATCCGCAAAAATTAGAAATGACATAGCCGGAATTTATCCTACGCGAGTCTTGTAAAACGTTTCGTCGGAAAACGACTCTAAACGGGTGTTGTGCACAAAGTGAAATCGTCCAAGCCAACTAGGGGGGGGTGACACGTGTCGCCCTCCTACACGTCCAACATATTTCATCTTCCGAAAAATATCCACAATGGCCAAAATCTCGAAAATAAAGTGGGCCCACAAAATCAGAATTTCTCCGTGGGCCCACGTGACCATTTCCGAAAATAAAATTCCATAATTCTCTAATATTCCAAGAAGTCCGAATACCAAATCTGGGAATCCAATTCCCATTAACGAACCTTTCTCCTTCACAAAAACCGGAAACTTTTCCGTGGAAAAATCACCTCTTTCTTCCTTTCCAATTTCAATGTCGTATTCTTGTACGTACGTCCTCGCATACATACCCTGGAACTACGGGGTATAACAGAAAAGTTGAGGCGGTTTTCAGCCTATAAAAGGAGAACCCTAGGCAGTTTTTGAGGGTTCTCCTTCTTGCACAACACAAGATTTTTTGCTTGGAGATTGGACACCATTAGTTTAGTAATTTCTTTTCCCTTTCTTGTTCTTTATTTCAGTTTTGCATGATGAACATGGAATTAGTTCTTGTCATCTTTATGGCTAGGAACTAATTCTCTTATAGGGCTTTCTATGTTGAATTTCTTGAAACTTATGTTATAAATTAATGCATGCTTATGGTTATTTTTCTTATTGAGAGATCTATTCAATAATTGAGTTGAATTCTTGGTAATTAATTGACAACTAATTATCACTATATGATTTCTAATCAGTTACGAAAAGGGGATTGTGAATATCCGTAAGTTGGGTAGACATTCTTGGATTGGGGATGAAAATATCTCAATTATTTATGTAGCGTTGATGAGAGGCTTAACAACCCTAATTTTGCGCATTGTGCGTGACGGCCAACTAGGTTTTGTTCTTAATCCTCCTATAAAGTTATCCTTATCACCAAATGTAGGTAAGGTGCGACATTGAGGTTGAGTGTTTATATAACCTAACGGAGTATAAAAGCGATTTAAAGAAACCGCTTTCTCCAAAAGAAGAATACCATAAGTTAATGCATTAGTAAGTAGCATAAGCGGATAGTAAGGATACATGGAAGCCCTATTCCCATCACATCTGAAGTAAATCTTTATATTTTACATAGTTTTCATAATTCTTAGTTATAAACAACCAAATCAATTATCAATTCGCCAAATAGATACTAGAAAATAGATATTTGGTACTTGAACCCTAATCGGCAGGGCGATATTCGGTCTTATCAAAGACTATACTACTTGTCACGATAACGTGCACTTGCGTTTAAAGTGTGTGCATCTTAACGCGCATCAAGTTTTTGGCGCCGTTGCCGGGGATTAGGCATTAGTTCAATATCAAATTTGTCTATTTTTAATTTCTAATTTGGCTTTTATTTTGATTTTTAATTTTTACGTTTTTCTTTTGAAAAATTCGAGGTGCCGTGATTTGTCGTCTGTTTTTTATCTATTTCAGGAAGTCAGTTTATGCGAAGGAGAAGAGGAGCAGACACTCTTGTTCCCTTCAATCCAGAAATTGAGAAAACTCGCAAAGCGAGCGAAAGAATCAGCGGAGTGCAACCTTGTTAGAGATGAACGACGTTCAGAACAACAACGGGATGGGAGAAGGGTTAGGAGAGAATCAACCCCATCCAGGAATGCCTAGGCAAGTGCCAACAGACGTGGAAGAGAGAGTCCAAGTCCATCCAGAACGAAGTTTGGGAGACTATGTGCTACCAAGAGTGAATGGAGCACAGACATGCATTAGGCTCCCTGCAATAGGAGCCAACAACTTCGAGATAAAACCAGCGATTCTGAGCATGGTACAGCACACAGTGCAATTCGGAGGACTGCCATCGGAGGATCCACATATGCACATAGCTAATTTCTTGGAGCTATGTGCAACTTTTAGATATAACGGCGTTACTGATGATGTCGTCAGATTGAGGCTCTTTCCCTTCTCACTCAGGGATAGAGCAAAAGTATGGTTGAATTCCCTGCCGGCCGATTCGATTTTCACATGGCACGAGCTGGCACAGAAATTCCTAGCCAAGTTCTTTCCCCCGTGTAAAGCAGCAAAACTGAGAGGGGAGTTGAACAACTTCTACCAAGCAGATGGAGAGTCCTTATATGAAGCTTGGGAAAGGTTCAAAGATCTACAGAGAAAGTGCCCACACCATTCGTTGAGTTGTGGAACTTGGTCCACATCTTCTACAACGGTGGCGAGACTACCGAACTATCATAGATGCAGCAGGTGGAGCATTCATGAGGAAAAGCGACCGCGGCGCCATGAGTTATTAGAAGACATGGCCACTAACAACCATGTCACGGAAGAGAGGTCGACGAATGGGAGAAGAACAGTGGGAGTCCATGAAATAGACGCTATTGCTGCCTTGAATGCCCAAGTGGCCCTTCTAGCTAACAATTGCAAAGAACATACAAATGTCGATGAATGCGATGCAGATGCCTAAAGCTGCGAGATATGTGGTGGCCACATACATTTGATAGGTGTCCTTCAGGATCCCAACAATATACGATGGAGCGGCGGAGTGTCGTGCCATAGGTAACTATCAAAGGCAGAACAACCCCTACTCTAACACTTATAACCCGGGATGGAGGAATCACCCAAATTTCTCATGGAAAGGAGACTAGGGGCAGCAGAATCGGCACGAGGCGGCGAATCGATCTGATAGGCAACAGAACCAATACCGAGGCAGCAGAACCAATACTTGGGCGATGCAGAACCAGCAGAACGAGAATCGGCAACCTTCATTCAAGCCCTACAAAGATCAGCGATTCAATGCACGGTTGTAAAGAAAATCGGATGAGTAGCGATTGTAGCACTTGCCAATGTCGCACCCGATTCATGACAGAAGCTAGATCCTCATTCAGAAACTTGGAGACACAGGTAGGGCAGCTAGCTAAGCAGGCAAACATCAGGCCACAGGGGACATTGCCAAGCAATACAGAGGTAAATCCAGGAAGCGATGTCGAGCAATGCGGTTGAGAAGTGGAAGACAATGGAAGCGGCGACCACCGGCCCGAGAGTTGAGAAGAAATCGAGTTAGAAAAAGAAGGTGATTGAGCCTAGCCGGTGATAGAAAACTCCGGAGAAGGAGTATACGAAAGATCCTTTTCCCCCAGAGATTACAGAGGAAGGCGGTCGATAAACAATTTTCCAAATTTTTGGAAGTATTCAGGAAGCTGCATATCAACATACCTTTTATAGAGGCTTTGGAGCAGATGCCTTCCTACTTCAAGTTCATGAAAGAAATCTTGGGGAAAAAGAAGAAGCTAGCAGAATATGAGATAGTAGCACTAACAGAAGAGTGTAGTGCTATCCTGCAAAAGAAGTTGCCACCAAAGCTAAAGGATCCTGGTAGCTTTACACTACCTTGCACAGTGGGCAGGGTGACTTGCAACAGAGCTCTATGCGATTTAGGGGCAAGTATAAATCTGATGCCCTTATCAGTTTTTAAAAGATTGGAGTTGGGAGAGGCCAAACCAACCACGTGAGTCCGCAACTAGTGACAGACGATGGTTCATCCACGAGAAAAATTGAGGACGTGATTGTGAAAGTAGGAAAATTCTTCTTTCCGCAGACCTCATTCTTGACATGGAAGAAGACGCGAAATCCCTATCATATTGGGAGGCCATTCCTAGCAACGGGAAGAGCTTTGATTGATGTTGAAAGAGGAGAATTAACACTAAGGGTGGAGTTCAAGAAATGGTGTTTAAAGTTTTAAACACGCCATCGAGCCACCAACAATGAGTGGGTGCTTTGCAATCAGCACCATCAAACCATGCGAGCCGATACAAGTCAACCAAAGAGCGATGAGCCCAAGAAAGCGTGCATGGTTTCTTTGAAATGCCACTAAGGAGGTAAGTTTTCTGAACTCCCTATTGCGATAATGCCAAGAAGAAAAGAAAGAAAAGCGCCAAATGTGGAGGAAATGGATAGGTTGGGGCTTAATCCACCCTGTGGTTATTAAGGCTAAGGAACTTGCGTCCGTAAAAGACGTTAAAAACATGCTACGTGGGAGGCAACCCAACGCTTTCAATTTTGTTATTTTAATTTACTCTTTAGTTAATTTTATTTTATCTAAGAAACGATCTCACGGTCTTGGGGTTTTGTGTTTGTCTTTGTGATTGATGTGCAGGAAATAAATCAAGAAAAGCAAGAATTTCGAAAAAGCGGGTAGCCAGCGCTGAAGCGAGCGGCGCCAAAAAAACTTAACAGGCGCAGAAGTTTAAGCGTCGCGGCGCCCAGGAGCAGGCTCGCGGCGCCAAAAGAGGTGAAAGTTTGCCAAGTCTAGGAGCCGCGCCAGAATGCAGTGCGTGGCAAAGTCGAAGGAGCGCAGGAGATTGGGCGCCGTGGCGCCAAAAAGCGTCGCGGCGCGGCGGGGTCGAAACTTAAAAACGCCCAAAAATCAGATTTTCCCCAATTCCAATATCAAAAACCTAACTTCCCCTCTCCAAAAACCCACGAAATTCCAGAAATTTGCCCACAAATCCTCCACAAATCCAACCCAACCACAACTTAAACTCTTAAATTCCTAAAAAACCCCAACTATCTCAAACAACGAAGCTACATTCCATACCCTCAAGTCAACCAATTGAAACAAGAACAGCGTGAAGCTCTCATAAAAAGGTAATCCCTTTCTTTGTTCTTGAATCCTTTTACTGAAGTCATAGGAAGTAATAGTTTGGAGGAGTATTGTAGTTGAGGTAGTTTGGGTGCTGAAAAGTGATTGTGAAGGTTGTGGGTAAAGAGTAGAAAAGGAGGTTGTGGATATTGAGTAGAAAGGTTGAAGTTTGGAGGTGTTGTATTCGCTGCTAGTGTTGAGTGTGTAGGAGACAGTTGTGCCACTAAAGTATAAGCTGCAGATTTTGTTTTAAAAATGGCCACCAGAAAGAGAAGAGGCTCCACATCCACCCCAACCCCACAATACGACGAAAATAGGTTTGTAAGCTACGAAGCCTCCCAAAGATATAAAAAGCTTGATACCAGACCC
Organism: Przewalskia tangutica; assembly: GCA_029844215.1. Lineage (NCBI taxonomy): Eukaryota > Viridiplantae > Streptophyta > Magnoliopsida > Solanales > Solanaceae > Przewalskia > Przewalskia tangutica. Next base: position 13,545,957 of record CM056734.1, read on the forward strand.
ATAATACCAGAAAGGGGAATGGACTACCAGAGGGAGCCATATGGGGAGGAAGACGTTTATGAGCCCATTCGGGTGATGATTGAGTTAAGGGATTGGAGAAAATTTGTGAATCCGGAGAAGATAGCACCATTAAACACAACAATGATGCGTGAATTTTATGCCAATTTTCCGGAAAAGATGGAAAGGGGATGCTTTGTAAGGGGACGTTATGTGCCTGTGACAGCAGAGGATATAAATATACAATTGAAAACAGTTGATGTTGAAGAAAGAAGTGATTGGAATCACTTTAGAACATGGTCTAGAAGCATTGACCACATTTGGAATGCCGTTGCGAACAGTGAGCTACCGTAGAATGTTTTTGATATTGGAAGAAATGGGTCAAGAACCTTTGAGCAGTGCATTCAAAAGTAGCCAAAGGTTGGCTATATTTCGTCGGCCGCGTGATTCCATCCACGCACTTCACCGCAGAGTGCGGAGGATAGGATCAAACCGATATATGGAATTATGAGGGTTGGCGATTGATGTGGGAAAGAAATAGTGCAGAGCATTGAAGAAATCAACAGTTGGTAACAACAGCGGATTGGGACATGACTCACCATCACTGGCTATGTCACGAGTGCGGTTGTAAACCTACCACCGACACTCATGAAAGAAACCAACCGGTGTCCTATGGGATAGTGCACTCTTTCCTGCACCCAAGCCCCAAAGAAGCTAGACGAGAGTACCACCCAGCGGCAGCGAACAGAGGCCGCCATGGATGAAGAAGAGCACGAAATAGGGCTCAATATGGCGAGACCCGACCACCACCAACGGGAAGCGAGAACCTTGAGCCCACAATAGGGCAATTGTACCAACATCGAGAGGAGGATGATGCGGACGCGCAAACGATGGTACAAGGACAGCAAGAAACAAGGCAACAAATCAACGAGCTGAGTGCCTTATTCAACTAATGGTCGATGCATTATCCACCGCCACCACCACCATTTTAGCCAAAGTCTGTAAGTGTCTTTTTCTTTTATTTTCTTTGAGTCTTACACACATTGGTGACAATGTGTGATTTAAGTTTGGGGGTGTTTTATTTGTGTGTCATGTTATGTTTTAATTAAGTCTTTTTATTTGTTTTATGTTTATTTTGAGTCACCAAAATTTTTCTTTTTTGAGTCATAATTGCCTGTCAAAGATCATGTATGATGTAGTTGCTAGAAATACCTAGTGAAGTAAGGTGGAATAATGTAAAGGAATTGAAACAACTATCTAAACACTTAGGTTAGATATGCCAAAAACTCATAGAATCTGTCTATTTGGAGTTTCTTGCTCGAATTACGCATACTAAATGATAAATGCTTATGTGTTATGATTGCTTGCTATTTGAGGCGAAATAGTTAGGATATGAATGTTAGGGAGATGACTCAGACATTTCTTTGATAGTCAATTCTTACCATTCTTTTCTATCCTGTACTTTAAAAATATCCCTAGTCATCCCCATTGAGCCTAAATTTGAAACTTCTTCTTTGACACCCTATATTCCCACAAATTGTGCCATAAGTGAAAATATGAAATAGTGGAGTACATTGTGTTAAAAAGAAGAAACAAAAAGAGTGAACAAGTTTGATGCACCCCAATGGAAAAGTAATAAGAAAGAGGCAAAAGCCTAAGTTTGGGGGTGCCTATTAGTATAATACACTTCACTCTCCCAAAACAAAAGAGGGGAATGATAGAATTGAAGTGAAGGAAAGAATCAAAAGAAAAAGGGAAAATTGAAAAGCCAAAAGAGCTTATGGTACAGAAAAATGAGCCTAAATGCCTATCTTTACCAACCCCTACCTAAGCCTACAAGATCTGACCCTTAAAGTCCTGAAGATCTCTTTTATGCATATCTAGAATTAGTGGAGAATAGCAAGTAAGCAAGCCATAGGAATTCTTGAATTTATATGCATGATTTAGTATATTGACTTCCATTAAGCATGATGAATATGAGTTTGCGAAATATTTAGCTTCATGTGGTTAGTGTGCTGAAAATTTCATGTTATATGATTCCTGCATATTATTCTGCTAACCTTCATGTTTTTCTAGTTAACATTTATGCAGCAAAAGTGATCAATGGCAGGGAGTCCTTTTATTTTTCGTTCTTTGAGTCTTTTTATTTTATTTCTTTCTATTTTTGCTCGAGGGCGAGCAAAGGTTAAGTTTGGGGGTATTTGATCGGTGTATTTTATATACACCTTTTGAGTCAGTTTTAGTTAGTCTTTTGTCCCATTTTGCACATATAAGTGTCATATTAGGATAATTTTCCTTTCTTTTGAGTCAAAGTGGTTAAAATGGCCAAATGGCGGAAAAGGAGCAAAAAGAGGGCAAAAGAGGAGATGCGGCCAGAGAAAGTGGCGAACGAGGCTAAAATCGCACCAGCACAGCGCGCCTGCAGTAAAACGAGGCGGCGCCACATTCTGAAGGCTGCGAAGACTCGGCGTCATGGCGCCCTCGAGACAGATCACGCGCGGCGCGCAAACATCCGAAAGCCACAGAGTTGGCGCCATGGCGCGCCGAGCAGCGAATATAAGGGCGCGGCGTAAAACACCCGACGGATTGCGAACTTCGGCGCCGCGCCAGCAGGCGGCGCGACGCGAAAAAATAGGTTTTGACGGATTTTGGGCCAGCTGCGAGGAAAAGTTGAGGCGGTTTTCACTATAAAAGGAGAACCCTAGGCGATTTTGAGGTTCCCCTTCTTGCAACACAAGATTTTTGCTCTGAGATTGGACACCATTAGTTTAGTAATTTCTTTTCCCTTTCTTGTTCTTTATTTGATTTTGCATGATGAGCATGGAATTAGTTCTTGTCATCTTTATGGCTAGAAACTAATTCTCTTATAGCTTTCTATGTTGAATTTCTTGAAACTTATGTTATAAATTAATGCACGCTTATGGTTATTTTTCTTATTGAGAGATCTATCCAATAATTGAGTTGAATTCTTGGTAATTAATTGACAACTAATTATCACTATATGATTTCTAATCAGTTTCGAAAAGGGGATTGTGAATATCGTAAGTTGGGTAGACATTCTTGGATTGGGGATGAAAATACCTCAATTATTTATGTAGCGTTGATGAGAGGCTTAACAACCCTGATTTTGCGCATTGTGCGTGACGATCAACTAGGTTTTGTTCTTAATCCTCCTATAAAGTTATCCTTATCACCGAAAGATGTAAGGTGCGATCTTGAGGTTGAGTGTTTATATAACCCTACGGAGTATAAAACGATTTCAGAAACCGCTTTCTCCAAAGAAGAATACCATAAGTTAATGCATTAGTAAGTAGCATAAGCGGATAGTAAGGATACATGGAAGCCTATTCCCATCACATCCAAGTAAATCTTTATATTTTACATAGTTTTCATAATTCTTAGTTATAAACAACCAAATCAATTATCAATTCGCCAAATAGATACTAGAAAATAGATATTTGGTACTTGAACCCTAATCCCAGATGACGATATTCGGTCTTATCAAAGACTATACTACTTGTCACGATAATGTGCACTTGCGTTTAAAGTGTGTGCATCTTAACGCGCATCAGTACCATACCAAAATCGGATCCTCATACTGTTGCCTCTTCACCTCCTCGACGATGGAAGACTCGGCAACCTCTCGAACCCGAATTCCGTCCCTATCAGAATCAACCAAACGAACCCCAAGGCTCATTGGTGATGTAACTCTCGGACCATATCCTCTTCTGCGGTGAACATCGCATGCACTACCCATCGACCGCGACTAAGGGCATCTGCAACTACATTGGCCTTCCGGGTGGTACAAAATATCAACATCGTAATCCTTAAGTAGCTCAACCACCGCTCTCGCCGCAAGTTCGGCTCCTCCGTCAAGATATCCGAGACTTTTGTGGTCCGTATAAATGTCCACGTGAACTCCATATAAATAATGTCTCCGCATCTTCAAGGCATGAATCACCGCGCTAACTCAGTCATGTGTGGGATAGTTCTTCATGTTTCCTTTGTCGAGATCATAAGCTATAACCTTGCCGTCTTTGCATCAGCTGGCACACAGCCCGACACTGACGTCACAATAAACCACATATCCATCTAAGCCCTCCGGAAGAGTAAGAATCAGGCGGTCGTCAACTTCTCCTTTAGCAATCGAAACTTTCCTCACAAGTATCCGCCCACCGAACATGGCCGCCTCGAGTCAACTTAGTCAAGGTCTTTGAAATAGAAGCAAATTTCTCTACAAACCTCCGATAATAACTGCAAGGCCCAAAGTGCACTGTCGGTGTAGTGGATCGGGCCAAGTCTTGCCTCAATCTTAGTCAGACGAATCCGGTCGGCCCCGATCACATGCCCTAAGAAAGCCATCAAGATAACTGAACTCGTGACTGAGAACTTGGCATACAATCGCTGGTCTCGGAGGACTCAAAACCGTCCTCAAATGCTCAGATGCTCGCTCGCGAATACACCAAGATATCATCAATAAACACTATAACGAACATATCCAAGAATGGCTCGAACACCATATTCATCAAATCCATGAATACCGTTGGGGCGTTGTCAACCAAAGACATCACCTGAACTCATAGTGCCCATACCGGGTCCGAATGCGATCTTTGGGATATATCGTCTCTCTAACTCGCACTGATGATAACTGCATCGCAGTCTATCTTGGAAAAACACTTTGCACCTGCAATCGTCAAACAAATCGTCAATCTGGGGAGGATATCTGTTCTTGATAGTTACCTTGTTTAGTGCTGTAATAAATACACATACAGCGTCCATCCTTCTTTTTTACAAACAACACCGTGCTCCCTGGGAGAAACTCTTGCCTAATAAAGCCGCTTCTCCAGAAATCTTTCACCGGTCCTTGACTCCTTCACTCGGCGGGTGCCATCTGTATGGCGGAATAGATATCGGTCGAGTATCCGGTGCCAAATCAATGCAAAACTCAATCTCCTCTCGGGAGGATACTAAGCTCATCCGGGAATACGTCCGAAACTCCTAACGACCGGATCGATCAAGGTCAGATCTCACCTCGATGTCGAATACCGAACCATATGGTAGATATACCCTTCCGCACCATCTTCCTAGCCGAGGTAGGAAATAAACTTACCACCGGCGCAAAGATTCCCTTCCACTGATAACGGCCACCAGAAACCGAACCGAACTAATCTCTCTCTACCCACGTTGGCATAGCAAGATGCTAGCCAATCCATACCCATAATCACATCAAAGTCTGCCATATCCAACTCTATCAAGTCGGCTGAAGTCGACGGCTATCTATAGTCACAGGCAAGCCTTATATACCCTCGGCTACCTCAATCACTCATCGGCGTAGCCACCTCAAAAGGTCTTATGGACTCGGGCTCTATCCCTATTCTCGGCAATATGAGGAGATATGTAGGACAAGGTAGAACACGGATCTATCAAAGCATATACATCACAAGAAGAAACCAACAATGTACTGGCGACATCCGCGACGCCTCACGGTCTGTCATTGGGACATAACATATATGCGGTTCGAGGACCGCTAGAATCGAACCCTACCACGACCTCTGCGCGGCTGCTGGCCATAAGTACCACGCCTCGGGCGTCTAACCATTGAAGATGAAGATCCAAAGACCGTCGGCTGAACTAATGCTCCCGCGCTGGGGCGGAAATCCTTCTTCGGATGGCCTGCTGGCCTGAGTAATATGCCCTCGAACCCATACGGCACTCGCCGGATGAGACCTCTACGCGTCGAACGCACCGAGGTAGGTGGTGGTCCCGACAGGCGGTCTCGCCTCGAAACATGAAGTCCTGGAGCCACGACTGCTCTCGAATAACCTCGCGATCGGACCTCGCCGGAATCGAGAAGGAGCACTCAGCTTTGGCTGGAATGTGGACTAGTCTGCTGCGAGGCCGCCTCGAAATCGCCTCGAGCTGCTGTCACCGCCTCTTGGTGGCCCAAATCTAGCCGATCCTGCTCTCTCTCGCCAATCCGCGTGCGTGCTGCATCTCGCAATATCTATCCACTGGTGAAGAGCCCCCAACATGCACGATGTCATATGACGGTCTAACCCCATCACATACCGATGAACCCCATGCGCCATGTCATTTACTATGGTGTGTGCATATCGGCCGGGAGTCGAACTCAGGTGTACTCCTGATAGTCCTCCCTGTCTGTCTCAAGGTCAAGAACATCTCTGGCTCTCCTCACCTCGTGAGGCAAGAAGTGGTCTAGGAACGCCTCTGTGAACTCCTCAAACAGTGGAAGAGCATCCTCACCTCTCGACAACACCCATGACTCGAACTATTCAACGCAATATCGCGTAGGTAGAAAGCTAGTGTAATGACTCGATCTCCGATGCCCTAAGCACTGCGTGGTCAGAATCGCGGACAAACTCCTGCGGATCCTCTCAAATCTCGAACCATAGAACTCGGGTGGGTGACAACCCAAGAAATCCGAATCAGAATCGTCGGCTCTGGGTTGGCGCCGCTCTGTCGTGCCACCTCGCTATCTTTGGTCGATGGCAGAATATGTTCCCCATAATCTCTGTACTCGGACCACATTTGTGGGATCGAGGCTCGTCTGCGGTCTCGAGCCGCTCATTGCCTCAAAATCTGCTGAAATTTGGCGGCGGCGATGGAACTTCGCCGCCCTAAACATCATCTCAGTAAGACGGGCATGTGCCCTCGTGACTCTCCGCGTCCCACTAGCAGCACCCTCAGCTGCCTTGCCTTTCTGGGCCGCGGTTGCCTTGCGTGGAGGCATAACTGATACATAAAGGGAAAACATCAGAGGAGGTTCAACCTATAACTCAGCTCTATTGCACGATCTTAGAGTGAAAGAATGGAAACCAATCCTAAATATCCTGCAGCCTCATGACTATAGATGTGGTGCACGACACACCGATAATTAAGACTACTGTAGACACGATGCATGGACACTTTCCGAGACTAATCGCTCGATACCACTTTTGTCACGACTCACCGGGGCCACGATCGTACCCTGCAGGGTACCCTGTCAGGTATATGTCAGAGAATAGCAGCGGAACATACATAACACATAACTTAGAGGAAAGGGTAAACATCACTGGCCAGCCGATAAGACTGCCTTCTATAAACATACTTAAACAAAAGTATAGTAATACAACTGGTTCTTATAGCCCAAAACACATAGGTGACCACAGACCTCTAAAGATAACAACTGTGGCGGGACAGGGCCCCATCATACCCCTGAATGTACAAAATACCTATAGCATCAGGGAATATCCGTACCAATAGACAAGCTTCCGGAGGGATGGAGCTTCTGACACTGGAGTAGTGATCCTAAGAACGAGGATCCTCAATCACCTTACCACCTGCGGCATGAACGCAGCCCAGGAAAGTCGACATGATAAGTATCAAGTATGTAAAGCTGGAAAGTACTATAATAATGATATCATAAGTCTAAAAGTAAGTTGGAGTCATGTAAGTCAATAAAATACCTTTTACTGTGCCTTACTAACAATGAGAGTGATAAGCATATATATACAATACTGCATAAAATAGGGGCCTTAGGATCAAAACGGGGTACCTCGCCCGTAGTATCAATAAGCACCCCTACTCCTGGGACTATTTCACCCGCATAGGTCATGTGGACCCGCATGAGGTATTCCTCGCATAGGCTGTACCCGTCCGCATGGGACTATTTCACCCGCATAAGCCCATAGGACTCGCATGAGGTATTTCTCGCATCATGGGTAGAAAATCCACGGAACAGGTGGTATAACGATCTTGGGGACTTACCCCTCAGATATACTCTTACCCCGAAGCAGATGGTATAACGATCTTGGGGACTTTCCCCTCAGATATACTCTTACAAGCGGTGGTATAACGATCTTGGGGCTTGCCCGCCGGATATACTCTTTACAAGAAGGTGGTATGACGATCTTGGGGTGGCCCGCCGGACATACTCTTACCCCGAGAAGGTGGTATAACGATCTTGGGGCTTGCCGCCGGATATACTCTTACCTAGCTCAAATCACATCATATCATAATCATACATAAGTTAAGAAAACTTATAACTTCTTATTAGTTTTGTTCATATACCCTCTCATTTTAGTTTACTTAAGGCACTTAATCATATCTTTAATAAAAGAAAACCGGGAATTTAACCCAAGTACTACATACTTCAACTCTTTTAAAAATGACTCTTTATACATAAAACTCTTGGGCAATTGCTGCCTTAAACCAAATTGCCTCTTCATATACTTATCTTACTTTTAGAGTAAATCTCTTCTCATTAACCTTTTATGAAGCTAATAAACCAACTTCCCATAAAGTTGTTATATTAACTCTATACTTTAGTAAAATCATACTTTTTCCCTAACCAAGGGATTTATACATTCTTAAAACGAAACAAGTCATTATATATACTCAAACAAGTAAGAATACCAAATCTTGTACGTCTACCGTACTACATAGTTTCATCTATTCATGCTCAAGAGATAGGAAAGCTTCACATACCTCTTTGGTCAATCCACTTGCTAAGTCCAAACTACCGCAAGTAATATGTCAACCTAAAACAACCATGATACGTTTATTAACTTCTAATCTTAATGTAGAACAATCCAAGTTCAAAGTCACTAAATTCTATGGAAAATTGGGCAGCATTTCCTTTGTTTCTACTCACTATGCCACATTTCTCAAGGCCGAATTTATCATCCAATTGCCAATCAATCCAACAATTCAAAGGGGATTACACACCCAAAATTCTGTCCCATAAGTTTACAACAATTCACTTAACAATTCTAAGGTAGTTTTTAGGCTACAACATGCTCATAATCTCTTCTTAACCCATTCTTCATATCCAAACCACATTTTATAGCATGCAATGACTCTAAGAGCATTATTTTACTACCACAAGTTCTTTCTTCTAAGCATGCAGCACTAGAACTAATTCTAAAGGAAGAAATGTTACCTTAAAGTTTTAGTCAAACTTATTCCAAAGATTTTGCTAGCTTCCTTGCCAAGAACACCACCACAAGCTAGCCACAAGCTTCCTTTTCTTGTTCTTAATTTTTCAGATTTTCTTAGGCTGGATTTCCTTGAAATGTAGAGAGAAGGAGGAGCTTTTGCTTTAGAGAGAGAGAGAAATTAGATGACTCAAGTCTTCAAGACTTGGTCAATATATCGCATGCAAGAAATCGGATGGGGACACTTGTCACCCTCCCAAGGTCTTTTAAAAGAAAATCGACTTTTCCTAAGTCTTTCCGCCTAAAATCCCGCCATGCCTCGCTACGGCCATGGCGCAAACCCCGCAGCCTCTCAACTTTCGCACCGCGCTCGCTGCCTCTCAGGCGCGGCCGCAATCTCAGCGACCTCTCAAGATTTTCGACGCCGCTCGCATCCGGCGCCGCCTGCCGCTTTGTCCGAAACATATTTCCCGATCACGACCGAACTTGTAACTCTCATATCTTTCTACTCCGACGCCCTATCGATTTAACGGTTGGTTGCGTTGAATCTAGACTCAACGAACTACGCCCTAGGCCTTTGAACCACTTAGGAACTCTCAATGTACCGGGTCATAACCCGCCTTAAAGTTGACCAAAACCCGTCCGGAATAATCCGTCAACCTATCCTTTGAAAATTTTAAGTCTTACATGCTTTCGTACGCTCTCATACGTAGGGTCAGAACTACGGGGTATAACAAGAGGTAGGCCGAAGAAGTATTGAAGAGAGATGATTAGACGGGATATGACACATGTGCAACTTACTGAGGACATGACCTTACATAGGGGGTTGTGAAAGACACAAATTAGGGTAAAAGAGTAGTAGGTAGTTGAGCATAGTCCTACTTACGCTTACATACTGGTAGTTGTATTGTTATTATTGTAGTTGTGCTTAGCTTATCATACTAGTAGACGCAATATTGTTTTATAACCTGTGTCATTTGATTTATGTTGTTATATGTTCTTTCGTATATTTTATTTATCATATTTATCTGCGTTAGTTACTGCTTCGTTTTTCAGAATGATTTATCATGACTTATTCGCTTTTGTTACTCTCATTTTTATACTGCTTTAAATTTCTTATCCGGGTCTGACCGTTTCTCTTGATTTGTTTGTGCTTATGCTTTGTCTTGAGCTGAGAATCTTTCGAAAATAACCTCTTTGCTTATCAAGGTAAGTAAGATTTGCGTACACTCTATTCTCCCCAAACCCCACATTGTGGGATTTCACTGAGTATGTTGTTGTTGTAGTAACGTTTGGTTTGATTTGTTGCCTGAAATTGACATACATCTATCGTTGTAGTGTTCGGGATTCAGATCATATCACCCCCTCTCATTGAGAGTGGATTTTTTTTGTCGGTAAGCGACATGGGTGGCTCAAGGGTGACACCGGTAAAGTCTTTGCTTTAGATTTCTAAAAATTTTACGGATGAATTTTATGATTTTATTTTCTCTTAGATAATATTAAAGATTAATATAAAAAGAAGTACACAATTTATATAAATAAAAGAAAGAGAAAACACTATACATTTACTTTTTAAAGGCAAAATACATATATTACACTTTTGAACTATACTCGAAATATCGAATTCATACTTCAACTAATCGGGCGACCTATTACCTTTCTGCATAATTAAAAAGTGAATTTATTTTCCCCGAGAGTTGATGTGGCACAAATATAAAAATAATTTTAAAAGAGGCGCGTTTTAATTAAGATATATTCATTTTTTTCTTTTTATAGCAAAATTCATATATTTGTTGTCTCTCCATCCCCCCACGCCTCCCTTTCTTTACCCCTTCTCCCTAAAAGTACCTACTTCCATGAAAGGGACCAAGCTTTCACCCTATGGAGATTTTAACGCATACCCACATCACAGAATAACATCTTTTAACATCTAACAATGATTTCCAATCTCAAACACACCACACTTACTAAGCAATGGACTAAATCTAGTCATAGAACCTTCCAAAAAAGAACGACACTTTCACCCAATCGAGATTTTGATGCATACCCAAATAAAAAAATGAAGACGAATACAAAAAAAATTAATAATGTATTTTTTCAGAATTGTAGCATCAATAATTGATTTCGGTGAAACCCCAGCGACTAATTGGAAGCTTAAGAAGCTTAGTAAAAGAACTTGAGTTTTCTTGCTCAATACAAATATTCTGGCGACTAATCGAAATATTTTGTAGTTCTATTTGAGGAGGTAGAAGTGGTAATGGCGACGACAGTGGGGAAAGTGGTCAGCGATGAGTTTTGAAGTTAATTTTTTGATGGTGGTTTTTTGGAGAAGAAGAAGGTGGGTAATGGTGGTCCGGTGGTGGCAGGTGTGACGTTTTCGGTGGGATAAGAAATGGAGTAAGTGGAGTGGTTTAATGATGAAGAAGATATAATTATTGATGGATTATATAATATATATATATATATAATATATATAACGAAAGAAAAAACAGTAAATAAAGAAAAGAAAATGAAAAAAATATAAGATTTCTGACATAACGGTGACTTGGCAGCGAATGTATAACACCTCTCCATGTGCAACTGATTACGTGTGTATTGTGAGGTATATAAATTCACTTTTTAATTATGCATGAGGCTAATAGATCGTTTGATTAGTTGGAGTGTGAATTCGACTTTTCAGGTATAGTTCAGTGCAATCTATGTATTTTGCCTTTTAAAAAAATATTTTAAAACTTTGAACTACAGTACTCAACTTTTCATATTATTAAATAAAAAAATTACAACAACATCCAAGATAATGTACTTCAAATATATGGATAATATCTTATTAACATGAATTAATCCTACTATTATAAATTTTAATGTTACTATGTCAAGTAAAAGAAAAGTATGCAAAAATAATAAGGCAACACAATTTTTATTTATGTAGTATATACTTAGCCTCGAGATAAAATTTAGCTTTACTCCACTAATTTATTGAGATGCACTTGCTAAACCGAGTATATCAAGGAGTGAGAAATATCATACTGTATAAAGTCCTTCAAAAAAAGAACATGAACGTAACCTCTATGGCCTGCTGACAAACTTGAAAAAGGTGCTGCTTTTTCGTAAGTAGCTGAGAAATTGTTTCAAGTTAATCGCCAGAGTGTTTGGCCTATAATTATGTAAGTCTTCGGTAAACATAAACAGCTTTCACCAACATTTATGCAAATTTACTAGAATATTTTTTTTAATAGATTTAAAACTATTTAAAATATTCTTTTCTATCATATGTTTCTAAAAATTAGCATATCTTTACAATTTAATAATTTTTTATTAAATTATTTAATTGTAACATTTAATCAAAAAATAATATTATATTATACATAAGAAATGTAACGACAATTTGATAGTCAATGACTCAAATATGTCCAAACCTACCCCCGCCCTACCCACATCTACCCCATCCTCAAATTTCTATGTCATATATTTATTTATTTTATAAAAAAAATGATTTTTTTTCTTCCCCCCTTACCCCGCCCTACCCCCAACCCCACCCCATCCTCAAATTTATATTCATATTTTTGTTACTTTTATAAAAAATGATTGAAAATATGAATTTTTTTCTTACCCCACGCTCTACCCCTACCCCCCACACCAGTTCCCCTACCCCATCCTTAAATTTCTATTTCATATTTTTTGTTACTTTTTTTAAAAAAAATATTAAAAAATATGAATTTTTTTCTTACCCCTAACCCCTACCCCCACCCCACCCCACCCCATTGCCCTACCCATCCTCAAATTTCTATTTCATATTTTTTGTTACTTTTATAAAAAAAAAATATTAAAAAATATGAATTTTTTTCTTAACCCCACCCTACCCCCACCCCCATCCCACCCCACCCCTACCCATCCTCAAATTTCTATTTCATATTTTTGTTACTTTTATTAAAAAAAAAAAACTTACCCCCTCCCGCCTCTACCCCTACCCCTACCCCCACTCTACCCCTATTCCCAAATTTCTATTTTATATGAGGATATTATATGAAATTAAAAGGAATTTTGTGAAAAGAAAATGGTAAATGGGTCCAAAAAAACTTCTATGAATAAGTAAAAAGGACTTCTCCAGAAGCACCAAATTGGTGTTTCTGCTTCTCTTCCCATCTAAAAACGGCTTCCGAAAAAAGTATTTCTACTTCTGGAAAGAGGGTGTTTGGCCAAAGAAGTGTTTCTGAGAAACAGAAACACTTTCAGAAACTTGGGCAAACACCACCTAAATCATTTAATGGAAAAAAAATTGAAGCCACCAGCAAGTTCACAAACTATTGTAATGAAAATCATGACATATTTTATTAATAAGCAAATTGAGAAACACGAAAATATGGAGGAGAATTTGTTGAAATATATTGAGTTAGATATTGAGTTTGTTAAGAGTTTGTTAGGTGGTTGTTAAGTTTGTTAAGAGTTTGTTAGGTGGTTATTAAGTAGTTAAAGTTGTTAAGTCCAACACTATAAATATAAGGGTCCATTTGTAATGTTCATTAAGCAAATAAGAAAAGACTTCACAAAAATATCTCTCTTCTCTCACTCTCTCTCGTCTCTCTTTTCTTTCTTTTTCTCCTCTTCTGTTCTTACTTCACCATTTGCACTGTGTTGGTGAAATCCACAAAACTGATAAGATTATTGTATCTTCGAAAGGTTGGTGATTACTATTAATGTGATCTCCTTTGTAGATTGTTACAAATATCTATTAGGTTTTGTTGTTGTTAAACCTATCAGGTACCAGATTTGATTGGCTCAGAGAGTCAAAGCGTCGACTTTGATCGAGGAGATTTTTTATATGTGTTTTTTGATTCGTGTTTCGAATGATGGAGAACACATCAGTAGATACATGACAGACAATTGAATTTTACATCAGTTGAATTCAATTAGCGTACAATTATTGAATTGCATATTTGAGTTGCATAAACAATAGATTGATGGAAGGATCGAGGAGTTTTTAGTTGCAAATCGACTGAGAACTGAGGGATACTTCATCGGAAGCAATATGGATTGAGATGAAGCTCAATTTACAAAGTTTTCACAGGTCAATCAACTGTTCGATTGCCTGTTTTTATTTGTTTAGCTCATGACAGGAGAATAGAGGAATTTCTAGCCGGAATTGGACTAGAAATTGAGGGAGACTCCACTGCATATCCGAGCTTCTTCTAATAGCTTGTATAGGGAGAATCGAGGGATTTTCTCGTTCGAGCGTGACTAGAGAACGATGGGTTCTTCGTTACTGCTGCTAGGCTTATTCTAAGAGATTGCATAGGGAGAATAGAGGGATTCTCTAGTCCGAAGTGTGACTAGAGAACGAAGGGTTCTTCGTTGTTGCTACTAGTGTAGCAGTTACTGAAAGTGCTACTGTTGTGAGAGTTGAAGCTCCTGCTGTTAAATGTTAATGATGTAACTGCTGGTGATATTGCTCATGTGTTGCAACTGCCGATGTTAACGCAGGAGCAGTAGTACTGAAACTGCTGCAGCTGCCGATATTACTATTATCATTGTTTTTCTTGGTAGGCAAATCAGCGTGTCTTTTGTCCGCTGGATGCGGACTCGACTTCGTAGTTCGATTTGCACCCCAAAGGATGTTTCAATATTGGACTTCCATCTGGGAAGTCACTTTTCCATCTTCTGCCGAGAGAATTTTATGTATTCAAAGATTAGCGCTATAATCGCAAATGGCGTGTTAGCATTGTTCGATATGGTACAAAGATGACCACCCATTCATCGATGAAGTCACGCGCAAATACTTTGAAAATCATAAGTATTTTGGCCTTGAAGCAGACTAAGTCTTTTTTTATTTCCAACAAGGTACCATACCTTGTGTTTCAAAGGATGAAAGATTTATCATGGAGACCCCATACAGGGTAGCAAAGTCTCCAGATGGAAATGGTGAAGTTTATACAGCTTTGAAATTTTCAAGATTATTGGAAGACATGAACTCAAGAGGCATTAAATTTGTGGATTGCTATGGAGTTGGCAATGCTTTGGTTCGAGTGGCAGATCCTACCTTTTTGGGATATTTCATTGATAAAGGTGTGTCTGTTGCTGCAAAAGTTGTACGTAAGGCCTATCCACAAGAAAATGTTGGTGTGTTTGTCCGTCGATGTAAAGGTGGACCACTTGTTGTGGTTGAATATAGTGAGTTGGATCCTTCACTCTCTAGCGCAGTAAACCAGGAAACAATGTCTGCTTACATATGCTTACTGTAGATTTCCTGAATAAAGTGGCAAACGACCTTGAGAAAGACATCATTTATCATCTGGCAGAGAAGAAATTCCCCTCAATTCATGGTCATACAGTGGGATGATGCTGCTTTTTAGTAGAGTGTTTTGCTATTGTTTTCAAGCTAGGACTGAAAACTAGCTTGAAGGGGGTGTTGAAATATATTGAGTTAGATATTGAGTTTGTCGAGTTTGTTAGGTGGTTGTTAAGTTTGTTTAGAGTTTGTTAGGTGGTTATTAAGTAGTTAAAGTTGTTAGCTTAGTTGTTAAGTCCAGCACTATAAATATAAGGGTCCCTTTGTAATGTTCATTAAGAAAATAAGAAAAGACTTCACAAAAATATATCTCTGCTCTCTCACTCTCTCTTGTCTCTCTTTTCTTTCTTTTTATTCTCTTCTGTTCTTAGATATCTATGGCTGCCTTGCCATAGCTTGCATGCAAGATTAAAGACATATAGATCCAGATTTTAACAGAGTTTGCATCCAACTCCCTGATTCTCATGAACTTTATTACAACTTACTGTAGAAGGCATGAGAACATTCCCTTGACTTTGAGTAGAAAATCACTTACCATGGGCCGCTTCGGTGTGGGTTTTGAGATTAGCATAAGTGAAAAAAATGCTTCAACAAGCTCCGCATTGATGCTTGTTATTTCTATGTATTCTCTTACTATGTGTATTAATTACTTTGATTGATTCAAACCCATTACCATCATGAACGCAATGGTAGGATGGAGATTGTTGTCGGCCATTTGAGAGTGAGAGTGAGTGAACAAAGGAAGGGTGTATTAATTAGAGAAAAAGTATATCAGAAATGGAGAGATATTGTGTAGATAGAGTGCTGATATTGTGTAGAAAAGAATACGTAGGGATCGCGCTATGGGTATGCGGATCGGGTGTGTTGGATGGTGGGGATCAAATAATAAACGTGGAATGTCATTTGTGAAATATGTGCTTTCCTACTTCGACTAGGAAAATCTTTTTCCCCGTTTTTAAAGAATTTATTTTCTTAAAGAATATTTTTAATATGATACATATGTATATACCGTGTATACAGTTGTATATACATATGATATACACGTGTATACTTATGAATCCGAGATCTCATATTCATAAGTATATATGTGTATATACGTGTATATCATATGTATATACACGTGTATACTTATGTATTATTTAACAGTAAGAATCAGCTGATTGACCAGTGGTTTCTCATTCAAGTGAAGTATATCAAAAATGTTTGTATGGTATATAAAAGTACAAGAGAAGAACTGGATAATAAACTTGATTATAACAAGCTGATGACTAGAAGTCTAGAACTAAAGTAATCAAACATGCTCATCAAATGGCATGTTGAAAAGGGTTGAGTCAACAAATGGATCAGGATGCGCTCAGCTCAAAGTTTGTGTTTGTCTAGTAAAGATGGATTTGAGTCGCAAAAAACAATCTATAGTTCCATTTTATTTCTATATCTGTAAAATAACATATTAAAAAATAACTAGAAATATTTAGTAACTCGTTGAAACAAATTGGGTGGGGTCATTAGCAAATTCTATTATAAATTGAGGCGGCTTTATAGAATTAACGTGTTTGGTCAAGCTATTAGGAGAGAAAAATACTTTTAAGTAATAACATAAGATGTTTTTAAGAACCCGAAAAACATACTAGCTATACTTTTGAAATCCTAACCAAACAAAAATTGCTACTCTAATACTAGAGAAATATTTTATAAGTAATTAGAACACTTTTCACATAAAATACTTACCAAAATAAATTGATTTTACAAGTTTGTAGCCTATTAATTGTACGTTCCCATAAACTAGATAGAATGACTTTGTAAATTGCAAGGGTAATATATGGAAACAACCAAATAAATGGTGTTCCATCAACGTTGCTAATTCCGTTTAAGTTTCAATCAAGAAAAATCAATCGAATATCATAATTGAAAATCCACCACATGAACAAGATATCGTGACCCACTGAGAAATTCGAATAACACATCACATGAGCAGACATTAATGGTCCTACCACTCGCTTATTGTCACTACAATGAATGAGGAACAAGCCCCATCCCCATTGATGGATTCTGATTTTTAATGGAAAAAACATTGCTACTGTTCAATAGTAACCCACTTTATATTTTTCACATTATGGAACCACTCAGATACTGGACAGATCGTAGTGGAGACCACTATATTCAGCCCATTCATTAATACTCCATCCGAATATAAAAGAGTGTCCACTTAATTATTTACACATTCATTAAGAAAATATTAATTCCTAGATAAAAAGAGATAATTTAACTAAAATATCCCTAATTAAATAGGTATTGAAATTTGATCACATAGTACTTAATATGGACAAATTTTAAAAAATAAATTTAATTCTTTCTTAATTTGATAGTAAACAATCTTTTTTATTCAAAAAAATGTTAAATAAACACTATTTTTATGCAGAAAAAGTATTAACAAGCACAAGCAGGGCGGGTGAAGCGGGGGCTCTAGGCCCCCAAATTTTATTTTTATATTTCTTATCAACTCCATTCACCTAATTAAAACTTATATATCTCAAGACATTTCTCCATAATCTAAGAAAATTATAAAAGGATTATAAGTTGACTGAGAATGAATGTTTTTTTTCCTATTATAGGAAAAAAGAGAAAGAGAAAAGTATCATTAGATTTCTTAAAAATAAAAAAAATCAAACCACATATCTATATATATATATATATATATATATATAATTTTAAAGGCCTCTCATTAATGTTGGTTTTTTGCCACAAATACTGTTGAGCCGCCCTGAGCACAAGGTCCGATGTTATTCAGTGTTAATTTTTCTCCCCAACTACAAGCAATTAAACAGAAACAAATAACTAACATAATATGAGAAAAGGGTACAGTATACCCGCATGCCAGAAATTTCAATGGCTCTGCGCTCAGATTGCCCAAGAAAGTGCAGACAGTAAGTCATGTAAAAAAAAAAGGACCATACATCTTAGTCCACTAAGTACCTCATCTCTCCTTGTAATATACTCCGTTAGAAAGGAAAATAGAAATGGATTGTTAAAAATATAAAACCAAATACACCGCACAAAACACATAGAAATGAGTTACACGTGGATAAATTCGGGTTCTACATATTCCGTCCCATTATCAGATATTTTCACAAAAGAATTTCCGCGCATAATGTTTGATAATTTCAGGGACAATATCAGCATCCAAACACCTCCAGCTAAGATTGCAGGGGTCTATTAAGGATGGTTAAGATCATATCTTTCTAATTATCCTTCCTCATCTCAATCATTAAGGAGAATATCTCAATCATGTACAATCATTAAGGAGAATGATGTGTAATTATGTAGGATAAGATGATTAGCTAATTACTAGGATAGTCTTCCATATTCTTAGCCATAGATTGATATTATAGGCTTATATATATATGGTATACTTTGGATGAAATAAATCAATGGAATGGATTCCTTCAAATTTAATAGAGATTCTTGTATGTCATGCCACACTGATAATGCTCTCTCCATTACTAAAATTTGACATCACTTGAAATCCTGAGTGCCTAGTAGATGATGAGTGGCTCTGATCTAGTGACAAGGACAATGTCAACGACAGTGAAGATGCCTCCATTGCTGAGCTTTGATTCAAGTTAAACTCAGCTATTCTTGATGAATTAGACAGTGGAACAACAACAGGTACCGGCCGGAGGAATATAGATGAACCGTTATAACTTTGATCTCCTTGCCTAAGGATTGGACTTTCTATTAGCTTTCCAAAATTTACTGGCAAAGATGTCACCTGAAATGCATTGATTTTGGAAGTTTCTATAGGAGGCAATGATGTTGGTGCCATAGCTGGTGGTACAGGTTGTTCTTGCTGATTTTTCCTTTCTTCTGTTGGCAATACGGACACCTGTTTGTCATAGAAGCAAAGCTTAAGAACTGAACTCTGAATCACCAAAGACACCTTTGATTTTCATGAGAAAAAAAAGTGTGCACTAAGTTCCCGCGCATAATCGTGGAAAGGACCGGACCGGACCGTAAAGCCCTATGTACAACCCTATTATTGTACGCAATCTTACCTGTGACCGAGAGGTCACACGATAGACCCGCTATGCGCAGGGTCCGGGCCGCAAGGGTCTACTGTACCAGGCCTTACTCTATATTCAGTTTTCACAACTAGAAACCCGTGATCTCTTGATCACATGACAACTTTACCAATTATGTCAAGGCACTCTTCACCCGTTTGATTTTCATCAAATAATTAATAGGCAAGCAATTTAATTTGTGATTGAGTGAAATACCGAGTCAGTGGTGATATCAAACAGGCTAGAACGGCGGCGGCGATTGAGGGTTGTTCGCCGGAGGAAGTATTTCTGAGCATGACTTGCAACCTGTGTCGGTGTGCGTGTCTTCACGAAATTTCTAGAGATTCCTCTCCAGTCTCCTTTTCCCACTTTCTGCAAACCCAAAAGGAATAGCTTGTGCTCTTCCTCCGTCCATGGAACACCTAAAGATTTAATCCAAAATACAGCCAAATTAATCAAATATCAATATTAGTAGTTGAAATCAAGAGAGTACTAGACAGCAGGTTCACCACAATAATTTCAAAGTGTAACATAGAAAAAAAACAATCTCGAACAACAGAAAACATCAAAAAATTACATTATTAATCTATGAGGCAAATAAATGGGAGTTGCTGGATTACATCAAAGAAGATATACACAGATTAAGTTTCAAAAGGAGATGATCTATTAACCCGTTGACTTATAAGACAATTCATAAGCAAAAAAATTGAAAGAAATAACCATATCACATATTCCCTCCTTCCCAATTTATGTGGAACCATCTGACCGTCACAGATTTACGAAATAAAGAGACTTTGTTATATTTACTAAATTGTCTAAACTCTATGGACTCTTTTGTTGTTTTTTTCCCACAATAAATACATCTTTAAAATTAAATAAAACCAACAAGGCCATTAAAATGTGACATAACAAATAAGAAAATGTGTCACATAAATTGAAACTGAAAAGAAAAAACAATGAATATTTAACAATCATTCAAAGAGCAAAAACAGAACAAGATAATCATGGTTGGTTCACTACCTAAACTTTCAACTGGTTGGTAAGAATTTGATTTCCAGTTAAGAGTTCACATCGAATATGGATTGGAACATGGACTCGGATTTGAACAATACTCTCACCCTACAAGCTAGCTTTTGAGTTTGAGTTAGATCGAAGATATATTTTTTTACATAATATCAAAATCAGACTCATTTTAATTATTTGTTCACCGATGTTGGGCATCAAATTATATTATACATGCTCCAGTTAAGAGTGTTAAGAGTCTCAGATCGAATATGGATTGACAATATGAATTACTTATATAAACTTAGACAATTTTGAAGTTGAGTTAGAACCAAGTTCATTCTTTACACCCAACTTATAATTCACTCCCCATTTTCCCTTCCCCTACATACACATGTGGTAAAATTTTGAAGAAGAAAAAGAACTAGATAATCAGAAATCTGACCTCGCTTACGCTCACGGCCAGTGCCGGAGTGACGAGGAACAGCGGCGGAGGCGTAGCCATCATCGGTCATTTTAGAGAGCTCATTGTTATTTCCGCTGTTGCTATTATTGTTTTTATTGTCGTTAGAATTGGGCAGCTCGTACTGAGAGAGATTGTTCAAACTCACGCTCTTTCTCATGGGGTCCACCTTCACCCTCACGCCAAACAGCATGATCTCTCCTCCGACGCCGCCTCCAGTCACGGCTGCCGGTGCCGGCGAAGACTCATCGGCGCACGTGAAAGAGTTGTGGCCGTTGGTTCCAGACTGCGAACAGCAGTTCGACATCCTAACGAATTATTCCAATTTTGAGAAGACGGAGAAGACTATGCATATACAGGTAATGTATGTATATATATATATATGTGTAAATAAAACGCACTGGGTATAGGAGGGGGGGGGGGGGTGGGGAGGTTAAGAAAGGCGTGTGGAGAATGGAGATAAGAAAATATATAGACAGTGGGAGACAGGTGTGATAGGTAATTAAGGGAAGTCCATGTGGCTAAGTGTAACTTTATGATTTGAGAGAAAAACGTGGCCTCCATATGACGGACGGTTTATCCGATTCTTCTTCTTTCGCAGCTTAATCTGTTTTTCGGGTTCAACCCATATTAAACCGGGTTTAGACCCGTCCTCTCCAAGATATTTTCCAGGTTGTTTTTAATTTTGGAATAATAGCATTTCATCCCTTAACTATTCATAAATCTTAATTTTAGTTCTTATAATATATAACTAAGCGCTAACCTTTAATTAATTAACAACAACGGTAATTCTACAAGTGGAGTTCGTTCACGGTAGTGTATACGCAGACACCTTGTGAACATAGAAAGACAATTTTCTATAGATTACATGCAAGTCATCAATTAATTTAATATTAGAAAATCTATTTTAGTTAATTTTATGTGAAAATATTTTCTATTTATATTATTTTTTAAATTATATTACTTTTAAATATGATAAGTAACAGTAAAAGTTTAACATAACATATGCGTAAATTAACAATGTAATAGCTAATAATTTGATAAAGTTATGAAGATTCACAAACAAAGGAATCAAGACATACGTTTTAGCTAGTTGAAGATAGATATGCTTAATCAAAAATATCAAGCACCAAAATAAGAATTTTAGTTAATTAAAGATAGTTATGCTTAATAAAAAATATCAAGCACCAGAATAAGAATTTGTTGATATCTGAGCAGTGGCGGATTCAGGCGATAAATTTTGGTGGTGCAAACATATGAAATAATAATATTTTGCATAGCAAATTTTTTTTTTTATGCCTAGAAGGCAATTTTTTTTTTTAAAATCTGATGGTGCAACTGCACCATCATGTATATACATGGATCCGCCAGTGTATCTGAGGGATGAAGGAAACAATTTTTCCTATATTTTTAATAGAAATAGTAGTACTATTACTAGTAATTTGTGTGAAACTAGACAAAGTGTCTATCTAATTACAGTATGTTAAGTTTTGTATTCCCTATTTCTTAATCTGATTGGCACTATCACTTTTTGTAGAACCAATTTTTTTTTCTTTTAGTACTATATTATTCTTAAATATTTTTAAATAAGATGATATATGAGTACTATTTTTGTGGTTTTCAAATATATAAAGTATATTTTAATAGAGTTGAAAAAATATGTATTTTAAGATCATGTCGATGATTAAATGCATTGATCCTCATATTCGAAACATCATACATCCTAGGCTCCTAGCTGGGACGACGAATGTGTATTTCTTAAATTTTGGATATTTCAGAAATTAGAAGATTGGACTCTTCCTCGTAAATGTGACAATGTTCTACCAAAAAAATGTTGTGATGTTGATGCGGTAGCACGTGTCCAAAACGGTCCTGCGTGCAAAGATATCGATTGATTATCATATGTTGACGACTCTTGATTGAAACTTGAAACCTTATTATCCTCCGTTGAAATATATTGTGATTGTTAGAAAGAAAAATATCTTCTATCATCATTTTGTTGCCACCACGGATGAATATAGTTACTGCTCAAGTAGAGGTGTATAAATATACATGTAATTGACCCAATTTCATTAATACTGAAATACAGTTCTTTTCATAATTTCCTCTCTCTTCCATTCGCTTTCCCTTTCTTTTCCTTCATTCAATTTCTCAATTCTTCTTCTTCAATCAATTGTTCTGCGCACAATCAACAACCAATATCCGTAAATTATATATTTAACATGGTATCAAAGCTAGGTGTTCTTCCGATCGAGTTCGGAGTCGATTGATTTGCAGCTTTGTGTTTCCTTTCTCAAACTAGGGTTACGATGGTCTGTATTTTTCCGGTTGTCTGTGATTTTGTCGTAACACATCGAAGTTTTTGGTGTACTTATACACACAACTTCAATTTCTCGAGTTTTTAAAAGAAATCTGCTCATGATCGAAGGTTTATTTCACGAAGGTCGTTCATTTTCCGGTAGCGAAAGTGGTGGTATTTTCGTTCTATTCATTTTATACTTTGATTGATGGTGTTGTAGTTTGAAAACCTAGGGTTTTCTTCGTATCTAAGATATCGAATCTGTTATTGAGATTGTTGATCTGTTTTTTTTATCCTTGTCTGTTTCGAATCAGTTTCTGGTTCGAATTGCTTATCTGGTCAAAGATCTGTTGGCTTAATTCGAGAATTGATGTGGAATTATATCAAGTTGTTGCGAATTTCGTGCTATTGAAGTTGTTAGGTTCTTCGGTACTTTGAGGAATTGTCTGAGTTACCTAATTCTGAATTCCTTGTTTGATAATTCTGCCAAAATCGAGGAAGGTACTTCTTTCGTTGTTGCATTTTACACTAAAATTCTAAAAGAAATAGTCTCATTTGGTGGTTTCTGCAATTATATAATAGTCAGAGCAGTGTGCATTTTTGGGACAACGAGCTGGTTACAAAATAGGGTTCCAGCTCTTTGACAAAAGTCCGTGTCAATTCTTTCCAGTTATTTGGTAAGGTCATCCATGTTGAACATGTTGAATGAGGTTTTGATGGTTTTGGTTGCTCTGAAAATGATAACATTCAAGTGTTTAAAGAGATATACGGTGCATTCAAGTCAAACGTCTCTCCAAATAAACCTTGTATCGAGTTGTTTGATAATCTTGATGTCCAACACCAAAGAGCCTCAGCTGTCGAAGCATATTCTCTATGAGATAGCTATGTTATGTAACTGTCATCAACTGGGAAGTTGTACATGTATCCAAGGAAGGAATGATTCCAGCAGTGGTTCCATTGTGGATGTTTGCTTTCTCTTCAGTATTCAGAACTAATGCAGGCTTTAGTTTAAGATGTTAGACGTCAAGTAAAATCTGTGTTTGCTTGATAACAATGCTAGGACAGGAGAATCGAGGAATTTTTAACCGGAATTGGACTAGAGAACGAGGGGTTCTTGCCGTCGTTTTTGCATAAGGAGAATCGAGGGATTCTCTAGTCCGAGTGTGACTAGAGAACGAGGGGTTCTCTAGTTCGAGTGTGACTAGAGAACGGGTGGTTCTTCATTGTTGAGAATCGAGGGATTCTCTAGTCCGAGTGTGACTAGAGAAAGAGGGGTTCTTAGTTGACGATGTTGGTAAAAATGCAAGACTGTTGGTGAAAATGCAAGACTGTTATTTCTGCTAAGGGATAGATTGCAGCTATGGACCAGGCGGTTGCAGATGGTGTTGCCATAATTGTTGTGCATGTGATAAATATTATAGCTGGAGCAGAAGATATTGTTGTTGTAGTTATTGTAAAGACTGAATTTGCTGGAAATATCGCCGTGCTATCGCAACGCGTTTGCGGTGATATTCTTCTTCTTTGCCGCACCAGTTGTTGTTCATACGACCACTGGTGCTACTATTGCTATTAATGCTTAGATACAGCAGGTGTTGCTGATGTGACGGAGATTTGGAGGCAAAATGGTTAATTGATCTGAAGCTTCTATTTGTTAGTCCTAAGATTGGTGAAGGTGCTCATGCTAAAGTGTATGAGGAAAATACTGAAACCAGAATGTAGCGATAAAGATTGTGCATAGAGGGGATACTCCCGAGGAGATCGCAAAGAGGGAAGCTCGTTTTGGAAGGGAGGTTGCAATGTTATCCAGAGTTCAGCACAAGAACTTAGTGAAGTTCATAGGAGCTTGTAAGGAGCCTGTAATGGTCATTGTAACAGAACTACTTCTCGGTGGGACACTGAGGAAATACTTGATGAGCATGAGGCCAAGGTCTGCTGGAAGGCTGAATTTTCTGGAAATATTGTTGTTGTTGGATACTAGTGTAGGGTTGTTGCGTTTGCAGCTGATGCTGTTGGTAATTCCCATACAGAAAATATTGTTATGTGTAGATACTGTTGTTAAGTGTTAATGAGCAGTAGCATTGTTGATGTTTGTGTTGGTTTTGGTTCCTCAAATTGAAGTGAAGTTTGACATTGATGCCAATGGCATTCTCTCAATCACCTCTATTGACAAGGGTACTGGGAAGAAGCAAGACATCACCATTACTGGTGCCAAGACATCGTTGCACAGTGAGGTCGAGAGAATGGTTAAAGAAAGTGAAAGATTCGCCCGGGAAGACAAGGAGAAGAGAGATTCCATGATAAAGAACTGGCCGATTCTCGTTGCACCGCATAGAAGCAGTTGAAGGAACTCGGAGACATGCCATTTTGAACTTATTGAATGTACAAGTAGGAGAGACATCAAGACTAGCTTGGCTTGGTGTGGTTATTGATTTTATGTTGGTGTCTGGTCAAAATGTCACCGTTTAAGAGCTGAACCTCTATGATATAGCTAATGTTAAATGAGTTGCGACTGATCTCAGTCACTGCAACACTCTCTCCCAATCTTCAGATTTCACTGGAGCTTCTGAATTGGCCAACTGCTTGAAAGGTGCAAATGTGGTGGTCATACCTGCTGGTGTTCCAAGAAAGCCAACAATCCAGTCAAATCGACAGTGCCAATTGCAGTTGAGGTGTTGAAGCGAAAAAGGTGTTCAGTGCCTATTTGATTGGTAGAGTGTTTTGCTATTGTTACCAAGCTAGGACTGAAAACTCTGTTTTCAGTGCCTATCTTGAGGTGTTGAAACATATTGTGGTTGTTAGAAAACGAAATATCTTCTATCATCATCTTGTTGCCACCATGGATGAATATAGTTACTGCTCAAGTAGAGGTATATAAATACACATGTAATTGACTCAATTTCATTAATACTGAAATACAGTTCTTTTCACAATTTTCTCTCCCTGTTCCATTCTCTTTCCCCTTCTTTTCCTTCATCTCAATTTTTCAACTTCTTCTTCAATCAATTATTCTGCGCACAATCAACAACCAATATCCGTAAATTATATATTTAACATCCTCAGTTAGGTTTGTGCTTTTTCTAATATCTATATAACTCTGGAAAAAAATATATTTGTGAGTCTAATTACTAAAACTTAAAGTCAAGTGGCACTGATGAAAGTTTCACATGCAATAAGAGTGAATTCATTTTCCCCACTAGTAAATTTTGTGTTTTTGCCTCCTTTTTTTCTTTCTGGCAATGATTTATGAATAGTCATGGATGGTTCTGTTTTAAAAATGTCAAAGATGCAATTAAACAGGTCCACTACCAAAAAATAACATTATCTTCATTTTGGATTTAAACAAATCCGTCCTAATTAAGATAATAGATAGCGTACTAAGCGAAGATCAATTATTCAATATTAACATGATTAAGTTTCCTGCACAACTATCAAAGTTGTACGGTGAGCTTAATTATAACTATCAAAATTATGGACGCAAGTGGATGGGAAAAACAATAAAGGATCACGTGAAAAAGAAATGCTTAGCCGATTGATTAACTGACAAACTTGTCTACTAATCATATATTTAATTAAGTACGATATTAGCAAGATGCCTTAGTTATGTAAATAACAGATCTCGAAAGCTTTAGTACAACACAACTATGGATGGGTATGTCCTTTCACAATTATTTGAATGAAAAGCTATTTGTAAACATGTACTTGATTAATCTGAAGTGCCTATTATCTTTCTTAACAACCAAATTTTATTCCTACCTAATTTACATGTTACCCCATTTGAGATTTAATCCACTGATTAATCATCTAGTTCTTTTTATTTTTATTCATTGGTATGATTGTACCATGATCACTTTTATTTAACCATGATATATAAAATATTTTAACATTTTATCCCAAGATAGTCCTCCTTTAAACGTTCAATACGAGCTCTTTGGATCCGTGCGAGGTGTGCTACTGCACAAGACCGTCCGAAAAATGAAAAAAAACAAAGATTCATTTTTTCATTAAGTAGTATTAACCAAAATTTACTATAAAAATCCATAATTCTCGTGCATTTCGATTAAGGTCCACTTTACGAATTAGGCGGACCCCAAAATGTTTGAGGCATTTCGAATATGAGTTTCAAGTCATTGACAAATATTAGCTAGTTTCTTGCGTTTGAGCAATCTTTAATTTTTGCGATAGTTTTGAGAAATTCATTTCCTTTTCAATAGTATGTTATTGCATGAACAAGAAAATGCATCGTAGAGGTGATCATTACTTCTTCCTTTTTGTATTTCTTGACATAATTATTAGAGAGACAAAGAAGATGCACTTAAATTAGTCCAAGTAAGGACATCATTTTTAAATCCATGATACTATGATTCAAAATAATACTTCCCATTCGCCCTGCAGGTTAGTGCTGAAGCAGAGGGTATCCTCAAGGTGGTGTGAGAGAGCTTGTCAAGTTGAAACCCTGCGCAGAACGCCTGCGCCCGCCTTCGCCTTGAAGTCACACTGGCTTGCAAGTGTGGTTTAACCGGCGGTGGCGTGCTATTGCAGATCCGGTTTACTGTGCGCACTTCGAAAGAAGCGTAATGCAGTTCCTTCGTCAACAAAAAAAAAAATTACTTCGCTAATCGCTAATTACTCTCTCGATTCTATTTGATATGACAATATTTGGCATGCCCCTATTTTTAAAATGTCGATTTGATTTATATATACCTAACTAGTTTGTGGACGAAAATATTAAAGTAATAACTGAAAAGTAAAGTATAAAAATTTACAAAATATATTTGATTTTACAAATGAATTTATAAAATAATATTACTAACTGAATAGGTCCTAACATTTTTGAAATTGTTATCAGATGAAAATTACTATTTACTAACATGGTATATGACAGAAGTCATAACAAATTCAGGGGACTACTTAGGATCTTGGACATCAAATTTGACATGTGTAAAATAGAAGATTTTTCCCGACACCTTTAAATCATGATGAAGCTGTGAAGGATAGATGCAGATCACCAACAAGATAAGAGTTAATCCACTAATTAGTAATTACCCTTTATTATGCGTTTTGATAGTGACAGATAATTTGTGAAACAAAAGAAGATTAAATTATGTTTACAGCCATTTATATCAAATATTAAAAGATCTATAAATTATAGTATATTTATAACAAGTTTACTCCTACCAATTATGTGGGAGAACTTTAATGAGTAGTTACACTACAATTCATATTTAATTTTTTATTTTATTAAATTAAAGTTTGATCAATTGATGTTTTATTTTTTAGAAAGGTAATTTAGTAACGTATTAATTTTGTTATGAATTATACTTGCTCATTTAGTAAGATTGTATAAGAATTGAGAAAGTTTTGTTTATTTTCACAACTTGTGGGGTTTTAATGCCTATATGAAGAAAATACAACTTAAGAAATCTAAATTGTATGTTCAAACAAAACTTCAACTTCAAATCATCATAGACTCATGGTTATATTTCATGATTTCAAATCATATCGAAACGCTCCTTAATACATCACCTAATTGTAATAGATTGATGTGATTCAGTGTAAACATCACATGTAAGTATTTTTTTTCTTAGCCGCGATCGAATGTAGACTTTACAAAAAGAAACTCAAAGAGAAGGTCTAAATGGCATAAATTGCAAAGTTAAATGTATATATTAATTAAGTTTGCAAGATGCTTTCATTGCTTGTTTAGAAACTAGAGCAAGACTTGAACGAATCATTTGACCCTCAGCTTTTCCTTAATTGCCTCCTTTTTTTTATCTTTCCCCACAACTTTAACAACTTCGAAACCTAATTCTAGATTAAAATACTAAGATATTGTTATCTTATCTTATCTGTCTTAAGAAACATGATAATTGCTTCATAAGCTTTGTTTGTATTCCTTCTGGATTTGACAACAACAATTAGACATTATTTCCCTGTCTAATAGTGTGATCCTATAACTATAACCATTAATTACTATCATATTGAGCAACTAAGATGAACAGGTCAGTCAAACAAACAAATTGAAGAATTTGTTCTTCTTTCAGTAATATATTTTTATTAAAACTAAAGTATTTTCACGTGAAGGGGACCTAAGAAAGTACAAGCCGTCGGTCGGTTTAGGCATATTCACGTAAAGTTTGAGGGGCAGCTGTGGTGATTATTCTACTTTTCTGTTGTCAATTATAAGCCGTCCGTACATGCAGATAATTAACGAGCAATTAAAAATGGAATAATCAGACAATAGAATGTGGGGTAAGAGTAAGTGGTGGGGCCAATTTAGTCACTTTCGACATGTTTGGATTGAATACTGTTTTTGGGTATCCACTTTCGTAAAAATGACATGTTTAATTTGACTTTTCAGATAGACATGCTTCTGACTTCTACCATTTATTTCAATTTAAATTTTATCATTTCCTTTATTACCCTCTTTAATTTTCATTAACAACTTTATCCACCTTCATTAATTACTAAAAAAATTCAAATACTAGGATTATCCTAACGTTTTCCGATTATACATGATTATCCTTCTCCTTTTTCTATTGTCTTCTTTCAAATACTCCGAATATTACTACTATAATACATTATATTTTGAACAAACAAGAAATAAATATACCCAAGTTGAAGTATCGAATTTTTTTATTATTTTTGAAGAATTGCCTAAAGAGCGCCGCGGTGCCTAGGCTCCAGTAGCTACTGAAAATTAAGCGTCGCGACGTGAAAAATCATTGAAACTTAGGCAGAAGGAATGCAAAAATGGATATTGATTTTGATCTTTATGAAGATGAAAGCACAATCATTCACAATGATGATTATCATACATCATCTAACTTGGATCAATCACAGATTTTTAATGTAGCTTCTTCATCAGAGATGAATCACGTTCGAGACTTAGTTCGCAATCAAATTATAGAGTACATGCAAAATTAGTATTGTAATAATATTTAAATACTATTTGCACTTTAAATTAGTATTGTAATAATATTCTATTAATATTTAAGTAATATATTGCACTTTAAATTCTATTATCTATTTGTAATTTTTATTTACATACTTCCATTTATTAGTAATTTTTATTTATATGTATTGACTAAATGTCAATTTTGGTAATTTTACATTCAAAAGCAATTTTGATCAAAACTATCCAAACATCAATTATTGATAACAATCACTTTTACATTGTTGCATCCAGTTTATAAATCACTTCTGTCAGAATCACTTCTAACAAAATCACTTATGTCAGAATACCTTCTGCCCACCGCCAATTCAAACGTGCCCTAAATCAACTATTAGAAATACCTTTTCCATATAAAATGGATTTCTCATGTTGGGCGGGGTTTTTATTTTCTTTTTCAATCAACCACTTTCGTCTTTTATTATGACACGTTATTTCAATTCACACGATATTTTTAAAGAGGTTAGTGGGCCAGGTCGGAAGTTTTTTTTAAAATCTAATACTAAAATAAATATTTACATTTATTATTAATAATAAAATTAACATTTATATCTAATGATAAAATTGCTAACCTAAAAAAATTGTGGTTGATGAATATCCGATGTCGGCAAAGTCCATTCCTGTTGCAATTCATGCAAATATCCGATGTCGGCAGTTTCTTCTTCTTCTTCTTCTTCACCCCTCCATTGGGCTTCATTGCTGCTGCCGGAGCAACAACTTTGCCCTTCCCATTCTGTTGTCCCTTACATTTCGGTTTGGGGCGACTAGAGGAGCCAACCATCAGAATAGGCTTGGTCTTAGAGGTCGAAGATTCAAAAGTTTTCAACATATTATGTAACTCCGGCAATGTCGCTTTAGTTCCATTCATATTATAATTTACAATGAAACTCTCAAACGATCTCGGAAGTGAGTGCAGGATGAGGGTGGTGGAGATCTGTCATGACACCTTATGTCTATAGAAGATAACCTCTCAATCAACTCAATCATCCTCAACACATGAGGTGAAACTTGGCCCCATTCATTTATCCTACACTTGAAAAGTTCTATGAACATGTAATACTCCATTGTCTGACTCTGCGAATCATAAAGACTCTTCAAATGGGCTAACATTTCGTTGGGCCCCATAGTTTCATGTTGTCTTTGCAATTGTGGTGACATAGAATACAACATTAGACATTGAGCTGAGGTGGCATCCTTATAATGTTTCTCGTATGCAACTTTATCAAAAGTAGCATACTCAGCAGAGTCCACCGCCGGAGTGGTTGAGAATACCTTATCCAATGTGTGCTCAATCTGTTCATGTCTTAGAACAATTCTAACATTCCTTAGTCAGTCTATGAAGTTGGGTCCAGTAAGTTTGTTGGACTCCATAAGCATTTTCGACGAAAAGTTTGACATTTCTGAAGATCTGAAGATATAGATAGAATAGGAAAAACAATCAATAATTCATTCTTCCAATAAATTATACACATTCAAAATTTTCTAATTTTAACATGGACTTTTGTTTTAAATTAGCTCCCACTATTTTGCATACTTCTACGACCCTAAGGTAGAATACAGACCTAAATCAATATAAAGGTCATAATGTGCCAAGATCTAAACATATGCTATATCCGCGTTTGCTTTGGCTGATAACTTCAATAGCACACTTTGGTAGGTCTTCAACCTATTGTAAAGCAACTCTACAACTCTTGATTTGATTATATATCTTTCATTTTAATCTTACGACTTTAGATTAGTCCGACACTTTGGCGTCAAGATTCATCTAAACAAGCCAACCTCATTACACGACTGCGTTTAAATGCCTAAGTAAATTTAGCCGTTGTGTTATACCCCGTATTTCCAGGGTATGTACGTGAGGACGTACGTAGAAATTTGAGCCTTAAAGTTAGGCAAGGTTCGAAATTGTACATAACTACCAAAAGGAGTCGTTTTTTTTGACGAAACGTTTCCACAGCTTTCGTAGGGAAAATTCCGGCTATGTCAATAATATTTTTTGCGGATTTTTCCGAGAGACGTAACATTTTGGACCAACGGGAGGGTGACATGTGTCACCCTCACATTGGAAGAGGTTGGACGGCAAAATGGGCTAGCTTGCACGTTTTTTGTGTTGAATTTTGGTCAAGGGTTAGGTAGGATATTTTTGTGTAGATGGATAAGGTAGCACATGGCTAAATCTTGACCTTACACTTGCTATACACTTGGAAGAATCTTGGCCATTGGTTGGCCATTTCTTGACCTATAAATACCCCTCTAGTTGAAGACTTTCTTCATCCAAAAACTTGAGCAATCTTTCTAAGTCTCAAATCCTCCCCTCTCCCTTGTGAGTTTTCGTCCACCACCCCCTCCCCCTTTGAGAGCCCTTGGCCGAGAGCCTCTCCCCTCCCCTTTGTGGTGTTTAGTCGTGGGGTACCCCCCTAGCCTAGTTGTCTCGTATAAATACCCCCCTTTTGTGGTATTGAAATACTCTCCAAGTATTGTTATAATGCCCAAATACCTTGGCCCAAATACCTTGTAGTATTTCCAAGGTTACACTTATACAAAAGCCCAGAAAATACTATTATACTTCCCTCAGTCACAAAAACGAAAACCTAAGTAAATCTTCACCCGTAGTTGAAGTTATAAGTAGAAGTTGGTTAGAACTTCTAAGGGTTGGTTGGAGCGGGTCGGAGCGCACGGAGTAGGAGCTAAACCTTGCTCAGGATCGACATTTAAACTCGGATAATTTTGGGCTTATCGAGGTAAACACTCTTGACCTTCTATTGTAATTGGAAATTACATGTTGTTGGAATATATAGTTGAAGTATACTATATATAGAATTGAACATAGTTGTGCGGCAATGTCTTTTGACTTAAGCTGAATAATACTTACGGCAATGTCTTGCGACTTAAGCTGAATTTAAATAAGAGAACTGTAATTACATGGGGTGTATTCAGTAGACTTGTGTGTAGCATTCTTGTGTAGTAGAGTTGTACACGTCGGTTAGGCGTGTAACCCCACTGGTTGGCTTGGTGGCGGCCTCGTTAGAGGAGGAGATTTCTGTTGGGGAAAGGTGTTACACCCGTATTTACTGAGGACATGTTTTAGAACGTGCGTAAGAACTCACATTGTTAAGATTTGAGACTTGTAAAATTTATCGGAAATTTGAAATTTGTCGGAAAGCGAATTATTGCGTGAGCGGGAGGCGACACGTGTCACCCCCCTTAATGGACATGGACGAAATTTCATGGGTGGAATGGTCGTTTGACCATAATTTATGATGAAGTCTTGCAAGGCTTAGAGCTTGACAACATTGACCAAGTCAATGACCCCACTTAGCTTGATATTTAATTAAAATGCATCCAAGCCACCCATTTGTTTTAATCTTGACCCTTCCTTGTGTTATTTAAGTATACTAGTAGCAAGACTTTGTCATTCTACACTTAGAGAAAAAATTGAAAAAAACTTGTTCTTGCTCTTAAGGGAGCTCACTTTGAGGATTTTCAAGAAGGAAAATTGCCAATTTTTGTCCAATAAGCTCCACACTTTAAACCAAGGTTCATGAGGGTGTTGTAAGTGTATCTCAATAGAAAAATCTCGGAAAAAGATAGTTTTCGGGTTAGTCGCAAAGTGAAAACCTAGTTGCTTTCTAGGTTTTGGATTGGAAGCTTGAAGGAAATTGTTGGTGTTGTTCTAGGGGTCTCAATGGATTGAAGTGTCTTGGAGAGGTTCTAAACTACTAAGGAGCGATTTGGTTGGAAGTTAGATTGAGATTCGTGGAGGTATAATCTTGTTCTCTTTAAGTGTTACAAGATTTTGTATTTTGTTGTTAGCCTTACATTTTACTAGCATGAAGTATATGTGTTGAAGTTTTATAAGTATTATGGATTATTTGTAGCCTAAAATCCGAAATGACATATAAGCCGTGTTAAGTTGGATTACAATTTAATCGTTGTTAGAACTGTCGCATGTCATTGACTTCAGGATGATGGTTATTATAATCAAATGCGACTTGATATCATGGTATGCTACAAATTTGGGTTG
This sequence comes from Przewalskia tangutica, assembly GCA_029844215.1. Taxonomy (NCBI): domain Eukaryota; kingdom Viridiplantae; phylum Streptophyta; class Magnoliopsida; order Solanales; family Solanaceae; genus Przewalskia; species Przewalskia tangutica. Next base: position 13,579,968 of record CM056734.1, read on the forward strand.
AAAGATAAATTGTGAGCCAATTGGGGCTGTTTAGTTAGTCACTTGTATTGGACTACCTGCTGTATAAATTGTGAGCCAATTGGGGAGGTTTAGTTAGTCAGTGTATTGGACTACCTGCTATATAAATTGTGAGCCAATTGGGGCTGTTTGGTTATTGTATTCGACCTTGAAAAGGTGGCAGTAAGTAGAAACAAAGGAGGTCTTTGTCAGATTCCGTAGGATTTAGTGACTTAGCACCTAGGATATTCTACGTTGAAGTAAGAGGTTAATGGACATATTGTGACCATTATAGGTTGAAAGTACTTTGGAGCATTTTGCTCTTGTCGACAATCGTCGCGGTATGTGAACCTCTTCCTTCCTTTGGCATGATTCTATGTATGGAATATACTTGTGGTATCATTTCATGTTTCCTTCACTCTTAGAAGTTAAGAGGTAGTTGTGTGATCTACTCCATGTAGAACTTTTCCTATCTTTGAGCATGACTAGTTGCGCGTATGTAGTACGGTAGACGTATAACACCTTGATATCCTTTACTAATTTTATGAATAGCCAAGTCGGGTGAGTTAGGAGATTAACTCACTTCTTTGAAAGAATAAAGGATGTCTTGAGTTTTTTTTAAGTTAAGGGACTTGAAGAGTTTTAAAGTATGTGATACTTGTTAGTTTTAAGCGTATAAGTCCTTGGATAGGAAATTGTTTTTGGCTAAGGTATAAAGTGAATATAACGGCTTTATGGGAAGTTAGTTATATTTGCTTTATGGAAAGATAAATGACTTGATTTTAGTGAAAAGGCAACTTGTTTTTAAGGCATTAATTGCCTAAGGTGTTATATAAAATGAGTCGCTTGTTTTCTAAAGGTTAAGAGACTAGTAGTATTTTTGAAAGGTATGAGAATTGATTTGAAAGTATTTAATACTTGGTTTCAAAAAGTAGAAGTCTCTTGGTTATAAAAGGAACGTGTTGGTCTAAACCATAAAGGGTTATAACGGCTTTATGGGAAGTTGGTTATAACGGCTTTATGGAAGGTTAAGAGAATAGTTTTCTCTAATAAAGTAATCAAAGAAATAACTTGTATTAAGGAACGGCAAATTGGTTCAAAGGTACCAATTGCTTAAGGTTTTTAATAAAAGAAGTCACTTGATTTAGAAGCCGGTATTTGTATTTCTAAAAAGGTATTGTGACTTGTCTTGAAAGGTGAATAGGACTTTTTTTTTTTTTGTTGACGAAGGAACCCGCAGCCGCTACTCTTTCGAGTGCGCAGTGGTAAACCGGTGTGATGCAGCACGCAAACCACATCAGCCATGTAAACCACACTTGGCAAGCCATGTGTGACAGGCTCAACCAAGAAGGTTTATGCAGGGGATCGAACTCGTGACCTTGCGGTCCCGCGCTCTACTGCTACACCAACTTGGCTACCCTTGCGGGTAAAGGTGAATAGGACTTGATACTACGGTTGTTAGTATCTTGGGGCTTTACATAGAAAGGAGTCTTTTATAAAAGAATGTACGTATGTAGTACTTTGGCTTGATAAATTGATAATTTGTCTAAGTGTGCCTTGATAAGTACTTTGACTTGTTAAAAGAGAATTATTCTATGTATGCCTTGATTAGTACTTTGGCTTGATAAATTGATAATTTGTCTAAGTGTGCCTTGATAAGTACTTTGACTTGTTAAAAGAGAATTATTCTATGTATGCCTTGATTAGTACTTTGGCTTGATAAATTGATAATTTGTCTAAGTGTGCCTTGATAAGTACTTTGGCTTGTTAAATGAGAATTTATTCTATTTGTGCGGATAAGTACTTTGGCTTGTTAAATGAGAATTTATTCTATTTGTGCGGATAAGTACTTTGGCTTGTTAAATGAGAATTTATTCTATTTGTGCCGGATAAGTACTTTGGCTTGTTAAATGAGAATTTATTCTATTTGTGCGGATAAGTACTTTGGCTTGTTAAATGAGAATTTATTCTATTAGTGTCTGATAAGTACTTTGGCTTGTTAAATGAGAATTATCCTATGTGTGCCTTGATAAGTACTTTGGCTTGGTTAATTGAGAACTTGCCTATATGTTGGTAATAGCCTTTGAGTGCAAGTATTATGTTTTATTAAGTTGTCGCGACTCTCGGTTGAAGAATTATTTGTCTTGTTGTAATTCTTTGGGACGTCTGAAGCGGTGATGTGGGATTCACGGGTATCTTCCGTTATTTGGAGTACTTAGGTTAAATTCGGATTTTTATAAAAGACATGTTAGTGCTTATGTCTTGTTTGATGGTCAGTCGAAATAGGGTAAGAGTATAAATGAGGCAAGCCCAGGCGTTGTACCACCTTCTCGGGGTAAGAGTATAAGTGAGGGTAAACCCCGAGCGTTGTACCACCGCTTTATGTGTTGATTGTCGTAGGTTGAGATAGGGTAAGAGTATAAATGAGGCAAGCCCAGGCGTTGTACCACCCTCGGTAAGAGTATAAATGAGGGCAAGCCCAGGCGTTATACCCCACGCTTACCACCTGCAGGGTAAGAGTATAAATGAGGCAAGCCCGAGGCGTTATACCCTGCTTTACCACTTCTCCGGGGTAAGAGTATAAATGAGCAAGCCCGAGGCGTTATACCACTGTTTTGATTGATATTATGGGCGTGAGACCCGTGGTTATGTTACACACTTATAGGTATCGGCGGTGATGTGGGATTCCAGGCGGGAGATATATGTAGGTATGGTGTATGTATGCGCCGACGGTGAGGTGGGATGCCACGGGCGCGTCACGTGGTTATGTTTTACACTTTTAGGTATCGGCGGTGATGGGGATTCCACGGGCATGCTTTGATATTAGTGTGACTTGATCGCGTCCCAGTTGGGCGGGTAGTATATGTGTCCTCGTAATGGGCGGACTATGTTATGAAAGATAAGTAAGTTATATGGTAATGAACTTAATGATTCTTTTCTAATAATGTGCGTAAGAATGTGACTATAACTTTTATTGGGAATGGAAAAGATAATAAGTGCGATTAAGTTCATAAGTGATAATGACACGGCGAGGATCTGGTATGTATTTTTATACTTGTCCTTGTCATTCTTTTATCTGATTGTGACACTTTGCATGCGTTATTTACATTCCATATTAAATTTTTGTTATGCGACCCGCCGAAGCTGCGTTAAATGCCGCGAGTTTAGGTACTGCGATTGTGGATCATGACTTAGGATCCGGTTAACAAGTTGAGATGGCTCGGTGTTAGGAGTTGTCACGTTTATGTTTATTGAAGTGCAGCGGGGCCTTGTCGCCGCGATGAAGTCAAAACTCTTGAAGTGCAGTAGTCACATGTGTGGGTCGGTTGTAAAGGAAAGGAAGCGCTTCCGTTTATGTATATGCGTTCGGGAAGGTAGCCCTATCGGCTAACTTTGTTGTTTTATTCTTGTTGTTTTATTTTATAAGTTTCATGTATGTTCATTGGTTTTTCTCTGATGTTTACTGTAAGGGTGCGGGTAGGGCACGATCGCGATCGAGGGTCGTGACGAGAAGGTCTTCTTGAATTTTACGTAGAATATTCTACATTGAGATCTAGGATGTTAATAGGCGCCTTGTGGCCTCTATAGGTTGAAGTACTACGTATGGCGTGATCTACTTGGCTTAGGAGTAGCCAGGCGGTTTGAGGTACTTGGAGCATTTTGCTATTAGTCGATAATCGTCGCGAGGTATGTGAACCTCTTCCTATCTGTTCTAGCATGATATGTGTATAACTATGTAGTACGGTAGACGTACATGTGTTTAATGTATTTGATTGGTTTGAAACATAAAGGTACTAGCTTTATGGGAAGTTAGGTATAACGTCTTAAGAGTGATAAAAAGAATGGTTTACTGATGTTAGAAGTTAAGAGACTTGATCTTATAAGATAAGAGACTTAACTTAAATGAATTAATATGAGTTTTGTGTGAAACCTCATTCGTGAGTAATGAGTACTTGGTTTTTAAAAGGGAATAATGTTTCTTGATTTGGAAATCGGAATGAGTATCGACAAACCACTGCAGCGTTAATAAAGGAAAATGTAATGAATAATGAAGTATTATTAAAACCAGTAGAAACCTCCATCTGCATAGAAGCTAAGATGAGACAAAATGATATTACATTTCCTAGATCATGGCTGCTTTAATAAAGATGGTTATAAAATAAACTACTCACACATATGGCATATGTTATTCAATTGTTTTAAAAGAGATTAAGACATTGAACTATGAAACTTTTCTAAAAAGAGACTTGAGTAATTGGAATTAGGCAAACTGGAACTTTAGGAAAAAGAAAGGCATTGTTATGTCTTAAATTGGTTTAAAACATAAAGTGTTATAACAGCTTTATGGGAAGTTAGTTATAACGACTTTATGAAAACAAAAAGAAGGGTTTTATCATTGGTTTTAATGTGATAACTTGGCTTTAATAAGAGAAGTGTTTTGGTTTGCTAAAAATGTGAGTCACTCTATTTTATACTACGGGTATTGGGTGACTTCTATAAAAGGGATGGATCTCTTTAAAAGGAATTTAACGTACGTAGTACTTTAGGGTTAAAACCCGGACTTTGGTATAAAATGAAAGTACTTTGAGTTGTGTATAACTTGCCTATGCTTGTTGTGATAGCCTTTGTTGTATTTCTGTACCCCCACGTCTCTCGATGGAGGGCCGATTGATTTGTTATGAACGATTCTGCAAGAGTCCCACGAGATGGCGGGGACACGTATTTCATTTGATTATACACCGAGTCCCACGAGATGGCGAGGGACACGTATTCCGTCGATTATACAAGTCGCGAGATGGCGAGGACACGTATTCCATCGATTATACACGAGTCCCGAGATGGCGAGGACACGTATTCCATCGATTATACACCGAGTCGCGAGATGGCGGGGACACGTATTTCATCGATTATTCACCGAGTCCGCGGGATGGCGGGACACGTATTTCATCTGGTTATCATACATGTCTCCTGCTTTAAATAGACTATTATGATTTCATTCTGATCTTTTCTGATTTCACATACTTGGTACTGTTATCGACCTCGCTTGAGTGCGTTAAATCTGCGCGGTGGAAATACATCGGTTGTGGATCTCGCTCATAGGATCACGATTGACGTGTCGGAAGCCCATTTCTTGGAGGCTTATCTTTTGGTATGTTACCACAGTGCAGATTCTTATACATTCGGGGTATGGCGGGGCCTTGTCCGTCATAGCCATTGTAAAAATCTTAGAAGTGCATGCTTTGTTGTGGGCGAGGTTTGTAAAAAGATAACTGTTCGGGTATTTATATATATATGATGAAGGCAACTGTTTTGGTTGGCCTGTTTATTTATCTTGTCTCTTAATTCATGTTCATGTTTTTATTTCCGCTGATTTTCTCTGATGTTGTATCACTAGGGTGCCCGGGGTAAGGCACCAGTCACGGGCCCGGGTTCGGGTCGTGACACGTTGCAAGCAAACACTTTGGTGTAAATACCTACAAAAGTTTATTATCTACTTTCATTTTAACATATCTATGAAAAGACCTCGGTCCTCTTAGACTTAGAGTAAATGCTTTGGCATAAATACCTTTATCGCCGAAAAAGACTTAGCACCCTGACAATTATAATGGACGACGCGTTATAATTAGATTTGTATTTAATGTTTGGGGAACAATTTTTAGTTTTCAGGGATTCATTCAAGATCAACAATCAAGTCATACATCATATGACATCCTATCATGCAATTTTTAATCACAATTAGATAGGAAACCATCAAGCCCAATAGGCATGATAAAAGATGCTTTTAATCACATACTGGGCACCGTCTACCCAGACAGTTATAGCGGTCACTTGAAATTAAATAATTACTAGGCGCCGTCTACCCAGACAGTTATAGCGGTCACTTGAAATTAAATAATTACTAGGCGCCGTCTACCCAGACAGTTATAGCGGTCACTTGAAATTAAATAATTACTAGGCGCCGCCAACCCATACAATAATTGCGGACACTATGCTAATAATTTAAATGCATCACATTTAATACTTAACACATTTGTATATTATTCAATAATATACTATTAATGATAACTATGAGTCTATTTGTCTAAACTCTATAATCTATGTAAATGTCAAACAATCCATAAACATTGTCTGATTTAAAATTCTAATTTTCGGGAATTCTGTAAATTTTCAAAATTTATACTTTAGTCCCTTAAGAATTTAAAATTCAATTCTGAACCCTTATAAATTCATAAAAATATAATTCTAAACTTCAGAAAATATTTTCAAACTTCTGGGACCTATTTGCAATTTCGAGAACCTAAAATCAACTTTCAAAAAACTTTTTTTATTTATAGATTTGCCCAAAAAGAACAAATCTGTTTGATTCAAAATTTTATTTTCAGAAACTGAAACTTCTAAAACTTCAGATTCAGAATCTGAAACTTTTAAGTCTCTGTTTCTGATTTTTGTTTTTTTTTTAAATTCGTCGTCGGCACGCGGTTCCAACAGGTGGCACCGCGGTGCCTCTGAGGCAGTAAGCCACTGGAATATGCAAATTAATTAGCACCGCGGTCCTAACAAGTGGCACTGTAGTACGTCATAATTATCGTCACAGGCACCGTTGTCCTAACAGGTGGAATCGCGGTGCCTTGAAGGCAGATTGTCCGAAAAATTAATTTTAAGCTTCTGGATGAACAGCACCGCGACTCCCATGAATAGAACCGCGGTGCCTCTGGCTTCATCTGGGCAGCACCGCGGTGCTCCATCATGGAACCGCGGTGCCGCCGCTAAACCCTAGCGAGCAGTGGTGCTCCATCGGGCAAGTGCCTTATCCCCAGAAACACAAAACTGAAATTTCCGAGCCCCTAAAACTGGTTTAGGGCCAGATCTTTCAGATATATCACTTGTATTACCATCACCATTAAAACAACATGTTCATCGACCATCAAATCCAATTTTCTTCTCGTTCTTCGTTTCAATGCACCATGCTTTAAGCCGGATAACGCATATCAACTTAGAAGAGTTATATATTGGATCGATTTTCTCGAATACATAATTGTTCTAACAGATTAGGGCACAAGGACTATATGTTCTAAAGATTTAGGATTTTAAAGCTTTTAAATACATAAAATATAGATCTAAATCATAACCCATATTATCATTAATATAATTACAAATCACACGAAACAACCCAGACTCTGATACCACTGTAGGTGTTTACGTCGGGTTCGTACACGCAGCGAAATTTGAAATTTATGTTTCAAACCCGATGACGGTCGAACTGCAGTATGATATGTAATGAAAAATACTAACACAAAGTAATATGTAAAACTTCGATCGAAGACTTACATTGTTGTAGCAATCAGCCAAACAGTTGAATCTTTGTGTTCTGTGTAGTCCGAGGGTACACACGCAAACGACCCTCGATTTGTAAGTTCTGAAAACTATGATGTAATTTTCTAAGTCAGGAATGCTAGGAATTCTGACAGAGCTTTAGATGAGATTGACCTCTCTTATGTTTTGGTGTTTTTGGAATGGGAGGTAAACCCTTTATTTATAATCGTAAACAGAGGTTTTAGGGTTTTTAGGTTGGGCCCGATGAATGTCGGTGGTCGAATTGATCGTCAGAATACGCATGGCACCGCGATTCCACTAAAGAAACCTGCGGTCTTTGCCCGATGTTCTGCACGCGATCCCAAAATATGGAACCGCGGTCCTGTCCTATTTTCTGCTCCTTTTCCCATTTCTAATGTCACGGTCATCAACCGAACATAAATGTATCTCCTTCTAATTACATCCTTCAATCGACGGAACATTTGACTTAGTGTTACCCTTCAGGCCTTTACATATCGTCACTAATTACATTAGGATCTTCACGGAACTCTGAAGCTGGCGGAAGACAAACCCAATATGTAAAGTTAGCTATACAAAATATGTGAACTGAACCTATATGTGAGAAGATAAAATCCTTTCATTCATGACACACTCAATCAAGCTTAGGATCTGTCAAGTGTCTATCCAAATGACTTGATTATTATAACTCATCTATATTAGTTGACAACAGGACCATGTCATAGACATGTCCATTGCATTGGTCATGACTTAGTCAACCTAATACCACATGAGTATTTGAGTGTTCACACGAATATGTATTCAAGGAATGAATCCTAATCTTGGCTCACATACCACATTTATTCTACATCGTAATGCACCCAAAACAAGCCGCGCCTCAACCTATAAGACATTTGAGCTTAGGATAGGATCAAAGTACATTACTCCGTAAACAAGATGATATTGACCTCAAGTCTAAGGACTTTTATCTTTCACACGCCGATGACATTACAGACATATAACAAAACAGTACATCAGCAGGGCATACCAATACTTCAACAAGTATCCATGTATCCATCACGAGTTGCCGTAACTCGTAGCAAGTGAGACATACTACATCCCCTAAGGATATAATGCAGACCACATGTCGACGTATCACATATCATCGATATTCCTATTTCGATGATCATTAGTCGAGGTAATTTAAGAGTTACGTTATAACATTAATTCTCACATCATTAATAAACACGTAAATTCTAGGGATGCATTTATAGAATATTATAAACAATCAATTAATAATTCAACAAATGCAAATACCATAATAGTAATCATCATTAATATAAATACGAATGTGTATAAAGTATATTGTGTCCTAATACAGATTATCTCTAGGACATACATATACTTTCATACCCCCACTGCACCTTCCCCAACTCTATCCCACATCCACCCAATAACTCCCGCTCCGCCATCCTCTCCGTCATCCCACCAACTCCGTATTCACCTTTATAGCGTGTTTCTAAATTATATTTAAATTAAATGTGTTTGAAATCTTTTGTTTACTTGTTAGGATATAAATAAATAAATTATTACTTATTTTTGAGTAAAAATTACATGTAATGCTGTAGAATGTAAGCTTGGGTGGGAGAAAGCAATCGTCCTTCCCTGTAATGCTCTCTTTTGATAATGAATAAAATTTGGACTCCTACCTGTGCCAGATGCTATGTGTTTTTTATATTATAAAAGAAAAGAACAAAAAATAAAAGTAAAGGATTCTCTCGTATTGATTCTGAAATTAAATATTTATTAAACTTATTAGTCTAAATTTGATTTGGATTATAAATTTATTAGGACACAATATACTTTATATACATTCAAACTAGTAGTAATCAGTTAATATATGAATCATGACTTTATATTTTTCTTTAGAAAACCCTGTTTATTCCAATATCCAATAAATTAAGTTCTTTAAAGTAGAATTTACTAATTTTTCTATATTGATGTGTAAACTTTTAAGAAGATTAAAAAGAATCTTAGTAAATATTGAACTTTATGTGAGTGTATCCACATATTAAGTTTTAATCCCAACTAGTTTGTATCGCTTATAATATGAATTTTTTTATTCACTCTATCTCTTGCTAAGTTTTACACAGACGTAGGTCTTTCGAGATAACTTTTTTCACTATGAGTTTAGGTCTAACTCGTCGCGGCACTACACGAAATTTGTCATATATCAACGGACACTTTTAGTGACTGTCAACAAAATCGTTGATATAGATAGCATTTGCCTACTGGATTTCTGCCCGATGGTATAGATAGCATATACCTACTATCTGGTACTATGTTTATTTTGGCTCTCTGTTTCTTAACCCAAAATCCTCTTTGTTCACCATGGTAATTAGACTTTATCTTCTTTCTCTTGAGAAACATAAAATTTCATTGAGTCATGTAGTGTAAACTTCAAATTATATGTCAGAATTTTCATTTTCTATGAATTGAATGCAGGAAAAGCAAGCGTTGGACACATCTACAAGGATGAATTAGCGGAAAGGAGTTTGAAACATGGAGATGTGTACACGATTCCTACTGGAACATCTTTCTATTTGAAGAATAGAGTTAAAACGAAAGAGTTCACATTATTTGCAGCATTGATATTACTTCCGAAACCATGGGATGACATGCTTTCCAGGTACCATAAGCCAGTTTAAATTGGTCTTTTAATCCATTTAAGGTCTTACCATCCATACTACTATTGTTTTGTTTAACCATCCATATCCAGTTCTCACTTATTGTGGGGTAAGCAGTGGCAGCATTGATGTCTATGAAGAACAAAATGTGAGATGAATACCATGTATTAGATGGATGGGATATAAATTCAGTTGATCCTTGTACTTGGTACATGGTTGGTTGTTCTTCAGAAGGCTTTGTTGTTTCTCTGTGAGTATTCTCGCTTCTGTTACATCTTGTCTTTTTATTTTTTAATGCTTGGTTGTTTCTTTAGATTAGTGTCGTAGCCATTTTGGATGAACTTTTTGTTAATTCTTGGCAGTGAAATGGCGAGTATGGGGTTATCTGGCACACTTTCACCTAGTATTGGAAATTTAACTTATCTTCGGACACTGCGAGTAAAATACATCTTACATGAATTTACTAGTACTTTTTTTCTTGTTTTTGGTGGAGATGTGATGCTGCTCAAATGTTTCTTGAACATATGCCAATATATGTGTTGCTTGAAGTTGACATTACATACTTAGTTTGATACTATTAAGATTGAAAAATTAAGTGCTTAAATTGGAAGATATTTGAAAATATCTTTTACTATAATGTTTTTTCCAATTGGTTTTTCTTGTAGGTTGTTGCAGAATAATAAGTTATCTGGTCCAATTCCTGCTGAGATTGGAAAACTCTCTGAACTGCAGACTCTTGATTTGTCTGGTAATTAGTTTGAGGGAGAAATTCCTAGAGCGTTGGGTCGCCTGATTCGTTTAGGTTACTTGTGAGTGTGGGCTAAACTCTTGATTTTGATCTATCTTTATTGCTCATGCGTTACAGTTTCCTTGTTGTCTTTGTATGTAATCCTTTGGTGTGTCAAATTTTCAGGAGGCTTAGAAGGAACAGATTGTCTGGACAAATTCCTAAACCTGTGGCATACCTTTCAGGTCTTTCATTCTTGTATGTTTCCATCCATGATATTTGTATGTCCAATACAAGGGCTAGATGAAAGTTAAATAAATTGTGAATGGTGTTGTGTAGGGACTTATCATTCAATAAGCTTAGTGGTCCAACTCCAAAAAAGTTGGCGAAAGACAACAGGTATTGATTCAGGGCAAGATGATTCTATCTACCTCTGTGTTTGGTCCTCTGTTAGCGATATTTTGAATGCTCACGCAAGCGCACACATCGTTCACAAATAATATAGTGTGGTAAGACCGAATATCGTCCTCAGAGACTGGTTATCAAGTACCAATTATCTAAGCTATGGTTTCTATTTGGTGAACGTTAATTTATTTGTATTTATATCTAATAACTAAGGCTAAGTAATTGCAGAAAATAAACTAACTATGATAATACTTTGGTTTAAATAAGTTATGAAGGAATTAGGGCTTCCAAAATCCTCGACTATCCACTCTATTCAATCCTTAATGCAACTAGAATGACTTCTTCTTCTACGTTAAGATAGCGGTTAACTAAACTGTCTTATATTTCGGTTAGGACATATAATCACTCAACCCCAGTGCAGAACCCTTCTAGATTTCTATGATATGATTTACCACATATGATGATTAAGAACAGTAACCTATAATGCTACACAAGTATCGAGTGCGTAAATCATGATTTTAACCTATGTCTATTCAATTACAGCATATCCAAATCTTTCCTCTTGGTTCTTGATTCGAAATCATATAGATTATGATAATTAGTGATCAGTTAACTATCAAACATTCATACCAATATTGAATAAATCTTAATCAAGTGAAGAAGAAACTAACTAATGCATTAATTCATGAAACGAGGTTCAAGCGATTCAAAATGAAAACCCTAATTAAGTAATTAGCTCCTAAACATTGTCATGTCAAGAACTAATACAAACCAACATAAACTGAAATAAAAACAAAGAAAAGAAAAGAAAATTGAATCAAAGTTGTCTCCAATCTTGTGTTGTAGCCTCCTTTTCCTCTCCAAAGTAGAATGCGGAATTATGTACAAGATGCCTCCCAGTAGAATCAATAATATGACCTAGGGTATAGGATTTTATACTTATAAAATATATTGCTTTGGACCCTTATACCTCTGTCCAATTTCGGCTCGGATCTGCAAAATTTCACGTCGACGCATGATCCTGAGAATGGCACGCGATCTGGAAGTCTGTAGTCAACTGAACTCACGGATCTTTTGGCACGTGATCGCATAATGGCAGCGGTCTGAGAAATCTTGCATCAAATATTTTAGAAACCTTGTCATTTTCCGTCCAGGACTTAAATGCGATTTCTTCTATACTTCCCGGGACTTCTTAGGCTTCATTTCTTGGCCCTTTTAGTGTGCAATTCCATCTCAAATAAGCTCATTTCATCATCTTTTTTACTTTTCTCCATTTATAACCGCTGTGACTCAAAAGAAAGGAAAATAACCACAATACTATACTAAACACAAATGAAATGAGTAAATTACTAACTAAAAATGACTCAAAAGTGTATACAAAATACACCTAACAAATACTCCCAAACTTAAACCTTACTCGTCCTCGAGTAAAGCACAAAATAAAAAAAATGAAAACGAAAATAAAAACCTTTACTCGCCCTCGAGTAAAGATCAACACTTTTGTGAAATCCGGAAAAAAAAAATATAGTTGTGGTTGAGTTAATAAAAAAAAATATATATAAGAATACAAAGAATAAATTGCATGAGATAGAGTTAGTGTTAAAGTTGGATAAATAGATAGATGAAATGAAAATAAGAAAAGAAAAGAAAAAAAAAAGAAGGCATGCAAGCATTGCATTGCACGTCTATTTCTTTCCCCTCCCCCCCTTTTCATTTCCCTTCAATCTTTTGGTTTTTCCCCTCCCATAGGTTATAGAAAACTCTCCACTTATACATAGTATTTACACACAAACAAAGTACATAACATAAAGGTTAGAAAATCAGAAAAAAACAAGTGAAAAGAAGAGGAAAAAATACCAAGAAGGCAAGAAGAACAAGAATCAAAATACTAGAGAGTAAGAATAATTTTAGCAACCACACAACAATAATCCTCACACTTACAAGGTGAGTTTTCTCACTCAGAAATTCTTGGTAACATCCTTTATTTTAAGTTCAATACATGTTAGAATAAGAATTGAGTGTTGAAAAGAAATATTGAACTTTTGATTGTTTAGACAACTAGTTGCGTCATGAACTTTACGAACTGTTATCACTGAGTTATAACTGTTAGAATTCGATTAAATTCGGAGGAGTGGTACACCTCTCTAATATGATCATATAGAACCAAAAATGAGGTAAAATGGACGTACGGTTTGAAAGTTATCATAGTTCAAAGTTCCTGCCTTAGATTTGGTCGAAATTCGGAAAAGCATAATTACAGACTGTTTTTATTGAGTTTTACTTATTAGAATTATATGAAAATTTACATGGTTGTAAATATCTCTGTTACGGACAGATATATATAAATATTTATTAAAACAAACTTACGAGTTGAGAGTTATTGTAGTTTGAAGTTGCTGCCTCGGATTCGTCGGAATCCAGAAGGGCAGGACGTTGAAACATAAAACTGTACTAATCTGTGGGGAATATGAAAATTGTTTCTAAATGAAAGTTCTATATCTCTTTGTTGTGGAAATTTTGAGACCTTACGGGGGTCTATCCGACTTACGGATTAAGAGTTATCACTGTTTAAAGTTTCTGCCTCGGATCTATCGAGATCCAGGAAGGGCAGCGAATAAAAGTGTAAAACTGTACCAAATGGTACAGAATATGAAAGGATGGTTCACATGGAGACGTGTAGCTCTCTGTTCTCATCGTTTTGAGATTTTATGGGGCTTGAACGGGTTTACAGATTAGGAGTTATGACTATTCTAAGATTGGGTGCTGTTTAATAAAAATTCTGCCGAAACAAATTTTATGTGGCTGTTTTGAGGATAACTTTGTGTTAGTTACCCAAAGTAGTTTTAAATGAAATTTGGTACAGAGAAAGATCCCCGTCTTACCTTAGTTTCCGCTTAAGAAACACCTTAGTTGGAGTTATGGTTAAAAAGTTATAATCGTTACAAGTATGAATGACAGAATGTTGGGAAAGAGAATATTATTTATTCGATCTTCTGAATAATATGAAAAGTGAATACGTGTTCACATAAATATATAAATATAAACATAATGGATCGGGTTGCACGCCGCAACAAAACGTAAAGTAAATACGTGTTCACAAATACGTAAATATAAACATAATGGATCGGGTTGCACGCCGCAACAAAACGTAAAGTGAATTCGCGTTCACAAATACGTAAATATAAACATAATGGATCGGGTTGCGCGCAACAAAGCGTAAAGTGAATACGTGTTCACCAATACGTAAATATAAACATAATGGATCGGGTTGCGCGCAACAAAGCGTAAAGTGAATACGCGTTCACAAATACGTAAATATAAACATAATGGATCGGATTGCGCGCGCAACAAAGCGTAAAGTGAATACGTGTTCACAAATACGTAAATATAATGGGTGGGTTACACGCGCAACAAAGCGTAAAGTGAATACGCGTTCACAAATACGTAAATATAATGGTCGGGTTGCGCGCAACAAAGCGTAAAGTGAATGCGTTCACGAATACGTAAACATAATGGATCAGTTGCGCGCAACAAAGCGTAAAGTGAATACGTGTTCACAAATACGTAAATATAATGGATCGGATTGCGCGCAACAAATATGAAAGATGAATACATGTTCACATATATATAAATATGACAAGTGAATACGCGTTCACAAATATATAAATGTAATAAACATGTGGAAATGCGAGGAATGTCTTAACGTATAATACGAGATAAAATGAAGTGTTAGTTAAGCGAGAATTTCCTATGAGGAGTTGTTGCATACTTAAAAATGTTGTAACTTGATATGTTTTGCAATATGCTTATTACGTTATAATGTGATTGTGCTTGGAATATTGTGATGTTACTTTGAATTGCGAGGTAAGGTTCTCACTCGGCCCGGATGGTAGGTGACTCTTTTATTAACATGTTTGAAGCGTGATAGAGGAAAGGCTCACGCCAAGGCTAGCGATCGTCGCATGACCTCTTGTCATACCAAGTCCATTGTTTGGGCTTGGTACTCGTCGAGTTCGAATGTCGGTTCGATGTCTCGGGAAATGCCCGTGTGAAACGGTCTCCCTTCCAACTTAGAATAATATTTGTCAGTATATCTATGTAGAAACAATATTTGCACGAGCATGGACTCGCGTTATATTTTCAATAAAATCATAAACAAATTTATTTATTGTTATTTTTATTAATAGCTCCGTATTTGAATATAAGTTTAAAATTCTAAATAAAGAGAATTAAATGGTGCTCCTGGTGGAAAATAATTGTCCAGGTGCCATCACGCCCTAAGTAAAGACTTAGGAAAAGTCGGGGCGTGACAACTTTTCATCCCACTAACTTTCAATTATCACTTATGGCACAAACAGGGAATCATAGGGTGTCAAACAAAGATCTTATTTTAGGCTCAAAGGGGCTAACTAGTGATACAATTCATGTCAGGGTAGGTAATGAATGGTCAGAAGGGCTATCAAAGAAATGCCTGAATCATCTCCCAAAACATGTACATCTTAACTATTTCGCCTCAAATAACAAGCAAACAGATTTTCTAGACATTTTTCATCTTTTTTTTCCATAACTGACACACATAGGCTAAGGACAAATATCCCAAAGAATTAGATGTCATGAATTTTTGACATATCTAACTTAAGCACACATATTATCGCTTTTAATTCTATTACATTACCCCACTTTATCCACTCAATATCTTTAGCAATTACAACATGCTTGATCCATTAAAAAAATTATGACTCAAAAACACATGAAACAAATAAAAAAACTCAAAAACAGACACACAAAACAAACTAAGATCCCCCAAACTTAAACGACACATTGTCCCTCATGTATGAAGACTAAAAATAAGGGACAACTTACTGACACAACACATCGATCATAACGAGTGCAGGATGAGATTCGGAAATTGCACATCTTTTGGGCTCTCTCGAAGTTTAGCGCTTTTGATTCTTTCCCCAGGGTGGTCCACTAGTCACCGCCATCAAAACATAAGACAAAACCCAAGACCGTGAGACTGTTCAAGATAAAATAAAACAAACTAAAACAAAAATTAAATTAACATAATTAAAAACATTGGGTTGCCTCCCAACAAGCGTTGTCTTTAACGTCTTTTAGCGGGCCTTGATTAACCTTTACTAGTGTCGGTGGATCCTTCTGCGCTTGCAATCCGCGCGATCGTTGTTGCAGTCTCACTTTTCTCTGACAACTTTTTACAAACAAGGGCCTCATATCTAAGATTATCCCCCAATTACACAAGGCATGTTTGTCTTCTAGGCTCTCTATAATGTAGGGATCAGTGAAACTCCCTACATCTCTCAACTTTTGGGAGTGCCCTTGAGGATATGGACTTTTTGGTTGGGGCTCCGCAATGATATTTGGTGTTGTCCCTTCTTCAATAGGGTGGTCCTCAGTGACCTCTTCTTTCTCTACACCAACTATCTCTCTAAATTCCTCAACAGCTTGTTGTGGTTCAGGTTCCTCACTCTGCTTATCACTCTCCACAATTATGTCGCTAGGAAAATTTTCTTGCGGTACGTTGCTCACCATATCCATCAGCTGCCCTATTTGTGTCTCCAAATTTTTGACGGACACCTTTGTCTCAGCCATAAACTGAGTCTGGCACTTGGAGAGCCTGAGTATGGCTGCCTGCAACTCATTTTGATCTTTCTGTGGAACCTATAGGTTAGGTTGTTGTTGATGATTCCACTTCCCCTGATAGTAGTAGTAGTCTATTTTTTTTCAACTTTACCTACAAAATAAGAAAAACAACAAAAAGTGATAAAACGATGCTAGCAGAACAAGTTAGAAACTTGTTTCTGGAGCAACCAAATTAGAAATAAAATAATATAACCGAATATATAAAAACCAAATTAGAATTAATATTAGATAATTCGATATTGAAAGTACGCCAGTCCCCGGCAACAGCGCTAAAAACTTGTTAGCGATATTTCGAATGCTCACGCAAGTGCACGCATCGTTCACAAGTAATATAGTCTGGTAAGACCGAATATCGTCCTCAGAAACTGGTTATCAAGTACCGATTATCTAAGCTATGGTTTCTATTTGGTGAACGTTAATTTATTTGTATTTTTATCTAATAATTAAGGCTAAGTAATTGCAGAAAATAAACTAACTATGATAATACTTTGATTTAAATCAGTTATGGAGGAATTAGGGCTTCCAAAATCTTCGACTATCCACTCTATTCAATCCTTAATACAACTAGAATGACTTCTTCTTCTACGTTTAGATAGCAGTTAACTAAATTGTCTTATATTCCGGTTAGGACATATAATCACTCAATCCCAGTGCAGAAGCCTTCTATATTTCTATGATAGGATTTACCACATAGGAGGATTAAGAACAGTAACCTATAATGCTACACAAGTATCGGGGTACTGTCGTCCGCGATTTTAACCTATGTCTATTCAATTACAGCATATCCAAATTTCTCCTCTCGGTTCTTGATTCGAAATCATATAGATTATGATAATTAGTGCTCAGTTAACTATCAAACATTCATATCAATATTGAATAAATCTTAATCAAGTGAAGAAGAAACCAACTAATGCATTAATTCATGAAACGAGGTTCAAGCGATTCAAAAGGAAAGCCCTAATTAAGTAATTAACTTCTAAACATTGTCATGTCAAGAACTAATACAAACCAACATAAACTGAAATAAAAACAAAGAAAATAAAAGAAACTTGAACCAAAGTTGTCTCCAATCTTGTGTTGTAGCCTCCTTTTCCTCTCCAAAGTAGAATGTGGAATTATGTACAAGATGCCTCCCAGTAGAATCAATAATATGACCTAGGGTATAGGGTTTTATACTTATAAACTATATTGCTTTGGACCCTTATACCCCTGTCCAATTTCGGCTCGGATCTGCAAAATTCCGCGTCGGCATCGCGGTCCTGCAGAATGGCATTGCGGTGCCAGAAGTCCTGTAGCCAACCTGAACTTGCAGATCTTTTGGCACCGCGGTGCCGAAAGTACTACAGTAAATATTTTCTGAAATCTTGTCCTTTTCTCGTCCGGACTTCGTCTGATTTCTTCTATACTTCCCGGGACTTCTTAGGCTTCATTGCTTGGCCCTTTTAGTGTGTAATTCCATCTCAAATAAGCTCATTTCATTCTTTTTTATGTTTCTCCATTTATGACCGTTGTGACTCAAAGAAAGAAAAACAACCACAATATTATACTAAACACAAATAAAATGAGTAAATTACAAACTAAAAATTACTCAAAAAGTGTATACAAAATACACCTAACATCTTCAATGCTATCAGTTTCCTGGGTCTGTATTTTGATGGATCAACGGATTCGAGGTTTACACTTCTACTATGAGGAGTATAATATATCCCACACTACTGTGCCAGATATCTTTTTCATTAGTGGAGTGCAAGATATACATCTAGATCTTGTAAATTCAAATGTGAGAAACAAATGTTTGATACAATGTTGCATCTGTGACATCGACATGCCATATGGCACAGTGCCATACGTAATGTTTCTATCGTAGTAAAGTTACGTTTTCTATAATTTTAGTAACTGTCATCTTGCATTACTTCAAGTTTTAGTTGTTGTGGTATGTCACCTTCACTGGAAACCAACAGTCACTTCTTACAGACCTCAAATCTTATCGTTTGAAGTATTATATTTTTAACTGGTCTAATAGAACCTCCACTATGTTCTTATTTGTGTATACTTCCTATATTGCTAATCTGCTAGAGTCGAGCATAATATTTTCCTTGATATAATGGCTGATGTTATAGAAGTTTTCTAACCTACTTGTAATGCTTAATTTTTTATCTCCCCATGCATCATTCTTGCAACCTTCCATGTTCTTTTGTATTCTATTTTCAGCTTATATTTTTGGTTGTTGCCTTAGTATCGCAGGAAACAACTTTCTTTGCTCTGCATTGACACCAGTTTGTGGCCCCTAGTGCATCTCTAATTGGTGATGTTCACGTTGGACGTAATGCTTCTATTTGGTATGGATGTGTTTTGCGAGGTATGTTTTGTTTCTCATTATATGGTAGTATATCTGTATATGTGCTTAAAAATATTCTTCTAATTTTAATTGCCTGGACAATTCTGCTGCTGCATTTGGTAGAAGCCTTCTTTATGTTCTTTCTCCCCAAGATGCATTTAAATCATACCTCTTAATTTTGAAACATAAGGATTTTCAACGTTGTATTTGTCCTGGAGCCCACGAATTACACTGAGTATGTTGTTGTTGTTGTATTTGTCCTGGAGATATTGAAGTAGGGGTAAGACAGTGAGCCAAAATCCCATCTTGTCTGATGAAAAGCTTAAATATTTCTTGAATATATGACGGAGCGTAGAGATTTGGAATATAACTTTGTTTTTGATAATTTAGAATCAATTTTATTGATGTTGCACTAAGAAAGTGTTATTGGAAATAAACTGCATTATGAGGTTCTCAAGCTTTGTAGTTGAAGCAACCATGTGTCTGTACCAGTTCTCATTTAAGTAGGTGTTATTTCATCACTGCACTAGGCTTAACTCGCAAGAGATTGTTTATTCCTCTTAACTCACCGTTAATCCGGTTCTTTCTTTAACCGGAAGTTCTGATATTGATTTCAGTCTTTTTATGAGGGACTGATTTTTTAGAAAAACATCCAGTGAATGCAACCGGTATACATCCAGTGAGGCCATATCAAATAGGTGGTCCGAGAATGAGTTAGCTTCTCTTTTAGCTATTAAGTTACCTTCTTCTCACACTTTTGTTGCCCTGCTGCTGTAGGCAGGAGATCCCTCTCTCCACTGCTGATTTCATTTTTGTGGCATTCAGTTGAGTCTTAGCTCTTGAAGATGATTATAACATGGGATTTTGGCAATCTGCAGGTTTTACTGCTATTGATGATTCATATGAGCCACCCCTGAAATCAGAGGTAAGACATTTCTCTGTTCTTGCTTAAACTAATTTGACATGTTATATTCAGTAATTGTCAGTATTCAGATAATCAATATTTTCTGACTTCATGACGAGACCGATATTTTGAAATTTAAGATGAACCAAATAAGCAATTGATATAAGTTACTGTAATCTTTCAATCGCCTCAACTTTCTTTGGATGTAGATTCAGTTGCACTATGTTTTAGTGATAAAGAGGATACAACTAGAAATTAAAGCTTCTTTTCTCTAAACTCTTAAGTATATCTGGTCTTGTATCTCTTCATTGTGCAGATAGTGTTGCGTCAGAACCAAGGGCTGTGTGATTCTCCTAATGATTTGGCTGATGTAGTGATCTCCTACTTGGATGCAGAAGGATACCTGAAAGCTTAACCAAATAAATTCTCCAAATCCATACACTGATGAAGATGGAAGAGAGGAAGATTAGAAGATTCTTTTATCTTTAATAGGTTTTTGCTCATCTACTGTATTGTGTGTTTTTGCTGTCGTAGAAGTTATTTTGGTGATTATTATAATTAACATTACTTTGTTAGTTTGATATGTTTGTAAGACTTGTAAGTTTTACATATTTGTAAGACTTGTTAATTTGATAACATAATTAAAATTTTATTTTATTTTGCTTTAAATTTTGTGTGGTGCATATAAAAAATATTCTCAAACTTTTATTATTAAAAAAATATTTATTTGAGGCAAAAATATTATTTATAAAAGAAATCAGACCTATACCAACGGATAATGTGGTCTTATACCTACGAAAACAAGTGGTGGGTAAAGTTATTAAATAGATGTCATTAGCCGTTGGTATAACTCCATAGGCTATACCAACGTCTAATTTGCCGTAGGTATAGGCTATATCAACGACTAATTTGTCGTTGGTATAGCGAATCAAAGTTGACGGAACTAAACTTCCGTTGGTATAGGTTTTATGACCTATACCAACTGTTTTTGGACCTTTACCTACGGATTTCTACCGTTGGTATATGGCAAATTTCTTGTAGTGCGGTTAAGTTTCATAAATCCATAAGTTAATTTTAGTTTTAACGGAAAATAGCTCTGTTAACTCATTTGCATAGATCATTCGAATTGAAGTTCTTGGTTTTCATCCTCGAAAACATAAAACACGTTCCGATTAAACAATAATTTGATCTTTTGGGAGCACTAAAGGTCATAAAGATAGTTTATCCCACAATATTAGGCTCTCTAGTGAAGCAAATGATAATCAAGATTACTAAAGAATACGAGGTTTGATCTCCTCTTTCCTAGGTTTGATTAAGTAAATCTTTAACTATAACCAAGTTGTCAATTATAGTAATTATAAATTCAGTGATCCGTTCATTATGTTTCTTGTCTTCCTTAAACAGACACTACTTCTAGCGTATAATCCTAAATACTATACGCATTACAACTACGAATCACTTAATTCATCTTTATAATCCGTACTTAATTTGGACTACCGGGGATCTCGATGTTATGGCAATTTCCCTGTACGAAATGGGCTGAGAGAATACTGCCTTTAACAAACAAAAAATCTACTAACATTAGTAGAGGTTAGTTATCCGGTACCTGTTGATGGTGGAGGTGACATGTATCCATAAAATTAATTGAGGTGCACTCAAGTTGACCCGTACACCATGGTTATAAAAAAAATTAACAATAGGAATTTTGGGACGTAGAAAGATAATAAATTTAAAAATGTCATTTATGAAACTTATTTTCTTTACTTTACTCACAAAGTTATTTTCTTAATTTTAAGAAATTATTTTACGAGATAAAAATTTTCTTGGCCAATCAACAAATATTTTCCTTCATACTGAACACAGTCGACGTCTTTTGACTTTTTTTCTTCTTTTAGTTATTGGGTAATTCTATCTTTTAATTTTTTCAAATAACATAAAAAATGGCAATTCGGTGCATTAAACTTTCGTTATATATGGGGTTTTGGAAAGAGTCATACTATAATAATCAATTATGCACTTTTCAGCCAAGGACTTAAGAGAAGCCCCGGTTGAAGAGCCACTGCGCCTCAGCAGACCTTTGTACCACGAAAACTAGGACACGATTTCCATGTGGGTAAGACACCTTAATCTTCCCGATAGGAGAGGAGCAACTCGACTGTAAGGAGAGATAAAGTATCGTTTAAACTTTAAAGCAACTCGACTCGTATTCGTTCAAAGAGCTGGCAATGACTTTCTTCCCACCCGAAAATTGTAGTAAGCCGGGAGAAAAGGCTTCTCGCTTATCCCAATTTTAAAATGAGGAGATCCGACGTCAAGTGCAGGAATTGTTGTCAAAGGGGCGGGAGAGTCTCAGTCTTGCACTCCTGTGAATGAATGTATTGACTCTCACTGGCACATGCTCCGGGCTCCCGCTTTGCCTCTCACCCATCAACAAATGAATGTGTTGCGACTTACTTAATGAACAAATCTTTTCGATCGAAGCAGGAGCATATTCTATGTATGAATATGTCAACCACACCCTTGAATTAATATGCAAATCGTCTAAAAACTCTATCCCCCGGATTCCACAAATGGGTTCCCACATCAAGATATTCTTCTCTCATTTGCTAGGGCTTGGAACGTTTGAATTAGCAGCTTCCAGGCTTTCCTGTTTCTGACTTCCGAGTTGGTGAGTCACTCGCTAGTGTTGTTGCTTTAAACTTAGTGGTCTTTCCCTATAGGTCTTGCCAACACTTTTGACAGTTATACGATTCCAAAAGATGATCTAGAATTGGGTCAATCACGTTTATTAGAAGTCGACAATAGAGTGGTTCTACCAGCAAAAAGTTATATACGCTCAGAAGAGGCTCATTTATGCTAATAAACCCCGAATCTAGAGCTGTTTGTCGTTCCAACCCAGTTCCGGTGCAAGGAATTCATCAGGATGGGGAGCAAAAAACAACTAAATACACTACAGAGTTCGTTAGTTTCGCTTTCCTGACTCACGAAGATGATTCGAGATGGCGAGCTAGCCATCGGGACTCCCTAACCTTTTCTATCTATCTTTAGAAGTAGGGCGAGTGAGTCCGTTCCTTTCCCGTGAAGGTTTTGGGATATGTGACCAAATGCTTCCTCCAGATCTACTTCCTTGTGGAATAGTTCAATTCGAACTGCTACGCTCCTCTTCCTCTCTGTTCTTCTTTCACTCCTCTTCCTCTCTGTTCTTCAACACTCCTCTCCTTACAGTCTCGTTTCTTTCCACTCCTTTCCTTTTAAAGCGATCTTCTTCTTCAAGCATTCACAAATTCCCTAGAAAGAAAGATTTCCTCTCTTACCCGCTTAGCTAAGACTGAATTTTACACCTTCTCGTTCATTACATTAGGTTAGGAGATCTAACCAAGCACGCGAAATGCGACATTGACTCAAGAAACGAAAGTCAATAAAAGAAAAAGCCAAACCTTAGAGTTCGCTAATTTCGTATGATTCCTCGGGCCTGGTGCTTCATTTCACTAATGCTTGGTTCTCTATTTCCGGGCGGGGGGTGAAGGCCATAAGAGAAGATTGCCCTACCGGTAAGGAAGAGGGGAAAAAGGTGATGTCATCTATCTCGACCAGTTTCCCGAGGCGTTGGAATCCAGACCGGCTCAGAGAATCACTCTCGCAATTTAGCCCTGAAAATTTCCATGTTGTACTAAGTTACTTACGGATGTATGCATGCGGTCCGGGAACACTTTGGGGTGAACACCCATCCGAACAAGTAGGGTCAATAGTTCAGCATTTAGGCCGTAACATTTAGCAACCAAAAAATAGTTAACCCAACAAGTGCTCTCCGAACCATTGGAAATTGAAAAAAAAAAGTATGGCAACCTACGCCCTAAACTGAGCAAGATAACTTCCATTGAGAGAGATCGAGATGTGATAAAAAGCAGTTTTTCAGCTCTTACAGGTTTGGAATCTTGTTCAGACTATATGACTTGGTTCGAGCGTGTAAAGGTAAGTGCTACTATATGATAGAAGCCGGAGGACAATGCAAGAAGAGAATTCGGCAGAGAGCTGACTTGGTCAGCCAATCAATAATCACCCAAATGGCGTCATGTTGCCTCGCAGTCTTCGGCAATCCAGAGACAAAGTCCGCTTTCAACCCCTCTCCGCCGTTACGGAGTTCTTCTGCTCTAATCTCCGAAATCGAAGTCTTACCTTACATTTTTACAAGAGGTTGTTTTCACGTCTATAACATGTGACCTCTTGATCACATGACATTAACTTTACTTAATAATAAAGTAATAAAAGTAAGAGATAGCAATCAAGTAGTCAGCGGCGCGTGATTTCCTGGATTACTTTCGTGTAATTTTGTCAATGGGATTATCCTAAGCTAGTATTTATTAATTTATGACAAGGTTTTCATGTGAATTGTGTGGTCAAAGTAACTCTTTTGTCGCTTTACTTTTGGGAGTTGATATTATCATTGATACTACTTTTCTTATCCGTCTTCGACCTAATTTCCTCCTTTGTAATATATTCTATAATGCATTATTTAGGCTAGTGATATATATAATATAGTTCCCACAAACTTTTCAAAACGAGATGGATTGATTTGTATAATATTGGGCCCGTTTTAAAGAATTAACTTTTTTCATGTTGAAAGTAGTAAGGGTTCATATGAGTTATGAGATCAAATGTACAGTCAAATTCTTTATAACGGTGTCATTTATTATGATATTCTTTTACTGTTATGGCGAATTACTGTTATAGAAAACAAATAATATAATATAACATGAAAGATCGAATCCATAAATAATATAAAATATTATAGTAAATTGTAGTTATATAAAATGTTATTATTGAAAACGTTGGCTGATAAATATTAAACGCTAAAATATATTTTAAGTGCTAAAATTATTTTTATAAATAAATAATCATATATTTAAATAGACGAATCGAAGTTAGTAGAACTAACCTAAATACTCCATATTTTAAAGCCATCTCAACTCAAAGTATAGAAAGACGAGGCCATGGCATGATGATTCTCCAAATTTTTTGGACTTCAAACTGAGAATTTTATAGTATTATCCAGTCATACGCATCTTCTTCTTTTTTTACTTTTACGAGATCCCGCGTCTTCTTTCCTTGACATGTCACACGTATAATTGCACATGATACTTGCACAATATTCTAATCCAAAAAACGAAAAAGTTATTGTGTATACTGCGTTCATAGAGTATAGTATTTGTCTCATGATTAATCTCGCAATTATTCATTATGTTTGCTAATGACAAACGCTATTATTTGATCAACCTTTAGATGTCTAACTCGCAGATGCCAAACAAATTAAATTTTATGGTACCATGTTTAGAGGATTATTCTGTGTAAAGAATGAATTTTAGGTCTAACTCAACTCCACTACTACATTTCAAGGTTAATGCGACGCCTCAAAATCGTCACCATAGGGCCCTTTCGCCGTTGCATCCGTTGGCGTTGCATTAGATCTAATGCAACGGCTGATCGACCTAATGTGATGGCTTGGTACAGCCGTCACATTAGATATGCACCTAATGCAACGACGATATTTAACTGTCGCATTAGGTGCATATCTAATGCGACGGTTTGAAGAAGGTGATGCGACGATATTATTGAAAAAGAAAAGTGTATACCAATTCTTGACGTAGCATTGCAAACGACTTACGACCCATCGTGTGCATATCATCTAACAATAGACGATTGTCTCTATTTGTCTTACTTTCTGCCTGTGAGATAAAAATAATAAGTTAGAATAATATTACCTCATTATTACGCGAAAATATAAGCAAATTTAATTGAATAGTGGCTGCAAATAGATGTCAATATCATTACCCGTGGAAGAAGGACCAGGGATAAGTAAAGTCAACATCAAAAATTCTGGCTTCATAATCATTCATGGAGGCAAGTTATAATTGATCAATATAACAGGTCATGTACTATGAATAATGCTCATCGAGTTGAATGGGCTAAATCCATCTGTGACTAACCCCAACCTCACATTGCACGGATCCTCTGCAAACTTTGAGTATACAGAATCAAACTCTTTCCAAGCTTGGTCATCCATTGGATGTTGTAAAATCTGATATTTTTCACGCCTATCAGCATGTCATGTCATGTACTTCGTCGTCTTTTCGCACATAAATAACCTTTGCAATCTTTTCTTTATTGGAAAGTGCCTAAGGATCTTATTAGGAATCCTATGGATCTTTCCATTTTCATGTTGTGTGTCATTCTCTGTATCATTCGACTTACATCTTGGCGTCTCACAAACATGACAGCTTGTAGCATTTGCATGTTCTTTCCAATACAACATGCAATCATTGGGGCATGCATCTATCTTAGTATAATCCAACCCTATTACTTTTAAAACAATATTCACTTTATTAAAAGACTTAGGCAATTTTGCATCGGGTAACACCTCCCTTACAAGCTCTAATATATCAGCAAATGCAACATTGGTAAACATGTGATCACACTTCAAAATAAATAGTCAAATCATAAAGGAAAGCTTTGAATGTTTCTTGCATCCGGGATATAGTTCCTTCTGACCTTCTTCATTGATTGTTCATCATGATCTAGATTAGTTCTTTCTCTTTCAATTTCGATCTCTAATTCAAATAACTTATCTGTTCTTGGAACAAAATCATTACATATTAGGTGATCTCTCACAACATTCTCATAGTGTCAATAACGATAGTGACAACTATCACATGGACAACAAATTTTGTTACCTCGAGACTTTGTAGCAAAAACCTTTTTAATATACTCGTCTACTCCTCGTTCATATTCATCACTCCATTTGACAGTCATCCACCACTCCTTAGTTCCACAATTAATTTTCTCAATGTAATATTTAAGAGTAACGTAAGTCTTACATACATTCTCTGTAATTTAATTTAAAAATACAATTTACAAATAAACAAAATGTGTGAAGAACAATGAATAAAATATGAGCAGTTCGATTTGAGCAGTTCGACGAAGCAACGACGATAAAATTTGAGCAAATCTATACACATACAGTACCTAACCTTGAATTAACAACGGTGAAACATGAAAAGGGAAGGTAAAACGACAGTAAAACATAATCTAACCTTGGAGAAAAGGGAAGAGCAGTTCGACGGAGTGGATGCGACGACGAGTGGAAAAGGGTGACGATAAGCAGTGGGGAAGGGTAAGGCGACGACGAGGTATGGTAGGAGATGCGACGAAGAGCTGGGGAGGGAAGGGGATGCAACAACTAGAAAAGTGGGATGGGGGCGCGCTAGGTTTAGGAAGAAGATGGGGGCGCGACCGGGTATAAGCAAATAAAATGAAATTTGGGGGATATTAAAACACTAACCGTTGCATTAGCCAGGGACAGCTACATAGGCTAATGCAACGGTCATTTTTTGTTGTTGCATTAGATATTTTTAGCCGTTGCATTAGCATAATTTTCTGATTTGTTACACTTGAACACGTCGCATTAGCATAATTTTCTGATTTGTTACACTTGAACCCGTCGCATTAGCCATATCTAATGCAACAATACTACATATGTCGTTGCATTAGCCTTTTATGAACCGTTGCATTAGATTAAAAATGTAGTAGTGCCCAAAAGCTAGCTTGTATGGTGAAAATTGTTCAAGTCAATATAAGAAGTCCATGCTCTCATTCCATATCCGATGTGAGACTCTTAACACTCCCCGCACTCCCATACCTTGTTAACTGGAGCGTGAATAATATAATTTGTGAGCCCAACATAACAAAAAATTAGAATGAACATGTACTGTTAACCTTCCAATATACAATTTTCCTGAAAATATTGCAATTTACTATAGAAACAAATTAAATTGCAATGACACCCCCTCATATTTTAATTTTTATATAAACCCCAAGATGCAAGATTGCTCAATGCAATATAAGCATGTTCATCAGTCGGTTTGGATTGGGTTTTACATTTTGGATTTCGCAACATGTAATCCGAATTTGATCCAAATACGTTCGGATTGGATTGGATTGGATTTTTAAATTCAATTTTGGATAAGTCGGTTTGAATAAATCGGTTTGGATAATGCGGATTTTCAATTCTGCTTATAAGTTGAATTGCTTCTTCTTCTCCTTCTTACAAATTGAACAATCAAATAAAGTATTTATACCAAATTGCCTTAATATATAGTTACCCGTTGCAATCACAATCATATAAATAAAATACTCATACAAAAAATAAAATCATTATCAAGGATGCAACAGAAACAGTACTAATCTATAAATAAACAAGTCTAATTTAGTAAAATCATCACATACATAATATATATACTGACATAAAAATAAAAAGGAAATCTAAAAAGTAGTCATCTTTAAAATTAACAAATTCAGACATATTGAACTTAATAATCTTTTAAATCTAGGGGTTCATATGTAATGAGACGGGTATATTTGACTTAAGTAATGCACTAATATATTAATGGATAGTGGGCTCGCCTTGACATAAGGTATAAGAAATTCAGTTTTCGAATATCTAAAAATCCAAAGTTTCAAATCTGAAATCTGATCCAAAATTTTAAAAAATTAAAAATTAAATTTGAAACTCAATCCAAAATTTGAAATTTTCAAAATATAAAATATTTTAATTTTGATTTAGACTTGAGTTTATTCAAACTATGCACGCCCCTAATGCAATATATATGAAACGACTAAAATTTTGTAGGATCGGTGTTATAAACACATGTTAAATTTATTGTCTTGCTTATCCTCTTCTTCCTTGTTCATGTTCTCTCAATCAAATCGTTACAAGATACTCCCTCCAGTCCATTTTAATACTCACGATTGGATTAGGATATGACAAGTATATTTTGATAAACTAATTTTCGAGAAATGAAATATGAAAAGTATTTTGAAACATAAGGAAGTACCATTTTTCCCAAATAAGTGTTTGTCTAGTGGAAATTCCAATGATTTCCCAACCTCTCTAAATTAGTAGAAGAAAGGGATACACTCCATAAGGTAGCTTTCCTAATGTACACTTCTGAGCACCATATTTGTTTCTTTAAAATCGGAACATAAAGGTTGAGTGTCACAATTACTAAACGTACGTAGTTTTTTATCAATCTTAAACCACACAAATTATGCAAAACGTCTTAAATGGAAAGACATAAGCATAAATGTGGATCCACAATTTTAGTTAATGGATGGGTTACGTACGTTGGATTATCTTAGATCAAGTACATGGATGCATTCTTGTTAATGTGTAGTGTTAAAGTATATATGGACTTAGCCGTGTGAGCCCATCAGCCGTGGGGTTCTTCTCATTTTTCATTGTATATTTGGTAAATATTAGACTTACGTTTGTACCTAAATTAGTAGTGTAATATTACCATAATTGTAAAGTTAGTATTCTTATAGAATAAGAATTCCTAGGTAGAATGGGAAGGGGATCTTCCTTGTAACTTATATATATATGCCTTTCATTAATAAGAATAATCAAAGGATTATTTCTTTCATGATATCAAGAGTCTGGGTTCTTTTCCTTGCTTCCGCTTCTCAATTTCTTCTCAAAAATACCGTGAAAATCCCTCCCAAATTCTCTTTTTTTCCAGCAAAAATCTGAGACCTCCTTCTTCTTTTCTAAATTTCCTTCTCTGAATCTTGTTTGTTATATCCCTATGGCTGATAAGAATAATTTTCATCATGCCCTCTCAGTTTCTAACATCAAGAGCGTCATCCCTATTGTTCTTGATCTTGAAAACGTCCAATATGGGACGTGGGCGGAGTTATTCAGATTCATGTTAAAGCACATAAAGTTCTTCACCACATCATTCTTCCTGCTCCTTCAAAAGAGGGTGATAAGGCGACTACATCTAATGTGCTCACTAAAGAAGCAGACCCAAAATTATGGGACATGCTTGATTCCAAGGTTCTTCAGTGGATTTATGCCACTATTTTCTTGGACCTTTTGCAGACCATTATGGAACCCAACTCCACAGCTATGTCGGTGTGGGATCGATTGCGATATATATTCCAAGATAACAGTCATTCTCAGATTGTTATCCTTGAGCAGGAATTTTCACATGTGGCTATGATGAATTTTCAAAACGTTTCTTCTTATTGCAAACATCTCAAGGACTTGGCAGACCAACTCAGCAACGTGGGTTCTCCTATTTCTAATAGTCGTCTAGTTCTTCAGATGGTTGCAGGCCTGTCAGAGGCCTATAGCGGTGTTGCTTCAGTTATTCGTCAGAGTAACCCCCTGCCAGGATTTTATCAAGCCCGTTCTATGATCACTTAGGAAGAAGTCGGTTTGGCTAAGAAAGTAGCGCTTGGGGCCAGTCCTGTCAACATGTTGACTGCTTCCAACTTTTCTTCTTTCAATCCAGCCAACGTGACCCAAAATCACAACAACGGGGGTGGGAAGAAACGCCAAAATTGGAAGAATAATGGCAAGAACCGTGGCGGCAACAACGGGGACAACCGTCGGCCAGCAGAATAACAAAGAATCACGAACCCACGAGGCCCCGTCGATGGCGATGGGTCCCAAAGACTCAACAGCGCCATGCCACTTCTGACGTCGCGATGCCTTACAGCGCCGCGGCGCCTTAGTATCAGCGTGTATACCTGCCGCGGCCCAGCTTCTCCCTAGTCCAGACTCCAGGGTTCAGACCAGCGTATGAGCAGTCCCAACAGTCTAGTATACTTGGGCCTCGCCCCCATCAGGCCCACCACGCAGTGGGACACACTCAGACCGACATTGAAGCAGCGATGCACACACTTGGCCTGACTCAAACAGACCCTAATTGGTACATGGACACTGACGCCACTACCCACATGACATCCAATCAAGGTACTCTCTTGTCTTATTCCAATTTGAGCACTAATCGTGATATAACTGTTGGTAATGGCAGTGCTATTCCAATTAAGGGTTATGGTCATAAAACTTTGTCCCCTCTTCATCCACCACTTGTCCTGAAAAATAACTTTCATACCCCAAAATTAATTAAAAATTTAGTATATGTCCGTAAATTCACAACTGATAACTGGGTTTCTATTAATTTTGATTCATTTGGATTTTCTGTGAAGGATTTCAAGACGGGGAGTCATCTCATTAGGTGTAATAGTGGGGGGACCTCTATCCAATCACACCAAGTTCCAGCGTCTCGCGTCAAGCTATGCCATCCAACTTTGCAGCTCTTGCTCCTTCCTTGTGGCATGCTTGTCTAGGTCATACGGGGTCGTCTATTTTATCTTCTTTAGATAGACAAAAGTTTATTTCTTGTAAGAGTACGCGTAGTACTCCACTTTTTCAATCATGTGCTTTGAAAAAGATTATTAAATTACCATTTGTAGCTTCGAATTCTAATACTTCAATGCTATTTGAAATTATACATAGTGATTTATGGACATCTCCGGTTCTCAGTTCTATGGGTCATCGTTATTATGTTCTATTCTTAGATGACTATTCTAAATATTTATGGACGTTTTCAATTGCGAAAAAATCTCAAGTTTTTTCCATTTTCATAAAATTTAGAGCTTTCATAAGAACACAATTCGAACGGAAAATCAAAAACATCCAATGTGATAATGGCAAAGAATATGGTAATGGAGAATTTAGGGAGTTTTGTGCTCAAAATGGAATAAATTTTCATTTTTCTTGTCCTCATACGTCTTCACAAAATGAGAAAGCTGAGCGAAAAATTCGTACCATTAATAATATTGTCCGCACTTTATTAGTTCATTCTTCCGTTCCTCCATTATTTTGGCATCATGCACTACAAATGGCTACCGATCTCCTCAATATTCTTCCCTCTAAAGGTTTGACATATTCATCCCCTCTAAAAGTGTTATACAATAAGACTCCGTCATACACTCATCTTAGGGTCTTCAGATGCTTATGTTATCCACTGTTTCCATCCACTACAATCAACAAACTTAAGACATGTTCTACTCCTTGTGTATTTTTGGGTTTTCCTTCAAATCACCGTGGTTATAATGTTTTGATTTGTCCTCTAAATGAATCATCATTAGTCGTCATGTTCTCTTTGATGAATCTCAATTTCCCTTCTCTAAAGTAGAAAATCGTGTCTAGCTCTTATGATTTTCTAGATGATGATATCTCCCCCTATGTTCTCCGACATTTTTCAGGTTTGCCAGAAAATACGCAGGTTCCCCAAAACCCGTCCTTAGCACCGCAGCGCCAAAACTCCTGTGACCTTTCCAGTTATTCAGGCGCCGCGACCCTCGCCCCTAGCACCGCGACGCCCTCGACGGTAAGTCCTGGAGTTTCCGAAAATTCCCAAAATTCACCCAATCTAGTCCAGAGTCATGGTCCAGTCACTCATATTCAACGGGATATTTTTAAACCAAAAGATATTTTAATTTGAATTCAAATGTTCTTAAATTCTAATTACCCCGTAATCTTGTGTCTGCTTTAAATGCCCCTAATTGGAAAATTGTCATGACCGGAAAATATAATGCTCTTATTGATAATAAGACGTGGGAGTTGGTACCCCGTTCATCTGGTGTTAATATTATTCGGTCTATGTGGATTTTTGTTCATAAGGAAAATTCTGATGGTTCATTTGCAAGACATAAGGCTAGACTTGTAGGTGATGGTAAGACTCGGCAGGTTGATGTGGATTGTGGTGAGACATTTAGCCCAGTGGTCAAGCCGGCTACTATTCGAACTGTGCTCAGCTTGGCTCTTTCAAAATCATGGTCCATTCATCAGCTAGATGTGAGGAATGCTTTCCTACATGGTGATCTTCAAGAGACAGTGTAGTGCATCAACCTTTGGGGTTTAGGGATACTGGATATCCTCATCATGTCTGTCTATTGAAGAAGTCCTTGTATGGACTTAAGCAGTCTCCACGAGCTTGGTATAAGAGGTTTGCTGATTTTATTTCGACTATGAGTTTTTCTCACAGCAAGTCTGATAATTCATTATTCATATATCGTCGGGGTTCGTCCATGGCTTATATACTACTATATGTTGATGATATTATCTTGACTGCCTCTTTTGATGCCTTGCGCAAGTCCATTATGACAATGCTCAGTGCTGAGTTTGTCATGAAGGACTTGGGCCCATTGAGTTACTTTTTGGGGATTGTTGTAACTCATCATGCAGGTGGATTGTTCTTGTCACAGAGAAAGTATGCAGTAGAGATCATTGAGAGGGATGGGATGTCATCCTGTAAGTCCACTTCTACTCCAGTTGATACTAAACCCAAGTTGGGTGCAGCAGCTGACTCTCCATATGAGATCTACCCATTATCGCGATCTTGCGGCGCCGCCCGATATCGGCGTTCACGCGACCTGATATTACATATGTCGTACAACAGGTGTGTTTGTTTATGCATGATCCTAGAGTGGAACGTATGAATGCGCTCAAACGCATTCTTAGGTACATTCCGGGTACACTTGAGTATGGTTTGCATTTGTATCTTTCGTCGACGTCTACACTTGTCTCCTACACATATGCTGATTGAGGTGGTTGTCCTGATACCAGATGGTCTACGTCTGGCTATTGCATGTTTTTAGGTAAACTTTGTCTCATGGTATGCCAAGCGTCAATCCACGCTTTCACGTTCAGTCACGGTAGAGTATGAGGGTATCGATGTGGTTTCTAAGTCGTGTTGGTTCTGAAATCTCTTGTTGAAACCGTTGTCTATTGAGAAGGCTACCTTGGTGTATTGTGATAATATAAGTGTCATCTACCTTTCTGGTAATCCAGTTCAGCACCAGCGTACTAAACACATAGAGATGGATATTCACTTTGTTCGAGAGAAGGTAGCCAAATGACAAGTACACGTCTGCCATGTTCTTTCAAGATATCAAATTGCAGACATCTTTACAAAGGATCTTCCCTCGGTCCTTTTTGAAGATTTTAGAGCGATCTCGTCTGAAGGCCGTCATTGCATGAGGGTGTGTTAAAGTATATATGGGCTTAGCCGTGTGAGCCCATCAGGCGTGGGGTCCTTCCCCTTTTCCATTGTATATTTGGTAAATATTAGACTTAGGTTTGTACATAAATTAGTAGTGTAATATTACCATAATTGTAAAGTTAGTATTCTTATAGAATAGGGATTCCTAGGTAGAATAGGAAGATGATCTTCCTTGTAACTTATATATATATGCATTTCATTAATAAGAATAATCAAGAAATTATTTTTTTCAGGTAGCGATAATACTTGAACTTAAATTTCTAGGACAATAAACATATGGGTAGCACTAACCCTCAAATGACCAAATAAAAATAACAGCGAACTAAAACGTGAAATCGAGTAGCTAGAATGTACAATGAACCTAAGTTTAATCAACATTCATACATTGAGTACTCAATGTGATAACTTCAGTATAATAAAAAAAATCTTTACTTTCGAGCAAATTAAAGACGTAGTAAATAAATCTGGCCGGGCTTTAACTAATTAAGTTCAACGAATAACCGAAGTTGCTTAATTAGTCCATTTTAGACCTCTTAATTTTGTTGAAAAGTATAATTTCTAAAAGTGAATGAATAGCCAAAAAACACCACCTCTCCTATATCCCATGCGTGTTATATGTGAAAAGCTAAGGCTGAAAGCCTGTTAAAATTACTATACATACTAAATCCTAAACCGTTTAATATCTGAATGAGATTCTTATTGGAGACTTTATAATAAGAAAAAGTGTTCCTCTTTTTAACATCTTACATTCGTAAATGAAATGGTCATATTAATCTAACGTGATGATAGAGCTAATTAACGCCATGTGCTTCAATCTTACCACAGCCCATCCAGAAAAGTTTATATGTCACGTTCATTATTGTAGTTGCAAATCATAATTTTAATTAAGGGGAGTTAATATATAAATAAATACACAAAATAGTTAAGTAAATGAAACTTTTTTTTTTTTTTTTTTTTTTTTTGTTGACGAAGGAACCCGCAGCCGCTACTCTTTCGAGTGCGCACAGTAAACCCGGACCGACGAGGCGCAAACCACGCCACCTATAAACCACACTTGGCAAGCCATGTGTGACAGGCTCAACCAAGAAGGTTTATGCAGGGGATCGAACTCGTGACCTTGCGGTCCCGCGCTCTACTGCTACACCAACTTGGCTACCCTTGCGGGTCGTAAATGAAACTTAACATATAGTGTGTGTGAAAGATTAAAGTTGACTCTACTTAAGGTGATTTTCAAAGCTTAGATCAATAATTCAATGTAAACATGATTTTAATTTGTTCCATCACAACCACCATATTTGTACGGTCAACTTATAATAATCATAATCATACTTATTGTTAATGTTAGGTTCTGTGTCATGACATTTTTCCTAACATATCATTTTTCGTAGTAAGTCCAAAACAAAAAATGTCGGAACAAATGTCTTGACATTACGTAGAAATCGATATGATTTTGCTTATCTTCACGGCGCTTTTTGAAGCGTGATCTTTTAAAGCGTGACAAATTGACTTAGCAAAGAGTCTTGGCGGTCGGGATCGATGAAGACCAAGTCGAAGTTGCATAACTGAGGAAGCGAGCGTGGAAGAAGCGATCACGTTGTTGGAGATTTTTCGACGACTCGCTACGTGCTCCACATTCTGCTCAACCTACACAACTGATCGAGGAGTCTTTTAAGGGAACTCTCTACTATAAATAGAGAGGTCACTTCAAGGATTCGATATCCAGAAAATTAGAAGAGAAAAGATCGAGAGAGCTCTCCAGATTTTAAGATCGAAAACTGGATCAACAAGTGTTGCCTGTATTTGTGACGACATTCTGACATTACAAGTGCTGCCTAGATTCTTGATTTGTTCTTTCATTGAAGCAATTGTAATGAGGTGTTGATCACTTCTATTTTAGATAGATTTTTCAGGCATAAGTCATCTGCGACTTACCTTTTTATTCCTTTTGTATATTCTTGTAACATTGTAAAGAAGGAATATTTCAATTGTATATAAATATATACAATATCTTTGGTCATTGACCATCATGGATTATATTAATATATAACCTATGAAAATTAAACCTTTGTGTTCTTTATTTTATTCCGGTGCATTTTAAACTCTTACAAAGGTTTTTCTTGAGTTTTATCTTAGTGTCGTCATTTGTGTCAGACGACATTTTTGCTGACATTCGACATTGTTTCAGCATATTGTTTGTGACTGTTTTGCTGTTTGATTTTAATTAATCCATAATATAATCCACGGGACCCAACACTTATGAGTACTAGTGGACGAGAAAGAAGATGAAGGATCGTAAATGAAAATGCTTAGCCATTTAATTATAGCTAACACACAGGGGCCGGAGTTTATTGCCTATAAATTTAATTGAACTCGATATTTTATACTAAACATATATATAAAGAGAGAAATTACTAAAATTTTAATAAATATTATAATTGAACTCATAATTTTAAAATTACAATAGGTTAAGTAATAACAAATATAAAAGTTAAACTCATTAAATAAATTCTGAATTGGCTAATTTTAGTGACACACTTGTCCAACTAAACATGTCTATTTAGGTCACTATCTTATATATGATAATGAGACAATGCTTTACAACAAGTTATGGTATGGACATGTCCCCTCTCAATTATTTGATTCAAGATAAGATAATGTTACTTATCTTCTACCTACCTATTCTATCTAAAAGTACTTTCAATATTTATGAAACCACCTTTTATCCCGTACCAAATACATGTTAGCTCAATTGGCATTTTGGCTTATTAATCACTAGTTGATATTTTATTCTTTTCATTTTGGCGTGTACCTTTATTCATTAACTTCAATAAAATGGAACAAAAGGGACTTTTTGAGTTATAGGACTCCAAGTTGACATGTATAGAGTAGAAGTTTAATTTATGCTTATCTAGTTAATTAAAGATGCAGATCACTGAATTATGAGATCGTTTGTAGTAATTGCAAGGCCCTACCAAGACAGTAATAACTAATATTTCCGTGTTTTTATTTATCTTACTTTTTTTTAATCTGTTTAAAAAAATGTCATTATATATATTATACTAGTTTTTCGGCACGTGTATGCCTAATCATGTAGTAATCATTTTGTTAAATAATATTAATATTATATATTAAAATAAAGAATTTGAATTAAATAATTATATGTGATGGAAAAAAAGTATAAAATTCTCTGAATGAGGGCGTTTTATTATGGAAATCAAATAATTTTTCACTTTATTTGAAAATTTTGAAGATGGAGTTAAGTTTGGTTATAGTTTTTGCAAAGAATAGTTGATTGTTTGAATGTATTAAAAGTAAAAATATAATTTTAGGTGTTTTTCAAATTCAATTTCAAGTTATACGTGAAATTTTGATGGCCAAACATTGATTTTTAAATAAAATGAAGAATAATCCAAAAAAAAAAAAAAAGTTCTCATGGACAAATGGGTTAGTGTGGATTGTCATATGGCTATGTCAAGGTGATTAAATTTTGTTTGAACCTACAAAGACAAAAAATTAAGGTTAATTAGATACAGATAATTTTATTTGACACAAACATTTTTTGGGCCAATTTTAGAAGTTTGTTATTTTTCGAATTGTTGGTCTGATCAGCACATTAAATAGTTGATATTATAAAATAATCAACATAAATAACCACAGTAAAACTCTAACGATAAATAACCATAGGGAAAAATGCGAGGAAAGATTAAAATTATTTAGATGTGTATTTATAAATATGAACTCAAACGATATACATATTAGTTTGGGATAAGACACTATTACCTCCATGAATTATATCTGAAGTTGCTACGACACACCTAATCTTTGCAGGTGTTTTATTCCCCTCATAAACTTTTTTTCCCTGTATTTCTTTTGCACCTTATGTGATGACGTGGAGGAAGGCATGAGAACACCTCCGTCAAACGCGTGAGAACTTAAAAAAAGGGCTCTAACCTATATAAAAAGTAGGGATGACAATTAGGTAGGTTAGGGCGGGGCAAGCATTGACCTGCTAAGATGTTAACCCGCCCTGCCCCGCCCCGTTTATCATTTTTTTTTAAAATTATCTTGCCCTGCCACATTATAATTTTTAACAAAACTAATTTTGTACTGCCCCGTCCTGCCCTACCCCGTTAAGAGCTTGCCCTGCCCTACCCGAGTTGCCATCCCTAATGAAATGACCACGTGTCAGTTCCAAAGCTGATTTTCAAGAGTCCTTCATCCCAAATTTTATCACTCATTTTCAAGAGCTCCAAATCTAATTTTTTATCTGAAAATTCAACAAAATCTCAGCTAAATCCACACCAATCAAGCTCAAATTTCAACTACAACTTCACAATAACATTATCACCAAACCCCAGTAATAAATTTGCTCAAAAACCAAGAATTTTGACAAACCCATTTTTTTGTACTTCAAGCTTATTCAAAGGTCACAATGGTGGATTCAATTTTTTTTCTTTATTTTCGAATCTCATCAACAACGAAGGATTTAGAATGAGTTTAGCACTTGAATTTCAACTTTAAAACTTCAACAACCTTCGAATATTCTCAACACCTCTAATTCTTTTTCAAGTTCATACAAAAACAATAACAATAACAATTATCCTTTTCATTTTTCTAAATATAAAATAATATTTCTATTACATTTTGGAATTAAAAGGAAAATAAAAAGGAAGTAAATAAAATAGATTTTAAAAATATTAAAAAATTGCGAAATTACACGTGGCAACGCGTGTATTTCACTGTCTGCCAAATGTTTGGTTCTCTATGCCACGTCAGCCCTTAGGGTGACATTTATTATACTTTAAAGGGAAAAGGGTCATATTTGCCCTCAACGTTTAGGAAAAAGTTTGTATTTGTCATCTGTTAACGTTTGGGGTCAAATATGTCCTCCGTTAGTCCAAACTTATTGTATTTGCCCTTATTTAACAGATCCGCCATGTGGCAGCCACATGGAGGACACGTGGCAAAGTGAGACCCACACATGAAGAACCAATTAACTATAGATACATATTTTAGGAAAGCATAAAATTTGAAATAAAATTGTTTAGGAAGTGCTTTATTAATTTTATGAATTATATATGTAATTTTCATACGTATTTAATGAATTATTATTTTATATTTTCAGTAGGCCTCAAGGAATTTTTATAAAATTATTATCTTATGCATTTATTGGGGTTATTATTTTATCCCATTGGCCCAAGTTGTGACCGAATTTTTTTATTAATTAATCGAGTTTATTAATTTATCGAATATTATTTATCATGTTTTACTTTATATCTTTTGCATTTTTGTAGTTATGATTTATCAAGAAAAGAAAAGAATATTTAACAAATGTGTCTTCTTTGTGATGATTTTAAAAACTTAACTCGGGAATATTGAATTGATTGAAGTTGCATTAATCTAACTTTTGATTTAAATTAGATTGAGAACTAATTGGGTTGTCCATAAATATATTAAAGAATTTTCATCCAAAAATATCATTGGCATACATATGTATAATATAAACATAATATATGTGTATATTAGGTATATTGACTTGCTGATGTCAATTGGCCGAGTGACCATTTGTGTTGACTCCCCCAATAATTAATGGTCGTACAACCTCTACACCTAATTCCAGATTAAACTACTTGGTATAAGATTTTGTTATCCCATTAATATCTCTTTAGTCCAAACTCCAAAGCTACAGGAAGATCTCTTTCTATTTTTTGTTTTTGTCATTGATCTGGTTTTGACAACGACAATTTCCAAATTAAAATATTATTTGATTGTGAAGTTTCACTTTATGAGAGTAATAATATCTGGCAGGAAAATTTTGCGATGTTCAATTCTATATCTAAAAGAAATTGATACTTCATTCCCTTAAGATTTAATAGGAAATCTAACATGCAGAGATCGTCGAACTGATTTATTGATTTTGTTTTTCACAGACATAAATGTAATATGTTTTTTTTAATTTAATAAAAAAGAACAGATAGATCTTTTAAGAGCTCTAAAGTTAGATCATCAAATAGGCTCTATAATCGAGCAAACAAGAATAAAAAATATGAGGTTTAAACTATCATTAACGAGGTAAATTGTTTAATTATAATCAAGCTGTCATATTTTTTCTATGTTATCTACTCGATCCGGCCATGATGCTTTTGTCTACGTGAAACAAACATTATCTTCAGCATATAATCTTAAAAAAGGATACGCACTACAATTATGGACCACTTCAATACCGTATTCATTTTTGAAATTAAATAAAGACATTGTTGTTAAGTCCTATAGTTCTTCTTTTTCTCTAATCATTTTATATGATACATTTGATTGGACATAAATTATAAGACGCTGATTTACTTTCTAATACTACTGATATTGATTAGAAAAACTACTATTAGTTGATACTTTTGAATACAACAATAACATACACAATGAAATCTCACACCGTGGGGTCTGAGGAGGATAAAATGTACACAGAACTTATTTCCACCTTGGTAGGTAGAACGGTTGTTTCCGAGAGACCTTCGGCTCAAAACAAAGCATAATCACAAGCAAAACAATCAAAATAAAGCACGATTAAAGCAAGAGAAACTGTCAAACTCATAAGGAATTAAAGCAGTATAAAGTACATTCGAACAAAGGGAAGCAGTAGCTAACACAACTAAATAAGCTAAACAAAATACACTAAAGAACACATCAGCAGAAATCAAACTACAGTGGATTATAAAACAATATTGTGCCTATAAGTGTGATAGGCTAATTGGGCCTACAGTAATAGCACTACAGCTATCAACTTGTAAGCATAAGTAAGACTACGCTCGAGTACCTACTACTCTTTTACCCTAATCCGTGTCCTACACAACCCCCCTATCTAAAGTCATGTACTCAGTAAGTTGCATCTGCGACATATCCAGTCTAATCACTTCTCCTCAATAATTCTTCAGCCTACCTCTATCCCTTTTGAACCCGTCCATAGCCAATCTCTCCTACTTTTGAATAACTTAATGATTTTAAATCATTAAAAGTATGAAAAACTGCATAGGAGTGAATGTCTCATAGGTTTCAGGATGCTTCAAAGTTGAAAAAAATATATCACACTCCAACACAAATTCACGAAAAAAGTATTTTTTTTTTCTCTTCTTTACCTAAAGTTCTCCTTTTAAATGTATGATACATTTAGCTAGACGTGTGATTTTAGAATCCCACTAACTTTTCATTTTTTAAAAATGGATATATAGAATGGGATTTGTAAAATTCTGGGTTGTTTTCGACGACAGAGGAATGTTGAAGAAACCTAAGCCATCTCAAAGTATAGAAAAAAGAGAAAAGATTATTTCCACTAAATAGAAAAGATTGGCCCGTTTTAGGTAGTTGTTAAATAAATTAAAGTTGCAAATGTGGAAGGACATGATCTTTGGGTGCATATTCTCTCATCTATCAAATATAAGTGTTCTTTTGAGACAATCACTATTTATTTATTTTTTATGACGGGAACTCGCATCCTCTATTTTTTTATAAATGTGCACTGGGTAAATCCTCGGACTGACGTAATAGCATGCAAACGTCGGTCAGTGCAGAACCACACTGGCAATGTGTATGTGACCAACCGAAAGGTGTTGGTAGGGGAAATCGAACTCGTGACCTTTCGATCCCGTGCTCTTCTACTCTACCAATTTAGCTACCCTTGCTGGTAAGACAATCACTATTTTAAAACGAGCACAAGAGGTGAAAGAGATGTCTAAGTCTGTTGCATTTTGCACTCCCAACTTAGGCCCTCTTTTGAGATTCACACCCTAACCTCTTTATTTTCTTTCAAAACAATGAAATTACTCTCTTTTTTAACTTTTAACGAGGGCAAAATTGTAATATGGATAGTAGGAAAAGAAATAGCACAAATTTAAAAAGAGCTCAGTAAAAATAATGTTGGGGAATGATTTTCTTTCCACGGAAATTAGTCGTTCAGAGAGAATTAGTGGAAGATTCAAGAAAAAATGATGACTAAAGAATCATTAAAAGAGGTGATTATCATATTGATGAGCAAAAGATGAGCCTCTAAT
The DNA here is from genome assembly GCA_029844215.1 of Przewalskia tangutica. Lineage (NCBI taxonomy): Eukaryota > Viridiplantae > Streptophyta > Magnoliopsida > Solanales > Solanaceae > Przewalskia > Przewalskia tangutica. The sequence goes on from CM056734.1 coordinate 13,621,950, forward strand.
GCACTTTCCAACCCATTAAACTCTTTTAGGGCTGCTCATCAAACTGATTTCGATTTTCTCCAAAAAACTGATTTAAGTATATGTACAGAGAATAAATCATAAAGATATTATAAAAAGCCGTTTGTATTATAAAATTAAACTATTACTATAGTGTAAGTATTTTAACCTTAATTGTTAGAATATTATGTTAGAATATTCTACAATAGTATCATTAATATAATATTGTGTGAATATTCTATATTAATGTAGTATCTCTTCATATATGATAGATAATTATTGTATAGGGAATATTACTAGGATTATACTAAGGAAGACTTATTCTTCCTAGTCATTGTAATTAGTGTATATATTCTTACCTAATGGAAGAAGGAAACTTGAGGAAAATAATCTCAAAGTCTTACATGATATCAAGAGTTTAAGGAAAGATCCAATTTTCGACCTAGGCTACTCCTTGGCCGAAATTTTTCTTTAATTTTCTTTAATTTTTCTTGCTTTATCCCTCCATTGTTGAACAACCTTCATCTCAACAATGTATGTGATGGTTTGCATGAGGACATTTAGAGTTACTCAATTTTGTCTTTGTATCGACCGGTGTATGTGATGGTTTGCATGAGGACATTCCGGTCTTTTCAATTATTTTCTCTACATATTTCTTTTGACTGAGAAGCAAATCACCTACATATTGAGTCACAACAATGCTTAGAAAATAATTTAAAGGACCCAAGTCCTTCATGACAAACTCTGTCGCGAGAAGGGACTTAATAGACTGGCGAAGTGATGTAGATGATGATGTGAGAATAATGTCATCTACATATAGAAGTATATATGTCATGTCATTAGGATTGATCTAACCTATTGTGAGAGAAATCCATTTTGGAAACAAATCCCGCAAACCTGTTATACCATGCCTTGGGAGTCTGTTTCAAACCATATAAAGATTTTTTCAAAAGGCAAACATATTTCAGATGAGTAGAATCTCAGATATGGAATGGGAACATGGACTTCTTATATGAACTTGGGCAATCTTCTCCCAAAAGCTAGCTTGTAGGGTGAGGATTGTCCAAGTCCCCCATGTTCTCATTCCATATTCGATGTGGGACTCTTAACACATTACTCTTGCCCCGACTCTCTTTTATTTATTTATTTCTTTGATTTTTTTTATCAATTTCTATAAATTTGTTTTAAGGGGACATAAAGGTTATATTTCGTGATAATTTCAAACATACAATTGGGATACATATTCTAGACACATACACTTGGAATAATATGTGAAGGTTGAGTCTCTAAACGTTGCCTTTAAGAAACATCTACAAAACATATATATTATGTGTATTATAATTGTATAATATGTGTATAATTAATTAGTATACGTTGATTATATATTTATTATATATAAATTATACAATAATGACATTATTTTCTATACACATAGTAGATTGATACATATTCTATACACACAGTGATACATTTTTTATACGTATGATACATTTTATACATTTTCTATACACATAGTAGATTGATACATATTATATACACATAGTGATACCATTTTTGTACGTTTTCTATACGTATGATACATTTTATACATATCTCATACACATAGTGATACAGTTTTTATACGTTTGCTATAAGTATGATATATATTCTATACATATACAGTAGTGATACATATTCTATATAATAATCATACAATTTCTACATATATACTTAAATTAGTTAGAAAATGGCTATAAAAAGGAATTATTTTGAAAAGGTTAAAAATGACTTTTAAGATTATTAGGTCAATAGTTTCACCCCATAGCTAGTTATGTCCTTTTCCCTAATAAATATTTTTGGGTGATGCGCAAGTGTAATTATTATTTTTCACAAGAAGTGTAATGTAAGTTAAAAGACAAGAAAGGGCCGCATAGTACACTGTGCATCCAACAAAGTGGCTTTCACTATTTACATTTATTTATCAGCCCACTCTATATTATACGGAATTGGACCATTTCGGGACTATTGAAAAAACCTACTTGTTACTAATCTTATTGTCACGCAACTTGTGCAAAGCATGTCAAAAAGGAGCGCCATTTTGTTAAATATTAGTTTAATCAATGGTTGAGAACTCAAAAGTAATAGTAGTAACTTTATTTAGTGCTTGTTATAATTAACTTTTTTTGTGTAAATTAATCAACTTTGGCTTTTAACCAAGTTGAAGAACAAAACCAATCTTATTCCCTCTTGGTCTAGGTCCTATTAGGTTATTTTCGACCTTTGGAATTGGTTGAAAAGTGAACCTTTTCAAAAGTCGATAGCTAAAAAGCCCAAAATCTACCGTCCAAAGCCTAAAGTGGTTAAAATATGGGCAATCCGCAGGAATGTCCTTAATTTGGGGTCTTCTTATAATTTTTGTCCCTTAAATTGAAAATCTTTAATTTTTTATCTTTGTCTAAAATCTCTGAGTTCCGGGTTCGAATCCCCGCTCAGGCAAAAACTAAAAAAAAAAATTACAAGGCAGAGTTTTCCTGTAAAGTATGCCTTAAGGTAGCAACTCTACCTTAAGACAGAGTATAAGACAAACTCTGTCTTGCGAGTCCAAACTCAACCTTGCGATTTTTTTAAAATTTTTGACTGAGCAGAGGTTCGAACTCAGAATCTCAGGATATTTTTTAGCAAAGGACAAAAATTAAAGAGCAGTGGCTTTGAAGGGCAATCCGCCTAAAGAAAGGTAAAATATCCTAAAGCGTTTCCCGTATCAGAATAAGATACTTAACCCCTGCTATGCAACTTCCAAATATTTTATCAAAATTGAATTATCTTCTCTCTTTATGATTTTTGCTAAGGCTTATGAAACTCTCTACAAGTGGCAATAATTAATGAAGATTCATTTTGTTATATTGTCTTGTTTGAAGTTCATTCATTCCCAACAGGTTATATGTCCAAAAGAAAAAAATATTGGAAGAGATAGGAACGTCAAACAATTTAATTTTGAGCTATCTTTGAAAAGAAGAATGCTAATGACTATATTGATATTGCACCACTAACTTTTTATTGATCGTGTGAATTCGACAAAATTAACGAACACAAATGATGTATCTACTGTTAGCAGCATGAATTAGATCCAGCCTATAAATTCCCAGAAGAATCATTTTGATTTTAGCATTGAAACAGTATACTCTCAATATACATGTGTACAAAAAGCCAGCTGTGTAAGCTAATGCCTTACCATCTCTTTCATTCCCAATTCCCGTCCCTTAAGCTGGGTTAACATGAACTTTTAGAATTCACTCTGCAGCTTCATAAGGGCATTGCACCTGTTTGACATTTTTCTGCAGCTGAGACCAAAGGATGTGATGCCAAAGCACTTCTATAAGATAGATCAAAATTAGAACATGGGCCACATAAATTTATGTTCTTCATTTAGTAGGTCATAAGCCAATGCAAGCTCAACAAGCATGTCAAGCAGATTACGTTAAATATCTCATTTATCTGCTCAAACACTGCTCGCCATGAGTTCTGCATCTGATTTCGTGCTTCTCATGCTGTCAGCATTCACACTTTCTGATCTTTTTGCATCACTCGTTGATGTCTGTTTTCCCAAAAGAGAAATGGGAGTGTTACTTAGAGGAATTAGACTGTCACATTTTGAAGCTTCTGAGGATGGTTCGGCACTAGAAAAAGTACGTTTGAGCTGAGTCTTTTGACAGACTATCCGCCCCTTATTCCACCCAGGGAAACAAAATGATGATGAAACAGTATCCTTTAGAAAAGAATATGCAGCCTTAGCAACCGGTAAATCCCTAGTTATTGAACTCTTCTCCATCTGACCTCGTCTGATTCACAGAAAGCAATCATGTAAATTTAATTGAAAGAAACGGGAAAAATATAAAAAAGACATAACCAAATACATTAAAAATGAAAATGGAAGAGAATAGATAAGATTCTCTTAACTCGGTGCGAAGGATCTCATAATTTAGTCATCCATGATTGTTTATGTCTCTACCACTTGATGAAATTTAAGCGAAGTGGTAAATGGACAGTTAATTACTATTAAGTATTCCTATGCTAAGTAGACACCAATGTTAGGTGAGAAACAAGTTAGACGCGAATATTAATAGTACCAGTTTAAAAAAAAAATTAGACACGAAGATACAGACGCTTTGAAAATTACGGCTGCGTGAGATGTTGGGAGATTTTTATTTTTACTCCCTCCATTCCAAGAAGAATGAATGAGTCGGCATACGAGGGTCAAAACATCTACTTTTCGATGTGAGCTTGGTCATTGACTCCTTAATTTTTTGAGAATATTTTTATGTTTTCATGTTGAAAGACATGATATGATGGGTTGGTTTAGTTGATCCTAAACAAATGATGATAAAGTTACTTTAATTAAATAAAATATAATTTACATAATAAGAAACTACATACAAGTACCAATTATAAACATTTTGAAATGTTAAAAATGTCATATATGGTTTATATAAATCATCAAACACATCGATAATTTTTTATTGACCGAGAAATCCGACTTGGGCCAACCCTTAGGACAAAGGGTAGCCCTTGAAATTAGGAAACAATGGGCCCGTCCTTCTCCACTTAAATATCAGGCTTCGTTCACATGGCACAGGGCTAGAACATGTGAGCTAAGTCACAAATCCCTCAACCTTTTCCACTTGAACTAAGCCCTGGGTAACACACAATAATTATCAAGAGAGAAGCCTTGCAATATGTCAATCAATATCATCCTAAAGAACCTTTTTCCTTTTGATAAGTAAATTATAAGAAAAATATACTTTCCAAGATATATTATGGCCCTCAAATTATTAGTTGGGGCAATTGACACATTTAGTATCCTTTTGTATGACGAATTTCAAGGACACAGTCCAAAAATGAAAAAGAAGGGACACCAAAGTCACCAACTGAAGTGTGGTAGTGCCAGATACCACAATGAATAGCTCAGTTCTAATCTTTCAAGCTTTTAAACAATTTATAACTTTCAATTCTGATCTTGATCCAAATGGTAGCTGATACAGAAGTAAGCCAGCATAGATCAAATCAATTAGCAAAATTATGGAGGAAAACCCCCTAATTCAGCTTCTACAGCCTTATAGAAGAAAGTATGTCAATGCATGTATATATATATAAAATTAAATAAATAAATAAATAAAATTATAGACATGCATTTTGAACTTCAAAAGCAGCATTTACACTTCAGTTTCATAATTTTACAAGGGTCGAATAACTACTTCAGTCGAGTACGAACATGAACTGTGAAGATCGTCCTTTTTCCTTAAGTTAGCGCAAGGAAAGCATGCTAACAGATTGCCTATTAGCAACCTATCCTCGTTCCAAAACATAAATTTTCAACTTAATCCAGTACCCATATGAAAATGGTCAACTTATGGTATTCCTTCATTAGTCAGTTTTTTTTGTTATATTCTCCTCATCCTCAATTTCCCCCTAGTTCCTAATTTCTTAGTCTTCTTTAAATGTCATTTAGATGCTGTAGCATTTTCTCAAGAGCAAGTTATGTTGGTGCAAGATACGATTGATTTGGTATTCTAGTGTAAAAGTATACAAGCATACAAGAAATAAGAAGACAAAAAGTGTGATTGGCCACATGATACAGGCAACTCAATTGACATTTCAAGGAAATCTTGCACATATCCTAAACTACTAACTGGGTCAAATTTCATTTCCCTATTTGTGGTCAAGCTAAAATTACATAAATGGACAGTGAAGATATTTCTCAAATTATCAATATGACGATCGACGTTTCTAAATGTTGGAACATATGAAAACAGGTTTAACAATAATGGACTTGTTTCGCGATAAGCATGTGTTCACCCTGCTATGTGATGATATTGCTATTCTTTCCCTTTAACTTTAACAAGCAAATAGTTAGCAAGGCCCCTAAAGGACGTATTATCCATGCCCAAAAAGCAGATTACAGCATTTACGTTGCTTGATCAATCTACACTCACGCCCTCCAACCCCACAGAAAGTAAATAGGAAGATGGCAACACATAAGGAGATGATCACTAGACAAAAAGCAATGAGGTAAAAACACTTACACGACTACAACAGAAGCCAGTTGAGGAAGCTCTTCGCCTTTATGAAACAACTCTTCCATATCGTTAAGCCAAACTGATATTGCAGTGCATGCACCACCAGGCCACATCCTAAAACAATAGACTGTAATTAGAGAAACACCAGATAACTACTGTAATATATTCCTGCCAGGAAACGGCTATGCTAGCACTATTTGATAACTAGGGAGTTGGGGTAGGCTAAAGGGGAGGGGAAGTCAATTTAAACGTAGTCCCACCATAACCCTAAGAAGAACAAGTACCTATGAACATCCACAGACCACACAAGTTTGTTTCTTCGAAACAGTTCAGGGAATAGCCCCCTTTTTGTTGCTTCATTCAGCACTCTTGCAGCCCTTTCTTTCTGGCCTAGCCACCAAAGTGCTTCTATAAGAGTGTTGTAGAACCTCATGCTCAAGCCACATCCTTCTGACTTGAGTTTGTCAAAGACATACTCAACCATCTGCCAATTATTTTCATCATCAAGACTTCCTTGAATCATTTGTCCAATAACTTGGTGCATATCAGAAGTCTTGTTTGTCATCACGTCGTTCAATAATTCACGGGCCATATCCCACCTAATCGAAGAATTTTAAGACACGAGACATATAAGAACATTGGAAGAAAAAGGAAAGAAAGAAAGATTTTCTTTATTACACCAGTCATGCACAAGTTCACAGGAAATCATGCACCAACTTTAAGAGCATCCAAGCATCAACTAACAAATTTGACTACGACCAGCTCAATTTCATGGCATAATCCATGGTAGTATCTTTTGGACATGGGCTAAGCTACACTTACACCGGGAAGTTTCTGCAAATAATAAGCAACACAAGGAATACAAAATGCACAAATCCTGAAGCAGTATGGAAAAGAAAAAAATAAGGTAGAAGCAGAAACTATATGAAATTTATGGAAAAGAAGTTAAGAATCCATATTAAGGTGATAGACTAGTTCCGTCAGGGCACACAACTAGTCAATCAATTTAACTCCATTGTGCATTTCTAGAGTATGCAAATTGCAGAAATTAAGTATTTCCACTTAATACCTTTAGAAGTAGTCTTACAATAAGCCAATGTTCTAAAAAACGCTAAGCGGGACCGGGGCGGGGAGTGGCCGCCTAGCAGCTAGGCGGAGGCCTAGGCGGATGTATTTTTTTTTTAATTTTTTAATATTTTACATCAATTGTATATATATCATATATGCATAAAATATATAAATCATAAAATCAATACATTATTATGAAAATTAATCTAGTCAATTACTTAACTAAGCGTCTTAATCATATTTAAGGTAACATAATTGTCTATCATGATTTTATAATCACGTATGAATTATCAGTTAAACAAATTAAATTTTATATGCATGCTAATAAAATTAATGTCAAGCGTATAAACATTTATTACATGCTAAATAAGTTCACATGAAAATCTTAATATCATACTAATTAACATAGTACACATGTTAAATAAATTAACAAGCAAGATTAATGTTAACCCCATTAACATATATTTCATGCTAAATTAACATAAAATGTGTTAGACTGATTAACATATTATGCATGCTATAAATATTAACACAGGCTTTACCATAATGAAGTTAAACTAATTAACATTTAGCACACATTAAAAAATTAACATGAAAAATCAATGTTAAACTAATTAACATTTTTAAGCATGAGAAAAATAACAAATAAATCTATTGTTAAGCTAATCTTTATTTCATGCATGTTGAACACATCAACGACAAAAAAAAAATTAACGTTAAACAAATAAACATTTTAAGCATGCTAACAAAAATAATCAAATAAATCTAATGTTAAACTAATTAACATTTTCTTTAAGCAATTGGGGGTAATAAATTAATTTCACTGATATATAAATACTAAATTTATTCTGAAAATTAGGTCCATATGACAAAATTTCTTAATATGGATATCAATTAAAAAAGTCAGAACTTTTACAATCAGGCCATTAGCCCAAAATAAACACACAACAATATGAAATGGGCCTTTAGCCCATCTTAAAAATTCTGCCAACTCCTTTCCTTATTATTTTTATTCTTAATAAAAAAACTGAAGCAGCCCATGTTGCTTTTAAAGCCTAAAGCCCATTTTTTAATAATAATTAAAGCACAAGTCTAGGGTTTTGGAAGAACAGGTGACGCAACAACAGCAGCCATGGCTGGGCAAAATCGTGGACCACCTAGGGCAAAATCGGGACGGCCTGGGGGCGCCCAGCGCCTAGGAGGCCGCCTAGACCGTTTTTTAGAACACTGCAATAAGCTATATCCCAGCAAGTTGAAAGACAACATAACAATGGTTTCCAAATATCTAAAGAGCCATTTCTGAGGCACCAATGTTTAGTTTAATAGAACCATATCAAGTTTTAAAATGTGAAGAATCAGCTGATAGGAAATTAAAGTCTAACCTCTCACTTTTTGCGTAAATTGCCAGCATCATACAGCAGCAAATTATGCTAGGCTGAATGCCAAGTGATTTAATTTCCTGAAATTGCTCTTCACTTTCGTCAACTAGGCCTGCAAAGCAGTAAACACTCAAAACTGCCTCAAGTGTCCGCTCATCTGGATCACATCTTGCCTTTTCCATCTCAACGTAAGATTTTATAGCTTCTTCAAACTGACCTCCCTGTCTATACCCTTCAATCATACCGTTGAAAGAATCTCTGTTCCTGGGAACTCCAACCTCACCCATTCTAAACCATATTGCTTCAGATTCTTTATAAAGTCCCCCTTTAGCAAATGCATGGATCAGAGAATTGAAAGTCTCCACCATTGGCCTGCTTCCTACCTCATTCATTGTATTAAAGGCGACAACTGCCTCCTCATACAAAGCAGCCTGTCCATAAGCTTCAATTACACCATTATATACTTTAGAGCTAGGCACCAAACCTTGTCCATTCATATGCAGCAGAATCCTCTTTGCATCTTCGTGAAGCCCTCCCTTTCCACAGGCATATATCAAACCTTCATAAGTCTCCATATTTGGTTCTACCTTCTCTTCAACCATATCATGGGACAATGTTACCACCTCCTTAAAATAACCACCTTCACCAAAGACCTGGATGAGAATATTGTATGTATCCGCATCCGGCTCTGTATTACTTGTTTTCATCTCAAGGAAAAGCTCCCTAACCTGATCATATCTCGCGTTTTTTCCATACAAATTCAACAGAATACTATAAGTCTCTGCATTAGCCACACATCCAGCTGCCTGCATTTGCCTAAACACATCCATAGCCTCTTTCATAGACCCCAAACGCGCGTAAGCCTCCAATAACACATTATAGGAGGTAACCTCCGGCGACGTACCCCCAGCCTCCATTTCCATGAGCAATTCAGACACCTTCTCCAACTTCCCCAATTTCCCAAAAGTCTCCACCAAATAACTATAAGTAGTTACATCAGGCAATACCCCGGCCTCGTTCATCGTCCTAAAAACCATCTCCGCCTCATCTTCCAACCCTCTACTTGAACAAGCACTTAACAAAGTATTATAAGTAACTAAATCAGGTTGAATCCCCTCGTGTCGCATTTCAGCGAATAGACCTAATAACCCCTCCCATTCATACCCACCTCGAGCACACGAGTTAATAACCGTGTTATACGTCAATATACTAGGTAGTATCTTTTCTTGCTTCATTTTCTCAAGTAATTGAAGTGAAGTTTCGTATTGCCCATTACGGCCATAAGCATTAATAATTGAAGTATAAGAGAATACCGTTCGTGCAACACTATGAGTTGGCATTTCATCAAACACCTCATAGGATTTATCAAGAAGTCCTTCACGACCTAATATTCCAATCATAAGAGTATATATATGTTCATTAGGCTTACACCATATTTGTCTCTGCATATACTTAAACAGTCGCAATGAACGTTGCCAATCACCACGCGCCGCAAATTCCTTGAACACTAAGGAAAAGTCACTGAGAGAAAGCTTGTTTTTGAAAGTATCTAAGCAACGTGCAATGCTGCCACGTGGAGGGAGGCTTGAGAGTTTGTTGATTAGGGTTTCCACGTCATAACTGTACTTGCCTTTCTCGACTGTTACGGTTGGGTTGCCTAAGATGAGGTCTTTTGGTTTAGCTCTAACGGAGACTGTTAGAAGAAGACGGCGGTGGATAACGGAGAGCTTGTAAGGGTTTGGGATTTTTGACGGAAATAGGAAACAGTGGGAAGGTGGGGCTGGGGTGAGGACTGGGGAGAAAGAGAGGGACATTTTCGTCAAATTAACATGTGTTGACGTACCGGAGAAATGGTAGACAAGGAAGGAGCTAAGGGAGGAGGAGAAGACGCTGTGGATAATAAGGAAACTATACTACTGTTAATTTATTCCCTATTTCCTTCACATTTTTATTTTTATTTGTTTTCTCAATCTACTTTTAATTCTAAAATTCAGGGCAGAAAGTAATAATAATGTCATTTTGTCCAATATCTAAACCGTCTTTCTTTATGTCATTTGATACGTTTTCGTATTTCAATTACTATTATATAGCTAATGGTTCTCAACATAATAAAATTATATTTCTTTATACAAAATCCCGGAAATAACTGTGATGAGATCTGTGTACATTCTATTATATCCTCTTACTGGGTATGTTGTTGTATACATAGTTTCTTCAAATACAGCATAATTCTACTGTATTAGAACGGAAATGAGTAATTCAGTTAAATCTCACATTGATTAAATTCTTAAGCAATTTTCTTCTAATGACTTCTATAACAACTTCGTGGTAATCTCCACGATATATATCAAAGTAAATGAAATGCCCCTCCACCATAGTACTGGATCTTCTCCTCTTAATTATTATTTTTTTGGTTGTGTTTGAAAAAAATGGAAACTGTAACTCAAGTTTGATTGACAACATGAGTGCCCGATAAGAATATAATTAGATAATATTATTTTTTTAAATTGTCTAACTGAGACTCAGGCTACAATTGTTCTTCGTTATACCTGATGATTCATTCTAATTAGGAGTTTGAAGTCTAAAACGATTGTCATCTCTACACTAAATGTGGATTAGTCGTTACCCTTTCCTGCATTCGCTGTCATTGTAACTGGGCTATAGAGTTACAACACAGTGCTGAGAAGCTTCACCAAAATCAGCTCGCAGCGGGCATATTCATGGAGCTACATGGTCAAGCCGAGGCCCTGACACCCTAGAGTGATAGCCATCTTATGCACAGAAATCGAGGTTCTGCTAGCACGGTAGGTGGTAGGCTCAAGGAGATGGGAGTCCAGTTGTGATGAAATTGACCAGCCCACAAGTCAGGTAAACAACTCAGGGAATGACCACATTATGAACTTGGCAAAAACGTCAGACTCCAAGAACTCTATATGAGCAGCCCTTCCGATTATCGTATTCAAGTTCCTTCCTTGCAATGTTGTATCAAAGTTGACATCGCACCTCATCAACACTCGATGCTCGGATGACTGAGCACGTATTTGGTCCAAGCAATCATTCAGCATCTCCAGAAATACTTTTCCCTTTTTTGAGTTGTCACCTGAAGATGCTTGGCACATCTCGATTCTTGCAGAATGATATGGAACATAACCATCCTAAAAAGACAGAATCAGCCATCATGCCGTGAGATTGGAGAAAGATAATAATCTGACAGAACTGCATGTCACATTCAAGACAGTTCTTTCGAGCAATGCAGTGATAACACCAGTTCTACTGACCAAACACGACACACCTTAGAATCACCAAATTGCTTCATTTACAATGTTTTCCTCAGTTTTTTTCGAGCAAAGTATACTTAATGGTGGGACGGACAACTACACTGTTAAAATATTCACTTTTCAGGATGAATGAGAAGATACGAGTCTAATGAAAAGAGAATGCATAATGGTAGCCTAATTAAAACAAGGTGTACAGCTGAAACTGGCAACACGGAAAACATGCTCCAAATAAAGGTACACATAAGAAGCTCAGAGAGATGGTAACAAGATTGGTGTTTAAAACTGCAACTAGCAAAGAAGTTGGCAGTAACGAGTTAACGACATACAGCATAGAAATGTGTTCCTCTTTCTTTTTCAGTTTATAGCTTTAAGCAGACTGGAAGACATTAACACTAATTACCTGCATGCAGAAGTTACTTCACATAGAACTAAGGGTTCTCACTACCAATGAAGGTTGTAAGAAAATAATCCAAGGAACTATCTTTAAATACATCACATAAGGGAGGTTTCATGATACCACATTTTATGGTAAATACAGCGCATAAGATGACCTCACCAAAACTAATACAAGAAACAGATTATAATGCCAAGCATTCATACTGTGGTTAGTTCACACAAATTATCTTTAGGAAAGTTACAAACTATTATAGGAATTGGAGCAGTGGGTCTTTCGAGTACGTACGCACCCAGATGTTTAAAAGTTTTATGTCATTCCAGGTCTCTTTTGTGTTCCAATCAATTGATTTTGTGATTTGCATTTAAACTTGCAGGTTTCCCTATGTTATAGAAAGAATGAATGTGCTTCATGATATTTCAGAAAAAAATAATCTGCACAAAATCTGCCATAAGAGCATCATACTCTTGGTTCAAGCAATTAATTTCAGTGATATCAGGAGATAGTACTCAACATCCAAGCTTGTTAAACTTAGTCTAGAATGCCATATGAATATTATAAGGGTCATGGATCATGTGAGCTTTCTATCTTAGTAACCAATGGCTAAGATTTTTCACAGAAAATTATGTTTCAATTAGAAATTCCCAGTGCAATTCGAACACTATGTATGTTGCTTAAAAGCCTTGACAAGTGACTTTTACCGATCATAGCCGAATGAAATTCAACTTCTCTTCCCTTTTTTAAAAAAAAAATCTTTCTTTTGAGCCTGAAACCATTGTTCAATATTACCTGACTAAAAAGTTTCTTAGCACAATTCCCTTCCTTTTGCAGACGCCTTATATATATACATATTTTAATAACCGAGAAATCCTCGAGAGTAGTGGTGCACGATTCAAACTTGGTAAAAAATGGCTCCGCCCCTCTAACCTTCTTCATTTAAATACCAAGCTTTGTCTGCAGCCGGGTTCAAACCTGTGATGTGCACCTAATCCACACATCACGTGTTGCGCTCTTACAACTAGACCAAAGCCTTAGGGGCTGCAGACATCTACTATAATGCAAATTTTTTATACCTTATAATTCTTTGATAAAGGACATCAATTCTCATACAGAGAGATCATTTCTCAAACCAAACTGTCTCATGATAATACACTCAATTTCAGTTCTATTATATTCTAGCCGATGCGTATAAAATACTCAAGAGCAAAAAGCTCCAATGAGTTTGTATTCTATAATCAGAAGGAACCATCGCGAGAAAGTAAAAAACAGAAGCCAGCAAAAGAATATTATTAATACCTGAGGTGAAGATAACAAAATAATATTCCTGAAATTCTCCAAGGTTTTTTGCTGGAAAAGACACAATTAGGAGTGTTAGTAATTTTGCTAATAATCACAACTACTGTTGCCTTTTTTTCAAATTTATAAGATCTAATTAGGCCTACTGAATATTTGAAATTTCTTTTCAAGCTACTCCCTTTGTCCCAATTTATGTGGCACCCTTTCCTTTTTAATATGTCCCAAAAAGAATGTCACCTTTCTATAATTAGAAATAACTTAACTTTAAAATTCCCCTTTTAACCTTAGTGAAATGATTTATAGCCACGCAAATGTCCAGGGTTTGTTTTACACCACAAATTTCAAAAGTCTTCCTTTATTTCTTAAACTTTTTGCCAAGAAATTGGGACGGAGGGAGCACCAAAAGTAAAAGACCAATAACAAAAAAATAAAATTGGGATGGATGCATAGTTAATTGATTGAATTAGAAAGAACCACAAGCATGTCATAAAAATAAATGAAAGTAGATATTCCATCTGAAATTCATGACTAAGAGTGATCAATCTTCTTCCCACCCTTACCTAGCCATGAAATCCAACAAAAGAAAAAGGAATGAATTGGTGAAGCAATGAATTTGACCACTCACCAATACCCTCACCCAAAAATTAGAACTACTATATCATATAGTACCTTGCAAAGTTTGTACAAGAATGTGTTCCGGAGATCAGGATCATCTGTAAATGTAAGCTGATGTATGCATGGTGTGCCCTTGAGCTTCTTCAAGAGCCACAACCCAGAATTGAACAAAGAATTTGAACTGTACAGGTAACCTAGATGTGGACCAGATACAGAAACATACGTGTGAAGGAATCTGAGATATGGTTCCATGATGCTCTCTGCAAAGAAGCACAAAATCTAAGAAATGTTGAAAGTTAGTTGAAGAAGACCATTGAGTTACAGAGTACAAACCTGTTAAAGCTGTTCTCAATATGATGTTCCCAATGGAATGTCCAACAAAGCTTAGCTTAATACTCTTCAAATTTCCAGATTTCGAGGCTTTGTCCATCTTCTTTTTTATGAAAGAAGTTACTTCTTGTGCCAGCCTTAAACCCATTTCTCTAAAGTCTCCCGCAGTCTTTTCTTCATTAACTTCTGACATAAGAAACTCTATCTTGGGATCTATCAAAAGCCACTGGTTCCGAACAAGGCGCAAGTCTAAATGATGTCCCTGCAATAAATGCTCTCCCTTTTTAAGATGCTTTTTCAAAACTTAAATGATTTATTTCAACTACTGTCATGTTTCTTAATTAAAAGCGCAATTAAGAAACTATACTTTAATGAAATTGTAACATAGAGTTGAATGGAAAAAAACAATGTTATAATACAAGTATGCCGGACTTTCAGAGCAGCAACTAGAGGTGCTTTCTGACAGAGAACAAGAAAGACAACAATATGGACATATGCAGAAAACAAACAGGATTATTAATCTATTTTATACTGAGGATGATCAGCTTGCCTGGAATCCATGGACAAAAACCACAATCTTCAAAACACGACCATTTTGACAAGGGTTTCCGGCATGAATCTTTTTTGTGCCTTTAGAATGTGTCTCAACTAGCAAGCTATTAGCTTCTTTTGGATCCCGGTGGATGAAGTATGAATTTCCACTTGTTGACCGCAAAGGTGCATTAACAACACGCTCTACAATTACAATTGGGATGCGCGATGGATCTCCAAATATATGCATGTCTTGGATAGATCGACTGTTGATCTGCAATGAATCAATGCTAATTCATCAGTCCATCACAGTGAAGATAACTAAACAGACCATAATATGTTAGATTGTACTAACCCTCATTTGTGCAATACTTCTCCTATGAAGCTCAGCTCGCATAGCTGCAGTCTGTGCAGGCTGCACAGAGCAAAATGACAGTTCAAGTTAAAAACTACACTAAAACATATAGAATGATTCTCATCTTAAACAACTCAGACTTCGTCGCATTGTAGATATAATGTTCACAAAGAGAAAAAGGAAAAGAGACGACAAAGATTATAGAAAATCTGAAGTGTAGATATGCTTACATCCTCCGTTATCTTCCGCATAGCAGGTGCTCTCCGACGGGAACCATGGTAAGAAGAGCTATCAATGTCACTACTTATGTATTGGTGAGGCATCTCAACTTTAGAATGAACCATCCATATTGACCATTCAGCTCTTCGATCAATAGCCCATTGCTCGCGCAGAAAATCCATAATTGATGTCTTATGAGTCCTAAAGGGAAATCAAGAACCAGTTTAAGATCTCAAGAAACAGCAGAACAGCACTAACCATAAATGACGAACCCTAGATACAAAAGATATTTATGCATGATCTTGTCCACAGATAGACTAATCAAGGTGCATAATGCATTGACTGGTACCTAAGGCATAAATTGAGGTAGTCGTCTTACTTTTTCAGTGTACTAAATACGTCTTACTTATCCAAATGATGCATTTATCTTCTTCTTTTGTTTTTTATAAGGTCCAAATGATGCATTTATCTGCAAACGCTGAGGGGCAAAATAACATAACCTCACTGCTAACTGAGTACAAGTACTGTAAATGTAAATGGAAACAAACCTGTGAAATCTCGTAAACATACTCCATAAGTAATAGACTTGGTTGCCAAGGGAATGATACAACTGGAGTAAGTCATCCTTAGATTGGGACTGGAGAACCCCATCTTCTAGTTTCTGCTTAAGAACATAAAGAGTAGGAATTAATAAGGTATAGAAGGCCAGTCCTACACTCCTACTCCTCTCTCAATCCCAACTCCCAAGTTAATATCTAACTTATTATGTAGGAAAATACAAAAAAAGATAGGCACTTTTGTGAAAGGGGAAGTTATAAATACAAACATATAACTGAATTCATAGCAACACACAGTCAAAGTGGGATATTAAATCTTTTTTTAGATAGCAAAGTTGGATATTAAATTTAGGATGCACCAAGATCCATATTAATGTAGTGAAAATCAGAAAAAGTTTCTGCAGTATGAGGATAAGACCTTGGTGCCATTCAGTATCTTGCTTGGCACTTCTCTTGAAGCCTTATCATTCATCAAGTGTGTGTCTGCACTTGGAGGAAATTGGGATCCTTGTTTATCATCGAACTTGGAAGTAAACTCAGTAAAATCAATAGACTGATTTATAGCCTTGCTAATTTTTTGTAGCTCGTCGAGAAGTATGTCACGTGCACTTGAAAGGGCTTTAATAAGCATTTCCTGTTACATGATATGATAAGAAAATGCTGGAGAACCGCATAATAAGTATGACAAGGAAAATGAATCTTAGATGTCACACATGCTCGAAAAAAAATACTCCCTCCGTTTCAATTTATGTCGCAAGATTTGAATAGGCACAAACCTGTGGTTATAAACATGCTACAACATTTTTTACCACTTAAAGATACATGTCACAACATATGTGTGGTTATAAGACTTTAAACTTGTGCTCTTAAACATTCCATAATATTTGTGTGACTACAAAAGCTCCTCATTAAGAGTAAGATGAGAAGTACAAGTTTAATCGTTTCAAAATTTAGAAAGTTGTCATTCTTTTTTAGAAAGGACTAAAAAAAAAATGCTGTCACATAAATGGGAACGGAGAGAGTATGTGATTCTATCACGAAATTTTCCTCCCTGTTTTAGGAAACACAAGCAAATCAAACCATTTTATCTTTTAAAACTAATTGTTCTTCTTCATAACCAAAGAAATCCCTGAGGACCAGTGGCCACGGTTCGAAACTCAGTGGGTAATGGGTCCACTCAAAGAATCTTAGTATTGTTATGAGTTCTTTCGTTGATGTGCGGCTGAAAGAATCTTACTTGACGTCATTTAACTTTTATTCCTTCGAATTTGATAAGATGCTAGACTTAATTCATAAGTGAAAATTCCTCTTGACTAATTCCTTTTCCTACAGAGTTCTACTGCATCACCATGTTCCTATATTTCTTTTTCTTTTTCTTTTGTAACTGTGGTGTCCGGGCCAGCTTGCGTGCACCACGACTATTCCACCAGGTACCTTCTACCTTCACCAGCACAATACTAGGTAACTCTTTCCACCAAGGCTTAAATGGATGGAAATAAATCACCTAATTTTATTTATTTTAGCATCGTTGAAATTTGAACCTGAGTTCTCATGGTTCTAATCCCACTTCATTAACCACTAGGACACACCCTTGGGTGCCCTATATTTCTGTTTTATCTTGAAACTATACTCATGGCCGGATGTGCCATCACTAAGGTTGTGTTTACTTACTGAATTCATTGAAAAGCAAGGAGCATAAACAGCAGAATATTAAAGGAACCCATGAATATTTTCCATTCGGTTACCATGATTTCTTAATACAATTCAAATGTAAAGCAGAATAACTGAAGTGTAAGCAGGAGACTGTCATACGCTTGAAGAAGCTAATAATTTGATCATTGATGTTTAAAAATGATCCATGATCACAAAATCAAGGAAGCATATCAAAAGAGGATCCTCCTTTACATTTTCGCCGGTACACTGGTATATAGGCCTTACTTTAAAAGTTATACCTAATAAATAGTGAAAGCCAGGTGTAGGAGTGTGAACTCAGAAATCTAAAGTTAGGAAGAGCGCATACTTGTTTTGCCTGATCATAATCTTCGTTATCATTATCTTCATCCACACGAGGCTCGCTGAAAAGGTCCAGTAGTAAATTTAGTTACTACCATCTTAAAATAATAAAATGTGGCACTCTAATTAAACAGCAACTATATGAAACAGATACAACTCTGGCATGATCTCATTATATACTCAATTTAACAGTAACAGTTGGGATCTTTGACAAACCTTGGTACCTTCTGTGAGGAGGTGTAAGCACCACCTTTCAAAAGGCTGATGTGCACACTCACATCGACCAGTACTGCATGAAAAACATCAAAATGTACAGGACAATAAGAGTGCAACCCTAGAAGGGCTTTGGATGTAAGACGAAATTCATGGACAGCAGCAGGAGAAGCATCCAAGGAAGCCTGCATACTAGTCCTGCAGAGAAAGTTATACAGTTACTAATCAGGAGTGCGAAGTATATTTGCACCTTATTTTTATCAAAAAATACTAGAAATAATAATTGTTTGTGAATCATTTTCTTGATGCAACTGCAGAACAACACAGTTCAAAAAATCAACTAACCCGTTCTCCACTATAGGTGCATAGAAAAGCTCAAATTTCAGAATGACACCAGATGTCGATTGGCCCTGCTAATTTTGAAGTATATATTAGTAGATGAGATTAAAAAAAGGAAAGATATAAAGGTTCTCCAGACAACCTATGCCTGAAATGTTTGAACAATGTGTACACATACTTCAATTGAACCAACCCACCTTGTTGCTTCACTGTTATCACAAGAACAAATCCCACATTGATACACCTTTGATGGGTGAATGTGGAGGAGAAGGTGAGAGGGGAGAAATGACATATTGGGGCTAAGATCAAGAGAGATCACCTCATGTTTGCTCCGAGATAAGTTGAAGGAGACCATCATGGAGAGAAGAATATCCTGCCTTGCATATTTGATCCGGAAAGGCTGTGTGGAGAAACTATGATCCGTATCATCAATTCTCCATACTCCATATACATCTTCGGAACCCAAATCAGGAGCTGCAACCCAAACAAAGGTATCACTCACCAGACACAAGTTCTCCCATTACTGCAAAAGCTATATCATATTATCAATGGTATGATTTCTATGTGTGTGATCTGCAAACATGTATTTCCCTTGCTTTCCTCTCTTTAACCCAAGATTTAACTATAAATGAGGACAAATTGTCCTCAATTATATTAAAAAGGCCCTATCCATTCAAAACACAGCCTAGCTTATTACCCATCCAAAAGAAGGGGGGGAAGAAAGAAAAGGATAACATAACCTTAGTTTATTCTAACTCATCTTCCTCCCTTCTCAAATTAGGATCTCTCATCTGATTGTTTCCCTTCTCCTTAAGAGAGTTGAAGACAAGATAATGACCATTAAGTGTTTACTTCACAAATTTCTAGTGAAAACAGCAAGAGGAAACAGATAAAAAAAGATTAGACTAACCACTAAACGAACTTTCTTAATGGTACAGCAAGTTAATTTTGCATGCCTTTGGCACCTTAGGCACACACGCTTAAAAAGGATAAACCATTTTTTCTGCAGTTAAAAAGGATAGATAAATCATAACCATGATGGCCATCAATTTTGTGAACTACTGAAAGGGGAGCAGGGGGTTCTGATTTCTCCAAAAGGGAAATGGGCTTGTGTCTATTATCTTGGTGGATTGCAATATTTAGTTTTTTGTGAATTGCAATATAGCATATTCAATGATGACAGAATAGTGGACTAGACAATCTATGACCTCTATAAACAACAACGACACAACATATACCCAGTGTAGTCCCACAAGAATCTATGACCTCTATCTTCCTTTTAATTAGTTTTCGCATGCATATCATATCCTCTGAAATAACGTGTAATGACAAAAGGGCAGCCCGGTGCACTAAGCTCCCGCAATGCGCTGGTCCGGGGAAGGACCGAACCACAAGGGTCTATTGTACGCAACCTTAACTTGCATTTCTGCAAGGGGTTGTTTCCACGGCTTGAACCCGTGACCTCCTGGTCACATGGAGGCAACTTTACCAGTTACAGGCTCGCCTTCAGTAACATGTAATGACCAAAACTGATTTTTATGCTTGTAAAATTAGTCCTCAGCAATGAAGCAAAAAAATTACAATCAAATACACATAACATCAGAAAGTTATCATAGCGCATAAAACTACCACATCAGTTTCTCATCTTGCATAGCAAGATTCATAGTAATGGGACTTTAAGCATTTCAGGATATTGATTCCTCCAGTTTTTCCTCAAAGATGATATTTTTCTCACTTCTATATCCTTGAAATTGACTCTGATATTTGAACGTATCCTGATTTAGTAGCCTGCTGTATGCTTTGGCCATTTCGTTATATTCTAGAAACTTACCTTCATACTGGATGACTCTGGATGGAGTTCCTAATAACCCATTATCACCATCTTCCCATCTCATTGTAATCTTAATTTGGTACCATCTACATATTTGGCAAACATTGTAAGGCAACAGAAGTACAATAGTCAAATTACCAAAAGAGTAAGATAAAGAACTATGGAACATGATATCCACGTACCCTTGCTGGAACAGGTCAAGATTGTGAAACCGGTGAATGTAGATGGAAATCTCATGCACAGCCTCCAACATTGGTTGTTTAGGCTTTCTGTGCTCAGACTTTGACTCGTAATAGGACTTGAGTAGTTGCAATTGTTGCTGCTGTGACAGTGGTGAAAGAGGCACAGGCCGCACATCAGCACTGTGCAGCCTCTTAGGGGTCCCTGGTGTTCCTTTATTTAGATCAGCTATCATCCATCGAAGGCGCCGTAATATAACAGACATCTATTGAGGTCTCTAAAAATTTGCATCCCTCCAATTCCCTTCACCTAATTATTAGCCCACTATATTTCCTCTCAAAAACAAGATTATAACAAATCAAGATCTCAAAAACGACTTGTAAATTCACTTGCAGAAAACCAAATCCTGTTCCAGCTATCTAGGAACAAAGACCTTCGCAGAGGATCCCTGTGTATAGAAATATAATTCGTTAAGAACTCCTTCATTAAACCTGAAAACCTACAGGCAGAAAGTTTTGATAAGCAAACAGCAGGCTCTAATAAGAACGATTAGCAGCAAGTTCATACTATCCGATGTCAGAGAATAAAGAGTTTGACATGTTAAAAACTTCACTAAACTATTTCCTTCAGAAAAGTATTATAGGTTAGAGATCAACCAAAGATCAAGCAAAGACATTTATTATGAGGCACATAGCGAAGTTAACAAGCTATCCACATTTACAATTCCGAGACAATAAAAGCAAGTTCAAATGTACAACCACCAAATGTTTACTGGTAGATGTAATGCTGGATAATATACACCATTGGCAAATATATCATGCACTCAAAAAATGTACTTCCATAACAACCTAATGCAGAATACAAAATTTCTGAAAACCCCTTGAACCTCGTCCTGTTCTGATGCAAAGTCTCTATCTTTGTACAAGAAACAAGAATGAGATTAAATTTATAAAGTAAGACAGCAAGTTACCTAAAATCACTTTGATCAATCACCCAGAAGAAAGAACACCAAGATTCAACAACATAAGCAAAAACCAAAATGTGCTTCCATTCAACTCACACAACTTTACACATTCTATTAGCATAATCTAAAATGCCCCAAAAATTATCAATC
The DNA here is from genome assembly GCA_029844215.1 of Przewalskia tangutica. Taxonomy (NCBI): domain Eukaryota; kingdom Viridiplantae; phylum Streptophyta; class Magnoliopsida; order Solanales; family Solanaceae; genus Przewalskia; species Przewalskia tangutica. Next base: position 13,643,712 of record CM056734.1, read on the forward strand.
TTTTCGATGCATAAGTTTGAATTAACTTAACAATGCGTATGATAAAACCAAAAAAACAATAAAACCCTACCTATACAGTGATCCAATTAAGGTTTTGATAAGCGAGGAAGAAACACCTAAAATGTAGTTTCCTATTTCCTCTTTTTTTCAGCAACCAAACAGGGATTTAGTAAGTCAACGGTGTTTGAGCTGTAAAAAAGCTTAGTGACGGTAGAGCGCGGCGGCGGCGATGGCTGTCGGAGTTAGAAAGCGTGGAACAAAGGAACAACAGATGTCATGTGAACGAGGAAATCAATACCTGATGGGTGGGACACGTACCTCGTTTTTCCGAGAATTGAACCTGAAAAACAGCTAATTCCCAATGACACCTGTAAGTGTTATTTAATGACAGTTTTACCCCTGTTATATGACGTTAATTGAACGGTTTTTTGTTCCTAAATGAGTAATTTTGGGACATTTCAATAATGCGTTTTGATCGAAAATTAAATCTCACAGCGGCGCAAAATCTGAACCCTCGAAGAGATTTTGCAACTTTTTTGTTTAAGTCAAACAAAACAGGACGAAGCATTATTAAACCACTTCATTAAAAACAGTAACTGTTGTTTCTTGTCTTTTGTCGTCGAGAATAATTTGCTCAACATTTATTCAAGACAAGACATTTGTATAATGATTATATTGCAGTGAATATGTATTATACAATATAATGTGCTCGTTTAGACATATGTATGGTTTACAGAAAGCGAAATTAATAGAATAGATTCATATAGCCTAGTGACGGACTTGAATTAAGGTTAATTGATGCTTGAGCACCCTTTTTTAAACTCACATATATGCTCTATTTAAAAAATGAAAATTAATACTAATATACAAAGATATTGATTGAGTATCCGGTTTTAAAAAGTGCATTTAGATTGAATTGAATTAAACACAAAAATTATGAATTTGTCATTATAGTTAGCGCAACTTATTTGAATTGGGAGATAATCTTAATTATTGTATTCAAATTAACATGTTACAAGTCTTGCACATTTAAAGAGTGAACAAGAAAATAAGAGTTATCATTACTTTAATGAAGCAATTATACTCCAGTAGAATTACAATGCACGAGAAAATTACAAATTTTAGAAAACAATCAAACATAGTCCGAGTCTTATTGGTTCGTGACTTTGTCATTGATAAAATATGGTTGGTTAATGAAGATACAGAATTGCATAAAACTCGACTAAGTTGATAGCTAAATGAGCATCGATAAAGCTTTACATGTACACTCTTTCCAGATTTTTTTTCCTTCATTGCAATTATTAATAATTTATTTTTTAAAGAAGTCACCCTATTTATCAGTATTAATTACTGTTTTAGTTATTCTCTTTTCGCAATACAGTAACAACGAGTTTTCAGTCAAGATGAGCTTGAACATATAACAAAACCATTTGCACGAGAGACGAGTGATTAAATATTATTTTTAGAAAAGCATTTTCAACATATTTCAAGCCATGATCTTTTGTGTGTGTTTTCCCATATATTTTCTAGCAAAACGACAGTCATGGTAAGTGGGCCAGTGGAAGAAAATGTTGGGTTTTGTGAAATATAAAGGTGGAACAAGGACGAGAAATATAAATAAAGACTTAATTGATGAATATTTGTGTTTGTGGTCTATGGTGCAATAATTGTGTTATTTTTTGCTATATCAATTTTATTTAGACTTATACTTATAGCCATTAATAGTGTAATAAAAAGTCTACATTATGATCGGAATTTACCATGTTATATATAGAAACTGATGTTTCATATTGATCAAATATGAATTTTAGTATTATTATCGGGGAGAGGTGATTATATGGGATATGGAGCAGACACGATTTACTAACATGACCTTAGATAGGGGGTTGTGGAGAACACAAATTAGGGTAGTAGGTAGTCGAGTGTAGTCCTATTTACGCTTAAAAACTGATAGTTGTAGTGTTATTATTGTAGGCCCGCCTAGCATAACGGATAGGCGCAGTATTACTTTATAATCCCCTGTAGTTTGATTTCTTCTGCTATGTGTTCTTTAGTGTACTTTGTTTATCTTATTTATCCGCGTTAGTTACTATTTCTTTTTCGGAATGCGCTATCATGTCATATTCGCGTTTGATACCAATATTTTTATACTACTTTAAAATTTTGACCGAGTCTGACTATTTTTCCTGTTTTGCTTGTCTTGAGCTGAGTGTCTCTCGAAAACAGTCGTTCTACCTACCAAGGTAGAGGTAAAATATGCGTACATTCTACCCTCCCCAGATCACACGTTGTGGAATTTCACTGGATATGTTGTTGTCGTTGTTCTGAGCTTTTAAGTGAAGCTAGAGGCCAATTGAGGATTGATAAAATACAATTTCCTTCTTTTTTTCTTGGGATAATGGATACTAAATATTTTGGTTGGTTGGTCTGGTATAAAGTCTCATTTTATGTTAGAGAGTGCTTTACTCCCGTATGAGATTTATCGGTCTGATATCTCCCTCCTTTCCTGTTGTATTTGCTAATTAATAAAACATGATATGGTTTTGATTAAAAGAAAAGGTGTTCATATAACTAATTTTACTTATTATAAATAATTATATATAATTAGATGATATAATGGCATAAAAAAATATGTTGTTAATATATACAAATTACTCTTCGATAAAACTTATTATGGTAGAACATGTCAACATTTTATTAATTTTTGCAGGCGCCTTCATTATATTGGAAAAGCAAAATTCTATGTGAGCTCTCTCTTTTGAATTAATTGTGTTTCTCCTATTTTTTTAGTACATTGGAATACAAAAAATTAACTAAATAAATATTTTACAATCATTCATAAGCAGCATCAACACAGTTTAAGTTACTCATGAGGATAGCGAGAAAGGTGTAGCGATGAGCGCAAGGCCACGAGTTCGATCCTGCATAAACCTTCTTGGTTGAGCGCACACACTGGCTTGCCAAGTGTGGTTAACCTACCGCGTGGTTTGCGCTATTGCGTCGGGGTTTACAAGGCACTCGAAAGAGTAGCGGCTGCGGGTTTCTTCGTCAAAAAAAAAAAAAAAAAAAAAAAAAACAGTTTAAGTTTGCTAGGAGAATAAACTTCACGTCCTTAAAAACATGACTCCAAAATATCAAAGCTTCTTCGTGGATGTGTCCTTCATTTGCGACAAAAACCCGTACACCGGTCCGCCTCCCTCAGGACATGTCTAATTGTGGCTTTAATAGCCTTCAACAAATATCTACAATCTTCAATGATAGGTCTAAGCAGATGATATTGTACGTCTAGGGATAAGCTTGATAACTATTAAGCAATTAGTTTCCACTACTACCATATCATAATTGTCACTCCTATTACTTATATTTTGCTTCAAGTATCATTTGATTGACCTAAATTTCAAGTTATACCCTCATTTCACCAAGGACTTTTCATCTCCCTATAGTTACTTTACAAATGGCTCTATCTAAAGGTGGTTACCTGATATCATTGTTCCCATTATTAGGTGTGCTATAAAATTGAATTCTTGCAAATATTAGGAAGAAGAAAAGAAAGTGATCTGTTTTCCCTCCAAAGTTCAACCCTGCGTCGAAACGAACATGCCACGTCAGCCAAAACCATCGGCCCATGGGACCCACATTTTTAGGCGCTGCGCACCATGTGGCAACCCATACAAAATTGGAAAACCCCAAAAAACAAAACCGCTCTCGCTACTCGTCAATATAAACGGTGTCATTGTCAAGGGCATTACCGTACTTTCACACAACAACACAACAGAACTTTCAGTTCATGCTTTAAACCACCTTCCCCTCTTTCTCTTTTGCTTGGGTCCGAAAAACCTTAAAACACACAGAAAACAACTCCGTCGATGCTTTAAGGAACAACCGCAATGAACACCGACGAGGTAAACTCCGCTGCCTCATTCCGACAATCCGGTCGGATTCTCACGGCGGCGCAACCGACTCAACCAATACTTACAACTTTCCAACTACCTAACCGTTTTTAAATTTTATTTGTCAACTTTTTTGAATAACGGGGACCGATACTGATCGTCTTTTAAGTTTTGTTTTCTCGTTGTAAATGTGATTTTTGTGTTTCGTTGTGATTCTTTTTTGGTATGTTTTTTTTTTTTGAATTTTGACTTTGTTGGGCTGCAGAGACTGACGGCTTTGAAGAGGGCGTATGCGGATATAATATTGAATACAGCGAAGGTGGCGGCGGCGAGGATTATGTCGTCGGAACAGAAAGCTGTTCGGTATAAGCACGAGCTCAAAGTGGCAAAAGAGGAGGCGGTTGGTATGCTGCTGCGTCTCAAACAGATGATGGATTCTAAGGTGAAATTTTGCGCTTTTTGAAGTATTGAGTTCGCTTGACTGTTATTCTCCTCAATGTATGTTCATTTGGGTTTGTTGGGTTGGTTGATTAAACTTGATTGTTCAAGTAAAATCGGTTCTTCTTGTTAAAAGGGGTGTCTTTCAAATCTTGTCTAGTGGGGATCTAAATGTTTTTGTTGTTCTCTCTGTCTTTATTCATTGATATCTAGATAATTTGTTAAATGAGTTGACTGATGTTGTGCTTAACACAGATGGGCCTTTCTGATGCGCTGGGCGGTCTATCAAGAGATCATTCTGGTTTTAGTAATGCGTAAAGAATTTTGAGTACCACAAATGTGATTATGTTTCTTGCAACTGATTTTCAGGCTCCCTTGATGGCGACAGGAAATTTCAGAAAGTTATTTGATGTGACGTAGAGACCAAGTGGGTAGGGCCTAAGGCTAAGGATTTAGACGGGTATAAGTTATTGTTCTCGGCTAGGTCGAGGTATAGGAATGGGGTAGTCATTTTAGTAGACAACGAGTTAAGGAATCAGGTGATAGAGGTTAGGAGGGTCAAGGACCGGATGATGGCGATTAAGTTGATAGTTGAAAGGTTCACTATGAACATTATTAGTGCTTACGTGCCACAGACGAGCTTGGACGAGGAGGAGAAGAGGCGCTCTTGGGAGGATTTGGATGAGGTAGTGGGTGGTATACCATCCACTGAGAAGTTATTTATAGGAGAAAATTTCAATGGACATATTGGGTCACTTCTGTGGGTTATGATGACGTGCATGGAGACTTTGGCTTCAAGGACAGGAATCGGGAAGACGTCTCACTTTTGGAGTTCGCTAGAGCTTCTGAGATGGTGATAGTGAATTCGAGATTCCTGAAGGAGGATCACTTGGTGATTTTTCGTAGTTCGGTGGTTAAGACGCAAATAGACTTTTTGCTCCTTAGGAAGGTTGAAAACGGTCTTTGCAAAGACTGCAAGGCTATTACAAGGGAGTACCTTACAATCCGATATAAGCTTTTGGTGATGGATTTGAAGATTAAGTTGGAGAAGAAGATGAGGGTTGTGGATGTCAGGTTAAGAATCAAATGGGGTAGTTTGATCATGACTAATGCAAAAGAGATAAGGGAGAGGTTGATGGCCAAGGGGGCTTGGGGAGTAGTGGGGATGCGACCGGTATGTGGGATAGGACGGCTAGTTGCATTTGAGATGTAGTTAGAGAAGTGCTTGAGGTCTCGAGGGGTAGCCGTGGTGGGCATCGAGGAGACTGGTGGTGGAATGATAAAGTTCAAAAGAAGGTGGAAGTGAAGAAAGCGACGAATATGGAATTGGTAGAAAGCAAGAATGAGGTGGAGAAGTGGACGAAGAATGATCTGTATAAGATGGCGTGGAATGAGTCTAAGCTTGCGGTTACGATGGTGAAAAATGCGGCAAAAATGACGACTTTTGTACGTCTGTATGTGGAATTAGAGGAGAAAGACGGGGATATAAAGTTGTACAGACTAGCCAAGGCGAGAGAGAGGAAGAATCCGTGACTTGGATCACGTGAGGTGCATCAAGGACGAGGACAACAAAGTACTAGTGGAGGACGCACATATTAGGCGGAGGTGACAGTCTTACTTTCATGAACTCTTGAACGAAAAATGAGATAGAGACATCATGCTGGGAGATCTGGAGCAATTTGTTAGGTACCAAAATTTTGGGTATTGTAGAAGCATTAAGATTGAGTAGGTTAAGGGTGATGTTCGCAGGATGCGCATGGGATGAGGGGACGAGCGACCGGGCCTTATGAGATCCTAGTTGAATTTTGAAAGAGCGTAGGCAGGGCAGGTTTGGAGTGACTGACTAAGTTGTTTAGCGTCATTTTTAAGACAACGACAATGCCCGAAGAGTGGAGGTGGAGTACAATGATCCTGTTGTACAAGAATAAAAGTGATATCCAAAGTTGCAACAATTATAGGGGTATCAAGCTGCTAAGCCACACTATGAAAGTTTGGAAAAGAATCGTGGAGATGAGGGTGAGAAAAAACGTGTTTATTTCCGAGAACCAATTTGGATTCATGTTGGGGCGTTCGACCACAAAAATCATTCATCTTATTAGGAGGTTGGTGGAGCAATATAGGGAGGGAAAAAGAGACTTACATATGGTTTTCATCGACCTCGATAAAGCATACGACAAAGTTCCTAGAGAGGTTCTCTAGAGATGTTTGGAGGTTAGAGGTGTACATGTGGCGTAAACTAAGGCGATCAAGGATATGTATGATGGAGCCAAGACCAGGGTACAAACCGTGGGAGGAGACTCAGAGCATTTTCCAGTGATGATGAGGTTGCACCAAGAATCAACTCTTAGCCCATTCTTATTTGTCTTTGTGATGGATGGACTGACGTGAAAAATCTAAGAGGAGGTGTCATGGTGTATGTTATTCGCAGACGACATAGTCCTGATTGATGAGACTCGCAGCGGAGTGAACGCTAAATTAGAGGTTTGGAGACAAACTCTGAAATCTAAAGGGTTCAGGTTGAGTAGGCAGTAACGGGAGTGACCTTGAGCTAGCCGTGGAGGTGAGGCTTGATACTCAGGTCATTTCAAAAAAAGGAAGCTTCAAGTACCTCAGGTCTATTATCCAATGAGATGGAGAGATTGATGACGATGTCACACATCGTATTGGGGCAGATTGGATGAAATGGAGGCTCGCATATGGAGTCTTATACGACAAAAAGGTGCCACCAAAAGTTAAAGTCAAGTTCTATAGGACGGTGGTTAGATATGGGGCACAATGTTGGCCCGTCAAGACTTTGCACATCCAAAAGATGAAAGTTGCGGAGATGAGGATGCTGAGATGGATGTGTGGGCATACAAGGTGGGATAAGATTAGAAATGATGATATCCGGGACAGAGTGGGAGTGACCTCGGTGGAAAATAAGATGCGGGAAGCGGTTGAGATGGTTTGGGCATGTGCAGAGGAGTGACACAAATGCCCCAGTGTGGAGGTGTGGCTATGGACGAGTTCAAGAGGGGTAGAGGTAGGTCGACGAAGTATTGGGGAGAGGTGATTAGACGGGATATGACGCATGTGCAACTTATTGAAGACATGATCAGTATTGCTTTATAGTCCACTGTAGTGTTATTATTGTAGGTCCGCTTAGCTATCATACTAACAGGATCAATATTGTTTTATAGTCCACTGACCGGGCCTGACCGTTGCTTTTACTTTGCTCTTGTTGTGCTTTTGTGGTTGCTTTGCTTGTATTTATGCTCTGTCTTGAGCCGAGAGTCTCTCGGAAACAACCGCTCTACCTACCAAGGTAGAGGTAAGGTCTGCGTGTACACTACCCTCCCCAGACCCCACGTTGTGGGATTTCACTGGGTATGTTGTTATTTGATGTGACCCAGTGATACAATTAGGTTTGTGTGTCTTGTACTTGATGTTTCTTTTTGTGATGCTAACAATACTGTTTGTTGTCCACTCTTACGATTTCAATCTGCTTTTAAGGCGATTTAGACTAGAGAAACGACGTGTCTTGTTCATGAAGACAATGTGTTTCATTGTGGTTGAAATACTTGCTTATACTCTGCTTCCTTGAGTATGTGTCTTGTTCATATAAGTCGAGTTTGTGCTAATACCATACATCACTTTATATGTCATTTACCAAAACAGATGGATTTTTAACTTATTCAATTAACAAAAACCTGTTACTTTCAAAAGGATTGTAGTTTTAACAAAAAATCCTCTTGCAATATATCTGGTCATTCTCATCTTTCTCTTTGAAACTTAAATATGTCTGTGAATGCTGAAAATGTTTAGGTAATCGAAGGGTAATCCTTTCGACTTCAAAAGTTCAAGAGACCTACTTCATTTGAGATACTATACATTTTGAAGTTTTACTGACATTTGTGTCAAAAGACAAGTATCCATTTGATCAGGGAGTATTACTGGGTAGGACCTCTCCTCACTTGTTCAGTGTACGTTCACACATCTGCCTTTCCTCCCTCCCATTCCTTTTCTTGTTATCTGGCCTGGCCTTGGGGCTTAGGATGAAAACATAAGCTTTACATTTCTTGTCTGAGAGGGAAATAAACTGCTCGAGGTAATGATACTTCAGCATTCTATCTTCTCAAATCTCTAACAATTGTCGTCACATATCAGGTCTTGTAATAATCTTTAATGCTTTTCCCCCCAGATTATGTGGTAATGCTCTTCTTGTTTTTCGTTCTTCCGCTTCTCTCTCTCTCTCTCTCTCTCCTGTAAGCTTCTTTCTTTATCTCTCTGGGATTGGTTTTAGTAGAAGTAGGGAAGGAGGTGATATTGTAGGCTCCAACTAATGGTTATCAACTTTATTCGGGTAACTTGTCTATTTTGTTTTATAAATTAGAATTAATGAAATGTAGAAAGATACTGCACCTTTGTTTTGTCAATCAAATTCTTAACTTGTCCGCTAATGGATTTAATCATTTCTATCTCTCAATTTTGACGCCTCCTGGTCTTGCGTGATCATGACATACTCAGTTGAGAGTTGAGATGTCAATGACTTTCGAATGTTATCCCCCTCCTCTTTTCTATTTGAGCAACAGCATTTTAATTTTTTCAAAAATGATTTCTCCTCCTGTGATTCCATGATTTTCAAGTTTTGTTTTCTCTTTCATTTTGAGTCATGTGCCTCTAGGGCAGGGAGGGAATCACCATCTAAACGTTCTGTTCACTTTCTTCTTCCTCTTTCATGACAGAGAAAATAGGTTTATCATTTAAGTAAAAAGGTCAGAGCAATGGTCTTATTTTGCCTTTTGTATCCTTGTACCGTTTTGTACATGTATTTTCACCATAATTCGAAAGAACGCGAGCCAGATATTTCCTAGATCAATAGGTACTTTCTTTCGAGAAAATAATAGAGGGTGATCATGAAGTGTCACAAGCATAGGCATCACTGGAAGTTTTCAATTTATATTCTTGATGGTGGGGCTAGAAACAAATATCTCTACGTTGAATTTAGAGTTTAAGTCTATCTGATTCATGAAAGTATTCAAAGGCTACAACTTGGTTTCACATCCAAAGGTGTGGTTTAGTGGTCAATGAAGTGGGAGGAGAACCATGAGTTTTAAGTTCAAATCCTAGCAGAGGCAAAAAACACTAAGTGAGTCTTTCCATTTCCACCCGCCCAAACCTTGGTGGAAGAATTACTTGGTATACCTGTGCAAGTGGAGGTAGCAAGCTATGTTGCTCGGACTCTTCAATATGTCGCGTGGTGCGTGACAGATCCTCCAAAAGTAGTGCATTTTTGGAGTTACTTGATACCTGTGCAAGTGGAGGTAGCAAGCTATGTTGCTCGGACTCTTCAAAATGTCGCGTGGTGCGTGTAGGATCCTTCAAAAGTAGTGCATTTTTGGAGGATCCGACACGGGTATGACATCATTTTTGGAGAGTCTGAGCAACACAGGTAGCATGTACCCGGTGGGAATTGTCGAGGTCTGCACAAGCTGGCCCGAAGACCACCTTAAGAAAAGGCTACAGCTTGGTTCCCAGCTGGTATAGCTTATCTGCCTACTTGTTTATGTGTGTTTTTTCTCCTCATGGTAGTTTTATACTTTCCAAAGGAATGCTTTGTGTGATGGGTGCGAGAAACTACAATGCCGACAAACTGAACTTGGAAAAGGATTTCCAAACCTCATTTAACAATGTTCACATATTTATCAGTTGGTTATGAAATATGTGCAAGTTGATGAAACTTTGGGTCAAGTTTTACATGTTAGTAAATAGAGTTACAACTGTCCTATTCACATGCTATCTCTCTATTAAGCATAAATGTCATAATAACCTCAGTTTGTAGATGTGTGAACTGTTTGCCTTTGAGGAGAACAATGCTATTTGTGTCCAGTTTACTTATGTTAATTGGCATTGTTTTCACCTGTTCTTTATGTATCTAATAAGATTCCAATGGGAAATTTAGCAAGCTTTACTGATTTAATTTTAGTTGAAGAAATCAAAAGTAAAGTGTCAGTAGTTAACAAGGGAAGCTCTGGATCCCGGACCTTTAAATTTATCTGAGCATTTGTTCATCAATCAATTTCCCCCCCATCATATTTGAGGGTGGGTTATGAATTGTTATCACTACTCAGAGAGGAGAGAGATTGAGGAGAATCCTCTTCCTTGATATAAAGTTCTGGTTCTTCGTAAGAATATAATACGGTGGATAATTGACCTATCAAAAGAATAATAAGAACAAAGAAAGACGATAAATTGGTGATTGTGCACTTTGAGCTATATTGGGTTGTAAAATTTGCATAACAGGGCTCAAGTATGGGCTAGATTTATTCACCTGTACACCCCTTTTCCTTTCAAAGGTTGAGTTACCAGACCGTTGGTTGCCAGCTGTTGTTTACAAAGAGTTTGGGGATTCTTCCTATTATGCAGCTTCTTTGTATTTAAGATGATGGCATGCAGGTAATTAGTTTCTTACGGGTGAAACAGTTGAACATTGGGACAAATTATGGGTTTTGTGTGGTACCTGCCACGTAAGCCCAGAGGGAATAGATCCGTTACTGGAAGTGGTGAAATATGAGGTTGGTGGACCTAGGATAAAAAGGTTCCGCTGACTAAATGCTTGAAAACTTGTTTGAACCTAAGGTTATTGGCTTTATATTGGGTTAATTTTGTCAATTTCATAAACTTGGGAAATTTCCTTTTGTTTTGAAAGTATTGCGATATTTGTAGGATATGTTTTGGCTCAAAACTTTTGGAACCTCTTACCTCTTTTGCAAGAGTTCGTCTTGAACTAAGTGTGGTCTTTCTTTTCAGTTCCTTTTGTTTACCCAGTAATTTTGTATATCGGCATTGTCGTTCGGTTATAAGCTAAGCTTCTAAGCTTCTCTGATATCCATTGAGAGGCATCAGTACTTGGGAGTAGAGGTGGTGTGCTTCCTCCTCGTGTGTGCATGGTCGTACTCTTTTGGCTGTTTGGTTTGCTTTTAGATAAAGAATAGTCGTAGTCACTTAAAATTATTGGGATAGAAACTAGTGTCAATCTACTGGATTAGTTTCTTAAGGTTTTAATCTTGTTACTAGTGCTATCTATACAATTCTCTTTGTTTTCTTGTTTGATATGATCATTGTGATATGCACCTCAAAACACCTTTGTGACATGATCTTTCTTTCTTCAAGAAATTTTTGCTAAACTGGTAGCTTGGGCAGCATAATCACTGTTCATGTCAATGGGTTTATACATCACATTTTATATGTATGTTTGCATGGGACACGGTCTTGGGAAACTTCGACTTGGCACTAGATAAACTTGTTAGCCTGGTAATTTGATTCCATTCTGCTACTTGGGTTCCAAACCTTCACTGAGCTCTAGAATCGATAAATGCATTTTAAAGAAATGATTAAAATGAATTTGGAACTTTCTTGAGTGAAGAGACATTTAGGCCTTTAAATGTGAAAGCTTTGGAGGATATGTGTTGATCAGTGATGTAGAACTTTTTGTTTGTCTACGAAGTTCAATTCAAGTTTAAAAGCCTTCTAAGGTAATTAACCACATAACAAGCAGCAAACTTTTATCTGTCTTCTTGTTTGGTTTCCAAAAATTGCCTTGTCAATCTGAAACAAGGTGTTTGGGTTAAATCATTGAGGCAGTAAAGTTTCTATGATCAAGTATGATGCTTTGAGTAATCATCAGAAAGCTGTTCAACATCATCAACATGTTTGGCATATATAAGTGTGACACAAAACTGAAAACCACCTTTGTCATTGCAATAAGGGAACATGAGAGCGTTTGGAGTAGTAGAAAACTCCTTTGTACAAGTTAGAGGAACATTTTGTTTTTCGTGCATTTTTGGAGATATCACCACTGACTGGATACTCTTTCCAGAGAAAACTATTGAAAGATCTTCTATTTTTTATCACATCAAATAATATATAACCTGCCAGCTTAGTTCCATCTAATTTTAAGAACTACTTAAATCCTTACTTAAGTCCTTCCTAATAACTTACTTTTCCCTTTTTTTCAATGAGTAAGCATGTTCCTTACTGGTGCTTCACTTATTCAAAACTTCTTCCTTATTCTATTGATTTTTCCTTTGCAACAGATTAGTGAAGCAGAATTGACGTCCTTGAGTCAAAAGAGAAAGATTGAAGAACTTGAAGCTCAACTTCAGGAAGCGGAAGATATTGTGAATGATCTCAGAGTGGAGCTGAGGGAAGTTCAGGCTGAACTTGAGAGGGTGACCAGCTGCAAAGAGAAAGGAGTACAGAACTTAGAGGAAGTTGACACTGCTACTCCTGGAGAACTACCAGAGGAGAAAAGAGTTGTGTTGCCTCCAGAATCACAAGAGGAGTCTGTGACAGTTTATAACACAGAATTTATGAATATGAAGCAGCAAAATCAGGGCAATCAGTCATGTAGCAAAATGGTTCAAATTGGAAAACCTAACGTTGCAGGTCCAGATTTACCCTCTATAATTCTGAGAAGTAAAGTGCCTGAGCTATACAGAAATGGGTGTACACAGAGAATCCGTGCTTGTGAGGGAAACCTTTTAGATGGAGAGTTATCTGTTTCTAAAGGAGTTGAAAAGATTAAAAATGAAAATGGTGATGGAGTAGATGAAGGTGAAGGGATCTGTTCGGCACCTATTAATAAGGTTGATGACGTGGTTAATCCACAGGAAAATATTCAACAAGTAGATAACTTGCTTAGCAGCTGGCACCTGCTAAAATCTCTTCGCCGAAAAAGAAGAGCTATGAGAATTAGGAAAGCCGATTATCCTTCACCTAGAAGCAGTCCTGATCATTTCCTTAATACTGATAAAACGTCAAACACTGGTAGCTTGACTGCTCACTCCATCCCTGTGGGCCATGGTTTGCCAATAGAAAAAGCTGAACCAGACACGGAGCCAGGATTAGCTGAAATGTACATAGATGAACCTCTGATTGCAAGACCTTCTCGCCGAAAAAGAAGAAGAGTTGTGAGAAATTGGAAAGATTATCTTTCTACAAGAAGCATTCCTGATGATTTCCTTAATATTGTTAACACATCAAACACTGGTGGCTTGGCAGCTAACTCCAGCCCTACTAGAGATTGTGCTCCTGGTCAAGATCCTTCTCAGATAGGCAACAACTTGCTGATAGAAAAAGCTGAACCAGACATGAAGCTGGGATTCACTGAAATGGACGGAAATGAACCGCAGTCTGCTGAAACTTCTGGTGTTCTAAATGCAACAGTCGGAGATGAGTTAGTGATGGCAAAGATTCCCAGACACGAAAGTAGATCTTTGGAGAGCTTAGAGGTTCCTGTTGACAAAACTGATTTTGAAAATGTTAGCAGTCAGTTATTGAACTCATTGTCAAAGATAGCTGATGTAAATGGTGAAGTTCCTAGCCAAACTCTGAATGAAAGAGTCATCAAATACACCTTTCAAAGAAAGAGGAAGAGAGAACAGTTGAGTGTATCAGAAGAGAATGCTCCAATTGAGAAGAGCTCTTCAAAGGAATTAAATGGAGAAAAACTAAATGGTCATGTAGAGCCAAAAATGTCAAATTCAGTGACAGAATCATCACGAGACAGTCGCCGTATGGCACAGGTTGCGCGACAGGTTGGTTATTCTACTATTTATCCTCGTAGCTGCGTACAATAGACCCTTGTGGTCCGGCCCTTCCCCGGTCCCCGCACATAGCGGGAGCTTAGTGCATCGGGCTGCCCTTTAGATATATCTGCTGCATGTCGACGTTTGTACATGCATAGAATTTTACATTTATTCTCATATATAAAGTAATATGTGGAATGTGATGGCATATATATCTGTATGAGCAGATTGTTACTGCATGTCCTACTATTGCAATTTACTTTCATCCATCCAAAAGAAACAAATAAAAAGGTGACAACTTTTGATGTACTTTAACAACAACAACAAACCTAGTGTAATCCCACAAGTGGGGTCTGAGGAGGGTAGGATGTACGCAGACCTTCCCCCTACCTTTGTGAGGTAGGGAGGCTGTTTCTTATAGACTTTTGATGTACTTTTTATTGCTTCAAATATTTATGACAGAAAAGAGAAAACTTAAATGTTTGTGTGGTTTGGTGTTAGATGTGGAGTGTTCCTTTTAATGGATTTTTCACATGGGAATTATATTGACACTTCTATAAAGACTTCAAAAAAAAATCAGTCCCTAGGAAATACTATGCTAAGGAGGCCTAGCTCAAGTGACAATGGAATAAAAAATTCACATGCTCATCTACTGTCATTGTTGTGGGGTTTCCACAGTAGAGTTCGTAATTTGTTCTATTAGCTTTTCGGTTTGTATGAATAAGTTTCCATTCATGTATACTTGCTGTTTCTCTATTGGAAGATAAAGATCTCACGGTATCTTTAAATATTTTAGCAGCTGATGTGATATAGGTGTCACATTTGGCAGTATTGCTGAGGGTCTATCGGAAACAACCTCTCTACCCCACAAAGGTAGGGTAAGGTCTGTGTACATCCTACCCTTTCCAGACCCCACTTGTGAGACTACACTGGTTATGATGTTGTTTATTTGGAAGTATTGTTCTAGTACCTAGCAAATCACCAACGTCATTGATGTGTAGCTTCTTGCTCTCGAGTTTTGGAAGATTTTATTTCTGAAAACTCCTGCATAAGGAACGGTGAGGTTTGAACTCCCTGATCACTTGGTTTTGCTCATCTTCTCTTTTTGTTTTTGGCAGCTAATTTCTCTGTCTGAGAAGAAGTGGTGGAAGTGAATAAGTGTTCACGCCAACGAGTAGTGGCAGCAGAGATTCATGATGTTCTTTCCACCTTTAGAGATCATTTCAAGAAGGATGTGACGGATGAGGACTGAGAGTTGATTGAATTGGCGATGTTTTTTTTTGTTTCAATGCTGTCGTACTATATGATATATATAAACTTGGCATTGTTCACTGTTAATGTTTAATTATTTTCAATAAGAATCTCCTTTGTCTGATTTAAATATCTGTTGATTCCTGCATTTAGTATTTTTCTAGATGACAATTCTGGTGGATTTTTTGCGTCCATTGCTCATTTAAACGACTGCTGATATCTGTTGCTACAGGTGATTGAATTGCTTGGAATTTGGGGAAAATGCCGTCACCTGAAACTCCATTTACCCCTCGTAAAACAAAGAATGAAAGGTGAATAAGGTTAAACATATTGTAATGAGAACTAAGCCCTGAAAAAGAACACAATACCTATTTATGAAATTTGCCCTTGGAAATAAGTACTGGCCGGGAGGGATAATATCAAACACTTGACGACTCATCTATTGTACATGATTGATTAGTGATGATTCTTAATAGCATCCGTAAGATCTCGAGGCTTACTACATGTTTTTGTATGTATCAAACAAGAATAACTTTTTGAAAACCTTATTTACCTGAAGCTTATACACGTCAGTAAGTAAAGCATATTGGTAATCCACTTAAAAATAATCTATGGTACTTAAATATGAACATCTTGATCCCACCAAACATTTTGGGTTTTTTTTAACCTTCAATTGACATTTTGGCAAAAATGACTAGACTTGTTGAACCGTGTGAGCTGACCTGTTGGATTAAATATAATAAAATAAAAGGTCGTTCAATTGGGGGGTTTTGCCAGCTGAATTTCTCTCCACAGTGTGTCTTTATGATAGAGGGATGGGGGTGGTGAACAAAAAGCAGGGGATTGGGCATTAAGGCCTTCTCGGCGCCAATTGGTATTCACTTTTCATGCTCATCTATCCCTGTTTCGAATTTCTTTGTTTCATATACACTAAGCATACCAATTATATGAAATGGTCCATCGAATTTTTATCCAACCTTATAGCCCCTTGATTGATTAGAAAAAGAATGAATTGGTCTTTTTTTTTTGTTCAATCGTTGAATAGAAGGGAAAGAAAAGTAGTAATTATTCCTCGTATACATGAACATGAAACCGTATTACAACCGTGCTGTCAGTGCCAAATCTCATGATAGTTGGAAGTATAATCCTTCCATTATATGGCTATAAGTCCCTGTGCTCTTTGCTTTTTTGTTGCATACTCTTGTGAAGTCTTATGATATTTGCCTTTCGTATTCAGTGTTGACGTTAAATCTCTTTTCCTAGGTATATGCTAATGTGCACATGTGACTATTAACACTGTTTCCATTGTTACAAATCGTTTATTGAACTTTTAGCTCTACTAGTCAGCTATCTGATATGTAAGCGTTTTCTTCCTGTAGAGGATTGAGAAGGATCTAAAGTCCTGCAGCAGCAAGAATGATTTCTCAAATAGGGACGCCTAATCCATGGACATGTAGATATTGCAAAATAATTGACCAGTATACAACTACAAGTAGAATTACTTTGTATATGTAAAAAAAAAGGTATACAAGCAAGATTTTAGCCATTTAATTGGCCGCGTGATGAATTGAATTATGACTGCTCTCTCGCCAATAAAGACTAATTATAATTCGTACTGATGAAGCCATCTAGTTGGTTCAACTTTCAATAGTGGTTGATTTAGTGGGAGAGAATTGTTACACAATCGTACTAATTTAGGTATAGACAGTGACGACAATCATTTACACATTCTGATATCATTTCAAACCGTATATTCACAATGCATAAAAAAGAATAGAGACTAATCCTTAGCAAAAAATGAAATAAAACGATATCCTTCTATACAAGCCCCCAACCTTCATACCAGCCCCGCCATATCATGGGGTCTGGCTTTCCTTTTTCTCAGTATCTGTTCTTTGAAATATCAAAACGGCATCAAAAGCTAAAGACTGATTCTGGAGAAAGTTTGCGTGAATGATATGGGATAGGTTATAGAGCACTAGGCAAAGCTTTCTGAGTGAATAATCATGGCCGAAATGCACAATATAGTAGTAGTAGTTCTAGTAAGAAACTGCTTCATTCTTTACATCCTACCACAACGCTGAGAGTCCATGCTGAATTGAGTATTAAACTCAGTCTCCAAAGCCTGAAAACAGAAGCAACCATGGATTAACAGTTTCAGCGTATATTCCTACAATCAAGAAATATTTGTGGAAAATTATAGAAACATTTGAACAACCACAACTTTTGAATGTACTTTTAAGAGGTCCCACAAGTAGTAAGCGCACAAGATCAGGGGCCGAGGTGTGAAGTAGAAAAACTTTCTAATGTAAATGTGTAGACTATAAAGTTTAACAACTGCACATTTTCTTTGGGGATATCAATAGATATCCCCCAGTGTGCATTAATTACAAATAACACTTATAGCAACCTTCCCCAACAACCCCTCACACGAAAAATAATGGGAAGTGGATTAAAGGACAATACAGTTGATTGTTACAAAAGTAATGACGAAGAGAAGTGTTCTGTGTGGTCATTCACTTCCTGGAAAGCACGTCATGCTCAGGGAAGGGTTGCCTCAATATAGGCAAGAGAAACTGACTATGCACCCAAATCCCAATTACAGACTTTTATTCTCTAGTCTCTACTATACATGCAGGAAAATTAATAGAAAAAATGAAATATTTACAAGGTACCTGACATAAACTATCATACACCATTTCGCGAACTTTTTGAAACTTCACCAACTGAAGGTTCAGAAATTCCATGGGGATCACCATGAATTTCGGCTAATGGGTTCACAATAAACCCACGACTACTGTGTAGCTGATATCTCCTATGCTCCAACTTAAATCTTTCACCATTTCCATGCTCACGAGCTACATGGCTTATTACACCTGATGAGGTCCCGCCAGAAGCAGAGAAGTTTGAAGTTGCACTGCTACCTTCTGTTCTCTTCCAAAGTTTTGAAGTCAAGAATTCTGCACCTGGTAGCTTGCAACACATGGCTGCAGAGTCGGTATTTGACATCCTTCCGGTTGACATAACCAAGTCAAATGAGATCTCATCTAATACCAGCTCCAGACCATGAACTCGTGTCTCCAGAGAATGCATGCCACTTTGTGAGCTCCCCATAAATTTCTAAATTAACAAAGAAAAGTTTGAGAAAAATACTCAAAGAAGCATCTATGGTCTAATTAGGAGAGCTAAGACTTATGAAATAATGATCAAGAGCATTTCTATAAGCTCAAAGTATTCGTTAAAAAGTCCTACGCATATTCTGAGCTGAAATTGATAATTAGGCTGGAAGATCTTACCAAAGAACAAGAGAGCTGCATATAGCAGCATTATGATCCAAATGAACTAATATATGTTTTTCAAGATCCGAAGGAACTAATATAAGACCGGAGAAAGCTAAAAGTTTGGGCAATTTGCAGGATTCAATCACTGAAGTAAAAGCATATGTCACTGCGTAAGACTTAGGTACTATAGTATACAAGGACTCATTTCCTTTTACATTTCATGTTTTCCGTATATCTTGGGAAGCAAGGAAAAGAACTCTGGCATTAAACATAAAATAAGTGCAGGCAAGTTAATGTATATTAGTGATATTCAGTTGTGTTTCTTTTTTTCCAACTGATACTTGCATTTACACACCACCTCCCTTAAATCGAAATCATAGAAGTGGAATATCATCAAATATTAGAAAATTACCTGGAGAAGCTCCAGCAAATTGGACTGCTGAGTTTCAATTTGAACAAGTTGTTTCCGGATCAGAGAGAGGTCTTCACAATCTTTGGGGTTCCTACAGAGATGTCCAGTTTCATTACTCACAACTACAGTAGATTCTGATATCTCATCTTGATATGGAACCACACGAGGTCCAGCCTTGCCCACAGCGTTCCTGGTTTCATTAGTGATCTTACTGAAGAGAGTACGTTTCACTCCAAGTCTTGTATATGTTTCCAACTCCTCGTCTTTGCCCAACTGTATCCCATCTTTGTTTTGGTGATTATCCTTAGAAGCTTCAATTTTCCATGGTTTCTTGCGATCAAGTTTGCGAAAGATTGCTGGACCTGATTTCTTTTCGATACTCTCCAGAGGGTGACCTTTTTGGGCTGCAGGAGCAGTGGAATTATCTGCTATAGATGACTTGTTAGCCGGCCTTTTTACACTAGAAGGACTGGAGCGCACAGCCCTGGAAGTCTTCAAGCCAGGCGGGTAACGTCCATCACTTGCATTTTCTATTTCAGGGACATCACATGAGAAACATACTAATTCATTCAATTTCACAACAATGAGCATGGGCAAAGATACAAAGTTTCGGTAATTTAAGAAGCATTTAAACTACCTCATGAAAAAAACAAAAACAACGCAACTAAACTAAACTAAGATAAAACAACATCAGCATACTATAAATAGAAAGCAGTAGCAAAAGATGTCATGATGAATGAACAAAGGGAAGAACAAAGAAATACGGAACAAAGTACTAACAGCCAACCACTTGCACATATAATCCGTCATTTAGCGCAATAGAAACCAAATAGAGAACTCAAGGGTTATAGCATATCTTCCCAAAACAAAAACTCAGGAAAAGGTAAATTAAAAACATTAATAATGGGGAGTTACTACGTAATAATATTCTTGATTGACGGATGCTTAAAAAACCAACAAGTTGATCAAAAGGACACAAACAAGGAACTAGGAGGTGAACACAGAACATCAACTACAGGTTTAACCTGGGGGGAAAATGACCCTGAACTCGACAAGGAGCACCAAAAGTTAATTAGTCAGAAATTTACCTTAAACCTAAATACATTAGAGTAAAGATAGGGTGAAAAGCTGGTAAAAATAAAATACCTTTTGAAGAGGAATTTGACTGGGGAGGAGGCGAACCATCATCAGAAAAATCAGGGATTCCCTTCCATGCCTCCAACATTTGATTCATTGTTTCCCTCACTGCTTTTACCTGTACAATTTAATCAATCATCTTTAATTATCAGGCAAAATTGCATACCCAAAACAAGCAATGCTAAGTCAATTTTAAACAAGTAAATCAAACTGAATCCGAATCAGCAAAGAATAAAAAGAGGATTTGAAATTGAGTGCAATTGACAAACCTTATCGAATCGTTTCGCCTCGAAAGTCTTCAAGCACGGTGCTTTAAATTCGGATAGAGCGTCTCTCTCGACTACGGCGAGTCTCATCAAAGCCTCTGCGCTGGCTTTCCTAGACGCCCAATCATCACTACTCACGAATTCCACCAAATACGGCACCAAATTCCTCACAATCTGTTGACTAGAAGCTACTCCAACTGCGATCACACTGCCAATCAGTGTAAGCAATGCTGCCTTCCCTTTAAAGCTCTCACTCTTAAGCAACTTCTCAAATCTCGGCAACGACTTCCTCAAGCAAGCAATATCCGGATCTGGTGACGCCTCAATAGCTGCCGCCAAACACAAGGCGGCGCCGATCTGCGAATTCATCTCTTGTTCCGTGAAAAGCGCTTCCAGAAATGGCTTAATAATGGAGGAAAACGGAGGTTTAGTCAAATGTGATGAAATCGAAGCACACGCGGATACACAGGCGGCACGTACGGCGGAGTCAGGATCACGAAGGCGGCGGACGATGGCGGTGAGAAGCTTGGAAAGGTGAGGAGAGAGAGAGTCTCCGTGCTGTTCGGAAAGAAGAGAGATCAGTTTTAGGCATTGTTTACGTACTGGTGACTTATCCGAGGAGTCGGTGGCGGCAATGGAGGAAACGAAAGGAGGAATTGTTTCAGGCGAAAGTGCTTTCGCAATTGCCTCGAGTTCAGAAGCCGCCGCCGAATGTGTATCCCGGTCGGAAAGTTTGTGGAGGCATGTGAGTACCCGGTGCTTCATATCACGCGTTTGGTTCTGCTTACTGTGAACCGACATTTTCACCGACAATTGATAAGTGAAGTGCAAATATGTGTGATAAAATCTAACGGAGTTACTGTAAATGTGGTGGTGCTGGAGGTATCTCCGGCAGCATCGCAGCGGCCGACGGTGGCGGGTATCTTTTGTGTTGTTATGCTTATGGATTTGCTTTCTCTCTCTCTTTTCGCTTTTATAGAGAGAAAGGAACTGTAGCGAGGAAGTTACACTTAAGAGAAGCGGTTAATTAAATTTGACTGCGTGTTAACAGTTAACCCAACAAACGACACCGTGTAGCTAGCGAGTATCGTACGCCTTGCTTGACTATAACTCATAAGCAAGAAAATGAGCGAAAAGTCGCTCGCCTTTATTATAAGTAAGAAGAGGCATGGAATGTCGTTAAAGGGGAGGAGATATTAAAAGTCACTCGCCTTTATTATTGATTTGATATATATAGCGAGTGCATATAAGTATTTTTTTATTATTATCACGATAGTTCAGTATTTAAAAGGTCACGAATTGAGTATCGATTGTGTCTAGTGTTTTAGTTGAATTTTTATTTATATTTATTAATAGTTTAGTATTTAAAAGGTCACAAATTGATCAATAGTGGTTGTGTCTAGTGTTTTAGTTGAATTTTTATTTTTCTTTGTTAATTATAGAAAAAATTAACTCATGTTCCTCTGTAACTTCATTTTCTTCAACGAAAGAATCTTAGCTTGATTTAAAATCTAGTTCATGACAGACTGTTTAAATTTTTAAATGTTAAGTCACATGTAGCATAATGTTTCTAATACTCTATATGTTACAGATTAATCTCCTATTATTACTTTGGGTACTCTACCCTCGTACAAGAGAAACTTTTCATGACAATTTTTAGGAGTACTTTATAATTGTAAATTCAACTTTTTCACTAATTAAACTAACACCGTATATATCTTTTGCAACTTTAAGTCTTTAATATAAATACAATAAATTTCAATTCCTACTTGAATATTCATGCTCAAACAAATAAATTCCTAGGGTATTTGACCGGATATAAATTACTTTTTTCTTTCAACTTATTTTTTTAACTTTTACTCCCGATTTTGAATGATTTATAGTGCCTTCAGCGTGACTCAAACTCAGGACCTACCGATTTTCGTGGAACCCCTATTTGGTTGCGTGCTTCAAAAGAGATATAATCCGTCGATAAGTTGCACGAAAGGAGTTAAAAGAATAGGTCAAGATCTCTATAACCAGTAGTACTAGTGTTCTTAATAATTGCACCGACGTACCTATATGTTTAATGCAATAACATTGCAAATTAAATCCCCTAATCTTACTCTACTCAACCTATTCTCA
Organism: Przewalskia tangutica; assembly: GCA_029844215.1. Classification (NCBI taxonomy): domain Eukaryota; kingdom Viridiplantae; phylum Streptophyta; class Magnoliopsida; order Solanales; family Solanaceae; genus Przewalskia; species Przewalskia tangutica. The sequence goes on from CM056734.1 coordinate 13,666,080, forward strand.
TTATGGTCGTTAATAACTAGGTGAAATTGCAAGTGATAAGGATATACCTCTAGGAAAGATAAAGTTCTAAGATATGCAAAATATGAGGTGGTCACGGGCAAAAAGTTTACTCCATCCCTCTCATAAGTGTTGTTTTAGCAAAAAAAAACTTGACCCAAATAAGTAGTTTTAAGAATTCAATACAAAAGTTCGTAATTGATTTCAATCGTATCCTTATATTATAAAAAAAAACTTCTTAATAGTGCTAAATTATCAAGAAACTATAGTATTTAACTATTTATTGATTTTTTAATGAACGAGCTAAATTGACACTTCTATAGGGAGGGTGAAAGTATTAAGGTTGACAAAATTGTTTTAACTTTATGTGCATTATATAAATTAAATAAAATGTACACCCATCAAGCTAAAGTTTGGTGTAGCAGTAGAGCGCGGGACCTGTTAGAAACTGAGTATCAAGAGGAATCAACCTGCATGCAAGAATGAATCCAGCACTGGTAATCCCAGTGAACCAGATTTGAGAGCAGACGTGAGAAAGGAAGAAGACGAAGTGAAGAGAGAGATGCGGAAGGTTTCAATTTTCTGATTAAGCCAAATATTACAAAGGCAATGTCTATTTATACTATGGGCCATTTGCACCAAATGTCCTTATGAAACAAACTAGGCTAGGCTGGAAATGTAAACACTATAAGTGCACAAGAGCTGAAAATAACAAAACACAAAGTGTATATCACTTGTATATCACTGACATTTATTGTGTATATCTGCGGTATCTCCAACACGCCCCCTCAAGCTAGGATCAAAAAACAGATTTTTGAGTCCTAGCTTGGACAATAGATAGTCATGCCGACCCTGAGTAAGTCCCTTTGTGAGCGTCTGTTCCGCTCACGTGGGCAAATGAGCGTATGATGACGCCTCGCTGGATTTTCTCTCGGATGAAATGACAGTCAATATCAATATGTTTGGTTCTCTCATGGAAGACCGGATTGGCTGCAATCTGCAGGCGATTTCTTGTCATTGACATCGGTATGGAAGGTCAAGGTAGACAGACATTCAAGAAATAAACTCGTAAGCCACACCACTCCGCAATCGCCGATGCTAGATTCTATACTCAATTTCACCGAGCTCGAAATCAGAGGTTGCTTCTTCGACTTCCACGAAATGATGGAAGAACCAAAGAATACTAAATAGCCTGTAATGGACCTCCTTGTATTAAGACAGGAGGCCCAATCAGCATCACAATAAGTGTGAGATCGTCTCTCTCCCGCCGCAGAAAAATGCCTGCACCAGTGCTTGTTTCAGGTACCTAACTACACGATGTGCTGCCATAAGATGAGATATTTTTAGACTCTGAAGAAACTGACTCAAGCACTGGACATCAAAGGATATGTCAGGCCTAGTATTTGTCAAGTATAAGAGTCTCCCAATAAGCCTTTGATAGCTAGCTGGATCTGCTAGTAATGTATCCTTATTCTGAGATGTGCAAGAGCGCAGAACCCACCGATCATAAATCGCGGATGTCAATCGGGCATTAAGCTCTATAGAGTTTTTGGTTTCCTCCGATAGCCCAAGATCAGAAATCAGCTCTACTGTGTATTTTCTTTGATGCATGACTATTCCACTAGCATTTCGAGCAAACTCAAAGCCTAGGAAATATCTTAAAGTCCCCAAGTCCTTGATTTTGAAGTTCTGCTGAAGTGATGTCTTGGTCTGTTGAATAAGATCACTATCATTCCCAGTAATGATAAGGCCATCTACGTAGATGAGTACCAACACTATTCTATCTCCCACCTTTTTGGTGAGGAGTGAATAGTTAACTGACTTTGGACAAAACCTGAGTTCTTCAGGGCAGTAGTGAGCTTAATATTCCACTGCCTAGAAGCTTGTTTTAAGCCATATAGAGATTTGACCAGCTTGCATACTCTTTCTTGCTTATCATCAAAGCCCTGTGGCATGGTCATATATACTTCCTCATTAAGATCACCTTGGAGAAATGCATTGTGGACATCCATTTGATAAATGTCCCAACCTCCGAAGCAAAGAATCGAGATTACTACCCTTACTGTGACCATTTTTGCTACAGGTGAGAAGGTGTCTTGGTAGTCAACTCCTTCCTTTTGATTGTAACCCTTAGCCACCAACCTTGTCTTGAATCTTTCTATCTCACCACTATCTTTGTATTTGATCTTATAGACCCACTTGCATCCAATGGCTTTCTTGTACTTGGGAAGATCAGTAACTTCCCAAGTATTGTTGTCCTCCAGTGCCTTCATCTCACCCATTGCCTCCACCCATCCGGTATCTGAGCTGCTGCGAGTATGATGTTGGCTCTTCTCAAATCCCATCTTTGCAATGTAACTCGATATCTAGCGACATCGGTGTAAGTGAGATTATTTGACATAGGATATAGGCGTTGCTCGCTACTTGCCACCTCCACTCAGTATGTTGGATAAAAGTCCTTCATCCATGTGGGCTGTTTTCTGCTCCTATCTGATCTTCTCAGGGATGACTCAACCTCATGTTCAGGTTCAATTTCAACATCGATGCGACCATCGCCTTCATTGACTTCCTCGGTGATCGTAACCTGCGTTCTGGATGGATGCCTTCCATCACCAGCAGCTCCAACTTGTTGAGACTGATCTGCAACTTCAGCATTTCTGGATGAATGCTGAAAAATAGTCTCATCACCAGCAGCTGCTTCAACTTGTGAAACTTCTGAAGGTATTGTATGGCCAGCTCCAGGTATCTGCTTTTGCTGGAAAGAAAATATATCTTCATGGAAGGTGACATCTCTGCTTACAAAGAGAGTGTTGTTAGATAAATTCAACAGTTTGTATCCTTTATGCTTGGAAGAATACCCAGCGATCGCTTTATTGCTCTACAGTATCAAATTTGTGCACTTTGTAGTAAGTTTGTTGCATAGCAAAGGCAACCAACGACCTCATATGGGACGAATGAGCTGCCACGACCGAATCCGGGCGTGGATCGTGCCTTACCCGCACCAGTAGACATACATCGAGTAATCAATGAACATAAAACAAGACATGAAATATCAAGAAGTGTAAAACAGTTATTCGAGAAAATTTGCCTTTCGGCATAATATATAAAACTTAAATCTGAGCAGCTACATCCTTACAACTCGCCACAACGATTACGGACCTAAGAGAGTGGCGTGACAATGATAGGCGGACAGGCCCCGCCATACCACGAATGTGGCACTACAACAACAGGGACTATACGGCTGATAAGCCTCGAGAAACGGAGCTTCCCAACGCCAATGTGACCACGAGCTAGGATCAACGGCGGTGTACCTACTGCGGCGTGAACGCGGCCCGAATGAGGTCGATAACAGTACCAAGTATGTGGCCCGAAAAATCAGTAAATGAAATCATAGTAGTCTATATAAAGCGGAGACATGTATGATAACCAAACTACGATTCACAATAAATAAGCGATCGTCAAGTCGTGGACTCACGCCAAAGTCATCACTCAAATATCACTATGGGTCTCACGCCCATAACATCAATCATGCGTGGAATACCTTCCTCACCGCGATCATGATATAAAAGCACCAAGGAACACACATGAACACGTGTCCCACCTGTGTCATAATAAAACCGCACGGTAAATGCGAAGGCATAGCCGACTACTAAAACCCACGTACCAACAGGTCATAAATCGTATCATGAGATCTGTCTGCATCATCACATGATCAAAGCCGCCACTCGCCCGCAGATCTAATGCGCGCGTCTAGCCCCGAACTTCCATGACTCGCGTAAAGCCAACCTCATAGGCGCGCATGGTATTCCCGCATCGAGGTAGCTACTCCCGGCGTCCGCTGGACTCGCGATCCGCACGCCACATGTATCGCGCGTGACCATAAAGGCCGCACACTAACCTGGAGCTCTCGTAGCTCCGCATAGGCCCCCGGGACCCGCATAAGGTATTCTCGAATCATAGGTCACACAGACCCGCCTGAGTCTACCCCGCATCGGAGGGCAGCTTAACCTCTGGGATTATGTCAAGGTGAGTGGTACAATACCCACATAACGGCTGATAGTTAAACAACTTAAGCGCAATCGAGGGAAAAACCCTTTTACACAAACATCACAAGATACTAACACACGTAGCATCCTAGCATGTTTACTTATCAAATCAACAAGAAAGTATTACAAGGCTATCACAAACCAACACAATCAAGTTATTCACACAAGGTACTTTCTACTATATGATTAACAAGATTGGGTTTTTATCCCCAAAGTACTTCATACATTAACTCTTTAAAAGATACGTTACTTTCACAAAAGTCACACAATACCCGTAGTATATAAAAATAGAGTGACTATCTTTTGAAGTAAATCAAAACACTTCTCTTTGTAAAATCAAGTAACAACATTCTTTTCCAAACGTTCAAGTTTGCCTAATTTCAATTACTCAAGTTTCTCATTTTCGAAAGGTTTCGTAGTTCATAGTTTTTAATCACTTAATGACGTAATTCGCCTTTAAAACAATTTGAGAAACATATACCTTATATGTGAGTAGGTTATTCTTGTTCATAACAATCTTGTTGACAGTCAATTTTGACCCGTTTTTTGTATATTTCGTGCAATTTTAACTATTTTAGCACACCGCATTTTAATCGTTATTTTTGCATATTTTAGATAATATTCTATGTTTATTTATTCACAAAATGACATTGCATCTTTTTATTTTTATTTAAGCATTATGTTTTCGTTAATATTATATTTCTATTATAATAATATTTTGCATCTCTTTAAATAATTAATTGACATCCACTTTATTTTTAATTAGACATTAAACATGTGTCTAAATATTGTATTTTATTATTATTGCATCGGCATTTACATTTTTATAATTTTGCATCTTGTTAAATAATTTTTCTTTTAAATAATTAACCCGCGTTGCATTTTGTCAAAACCAGTCCAGTACGGAACCCAATCCAAATCATTCCAATCCAACACCATTTTTATTTTCATCCAAACACCCCCTCTTATTTCCCCCCCCATCTTTTAAATTTCAAACTCACTTTTCATTTCCCCCCTAAAATATCAAACCCTAATTCTACCCCCTATTTATTAAACATCACCCCCCATTAAAAAGGGGGCAGCCCACTACAACATTCAGCAGCCGCACAGAGGGCAGCCAACGTTCAGCAATTTTAAAAAAAAAACACAGAGGGCTTCAGCCCATTTTTCATTTGAAAGAAAAGAAAAAAAAACCATCTTTCTCCCCTCAATCTTCCCGCCGCGCCGCCGCCACGGAGCTCCAAGCTCCGGCGAACCCCCTTTAAACATACCCCCACACACACACACACTTCCCGTCGCCCTCTTCCCTATCCCCCTCAACCTGTCATCTACACCGCTGTAGCTCCGGCGAAGTCATGCCGCCGGAGTTCGACAGCAACGCCGGCGAGCTCCCGTCGAACCCCCCCTGCGCCATATACTGCCCATCACCCCTTCCCCTCCATATACACACATGCAGCGCACACTACATCGCCGCTGCTCACCGGCGAACCACCGTCACTGCCTAACACCCGTCGACCACCACCATGCGAACCAATCCTCCGCCACAACCTCAGATCCGCTTCTGTCTGCCTCGCCGAGCGACCACCGCGATCGGCGCGGAGCTGGTTTCTTTTTGTTATTATATATTGTGATTCGGGTTAATTGATTTCTGATTTTACGTCGCGTCTGGCGGAGTTTAAAAACTCCGGCAACTTTCGCTTTTGCCTTATTCCGGTGATTTTTGTTGGCCGCTTCGCATCGTACCAATCCGGTTTGATTTCGTGTTCTCTGGAGTTTTTGAAAACTCCGTGACGTTAAATTTTCGAGCGAACTTGTTGTTGTTTCCAATGGGTTTACGGACCATTTTCTTGTCATTGCTTCCATTGCTTATGATTATTGTTGGTGATTCGACTCATTTCGGTATAATGGCGGAGTTTGAACTCCGTGGACACGATGTTCTGCTGCGGTGCATTTTTCTTGGTGTTGTTGCTTACCGTGTTCCGCTTGCGTTTCGCTTGGTATTGTTGTTGCTATGTCATTGTTGCGTATTCATTTTGGGCTATGATTGCATCTTGTTTATTTGTTATTTCTTGTTTTTGGGATTCCACGGTGATTTGGGACGATTTTGCCCTCTTATTACTTTATTAAACCGATTTTTGAATATGATACTACAATTGGTATTTCTTGATTTTTGAACAAGTTCTTGCACTTGGCATTAAACCGATTTTGAATTTGATACTACATCGCCAAAGAAGGATTTATCCGTCGATCTGGAGGCCTCCGTGGTAAGCGAGACGGAATATGTGGGCGAGGAGGAAAGTAAAAAGATTAGACGAGAATGCATAGTATCGTTTACCGGGAGGCGAGTCGACCGCAGTCGTAGGGATATTGGCTTCTCATGTCTTAGTATCCTTGGCATAACACTAGCTGAGCCCACACTATATAAAAATATATCTTTTACAATATCTTCTACATATATATCTATATATATACATATATTGTGTTTGATTGGTAATTTATTTATCATTTACTAACTCTTCTACTAAGTGTCTTTTTGCAGTATGCGCCCCAAAGTTAAATCATTCGCATAAAATAAAATAAAAGCAAAATATCGCTAATTTCTCTTAATTACATCTTTTTTATGATTATTTGCTTTTATTACTATCTTGTTAATACATATCTATATTAAATATTTGCATGCCTAGTTTAAATATCTTTTGATTAGTTTAATAATTAGAATGCCCTTTAGAATTGTAAATTGTATGTTAGCACAATAATTTTAAACCTAAGTTTGAACGGACAACCGCAAGTTAGCGGATCCTTTAGGGTGCCTAACCCCTTCCCTTTAGGATAATAAAGAACCCTTACCTAGAATCTCACATAGTTTCACAGACCTTAAAAATGGAGATCATTTGTAGTATTTTATGCTACATTTTCAGTGTCCTAATTCACTATAATAATTAGGTGGCGACTCCTTTAAATAGCATTTCAGGAATCAAACCATGCGTAGCGGTAATCCCGTTTTTTGACTCCGGTCGAAAATGGGGCGTTACAGATGGCGACTCCACTGGGGAAATTTAGGTTCTTAACCATAACAAACATAGGTTAATTACTGTGCTTTATTTTTTCTTATCTGCTTAAAAATGCTTCTTCTGTGTTTTACATTCATTTGCTTTTATGTTTTGTCTAAATTATTCTACTTTACATATAAATATTTGCATATTGTATTAACTGTTATTTGTTACCGCTTTCTTTAAACTGGCATTCCGCTCATATTTCTTCCATTCTGGAAAATTCACACTATCACACACTCACGCGTTGGTGTGCTTCGCGCACCCGCAAATTTCTTTCAAAAATATCCAAATTTTAGGAGAGTTGGCGCCTGCGCGGAGTTAGATCGGTTCGTCTGATCAGCCGCGTAGCCTTCTCACTCGAGTTGTCCACTCGGGAACCTTGCGTCTAGAAAAGCCAAATCTTAGAAACTTAAGATAGAGCTATACCACCCTTATTTTAGGGCATGCATGCATTTACCTTAGGTGAGTCGGTCCTTGGCATCGACGCCACAATTAGGAAGACACCAAACTTGTCGACGGGTTTCTCAACCCAACGACCAACCAGCATATTATGTGTAGCGTGGCAATGACAGACAAATCCAAGCCTAATCATGACATGCCGAAATTGGGAAAAGTGCACCGTTATTTGGTCGCCATTTCCAACAAAGGCATTATAGTTGGACGGCTTGGACAAATCCGTCATAATCTCGCGTAAGTAACGTTTAGGCTTACCTCTGGCATAAAGAGGTCCCCTGCATGTTAGGAAACGTTTGAATGTGCTATGTGCAATATATCTGCTACATACCCGCAAATTATGTGTTTTATGCTAACACCGTTTGTTGCATTTTCTAAAGGATTTGTCATCTCCCCAAAGGTCGATTTGTATTTGACTAAGCAATGACAGAGCATCAATATTTTCCAAGATCAAAGACACGGTCCAGCGACATGACCGATTCAAGGGCATTTGAGCGAGCAGTCGGAACTCGCTTAGTTCCTATGCAAAGCAGGGTCTCGAAAGAAAAGCGATAGATCTAATCGAGCACCTCGCCCAATTACCGCAGCAAACGGCAACCCTACAGCCAAATCGAAGGCGGAAACATCACTACATCTGAGCAACTACATTGAGACCCACTTTAGGCCGACACCCTTTTCAAAATCGGGACAATGTAGGAACCGGACAGGATTGCAAGTCCAAAGCAGTCGAGCACACGGATGTCAAGGACAAGGCGAAGTCGATACGAATCGATCCTCCCAAAACTCACAAATTTTCTTTTAGCGCAGTCTTTTCATATTAATGTAAGAAAGTGCAATAGCGGCGAGAAAATACGACAAAGGTTTCTTCAGATTAGCAAAAGCAAAAAGCAACAAAGGCGAGAGGATGACAACAATCCAAAGTCGCGGCAAAGAAAAGCAATGAAGAGGCATCAAAATCAACGATCGAATTCAAAATTCGCAACAAAGTCTAGCGCGTCACTCGAGCATAAAGTCAAATTTGCAACCCACGCACACAACAAAGGCATCATGGCAGTTCGTCAGTTGCAACATTTAGCATGTCCGTGCAAGGATAACATCTCAGTATTCACATCATCTGGCATATCAGGGACGGCATCTTTACCCACACAACTGCATTTTCATATATTTATCATTTTTCTTTATGATTATACACTAATTTTTCTCAAGATTAGCTCGCATGAGCATATATTCCACATGAGCAGCAGCAATACGTCTAGGCAACGACGGCGATCAACACGCCCGTCGAACGACGCGTGATCGAGTGCGTCACGCAACGACGCCCGGCGAACACGTCCGAGCAACGACGCGTCGCGATCGCGTCTGCCGCAACGACGCCATCGCAATACGTCCGAGCGGCGATGTTATCGGCGTATGTCCAGCGGCGACATCGGCGATTGCGTCTGCGCAACGACGCCCGAAGCACATCCAGAACGACGGCGTCGCCGATGTGCGTCTACGCAACGACGCCATCGCCAATACGTCCAGCGGCGGCGTTATCGGCGTATGTCCGTGCAACGACATCATCACCAGTGCGTCTACGCAACGACGCCAGCGGCAACACGTCCAGGCAACGACGTCATCAGCATCACGTCTACGCAACGACGCTTATCGAATACGCCCGTGCAACGACGGCGTTATCGGCGTATGTCGGCAACGGCATCGCGATTACGTGCACGCAACGACGCCAAAGGCACGCCCGTGCAACGACGCGTCGTGGCGTCGCGTCTACGCAACGACGCCCGGCGTCAATACGCCCGTGCAACGGCGTTATCGGCGATTATGTCCAGGCGACATCGTCGACGTGCGTCACGCAACGACGCCCGGCGAACACGTCCAGCGACGGCGTCGCGATCACGCCTACGCAACGACGCCGTGAATACGTCCGAGCAACGGCGTTATCGGCGTATGCGCAGCGACATCATCGACGTGCGTCTACGCAACGACGCCAGCAGCAATACGTCCAGGCAACGACGTCATCAACATCGCGTCTACGCAACGACGCCATCAGCAATACGTCCAGGCAACGACGTTATCAGCATTATAAGTCCGAAAACGACGCCAGCAGCAATACGTCTAGGCAACGGCGTCAGCATCAACACGTCCAGGCAACGACGTGATCAGCATTATAAGTCCGAAAACGACGCCAGCAGCAATATGTCTACGCAACGACGCCAGCAGCAACACGCCAAGTCCGAAAACGACGCCAACACGCCAAGTCCGAAAATGACGCCAGCAGCAATACGTTCAGGCAACGACGTCATCAGCATTACGTCTACACAACGACGCCAGCAGCAATATGGCTACGCAACGACGCCAAAGTCCAAAAACGACGTTGAGTCCGAAAACGACGCCACGTCCGAAAGACGACGTCATCAGCATATCACATCTACGCAAGGACAATTCATCTACTCTCAAAAATTGCTTTTCTTATTCATGCTTTATTACTATGTCTTAGCAGTTATGCACTAACTCTTTCTCGAGCTTTAGTCTACAGGGGCAGTTGGAGCAAGGACAACATATCCGCATTCACAATCGCAACACGTCCGTGCAAGGGCGAAATCACAGCATTTGCGGCAGGCATCACATTTTCGCAGGATAGCATTTTTATACTCAAACAGTTACATTGCATATAAATTCATGCGTTATCATTTGCCTTAACAGTTATGCACTAACCGTTTGTTTAAGTCTTAGCATACAGGAACAGGAGCACAACGTGGAACTACCTCTTACAGCGAACCGAAGCAATTTGTACCTCGAATGTCGATCCGCTCTCCTCCAGCATCCTGCAACGCCAATGACCCCAGTGTCATCATAATTCGACACTGGGACAATTTTTAAATCTGCTCCCGCTTTGGTTTTAATTTTTCAGCCTCACAGAACCCAGTGTCATCATAATTCGACACTGGGACAAATTTCGAATCTGTGTCGGCATTGTCTTTTTACTTTAGCATCACAACGACCCAGTGTCATCATAATTCGACACTGGGACATTTTTAATATGCATCAGCTTTACTTTTACTTTAGCATCGCAACAACCCAGTGCCATCATAATTCGACACTGGGACATTTTTAAGATCTGCGTCAGCTTTACTTTTTACTTTAGCATCGCAACGACCCAGTGTCATCATAATTCGACACTGGGACAATTCTAAGTCTGCATCAGCCCCACTTTTGAGTTCTAGTTTATAAAACAGGACAAAATTGGCTACGAGTCAACGTCTTTGTCCGAAGACTTTTCCATCACCTCCGTACAAAGAGGGACATACTGTTGACAGTCAATTTTGACCCGTTTTTTGTATATTTCGTGCAATTTTAACTATTTTAGCACACCGCATTTTAATCGTTATTTTTGCATATTTTAGATAATATTCTATGTTTATTTATTCACAAAATGACATTGCATCTTTTTATTTTTATTTAAGCATTATGTTTTCGTTAATATTATATTTCTATTATAATAATATTTTGCATCTCTTTAAATAATTAATTGACATCCACTTTATTTTTAATTAGACATTAAACATGTGTCTAAATATTGTATTTTATTATTATTGCATCGGCATTTACATTTTTATAATTTTGCATTTTGTTAAATAATTTTTCTTTTAAATAATTAACCCGCGTTGCATTTTGTCAAAACCAGTCCAGTACGGAACCCAATCCAAATCATTCCAATCCAACACCATTTTTATTTTCATCCAAACACCCCCTCTTATTTTCCCCCCCATCTTTTAAATTTCAAACTCACTTTTCATTTCCCCCCTAAAATATCAAACCCTAATTCTACCCCCTATTTATTAAACATCACCCCCCATTAAAAAGGGAGCAGCCCACTACAACATTCGAATGCACAGGCGACAACGTTCAGCAATTTTAAAAAAATAATACAGAGGGCTTCAGCCCATTTTTGATTTGAAAGAAAGGAAAAAAAAACCATCTTTCTCCTCACTCTTCCCGCCGCCGCTGCCGCGGAGCTCCAAGCTCCGGCGAACCCCCCTTTAAACATACCCCCACACACACACATCCCGTCGCCCTCTTCCCTATCCCCATCAACCTGTCATCTACACCGCTGTAGCTCCGGCGAAGTCATGCCGCCGGAGTTCGACAAAGAACGCCGCGAGCTCCGTCGAACCCCTGCGCCATATCGCCCATCACCCCTTCCTCCATATACACACACAGCGACACTACATCGCCACGCCACCGGCGAACCACCGCCACTGCCTAACACCCCTCGACCACCACCCTGCGAACCAAACCTCCGCCACAACCTCAGATCTTGCGTCGCCTCGCCGAGCCGACCACCGCCCAGCGGAGACGGCTGGTTTCTTTTGTTGTTATTATATATTGTGATTCGGGTTAATTGATTTCCTGATTTTACGTCGCGTCGGCGGAGTTTAAAAACTCCGCAACTTTCGTTTTGCCTTATTAGGTGATTTTTGTTGGGTCTTCGCATGCGTACCAATCCGGTTTGATTTCGTGTTCTCGAGTTTTTGAAAACTCGCGACGTTAAATTTTCAGCGAACTTGTTGTTGTTTCGATGGGTTTACGGACCATTTTTCTTGTCATTGCTTGATTGCTTATGATTATTGTTGGTGATTCGACCTCATTTCGTATAATGGCGAGTTTGAACTCCGGACACCGTGTTCTGCTGCGGTGCATTTTTACATTGGTGTTGTTGCTACCGTGTTCTTGCTTGCGTTTTCGCTTGGTATTGTTGTTGCTATGTCATTTGTCGCGTATTCATTTTGGGCTATGATTGCATCTTGTTTATTTGTTATTGTTGTTTTGGGATTCCACAGTGATTTGGACGATTTTGCCCTCTTATTACTTTATTAAACTGATTTTTGAATATGATACTACAATTTGTATTTTATCGATTTTTGAACAAGTTCTGACTTGGCATTAAAGCGATTTTGAATTTGATACTACATGGCCAAAGAAGGATTTATCCGTCGATCCGGAGCCTCCGTGGTAGCGAGACGGAATATGTGGGCGAGGAGGAAAGTGAAAAGATTGGGCGAGAATGCATAGTATCGTTCACCGGAGGCGAAGTCGATCGGCCGTAGCGATATTGGCTTCTCATGTCTTAGTATTCTTGGCATAACACTAGCTGAGCCCACACTATATAAAAAATATATCTTTTACAATATATTTTACATATATTGTGTTTGTTTGGTAATTTATTTATCATTTACTAACTCTTCTACTAAGTGTCTTTTGCAGGTACCCGGAGGCGCGCCCCAAAGTTAAATCATTCGCATAAAATAAAATAAAAGCAAAATATCGCTAATTTCTCTTAATTACTTCTTTTTTATGATTATTTGCTTTTATTACTATCTTGTTAATACATATCTATATTAAATATTTGCATGCCTAGTTTAAATATCTTTTGATTAGTTTAATAATTAGAATGCCCTTTAGAATTGTAAATTGCATGTTAGCACAATAATTTTAAACCTAAGTTTGAACGGACAACCGCAAGTTAGCGGATCCTTTAGGGTGCCTAACCCCTTCCCTTTAGGATAATAAAGAACCCTTACCTAGAATCTCACATAGTTTCACAGACCTTAAAAATGGAGATCATTTGTAGTATTTTATGCTACATTTTCAGTGTCCTAATTCACTATAATAATTAGGTGGCGACTCCTTTAAATAGCATTTCAGGAATCAAACCATGCGTAGCGGTAATCCCGTTTCCGGCTCCGGTCGAAAATGGGGCGTTACAAATCTTATTACAGCAGCCATGATCTAGGAAATGTAATATCATTTTGTCTCATCTTAGCTTCTATGCAGATCGAAGTTTCTACTGGTTTTAATAATACTTTATTAGTCAAAACATTTCCCTTTATTAGCGCTGCTGTGGTTTGTTCGATACTTATTCTGATTTCCGAAATCAGTAAAACATTATTGCTTTTAAAAACCAAGTACTCATTTCTCACGAATGAGGTTTCACACAAAATTCATATTAATTTAATTAAGTCAAGTCTCTTATCTTTTAAGATCAAGTCTCTTAACTTCTTAAATCGATAAATCATTCTTTTTATCTCTCTTAAGCCGTTATACCTAACTTCCCATAAAGCTAGTATAACTCTTAAGCTTTTAAACCCAAGTACTACTCTTACATTAAAAATGATTCAGATTCTTTGAAATACTTCAAGATTATTCAGCTTAAGTCAAAAGACATTGCCGTAATTATTATTCGCTTAACACACGTCGTCCTACCGTACTATATATATATTCATTTAAAATATCATGCTCAAGTGGATAGGAAGAATCACATACCTCGCGACGATTATCGACTATTAGCAAAACGATCCACGGCTATAACCCAGCTAGCCTTGTCCATCTTTCAAGTAGGACATGCTATGCAGAACTTCAACCTATAACGGTTATACGAGTCTATCAAAGTCTAGACCACTCGGCATAATAATCAGTAGGTTCTCTATTTACGGAAAATCGGGCAGCACTTCCCTACCCGTTAAGCTACACAGTCTACTGTAAATACAGTCCTATGTAAGTACAGTTTGGCCCTTCTTCTTTAATATTCTTCTATAACAGTTCAACTCCCTTCTATGAATCTTATATTCATTTCTATACTACTACAGTATGTAATTTCCAATTACAATAAAAGGACAAGATATTTACCTCGGTAAGCCCAAAATTATCCAATGTTTAATGTCGATCCTGAGCAACGTTTAGCTCCTACTCGGTGCTCGACCGCTCCAAACAACCCTTAGAAGTTCTACGCAACTTCTTAATACTCCATCCAACTATGGAGATTTCCTTAGGGTTGTGTTTTGTATGAAGGAAGTATAATAGTATTTCGGGCTTTTCGTATAAGTGTAGTGGAATACTACAAGGTATATGGGCAAGGTATTTTGGAATAGTAATACTTGAGAGTATTTCTACCAGGTGGGGTGTATTTTATGAGAATAACTAGGCAGGGGGTACCTCGGCTAGCACCACTAGGAGGGGATACTTTCGGCCAGGGGAGGGCTCTCGGCGAGGGCCTTCTCGAAGGGGAGGGTGTTTGGACGAAACACTACCAAGAGGGAAGGGATTTTCAAGACTTAGAAAATAGTTTGTGGATGAAGAAATGTCTTGACTAAGGGGTATTTATAGGTCAAGCAATAGCGACCAATGGCGAATCATGCCAAGTCTGAGGCAAGTGTAGGGTCAAGATTCATCCATGTGTACCTTATCCATCTACCACACAAATATCACAAAATATCCTACCTACTCCCACTCTCCCTTTCGTCCAACATGCCGCCCCTAAGTCCACCAACTAGAGGGTGCCAAGTGTCGCCCTCTTGTTGGTCCAAAATATTTCGTCTCTCGGAAAAATCCGCAAAAATTAAAAATGACATAGCCGGAATTTTCCCTTCGCAAGTTATGTAAAACGTTTCGTCGAAAAACGATTCTAATCGGGTGTTGTGCACAAAATATTTTCGTCCAAGCCTACTTAAAGTTCAAACTTTTCTACGTACGTCCTCACGTACATACTCTGGAAATACGGGGTATAACATTCTCCCCTCCTTAGAAACATTCGTCCCGAATGTTCCTTCTAAGTCTCAAAACAAACGTGCGCCAGTATAGTCTTCACTACTATACTTACGAGAACAATCCTGCCACACCTGGCCACAGAAACACCTGCGCAAATACTTACATTCAAGTCCACGAGGAAACACCTCTAACATCACAAAAGCCCTTACCCGAGGTCTAAAATATACTTCGCGCACGCCTCTTACAAAAGAAATGATCACATCTATGCTCGTCATACATGCTCGCTTCTTACCTTACGTGTCGTACCCTTCTCGTACACTCGAACTCTTTCTCATGACTTACCACATTTCCTCTACTGCTTCAGTTTCCAAAATCTCGGGTTTACTATCTCCAACTTGGTCATCATTAACTGGGAATACTCTGGATGGATCTCCGATACTTTACCGAACATAACAACACGAAAGACTGGACGTACTGCCTCCTAAGTCGGACGGCAATGCTAACTATAGGCAACCTGGCCTATTCTTCACATGATCTGAAAAAGGCCCAAAGTAACTCGGGCTAAGTTTCCTCTGTTTTCCAAAACTCGTCACACCCTAACCACATTCTCACAAACGGTATGAACCAACAATCGAACTCGCCAACATCGAACCAATCGATCGTGAACTTACACTTCCGCTTACTGGCGTCACAAAGCGACATCCGAATCTGAAATGATAGCTATTAAAACACTCCTCAACAGAGGCAACCATCCTCACATACCCTCAAATCCAAACACCGGCGAGGCGAATGTGATATCGAGACTCACCAGTTCCTAACCCCGCCTGGTAAAACCTCCGAAAAAGCAGTACCACTGGCTCCACATGCATCATAAGGTGAAGGTAGGCACCCGCAACCTTACAACCTTTCGATATATCATCGCCAAGCAACGGTCTGGTCGAAAGACACGATGGTGACCCCATCGGCCCTTCATCGTTGAATCGTCCACGAACTCGTACGATGATTAACTAATCTTGGGCCTAACACCCTCGTGACCCTACCACCTGGCGGGACCACCACAAACTGACCCCACCATAAAACAGGTCGCGGGTTGACCCGCGGTGTTGACACCCAATTTTGACCCTCCCGTCCAGCCATTAACTATAAAATTACACTAATTTTGTAAAATAATTTTTTAGGATTTTTATAATAAAATACAACAATAAAACATTAAATACAGGCATAAATAAATAATTTAATAATGGCATCGCGTCTTACGTAGAGTTTTAAGCATTTAGAGTCCCGCGCCCGCACTTATTAACTTTAAGCTTTGTCGTAATTCTTAAATAATTAATAAATGCATAAAATAAATAATTTAGCGATAACGTCGTGTCAGGTAGCATAGCCGCATTAATTAGTAATCATTTAAAATCAATTTTTTAATCTAAATACATGCATCTAATAGCGTCGCATTTATAAAAGCTTTAAACAATTCTTAAATATCATACTTGCATTTAGCATTTAAATAATTTAATCTAAAACTCAATGTAATTTTAATTTAACTTCGCAATAATGCAATAATAAGATTTTAAATAATAGCGCATTCTAAAGTATTGAGCATTAATTAAATAGCACGCGCATTTATTTATTATAACAATTGGATTAATGAAGCACCTAATTAGTTTAATCACACGTGTTAATTTAAGTTATCACTAATTACTTATTAATACACTTGCCTAGAATTAATTAGCTAATTAACTAAGCCTAAAACTAATTAATCTATCACTAACTAATACTAATTAAATGCCTTAACTAATTTAATACTACCCAATTCGTCATCAATCGAATAACCACGTCGACCGCGACGCGAGGCCCACCCGCAAGCCCACACGCCGCCTCTATACCTTACCTCCTAAACGCCTCCCAAAGTCGATCGTCCTCAACAAAACCTAAATAGCGGGAACCCAGAATCTAGCCGCCACACCTTTAACCCACGCCTCAACGCGCCCACAACGAGATTACCTTAAAACACCCTTCAAGCTTACCAAAATCATCCCTAAAATCTCGTCCCAAGGTCCTCAAGAATATCCCATATTCGTCCAAAACAAATCCCCAAAATAAAACTTACCATAACCAAAATCTTGCCATAAAATCGTCAAAACCTTACCAAAAAAGCAGTACCAAAAGCATATCAAATCACCTCCAAATCACCCCTAAAATTATAATCAAATCAGCCCCAAGAATCGAGTTACTTTACCATAAAATCCCTACTAACTTTGGTAGAAAAGGGCCACACGAAAATCTGGAGGAAATCATGAGGATTTCGTACTGATTTTAAAACGCAAAATGGGGCTATAAATGGTTCCAATGGGCACATGCAAAAGAGGGGAGAGGGAATAATCTCTGGAATATCGATTTTGGGGGGCAAAAACCAGTACATGCATCCAGAACAGCGGGAGCTCTCCATCGAAAATCAATCGATCCAGAACGGGGGAGGGGACAAATACTTGTTAGAAACACAAGGAGGATCGAGAACCCTTTCAGCAATCGATGGTATAGAACAAACCCCCTCAGAATAGCAAGGCAACCTTCAAACTCAAGGGAACCCCTTTTCTTTTCGTTCGAAACAACAGTCAAAATACCTAAGCCATCACTTTTCTAAATCGCATCGCAATAAACCCTGAGTGAGTCGACGACTTGATACGCTGCCTCGGGTCGCTGTCCGGAGAAGGTAAAATCATTACCCTTTCAGTCTTAAACTCGCTTGATATCAATCTGCGTAACGTGTCTTTGCACGATCGCTCGGCGTATATTAAGTTGATCTGAGATGATTGTTTATGCTCGTCAAATTAACTGCTAAACCTGTTCAATTAATGTTAATCGCTATTAATATTCAGGATTATGATTGTTAATGTGTTTTACTGGCGTTTGTTGCATGATTGAACTTAAAGTGTTTGTTCATGCCCTGGTGTGTTGTTGACTCTTTGGGGATTAATAAACTTGACTATATGTCCATTTTAATTATGCGAGTACGTCGCATCTCTTCAGAAAAATCTGAATCAGGAAATAACCCTTTCATTTTTTTATGTATCATCCTGGTGTTTATGGTTATTATGCGGTAGTTTATATTTTATGTTCTCTGATGATTAAATTCCATATCGAGTATGGCAGTTTGCTCAAGTTGGCTATTATTGTGTAGATGTGTTTTGACTGTCTCGTATAGATATGGTTTTTGCCTGTTTCGCTGACTCATTTTAAGTATTATGCTTACTTAAGTTATTTGTTTCCTGTTTAAGGTACTCGTAAAGGATTGTCACTAGATAGTGTCAAAGTATTTTTCTTTTCTTTCTTTTTTTTGTCCAAAATGTGTTTATAGCATTGACTAAGCCATCTTGTATGCTGCTGGCTTCTAAAAAAAGAGGGGGGGGCTATGAATAGTTTGAAGATTTCTTTTGAGGTGATGTATCTCTGTTTATTCATTTTTAGATCATTATTCCCCTTTTAAGGTCAATCCAAGTCT
The DNA here is from genome assembly GCA_029844215.1 of Przewalskia tangutica. Classification (NCBI taxonomy): domain Eukaryota; kingdom Viridiplantae; phylum Streptophyta; class Magnoliopsida; order Solanales; family Solanaceae; genus Przewalskia; species Przewalskia tangutica. The sequence goes on from CM056734.1 coordinate 13,684,670, forward strand.
TGCCTAGTTTTAATTGTTGTTTGATTTCGATGCTTATAGTTAGGGACTTAGGGATAGCAAAGTCTTAAGCTTGATTGTCGATAAACCAAATGCAACTTTAGGCTTGGAGTTAATTTCAACTCGGTAGTTTCTCTGGGGAGTTACTTGTCTCGAATAAATATTGATGTGGCGTTTCGTTTGAGGTTTAGTTCTTTTGTTTGACTTCTTCGCAAGCATGTTTCCGGGTATGAATATCTTGAAATTATTGTGGTGAAATGTCTTTCACGAGTTAGTGTTTACTGTTTAGTGTGTTAGGAATACGATTAAACATTTTCTAAATCACTTCATGCGTTTTCCATCCTTCACGATATATTGTTCTTTTCATGAATCATTTATATGCATATTTTATATTCCGCATACTAATCTTTATCTTCTTCCTTTTACATGAAATGCATCGGAGTAAAGCGAAGAGTCTCATGTGAGACTCATCACAAGTCGCAACAAACAAGGACTACATCTATGTGCATCTTCATCTCGCCCCAAAATTCAAAGCCGCGGGCGAGATGGCCTCGCCGTTTCCTCGAGTCATTTATTAATTCATATCCTTCCCCTATTATTTGTTGTAATTATTTGTCTACATTAATTATTAGGACACTTAGAATAATTGAATCTTGAATCAATAAATTAGCAAGTAGTTGGATACTAGAAATCTGCTTCCCTTTAAGTTAATTGTTTTAGGCTTTACATGCATGTCTAAACCTTTTATCAAATAATATTAAATCTCTTTTGCATTATGCCACATATAAAAAATATTTTTTAAGTAAATGCATACCTTTAACCAATAAATCAACTTTAAAGATAAATGCATGCTTTTTTTTCATATGCACTTATAATGCTTTACAAATGCATGCCTTCACTCAAAAGACTAATTTTACAGGTATACAATAAGTCTTATAAATCCTTTTATGTTAGCAAAAATGTACTCTTTTATAAAATAATTGCATCATCTTTTAAAACATGCATTACCCTCTTAGCATAATAATTACCTAGGTTTGGCGGGACAATGCAGTTAGCGGATCTTAGAGGGTGCCTAACCCTTCCTCTAGATTAATAAAGAACTCTTACCCAGAATCTCACTAAGTTTAGCAGACCATTAAAATGGAGTTAATGTTTTACTTTAAACTAGTTAAACATTTAGGTGTCCTAATTCACCCAAACTAATTAGGTGGCGACTCATGAACCTTAGCATTCTAGCAACCCTTTAGCATTTTTCTTTTCTTTTAGCACCCTTTTAAACTTTAGCCCTTTTGCACTTTTAGCACCCTTCACTTTAAAATTACTTTAGCACTTTCCTTTTAAATTTTAGCACTTTAGCACCTTTTAAACACATTTTAATTATTTTAGCACTTTTTATTATTTATTTATTTTCTAACATTTTCTTATTAAGCAGAGCTCGCTATTTATTTAGAAAATGCGCGTGAAAATGGTAGCGGCAAATGGCGACTCATCGGGATTTTAGGTTCTTAACCACAATGACCTAGGATAATTATTTGGCAATTACTTTGGCATTTAATTTTTGTGTGTTGTATTTTGTTTTATTTATTTTTGATTGCTACCGCTTTCGCTTTCCTTAAAGCGGCATTCCGCTCATATTTCTTCCACTGGAAAATTCGCACAAACACACACTACATGCGAGGTGCATTTGGGTGCATCGAGAAAATTCTTTCTTCAAAATCCAAATTTAGGGAGTTGGTAATATACGTGGAGTGTCCGGCCTAACAGGTGGCGCGTAACTTCTCACTCGAGTTGTCCGCTCGGGAACCTTGCGTCTAGAAAAGCCAAATCTTAGAAACTTAAGATAGTGCTATACCACCCTTATTTTAGGGCATGCGTGCATTTACCTTAGGTGGGTGGTCCTTGGCATCGGCAATTAGGAAAAAACCAAACTTGTCGACGGGTTTCTCAACCCAACGACCAACCAAAGATATTATATGTAGCGTGACAATGACAGACAAATCCAAGCCCAATCATGACATGCGAAATTGGAAAAAGTGCGCCGTCGTTTGGTCGCCATTTCCAACAAAGGCATTATAGTTGGGCGACTCGGACAAACCCGTCATAATCTCGCATAAGTGACGTTTGGCTTACCGCATAAAGAGGTCCTGCATGTTAGGAAGCGTTTGAATGTGCTATGTGCGATATATACGCTACATACACGCAAATTATGTGCTTTATGCTAACATCGTTTGTTGCGTTTTTAGAAAATTTATCATCCTCCCCAAAGAATCGGTTCGTATTTGACTCAACAATGTCGGAGCATCCACTTCACCGAGTCAAGGCAAGAAATGATGATATGGTAGCTCGGCGTCTGAGCCAAATGGTTTGGGAATTATTCTGTCGGTAGCAGAACCTTCGAAGGAGGAATATCACGATCGGGAAGAATGTATCGCATTTCTTTGCAACAAATTCTTGATATGCGAGTTGAGATGGAGAGGCTACGAATCGACCAACCTATCCATTAGCTTGAATACCCTATGCGGATCAAAGGGCACTACTTCACAAACCATCCCGGATCGACCTCCACGCACATATCTCCCAAAACTCTCCACAAAGGCCACCATCACCGAACAAACCGCCCCGCCCGGCCCGACCCTCAACCCCACCAAAATGACCCTCACTACCCATATACCTCGGCCCACTTACTTCACCATAATCAGCCCTGTCGCCAACAACCAATACCCACGCACCACGCCATTACGGCCCAAGAACAACCCGATACGGTGACTTATCTGTGAAACCCGACGCTTTTACCGTCCGTGCTTCGCGAAGGGGATCATTATGAAGAGATGGAGAGGAAGTCCGAGCAAAATGGGCGAGGCGTGGCCAAAAATTCATAGTCTGAAAGAAGCGATTCGGGGCATGCGATCGGACAAAGGTCACGAAGGACTGAACTACGAGGATCTTTGCGATCGTCGGGCGTGGAACGGCCTATGGTGTACAAGGTGCCGAAGTTTGAACCATTTGATGGGAAAGGGAACCCCCGTGCACACCTTAGGTCATATTGCGACAAGCTAATCCGGGTAGGGAAGAACCCATCGGTCATTATGATGTTGTTCATTCGGAGCTTGGCGAGGCACTAGATTGGTATACCAACCAAGATCCGCGGAAATGTACGGTGGAATGCATTGGCCCAGGATTTTGTGGAGCGATTCCGTTTCAACACAGAAACCATTGTGGATAGGTTCTACTTAATGAAGTTGGAGAAGAAGACTACAGAAACATTCAGAGAATACGCCATGAGGTGGCGTTCAGAGGCAGCGAAAGTGCAACCACCCATGGTGGAGAGTGAGATGACCACATTATTCGTCAATCTTTGAAGGATGCAACCTACATGAGCGGATGATAAGCGTCGTGGGCGGAATTTTGCGGAAGTTATTAGAATGGGCGACCGTGAAGAAGGTATTAAAGCGGTAGGATTACAAATCGGCGTTACGAGCAACTAATAAGGCGATTGATCGAGGGACACTGGGAGTACTTCACGGAGGAAGAAAGAGCGATTTCCCCTTCCATGTTTGTACTGAACGCAAACCGAAGCATTCATAACATACCAAAACCCATCATACTACCACAACTACCACACACGGCTATATATAACACTTCACAAGCACCGTTTATCACGCCCGCATAGATCCACCCATCAAGCCGCCAATGAATAGAGCACCCAATGCACTGAGCAAATAAGAATTTTGAAGGAAAACCACCCAAAGTTCGCACCACTAGAACCCATACCTCAAATATATGAAAGGTTGCGGTGCGCCTAATCCAACCGATTCGGGAAGGATCACGACCTATCCCAAGATGGTATGATGAGAACAAGCGCTGCGGCGTATCACTCCAATAGCCCGGGACATGACACTGAAGGTTGCCACTCCTCGGGGGCGTAATCGAGGCACCGATCGAGAGAAGGGTAATTCGGCTAAAGGATCACGCCCCAAATGTGCATGATAACCCGCCAAACCACGGCCACGTCCATGCACTGATAACCTTAGATGAGGAATACACTCACGCTATGCCCATTCCGCCGAATCGGTCATTTATCCGGCATGCACCACGCAGAGGCCGGAAGAGGAGATAGCGAGCATGAAGACCCGGCCATCCACGAGCATGAAGGCATATTGATTGGATTTGCACCCGCCTTAGTCCGCAGAGCACGGATAGGAAAAAACGATTTATTTTAGCAGAATAATTTATAAACTCATATTTAAGCTTTAATAATGTTTTCTTTCGTTTTGCTTGTAATGAACTACGTTTGACCTGATTCCCTTAGTGGATACGTAGGCGGCCGTCTCGGCTTCGGTCCCACATCTAGAAATTTTAATTTTTTCAATATTCGCTTGTAATGAACTACGTTCGACCTGATTCCCTCATGGGGATACGTAGGCGGCCTAAATCGGCTTCGGTCACACCATTAGGAAACTTTCCCTTTGCTTTGAAAACGACAAGAATACACATAGCCTACAAACAACTACATTGAGACCCATTTTAGGCCAGACACCCTTTTCAAAACTGGGACAGTGTAGGAAACCAGACAGGGGTTGCAAGTCCAAACAAGCCAGGCCCGCAGATATCAAAGAACAAGGCAGCAAAGTCAAATATGAATCGACCCCCCCCCAAAACTCACAAATTTTTCTTTGAGCGCAGGTCTTTTAATATTAACAGAAGCAGAAAGTGCAACAGCCGAAGCAGAAAATACGACGAAAAGTCTCTTCGCAGAAGCAGGAAAAACAGCAAAAGCAGAGGATGACAACAATCCAAAGTCCGCAGCAAGAGCAGCAGCAGCAGAAAGGGGGCATCAACAATCAGCAGTCAAAGTTCAGAGTTCCGCAACAAAACCTAGCGCATCAACTCGGGCATAAAGTCAAATTGGCAACCCACGCATCGCACACAGCAACACGTCCAGACAACGACGTAATCAGCAAGTCCATGCAACGACGCCAGCAGCAACACGTCCAGACAACGACGTAATCAGCAAGTCCACGCAACGACGCGGCGGCACGCGTCGCATAACGGCGTAATCGGCAAGTCCACGCAACGACGCCCGGCGGCGACACGCCCGCATAACGACGTAATCGGCAAGTCCATGCAACGACGCGCCCGGCACGTCGCACAACGGCGTAATCGGCAAGTCCATGCAACGACGCCCGGCGGAACACGCCCAACAACGGCGTAATCGGCCAAGTCCATGCAACGACGCCCGGCGGAACACGCCCGCATAACGGCGTAATCGGCAAGTCCGTACAACGGCGCCCGGCAACGCGTCGAACGGCGTAATCGGCCAAAGCAAGTCCACGCGACGCCCGGCGGCGCGTCGGCATAACGGCGTGTCGGCAAGTCCACGCAACGACACGGCGGCAACCGCGTCCGGACAGCGGCGTAATCGGCAAGTCCATGCAACGGCGCCCGGCAACACGTCCGCATAACGACGTGTCGGAAGTCCGTGCAACGGCGCCAGCAGAATACGTCAAACAACGGCGTTATCGGCCGCGGCAAGTCACGCAACGACGCCAGCAGCAATACGTCCAGGCAATGACGTTATCGGCCAAAGCAAGTCTGCAACGACGCCAAAGAAGAACACGCCCAACAAGTCGGCAGCGCCATCATCGCGATATCACGCAGGGCGATTTCTATACTCCGAAATTGCATTTCTTACGCATGCTTTATTATTACGTCTTAGCGTTATGCACTAACTCTTTCTTGAGCTTTAGTCTACGGGCAATTGCAGCAAGGACAACGTATCCGCGTTCACAATCGCGAACACGTCCGGTGCGGCGAAATCCACAGATTTGGCGATCGCATCAACACAAAGCATCATATTTTTGCGGGATAACCTTTTCTACTCACGGTTGCATTACTTTAAAATTATGCATCATTATTTTGCCTTAACGATTATGCACTAACCGTTTGTTCAAGTCTTAGCGTGCGGCCAGGAAGCACAACGTGGATTTTCTCTTCTGACCGGCAATCTGTTGAGGCCACGCTTCCCGATTAGCGTAGCGGCCTCAGCGTCAGTCCACTCGCTCACATCACCATAGAACCCAGCACACAAGCCATAGCAGACACCCTGTGTTCGCGGTTATATTCTTTTACTTTTTGCACCTTGATGTCATCATAACTCGACCGGGACATCTTTAAGCCCGCGTTAGCGCGCGGTGTTTTGACCATGGTAGCCCGGTGTCGTCGTAACTCGACACGGGGCGACTTTGAGTCCGCGTTAGCGCGCCAGTGTTTAGACCATGGTAACCCGGTGTCGTCATAACTCGACCTTTGGGGCGGTTTGATTTTTTGCGTCAGCCTTATCTACCTGCCCAGCATTTTTGCAACTCTGAAGATCGAGACAAAATTGGCTATGAGTCAACGTCTTTGTCCGAAGATTCTTCCATCATCTCCATACAAAGAGGGACATCTGTTGACACGATTTTGACCCTCCGTCGGCCATTAACTATAAAATTACACTAATTTTGTAAAATAATTTTTAGGATTTTTTATAATAAAATACAACAATAAAACATTAAATACAGGCATAAATAAATAATTTAATAATGGCATCGCGTCTTACGTAGAGTTTTAAGCATTTAGAGTCCCGCGCCCGCACTTATTAACTTTAAGCTTTGTCGTAATTCTTAAATAATTAATAAATGCATAAAATAAATAATTTAGCGATAACGTCGTGTCAGGTAGCATAGCCGCATTAATTAGTAATCATTTAAAATCAATTTTTTAATCTAAATACATGCATCTAATAGCGTCGCATTTATAAAAGCTTTAAACAATTCTTAAATATCATACTTGCATTTAGCATTTAAATAATTTAATCTAAAACTCAATGTAATTTTAATTTAACTTCGCAATAATGCAATAATAAGATTTTAAATAATAGCGCCGCATTCTAAAGTATTGAGCATTAATTAAATAGCACGCCCGCATTTATTTATTATAACAATTGGATTAATGAAGCACCTAATTAGTTTAATCACGTGTTAATTTAAGTTATCACTAATTACTTATTAATACACTTGCCTAGAATTAATTAGCTAATTAACTAAGCCTAAAACTAATTAATCTATCACTAACTAATACTAATTAAATGCCTTAACTAATTTAATACTACCCATTGATTCGTCCAAATTGATCGAATAACCACGTCGACGCGACGCGAGGCCCACCCGCAAGCCCACACGCCCGCCTCTATACCTTACCTAACGCCTCCCAAAGTCGATCGTCCTCAACAAAACCTAAATAACAGGAACCCTAGAATCCTAAGCCACACCTTTAACCCACGCCTCAACGCGCCCCACAACGAGATTACCCTTAAAACACCCTTCAAGCTTACCAAAATCATCCCTAAAATCTCGTCCCAAGGTCCTCAAGAATATCCCCATATTCTCGTCCAAAACAAATCCCCCAAAATAAAACTTACCATAACCCGAAAATCTTGCCATAAAATCGTCCAAAACCTTACCAAAAAGCAGTACCAAAAGCATATCAAATCACCTCCAAATCACCCCTAAAATTATAATCAAATCAGCCCCAAGAATCGAGTTACTTTACCATAAAATCCCTACTAACTTTGGTAGAAAAGGACGACACGAAAATCTGGAGGAAATCATGAGGATTTCGTACTGATTTTAAACGCAAAATGGGGCTATAAATGGTTCCAATGGGCACATGCAAAAGAGGGGAGAGGGAATAATCTCTGGAATATCGATTTTGGGGGGCAAAAACCAGTACATGCATCCAGAACAGCGGGAGCTCTCCATCGAAAATCAATCGATCCAGAACGGGGGAGGGGACAAATACTTGTTAGAAACACAAGGAGGATCGAGAACCCTTTCAGCAATCGATGGTATAGAACAAACCCCCTCAGAATAGCAAGGCAACCTTTAAACTCAAGGGAACCCCTTTTCTTTTCGTTCGAAACAACAGTCTAAATACCTAAGCCATCACTTTTCTAAATCGCATCGCAATAAACCCTGAGTGAGTCGACGACTTGATACGCTGCCTCGGGTCGCTGCCCGGAGAAGGTAAAATCATTACCCTTTCAGTCTTAAACTCGCTTGATATCAATCTGCGTAACGTGTCTTTGTACGACTGCTTCAGCGTATATTAAGTTGATACAGATGATTGTTTATGCTCGTCAAATTAACTGCTAAACCTGTTCAATTAATGTTAATCGCTATTAATATTCAGGATTATGATTGTTAATGTGTTTTACTGGCGTTTGTTGCATGATTGAACTTAAAGTGTTTGTTCATGCCCTGGTGTGTTGTTGACTCTTTGGGGATTAATAAACTTGACTATATGTCCATTTTAATTATGCGAGTACGTCGCATCTCTTCAGAAAAATCTGAATCAGGAAATAACCCTTTCATTTTTTTATGTATCATCCTGGTGTTTATGGTTATTATGTGGTAGTTTATATTTTATGTTCTCTGATGATTAAATTCCATATCGAGTATGGCAGTTTGCTCAAGTTGGCTATTATTGTGTAGATGTGTTTGGTATCTCGTATAGATATGGTTTTTGCCTGTTTCGCTGACTCATTTTAAGTATTATGCTTACTTAAGTTATTTGTTTCCTGTTTAAGGTACTCGTAAAGGATTGTCACTAGATAGTGTCAAAGTATTTTTCTTTTCTTTCTTTTTTTTGTCCAAAATGTGTTTATAGCATTGACTAAGCCATCTTGTATCTTTCTTGGCTTCTAAAAAAAAGGGTATGAATAGTTTGAAGATTTCTTTTGAGGTGATGTATCTCTGTTTATTCATTTTTAGATCATTATTCCCCTTTTAAGGTCAATCCAAGTCTTGCCTAGTTTTAATTGTTGTTTGATTTCGATGCTTATAGTTAGGGACTTAGGGATAGCAAAGTCTTAAGCTTGATTGTCGATAAACCAAATGCAACTTTAGGCTTGGAGTTAATTCCAACTCGGTAGTTTCTCTGGGGAGTTACTTGTCTCGAATAAATATTGATGTGGCGTTTCGTTTGAGGTTTAGTTCTTTTGTTTGACTTCTTCGCAAAGCATGTTTCCGGGTATGAATATCTTGAAATTATTGTGGTTGTCTTTCACACGAGTTAGTGTTTACTGTTTAGTGTGTTAGGAATACGATTAAACATTTTCTAAATCACTTCATGCGTTTTCCATCCTTCACGATATATTGTTCTTTTCATGAATCATTTATATGCATATTTTATATTCCGCATACTAATCTTTATCTTCTTCCTTTTTACATGAAATGCATCGGAGTAAAACGAAGAGTCTCATGGCGAGACTCATCACAAGCTGCAACAAACAAGGACTACATCTATGCATCTTCATCTCGCTCAAAATTCAAAGTCATGGCGAGATGGCCTCGCCGTTTCCTCGAGTCATTTATTAATTCATATCCTTCCCCTATTATTTGTTGTAATTATTTGTCTACATTAATTATTAGGACACTTAGAATAATTGAATCTTGAATCAATAAATTAGCAAGTAGTTGGATACTAGAAATCTGCTTCCCTTTAAGTTAATTGTTTTAGGCTTTACATGCATGTCTAAACCTTTTATCAAATAATATTAAATCTCTTTTGCATTATGCCACATATAAAAAATATTTTTTAAGTAAATGCATACCTTTAACCAATAAATCAACTTTAAAGATAAATGCATGCTTTTTCTTCACATGCACTTATAATGCTTTACAAATGCATGCCTTCACTCAAAAGACTAATTTTACACGTATACAATAAGTCTTATAAATCCTTTTATGTTAGCAAAATGTACTCTTTTATAAAATAATTGCATCATCTTTTAAAACATGCATTACCCTCTTAGCATAATAATTACCCTAGGTTTGGCAGGACAACCGCAAGTTAGCGGATCTTAGAGGGTGCCTAACCCCTTCCCTCTAGATTAATAAAGAACCCTTACCCAGAATCTCACTAAGTTTAGCAGACCATTAAAATGGAGTTAATGTTTTACTTTAAACTAGTTAAACATTTAGGTGTCCTAATTCACCCAAACTAATTAGGTGGCGACTCCGCGAACCCTTAGCATTCTAGCAACCCTTTAGCATTTTTCTTTTTCTTTTAGCACCCTTTTAAACTTTAGCCCCTTTTGCACTTTTAGCACCCTTCAGCTTTAAAATTACTTTAGCACTTTCCCTTTTAAATTTTAGCACTTTAGCACCTTTTAAACACATTTTAATTATTTTAGCACTTTTTATTATTTATTTATTTTCTAACATTTTCTTATTAAGCAGGGCTCGCTATTTATTTAGAAAATGCCGCGGCCGAAAATGGGCGCGACACGCGGCATGGCCTCAACCCGACCCACTCTCGCGTAAAACACTTGCTCCCCGATCCGGAACAATCTCACTAATCACGTTACGAAAACCTAGCGGTCTTCTTAGCTCAACTACCCTCTTTCATTTCACACAACTCAGGGACTTATATACAATTATATCTCACGTGCACTATGCACTCCGATAAGGGTCAAACACAAATGTAATCTTTTACTCAAGATTGCCTTGCCTTCAAGGTCTCCACGTATAAAGCTCTAAGACTCACACTTTTCCTATCCCCCAATCTTTCCCGGTTACTAACCATGATTTCTAATCACAATTTACACCATGCTATCAGAATATAACACTTAAGGTATACTCATCTTACATACTAATCTCTAGAGAGTTAAGGATATATCTGTATCTATCGCTTCACTTCCCCTTTGTCGTTCTAATCAATCCTGCCCTGTAGGGCGCATAGCTAGGGAAGATGATGAACTGATCACCGATCATGAAGGCTGAGTCCTCCTACATCCGCGCCACCTTTAGTCGGATAATTCCTCGCAAAATGTCCCTGCTGGCCGTAAGTATAACAAGCCCCAACAAAAAGACGACATTCCCCGGGATGACGTCTGTCACACTGTGAACACTGGGGAAAACTGAATCTGGCTGGCTAGAACCTATGTAAATCTGTGAACCAGAAACCCTGGAGTTCTGACCAACTCCTAAATACCCTGAACGTCCTGAACCCTGTGGAGGACCACTCTGTTCTGGCGGAGGCGCATATCCAGTCTGCTGCTGAGGCGATTCGCCTCGAAAGTTACTAAAGGACCCTGCTGTTCTGGCCCTCTTCTGCTGTCCTTGGTTAACCCTTCGATCTCTACGTTTCTTGGCCTGCTGCGCATAAGCCCGTACACAGGCCATGCTCAAGCCTAACTGACGAGCTATTCTTGCACTCCCTCTTAGATAGTCATCATGACCGTGATAAGTCGATACACTCTATATTCTCTGGTTTGCTAAAATCCTAGCTAGTAACAGGTCCATTCCTTTGTAATCCATATTCTTTGTTCCTGGTCGTGGGCGAAGGCTCATACATCCCGGCGCAGCTGGGAATTCTTGCCGCCGTGCTAAACTCTGCGTTTGTTGGCGTCGCAGAACTCCCGAATGAAGCACCACCTCAGTGATGATTGGGCTGTGCCCACGTAACCCTCTCTCAGACTAACTCGCGGCTCCTCCGCTGCCTTGCCCTCGGGCGGGTTGCCTTACGCGAGGCATAGCGGTAAGGAAAGAAATACGTTAGAGGTCCAACTTATAACACAACTCTAAGGCACGATCTCGAGTGAGAAGAATGGAAACCAATCCTAAATATCCTATAGCCTCCTGATTATTGGTATGGTGCACAACATACCGATAATCAAGACTACTAGATACGGTCTGTAGACACTTTCCGAGGATTAACTGCTCTGATACCACTTTTGTCATGACCGAACCGGGCGTGGTCGTGCCTTACCGGGCACCCAGTAGACATACATCGAGTAATCGGAACATAAAACAAGACATGAAATATCGAAGTGTAAAGCAGTTATCGAGAAAATTTGCCTTTCGGCATAATATATAAAACTTAAATCGAGCGATTACATCCTTTTACAACTCGCCACAACAGCGATTACGCACCTAAGAGTGACATGACAACAATGGCGGGACGGGGCCCGCCATACCCGAATGTAGCACCACAACAACGGGGACTATACCACCGATAAGCCTCTGAGAAAGCGGAGCTTCCCAACGCCTGATCGTGACCACGAGAGCTAGGATCAACGGCGATGTACCTCTACTGCGGCATGACGCGGCCCCGCGAGGTCGATAACAGTACCAAGTATGGCCCGAAAAATCAGTAAATGAAATCATAATAGTCTATATAAAGCAGAGACATGTATGATAACCAAACTACGATTCACAATAAATAGCGATCATGTCAAGTCAGGGACTCACGCCCTCAAAGTCATCACTCAAATATCACTATGGGTCTCACGCCCATAACATCAATCATGCCCGTGGAATACCTTCCTCATTGCCGGCAGTCTATGATATAAAAGCACCAGGGAACACACATGAACACGTGTCCCACTGTGTCATAATAAAACCGTCTGACGGGGTAAGTACGAAGGCATAGCGACTACTAAAACCACGCACCAACAGGTCATAAAGCGTATCATGAGATCTGTCTGCACCGTCACATGATCAAAGCCGCCACTCGCCCGCAGATCTAATGTGCGCGTCTAGCCACGGAACTTCCGCGACTCGCGTAGGCCAACCTCATAGGCGCGTGAAGTATTCCGCGTCGAGGGTAGCTACTCCGGCGTCCGCTCGACTCGCGATCCGCGTGGCCACATAGACCGCATGACCATAAAGGCCGCACACTAACTCGAGCTCGTAGCTCGCGCATAGGCCGGGACCCGCGTGAGGTATTCTCGAATCATAGGTCACAGACACTTTGAGTCTACCGCGTGGAGGCAGCTTAACCTCCGGGATTATGTCAAGGTGAGTGGTACAATACCCACATAACGGATGATAGTTAAACAACTTAAGCGCAATCGAGGGAAAAACCCCTTTACACAAACATCACAAGATACTAACACACGTAGCATCCTAGCATGTTTACTTATCAAATCAACAAGAAAGTATTACAAGGCTATCACAAACCAACACAATCAAGTTATTCACACAAGGTACTTTCTACTATATTATTAACAAGATCGGGTTTTTATCCCCAAAGTACTTCATACATTAACTCTTTAAAAGATACGTTACTTTCACAAAAGTCACACAATACCCGTAGTATATAAAAATAGAGTGACTATCTTTTGAAGTAAATCAAAACACTTCTCTTTGTAAAATCAAGTAACAACATTCTTTTCCAAACGTTCAAGTTTGCCTAATTTCAATTACTCAAGTTTCTCATTTTCGAAAGGTTTCGTAGTTCATAGTTTTTAATCACTTAATGACGTAATTACTTTAAAACAATTTGAGAAACATATACCTTATATGTGAGTAGGTTATTCTTGTTCATAACAATATTATTACAAATGACCATAATCTAGAAATGTAATATCATTTTGTCTCATCTTAGCTTCTATGCAGATGGAAGTTTCTCTGGTTTTAATAATACTTTATTAGTCAAAACATTTCCTTTATTAAGCGCTTTGTGGTTTGTTCGATACTTATTCGATTTCAAATCAGAAACATTATTGCTTTTAAATACCAAGTACTCATTTCTCACGAATGAGGTTTCACACAAAATTCATATTAATTTAATTAAGTCAAGTCTCTTATCTTTTAAGATCAAGTCTCTTAACTTCTTAAATCGATAAATCATTCTTTTTATCTCTCTTAAGCCGTTATACCTAACTTCCCATAAAGCTAGTATAACTCTTAAGCTTTTAAAACCAAGTATTACTCTTCTGTTAAAAATGATTCAGTATTCTTTTGAAATACTTCAAGATTATTCAGGCTTAAGTCAAAAGACATTGCCGTAATTATTATTCAGTTAACACACGTACGTCTACCGTACTATATATATATTCATTTAAAATATCATGCTCAAGTGGATAGGAAGAATCACATACCTCGCGACGATTATCGACTATTAGCAAAACGCTCCACGACTATAACCCGGCTAGCCTTGTCCATCTTTCAAGTAGGACATGCTACGCAGAACTTCAACCTATAACGGTTATACGAGTCTATCAAAGTCTAGACCACTCGGCAGAATAATCAGTAGGTTCTCTATTTACGGAAAATCGGGCAGCATTTCCCTACCCGTTAAGCTACACAGTCTACTGTAAATACAATCCTATGTAAGTACAGTTTGGTCCTTCTTCTTTAATATTCTTCTATAACAGTTCAATTCCCTTCTATGAATCTTATATTCATTTCTATACTACTACAGTATGTAATTTCCAATTACAATAAAAGGACAAGATATTTACCTCGGTAAGCCCAAAATTATCCAATGTTTAATGTCAATCCTGAGCAACGTTTAGCTCCTACTCCGGGTGCTCCAACCCGCTCCAAACAACCCTTAGAAGTTCTACGCAACTTCTTCTTAGTACTCCATCCAACTATGGAGATTTCCTTAGGGTTGTGTTTTGTGACTGAAGGGAAGTATACTAGTATTTCTGGGCTTTTCGTATAAGTGTAACCGTGGAATACTACAAGGTATATGGGCCAAGGTATTTTGGAATAGTAACAATACTTGGAGAGTATTTCTACCAAGGTGAGGGTGTATTTTATGAGAACAACTAGGCAAGGGGGTACCCCTCGGCTATCACCACTAGGAGGGGATACTTTCGGCCAGGGGAGGGCTCTCGGCGAGGGGCCTTCTCAAAGGGGAGGGGTGTTTGGACGAACCACTACCAAGAGGGGGAAGGGATTTTCAAGACTTAGAAAATGGTTTGTGGATGAAGAAATGTCTTCAACTAAGGGGGTATTTATAGGTCAAGCAATGGCCAACCAATGGCCAAGATCATGCCAAGTGCAAGGCAAGTGTAGGGTCAAGATTCATCCATGTGTACCTTATCCATTTACCACACAAATATCACAAAATATCCTACCTACTCCCACTCTCCCTTTCGTCCAACATACGCCTAAGTCCACCAACTAGAGGGTGCCAAGTGTCGCCCTCTTGTTGGTCCAAAATATTTCGTCTCTCGGAAAAATCCGCAAAAATTAAAAATGACATAGCCGGAATTTTCCCTTCGCAAGTTATGTAAAACGTTTCGTCGAAAAACGATTCTAATCGGGTGTTGTGCACAAAATATTTTCGTCCAAGCCTACTTAAAGTTCAAACTTTTCTACGTACGTCCTCACGTACATACTCTGGAAATACGGGGTATAACAGGAGCCTTCTCATATAACTTTTCATAAGGTGAAATGTTTCCCAGAATTACTGCAGGTAATCTATTCATAATATACCCTGCAGCCTCTACACAATCCCCCCAGTACCTATTTGGTAAGTAACTTTGAAACTTGATAGCCCTTGCCAGCTCTAAGATATGTCTATGCCTCCTTTCAACTAGTCCATTCTGTTGAGGACTATAAGGACAAGACCTTTGATGTATAATGCCTAACCTAGCAAACAAATCTCTACATGTACTGTTAATAAACTCTGAGCCATTATCAGATCTGATGGACTTAACAAGCACACCATACTGTGTCTTAATCATCACACATAAGTCTTTAAGCATAGATGTCACATCTGATTTAATATGTAAAAGATAAATCCAGGTCCGTCTGGTAAAGTCATCAACTACAGTTAGGAAATATCTCATTCCAGTATATGTGGGAACTTTATATGGTCCCCAAATATCAATGTAATACCGAATGGAGATGTAGTTCTACTATCACTAGCTGGAAATGATAATCTAGTTTGTCTTGCCATATGACATACATCACAATGTGGAATAGTAAAGCTAGACTTATCATTACTAAAGAGCTTGATCTTCCTAACGACACTCATAGGAGCATGCCCTAGTCTTTTATGCCATAAAACTGCCTTGGATCCCTCTGGATTAATCTTTGTCATGTGTATGCCTCGTCACCGATGCATTACTGTTTCCCTCAGTCTCCAAAGACATATAGACCATCCACTTCTTTACCAATCTCCTTCACCTTCCCAGTGAGGAGATCCTGTAGGACAAAGAAGTCAGGGGAAAATCTTGCACTACAATTCAATTCCCTAGTTAATTTGGATACTGAAAGTAGGTTGAATTGAAAACTTGGCACACAAAGTACATGGTTTATTAAATCACCTCCTGTCTGTCTACAATTTCCAGTTTGTGAAATTGGAGCAATGCCCGATGAGCATGCGTATCTGGATTCTTGAAGAATCAGGTGTTTCAATCATTTTTCTGTCTTTAACCATATGGTTAGTAGCACCTGAATATACTATCCAGCTATATCTACTGTTGTCTTCAATGTGATCATACTTACCTGCCATATGCACCTTTACAGTTACAGTATGGTCTATACCTGTCTTTTTCTCCTGAGACATAACAGCCATCATTTGGTGTAGCTTATCTGGTGTACAGGTCCTTATCATATGTTGAAGTTGATCCTGTTGGTATGTTGACAATTGGGAACTGTTGGCTTCATATCTTTGCTGGATATATCCAGTTGCTTCCATTTGTGGTCCCACAGCTGCATTAACAACCTTCCTTTTTTCTTTGGAATCAGAGGGATAACCGACAAGTCTATAACACTTCTCCACAGTGTGACCCTGCTTCTTACAGTGATCACAGTAATATAGTAATTTGTGACAGCCTTCCCTGTTGTGTCCCTTCATGCGACAGTGATCACAATAGGCATATGTATTGTATTTCCTATTGCTGTTAAATGAAGCTTTATTTGCCAGTGACATACTCTCGACAGAATTCCCTAAGGACAAAATGTGCTTCTGACTTTCATCCTGTGCCACCATGGCATAGGCTTGATTCACACTTGGTGTGGGAGACATCAACAGGATGTGACTCCTAGCTTGGTTGTATCCATCGTTTAGTCCCATAAGGAACTCCAATAGTCTCTGGTTGCTTAGATGATTGATGTATTCTCTCGGATTTGAACATTCACAGGTAGGAGGTGGTATAATCGAGTCTATCTCGTCCCACAAATCCTTCATTCTGGAATAATATTGCGCAACTGATGATGTCCCCTGATTCAGCATCGATAATTCCTTTTTCAATTGATATACTCGAGAGAGATTAATTTTGTCGAATCTCTCCTTTAGATCCTTCCAGACAGCTGCTGCACTGGATCGATATAGAATTCCACTAAGAAGATTTTTATCAACATTCCTCATAATCCACGACATCACCAAGGCATTGCATCTATCCCATTGCCTCGTGTGTGCAGATCCATACGTGTCACGCTTCACAGATCCATCTACGAATCCGATTTTATTCTTCGTCAACAACGTCAACTGCATAGCTTTACTCCACAATGTGTAGTTCTCCATTCCGGTTAACTGGATGTCAACCTGTAGTGCACCTGCTGTGTCTGCTGCACTCAGGTAGAGAGGATGATTATGATCGATTATGTCAAAACCAGAAGTCGAACTTTCGTCTACAATCATCGAAGGAACTGCTGCTGTGTTGTCCATTACTTCGAGTAATTTCCAATCAAGTAACAAACTCTAATAACATAATGAGCGCCTTAATCGAAGAATCGTTAACTTCTAATAACAGATCGAGCACCTTAACCGAAGAATCGTACCTTCGTGAATCAGAAAATGGAAGTCTTACGATTTGCAATTACTGTTGTAGTCTGTACAGATCGATGCCTCTTGTTGGCTCTGATACCATGTTAGAAACCTGCATGCAAGAATGAATCCGGCCGTAATCCCGATGAACAGTTGAAGCGAGCGTGAGAAAGGAAGAAGACGAAGTGAAGAGAGAGATGCGGAAGGTTTCAATTTTCTGATTAAGCCAAATATTACAAAGGCAATGTCTATTTATACTATGGGCCATTTGCACCAAATGCCCTTATGAAACAAACTAAGCTAGGCTAGAAATGTAAACACTATAAGTGCACAAGAGCTGAAAATAACAAAACACAAAGTGTATATCACTGACATTTATTGTGTATGTCTGCGGTATCTCCAACAGGACCGCAAGGTCACGAGTTCGATCCTCTGCATAAACCTTCTTAGTTGAGTCTGTCACACATGGCTTGCCAAGTGTGGCTAATCGGCTAACGTGGTTTGCAGGCTATTGCGTCAGCCCGGGGTTTACCCTGTGCGCACTCGAAAGAATAGCGGCTGCGGATTCCTTCGTCAACAATGACAAACAATAATAGGTAGTCTACAATATATCTCATTTAATAAATACTAAATAACTTGCTCAAATTAAACCTGCTAGAGTACTTCATTAATAATATAAAATCATTTACACATTCAGTGTATATAAGTGGAATTGAAAAAAGAAAAATAGTTACTGGGAAGATAATTTAGTTAATTAGAAGTAAAGTAATGATGTGAGCATGTCAAAAAAGAGTATCATACAAGTAACAGTTGGACGTGGCAGGCTAGGAAAAATGATTCTCCTCTGATCAAACGTCTGCTCACTATCCGAGATTTTATTTTAGAGCGTGAAGGCACTTATGGGCACACTTGTATTATTATGGCTAGCTGGCATGGTGACTCTAATCGCTTGACTGGTAATCGGAATGCTTATAATTTCTTCGGAGATCACCATCATAAGGTTCTGTGGGCCAGGGATGTTTGGAATATTTGTATTCTTTCAAATCATAAAGTTCAAGACTTGACAAGAATTCACTGGTTTTCAAGATCAAAACCGACACCTACATAATCTTGTTTGCCCTTTTTCCTCATTTCCTTGACAGGTTTGTAAATCTAGTCGGTGGCTAGTTTTTGGTTTTATTTAAATCTCCGAACTACCCGACATGTGGGATCAGCTGGAGTCTCCCGACTACCCAACATGTGGGATCAGCGGGAGTCTGCTTCTTGTTTGTTTCTCATGACTTCTCGACCTGTGGGTAAGCTTGAAAATGGATCTGGCGCAAACATATCGTGCATTCCTTCCCTATGAACTATGCTCGACATTTTAGCGTCAGTTCTTCTTACGTTTGTTTAGCAGTATAGGAGTTAGGAACCATGGCAATTGCACCTTAGCAGCATAACGTGTGAGGTACTCTTCCCTTGTACGTGGGTTTGTCCCATTTGGATTTACCATGGCAAGGGTTTAAGGAGGCATGCGGCTGCAACCTAATGTCTATACATTAGGGAATTGACATGAGCTAGGTTTCTATCGTGACGTTCCCTTTTGGCACTCTTGACTACCCGGCATGTGGAAATAACTTGAGTTTTTATTATTGACGATCCTAAATCTTGTGCTGATCTTTCTTCCAGGGAAGCGTAAGATTTATATCGTCACTATGCCCGTGGATTCGCCTACAAAACCTGTACTTTTTGATGATCTTTATACACATTTACCATTCCATAAAAAAAAATGCCTCATATCATTACCTCATCATGATTAAGCCTTGTTAGCTAATCAGTGGACAAACGTTCCAATATCTTCTCTTAATTTATTTTCTGTGCTTTCTTGATTTGATTGAATCTCACTGTTAATTTTGTTCAAACGTCATTAAAACCCGGTCTTTTTCTTTAATTCAGTTTTTAATCAAACAGCATGAGAAACCAGTGAGAAGTAGGGAAACCAAACCACCTACTCAATAGGAAAGGCTAAGCAACCCCCAATTGTTTAGTATATTTATCCTTTCTCCATATATATATATATATATATATATATATATATATATATATATATATATATCCGTTTCCCTCATGTTCGATATTTATATTGGGGTCTAACTTAACTCGAATTTCGAGTCGAAAAATCTCACATAGAGAGATAAAAAAAGCTCCCTCTAATAAAGACAACTCCGTACACTATAAAACTCGAACCAAAACCTCTTAAGGATGATTTAACCATATATTTTACTCTCAAGTCTCAGTTCTTATTCTAACCTAAAAACTAAAGATCTTGTCAAGCAAATCTACCGGTTTAAGTAATAAATTAGTAAAAAAAAAATTGGGTAAATTTATAAAATAGTGGAACTTAATTTTTCTGAAGAAAATCGAGGCACGAGTTCTATGTATTTTCGAAGAAGAATTGTCCAACGCAATTTTAGGATGAACATTTACTAAGTTGATAAATATCCTCATTAAAACTAAAATGTTTAGTAGACATGCTAATTATTGGCATCCTCATCAAGTTAGCATCTCTTGTCAAGGAAAGAGTGCTCAGAAATTTAAGGAACTGGCAATAATTAAGTTGGAAAAAGAGGAAATCATTAAACTAATTAAAAAGGAGTATAAAAAGAGTGTATATTTAGCCTTTTTTTTGTTGTTAAAAATAGTGTTTATTTATCGAATCAAGAAAGAAAATTAATCTTATTTATTTAGATTTGTCTTTATTAAAAGGTGGGCAAATTACTACCCGATTTTTACTAACACCGATGATATTTCCTTCCAGTAGCACTTGGAAATAATTACTCTACTTGCAATAATAAGGTCTGCTGAAATAATTCCCTTTATCTGTAATACAAAGAAATTGGAAAATCCAAAGTTTTCGAATAACCCCGGGCTCGTTTGGTACGTTGTACTAGACTGTATATTTTTATATTAGATTGTACTGTATTGTAATGAATTGGACTGTATTAATATATAATGGACGATATTAGAGTATTAATATATAATGGACTATATTTTTTATTTTTTTATTTTTAGTACAGTCCAGATGACAGTTGGAGTGTACTATTTTTATAAATAGTACGGTCCAGTCCGGCTGAAAACGTTCATCAAACGCTATATTTTTTTATCCAAGACAATCTGATACAGTGTATCTGACGTCTACGTCTTTAAGATCTTACTTTACTCAACATCATTTCACGTATATAAGAAAGTACATATGTCAATAAGCCAAGTTGAATTAACATTTACTGTACTTTATATATATATATATATATAAAATAATTTTAATATGTATATATAATAGTGTAATTTTTGGGTAAGGGATTTCAAATTAGAGCAAATTCAGAAATGAAGTTTATTCCATAACAATTTCAAATCAATATAGAATAATAACTTGGTTCACAGTCAAATATTTAATAAATATTTTAAAATATATATATACTATATGAGCAAAAAGTTAAAGAGTTCTCATAAACATGTAGCTAATGTTGGCATATCTGTATTGCAAAAACCAGTAAACAATAATAACTGAAAAATGAACAGAATTAGTGTTGAAAAATAAAAAATATTTTTCAGAATATAATCGAGCTCACTTGGTTCAACGTGTGTCCTTAAGGAAATTATTCCCCTCACAGTACTCGAGGTTGATGGAATATTCCCTCCCAGTATAGAACGATTATCTTACCAGAATAGTAATATTCCAAATTCAGGTAGCGGCGAACCACTCAACGGCAGTGTATCACACATAATTTATTTGTGCAGAAGAAGAAGGAGTTTTGTATTTCAGAAAATTAGTAAGTCAAATTCTGAGAAAGCAAACGAATTTATAGCCATGGAAGTACTGTTTTCTGAAGATTTGCAACCCTTCTGAACAGTCATAAAAATGGTGGGAAATAAAATAAAATCGGGAATCACTAATTTAACTTCGGAACTGGAAATTTCCGTATCGGCACCGCGGTGCCGAAAGACCTGCAGCCTCTCAGTACTTATGGAACTGCGGTCCTGTATTGTGGCACCACGGTCCTACATGATTTTCTTTTAATTAATTAAATAATTAAAATTAAAGAAAATTTGGTCCAAAAAGATTATCAATCAATCTGAAGCCGAGCCGAGCGAACGATGACGACGGCGCGAGGGGTCCTTGCCTCCTCAACCCTTTTAGTGACTAGAGAAGGTGTAATGTAATATATACACCTCTCTTTTCCTTTCTTTTTCCGATGTGGGACAATTGTTTCAACTAAAGCAAAAGAGACCTTTTACATTCCCTTCACTTTTCATCCCATTATTTCTCATTCACCAATATCAAAACCCAACAATCCCCCACATGAATGGGGAATGGCCATAATATAAAAGAATGTGCGGACAAGTGTGATATACAAGCGAGGATTGACTGCATCTGGATAAGTAGGTTTCCCTTTGAACTTTCCGTAGTGAACTTATATCGGATATACTCGATCAATCGGTAGATTTGATATCTTTGAACCGTCGAACTTTGTTGTATACCTAGACAACATAAGTCACACAATCAACCCTCAACTGTTTATGGCTCTCATGGTTGTGTTCGTTTCAGCCATGAACACCGCCTGATTTCATGAGTGCATAGAGAATGGACCTTGTTGACACCCAATTTTGACCCTCCCGTCCAGTCATTAACTATAAAATTACACTAATTTTAAAACAATTTTATAATAATAAAATACAACAATAATACATTAATACAGGCATAAATAAGCAATTTAATAATGGCACCGCGTCTTACGTAGAGTATTAAGCACTTAGAATCTCGCGCCCGCATTTATAACAATTAGGTTAGTAAAGCACTTAAACAATTTAAGCACAATTTATTAATTTAATTAACTAATTAAATACCTAAAACTAATACCCTTTTAAATAACTTACCCCTAATTAAATACCTAATAACACTAATACCCTAATAATTACCCAGCCCAATCCCTTTTTCCCATCACCCGCGGCTCCTCTTGACCCAACACGATCCATTTTCCCTTATCGACCCACACCCCATTCATTCCTCGCCTTTAGCGACGCCTTCGCCGTCCCCCTATCACACAAATACGCACAAAACCAGCAACCCTAAAACCTTCGCTTCGTCTTGCGGATTTCTCACGAGAATCGGGCTTTCCTTGACCCACGCACCCTAGCCAGCTCTTCTTACCATAACCAAACGAATCCTTCCAAATCGTTTACCTTACCGAATCAAGTACGAATCGTGCGGAATCGTGGTAAGAATAAGCATAAGAATCTCGACCACAATTGCCTACCAACATTAGAACCAACCATGGCTATATAAGGCACGTCAATAAACACGATGGGCGGTGAAAGAGGCGTAAAGCGGCAACGGTCGAACACAGGGCATATACGAGAGAGCAGAGGAGGCGGTGAGTGAGAGTAATCGTTTTACACACATGGCGGTGGTTTTAGAGGGGGAGAGATTCAGAAATCGGGGGCACCCAAAAACCGATAGGCATCGATTTGCATCCTCTAAGCAGCAGTCAACTACTCGTAGCAAGGACAGAACATCCAAAAACTAGTAAGCATCGACACCTTTAGATCAGGACCAGTCGACCCTTTATTCGCATCGCAAAACCATAACTCGAGCGGACCGACGACTTGATACGCTGCCTCGGTTCGCTGTCCGGAGAAGGTAAACCCATTTTCCCCCCTCAGAATTTCAATTCGTTATGTGAATTTATGTGTTTCTGCCATATGTACTTGGACTATACTTGTTAATAGTATAATATTTTGGTCTATCTAATGATTCAATTATTAAAGTCATCGACATAAGTTATAGTTAATGTAATAAGCAAAATATGTGGTTTTAAGTATCTGTCTAAGGATCAGCCTGTATATGTCTTAGTTTCATTATGTTTTGGTTGTACACTCTGCTGTCATATCATCTGTTGATATCCCTCATATGCCTTGATGGCATCTGCTTGCCTATACTCCCATTTGTCGTGTTAAAAAAGATATGACTATATGGGAAATGAAATTTCTAGCATGTTTAGTCTGGTTGTTAGGGAATCGGTCGTGATAATGTGGTTAAAGTTTCTTGTGTATTGTTCCGGTAAATCAGATCATAAAGCTTTGTTGTATGTGCACTAGTTTATCCAGAAAAGTAGCATTTTGTGTCCTTGCTAGCATACACCTGGATTGACTGAGACATCTAAGTACTGAAAAAGGAATATAATAAGTTGATTTTCATATATGTTCAATATATCTTCATAACTTGACCTGAATCTGGAAGTTGACATTTGATTGATAACCTCAGATGGACTGGATGTTGCCTATATGTCTTCTTATTACTCTTGACATATATGAAACCGATTGGGTTAGAAATATACCTGTTACATGTCATTCTTCCCTCCATGTATAGATTTGGTAGTCTATCTAGGATTAAATGACCTTCTATTCTATATAGAGTATGCCTATGCCGATAGTAAGTTAAATGTGTTATATTCTTTCTTGTGATGACTGCCTGTTGCTGTTTCCGCATATTTTTTCATTCAGTGTATGGACTGATCTGTTTTCTCTAAATCGCGGTAATTGTCAGTTGGGCCTGCCCCTCATGTTTTCTCTACTCTGTGTGCATTTGAAGCCTAATCCCTAATTGAATCATTTTGAGATGCCCTTTGCTTATGCCTTTATCCTGGATCATGATCAAATTCCATATGTGCTTAAAGTCGTATGAACATTTATTTGCATTACTAATATAATTTGGGTGTATACTAATCTTTATCTTTCCTTTCTTATTACATGGCACACATCGGAGCAAAATAAAGAGTCTCACGGCGAGACTCATCGCAAGCCATTTCAAATGGCAACCCGCATCCGCGTTCGCATTCCCGCTTCAGAAACTCCTAGAAAAACAAATAGGACGGAGTCATCCGCTCCAATCCCTTCACTCTCTTAACTTTCTTGTCTCATTTTATGCCTTTATTTGTTTATTGTAATCTAATTTTGTAATTAATAGGAGAACTTCTAGCAATTAGCCTTTGAACATATGAGATGGGAAGGTAATTCAAACTTAGAAACGCACTTCTTCTTTATTTATCTTTTAGGACTGTTAGGCATGTCTAAATTCTGCAAAAAATGATCTAAATGATTTAACTCGCATCATAAAATCAACATTTTGTTCCTTGTTAAAATCCATAACAAATTTCTTCTTAAACTCTCAAGAATCGTCTTTAAGCACCTCTTATATAATATTGTCATAAGTTAAGCAAGATTAATTTAGCTAGCGAACATATAATTAGTCCATAAAGCACCCTCTTAGCATTCTTTAGCATTTCTAGCCCTTTTAGCACTTTTAATCACCCTTTGGCATTTAGCACCTTTAGCACATTTTGTCCTTAACATTTTAGCACCTCCTAGCATTCTTTTGTACTTTAGCATATAGCACCTTTTGCCCTTTTAATACTTTAAGCACCTTTTAAACATTTTAGCATTTATTTTATTTCCTAACATTTTATTAAGCAGGAGGAGCTTTTAAACATAATAATTAACCCTAGGTTTGGCAGGACAACCGCAAGTTAGCGGATCTTAGAGGGTGCCTAACCCCTTCCCTCTAGATTAATAAAGAACTCTTACCCAGAATCTCACTAAGTTTAGCAGACCATAAAGAATGGAGTTAGTGTTGACTTTAACCTAAGTTGACATTTAGGTGTCCTAATTCACCCAATTAATTAGGTGGCGACTCCGCGAACCCTAGCACTACCTTAGCACTTTTAAGCACCCTAGCAACCCTTTAGCATTTAGCACCTTTTTTAAACTTTAGCACTTTTTAGCACTTTTAATATTTTAAGCATTTTTTAGCATTTATTTTATTTTCTAACCTTTTATTTAAGCAGGAGTTTAGAAAATAAAAGTCGCGGCCGGAAAAGGGCGTGACAGAAACGGAGAATCCGCTGGGGATTTTAGGTTCTTAACCACAACAAACCTAGGGTTATTATTTGGCATTACTTTTTGCATTTAATTTTGTGTGCTGTATTTTTGTTTTATTTATTTTAATTGCTACATGCTTTACTGCTTTCCTTAAACTGGCATTCCGCTCATATTTCTTCAATTCTGGAAAATTCACACCATCACACACTCACGCGCTGGTGTGTTTCGCGCACCCGCAAATTTCTTTCAAAAATATCCAAATTTTAGGAGAGTTGGCGCCTGCGCGGAGTTAGATCGGTTCGTCGATCGGTAGCGTAGCCTTCCGCTCGAGTTGTCCGCTCGGGAACCTTGCGTCTAGAAAAGCCAAATCTTAGAAACTTAAGATAGAGCTATACCACCCTTATTTTAGGGCATGCATGCATTTACCTTAGGTGGGTCGGTCCTTGGCATCGACACCACAATTAGGAAGACACCAAACTTGTCGACGGGTTTCTCAACCCAACGACCAACCAGCATATTATGTGTAGTGTGGCAGTGATAGACAAATCCAAACCTAATCATGTCATGTTGAAATTGGAAAAAGTGCACCGTCATTTGGTCGCCATTTCCAACAAAGCATTACAGTTGGACGGTTTGGACAAATCCATCACAACCTCGCATATTTGACGTTTAGGCTTACTTCTGGCATAAAGAGGTCCCCCTGCATGTTAGGAAACGTTTGAATGTGCTATGTGCGATATATCTGTTACATACCTGCAAATTACGTGCTTTATGCTAACACCGTTTGTTGCATTTTTTAGAAAGATTTATCATCTCCCCAAAGGTCGATTTGTATTTGACTAAGCGATGGCAGAACATCGATATCTCACAAGATCAAAGGCACGGTCCAGCGACATGACTGATTCAAGGGCATCTGAGCGGAATGAGTCGGAACCTGTCTTGGTCCCTATAGGCAGCGGTCTCGTAAGAAAAGCGGCATAGATCGGTCGACGGCTCGCCCAATTACCATGACAAATGGCAAACCTGCAGGCCGAAATCAGAAGGCTCAGAAACATCACTGAAGTACTCGTCACTGCAAATAACCAAAACAGTCAAAATCCTCCAAATTACTACCAGTACCCTCTTACTACATATCCCGTTCAGCCAATATACAATGCACCCATACATCCCACGCAAAACCAAATTATGCTCCAGCCAAACACAAACCAAAGGCCACCACAAACCTACTTCCACAATGCATACGACAACCCCTTACGATACCCATCCGTACATACGCCACAGCCAAATGCCCGTTCACTAAACACCTTCAAACCCCGCATAGGTGCTAAGAGAAAACCAACCAGAACCTATACACCTTTAGCCGAACCCATAACCCAAGTGTATGAGGAACTGAAAGCCGCAGGAATACTCCAACCAATTCCGGAAATATCCCGGGCCTACTTCCCAGGCATGATAAAACCAAACATTGTGCATACCACTCCGGTGTCGAGGGCACGACATCGAAATTGCTATGCACTCGAGGACAAAATAGAGGCGATCAAAGAAGAGTCATTCGGATGGAGGAGGCCTCGCGATGAGTACAATGAACCCCGAAGGAAGAGGTGTTCCTGGCGCGAACCCGCCCGCTGAATCAACCTTTATCACGCCGCCCGTAGATCCACCCATCAAGCCCGCCAAAAAATAGAGCACCCAATGCACCTGGACGAATAAGAATTGTGAAGGAAAACCACCCAAAGTTCGCACCCCACTAGCTGAACCCATACCTCACATATATGAAAGGTTGCGAGCTGCAGGCCTAATCCAACCAATTCCAGGAAGGATTCCCGACCCTATCCCAAGATGGTATGATGAGAACAAGCGGCTGGCGTATCACTCCGATAGCCGGGACATGACACGAAGGTTGCCACTCCTCGGGACGTAATCGAGGCGCCGAGAGAAGAGGTAATTCAGTTAAAGGATCCTGCCCCAAATGTGCATGATAACCCCTTGCCAAACCACGGCCACGTCAATGTGCACCTGATAACCTTAGATGAGAATACACTCCCCTTATGCCCATTCGCCCTCGAATCGATCATTTATCCAGCGTGCACCACGAAGCCAAAGAAGGAGATCGATAGCGAGCATGAAGACCCGGCCATCCACGATGCAGCATGAAGGCGTATTGGTTGGATTTGCACCACTTGTTTTGGTCGCTAGAGCCCGGATAAGAAAAAGCAATTTAGTTTAGCAGAATAATTTAAAACTCATATTTAAGCTTTAATAATGTTTTCTTTTGTTTTGCTTGTAATGAACTACGTTCGACCTGATTCCCTTGGCGGATACGTAGGCGGCCACACCGGCCTCGGTCCCACATTTAGAAATTTTAATTTCACCCCAAAAATTTGCTTGTAATGAACTACGTCATGACCTGATTCCCTCATGGGGATACGTAGGCGGCCTAAATCGGCTTCGGTCACCATTAGGAAACTTTCCGCCGTTCGAAAATGACAAGAATACACATAGCATACAAGCAACTACATTAAGACCCACTATAGGCCAGACACCTTTTTCGAAACTGGGACAATGTAGGAAACCAGACAGGGATTGCAAGTCCAAACAGGCCAAGCACGCGGATATCAAGGAACAAGGCGGCGAAGTCAAATACGAATCGACCCCCCCCAAAACTCACAAATTTTCTTTGGCGCGAGTTTTCATATTAATGAAGCGAAAGTGCAACGGCAAGCAGAAATACGACAAAAGTCTCTTCGTGAGCGAAAAAAAAATAGCGAGGCGAGAAGATATGACAACAATCCAAAAGTTCAAAGTCCGCACTAAAAGCAGCAGCAGCAGAAAGGGGCATCAACAATCAGCAGTCAAAGTTCAGAGTTCCGCAACAAAACCTAGCGCATCAACTCGGGCAGAAAGTCAAATTGGCAACCCACGCATCGCACACAGCAAAGGCATCATGGCAATTCGTCAGTTGCAGCGTTTAGCATGTCCGCGCAAGGACAACATCTCAGCATTCATCAGGCGTATCAGGGATGACATCTCTACCCATAAAATTGCACTTCTCATATGTATTTATCATTTCGTTTAAACAGGTATACACTAACGTTTTCTCAAGCTTAGCTTGCAGGAGCATTTATTCTACGAGGCGGCGGCAACACGTCGAACGCGGCGTTATCGGCCGTAAAGTCCACGCAACGGCGCCCGGCGGAATACGTCAGCAATGACGTTATCGGCCGCGGCAAGTCCACGCAACGACGCCAGCAGCAACACGTCCAGACAACGACGTGATCAGCAAGTCCACGCAACGACGCCCGGCGGAATACGTCCGAGCAATGGCGTTATCGGCCAAAGAAGTCCACGCAACGACGCCCGGCGGCAATACGTCCGGCAACGGCGTTATCGGCCAAAGCAAGTCCACGCAGCAGCGCCCGGCAACGCGTCGGCAATGGCGTTATCGGCCGCAACAAGTCCACGCAACGGCGCCCGGCGGAACACGTCCGGACAACGGCGTGATCGTGAGTCCACGCAACGACGCCCGGCGGAATACGTCGAGCAATGACATTATCGGCCGCAAAGAAGTCCACGCAACGACGCGGCGGCAATACGTCCGAGCGATGACGTTATCGGCCAAAGAAGTCTAGCGGCGCCCGGCGGAACACGTCCAAGCAACGACGCTATCAGCACAACAAGCCCAAAAACGACGCCATCATCAGCATATCACATCCACGCATGGACGATTTCTATACTCTCGAAATTGCATTTCTTACTCATGCTTTATTATTCTGTCTTAGCAGTTATGAACTAACTCTTTCTTGAGCTTTAGTCTACAGGGACAGTTGCAGCAAGGACAACGTATCCGCATTCACAATTGCAACACGTCCGTGCAAAGGCGAAATCACAGCATTTGCAGCATCGCATCAACACAGCAGACATCACATTTTTTTCAGGATAACCTTTTCTACTCACAGTTGCATTACTTTTAAAATTGTGCATCATCATTTTGCCTTAACAGTTATGCACTAACCGTTTGTTTGAAGTCTTAGCATGCAGGAGCAGGAGCACAACGTGGATTTTCTCTTACAGCGAACCGGGGCAATTTGTTGGGGGAGCCAACCTTCCCGACGAATGGCAGAAGCGGCCTCAAGCGTCGATCCACTCGCTCCACATCACCATAGAACCTAGCACCATAAGCCATAGCGTTACACCCCAGGTTCAAGCAAGTTATTTTTATTTCTTTACTTTTTGCACCATAGCCCAGTGTCATCATAACTCGACACTGGGACAGTTTTTGAGTCCGCGTTAGCCCGCCTTGGTGTTTTGATCATGGTAGCCCAGTGTCGTCATAACTTGACACTGGGACAATTTTCGAGTCTGCGTCAGCCTTGCCTAATTGCCCAACATTTCTAATTCTGAGGGTCGAGACAAAATTGGCTATGAGTCAACGTCTTTGTCCGAAGATTCTTCCATCATCTCCATACAAAGAGGGACAACTGTTGACACCCAATTTTGACCCTCCGTCGATCATTAACTATAAAATTACACTAATTTTAAAACAATTTTATAATAATAAAATACAACAATAATACATTAATACAGGCATAAATAAGCAATTTAATAATGGCACCGCGTCTTACGTAGAGTATTAAGCACTTAGAATCTCGCGCCCGCATTTATAACAATTAGGTTAGTAAAGCACTTAAACAATTTAAGCACAATTTATTAATTTAATTAACTAATTAAATACCTAAAACTAATACCCTTTTAAATAACTTACCCCTAATTAAATACCTAATAACACTAATACCCTAATAATTACCCAGCCCAATCCCTTTTTCCCATCACCCGCGGCCCACTCCTCTTCAGCCCAACACCCAGTCCCTTTTCTCTTATCATCAGCCCACACCCCATTCATTCCTCAGCCTTTAGCCCAGACGCCCTTCGTCCCTCCCCTATCACACAAATACGCACAAAACCAGCAACCCTAAACCTTCTGCTTTCGTCGCCGCCCGGATTTCTCACGAGAATCGGCTTTCTGACCACGCACCCTAGCCAGCTCTTCTTACCATAACCAAACGAATCCTTCCAAATCGTTTACCTTACCGAATCAAGTACGAATCGTGCGGAATCAGGGTAAGAATAAGCATAAGAATCTCAGCCCTAATTGCCTACCAACATTAGAACCCAACCATGGCTATATAAGGCACGTCTGATAAACAACGATGGGCGGTGAAAAGCGAGGCGGCGAGAACAGCGGTCGAACACAGGCGTATACGAGAGAAGCGAGAGGAGGCGGTGAGTGAGAAATGTCGTTTACACAGTGGCGGTGGTTTTAGAGGGGGAGAGATTCAGAAATCGGGGGCACCCAAAAACCGATAGGCATCGATTTGCATCCTCTAGCGGCGATCAACTACTGCGTAGCGAGACGAACGTCCAAAACTAGTAAGCATCGACACCTTTAGATCAGGACCAGTCGACCCTTTATTCGCATCGCAAAACCATAACTCGAGCGGACCGACGACTTGATACGCTGCCTCGGTTCGCTGTCCGGAGAAGGTAAACCCATTTTCCCCCCTCAGAATTTCAATTCGTTATGTGAATTTATGTGTTTCTGCCATATGTACTTGGACTATACTTGTTAATAGTATAATATTTTGGTCTATCTAAACAGATTCAATTATTAAAGTCATCGACATAAGTTATAGTTAATGTAATAAGCAAAATATGTGGTTTTAAGTATGCATCAGGATCACTGTATATGTCTTAGTTTCATTATGTTTTGGTTGTACACTCTGCTTTGTATCATCTGTTGATATCCTCATATGCCTTGATGGCATGCAGCACCTATACTCCCATTTGTCGTGTTAAAAAAGATATGACTATATGGGAAATGAAATGTCTAGCATGTTTAGTCTGGTTGTTAGGGAATCGGTCGTGATAATGTGGTTAAAGTTTCTTGTGTATTGTTCCGGTAAATCAGATCATAAAGCTTTGTTGTATGTGCACTAGTTTATCCAGAAAAGTAGCATTTTGTGTCCTTGCTAGCATACACCTGGATTGACTGAGACATCTAAGTACTGAAAAAGGAATATAATAAGTTGATTTTCATATATGTTCAATATATCTTCATAACTTGACCTGAATCACTGAAGTTGACATTTGATTGATAACCTCAGATGGACTGGATGTTGCCTATATGTCTTCTTATTACTCTTGACATATATGAAACCGATTGGGTTAGAAATATACCTGTTACATGTCATTCTTCCCTCCCTGTATAGATTTGGTAGTCTATCTAGGATTAAATGACCTTCTATTCTATATAGAGTATGCCTATGCCGATAGTAAGTTAAATGTGTTATATTCTTTCTTGTGATGACTGCCTGTTGTTGTTTCCGCATATTTTTTCATTCAGTGTATGGACTGATCTGTTTTCTCTAAATCGCGGTAATTGTCAGTTGGGCCTGCCCCTCATGTTTTCTCTACTCTGTGTGCATTTGAAGCCTAATCCCTAATTGAATCATTTTGAGATGCCCCTTTGCTTGTCTGCCCCTTTATCCTGGACTGCTACAATCAAATTCCATATGTGCTTAAAGTCATATGAACATTTATTTGCATTACTAATATAATTTGGGTGTATACTAATCCTTATCTTTCCTTTCTTGTTACATGGCACACATCGGAGCAAAATAAAGAGTCTCACGGCGAGACTCATCGCAAGCCATTTCAAATGGCAACCCGCATCCGCGTTCGCATTCCCGCTTCAGAAACTCCTAGAAAAACAAATAGGACGGAGTCATCCGCTCCAATCCCTTCACTCTCTTAACTTTCTTGTCTTTTATGCCTTTATTTGTTTATTGTAATCTAATTTTGTAATTAATAGGAGAACTTCTAGCAATTAGCCTTTGAACATATGAGATGGGAAGGTAATTCAAACTTAGAAAGCACTTCTTCTTTATTTATCTTTTAGAATTTATTAGGCGTGTCTAAATTGCAAAAATGATCTAAATGATTTAACTCGCATCATAAAATCAACATTTTGTTCCTTGTTAAAATCCATAACAAATTTCTTCTTAAACTCTCAAGAATCGTCTTTAAGCACCTCTTATATAATATTGTACGCAAGTTAAGCAAGATTAATTTAGCTAGCAGAACATATAATTAGTCCATAAAGCACCATCTTAGCATTCTTTAGCATTTCTAGCCCTTTTAGCACTTTTAATCACCCTTTGGCATTTAGCACCTTTAGCACATTTTGTCCTTAACATTTTAGCACCTCCTAGCATTCTTTTGTACTTTAGCATATAGCACCTTTTGCCCTTTTAATACTTTAAGCACCTTTTAAACATTTTAACATTTTAGCATTTATTTTATTTCCTAACATTTTATTAAGCAGGAGGAGCTTTTAAACATAATAATTAACCCTAGGTTTGGCAGGACAACCGCAAGTTAGCGGATCTTAGAGGGTGCCTAACCCCTTCCCTCTAGATTAATAAAGAACCCTTACCCAGAATCTCACTAAGTTTAGCAGACCATAAAGAATGGAGTTAGTGTTGACTTTAACCTAAGTTGACATTTAGGTGTCCTAATTCACCCAATTAATTAGGTGGCGACTCCGTGAACCCTAGCACTACCTTAGCACTTTTAAGCACCCTAGCAACCCTTTAGCATTTAGCACCTTTTTTAAACTTTAGCACTTTTTAGCACTTTTAATATTTTAAGCATTTTTTAGCATTTATTTTATTTTCTAACCTTTTATTTAAGCAGGAGTTTAGAAAATAAAAGTCGCGGCCGGAAAAGGGCGTGACAGAAATGGCGACTCCGCTGGGGATTTTAGGTTCTTAACCACAACAAACCTAGGGTTATTATTTGGCATTAATTTTTGCATTTAATTTTGTGTGCTGTATTTTTGTTTTATTTATTTTAATTGCTACATGCTTTACTGCTTTCCTTAAACTGGCATTCCGCTCATATTTCTTCAATTCTGGAAAATTCACACCATCACACACTCACGCGCTGGTGTGCTTCGCGCACCCACAAATTTCTTTCAAAAATATCCAAATTTTAGGAGAGTTGGCGCCTGCGCGGAGTTAGATCGGTTAAATCGATCGTGCGCATGTATACCGCTCGAGTTGTCATTCGGGAACGCTGCGTCTAGAAAAGCCAAATCTTAGAAACTTAAGATAGAGCTATACCACCCTTATTTTAGGGCATGCATGCATTTACCTTAGGTGGGTCGGTCCTTGGCATCGACACCACAATTAGGAAGACACCAAACTTGTCGACGGGTTTCTCAACCCAACGACCAACCAACATATTATGTGTAGCGTGGCAGTGATAGACAAATCCAAACCTAATCATGTCATGTTGAAATTGGAAAAAGTGCACCGTCATTTGGTCGCCATTTCCAACAAAGCATTACAGTTGGACGGTTTGGACAAATCCATCATAACCTCGCATATTTGACGTTTAGGCTTACTTCTGGCATAAAGAGGTCCCCCTGCATGTTAGGAAACGTTTGAATGTGCTATGTGCGATATATTTGTTACATACCTGCAAATTACGTGCTTTATGCTAACACCGTTTGTTGCATTTTTTAGAAAGATTTATCATCTCCCCAAAGGTCGATTTGTATTTGACTAAGCGATGGCAGAACATCGATATCTCACAAGATCAAAGCACGGTCCAATGACATGGCGATTCAAGGGCATCTGAGCGGAATGAGTCGGACCCTGTCTTGGTCCCTATAGGCAAAGCGAGGGTCTCGAGAAGAAAGCGGCATAGATCCGGTCGACGGCTCGCCAATTACCGCATGACAAATGGCAAACTGCAGTCGAAATCGAAGGCTCGAAACATCATCAAGTACTCGTCGCGCAAATAACCAAAACAGTCAAAATCCTCCAAATTACTACGGTACCCTCTTACTACATATCGTTCAGCCAATATACAATGCACCCATACATCCCATAAAACCAAATTATGCTCGGCCAAACACAAACCAAAGGCCACCACAAACCTACTTCCACAATGCATCGACAACCGCTTACAATACCCGTCCGTACATACGCGGCCAAATGCCTGCTCACTAAACACGCCCAAACCCCGTAGGTGCTAAGAAAACCAACGGAACCTATACACCTTTAGCCGAACCCATAACCCAGTGTATGAGGCGAAAGCCGCGAGAATACTCGGCCAATTCCGGAAATATCCCGTGCCTACTTCCAGGGCATGATAAAACCAAACATTGTGCATACCACTCCGGTGTCGAGGGCACGACATCGAAATTGCTATGCACTCGAGGACAAAATAGAGGAGGCTGATCAAAGAAGGAGTCATTCGGATGGAGGAGGCCTCCACAATGAGTCTGATGAACCCCAAAGGAAGAGAGGTGTTCCACGGCCAGAACCCGCCCCGCATGAATCAACCTTTTATCCTGCCCTTCGTAGATCCACCCATCAAGCCCGGCAACAAAATAGAGCACCCAATGCACCCAGACCAAATAAGAATTTTGAAGGAAAACCACCCAAAGTTCGCACCCCACTAGCTGAACCCATACCTCAAATATATGAAAGGTTGCGAGCTGCAGGCCTAATCGACCAATTCCGGGAAGGATTCAGGCCTATCCCAAGATGGTATGATGAGAACAAGCGCTGCGCGTATCACTCCGATAGCCCAGGACAT
Organism: Przewalskia tangutica; assembly: GCA_029844215.1. Taxonomy (NCBI): domain Eukaryota; kingdom Viridiplantae; phylum Streptophyta; class Magnoliopsida; order Solanales; family Solanaceae; genus Przewalskia; species Przewalskia tangutica. Next base: position 13,719,803 of record CM056734.1, read on the forward strand.
GACACTGAAGGTTGCCACTCCCTCAGGGACAGAATCGAGGCGCTGATCAGAGAAGGGGTTGTCGCGCCCTTTTTCGGCCGCGGCATTTATTTTCTAAACTCCTGCTCAAACAAAAGGTTAGAAAATAAAAATAAAAGCTAAAATGTTTTAAGAGAATGCTAAAATTGCAAAAAGGTGCTAAAAGTGCAAAAGAGGCTAAAATGCTAAAATTGCAAAAGATGTTTGAAAGCTTAAAAGGTGCTAAAGGTGCAAAAAAGGGCTAAAGTTTAAAAGGGTGCTAAAAGAAAAAGAAAAATGTTAAAGGGTTGCTAGAATGCTAAGGGTTGTGAGTCGCCACTAATTAGTTTGGGTGAATTAGGACACCTAAATGTTTAACTAGTTTTTAAAGTAAAACATTAACTCCATTTTAATGGTCTGCTAAACTTAATAAGATTCTGGGTAAGGGTTCTTTATTATCCTAAAGGGAAGGGGTTAGGCACCCTAAAGGATCCGCTAACTTGCGGTTGTCCGTTCAAACCTAGGGAATTATTATTCTATAAAAATGCATGTTTGAAAGTGTTTAAATAAAAGGGATGAAAATTGTAAGATTTATTTAGAATATAAAATCAGCTTTGGATGAAAACTAGCATTCATAACGTATTAGATAAGATACATGTATTGCAAAATCTTATTATGACGAAATGTGTATTTTATAAAAATAAAATGTAGAATATCTATTATGCAAAGACTAACAAAATAATTTTTTTAATTATAAATGTTAGTAAGTGTTTATGAAGAAATCAATTTACTACGCCAAGGATTTAATAGCGGGTGACGCTTTAGCTACGTGTCATTTGGTATAGCCTAGGTAATGCATAGCTAGTCATAACATAACTAATTTAAGACGAGTGAATTTCTAGCGTCAACTATTTTTCTAATAACAGCCCAAAGTTTAATTATTCTAAATGTACTAGTAGTAGTGTAATGTTAGACAAATAATTACAACAAATAATAGGGTGAGGATATGGATTAATAATGACTCGAAGGAATGGCGAAGTGACTTCGCCTATGGGTTGGAGTTTATGATGCGGAGAGGATGAATCACATAAGATGCGGGTCTTCCATTGGTTGCGACGAGTCTCGTATTGAGACTCTTCCCTTTGCTCCAAGGCATTGCGTTTCATGTAAAAATAAAAATAAAAGGATAAAGATTAGTACATATCAAAAAGGATCAAAACAGCAAGCAAACATTGACATGAAATTTAATTTCATTTTCGGTACTTCAAAATAAAAGCGAAATGGATCCAAGATAGTAAGCGGATAACGGATTGCAGGATATATGGAGCATGCGAGAAAAACACAGACGAGGCCCAACAATAACAACATTATGGGTTACGTCGAATGTACTGCTATCATGCATACTGCTTCGTCAAAGGGACCTCACTAAGGCATGTAAGGTCTGAATCACCCATTAGAGATATGTATATGATAAGTAAACTGTGCACTATTAACTCCTTTCACAAAGTATAGATTTTTTCTTCGGTATAAATAAGGATCTTAGTTATCCTAACAGCATACCAAAGTCGAGATTATTTCCAATAGCCCCAGTATTTCCAATGCATCTATGCACACTTTGCATATCAAGTGTAGAAAATAAGGATGAACTATCCAAGTAAAGTTAGTTATCCTTTAGGGGCTCCATTTACATATGTAATGGTCGGAATTAGCCCATTCAGTTTTATACCCAGAACAGAGATGAACAAATGGAAATGCTACATGTTAAAAGTAGAGTTATTTAAACTAGCTGGCATGCCTAGTGGCCTTGTGATTTAGTCGTACTTAAAAATAGCAAAATCAATTTACATCAAGCATAGACAACACCAGATCCACACCTTAGAGGCTTTGACTCTTATTTAAGAATGAATGCAGTTTTCCTATTCATCAATATGAAGGACACATGCGAAAATGAAGTCTCATTTCCTCTTTTCCGATTTCCACGAGTTAATAAGGGAAGGACCGGCCAAACCAACTTAATATCCTAATCAAGGTGCTAGAGGGCAAGATAGTAGCACAGGTGAGTCGGGGAGGGTGATATCCTCGATATCATAAGTTAACAGTTTTCTTTGAATTATTTGACTTAATCCTTGTTGCTAAGCGATTCTAAATGCTCATTAAGAGGGCGATGGCTCGCCTTTCAATTAACCAAATCATGCCTCAGGTTTTAACTCCATATCGACACGGATTGCCAACATACCAAACATAAACATCATATTTACACATCGACGACGAACACAGTAATCTAAACTAACACATTTTTAATACACGAAACAAAATGCAGAAACACAAAGATGCAACGAAATCGATAGGAAGCTGATTTTACCTTCTCGGACAGCGACCGGCGTATCAAGTCGTCGGCTCGCTCGGGTTTCGGTTTTGCGATCACGAATGAAAGAGGCGAAGTTTTGTTCTTGATTTCGTGATATTTGAAAGAAAAGGTTTGAACTCCACTGTTCTTGTCACGCTAATTATCGGAGGTGAGTCCACAACCACGATGTTTTCTTCACCGTTATGTCGTACTATCTTTCTTGAATAAGCCTTCTGTGCCCCCACGTCTCTGCTCTCTCGATTCTGGGCTATATCTGCCGCCACTTTCGATGCCTAGTGCATGTAGTTATATATCCCTCGCGCGAGGTCTAATGTTGGCTGAGATTTGGCTACTATTTGGTGCTGATTCGACGAGATTTGCTACTGATTTGTATGGTAGGACTTGACTTCGAAGCGATTTATGGAAGATTTGGCAATGGGTTTATGGTAAGAAATCGTTGGTTGTGTGTACGTGGGTAAAGGAAAGGAAAATCGCCGGATTTTCCACCCCGAAAATCCGGCGAGATTCGCGGCTAAAAGGATTCGTCTAGGTTTTGTTTAGGTTTTCTTGAGGGCTGCGTTTGTGAGGAGGCGATGGGTGAATAGGGCTAAGGAAGGAAGTCGTTTTGTTACGAACATTTGGGCGATTAAAGGGTAGGGAGTTGGGCTTGCGGGTGGGATGCGCGGGTGTGGGCTAGCGGGTTATTAATAGTTTTGGGCCTTTAATTAGTTTTAGGCTTAGTTAACTAATTGGTTTTAGGCTTTTAATTAGTTAATTAATTTTTAGGCTAGTTAATTAATTAGCTAATTAATTCTAGGCAAGTGTATTAATTAATTAGTGATAACTTAAATTAACAAATGTGATTAAAATAATTAGGTGCTTCATTAATCTAATTGTTATAATAAATAAATCTTGGCGTGCTATTTAATTAATGCTCAATACTTTAGAATCACGCGACGCTATTATTTAAAATCTTATTATTATGCATTATTGCAAAATTAAAATTGAATTGAGTTTATATTAAATTACTTAAATCAGAATGCAAGTCGATATTTAAGAATTGTTTAAAGCCTTATAAATGCACGCTATTAAATGGATATATTATATTGACTTTAAATTACAAATGATTACTAATTAATGCGGCTATGCTACATTACCCGACGTTATCGCTAAATTATTTATTTTATGCATTTATTAATTATTTAGGAATTACGACAAAGCTTAAAGTTAATAAGTGTGGGCGCGGGACTCTAAATTATTTATTTATGCCTGTATTTATGTTTTATTCGCTGCATTTTATTATAAAAATCCCTAAAAATTATTTTACAAAAATTAGTGCAATTTTATAGTTAATGGTAGGCGAGAGAGGTCAAAATTGGGTGTCAGCAGTGTCCTCTTTGTATGGAGATGATGGAAGAATCTTGGACAAAGACGTTGACTCATGCCAATTTTGTCTCGATCTTGAGTTGCAAAAATGTTGAGCGGATAGACAAAGTGTGCAAAATCAAAAGCGTCGATGTCGAGTTATGGCGACAACTTTGGGCTACCATGGTCAAAACACGAGCGGGCTAAAGCGGACTCAAAATTTGTCGAGTGTCGAGTTATGGTGACGGGCTATGGTGCAAAAAGTAAAAGAATATAAGCGGCTTGAACACGGGTGTCTTGCTATGACTTGTGGTCTTTGGGTTCTACGGTGATGTGGAAGCGAGTGGGCCGGCGGCGAGGCGTACGCGATCGTTGGGAAGGTTGGCCCGGCCAGTTGCCCGGTTATTTGTAAGAGAAAATCCACGTTGTGCTCCTGCTCCTGCGTGCTAAGACTTAAACAAACGGTTAGTGCATAACTGTTAAGGCAAAAAATGATGATGTATAATTTTAAAAGTAATGCAACTGTGAGTAGAAAAGATTATCCTGCAAAAAGCGATGCCTGTTGTGTTGATGCGATGCTGCAAATGCTGTGGCTTTCGTCCTTGCACAGACGTGTTGCGATAGTGAATGCGGATATGTCGTCCTTGCTGCAACTGCCCCTGCAGACTAAAGCTAAAGAAAGATGTAGTGCATAACTGCTAAGACAGAATAACAAAGCGTGAATGAGAAAAATGCAATTTTGAGAAAAGAGAAAATCGTCCCTGTGCAGATGTGATATGCTGATGATAGCGTCGTTTTCGGACTTGTTGTCTTTGATAAGCGTCGTTACTGGGCGTGTCATTTCTTTGGCGTCGTTGCGTGAACGCAATCTTGATGACGTCGTTACTGGGCGTGTTCTTCTTGGCGTCGTTGCGTGAAGCGTCTTGATGGTGTCGTTGCACGGACACGATCTTTGAATCGTCGTTACTGGGCGTATTCTTTGAGGCGTCGTTGCGTAGCGCAATCGCGATGGCGTCGTTACTGGGCGTGTTCTTCTTTGGCGTCGTTGCGTGAAGCGCGATCTTGATGGTGTCGTTGCACGGACACGATCTTTGAATCGTCGTTACTGGGCGTATTCTTTGGCGTCGTTGCGTAGGCCTTAATCGCGATGGCGTCGTTACTGGGCGTGTTCTTCTTTGGCGTCGTTGCGTGAACGCGTCTTTGATGGTGTCGTTGCTGGACACCGTGCGGATAATGTCGTTACTGGACATGTTGCCCTTTGGCGTCGTTGCGTAGGCAGCGATCTTTGCGGAGTGTCGTTACTGAACCGCAATCGCGATCGCGTCGTTACTGGGCGTGTTCTTTGCTGGCGTCGTTGCGTGAGCAATCGCGATGATGTCGTTGCCTTGACATAATCGCGATGGCGTCGTTGCACGGGCGTGTTCTTCTTGGCGTCGTTGCGTGAGCGCAATCTTTGAGGGTGTCGTTGCACTGGACCACAATCGCGATAACGTCGTTGCACTGGGCGTGTTCTTTCTTTGGCGTCGTTGCGTGAGCGCAATCTTGATGGTGTCGTTGCTGGACCACGATCTTTGAATCGTCGTTACTGGGCGTATTCTTTGAAGCGTCGTTGCGTGAAGCCTTGCAATCGCGATAGCGTCGTTGCACGGGCGTGTTCTTCTTTGGCGTCGTTGCGTGAGCGCAATCTTTGAGGTGTCGTTGCACTGGACACAATGCGATAACGTCGTTACTGGGCGTGTTCTTTGCTCTGTAGAATAAATGCTCCTGGTGAGCTTGAAAGCGTTAGTGCATACGTTTAAACAAGATGATAAGCATATAGGATAGGTGCATTTTATGGATAGAGATGTCGTCGATATGCGGCGAATCGAGATATTGTCGCTTGCGGATATGCTAGATGTCGCGGTGACGAATTGCCACGATGTCTTCGTTGGGTGCGATGCCTTGGTATAAATTTGACTTTATGCCAGCGCCGGTGTGCTGAACTTTGTCGTGCGTTTTGAACTTTGGATTGTGGATCGTTGTTGCCCGCTTTACATTCTTCTTTGCTTTTTCTTTGCTTCATGATATGAAGAAACTTTTAGCGTATTTTTACGCTTTGGCTATTGCGCTTTCATACGTTAACATGAAAAAAAAAAAAGCTGCGCTCGAAAAATTTGTGAGTTTTTTTGGGGGTTGATTAAGTATCTGACTTTGCCGCCTTGTCCCTTGATGTCCGCGTGCAGCTGTTTGGATTTGCAACCTGTTTGACCTCTTTGAGATGTTTAGTAGTGTTCAAAGCATTTTCCAAAATGAAGTGTTTTTATGAAGTATGCCAAAATATCTTTAGAAATAAACATTTATATGACATGCGTAAAAAATGTAAAAGCCTCGTCTAATTTGCGAATATGACATGTATTTCGACCAAGCGAACATCTTTTGGAGTCCTTGTTATTGCCTTCTTGCAGTGCGCAGTGTCTCAATTATGTGTCACGCGGGCGAACTTAACCGTGATGAATTGCTCGTATCGCTTTTGGAATAACCCAAACCGCTTTGTTGCTGTAAACAAATGGGAGATTCTAACGGTGTGACGAAGCCGATTTAGGCGCTCACGTATCCCAGAGGAATCGGTCATGGCGTAGTTCATTACAAGCGAAATTGGGTAAAATTCTAAAAGTGGGACCGGCCGATATGGCGCCTACGTATCCGTGAGAATCAGTCATGCGTAGTTGATTACAAGTAAAGGGCTTTCTAATTTGCGTGGCGAGACCACATATGGGCTCTGCGTATCAGCCAGGAATGCACTTTTACAATGTAAAGGGGATTACATGGAAAACAAATACTCTAGGCGTAATATCTCTTCCGCTGCGTCTGCGTTGATAGCCTTGGGCCATACCGCCGTCCATCTCGGCTAAGATTAGAGCCCTCCACTTAAAACTCGATGAACCGTGTAGGGCCCACGCGATTAAGGCGAACTTTCCTTTAGCTTCACTTTGATTCGGAAATATCGTTTGAAAACCAATTGTCGGTTTGAATAACCTTGGCCTTACTCTCTTGTTAAAAGCTCTAGCCATTACTGCTTTGATATAGCGCCCGTGATTGCATTCAACCTTTTCGTCAATCAGCGTCAATTGCTCATGCGATCTTGTATCCACCGGCCGCTCAACACGGCTTCTTGGATGATTATCAGCGATGGTATTTCCACCTCTGCGGTATACGGCCATTCCATACACGAAAGATCTGGCGTTGCCGGTAGAAGTTCGGATTGTGGTGCGATAACCCAAAGCGCAAAAAGGCAAATTCGTGCCAATGTTTGTAGTTGCTGATCATCTTGCGCAATATCCTCTTGATGTTCTTGTTGGCTGCTTCTACTGCTCCATTCATCTGAGGTCGGTACGGAGTGGAATTACGGTGAGTGATCTTGAAATTTCCACATATCTCACGCATCAAATGCTGTTGAGATTGGTTAGTTATCGATTCTGATTGATTCGGGAACCCCAAATCGGCAAATGATGTTGTTGCGACGAAGTCGACCACCACCTTTTTTCATCGATGCGTGTGATGGCGACTACCCGTTTAGTGAAATAGTCAATTGCTACGAGGATGAATCGTGTCCATTTGAAACAACGGGTTCGATGGGGCGATGACATCCATTGCCCCAATGCGAATGGCGAGGAGAACTTGTCACATTAAGCTCACTTGGAGGCACTCGAATCAAATCTCCGTGAATCGGCATTGCGGACATTTTACGCACAAAGCGGATACAATCTGTTTCCATCGTCGTCCAAAAATAACACCTTTCGCGAGAATCTTTTCGCCAAAGTGAAGCGTTCGTATAGGTCCACCGCGTCCTCCGTGTATCTCTTCTACTAGCTTGCACGCCTCTTGAGCATCGACACGTCTCAATAAACCCGGATCTGAGTCGCCCGATTTAATTTCCCGTTCGAAAAGAAATGATTTGCTAGTCTTGAAGTGTCTTACGGATGTTGGTTATGCCTTACGGATATTCTCGCTTTGAGAGTACCTTTTGATGTCATGGTACCATGGATTGCGTCTGTTTCCTCGTCTATATGGGAGCGATAAATTGCTCCGAAGCTCATTTGTGATTGGATCGATGTAATTCTTGTCAGGATCTTTGAATCATGGAGGATAAGGTTGCCAATCGTCGGCCAATTCGTTCTGGATCCTCGGAACATGCCTAAATTCTATGTGGTGAACCTCTTACGTAATTCCTTCACATAAAATAGGTAGGAAGTATTTTCATATTCTTGGTTGCCCATTCGCCATGTACGATGGATCGATAAGTCTGAATCACTATGACCCCGACTCTTGTATGTCCGTATCTACGGCCATTCCGAGCCCCGATATGCAAGCCGTATTCCGCCATATTGTTGGTGCATGGAAATCGAGCTTGCGGAAATCGGATAATCTTGACTGTTTACGAAACCAAAGCGCTCCAATGCCGACTCGCTGAAATTTGCGCTCCATGAAAAACATCCTCGGCCGGGTAATCCTGCGAGATATCTTCTCAGACAAACAATACCTCTTCATCGGAAAATAGGTTCGAAGGGCTCGTACTCTCATCATTGGGTTCTCGGCAAGATGATCGGCTAATGCCTGTCGCTTTTACGGCTCTGCGTGGCGTGAAGCGATGTCAAACTTCGCTCAACATAATCGCCATTTATTAGTTTTCCGGTGGGCATGGGCTTCGAAGGATATACTTAAGCGGATCCGTCCTTGAAATAAGATAAGTAGTGTGTCTTAGATAGATAGTGTCGAACTTACGGCGACCCGAGTTAATCTCGCGACAATGCGTTCAAGGAGTATAACGAGCTTCGTATCTTGTGAACTTCTTACTCAAATAGTATATGGCACATTCCTTTTTCCTGTTTCATCGTGTTGCCCCAACACGCGTCCAGCATTTTCTAACAGACAAATAGAGTAGCAAAGGTCTCCGGTTACGGAGGTACTAGAACGGCGGATTAGAAAGGTATTCTTTGATTACGTCAAAGCACATTGTTGGCATTTGTCGACTTGGTATTGCATCCTTTTTCAATAATTTGAATATCGGCTCGCGTATCACGGTGGCGGGCTATGAACTGCTGATGTAGTTGAGGCGACCAAGGAAGCTCATCACGTCCTTTTTGCTTTTGGAGGAGGTAACTCTTGGATGGCTTTTATTTTGAGGTCTAGCTCAATCCCTCTTACGCTCACTATAAAACCCAACAGCTTCCGCGGGAAGCGCAAATCGCGCCTTTGCGAGTTGACTTCAAGTTATCTTTGTCTTAGTCGTTGGAAAAATTTCTTGAAGTTTGCCGAATGGTCCTCCATTTCGCGATTTGATGATGGCGTCGTCCACATGAACCTCAATTTCTTTATGAATCATGTCATGGAAGATGGTGGTCATGGCTCTCATGTAGGTGGCACTGCGTTCTTGAGACCGAGCGGCATAACTTCGATAATAGTACACCGCGGGGTAGTGAATCTTGTCTTTTCTGCGTCTCTTACGCCATAAGGATCGATGATAGCCAGAAAGCGATCGACGAGCAGTAGTTCATGCCGCTGATTATCGATGAGTATATGGATGTTTGGAAGAGGAAAGTCATCCTTGGCTGGCTCTGTTGAGGTCTCTGTAATCCACGCGGACTCGGACCTTTCCATCTTTCTTCTTTCTGACACGATATTTGCTAACCAAGTAGGATACTTTGCAACTCGAATTACCTTTGCCTCAGCTGTTTAGACACCTCTTCTTTGACCTTCAAACTCGTATACGGTTTGATCTTTCTCGACCTTTGTTTCACGGGGAAATAAGATGGCTCGATAGGTAGCTTTGTGTGCGGCGATATGCGTACTCAAACTGGCGTGTCCTCATATGACCAAGCAAACACATCGGTGTACTGTTTCAGGAGCTCAATTAATTCTTTCTTCTGTGCGACGTTTAGGTGGGCGCTGACTCTAGTCTCTTTCACGGTTCCCTCATCGCCTAAGTTTATTAACTCTGTTCTTCCAACTTTGGTTTAGGCCTATTCTCAAAGTTTTCCAGCTCTTGGCTAAGTTCTGATTGCGGACATTCCTCTTGTTCCTCGGGGTTATGCTCGTCATTTGAACTTTGTTCGCTGGTCTCATTACATGTCATATTAGCGTTATCAACAGGTTTATTAATATGATCGCTGAAAGAAAAATGCTTAAGAATTTAATTTTAACACAAACAAAATCTTTTAAAAAATGCAAAATGTCACGGAATTTATGATGAAAGTAAATTGCGAGATTAAAAACATATTAAGAATCATAAATGCATTTCTGTTTTCTTTCTAGATAAAAAGGTCACACTGCTAGAACTAATCATAAATTCTACCAAGCTTCTGGGCCGGTCGGGGCGAGTGCAAGTCGATTATTCGGGTTGTATCCATGCTCTGCATCCCAGAATGGTGAGTTCCTCATGTGATCTCTGTGATCATGCAACAATGCGCTTCATCATCACATGAGCAGTTACGGAACCTCTTGCAAGATCATGCAGGTCATCTTCTCTCGGCATCTGGATGGTGTAGGCTTTGACGAATAGTGACTCGAGGCGGAATGGCGCGAGCGAGGAATGTATCCGCTTCTTGGGAGGTTCGTGGTCACCAAATCCTTGAAGTGGTGGTATCCCAAACCAAAAGTGTCTCTCTTCCCAAACAAGCTGGATAGGCTCTGTGATCCCCTTCATGCGACTCAGAGACCTCTGCGGGCTCGTATCCATTTCTTAACATTTCCTTGGCCACCATTTTGAAGAACGTGGCGGTGCGATGGCGGACCCTACTTGCTCTCTTGATCTCATTAATATGAAAAACCGAACCATCCGATTGTTTCCGTCTTACATGGCGAGGATTGCATGTCGGTGTTGATGTTCCCCTTTTATCTCCAAATACTACCACTTCAGTGATTCCATATAAACTTTGAAGCGATGCAAGGTGGGCGGATGCACCGACCTCGTGGATCCACGGCCTCCATCAGCGAGTTGTAACATGTAGCAATATCGATATTTGAAATTCCACAACAGATTCTGCGAGTCGATCCAGCGGTGTGAGGTCCATTCGCCGACCACCTGTGGACTCGTCGAAACCTTTGACTCGATATGACTTTCACGAATTTTCTTACGATGCCCCGATTTCAACGGTGTCGTCATGGGACAAATGTTGATGGTGAGCCTCATCAATCGACCTTTGTTGAAACAATCTTATCTGCGACTTGGATGGTGATATTCAATGCAAGGTTGTGTCGGCGCCTCGTGGGTAACTTCATCATCGTGAAAGGTGATTCTGCGGGCCTCTAGTACTGTCAGACCAAAGGCGCCAAGTTCCGTCTGTTGTACCCTCGGAGCGTATGCATCCTTGACACCTCCATCAATGCGATCTGTGTGAGGCATAATGCATTAACAATGAAAGTAGAAATATGCTGAGGTTTTCTTTAAGCGCTCTCTGACGAATTACTCTTTAGTGGGCATCTTCTCCAAAATTCTCGACTTGACCTCTGTCACGGGCTTAACTTTGCGGTGCCTCCTTGGCTGCCTCTATAGGTGTGTAATACCTCACGACACAGTTATACTGCGGTGACCATGACCGCTTCTGCTTTCTCGCGATCCGTCTTGATCGGTGGCCCCTTCGGCGCTGAATAAGCGTGATTGAACGCTTTATGTCTGGCGGTGCCGCACCAGCTCAAATCTTGCTTTCTTTCGAGGATTGGTGGCGAGGCGGCAGCGAAGGTTCGACTCTTCCTCACTTGACCCGATCGGATGGTTCCTCGAGTTGTATTCCTCATCAAGGGCTATCAAGTGCATTAGGCGTTGCCGTGGTTTGGCAAGGATTATCGAGCACGTTTGGGCGGATCCTTGGTGAATTACTCCTTCTTTGATCAACTCTTGATTTTGTCCACGAGGTGTAGCAACTTCGGTGTCATGCCACAGGCTGCTCCAGTGATCTGTATGGCGCTTATTCTCATCATACCATCTTGGGATAGAGTGAGAATCCTCACAGGTGGTTGGATCAAACTGCGGCTCGCGATCTTTCGTATATACTGGGGTATGGGTTCGGCCCGTGGGAGTGCGGGTTACGGATGGTTTTCCTTCAAAATTCGCATTTAGTGCAGGCGCGTTGGGTGCTCTATGTTGTTGGCGGGCTTGATGGGCGGGTTGTGGCTGGATAAATGGGTGCTTGGAAGCGTTATATATGGGTGTGTGTGGTAGGCGGGGTGTGGGCGGTGTATAGTGAGGTGTAAAGTTTTGGGCTTTGGTGTGGTAGTATGGGGTTTGATAGGGTGGGTTACGGTATGTTATGAATGCTTGGGTTTGCGTTCTTGTACAAACATGGAAGGAAGCGTCTCCTTCTTCCAGAAGTACCCCGATCGTCCACTGGTGAATCGCCTTATTGGTTGCTGCAATGCCGCGGTCGTAATCCTGCGGTTTAATACCTTAACCTGCGAAGTCACCCATTCGACGACCTCTGCAAAATTTCGTCCGATGGCGCTTATCATCCGCTCATAATAGGTTGCATCCTTCAAAGATTGTACAAATAGTGTGGTCGTCTCACTCTCTCCACCATGGGTGGTTGTACCTTTCTTTGCCTCTGAGCGCCTCATGGCGTACTCTGAAAGTCTCGTAGATTTCTTTTCCAACTTCATTAGATAGAACACTGTCCACACGGTTTACGTGTTGAATCGAACGCTCCACAAAGTCTTGGGCGATGCATTCCAACTATGCCATTTACGGATCTGGCTAGTGTACCAATCTATTGCCTCGCCGGTTAAGCTTGAATGAACAACTTCATGATGGCCGTGGTTCTTCCTACCCCGATTAACTTGTCGCAATATGATCTCAAGTGCACGAGGTTTCCTTCCCGTCAAATAAATCGAACTTGGTACCTTGTATCCCATGGCGGTTCCACGTGCAGGTGCGTGCAAAGATCTTCATAATCTAGTCCTTCGTGACCTTTATCCGATCGCGTACCACGACCGCTTCTTTCAGGTGAATCTCCCGTGCTACGTCATCGTCCATTTTGGCTCGGACTTCCCTTTCCATTTCTTCGTAATGATCCACTTCTTGGTGAAGCGCGGGGACGGTGAAAGGTTGGGTTTCTGTTGTGTAAGTTAGTTGTCTGGGTGGTTTGCTGGGGCTGGCAGTGGGTATGGTGCGTGGGCATTGGTTGTCTTGACGATTAGGGCTGATTATGGTGAAGTGAGTAGGCGGAGGCGAGGTGCGTGGGCGATGGGAGGATCATTTTGAAGGTGAGGTTGATGATTGGCTGGGCGAGGGGCGATTGGGTCGGTAACTGGCGGCCTTTGTGGGGAGTTTTGGGGGATATGTGGTGGTGGAGGTCGATCTGGGGTGGTCTGCGAGATAGTGGCCCTTTGCTCTGGCATAGGGGTATTCAAACTGATGGATAGGTTGGTCAGATTCCGTAGCCTCTCCATCTCAACCTGCATATCAGCAATCTGTTGCAGCAGCTGAGCAATACATTCTTCCTGACTGGTGACATTCCTCCCTTCTGAAGTTTCTGTTTCGCTGACAGGAATAATTCCCAAACCGTTCGGCTCAGACGCCCCTGAGCCAGTCATATCGTCATTTCTTGCCTTGGATCTGGTGAAGTGTGGATGCTCCGACATTGTTGAGTCAAATACGAACCGACCCTTTGGGAAGATGATAAATCTTTCTAAAAAGATGCGACAAACGGGGTTAGCATAAGAACATAATTTGCAAGTATGTAGCAGATATATTGCACATAGCACATTCAAACGTTTCCTAATATGCAAGGGGGACCTCTATTATGCCAGAGGTAGGCCTAAGCGTTGTATATGCGATAATGATGGATTGGTCCGAGCCATCGGAGAAATGCTTTTATTGGGACTAAAAATAATTAAATTGCAACAATGAAATGTTAAAACTAAAGATCTATTCCTAATGCTACATTGTGCTGTTGGCGAATGTGGCGGTGGTGTTGCTAGGCCCCGCTCCTGCATCTTTCAAATATTGCATGATGTTTTGAAGTTGGTCCCACCTCTCAGGGGGAACGGTGTTGTTCCCTAATCTGCACACTTTTACCCAATTGGTCATGTCGATATCCTCGAAACCTTGCTTGCCTTTGGGGCTTGGACTGCTACAATCTTCCTTGAACCATGCACAGTATTCAGGCGTACCTCCTGCTTGCTCGTATTTGACATCTATTTTCTCAACGTTGTTCCATTCTTCAAGGATTTGCTTCTTTCTGGGGAAAGTGCAATTTGCCCCAAACGCGACCTCTGAATCCTTCATGTCTGATTGGAGCGGGATTACCTGTTCTTGACCAAACTGGCGGAGTACACGCAACGGAGCATATGGCTGAAGTCCCCTTAATCCGATGAGCTCGATGTAATAACGGTCCCTCGCTTTACATAGGCTTTGTTGATACGGGATAGCGTGGGTACCTCCATTGCACTTGGTCGCGGGATGCGATGCCAGAAATTCATACCAATCCCTAGTACCGACGGGCGAAACAAACCGCTTCATCCTGTCGTAAAAACTTACAATCCTATAATCATTGCTAAAACAAATGTCTGTCATATTCGATCGCTGATAAAAGTGTTCCATGGCCCACATCTGTAAGATGAGATTGCATCCCTCGAAGAAATTGGTTTCCCTTCGCTTGCATTTTCCTAGAGCTCGAAATATCTCAGCTAGAATCATGGGAACCAAAGTAAGTTGCGTGCCATTAATGCCTTCAACAACCATCCGGGTCACAGAACATATGCAAGTACTGATCCGTCCATGTTCAAGGGGAAACACTAGAGTGCCTAATAGAGCACCGGTGAATGCGGTATGTCGTCTAGTTTTCCATTGTCTGCATCGCAAGAAAACTCCTTTCGAATGATCGATAGCCATCTTGGCGACCATATCTCTCGTCTGACAGATAATCTAGGAAACCCGATTGTTCTCGGCAACGGAGTTCCTTTGTGTTTTTAGGCCCATGTAATGCAAGAATCTCTTTCAGTTGATTATAAGGGATGATTTGCCCTCTGTCTCGTAAGCTAGGCTCGTGAAGTAGTTGATCTCTCCAGCGTGGGGTGAGTTCAAGTCTCAAATCAACACCGCTTTATCCGGATCCCAGAACTGAATTAAGGCCCTAACTATGTGTTGATCCGGAGCGATGGCAAACAAAGCCGAGACAACCTAATTTGCTTCGATAATCATTTTATCGCTGCCGAAATTCTCCCGCCAAACCTTTAGCTTTGTAACACCGCTTACCATTCTGACCTCCGGGATTATTGGAATACTGCTCATCCTATACATAAACAGAAGTAAAATGCAAAATTTCCCAATGTTAGCATGTCACGTTGGGCTCGGATTCGTCCATTAATATCACGTAGCACATAATATGTTGTTGGTCGTTGGGTCGTGAGAAACCCTTCGACAATTGGGCGGGCCTCATAATTGTGGTGTCGATACCGCGACCGACCCACCTAAGGTAAATCATGCATGACTTAGTATAAAGGGTGGTATAGCTCTATCTTAAGTTTCTAAGATTTGGCTTTTCTGGACGCAAGGTTCCCGAGCGGACAACTCGAGTGAGAAGGCTACGCGGCCACCGGTTAGACCGGGCACTCCACGTATATTACCAACTCTCCTAAATTTGGATTTTGAAGAAAGAATTTTGCTGATGCACCCAGCGCACCTCGCATGTAGTGTGTGTTTGTGTGAATTTTCCAGAGTGGAAGAAATATGAGCGGAATGCCAGTTTAAGGAAAGCAGTAAAGCATGTAGCAATTAAACAGTTAAACATACAAAATTAAGCGAGCAATTTTAAGGCATTTAAAACAAACAAATAAAGCTAAGCAATAATAAACCTAGGTTTGTTATGGTCAAGAACCTAAAATCCCCAGCGGAGTCGCCATTTCTGTCGCGCCCTTTTTCGGCCGCGGCATTTATTTTCTAAACTCCTGCTCAAACAAAAGGTTAGAAAATAAAAATAAAAGCTAAAATGTTTTAAGAGAATGCTAAAATTGCAAAAAGGTGCTAAAAGTGCAAAAGAGGCTAAAATGCTAAAATTGCAAAAGATGTTTGAAAGCTTAAAAGGTGCTAAAGGTGCAAAAAAGGGCTAAAGTTTAAAAGGGTGCTAAAAGAAAAAGAAAAATGTTAAAGGGTTGCTAGAATGCTAAGGGTTCGCGGAGTCGCCACCTAATTAGTTTGGGTGAATTAGGACACCTAAATGTTTAACTAGTTTTTAAAGTAAAACATTAACTCCATTTTAATGGTCTGCTAAACTTAATAAGATTCTGGGTAAGGGTTCTTTATTATCCTAAAGGGAAGGGGTTTGTTATACCCCGTAGTTCCTGGGTATGTATGCGAGGACGTACGTACGAGAATACGACAGAAAGATTGGAAAGGAAGAAAGAGGCGATTTTTTTCCACGGAAAAGTTTCCGGTTTTTGTGAAGGAAAAAGGTTCGTTAATGGGAATTGGATTCCCAGATTTGGTATTCGGACTTCCTGGAATATTAGAGAATTATGGAATTTTATTTTCTGAATGGTCACGTGGGCCCACGGAGAAATTTACGGTTTTGAGGGGCCCACTTTGTTCTCGAGATTTTGGCCATTGTGGATATTTTCGAAGATGTTTTATTTTGGGCCAATAGGAGGGTGACACGTGTCACCCCGCCAGTGGCTCGCCGAATGGCATTTGTGCACAACACCCTGCAGAGTCGTTTTGACAAACGCTTTACATAACTTGCGAAGGAAAATTCCGCTATGTCTTTTCTTATTTTTGCGGATTTTTCCGAGAGGCGAACATTTTG
Source organism: Przewalskia tangutica (assembly GCA_029844215.1). Lineage (NCBI taxonomy): Eukaryota > Viridiplantae > Streptophyta > Magnoliopsida > Solanales > Solanaceae > Przewalskia > Przewalskia tangutica. The sequence goes on from CM056734.1 coordinate 13,736,285, forward strand.
GACCAACGAGAGCGACTTGGCACCCTCTCATCAGTGGGCAAGTGCGCGCATGGGACCAATTGGGAGGTCAGTGGTAGATATTTTTGTAGATATTTGTGAGGGTTTTAAGGAGTAGGGACTAGGGGCACTTGGGCATATCTTGGCCCTACACTTGTGTAGCACTTGGCTCGATCTTGGCCGTTGGTTGGCCTGGCTTGTCTATAAATACCCTCTCCCTTTGATGAATTCTTCATCCTTTCCTAAATGTTTCTAAGTGTTAAATCTTCTCCCTCCCTTAGTGTTGAGTTCGGCCAAGAGGCCTCCCCTCTCCTGAGGCCTTGGCCGAGGTACACCCTCCTCCTAGTAGTGTGGGTACCACTGCCAAGTTGTTTTCGTATAATACCCCCCTTTGTGGTGTAGAAATACTCTCTAAAGTATTGTTATAATGCCCAAATTACCTTAGCCATATACCTTGTAGTATTCTAAGGTTATACCTATCAAAAGCCCGAAATACTATTATACTTCCGCTACTACAAAACCGAAACCCTAGGAAAATCTCCATAGTCAGTTGGAGTATTGTGTAGAAGTTGGTTAGAACTTCTAAGGGTGGTTTAGAGCGGGTTGGAGCGCTGGAGTGGAGCTAAACGATTGCCCGGGATCGACTTTATACTTGGATAATTATGGGCTTATCGAGGTAAATATCTTGTCTCTATTGTAATTGGAAATTACATGTTGTTAGAATATATAGTTAAAGTATACCATATATAGAATCAACGTGGTTAGTTGGCAATGTCTTTTGACTTAAGCCCAAGAATCAATCGTATCAGATGAGACTTGTGTAGTAATCTTGTGAGTAGAATTGTACCCGTCGGGTTAGATGTATAACCCCTGGTTGGCTTCGTAGCCGGCCCGCTAGAGAGGAGATTTACGCTGTTGCGGGGAGAGTTGCCAATTTTACGTAGAATGTTCTACGATAAGATCTTAATGTTAATAAGCGCCTTGTGGCCTTATAGGTTGAAGTACTACGTGTGGCGCGTTCTACTTGGCTTTAGGAGTAGCGACGGTTGGGAGTACTTGAGCGTTTTGCTATTAGTCGATACTGTCGCGAGGTATGTGAACCTCTTCCTATCTCTTCTAGCATGATATGTGTGAACTATGTAATGCGGTGAGCGCATTGTACTAAATGTATTTGATTGGTGTAAAACATAAAGTGTTATAACGGCTTTATGGGAAGTTGGTTATAACGGCTTTATGTTGGTAAGAAAATACATGTGGTTTTTAAAAGGTAATCGATTTGAACTATAAGCGGCTTGTTATGTGTTAATAAAGAACTTGAAGTATTTCAAAAGAGTTTTGAATCATTTTGAGAGAAGTAATACTTGATTTGTTTTGAAAACTTAAGAGTTATACTAGCTTTATGGAAAGTTAGGTATAACGTCTTAAGAATGTTTTCTTGATTTTGGAAATCGAATGTATCGACAAACCACTGCGGCGTTAATAAAAGGAAATGTTTTGTGATTAAGTATTATTAAAACCAAGAGAAACTTCCATCCGCATGAAGCTAAGATGAGACAAAATGATATTTCCTAGATCATGGTCAGTAATAAGATTGTTGTAAACAAGAATATCCTACTCACATATAAGACTTATGTTTCTCGGATAGTTTAAAGGAGAATTATATTCTTAAATGAATAAGACTATGAACTACTGAAACCTTTCTAAATAAGAAACATGAACATTTGAAATTAGGCAAACTTGGGCGTTTGGAAAATAATGTTGTTACTTGAGTTTTACAAAGAGAAGTGTTTTGATTTACTTCAAAAGATAATCACTATATTTTCATATACTACGTATTGTGTGACTTTTGCGAAAGTAACGTATCTTTAAAGAATTAATGTATGAAGTACTTGGGGATAAAACCCCAACTTGTTAGCATATAGTAGAAAGTACCGTGTGTATAACTTGATTGTGTTGGTTTGTGATAGCCTTGTAATACCTTCTTGTTGATTTGATAAGTAAACATGCTAGGATCTACGTGTGTTAGTATCTTGTGATGTTTGTGTAAAGGGGTTTTTCCTTTGTTGTGCTTATGTTGTTTAACGATAAGTCGTTATGATAGTATTATACATCACTCGTCTCTTGAGATGATTCCGGGTTGTTCGCCTCCGACGCGGGTAGACTCGCGGGTCGATGGACCTATGATTCGAGACTACCTACGCGTCCAGGGGTCGGCGCGAATCGCGCGGAGTTCCGAGTTAGATCGCGCCCTTGTGGTCATGCGGTCGCTTGCGTACGCGACGGCGAGTCCAGACGCCGCCGGGAGTAGCTACCCTCGATGCGGGTTATACCTCATGCGGCCGATCCGATTGGCCTATGCGAGTCGCGAAAGTTCGAGGCTAGACGCGCACATTAGATCTGCGCGCAAGTGGTCGCTTTGATCATGTGACGGCCTAGACAGATCTTATGATACGATTCATGACCTTGTTGGCTGTAGGTGTTAGTAGTCGGCTATGCCTTCACTTACCTCATGCGTGTTATTATGGCACGTGGGACACGGTGTTCATGTGTGTTCCTGGTGCTTTTATATCATAAATCGCCAGCGTGGCGAAGGTATTCCACGCGCATGATTGATGTTGTGGGCGTGAGACCCATTGTTATATTTGAGTGATGACTTGAGGCGTGAGTCCACGACTTGACATGATCGCTATTATTGTGAATCGTAGTTTGGTTATCATACATGTCTCCGCTTTATAAGACTATTATGATTTCATTTACGATTTTTAGTTTCACATACTCGGCACTGTTATGCGACCTCCTTCTGGGCCGTTCACGCCGCAGTAAAGGTACACCGCCATTGATCCTCGCTCTTGGGTCACGTCAGCGTGGGAAAGCTCCGTTTCTCCGAGGCTTATCAGTGGTATAGTCCCTGTTGTAGGTGTTTACATTCGGGGTATGGCGGCCCTGTCCCGCCATTGTTGTCGTATCATTTCTTAGAGGTCCGTAATCTTTGTGTGGTTTGTAAAAAGGATTAAAGCTGTTCATGTTGGAAAAAGTTGTTATTTATATATACGCCGAAAGGCAAGTTTTCTCAGTTATTGTTTCATATTTCATAATATGTCTTGTATCGTTTATGTTCGCGATTACTGATGTTGTATCACTAGGGTGCCCGGTAAGGCACGATCACGCCCGAATCGGTCGTGACAAAAGTGGTATCGAGCGATTAATCCTCGGAAAGTGTCTACGCATCGATCCAAGAGAGTCTTGATTATCGGTGTGTTGTGCACCACGCCAATAATCGTGAGGCTATAGGATATTTAGGATTGATTTCTATTCTTCTCACTCGGTGTCGTGCCTTAGAGCCGTGGTTTTAAGTTGGACCTCTAAACGTATTTCTTTCCCTTACCGTTATGCCTCGCGTAGGCAACCCGCCCAGAGGCAAGGCCGGTGAGCTGCGAGTAGAATACGAGGGTTGCGAGGCGCAGCCCAATCATTACCTAGGTAGTGCTTCATTCGGGATTTCTGCGGCGTTACTAGCCCAGCCGAGTTTAGCACGGCGACGGCGGTTCCTGCGCGCCATGATATTTGAACCTTCGGTTCCACGATCGAACAGAGAATTTAGATTGCAAAGAGGCGACCACATTAGCCATGGATTTGGCTACCGAGAGTATACCGATGTACCGCGAGTCTTGATGACTACCTAAGAAAGGGTTGTGCAAGAGTAATTCTTCATTGGGCTTGAGCATGGCACGTATGCGGGCTTATGCGCAGCAGCCGAAAACGTAGAGATCGACGGGTTAACCAAGGACAGAAGGAGGCCGTGAGCGGCAAGGTCCTTCGGTAACTTTCAAGGTGAGTATACCTTAAGTGCTATGTTACGATAGCGGTGTGTTAGTTGTGATTAGAAATCATGGTGGGTTAGCAGAGTAAGTTTTGGAGGATAGAGAAAGTGTGAGCCTTAGAGCTTTATACGCAAAGACCTTAGAGGTAAGGCCGTCTCTGTAGAGACGTATGTTTATGTTTGACCTTATAGGAGTGCATAGTGCACGTGGAGTGTGTTTGGGATAGGTCCCAAGTAGTGTGAAATGAAGAGGTAGTTGAGCTAAGAAGACCGCTAGGTTTTCGTAACGTGATTAGTGAGATTGTTCGATCGGAGCTAGTATTGTGCGCGCGTTCGGGTCGGGTTGAGGCCACGTTGCGGGTCAACCCGCGGCATGTATGGCGCGGGTCTGGTTGTGGTGGTCCCGCCTGTGGTAGGTCACGAGGTGCTAGGCCCAAGTTTAGTTAACCAACGTCGAGTTCGTGGATGCGTTCGGCCGGTGGTCGGGCGATGGGCAGCCATCGTGTTCTTCGGGACCGTTCACTTGGCGCGTTGATTTATCGAAAGGTTGTAAGGCTGCACGGTGCCTACCTTCACCTTATGACATGATGGAGCCAGTTACGGCTGTTTTGTTTCCGGAAGTTTTACCAAGCATGTGTTAAGAACTCGGTGAGTCTCGACCGCATTCGCCTCGGGCCATGCGTGGATTTCGGGTAGTTGTGAGGATTGTTGTCTCTGTGGAGGAGCGTTTGAGCTACCATTTCGTGTTCGGATGTCGCTTATGAAGCCTTGCGGGCGGAAGTGTAAGTTCCGGTCGATTGGTTCGATGTTGGCGGTTCAGATAGTTGGTTCATCTTGTTCCGGTAGATCGGATAGTGAAGCTTGTCTAGAAGAAGTTCGCACCGGAGAATCGTGCGGATAATCGGCGACACGCCAGAGTTCAGCCGAGTCGGTCTTCTTGAAAGTACCACCGGACGGTGTGACGAGTTTTGGAAACGAAGGAACTTAGCCCGAGTTACTTGGGCCTTTGTGAGTTCATGTGAAGAATAGGCGGGTTGCCTATATGTTAGCATTTGCCGTCCGACTTAGGAGGAAGGGCGTCCGGCCTTCGTATTGTTATGTTCGGGAAAGTATCGAAGATCCATCCGAATGTTCCCGATTAATGATGACCACGTTAGAGATAGTAACCCCAGTTTTGGATACTAAAGCGATCGTAAATATGGTAAGAATTCAGTGCACGACAACTTCGTGATCGACGCAACCGGTACCATTTGTTGGAGTCGTTGGAGCAAGGCTCGCGACAAAGTGACAAAAGTAGTATTATTTGTGGTGATGTTAGAGGTGTTTCCTCGTGGACTTGGATGTAGGTATTTTGCGTGGGTATTTCGCGCCACCGCGCGGATTGTTTCGTAAGTATAGTAGTGAAGACTATATCGCACGCGTTCGCTTTGAGACTTAGAAGGAACATTCGACGAATGTTTCTAAGGGGAAGAATGTTATACCCCGTAGTTCCCGGTATGTATGCGAGGGCGTGCGTGCGAGAATACGACGAAAGATCGGAAAGGAAGAAAGAGGCGATTTTTCCACGGAAAAGTTTCCGGTTTTGTGAAGGAAAAAGGTTCGTTAATGGGAATGGATTCCCAGATTTGGTATTCGGACTTCCGAATATTAGAGAATTATGGAATTTTATTTTCGAAATGGTCACGTGGGCCCACTGAGAAATTTACTGTTTTGTGGGCCCACTTTGTTTTCGAGATTTTGGCCATTGTGGATATTTTCGAAGATGTTTTATTTTGGGCGATAGGAGGGTGACACGTGTCACCCCGCCAGTGGCTCGCCGAATGGCATTTGTGCACAACACCTTTGCTAGAGTCGTTTTTGACTAAACGTTTTACATAACTTGCGAAGGAAAATTCCGCTATGTCTTTTCTTATTTTTGCGGATTTTTCCGAGAGACGGAACATTTGGACCAACGAGAGGCGCACTTGGCACCCTCTCATCAGCGGGCAAGCGGCGCATGGGACGAATCGGGAGGTCAGTGGTAGATATTTTGGTAGATATTTGTGAGGGTTTTAAGGAGTAGGGACTGGGGCACTTGGGCATATCTTGCCCTACACTTGTGTAGCACTTGGCTCGATCTTGCCATTGGTTGGCCTCGCTCAGGCTATAAATACCCTCTCCCTTTGATGAATTCTTCATCCTTTCCTAAATGTTTCTAAGTGTTAAATCTTCTCCTCCCTTAGTGTTGAGTTCGGCCAAGAGGCCTCCCCTCTCCTAGAGGCCTTGGCCGAGGGTACCCACTCCTAGTAGTGTGGTGGGGTACCCCCACCAAGTTGTTTTCGTATAATACCCCTTTGTGGTGTAGAAATACTCTCAAAGTATTGTTATAATGCCCAAATTACCTTAGCCATATACCTTGTAGTATTCTAAGGTTATACCTATACGAAAGCCCTAAATACTATTATACTTCCGTCACCACAAACCGAAACCCTAGGAAAATCTCCATAGTCAGTTGGAGTATTGTGTAGAAGTTGGTTAGAACTTCTGGTGGTTTAGAGCGGGTTGAGCGCTGAGTCGAGCTAAACGATTGCCCAGATCGACTTTATACTTGGATAATTATGGGCTTATCGAGGTAAATATCTTGTCCTCTATTGTAATTGGAAATTACATGTTGTTAGAATATATAGTTAAAGTATACCATATATAGAATCAACGTGGTTAGTTGGCAATGTCTTTTGACTTAAGCCTCAAGAATCGAATCAATCAGATAGACTTGTGTAGTAGTCTTGTGAGTAGAATTGTACCGTTCGGGTTAGATGTATAACCCCGTTGGCTTGGTAGCCGCCCGCTAGAGAGGAGATTTACGCTGCATGTGAGGTGTCGCCGAATTTTCTCAGAGAATGTTCTACGATAAGATCTTAATGTTAATAAGCGCCGTGGCCTTATAGGTTGAAGTACTACGTGGCGCGTTCTACTTGGCTTTAGGAGTAGCCACGGTTGGGAGTACTGAGCGTTTTGCTATTAGTCGATACTCGCGAGGTATGTGAACCTCTTCCTATCTCTTCTAGCATGATATGTGTGAACTATGTAGTACGTGAGACGATACGTACTAAATGTATTTGATTGGTGTAAAACATAAAGTGTTATAACGGCTTTATGGGAAGTTGGTTATAACGGCTTTATGTTGGTAAGAAAATACATGTGGTTTTTTAAAAGGTAACTGATTTGAACTATAACTGGCTTGTTATGTGTTAATAAAGAACTTGAAGTATTTCAAAAGAGTTTTGAATCATTTTGAGAGAAGAAGTAATACTTGATTTGTTTTGAAAACTTAAGAGTTATACTAGCTTTATGGAAAGTTAGGTATAACGTCTTAAGAATGTTTTACTGATTTTGGAAATCAGAATGTGTATCGACAAACCACTGCAGCGTTAATAAAAGGAAATGTTTTGACAGATTAAGTATTATTAAACCAGTAGAAACTTCCATCTGCATAGAAGCTAAGATGAGACAAAATGATATTTCCTAGATCATGGCTGCTGTAATAAGATTGTTGTAAACAAGAATATCCTACTCACATATAAGACTTATGTTTCTCAGATAGTTTAAAGGAGAATTATATTCTTAAATGAATAAGACTATGAACTACGAAACCTTTCTAAATAAGAAACATGAACATTTGAAATTAGGCAAACTTGGACGTTTGGAAAATAATGTTGTTACTTGAGTTTTACAAAGAGAAGTGTTTTGATTTACTTCAAAAGATAATCACTATATTTTCATATACTACGGGTATTGTGTGACTTTTGCGAAAGTAACGTATCTTTTAAATAATAAATGTATGAAGAACATTTGTGATAAAACCCCGAACTTCTTATCATATAATAGAAAGTACCTGTTGAGTATAACTTGATTGTGTTGGTATGTGATAGCCTTGTAATACCTTCTTGTTGATTTGATAAGTAAACATGCTAGATCTTCGTGTGTTAGTATCTTGTGATGTTTGTGTAAAGGGGTTTTTCCTTTGTTGTGCTTATGTTGTTTAACGATAAGTCGTTATGATAGTATTATACATCACTCATCTCTTGAGATGATTCCGGGTTAAGCCGCCCACGCGGGTAGACTCAGCGGGTCGATGGACCTATGATTCGAGACTACCTCACGCGGTCCAGGGCCTATGCGAATCGCGGAGTTCCGTGTTAGGACGCGCCCTTGTGGTCATGCGGTCCTTGCGCTACGCGACGGCGAGTCCAGACGCCGGGAGTAGCTACCGATGCGGGTTATACCTCATGCGGCCGATCTGATTGGCCTACGCGAGTCGCGGAAAGTTCCGAGGCTAGACGCGCACATTAGATATCGCGGGCAAGTGGTCGCTTTGATCATGTGACGGATGCAGACAGATCTTATGATCTGATTCATGACCTTGTTGGTACCGCTGGGTGTTAGTAGTCGGCTATGCCTTCGCATTTACCCCTGCACGTGTTATTATGGCACAGTGGGACACGTGTTCATGTGTGTTCCTTGGTGCTTTTATATCATAAAGCTGGCGGTGAGGAAGGTATTCCACGCATGATTGATGTTGTGGCGTGAGACCCATTGTTATATTTGAGTGATGACTTGAGGCGTGAGTCCACGACTTGACATGATCGCTATTATCAGGAATCGTAGTTTGGTTATCATACATGTCTCTGCTTTATAAGACTATTATGATTTCATTTACGATTTTTAGTTTCACATACTCTGCACTGTTAGATCGACTCCTCGGGCTGCGTTCATGCCGCAGTAAAGGTACACCGCCATTGATCCTCGCTCTTAGGGTCACGATTCAGCGTGGAAAGCTCCGTTTCTCGGAGGCTTATCGATGGTATAGTCCCCTGTTGTAGGTGTTTACATTCGGGGTATGGCGGGCCCCGCCCCGCCATTGTTGTCGTATCATTTCTTAGAGGTCAGTAATCTTTGTGATGTGGTTTGTAAAAAGGATTAAAACTGCTCATGTTGGAAAAAGTTGTTATTTATATATATGCCGAAAGGCAAGTTTTCTCGATTATTGTTTCATATTTCATAATATGTCTTGTATCGTTTATGTTCGATTACTCGATGTTGTATCACTAGGGTGCCCGGTAGGCACGACCACGTCCTAATCGGTCGTGACAGGTTAGGCACCCTAAAGGATCCGCTAACTCATTGTCCGCTCAAACCTGTGTGGAATTATTATTCTATAAAATGCATGTTTGAAAGTGTTTAAATAAAAGGGATGAAAATTGTAAGATTTATTTAGAATATAAAATCACTTTGGATGAAAACTAGCATTCATAACGTATTAGATAAGATACATGTATTGCAAAATCTTATTATGACGAAATGTGTATTTTATAAAAATAAAATGTAGAATATCTATTATGCAAAGACTAACAAAATAATTTTTTTAATTATAAATGTTAGTAAGTGTTTATGAAGAAATCAATTTACTACGCCAAGGATTTAATAGCGGGTGACGCTTTAGCTACGTGTCATTTGGTATAGCCTAGGTAATGCATAGCTAGTCATAACATAACTAATTTAAGACGAGTGAATTTCTAGCGTCAACTATTTTTCTAATAACAGCCCAAAGTTTAATTATTCTAAATGTACTAGTAGTAGTGTAATGTTAGACAAATAATTACAACAAATAATAAGGTGAGGATATGGATTAATAATGACTGAAGGAATGGCGGTGACTTCGCCTATGGGTTGGAGTTTATGATGCGGAGAGGATGAATCACATAAGACGCGGTCTTCCATTTGTCGGCGAGTCTCAGACGAGACTCTTCCCTTTGCTCCAAGGCATTGCGTTTCATGTAAAAATAAAAATAAAAGGATAAAGATTAGTACATATCAAAAAGGATCAAAACAGCAAGCAAACATTGACATGAAATTTAATTTCATTTTCGGTACTTCAAAAATAAAAGCGAAATGGATCCAAGATAGTAAGCGGATAACGGATTGCAGGATATATGGAGCATGCGAGAAAAACACGCATTTAGGCCCAACAATAACAACATTATGGGTTACGTCGAATGTACTGCTATCATGCATACTGCTTCGTCAAAGGGACCTCACTAAGGCATGTAAGGTCTGAATCACCCATTAGAGATATGTATATGATAAGTAAACTGTGCACTATTAACTCCTTTCACAAAGTATAGATTTTTTCTTCGGTATAAATAAGGATCTTAGTTATCCTAACAGCATACCAAAGTCGAGATTATTTCCAATAGCCCCAGTATTTCCAATGCATCTATGCACACTTTGCATATCAAGTGTAGAAAATAAGGATCTGAACTATCCAAGTAAAGTTAGTTATCCTTTAGGGGGCTCCATTTTACATATGTAATGGTCGGAATTAGCCCATTCAGTTTTATACCCAGAACAGAGATGAACAAATGGAAATGCTACATGTTAAAAGTAGAGTTATTTAAACTAGCTGGCATGCCTAGTGGCCTTGTGATTTAGTCGTACTTAAAAATAGCAAAATCAATTTACATCAAGCATAGACAACACCAGATCCACACCTTAGAGGCTTAGACTCTTATTTAAGAATGAATGCAGTTTTCCTATTCATCAATATGAAGGGACACATGCGAAAATGAAGTCTCATTTCCTCTTTTTCCAGATTTCCACAGAGTTAATAAGGGGAAGGGACCGACCCAAACCAACTTAATATCCTAATCAAGGTGCTAGAGGGGCAAGATAGTGTAGCACAGCTGAGTCAGGGAGGGGTGATATCCTCGATATCATAAGTTAACGGTTTTCTTTGAATTATTTCGACTTCTAATCCTTGTTGCTAACTGATTCTAAATGCTCATTAAGAGGACAGTAAGCTCGCCTTTCAATTAACCAAATCATGCCTCAGGTTTTAACTCCATATCGACACGGATTGCCAACATACCAAACATAAACATCATATTTACACATCGACGACGAACACAGTAATCTAAACTAACACATTTTTAATACACGAAACAAAATGCAGAAACACAAAGATGCAACGAAATCGATAGGAAGCTGATTTTACCTTCTCCGGACAGCGACCCGGGGCAGCGTATCAAGTCGCTTCGCTCGGGTTTCGGTTTTGCGATGCGAATGAAAGGGCGAAGTTTTGTTGCTGATTTCTGACTGATATTTGAAAGAAAAGGTTTCGAACTCCCTGTTCTTGTCACGCTAATTATCTGGAGGCTGGGTCCCTAACCCCCTGATGTTTTCTTCACTTCGTTATGTCGTACTATGCTCTTCAAATAAGCCTTACTGTGCCCCGTCTCGCTCTCTCGCTTTACGTGCTATATCCGCCGCCTTTCGATGCCTATCATGTTCTTATATAGCCCTCGCCGAGTTCTAATGTTGGTGAGATTTGGCTAATATTTGGTGCCGATTCGACGAGATTTGCTACTGATTTGTATGGTAAGACTTGACTTCGAAGCGATTTATGGAAGATTTGGCAATGGGTTTATGGTAAGAAATCGTTGGTTGTGTGTACGTGGGTAAAGGAAAGGAAAATCGCCGGATTTTCCACCCCGAAAATCCGGCGAGATTCGCGGCTAAAAGGTTTCGTCTAGGTTTTGTTTAGGTTTTTCTTGAAATGCGTTGTGAGGAGCGATGGGTGAATAGGGCTGGGCGGAAGTCGTTTTGTTCGGGCCATTGACGATTAAAGGGTAGGGAGTTGGGCTTGGGTGCCGCGGTGTGGGCTAGCGGGTTATTAATAGTTTTGGGCCTTTAATTAGTTTTAGGCTTAGTTAACTAATTGGTTTTAGGCTTTTAATTAGTTAATTAATTTTTAGGCTAGTTAATTAATTAGCTAATTAATTCTAGGCAAGTGTATTAATTAATTAGTGATAACTTAAATTAACAAATGTGATTAAAATAATTAGGTGCTTCATTAATCTAATTGTTATAATAAATAAATGCGGGCGTGCTATTTAATTAATGCTCAATACTTTAGAATGCGACGCTATTATTTAAAATCTTATTATTATGCATTATTGCAAAATTAAAATTGAATTGAGTTTATATTAAATTACTTAAATGCCGAATGCAAGTACGATATTTAAGAATTGTTTAAAGCCTTATAAATGCGACGCTATTAAATGCATATATTAGATTGACTTTAAATTACAAATGATTACTAATTAATGCGGCTATGCTACCTGACCCGACGTTATCGCTAAATTTTATTTATTTTATGCATTTATTAATTATTTAGGAATTACGACAAAGCTTAAAGTTAATAAGTGTGGGCGCGGGACTCTAAATTATTTATTTATGCCTGTATTTATGTTTTATTCGCTGCATTTTATTATAAAAATCCCTAAAAAATTATTTTACAAAAATTAGTGCAATTTTATAGTTAATGACTGGACGAGAGGGTCAAAATTGGGTGTCAACAGGGGTAATTCAGCTAAAGGATCCTGCCCCAAATGTGCATGATAACCCCTTGCCAAACCACGGCCACGCGAACGCACTGATAACCTTAGATGAGAATACACTTCGCTATGCCCATTCCACCCTCGAATCAGTCATTTATCCAAGCATGCACCACGCAGAAGCCAAAAGAAGGAGATACTGATAGCAGAGCATGAAGACCCAGCCATCCACGATGCAGAGCATGAAGGCGTATTGGTCCGCCTAGAGCCCGGATAAGAAAAAGCAATTTAGTTTAGCAGAATAATTTAAAACTCATATTTAAGCTTTAATAATGTTTTCTTTTGTTTTGCTTGTAATGAACTACGTTCGACCTGATTCCCTTAGCGGATACGTAGGCGGCCACACCGGCCTCGGTCCCACATTTAGAAATTTTAATTTCACCCCAAAAATTTGCTTGTAATGAACTACGTCATGACCTGATTCCCTCATGGGGATACGTAGGCGGCCTAAATCGGCTTCGGTCACACCATTAGGAAACTTTTCCTTCGTTCTGAAAATGACAAGAATACACATAGCATACAAGCAACTACATTAAGACCCACTATAGGCCAGACACCCTTTTCGAAACTGGGACAATGTAGGAAACCAGACAGGGATTGCAAGTCCAAACAGGCCAAGCACGCGGATATCAAGGAACAAGGCGGCGAAGTCAAATACGAATCGACCCCCCCCAAAACTCACAAATTTTCTTTGAGCGCAGGTTTTTCATATTAACAGAAGCAGAAAGTGCAACAGCCGAAGCAGGAAATACGACAAAAGTCTCTTCGCAGAAGCAAAAAAAAAGTAGCAGGGGCAGAAGATATGACAACAATCCAAAAGTTCAAAGTCCGCACTAAAAGCAACAGCAGCAGAAAGGGGCATCAACAATCAGCAGTCAAAGTTCAGAGTTCCGCAACAAAACCTAGCGCATCAACTCGGGCAGAAAGTCAAATTGGCAACCCACGCATCGCACACATCAAAGGCATCATGGCAATTCGCCATAGCCATTTAGCATGTCGCGCAAGGACAACATCTCAAAGATTCATCAGCGACGTGATTTACATCTCTACCCATAAAATTGCACTTCATATGTATTTATCATTTCGCTTAAACGGTATACACTAACGCTTTCAAGCTTAGCTTGCGAGAGCATTTATTCTACGGAGCGGCGGAAGAACACGCCCAGTGCAACGACGTTATCAAGACAAAGAAGTCCACGCAACGACGCCAAGAAAGAATACGCCCAGTGCAATGACGTTATCGGACAAAGAAGTCCACGCAACGACGCGCGCAGAACACGCCCGCATAACGACGTGATCAGCAAGTCCACGCAACGACGCCAACAACAATACATCCAGACAATGACGTTATCAGCACAGCAAGTCCACGCAACGACGCCAAAGCAGAATACGCCCCAAGAACGACGTTATCAAGACAAAGAAGTCCACGCAACGACGCCAAGAAGAACACGCCCAGCAATGACGTTATCAGCACAACAAGTCCACGCAACGACGCCAAAGAAGAACACGCCCGCATAACGACGCGTGATCAAGAAGTCCACGCAACGACGCCAAAGAAGAATACGCCCGTGCAATGACATTATCGACAAAGAAGTCCACGCAACGACGCCAAAGAAGAATACGCCCGTGCAATGACGTTATCAGCACAACAAGTTTACGCAACGACGCCAGCAGCAACACGTCCAAGCAACGACGCTATCAGCACAACAAGCCCAAAAACGACGCCATCATCAGCATATCACATCCACGCAGGGACGATTTCTATACTCTCGAAATTGCATTTCTTACTCATGCTTTATTATTCTGTCTTAGCAGTTATGCACTAACTCTTTCTTGAGCTTTAGTCTACAGGGACAGTTGTAGCAAGGACAACGTATCCGCATTCACAATTGCAACACGTCCGTGCAAAGGCGAAATCACAGCATTTGCAGCATCGCATCAACATAGCAGACATCACATTTTTTTCAGGATAACCTTTTCTACTCACAGTTGCATTACTTTTAAAATTATGCATCATCATTTTGCCTTAACAGTTATGCACTAACCGTTTGTTTGAAGTCTTAGCATGCAGGAGCAGGAGCACAACGTGGATTTTCTCTACAAACAACCGGCAATTTGTTGGGGGCCAACCTTCCCGACGAATGGCGGATGCGACCTGCCGCCGTCCACTCGCTCACATCACCATGAACCCAAAGACCATAAGCCATAGCGGTACACCCTGTGTTCAAGCCGCTATTTTTATTTCTTTACTTTTTGCACCATAGCCGATGTCATCATAACTCGACATCGGGACGGTTTGAGTCCGCGTTAGCCCGCCTTGGTGTTTTGATCATGGTAGCCCAGTGTCGTCATAACTTGACACTGGGACAATTTTCGAGTCCGCGTCAGCCTTGCCTAATTGCCCAACATTTCTAATTCTGAGGGTCGAGACAAAATTGGCTATGAGTCAACGTCTTTGTCCGAAGATTCTTCCATCATCTCCATACAAAGAGGGACAACTGTTGACACCCAATTTTGACCCTCCCGTCCAGTCATTAACTATAAAATTACACTAATTTTAAAACAATTTTATAATAATAAAATACAACAATAATACATTAATACAGACATAAATAAACAATTTAATAATGGCACCGCGTCTTACGTAGAGTATTAAGCACTTAAAATCTCGCGCCCGCATTTATAACAATTAGGTTAGTAAAGCACTTAAACAATTTAAGCACAATTTATTAATTTAATTAACTAATTAAATACCTAAAACTAATACCCTTTTAAATAACTTACCCCTAATTAAATACCTAATAACACTAATACCCTAATAATTACCCAGCCCAATCTCTTTTTCCCATCACCCGCGGCCCACTCCTCTTCAGCCCAACACCCAGTCCCTTTTCCCTTATCATCAGCCCACACCTCATTCATTCCTCAGCCTTTAGCCCAGACGCCCTTCGTCCCTCCCCTATCACACAAATACGCACAAAACCAGCAACCCTAAAACCTTCTGCTTTCGTCGCCGCCCGGATTTCTCGCCGGAGAATCCGGGCTTTCCTTGACCCACACACCCTAGCCAGCTCTTCTTACCATAACCAAACGAATCCTTCCAAATCGTTTACCTTACCGAATTAAGTACGAATCGTGCGGAATCAGGGTAAGAATAAGCATAAGAATCTCAGCCCTAATTGCCTACCAACATTAGAACCCAACCATGGCTATATAAGGCACATGCAATAAACACTGATGGGCAGTGAAAAGGCAGGGCAGAAACAGGGGCAACGGTCGAACACAGGGCATATACGAGAGAGCAGAGGAGGGCAGAGCTGAGTGAGAGAGTAATCGTTTTACACCTGTGAGCAGTGGTTTTAGAGGGGGAGAGATTCAGAAATCGGGGGCACCCAAAAACCGATAGGCATCGATTTGCATCCTCTAAGCAGCAGTCAACTACTCGTAGCAAGGACAGAACATCCAAAAACTAGTAAGCATCGACACCTTTAGATCAGGACCAGTCGACCCTTTATTCGCATCGCAAAACCATAACCCGAGCGGACCGACGACTTGATACGCTGCCTCGGTTCGCTGTCCGGAGAAGGTAAACCCATTTTCCCCCCTCAGAATTTCAATTCGTTATGTGAATTTATGTGTTTCTGCCATATGTACTTGGACTATACTTGTTAATAGTATAATATTTTGGTCTATCTAAACAGATTCAATTATTAAAGTCATCGACATAAGTTATAGTTAATGTAATAAGCAAAATATGTGGTTTTAAGTATCTGTCTAAGGATCAGCCTGTATATGTCTTAGTTTCATTATGTTTTGGTTGTACACTCTGCTGTCATATCATCTGTTGATATCCCTCATATGCCTTGATGGCATCTGCTTGCCTATACTCCCATTTGTCGTGTTAAAAAAGATATGACTATATGGGAAATGAAATGTCTAGCATGTTTAGTCTGGTTGTTAGGGAATCGGTCGTGATAATGTGGTTAAAGTTTCTTGTGTATTGTTCCGGTAAATCAGATCATAAAGCTTTGTTGTATGTGCACTAGTTTATCCAGAAAAGTAGCATTTTGTGTCCTTGCTAGCATACACCTGGATTGACTGAGACATCTAAGTACTGAAAAAGGAATGTAATAAGTTGATTTTCATATATGTTCAATATATCTTCATAACTTGACCTGAATCTGGAAGTTGACATTTGATTGATAACCTCAGATGGACTGGATGTTGCCTATATGTCTTCTTATTACTCTTGACATATATGAAACCGATTGGGTTAGAAATATACCTGTTACATGTCATTCTTCCCTCCCTGTATAGATTTGGTAGTCTATCAAGGATTAAATGACCTTCTATTCTATATAGAGTATGCATATGCCGATAGTAAGTTAAATGTGTTATATTCTTTCTTGTGATGACTGCCTGTTGCTGTTTCCGCATATTTTTTCATTCAGTGTATGGACTGATCTGTTTTCTCTAAATCGCGGTAATTGTCAGTTGGGCCTGCCCCTCATGTTTTCTCTACTCTGTGTGCATTTGAAGCCTAATCCCTAATTGAATCATTTTGAGATGCCCCTTTGCTTGTCTGCCCCTTTATCCTGGACTGCTACAATCAAATTCCATATGTGCTTAAAGTCGTATGAACATTTATTTGCATTACTAATATAATTTGGGTGTATACTAATCCTTATCTTTCCTTTCTTGTTACATGGCACACATCGGAGTAAAATAAAGAGTCTCACGGCGAGACTCATCGCAAGCCATTTCAAATGGCAACCCGCATCCGCGTTCGCATTCCCGCTTCAGAAACTCCTAGAAAAACAAATAGGACGGAGTCATCCGCTCCAATCCCTTCACTCTCTTAACTTTCTTGTCTCATTTTATGCCTTTATTTGTTTATTGTAATCTAATTTTGTAATTAATAGGAGAACTTCTAGCAATTAGCCTTTGAACATATGAGATGGGAAGGTAATTCAAACTTAGAAACGCACTTCTTCTTTATTTATCTTTTAGGACTGTTAGGCATGTCTAAATTCTGCAAAAAATGATCTAAATGATTTAACTCGCATCATAAAATCAACATTTTGTTCCTTGTTAAAATCCATAACAAATTTCTTCTTAAACTCTCAAGAATCGTCTTTAAGCACCTCTTATATAATATTGTACGCAAGTTAAGCAAGATTAATTTAGCTAGCAGAACATATAATTAGTCCATAAAGCACCCTCTTAGCATTCTTTAGCATTTCTAGCCCTTTTAGCACTTTTAATCACCCTTTGGCATTTAGCACCTTTAGCACATTTTGTCCTTAACATTTTAGCACCTCCTAGCATTCTTTTGTACTTTAGCATATAGCACCTTTTGCCCTTTTAATACTTTAAGCACCTTTTAAACATTTTAGCATTTATTTTATTTCCTAACATTTTATTAAGCAGGAGGAGCTTTTAAACATAATAATTAACCCTAGGTTTGGCAGGACAACCGCAAGTTAGCGGATCTTAGAGGGTGTCTAACCCCTTCCCTCTAGATTAATAAAGAACCCTTACCCAGAATCTCACTAAGTTTAGCAGACCATAAAGAATGGAGTTAGTGTTGACTTTAACCTAAGTTGATATTTAGGTGTCCTAATTCAACCAATTAATTAGGTGGCGACTCCGCGAACCCTAGCACTACCTTAGCACTTTTAAGCACCCTAGCAACCCTTTAGCATTTAGCACCTTTTTTAAACTTTAGCACTTTTTAGCACTTTTAATATTTTAAGCATTTTTTAGCATTTATTTTATTTTCTAACCTTTTATTTAAGCAGGAGTTTAGAAAATAAAAGTCGCGGCCGGAAAAGGGCGTGACAGACCTTCACTGTCATTCCCCTTTAAAGCGGCTTACACTTAACACTCACATAGGTGATTTTTAAACATGTAGTCTGGTCATACACTGTCATATTTAAATAATCATTAAAAAATCTTAATGCTTTATTAACTCATTAACAAGCCATAAAGTTTTATCCTTATTTCTGAACATTGTCTTCATCCGAGAATGAGTTGAGTTATTTGACAATGTTGAACAGTCAGTCACAACTTTATTTGATCTCCTTGAACCTAGCTCTTGGGATCTCCAGTCTGCCAGGTAGAGTTACCGCCATGATGACTTGTCCTCGGCCTTAACCCCATTCTCATTGATGATCTACTAACTCCCTCTCTAGATAAGCTTTTTGTAAGCGGATCCACCACGTTATCTCTTGACTTTACATAGTCAATTGTGATAACACCACTAGAGAGGAGTTGTCTAACGGTATTGTGTCTCCGTCGTATGTGACGAGATTTTCCGTTATACATTACGCTCCCTGCCCTACCTATTGCTGCTTGACTGTCACAATGTATACATATAGGAGCCAAAGGTTTGGGCCAAAATGAAATATCTTCTAAGAATTTTCGGAGTCATTCAACTTCTTCACCGGTCTTGTCTAAAGCTATAAATTTAGATTCTATTGTAGAGCGGGCGATGCATGTCTGTTTTAATGATTTTCAAGACACTACCACCAACGGTGAAAACATATTCACTCGTGGATTTAATTTCAAATGATCTGGTGATCCAGTTTGCATCACTATATTCCTCAAGTACTGCGGGATATTTATTATAATGCAAAGCATAGTTTTTGGTGTGTTTTAAATACCCCAAGACTCGTTTCATTGTCATCCAATGAGTTTGATTGAGATTACTCGTGAACCGACTCAGCTTGCTTATAGCACATGCTATATATGGTCGTGTACAATTCATAATATACATCAAACTTCCCAAAACTCATGCATAGTTCAATTGTGAGTCATTTTCACCTTCATTCTTTTGAAGTGCAAAACTTACATCAATTGGAGTCTTTGCAACATTGAAATTTAAATACTTGAACTTTTCAAGTACCTTTTTCAATATAATGTGACTGTGATAATGCTAGACCTTGTGGATTTTTATGGATCTTAATTCCTTAGATCAAATCAGCAACCCCTAAGTCTTTCATGTCAAATTTACTAGCGAGCATACGCTTCGTAGTATTTACATCGACAATATCTCTACTCATTATCAACATGTCGTCAACATATAAACAAACAATGACTTCATGATTTGGAGTATTTTTAATGTAAACACATTTGTCACACTCATTAATCTTAAATTTATTTACCAACATTGTTTGGTCAAATTTCGCATGCCATTGTTTGAGTGTTTGTTTAAGTCCATAAAGTGACTTAACAAGTTGCATACTTTCCTTTATTTACCAGGAACCACAAAACCCTCAGGTTGTTCCATGTAAATTTCTTCATCCAATTCTCCATTTAAAAAAGTTGTCTTGACATCCATTTGATGAATTTCAAGACCATATACGGCCGCCAGTGCCACTAACACCCGAATAGATGTTATTCTTGTTACCGGCGATTATGTGTCAAAGTAATCAAGGCCTTCTGTTTGTCTATAACCTTTTACCACAAGTCTTGCCTTATATTTGTCAATAGTGCCATCAGCTTTCATTTTCCTTTTAAAAATCCATTTATATCCTAAAGGTTTATTTTCAGGAGGAAGATCAATCAATTCCCATGTATGGTGTTCAAAATTGATTCAATCTCACTATTGACTGCCGCTTTCCAAAATGCTGAATCAGAAGATGACATCGCTGCTTTGAATGTTTGAGGCTCAGTTTCAAGTAAAAATGTCACAAAATCTGGTCCAAAAGAAGTAGATGTCCTTTGACGTTTGATACGCCTTGGATCCTCTTTACTTGGTGTACTTTCCTTTGGTTCTTCCCACGGTCGTTTAGATTTTCCACTTGATGACTCACATTCAGTTTTATACGGATAAATGTTTTCAAAGAATTCATCATTATCTGATTTAATTACCGTATTAACATGAATTTCAGGATTGTCCGATTTGTGAATCAAAAATCGACAAGCTTTGTTGTTTTTAGCATAGCCAATAAAAACACAATCGACAATTTTTGGTTCAATTTTTACCCTTTTGGGTAAAGGATCATATACCTTTGCTAAACACCCCCATACTTTGAAATATTTTAAGTGGTTTTCTTCCTTTCCACAGTTCATATGAAATAGATTGTGTTTTGTTATGGGGCACCCTATTGAGTATTCGGTTAGCTGTAAGGATAGCTTCCCCCACAAGTTTTGCGGTAAATTGGAACTTATTAATAAAGCATTCATCATTACCTTTAATGTTCGGTTTTTTCTTTCCGCAATTCCATTTGATTGTGGTGTGTAAGGGGCAATAGTTTGATAAATAATTTCATAATCTAAATATATCTCTGCAAAAGGAGATTCGTATTCTCCACCCCTATCACTTCTAATCATTTTTATCTTTTTATTCAATTGATTTTCCACTTCGTTCTTGTATTGCTTAAATGCATCGATTGCTTCATCCTTACTATTAAGCAAATACACTTAACAGTATCGAGTGCAATCGTCAATAAAAGTTATAAAATACTTTTTTTCACGTGAGATGGTATTGACTACATATCATATATATCTGTGTGAATTAAGTCTAAATGATTTGAATTCCTATCAATAGACTTATATGGATGTTTAACAAACTTAGATTCAACACAGATTTCACATTTTGATTTGTCACACTCGAATTTAGGCAATACTTATAAATTAATCAATTTCCGAAAGGTTTTGTAATTGACATGTCCTAAACGAACATGTCATAAATCATTTGACTCTAATAAGTAAGATGAAGCTGAATTCTTATTAAATGTGACTCTTCACATGTAATGTGAACGTGACTCTTCACATGTAATGTGAACGTGACTCTTCACATGTAATGTGAACGAGACTCTTCACTTGTAATGTGAACGTGACTCTTCACATGTAAAGCACTAAGGATGTAGCCCTCTATTTCTAAAAAAGATAGTACTCTTTAGTCCTCACTAATCAAATATAGGGTAGAGTAGACACAATCAACTTTGGACATCCAAAATATTGATCACGTGGAAAGGGACAATATCAAACATGAGGAACATGGACTTTGTCACACAAGCATACTGCATTGACAGAGGTTGTACATGTACTCCTTTTATTTACCACATTGGCATTTCACATGCTTCCGATAAATTTTGATTTCTTTATTTTTATTTCTTTTCTAACTGAAGGACTTGACTCTGAATCATGCCTGGTGACTTCCCAGAGGGTGGAAGAAATATACCCTTGATATTTCCTGTCTCATCAGGCGAATCCCCAGAGGGTGGAAGACATACACTAGAAAGAATTTCTCCCTCAGTATTTACTGTCTCATGATTTTCGTTTATGCTGGCATCCAAATTCTCAAACCTAGAATAGTAATTAAATCACAAACATAAACGATGAAGATTTTATTTCTTCAAATCGCAGTATAATTATGAAATTTGGTATTCCAACGAATTTTTATATCTTCGAGTCAGAATACTAATATTCATATGGAGTAGAAAACTAGACAAGTTTTAATCTCCTTAAACAATATACTGAATAGCAAACAGCAACGATGAAATTTTTATGTTCTTCAAATCGTTGTACAAGTATGAACTATAATATTCCAACGAAGTTTTTATGTCTTCAAGTCAGAATACGAAGTTTCATACGGAGTAGAAAACCACACATGTTTTAGTCTCCAAAACAGAATACAGATTAATATAAAAAATATAATTTCCTTAAGATTGTTAGTAATATGTATTAATATACAAAATATAATTTAGTTAAGATTGTTAGTAATATGTATTGCAAAAACCAGTAAACAATAATAACTGAAAAATGAACAGAATCAGTGTTGGAAAAATAAAAAATATTTTCAGAATATAATCGAGCCTACTTAGTTCAAAGTGTGTCCTTAAGGAAATTATTCCCCTCACAGTACTCGAGGTTGATGGAATATCTCCTCCCAGGATAGAACGATTATCTTACCAGAATAGTAGTACTCCAAATTCAGGTAGCGGCGAACCACTCAACGGCAGTGTATCACACATAATTTATTTGTGTAGAAGAAGAAGGAGTTTTGTAGTTCAGAAAATTAGTAAACCGGGAATCACTAATTTAACTTCGGAACTTTTAATTAATTAAAATTAAAGAAAATTTGATCCAAAAATATTATCAATCAAATCATTTGACCAAATCCAATCCAATCCAATCCAATCCAATCCAAAGCCGAGCCGAGCGAGCGACGACGACGACGCGAGGGGTCCTTTCCCCCTCAACCCTTTTAGTGATTAGAGAAGGTGTAATGTAATATATACACATCTCTTTTCCTTTCTTTTTCCGATGTGGGACAATTGTTTCAACCAAAGCAAAAAGGACCTTTTACATTCCCTTCACTTTTCATCCCATCATTTTCCATTCACCAATATCAAAACCCAACAGCTAACACAAGGGGTCTCCACGTGTCCAAATGAGCCTCTTACGCCCCTAGCTTCCCCTTTTTATTTTCATATGGACCCCTTAATTAACGTTTTTAAATGTGACAAGCTTATCTAATTTGATTTTAACTCTCACAAAGATCTACCTTCTACTTTATAGCGCATTGATTATAGGAGTAAATCGAATGAAGGTTTAAATTTGTGTTCCGTACATTAGTTATTTTTAGTTTTATTTTGATATTTATTTATTAAATTCGGATAGTGCATTTTAGGGCTCATTTTCAGTAATTTTTTTATTTTCAGGACTTGAAATTCGAGATCTCTTGTTAAGGATGGAGATATTCCGAACCATTCCACTATAACTCATGTCGGTACTTTATGTTAGAATTACACAGCCAGCGCATTAATTGAATTGCATGTATGATCCATTGTTCATGGATTCATGGATTAATGAAACAGTGAAGAGAAGAGGAAGAAAGGGAGAAGAGAAGAAACGAGAGAGAGAGTTTTGTGAGATCTTTCTAATTTTCCATAATACCAAAATGAGGCACAAAGCCTTATTTATACAAGGTCCATAATGTGTCTTAGCCCACTAACTCATTGTCTAATTGTATCCTCTAATATAACCATATTAATAAAATGACTACAATAATTACTAACAATACTAATACTAAGGTGGCTTAATTATCTCAACATCCCCCCGCAAGCTAGGTGTTAAAAAAAGATTTTTGACACCTAGCTTGGATAATAGATAATGATGTTGCCCCTGGAGAAGCCCTTTTGTAAGCAAATCTGCAGGTTGCTCAGCTGTAGTAACATATAGAGTAGACACCAGTCCCTGCTGCACCTTCTCACGTATAAAATGGCAATCGATATCAACGTGTTTTGTCCTCTCATGAAAGACTGAATTTGCTGCTATTTGGATGGCTGATTTGATATCACTGAATATAGGAATATGTTGCTTCACTTGTATGTTGATCTCAAAAAACAGCCCAGAAATCCACAAGACTTCAGATATTGCAGAAGCAAGACTCATATACTCTGCTTCTGCTGAACTCCTCGAAATGATATGCTGCTTCTTGGACTTCCAAGAGATGAGGTAAGATCCAAAGAACACTAAATAACATGTGACAGACCTCCTAGTGTTCACATATGATGCTCAATCTGCATCACAATAAGCAGACAGAACTGTAGAATCTTCAGCAGGCATGAAAATCGACAGACCTGGTACTTGCTTAACATATTTGATCACCCTCTCTGCTGCTGTCATGTGAGATATCTTTGGTGCTTGCATATACTGACTGAGAAATTGGACTGCAAAGGATATGTCAGGCCTTGTGTTTGTCAAGTATAATAATCTCCCAATAAGTCTTTGATATGCAGAAGGATCAGGCAGAAGATTGTCTATGACTGTCTCTCCAGGACTGGTTGATGTGTACTTCAGATGATGGTCATATGTATGTGATGTTAATTTTGCATTCCACTTCATTGGAGACCCTGCTGGCTTGGCTCCAGTCATTCCCATGTCAGCAATTAATTCCATCGAATACTTTCTTTGATGCATCACAATTCCACTCTTATTTCTGGCAAACTCAAAGCCCAAAAAATATCTTAGTTCACCCAAGTATTTAATCTTGAAGTGTTGCTGCAATGAGGTCTTTGTCTCAGAAATGAGTTTCTCATCATCTCCTGTAATCAACAAGTCATCCACATACACCAGAATCAGTACTATTTTGCCATTGATCTTCTTTGTGAGAAGTGAGTAGTCCATGTGACTTTGAGTGAATCCATCAGACAGTAAAGCAGTGATCAATTTAATATTCCACTGTCTTGATGCTTGTTTCAAGCCATACAAGTATCTTCTAAGTTTGCAAAACTTCCCTTGCTTGTAATCCACCCCCTGTGGTATACACATATACACTTCTTCATTTAAATCTCCTTGCAAAAAAGCATTAAACACATCCATTTGATGTATGTACCATCCCTTAGCTGCAGCTATAGAAATGACAGCTCTTACAGTGACCATCTTGACAACAGGTGAAAATGTGTCTTGATAGTCTATACCTTCCCTTTGGTTATATCCTTTGGCAACAAGCCTTGCCTTAATATTTCTATCTCTCTAGAAGCTTTGTATTTGATTTTGTAGACCCACTTACATCCAATGGCCTTTTTTCCAGTAGGCAGGTCTACTATCTCCCAGATATTATTGTCCTCCAATGCTTTAATCTCTGTCTTCATAGCCTCAACCCATTTGTTGTTTCTTGTTGCTTCATAGTAAGTCTGTGGTTCACAATCTTCATACATTTTAGCCACATAACTTTGATATGACAGTGATAAACCAGCATAGTTGAGATGTTTAGACATTGGATATCTGGCAGTGTCTGAGTGAGATATAAAGTCTTTTGTAGGAGGTCTCATTGGCCTGAAATATCTTCTTGATACATCACCTGACTGGTCACTGGCATGTTGTATACCTCCATTTTGAACATCATTTGTACATGAATGAAGACTTTGAGGCACTTCTGGTGAGGCAGCCTCCCATGGGTAAGATGTATGATCTGCACCTGCATCAACATTAGATATCACTTCAACATGGTCAGTATTGTTAGCGACTCATACTGTATCCCTGGAATTAGGAATGATCTGTGAGCAACCTTCATCATCATACAGTCCAGAACAAGAATCAGTAGGAATCTGATTCTTGTCCTGTGAACCACCATCTGCAGCAACTTCAATCTCCCCAAAAGGGAATATATCTTCATAAAAATTGACATCTCTACTTACAAAGATGCTCATGCTATCCAAGTCTAGTAACTTGTATCCTTTCTGTTTAGTGGCATACCCCAACAGTACTGCCTTAATTGCCCTACTTTCAAACTTATTCTTTTTTACCAGATTGATTGCATAACATAGGCAACATATGACTCTCATATGAGCTAGGGAGGGTGGCTTGTTGAACAACCTCTCATAGGGTGATACATTTTCAATCACAATGGATGATATTCTATTAATCACATACACTTCTTCACACATTCACCCCAGTATCTTGTTGGTAAATGCCCTTGAAACTTGATAGCTTTTGCAATTTCCAAAATGTGTTTGTGCCTCCTCTCGACAACACCATTCTGCTGAGGAGTATACACACAAGAGCTCTGATGAATAATACCAAGTTGTCTAAATAACTCAACACAACTTTGATTAAAAAACTTTGTCCAATTATCAGTCCTTACACTTTTAATATTCTCATCAAATTGATTTTTTATTTCTGTAAACAAATTCTTGAGGACAGTTACCACATCAGATTTAACATTCAGCAAATACACCCAAGTTCATATACTATAGTCATCTATTATGGTTAAGAAATATCTCATACCACTATGAGTGGGAGCCCTATAAGGCCCTCATACATCAAGATGCAAAATCTGAAAGACATGTTCAGTTCTACTCATACTAATAGGAAATGGTTTCCTAGTTTGCCGAGCCATAAGGCAAACATCACAATGTCTTATTGTCAAGCTGGATTTACTTCCAAGTTCACTTATCTTCCTGAGTATGGTCATTGACACATGCCCCATTCTTTTATGCCATAATTCTGCTTGTAATTCATCTTTTGTCAGTCTGATAGCTGAGTGAGCTTGTCCTCTCATCATCCTTTAGATTGTAGCATATAGAGTCCATCTACCTTTTTACTAATCTCCTTCACCTTCCCAGTGAAGAGATCCTGTAAAACAAAGAAATCAGGGAAGAATCGAGCACTACAATTTACTTCCCTGGTCAGCTTTGACACTGACAACAAGTTGAAGTGAAAACTTGACACATAAAGAACATTCTTAATGAGATCATCTCCATTTAATCTACAGTTGCGACCGCGGTTATTCGCTCTATCACCAAGAGTAAATCGCATACGACCGCATTATCTGTAAGTTCATGGTCGGGATGAATTTCTTCAGATTGCTCGAGAGGCGCGACGAATCGCTACGCTACCTTTTATTAAATATAAACCCGTGTCAATTAACCTCTTATCAGTAACCATGTGATTGGTTGCCCCATAATCAACAATCCAACTGTGGCTATTCTCAGTTACATGAATACATGCCATGTGAACTTTAGGAATATGAATATTACCATGAGATCCATCAGCCTGTCGACTGAGCATTGTAACCACCTGTTGATACCTCTCAGGAGAACATGATCTCAGCATGTTGTTAAGCTGATCATGCTGCTCTTGAGATAAATGTGTCATTCTTGCCTGATATTGTCCTTGCCCTGCCTGTTTGACATGTTGAAAATCTCTATCCTGTGTCTGCCCAGCCACATCTGTGTTAACTTTTTTCCTATTTTTGTTGTTGTCATCTGGATAGGCATTAAGTTTATAACATTTTTCTCTTATATGGCCATTCTTCTTACAGTAGTCACAATACATCAGTTTATAGCACATCTCTCGATTGTGCCCTTTCATGTTGCAAAAATCACAATATAGTCTCGATCTGTTCTGTGGATCAGATGTTGAGGTTTTACTGAACATATTTGAGTGCTCCATGACTTCTCCTCCTGCATACTTTCCAGTAATCAGCCGTTGACTCTCATCTTGGGCCACCATGGAATATGCTTGATTCACATTTGAAATAGGTTCCATTAGGAGAATATGACTCCTAACCTAATTGTAACCATCGTTTAATCCTATTAAGAATTCCAACAGTCGTTGATGTCCTAAATGTGCTACATATTCCTTAGGACTAGTGCAATCACATACTGGAACTGGAACAATAGAGTCGATCTCATCCCATATGTCTTGCATTCTAGAGTAGTAACTAGATACGGGAGATACACCTTGATGAAGCATAGCCAATTACTATCGCAACTGATAAACTCTAGATAGATTTATTTTGTCAAATCTCTCGCGCAAATCCTTCCATACAGCATAAGCAGAAGATTTATATAGAATTTCACTAAGCAAGTTTTTGTTTACATTCATAATGATCCACGAAATGACCATTGCATCACGTCGTTCCCACTGTTTAACCAAATTAGCACCATACGTATCTCGTTTAATTGATCCATCAATGAATCCAATTTTATTTTTCGTCAATAGATTCAATCTCATCATTCTACTCCATAAAGTATAATTCTCCATTCCAAACAATTGTATTTCGATTTGTAAACCAGCAGCAGAGTCAGATCCACTCAGAAAAAGTGGATGACTATGATCTACTAACATCGATGTTGAATTCGAACCTTCACTACATTTATCACGCGATCGATCCATAGTTCATGCAATGTATATATCGAGCAAAAAAAATATAGAATGTCACGATAGAACTTGAAATTAGCAGAATCGAGAGCACAACCCATTGTAGAAATCGATCGCAGAATCGCGATGAACAGAATATCGCACAGATCGCAAATCACTGAAATTTCGGATGAAAATCTCTCAATTTGCTACATCGTGCTTTGATACCATGTTAGAATTACACAGCCAACACAGTAATTGAATTGCATGTATGATCCATTGTTCATGGATTAATGAAACAGTGAAGAGAAGAGGAAGAAAGGGAGAAGAAAAGAAATGAGAGAGAGAGTTTTGTGAGATCTTTCTAATTTTCCATAATATCAAAATGAGGCCCAAAGCCTTATTTATATAATGTCCATAATGTGTCTTAGCCCACTAACTCATTGTCTAATTGTATCCTGTAATATAATCATACTAATAAAATGACTACAACAATTACTAATAATGCTAATACTAAGGTGGCTTAATTATCTCAACACTTTCATTAGTTAAACATCCAAAATATGATGGTTTTGTGAACTTTTAATGAATAGGATCGTACCTGAATCATAGTAATAAACACGTAGAAGCGTGACATTTTTCTATTAAGAGACATGCAAAAGGCTACAATTACGCTTACAGATTGCCGATCCAAATGCAATCCTTGTCTACTTTTTTATGCTAAGGTTTCTTTTTGACATTTTACCTCACAAGCTAAGAAAGGTCAACTACTTTCGACCAAACGCAAAAAAAAAATTCCAAAATGGTTCTTGGCGAGGGAGTTTTATTGGACACCTATAGTATAAACTAACGGGTCGTTTGGCATAGGTAGAGATCTTTTATCTTTGGTGTCAGCACAACCGAAGTTGATAAAAACAAGAATTTACATATAAGGTGTATTAATGTTCTTAATGATTCGAGACCTTCTAAAAAAATTGTATGAATTTAGCTCAAATTAAATACATATATCACACCATGTTAACAGTATTTTTGAACTGACTAGCTTAGCCAACAACTAATATCAAACTATTAAGGAAGCTGTGTGCTTCGGTAGCTAGCCATATAACTACTCAAATGATTTGGGTGACATATAATGGTTCTCCATTTTAGCCCATAGATTTTGGTGATGGGCATGTGACACTAGTCAAGTGAAATTGTTGAGTTTGACAACAAGGTTCTACTTTGGAAGTTGATAAGAAAAAGACTTTATATATGAAATGTAGTACTGATACTTTTTAATAGTGTAAGATCTTTTGAAGAAGACCATATGAACTTGATCTAAATGAAATCGAACAAGCTTCATAGTATCTTAAAATTGGTTTAACCCAACATTTTGCCACTACCATATCATATTAAAGATAACAACAAATAATATTCGTAATAAGAGTAATTAGTTACTTAAAAATAGACTAATAACAAATTACAATAGGGTTAAATTACATTAGTCAGTGTAAGTAAGTTAAATTCATCTTAGTTATTTTTTGGTTTGAGAAGTAAATCAGATATATATAGTATGCAGTATATCTACTAGCTAGATGAAATGGTTATTCCACTTCATGCACGGACTGAAAATTATTCCGGTAGGTTGAATGTCCGGGAATTTATTTTTTTCAGTATTGTCGACAGGGAAATGCACTTCTATTTTTATTGGCTCAGATCATTGTGTGGTCAACTTAAGGTTGGTACTGGCACATGGCTAAAATATCCATCTCACTAGTAAATTGTTTTATCATGTGCTGCTGCAGCTTGACACTTTTAATTCGTCTCTCAGTTATCTTCCCTGCCCCCTCTCCCAAAAGAAAAAATCCAAGCAAAGTAAAAGTTTGAAAAGAACTAGGGTGGACCAGAATTTTGAGACTTTATAAGCATCAACAAGACTTAATTTCCTCTAATCACAAAGCCATAGACCTAGTTTCTTCCTTCTTTCATTTAAGACCATTATATTTAGATAGGATGACTTAGAATATAAGAAAAAATAGCGGGAAATCATTCAACCTCTTTGTTTCTTTAGTATTTATTACTAGGAACAACTAGGGTGGACCAGAATTTTGAGACAAGGCTCGTGCTCAGATACAGAATGGGAACAAAGCTTGTTTGTTTATGTAAATATCTATATTATAGAAATAATTGTATCCTTATTCATAATTATAATATTTTTATATATTGTGTAAATATAATTATGGTAAGACAAGGATTCCTCTTTGGTATATACTTAGGATTCCTATTGTACAAGGGATGAATATTGTACTCTATATATACTTTGATATTAATGAGAAGACTCCCTAAGGGACATTAATGTCATCTTATATGGTATCAAGAGCCTAAACTCCAAAAACCCTAGAAATTTTTCTCTCCAGCCGCCGGCACCACCCCCCTCCCACGGCGCCGCGGCTCCCTTCTTCTCTTCAAAAAATTTCTTGATTTTTCTTTTCTTCCTCTCTTCTCTAAATGGATACTCAGGATTCTCTCACTGTTGTTGACGCTTCTACCTCCACAAATCCCACCACCAAGTCGTCACCCTCTTTTCATCCCGCTCTCACTATTTTCAACATCAACAACCATATCCCCATCCGTCTTGATCAAGAAAGCAGTCAGTATTATCCTTGGGTTGAACTGTTTAGCAATCATGCATGTATCTATAACGTGCTTGATCATATTGATGACATCATTCCGCGCACTTCGGAGGTTGATGATTCTACTTGGCGTCGTCTAGACGCCGGCGTCAAACAATGGATATATGGTAGTATTTCTCAGGATCTACTTCTTAATATCATGAAATCTGACTCCACAGCCTGTGACTTGTGGTATCGTTTGGAGGAAATTTTTCAGGACAACAAGCACACACGTGCTGTGTATTTAGAGGATCAATTTAACAATACACGTCTTGAAAACTTTTCCAATGTGGATCGAGCATCGCAAACGCTAAAGTTCCTGACGGATCAACTTCATTGCCGACTACTTTGCATCGACACCAAAATGGTGTTACATTGATTGTTGGCCTCACTAAATGCGAATATGATACATTGGATACCATTATTCAACATGCTGATCCGTTACCCAATTTTAAGAAAGCTCGCTCACGATTCTTGTCAAGAAACCCGTCGTGTGCAAAGCGGCAGGACGAGAGTGCATCACGCGGCGCTCAAAGATCGATAAAGACCGCGATGCCTCAAGATGCATCATGGCGCTGCCTCTATTCCAAGACAGAAATTCTTCAACCTCATTCCCACTACGTTGTTAGGTCCAGCCCAAAGACCACAAAGAAGCCCACTTCACGCAGGATGCCTCAGAAATCTCCTCCGCCTACGACACTAATCGAAGTTGGTCAAGCCAAGACTTCAACATGCAATACCGACAACAATTAGTACATGGACTCCGGAGCCACATCTCACATCACCCAGTCTTCAGGTATTATTCCCAAACTGTGCAGTTTAAAGCATCCTCAATATGTTACAGTTGGTAGTAGACAACGCATTCCAGTAAAGGGTTATGGTACATCATACACATAACCTCCACATCCACCATTCTCCCTTAAAAATATCTTATATTCCCCACACATGATTAAGAACCTAATCTCTGTCCGCCAATTTACTCGTAATAATTCTGTCTTTGTTGACTTTGACCCTTTTGGTTTCACTGTAAAGAATCTTTGTACGGGGACACCTCTTACGACATGCAATAGCACGGGGGATCTCTATCCATTCATATCCACCTCTGCTTCCAGATCTTCCTCTCTCGTCTCTCTAACGACTATTTTTTCTTCGACATGGCATAATAGGCTTGGTCACCCAGGACTCCCAGTCTTTAATTTTCTTAGAGACAATAATTTCATTACTTGTAATGGGAAGCTTGCCCAAAATTATGTTTCTTGTTCTTTAGGCAAACATACTTGTCTTCCGTTTAAATCATCTACTAGTGTTACATTTGCACTATTTGATATAATACATGCCGATTTATGGACATCACATGTTACTAGTTCTCTCGGTCATAAATATTATCTTGTCTTGCTAGATGATTTTTCCCACTATATCTCGTTGTACCCTCTCAAATATAAATCGGAAGTGTTTACCAAATTTCTTGAGTTTCGACAATTCATCCAAACACAATTTGAAAAAGGTATCAAATCATTTTAGTGCGATAATGGTGGTGAATTTAATAACTCTATGTTTCACCGTTTTTGTACCAATAATGGGATGGTTTTTTGCTTTTCCTGCCCTCACACCTCACCACAAAACGGTAAAGCTGAAAGAATCATCTGCACCATTAACAATATGATTCGCACCCTATTGATTCATCCCTCCCTCCCTCCATCCTTCTGGGTATATGCTGCTAAAATATCAGAATGCATTCTCAATATTCTCCTTACTAGCACTTTTCACAACATGGCCCCTACCGAAATCCTCTACCATAGAGTCCCCTCCTATGATCATCTACGGATTTTCGGTTGTCTGTGTTATCCCTACCTTAGCTCTATCGCCCCTCACAAGCTCGAGGTCTACTCCATGTGTCTTACTAGGCTTCCCACCGAACCATAGGGGCTATCTATGCTACGACTTGTCCACTCGTCAAATCCACATCTCTCGTCACGTCACATTCGACTAGACCACATTTCTATTTTCGAATCTTCAGAAATTCCAAAAACCGGATTACTCATTCCTTGACGAGCCTGCTATCTCTCACATCATACTTGATCAGCTTATCTCTTCTGACTCGTCGACAGCGTCGCGACCCAGTGTTGAGGCGCCGCGGCGCCAACTTTCCAGAGAGGTCTGTTCTCCCAACCCGTCGACAACGCCGCGGCCCAGTGATGTGGCGCCGCGATGCCATATTTTCATAGAGGCATGTCACTCAAACAGCGTCGCGGCACTAGATCCAGGCGTCGTGGCGCCTCCGATGACTTTGCCCCCACCTTCTCCTTTTTCGACCCTATCATCAGTCTCAATCTTCCCTACTCAGCCAGCACCACCTCCCACTATCCCCACACACCAAATGGAAACTCGTGTCAAGCATGAAATCTTCAAACCTAAAGTCCAATTTAACTTGTCTGCCCAAATCATTTCTTCAATTCCCAAAAACCTTATATTGGCTAAACAAGACCCTAATTGGAATGCGGCTATGTCTGAGGAATTCAATGTTTTAACTAAACAGCACACATGAGATCTAGTACCTAGACCTGAGGGGGTGAATGTAATTCATTGTCTGTGGCTTTTTCGTCACAAATTCAAAGACAATGGAGATCTTGAGAGGTATAAGACACGACTTGTGGCTAATGGCATAAATCAGCAGGAGGACATTGATTATGGTGAGACCTTCAGCCTGGTTATCAAACCGGCTACCATTCGCACATTTTTTAGCATTGTCATGGGCAAACACTGGCCGATCTATCAACTTGATGTGAAAAATGCATTCTTACATGAGGATCTAAGAGAAACAGTCTACATGCATCAGCCGACAGGGTTCACCCATCCAGCAGTTCCTCACTATGTGTGTCGTCTCCGTAAGTCACTATATGGCATGAAACAGGCCCCCTGTGCGTGGTATGATCGATTTGCCAGGTATATCTTACAAATTGGGTTTGTATGTAGTAAGAGTGATACATCACTATTCATTTTTCATCGAGGTAGTAGCACTGCTTACTTATTACTTTACGTGGATGATATTGTTCTTACTGCCTCCTCCGACGGATTGAAAAATGAGATTATTGTCTTGCTTAAGTCCGAATTTGCAATGACTGATTTGGGGAAGTTCGAGTTACTTTGGGGATATCGTGACTGTGTCCATCAATCATATGTTCTTGTGTCGGTGTAAGTACGCAGAGGAGATTGTATGTGGCTAAGATGACGAACCGCAAGAGGTTTACTCCAGTTGATTCTAAATCTAAGCTCGGTCCATGGATGGTGCTCAGGTCTGATCCTACTCAGATAGGAGCCTTGTATGTGTACTTTCAAGATCTCACCTTCACTGTGCCGACATAGCTTATGTTGTTCAAAGTGTGCTTATTCACGCATGCCCCTGCAGAGTCTCATTTCATCGCTCTTAAGCGTATCATTCGATACATTAAGCGGCACTCTTGATTATGGTTTGCACATACACCCTCTGCACCAAACAAGTTGCTTTCATACGGATGCAGATGGCGAGTGTCCGACACGCGACGCCCACCTCCGCTTTTGTGTTTTTTAGGATAATATGATTTCTTGTCCGCGGCGACTACCCTATCTCGATCCAGCATAGGCCGGGTACATAGCGTTGCAAATGTGGTAGTTGAAATTTGTTGGCTCGTAAATTCATCGTTAGAACTTGATGTCCTGCGTCGCATCTATTGTGTATTGTGATAACATCTCTGTCATCTATCTTTCTCATAATACAGTTCAACATCAGCGAACCAAGCATATTGAGATAGATCTACACTTCGTTCGTGAGAAAGTTGCGCTAGGCCATGTCAGAGTTACATGTTTCATCATCCTATCAGTATGCAGACATATTTACCAAAAGACTTTCTCGCATGATTATTTCGACTTCGATCCGCCTCAAGCTCGCCTCCTCCGCCCGATCGAGAGGTGTGTAAACATGTATATTATATAAACAATTGTATCCCTACCTATAATTAAAATATTTTCATATATTGTGTAAATATAATTATGATAAGACTAATATTTTTCTTTTGTATAAGCTTAGGATTCATATAGTATTCTTTTTTTTTCCTTTCTATTTCCAGATCATTGCCACAATTCATGTTACTCATAATATTAGTTGTGACACTGAGTTACGTATAACAATAATTTATCATAAGGTTTCAGCATAATTCCACATGCAAGCAAGTGACAATCATTGGTGTCTTTTGGCTTCATGTTTTTTTTTCTTTTGGATTTCCCCATAGATTTTTAGTTATTTTTTACTAATAAGTGCTACGATCTTGTTGTTGCTCTTGTTTCTTCAACTAATAACAAGCTCTAATTCTTATTTGATAGCCATATGGATTATGTTAAGCCACGTGGATTATGTTAATTAACAAGAATATTATAGAGACTTCCCATTATTTGGCTATTATATTGCAAATACCGGTTAGGAAATAATACGTGTTGGCTAGTAAATAATCATATATTGAGGTAGAAAAAATCATGTGTAATCTCACTATTTGAGATCTAGGAAGGATAAAGTGTATGCAAACCTTACCCCTACTTTGAAGGTAGAGAAACTATTTCTGATAATCCCTCGGCTCAAGCAAAAACATTTAGCAGTTCGGAAAAGGAAATAACGGAAATGAGAAAGTCATGACAAAGTACTACAAAAAGCATGACATAACATATTAAGGTGGAAAAAGAAAAAAAAAGTTCCTAAAATTAAACAAGTCTGAAATAAATGATGATAATCTAACTATACATATTCCGATCTCTACTTGGATTGCTACTAGAGGAAATTTTAATGTGTCACAGTTTTGTGACATATCCACCTCAACGTTTTAGTACTTCGGTATGTTAAATCCACTAATTAAGTACATTAACTATAAATGAATTAAGAATTGAAATGACTATACAAAATAATGTAGAAGCCAATGCTGGTAATATCTCCCTGTCAATGCAAAGTTGAACAAGAACTTCACAAATTAGGAAAATATTAAAGGGGAAAAAACCCATCTCATACAAATATTTTGGTTCGCCCATTGAGCTAGCTAGTATCACGAGTTATATGTTATGCATGGTCACCTCTTCTTCAAAAGTTTGTCAGTTTAGCAGTTTGTCAGTCATTTTCTATTATAGTTTTTGTTAATAGTTTCACATTGGATATAAAATAGAAATATAAACTCTTTATATGGATTTGGACAATCCTCACACTACAAGCTAGCTTTTGAGGTTGAGTTAGACTCAAAATTCAGTCTTTACATGGTATCAGAATAAGTCACATTCCAATTTTTTGTTCACCGATGTTGGGCCCTCAAATTATATATTATCCACACTTCAGTTAACAAGGTCTGGGCGTGCGAGAGAGTGTTAATAGTTCACATCGAATATAGAATGGGAACATGCCCTCCGTATATGGACTTAGACAATCCTCATTTTGGACCTAACTCAACCTAAAAACTAGCTTGTAGGGTGAGGATTGTCCAAATCCATATAACAGTTTTACCCCTCATTGGCCCGCCCTCCATGTGCATCACGTCTTCTTTCTTTTCCTACCTCAGAAAGATCAAACAAGAATTAATGTTGAGTAATGTAAGCTAAGAAAATTTAGCATATCTGATCATATTGTCTCGTAACAAAATGTGAAAGTAAAGCATCATCTAAATTGATAATGTGCTTACAAAGCAAAGAAAGTTCATTGATGAATTTTGAAAGGACTTGTATCTGTTTGGTTCCTGTGTTATTTGTAATTTTGTGATAGTGGTCGGAAATTGACCACATTGTCTGGCACCCAATTTTGTTGGGACTAAAAGGGACATAAGGTTTGCTTGAAACTTCACTATCAAAACAAATGGACAAAAATTTAAAAAAAAAAACAAGAAGAAAATAAATGGAAAAGATGCAAATAGGGTTCAGTAACTAGATTTGCTGTCGGGGTTGAAAAGAGCAGCCTACCTTAATTTGTTTGAACATTTTTCCCCTTCATTCAATTCTAATTCTGGATTCATGTATCTGGTCCTAGACGATCCATATCTCTTATTTCATTTTATGTGATCTTCAACTGATGCTACTAAAAATACGAGAATTTCCGAGGGACATCCGGTCGGAAAATCCGTCGGAATTTAGTTTGTCGGTAACGTTTTTGGAGTAGCATTTATTATAGCCTTTATCCTTTGCCAATTTGTGAAACTGTGTTCAAAATGCAGGATTTCCGTTTGGTTACTTTACTATATTTTGTTTTATAAAGAAAAGTGAAACAAGAAATTGAGGGAAGATGAGTATATTATTTAAAGTAGAATACAAAGAGCCTAAATATGATATGTTGACATTTTAGGTCCTATTAGGAGTATATTTGTATATCTTGTGCTAATTTACTTCTAGTACAAACATGGTTTTTAGAAGTCTCTGATTTACATCACCATCATACTTTATAATTCACCTTTGAAATTGAGTAGATTAAAACCAACTGAGTAGATATACAAACTACTCCAGACTCCAGAGTATGACTTAAATCTTTTTGGGGCAATTCGCAAGATTTCTCCTATTTTAGAACAACCTTTAATTTTTACCCCTCAAATTATTGGTCTTTAATTTTTATTCTTCGCCTAAAAAATGATCGAAAATATTCTTGAGGTTGTGAGTTTGAATCTCAGTAGAGTAAAAAAGAAAAAAAATCGCAAGACAAAATTTCATTAGAAAATATGTCTACTCGATCAAGTTGTATAGAAATTATGTCTTAAGGGGCATAGTTTCTATGTAATTATGCCTCCGAAAATACCTCTGAGCTTGTGGGTTCGAATTCCAGCAGTTAAAAAGGAAAAAAAAAAACGCAAGACAAAATTTCACATAAATTATGTCTATTCGGCCAAAGTTATATAGAAATTATTTCTTAAGGAGCATAATTTATATGTAACTATGCCTGAAGTCAAAACTTCATTGATAAATTAAGATTATGCATTGTCCAGCTAGTTACATAGAAATTATGCCCCAATGGGCATAATCTCTATATAACTGTGGCCGAATAAACATAATTTCTTGATTTTTTTTTTTACCTCTGCCGAAGTTCGAATTCAGAATTTTTAATTTAGTAGACCGCGAATAAAGGATACTTTAGCCATAAATTTTCATTAAATAAGAAATATAGACAAAAACTAAATACAGAGCGAATTGTTGGACAAAAATTAAAGACCACCCCGTATGAAGGACTATTCATGCAATTTTTTTTTATCTTTCTGATGCTTATTGGATCAATATAGGATTAGAGTGATGGGTTATAATCAAACCCAATTAAAGTTTGGGAAGAAAACACAAGTTTTTGCGGTGAGTGTCTATCAAAAGGAGTGGTCTTTAATTTTTACCCTTCATTTTAAAAATATTTAACTTCGACCCTTATCTTCATTTAATAAAAATTTTGTGACGCAAATATCCTTTCATCCCAAATAGCTTAGCTTTCTTCTTCAACTTTTTCTTCTCTTCCTCTGAAACTTCATCCTCCTTTTTATTCTATCAATGGTGGAAGAGCCCTCTGTTAAAGATTTGACCCAATTATGTAATAAGTCTAATTAGTGTTATTGATAGTGGGCCAATTGTGTAATATGTCTTGTATTATTAAGTAAGGGGGCCAGCCCATATTAAGAGAGGCCAGCCCCTTAGACGAGAAGCCCAGTCGAGGTTAAATTTCGACTTCAAATTTTTAGGCAAAGAAGTCTTATGATAAATACCAACAGGATACCACTTCTAGGTTAAAAAAAGAAAGAAGAGAAAAAGAGGCGTTCTGCTAACAGTACAAACCCTCTCTGTACTCCTTCTTCCTCTGTTGTTCATCTTCTCTAATTGTTCTTCTTCTTCTCAAAAGTTAATACAAGAGTAAGTCTTCTTCCGTGTTACTGTGACTCTGTTCATTCACAAGATCTGTGGTTGTTGCATGTTCGCTGGTAAACCTAGATCTAGTTGTATTTTCTGTAAAACTTGAGCAGACTAGAATGCTTCATCAATGGCGGTGCTCAGATTCTCAACATGGTATCGTGAGCTACCACCGACATCGACGCCGTA
The DNA here is from genome assembly GCA_029844215.1 of Przewalskia tangutica. Taxonomy (NCBI): domain Eukaryota; kingdom Viridiplantae; phylum Streptophyta; class Magnoliopsida; order Solanales; family Solanaceae; genus Przewalskia; species Przewalskia tangutica. The sequence goes on from CM056734.1 coordinate 13,774,846, forward strand.
TGTTGCGACAAGATCTGGGTAAACCATCGTTTTTCTTTAGATCTCAAAACTGGTATTTCTACTTCTGTGAAGTCGAGTTTGTTAATATTGTATATTGGTTCTATATTCGAAGGAACACCTGTATATTGATAAATATCTGTTGAGATCTTGATAGAAATCTGTTGATACTGCATATTCTCAAAAGAAACCGTTTAGATCTGGATAAAGATCCGTTGAGATCTTGACAAAGATTGTCACTTCTACTTTTCTTCTGGTTGTTGACCTTTATCAAATAAAATGGGAACAGATCCACCCACCGATTTACTCGAAGGAACACCTGGTTCCACTACAGATCTTCCCCAATCCTCTAAAACCTCTAAAACCTCACCCGCCACTGTATTTGACCATAACCATCCTCGCTTGCAAGCATCAGATGTCAGTAGCGTCTCTTTAATATCCTTCCAACTAGTGGGCTCTGAAAACTACACTGTTTGGAGCAAATCTATGAAAATAGCTCTATTAGGAAGGAACAAACTAGGGTTTGTAAATGGAAATTGTACAAAGAATCAATTTGGTGTAGAATGGTGGGATCAGTGGGATAGGGTTAATGCAGTGGTGCAGGCATGGCTAATGAATGTTGTTTCTAGTAACTTGTTGTGTGGGGTTCTATATGCTGAAACAACATATGAGGTATGGGAAGATCTAAAGGAAAGGTTTGAAAAAGTGGATGAATCAAGAACTTACAATTTACATAGAGAAATTGCTACCTTATCACAAGGAAATGCTAGTATTGCAGAATATTACACTAAACTAAAGAATTTGTGGGTGGAATTCCAAGCCATTGTGCCACCACCAAGTTGTGCATGTCCTACATCCAGAGAATTTGCAGATTTTCTGCAGAGACAAAAGTTTTACCAATTTCTCATGGGTCTGAATGAGAGTTACATGCAGGCTAGAAGCCAGTGCCGCTATGTCACCTCTTCCTATACCGATAAAGCCTACTCCATGATAGTAAGTGATGAAAATCAGAAAGGGATTAGTGCTAAGTCTGTAGGACTTCTAGGTGCTGGTCCCTCTACTGCTATATACTCTAAGAATGAATTCCAATCTAAGAATGGAACAACAGGAAACCAAAGATCAAGAAGGAATTCCAATCTAGTCTGTGAAGAATGCAAGATGAGAGGTCACACAAAGGAATTCTGCTACAGACTAGTTGGATACCCTCCTGGTTTTAAATCAAAAAGAAAGGAATTTGATGCTGCTCATAATGCTCACAACAGAGGTCCAGAGCCCTCCTCTGAAAATACTAAAACCAACTGCCAAGTTGAAGGAGCACCAACATTCTCTCAAAATCAGTATGAGCAGATAGTAAAGATGTTGAACAATAACCAGTTACATAAAGGAGCATCTCTGGACACACAAGGTATTCAATCATCTGCAAACTTAGCAGGTATATCAGAACTCAAAGCCTTACATGTCTTTAATATAATGAAAAGGTGGATAATAGACACAGGTGCTACAAATCATATGGTAAATGATCTAAACATGTTAGATAAAATTACTGAAAAAAGTGATTCAGTCATACCAAAGAAGGTTTTTTTACCAAATGGCCAATCAGCCCAAGTTACCCACACTGGTATCTGTTGTCTCTCTAATAGAAGTACACCTGAATTTGTGCTCTTTCTACCTCAATTCAAATATAATTTCTTGTTTGTCTCCCAACTAACAAGAGTCGAATCGTTTCACTATCTTCTATCCTGATGTTTGTCTATTTCAGGATCTCTCCAGTGGAAAGGTGAAGTAGATTGGTAGGCTTCAGGATGGACTCTATATGTTAGTTAATCATGCTAGTGACATACAGGACTCAAGAAAAACAGTTCTACATGCACAAGCTCGTGAGAATAAAGCATGTGATGAAGATATTAATCTGGCATGTAAGATCGCCACACTTCTAGTAAGGTACTTAGTAAATTGATAAGTGCTAATAATGATGAGATAGCTGAGGCAATAAAGACATGTAATGTGTGTCCTTGTGCAAAACAGTGTAGACTGCCTTTTCCTAATAGTACTACTTACAGTAATAAAGCTTTTGATATTGTTCACATGGATGTATGGGGTCCATACAAGGTTGAAACACATAATGGGAAGAGATTTTTTCTCACTATTGTAGATGATTACACTAGAATGGCTTGGATATACCTACTTAGACTTAAATCTGAAGTATGTGTGGTAATCAATCAGTTTCTTAAGTACATATCAACACAGTTTAATCAAATAGTAAAGATAATTAGAACTGACAATGGGACAGAGTTTGTTAATGATTTATGCACCACTCTCTTTCAGAACTTAGGAATTATCCATCAAAGAAGCTGTATATATACACCACAGCAGAATGGAATTGCTGAGAGAAAACACAAACATATATTAGAAATTACCAGGGCTATAAGAATGCAAGCTAATATTCCTCTAAGATTTTGGGGCTTATGTGTACAGGCTGCTGTATACTTAATCAATAGACTACCCTCCTCTATTACTCACTCTACACCTTTTGAGTGTCTTTACCATAAGAAACCTTCCTTAAGTCATATAAGAACTATTGGATGCCTATGCTTTGCTAATGATCTAACAGTCACAGATAAGCTTCAGTCTAAGGTTAAAAAATGTGTTCTGATGGGATACTATGAAACTCAAAAGGGATACATTCTTTATGATCTGCAAGCTAAGACCCTCGTGGTTAGTAGAGATGTTAAATTTAGAGAAACTACTTACCCTTTTAAAGAAAATATGTCTGAAGCTCCTATCTTCCACAATCTACTGGGTAATAATGATGATCAACCTATACCCCAAGTAACCTTACAGAATAGTACTGATAAATCAGAAAAGGGAGGTGCAGATATTACTAATATAGAATCAGTTGAAGACAGTAATCAAAATAAGAACACTGTAGAAGATGGAGATTCTGATAACATACAATCTTATAGTAATCCTGTCATAGAACCAGGTGACAGAGAAATTAGTAGGAGATCTAATAGACTCAAACAACCTCCTATATGGCTTAAAGACTTTATTACAATAAATGCCAACAATGTTCTTTATCCTATTGCTAACTACATTTCTTATGATAACATAAAACCTACATATCAATCTTTTTTAAGCTGTTTTTCTGAACTAACTGAACCCAAAGGCTACATGGAAGCCTCAAAAGATCCTAGGTGGGTAGATGCAATGAAAGCTGAAATAGATGCCTTACAAGAAAATCACACTTGGGAAATAGTTACTCTACTAGAAGGAAAACAACCAATAGGCTGTAAGTGGATCTACAGGATCAAATATAAAGACACTGGAGAAATAGAAAGACTGAAAGCTAGACTAGTTGCTAAAGGTTATAGTCAACAAGAAGGAATAGATTATCAAGAAACCTTCTCTCCAGTTGTAAAGATGGTCACCATAAGAACTATTCTTTCTATAGCTGCCTCTAGGGGATGGCATGTTCATCAAATGGATGTGTATAATGCCTTTCTTCATGGAGATTTATTTGATGAAATCTATATGACTCTTTCACAGGGTTTCAGCAGCAAAGGGGGCAGTAAACTAGTGTGTAAATTAACTAAGTCCTTGTATGGGCTCAAGCAAGCACCAAGACAGTGGAACTTTAAACTTACAGAGGCATTAGTTCAGATGCAGTTTAGGCAGTCTGAGTTTGATCACTCTTTGTTTTTAAAACAGACTAATCAAGGTATAATAGTTATACTTATCTATGTGGATGACATGTTAGTCACTGGGGACAATATAATGCTCATAAAGGAGACTAAGCAGTCACTGCAGAATGTCTTTAAAATGAAAGATCTGGGAGAGTTGAGGTATTTTCTAGGAATAGAATTTGTTAGATCCAGCAAGGGGATCATTATGCATCAAAGAAAATATGACTTAGAACTCATTTCTGAACTAGGATTAGCTGCTGCCAAGCCTATTAATACTCCAACTGACTCTAATATAAAACTTACTACTAAAGAATATGATGAGTACAAGGTAAAGCAGTTTCGGATAAAGGAAAACAAGCATCGTGATGATCCAAAGAGTGATATCAGTTCATATCAAAGAATAATTGGTAAGTTGTTATATCTTACTCTTACTAGACCAGATATTGCCTATAGTGTACAAACACTTAGTCAGTTCCTACAAAACCCAAAGAAATCACATGTTGATGCTGCAATCAGAATTGTGAGGTATGTAAAAGGTAAGCTAGGACAATGAGTGTTGTTATCTAGTAATAGACAAGAAACACTAACTAGTTATTGTGATGCAGATTGGGCTTCATGTCCACATACAAGAAAATCTATTACAGGTTATGTAGTCAAATTTGGAGATTTTCTCATATCCTGAAAATCAAAAAAACAAAGCACGCCTCAAAAGCTCACCAAGCGAATATAGAAGTTTAGCCAAAGATCTTTGAAATCACTGGGATGATAGCCATCAAGGACATTGGTGTTGACATCAAGCCAAGAATCGCGTATACGCATAAGAAATCTGCAATACAAATGGCAGCTAATCTTGTGTTCCATGAAAGGACCAAACACATCGAGATTGATCTCCATTTCATCAGGGAGAAGATTAAAAAAGGAATGGTACAAACAGAATACATCAACACTGCGGAACAGCCGGCAGATATACTTACAAAAGGGCTAACAAGATTACAACATCTTCATCTATGTTCCAAGCTAGGGTTGCTGGATATTTTCGAGCACCCAGCTTGAGGGAGGTTGTTAAAGATTTGACCCAATTATGTAATAAGTCTAATTAGTGTTATTGATAGTGGGCCAATTGTGTAATATGTCTTGTATTATTAAGTAAGGGCCAGCCCATATTAAGAGAGGCCAGCCCCTTAGACGAGAAGCCCAGTCGAGGCCAGCCCAGTCGACTTCAGCCTTTAGGCAAAGAAGCCTTATGATAAATACCAACAGGATACCACTTCTAGGTTAGAAAAGAAAGAAGAGAAAAAGAGGCGTTCTGCTAACAGTACAAACCCTCTCTGTACTCCTTCTTCCTCTGTTGTTCATCTTCTCTAATTGTTCTTCTTCTTCTCAAAAGTTAATACAAGAGTTATGTCTTCTTCCGTATTACTGTGACTCTGTTCATTCACAAGATCTGTGGTTGTTGCATGTCCGCTGATAAACCTAGATCTAGTTGTATTTTCTGTAAAACTTGAGCAAACTAAAATGCTTCATCAATGGCGGTGCTCAGATTCTCAACACCCTCTTCTCTTCATAGCCTCCAAGAACAATAATATGGCGCCAATAATTTTGTTAGTTCATAGGTCACTACAACACAACTCTATTACTACTCCAGAAGTTCTTTTTAGCTCATCATTTTTTGGTACAATTTATACCTTTAAAAGAAAAATGCCTCGTAGAGTGTGAGGTTTAGCAGAGAATCTACCTGTTTATAAGATGTGAGTTCTGGACTACATAAGAGATTTCCGTGGCTGCGGTATTTTCTACCCGCATATGTTATGAGACGTGCAGACCATGTCGAATTGGGCTTAAAATATTTTTTGTGATTGCTGAATGTTTTGTCATTGCTTTCTTCTTTGAAAAGAATAAACTTAATTTAGACATTGCCAAAGATTTAGATAGTGATTTAGTTTAAACTTTAAAGTGTGAAAAAAAATTATGAATTGTTGAACAACATTTAGTCTACGAAACTTGCTAAATTAAGTGCTACACAATTTATGTCGGATAACTTAATTTCTACATAACTATGCCGGATAAAGCATAATTTCTATGTAACTTTGTCTGAAACTACGCCTTCTTTGGAATATATTATGTAGAAATGAAGTTATGTCAGTTAAGACATAATTTCTATGTAACTTTACCCGAATAGACATAATTTTTATATAACCTTTGGCTTGCGAAATTAGTTGCTACACAACTTATGTCGGATAACTTAATTTCTATATAACTATACCGGATAAGTCATAGTTTCTATGTAACTTTGCCTGAAACCATGCCTTCTCCGGCATATGTTAGGTAGAAATGAAGTTATATCGGATAAAACATAATTTCTATGTAACTTTGCCCGAATATGTATAATTTCTATGAAATTCTTACATTGCGAAATTATTTCATATTTTTTACTCTACAGAACCATATCAGGTAAGACATAATTTCTACCTAACTTTACCTAAATAATTATAATTTCTATGTGGCATAAATTTTCACCATGGGATGTGTAAACTACAGCTCATTGACCCTGTTCTGTTAGTTCTCTATTACATTGACCCATAGTCTTGTGTCCAAGTTGACTTTTCATTCAAATAAGTATCAAGTCAAAGATATTTTTTAACATTTAGATATTCATTTTTTTAATAGTTAAATATTATCCTAGACATGATTCTGTCCTTCATTATTGTATTAATTGTCAGCTTTTGTCATCTTAGATGTTTTTAAATTTGATCCTACAGTCAACTTTGATCGAAGCCACTTACCTTAGAATGTCTTATATGGAAACAGAGTTTGGATGGAGAGATTAGTGGTTTGGTTGTTTTTTAGTACATGTCGTATGATTCCATTTTATTGCTTGGTGATAGAGGAATTCAAGCTGGAACTTTAATGCAACTATGGAGAAGTTTAAATGTATACCATTAATTGCATTTAAATCATGAATATTGAAGAAGATGAAGTGAAAAGAACCCTAAATTATGTGGGAGGGGTACTTTCGTCATAATATTATTGACTTAAAATATTGTAGGACAAAAATTAAGATGTGAGGAGGGGGGAAATTAAACAGCAGCCCAAAATAAGGGAGTTTGTGCCAAGTAGACAAGAATATAAAAATATTTATATATTATTAACAGGTAAATGCAGTAAATGATATGTAGCAGTTTAATTAAGAGTTTTACAGTAAAGCAACTTCCTATGTATAAGGAAACCTCCACATGTTCCTACTTTTTTGTTAATATCTTCCAAACAGTTACATCTAATTTTAATACTATAATTTCTTCATCCTTGTTAAATGCATATAAACCGTATATAAAAAACATTAATATACATAGAAAAAAGCAAAATTTGATTTTATTTGTATTGTATAAATGTATGATGAGTAATGTTTTAACCATATACATGGTTGTTTTAAAAAAGAATTATCACACCCCAGTTTCACGAGATGTGGCCGACATCCGGCGTCTAAACGGTCCGAAGCGTACCACTTGTATATCATAGCGTGAACATATAACTGTCAGGACCGACAAGGCTTCAGAATGACAATCACAAGAGAAACTGGAAATAACAACTTGAACAAGTGACAACAGAATCAACATGCATACATATATCATAAGGCCGACAAGGCCTGACAAGAAGGCCGACCAGACCATACAAAATGACAATGCATAACCCACTAGTTTACAAGCCTCTAAGAGTCATAAAACAACAACCATGTCAGGACAGGGCCCCGCCATACTCATAATATGAATGCATACCCAAACTCAGACATCAACTCCTATAGAATAGGAATGCTCCAACTCAAGCTAAGTAGTGATTCTACTGAGAAGGCTCATCAAATCATCCATCTGCACCTACGGGCATGAACATAGTATCCCCCGACAAAAGGGACATCAGTACGAAAGATGTACTGAGTATGTAAGGTAGGTAAACATGTATAAGAATATAAAGTAAAATCAAGGTGCAGAAGTTAACCTAAAACGCATAAGAAGGCCTTGGAGGGCACACAACTGATACAACCATGAGTATATATATGTAAGCAAACATCGGTCCACTCTATGGGGTCATATCATATAGTATCATATCAATCCCTCTGTGGGGTGAGCTCATAATAAAGTGTTCGGTCATATAGAACGCCGTGGTATCTGCCCAACTGATCAGTGGTGTGCACATGTAGGTGCATGTCTGGTCGACTATAGCATGGTGCGGTGTGGTAAAAGAGATACACATATATAAGTGTAATGCAAGATAGAATACAAGGGATATGAACAGAGTCGGAGTCCTATGATCGTTATCCTCCGACTATCGTTATTGTCGTTATGTTCATCAACACATCTTTGATCTTTCATTATGATTCAATAAAATAAGATATATACGAGTCGATAAACTTCCTCATTAGAACGAAGAACATAGTTATTTCTAGATTTTAAGAGTAGAGTACTCTGGGATGGATATTCGTTTACGTTTGTTCGCATACAGATCATGCCAAAAGAAGGAAGAGTTAAGCCTTACATACCTTATTCACGAAGCTACTTCGTTCCACTAGTTCTCGTATCTTCTACAGATTGTTATCTATATCACACAAAGGGTTTGTGTCAATATCAAATTCATATTCTATAGAAAAGTTCATTTAGCCTTTTTATCTAACAACTTATGTACGTAACTTCATAGGGTCATTTATAGTTCAATTTCAACATATCCTAGCACAACAACCTTCATCATCACCCCTCCTCATCACCGCAATGTTATTCATGTCTTCATAACTTCATTTAATATCTTAAATCATGTAAAAACAGCTCACACAATATAGTCTAGCTTCAAGACTTATAGTTACCAACTTCTTCAAGAGTTCTCCAACAAATCTTAATTCAATACATATACGATCTTAAAAATAAGCCAAGAGAAATGTAGCTTACCTTAATTACATCAAAATCACAATGTTTCTTGGCTTACTTCAACAGTTCAACACCAAAATAGCTACGAAGTCGTCACAACGAGGAATGAAGAAGGTTATTCACGTCAAACTTGCGTGGTTTATCTTGCGATTTAGTTGCAAATTGATGGAGAACCTTTGAGAGAGTTTTGGAATAATCTAGGGTCTGGTTTGGGAGTAAAAATGAGGACCCAAGGTCTAATATGTTACACCTCGTAAGTTTAAGGCGATAATTAAGAACGTCATTAAGGAAGTAAGATTCGAATATTGGATATAAATTATAATTACATATGTTAATAAGGAAATTAGTTTACAAGAGGATGTGATTCCGGAATAATTTTGGTTAAGACGAGAGTGACGTTGGAAACTTATTATGATAGTTGTATTATAAGAATTATGACATTGAGAATACAAGGCCTTATGAAGTGTTCGGGGTTTAAAAGGGTGGGACATAAGATTAATTAATTGTGGGTTTTATTTTAATAGAAGGATTAAGTTAAGTGGGTCATTAGGGGGACTTGGGCCAAGCTTGCAAGAACATAAAAAATTCAGCCCATATATTTACATCTCATTACTCCTTTACTTTCTTTTTCAAAAACTCTCCCACCCTCACTCCCTCTTCCCCGTCGATTTTCCCTCCCCTTCCCTCAACAAAAATCTCCATTTTCATGACAATTGAAGTTTTTTCTATTTCCTTTCTTCCTAGATTAAATTATTCTACAAGTTTCTAAGCAATTAAACTCCAAAAACAGTGGCAAAATTACTAGTTGTTGCCGAGAGCTTTAGTCCGAAAATTCCAGATTTTTTAGACAAATTTTTGGAAGAAAAACATAAGGAATGATGGATTAACATTGTAGAATGTATTCATGTCAATTTAGAGTTGAAGAAGTGATAAAAATGGGCTAGAAAATGTGGAGCAGTGGGCGTGAATCTGGGACTGTTTTGGAGCAAATTTAAGGTAAGAAATTCTTCTTTTTATGGGTTAATTGGAAGACTAAATGATATTGCAGATAAGGGATAAACTCATGTTAAAGAGGAATTGTAATTTAATGAATGCATGTGATTGTTGTTGATGTTGTTGAGCCAATTGGAAATGGTTAATGCCGATTTTGGGGACTGATTTTGGTGTACATTGGATTCGTTGTTATTATTATTATCACTAAGCGCATGTTGAAATTGAAAAGAAACATTGATATTCAAGTGGTAATTAGTTATATGGAAGTATTGAAACATGAAATTTGATTTTAAGAATTAAGAGAAGAGTTATGGAATTATATTGTTAAGGCCGAAACTCGCAAGAAATTGTTGTGATATATTAGGGGTTGTTTTGTTAAGATTATAATGCTAAGAATTAAGTTATGAACATGTACATACATTGTGGTAATTGCTAATACATGTCTTAAAGAATGAAAAGTGTAAAAAAGGTGTTATGTTGTAAATTATAGGACTCGAACGCTTATTGTTGTCGCTAGAGTTGATGGACTATTTTAAGGTTGTTCTAATATGGATTAACATGAGAAATAGGTGTAGTAATCACCTTGATTGTTGTAGTTGTTATATTGCATAAATGTAGAAGCGAAGGAATATGTATTGATGGCGTTTATGGAGTATTTGAGATTGTTATGATTATAACCTTACGTTGTGGTTGTTATTTGGTGTTGCTGGCTTGATTTGTAAGTTATGGGTATGCACATAAATAGGGGAAGTGCTGTCCGAATTTCTATAGAAAAGAGAGTCGTCTTTCGATTAACTTACGCTAGAAATCATAGCATTGACGGACGTATTAACCTTTATTATAGGTTGAAGTACTAGACGAGACGTATTCTAATATTGAGTTGGTTAGTTCGACTAAATGATATGTGAAACTCTTCCTTCTTTCTTTTTTGCATGATTTATTGAAAGTACGGCGGACGTACATGATTTCTATACAGTCTATTTTCTAAAGATGTTAGTTATGAGAAGTGCCTATGATTTTTCAGTAAAAAGTTTATTGTAATGATTTCATTGAGAGTCAAAGTGATGATTTAAATTGTATAGTTACTCATGATACTCTATTTGTGCTGGATATGATTATAAGAATTCACCGAGTCCCTCACTAGAGGGTCGGGTCACGTTATACGTATATACATGATTATTCCATGGACATGTATTCATGATGCGGGTATAGATACCATGATAGTATATATATGATTATTCCATTGACATGTATCCATGATGCGGGTATAGATACCCATGATAGTATATATATGACTATTCCATGGACATGTATCCATGATGCGGGTGTAGATATCCATGATAGTATATGTATGATGATTCCATGGACAGACATCTATGATGCGGGTATAGATACTCAGGATAGTATATTTTTATATATATATATATATATAGGATTATATGGACATACATTCATGATTTTGATATGACTCTCATATTTTTATATATGGCACAGTTGAATTCGGTATTTAATTCTCTTACTTATCTCCTGTACGTTTTGGCCAGTTATGATTATCTACTTGTACTTTACGTTTCATATACTGATATTCTTTTCGTGACCCCTTTTCTTTCCTGGCTGCGTTTCATTCCCGCAGTACGTGTACTCGCCAGTGATCCTCCAGTCTAGGATTCATGTTCAGCTATTTGGAGAGCTCCATTGATTCGGAGCTTGTCATTTTGGTACAAAACTTTATTCTGACTTATGTATATATTTAGGGGCACGACGGGGCCATATCCCGTCATATGTCGTTATCCTTCTCATAGAGGTGTGTAGACAGTCGTGGGTTGTACGTATGTGGAGTTGTGAACCTATTGTTGTATATGTGTTGTTGTACTCTGTTTTGGGATGTTCCCGTAAACAGTGTCAGCCTTGTCGGCTCGCCTATTTGATATACTTGATTTAAATGTGACTCCTCAGGAGACAGGATATTTATGTGTAAAGGTCGCCTTGTCGGCTTGCCTATTCGGACGTATGTTATGATTGCAGCGTTATGCTGCCGGATTTTATATTGTCTTTAGTGTCAGTCTGATGACTTGACAGGATTAGTATAATGGCGTCATTAAGGCGCTTAGTCGCGGCCCTTCGGGTCGGGTCGTGACAGAATAAGATGATATATAGCACTTCAAATCTTTCCCTCCGCCCAGAAAAATGGTTCACTTTTACTGTCTGTACAATTTTGTACGACGGTCTGTAATTTTCTCTGTATTTCTCCAATTGACAAACCATCAATTGCATTGGAAAGTAGACTCTATGAACTTGAATTTATATAGGTATGCACTCGATAATTCATTATATACTAGGAGATATACCCCCGACAAGTTGGTCCAAAAATCATGTCCGAAATTTTGTCCGTCTTTCCCCGAGTTTTGACGAACTTAATTCTTTTGATCCGTTTGACCCGTAATCTTACGAAACATACGACACTTATTTAAACTTGTTTCCATCCCAAAAAAGGTATGTTAGCCTCACCGGACTTACGATTACTTTACGTACGACACATACGAGCGCGAAAATGTGAGATGTAACAAAAATATACAAAATATCGAGAATACACATGGGTATAATTCTTTTGATTATAAATAAATATCATATAAATATTATTTTGAAATTAAATTTATATAAAAAATAAACCTATATATATATATATATATATATATATATATATATATATATATATATATATATAATGAATCTGTGAATTCTTCTGTAACTGCTTTATATCTTATATACATTTTATTATACCTTGTATGATAAGTTTAATATACCTCGTATAATTTTGTTATACATTTTATTAAACATTGTATACATTTCATATACTACATATAATTTTATTATACCTTGAATGATAAATTTTTATACCTGGTGTAATTTTGTGTGCTGCAAATGATATTTATATATGCAGTTATACCTCATATAATAATTTTCTTTCAGATATGTTGTTTTAAATGTACTTGCTAGATATTTTTTATTAAATATTATTTTTAAAAGTTTTTAATAATTATTTTAACATAAGTCAATCTATTTTTCTTCTAACCTTAGCCTTTCCCAAATACTTGAAAACTCTCAACAGCTAATACGAAAAATTGGAAATGAATACGAAGATGTAGTAGAGATAAATGATATAATAGAGATGGGTTTATCCCTTATAAAAAGGAGATAAATGATAATAAATAGTGAGTAGATATTATTAAATCCCTAATCTAGAGGGATTTTTTTTCATATAATATTTTTTAAAATATGTAATAAAGGTAGAAAATCTGTTATTTTTGAAGAATTTTAAAAGTTGTGTTATTTATTTACCTAATTCTAAAAGCTTGACTTATGAAGTAATTAGAAGTTTTGGAGGAATTACACTTTTATGGGATAAAAGTGACACTCATATGTTTTGAAATAGGTGAGTCCAGTTAAGTTTCATGAATTCGAATGTTTCTAAATTTAGTTAACGAGTCACGAAACGGTAAGGCCAATGTTTGTTGGATCAATAAGATTGGGTCATGTCATAAACCAACTTATTCAACCCAGTTTAATACTGAGATGAATCGAACTGGATGCAGGGTCGTTTTTGGACCCGTGCGAGGTGTGCTACCGCACAGGATCCCCCGAAAAATGAAAAATTTTAGGGTCCATTTATTATTAAGTAGTATTAACCAGAATTTACTGTAAATGCTCATAATTCGCAAGTCTTAAGCCCAATTAAGGACTCACTTTTACGAATTAGAACAGGGCCCTCAAAATTTTAAAATGTGATTATTTATTATATACTCGTATCTCAATGTTCAGATTCAAAAAGGGGCAGGAGCTTCCACAATTCATTATAGACTAAGGACTTGGGATACCAAACTTAAAATAAGCCCAATCCAATGAACTTGACAATGGTGGTAGTGACAATAAAGTTGATAATCAGTGAAGCCCAAGTAAAAAATAGATTATAGATATAACTGGACCTAAAGATATATTTGGGAACTTTTACGCTGTATATGTGGATATACATAAGTATACATATTTTATACATAACTAGTGTATACTTCTTATATATTTGGCTAACGGTTGTAATTAGTTTTAGCCAATGTTTTGAAACTCGGACCGGACATCGAACCGGACGACCAACTGGGTTACTGGTTCAACCGGTTGGACCAGTTCAAAAAACAGGTATCCATATATATTATATATTGAATGTTAAATACATATCTATATTCAAACATATGAAATAACGAAGATCCATGTCCATCAACTAATTTCAAAACACATGTCCATAAACTAAATTACCTATGTCACATTAAGCTAAATAACCAAGATGTCATGCATATCTAAATCCAAGAAGTAGAAACTATAAACTTGATTATCTATGTCCTCACAAAATAAATAACTTCAAAACACATGTCCATAAACTCAAATACTCAAAAGAATTTGAATAATAAAAATTTCAATTAAGTCCAAAGATGTCCTCTATGTCGTCATCAACACCTCTACAATTGCTACTTTGATGGCCAAAACCTCTTAACTCAGCATCATTAATCATGTCTTCATCAACTTCTTTATCTAAAATAATAAATAAATAAGTAATTAATATAACATAATATTCAATCTAATTATAATATGGAAAGATGAAAAGTTTAATTAATTTTTTTTAAAAAAACATTATATGAATAAACAAAAATTGGGTTTGTACGAGTTACCGAGTCACCGGTTCGTACCGATTTTTACCGGATTGCGCTGAGTTTGATACCACTCGTTCCTACAATAAACTCAGACCGGCCTCGAGACCGGTTCCCGATTAACCCGATCCGACCGGCCGATTCGGTCCGAATTTCAAAACATTGGTTTTAGCGAGCAACCAAGTGTGTAACTTTTCCTGACATGTTGGTCTATAATTTATAGTATTAAAACAATTTTATTTACGCCAGAGGAGCTAATATAAATGCACATCTGTAGTAGAATTACTAAAAGAATCAGTGTGTATATCCTTAATAAGGTTTTATAAGTAGCGCTTTACTAGCTTGACAACTCTGAACAACGTCAACGTTCATTTCTCTTTTTTAAAACAGATTGATTAACGGCATTTGGAGCGAAATGAACCAGAAATCAAGTAAATTGGAAGGATCATCCAGTTTTGAGGCGATTATTTGTCTTTTTTCTTCTTTTTAATATTCCTCAAGTTTTCCTATATTGATGGATGGCTAACAAGTTGTTGTATACATCATCATATTTGATAATTTCAGTATCGTGTGTGTATTTAGTCTTTTGTCTTTTATCTGTTTTTAATTTTTTTGGTGGGATAACTATAAGATATTACCGTAGCAAAGGTTAGTCAAAATATGTAGATGGCCAAACGCTGCCTATATTACATTACGTATTAACACCAGCATTAGGAAACCATAAGCAACAATCAACGTTGGTTAGTTCAACTCCCTTTTCCCCAAATCCAAACTAAACATTTCTACACTTCATCTCCACTCCTTGTATAATTTTCTGCTTGATCAATTCTCAACTCCAAGAGAAAAAAAAAATGGCTTCCCCATGTACAACTTACCATCCAAGTCCTGGTAGCCCTGAAGATGACTCAATGATGCTTTTCTCAACTTCAACTTCATGTTCACCAGCCAAAGAATCCACCAGAACTCACTCTAATTCTTCTTCCTTCAATTCTTCATCACCTCCACCACCACCACGACCATCTCCAAATAATAAAACTTATGAACTAAGAATTCGAAATCTATCATATACTATTTCCCCGAATGGCTCGATCTTTTCTTCCTTAATTAAGAAGAGTACTAAGCCAAAAACCAGCATACTCAAATCAGTCTCTTTTGTGGCTGGATGTTCAGAGATTCTAGCCATCGTTGGACCAAGTGGCACGGGCAAGTCAACGTTGCTACGTGTGATATCAGGCAGGGTAAGCGAAAAAGAGTTTGATCCAAAGAGTATTTATCTAAACGATCATGCAATTACTAGCCCTGCACAATTGAGAAACATATGTGGTTACGTAGCTCAAGAGGACAATTTACTTCCTCTTCTAACTGTGAAGGAAACTTTAATGTTTAGTGCTAAGTTTAGGCTAAGAAGGATGAGTCCAAAGGAGAGAGAAGAAAGAGTCGAAAGCTTGATGCAAGAACTTGGGCTTGATCATATAGCTGATAACTTTGTTGGAGATGAAGAGACCAGAGGAATTTCAGGGGGTGAAAGAAAAAGAGTGTCAATTGGAGTTGACATGATACATGATCCACCTATATTACTCTTAGATGAGCCAACTTCAGGACTAGACAGCAGTTCAGCACTTCAAGTAATTGAATTGCTATCATCCATGGCAAAAACAAAACAAAGAACCATAATTTTATCTATACATCAGCCTAGTTATAGAATTCTCCAATACATTTCTAATCTCTTGATCCTTTCTCATGGATCGGCCGTTCACTATGGCTCTCTTGAATCGCTTGAGGAAAATATAAGCAGGATGGGATATGAAATACCTATTCAGCTTAACCCTCTTGAATTCACCATGGAAATTATATCCGTGTTGGAAAACCAGGAACCACATTCAAAATATCAGTCATGTTCTTATTTAAGATGGATAGAAGCCATAATTCAAGATGGCGCGAATAAACAAGTAATCGATCAAGCAAAAGCTGGTGCCGATTCGAATGCACCTTGCTCAAGTTTGTTCGAAATAGCAGTGTTATGTTCAAGATTTTGGAAAATTATTTACAGGACAAAGCAGCTGTTCTTGGCGAGAACGATGCAAGCCCTTGTTGGAGGATTTGGACTTGGGAGTGTGTATATAAAGATGAGGAATGATGAAGGCGCAGTTGCAGAAAGATTAGGCCTTTTTGCATTTAGCCTTAGTTTTCTTCTTTCATCCACAGTTGAAGCACTTCCAATTTATCTTCAAGAAAGGCGCGTGATCATGAAGGAAGCCTCTAGAGGAGCTTATAAAATCTCCTCTTACATGATCGCGAACACCATAGTCTTTCTCCCGTTTCTCTTTGCAGTAGCCATTCTTTTTGCTGTCCCGGTTTACTGGATCGCAGGACTGAATCCTTCGATTACAGCTTTCGTATTCTTCACTTTCGTGGTTTGGGTGATCGTGTTGATGGCGAGCTCTTTGGTTCTGTTTCTGAGTGCAATTTCCCCTGATTTTATTTCAGGGAATTCACTGATTTGCACTGTTCTTGGGGCTTTCTTTTTATTTTCTGGCTACTTCATTCCAAAAGAATGCATACCAAAATATTGGCTTTTCATGTACTTTGTTTCATTATATAGGTACCCTTTGGATGCTCTCCTCACAAATGAATATTGGAGCTTGAGAAACAAATGTTTCTCTTGGAATGATGAAAATCATTCAGAATGTTTGCTTACTGGAAATGATATATTGAAGAACAGGGGACTTGACAAGGATACTAGGTGGATGAATGTTGGAATTATGCTTGCTTTCTTTGTGTTTTATAGGGTGATTTGTTGGATTATTCTAGCAAGAAAAGTGTCAAAGACAACAATTTGAAAGATTATAACAAACTGAAGATCAGAAAAAGTAAATAGTTGAAGATTGAAGACGAGTATCTCATGTTTATACACATAATAGATCTATGTTGCTCGGACTGATAAAAAATGTCACCAGATGCGTGGCTAATACTTTTTGAAGAATTCGACATGGATGAGACAACATGTTTTAAGAGTACGGGCAACATAGCAATAGATTAGCTTATTAGAGTGAACTCTTTTCATGTGTGATCCTTTTGTAGTTCACTTCTGTTAATCTGGTTATCATGTAATATTAGCCTAAAATCCATATGAAGTTCATACTCCTTTTGTTTTTGTTATATACTCCTTTTTGTTCCAATATATATGACTATTTTATCATTTTGAGACGTTTCAAAATGTTTGATACCATTCTATTTTCGTACTTTCAAGAATTTAAATTTATTAAAATATTTACACTTCAGTTATCTCTTCCATCATTACATAAAAAATCATTAACATTTTAAATTTTGTATCTACTGAAACACTCACATAAAATAGAACAAATGAAGTATGATATCATTCTTTAGATCATATATTTCCTCCTCGGTTCTTACATGACCGACAACCACGACAAGTAGCTCCAAATGGATCGGACAGCATCAGTGAGACATCTTACAAATCGACTGCAGTTCAAAGCAGCCCAATCCATACATGATTTGCCAAGAGATATATACAAGCAGAATCTAACTTGGGCCCAGCCTACCTATTTCTCACCAATATTGATGAGGCCATGATATAGGAAATGTTCAAGAAGCTTTTGTTCATCAAACTTCTAAATTTGGGCAAACTAAGTTGTATAAAAGTAGGGATAACTTGGGTCGGTGATCCAACATAGACCAGTGCTAAGACTTAAAAAGTATAAAAGAGCTCAGACGATGAACATACATTATTAATTATGTTGTCAATATCAACAATGAAATGGATCATGATGCAAAACGGAGCAATTACATATGTGCTTCCATGTAATATCAAGTTATCTCTAATTTCCACTAGAAAGACCATCCTAAGTCTCCTCAGATTGAAATTGAAAACCAAAGCTCTGAATGATAACAATCAAAACTCAAGCAAAAAGAATTGTGGTTCAGAACCTACAAACAAAACATTGTGGCTCCGCCTATGAAACAGAGTAATCCAAGTGCAGACTGTTTACAAGTTACAACATTATAGTTAGCTAAATTCGAAATATAAAAGGCTGATACCTCTATACTCCATTTGGCTGGATGAAAGGATTGAATATCTCATCTGTACCATCTTCTGGAGCCACAAGCATTACTGCACTACCCTTGCACACTATTAAGCCAATACGCCGTGTCTGACCGGTACTCTTCACTCTTCAGGGGATCATTGGAGTCTCTAAGATGCTCTATGGCTTCATCCAATACAACATTTAGCAGCTGATCATAGCCTTTAAGTGTTCCTACCACTTGTCTTCCACCAGTAAGCTTGACTTGCACAGCCTTGTTAACAAATTTTGCCAAATCTAAAGCTGATTCTTTTCTGCCAGACGTTCTTCTGTAAACATAAGACATAAAAAAGCAATTAAAAGAACCCATTCAGACAAACAGTTAGTAAAAACAAAATTACCTATATATGAAGCATCAGATGCAAAGTCCTTATTACGTACGCCGTTCACCGGGGCTTCGGTCTCCGGCTCCCTGTCATCATGTCACCAACTTCCTTCACCAACTTCCTTGACCTTCCCGCACTGGGCAGGCGTCAGCTTGGAAAAGAAATCCAGAAAGTCCTTGGTAGGATTGGCAGCATACCCTCAAGGCACAATTCCGAGATAGAATCTCTTGAAAGAGAAAAAAACATTCATGAGAGAATTTGCAGATCCATGTTTTCAAAGAGAGTAATTTGTAATATTCGCTCTGAGAGCTCAACAACAACACACTCAGTGTAATCTCAACAAGCGGGGTCTGGGGGTGGAGTGTACGCAGACCTTAGAGAGGTTATTTCCAATATACCCTCGGTTCAAGTAAAGCTTAAACAATAGCAAGAAAACTAAAGCAAAAGAGACCAATAATAATAGAAAACTGAGAATAAAAAATATGTGAATATCAAAACAAAAAATACAAGAAAATGACGGAAATAATAATGATCCAATAAGAAGGAAAATAATACTGATCCTACTACTAGGGTCATGTCCTCGTTAAGCTGAAGACTTGTCAATCAATACTTATTCGATCTACCTCTCTCTATCTCTTGTATATTCATGCACGTCCTTCATATTTAAATTTGTTTTTGAGTCCCTTCATATTGCTCTAATAGAGCTAGTACAGTCAAGTATGTATATTCTCTCTGTCATTTGTCGAACAGCTGAAGGTTGTCTTATTCTTCTTTCATTAAAAACACAAACTTTAATACAAGAACAATGAATATTTAAAAAACCTTTGTCCATTACCTAACGCTAGGAAATACTCCCTCCGTTCCACAATAAGTGGTGTTTTTAGTTTATGCACATCCCTTAAAAAAATTGCTCACTTCTAGAAAATTATGAGTGTTTTTACTAACATATCTCTAGCTAGTGCCTAGAAAAAGAAAAACTACATAATGATTCTTGATTATGTAGAAAAGTTAATTTTGGAAGAATAAAGTCAATTTACTCTTGAGTACTACTTATTTTAAAACAAAATAAAAAGCTTAAAACATCACAACCGAGGTAATAGTACATAAAATATTTTTGAAAATTATGCTGGGATTCAAGTTGAGTTCTGTGGCAATAGGTAATGAAAGGACCAAGAAGATCACATGGGATCCCCAAGACAAGAGTGAAGACACAAAGATCATATTCATAAGCGACATTGCCGCTTTATTCATTGTACTAAAACAAAACATTAAGAAACGAATTAAAACTAAACAAAGTTTTTTGGTGATGAAAGTAGTATGTTCACGGCAATCATTAAGCTTATGAATGATCATTCTCTAATATCCGAATGTTAAAAAGGTAGATTCTTCTTAAAACTAAAGATAATTAGAGCATTTTTCAACATAAATTACCTTCTACATATTTTCCGATTTGTTCCTTAGATATAATTGGCTTGAACGATTTTATTAGGGACAAATTATTAAAAATTCTTAATTTTATAGGACCGAGCATTTTCTTAAGGGACGTGAATAAACTAAAAAAAAGTTAGTTACTATGAAACGGAGGGAGCATTTATGTTCAAAAAGGTGGTTGGGAGAATGTGTACAGTACTTATTTCTTTTTACACGTTTCCCTTTATTATTAATGTCAGTTTTTACAAATATATACCCAAGCAGAATGTAGCCAGAAGAAGAGCGTGACCGCAAGGCCATTTAGTTCGATCTCCGTGATAAACCTTCTTGGTTGGCCACATACGACTTGCCAAGTGTGGTTAATCGGTGGCGTGGTTTGCGGTTGCGTCATTTCGGGGTTTACTGCCGCGCATTCGAAAGAAGAGCGCCATGCCTTCGAAAAAAAAAAAAAAAAAAAAAAGGGAACATATTCCTTTAATGAAAAAAAAACTATAACATGTAATACTTTTTTTATAGTTTTTGAATATATAAATTTTAATTTTTAAATATTATATTAATTTAATCCAATTTAAATTTGAAAATTAATCAAATTAACTTTTGAAAAAGAAACATAACAACTAATTTGGATTGCATCTTCATTTAGTGAATCTTACTAACTTGTTTGCATCTCTAACATGTAATATGGTCAAATTCAAGAGCAACATTAGAAATTTCAAAGTAGTAATGAAATGAAAACGACGTACGTACACATTATTTTAAACAAAAACCAAAAACTATTTTATCACCTAAAAGTTTCTCTACGAAATTAGTAATAAAAGTCCACTAATGCAAGATAAGACAGAAACAGAGAAATCAAGAATAAGATTATTTACTCTTGGTAAACCAACGACTCTTGGTAAAATATGACGTTTCTTTTTTAGCAATATATATAGTTTGTTTTTAATCAGACTTATCATGATGTATTTATTGTAAATATGTATATATTATAGAAATAATTGTATTCTTATTTATAATTAGAATATTTTTATATATTGTGTAAATATAATTATGGTAAGATTGAGATTTCTCTTTTGTATAGGTTTAGGATTCTTATTGTATAAGGGATGAACATTGTACTATATATATACTTTGATATTGATGAAAGACTCTCCAAGGGAGATTAATATCATCTTACATGGTATCAAGAGCCTAAAACGAAAATCCTAAAATTTTCTCTCAAAGCAGCCGCCGAAACCCTCCCACCCCTCCCTTTGGATTCTCGCCGCGATGCTACCCCTCCCCTACCCAAAATTTTTGCTTTTTCTCTCCTTTCCTCTCTTCTCTAAATGGCTATTGAGGATTCGTCCAATACTTCTGATGTTTCAACTTCCATCAATACCACCACCATATTATCATCTCTTTTCATCTCGCTCTAACTGTTACCAATATCAAGAACTCTATTCTCATTCTTCTTGATCAAGAAAACAGTCAGTATTCTCCTTGGGTTGAACTGTTTCGTAATCATGCATGTCTCTATAACGTGCTTGATCATATCGATGACACTATTCCGCGCCCTCCGGAGGTTGATAAGTCTATTTGGCGTCGTCTAGACGCCGACGTCAAATAGTGGATTTATGGTAGTATTTCTCAGGATCTTCTTATTATTATCATGAAATCTGGAGTCACAACCCTTGAGTTATGGAACCGCTTGGAGGAAATCTTTCAAGATAACAAGCACACTCGTGCAGTGTATTTGGAGGAACAGTTTAACAATACACGCCTTGAAAATTTCTCCAACATGATCGAGCATCGCAGCGATTGAAACTCCCGCGGTCAACTCTCCAACGTTGACACGCCTGTCTCAGACACTAAATTGGTGTTGCAATTGATTGCAGGTCTCCACAAATGTGACTATGATACGTTAGCCGCCATAATTCAACAGGCAGACCCGCTTCCCAGTTTTAACAAAGCTCGCTTGTAGTTGTTGCTCGAAGAAACTAGATGTGCTAAGCAGGATGAGCACAATCAGAAGGCGATAGCTGTCGAAACGCGCCCCCACGATCCAACGCCGCCAGAAAACTCTCAACCGCAGCAGGGACGCGGTGGCAAGGGTCGCGGCATAGGAGGTCGCGATGCGTGGCGGTCGCAAATGCGAAATCAGCGGCAACACCAAAATCCAGACCGATTCGTCGCGGCGCCAAGATATCCATATAACGGCGCCGCCGCCGTTTCAGTACCATCACGGTGTGTTGGACCCTGCTCCAGCCTCTCGGAAAGTTCAGTACCCGCAGCAGCCAGCAGGCCCACATCATGCATGGCGATTTGATAGCTCATCCAACACGACACCCATCGAAGTTAGGTCGGGCCTTCAGCATCTCAACGTGCGGCACAAAACAATCGTACATAGACTCCGGAGCCACATCTCGCCTCACCCGGACTGCAGGTAATATTCTCAAATTGTTTGGTTTAAAGCATCCTCAATTTGTGACAGTTGGTAGTGGTCACCACATTCCAGTAAAGGGTTTTGGTACATCTTACACACCACCTCCTCATCCATTTCCCCTTAAAAATACCTTATATACCCCACATATGATTAAGAATCTAATCTTTATCCGCAAATTCACTCGTAATAACTATGTCTCTGTTGACTTTGACCCTTTTGGTTTCACTGTGAATGATCTTCATACGGGGACACCTCTTACGAGATGCAATAACACGGGGGATCTATATCAATTCACTCCTACCTCCGCTGTCAGATCTAGCTCTTCCGTCTCTCTAGCGGTCATTTCTTCTTCAACATGGCATAATAGGCTTGGTCATCCAGGAGCTCCAGTTTTTAGTTTTTTTATAGACAATAATTTCATTACTTGTAATGGGAAGCTTGCCCAAAACTGTGTTTCTTGTTCTTTGGGCAAACATACTCGTCTTCCATTTAAATCATCTACTAGTGTTACTTTTGTACATTTTGATATTATACATGCCGATTTATGGACATTATCTTTTGTTAATTCTCTCGGTCATAAATACTATCTTATCTTACTAGATAGATGATTTTTCTCACTTTATTTGGTTGTATCCTCTCAAATTTAAATTGGAAGTGTTTGCCAAATTTCTTGAGTTTCGAAAAATTATTCAAACACAGTTTGAAAAGGCATAAAATCTTTTCAGTGCGATAATGGTCGTGAATTCAATAACTCTATGTTTCACCGATTTTGTACCAATAATGACATGGTCTTTCTCGCTTGCCCCTCACGACAAAGCGGTAAAGTGAAAAGAATCATGCATCATTAATAATATGATTCACACTCTTTTGATTCATGTCTCCTACCTCCATCTTTCTCGGGTCTATCTTTGCTAAAATGTCGAATCGTTCTAAATATTCTCCCAACTAGCACCTTCATAATATGACCCATGCGAAATTCTCTATCATGTAGTCCTCTTATGATCATCTCCGAATATTTGGTTATCATGTTATCCTCGCGCCTCTCTTGCCTCACAAACTAGCCCCCGGTCCACTCCTTGTGTCTACCTAGGCTTCCCACAGAATCATAGGGGCTATCTATGGTATGACTTGTCGACTCGTCAGATACATATCTCTCGTCACGTCACATTCGACGAGACCACATTCCTGTTTTCGAATCTTAAAAAGTTCCAAAAATCGGATTACTCTTTTCTTGATGAGTCTGCCATCTCTCCCATCATCCTAAGTCAAATAGAGCATAGTAGTTCTACTTCAGCGTCGTGGCGCAAAAACTCCTCCGAACAGCGCCGCCGGTCTTGAGCGCGCGTCAAAACATCGAGAGTGCATCGGTCCTCCGACTGCGTCAACGATCACGCGGCGCGATGGTTCCTCGTGGCCGCGGTGCCTACTCCGTCGTCTGTCACTCCTTCTCCGTATCCAACAAATCCATCCGCCTTGGAACCTCCTACTATCCCCACTCACCAAATGAAAACTCGTGCAAAACATGAAATCTTCAAACCCAAAGTCCAATTTAACTTGTCTGCCCAAACTATTTCACTAATTCCCAAGAACCTTATATTGGCCAAACAAGACCCTAATTGGAATGCGGCTATGATTTAGGAATTCAATGCTTTAACTAAACAACACACATGGAATCTAGTACATAGACCTGAGGGGGTGAATGTGATTCATTGTCTATGGCTATTTCGTCACAAATTCAGAGACAACGGAGATCTTGAGAAGTATAAGGCAAGACTTGTGGCTAATGGCACAAATCAGCATGAGGGCATTGATTGTGGTGAGACCTTCATCCCGGTTGTCAAACCGGCTACCATCCGCATAGTTTTGAGTATTGCTCTGGACAAACACTAGCTGATCCATCAGCTTGATGTGAAGAATGCATTCTTACATGGAGAGGCGATCTACGTCGTCAGCGCCGAGATTCACTCATCAGCGATTCGCTATGTGTGCCATCTCCGTAAGTCACTATATGGCATGAAAAAGGCCCCAGTGCGTGGTACGATCGTTTTGCCAGGTATATCTTGCAGATTGGGTTTGTATGCAGCAAGAGTGATATATCACTTTACATTTTTCATCGAGGTAGTAGCACTGTTTATTTATTACTTTACGAGTTTACGTGGATGATATTGTTCTTACCGCCTCCTTTGACGGATTGAAAAATGAGATTATTGCATTGCTTAAGTCCGAATTTGCAATGACTGATTTGGGGAAGCTGAGTTATTTTTTGGGAATATCAGTGACCAGGTCTGCCAATCATATGTTCTTATGTCAGTGTAAGTATGCAGAAGCGATTGTGTACAGGGCTAAGATGGCAAACTGCAAAGAGGTGTCTACTCCAGTTGATTCTAAATGTAAGCTCAGTGCCATGGATGATGCTCCAGTCTCTGATCCTACTCTGTATAGGAGCCTTACAGGTGCACTTCAGTATCTCACCTTCATCAGGCCAGACATAGCTTATGATGTTCAGCAGGTGTGCTTATTCATGCATGCCCCCAGAGAAGCTCATTTCACTACTCTTAAGCGTATCATTCGATACATTAAGGGCACTCTTGATTATGGTTTGCACCTATATCCCTCTGCTCCAAACAGGTTGCTTTCATATACGGATGCAGATTGGGCAGGGTGTCCGGACACGCGACGCTCCACCTCCGGCTTTTATATTTTTAGGGGATAATCTGATTTCTTTGTCTGCCAAGCTGTTATACCCCGTAGTTCAGGTCGTGCGTATGGGGCCATACGAAAGGAGTTAAGACTTAGGTAGGTTGATGAAAATCTCGTCGGGGCCTCAGTGCGGCCGCCTCGGCCATGGCTGGCGGGTGGTTGTAGAAGCGCGCCGGAAATCGAGGCCGCGCCGAAAGATCCGAGGGGTGGTAGGAGTTTCAACGCCGCGGCGCCGACTGCAGGGCCGCGGCGCCGAGGCGGGTTCTGCGAGAGTTAGTGGAAATTTCTCCACTGTTTTGTTTTAAAAGAGGTCATGGGTGAGTGACAAGTGTCCCACCCCATCTGATTTTGCATGCACTACATATTGACCAAGTCTTGAAGACTTGGTCATCTTCCAAACTCTTCTCTCTCTAAGCTAAAAAGCTCTCCTTCTCTAGAAAATCAAGAGAAACTCCAAGCTTAAGGAAAATCTGAAAAGGGTGTTAAGAAGGAAAGTTATTTGCAAGCTTGTGGAGGTTATTGTGGTGGTATTCTTGAAAAGGAGGCTAGCAAAATTGTTGGAATAGTTTTGGCTAAAGCTCCAAAGGTAACATTTCTTCTCTTGTAGCTAGTTATTGGTGTTGCATGTGAAGAATAAGGAATTTGTAGTAGTAAATAATGCTCTTAGAATCATTGCATGTAAGAAAAATGGTTTGGATATGAAAGATTGGTTAAAGAGATATTATGAGCATGTTGTAGCCTACAAACTACTTTAGAATTGTTAAGTGTATTGTTTTACCTATTGGGGCAGAATTTTACACACCTAAGTTTGGTTGTGTAATCCCCTTTGAAATGTTGGATTGTTGGGCCTTAAATGTGGCGTTTGGATATTGAATTCGGCCTTGAAAAAGGTGGCAAAGTATGTAGAAACAAAGTAAATGCTGCCCAAATTTCCGTAGGAATTAGTAACTTGAACTTGGAATATTTCTACATTGAAATTAGGGGTTAATAAACGTATTATGGTCATTATAGGTTGACATATTACGTGCGGTATTTCGGACTTAGCATGTGGATTAACCGAAGAGGTATGTGGAACTTTCCTATCTCTTGTGCATGAGTAGTTGTACCTATGTAGTACGGTAGACGTACAAGATTTGATATCCTTCATTTGTTTTAAAGTATATTGGTACTTGTTTCATTTTAAAAGTATAAGTCCCTTGGATTTAGGGAAAATGTATTTGACAAAGGAATAGCGCTAATATAATAACTTTATGGGAAGTTGGTTATATTAGTTTTTGAAAAGTTCACAAAGAAAGGTTTACTCTAATTAAAACAAGTACGGGTAAAGGATTTGAAACTAAGAAAGGTGAATTGATTTTTAGGCATTGGTTGCCTAAGGTTTTAAAGGAAATGAAGTCACTTGATTTAGAAGCCTATTATATTTCTAAAAGGAAATGTGACTTGTCTTGAAAAGAAAATCGTAACTTGATACTATGGTGATTAGTATCTTGGATTTTTTGTATAAAAAGAGTTATTTCTTAAAAAGTTAGAAGTACATGGTACTTGTGTTGAATTCCCGGATTTTCTATTAAAAGACATGTTAGTGCCTTAGGATACTAAAACGAGAGGATATATTAATAATGTTAATAAGAAGTTAGGGGATTTCTTAACTTGCTTATGTTATGATAAGCCCGTAGTGCTTATGTTATGATAGGCCGGTAGTGCTTATGTTGTGATATTATAGGCCGATAGTGCTTATGTATGATATGATAGGCCGGTAGTGCTTATGTTATGTATGATAGCCGGATGAGCTATGTTATATACTTATATTATTACGGGGTAAACTCCGGGTTATTATTTATGCCATGGATTTGCTACCCATGATGCGAGTGCGGCGCTTGCACTCATGCGGATCCGGACCACATGATCCATGCGGGTGAAATAGTCCCATGCGAGTACGGCGATGGTACTCATGCGGGTCCACAGGATCCATGCGGATGAAATAGTCCCATGCGGGTGAAATAGTCCCATGACGAGGCGGATGACCTCATGCGGGTCCACAGGACCCATGCGGGTGAAATAGTCCCAGGAGTAGGATTGCTCAATGATACTACGGGCGAGGTACCCTGTTTTGATCGTGAGCCTCCTATTTTTATGCTATAAGATTTATACTTGTTACTCTCATTGTTAGTAAGGCACGGTCTGAGAAATTGATTTCTATCTATGACTCACCTTATTTTTGACTTATGATATTACTACGATATTTTCGATTTCGCATATTTGGTACATGTTTGTGCGACCTCGCCGGGCTGCGTTCATGCCGCAGGTTGAGGTTCATAGCTTGCTGATCCGCACTCTTAGGATCATTGTTCGGTTCTCGGAAGGCTCCATTTCTCTTAGAGGCTTCGTCTTTTGGTACGGTTCCCTGAGGTTGTAGACTTTTGTACATTCAGGGGGTATGGCGGGGCCCTGTCCCGTCATAGCGTTTATACCTTCTTAGAGGCTTGTAGTCCTGTCATGAATTGGGATGTAAGGATGTAGCTGCTCGTTTTATTATATTTAGAGTAGCCACTTTGGGTTAGCTTTGTTTTATATTCTTATATGGTTCTTGTTTGTGAGTTTATTTCCACTGGTTTTCTCGATGTTGTATCACGCGGTGCGGGGTAAGGCACCGGTCACGGATCCGGGGTCGGGTCATGACAAAAGTGATATCAGAACAGTTAATCCTCGGAAAGGGTCTACAGGTCGTATCTAGTAGAGTCTTGATTATCGGTGTGTTGTGCACCACATCTATAGTCAGGAGGCTACAAGATATTTAGGATTGGTTTCCATTCTTCTCACTCTGAGATCGTGCGATAGAGCCGTGTTGTTAGTCGTCTCTCAACGAGTTATGTTGATTGCACTACGAAAGCAGTGATAACCGGGAAGGATTATGTGGATTACGTATCCAGATTGGTTGTAATTGTTGTATAGTTGGTATAATGACGTACGACTATACGGATTTATGTATAAGGGTCATATATGGGCTGCCTAGAATGATTTTAGATTACCAGGAATTGGTAAGGGCTAATTAGATACCGGGAAGGTATGAAACGGTTTAATAAACTCTCATCAAGGTTTTACGTACTAATTTGAGATAATTAGGAGATGATGAGTTGTCTGAGAAGGTAATAGACCCTTAAGAAGTTTAATTAAGGGACCTAATGGGAGACTATGGTTGTAAATTAAGCTACGTGGTATGCTTAAGAGGATAGTATGGATGAGATCCGTGTGGGGTAAGTAATGGTTGTGCGATCAAGACGACACGACTATGGTATTATGAGAAGTTAGTGTACCCGTTTAAGGGGTGGGATCAGTTAATAGTGGTCATTCGTGACAGGTCACGGTACAAGCCCGAGTCTAATTAATCGTTTTACGAGTTCGCAGACGTATTCCACCGGAACCAGGTTGTGAGCGCCGGAAATGGCCTTATATTGTTTAACTTAGTAACTCCAAGATCGAAGGCCAGCTTTATTATGGTGCTACAACCTGCCCTCAAACCTTAGCACCCCATCAGGTGCTACCTCAAAAGGACCCTTGCCCTCACGAAGAGCCGTATCACGATACCGAATCAAAACCGGATCCTCAAACTGTTGCCTCTTCACCTCCTCGACGATGGAAGACTCGGCAACCTCTCGAACTCGAACTCCACTGCTATCAGAATCAATAAAACGGACACCAAGACTCGCTAACTGATGCAAATCACGAACCATGCTCCTCCTTCTGCCGCATCGATAGCCACCCATCGACTACGACTAAGGGCATACGCCACAATATTGGCCTTCGCCGGGTGGTACAGATGTCAACATCATAATCCTCGGCGGCTCTAACCACCGCCTCGCCGTAAGTTCGCCTCTCTGCGGTGAAGGTATCCGAGGCTCTTGTGGTGCGTATAAATATCCACATGAACCCATACAAATAGTGCCTCTAGATCTTCAAGGCGTGAATCACCGCGCGACTCCAAATCATGGGTGGGGTAGTTCCTCGTGTTTCTTCACCGTCGGGATGCATACGCTATAACGCGCCTGCTGCATCAACACATCCCAACCCGATGCTCGCGTCACAATACACGACATAACCGTCTGGACCTGCGGAAGAGTAAGAAGCGAGGCGATCGTCGATCTCCTTCGAATCGAAACCCCGCTCACACGCGTGATCGGCGAAACTTAGCCCTCGAGTCGGCCTAGTCAATGGTGCGAGAGATAAAGCAAACTTCTACGAACCGCGATAATAACTGCAAGGCCCGTAAGCTGCGAACCTCTGCCGGAGTAGTAGGTCTAGGCAAGTCTGGATCGCCGATCTTGGCGTATCCACCGAATACCATCACCCGACAATATGCCCGAAAAGCCACCAAACTAACCAAAACTCACATTTGGAAAACTTGGCGTATAATCGCTGGTCGGAGAAGCTGTCGGCCATCGCC
This sequence comes from Przewalskia tangutica, assembly GCA_029844215.1. Lineage (NCBI taxonomy): Eukaryota > Viridiplantae > Streptophyta > Magnoliopsida > Solanales > Solanaceae > Przewalskia > Przewalskia tangutica. The sequence continues at coordinate 13,804,546 of CM056734.1, forward strand.
GAATGCTCGCGTGCTCACTGCTCTGGCGAGAATAAACCAAGATATCATCAATGAACACTATCACAAGCGTGTCCAAAAATGATTTGAACACTCGGTTCATCAAATCCATGAATACTGCGAGCATTGGTCAACCAAAGACATGACCACTGAACTCATAATGCGTCTGGTCCGAATGCGATCTGGGGCGTCCACCTCTCGACTCGTGCACTGATGATAGCCCGATCGCGGTCAATCTTGGAGAAACATCTCGCACTGCGGTGGTCGAACAAATCATCAATCACAGGAAGGAGGTATCGTTCTTAATGGTCACCTTGTTCACCGCCTGTAATCAACACACATGCGCGGCGTCGCCCTTCTTCTTCACGAACAATATCGGCGCTCCCGGGAGAAACACTAGGTCCGATGAAGCCCTTCTCCAAAGAAATCTCTCGGTGGTCCTTCTCTCAACTCGGCGGTGCCATTACGTATGGCGGAATGGAAATAGGCGAAGTGTCCGGCAACATCGATACAAAACTCTATCTCCTCTCGGGAGGATACCCGAGGTCATCTGGAAACACGTGCGGGAACTCTCGACTACGAGGCCCGAAAATGCACCGCAGCCTCGATGTCGAATACCCGAATGAGATGGTAAATATACCCCTTCTGCACCATCTTCCTAGCCTTGAGGTAGGAAATAAACCTACCCCTCAGGAAACTGGAACCGTACTACTCTCTCTCGGCAGTCTACATTGGCGTAGCAAGAAGCTAGACAATCCATACCCATGATCACGTCGAAATCAGTCATATCCAACTCTATCAAGTCGGTGAGTCCGGACGTAAATGGTCATCGGGCAAGCCCTATATACCCGCCGAGCTACCATCGAATCACCATCTGGCGTAGCTACCTCGAAAGGGTCTATGGACTCGTGCTCTATCCCTATCCTACTAGCAATAAGGGAGATATATAAGGCAGTAGAACCGGATCTATCAAGGCATACACATCAAACCAGAACCGATAAGGTACACTGGCGACATCGGTGAGGCCTCACGATCTGCCGGTGGACAAGGCATAAATGTGGTTCTGAGGACCGCTAGAACTGGGACCCGCGCCACGACCTCTGCCGCGACCCGCTGGTCCATGAGTACCTTGCCCTCCGGGGCGAGTAACTGTCGGGGATGAAGAAGACCCGACAAAAGAACCTGTAGGCTGGCCCTCTCTATCTCGCCTCGCCTGACAGTTCCGCAAAGTGACCTGCTGGCCAATCAAACAAGCTCCGTGCGCACCACAACCCCCGAAGTGGGATCTACCGCATCGGCCACACTGAGGAGGGGTGGTTGTCGCGCCCTTTTTCGGCCGCGACATTTATTTTCTAAACTCCTGCTTGAAATGCAAATGTTAGAAAATAAACAAATAAAATGCTAAAAAATACTAAAATGTAAAAAGATGCTAAAATTTAAAAAAGGGTGCTAAAATGCTAAAGGGTTGCTAGAATGCTAAGGGTTCGCGGAGTCGCCACCTAATTAATTTGGGTGAATTAGGACACCTAAATGTTTAACTAGTTTAAAGTAAAACATTAACTCCATTTTATGGTCTGCTAAACTTAGTGAGATTCTGGGCAAGGGTTCTTTATTATCCTAAAGGGAAGGGGTTAGGCACCCTAAAAGATCCGCTAACTTGCGGCTGTCCGTTCAAACCTAGGGTAATTATTATGTTTAAAAAATGCTTGTTTTAGGAAAATATAAAGGATGCTTTGAAATATTTTGTAGAAGGAAGCATGCTGTAAATAAATTTTGTAGGATTAATGCTATAAATATATATTAAAAAAATATAAAGTGTGCGTTTGCGAAGTCGGTTTATGGGCTATAGATATGCATTTATCTGCGAAATCAAAGAAGTGATGCATTAGTTTTAGCTGTGCAATTTTATGACTAGGCAAAGATTAGATATAAATGACAAGCCTAAGATAAATAATTAAAAGTGCATTTCCAATTTTAAAACTATCCACCCCAGTTCATGTATTCAAGGATTAATTGTTCTAGATGACTATTAATTACAAATTAAATAATTAGGCAACAATTTAAACAAATAAGATAAAGGTGGATATGATCGCGGCTTCCAAGACGCGTGGCGACATCGTCTTATCCTATTTTGTCTTAGGAATTTCTGAAGCGGGAATGCAAATGCGGGTGCGGGTTGCCATTTGAAATGACTTGCGATGAGTCTCAGTGAGACTCTTTATTTTGCTCGGTGCGTGCCGTGTAAAATTAAGAAAAGGATAAGGATTAGTAAAATATTCCAAGGGTATAAATGAAGATGTGCATATCTTAGCTAACATTTAATCAAGTCTGTCCTAACAAGAGAACATGTAGACGAATACGTAGACAATAACATGTGAACAAAATGCAAAGACATTGGGCAAATTAATTAGCAATTCCGGCTAGCTCAAGCTACATTTCTACATGCTTGCATAAAACGAAAACGACTCGCAGACACGTATTCGAAAGAGGCAAACAGAATGCAAATATAGGCCTTGATCCGATATGTTTAGACATCTCAGAATGTATAACTCTTGGTTTTCTATTTACTCCTTTAAAGGAGGACGGTAGAAGCCACATAACAGGGATTAACACCCATACTAACAAAGAACTGCAGGTATACAGTTTAGAGATAGACAAAAACACATATGTAGCATAACTAATAGACTGCCATAATATATGGACTCCTACATATGCTTAGAGCAAATATCCATGGTGATAGGTAAGGAATTAGATCTTTGAAGTGGTTCCACAAATGCTACATATTGCTATAAGGGCATTTCACATTTAGACAAGCAGAGGGAAATGGGATGAATTTACGGGGGTGATTTAATTGTGACTCCAAATCATAAAGGAAGCAAAGCAACAAGCACATATCATTTCCTCTTAAATAGAACTCGAATTCAAACATGTTTTAAAGAAATCTATTGGATCTCGGTTGATATATAGAGGTATAATACCAAATACAGATCCTTAAACAGAGCGTGAACAATTCAAAATAGGCTTTAGTATATTATTCGGGATCTAAGACAAGATTACAACTTCGCATTCGTTTCCCTTTAATTCTTCACCAAACGGTTTTCAAGCGTCTGCAATCAAAGAGGACAATTAATTGTTATAACTCAACATTAGAGCGATTTATATTATTCCCGACAGGAATGAATAACCCTTGGCATCAATGGTAACCAATCTGGTTTCATTATTGTATAGATAAAGCTTAGGCAACTTGATCAAATGAAAGGTTATTTCCTATCTGATAAACAGGGAAAAGCAGATGTATAAATCAGGACAGGTACACTAAGAATAACTATTTAGAGCTTATCCTTTTAAGAACTTCAAGTTGTGACTTTTACAGGACATGCCGGCTCATGATTCCAATCTAACTAGTCTGCTTTCTTATAATGGGCCTAGCACGATATCTAAATGCCTTGAATTGGTCAGTTTATTCCAAACAGGCCTGCCTTTCAACAGATCAGATATATTTTAAAAAGGGTTTCATGAAGCTTGACATAATACCTCCTAGTATAACTTAGTAGATGATTTAGGGGACCTATCTTGTTATCCTTACTGAAAATAGATAGCAAACAGGTTGACATATGAAATAGAAACAATCTGTGACAATTGTTTTACCACATACCAATCACATAATTGCAACTAAAGCACCACGCTTTAATTTTGCTTTGCTCAAACAACAAATAACATCTCCCCCAACATATAGGCAGTTTAACATGTATCGACGTCACTAAATGAACTCAAAATGTATCAATGAGATACATTACATACATATGTCGATGATCAGAAAAACCACAAACAGAGGAGTGCAAGTTTAACACGCGAAACAAAATCTTTGAAATACGAGAGATCACGTGAAATCGATAGAGAGTTGAATTTTACCTTCTCCGTGAACCGAGGCGTATCAGACGATCGATCCAATCGACGGGTTTTGGGTTTGTGATGCGAATAGAAGGCAAGGTGGCTTTTTCTTGATTTTCGACTAGAATCAAGTAAAGGTATTCGAACTACCTATTCGTGCTATGCTAGTGGTCTGGATGGCTGCTTCTGATATAGCAAAATAAATCTTTGAGTGGTGAGTGCCCTTTGTGCTATGTCTCTTGTGCTCGCTAAATTGCTATGTGGTTCCTAACTATTGCTAAGGGTGAAACGATTGCTATCTCCTGAGCCCTTAATCGATGCTATCGGTGGCCGCCCTTTGATTCCCCTTTGCATGTGCTTATATAGCCATTCTTCGGGTTCCTCATTAGGTAAATAGTAAGGGCTGATATTAACGCGATTTGGTGCTGAGATTTCGAAAAGATTTGGGTAGATTCGATGTGGTCTGATAAGGTAACGATTTGTTTGGTTATGAAAGGTGAATGATTGACACGATTTGGGCAAGATTTTGTGCTGGTTTATGGTAAGGGCGAGCTGGCTGGGTGCGAGGGTAAAGGAAGGCTCCCGGATTCTCCGGCGAGAATCTCGGGGCTGCTGGTGTTACGATGGGGAGGTGAAGAGGCGAGGTGCGGCGAACTGGTTTCTAGGGTTCGTTGGGTTTTGTGTTTTAGGTTTTCTAAGGGGAAAGGGACGATGGGCAAATAGGGCTAAAGGGGGATCTGGGCGTGGGCTTCAGGTAATAAGGAAAAAGGGGTATGGGGCGTGTGGGCTTGCGGGTTTTGGGCCGGGGCGACGGGTAATTTAAGGGCTGGGTAGTTAGTAAAGGGTAGAGTTTAAGTAGTTTTAATTAGGCTTTTAATTAGGAGTTAATTTTAGGTATTTAACTAAGTGTTATTAATTAATTAGTGATAAAATTATTTAGGTGCTTTGTTAATCTAATTATTAAAATAATAAACGCGGGCGTGCTATTTAATTATTTAAAATTTTATTGTTATGCATTATTGCGAAGTTAGATTAAAATTGCATTGAGTTTATATAAAATTACTTAAATCTTTGAATCTGAATCGATATTTAAGAATCGTTTAAAGCTTTTATAAATGCGGTGCTATTAAATGCATGTATTAGATTAAAATTGATTTTAAATTACAAATGATTATTAATAAATGCGGCTATGCTACCTGACACGACGTCGTTGCTAAATTATTTATTTTATGTATTTATTATTTATTTAAGAATTACGACAAAGCTTAAAGTTAATAAGTGCGGGCGCGGGACTCTAAACGCTTAAGACTTTACGTAAGACGCGATGCCATTATTAAATTAATTATTTATGCCTGTATTTATATTTTATCGCTGCATTTTGTTATAAAAATCATAAAAATTATTTTACAAAATTAGTCTAATTTTATAGTTAATGACCGGGAGGGTCAAAATTGGGTGTCAGCGATGGTCCGATCGGCGGCCGCATCTTTGCTCGGCGTCTGAAGCCACAGGGCCCAGTGCGCCTCGAATACTCTGGTTGTCTTTGAAGCGGTGCAGAGTGCTCGAGTGGATGTGGTGCAAATCTAGACTGATGTTGAGGCCGGCCACCTCGATAGCCACCAAAAGACCTGCCGTCTGGTCTACCTCTTGCTGTCGACCCGTCGGCCTCTACGCCTCGCAGCCAAGTGCGTGAGCTGCGTGCGGGTAATATCCATGCTGGTCAAGAGCCACACCCGCACAAGACTTCGGCCGTATAATCATCTAGCGGTGGCGTAACGATGCGCACCTCTCCATATCGCTACCAACGCAGGGACATATCGAGCCAACGAATCAAACTCAACGTTGTACTCCTAATCGTGCGTCCTCTGCGCCAAGAACAAAAATCTATCGGCGTGCCTCTCATCCGTGGAGGCAAGAAGTGAGTGAAAGGCCTCCAAAACTCGTCCCATATCTTGCTGGAGCGCGTGCTCTCCGGGATAACTCGCGAATCAAACTAATCGACCGAGGTATCACGCGGCCGTCGCGAACCGAAGGTCACAGACTCGGTCTCTGAAGCCTTGATCACCCGCGTGATCCTCAGAATCGACGGATGAACTCCTGCGGATCATCCTCCCGACCTCGACGTAAAACTCGCGGGCTACAACTCAGAAATCCGTAGTCTCAAATGCGCCCGGGTGAACCACGGGTACTACGGGGCCGGAGCTGAATCGCATCGGCTGTCCTCGTTCGCCACGATCACGGCGATGGCGCCATCTCTCAGAACCCGTCATGCTCCGGTGTGGGTGGAGGTGTAGTCTTGTGGTCTCGCCATCGTTGCGGCCCTAAACCCTCCTGGGGTCGATGGCGTTGTGGAACTCGCCGTCTCGGGTATAGACTGGGCCTGAGCCCTCGTGACTCTCGGTGTCCCACTAGCAGCTCCTACCGTGGCTTGCCCTTACGGGCGGGTTGCCTTACGTGGAGGCATAAGCATACAAAAAGGAATACGTTAGAGGGTACAACCTATAACACGCCTCTAAAGCACGATCTCGAGTGAGAAGAATGAAACCAATCCTAAATATCCTATAGCCTCACGATTATTGGTGTGGTGCACAACACACCGATAATCAAGACTCTACTAGATACGGTCTGTAGACACTTTCCGAGGATTAACTGCTCTGATACCACTTTTGTCACGACCCGTTTCGGGGCACGTGACTGGTGCCTTACCGGGGCACCCAAGTAGTCATACATCAGAGTAATCAGCGGAATATAAAACAAGACAGGAAACATTATAAAAATAGAAACAGTTTATCTGATGAAAAGCTTGCCTTTCGGCATATATATATAACCCAAGTTTTTGCGATTCATCCCAACCGCATAATAGACTACGCACTCTAAGAAGTAAACAACTATGACGGACAGGCGCCATACCACGAATGTACAAAACTATCTACAATACTGAGATCATACCCAAAAAGTAGAGCCTCGGAGAAGATGGAGCTCGACACCAAAGCAAAGATCCTAAGGATGTGGATCTAGCACTGCTTGCCTTACCGCGGCGTGACGCAGCCCGAAGGAGGTCGATAACAGTACTAAGTATGTGAAATCGTAAAATACTTAAATGAAATCATATCATTTTAAAACCAATTTACAAATATGCACGAAACAACGATGTATCGCATAGTGCCATATCATAACAAGAGCAACAATAGGTAAACTATAACAGTCTTTTATAGGTGCGAATGATCGAGCGGGCGATCGCCCATAGTATCATTATGCAAGCCTAATCCGGACTCGTAGTCGCATAGGCCACTCGCGTAGGCGCGTGAGGTATGACCCGCGTCGGTAGCTACTCCCGGCGTCGCCCCGACTCGTAGTCGCGTAGCGCGTATGCCGCGTGAGGTATAACCCCGCACTAACACGGAACTCGTAGCTCGCATAGGTCCCTGGACCCGCGTAGGTATTCTCGAATCATGGTCCTGCATCGCTCGAGTCTACCGCGTGGAGGCAGCTTAACCCCCGGTATCATGTCAAGAGGTGAGTGATATTATACTAACATAACAGCTTATCGTTAAACAACATAAGCACCACAAGAATACTCTATTATACAAACGTTACAAGACACTAACACACATATCATCATATTATGTCTACTTTTCAAACAATTTTACTACACCTTACAGAAATCAATACAAGGTTTTTATAAACAATTAAGTAAACAGTTCCTTTTATCTTTCTTAAGTTGTTATACCTAACTTCCCATAAAGCTAGTATAACTCTTAAGCTTTTTGTTTAAAAACCAAACATTTCTCTTCTGTTTAAAAAATGATTCAGTATTCTTTTTGAAATGCTTTAAGATCCTTATTATTCAGGCTTAAGTCGCAAGACATTGCCGTAAGTATTATTCAGGCTTAAGTCAAAAGACATTGCCGTAAGTATTATTCAGTTAACACACGTACGTCTACCGTACTATATATATTTAAAATATCATGCTCAAGAGTATAGGAAGAATCACATACCTTCTCGGCGAAAACCACCTGCCAAGTTGAATATGTCGCGCGCAGGGTATCGACCTATATCAGTCAAATACGTCTATCAACGTCTAGGCATCAGTATAAAGCTCTGCGAGGGTTCTCCATTCTATGGAAATTTGGGCAGACTTCCACCCTGCAGTAGCTATGATCTCTTGTGATAACGATTGATTATTATGTAATATCCTTCTAAGTATTTATACTTATTCTATACTTCTACGGATGTATTCTCTAATTACAAAGAAGGATAAGTTTATTTACCTCGATGAGCCCAAAAAATTATCCAAGTTAAAAGTCGCTCCTGAGCAAGGTTTAGCTCATAATTTGTACGCTCCGATAGCTCCAAGAACCCTTAGAAGTTCTTCACAACTTCTACTAAGTACTAAGGGATTTGGGCTAGGGTATTTAGGAATAATAACTATACTTGGAAGACAACATTTCTACCAAGGGAGGGGGGGTAGGTTTCGGCTAGGGCTTTCTTTAGAGGGGGGGGGGGGGGCTTTCGGCCAAAGCCACTTAGGCTAGAGGGGGAGAGGGTGTTGGACGAAAATGCTCAAGGGAGAGGAGAGGATTTTCAAGACTTGGAGAAAGATTTGTGGATGAAGAACTCTTCATCTTAATGGGGGTATTTATAGGTCAAGAAATGGCCAACCAATGGCCAAGATTAAGCCAAGTGCTAGGCAAGTGTAAGGTCAAGATTAGGGCAAGTGTACCTTATCCAACTATCACACAAAATATCCTACCAACTCCATGACAAAATAGCCATTCCAATCGGCCCTATTGCCGCCCCACATCCATCAATGAGAGGGTGACAAGTGTCGCCCTCTCGTTGGTCCAAAATGTTTCGTCTCTCGGAAAAATCCGCAAAAATTAGAAATGACATAGCCGGAATTTACCCTACGCGAGTCTTGTAAAACGTTTCGTCGGAAAACGATTCTTTTAGTGAGTTGTGCCCAAAAAAAACGTCCCATGCCTAAACTTTAAGGCTAAACTTTCGTACGTACGCCCTCACGTACATACTCTGGAAATACGGGGTATAACAGATAGTCTTACGTATCATGGGGTTATGGGTACCCATGTCGTTAGACGAAGGATGGGAGACTGGTAGGGTCTTCGGTATCGTCATGCCATAAGTTACAGTTTCAGATAACCGTGGGAAAGGTATTGTGTTGGGGAAATTAAGAACGACGTTACGAAATGGTCGAGGAAGTGTCATAAGGATAAATATGCAGATAGTACGCATGTATGAAACTGTATGATCATGGATCAAGATAGAAATACTTTTGTTAATAATAAGCATAAGATAAGGTCATGACCAGAATGATAAAAGAGAATACGGCTATGGTTATGTAAGTTGCACGAGATACAATTACCCCGGACTAGTGTTAGACCATTAGTAAATAATGGGCAGTAAGAACACCTCGAGGGAAGGTGGTAGCATCGGCACTGACAAAAAAGATAGTAAGAAAATACGGAGGGGTAAGGGACCCCAGGACAACTTGAAATAACTTATAAAGGAAAGACGAGTAGACACTCGAACGATAAGAAATCTTGACAAGTAATTTGATTATGTAATACCGTGAATTGAGGTGGAACACCGGACTATAAGCTCTACGAGCTGGGAGAGAATAATAGGATTACTACTTGACGAGATCAAGAAGGTATCCCACCTAAATTGTGATTGGCAGGTATTCTTATACATTAGGCAAGCAAAGAAATCAAATTTTAGTATAGTAACCAAGTTTGGTTGCAGCAGAAAGAGGAAACATGAATCATAATTGAGGTTAAGGATGCTGAATATTTCGCAAGTACTGAAAGACTTCCGATTATTGGAAGAGAAGTTGACCATGACTACGATTCTAACCTCTCTTGAGAGACTAGAGGTTAGGGTATTATTGTAACACGTTGGGTGTTGGGCTAGGTTGTGTCTTGTATGTACACGATAAGATTAGAGCTTATGTTTCCCGACGGTTAGGGAAGCAAGAAAGGAATTACGCTACTCACGATTTAGAGTCGGCGGCAGTTAATCGTACCTTGAAGATTTGGAGGCAAATTCCTTATATAGGTTTCATGTGGATATTTGTGCAGACCACAAGAGACTCCGGTATATCTTCAGACTGAGACAGCTGAATTTGCGACAGAGACGGTGGTTAGGGTTACTCAAGGATTACGATGTTGATATTCTATACCACCCAGGGAAGGTCAATGTAGTTGCAGATACCCTTAGTCGCAGATCGATGGGTAGTCATCGATGTCTGACAACCGGGGAAGAAGGATATGGTCAGAGTTACATCGCCTAGCGAGCCTTGGGGTTCGTTTAGTTGATTCTGATAGTAAGGGAGTTCGGGTTCGAGAGGTTGCCGAGTCTTCCATCGTCGAGGAGGTGAAGAGGCGACAGTATGAGGATCCGATTTTGATACGGTATCGAAATGCCATTTTTCAGAAAGAGAAGAGTCTATTTGAGGTAGCGTCGGATGGGGTGCTAAGATTTGAGGGCCGGTTGTATGTTCCCGATGTGACAGACCGTCGGCCAGATTCGAGAGGCACACAGTGCTCGTTATTCTATTCACCCGGGGTCGACTAAGATGTATCATGACCTCAGATGCGTGTATTGGTGGGATGGCCTGAAGAGGGACGTGGCAGGTTTTGTTGCACAGTGTCCTAATTGGCTAATTGTCAGCAGGTTAAGGTTGAGCACCAGAAGCCCGGTGGGCTGTTGCAGACTATTGATATTCCGACTTGGAAGTGGGAGGTGATAAATATGGATTTTATTACAGGGCTACCTACCACTCAGAGGAAGCATTATTCCATTTGGGTGATTGTCGAAGGCTGACGAAATCAGCCCATTTTCTTCCAGTCAGGACGACTTTTTCGGCCGAGGATTATGCTAGACTATATATCAGAGAGATCGTGAGACTGCACGGAGTTCCCATATCGATTATTTCTGACAGAGGAGCCCAGTTTACGGCTAACTTCTGGAGGTCTTTCCAGAAGGGATTAGGGACACAGGTGAGTCTCAAGATGCGATGTTTCATCCTCGGGCCAAGCGGACGGTAGCGCACTATTGTCGACAACGAGGATATCTTTGCGGGCTTGTGTTATTGATTTCAGGGGTAGCTGGGAGGATCATTTGCCTCTTGTGGAGTTTGCTTATAACAACAGCTACCATTCTAGTATCCAGATGGCGCCTTATGAGGCCTTATATGGGAGAAAGTGTAGGTCACCGATAGGTTGGTTTGAGGTGGGAGAAGTTCAGCTAGTCGGGCGGACTTGGTACGGAGCGATGGATAAGGTGAAGCTTATCCAGATCGGTTATTGTCATTTCGTAGTCGCGAGAAGTCGTATGCGGATCATCGGCGTCGACACTTGGAGTTTGAGATCGATGCTTGGGTCTTCCTGAAGATATCACCCATGAAGGGTGTGATGAGATTTGGGAAGAAGGGGAAACTTAGCCCAAGGTACATTGGGCCTTATCAGATTATCCGTAAGGTAGGCAAGGTTGCCTATTAGTTAGATCTGTGTCCGATTTGGAGGCGGTACATCCGATTTTCCATGTGTCTATGTTGCGGAAATGTATTGGAGATCCATCAGAGTGCACGATTCATGATGTCCAGTGTGAGAGGAGTTATCGTATGAGGAGAGTCCCATAGCGATACTCGATCGTCGAGTTAGACGACTTGGACAAAGGATGTGGCTTCGTCAGGTCTTATGGCGAGCGAGAACAAAGAAGAGATGGCGTGGGAAGCGGAGGAGGACATGATGAAGAAATATCCTCACTTATTCCCTGCTCCGGGTAACCCACTCTCGCTTGTTAGTTTTGATTTAGCAATTGTGCTTAAGTATTGTTGTGGCGTGGAGCGTATTTATTTGCAAAAGAGTAGTTAAGAGCGTCCACGTCGATTTGTGATTCGAGTAAGCCTAGAAGGAACATTCGACGAATGTTTCTAAGGGAGAATGTTATACCGTAGTTCAGCCGTGCGTATGGGGCCATCTGAAAGGAGTTAAGACTTAGGTAGGTTGATGAAAATCTCGTCGTGGCCTCAGCGTCGCGGCGCGAGCGAGCATGGCGCGGCGGGTGGTTATAGGCGCGGAAACGAACAGGCGCGGCCGGAAGATCCGGGTGGCGGGAGTTTGGCCATGGCGCTGGCGCGCAGCCGGCGGGTTCTGCGAGTTAGTGGAAATTTACGCCTTGTTTTGTTTTAAAAGAGGCCGTGGGTGAGTGAGTGTCCCACCCATCTGATTTTGCATGCACTACATATTGACCAAGTCTCAAGACTTGGTCATCTTCCAAACTCTTCTCTCTCTCTAAGCTAAAAAGCTCTCCCTTCTCTCTAGAAAATCAAGAGAAACTCAAGCTTAAGGAAAATCGAAAGGGTGTTAAGAAGGAAAGTTATTTGCAGCTTGTGGAGGTTATTGTGGTGGTATTCTTGAAAAGGAGGCTAACAAAATTGTTGGAATAGTTTTGGCTAAAGCTCAAAGGTAACATTTCTTCTCTTGTAGCTAGTTATTGGTGTTGCATGAAGAATAAGGAATTTGTAGTAGTAAATAATGCTCTTAGAATCATTGCATGTAAGAAAAATGGTTTGGATATGAAAGATTGGTTAAAGAGATATTATGAGCATGTTGTAGCCTACAAACTACTTTAGAATTGTTAAGTGTATTGTTTTACCTATTGGGGCAAAATTTTACACACCTAAGTTTGGTTGTGTAATCCCCTTTGAAATGTTGGATTGTTGGGCCTTAAATGTGGCGTTTGGATATTGAATTCGGCCTTGAAAAAGGTGGCAAAGTATGTAGAAACAAAGGAAATCTTGCCCAATTTCCTTAGGAATTAGTAACTTGAACTTGGAATATTTCTACATTGAAATTAGGGGTTAATAAACGTATTATGGTCATTATAGGTTGACATATTACGTGCGGTATTTCGGACTTAGCAGGTGGATTAACCGAAGAGGTATGTGAAACTTTTCTATCTCTTGAGCATGAGTAGTTGTACCTATGTAGTGCGGTGACGTCAAGATTTGATATCCTTCATTTGTTTTAAAGTATATTGGTACTTGTTTCATTTTAAAAGTATAAGTCCCTTGGATTTAGGGAGAATGTATTTGACAAAGGAATAGCGCTAATATAATAACTTTATGGGAAGTTGGTTATATTAGTTTTTGAAAAGTTCACAAAGAAAGGTTTACTCTAATTAAAACAAGTACGGGTAAAGGATTTGAAACTAAGAAAGGTGAATTGATTTTTAGGCATTGGTTGCCTAAGGTTTTAAAGGAAATGAAGTCACTTGATTTAGAAGCCTATTATATTTCTAAAAGGAAATGTGACTTGTCTTGAAAAGAAAATCGTAACTTGATACTATGGTGATTAGTATCTTGGAATTTTTGTATAAAAAGAGTTATTTCTTAAAAAGTTAGAAGTACATGGTACTTGGGTTGAATTCCCGGATTTTCTATTAAAAGACATGTTAGTGCCTTAGGATACTAAAATGAGAGGATATATTAATAATGTTAATAAGAAGTTAGGGGATTTCTTAACTTGCTTATGTTATGATAAGCCGGTAGTGCTTATGTTATGATAGGCCGGTAGTGCTTATGTTGTGATATGATAGGCCGATAGTGCTTATGTATGATATGATAGGCCGGTAGTGCTTATGTTATGTATGATAGCCGGATGAGCTATGTTATATACTTATATTATTACGGGGTAAACCCCGAGTTATTATTTATGCCATGGATTTGCTACCCATGATGCGAGTGCGGCGCTTGCACTCATGCGGATCCGGACCACATGATTCATGCGGGTGAAATAGTCCCATGCGAGTACGACGATGGTACTCATGCGGGTCCACATGATCCATGCGGGTGAAATAGTCCCATGCGGATGAAATAGTCCCATGACGAGGCGGATGACCTCATGCGGGTCCACAGGACCCATGCGGGTGAAATAGTCCCAGGAGTAGGATTGCTCAATGATACTACGGGCGAGGTACCCTGTTTTGATCGTGAGCCTCCTATTTTTATGCTATAAGATTTATACTTGTTACTCTCATTGTTAGTAAGGCACGGTCTGAGAAATTGATTTATCTATGACTCGGCTTATTTTTGACTTATGATATTACTACGATATTTTCGGTTTCGCATATTTGGTACATGTTATCGACCTCGCCGGCTGCGTTCATCTGCGAGTTGAGGTTCATAACTGGCGATCCGCACTCTTAGGATCATCGTTCGGTTCTCGGAAGGCTCGTTTCTCGGAGGCTTCGTCTTTTGGTACGGTTCCTCGAGGTTGTAGACTTTTGTACATTCGTGGTATGGCGGGGCCACGTCGTCATAGCGTTATACCTTAGAAGGCTTGTAGTCACGTCATGAATTGGGATGTAAGGATGTAGCTGATTCGTTTTATTATATTTAGAGTAGCCACTTTGGGTTGCTTTGTTTTATATTCTTATATGGTTCTTGTTTGTGAGTTTATTTCATTGGTTTTCTCGATGTTGTATCACAAGGGTGCGGGGTAAGGCAGTCCACGGATCGAGTCGTCGTGACCTGGCGACAATTACCCTATTTCGCTCTCAGTCTTGAAATTTGAGTATAGAGGCGTTGCAAATGTAGTAGCTGAGATTTGTTGGCTCATAAATTTACTGTTAGAACTTAAGTACAAGAGGAATCCTAGTCTTACCATATTTATATTTGTACAATATATGGAATATATTCTAATTATGGGTAGGGATACAATATTGACAACTATACACATTTACACGCCCCCTCGGTCGGAGCAGGAGAAAGTATGGCCGAGGCGGATCGAAGTCAAGTGTCGCTGCGTCGGACATCTATCAGTCTTGTGATAACATCTCTGCCATCTATTTGTCTCATAATCCGGTTTAACATCAGCGAACCAAGCACATTGAAATAGACCTACCTTTGTTCGTGAGAAAGTTGCACTAGGTACATGTTCCATCATCCTATCAGTATGCAAATATATTTACCAAAGGACTTTCCCAGACAATTATTTCTTGACTTCAGATCCAGTCTCAGCGTCCGGCCTCCTCCCACTCCGACTGAGTAGGAATACAATTGTTTCTAATTATGAGTGTAAACATGTATATTATAGAAACAATTGTATTCCTACTCATAATTAGAATATTTCCATATATTGTGTAAATATAATTATGGTAAGACTAGGATTTCTCTTTTGTATAGGTTTAGGATTCCTATTGTATAAGGGATGATTATTGTACTCATATATACTTTGATATTAATGAAAGACTTCCCATAAAAGATTAATATCATTTATGATTAAAATATTTATTATCATGCCAAAAACGATAGCTAATAATAAGGTGCAATTTTATTTTCTTAATTAAACCTCTCATACAAACGGCACAATTACTCTGGTCCAGGCCATCTTCATCCATCACCGGGGCCTCACCGGACCTCACCAGTCACCATAGACAAAATGTTGATTTTGCCTGATGGCTACTTCTATCGAAAAAAGGGCGACTCCTACTCCATAAGAAGTACCTCACCTCACTTAACATATACTAGCTTCACTTTCACATTTTTTAAAGTTTAATATTTGTATCAAACTAAAAAAAAAGAGTTAACTTTTAAGGGGTCAATGTTCTATTGCGTCTTATGCAAGTTTTTTACATTAATATTTTGCAATCAATTGGCAAAATATAACACTTTTACATGAATTTTTTTATTGCTAGATAGGGCGAAATCAAAACAAGGAGAAATAATTTTTAACATGGTTTTAGTCTTATCCTTTGATTAGTCATATGGTCTAACTTGTCTCTCTTAACATTTATATTCACTACATCTAGTAGAGGGTACTCCATAATAACAAATTAATATCATTTTATTCTTTCTCATTATCTGATTTTGTTATATAGAGAATATAAGCACCAGATTAACAATAAAAAATTAGTAAACAAAAAAAAGTGAATGT
Source organism: Przewalskia tangutica (assembly GCA_029844215.1). Taxonomy (NCBI): domain Eukaryota; kingdom Viridiplantae; phylum Streptophyta; class Magnoliopsida; order Solanales; family Solanaceae; genus Przewalskia; species Przewalskia tangutica. The sequence continues at coordinate 13,820,394 of CM056734.1, forward strand.
TGAGTACAACTTTTAAGTCAATCAACGCTTTCACGTGTGTGATCCACGCGTTCGATGTGCATGTTCGAGTTACCTATTGCAATAGTGATTATGAGTGTCACGATTGTGGAAGTCAACTACTCCAATCAACTCCTTGTTTTGTCAATTTAGAGTTGAAAAAAATTACTATATTCAAAATCTCATCTCAATGTTATAGTTTACTTTTTAATATCCTTTTAAATAACCTGCCAAAATTTAATATTTAATTCTATCAATAACTATTTACCATTTACCATTTACCAAGAGGAGTAAATTTTAAGTTTTGATGCTTGTGACCCAAGTTATTTTACCCTAACAATAGATATCCAAGTAATCTCACCCACAAATCTTGAAATTACAAAAACTACATTGTGGCTAATTGCGTGCCATAGGTAACACTAAGCCTGCTTCATTTATCTACCCCTAATTTCCTATTAAATTTTCGTTTCATATTCATGGTGCACGCGGAAATTCGAGTTAATTCAAGGGCAATTATGGAACAAAGACTTTTATATATAGCTATGAGAGGCTAACCATTTGGTTTTTCAGTCGAACTCGAAAACAAAGATCCGAACGTTCTCTTTCACTCACCATTGGTTTTCTCTCATCAATTTTAGGGTTTTTTTGATCCGTCAATTACTGATTTGACTCAGCAACAACAATGATTTCCGATTCAATCCCCAATTGTTCGATCCCTATTGCTTCCTCTAACCCCAAAGATTTCGCCAAGAAAAAAAGGGTAATTAATTTCCATTTAAGTTTCATTTGCGTTTCTATTAGTTTGATTGAGTTGTATTTCTGTGATTGTTGTATGAATTCAGGCGAACCGGTCGGCCAAGTTGAAGCAATGCAAGCTTGATGCTCGACGGGAGCAGTGGCTTTCACAAGGTTGGATAAACCTCTCATTTTTTTTCTTCATATTTTCAATTATTTTGCATGTATCTGTAATCTGCCTTTTGGTGAGAAAAATTCCCTTTTTAAATTTCAAGATTGATACGTCTCTGAGTATATTTGATTATTTATTTGAATTTATATATATTTCTTAAATCTTGGTTCTGAGCCGAGGTCTATTGGAAACAACCTCTCTACCTCCCAACATAGGCGTAAGGTCTGCGTACCTCCCCAGACCCTACCTTGTGGGATTACACATGTTGTTGTTGTTGTTGTATATTTCTTAAATCTTGGCTATTGGGGTTTTGTATAGTGAAGAACAAAGGCTTGAAGGAGGAACCAAACACTGGAGGAAAAAAGAATGTTGCGAATGAGAGGGGAGGATTGATTGAGAAGTTGCAGATAAATCCAAGAGGTGAAGAGGACAATGAAGGAACCTTAAATCACTACAGTGATTTTGATTCACCTACAAGCCACACAAGTAGTGTTTTGGGAGGAAATGATTCTGGTACTAATTTCACAGGGAGTAGTAGCAGTAGTAGTAGTACCAGCAGTAGAAATGGTGAATGTTGTTCAGGGAGTATGAGTGAGGAAGATGACGACGGCTTGGATGATTGGGAGGCTGTTGCTGATGCTCTGGCTGCCACTGATGAAAAACAGGAGCAGCAAAATCCCAGCTTGGATTCACATTTTGAGAGGGATGAGAATGTGGAACATAACAGTCCTAGGCAAGAGGTCTCTGACAGAGGATCAGCACCTAGACCTCCTCTCAGTTGCCGGGCATGGAGGCTCGATGATACATTCCGCCCACCTAGTCTACCAAATTTGTCGAAGCAGTATAGTTTTCCAATGAATTCCGAGCGGCATTGTAGGGGAGGAAGCTCTGTATGGGGATGTAAAAGTTTATCTACGCCCACGCCGTGTCCTATATGCTGTGAAGATTTGGATTTTACAGACACAAGTTTTCTCCCTTGTTCGTGCGGATTCAGGCTTTGCCTTTTTTGTCATAAGAGGATTCTCGAGGAGGATGGGCGTTGCCCAGGGTGCAGGAAGCAGTATAAGCAGGACACAGTTGAGCGAGAGGCAACCATTGATGGAGGCAGCCTGACGATTCGATTGGCTCGTTCTTGTAGCATGATATCAAGGTCCTAAGAAGATTCTGTTTCCATGAATCTGTATGTTGGGGTCCTTTTCTGTCTCTGCATGACATGTGAGTGTTCTAGTTCTTAGCAGGCTGTGAGTCAAGATTATCCATAGCTATAGATGTTGATATAGGAACGTGATTTTGAAAGAACAGGGAAATGTTCTGGTTTCTTTATGTTTTTTGCATTATAGTTGTGGTGCTTGTGTTGATGTAGAACACTCATTATGTGAATAAATAAGGTGGTATTGAAGTTAAAGTCATCGAGCTTGTAGTTTTATCACCCTCCTATCTGATTATTATGAATATGAATAAATAATGAAAAAGCAATTTGAAATTACCACGGTTCTTAAGAAAGGCTTAAACTTTTGGAAAATAAAGAATGAGAAAGCATTGTGCTACTAGTATTCCAAACCTTCCCTGTGCTCTAGAGTCAATGAATACCTTTTAATAAATGCTTAAACGTTTGAGAAGTACAAACATATAATTGTTTACCATCAACTCAAATAACAAAAGTGGAATAGTGGATGAATCAATTTACCATTACAGAAAGGATATCGGGCATTCTTTGCAAAAATCCAATGTGTCGCATTTATAGTTAATCAAGAAAAACATAATAACTAAAATGGGAGAAGTATTAAAAGAGGTTATAGTATTCTTTGCATGGTAAATTTGTCATGGCAATTATCTACTAAAAAGCCAATCTTGAACTAAGGATTGTTGGGAGAGGTTTTAAGTTCTTTGTTCTTTTCCTTTTGCTTTTGCTCTCTTTATTTCGAAACTTGCTTTCTCTAAAGCAGTTGAAGCCCTTAGTTTCAGACTTTTAACTGTATACCTCTTCTTTTATTCCCTTATCGAATAATTATAGTACTTCCTGAAATATTGTTAAAAGTTTTAATTATATCCCACCAGTGGAAGGCATTTTAATTGGGAGGAAATTTGATTGTTTTTTTATTTCTTAAAAGAGTGCCGGATATGCATTGTACAGGAGTAAGGACAATGTTGTTGGGCTTGACAGAAATATTGCATACTCCTCCTTAGATGTGTTTGAGCAACATAGTTAATTTTTTGTACGATGGTGCAATCCTGGATGGATGTGGAACTTTCTGGAGTCAAAGAGGGATAATTCAGCCTTCAGATGTGTAAATGCTTTGGAGAGTTTGTGTTGATCAGGGTTGTAGACGTTTCTCTCCCCAGTGTTTACTTGTACATCCTTGGTTCATATACAGTGTACTGCTGACTTAGACTGTCTGTATCTGTAGATTGCTGCTTATTTTTTATTTGTCTATGAACTTTGAATCAAGTTTTGAAGCCCTTTAATGTAACTAACCACATAACAAGCTGCGTGTCTTATCTCTTTTATTATATGGCGTCCAAAAATTGCCTCGTCTAATCTGAAATATATGGTGTATCAGTTAAATCATTGGGACAGAAAGTTTGTATGATGCTAGTATGAAGCTATTAGTAATCATCAGAATGGTGTTCAACATCATCTAATGAGATGTTTGAAATGCTTTGGCATCTATAGATGTGCCAAATAACTAAAACCACCTTTTCCACTGCTATAAAGGAACAGGAGAACGTTTGAAGTAGCAGAAAACTCCCAGTACAAATTAGAGGAATGTTGATTGTATTTCGGAGATGTATCTTATTAGAGATTCTTTTCACCCCTCCTATCCAGAAAATATAAATGATGAGAAACAAACTAGAAGTTGCTAAGGTTTTTTATTTGCAGTTTCTAGTCTTGACTATCTAATAAACATGAATAAATGTACATATCTGTTGGTTCTCAAATGAGGCTCTTGAACAGGTCTGTTTCCTTCACCCTTCTCTTCACTTAATTTAGAGTGACATTCAAATTTATCCTTGGCATATTTTGGGGCTTTTAGTTCAGTAACTATGGGTTGATTAATTTTTGCCTGAATTGTGTTAGTTTAGGTTCTCTTGGGAAATCCTAGTCTTCTTTTGGCTTTGGGGAGAAATCTTGTAAGTTGAGGTTCATTAAGTGATGTGGTTTTTCATTCATCATTTTATATGTGTTCAATTCTAATGTTGCTAACCTCTTCGTCTTCCTCATGTGGTGTGCATTGGCTGTCTGATGGTTCTAATAATATTGCACATTCAATTTATTTCTACAAGGGTAGTGGGCTTCCGGAGTATTATGTCTCTTCTCCATGTGCTTTTAAACTTAGCCATCACAAGTCAACTAGAAGGGTCTAGTGATTATTTCAGTGAATGCTGTTTTCGCCATAAGATCATGTAAGGATTGGGTTTTCTTTTGCTCAATGGCACCTTCTGATGATGTATTTTTGGTCAAATTTGGCTTTCTTAGTTATGTCAGATTGATGGAACAAAGAACTAAGTAATAAAGTCAATCTTGTCGAGTCAGCTTTTGTTTATTTCATTATAAGATTGATTTGACATCTTCATCCAAAAAAACAAAGATCATTTAACAGGTCAGACTATGGCTAAAATTCAACTTAGTTTCTTTGGATAGAGATAGGGCAAAAAGATATGCTACTTCAAACATCTTTCCAAGGACTGCAAAATGCTTGATGCGGCTAGATTTCATTGAACTTTCTTGATCTGCACCAATCTGTATTTTCTGAGCCTCAATCTAATTTATCTGACTTCGTGCTCATTGGTAGCTTGTAAGGAATATTATAATTGTGTTGCTATTGTGTCCATTGGCAGCATGTCTCTAAGCTGGTGGAACATTCCCAAAGGTAGTCGGAAGTATGAGTTATATCTAAAGTTGCATCAAATATTCTGTCTGTAAACAGGAGGATCTCCTTTCTGGTATTAACATTTTATTCTACTCCTAGAAGGATGTCTAACCTCCCTTGCCACTTTCCCTTTATCCATGTCCTCATTTTGGTATTTATATCCATTCCTCTGTTGGGCTTATTTCATTTCATACTAAAAAAGCTTGTTTATAAAGACGAACTAGAGGTTCTCTAATCTTATGCTTATCCTTAAACATACAGCTTAACTCCACAAGCATCAGATTTAACATAAGTGTGACAACATACACAAGTCTTGTCTCAACTAGTTGATTTTGCTTATATGTGGCATTTGCTTTCTTTGTGTTCTGCTGTTAGTTAAGTTCGCATAGTTATAACTTATAAGAGATTGGATATACCTTGAGACTTCTCTGAGAAATTTTAGTTCAACCTCGTTTCCTTTTATTACATTCATTTCTGATGCATGTTGGAGGTTTACAGGGTCTCACTCAAACCATGTTAGACTATCTTTTCTCATTTTACCCTCTGCCATTTGTCGGACGTGATCATTCATCTTAACATTCACATTTTGACCTATAGTTGTTTGCTGGATGTGTTTACTCCCTCAGATGGTCTCACACATGTTCAGCTTGTCATTCACTTTGTACTGTATCTTCTTATTGCTTAGCATCTTCTTAACAGTCCTCCATTTTAGCCATTCTATTTTTATTCAATGTGTTATATCTTTATTTATCATTCCATTCTATGCAAGATTGGGTCTAGATACCTGAATGTTGTATCTCATAGTTCTAAAGATTCTTTAAGTTATAACAGATCCAAGCAACTGCCAAATTTAGCCCGAAAGAATAAATTGTCAGTTGATTTCTTAATTAGCCTTTGGACTTGCTATTAGAAGCTTCTTGTGTTTTTCATTCTCCATAAATCATTTTCTCTCTATCTATGAAAAACTTAACTTTTATCTTCTTTTTTGTGTGTAATATTGGTTTGGGATAAGCTTGAATGGGACATGGTTAATGAGGATTCATATATCCGAATCTAACTTGCTTGGGATTGAGGCATAGTAGTTGTTGTTTGAAGAACTTTCTGACAGAAATAAGTCATTCTTGTTTACTCTTTGGACATGCTATCAGGATCTTTTTATATTTTTCTTTTGAGAAAAAGATCACACTATATATCATTTTCTCTGTCATTCTTGGTTTGGTAGTACTTGTAGCGTGGAGAATCATTCTGAACATCGAAGAAGTTATTGTGATTAAAAAGGTCATCCTTTGGATCTGTCCTAAAGGATTACTGCGTTTTTTAAATCTGTACTCTTTTCCTCTATGTCCGTTGTCACATTTCTGGTTGCATTACAAGTGTGTTAACTCCTCACCGTGTGGATATTCCTTGAGAACTGTCTATTTAATTGCTGTGTAAATCTGCCATTGCAGACTTGTGAAGCTATACTTGTCAATAATGATAAATATTTTATGTCTTACGAATTTAGGATTGCTACTTCCGTCCTTCTGCCCGAATAAATGTCATCCGTACCTACATTTTCAGCTGGATTAAAGATTTAAGAGAGTGTAGTACATAGTATTCAAGGTCTAACAGTAGAAATAAGATTCATTTTCTTTGATTTTTTTTATGTTAATAGAGAAGTGAATGTGATGGTTAGTACAAGAAAATAAGTTAACATGGAAAAAGAGAGGACTATTTTGGAAGAAAGCAATAACGATCTATTTGTAGTAGATGGACTAAAAGCATTCTTTCTGCCATTTCAAGAGACCCAAAAGTCAGCTGCACTAATTGTCCCCCACCCCTGATCCCCAAAAATTTGTTAACTAGGTTATTTTTTGTGGCTTACTTAATGGCCTTTAAGTTCTTGATAACAGGCAGGTGAGTTTATTTTAGTTGCCTCTTCCCATCACATGCTCTGATGTTTTTCACTTATATGTCTCTCCACTTCAGAGAAGAAAAATCTCCTTGGTCCAACAGTACAGAGAAAGGTCTTCTATTGAGTTGTGAAGTGTCCAATGACTGCACCTATTTGCAGACTCATTATGGGAGTAAAAAAATTTGTCTTAAATTTGTTCTTGTGCAGCACTGAACAATGTATATTTTTAACTCCTGTTTGAACTTAATCAACCGGCGTAAATTAAGAGACATCTTGTCAATTTAGTGTTTCTCGTTGAGCTCAGAAGCTGAAAGCAGCAGTCATTAGTTGAATAGCCCCTACCTTTGCGTGTCAAGGTCTGATGAATTTGATCACTTTGTATTCCTGATTTTACTTTGAGTGTGAAGTTGATTCTGTTATCATATTATCGACTGTATTCCTGATTTCTCTGTGAGTATGAGGTTAATATTGTTCATCATATTGCTGATGTTATTTGTGAAACAGTATTGAGGGGTTGTTTCGTTCACATGTTATTCAAATTTTGTGATACGGGACTATTATGAAGAGAATGCAGTACCAAATCAAGAATTAACGTATCATGGTATTGCTAATACATGTATTAATATTCCATATTCTTATCTCGTCTAAAATAATATATAAGTTATCCATAAACATGTATTAATCCTAATGGCAATGTGATCTCCAAGCATGTAGAAAATGTCTGAACCTTGCTTCCTTATTACCTCATCCAGTTGACGATTTCTGTTATCTAGTTGGTGAACAAGGTTGATGGTTGAGAGCTGACTCTAGTCCTTTAAGCTCTAGCACAAGTTATGTTGCTTTTCATTTACTGTCTACTAACAGTATGATGCTGGGTTCTTATGCTAGTTTATCTTCAGTCTCTAGAGCAGCTATAGCAGTATTTGAGTTTAATGATCCATGGAATGGGAGATCATTGTCGCAACAGTTAGATGTCACTCCTGTTGCTGTTCTGTGATTTTTGACATTTTTGACTGCTTTTGGTTTGTTCAGGGATATGCAAATCTCTGGCAGATGTGTGAGCTTGAAAGGACTGTTCTATATAATATACTTATTATTCTGATATTTTTTTCATTTTCCTGCTGCAATGGTTACATATGCAGCAGAAACCTTTTACATACGTCTCTGTATGTTTTTATGGTGAATGTTTTCAATCTTTGACCAATACCTCTGTTGGCCTTATGGTTTTTTTTTGGCTGATTTCATAATTTTGTTTTCCTGTTACTGAATCTCAAGTCTCTACATACAGAGTGTTGGCAAAGCGCCATAATTTGTACTCCTATTAAAATTCCTAATTTCCAGGGGAACTTGTAGTTGTATTTGTGGAAAGTTGGAAATTATACCAGAAACGTGAGCTTGCAATGTTGATTCTCCCACATCGGTGGGATAAGTGGTCCTTGGTCTCCTTATATGGCTTGGACAATTCTCTTTCCTTTGAGCTAGCTTTTGGGGTTGAGTTAGGCCCAAAGTCCATTGCTTTCATGGTATCAGAAGACCTGTCCCAATTCATTGTTTCCGATGTTGGTCCCCCCTCTTATATTGTCCACGCTTCAGATGTCCAGCCTTGAGCATGAGGCCGGGTATTGATTCTCCTACATCGGTGGGATAAGTGGTCATTGGTCTCCTACTCTCCTAATATGGCTTGGGAAATCCTCTTTCTTTTGAGCTAACTTTTGGGGTTGAGTTAGGCCCAAAGTCCATTGCTTTCATGCAAAACCCATTACTAGCGTTTTTACCATCAAGATGTTAATCTCGTTAGACCTTAACAATTCATAATCATTTCTAGTCGTCATTCTCATGATATTTTAACCATGTATAATCATTTGGGAATGTTTAGAGGTCTCATCAGAGGTAAGTGAAGAATCCCAATAAAATATCGTAAACAAAAAGTGACGTAAATTGAAATTGGATGAAAGGAAGTCTGTTTTCCCTTCTTTAAGACGACATTTATTTTGAATTCATATGAGTTTTGATGAAGTCTGAAATTCTAGTCTTCTTCAGTGTCCCTGAAGCTCTAGAGCCATTCCTCAAGTTGAGAAGAATCATTTTAGAGAACATCGCTCTTTACCTGATCCTAATGATTGAAGTAAGAAAGTTTATTCTCTTTCTGGGAAGGAGGGGATGGACTTGTATATTCATGCGATGTTTCAAATATGAAAAATGTAAAGATTAGTACTTTTGACAATCTACTTGATTTAAACTGAAGTCATAAGAGTAATGAAGTTTCATTAGAACACATTCTCAGATTCACCACTTACTATTTCGGGTGTAAAGTATGTTTTATGGAACCTCACAGGAGTTCTCGGTGTTGGTGATCGGGGTGGTGATGACTCTATGCTTGAGGCATTCTTCTTCTGTACTTTCTTTGATATATCATCACACTTTATCAACCATGTCCAGAAAGTCTCTCACAATGGCAAACAACTGAAGTGGTTGTGTGCCTTTATCCTTCGAAGATCCTGTTTGGTAATACTCTGTCGTTCTCTTAACAAGTTCCATGACTCTTGTTTGTTCTTCTCTGATCACCTTGAGTTCGTCTTCACATTCCTCTAGAAACCCTTTAGTCTCTTTTACAAATAGATCTCTTTCAGCATTTCCACAACACATTACGGGCTGGTTAACATCATTTACTCGCATTGTAAGAGTGGAACATGTATTGATGAAACTGTCGTAGTCTATGGTAGCTGCTTTCTTTACATTAGAGAATTTGGAACTTAATCCTTGCAATACTGGTAAACCTAGCATTAGGTGCTCTGTATCTTTCTCTACTTTTTCATCCTTGCTACTTTTATTGATAAGGCGATGTTTACCTTCAGAACGGATGACTTGTTCAACTACAAAATGAAGCAAAGTAGTTTTACCATCGTTGCTTTTTACATATGATAATTTTTGTAAGGCACTAAGGTTGAATCCCTGAGCATTTCCTCTAGCTGTTCCTGCCTTCATCGGATTGACAGCCTTAAGAATTGCTTCCAGAAGTCTTAAGAACATTCTACTTGTTCTCACAACTTAGCTCAATTTCTCCTTGAGGTTAAGAATTTCTGGATCATAGCTTGATCTGAAAAGGATCACATTGAAACGCTTAAAAGCAGAAGGAATAGCTTTCAGCATTTGGTAGAGAAAGACTCTGCGTCAGCAAGTTTTCCTGGGTTACCATCAAATTGGAGGATTTTTAATGTTTCTTCTTCAGTTGGGCAAATCTTAGTTAGTTTTCAAGAGTATCAACACTGACTCCTTGACCCTCCAACGGGGCATCAAGGATTTCTTTACGAGAGATTGATAGAGACTTGAGCACAATTGCCGTGTTCTGTGACTTCCTAGGATCGAGAATAAATATCCGAGCTGGTTGAGCCAGCTTAGAAGTGCCTGAGCTTGTGCTCGCGCTATTTCCTTCAGGGGCATTCTTGGAAGTGACGTCGTATCCAAAGAGAACTTCCATAAGGTCATCTTCAAATCTGAAATGTGCATATAAATGCAATTTATTAGTTGGACTTTAAATGGGCATTAACTACACTAAAGGAACGCGATTTACATGCCAAGGTGCACTTACCGGAAAGATCCATTGTTGATTTCATCCCAGACCATTGAATGATCAGCATTAGCAATGACTTTATCCCAGTGCAGTGGCCTCAATTTGACTTGAATTTCACCATTATCTTTTGATTTCTTTTTGTTGGAGCTTCTGCTTTCTCTTGGCTGCTACCTTTCCCTCTTGGTGCTATAGGTGGTTTTATCGATGAACTCAAACCGCCTCCCTTTGGTGGGGGTGGTGGAGAAGATTTTATCTTTCCTGCATTGGGTGGTGTTGGTGCTTTGGTAATCCTTTTCATTGGAAGGGGAGGCGGAGGTGGTGGAGATATTGGTCGCTGAGGCAGATTTTGACTCGAGGCCACTGTTAGTTGAGACGGTGTTTCTGGTGGAGTGAAGGTCGAAACTGCAATCAGGTTGATGGAAATTGAGGATATGTCTCTTGTGAGTTAATTGTTTGTTGTGATGCAGTAACTATCTCTTTCTTCTCATAACTACCTACATTGCTACAATTGTGCAGTAATGGAAATTCTTGAATATGATCGCTTAAAACTGGTTGTTCTCGTCGGCTATCCATCCTCTTCTCTTCCTCCTCCTCATCCATATGATTCACCCAAATCTTAAGTCGGCTTAAGCACCCAAACTGGTTGTTCTCGTCCACTATCCATCCTCTTCTCTTCCTCCTCCTCATCCATATGATTCACCCAAATCTTAAGTCGGCTTAGCACGCTAGGAGTGAGAGCTTAAGGTAGAAAGCAAAGTGTGAAAATAAGTCGATGATAGGTTCTTCGTAGATGGCTTGGCTGTTTTCTTGCTGCTGTGGCCTCAATACAATTGTGGCTATTTTCTCTCTTCTTTTGCGTGTGTCCCGTGATGTTTTGATCCTTTCTTTCTTGCTTTATCGCTTTTTTAGGGCCTCCCGGACCCCATTGTTGACTCTCAACTCAGCATCACATATTGACGAGTCTAAGACAAGTTAGAAGAGCTAATAAAATTTTGCTTACTTCTATTAGTTTCATCCTTTTTAAAGATACCAATGACCAAAATGGAATTAATTGTTCTATTACGGAAGTTGGGATCCCATACGCTGGGTTAGTCACTAAGGTCTTATACAGTTTTATGTTGGATGATTTCGATCGGGGATTTAAACAACTTTTGATTATGGTATGGTATTGTCAAATCCGAACATAAGGCTACTTTATTTGTTTACCATATCTTCGCTAGGTGTTATGGAATTATTATAGCAGGTTGGTCTAGTAATTAGGGGGCGGCGGTTCGGTCGCCTATGATACTAGGATCATTAGGAGCTTTTGCACATTTTCGTTAATCCATGAACATGATTTATACCTCTCGATCGGAAAAGAATCAAGAGAAAAAGAAAGAATCGAAATTGATCGACAGATTTCTCGAAACAAACGAAAAGGAAACGAAAGATGAAACAACATAAATCATGGATTAGAAAAACTTCCTGGTTGTCTACCTTCAAATCTTCTCAAATATATAACATCTAGCCCATTTTCATCACAATGACCCCTTTTAAAGCTCCCCTTTGCTGGAATTTTTGTTGCGGCAACTGAACCAGCAAGTTCTCGACGAAAAGCTGAATTCAACTTGTTTTTCTTCCATCGACGAGTTAGATAGTATCTGTAGAAGAAATAAAAGAGTGCTAGAAACTATCAAAGTAGTTAGAACTGCAGCTATAACAGCCTTCAACACTACCTCATTCATCTCAACCAAAAAGTGAATAAATTGTTTCACTGATCAGTGAAAAGAACTACTTAGGATAAATCAGGCTGCTGTTGCAGAGTTTGATCGAGGAAAAAAAATAGAAAAGAACTGTTGGAATGAATTCTTGGCTGGACCATTCTCTGATCAAAGTGAAGAAAGACTTCCTTTTTGTTTGTATTTTACAATGCTATATTCATTTTGTTCTGGACAGTGGCTGCTGACAGTTTAAAAGTAGGTTGTTGCTGTTAGCTGGCTGTCTTAAAATCATCCCCGTCTTTTAGTAGAAATGACTTTATTGGTGTTGTCTAGACGTTTGCGTGTCAAATAGGCGGGCCAAAATGTGGTGAGCTAAGAAATGGGCGAGTAATTGAACCGCCCAAAGGTTACTTGGACTAAAATGAAATGGATCAAAATGGGCGAGTAATTGACCCCTCCAAAGGTTACTTGAGCTTGAGCTGAAGGGTTGGATAAAAAATAGGCTAAACAATAACTCAATCCTTTCAACTCTTACCAAATTTTATTTTCTTTGTTTGTTTCGTATTTTATGTTTAATTACCTAATATTTTTATTTTATTTTATTATAATTTTATATAACATATCAAATAAAAATAAAGTATTTTGGCAGGGTTTCTCATAGATCAATTTGGGTTATATATATCAACACATGGGTTAAATTGAGCATGATAAATATAGCCCAAGGATTGGGCTAATTATTTGTATACAATTATGTACTAGTCTTATACCTTAATTAGTCTTGTACACTTACCATAATTGTATAGTTAGTCTGCAAATAGAATAAGGTTTTAGGAGTAGAATAGGAATAAGATTTTCCTATTATGGAAATTGTAAATTGTTAAATACCCCTTTCATTAATGAGAATAATTAAGGGATTATTTCTTTCATGGTATCAGAAGTCTATGTTGATATTTTCTCCCAAATTTCTTCCAAATTTTCGTCCAAAAATAGCCTGAAATCCGACCTCCCTTCCTCGATTTCCGTGCCCGAAAATTGTATTCTTCTCCCAAATTCTCTTCCTAATTCATATATTGTTCTTTCGTTATGTCAACATCAAAGAACACGTTTCACTCTGCACTTACAGTTTCTAACATCAAGAGCATTAGAGTTGTTCAAAATTCATGCATTTGCACATCAAGTCCCTCCACCACATAATTTCTCTGGCTCCTGGCACGGAGGATGTACCCACCAAGGAGAAAAATCATAAATTATGGATTACTTTTGATGCTACGGTTCTCCAGTAGATTTGTGCCACTATCTCCATCGACCTCTTACAGACGATAATGGAACCTAACTCTACGGCTATGGCTGGGATAGATTGCGTGATATATTTCAGGATAATCGACATTCCCGCATTGTCACCCTTGAACATGAATTTTCCTAAGTCACTATGGAGGATTTTTCGAACGTTTCCTCCTATTGCAAATGACTCAAGGAATTAGCGGACCAACTTCGCAACGTTGGTGCTTCTATTAGCAATAATCGTCTCGTTCTACAGATGGTTGCAGGCCTGTCTGAGGCCTATAACGACGTTACTTCGATACTTCGTCAAAGTAACCATTTACCGCAATTTTACCAAGCACGGTCCAGGCTTACTTTGGAAGAAGCTGGTTTGACTAAGAAGGCGACTACCGATACTAGCCATGTAGTCATGATGACATCCTCCACCACATCTCCGGGTTTTGTTGATAATTCGGGCCAAAATCGTGCTCACGATAGCGGCAAAAATAATTGGAAAAACAATGGACGAAACCGCGGTGGCAAATGCAATGGTGGCGATCCACAGCGATGGGCCTGACAATGGACCCGGCCTTGGGCCGCAGTGCAGGCACAGGCGATGGCGATGTCGCGGTTATCGGCGCCATTAGCCCGTAGGAATTGGGCCCGATTTCAAGAACCTTTCGGCGCAACTATCACGGCCCGGTTCGGCGAGGATCCACTAGTGGTCCGGTCGTGAGGCGTGCACGGGCGCGGACCCATCATGCAGCGGGTCCCACTCCTACCGACATTGAAGCCGCGATGCACACGTTTGGAATAAATTCTACTGACCCAAATTGGTACATGGACACCGACGCCACGACTCACATGACGTCGGACACAGGTACCCTCTCGTCTTATTCCAATTTGAGCAATAATCGTGTATTAGTAATTCAATTCCAATTCGTGGTTACGGTCATAAAACGTTGTCTCCCTCCCCCATCCACCCCTTATTTTGAAAAATACCTTTTACGCTCCTAAATTGATTAAAAATTTGGTGTATGTTCGTAAATTCACCACTGATAATTCTGTGTCTATTGATTTTGATCAATTTGGATTTTCTGTGAAGGATTTCAAGACGGGGATTTCTCTCATGAGGTGTGATATTACGGGGGAGTTTTATCCTATCACACCAAGTTTCGGTCTCTCGCGTCAAGTCTTGCCATCAACTTGTGCAGCCCTGACTCCTTCCTTGTGTCATGTTCGTCTAGATCATCCGGGGTCGTCTATTTTGTCTTCCTTAGATTAAAACAATTTTATTTCGTGTAAGGGTACGCGTAGTACTCTGAGTTGTCAGTCTTGTTCGTTAGGAAAAATTGTTAGTTTGCCATTTGTAGACTCTAATTCTCATACTTTCATGTCATTCGATATTATTCATAGCGATTTATGGACATCTCATGTTCTCAGTTCTTTGGGTCATCGTTTCTATCTTTCTCAAAATTAGAGCATTCATTGAAACCCAATTCGAACGGAAAATTAAAAATATTCAATGTGATAATGACAAAGAATATGATAATGGGGGTGTTTCGGGAATTTTGTACTAATGGGATCAATTTTTATTTTTCTTGTCCTCATACGTCTTCACAAAATGGGAAAATCGAACAAAAAAATTGAACCATTAATAATATTGCCAGAAACTTTATTAATTCATGCTTCCATACCTCATAAATAAGTGACTCATTAATCCACCCAAATTTATGTGGATTGGTCGGGTCATATTTTTTGACACCTCTATCTGGACGTAGTCTAAAAATCAAGAAAGCCTGGGGTCTATTGTAACAGTGTAAGCTTGGGCAATTTTGAAATGTTGGTATTTTGTGTTTGTAGTCAGACGGTTGGTATAAGAAATGATTTACTCAGTCCTACTCTTTTATTGTAAAGAAGGACATCTGTGTCAATATGGTGTTTCTAGAGCTACAAAATGTTAGAAATAAATAATAGATGTGTCTTGAACTTTTAAAATAATTTGAGATAACTATTTTTAATAATCACGTTAAATAATTGAAACGAAGGAGTATATGTTAAGAATTAACTGCTTTCCCCCAAATCTTTTTATTCTCAAAACACTTTTCTTTGTTTTACTATATTTGTCGCTTGTAAAACCTCCACCTCACACCGTCACCTGAAGCTTCTATCCTCGACCTTTTCTATTAATGAAATGACAGTGAGCTCGAATGGCAAATATTGAAGATAATAAATAAATAAAAACATACTCCCTAACAGTTGTAACTTTCGATACCACTAGACTATAACGTAACCAAACCCAACAAACTAACACAACCAAGCTGAAAACAATTCTTCCAATTAATGTAACACAACAAGTTTTGGAGTCAAACAGTTATAATTTTATGCGAACTCTTTTTATATGTTGTGAATTATTAATTATACTCCTCCGTACCAAAAAGATTATATTATAAAGATTGACATCTTTCTATAATTAAAAATAATTTAACTTTATGAGATGATTTACACTCACACAAATATCTAAGATTTATTTTGGACCACACATTTCAAAAGTTTTCATTTATTTTTTAAACTACCGTGTAAGTCAAATTAAGACAATTTTTTTTGGACGGAGAAAAAATTACTTTTATATAGTTTTCAAACATAAAATTTTATAATAATTGACGAATCTATATTTGAAATTGAGTCTAGGAAAGAAGTGTTTGACTCAAGTCAAATTTTCTTATTTAAAAATTAAAACCTCCCCTATTAGGAAGCTTCCACCCTATAGAAGAAAGCCAAACGGCAAGCTGGAAAAGGAAAGTTGAAAAAGGACCTTTTCTTTATTGATTTTTTTGTTCTTTACACGTTGGAAGATCCGGAAAAAGAGGCAAACAATGAGAATTCAATCTTTTTTTTTGTGCGGATTGTCCTCAAAGTCTCAAACGCACAAGTCTTTAATTTTTGCCATATGTGGTATTTAATTTTTGCATCTGCTTATTTTTTTTATAAAAATATTCAGGTCTATTTCGCAAGACATAGTTTTTATAATATTTTTTTCTTTGAAAACTAAATTTTTGTCTCAAACGACATAAATTATGTAAGAATTAAGTCATGAGTCATATTTTTATAGTAATTTTTTAAATTATGTTGACCGTTGGAAATTATGTCTTATCCGACATAGTTTGTGTATATGTTATAATACATATGTTGAAATTAAACGCTAACTATGACTACTGAAATATGAAATTATGCATTTTTAATATTATATTGAGTGTTGACAGTTATGTTTTATCCGACATAATCTGTGAGTTGTGTATGATACATATACCGAAGATATAACAATAATTATGTCGAGCGAAATTCTAATTATGCAACATCAAAAATAATAAAGGGGGGAATTAAAGAAATCAAAATTTAAGGGCAAAATTAAAGACCACCCAAAACAGGGGCATTTGTGCGAATGACCCGAATTCAATTGAACTTATTGTCTATTATCCAAGGGAATTGAGAGATTGATGATGATGTCACACATCGTACTGGAGCAGAGTGGATGAAATAGAGGCTCGCATCTAGAGTTTTGTGCGATAAAAAGGTGTCACCAAAACTTAATGGCAAGTTCTATAGGACAGTAGTTAGACCGACTATGTTGTATGAGGCGGAATGTTGGCTAGTTAAGACTTCGCACATACAAAAAATGAGAGTTGCGGAGATGAGGATGCTGAGATGGATATGTGCGTATACAAGGAGTGATAAGATTAGAAATGAGGATATCCGGGATAAAGTGGGAGTGACTTCGGTAGAGGATAAGATGCGGGAAGTGAGGTTGAGATGGTTCAGACATGTGCAGAGAGAGACACGGATGCCCCAGTGCGGAGGTATGAGAGGTTAGCTATGGACGGGCTCAGGAGGGGTAGAGGTAGGCCGAAGAAGTATTGGGGAGAGGTGATTAGACGGGATATGACGCATGTGTAACTTACTGAGTACATGACCTTAGTAGGGAAGTCAATGGGGCGGGTAAATGCGGGTACCGCCCCGCACCCGCTCCAGTTGGGACGGGTATGAGGATGGTTTGGTGGGTGGTGGGGCGGGTATGTGTATCAAAAGTGCTACCCGCCATGGATTGTGGGGCGGGTGGATTTCATATAAGACTCACACCGTATCCGCCCCGCCCCGCCCCACTACCCGCTCTGTACATGTTTGTGTTGGATTTTTTAATTATGCTGATTTTCTGGTATTCTTAACTAGATAAGGACTTGAAATCTCTTATTCTTGTCAAAACTTTCTGATTCTTGTCAAGTCATAAACTTATTATTATTATTATTATTATTATTATTATTATTATTATTATTATTATTATTATTATTATTATTATTATTATTATTATTATCATCATTTAAAATAAAGTGTCTGGTACCCTTCAATTTTTTTAATGTTTTTGTGTGAAAATGTATGGTACAATGCAACAACTCTACATGTGCGTATGTGACAACTTTGGTAATGACATTGAAGTTTCTCTTTTCCTTTTTTTACAATTGTGATCATTTGAAAGGACTAGAAAATTTCTTGTCTTCTTGTATATAAATTTTACACTTTATTTTAACCTTTTAATATTCCTAATATTTCGATAAAGTTTCAGACTTTAATATTCGATACACCATAGTGAAAAAAGTTTTTTTTCCCATTTTCTTGGACCTCCTTTTTTTCTTATATAATTTTTTTTTACTACCCGTGATGGGTACCCGTCGGGGTAAGTGGGGCGGAGGCATGTGGAGGAATTACTACCCGTGATGGGTGGTGGGGCGGGGGTGAGGGTGAGTTTTAGGTGGCGGGTACGGGTATGGCGTACCCTTTCCCCGCCGTTGCCCCTCCCCATTGACATCCCTAGACTTTAGATAGGGGGTTGTGCATGACACAAATTAGGGTAGTCGAGTGTAGTTCTAATTACACTTACAAAATGACAGTGTAGTGTTATAACGGTAGGCCCTATTAGCATATCACACTTATAGGCGCATTAGTGCTTTAAAGTCACTTATAGTCTCTTGTAATTTGATTCATGCTACTATGTGTTCTTAGTGTAATTTGTTTATCTTATTTAGCTGTGTTAACTACTGCTTCATGTTGTTACAATGCACTACCATGACGTATTTGATTTTATTATCTATATGTTTATAATGCTTTAATTTATCGTTCTCGTCTGACCGTTTCTCTTACTTTGCTCTGCTTTGACTGTTTTGCCTGTGATTATGCTCTGTCTTGAACCGAGGGTCTCCCGCAAACAGTCACTCTATCCATCAAGATGGAAGTAAGGTCTGTGTAACTCTACCCCTAGACCACACGTTGTGGGATCTCACTGGGTATGTTGTTATTGTGTGAAAAAGTTGAAATAGGCCCAGCCCAAATGTAATCAAACAAAGAAATGTTTGAAAACACAGGTACACAACTTGAAAACAACAAGATTTGGTTGTTAAGAAGGCAATGTCAAAGCGTTAAAATGTCAATATCCCTGGTTGTTACAAAAGTAACCAAAATAACAAGAAATCATTTGGATTTCCCATCTGTTTCTACAGAGCTCATTTCTCTTTTCACAAGGGGTCCAAAATGGAGACTAAACATGTACAACTGTGAGGGCTATACACACAAAAGAAAGTTCACATGGTGTCAAAAGAAGATGCTAGCGAAGGAGGAATGGTAACAACAACAACAACTAGCTCAATTAGACAGCAAAAAATATTGTATCCATCATATCGCTATCCTGTGTTATCCAATCTTGGATTGCTTTGATTGAGGTGGTTGAGATTCTGGTGATGATTCAATGTCATGGGCTGTACCTAAAGAAGTTGGCATCGGTTGTGTCGTTGAGTCGTCTTGAAATTTTCGCTTTCTTGAACATACTTCATTGATCTTCTCTGTTTCCTTGTCGTCACCCCCCTCCCCTCTCAGTACGAAGTCTCTGAGACGTTTAACGTCTGACAGCTTAACGGGCTTCAGAAGAAATTCTTCGGCCCCTTCCTCCAAACATCTAATAACAAACAATGTACTCAGATAGATGCAACTGAATCAACAATTTGGGAACCACAAGTAGTAGAAAAGGAATGGCGCTATCTTGAAATTCACTAACCATGAGATAAATACTGATATAACAAAGTTTACTTCGGCTAAAAGAACACTGAATTTTTCCTTTTTCTAACCTTTTCAAAGTAGATAAAACATGCTCAACAGCCAAAAATGTAGGAATACTAAGGCAGCATATGGTTCCTTCTGAAATAAGATGATTCTTTGAACAGTTCGATGTTAGTTAACCAGGAACTGTTTCCAAATCCCAATCCAACTCAGTGGCACATAAAGAACACATTTGATCAAAACTATCATTAATAACCAAAACCATTGATGGTCAAAATAGGATATACCTATCAATGCGAGGTAATATCTTCTCGGACGACATAATAACAACAGGGATCTTGCTCAATGCCGATGATTCCTGTTCAACGAGAATGAAGGCGTCATTCACCATTAATGATGTGAAGCAACAAAAGATAGGCCAAAAGAGACATGATATGAAACAAAACAAAACAATCACATCCTCAACAAACCTTGATTTTTTTGAGAAGTTCATATCCAGTCATCCCAGGCATAGAATAGTCTGTCAGTATCAGATTTACCTTCAAACCCTGAACCAAGAAAATTTCAATTTTCTTTACAACAAATTTTCTTTACAACATAGTATACAACAACAACATACTCAGTGTAATGACACAAAGTGAGGTTTGGGGATAGATTGAACGCAGACTTTTACAACATAACATGACTGAAGTAAACCTCAATTAATAGAAAGTAGTTTTCAAGATTTTGATGCACATTTTCATCTCAGGCAATAAAGAGAAAGCACAATGTGCCTAATCTAAGTGAGAATCTAATAATCTACACTTTATCACTAACTAGAAGTTTTCGAAAATGTAAACAGATTGCTCTTCCAAAGTCATTCAAAAAATTAAAACAGAAATAGAATAAAGCAAACTTACATCGATCCCCATAGAAGTCTTTTCTCCATCCAACCCCAAATATTGCAAAGCCCTTGTTCCACTCTCCACTGCCGTAACTGCAAATGCAAAATACCCCATTACAAGACATTTCAACAAACAGCTAGTAAACATCTAGAAAGGGGAAAAAATTGAACTGACAATTAAAAAAAACAACCTTTACAACAAGAAATCTTCAGCAATCGCTCAATAACCTTCCGATCGACATGGCTATCATCCACAGCAAGAACATGCAACTCCTGGGCACATGCCATTTTTTCCCACTTTTATTATCTTCTTGAGCACCAATACAAAAATGGGTATATGTATCTCTGTTACAAATAAAAATGTGCTAGGCACCACCAAGAAAATAGAAAGCCAACAAAAGTGAATAGGAGTATATATAAGAGTAATAAAGTGAACAGCGGTTGAGTATTTCGGTAATACTACCAAAAAACCGTATATAAAAAAAATTAAAGGACGGTTCTATTAGTGGGTTGGGTTGGGTAATGTGGAAGATAGTACCAGTAGATACTATAGTAAAGGAAGAAATCTACTTTAAGAGAAGCTAAGAGTACTGAAAGATCTTAGGAAATCTACATCGCATTTTCCCAGTTGTCCCCCTATCTATCTATCTGACGCTATAAATTCCATTGTGTCCTCACTGTTTTTCCTGAGAGTTGGAGTTTTTAGTCTAAGCCTCTAAGGTAACAGACAAAACATACCGTTTAATGTTTACTGTAACGTATCTCATTATACAAATCCCTGGTACCAATGTTAGCAGTGTCGTGCTTGTTAGTGGGGCCAGGTGCTATCTAACACTGTTTGTGGTCACTAACTTTGACCCATGTGTGGTCACTTCCTTTGACCCTGTTATCTTTTTTCGCTCTTTTTAAATTGGGCCAGGTGAAAAAAAGTAGGAGAGTATATCGAAGAAAATGGGTAAGTTTTTTTCTAGAACTAGAATTGAACCCGGTCCACACGGGCATAGCTCAGTTAGTTCGAGGGTGATAAATTGCTCTCAAGTTGTTGGGTTCGAGCCATGACAGCCGTGAGAGTTTCATTCATCTTTTATGAGAATGACTCTTTATGGACACCAGACACTATGCCACCCAAGAATTGAATCCCACAAAAAATATTATTTTCTTACTTTATCATTTCACATTTCATGTGGCAGCAATATATTTGTTCCAGCTTACAAAGTCAAATCAAGATGTTCAAAGAAGAAATATTGAAATATGAATTTTATCGAGATCATCCATCTCATATTCATTAATTGAGTAACTTTTTGGAAAAATAATAGATATCTAAATAAGAAACTTGTTCATTGATTAGAAAAAAAAGTTGAACTGAAATTGGATTGACGATAAAATATATCATCGCGAATTATGATTCGATTGATGATGAGGAATGAGAATATATCAGAGAAAGTTACAATGTTAATTTCTCGTGTTTCAAATTTGAAACTCAAAAATTAAGTAAAAAAAAATGTAGGACTAACTAACACACTCTTTCTTCCGCTATATATATATATATATATATATATATATATATATTACTTTATTATCTCAAATATTTTAATACATAGTAATGCCAATAATGGTATAATGTTGCTAAAAGTATGGTAAACATCTTCAATTTAATCCTTGGTGGCCTATCGGTCTTGGTAAAAATATTTTGCTGTAAATGTAAAAGAAAATTAACCATCTGCCATCAGCTTAAATGTACTCTTTTTTTCTTGTTTGGAATTGAAGAAAATAGAAACCATTGAACTTCTCCTTTCGATTGTTTAACAATTCATTGAGCAAACACTAATGAGCAATTATGCACTTTAATCTTGATCTTAATTACTATGCCAATTGGAAGAACAGTTGGAAAGGTCAAAGCGTGTGTAATGCATTAAACGGCTAGCTAGTAGGTCGATTAGGGGGGAATGTATCTAAAACCCAACGCTTGCTATAAAATACATGAAATATGTTAATTAGTGATAAATTGTGGTTTTCATATAAAAAATCATATGTTTTGTAATTTGATATAAACATCAACAACGCTCACGTTGAGAAGATAAAAATAACTGAGATGAGGATATTGCGATGGATGTGTGGCATACTAGGAAAGATAATATTAAAACGACGATATATGGGATAAAGTGGAGTGACCTTAGTGGAGGACAAGATGCGGTAAGCGGGACTGAGGTTGTTTGGGCGTGTAAAGAGGAGAGATATGGATGCCCCAATGAGGAGGTGTGAGAGGAACACAATGAATAGTTTCAGAAGATGTAGAAGTAGGCCGAAGAAGTATTAGGGAGAGGTGATTAGACATGACATGACAAAGTCTCAGCTTACCGAGGACATGAGCTTGATAAGAGGTTATGAAAGACACATATTAGAGTAAAATATGTTAAATGATCGATCAATCATACATGCAAAGCAGATCTAGAATGATATGTTATGCTTCAGAGATAAACAGTGAGCTCGAGAGAGAAAAATGATGCAGAAATGAAATATTTATTAAAAATGATCTGAATCCTCTACCGTCCTCTACACGGTAATAACTAACTCCTATATATATGCATCTATCATATCTAACCATGATCAATCTATACTAATCGACATTAGGCTTAATCATTAACTCATCTTAGTTAGCCAACTAGTGTGGTGAAAAATGTCTTCTAACAAACATAACAAAAATAATAGAATTTGCTGATTGTACACAGCTCATTTCCAGCTCATCTTCTGCATAGTCGAGTCTCAATGTTCATTGCTCAATAACCCCCTTTAAGTTATGTGGTATGGAGATGTTCTTCATCCATAGCTTTGATAACAAGTAGTTATGTTGCAGTCAACCAAGACTCTTGGTTAGAACATCTGTAAGTTGTTCTACATAGATGGATGGTTTGAACAAGGTCTTTTTGTACTTTCTCCCTAATGAAATGTAAAATTCGGAAAAAAAATAATAATATATAGTTGTGATTGGGTTAATAAAAATATATATATATATAAGAAAACAAAGAATAAATTGCATGGGATAGAGTTAGTGTTAAAGTTGGATAAATAGATAGATAAAATGAAAATAAGAAAATAAAAAAAAGGGATGCATGCATGCTGTGCACGTCCCTTCCCTTCCCTTTCATTTCCTCCAACTCTTTGTCACGACCCGACCCCGGGCCCATGACTGGTGCCTTACTTGGGCACCCTAGTAGATATACATCAGAGTAACCAGCGGAAAAAATAAACTTACAAACATAGAACAATATACAATAAGAAACAGGCTAACCACAATGGTTACCTTTCTGCAAATATATATAACAAAAACTGAACAGTTACATCCTTTACAAAACCCAATTTACAACAGGACTACAGACCTCTAAGAGTTTGTTACAACTATGATGGGACAGGGCCCCGCCATACCCCTGAATGTACATGAATCTACAATGACAGGGAATCATATCAAAAGATAAGCCTCCGGAGAAACGGGGCTTCCCAAAAACAGAACGGTGATCATATGAGCGAGGATCAACAACCGATGTACCTCTACCTGCGGCATGAACGCAGCCCCCCGAAGGAGGTCAGTACAACAAGTACCAAGTATGTGAAACTGAAAGTACTGAAATGAACTCATAACATTTTAAAACCAATTCACAAACATGTACGAAACAATCCAATTAACAGTACATAGTGCCACAAAATATACAAGAGAAAATAAGTGTAACCCAACCGGTCTTTTCTAGACTGCCAATGATCGGAGTAGGGCCATTCGCCCCTAGTATCATTGTGCGAGTCTAATCCTGGACTCAGAGTCCGTGATAGTCCCGTGGACCCGCATGAGGTACTCGCGACGGGGTAGCTAACCCGCGACATTTCTGGACTCTCGCAATCCGCATAAAGCCACTGACCCGCATGAGGTATTCTCGTGACGGCCAGAACACACCCGAGTGATTCTGGACTACCAGAGCCCGTGATAGTCACGTGGACCCGCATGAGGTACTCCTCGCATCGGGGGTAGCTAACCCGCGACAACATAACAAGTCAGGGGGTAGGTGATATAACACAAGCACAACCGGCTTATCGTAAACACCATAAGCACAACAAGAGAACCCCCTTACCACAATAAATCTGAAGACACTAACACCCGTAGTATCATAACATGTCTACTTATCAAACCAACTTACCACACATTCAGAAATCGTTACAAAGCTTCTATAAACAAGTAAATAAACCATTCTTTTTATCTTCCTTAAGTCGCTATAACTAACTTCCCATAAAGCTAGTATAACACTTATATTTCTTTTATAAATCCAAACAATCACATTTGTTTGGAAAAAGAAAAAAAAACAAGAGATCTTATCCCTTTTAAAACCAAGTGTTAATTTCCTTCTGAATAGTGATTCATGACTCCCTTTTGAAATACTTCAAGATACTTAACGTTTAGAACTCAAGTCAAGGACATCAAAGTGAAACTAAATTCATTTGACACACGTACGTCTACCGTACTATATATTTTACAATCATCATGCTCAAGAGGATAGGAAGAATCACATACCTCCTCGGCTAAATTCACTTGTCAAGTCGGATATGCCGCGCGTAGAGTATCAACCTATAATAATCAAATACGTCTATCAGCGTCTAGACTTCTTCGTAGCATATACTAAGTATAAAGTTTCTTATTCTACGGAAGGTTGGACAACACTTCCTTTGTTTCTACATACTTTTCCACCTTTTCAAGGTCCGATATCAATAGCCAACATGCCATAATCAAGGCCTAACAATTCAGTAATACAAGGGGATTACACGCCTAACCGGACGTGTAAAATTCTGCCCCACAATTCATATTAAATAATCCAATAAGTTTAAGGCAGTATCTCGGCTATAACATGCACACATATCATCCTTATCCAATCCTTTCAAATCCAAATCGTTATTCCTACATGTTAAATACCTAAAAGCAATATCGACAACTATAAGTCCTTTCTTCCTCAACATGCGACACAACTTACTTAAAAAAAAGAATGGATTGTTACCTTGGAGTTCGCCCAAAACAGTCCAACAAATCGCTCACTTGCCCTCTTTCCACAATTTCCTCATCGTTAACATCACCTCCTACAAGCTTGCCAACATATTTCCTCCTTGCCGCCTTTCCGAAATTTTTCTAGGCCTTGATTTTTTTTCCTTGAACTTTTAGAGAGAAGGGAGAGGAATTTCTAGAGAGAAGGGAGTTCTTGAAGAATGACCAAGTCTTTAAGACTTGGTCAATAAATAGGACTTCCTCTGGTCAAAAAGATGGGAGGGACACTTGTCACCCTCCCATAGGCCTTTACAAGAAATATCTTATGATTTTCCCCCAATTTTCGTAAAAATCCCGCATCGCCTGCGCACTGGCCATGCAACAAACCTCCGAAACTTCAAGACATACGCGCGCTGTCTCAGATTCGCGGCCGCTGCAACTTCGTAAAACTTCAGATATCCGCGCCATGCTCAGATCCGGCCAGCGCGCTGTGGCATCAGGCTGAAAACACTCTCCTTCTTGTCTGTGCACTGAACTTGTAACTTCCATAATTTTCTACTCCGATGTCCTATCGACGAGCGGTTTGTTGCGTTGCGAACTAGACTCAACGAACTACATACTCGACTTTTGAAACACCTAAGAACTCCTAATGTAACTGGGCATAAACCGCCCCAAAGTTGACTAAACCCCATCCAAATCATTCTGTCAACATATCTTTCTAAAATTTAAATCTTAATTCCTTTCGTACGTTCTCATAAGCATGACCTGAATTACGGGGTGTAACACTCTTGTCATTCCACCTCCCATAGGTTATAGAAAACTCTTCTACTTATACATTGTACATGACACAAATAAAATACCTAGCACATAGAATAGAAAATCAGGAAAAAAAACAAGTGAAAAGAAGAGGAAAAAATCTGGAAAAATACCAAGAGGGCAAGAAGAACAAGAATCAAAATACTAGAGAGTAAGGATAATTTTAGCAACCACACAACAATAATCTTCACACTTACAATGTGAGTTTTACCACTCAGAAATTCTTGGTAACATCCTTTATTTTAAGTTCAATACATGTTAGAATAAGAATTGAGGGTTGAAAATAAATAATGAACTTTTGATTGTTTAAACAACTAGTTGCGTCATGAACTTTACGAACTGATTTCACCGAGTTATAATTGTTAGAATTTGATGAAATTCGAAAGAATCGTACACCTCTCTACTATGATCATATAGAACAAAAATGAGGTAAAATGGACATACGGTTTAAAAGTTATCATAGTTCAAAGTTCCTGCCTTAGATTTGGCCGAAATTCGGAAAGGCATAATTACAGACTGTTTTTATTGAGTTTTACTTATTAGAATTATATGAAAATTTACATGGTTGTAAATATCTCTGTTACGGACATATATAGATAAAGAGTTGTTAAAACGGACTTACGAGTTGAGAGTTATTGTAGTTTGAAGTTTCTGCATCGGATTCATCGGAATCCAGAAGGGCAGGACGTTGAAACGTAAAATTGTACTAATCCGTGGGAAATATGAAAATTGGTGCTAAATGAAAGTTCTAGATCTCTCTGTTTTGGACATTTTGAGACCTTACGGAAGTCTATCAGACTTACGGATTGAGAGTTATCGCTGTTTAAAGTTTCTGCCTCGGATCTATCGAGATCCAGAAAGGGCAGCGAATAAAAGTGTAAAACTGTACCAAATGGTACAGAATATGAAAGGATGGTTCACATGGAGACGTGTAGCTCTCTGTTCTCGTCGTTTTGAGATTTTATTGGGCTTGAACGGATTTACAGATTATGAGTTATGACTATTCTAAGATTTGGTTCTGTTTAATAAAAATTTTGCCGAAACAAATTTCATGTGGTTGTTTTGAGGATAAATTTGTGTTAGTTACCTAAAGTAGTTTTAAATGAAATTTGGTACAGTGAAAGATCCCCGTCTTACCTTAGTTTCCGCTTAAGAAACACCTTAGTTGGAGTTATGGTTAAAAAGTTATAATCGTTATAAGTATGAATGACAGAATGTTGGGAAAGAGAATATTATTTATTCGATCTTCTGAAAAATATGAAAAGTGAATACGTGTTCACATAAATATATAAATATAAACATAATGGATCGGGTTGCACGCAGCAACAAAACGTAAAGTGAATACGTGTTCACAAATACGTAAATATAATGGATCGGGTTGCACGCCGCAACAAAACGTAAAGTGAATACGCGTTCACAAATACGTAAACATAATGGATCGGGTTGCACGCCGCAACAAAATGTAAAGTGAATACGTGTTCACAAATACGTAAATATAATGGATCGGGTTGCACGTCGCAACAAATATGAAAGATGAATACATATTCACCTATATATAAATATGAAAAGTGAATACGCGTTCACAAATATATAAATGTAATAAACATATGGAAATGCAGGGGAATGTCTTAACGTATAATACGAGATAAAATGAAGTGTTAGTTAAATCGAGAATTTCCTATGAGGAGTTGTTGCATATTTAAAAATGTTGTAACCTGATATGTTTTTGCAATATGCTTATTACGTTATAATGTGATTGCACTTGGAATATTGTGGTGTTACTTTGAATTGCAGGGTAAGGTTCTCACTCAGCCCCAGATGGTAGGACTGACTCTTTATTTAACATGTTTCACGAAAGCGTGATAGAGGAAAGGTTCCACGCCAAGTCTAGTGATCGTCCCGCAGCCTCTTGTCATACCAAGTCCATTGCTTCGGGCTTGGTACTCGTCAGGTTCAGAATGTCAGTTCCAGTGTCTCGGGAAATACCCGTGTGGAATGGTCTCCCTTCCAACTTAGAATAATCTTTGTCAGTATGTCTATGTAGAAACAATATTTTCACGAGCATGGGCTCGCGTTATGTTTTCAATAAAGTCATAAACAGATTTCTTTATTGTTATTTTTATTAATAGCTCCGTATTTGAATATAAGTTGAAATTTCTAAATAAAGAGAATTAAATGGTGCTCCTGGTGGGAAATAATTGTTCAGGTGCCATCACGCCCTAAGTAAAGGCTTAGAAATAGTCGGAGCGTGACAAGTAATGACAATCGATATCAATGTGTCCTCTCATGGATGACTCGATTAACAACTATTTGAATTGATATCTTACTATCACAATATAAAAAAATTAGCAAAGCTAAATAAATATCAAGCTCCTTGTAAAGACTAATAAGCCACACAATCCCAACCACATTTAAAGCAAAACTCCTATATTCAGCCTCAGTTGAACTTCGGGAGATAGTTGACTGCTTTTTGGACTTTTCAGAGATTAAAGAATTCTCATACTTGATCATGTAACCTGTAATGAATCTTCTAGAGTTAATACAAGAACCTCAATTTGTATCACAATAAACTTGTAATGTATCACCACCTTGAGCAAATAAAAGAATACCAAAGCCAGATGCTTGTTTAATATGCTTAATCACTCTTAGATTCGGTCGTGAAATTATCTTTTTTGATTCTTTCATCGATAAAACCTAACTTGATTTTCGTCAATAGCTTAATTCCATCGCACAACTCCACAATGTATAATTCTCCATGCCTAGTAACTAAATTTCAATTTTGAGTGTTCTAGGTACATTAGAAGCTGATAAGTACAACAGATGAGTGTGATATATTCTCACCGACATTATTGTTTCAAATTGCATAAAATAGAGAAGAATCTCTCAATTTCTTCACTAAATTCTGCGAAAAAACACATGAATTCTCTCAATATAGCTTTGATACCATGTTAAATGACTGATCAATAATGCAAAAATTAAATGACTATTGAAAATGATATGAATCCTCTACGGGATGATAACTAATTCCTATGCACACAAATATATCATATCTAACCAAGGTCAATATATATGAACCGACACTAGGTTTAATTATTAAATCAGCTTAGTTAGCCAACTAGTGTGGTATAAAATATCTTCTTACAAACATAATAAAAATAATACTGACTATACACAACTCATTTCCAGCTCATCTTCTGCACAGTCGAGTCTCAATGTTCATTGCTCAATACAAGGTTAGTAGGTAGTTGGACATTGTACTACTTATCCTTCCATATTAGTAGTAGTCGTAGTATTACTTTAATTTGTAGTTTCTTGTCATTTGATTTCTGCTATTATTTGTTGTTTCTTGTTCTTTGACTGTCGTATTACTTTGTGGTGTTAGTGCTTATTTATAGTTGTTACTGCTCTATTATGCGTTTATAGTGTGCAGTCATGATTTATTCGTTTTCATTATTTCATTTTTATACTGCTTTTAAATATTTGTGTTTATGCGGAGGATCTATCAAAAACAATTTATCTACCTTCCAAATCTCAAGATAGGTTAAGATCTTCGTACACTCTACCTTCCCGTCCTAGACCCCAATTTGTGGAATCTCAATAATTTTGTTGTTGTTCTGGCATATAATTTTTTCAGTCTACTCTACTACTTTCTAGTACCACTTGCTTGTTTACGTGTTTCCCAATTGGTTGGTGGTCCATTTGCTATTCTAGCAGCTTAAATATTATTTTGAAAATTGATATGGCATGCAGCGAAAGAATTTAATGATTATTTTACAAACACAAGCCCACCAAATCCGAGGGAAGATACTCAGATTTTGTCAAAGCTCCTATTCAAGCGTACTACTAAAATATACTTTAGTAACTGTATTAAAATATACTTTAGTAATTGTGTTGTGGGGAATTAATAACATTTCAAGTTTTAACCATCTAGGTACTTGGTGTTCGTTGTGCTTATAATGAATACTCTCAATGTCCCAATTTATTTAAAGGTCCAGAGTTTTGCGAGTCAAACATCTTTTTATTTTATTATAATTTTTTTCAACTCTTTTTATATATTAGAAGGGACAGTCCGGTGCACTAAGTTTTTGCTATGCGAGGGTGCCAGACCATATGTGTCTATTGTACACAGTCTTACCTCACATTTATGCAAGAGGCTATTTTCACGGCTTTTTAATTTATATATTGTGAATAATTAATTATGCACACTTATAATACTTATAATACAAGTTGAGAGTTATTGTAGTTTGAAGTTGCTGCATCGGATTCATCGGAATCCAGAAGGGCAGGACGTTGAAACGTAAAACTGTACTAACCCATGGGAAATATGAAAATTGGTGCTAAATGAAAGTTTTATATCTCTCTGTTGTGGACATTGTGAGACCTTACGGAGGTCTATCAGACTTACGGATTGAGAGTTATCGCTGTTTAAAGTTTCTGCCTCGGATCTATCGAGATCCAAAAAGGGCAGCGAATAAAAGTGTAAAACTGTACCAAATGGTACAGAATATGAAAGGATGGTTCACATGGAGACGTGTAGCTCTCTGTTCTCGTCGTTTTGAGGACGGGTTTACAGATTAGGAGTTATGACTATTCTAAGATTGAGTTCTGTTTAATAAAAATTCTGCCGAAACAAATTTCATGTGGCTGTTTTGAGGATAAATTTGTGTTAGTTACCCAAAGTAGTTTTAAATGAAATTTGGTACAGTGAAAGATCCCCGTCTTACCTTAGTTTCAGCTTGAGAAACACCTTAGTTGGAGTTATGGTTAAAAAGTTATAACCGTTACAAGTATGAATGACAGAATGTTGGGAAAGAGAATATTATTTATTCGATCTTCTGAAAAATATGAAAAGTGAATACGTGTTCACATAAATATATAAATATAAACATAATGGATCGGGTTGCACGCCGCAACAAAACGTAAAGTGAATACGTGTTCACAAATACGTAAATATAATGGATCGGGTTGCACGCCGCAACAAAACGTAAAGTGAATACGCGTTCACAAATATGTAAACATAATGGATCGGGTTGCACGCCGCAACAAAACGTAAAGTGAATACGTGTTCACAAATACGTAAATATAATGGATCGGGTTGCACGCCGCAACAAATATGAAAGATGAATACATGTTCACCTATATATAAATATGAAAAGTGAATACGCGTTCACAAGTATGTAAATGTAATAAACATATGGAAATGCAGGAGAATGTCTTAACATATAATACGAGATAAAATGAAGTGTTAGTTAAACCGAGAATTTCCTATGAAGAGTTGTTGCATATTTAAAAATGTTGTAACCTGATATGTTTTTGCAATATGTTTATTACGTTATAATGTGATTGCACTTGAAATATTGTGGTGTTACTTTGAAATTGCAGGGTAAGGTTCTCACTCAGCCCCAGATGGTAGGGCTGACTCTTTATTTAACATGTTTCAGGAAAGCGTGATAGAGGAAAGACTCCACGCCAAGGCTAGCGATCGTCCCGCAACCTCTTGTCATACCAAGTCCATTGCTTCGGGCTTGGTACTCGTCAGGTTCAGAATGTTAGTTCCAGTGTCTCGGAAAATGCCCGTGTGGAATGGTCTCCCTTCCAACTTAGAATAATCTTTGTCAGTATGTCTATGTAGAAACAATATTTGCACAAGCATGGGCTCGCGTTATGTTTTTAATAAAGTCATAAACAGATTTCTTTATTGTTATTTTTATTAATAGCTCCGTATTTGAATATAAGTTTAAATTTCTAAATAAAGAGAATTAAATGGTGCTCCTGGTGGGAAATAATTGTCCAGGTGTCATCACGCCCTAAGTAAAGGCTTAGGAAAAGTCGAGGCGTGACACTCACTTGCTACGAGTTATGACAACTCATGATGGACACATGGATACTTGTTGAAGTATTGGTATGCCCTGCTGATGTACTGTTTTGTTATATGTCTATAATCTCATCGGCGTGTGGGAGATAAAAGTCCTTAGACTTGAGGTCAATATCATCTTGTTTACGGAGTAATGTACTTTGATCCTGTCCTAAGCTCAAATGCCTTATAGGTTGAGACGCGACTTGTTTTGGGTGCATTACGAAGTAGATTAAAGGTGGTATGTGAGCTAAGAAAAGATTCATTCCTTCAATTTATATTCGAGTGAACAATCAGGTACTCATATGGTATTAGGTTGACTAAGTCATTGGTCAATTGACATGTCTGTGACATGGTCCTGTTGTCAACTAATATAGATGAGTTATAATAATCGAGTCATTTGGATAGACACTTGACAGATCCTAAGCTAGAATGAGTGTGTCATGAATGAAAGGATTTTATCTTCCCGCATAGAGGTTCAGTTCACATATTTTGTGTAGCTAAACTTTACATATTGGGTTCGTCTTCCAGCGCAGTCTAGGAGTTCCGTGAAGATCCTAATGTAATTAGTGACGATATGTAAAGGCCTGAAGGATAACACTAAGTCAAATGTTTTGTCGATTGAATGATGTAATTAGAAGGAAATTATACCTATATGTTCGGTTGATGACCGGGACATTAAAATGGAAAAAGCCTGGAAAATAGGGCGGGACTCGGTGCTTTTGGGACCAGCGTGCCAAGAACATCGGCGACCGCGGTGCCCCTTTAGTGGACCGCTGCGTTCGCACGATTCTCGACGATCAATTTTTGTCAATCGATTCTCTTGGGCCCAAATTTACGAAACCCTAAAGCCTCTATTTGTAATTATAAATAGAGGGCTTGCCTTCCATTCTAATAAACTGAAAACCTAAGAGAGATAAATCCCTTCTAAAGCTCTGTCAGAATTCCTAGCATTCCTGACTTAGCAAATTTCATCATAGTTTCCAAAACTTACAAATCGAGAGACGTTTGCGTGTGCACCCTCAGACTACACATAACACAAATATTCAACTGATTGGTTGATTGCTACAATAATGTAAGTCTTTGATCGAAGTTTTACATATTACTTTGTGTCTGTATTTTTCATTTCATATCATACTGTAGTTCGACAGTCGTCGGGTTTGAAACATAAATTTTCAAATTCCGCTGCGTGTACGAACCCGACGTAAACACCTACAGTGGTATCAAAGTCTGGGCTGTTTCGTGTGATTTGTAGTGAAAATTAATGATAATATGGGTTAAGATTTGTTTAGATCTATATTTTATGTTGTTAAACGCTTTAAACCCTAAACCTTTAGAACACGTGGTCCTTGTGACCAGATCTGTTAATGCAATTATGTATTCGAACAAGTCAACCAATATGTAACTCTTCTAAAGTTGAAATGTGTTATCCGGCTTAAAGCATGGTGCATTGAAATGAAGAACGAGAAGAAAATTAGATTTGATGGTCGATGAACATGTTGTTTTAATGGTGATGGTAATACAAGTGATATATCTGAAAGATCAGGCCCTAAACCAGTTTTAGGGGTTCAGAAATTTCAGTTTTGTGTTTCTGGGGATAAGGTACCGCGGTTCCACGATGGAGAACCGCGGTGCCTGCTAGGGTTTTGTCGGCGGCACCGCGGTTCCATGATGGAGCACCGTGGTGCTGCCCAGATGAATCTAGAGGCACTGCGGTCCTATTCACGAGAGTCGCGGTGCTGTTCATCCAGAAGCTTAAAATTAATTTTTCGGACAATCAGCCTTCAAGGCACCGCGGTTCCACTTGTTAGGACCGCGATGCCTGTGACGATAATTATGAGGCACCGCGGTTCCACTTGTTAGGACCGCGATGCCTGTGACGATAATTATGAGGCACCGCGGTGCCGCTTGTTAGGATCGCGGTGCTAATTAATTTGTAAATTTCAGTGGCTTACTGCCTCAGAGGCACCGCGATGCCACCTTTTGGAACCGCGGTGCCGACGACGAATTTAAAAAAAAAAAAAAATTTAAAAGTCAAAAACAGAGACTTAAAAATTTCAGATTCTGAATCTGAAATTTTAAAGGTTTCAGTTTCTAAAAGTAAAGGTTTTGAATCGAACAGATTTGGTCCTTTCGGACAAATCTGTAATTAAAAAAAAATTGAAAGTTGATTTTAGGTTTTGAAAATTGCAAACAGGTCCCAAAAGTTTGAAAATATTTTATGAAGTTTAGAATTACATTTTTTTATGAATTTATAAGGGTTCAGAATTGAATTTTAAATTTTTAAGGGGCTAAAGTGTAATTCTGAAAATTTATAGAATTCCCGAAAATTAGAATTTTAAAATCAGAAAATGTTTAGGGACTGTTTGTCATTTACATAGATTATAGAGTTTAGACATATAAACTCATAGTTATCATTAATAGTATATTATTAAATAATATACAAATGTGCTAAATGTTAAATGTGATGCATTTAAATTATTAGCATATCGTCCTCAATTATTGTCTGGGTAAGCGCCGCCCAGTAATTGTTTAATTTCAAATGACCGCTATAACTGTCTAGGTAGACGGTGCCCAGTATGTGATTAAAACCATCTTTTATCATGCCTGTTGGGTTTGATGGTTTCTCATCTAATTGTGTTTAGATATTGCATGATAGGATGTCATATGATGTATGACTTGATTGTTGATCTTGAATGAATCCTGAAAATTGAAAATGTTCCTCAAACATTAAATACAAGTCTAATTATAACGTGCCGTCCTTTATAATTGTTAGGGTGCTAAGTCCTTTTTGCCGATAAAGATATTTATGCCAAAACATTTGCTTTAAGTCTAAGAGGACCAAGACCCTTTCATAAATGTGTTAAAATGAAAGTGGATAATAAACTTTTGTAGGTATTTACACCAAAGTGTTTGCTTGCAAAGGCTAAATTTACTTAGGTATTTAAACGCAGTCGTGTAATGGGGTTAGCTTGTTTATGTTACACCCCATAATTCCAAGGGAATGATATGAGAACGTACTTAAGAAAATGAGATGTGAATTTTTGAAGGAAAGAAATAATTACTTTTCTTAAGGAAAAAGTTCGGAAATTTTGTGAAGGAAAATGTTAATAACTTGGAATTTGATTCTCAAATTTGGTATATGGAATTAGTATAGTATGTTGAGGTTTTGGATTTTTAAGTCTCGGATTTGGTCATGTGGAGCCCACAGGAAATTTTACGGTTTTGGGGGGTCCACGAGATTTTGAGATATTTTAGCCAAGTATGGAATGTTTTGGTGAATAAATAATTTTACACGAATAGGAGGATGACACGTGTCACCCCACTTGTCATTGACTTGGACTTAGATATTTGTTGAAGAGGACAAGTGGACATGGGTTCCACATACACTTGTCCATATCTCATCCATTGAGATAATTATATATACACATATAGGGCTTGCAAGACTCAACACTTAGCCATTATTTCAAAGAGCAAATATTTCTCTCTTCTCTTAAGGGCTCTCGGCCAAGGCTAAGTTTGAAGAGAAAAATTCTCAAATCTTTTAAGCTTAGTTAATTATACAAGATTAAGGTCTCTAACCAAGTGTTAAGCCAAGATAACACTCCATTAACCTTTTTAATCCCTTTGGCCGAGAATGAGGTTTGAGACCCTAGGGGTTCCGCCGACTTTTTGGTGTTGAAACGTGAAATGAAGTCGGTTATAAGCTTATAGGGGTTGCATATATGTGATTGGAACTTGAATAAGTGGAGCGAAACGAAAACTGCGGGTCAATCTTCTACGGATTGTTTTAGCGTTTTTGGAGCTAAAATGAGGTAATAATTCTTCTTCTTTTAAAGTAATTGGATATTACTTATTGTTGATATGTATGGATGAGCACATACTAAAAAGAATGAAGATTAAAAAGTGTTTGGACCAAAAATGAATGTTGGGGCCAAGAGTGAGGTGTTTTCGGGTCTTGGGGTCGTTGATCATTTTTGTTGTCATTTACACTTGTTGCATGTTATATAACGAAGGAAATATTGTTGTTGATAGTTTATATGACTTATTTAACATGTTGAAATGAGAATTGGATTAAAGGAATTGTGGAAAAGGGCTTTGGAATTGTAGTTGTTGTTGTGGCCGAGAAAACTGCCTAAAACTGTTAGACGTCATTGTGTCGTTTATGAACTGTTTTGGGGTGTTATTATGCTAGAAAAATCAGCCCCTAATATGCATGATTAAGGTGGTAAAGTGGCTAATGAAAATCCTAAGAAATAAGAGTGTTAAAGGCTTCATATTGTACCCTTAGTGTTGGTTAATTATAGAATGTTTAGTGGACTATTTTTATATCGTTGTGGGGCAGAATTTTACACGTCTAGTAGGCGTGTAATCCCCTTTGATTACCTGTTGGTTGTGCCTTAAATATGGCTTATTGGTTGTTGAAATCGGGCCTTGGAAAAGGTGGAAAAGTACGTAGAAACCGGGGAAGTGCTGTCCAATTTTTCGTAGAATAAGAGGACCATTACTTGGTATAAGTCTTATGCTAGTAAGCTTGAAGTTGATAGAAGTGTTATTGTCATTTTAAGTTGAAGTACTACGTGGGGCATATTCTATTTGACATGTGGAATAGCCAATAAGGTTGAAGTACATTGGAGAGTATTCTACTTGTCGTATGGGTTGGTCGTCAATGAGGTATGTGAACTATCCCTTCTTCTTTGGCATGATTTGATTTCATAAAGTGAGTGGATTTTTAATCCTTATTGATATTTGATTTGATTTCCTAAAGTAAGTGGATTTTAATCCTTAAACGATACTTGACTTGATCTCTATAGAGTTCTATTGGAACCTAATCCTTAGTGATATACTCTTTTAAATGTACTTTGGGTTCTTAAAGTGAAAGTTGTTCTATCTATAGTACTTGGGGTTTCTAAAAATGAAAGATTGTTACATTTACTCTCTTGATAGTACTTGAGGTTTCTAAAATGAAAGATTGTTATATTTATTCTCTTGATAGCACTTTGGGTTGTCTAAATGAAAGCTATTTTATTTTAGTTCATTGAGAGTCAAAGGAGTGATTATTAAAATAAATGTACGGTGAACGTACATAGTACTTTTGGGATCAAGTCCCTAATATTACAAGATGTGTTTTGTCCGTGAACTTGTATTCACGATGCGGGTATAGATTCTCATGAGATGTATATTATTCGTGAACTTGTATTCACGATGCGGGTATAGATTCCCTGAGATGTGTTTTGTCCGTGAACTTGTATTCACGATGCAAGTATAGATTCCCATGAGATGTATATTGTCTGTGAGCTTGTATTCACGATACGTGTATAGATTTCCATGAGATGTGTTTTTGACAGTCAATTTTGACCCGTTTTTCGTATATTTATTGCAATTTTATTTGTTTTAGGACACCGCATTCTAATCATCATTTTTTGCATTTTTATCTTTTTATTTTAAAATTAAGCATTATGCCTTTGTTAATATTATGTTTCTATTATTATTACACAGTCGTTTATTTTAATAATATTTGCATCTCTTTAAATAATTAATTGACATCCCGTTTTAATTTTTAATTAGACATTAAACATTTGTTAAATATTGTATTTTATTATTATTGCATCGGCATTTGCATTTTAATAATCTTGCATCTTTTTAAATAATTTTTCTTTTAAATAATTAACCCGTTTTGCATTTTGTCAAACCAGTCCAGTTTGAGGCACAATCCGGATCAGTCCAGTCCACCATTTCATAAGCCCAACCGCCAATTTTTAAATTTCAAACAACCATTTATTTTCCTCCCAAAACCAAACCTAAAAACACTAAACCTTAATCCTACCCCTATATAATAAACACTACCCACACTTCAAAAAAAAAAAAAGGCAGCCACAACAGAAACACACAACATCAGGGGCAACCGCACTTCACATTTAACCCGTCTCCCTTATCCCTCCAGAGACTTTTCCATTTTTGTTAACCCTCTCTCTCTCACACCAACAATATTTACCAACGCCACCTACACCACTATAACTCCGGCGAAGTCACACCGCCGGAGTTCGAACCCTGAAAACCCCACACCCCCTCGAACACCACCGTCACCCTCGCCACTGCACCATAACACTCATACCACTATTATGGCGGCGTCTCTCCGACGTACTTCGCCGCGGAAGTGACGTCGCCGAACTCCCTATTTGCTTTTGACACTGGCCGGAGGTTGAACTCCGGCGACAATGGTTGTCCATCCCTCTCTTACGGTTATATACTTTTGTTGAATGGATCTGTGGTTGCCTTGGTTATGGACTGTTTTTTTGTGACGTTTGGTTACTGTTGGCTATTATTTTGATACTCCATCGAATTTATCTTCTTTGGGATCCGATTAGTTGTTTGTTCGGACTGTTCTTTTGGAGTTTTTGTGTATGCCGAAGTTTTGAAGACTCCGGCGACCTCCTTCGGCTTTATTTTTGTATTGTTGGCTGTTTTTCAGTTTTGTTGGTTTGAGCTTGCACAGTTATAAGGGGGTCTGGCCGGAGTTTTCTTTAGAACTCCGGTGACACTCTATTTTCCGGCGCATTTGCTGTTCGTTTCCACTGGTTTCTGAACTATTTTGTTGATATGTTGTTGCTTTGAGGTTGCATTATCACGCTGCTGCTATATTTATGGTATTGCTACTATTTTTTGTTGTTCCATATTGGTTTTGGACGATTTTGCCCGTTTTTGTTACTTTATTGAACTGATTTGGAACAGATACTACACTTGGTATTTTATTGATTTTTTAACATGATACTACACTTTGGCTAATGAAAAAGTTATCCGTCGATTTTTGAGGCCTCCACAGCTGCAAAGACGGAAAATAAGATAAAATGAAGCTTTCTGGGCGTTGATGATTTCTTCTACTTACACAGGATAACCAACATGCGCTGGCGGGGCGAGTTTTCGCAGCCGAACTTGTTTAGGATGTCTCACTTTATTTTATATATCTGAGCCCTCCGTGTTTAAAACTATTACTGTTTTGGCGCGAATTTGAAGATTTTATTTATTTTATTGTTTCTAACAATATTGGTCGATGAAGGAATCTCCGTCTGATTTCCAAGGCCTCCCCTGTACAAAAGACGGATTTATTTTTTGGCTTTACTTATTAATTCTTGTCATTGCTTTAAAATTATTTATTCTATTACTAACACTTTAACAAGTGTTTATGCAGGTACCCGGAGATAATCTTGTGCAGAAGGCCTAAAAAGGGCTAAAAGATATCCCGGAATTTTATTCGATTTTAGCTTTATTATTCTGTATTGCATTCCGCTGTAATTGTAAATTATGAAAACTGCTTAGAATATATAGAATAAAAAGGCAATAAATAATTAACATAGGTTTTGACGGATAACCGCAAGTTATCGGATCTTAAAGGATGCCTAACCCCTTCCCTTTAGGATAATAAAGAACTTTAATCCAGAATCTCATTAATTTCGCAGACCATTAAATGGAGATTAATTGCAGTATTTTTATTGCAATAAATCAAGTGTCCTAATTCACTTAACTAATTAGGTGGCGACTCCTCAAAATCAGCATTTTTGCTCCATCCAGGGAACCGCGCCAAAGAGCAACGTTGCGGATATCGTTCAGACCCCGAGGTCAAAAACGGATGTGACAGCATGGAGACTCCACTGGAGATATTTAGGTTCTTAACTATAACAAACATAGGTTAATTATTGTGCTGTATTCTTCTTTATTTGCTTAATTGTTTTTTTTTGTGTTTTACACTTATTTGCTTTTACGTTTTGCCTAAATTATTCTGCTTTACATATAAATATTTTGCATATTGTCTTAACTGCTATTTGTTACCGCTTTCCTTAAATTGACATTCCGTTCATATTTCCTCCATTCTGAAAAATTAACACTACACACACTACACGCGAGGTGTGTTGTACCTTGTACGCACCCGCAAAATTTCTTTCAATTACCCAATTTTAGGAGAGTTGGCAAAGGCGCAGGAGCATCCGGTCCAACCGGTGGCCGCGTAGCCTTCTCACTCGAGCAGTCCGCTCGGGAACCTTGCGTCTAGTAAGCCAAATCTTAGAAAACTTAAGATAGAGCTATATCACCCTTTATTTTAAGTCATGCATGCATTTACCTTAGGTGAGTCGATCCTTGGCATCGTCTCCACAATTAAAAAAATATATCAAAACTTGTCGACGGGTTTCACAACCCAACGACCAACCAGCATACTATGTGTAGCATGACAATGATAGACGAATCCAAGCCTAAACATGACATGCCGAAATTCGAAAAAGTGCACCGTCATTTGGTCGCTATTTTCAACAAAACATTGCAATTTAACAGCTTGGACCTATCTATCATAATCTCGCATATTTGGCGTTTTGATATCTATATAGTCTGCTTGCTATTGTAATGTTTGTTGCTTTCAGCTATGTGCACTCTAGTACAATATTTTGCTACTTAAACTTTGTGCATTCGCTAAGTATTAATTACGAGCTATACTAGCTTGGTTTTCTGGGGCTGTGTTATTCCTTGCGTTATCAGCGCGATACGCGAAAAGCCCATATCCCAAATAATTATTTTCTCAAAATTTTGTCACACTTCGGAACTACGTGTGACCTGATTCCCGCGGCGGGATACGTAGTCGGCCATTTCGGCCGCGGTCTCACCTTTTAGAAAAATTCTAATTTTCCATCTCTTAAGAATCTTCTTATTCTCCGTCACCGACGAACTATGGGTTAAACTGGTCCCTTTGGCAAAATGCATAGGCGGCCATATCAGCTTTGGTCCCATCTTTTAAAAAAAAAAACTCGAAGTCTAATCGACGAACCTAACTTCAACTGGGGCTATTCTCATGGACTATGTATTTACTTGATCTCTATGGCGAGATACGTAAGTGGCCACGTCGGACTCAGTCCAACTCTTTCTAAAATCTTTTGCCCTTACTCTACCGGTTACAAAACACACTCCATCCAATCTCTGCGATAGGATAGTAAATGTATTCCATATCAAATTCGGTCTCGTCCATTCGACATCCGCTTATGCCAAAACTGGGTCTGCTTCAAAAAAGCTTCATTGCAAGAAGAGACAGTCAGTACGGAATAACATATTATCGACTACGCTCTCGTAGACAAATACTTAAAGCCAGACAACGGTTACAAGTCCGAACAGATCGGGCATGCGTATGGTCAGAGTTAAAGCTACAAAGTCCGCACAGATCAGCACCCCCTTTCAAATCTCACAAATTTTCTTTTGAATACAGATAACATGGGCTGGAAAGTTGGCAACGTTGAAGGGGATTCTCGCATAGCAGCTCGGCTCACAGGGCCACATTCTTATCATCATTCATTCATTTTTGCATATCTATATATCCCTGCACTAATTACTGCATCTATCTTTGATTTTGTAGGAAGTTTCACATAGCAGCTCAACCCGCAATGCCACAATCGCACGCGTCTATCAAGGAGTCATTTGGCTCACAGGGCCACTCTCATCCTCATTTCTCAATCACTTTACGACTCTAATTATTTTTATTCGGTTTATATTCTGCAGGTAATTTCATTATAGTGGCCTGGCCCACCGGGTCGAAATCATCTTATTACGTCCACACAACGACGTCCTCCTATTACGGCTATCAATGACGTCCTTTATTACGTCTATTCAACGACGTTCATCTTATTACATCCACACAACGACGTCCTCCTATTACGGCTATCAATGACATCTTTTATTACGTCTATTCAACGACGTTCATCTTATTACGTCCACATAATGACGTCCTCTTATTACGTCTATCAACAACGTCTTCTTATTATGGCTGCACAATGACGTTAGCTCAATTACGTCTATCAGCGACGCTCCTTTTATTACGTTTATTCAATGACGTTCATGTATTACGTCCACACAACGGTGTCTTCTTATTACGTCTATCCAACGACGTTCTTTCTTATTACGTCCACACAACGACGTCCTCCTATTACGGCTATCAATGACGTCCTTTATTACGTCTATTCAACGACGTTCATCTTATTACGTCCTGACGACGTCCTCCTATTACGTCTATCAATGACGTCCTTTATTACGTCTATTCAACGACGTTCATCTTATTACGTCCTGACGACGTCCTTCTATTACGTCTATCAATGACGTCCTTTATTACGTCTATTCAACGATGTTCATCTCATTATGTTCACACGATGACGTCCTCCTATTACGGCTATCAATGATGTCCTTTATTACGTCTATTCAACGACGTTCATCTTATTACGTCCGCATAATGACGTCCTCTTATTATGTCTATCAACGACGTCTTCTTATTATGGTTGCGCAACGACGTTAGCTCAATTACGTCTATCAGCGGCGCTCCTTTGATTACGTCTATTCAACGACGTTCATGTATTACGGCGTCCTCCTATACGGCTATCAATGACGTCTATTACGTCTATCCAACGACGTTCTTCCTTATTACATCCACACAATGACGTCCTCCCATTACGGCTATCAATGACGTCCTTTATTACGTCTATTCAACGACGTTCATCTTATTACGTCCACACAATGACGTCCTCTTATTACGTCTATCAACGACGTTCATCTTATTACGTCCACACGACGACATCTTCCTATTACTGTTATTAATAATGTCCTCTCTTATATGCAACGACGACATCTACATAACGTCTATGCAATGACGTTATTACATTACGTCTGAGCACTGGCGTCATCTGCATAAATGCTTGAGCACCGGCATCATCTAAATCACGCCTGAGCACCGACGTTATTTAAGTCAACGCCTGAGCACCGGCGTCATCTGCATCAA
The DNA here is from genome assembly GCA_029844215.1 of Przewalskia tangutica. Lineage (NCBI taxonomy): Eukaryota > Viridiplantae > Streptophyta > Magnoliopsida > Solanales > Solanaceae > Przewalskia > Przewalskia tangutica. The sequence continues at coordinate 13,863,068 of CM056734.1, forward strand.
TGCCTGAGCACCGGCGTTATTTAAGTCAACGTCTGAGCACGGCGTCATTCGTGATCAATGCTCGAGCACCGACGTTATTGCGTCAATGTTCGAGCACCGGCATCATTCGTGATCAATGTTCGAGCATCGGCGTCGTCTAAATCACGCTGAGCACGGCGTTATTTAAGTCAACGCTGAGCACGGCGTCATTCGTGATTAATGCTCGAGCACGGCGTTATCTGCGTCAATGCTCGAGCACTAAGATCATCTGATTAATGTTCGAGCACCGTCATTCGTGATTAACGCCGAGCACCAGCGCATTCGTGATCAATGCTCGAGCACGCGTTATTCGTGATCAATGTCTGAGCACTGACATCATCTAAATCACGCATGAGCACCGGCGTTATTTAAGTCAACGTCTAAGCACCGGCGTCATCTGCATCAATGCTTGAGCACCGACATCATCTGCATCAATGCCTGAGCACCAGCATCATCTACATCAATGTCTGAGCACCGGCATCATCCACATCACACCTGAGCACCGGCGTAATCCACATCACACCTGAGCACCAGTGTCATCTTCATCACAATACGACATAAAACGATGCTATCTGTATTACGTCCAGAAACAACGTTATTTCATTAGCCAATGCAACAACTTCAGCATATAATGTCTACGCAAGACGATATTCCTACTCACAGGATCACATTTCTTATATTCGTGCTTTATCATATTTTATCGTTTTAACAATTATGCACTAACTTTTCTTAAGTTTTAGCCTACAGGTTCCTCAATTCACAGGAGCAGTTGCAGCACGTTTGTGCAAGGACAACATCTCGGCATTCAACACGTCTGTACGAGGATGACATCTCGACATTTGCAGCATCCAACATATCACACAGGGACCACATCTCTAACCGGAGAATTGCATTTTCTCATATATTCATGCTTTATTATTTTTCTGTCTTAACAGTTATGCACTAGTCTTTTTAAGCTTTAGCCTGCAGGAGCCTTAATTTACAGGAGCAGGAGCACAACGTGAAACTATCTCTTACGGCGAACTGAAGCAATTTGTACCTCGAACGTTGATCCGCTCTCCTCCAGTATCCCGCAACACAGAACCCAGCGTCACCATAATTTGACACTGAGACAATTTTGAATCTGCATCCGTCCTGCCTTAATTTTCGAGCATCACAACAACCCAGTGTCCTCATAATTCGACACTAGGACTTTTTTAAATCTGCGTCAGCTTTGCTTTTTATTTTCGCATCACAACAACCCAGTGTCATCATAATTCGACACTAGGATAATTTTGAGTTTGCATCAGCCCACTTTGGAGTTCTAGTTCATAAAACAGGATAAAATTGGCTACAAGTCAACATCTTTGTCCGAAGACTCTTCCATCATCTCCGTACAAAGAGGGACATGTTTTTGACAGTCAATTTTGACCCGTTTTTCGTATATTTGTTGTAATTTTATGTGTTTTAGGATACCGCATTCTAATCATCATTTTTTGCATTTTTATCTTTTTATTTTAAAATTAAGCATTATGCCTTTGTTAATATTATGTTTCTATTATTATTACATAATCGTTTATTTTAATAATATTTGCATCTCTTTAAATAATTAATTGACATCCCGTTTTAATTTTTAATTAGACATTAAACATTTGTTAAATATTATATTTTATTATTATTGCATCGGCATTTGCATTTTAATAATCTTTCATCTTTTTAAATAATTTTTCTTTTAAATAATTAACCCGTTTTGCATTTTGTCAAACCAGTCCAGTCCGAGGCACAATCCGAATCAGTCCAGTCCACCATTTTATAAGCCCAACCGCCAATTTTTAAATTTCAAACACTAATTTATTTCCCCCTAAAACCAAACCTAAAAACACTAAACCCTAATCATACCTCTGTATAATAAACACTACCCACACTTAAAAAAAAAAAGGCAGTCGCAACAAAAATACACAACATCAGGGGCAGCTGCACTTCACATTTAACCCGTCTCCCTTATCCCTCCAGAGACTTTTCCATTTTTGTTAACCCTCTCTCTCACACCAACAACATTTACCAACGCCACCTACACCACCATAACTCCGGCGAAGTCACACCGCCGGAGTTCGAACCCTGAAAACCCCACACCCCCTCGAACACCACTGTCACCCTCGCCACTGCCCCGCAACACTCATATCACTGTTATGGCGGCGTCGCTCCGACGTACTTCGCCGCGGAAGTGATGCCGCCGAACTCCCTATTTGCTTTTGACACTGACCGGAAATTGAACTCCGGCAACAATGGTTGTTCATCCCTCTCTTACGGTTATATACTTTTGTTGAATGGATCTGTGGTTGACCTTGGTTATGGACTGTTTTTTTTACGTTTGGTCATTGTTGGCTATTATTTTGATACTCCATCAGATTTATCTTCTTTGGGATCCGATTTGTTGTTTGTTCGGATTGTTCTTTTGGAGTTTTTGTGTCTGTCGGAGTTTTGAAGACAAAGGCGACCTCCTTCGGCTTATTTTTGTATTGTTGGTTGTTTTTCAGTTTTGTTGGTTTGAGCTTGCACAGTTATAAGGGGGTCCGACCGGAGTTTTCTTTAGAACTCCAGTGACACTTTATTTTCCGGCGCATTTGTTGTTCGTTTCCACTGGTTTCTGAACTATTTTGTTGATATGTTGCTGCTTTGAGGTTGCATTATCACGCTGCTGCTATATTTGTGGTATTGCTACTGTTTTTTGTTGTTCCATTTTGGTTTTGGATAATTTTGCCCCTTTTTGTTACTTTATTAAACTGATTTGGAACAGATACTACACTTGGTATTTTACTGATTTTTGAACATGATACTACACTTTGGCTAATGAAAAAGTTATCTGTCGATTTTTGAGGCCTCCATAGTTGCAAAGACGAAAAATAAAATAAAATGAAGTCTCTGGGTGTTGATGATTTCTTCTACTTACACAGGATAACTAACATGCGCTGGCGGGGCGAGTTTTCGCAGCCGGACTTGTTTAGGATGTCTCACTTTATTTTATATATTTGAGCCCTTCGTGTTTAAAACTATTACTGTTTTGACGCGAATTTGAAGGTTTTATTTATTTTATTGTTTCTAACAATATTGGCCGATGAAGGAATCTCCGTCTGATTTCCAAGGCCTCCCCTGTACAAAAGACGGATTTATTTTTTGGCTTTACTTATTAATTCTTGTCACTGCTTTAAAATTATTTATTCTATTACTAACACTTTTACTAAGTGTTTATGCAGGTAACCGGAGATCATCTTGTGCAGAAGTCCTAAAAATGATTAAAAGATGTCCCGGAATTTTATTCGATTTTAGCTTTATTATTATGTATTGCATTCCGTTGTAATTGTAAATTATAAAAACTGCTTAGAATATGTAGAATAAACAAGTAATAAATAATTAACCTAGGTTTGGACGGATAACCGAAAGTTAGCGGATCTTAAAGGATGCCTAACCCATTCCCTTTAGGATAATAAAGAACCCTAATTCAGAATCTCATTAATTTCGCAGACCATTAAATGGAGCTTAATTGCAGTATTTTCATTGCAATAAATCAAGTGTCTTAATTCACTTAACTAATTACGCGGCGACTCCTCAAAATCAGCATTTTTGCTCCATCCAGGGAACCGCGCCAAAGAGCAACATTGTGGATACCATTCAGACCCCGAGGTCAAAAATGGGCGCGACATGTGTTTTGTCCGTGAACTTGTATTCACGATGCGGGTATATATTCTCATGAGATGTGTTTTGTTCGTGAACTTGTATTCATGATGCGGGTATAAATTCACATGAGAGGTGTATTGTCCGTGGACTTATATCCATGATGCGAGTTCAACTCCCATGACAGTATTTGTTTATATAGACAGACGTCCATGATTGTGACATGACTTTCATACCTTAAAAAAAAGTACAGTTGATTTCATATTTACTGATGATCTGATGATACAAATGATACAGTTGATACAAAGATGATACGGTAATCTGATGTCTGATAACTGATACAAAGTCTGATGGTACATTAGTACGATGGTACAAAGTGCGATGATACAAGGTATAGTTGGCTCTTATTGTATATGACACAGTTGAATCTGATATTTGATTATTTTACTTGTCCCTGTCATTTCTTGGCCAGTTATGATTTTAATAATGTACTTTATTTTCGTTCCATACTTAGTACCAGTTGTACTGACCCCCTTCGGGGGGCTGCGTTCATGCCCGCAGGTTTAGGTTTGCAGTTGGGTGATCCGCGTGTGTGGGATCTTGTTCAGCTGTTGAGGTAGCTTCCTTGTTCCAGAGCTTACCGTTGGTACGGTTGGTTTAGACTGTTGTGTATTTCAGGGTACGGCGGAGCCTTGTCCCGTCATAGTTGTTGTCAAACTCTTAGAGGTCTGTATTCATATGTGGGCTGGACTTGCGTGAGTTGTATTTATATTGTTGTACAGTCGTAGTCCTATTCGGGTATTATATATTATGACAGCCTTGCCGACTTTGCCTTTGTTTGTTAAAAGAAAAAAAATGAGTGTTATTTTGCTTCTGCGGGTTACTTGTGTTGTATGGGTAAAAGGGTGCCCAGGTAGGGCACCAGTCGCGGGCCCGGGATTCGGGTCGTGACAGTTTAGATGAATCTTGACGCCAAAGTGTCGGACTAATCTAAAGACGTAAGATTAAAATGAAAGATATTTAATCAAACCAAGAGTTGTAGAGTTGTTTTACAATTGGTTGAGGACCTACCAAAGTGTGCTATTGAAGTTATCAGCTAAAGAAAATGCGTATATAGCATATGTTTGGATCTTGACCCATTATGACCTTTATATTAATTTAGGTTTGTATTCTACCTTGGGATCGTAGAAGTATGCAAAATAGTGAGAGCTAATTTAAAATAAAAGGCCATGTTAAAATTAACAAATTATGAATGTGTATAATTTAGGAGAATAAAGTTTGATTGCATTTTCCTGTTCTATCTATTACCTTCAGATCTTTAGAAATGTCAAACTTTTCGTTGAAAATGCTTATGGAGTCCAACAAACTTACTGGACCCAACTTCATAGACTGGCTCAGAAATGTCAGAATTGTCCTGAAACAAGAAGAAATTGAGTATACATTGGACAAAGTATTCCCCACCGCTCCAGCGGAGGACTCTGCAGAGTATGCAATTTTTTGACAAGGATGCTTACCAGAAACATTATAAGGATGTCACCTCGGCTCAATGTCTTATGTTGTCTTCTATGTCACAGACATTGCAAAGACATCATGAAACTATGGGGCCCAATAAAATGTTAGCCCATTTGAGGAGTCTTTATTATTCGTAGAGTCAGACAATGGAGTATGACCTGCTCATAGAACTCTTCAAGTGTAGGCTAAATGAAGGGGGCCAAGTTTCACCTCATGTGTTTAGGATGATTGAGTTGATTGAGAGGTTGGCCTCCATTGACATAAGGTTTCATGACATAGTCTCCACCACCCTCATCCTGCACTCACTTCCGAGATAGGTTGAGAGTTTCATTGTAAATTATAATATGATTTGAACTAAAGCGAAATTGCCGGAGTTACATAATATGTTGAAAACTTTTGAATCTTCGACCTCCAAGACCAAGCCTATTATGATGGTTGACTCCTCTAGTCGCCCCAAACCGAAAGGTAAGGGACAACATAAGGGAAAGGGCAAAGTTGTTGCTCCTTCTCCTTTTTCTATTGTCTTCTTTCAAATACTCTGAATATTACTACTATAATACTTTACATTTTGAACAAACAAGAAATAAATATACTCAAGTTGAAGTATCAAAATTTTCTATTATTTATGAAAAATTTATTATAGAGTACATGCAAAATTAGTATTGTAATAATATTTAAATACTATTTGTACTTTAAATTAGTATTGTAATAATATTCTATTAATATTTAAGTACTATATTGCACTTTAAATTCTATTATCTATTTGTAATTTTTATTTACATACTTTCATTTATTAGTAATTTTTATTTATATGTATTGACTAAATGTTCATTTTGGTAATTTTAAATTCAAAATCAATTTTGATCAAAACTATCCAAACATCATTTATTGATAACAACCACTTTTACATTATTGCATCGAAACATAAATCACTTATGCCAGAATCACTTCTGACAAAATTACTTATGCCAGAAGCATTTCTGTCCACCGCCAATTCAAACATGCCGTTAAACCTTGTTCTTATTCGTGTGCACCGTGATTTATATACCAAATATTGTCTTTAATTTTCCCGCAAGGGGTAGCTCAGTTGATTCCACGATGGTAGATTGCCTCCAAGTGGGCAGGTTCGAGCCCTGACAGTCGCAGTGTGGAGTTTTATTCTTTCTTTGTCGGGATGATTCCTTATGGGCACCAGGCACTCCGCCTTTCACCTAATGAGCCGCTAAATCACCATAATTGTCCTCCTCTATCAATCTCTGTCAAATCGGAAAATGAAAACCTTTGAAAGATAGATTTCACCTTTTGCCCCAAATATTTTCTTTAATTTTCTATGACAAGCAAAAAAAGGAAAGTGCTATTCACAAATGGTTGACTAATAGTCAAGGTAGGCTGAGTTTGTCAAATACTTCTTTTGATGGTAAGTTTAAATAGTGAGAAAGAGGCGGCGCCTCCAGTATTGGACCAAGTGAAGTCTAATCACATCTCTATTTGCAGCTAAACACATCAAATCTATTTAACAGTCACATCTATCTCCTCTTTTCCCAAGAAATCTCCCAGTTGGATTAATATATTAGTAGTATCCGTCTATCCGATACGTTCCAATAAAAAGATCAAATTTCAATTAAGAGCGTATCGTAATCTCTATTTCGTTTAAATTTATAACATTAATTAGTACTTATTAATTTGTTTCAGAATAAATGGCAAAAGATTTACGATTTTAAAATTTAAATGTGAGTCTATGATTCTCAATTCAGTTCACTTATTACTAAGCTACAACATTAGGCGTGCATTAATTTAATATCGAATTTATTATTTTATCCTTGTGGAGAAGCTTTTGAGGCCACAAATATATTATTTTTTGTTAAATATTTTCAATTTATAACCACACTAATATTGGAGCATATTTAAGTTCACGAGTTTTTAGAGTTATTTTTTCTTTCTTAAACTCTGTCAGGAGTAATAAGTCACGTAATTTGGAACAAATTGATTACTCTCTTTACTAGCTTTATGCGAAACGTTTGCTATTTGGAGAGTGAAATGATTTATTTTCATAATTTTTTCATATATTTTAAGAACTATGAATTGTTGGTTATTATAATTTATAATACTTTTTATATAATTTCGAAAAATGTAAATTTTAGTTTCTTAAAAAGCTTGACAATTCACATAAATTGTTTTAGAGATTTTGATGTTCATACTCGGGATCTTCTCACATAAGGCGGAGGAAATATTACAACAACAACACATATCCAGTGAAATCTCACACCGTGCGTTTTGGGTGAAAATACTATTAGTAACAAATTCAAATATTAGTTATCTAATTATTTCAAAAATAATAATAATATATTTTTGGGAATACAGAACTTTAGAGTTAAACATTTAAAGTAATAGTCCTATATATCAATAGGTAAGGCTGCGTGAATAGACACTTATGGTCCGATCTTTTTTTACATTCTGCGCATAGCGAGATCTTAGTGGAACGGATTGATCTTTTTACTCCTATATATCAATAAAAATTAAAAAGTTACTCATACGGAAGCTTGTTAAAATTGAAAAGTAAACAATATCTTATGCAATGTTATACTTAAAAAATACTACTTTCTCCGTTCCAAAATACATGATTGTCTAGTAAATTTTTGTTGATTGTTTTCAATTTCAATGTAGTTTTAATCTTATTTTCTCCATTTTACCCTTAGTCTATAATATTTTAAAAGTATTTTTTATGAGATAAATATATAATGATTGATTTGCTTTTAATGATTGTAGGGTATATTAGTTAACTATTATAATCCCTTAATAAAATATTTGTATTCCTAGACAATCATATATTGTGAAACAGAGGAGGAAGTATTTAGTAAAGAAGATGATATACGAATAAAAGGAACTCCAAGCAGCAGGGAAAGATACGAGTATCTAAATCTTTTTGATCTTCCGTCAAATCACTTTGGATTCTATTTGTTCAGATTGCAAAAGATTCGTCTGAAAATCGCGGAATCCCAAGTAAATCACTGCTCTAAAACTGCACGTTCCGTACTCACAAAGTAAAGCTTCTCTTTGCCAGTAAATATATATAGTCAATAAAATCTACAGCTAATTAAGATAATTGAGAGCAAAAGGCGAAATTCCTCACCCACAGGATCTCATTTCTCCGATCCGATAGAAATTGATGGAGAAAGATAAATCATGATACTTAGCGGTCCACTAGGTGGGAGACACAGACACATTCTCACAAGGAGTCATTTCTAACAAAGGTGAAATGAATTCGGTATCATTGCAGCTAACTCGCTTTCTTCTGGAATCGACACTCTAATCAATCGAAATTACACCCATGCGAGTAAGATACGATTTTGCTGGCTTCTGTTGTCAACTGGGTGGACTGTTTGACATTGCAAGTTTTTTTTTTTTAAAAACAACATTTATGTTACTGCTATTGCGACTTTTGTTACTGTAATTCCACATAAATTGATAGCGAGAGTTCTCACTTGAAAAATATACATGCTTAATGATTATCATCTAGCAAAATTTTTTTTTTACGCATAATAAGGAAGAAATGGTAGAATTTGGATCGAGGCCAATCCTTCCATAAAGCCTTTTAGTTGGGTTTGTGAAAACGAATTTTAAATATAATTAAGTTGATGTATTTTTGAGAATGTGTTTGATGAATGTCTTATTAATTAAAAATGTGCTGGCAGACACTAAGACTACATTATGCTACACACATGTTTGTGGGTTGGAACAAGAAATAGTTTAACATATGTTCTTTCACTGTCTTAAAAGTTTAATTATCTGAAAAATGAATCCTGCATTATGGTCCAATATATATATATATATATATATATTAGATGGCCCGAGTCCGTGTAAAGCACGAGCGAAAATTGTTATATAAAAGTGGTTTGTTTTTTGCAAGGTACTTCGTTATTCGTTTTGTAGGAGTTTAACAAAAAAAAAAAACAGTACCATCAAGTTAAATATTACTTATAAGATAATATGTTTCATATTGTACGGAACAAAGTTATATTATTACATTACCAAGCTTGCTAGAAAGAGAAAAGTTGTGAAATTCTTGATGTTTTTGGTGTAAGCGGGTACAAGCTGGATTCAATCAGTTGTTGTCGATTGTGGAAAAGAGAAGAGAAACTTGTATAGTATCCTGGTAAACCTGCAAAATGTAATGCAATGTTTTAGGTATAGCATCATTCTTTGAGAGGGTTGGAATAAATGAGTGCTGAAATTAGAAAGTTGAAATAAACGTGTAAATAAATACACCAGTCATAAATTGAACTAAAAAAGAAACCAATCTCAAAATAGATCATAATTCTGGCTCGTTGCCTTTCTTTTTGTTTAAGGTAAGTAATTTTATTAATAATGGGAACACCTCCCATATATACGAGGGAATACCGAAAAGTAGATAATCTACATAATAACATGATTCTTTATAAAAGAGACCTGTTTATCTATACTAACAGGAATCTTAAGATGCACCAAAGAGCTGAACTACCCATAGTGCAACTCCTCGTGAGAAGAAGAACGCATAATAAAATGTTAGCAGAATAGTGTGGTGGGCACATAAGGATTTCATCCCTATTTCCATTACAGCTGGTTAAATACGTTAATGATGAGAAATTTAGATGCCTCAGAATTGGATGGCTTTGATAAGGTAATTTATGTGCTTCTCATCTGAAGATACATCCTCTGTTCCTTTGGTATAGCATTTTACTTTCATCTAGTTTCTAATTAAATTTTTCTTTTCTTTCACAATCTATATACATATTTCAGAGGAAACTACCATCTCCAAGATTCCAAGTGGAGATTGTGATGGTGGATTACGATGGAAGTGTTCCAGCAAAGTCCAAAACTGGTGGTTCTGCCAAAGGAAAGGACCCGAGACAAGGAAATATTTCTTCATTAATTGAAGAAACTAAAGATAATTTGAACAAGAACAACGTATCCAGGGACCAAAGTCATGGTGATGATGTATTTTCAGATAGTGAAGGGGAGGAAGGTACACCTTCTATAAATATAATTTAAATGGTCATAAAGTCATGAGCTACTATCAGAAAAGATAAAGTGATATTATCCTTTTTAATCCAAAATATAAAAGAAATATAAACATAAACAAATTAATGAAATGACCAGCGAAACGTTAAATAGAGATTAATAAGTGTTATTTCTTCTTCAGCGTAGAACAACTCTTTCATCAAATGCCAATCAAAATAAAAGCTGAATAGATGGATATAAAGGGCAAACATGTCATTCATTCTGTCTTTACAATATGAGTCATTAGAGCAGTCAATTTCTTTGTAATATGTCAAGATTTCAACTTTACTCTCAAAGGTAATAAAAATCTTGTAATAACAGAGAACTTTATCCTGTGAAAATCATATTAATATTTTGTTTTACTATTCATTCAATTAGTTTTAGCAGATCATAAACAGGTAGATACATAGCTAGATTTGCGTCAACAATTATAGAAAAGCTAATCCTAGAAGCTTAATACAATGAGAAAATGACGATCATTGGGTATATTTTGTAAAATCTGTTGAAAAGTATGAGAGTTCTGCAAATTCTATAGGCCATAATCCTAATGAGCATATAAGTTAGCAAAAACAAAAACTCTTACAAACATATATGGAGAATGGAGATAACATCTTTACCTTAGCCTTCTTGCAGTAAGCATAGATATTGTTAATGTATTTCACCATTGCAAGTGAGTTCTTTTTATTAGAACTGTTTGTGTCAACAAATCAACAATTGACAAATGTTCAACATCTTCTATCTCTATCTCCTAATCCTTAATGACATATTAAATATCAATGGGTAATCCGTAACAAAATTCAGGAAGATATAGATCATAGTCGTTTACCATAGTGTCAATTTCCTCCATCATTGCTTATGTATGTTGCACAAACATTGACATGGTAGAATAACCAGTGGTCTTGTAATCTTCAACATTAATAATAATGCAATCTTCTGATTCATTTGTTTTTGGTGCCACGGGGACTGGCGGCGGATTGAAAAGGTAGCTCAACTGCTGGTTGTTGTTGTTGTTTGCTTACAATATGTGCAGACTTACATTGGAATTTTATAGAGGCAGAATTGACATACTAAATCCCTAAAGAAATAGGAAATATTACCCTTCGGTGATCTTAGATAACACAGTTGTTTGAAGCTTCTCTGTTGAACACTGTCATTGCTTCAGTTGAAGGTAGAAACATAGTAATATATGAAAATAAATAAATAAATAAATAAATAAATAAATAAATAAAGAGAGTCAAAGAAATAAAAATTCAGAAATGAGAAAGTAGTAAATTGGGCAAAATAAATTAAGATTAATTGAATAAATGTAATTTTTATTATCTTTGTTTGATGGATGTATATGTTGTTGGAACATGTAGTTGCAAGACAAAAAGTCAAAAGCAAGCTTCAAAAGAGAATTGATTTCTCAAGAAAAGAACTGTTTAAGAATGAATAAATTTTAGTTGTGGTTGATGTTAAAAATTTGTAAAAAGAAAATTGTAGAACATTTAAGTAATGGAATAGGGTAAATAAGTTTTGATGTAAATTATCTTTGTTCCGTAAAATGCAAAAGTGATTGCAAAAAAATGTTATCCTGCAAATGTGTTGACCGGAAAGAATGAAAGAAGGTATAAAGATATAATATTAATATATTCATACAAGGAAGAAGCAAGTTTTGTGGTGACATTTATTTCTTTTTTATTGGAGTTGTTGGCTCCAGTTTTTGTTTCAGCTTGAACGAGTGACGTCGCTCGGTTGGTACTGTTGTTTCTTCATCAAAAGAAACTAAATATTTCTTTTTCCTTTTGTTGCCTTCTTCAATGTCAGTTTTTGGCGATTCAGGGAGAGAATTCACCATTTTTTCTTTTTCAGTGCAAGACAAAATGTACAATTTTCCAGATGTTGCTTGAGAAGTGCGGGAGAGTGATTTTTTCACTTGAATTATGTAAAAGTACTGATTTAGCTTGCTTTGAATATTCTACATTGGTAGCAACTCATCATGGGAAGAAATATATTTTAGCTTTTTATTTGATCAATTGAAAAGTGAGTTTGTGTAAATTATTCAGTTAGAATGCTCACCTCGTTTGAAGCAAGGTCGTAAAGCTCATCTGTGGTAAGGGATACTAATTTTTCTGCTTCTTTGTCCATAATTATCCCAGTTATTGATCCGGAAGCATCTTGGAGATTTACATCAAATCTGCACCTGCAAGTGTATATGTGCAAAATATAATATATATTTTTATAAGACTAGAAGGAGTGTGGTAAATATCGTGTTTGGATGTATATGTAAACGTAGAGATAAAAATAACTGGGAATTAACATATTTTGTTGCTTACACCTCATACAAAGAAACTTTCTTTTTATTAAACTTCTGACTTCTTGTTTGCAGTTGGGACATAATAAAACATAGTAAGTTTTGAGTTTATTTGGAAGTGATACTTTTGCCTCAATGGAGAAGGAATGTCCCTGCATTAAAAGGAAATGAGACTATTTATTATAAAGATAAGTATAGACAGGAATTATGAATTATGTAAATAGAAATTATACTAACGTACTATTGTGATTGAACATTTGCAATTGGGACTATTTGTTCATCTAATGAAACGCTGATAGAAGATCCAGATTCAGATGTGCTCCTCATACTGAAAGAAGCAAGCATTTCTGTGTTTTCTGTGACCGAAAAAAATTAAAAAATTTTAGGATAATAATTAGGAAGAATGAAGCACAATATAGATTGGAGTAATGCGGTACCATGTGTGCAATTGTAGGCATTGAGAATAAGGGGGATCAATTTGTATTGTGGTGTTAAATTTTGTTGTTAACGATGTACCTACATTAACAAAGTACAAAGTAATATAGCTATATTAATTGCAATAATGTTTTTTTATTTATGAAATACAAACTTATGTTACTAATTTAGCTTACCATTGTACTTGGATACCTCAATACGCCTAGCAAAGATAATATGATGTTTTTGGAATTGGTCAAGGAGTTTCTTGCCTTCGTCCTCAATAATAGTTTCTTCCCATAGTGTGAAGGTCAAAGCTTGTTTGCTGGTTACATTAAAAAAGGTAAATATGTCGTATATTTTTAATTGTAAAATAATAAGAATTTTGGAGAATTTACGAATGCACTTACTCAGTATTGATGAGAATGAGTTCTTGCAATCTTTTCTGAACTTTTATTACAAACCTTGGCGGGAAAGCAGCGGACAACAATTGCGAGTATATCTATTGGGAAAACAATTTATATTTAATAGATGAATGTGACAAAAGTTAAACTGGAAAGAAGTAATATAACCATACTAAATTCTATGTCCTTAAGCTGCTCTTTCGTAGACTGGGAGGCTTAATTGGTGATGTCCTCAAATGATGTAAGATTCAACTTTGTGGGCAGTGGCAATTCATCCTCATCTGGACTATCTTTTTCAATTGAATCAAATATGGTTTTTTTTGTCAATAATCCACTCAAATGTATGCAATGATCTTTCATATCTCAAATTTGGTACTTGTATGCGCGCACCCGTTATCAAATAGGTGTGGAACAACTTGAATATATCTTGATAAGAGGAGATTTCGTCACCGTAAACAGTAGCTTTTATTTGATCTTCCTGTGAATGATTCATAAAAAAATAACCAAACAAATATACATAGGCAATGTAAGTAATTGATTTGAAAATATTATACATACATAGACATAAATAATTGATTTTGCTAGAAAAAGGAAGTACTTGTTCATCTTGAAAGATCATGTTCAAATATTTTATCTTACGGTGAGAACCTTCTGCTGGTTTGCATATATCCACAACTTGCACTTTACAAGTCAAGTTTGGTATTTCAGGAGTGATTGCATATATATCAAGTCGTTGTGTCATTTTATATCCCCTGAAAAATAATTAAAGTGGGTTAAACAATGAAGTAGTCTGATAAAAGAAGTAAGTTTGATGAAAAATGTAAATGCAAGTAATAAGTTACATATGTTATATGAATAGTTATTAGCTTTTTGAAAGTCTTAAGAGAATGCTTTATGGATAATTTCAGTATATACTATGTTGTAGGTAGAATGATCATCGGGATCGTCTGCTGTTGCGGGTCGGATTAATATCTTTACACAGTCTGAAGTTTTTGCTCTTGATAAAGCAACATAAAATTGACCGTGTGAAAAGACAGGTTCACGTAAATAAATTCCCACGGAATCTAGTGTTTGACCTTGAGCTTTATTTATAGTCATAGCAAAACATAGTCAAATAGGAAATTGTGTTCTTTTAATTTGAATAGGCAATTTTTCGTCTTGTGAACATAACAATGGTATTCGAGGAATAAAAACATGTTTGCCTTTAAAGTCACCACTTGCAATTTTAGCACTAATAATATGAGTTTTGAAATCAGAACAAATTGAGCGTGTGGCATTGCAATACAAGAAGAATGTTCACTTGTTTTGGAAGTACATTTACAGTTCAAAAGTCCCTGCGTTTAATTTCAAACTTGACATGACCTCACTAACATCTAAGGACCTGCCCAGTAATCCCACTTTCTTCACTGCTTGACCAAAAAAAATGGGATTTGGTTCCTTTTACAGGTCATTGTTGGTTTTGATATTGGTGAATGAGAAATGATGGGATGAAAATTAAAGGGGATATAAGACTCTTTTGTCCCACATCGAAAAAAGAGAAGGAAAGAGAGGTGTATATATTACATTACACCTTCTCTAGCTGATAAAAAGGTTGAGAGGGCAAGGACCGCTCGCGCCGTCGTCGTCGCTCGCTCGGCTCGGATTTGGATTGATTGATAATCTTTTTGGACAAACGTTTCTTTAGTTAATTAATTATTTAATTAAAAACAAATCCAAACGGCCAAACGGATCGACCCGACCCGTCCGGCTCTCCCTCTCTTTTTCGAATTTCCCTCCAAATATCAGGTGACTATTCTGAATGGTTGCAAACATTCAGAATCAGTACCTCCAACCCTATAAATTCTTGATTATTCCAAGAATTATTCATTTTTAATTTTAATTGATTCATTTTCATTCTGAATCAAAGTCTTCAAGAATCAAAGTCTTCAAGTCGAAAATATTTTCGTCTTCATTCTGTGTGATATACTGCCGTTGAGTGGTTCGCTGCTACCGGAATTTGGAGTACTACTATTCTGGTAAGATAATCGTTCTATCCTGGGAGGCGATATTCCGTTAACCTCGAGTACTGTGAGGAGAATAATTTCCTTAAGGACACACTTTGAACTAAGTGGGCTCGATTACATTCTGAAATTATTTTCCAAAAACACATTCTGTTTTCGTTTATTGTTTCATTAATGTTATCTGTTTCACTAAGTGATTAACAGATTGTGTTGAAATATTATTTAGCCAAATACAGATTATTATACCAACGGTCATATTTGAGCTGACCATTTTGATATAACTTTCAACACAAGATTGTTATATATTATAAAGATAAATCAAATTTTTCCGACGATATGAAGCAACCAAATTAGAAAACACAGTCAACAAAAGCTCTATATTTTCATTATAGTCCTGGTTAGAGTAATGATTTCATGGGAAGAACATCAAAACTAAGATTCTACTTTATATACTATACAAAAGCTCTATATTTTCATTATAGTCTTGGTTAGAGTAATAGTTTCATGGGAAGAACATCAAAACTAAGATTCTACTTTATATATTATATTACAATTTTTAATTTTTTTAAGCAAATCCACCACCAGAAAGCTAAGCAAACAAACAAAAAGAATAAGAAGACAGGAAGCAACCAAAATAACCCACCAGAAAATTGGAAGAAGCAGCAGACAATAGCTCAGTAGTACAATGGGGGAAAAAGCCAAAAAACATTGAAGAGAGAGTTCATGAAAATTCTGACAATAACAATGAATTTAAGGCATACAATTGGTAAATTTGAAGGAAATTAGGGGAAGAGGGAGAAACATACCTCAAGAAGTTTTAGTAGTTAGAGATTGAGAAAAGGATAAAGTTGAAGCATATAAAAGGATGTATCTAGAAGGAGGGAGAACGTTGGACCATATGAAATTACCGAAATACCCTTCATCGGAAATTACCGAAATACCCTTCGTCGTACCATGAACCTTCTCTTATTAATAGTCTACATATATAATTTTGCTAATTAATGGTATGATCTATTTTTGAATGTTAACCAAATTTCGAATTCAATGAACCGTTGAACTTATTTGTTGTCACAAACATTACTTTGATTAATATGACGAGTTTAAAGAACTTGACTATATATTATATATCTAAAAATCACTTCTTTGATTGAGGAGCGACTAACCTTTTGCCAAGATGAGATTTTTTCTATAGATACATGTGTGCAAAGGGAGATTAAAAAAGAGTATTGATATGGTGATAGTTAATGGTTGTGTTTGGTACTTCACGTTTTTTACTCTCCAATTTAGTTAGTTGGGAAGCCAATTGTTGATGAAGCTATAACAATTAGAGAGGCATGGAGAAATATTCATATCATATTTGATGTAAAGGAGTTCGTAATGGTAGTACACGAACTGAAGTTAACACCATGAACTGTGCAAAATGAATGTGAAGATATCAAATGGACACTATATATTGTTCATTTTTCTTTAATTCGAAGGAACAATTTAATTAACTTTCTAAGACATTAATATATAGAGTTCAGTCATTGAGAAATACTTAGGTTTAGAGGGTGGTCTTGTGAGTAAAATGTGTGATAATAAGGAAATGAGAATGAGAACAACAATAACAAAGATGATGAAATCTGGAAATAAACAAAATAGATGGCTTGCTGAGTCGATTGATTTTTCAATCTATCCTTAAGATAATATTGCCCCATATATTCCTTTAAAGATTTGATGACAACTTATCTCTCAAGATAAAACATTAATCAAACAAGTGAGCAAAGGAGACTAAGTGTTTACTTAGAAAAGAAAGATTTTTGAGTGTTTGGAAGATTGCAAGAGAGGAAGATTATTTCTGAATGTGTGTTCTTCAATTGTGTCAATGACATCAATTTATAGGGTGATCAAGATGTCTTCTTAAATGACCAAGTAAATTGACTTCAATGCCATGTAATGACCTTTAATTTGAGGTTACAATTCAACCAAATAATGACTGAATTCACGAGGCAAATAATGGAGACTTAATGCTCCAAAGTCAGCCAAAGAATCAGTGTCATTTCGTCTCCAACGATATGGAAAACAGTCGAAGCGCGGCCCTTCGGGAGGGCGCCGCGACGCTTCATGTCCCGTAACTTACTGGAGACGAGGCGCAGCGGCCCTTCGCGAAGGAGCCGCGATGCCTAAGTTCTTGTAACTTTCCAGTGAATTTTATCATCACGAGCGTCGCGGCTCTAGGAGGAGGCGCAGCGACCCTTCGGAAAGGAGTCGTGATGTCTAAGTTCTCCTAATTTCCCAGTGAATTTTACCATCACGAGCGTCGCGGCTCTAGGAGGAGGCTCCGCGGACCTAACTGGGTCGCGTTGCGGCCATTCTCGGCTCCGCAGCGATTTCTGATTCATTTCATCTTTTACACATTGTACACTTCTTCCTTCATTTACCAACGTGAAACCACTGTCATTTGGCCAATAACCGTCTATTATCTTACGTCTCAAACATTTTGTATACGTACCAATATCTCTTCCATAAAAGAAATTACGATCTTTGGTACAACGTGTGCACGTGTGTGAAAACAACGTTTCCGACGTGCGGGGCCCCAATTGTTCGAGTCATAATTAATAGGATTAACTTTATTTCATGTTTAATAAATTTCCAACAATCCCCTCTTGGAAGAGATTTTGGCGCACGCACATGGTGCCTTTCTAGCAATCATCTGACGGATCGATGTTGCATCTGGATAGGTAGCCGTAGCTTTGAACCTTCCATAGTAGAATACCATCGGACTTACTTACTGCACAGTGAACGTGATGTCTTGAACCGTCAGCGTTTAGTGTAAGCCAAGACAATGATACCAACACAACACATTTTCTAACTCTATCATTCTTTAAGGTTTGTCCGTCGTGGGCCGTGGACACTCTTGGATTCTTAAGTGCGTTCATTTGAGGCGGTCTGTCCTCGCACTTAAATAGGTGGTCTCCTACAAGGTATCCTGCAATACCCCACTACACAGGTGTTTAGAAACCATTAAAAGTTTTTCCAACCTAACCTCAAACATTGAGGATCATTAAAGGTTTGGAATATTAGCCTTTACCCCCTCTACAGGTAGCACTTTATATCTATCACGGGAATGACCTTGGATTATGTTTCTAAGAAGAAATTTCTTTCTTCCTCCGAAGTGCTCAACTGAACCTTTACAATTTAGTTTTCTCATTGAACCCACGTCCTGGGATCTCCAGTCTGTAAGGTTGGGTATCCACCGTATCAGTTCTTATTGATTGGATTTTAAGCACATTCCCCTAGACAGGCAGAACATTTGATCTCTGGGTATGCCCTTCGTCAAGGTAACTGCGATGTTATCCTTAGATTTTATGTCAATGGAAATAATACATGTGGTGATCAACTGCCTAACAGACTCATGTCTCCGTCGAATATGACGAGACTTGCCGTTGTACATAGCACTTAGTTCCCTTCATAGAGCCGACTGACTGTCTCATTGGATCATTACAGAAGACACGAGTTTATCCCAACATGGGACATCCTTTAAGAAACCATGAAGCCGCTCGGCTTTTTCTCCCACTTTGTCTAAAGAGATAAACTCTGACTCCGTCGTGGATCGGACAATAAGGGTTTGCCTAGAGGATTTCCAAGACACAGCTCCACCACCAATTGTAAAAATATAACCGCCGGTGGACTTGATGTCCTCGACATCAGATATCCAGTTTGCATCACTGTACCCCTCTAGTACAACTGAATATCTCGAATAGTGTAAACCAAATTTTAGCGTAAACTTCAGGAATTGTAGTACCCGATTCAACGATTTCTAGTGATCATCACTTGGATTACGGGTGAACCTATTTGAGCTTCCCTTTTTTCGCATAATGGGTTGGACATCCATCGCTGCCGTGATGACGCGGTTGAGTGTTCATTCGATCCAACACCCTCCTTCCAATCAAATCTATTCTGCCAATTTATTGACTGCATAAGAGATATCAGGTCGAGTGCAGTTTGTGATATACATCAGACTACTAATCACTTGCGCATACCGCTCCTGGCGTACGAGCACAACAAGATGTTTGTCAATATTTTGACATATATCCAATGGTGTCGTTACCGGTGAACTGTCGTACACCCCAAATTTCTTCAGTACATCCTCAATGTAGTGAGATTGAGACAAGACCAGTCCGTCAGATGTCTTAGAAATCTTGATCCCTAGGATGACATCTGCGATACCCGTATATTTCATGTCAAAAAATTGTATTAGCATGTTCTTAGTCTCTAGAATTATCCTAGGACTGCTTCCAGTGATCAACAAGTCATCTACATAGAGACATATCATGACGAATGAATCGACATTTCCTTTCATGTAAATATATTTGTCACACCCGTTAATGGCGAACCCTTTCGATAGTAAGGCATTATCAAATTTCTCGTGCCATTGTTTAGGGGCATGTTTAAGCCCGTACAGTGATTTGACAAGCCGGCAATTTTTTGTCTCTTGTCCTGGAACCACATACCCCTCCCCTCGGGTTGGTCTATATATATTTCTTCTTCCAAATCACCATTTAGGAAGGCTGTCTTGACATCCATTTGATGTATTTCAAGATTCCGCAACGCGACGAGAGCTATGAACATACGTATGGATGTAATTCTATACACTGGTGAGTAGGTGTCAAAGTAATCAAGGCCCTCCTTTTGGCGATAGCCCTTGACTACCAACCTAGCCTTGTACTTGTCGATAGATCCATCAGCCTTTAACTTCCGTTTGAGGATCCATTTACAACCCAAGGGTTTGTGTCCCGGAGGAAGTTCAGCCAATTCCCAGGTGTGGTTGTGCAGAATGGACTCAATCTCACTTTCTATAGCTTCTTTCCATAGCGGTGCTTCTGGAGTTGACAACGCTTCGGCGATTGTCCTTGGTTCGTCTTGAACCAGATAAGCTTCAAAGTCTGGACCGAAAGACTTGTCCTTCCGGGCCCTTTTGCTTCGTCTTGGTTCCATCTCTGAATCTGGCAAGTCCTGAGAATCTGGAACACTTGATCTCGGATAGTCAGCCACTTCAGAGTTCACTAGATCTGAACCGTTTAGATCCGGGTAGTCCATGACTCCTGGATCCTCAGAGGTTTGCTCATAATTTCACTTGCGAGAGGGTATGTCTCTTTCCTTTTTAGGAAATGGGTCTTCAAAGAAATTTGCGTTTTTTGATTCCATGATCGTACCTACATGAATGTCCGGTACATCTGTTATGCACTAGGAAGCGATAAGCACTACTGTTATTGACATATCCGATGAATATGTAATCCACAATTTTAGGCCCAATTTTGACCTTCTTTGACTTAGGTACTTCAACCTTGGCCAGACAACCCCATACCTTCAAGTATTTGTAGGTAGATTTCTTTCCTTTCCATAGCTCGTATGGAGTCTTGTCCTTACCCTTGTGTGAGACTCAATTAAGAATATTATTTGTAGTAAGGACAACTTTTCCACACATGTGTTGGGGAAGACCTGAATTGATGAGTAAAACATTCATCATTTCCTTTAACGTTCGGTTCTTGCGTTCAACAACACCGTTTGATTGAGGTGAGTAAGGAGCCGTCGTTTGATGAACTATACCCGATTGAGTACAAAATTCTTCAAAAGGTTCTACATATTCTCCCCCTCTATCGCTACAATTTTTTTTAATTCGTCCGCTTAGTTGGTTCTCAACTTCAGCTTTGTAACGTTTGAACGCTTCAAAGGCTTCATCTTTACTTTTTAGTAAGTAAAGGTAACAATACCTTGTGCCATCATCTATGAACGTCTCAAAGTACTTGTTCCCCCCTCTAGTTTGAGCGAACTTCAAATCACATATATCAATGTGTATGAGGAGTGGTTTCCCTTTCGACGGATCTAAATGGACACTTGGGAAGTTTTGCCTCTACGCACACCTCACACTTACGTTGATGGTTTATGTCGATAAACGACAATAATTCCAACTTTAACAATCTTTGGATAGATTGATAGTTAACATGTTCTAATCTATGATGCCATAAATTAGAAGGCTCAAACAAATAAGTAGAATGTTCAATTTTATTGATAGTTGAAGTAGAAGGCATTACAGGAGTAACATTAAACTTAAAGAGGCATCACAGACGAAGCCCATTCCTACAAAAGTTCTGTTTTTAGTGATTACAAATTTATTGACCTCTAACACTGGACTAAAACCATTATTTACCAACAAAGGTCTAGAAATTATATTTTTCGAATTTCTGGGACGTGCATCACTTCCTTCAGAGTCAGTTCATTTCTGGACATCATCTTTAGGGTTACCTTTCCTACTCCCACCACCTCTGATGAAGAATTGTTGCCCATGTACAACTTCTTATCTGTGACTGGTGTATATGTGGAGAAGGTGTCTTTATTGGAATAAATGTGATGGGTGTCACCCGTGTCCAACCACCACTGCGCCGGATTCTCAACGAGGTTAGCTTCAAGTACCACCGGTGAGAACTCCTCAATCATATCATCTAGGAGCGTGTCCTCAACGATGTTAGCCTTAGCCTTGTCTTTGGCCTTCTCTTGATTCTCGTGTTTGAGCTTGCGGCAGTCCTTGGCCATGTGACCAACTTTACCACAGTGATGGCAATTACCCTTGAACTTTTCAATTGTTTGGGACTTACCAACCTTCTGAAACTTCCGCTTCTTACTTGGGTTCCTTTTGACTTCTGCTAGGTTTGCCTTAGCCTCAGCGGGTTGTTTCCCCTTTGGCATAACCTTCTTATTATCCTCCTGGATCTGGAGTTTGACAATAAGTTCATCTAAGGTCATCTCCTTTGTTTTGAGTTTCAAGTAATTCATAAACTCGGTCCACGAGGGAGGCAGCTTCTCAATCAACGCCCCAACCAAGAATTGCTCATTGGGCTTCAATCCTTCCAAGTCTAGGTGATGTAGAATCATTTGAAATTCCTAGACTTGAGATGACACACTTTTGTTGTCCACTATTTGAAATTTCCGAAATTTCCCAATGATGAACTTTTTGGCACCCGCATCTTGGGTGTTATACTTTTTCTGCAATTTATTCTACAATTCCTTGGCAGTCCCAACGGTGCAGTATACCGTGTACAAATGATCGGACAAACTATTCAGAATATAGTTCATGCATATGAAATCACTATGATTCCATGCATCACGAACCATCTTCACGTCGTTAACGACATGGATACCTTGGCCCCCTCCCACCGTTTCATTCAGCTGAGGGTCCGTGTCTTCTCCAACTAGTGGAGGGTCTTCGGTTAGGAAACGTGGCATTCTCATAACCGTCAGGAAGAACAACATCTATTGTTGTCATCTCTTGAAGTGTGCACCCATGAACTTCTCAGGGCGTTCAAGGTGGAATCCAACGGGAGTTGGAGCAGTAGCGCTCCCTTCAGCATTTTGAAAGACGTTTGGAACGCCTTGAGCAGCAATGGGGTTGACACTAGTTGTGCCAAAATAGTGGTTTGTAAGGCATTAGGATTGCCTTGAGCAGTGGTGTTAAAGGTAGTGGTATTGCCTTGAGCAATGATGGAATTTTCAGCGTTGAATTGACTTGTCCAGTCATGTTGTTGTTGAAGCAACGGATATTATCTTAAGCTTGTGAGTAAAATGAGTGGTAATAACGAAATGAGAATGAGAACAACAACAACAAAGAGGATGAAATCTGGAAATAAACAAAATAGATGGCTTGCTGAGTCGATTGATTTTTCAATCTATCCTTAAGATAATATTGTCCCGTATATTCTATTAACGGTTTGATGACAACTTATCTCCTAAGATAAAACATCAATCAAATAAGTTAGCAAACGAGACTCAAGTGCTCTCTTAGGAAAGAAAGATCTTTGAGTGTTTGGAAGATTGCAAGAGAGAAAGATTATTTCTGAATGTGTGTTCTTCAATTGTGCCAATGACATCTGTTTATAGGGTGATCAAAATGTCTTCTCAAATGGCCTTCAATGCCATGTAATGGCCTTTAATTTGAGGTTACCATTCAACCAAATAATGACTGAATTCATGAGGCAAATAATGGAGACTTAATGCTCCAAAGTCAGCCCAAGAATCAGTTTCATTTCGTCTCCATCGGTCTGGAAAACAGTCAAAGCGTCGCGGCGCTTCATGTCTTGTAACTTACTGGAGCCGAGGTGTCGCGGCCCTTCTCGGCTCCGCGGCGATTTCTAATTCGTTTCATCTTTTACACATTGTACACTTCTTCTTTCATTTACCAACGTGAAACCACTATCATTTGGCCAATACCCGTCTATTATCTTACGTCTCAAACATTTTGTATACGTACCAATATCTCTTTCATAAAGGAAATTACGATCCTTGGTACAACGTGTGCACGTGTGTGGAAACAACATTTTCGACGTGCGGGGCCCCAATTGTTCGAGTCATAATTAATATGATTAACTTTATTTCACGTTTAATAAATTTTCAACAGGTCTTTCTCACATAAAAGCGATTCAGAATTCAAACACGCCGCATTTTACAGGAAATGATCGAAAGCCCATGTATTGTAAGCAGGGGCGGACCTACATGATGGGGTGGGGGACACGTGCCCCCCGTTAACTTCGGGAAAGACCCGCTATATATATATATGTGTGTGTGTGTGTGTGTGTGTGTGTGTGTGTGTGTGTAAAATACAATATATTTTAAAAGGACCCTCAAACAAATCTGCTGAAGTGGGTCAGTTGGTCACCGTGCCCCTTAGGTCCTTGATAGTAACAGTTGGCATGTTTTGAACATGAAACCTAACACGTATAATTTGATACCAAACTTGTAACGACTCGTAATTTTGAACAACAATTTGAGCATGTAAACGAAGAAAATAGATCCAAGTGTTGGGAATTTTTTAATTATATTTACGTATGCTAATAAGGAAATTAGTATACAAGGAATGCGATTCCGAAATAATTTTGGATGCAACCAGTGTGACGATGAGGATTAATAATAATAATTGTATATCCCAAAAGAGGTGATGGACTAAGGTCATATTACAAATTATGAGATCGAGTATATGAAGGTTTTATGAGTTTTTAGAATTTAAAAGAAGTGAGATCTAGAATTAATTATGTGTATAATTGATAAATTATTCGGAGGCAAGTCACTTAATTGAATTAAGCGACATGTTGGGGGCAAGTGGCGTTACATAACGCTCCACACCGCCAAAGAATTAACTGGCGGGTGACGATGAGGATTAATAATAATAATTGTATATCCTCAAAAGATGTGATGGACTAAGGTCATATTACAAATTATGAGATCGAGTATACGAAGATTTTATGATTTTTTAAAATTTAAAAAAAAAGTGGAATCTAAAATTAAATATGTGTATAATTATTAAATTATTCGAAGGCAAGTCACTTAATTGAAAGTCACTTAATTGAATTAAGCGACACGTTGGGGGCAAGTGCTGTTACATAACGCTCCCCACCGCCAAAGAATTGACTGGCGGGGGATAATTCCAAATTTTCAACCAAGAATTTCAAGCCCAATAAAGGTATGTGAAGGCAAATTAATTCTTTCTTTTGACATGTTGTACGTATGAAATATAACTGTGATATTACTTCAAAATATATTCTACTCGTAGAAGTTAAGAAAAATCATGTTATTGATTCCTATGCTGAAAGCATGTCTAAATTGTTTCTAAGTTCTTAAAGAGGCATATGAAAAAGATGAGAATGATTTTCATAGTGTCGTCAAAGGTAATATGTCACATGTTGAAATTGGAATATGATGTTGTCATTCATGCATTTCATTTGCATATTACCCTGGACCACTTGTGTTATGCACATTACTATATGGTAAATATGATATGATATGATATATATATATATATATATATATATATATATATATATATATATATATATATAGATATTGGATGGGATATGGAAAAAGAGGGGAAAACGGTATATACGCACACCACCTGCAGCGGATTATCACAAAAGAGCCCTAAGAGGCCACATATCGTGCCTGTGTGGCCAAGACGATATGAATTGCATGTGTGGCCAATATAACCAAATGCCCACAGAGACGGTTATGGGTAAGATGCATGTGTGGTCGTAGTATACCGCATGTGCATCATGCATGACATATGCATATTATGCCCACAGAGGCTCTTATGAAAAGAAAGACGCATGTGTGGCCATCAGTATATGCATTGGTATTGCATAATATTTAGACATATGTACTAGGCCCCTCAGAGGTATGTACTTTTGGTCAGTGTTTCTATTTCAGATTATGATATATCTTGACTATGTTATTTCTTATGCCTCGGTACATCAGTCGTACTGACGTTCCTTTTGCTGGGAACGTTGCGTTTCATGCCCGCAGGTTCACACAAGCAGGACGAGGGTCCACGTGAATAGGTTGCAGATTTCAGCAGACTTTTGGAAGCACTCCTCTCTTCCCGGAGTGTCAGTGTAACCTTGGTATGTTACATTTTTGTGTGTCTATATGGGTATGGCGGGGGCCTTATCCCGACCTTCTCAGGGAATGAATATGTCAAACCTTCTAAAGAAAGAATATTGAGTAGTTGAGTCAATCTAAGCGTATGCATCGCTGCTTCAATGTCGGTCTGGGCGGGCTGCGCGCGCGCGGCTGGGGGGCGAGACCAGTATCTATCGATCGCTGGCCGCCCATGCCGGCCGAACCCCGAGTCCGAATCGGAAGAAGTCGGGCGATCGAGGCGCCGTATCGTAAGGCCGAGCCGCGACGCCGTAGGTGGAATCGCGCGCTGCGGAGGCGTCTTGACCCATCGCCATCGCCTGCGGGTCCTCGGGCTCTGTGACTCATCGTTGACGATTGCCTCCTTTGTTGCCGCCACGATTCTTGCAATTATTATTCCGATTCTGGCCCTTCTTACCACCCCCGTTGTTGTGATTTCTAGTCATGTTGGCTGGATTTGAGGGAGTAAAATTGAAAGCAGTCATCTTGACGACAGGGCTGGCCCCAATCGCCACTTTATTAGCCAATCCGGCTTCCTCCAAAGTAAGTATAGAACGAGCTTGATAAAACCCTGGCAGAGGGTTACTCTGACGAATCACCGAAGCAACACCGCTATAGGCCTCTGACATGTCTGCAACCATCTGAAGAACTAGACGACTTTGAGAAACCGGAGAACCCACGTTGCTGAATTGATATGTCAAGTCCTTGAGGCGTTTGCAATAAGAAGAAACGTTGGGAAAACTCGTCATAGCCACCTGGGAGAATTCCTGCTCAAGGATAACAATTCGAGAATGACTGTTATCTTGGAATATGTAGCGCAATTGATCCACACCACCATAGCTGTGGAATTTGGTTCCATAATCGTCTGTAAAAGGTCCAAGGAGATAGTGGCATAAATCTGTTGAAGAACCCTGACATCAAGCATTACCCATAATTCTGGATCTGCTTCTTTAGTGGGCACAATCATCGTAGAAGTAGACGCCGTATCACACCCCTTTGGAAGAGTTGGAAGAATGATATGGTGGAGGACTTTATGTGTCAAAGCATGAATCTTAAATAATTCCGCCCACGTCCCATATTGAACGTTTTCTAGGTCAAGAACGATAGAAAGAACGCACTTGATATTAGAAACTGTGAGGGCATGGTGAAAAGTATTCTTATCAGTCATAGGAAATAGAACAACAAGATTCAGAGAAGGGAATTTGTGAGAAAGGTTTTTGGAAGAGAAGATACTCGATTTTTGTGAAATAGGAAGAACACAAAAAATCGAGAATATAAAGCAAAATTTCGAGAGAAAAAAGAAGAAATTTTGAGGAACAAAAGCAGGGTAAAAAGAATCTACACTCTTCATAATTAGTATGCAAATACTCAAGTCATTAGTACGTACTCGTGGGCTATAAGTTAACCTGTCTACTGGGACTTGTTCAACCCAGTCCTTTTCCTTGGGCCTTGATCCGACTGGTTACTGGTTAGCATAACTGCATAAGGCTTTTGACTGTAACTGATCCAATATTATTTTCAATGAGAAGCTGGATTTAGCTCGTAACATAAACATAATCTTGGTTCGTTTAATGATAAATGCGTCATTGCGATTTGTGTAGCTGAAACAAGTTTGCAACTATAGTAAAATTTAAAATCTCAAATGGGTTTCATAATTCTTTTACCTCTTTTTTTTCTTCTTCAGGTTGGTGGGTGAATTCGAGAATTGTCCTTGTCGAGTGTTGACACGTGGCTTTCAACGATTGGTAGTAAGCCAATGACAATGTCAGAAGCATCATCCAATCAACATCAACTTGTCCAATTCGGAAAACAAGATAAAATAGTTTACTACAATAACATACAAAGTGAAATCACACAACAACGTTTGGTTTGGGGAGTGTTGTTAGACAGTAGACACTCAAGACAAGATAAACTAGTTTACTGCTCTCCTTATTTGTACAGTACTACTACCTATTCCCAAATATCATCTCATCTCTACCCCTTTGTCTCTCTCTGTGATTCTGTAATCAAATAGATTCTTCTTCCATGGCTACTAATCGCTGGCTCAGGCCCGAGGTATCTTTTATCTCTACATGTTTTGGTTATTTTTTTGAAATTTCTAAGCTTGATGTATGCAAAATGAATACTCCGTTTGATCGATCGAGTAGGTATATCCACTGTTTGCAGCCGTTGGAGTTGCAATTGGAATCTGTGGACTTCAGTTGGTTCGTAATATGCGTATCAACCCTGAAGTCAGGTTCGATCTATTCCTCGAATACATGCTTATTTATTGTTAGTATTATTTCTTACTCCAGTATGATTTTGTACATCCTACAGTAGTTTTAGCTGGAAACACGAGCATATTGTTTTTCTTTTGGTCAATTCCTTTTAAATACTTTGGTTAGTGGTGTAGTAGTAGGCACTTCTAGGCCCCTTCCCCGCAACTAGTGCTTCGGGTACTACAGACCCCCATCAATTGTATAGTAGTTCTTTGAATCAAACATTTAACGAGTCTATTTTTTTTTAGATATCTTTCTATTCATATATATTACTAATCAAAAATAGATTTATAGTTCTTTTTTCTGTCCCTACTTGTTGCCCTTTGGATACCTTGGATTCTTCTACCCCCTGCCTGCTACAGCTGACTACTTGGCTACATTCACGGTCAATACGAGCTTACTTAGTAAATCTTCCATGGCTGTTCAACCAAAGTTTGGACAATAATGTTAGGATTTTGTGCAAATATTTGTTATCATAATCATCTAGGCATCCACTTTTTGCTATTAAGTTTGTTACTCTAAGATAGACGATCTGTTAAATTATACAAAGGCCATGAAGGAACAAGTACCCCTTCCCCCATTATAACAGTCGCAAAGAAAAAAGATAACCCCTTCATCTTTATTTGTGACATTTCTTCGTTTTGAAATACTACCTCTAACACGCAAGAGATCTTTAGAGGATCACCTATTTCAGAGAATTTTAATATACAAGTAGTAGTAATAACAGAGTACTTGTGCCAACAATGTCTTGATTATTTGCAGCAACATTTTCTACTGTAGTATTTATTTTACACTGGACAAGAACTTGCTATTTTTTCTTGTTCAACAAAACATGGGACAGGGTAAACAAGGAGAAAAGAGCTGCTGGCATTCTGGAGAATTTTGAAGAGGGAGAAAAATATGCTGAACATGCCGTTAGAAAGTTTGCTCGTAGTAGGCCAGCAGAGATTTTCCCTAACCTCAATAGGTTCTTCAGTGACCCTCAAAAGAATTAAAACACCTGTAACTGGGTTAGAATAAAGTTATCGAACTTCACCCTTATATGGTGGTTCACTGATTTGTAATGGGATGTGATTGTGACTCTGATCTGTTGTGCTGGATGTATTGCAGTATTGGTGTGTCTGTAAAATATGGTAGTGCCTTCTCTGTGGCAGTTTGTATTGAGACTCTATGTCATATGTTCAAATGGTTTATCTGAATGAAACTCAAGGTCCTACTCTAAACAATCACTAACATGCAGTTTATCATACACGCATCACGTCGATTAGTTGGAGAAGATACTAACAATTTTATAAAATGCAGCCACAGTGCAAGTCCTTGAACTAATCTGGAAAACAGAACCATATATAATGACTAAAATAAATTACTATATCTGCGTTCGTTTGACCATAAACCTTTTCCCTGGCATTCCAAATAAGGGAAATATCTCACAACACAGATGTTTCTTTGATCATGGAATCAACAAGGTAACCAGATTACATCTAACGAGGATGTCAACTGTCTTGAACAACTTTTGTGCTGCTTAGATTCTCAACATTTTGGCTGTTCCACTTGAACTTTCCAAGCTTCCCATTTGTTTGTTAAGTTGGTGCCTCAGAATTCATACACAAGTTTATGAAAGAAAAAGAAACTTATCATGGTGGAAGATGCTCAACATCCATCTCATATCTTATTCCTCTAAGTAGACTCTTTGCTGTTTCCTTCTCCTGCATTAATGACCAAACAAAGTGAGGAAGCTGCTCAAAGAGTTGTTTTCGAGAATGATTAAGAGAACATAATTTAACTTATCATTGAGAAATTGACTCTTTAAGTACTTAATAACTGGAGGTAAAACTTACTGGGCCAGAATAATCAAGAAGGCGGGTGCAATAAACCTCTGCATCTTCAAATCTCTTTTGAGCTTTATAATATCTGGCAAGAAACATTAAAGCTTCAACTAGGTTAGGACCTTCCCGTTCTTCAGCTTCCATAATCTCCAAATCTTTCTTGTAGTAAAATGCTGCCTCATCGGAACGACCAAGTTCAGCATGCAGTTTCGCTAGCTGGTGAAGTGCAATTGCTTCTCTGTCATTACAATTTGCAGCCCTTCTGTAACATTTGATTGCTTCCTCAAGCATATGAAGCTGTTCTGTTTCAAAACACTGGGCCATTGCAATCCATAATCGAGAATCACTTGGCTGCAAGAACACAGACTTTTTAAAATAATGAAGAGCATAAAATGGCATCCCCATCATCTCATATGCTTGTCCTAACCCATACCAGGCTCGATAATCACATGGATTTATGTCCACTGCCCGCCTATAGGCATCAACTGCTGCTGGGGTGTTTTTCATCTCTACATACTCGTGACCCATAAGTGTCCAAGCTGATAAATAATTTTTATTCAATTTAAGAGCCCTCCGGAAGTACATTACAGATTTCTCATGTTGCCCCTTCAAACTGTAATAGTTCCCAATAATGCAACAAGACTCTGGCCTGTATTTATCTGTCAAAAATACCCTATGTGCAAGATAACTTAAGGCTGAAAAACATTCCTTTGCATATAGCACGTTGGAATACATATCCATGTCTTCGATCCTGTAAGGGTCATTTCTTAGAAGTTCTTCAAATATAACTTCTACTTGTTCAAATTCTCTAAGACTGTACTGAGCTTTAGCAATCTGGGCCTGGATATAATTGCTAAAACTGAAAGTCCCTTGCAAATTTTCATATTTCACCAATGACTCACTGTGCATACGAAGCTCTTGGTAAGCATAGGCTAGAAAGAAGTCTTTCATCCAGTGGTTATTAAGGTTTAAACTGTTCAATGTCTCAGCTGTGGTGCACAACGACTGCAGCTCAGACCAAGCACTCCAGTTCCATGGGTAGCTATTTACTGACTCAACTAGAACTGTCCTAGCAAGATTGTCACTGCCTTTCTGCTTAAGAACAAGACCATACAAGTAAAGGGTAAAAGAATCAATGCTTCCATTTTTTCGAAGTGTAGACAACTCCCGCTCAATAGAAACCAGTTCGTGGTTCACAATATCGCTCTTGCCTAAGGGTCCCTCGAGTTCTATCATCTCTTCTTCTTTTCGCTTTTCACCAGCCTTAAGAAGCAATAAAGAAGCAGATGTAAGTATCTATCATCAGGCTTATTAGGTACAATGTAATACTAGCATATGATTTTTTTTTATAAGGTAATATTGCTTTATTTCATATGCTAATATTATGAATAGTTGACTTTCGAGTCCTATGACACGGTTTGATCAGTTGGAAATTCATTCAGATGTTAGTTGATTTATACTTTACACAAGTTTTATTCCTGAATGGTACACTTTATGAGAAGGTCAATCGTTTCCTTATTAAGAAAAGAGAGAAGGTCAACATTCAGCAAAGGAACAAAAGGTAGATACTAAAATGTCATGGAAGGAGTGACATACTAACGGACCAGAAAAAATAAACTCAATCTACCTACACTATCCTGATAAGTATTCTCTTCTTTTGGTTGATGATTCATTTCTACACATTCTTGCAAGTTGAAAACCCCACTATTTAGCAACATGAGATTCTCAATGGAGAGTGATCTTGTCAAAAAAATGGGGAGTGATATGGTCCATGCTAAAATAGTTTAAAGTAAATTATAAGTCTAACTAAGCAATAGGGAAAAATATCAACAATTCCCAAGATAGGACTGAACTGAAGTTAAGCTAAGGACCCCCCCACACACAAAAAAAAAAGAGGGAGGGGGGGAGAAGAAGAGGAAAGCTCCAGCTCAATTTCATCCTCGAACGTAAGCCAAAGGAATAAGAGGAGACAAGGGAAAATTCATATGTAAACTCCAGGTAAACATACAGCAATATAACACCTGAAAGCTTATCAGTCACTTCTTCAAGTGACATCATTGAAAAGGATGAGGGTTACCAGTAGTTTGACGGCCAGCCTTAGAATAATCTAATGATTATCCTCTAAATACAGAATTCATTGGGACATTCCGACCTGGAAGCATGCTACATCAGCACCTGAGTTTAGTGTTGAATAAGCCAGGGACATCGTGAATGAAGTGTAAGAGCGTATAAGTAAGAGTTCCCACACCATGAGCGCATGTGGTTAAATTAGTCCCCCACATAAAAACATGGAAGTGATGCATATAAAAGAGTTCCCATATCTTATTTGACGAATGGGCAAAGAAACTACCCTGGGAAACTCAAATAGGTAGTTGTAGTGCAAAGGCGTTGACAAGAAAGTATATAATTATTCAACATTACCATTTTCAAGAAAAAAAGTATATAATTATTAAGTACCTAAAAGAGAAAGAGAGCTAATATTGTTGTGTATACAAGAGACTGTGGATAGGGAAAAAGCTGTAGGGATCAGTAAGAAAAGGTTACAAAATGTATTGTGGGTTATATAAAGAATAGGATTGTCTAGAAGATTACAGTAGAACCATGATTTAAGGATAAAGTTGTAGAAGTAAAGAGAAATGGTGATTGGATTACATTGCTAAGATGGGTATACAGAAAGGGGAGAATCAATGACATTAGTGTCTATACTTCGTAAATACAATAAGATGAAGAAACCAAAACCAAAATTTGGAAAGATATGAATACCATGATCCAAGGGATCCCAAGTGACCAATACATCTTTATAGGAAAGATCTTAAGAACATGTATCTGCACTTTTTTCTTTGATATTTGGATCTTCATTGCCATTTGCTTAAGGGAAGCTTAAACACTTCACTAGCTATCTAGCAACCAACTACCCTACTGTGTGGCCTAGCGGTCAATAAAGTGGGAGGAGAACTATGAGGTCTCAGGTTCAATTCGGTATAAAGCGCTAGGTAATTTCTTCCCATCGCTATAAGTCTTGGTGGGTAGACTTACCCGGTACTACGCATAAGCTGAACCGAACACCACTACCATTAGGGGAAAAAATACTACTCTGCCAAACGACTTATACACTTGTTCGATTAGGCAAAGAAAAAAGGAATATAACTCCAATTGGCAGGAGACTTAGAATATGCAAAGTTAACACACCTTAGATTAAGGATGTAAAAAGAATCTGATCTCTTAGAGACAACATAAATAACAGCAATAATGTTTGATTAGAGGCTTTATAACTTGCATTAGCATGCTTTCACTATATTTTTAAAGAGATAAATCTCTATTATTTGTTTTCTATTAACAACAGAAATTACCTCAATGCATAGAGCACTTGAGTGAGCTCTGGAACTGAAATTGTTACTTAGAACTAAATGAAGAAAATGCATACATGGAGAAGTCTCATCTCCATTGTTCACTTCCCATGAGGCAAAGCGCAACAATAATAAACCCGAAAGTTCTTACATTTTTACATTTCTGAGAAGATTGTTTCCCTTTCTTATTTCATAACACAAAAATTAACTGGCAGATCTGACACGCTGACCTGTTGTACATGCATATTGACATCTTTAACCCTTCTGCTGATACGCAAGGAGGTCAATTCAGAATAGGGATGACCAGTTTATACAATTACATAAAGAATAAAGCTACCTTGAAGAAGACAACAAGATCAAAAAAGAACAATCATTGTCAGAATACTAAAGGGAAATATATTACTTTCTTGCTATCTCTGCACAACTTCATTATAACCCTTAAGGTTGCTAACTGAAAGCCGTGACCATTTCTGGCTATTTAAGTTCATGATAAAGTGATACTAATAAAGAAATATAATGATGACATACACCATTTTCCTTAAGCTGAGCACATTGAATCACTCTTGGGAGAAAAGTTGATTTATTTACCTACCCCCTTAAACTACCACAACAAAGTAGACTTAGCCGCATATTCAAGAACAGAATACCTAGAGAACTCATATTAGGCATAAAAAGACTTGAGATTTCTATTAGTGATGAAAATGATGTTCTCTTGTTTGGTAACTCATTTAATACATATGGAACCTCATTGCGTTAAATTTTGAAAAACGCAATGAGATACCACAGACGGATATCTATTAACTAGAAAGGTAACTACTTACAAAAAATTTGATAATATCAGCTACCAATGGCATAGAGTTATTAGTTTCGTCGATGCCAATACTTAAAACGTAAAACCAGCTAAAGTTCCCTCTGCTAATAATTCATCTAGAAGTCAGCATATTTGGTCCTACTCCATATTTTCTACTAATTCAGATTCACAAAATGCTAAAGGTCATTGCTTTTAGTCTAATAAAACCGATACACCCCCAACGACATTAATTGACATGCTTCAATAGCACATTAACAGCAAATCAAACATCAGGTTAACACTTTCACTCATAAACGAGGAGGAAACGAAAATCAAGTACAAAAAACAACAATGATAAAAAAGATGATAAGGACAAACCAAGAAAAGGGCATAACAGCGCAAAAACACAGCTTTCTTGCCAGTCTGATCACGAAGCACATGGGTTGCTCGCCGGTACTCCCGACAATCGAAGTAGGACTTAGCGAGGAGGTAAAAATCGCTGTCAATAGCTTCATTATCATCCTCCAAGACAGGTGGCGTAGCCACGTGGGATACGCCAGCAGCAGGGGTGGAAGTAAAAGCTGATTCCGTGGCCGTACGGAACCGGCGACGAATACTGGAGCTTCCACGCTGGAATCTTGTATGAGATGGGGTGTACTTTGCTGGGTCTTGTTCAATTCCCACTAACTGCTCTGCTGCCCTGTACCAAATGGAATTATCCCAATTAAGGTATCCACAAAATAAATAAAAAATCAAACTTTTTTAGGGTTTACCATTTAGAGGCGGAGTAGATACAGCGGTCGCTAAGCTGACGGACGGCGGCGCGGAGTTCGTTTCTGCAGTTTTCTTTAATACCCATTTGATGGATCTGTGAAGTAGTGAAGCTTATACATACAAACTATGAATTGATGGCGGCGGTGGGAAGGACTCGATTAGAGTGCAAATTGGGGCAAAATGGAGGAATTAGGTCGCCGGAGAAGAGGATGACCGCGCGGGGTTATATGCTTTTTCAAATTTTACTACTGTACTGCGCTGCATGGAATTTGATTTTGTAATTTCATTCATGATTGCTTGTATCAAAGTTAATAAAATAAAGTTTGTTGATTGTCACTCTTTGGATGGTGGTTGTTACATATTATTTGGATCCAGATAATCTCATACATCAACAATTCGAAGAATAAGTGTCCGTTTGGTTGTTAGATGTTTAGTTATTAATAAAAAAAATGGTTTTGACTTAAAAATTGGCAAAATTTCTACTTCCAAAAGCTCAAGAAGTAGAAGTCAAAAGTGTTTCTGGAAGGCCAAAAACACTTTTGGCTTTTCAGCCAAACACTCCAAAAAAAAGTCAAAAGTGCTTTTGGAAGGTTTTCAAAAGCCCAACCAAACAGACACTAAACCTATAAGTAGGGGAGAACATAAAACAATTTGAAGAATAAACGAGAATATAAAAAGATAGGTTAAATGATAAAATAGAATTAGTAGATGATAAAAATGAGAAAAGAAGATAGGGTAACGACACGATAACACCAAATCGATTGTTACATAAAATGTGACTTTTCATCGTTACGTAACAATGAATTTAACGATACAATACATTAAAATTAAAGCAACAATCACAACAAATATTGTATTTAAATTTAAACTAACTACATAATACAATAGGTAACAACCATCCAAACAAGCTGTGAAAAAAAAATGATAAATCATAGAAAATAGTGTTAAATTCGTTATTGGAGCTGCAAATAAGTTACTACTTTAATTCATGGCCTTATGTAATATCCATATAAAAAGAAGTTAAGACCCTACTTTACAATCTTCGATATTCACATAGTAAGATATATTAGTAGGTGTTTGCGTTGAACTTAGATTATAATTTAAAATTATTGATTTGGGTAGAGATTCGTTTGAAGTTACAATTTTGTTTAGACATGTAATTTGAATTTTAAAAATTATACTTTTTCTTATAAACATAAAAATTATACAATTGATAAAAACTATCAAAACTGGGTTAAGCAGGTGTGGGCGTGTGACCGTTTGGAGAATGAGCTTGTTTTTTTTGTTGAAGAGGGAGTGATGATTTTATGGAAGAATTACGCTTTTAATAAATATGGATGGGTAAAGTAGGGAGTAAAAGAGGCCTGGGTTATTACTTTTGTAATAACTATGAATTTTATTTTTTTATTTTTACAAAATTAAAATTATGTGACAAGTTTTAAATTTTAGAAAAATTAAAACCACAAATTTGAAGTTGAAAGTCTACATTTTGAGGTAATTAGAATTTCAAGTTGAAGTTATAGTTTTATCCAAACTGGAATAAACGAGCACAAACTTGAAATTAAAACTTGATATCATAATTCAAAATTGCATGTCCAAGCGATACCTAACTTGAGATAAAAGATGTTTTCTTCAGGGAAAAGGCCAAATATACATCTAATTTCATTATTGATATCCCTTATCCTCCATTATACTATCCGGTTACATCTTCTTGGGTTTTGATATTGGTGAATGGGAAATTATGGGATGAAAATTAAAAGGAAAATGCTCTTTTGTCCCACATCGAAAAAGGAGAAGGAAAAAGAGGTGTATATATTACATTACACCTTCTCTAGCTGCTAAAAGGGTTGAGAGGCAGGACTTCGCCATCGCCGCCGCTTCGGCTCTTCGGATAATGATTGATTGATAATTTTTTTGGACAAACGTTTCTTTAATTTAATTAATTAATTAATTATTTAATTAAAAACAACCCGCGACCTGACCCGACCCGTCCGGCTCTCTCTCTCTTTTTCGAATTTCCCTCCAAAATTAGGTGACTATTCTGAATGGTTGCAACCATTCAGAATCAGTACCTCCAAAATATTTTTCTTGTATGTTGTTTGGAGACTAAAATCTTCGGATTTTCTACTCCGGTTGAGATTAAAATTTTCATAACTTTCTACTCATTTGGATACTTGATTTGAAGATATAAAAACTTCATCAAGTATACAACATACAATCTACTGCACTTCGTTTCTATCAATTTTGATTCGGTTTGAAAAAATAAAATCTTCACCGTTGTGTATTATATTTGTTGCTATCAAAATTGATTCGGTTTGAAGAAATAAAATCTTCACCGTTGTGTATGATATTTGTTGCAACAATTTGAAGAATATAAAAACTTCATCGTTCTGTTTAAGGAGATTAAAACTTGTGTAATTTTCTACTCCATATGAATATTAGTATTCTGACTCGAAGATATAAAAACTTCGTTGAAATACTAAAGTTTCATAATCATACTACGATTTGAAGAAATAAAATCTTCATCGTTTAAGTTTATAATTCGACTGCGATTTGAAGAAATAAAATCTTCATCGTTGAAGTCTGTGAATTAATTGTTATTTTGGTTTTATTAATTAAAACAGTTTGTCGATTTGACAGTGACAAACAATGGCAATTGAAATTGAAACTACCTCTGCAAATCTTGCGCACATTACTACTACAACGTCTGCAGATCACCTACCGAGAAACCTGCGAAATTCACCGGTGCCAACTTTAAAGGATGGCGGCAAAGGATGTTCTTTTGGCTTACCACCCTTGGTTTGCAAAAATTCACCAGTGAGGACCCTCCCGTGTCTGCCGCCGACATGCCTGACAACCAGCAGTTCATGATTACTGAAGCTCGGAAACAGACTGATTTTTTGTGCAAAGGCTATATTTTAAGTGCCTTAGAAGATGACTTGTACAATGTCTACAGTGCAGTAGATACTTCCAAAGAACTATGGAGTGCACTTGAAAAGAAGTACAAGACAGAAGATGCTTGCTTGAAGAAGTTTGTGGTTGCCAAATTCCTAGACTATAAAATGGTTGATGGGAAAACCGTTGGAACCCAAGTTCAAGAGCTTCAACTTATCTTTCATGACCTCATTGCTGAAGGTATGGTAGTGAATAAAGCATTCCAAGTGGCTGCAATGATTGAGAAATTGTCGTCTTCGTGGAAAGATTTCAAGAATTATCTTAAGCACAAAAGAAAGGAAATGAAGTTGGAGGATCTTGTGATTCGTCTCAAGATCGAGGAAGATAACAAAACCACTGAGAAGAGATATCGTAAGAGTTCACCAATTGAAGGGGTCAACATCGTTGAAGATGCTGCTCCGAAAATGAACAAGAAAAGAAAGAGGCCTTCTGAAAAAGAGAAAGGTTCTAACAAGAAAAAGTTCAATGCAATGACAACTGCTTTAATTGTGGGAAAGCTGGCCACAAAAGCCCAGATTGTCGTCTCCCGAAAAAAAAAAGGGAAAAAGACAAGCCAATATGGTGGAAATGAATGATGATCTGAATGATCTGTGTGCAATGTTGTCAGAGTACAATTTGGTTGGAAACCCAAATGAGTGGTGGCTGAATTCTGGTGCCACTCGACATGTTTGCGCTGCAAAAGAAGCATTTGCAACATATGCTCATTTGGATCAGAAGAGTCTTGTTTATGGAAATCTTCGCAACGAGGTTGAAGGATATGGGAAGATACTTCTGAAGATGACTTCCGGCAAGGTCATGACTCTCAACAATGTTCTGCACGTTCCAACAATTCGAAAGAATTTAGTTTCAGCCGGACTACTCGTCAAAAACGGGTTTAGTGCGTGTTGGTTAGTGAGAAAATTGTAATAAGTAAGAATGATATGTTCATAGGAAAGGGCTACCTCACCGAGGGCCTTTTCAAACTCAATATAATGGTTGTTGACAATATTAATAAAAATTGACTTAAATGCTACTTATTGGAGTCAAATGATTTATGACATGTTCGTTTAGGACGTGTCAATTACAAAACCTTGCGAAAATTGATCAATTTAGAAGTATTGCCTAAATTCGAGTGTAACAAATCAAAATGTGAAATTTGTGTTGAATCTAAGTTTGTTAAACATCCATATAAGTCTATTGATAGGAATTCAAATCCTTTAGACTTAATTCACACAGATATATGTGATATGAAGTCAATACCATCTCGTGGTGGGAAAAAGTATTTTATAACTTTCATTGACGATTGCACTCGATACTGTTATGTGTATTTGCTTAATAGTAAGGATGAAGCAATTAATGCATTTAAGCAATACAAGAACGAAGTGGAAAATCAATTGAATAAAAAATCAAAATGATTAGAAGTGACAGGGGTGGATAGTACGAATCTCCTTTTGGAGAGACATGTTTGGAATATGGAATTATTCTTCAAACTACTGCCCCTTACACACCACAATCAAATGGAATTGCGGAAAGGAAAAACCGAACATTAAAGGAAATGATGAATGCCTTACTAATTAGTTCCGGTTTACCGCAGAGCTTGTGGGGGGAAGCTATCCTTACAGCTAATCGAATACTCAACAGAGTACCCCACAGCAAAACACAATCTATTCCATATGATCTATGGAAATGAAGAAAATCCAACTTGAAATATTTCAAAGTGTGGGGGTGTTTAGCGAGGTCAAGTTCCTTTGCCCAAAGGGTAAAAATCGGACCAAAAGCGTGGATTGTGTTTTTATTGGCTATGCTACAAGCAAAGAAAGCATCGGTTTTGGTTCACAAATCGGACAATCCCGAAATTCATGTTAATACGGTAATTGAATCAGATAATGCTGAATTCTTTGAAAACATCTATCCGTATAAAACTGAATGTGAGTCGTCAAGTGAAAGATCTAAACGACCGCGGGAAGAACCAAAGGAAAGTATACCAAACAAAGAGGATCTAAGGCGTAGCAAACGTCAAAAGACATCTACTTCCTTTGTACCAGACTTTGTAACATTCTTGCTTGAAAATGAGCTTCAAACATTTAAAGCAGCAATGTCATCTTCTGATTCAACATTTTGGAAAGAAGCAGTCAATAGTGAGATTGAATCAATTTTAAACAACCATACATGGGAGTTAGTTGATCTTCCTCCTGAAAATAAACCTTTAGGATCAAAATGGATCTTTAAAAGGAAAATGAAAGCTGATGGTACTATTGACAAATATAAGGCAAGACTTGTGGTCAAAGGTTATAGACAAAAGGAAGGTCTTGATTACTTTGACACATACTCGTCGGTGACAAGAATAACATCTATTCGGGTGTTAGTGGCATTGGCGGCCGTATATGGTCTTGAAATCCATCAAATGGATGTCAAGACAGCTTTATTAAATGGAGAATTGGAGGAAGAAATTTACATAGAACAACCTGAGGGTTTTGTGGTTCCTGGTAAAGAAAGGAAAGTGTGCAGACTTGTTAAGTCACTTTATGGACTTAAACAAGCACCCAAACAATGACATGCAAAATTTGACCAAACAATGTTGGCAAATGGATTTAAGATTAATGAGTGTGACAAATGTGTTTACATTAAAAATACTTCAAATCATGAAGTCATTGTTTGTTTGTATGTTGATGACATGTTGATAATGAGTAAAGATATTGTCGATGTAAATGCTACGAAGCGTATGCTCGCTAGCAAATTTGACATGAAAGACTTAGGGGTTGCTGATTTGATCTTAGGAATTAGGATCCATAAAACTCCACAAGGTCTAGCATTATCACAGTCACATTATATTGAAAAAGTACTTGACAAGTTCAAGTATTTAAATTTCAATGTTGCAAAGACTCTAATTGATGTAAGTTTTGCACTTCAAAAGAATGAAGGTGAAATTGACTCACAATTAGACTTTGCACGAGTTTTAAAGTCGATGTACATTATGAATTGTACGACCAG
Organism: Przewalskia tangutica; assembly: GCA_029844215.1. Lineage (NCBI taxonomy): Eukaryota > Viridiplantae > Streptophyta > Magnoliopsida > Solanales > Solanaceae > Przewalskia > Przewalskia tangutica. The sequence goes on from CM056734.1 coordinate 13,903,757, forward strand.
ATATAGCATGTGCTATAAGCAAGCTGAGTCGATTCACGAGTAATCCCAATCAAACTCATTGGATGACAATGAAACGAGTCTTGGGATATTTACAACACACCCAAAACTATGTTTTGCATTATAATAAATATCCCGCGATTTGAGGATATAGTGATGCAAATTGGATCACCGGATCGTTTGAAGTTAAATTCACGAGTGGATATATTTTCACCGTTGGCGGAGGAGCGCTCTTGAAATCCTCAAACAGCATACGCATCGCCCGCTCTACAATGGAATCGAATTTATAGCTTTAGACAAGTAGGTGAAGAAATTGAATGGCTCGGAATTTCTTAGAAGATATTCCATTCTCGCCCAAACCTTTGGCTCCTATATGTATACATTGTGATCAGCAAAGAATAGGTAGGCGGAGCATAATGTATAACGGAAAATCTCGTCACATACGACGGAGACACAATCTGTTAGACAACTCTTCTAGTGGCGTTATCACAATTGATTATGTAAAGTCAAGAGATAACGCGGGCGTATCCGCTACAAAAGGCTTATCTAGAGGAGTTGGTAGATCATCAACGGAATGGGGTTAAGGCCAAAGCCAAGTCATCATGTATCGGTAACTCTACCTGCGACTGGAGATCCCAAGAGCTAGGTTCAAGGAGATCAAACAAAGTTGTGACTGACGGTTCAACATTGTCAAATAACTCAACCCATTCTCGGATGAAGACAATGTTCAGAAATAAGGATAAGACTTTATGGCTTGTTAATGAGTTAATAAATCATTAAGGTTTTTTAATGGTTATCTAAATCTGGCGATGTATGACCAGATAATGTGGCTATAGGACCACATGTTTAGAAATCACCTATGTGAGTGTTAAGTGTAAGCCGCTTTAAAGGGGAATGACAGTAAAGGCCCATTCTCTATGCAATCATGAGACCAGGCGGTGTTCATGGCTGAAACGAACACAACCGTGAGAACCATAAAAGGTTGAGGGTTGATTGTGTGTCTTATGTTGTCTAGGTATACAACAAAGTTCGACGGTTCAAAGATATCAAATCTACCGATTGATCGAGTATATCCGATATAAGTTCACTACGGAAAGTTCAAAGGAAAACCTACTTATCCAGATGCAGTCAATTCTCGCTTGTATATCACACTCGCCCGTACATTCTTTTATCTTATAACCATTCCCCATTCATGTGGGGGATTGTTGGGTTTTGATATTGGTGAATGGAAATGATGGGATGAAAATTAAAGGAAAAATGCTCTTTTGTCCCACATCGAAAAAGGAGAAGGAAAGAGAGGTGTATATATTACATTACATCTTCTCTAGCTGCTAAAAGGGTTGAGAGAGGCAGACTCGCATTGCCGTCGTCGCTTTCGGCCGGCTTTGAATTTGAATTTGGATTTGTCAAAAGATTGATTGATAATCTTTTTGGACAAACATTTCTTTAATTAAATTAAAAACAAATCCAAACGGATCGACCCGCGACCCGATCCGACCCGTCCGACTCTCCCTCTATTTTTCGAATTTCCCTCCAAAATTAGAGGTGACTATTCTGAATGGTTGCAACCATTCTGAATCAGTACCTACAACCCTATAAATTCTTGATTATTCCAAGAATTTATTCATTCAATTTGTTTATTCTGAATTTCATATTCAAGTCGAAAATATTTTTCATTCTGTGTGATATACTGCCGTTGAGTGGTTCGCTGCTACCGTAATTTGGAGTACTACTATTCTGGTAAGATAATCGTTCTATCCTGGGAGGCGATATTCCGTTAACCTCGAGTACTGTGAGGGGAATAATTTCCTTAAGGACACACTTTAAACTAAGTGGGCTCGATTACATTCTGAAATTATTTTTCCAAAACAGATTATGTTTTCGTTTATTGTTTCATTAATGTTATATGTTTCACTAAGTGATTAACAGATTGTTTTGAAACATTATTTAGCCAAATACAGATTATTATACCAACACATCTAACTTGATGGTTTCTCTCGACCCGGTTGAAATTTCCTAATTTTCACCCATTTCAAATAAGAAAAAATTATGTGGCATGACTAACTATTAGTAGCTAATTATATCTAGTAATTGTAGTTTGTTTTAATTACATCTCATAGCTAAATGTTGTGTTTCAGTTACACATGATAGTTATACCAAAACACATTAGATTTATGACTTGTATTTCTTACCTCACTCCTCTCTTAGTTTCTTTCTCCGGCCAAATACATTTCGTCAATCCGTCCAAATACCATTTTCCCTTTCTTCGACCAAATTCCTTTCTACATCACTAGAGTATCTCAGATTTTCGTCGTCGATTTTCACTACCGAAATATCTCAGATCTTCGTTGCTTTCTATATCTGGTCGTCATCGTCTCGCCTCCTTCCAAATATGGCTGGTGCCGAATTTCAATGTAGTTTTCTGGCGTGCCGGCTCAGATCTGAGCTTCATCGGAGTTCAGTGTCGTTTTCCGGCATGATTACTCAGATCTGAACTTATTTTTTTGTATTTTAAATCTGTGTGTATTTTATTTTCTTATATCTTAGATTGAGGCATATTTTATTTCTCGCATATAGTTTTTGAATGTATTCGTAAATTTTTAGTGTAAATTTATGTGTTTTGGGTGTATTTTATTTATTGTATTCAGTATTTGAGTGTATTCGTTATTTTTTTAGTGTAAAATTTAGTATTTGGGGTATATTTTATTTCTTGTATTTAGTATTTGAGTGTATTCGTTAAATTTTTAGTGTAAAATTTAGTGTTTTGGGGTGTATTTTATTTTTGTATTCAGTATTTGAGTGTATTCGTTAAATTTTTAATGTAAAATTCAGTGTTTCTTTATGTATATTTTGCTTGTATTTTGATGGAGATTTTTTATATACGCATAAATTGAATAAAATGTAAAAATAGCTATAAATGAATAAAGTTAAGTTAATACATCTAATTTGAATATAGTTGAGTTGAATGCATATGACTTGAATGTACAACGAAGAAATTTGACTTAAATAAACAAAAATTGAAATACAGACAGAATTTTAAGTACACTTTAATGTAGCTACAAAATGTAATTATGAAAAGTATAACTATGCCTTAAAAAAAAAGTCAATATAGTCATTTTTCACTTTGAACAACTCCCCATTTAAATCCGACCTGCGACCAACAAACCAAAATCTCAAGTAGGTTTATGTACACCCCTAGCAATGACAATATCATTTGTTCGCAAGTAGTCCTTAGAAGGGTGAAATGTTGAATATGCATCGAACCCTCAAAGCACCGGTAAATCCCATATCCGTCTCCCTCCGCCATTTCGCCACTCTTCCGCCACCGGACCCCATCATAATCTCCACTATCATACTTCAAACCAACCCAGAATCATTACCAGATACCCTTTACACAATCACCCAATGGACACCAGACCTCGTCCACGCTATACTAAAACGTTTATGGAACCACGGCCCGAAAGCCCTCCATTTTTTCAACCTCCTCGATCACCACCCTTCATATACTCACTCATCCACAGCCTTCGACCACGCTATTGACATCGCTGCTCGTATGCGCGATTACAAAACCCTATGGAAACTCGTGGCCCGAATGCAATCTCGCGGGCTCGGCCCGAACCCGAAAACATTCACTATCATCACTGAAAGGTATGTCTCAGCCGGGAAACCTGATAAAGCTGTGAATGTTTTCCTGTCTATGCATAAACATGGTTGCCCTCAGGATTTAAATTCTTTCAATGCATTTATCGATGTTCTTTGTAAATCAAAACGGGCTGAGATGGCTCATAAGTTGTTTAAGATGTTTAGGAGCAGGTTTAGAGCTGATACTATTAGTTATAACACACTTGCTAATGGGTTTTGTTTAATTAAGAGGACACCCAAAGCACAAGAAATTTTGAAAGAAATGGTGGAAAGAGGTTTGGAGCCTACTATAACGACGTATAACATAATGCTTAATGGCTTCTTTAAAGCAGGACAGATTAAAGAAGCTTGGGAATTCTTTTTGCAGATGAAGAAGAGGAAATGTGATATCGATGTTGTGACTTATACTACTATAGTTCACGGGTTTGGTGTTGCAGGTGAGGTTGAGAAGGCTCGAAAGGTGTTTAATGAGATGGTGGGGGCTGGTATACTTCCGTCTGTTGCTACTTATAATGCTCTGATACAAGTTTTGTGTAAGAAAGATAGTGTGGATAATGCTATTTTAGTGTTCAATGAGATGTTGAGGAAAGGTTATTTGCCGAATGCCACAACTTATAATGCCATTATTAGGGGATTGTGTCATGTTGGGAAAATGGACGGTGCTATGGAGTATATGGATAAGATGAAAGAGGATGGGTGTGCACCAAATATTCAGACTTATAATGTTGTCATCCGATACTATTGTGATGAAGGGGAAATTGAGAAGGGTCTGAGGGTGTTTGAAAGGATGAGTACCGGGGATTGTTTACCTAATTTGGATACATACAATATCTTGATTAGTGCAATGTTTGTGAGGAAAAAATCAGATGATTTATTAGTGGCTGGGAAATTATTGACAGAAATGGTTGACAGAGGATTTCTTCCTCGAAAATTTACCTTCAACCGGGTCCTAAATGGTCTTTTGCTAACTGGTAATCAAGATTTTGCAAAGGAGATTTTGAGGTTGGTAAGCAAATCTGGCCGCCTCCCCTGCCATTTTAAATTGTGAGCCCTACAGCGTATGTATGATACCCAAACTACATGCCCTTTTGAAGCTTAATGAAACGGTAAAGCTCTAAATCTTAGATGGGTGTGTCACTTGCCGCAAAAATTCAAACTTGGAGCGTGGTAAGACGTGGATAAGTATGATGAAAGTGAAGAGTGTGAGATGAAAATAACTTAAAATGCATGCCATTATCTTTATGCAGCAGCTCATGAGCATAAAGACTTGGCATTTGAAAGGACTTGTGTTGTTTAGCAGGATGATCTGACTTTGGTCCATGACTTGAAGGAGGTGGAGTTGCAAATAAAGTGTATCATGCAAATGGAGCCATGGAGATGCACAATTTCATTGAGCGATCTCAAAGTGTTTCATTTTTGCTTCTACCGGGTAATTCTGTACTTCTTATTGATATGTATTGAACACCGAAAGGACAGAGACATCCAGTCAAAACCAAATCCGCGTATACAGCTTCTTTTTCCCCTCCTTTATTCCTGTTGAAGGCAAAATGAAGGTTAGAAAATAAATAGAGTTATACATTTACTAAATTACCCGAAGTCCAATAACCCCAGCAACTCCGCGGCCAGAGAGCGGATCCAACATTTAAACTATATGGGTTCAAGTTCGGACTTCTACCAAAATTCATTTGATTTACCAGGTTCGATAATCTTATTGAACCTTTGCAGTTTTAAGTTTAAGGGTATGAGTTCATAATTGCTAAGTTGATGAATGACTTTGATGATGTTGTGTTTACCCCGAAAGAGGAGGGGAGGATACTGTTCAATAAGCAATTTAATTCTGTCTCAAGTTTCATATGTGCTCTCTTCAACTACTTGATCCCAAAGAAACTACTTGCTGAACACGCTGAGACTTTGAATTCCTCGCTTTTTGAGATTCCTTTTCTATGATTGCAGTCTTTGATTGGAACAACAATGAGCTATAACACTACACAAAGATAGAAATTCTTGTGTTCATCTTCTCGTGATCATTAGCACTTGCGTCGATTCAAGTTAATAACTGTATAATAGTCAAAATTGTTGCTGATACAATCTAAAATTCATTTTTGGTTTCATCTATTTGGAATGACTATTTCTTTCTAATTTTCTTTAAGGTGTTGAATAAGCTTACCTTGGTTGTTGGTCTGTATTTCCTTAGGAGAGCTGCCTTTTATATTCAGTATGTCTTGAAGTACTCAGTTTATGCATCATTGGATTATTGTGCTTGGATCGGAGATCGGGAGTTTCCTTTTCCTGTTATAACTATTTTCAACAACAAATTCTTATTTATACTGTAGGACATATAGCGACTTATTAGGCTGTTTGAATTGCCAATCTTTGGCGTTTTTGTGAAACACAGAGAGCACTTGAAACACCTGTTTATTATGCAAGGACATTGTCATAATCTATGCTGTAGGATATATCAGATCTATTTTTTCACCCAACCTCAACTTAGGCATCAGGCTTCGGTATCATTATAAAAGACTAGAAATACTACAGGATTACATACTCGAAACCAGCAGGTGCTTCTAATATAATAGCTCACTGCATTTCACAACAATCCCACCAAACATGATATAGGAGAATTCATGCATATTGTTAGATGTTTAACTCAATTAATTTCGGTTCTATTTGGAGTAGTACTTTTAATCTGATACCTTTGGAACTTATGTTGCAATTTTCTTTTAGCTGAGTGTTTCTACCCAACCTTCTCTGTAGAATGTAAGTTTCCAGTGATGTGATAGTAGTAACATTTCCCAAGTAGACAATAGGCTGATGTGGTTCCCTCTTTTTTTCAAAATGAATTCTTGCGTACTTTACAGAAAATACAAGCTAGAAATCTTTTATTTTCTGATTCCAAAATTCACTTTCAATGGCACCAAAAGCAGACAAAAAAACCAGCAGCAACAGAGGAGAAAGAAGCTGAAAAGGCACCAGCAGAGAAAAAGCCAAAAGGCAGGGAAGAAGTTACCAAAGGAAGCAGGTGCAGCTGGTTCTGGACAAGAAGAAGAAGAGGGTAAAGAAGTGTTGAAACTTACATTGTTGAACAGTTTCATCAATGATATATTTGAGAAGCTTGCCCAGGAGTCTTCAAGATTGGCTAGAAGCCTACTATTACTTCTAGGAAAATTCAGACTGCTGTTAGGCTTGTGTTGCCTGGTGTGTTTGGCTACACATGCTGTTTCTGAAGGTAGTCAGGCTGTTACTAAGGTGGTCGTCTAAATTTGTAACTTGGGGGCAAAAGGCGAAATCCCTCGCCCACAGGGCGCCCATCCCCTGGCCCGATAGAGATTGATGAAGGAGGTAAATCATAGTGACTCAGCGGCCCACTAGGTGGAGACACAATGCCTGGTGCCCACTAAATTTGTAACTTGAACACCTCAAGGAATGAGACAATTCAGGTGAGCCTCCTGTAGGGATTTGTTGGGTGTAAAACACACAAGTAAAGCACAGCGGAAGTTTAAAATTTTGAGTAAACTTACTTGCTCCAACAAACATTCCTGGTATGATTATGCGATAATACAAATCTGCAAAGACATGAAAACTTACAGTTTATGCTCTTAATGCAGATCTACTAAAAGGTGCGCACGCGATTGTCAATCCGGGTGCAAGCCTTGCTTCAGTATATTCCTTTGCCCAAGAAAGCTAGGAAATCTTGGCAGAGGTTTGAGAGAATTTATTTCCTGAACTCTAAGTTCAGAAAGTGAAAAATGAGTTATTATGAAATTATGGGTTAAGTGCCAAATATATAGTGAGGAAACCCTAAACCTAATCAGATTTGGATCAGGCTTCAAAACCTGACCCAAATCCAAATTGCAGTAGGCCAGTCGAACTGGGCCCACTATTATGCGGTTCCTTTATTTATCTTATGCACGTTTAAGTTCTAATTAAATTCAAGACTTAATTTTAACTTAATTAATTAATTTTCATCAAATGAAAATTATCCCATAATTTATTATAAAATAAAATATTTTGATTCAAAATCCGATATTTTATATTCTCTCAATATACCCTTAGACCGAAAAGACAATCGACTTAGTGTGACCTTCACACACCCAAGACTGATCAAATCAAGGTTCACACGGAACTCTGACGGCGCACGTGGCGACCCGATATGTGAAAGACGTTACAAGACTCAAGTAAACAAACCTCATGTGAGATGATAAATTCCTTTCATTCGCGACACACTCGATCAAGCTTAAGATTTGCCAAGTGTCTATCCAAATGGCGATCACTTTATCTCATCTATGTTAGTCGACAACTAGACCGTATCCTAGATATGTCTCGTGATCGCCATGACTTGGTCGACCTAACATCTCCGAGAGTCGAGTGTTATCTCGAAACTCCAATCGAGGAATGAATCCTATTCTGGCTCAACTACCACCTTCAATCTACTTCGAATGCACCCAATACAAGCCGCGTCTCAACCTATAAGGCATTTGAGCTTAGGGCGTGATCAAAGTGCATTGCTCGTAAACAAGACGATATTGACCTCAAGTCTAATGACCTCTATCTCCCACACGCGATAATACTCTGACATGTATAACAAATAGTTTATCGCCAGGTATGCCAATACTCCTCTAAGAGTATCCATGTGTCCATCACTAACAACTATTGCTAGCAGTAAGTGAGATATACTACATTCTCTAAGAATGTGATGCAGACCACATGTCGACTTATAACATATCATTGATATCCCATTCTCAATGATCATTAGTCTAGGCTATTTTAAGAACTACACTCTATCATTAATATCTCACACTATTAATGACAATGTAAGTTCAAGGGATGCACATTAATGAATAATATAAACAATCAAATAATAATTCAATAATTACAAATGCCAAGTATATATTAATCTTATTAATAATATGAATGTGTTCAAGTACATGTGCTCCTAAAATGATTGTTTCTAGGACATATATACTTTCAATCTCCCACTTGGCCTAGAGTCAATCACTAACGTATCCAATGCCCATGTTTTTCAAAATGACCATTATGCTTGACTAAGCTTAATGATCTAGTAAATGGGTCTGCTAGATTTTCATCTGTGGGAATATAGTCTATCTTTATTTCTTCAGTCTCTACCACTCCTCTAAGTATGTGGTATTTTCTTGGTACATGCTTGTTTCTGTTTGTTGATCTTGGTTCCTTAGCTTGCGCAATCGCACCAGTGTTGTCACAATAAATCGTTATTGCACATCTGGCACTTGGAACAACCCTTAGTTCCTTTAAGAACTTAGATATCGTAACATCTTCTTTATAAGCTTTCGATTCAGCAATGTACTCGGCTTCTGTTGTCGAATCGGCAGTTGTAGCTTGCTTGGAACTCTTCCAACTAACTACTCCACCATTTAAAATGAAGGCATAATCAGACTGAGATTTGAAGTCATCAAGATCTGTCTGGAAGCTAGCATCGATGTACCGTAGCTACTAGCTCTTCTTGTCGCCGTAGACTAAGAAGTATTCTTTAGTTCGTCTAAGATACTTAAGAATACTCTTGGCCTTTCGATGTTCCTCCCGTGATTCTGCGGAATTTGCAAGTCATGCTAAGTCATAGGCCACATCCGGCCTTATGCAGTCATGGCATACATGATTGATCCTATAGCTGAAGCATATGAGATTCTCTTCATGCGTTCAAGTTCTGCAACTGTGGAAGGACAATCCTTCCTTGACAACTTGATGCCTTGACCCATATGAAGATTCCCTTTCTTGGAATTTTCCATAGAGAAACCTTTTTGCACTTTGTCTATGTATACGGACTGTGACAGCCCCAACAATCTATTAGGTCTATCTTTGTAGATTCTAATTCCAAGAATGTAGCAGGCTTCACCCAAGTCCTTCATCATGAAGGTTCTGGATAACCATTCTTTGACTGATTGCATAAGAGCTTTATTGTCTCCCATTATCAATATGTCATCTACATATATAACAATGAAGACAATGCTCTCATTTGTGCGTTTACTATAAACGCACGGATCTTCCTTGCTTCTAACAAAGTCAAACGATTTGATTGCTTTGTCAAAACAAATGTTCCAACTCCTCGAGGCTTGCTTAAGTCCATAAATGGACTTTTGTAGTTTGCATACTGCTTTGGGTTGAGTCTTAGATGTAAAACCCTCTCGTCAGATTATCATATACATCTCCTCAATTAGATTACCATTGAGAAGACGGTTTAACATCCATTTGCCAAATATGATAATCATAGTACGCATATAGCAAGCAAAATCCGAATGGACTTAATCTTTGCAACGAAAAGGTTTCATCATAATCGACCCTGCACGTTGATTATAACCTTTAGCCACCAATCAGCTTTATAAGTCCGTATTTTGCCATATCGTCAATCTTCTTCAAGACCCATTTGCATCCTATGGGTCTAACTCGTTGGCAAGTCAACCAAGTTCCATACTTGGTTTATGTACATAGACTCCATTTCGGATTTCATGGCTTGCCATCTCTCGTGAATCAATGTCTAACATTGCTTCGTTGTAGGTAGTAGGCTCATAATCATCGTGAATATCTATCTCATTATGTGTTTCAACAAGGAGATTAAGTCTTTCAGTGCACGATGAGTCCTAGTGGTCTACTGAGTTGAACATTCTGCGTTTGATGTAAATTTGTATTTTGATTTTGAGAAGATGTTTGTGTGTTGGACAATCCACCACCTTGAGAACTTTCAGGAATATCATTTTGAATAGGATGATGCACAACCATTGTGTCATCTATCATTGGTTGTGCATGAGGGTCTTGCATTTCTACAAAGATCCTCACAACACTCCCATCGGGCCGGGCGGCGACTCTAAGTACCCAATCATCATCAAATACTCCCACTGAATCCTTGTCTAGGTTATTTGACAAGGGTCATTCTCTACATTATTTTGTACTTCTTGAATTTCTTCAAGTTCTATCTTGTTGCAACTCGCTCCTTGTAGACATAGTCTTCTTCAAGGAAAGTTGCATTTCTGAAAACAATTACTTTATGTTCCTCAGGAAGATAGAAGTAGTACCCTCTTGTTTCCTTAGGATACCCTACAAAATAATACTTCTCACTTTTAGATTTCAATTTGTCGGTGGCGACTTCTTTACATACGCAGGGCACCCTGTGGTCGCGTGTGTTTAAGTGTCGCTTTGCCATTCCATATCTCATATGGAGTTTTCTCAACTGACTTTGATGGAACTCTATTCAAAATGTAGATTGAGCTTTGCAATGCATATCCCCATAGGTATGTTGGTAGAGCTGAGAAGCTCATCATGGATCTAACCATATCTAATAAGGTACGATTTCTCCTCTCAAAGAACACCATTCATTTGTGGCGTTCCGAGGTGTCCATTCGAATGGACTCCACGAAGCTTCAAGTAATCTAGAAATTCTTTACTTAAGTACTCACCTCCTCGATCCGATCGAAGAGTTTTAATACTTGTTTCAAGTCGCTTATCTACTTGACTTGATCTATGAATTTCTCAAAAGCTTGGACTTATGTTTCATAAGATACACATGCCCAAACCTTGAGAAATCGTCGTAAAAGTGATGAAATAAAAAGCCTCCTTAGCTTGAGTTGGAAAAGGCCCACATACATCGGTATGGACTAACTCAAGTACCTCTTTGCACGCACTCCTTTCCCGTAAAGTGATTTGGTTGTCATCTTTCCTCTTAAGCAAGATTCGCAATCACCATATGACTCTAAGTCAAATGGTTCTAAGTAATCTAATTTCCTCAATCTTGCTATCCTTGATTCATTGATGTGACCAAGTCTGCAATGCCATAAGTAGGTGGGATTTCTTTGATTACTTATTTTAGCTCTTTTATTTTGTATATTGAAAATTTCATGGCTACAGTTTAGAACATACAATTCATCCACAAGCGGAGCATTTCCACAAATAAAACCTTTATAAGACAAAACATAGTTTCCATTGGTAATATGTGAGGAAAACCCCTCAATGTCTAACATAGGGATAGAAATAATATTTCTCGTCAAAGACGGGACAAAATAACAATTATTAAGTTCTAAACAAAAGTCTGAAGGTAAATCTAGTCTATAAGTCCCTACGCGTTCTGCATCAACTCTAGCTCCATTGCCAACGCGTAGATCTACCTCCCAAGGTCCAACCTTTCACACGATTAGCCCCTGCACATTATTACAAATGTGTGAGCCACAAGCGGTATCCAATACCCAACAGTGAGAATTAGTTATAGACATATTTATTTCAATAACAAACATACCTTGTCCAGCAGGGCCATCACCTTGTGCCTTGTCTCCCCCTGGGGCTGTACAGTCCTTCTTCCAATGTTCCTTTCTCTTACAATTGAGACAGACATCAGCAGCTATCTTGGCCTTCTTTCGAACAACTCCTTTAGGTTTCATAGCTGTGGGTTTGGCGGCAACCGCCTTACCCTTCTTCTTTTGCATATTCTTACCCTTAGGTTTGAACTTGCTAGATGAGCCCACCATGAGCACAACTTTACCTTTGGAGGTGGACGACTCGAAGGTCTTCAACATATTATGAAGTTCAGGGAGACTTGTTTTCGTTCCATTCATGTTGTAATTCACAATGAAGTTCTCAAAGAAACCAGGAAGCGAGTTCAAGATTAGATTAACAGAAACATTCACAGCGCCTTCTGCTCCAATCAAGCCAACCTCTCAATTAATCCAATCATCTTCAAAACATGTTGTGACACCCGACTTCGTTTAGCTTACACTTAAAAGATCTCTCAACGGTTCATACTCCATCGTTCGAGATCGCGAGTCATGTAGACTCTTCAAGTGTTCTAGCATCTCGTTGGGGCCCGTATTTTCATCTTTGTCTTTGTAACTCGAGTCATAGAAGATAGCATAACACATCTTTCCGCAACAAAGATCATCAAGATATTTCTGATAGGTTGCTTTGTCAAACAGAGCATACTCTTCAGAATCTTCATCAGGGACTGTAGGGAGTGATGTATCCAATACATACTCAATCTTTTCTAATCGCAGTACCAAACGCAGATTTCTTAACCAGTCAGGAAAATTGGCTCCATTCAACTTGTTCGTTTCAACCAACATTTTAAGTGATAGATTCGACATTGTAGCTGAAGAAAAGATAGACTTGAAATCAATACTTTAATATAATTTCTATTTAACACATTCATTAACTAACTAACTAACATGGTCTTTAGTTTAATTAGCTCCCACTATTTTAACATACTCTTTTACCCCATAAAGAATACGGACTCATATCAAATACGGTCATAATGGGCCAAGATCCAAACTCATGTTGTCTCCGCGTTTGCTGAGGCTGATAACTTCAACAACACGATCTGGTAGGTCTCTAAACCAATTGCAAACAATTTGCAACTCTTGGTTGACCGAATGTTCTAAACAATTCGATCTGCGTCTACCGTCCGACACCTGGGCGCGCCAAGACTAGCAAGTCAACCCCGCATGCGACTGCAATTATGTATCTAAGTGGGCTTAGCCTTCATCAAGCAAACACTGGGGTGTAAATACTCACGAAGGTTTATCACCTACTACAGCATTTATATGCATCTATGAAAGGGTATGAGTCCTCGTAGACTTAGAGCAAATCTTTGGAGGCATAAATACTCATCTCGCCGAAAAGGATTTTGCACCACAATCAATTATAACTGACGACGTTTATTTTAAATGAGACTTGTATTAAATTTGGGAACATTTTAATTCGTGGTTATGACGAAGATCAACTTTTATATCATACATCACATGAAATCCTATCATGCAATTTCTAAACACATTTAGATGGAAACCATCAAACCCAATAGGCATGATATAAGATGGTTTTAATCATATCTTGGCGCGCCTACCTGCATAATTATAGCGGTCATGAAAGTAAACAATTCTTGTGCCGCTACCTGCATAATAATCATGACTCTATTCTAATTATTTAAATGACAATCAATTAAACAATTAGGAGAAACAATTAATTTGTGCACACATTATCAAATAATATGCTAAATAACAATAATTGTGGGTTAATTAATTTTGTTTCAATTTAGGAAATATTTAAATTCAAAATTTAAACTCAATTTTCAATTTTGAATTTTCGCTCATCCAAAAATTCCTTAACAATTCGTAAATTAAAATTTAATTTTCAAGTATTTCGCAATTTTCGAACCTTAAAATATTTACTGATTTACCTGGGGACCAAATCGCTTTCAAATTTGCAGATTGACCTGTGGATCTAATCACGATTTTAAAACTTTTAAAATTTCGTAAAATATCTCGTGACTAATTTGTAATTTTGAACTTAAAATATTTTCAGATTTGTTAAAGGACCAATCTACAATTTAAAACCCTAATTTTAATTTGCAAAAGGTCCTTACACTATTTCAAATTTTCAAAATCAATTCCAACTCCAAATCAAATTTGGGATTGATTCAAGCGAAATTGACTAATTAAAACACACCAATGGATGGTACACTTCGATTTAACTCACCGGTGGTTTTCACCACCGATTTGGTGGACCGAGAGGCGTGCATGGTTCTAAACCGCGTCGGTGGTGCTCCTTTCCGATTATCGTTGCCAGTAACACTACCACCATTAGATTCTCTCGCCGACGAACACGGTGGTATTATTACTTTCGATTTAACGCCGTGGTGGCGGAACCGCCTCGCCGCGGATTCCGCGACCTAAAAAAATTTTTTTGAAATCACCATCGTTTCACGGAGCAGTGACTACGACATCGCCACGGTCGGAATGTCGATCGCGATATCGTTTCACGTCGAATGAACAGCACTGCCATCGCTCACCGCTCGTTTTTTTTTTTAATTCTTTCTTTCACGCCGTGAACGAGAATGATCATCGCTCCGTAGTGAAGTCTTGCATCGTTTCATCGCCAAATTTTTTTTAAAAAAATTCTGAAAATCAGTTCTAAATCAAAACAATTAATTTCCCACATATTGTTATTAAAGATTACCGTATAATCATTAAACCAATCTGGCTCTGATACCACTGTAGGAATTTGTTGGGTGTAAAACACATAAGTAAGGCACAACGGAAGTTTAAAATTTTGAGTAAACTTACTTGCTCCAACAAACATTCCTGGTATGATTATGCGATAATACAAATCTTCAAAGACATGAAAACTTACAGTTTATGCTTTTAATGCAGTCTCTACTAAAAGGTGCGCACGCGATTGTCAATCCGGGTGCAAGTCTTGCTTCAGTATATTCCTTTGCCCAAGAAAGCTAGGAAATCTTGACAGAGGTTTGAGAGAATTTATTTCCTGAACTCTAAGGTCAGAAAGTGAAAAATGAGTTCTTATGAAATTATGGGTTAAGTGCCAAATATATAGTGAGGAAACCCTAAACCTAATCAGATTTGGATCAGGCTTCAAAACCTGACCCAAATCCAAATCGATGGGCGGTCGAACCGACCCACTATTACGCTTCCTTTATTTATCTTCAGACGCTTAAGTTCTAATTAAATTCAAGACTTAATTTTAACTTAATTAATTAATTTTCATCAAATGAAAATTATCCCATAATTTATTATAAAATAAAATATCTTGATTCAAAATCCGATATTTTACATTCTCTCAATATACCCTTAGACCGAAAAGACAATCGACTTAGTGACCCTTTAGGCCTTCACACATCGACACTGATCAAATCAAGGTTCACACGGAACTCCTAGACTGCGCGTGACGGACCCATATGTGAAGACGTTTACAAGACTCAAGTAAACAAACCTCTATGTGAGATGATAAATTCCTTTCATTCGCGACACACTCGATCAAGCTTAAGATTTGCCAAGTGTCTATCCAAATGGCTTGATCACTTTATCTCATCTATGTTAGTCGACAACTAGACCATATCCTAGATATGTCTCTTGCATTGGCCAATGACTTGGTCGACCTAACATCTCTCGGTGAGTGTTCTCTCAAACTCCAATCGAGGAATGAATCCTATTCTTGGCTCAACTACCACCTTCAATCTACTTCAGAATGCACCCAATACAAGCCGCGTCTCAACCTATAAGGCATTTGAGCTTAGGGCGTGATCAAAGTGCATTGCTCGTAAACAAGGCGATATTGACCTCAAGTCTGGGACTTATCTCCCACACGCCGATAATACTCTAGACATGTATAACAAATAGTTTATCGGCAGGTATGTCAATACTCTCAAGAGTATCCATGTGTCCATCACTAGCAACTATTGCTAGCGAGAAGTGAGATATACTACATTCTCTAAGAATGTGATCGCACCACATGTCGACTTATAACATATCATTGATATCCCATTCTCAATGATCATTAGTCTAGGCTATTTTAAGAACTACACTCTATCATTAATATCTCACACTATTAATGACAATGTAAGTTCAAGGGATGCACATTAATGAATAATATAAACAATCAAATAATAATTCAATAATTGCAAATGCCAAGTATATATTAATCTTATTAATAATATGAATGTGTTCAAGTACATGTGCTCCTAAAATGATTGTTTCTAGGACATATATACTTTTACCTCCGCTATGCCATTTATATTTTTTTTGCACAATCAACCAAATATATAAAATATGTGTAACACATTCGCCGATGACGTAACAAAATGACAAATTAAATTAGGACATGTGGAAATCATTATTAAAATGACAAAATGACAAAAATCTGAAAATCATTTTCTTGGTGTTCTTCACCATCTTCATATGTGTTCTTGTTCCAACCACGATTTTAATTCAAAATATCAAAAAAAACTCCTCCAAATTTGTTATAACTTCAGGTAAAGATTCCCCACGAAGACCTGAAGATAACCCCAACATTAATTTCTCAAAATTTTCATCAAATTAAATCAAGTACTCTTAACTCGTTTTAAACCTTCAAGCTTTCTAAAGACATCATTAATGGTGTTTATAACCAACTAACTTGAGATAATTCAAAAAGACAAATTGGAGTTGTCAGGTATAATATTCAGATCGAAAAAAAAAGAAAAAAAAACGAAACCTAGATCGAACATAATGGAGTTTCATCTGAAAATTATTTGAAACTCGGATCTGGTTTTTCTTTTTTCAATGAGCTCTTTTAATTTTTTAACGAGAGAGAGAGCAAGTGAATGAAGTTGAATTAAAAGTATTTTTTTGCTTTTTCTGAAGAAATATCTTGGTGAGGGTAGAAGAAAAGAACGAAGAAGAACAAATAAAAAAGAAAAGAAAAATATGTTTTTAGGCTTTTCACGCGTTTGTTTTATGTGAAAATCATGCAAGTTGTCAAGTCATCAAAAAGTGTCTAAATGACACAACAGAGATCTACATGAAATGTCTAGATAGAACAAGCGTTACTTGAGATGTTTAAATGATAAATCTGGACGACCGCGTGTGACTGCCGATGAATTTGGCCTTGAAAATAAGTGGCTTCAAATAAATTAATCAAAGTAAACTAATATTCACATCAAGCAATATAATATTTACAAACGTAAGTTTTTTCAAGAACAAACTCTCCACATATTTTAGTCGTTGAACATATAATTAACTAATCAAGGATAAATTTATTTACGGTCATGTCCTCCTCCGTTTCATTTTATTTGCATACCACAATCATGAAAATTTCACAATCCAACACCTAACATCACAAGCCACAATATTTTATTTTCGCTTGTGAAAATGGATCTTATATAAAAAGAATTTGAATTACATTAAAATTATGATGAAAAAAATTATCAAATAAAAAAAGTTAATCCTAGAATGAATATTTTAGTTCCACACATTTTTAGATCGTATATTCGATGGAATGATTAATTCGGTTTCTTTAATGTTTTAGTTTCGCCATATGAATTTTGGATCGAGCGAATTCTTTATAATTGACTTTGTATTTATTAGATTAACAAAAAAAAAACAATTATCCATCGAATGTTGAATTTTTGCGATAGGTATGACTTTTGTGTTAGTAAGCTCAAAATTTTGTGACTTTTGAGTCAGAAAACATAACTAAGTGACTTAGATAAAAAGAAGTGATAGTTATGTGATTTTGTGTTAGAAAATATAGTTAATTGACTTTCGTAAAAGAAAGTAATAATTGGATGCTCTCATGAAGATATATTATAAGCTGGCTAATTGAAATGTATATGGCAGATTAAAGCTGAAAGGATGACACGTGTATGCGAAGGGTTTTACTTATACTCCATATTTGCATTGCTCTACTGGGAAACAAGACGCTCTGATATAACTCATTCTCCTGTCCTACATTTTCGGGTAATTAAGCTAATAATAAATAATTATTTATTTGGACAAAAGTATTAGAAACTGAAAATAAACCATTGATGTGTTTGTTAAAAAAGTATTGATAATTCGACTTTTGCTAAAATGACTAAAATATCTTTAAAATTTACATATAGTGTCATTATAAAGAAAAGGGGGGGAAAGGTGTTATATGAGGCGAAGAAGAAGCTTGAAATTTTGTTTTGGGAAAAATATTTTAAGAAATAGAAAAAATATAAAGAATATTTTGAGCCGATGTTTTACTGAAAACAACCTCTATATCACAAAGATAGGAATAAAATTTGTATACATACATCCTCCCAAACTCCATTTATGAATTTACAGTGGATATATTCAGGGTGGCTCGAGGCATAGGCTAGTAAAGCCATTGCCTTAGGCCCACAAAATCTTGAGGCCCCAAAAAATTTAATGTTGAATTTTATGATTTTTTTCTCTTAAACAATATTGAAGATTGTTAAAAAAAGTATAAGTGTATAACACGTGTATATAAAAAAAAGTAAGAAAATTATTTACTTTTTAACTGAAATATTTTAGAATTTTAAATTAAACTACCCAAATCTTTATATTAATAGATAATTTTTTACAACAACATCCAAAGTAATGTATTGTTAACATATGACTAATGTCTTATTAACTTAAATTATCCTGACTATTATAAATAATAATATTTTTACGTGAAGTAAAAGACTTATTTTTTTGTTGACGAAGGAACCCGCAAATTGTTCTTTCGAAGTGCGCCAGGTAAACTCGACTAACGCATAACGCAAACCACGCCACCATTAAACCACACTGACAAGTCAGTGTGCACTTCAAGAGCGGCGGTAGGCGTTACTCGAGGTTTTGAACTCACACTGCTCTCACACACCACCAAATGAGGATACCCGCTGCCTTTAAGATCAACTGGTCTAGGGTTTCGGATTTGAAGTAAAAGACTTGTATTAATACACCATTGAATATGTTGTTTCTGAATTTTTACATCTCTATATACAAATGAGCGACTAGAAAGTGTTCCATGAAATGGGAACGAATGTCATAATACTCTTCAGACTCATTATACTCTCCGACAGCTAATACTATTCACACTTAATCTTCAGCTGTCCCACATTTTCATTATGCGAAATAACACCGCATAATATATTTAGTTAAGACGTAACGTACTTAAGACAAAATATTATTTCATATTCTAAATTATTTATACAGCCACGAGCTCAGATCTTAATATGACCGAACAGAGTAAAAGATCATTATTTGCTTGGGATAACATCCTTATATCGATTTGCTTGCTTCAACTGTGGAGCTGTCACTATATCGAACTTTTCAAGACTCTGATTTTAAAAACTAAAGGAAGTGCTTTGTCAGTTGCAATGCGAACAACTATATCATCTTTGTTATCCTTTAGAAGAATCGGATCAGGCTTTTCCCACGAGGCTTTCTTGCAACTCTTGTTAGAAAACCGTCTCATATGTAGTTCCTTCTCGGTAAGGAAAAACATTATAGCATAAGCCACAAACGGCTGAACATTTCCAGTGCTTGTTCTTATTGTGGGAAGCGTGTATTCGCAGTCATAGCAAGAGAACAATTTGTAAGAATTACACATCTCTTTAATGAGACATTTAATGAAACACATATTATGATAATAAATTATATATCTTGTCTTCCAAGTAAATAATATATGGCAGATAATATTTTTAGTTATGCTTATCTAGATGGGAGGAAACGTGTTATTAGGAGTCCCTATGACAATCATATTTTATGGAGTAGTCATAGGCTTAAAGTTTTTGTCTAGAAGTCCCTAGCTTATCTCTAAATAGGTATGTGACTCCATCAGTCAATCATTCTCAAATTGTGATAGGCATACACTAGAAGCTCTAGGGTTTACCATTCCTTTCAAGGTTACAAGTCCGGGCTAGATTGAAGGTGATTCTCCACGACACTTGAATAATTATGGTTGAAGGTAAATTCCTACATTAATATTTCGATGCGTTGACTCTGTGTTTGTCTTAGCATTACAACATGTGGTATCAAGAGTCATCCTTCAGTCGTTGTTCAATTCTAATTAAATAGATCTAAACTAGAAAGAACCGACAATTGTGGAAGCTTCCCCTCCCCTTCAACCTCCCCCAACTCCCTATATTATCAAAGGCTCACTTGCTGTCTTGTTTTCTGTCGCGAACTGGGAGGGTTTGATCAACTTCCTTTTGGTTGTCGTAGAGTTTTAGTAAGACCCCCCTTTCTACGCTACATTCCCAATAAAAAGCCGTCAGTTGTAAGATATCTAATGAAATTGTCGCTGGAATTGAGATCTTATTCAAAGAGAAAGATCTCAAATAGCTGAAGTTTCTTTTTGTATATTATATGGAAATTGTTTCCAAAATAATCTGTATAAATTTAAATAAAGTGTCAACACAATCTGTAAAACACTTAGTAAAAACATATTACACTGTATAAACTAAAATACTTAAAATCAGTAAATCACAGAAACTGGAAAATGAACAGAATCAGTGTTGGAAGAATAAAAATATTTTTTCTCAGAATATAATCGAGCACACTTAGTTCAAAGTGTGTCCTTAAAGAAATTATTCCCCTCACAGTACTCGAGGTTGATGGAATATTCCCTCCCATGATAGAACGGTTATCTTACCAGAATAGTAGTACTCCAAATTCAGGTAGCGGCGAACCACTCAACGACAATGTATCGCACGGAATAAACAAGAGAGTTTTTGAAGAGAAGGAAAGAAAAAATTCGTAATGAATTCTGGAACAAATCAAAAATTTATAGCAGTTGGAGGTACTGATTCTGAATGTTTGCAACCATTCAGATCAGTCACCAGATGAAGGGAAATTCGAAAATATCCGGGAAGAGAAAAACGGACCGGGTCGGTCACAAGTCGTGGGTCATGGTCGATCCGATTAAATAAATAATTAAATAAATAAATAAATAAATAATTAATTAATTAATTAAAGAAAAGTTTGTCCAAAAAGATAATCAATCAATCGATCTTTTGGCGAATCCGAATCCGAAGCCGAGCGAGCGACGAAGACGGCGCGAGGGGTCCTTGCCCCCTCAACCCTTTTAGTGTCTAGAGAAGATGTAATGTAATATATACACATCTTTTTTCCTCTCTTTTTTCGATGTGGGACAAAAAGTTTTAACCAAAGCAAAAGAGACTTTTTACATTCCCTTCACTTTTTATCCCATCATTTCTCATTCACCAATATCAAAACCCAACAATCCCCCACATGAATGGGGAATGGCCATAATATAAAAGAATGCGCGGACAAGTGTGATATACAAGCGAGGATTGACTGCATCTGGATAAGTAGGTTTTCCTTTGAACTTTTCGTAGTGAACTTATATCGGATATACTCGATCAATCGATAGATTTAATATCTTTGAACCGTCGAACTTTGTTGTATACCTAGACAACATAAGTCACACAATCAATCCTCAATCGTTTATGGTTCTCACGGTTGTGTTCGTTTCAGCCATGAACACCGCCTGATTTCATGAGTGCATAGAGAATGGGCCTTCACTATCATTCTCTTTTAAAACGGCTTACACTTAACACTCACATATGTGATTTATAAACATGTGGTCCTATATCCACATTATCTGGTCAAACACTGCCAGATTTAGATAATCATTAAAAATCTTAATGCTTTATTAACTCATTAACAAGCCATAAATTTTTATACTTATTTCTGAACATTGTCTTCATCCGAGAATGGGTTGAGTTATTTGACAATGTTGAACTGTCAGTCACAACTTTGTTTGATCTCCTTGAACCTAGCTCTTGGGATCTCCAGTCTGCCAGGTAGAGTTACCGCCATGATGACTTGTCCTTGGCCTTAACCTCATTTCCATTGATGATATACTAACTCCCTCTCTAGTTAAGCCTTTTGTAAGGATCCGCCACGTTATCTCTTGACTTTACATAGTCAATCGTGATAACGCCACTAGAGAAGAGTTGTCTAACGGTATTGTGTCTCCGTCGTATGTGACGAGATTTTCCGTTATACATTACGCCCTCGCCTCTACCTATTGTTGCTGATCATTACAATGTATACATATAAGAGCCAAAGGTTTGAGCCAGAATGGAATATCTTCTACGAAATTTCGGAGCCATTCAGCTTCTTCACCGACCCTGTCTAAAGCTATAAATTCATATTCCATTGTAGAGCGGGTGATGCATGTCTGTTTTGATGATTTCCAAGATACTTGTCACGACCCGAACCCGGACCCGTGACCGGTGCCTTAACCCGGGCACCCTAGTGACACAACATCAGAGAAAACCAGCGGAATATAAACTCAAGATGAACAACCATTACGATATAGAATAGTCTAGCCCAAAATGGCTAACCCAAAAGTACATAAACCAAACAGTTACATCCTTAACGAACCAAGTTCTGACAAGACTACAGGCCTCTAAGAATGAATAACACTATGACGGACAGGCCCCGCCATACCCCCGAATGTACAAAAGTCTACAACCTCGTGGAATCGTGCAAAAGACGAGGCCTCCGAGAAATGGAGCCTTCCGAGAACCGAACCGTGATCCTAAGAGTGCGGATCGCCAGTATGAACCTCAACTCATGCGGATGAACGCACTTCAAGGAGGTCGATAACATGTACCAAATATGCGAAACTGGAAAATACTTTAATAATATCATAAGTCAAAATATAAGCTGTAGTTATAGACGAAAATCGCTTTTACTTGACCGTGCCTTACTAACAATGAGAGTAACAAATGTATATATATCGCGTAAAAATATGATGCTCATGATCATAACAGGTTACCTCGCCAGTAGTATCATTAAGCTATCCTACTCCTGGGTCTATTTAACACGCATAGGTCCTGTGGACCAGCATGAGGTCATCCGCCTCGTCGTGGATCGTTTCACCCGCACGGGACTATTTCACCCGCATGGATCCTGTGGATCCGCATGAGTACCATCGCAGCATCGCGTGAGACTATTTCACCCGCACGGATCCTATGGTCCAGATCCGCATGAGTACAAGCGCCGCACTCGCATCATGGGTAGCAAATCCATGGCATAAATAGTAAACCATCCTATCGAGCATACCCGGGCCACCCATCGTGTCGGTATGTCCAAAGGAAATAACAAGAATAACCCGGTTTACCCGTAATAATATATATATAACATAGCTCATCCGCTATCATACATAACATAAGCACTACCGCCTATCATATCATAACATAAGCACTACCTACTATCATATCATAACATAAGCACTACCGGCCTATCATATCATAACATAAGCACTACCGGCCTATCATATCATAACATAAGCAAGTTAAGGAAATACCCTAACTTCTTATTAACATTATTAATATATCCTCTCTCATTTTAGTATACCTAAGGCACCAACATGTCTTTTAATAGAAAATCCGGGAATTTAACCCAAGTACCATGTACTTCTAACCTCTTAAGAAATAACTCCTTTTTATACAAAAATTCCAAGATACTAAACACCATAGTATCAAGTTACGATTTCTTTTCAAAACAAGTCACATTTCCTTTTAAAACTATCTCAAGCTTCTAAATTAAGTGACTTCATTTCTTGTAAAACCTTAGGCAATTCATGCCTTAAAACCCTTTTCCTTCCACAAGTTCAAATCATCAAAACCTTTCTCCATTAAACTTTCACAAACTAGTATAACCAACTCCCCATAAAGTCGTTATATTAGAGTTAAACAATAGTAAAACACATTCCCTTAAGTCCAAGGGATTTTTATACTTTTCTTTTAAAACGGCAAGTATCAAATACTTATAACAAACGAAGATTTCCAAATCTCAGACGCCTACCGTACTACATGTACAACTAATCATGCTCAAGAGATAGGAAAGCTCCACATACCTCTTCGGTCAATCCACAAGCTAAGTCCAATTTACCGCACGTAGTATGTCAACCTAAAATGACCATAATACGTTTATCAAGCTCTAATTACAATGCAGAATTTTTCCAAGTTAAAGTCACCAATTTCCTACGGAAAATTGGGGCGCTTCCTTTGTTTCTACATACTTTGCCACCTTTTCCAAGGTCTATTTTTAACCATCAAATGCCATGTTTAAGGCTCAACAAACAACCAAAACCAAGGTAATTACACACCTAAACATTGGTGTGTAAAATTCAGCCCCACAAGTTACAACAACTAACCCAACAAGTCTAATGTAGTATTTAGGCAACAACATGCTCATAAAATCCCCCAAACCAATTCTTTCATAATCAACCTCATTTCTTACATGCAACTACTCTAAGTGCATTTTTTCCAACTACAAGTTCTTCCTATTAAACATGCAACGCCCAATACCAACTACAAGAGAAGAAATGTTACCTTGAGTTTTAGCCAAACTTAATCCAACACCTTGCTAGCCTTTTTCTCCAAGAACACCACCACAATAGTCTTCACAAGCTTGTAATAAACTTTCCTTAATATTACACTTTTCGATTTTTCCTTAGGCTAGAATTCCTCTGGGAATTTAGAGAAGGATGAGCTTTTAATTTAGAGAGAGATGGAGTGTAAAGATGAAAAGTTGAATGAAATGACCAAGCCTTGGTCAATATAATGCATGTAGAAAATCGATGGGGACACTTGTCACCCTCCCATGGCCTCTTTTAAAACAAAAATAAGACTGTCTAAGTTTTTTCCGCCCAAAATTCGCGCCTCGGCGCATGTTCGCTTCCGTGGCGCACACAGAACTCCTGCGGACTTTGAACTTTAGGCGCCATGGACTGATTTCCGGCGCCGCGGCCATGAATTCCCTGCCTTGGCGCCGCGGCGCTGAGGCCCCTGACCGAAGTTTTCTGATTTCGAGTCCTAACTCCTTCCGCATGGCCCCATACGCACGGCCTGAACCACGAGGTATAACATTCTCCCCCCCTTAGAAACATTCGTCCCGAATGTTCCTTCTAGCCTTACACAAAACACAATATAAACATATCTTCTTAACTATTCCTTAGCAAATAAGAATGCTCCCCGAGCCACAACATTACTCAAGCATAATCAACCAAATTAACACCAATCAGTAGGAAAGGGGGGTTACCTGGAGGTATAGGGAATAAGTGTGGGTATTTCTTCATCATATCATCCTCCGCTTCCCACGTCATCTCTCACCGCTCGCTTCGCCATAAAACCTCGACGGAAGCCACCTCCTTCGTCCGAGTCGCCTAACTTGACGATCGAGTATCGCTATGGGACTCTCTCATACGACAACTCCTCACACCGGATATCCCGAATCGGGTGCACTCTAGATGGATTTCCAACGATTTCGTAACATAGACACGTGAAAAATCGATGTACCGCCAAGATCGGACGACAGATCCAACTCATAGGCAACCTTGCCCACTCTTCTGGACAACTGACACGCCCAACGTACTGGGCCGAAGTTTCCTTTCCTCCCAAATCTCATCACACCTTCATGGGTGACACTTTCGTAAAGACCCAATCCTTGACCTCAAACTCTAATGTCGACGCCGATGATCTGCATATGATTTACGCCGACTGGGCCGCCAATAACCGCTTCCCGATAAGCTTCACCTTATCCATCGTCACAACCAAATCGCCCGATTAATCGCACTTCTCCCACTTCAAACCAACCTATCGGTGACTGCACTTCTCCCGTATAAGGCCTCATAAGGCGCCATCTCAACACTAGAATGGTAGCCGTTGTTATAAGCAAACTCCATAAAAGGTAAATGATCCTCCCAATACCCGAAATCAATAACACAAGCCCGCAGATATCCTCGCCGTTGCGGATAGTGCGCCGCCGCCCGTCCGCTCGAGGATGAACGCCGCTTGAGACTCACTGTGTCCCTAATCCTTCTCGAAAGACCTCCGAAGTTAGCCGTGAACTGGCTCTCTATCTCGATATAATCGACACCGACTCGTGCAATCTCACAATCTCTGTAATATATAATCGCATAGTCCTTGAAAATGTCGCCTGGCCGGAAGAAAGTGGCCGATTTCGTCGCCACAACAATAACCCAAATGGAATCATGTCTCTCCGGGTGCGAGGTAACCTCGTAATAAAGTCCATGTTGACCACCTCCCACTTCCACGCCTAATATCCATACTGTAATAGCCACCGGCTTCGTGCTCAACCTTAACTCGCCGACATTAGGACATCGGGCAACAAAACCGCCACGCCCTCTTCAAACCATCCCACCAATACACGCACTGAGGTCATGGTACATCTTAGTCGACCGGATGAATCGAATAACGAGCATCGTGCCTCTGAATCTGGCCGACGGTCCTCGCCACATCGGGAACACCTAATCGCCCTTAAACCTTAGCACCCCATCCGGCTACCTCAAATAGACTCTTCTTCCGGAGAGCCGCATATCGATCAGTATCAAAATCGGATCCTCATATCGCCGCCTCTTCACCTCCTCAACGATGGAAGACTACGCCTCTCAACCCGAATTCGCACAACTAATCAACCAAACGAACCCCAAGGCTTGCTAATCGGTGTAACTTCGGACCATGTCCTTCTTCCCCGCCGCACTCGGCTGACTACCCATCAATCTGCGACTAAGGCGACATCTGCAACTACATCGCCTTCCCGGTGGTATAGATATCAATATCACAATCCTTAAGAGCTCCAACCACCGCCTCGCCGCAAATTCAGCCGCCACCAAGATATACCGGAGTTTCCCGTGGTCTACGCAAATATCCACATGAAATCTATATAAGGAAATTGCCTCCAAATCTTCAAGGTACGATTAACTGCCGCCGACTCTAAATCGCGAGTAACGTAATTCCTTTCTTACTTCCCTAACCGGAAACATAAGCTCTAACCTTATCGTGTCATACAAGACACAACCTAGCCCAACACCCAACGTGTTACAATAATACCCTAACCTCTAGTCTCTCAAGAGGGTTAGAATCGTAGTCGTGGTCAACTTCTCTTCCAATAACTGGAAGCCTCTCTGCACTTGCAAAATATTCGAGCATCCTTAATCTCGCCATGGTTCCTGCTTTCCTTTCTCTGTTGCAACCAAACTTGGTTACTATACTTGGATCTGATTCCTTTGCTTGCCGCATGGCTAAGACTTCCTGCCAATCACAATTTAGGGAAGACTTCCTGATCTTGTCAAGTAGTAATCCTATTATCCTCTCTCACTGTAGAGCTTATAGTCCGATGTTCAACCTCAATTCACGGTATTACATAGTCCAATGACTTGTCAAGATTTCTTATCGCTCGAGTGTCTACTGCCTTTCCTTTATAAGTAAATTCAAGTTGTCCCGGGTCCTTTACCTCTCCGTATTCTCTTACTATCTTTCTCGCCAAGACAGATGCTACTACCTTTCCTCGAGGTGTTCCTACCGCCCATTACCTACTAATGGTCTTACACTAGTTCGGGTAATCGTGTCTCGTGCAACTTACATAACCATAGTTGTATTCTCTTTTATCCTTTTGGTCATAACCTACCTTATGCTTATTAATAGTAAAGTGTTTCTAATTTGATCCATAATCGCATGCTTCAAACACGTGTACTACCTTCATTTTTCTTACGACACTTCCCCGACCGCTTCGTGACGCCGTTCTAATTACCCCCAACACAATACTTTTTCCACGGTTATTTAAAATCAGAACTTATGGCATGACGACATCAAGACCTACCACCTCCCATCCTTCGCCTAACTACACGGGTACACATAACCCCATAATACGTAAGATTATCCTTTTATGTATGAGAGAACTTATCTCCCTTCAATAAACTTTCCTCGTGTCACAACCCTAATCACCGTCCTCTCGTGGTCCTGTAAATATCTAATCATTACGCACCGCCTTAAAATCGTGTAGATTTTCAAAACCTACCAAAGATGCCTCTTCTTTCCATGCTACTCGCATTTATTTTATTCTTGCCTTGCACATTTCCTTGAAATTATCCGGCGTCGTGGCCCCGACCGCCACACCAAACCAACTCCAAGTACCTCCAAGGGAACTTAACATAAATTCCTTCAAATTCAAGTATTACTTACTTTCAGCCAATTTTTTCCCAACGAACAAGTCACACAAACTTATTAAAAACAATGATGCCAAAGAAGGAAGGATAATTCATCGTTACTACCACTTCCCTTCCTCTCCACTGATAACCGCCACGAAAATTGGTACCGAATCAATCTCTTCGTAGTCCACGTTGGCATAACATGAGGCCAACTAGCCCGCACTATAATGACCTCAACGTCCGTCATAACTCTGCTAGTGGTCCGACGACTATATCGCATCGACAATTATTATCCGCCCACTCACTACCACCCAACACTCACGGGTGTGGTTACCCCATAAAGGTTCTCATGGATTCTCGCTTCATTTCTTTCACACTTGGTTGCTCACTTCCTTACGGCCGCACTTTTTCCGCATTTCCAAACTTATTCTAGCTTACGACATAACTTCCATAATAAAGTCGCCTTCGATCTTGGAGTTACTAAGTTAAAACAATATAAGGTCATTTCCGGCCACAACCTCGTTCCGTGGGATACGTCTGCGAACTCAGAAATGATTAATTAGACTCGGCCTTGTACCGCGGACTCGCCACGTAAATGACTACTATCAATCGATCCCACCCTGCCGTATACTAACTTCTCATAATACCATAGTCGTGTCGCTCGTCACAACAACCATTACTTACTCCACACGGATCCCATCCGCACTATCCTCTTAAGCATACCACGAGCTTAATTTACAAACATAGTTCCCATCGGGCCCCTTAATTAAGCTTCTTAAGGTTCCATTACTTTTTCCGACAACTCATCGTCTCCTAATTTTCTCAAACTAGCACGTAAAACCTCGATGAGAGTTCCTTAACTGCTCATACCTCCCAGATCTATTTAGTCCTTACCAAATCGTAATCTAAAATCATTCTAGGCAACACATATGTGACCACACGTAAACTGTATAGCAGTATGTCACAATACCAACTATACTACAAGTATTACCAACCCGATACGCAATCCGCATAATCTTCTCCGGTCACTATCGCCTCAGAATGCAGAACACCATAACCTCGTTAGGAGAGACGACCTAACCACAGCCTCTATCGCACGATCTAGAGTGAGAAGAAATGGAAACTAATCCTAAATATCCTGCAGCCTCCTGATTATAGATGTGGTGCACAACACACCGATAATCAAGACTCTACTAGATACAGCCTGTAGACTCTTTGCGAGGATTATCTGCTCTGATACCACTTTTGTCACGACCAACCCGACCGGACCTGCCTTAACCCGCACCCTCTTGACACTACATCAGAGAAAACCAGAGGAATATAAACTCTAGATGAACAACCATTACGATATAGATTAGTCTAGCCCAAAATGGCTAACCTAAAAGTACATAAACCAAACAAGCATCCTTAACGAACCAAGTTCGACAAGACTACAGCCTCTAAGAATGAATAACACTATGACGGACAGGCCCCGCCATACCCCGAATGTACAAAAGTCTACAACCTCGTGGAATCGTACTAAAAGACGAGGCCTCCGAGAAATGGAGCCTTCCGAGAACCGAACCGTGATCCTAAGAGCGCGGATCGCAAGCTATGAACCTCAACTCATGCGTGAACGCAGCTTCAAAGGAGGTCGATAACATGTACCAAATATGCGAACCGAAAATATCGTAATAATATCATAAGTCAAAATATAAGCCGGAGTTATAGGCGAAAATCGCTTTACCTTGACCGTGCCTTACTAACAATGAGTAACAAATGTATATATATCCGCGTAAAAATAGAGGCTCATGATCAAACAGGTACCTCGCCGTAGTATCATTAAGCAATCCTACTCGGGACTATTTCACCCGCATAGGTCCTGTGGACCCGCATGAGGTCATCCGCCTCGCCACGTGGATCGTTTACCCGCACGGGACTATTTCACCCGCATGGATCCCGTGGATCCGCATGAGTACCATCACAGACTCGCACGGGACTATTTCACCCGCACGGATCCTATGGTCCGGATCCGCGTGAGTACAAGCGCCGCACTCGCATCACGGGTAGCAAATCCATGGCATAAATAGTAAACCATCCTATCGAGCATACCCGGGCCACCCATCGCACAAGATGTCCAAAGGAAATAACAAGAATAACCCGGGTTTACCCGTAATAATATATATATAACATAGCTCATCCGGCTATCATACATAACATAAGCACTACCAAATTTATCATATCATAACATAAGCACTACCGGCCTATCATATCATAACATAAGCACTACCGGCCTATCATATCATAACATAAGCACTACCGGCCTATCATATCATAACATAAGCAAGTTAAGGAAATACCCTAACTTCTTATTAACATTATTAATATATCCTCTCTCATTTTAGTATACCTAAGGCACCAACATGTCTTTTAATAGAAAATCCGGGAATTTAACCCAAGTACCATGTACTTCTAACCTCTTAAGAAATAACTCCTTTTTATACAAAAATTCCAAGATACTAAACACCATAGTATCAAGTTACGATTTCTTTTCAAAACAAGTCACATTTCCTTTTAAAACTATCTCAAGCTTCTAAATTAAGTGACTTCATTTCTTGTAAAACCTTAGGCAATTCATGCCTTAAAACCCTTTTCCTTCCACAAGTTCAAATCATCAAAACCTTTCTCCATTAAACTTTCACAAACTAGTATAACCAACTCCCCATAAAGCCGTTATATTAGAGTTAAACAATAGTAAAACACATTCCCTTAAGTCCAAGGGATTTTTATACTTTTCTTTTAAAACGAAGCAAGTATCAAATACTTATAACAAACGAAGATTTCCAAATCTCAGACGCTCACCGTACTACATAGGTACAACTAATCATGCTCAAGAGATAGGAAATCTCCACATACCTCTTCGGTCAATCCACAAGCTAAGTCCAATTTACCGCACGTAGTATGTCAACCTAAAATGACCATAATACGTTTATCAAGCTCTAATTACAATGCAGAATTTTTCCAAGTTAAAGTCACCAATTTCCTACGGAAAATTGGGCAGCGTTTCCTTTGTTTCTACATACTTTGCCACCTTTTCCAAGGTCGATTTTTAACGCTCAAATGCCATGTTTAAGGCTCAACAACCAACCAACACCAAGGGAATTACACACCTAAACTTTGGTGTGTAAAATTCAGCCCCACAAGTTACAACAACTAACCCAACAAGTCTAATGTAGTATTTAGGCAACAACATGCTCATAAAATCCCCCAAACCAATTCTTTCATAATCAAACCTCATTTCTTACATGCAACTACTCTAAGTGCATTTTTTTCCAACTACAAGTTCTTCCTATTAAACATGCAACGCCCAATACCAACTACAAGAGAAGAAATGTTACCTTGAGTTTTAGCCAAACTTAATCCAACACCTTGCTAGCCTTTTTCTCCAATCTCCAAGAACACCACCACAATAGTCTTCACAAGCTTGTAATAACCTTTCCTTCCTATTACACTTTTCAGATTTTTCCCTTAGGCTAGAATTCCTCTTGGGAATTTAGAGAGAAGGATGAGCTCTTTAATTTAGAGAGAGATGGAGTGTAAAGATGAAAAGTTGAATGAAATGACCAAGCCTTGGTCAATATAATGCATGAGCGTAAAATCGATGGGGACACTTGTCACCCTCCCATGGCCTCTTTTAAAACAAAAATCGACTTTCTAAGTTTTTCCGCCCAAAATTCCGCCTGGCGCGGCTCGCTTCCGGCGCATGGCCGCAACTCGCGGACTCTCGAACTTTAGCGCCATGTTCGATTTCCGGCCGCGCCATGAATTCTCGCTTGGCGCCGCCTCCCGGCCGCGACGAGGCCCACGACCAAGTTTTCTGATTTCGAGTCCTAACTCCTTCCGCATGGCCCCATACGCACGGCCTGAACCACGAGGTATAACAATACTGCTCCTCCACTAACGGTGAAAACATATTCACTCGTGGATTTAATTTCAAATGATCCGGTGATCCAGTTTGCATCACTATATCCCTCAAATACTGCAGGATATTTATTATAATGCAAAACATAGTTTTGGGTGTGTTTTAAATACCCCAAGACTCGTTTCATTGTCATCCAATGAGTTTGATTGGGATTACTCGTGAATCGACTCAGCTTGCTTATAGCACATGTTATATCTGGTCGTGTACAATTCATAATATACATCAAACTTTCCAAGACTCGTGCATAGTCCAATTGTGAGTCACTTTCACTTTCATTCTTTTGAAGTGCAAAACTTACATCAATTGGAGTCTTTGCAACAATGAAATTTAAATACTTGAACTTGTCAAGTACCTTTTCAATATAATGTGTCTGTGATAATGCTAGACCTTGTGGAGTTTTATGGATCCTAATTCTTAAGATCAAATCAGCAACCCCTAAGTCTCTCATGTCAAATTTGCTAGTGAGCATACGCTTCGTAGCATTTATATCGGCAATATATCTACTCATTATCAACATGTTATCAACATATAAAAAAACAATGACTTCATGATTTGGAGTATTTTTAATGTAAACACATTTGTCACACTCATTAATCTTAAATCCATTTGCCAATATTGTTTGGTCAAATTTCGCATGTCATTGTTTGGGTGCTTGTTTAAGTCCATAAAGTGACTTAACAAGTTTGCACACTTTTCTTTCTTTACCAGGAACCACAAAACCCTCAGGTTGTTCATGTAAATTTCTTCCTCCAATTCTCCATTTAAGAAAGCTGTCTTGACATCCATTTGATGGATTTTAAGACCATATACGGCCGCCAGTTCCACTAACACCCGAATAGATGTTATTCTTGTTACCGGCGAGTATGTGTCAAAGTAATCAAGACCTTCTTTTTGTCTATAACCCTTGACCATAAGTCTTGCCTTATATTTTTCAATAGTGCCATCAGCTTTCATTTTCCTTTTAAAAATCAATTTTTATCCTAAAAGTTTATTTCCAGGAGGAAGATCAACCAATTCTCATGTATGGTTGTTCAAAATTGATTCAATCTCACTATTGACTGCTGTTGAGTGTATTTTGGTACACTCTTTTGAGTCATTTTTAGTTAGTATTTTACTTTTTTCGTTTGTGTTTAGTATACTATTAGGGTTGTTTTTCTTTCTTTTGAGTAACAGCGGTTCCAAAGAGGGAAATACAGAATTGAGGATGAAATAAACTCAATGAAGATGAAATTTGCACAAGCACTGCCCAAAGAATGAAGCCTAAAATGTCTCAAGAAGAATAGAAGAAATCAGGTGAAATCCGGACGAAAACAGGTCAAGGCGCGGCGCAAGGCAAGGAAGGGTCGCGGTGCTGATGAGCCGCGGCTGAAAGAATTAGGGCCGCGACGTGAAAATTCCAGAGAGCAAGAAAAATATTCACCGTGCCAAGAGCCGCGGCGCCGACGCGCATTATTTCCAGATTTGAGTCGAATTTGGCCAAGGGTAAAAGGGTCCGGAGCAAGGTTTTTCTCATATGTAAATACCCTAAACCCTGTCATACTTTACATCATACTTTGGAGAGGAGAACAGGGGCTACAAGCTACACAATTGGAGACTTTTGTTCAAGTTCTTTCTCTTTTCTTTACTTTAATTCAGTTTATGTTGGATTGTAATTTAGTTCTTAGCATGACAATGTTTAGGAGCTAATTACTTTATTAGGGTTTTCCGTCGAATCACTTGAAACTCTTTCATATAGTTAATGCATTAGTTATTGATTTTTTCTTCATGCATATTAAGATCTATTCAATGATTGTTTTGATTGTTTGATAATTAACTAATCACTAATTGTCATCACATATATGATTTCGAATCAAAATCTGAAAGGTGAGATTTGAATATGCTGTAGTTGAATAGACATAGGTTAAAATCGTGGACGAAAGTACCCCGATACTTGTGTAGTGTTTAGGGTTATTGTTCTTAATCCTCATTTGTGGTAAAATCTATCATAGAAATATAGAAGGTTTCTGCACATGATTGAGCTCTTGTATGTCCTAACCTAATATAATGTGCATTAGTTAACCTGCTATCTTAATACGAAGAAGAATCATTAACATTGCATTAACGCGTGAAAGAGTGGATAGTTGAGGAGATTGGAAGCCTTATCTCCATCATAACTGTTTTAAATCCCAAAGTATTTTCAACATTAGTTTAATTTCTGCACTTTATTTTAATTCGTAGTTATAATTGTCAAACAAAATAACGTTAACCAAATAGATACCATAGAATAGATAATCGGTACTTGATAACCAGTCTCTGTGGACGATATTCGGTCTTACAGACTATATTACTTGAAGCGATACATACACTTGCGTAAGCACTTAGAAATATCCTAACAACTGCCTCTTTCCAAAATGCTGAATCAGAAGATGGCATCATTGCTTTAAATGTTTGAGGCTCATTTTCAAGCAAGAATGTCACAAAATTTGGTCCAAAGAAAGTAGACGTCCTTTCACGTTTGCTACGCCTTGGATCCTCTTTACTTGGTGTACTTTCCTTTGGTTCTTCTCGCGGTCGTTTATATCTTTCACTTGACGACTCACATTCAGTTTTATACGGATAAATGTTTTCAAAGAATTCAGCATTATCTGATTCAATTATCGTATTAACATGAATTTCGGGATTATCCGATTTGTGAACCAAAAACCGACAAGCTTTGATGTTTGTAGCATAGCCAATAAAAACACAATCCACAGTTTTTGGTCCGATTTTACCCTTTTGGGCAAAAGAACTTGGACCTTTGCTAAACAATCCCACACTTTAAAATATTTCAAGTTGGGTTTTCTTCCTTTCCATAGTTCATATGAAATAGATTGTGTTTTGCTGTGGGGCACCCTGTTAAGTATTCGGTTAGCGGTAAGGATAGCTTCCCCCCATAAGTTCTGCGGTAAATCGAAACTTATTAGTAAATCAATCATCATTTTCTTTAATGTTCGGTTTTTTCTTTCCGCAATTCCATTTGATTGTGGTGTGTAAGGGGCAGTAGTTTGATGAATAATTCCATATTCTAAGCATATCTCTGCAAAAGTAGATTCATATTCTCTACCCCTATCACTTCTAATCATTTTTATCTTTTTATTCAATTGAATTTCCACTTCGTTCTTGTATTGCTTAAATTCATCAATTTCTTCATCCTTACTATTAAGCAAATACACAAAATAATATCGAGTGCAATCGTCAATAAAGGTTATAAAATACTTTTTCTCACCGCGAGATGGTATTGACTTCATATCACATATATCTGTGTGGATTAAGTCCAAAGGATTTGAACTCCTATCAATAGACTTATATGGATGTTTACCAAACTTAGATTCAACACAGATTTCACATTTTGATTTATTACACTCGAATTTAGGCAATACTTATAAGTTAATCAGTTTCCGCAAGGTTTTGTAGTTGACATGTCCTAAACGAACATGCCATAAATCATTTGACTCCAATAAGTAAGACGAAGCTGAATTCTTATTAATACTGTCAACAACCATTACATTGAGTTTGAAAAGACCATCGGTGAGGTAGCCCTTTCCTATGAACATATTCATTCTTACTTATTACAATTTTTTCACTAACCAGCATGCACTTAAATCCGTTTTTGACGAGTATTCTGGCTGAAACTAAGTTCTTCCTAATTGTCGGAACATCCAGAACATTGTTGAGAGTCAGCACCTTGCCGTAAGTCATTTTCAGAAGTATCTTCCCATATCTTTCAATATTGGCTATTGCAGTATTTCCCATAAACAGTTCCTCTCCGGGTCCAGCGGGAATGTAGGTTGCAAATGCTTCTTTTACAGCGCAAACATGTGGAGTGACACCAGAATCAAGCCACAACTCCTTTGAGTTTCCAACCAAATTGGACTCTGATAGCATTGCACACAGATCATTCATATCATCATTCTTCTCCACCATATTGGCTTGACATTTTCCCTTGTCCTTTTTCGGGAGACGACAATCTGGGGCTTTGTGGCCAACTTTCCCACAATTATAGCAGTTGCCTTTGAACTTTTTCTTGTTAGGACCCTTCTCCTTTCCAGAAGGCCTCTTCCTTTTCTTGTTCTTTTTCGGAGCATCATCTTCAATGACGTTTGCCCCTTCAATCGGCGAATTCTTACGGTACCTCTTCTCAACGGTTTTGTTATCTTCCTCGATCTTGAGACGAATCACAAGATCCTCCAACTTCATTTCCTTTCTCTTGTGCTTCAGATAATTCTGGAAATCTTTTCATGAGGGCGGCAACTTTTCAATCATTGCAGCCACTTGGAATGCTTCATTCACTACCATACTTTCAGCAATAAGGTCATGGAAGATGAGTTGAAGATGAACTTGGGTTCCAACGGTTTTTCCATCCACCATTTTGTAATCTAGGAATTTGGCAATCACAAACTTCTTCAAGCAAGCATCTTCGGTTTTGTACTTCTTTTCAAGTGCACTCCATAGTTCTTTGGAGGTCTCTACTGCACTGTAGACGTTATACAAGTCATCTTCTAAGGCACTCAAAATGTAGCATTTGCACAAAAAATCAGCCTGTTTTCAAGCCTCAGTAACCATGAACTTTTCGTTGTCAGGCATGTCGGCGGCAGGCACGGAAGGGTCCTCACTGGTGAACTTTTGCATACCAAGGGTGGTAAGCCAAAAAAACATTCTTTGCTGCCATCCTTTAAAGTTGGCACCAGTGAACTTCGCATGTTTCTCAGCCGGTGGCACAGTGAAACTGGTTGTACGAGTAACCGCTGGTGCAATATTCGCAGAGGTAGTTCCAGTCTCAATTGCCATTATTTATTTGTCACTGTCAAATTGACAAACTGTTTTAGTTAATAAAACCAGAATAGTAATTAAATCACAAACTTACACGATAAAGATTTTATTTCTTCAAATCGCAGTATAATTATGAAACTTAAACGATGAAGATTTTATTTCTTCAAATCACATTATAATTATGAAACTTAAACGATTAAGATTTTATTTCTTCAAATCGCAGTATAATTATGAACTTTGGTATTCCAACGAAGTTTTTATATCTTCGAGTCAGAATACTAATATTCATATGGAGTAGAAAACTACACAAGTTTTAATCTCTACAAATTATAATATTATAAGTAATTTCCTTAAGATTGTTTCCAAAATAATATGTATAAGTTTAAATAAAGTGTCAACATAATCTGTAAAACACTTAGTAAAAACAGATTACACTGTATAAACTAAAATACTTAAAAGTTAAAACCAGTAAATCACAGAAACTGGAAAATGAACAGAATCAGTGTTGGAAGAATAAAAATATTTTTTCTCAGAATATAATCGAGTCCACTTAGTTCAAGGTGTGTCCTTAAGGAAATTATTCCCCTCACAGTACTCGAGGTTGATGGAATATCCCCTCCCAGGATAGAACGATTATCTTACCAGAATAGTAGTACTCCAAATTCAGGTAGTGACGAACCACTCAACGACAGTGTATCACACGGAATAAACAAGAGAATTGTTGAAGAGAAGGAAAGAAAAAATTTGTAATGAATTCTGAAACAAATAAAAAATTTATAGCAGTTGGAGGTACTGATTCTGAATGTTTGCAACCATTCAGATCAGTCACCAGATGAAGGGAAATTCGAAAATATACGGGAATAAATAATTAATTAAATAAGTAAAGAAAAGTTTGTCCAAAAAGATAATCAATCAATCTTTTGACAAATCTGAAGCGAGCGACGACGACGGCGCGAGGGGTCCTTGCCCCCTCAACCCTTTTAGTGACTAGAGAAGGTGTAATGTAATATGTACACATCTATTTTCCTCTCTTTTTCCGACGTGGGACAATAAAAATTAACCAAAGTAAAAGAGACCTTTTACATTTCCTTCACTTTTTATCCCATCATTTTCCATTCATCAATATTAAAACCCAACAGAAATTTATATCCATTTTTCCTGATATTATGCATTATTTCAAATGTTCGTTGTTCAATATCTCGGCTGCTCAAGAAGTTTGACTACTAGTTGCTCCTCCGGAGTTAGAAGTCGGATTTGAAGCTGGACTTTCCCTATATGACATTTCTTTGTGGTTTATTGTGGTCTTTGTTGTGTTGGTTAATATCTTGTTACGCTGAAGATTGTTAGAACAAATCCGAGAATTCTATTTCAATAGAAAGTATTGAGGACTGGTCAATTATAAATTTTGTAAATTACCTTATGATTTCTGTGATAGAATTTCATGTGCTTGTCAATATTCAAGCTTGGTTTATTGAAGTTCTCTACCAATTACATGTCTCTATGACGTATCAATACTTGTTAGACCACTAGAAATTTTAATATGAACCAGTGCTAAAGATATGGACTTGTATGAAATTTAATATTTGTTTTAGATGTGATTAATGTTAAGAGTCCCACACCGAATATGAAATTAGAATATGAACTTCTTATATGGACTTGAACAATCCTCACCCTACAAGCTAAGTTTTGTATTGAGTTAGACTCAAAATCCATTCTTTACATCTTCCTATATATGTTTAAAAGTACAAACGGATAAACATTCGATCTAGCAAAAGATCTGGAATACTCCGGTTTACCGATACTGTTATGTGCTAATTTACTTCCTTTTCTCCGTTGTTTGGTTCTTTAGAACATTGTAGTAGTTCTGTAATGATTAAATAATTGTTGCAAGGGGTAAAAGACAACAGGTTGATAGCGTCGGTTGGATATTTCAGAATCTTTTTGACTTATTCAATTGCTTAATTATATTTTAGAATGATGAAAATATTGTGTCAAGTATTTGAGAAACCATATTACTTCCGGGTAAGGGTGACAAATTGGACCCAACCTAATTGATCCGTCCAAATTTTAATGAGTTTAGACATTGTCATATAATTAAATGGATT
This sequence comes from Przewalskia tangutica, assembly GCA_029844215.1. NCBI lineage: Eukaryota > Viridiplantae > Streptophyta > Magnoliopsida > Solanales > Solanaceae > Przewalskia > Przewalskia tangutica. Next base: position 13,942,496 of record CM056734.1, read on the forward strand.
AAGTTTGAACTAACCCAATTTAACCCATTAATTAACTTGGCCCAAACTAACCCATCTATGATTTAATTTTTGTTGTATGAATCATACAGTATGATATGGTTTCATTTTTGTTGTAAGATATTATTGTTTAATTATTGTTGTACCAGATCTATTTACTTTTTGTTTGATTAACAAAAATTGCTAGGCATTGTCTAATAAATTATTATTTTTAAGAGAATATTTGATCAAATTGGGCGGATTGGGTCACGACCTATTATTTAGCTCATTTAAACCCAGCCCATCTTGATCCAAATGGATTTTGAGCAGGGTTGGGCATTAGCCCAACTATTGATTCAACCCATTTGGGCTAGCTCAATTTCAGCCCAAACAACTCATTTGACACCCCTACTTACTTCCGGGCATATCTAATTATTTATAAATAGTTCTACTCCTATTCAAAACCGTCTTATGATATTCCGATTAAATTATGAGAATTACCTTATGTTTGGGCCTACAAGGCATTCTGCTTATATACTCCTGCATACCCATTATGAATATAATCAACATTTAGTTTAAAGTTGATTTTATGAGATGTTTTTGAAGTTTCTTTGCATCTTGTGCTCGAGACTAACCACATCATCTTGAGTACTTGACATGAAAGAAATTAAGTTATTTAATCGCATAAAGTTTAGTGACTAAATCGTATTTTAGCTTCGCTCCGGTTAGTAGTACAAGAGTGAGAGTTAGATTTAGAGAGAAGTGGTGATTGATTATTTTCAAGGGAGTAGTTAATACTTAATGGTTAGAAGTTTTGCTAATAATCTAAATTTATACACATAAGCCTCAATAAATCGTAACATTGCTTGAGAACTCATGCAAAAGCATATCATGTTCGAATGAGAGCATCTGAATGAGTTTTTCTTAGTTTGGCTGATGCTCTTGGTAATTTCTTGATTACTAATAACTTACCCGTGTTCATTTTTGACAAATCCCAAAAATGGCTCATATAAGGGTTTTGCTGACCTATTATATGAAGTGTGAGGATAAGATAGTTCCCCACTTTTTAATTCTCTAAAATGCTCTTATTATATGTTGTCAGTACTTATTCCATCTTTCTTATTATTGAAAAGGTTACCATTTCTGGGAAGTCAAATGTGTCAGGAGGATGTGGTTCCAGTTAATCAGACTGTTAAAGGCCTTGTTCTTCAAGAATTTTCACAAGTCAAGGCCAAGCAGTGGTGATGTTACTGAGGTGGTGGAAGGAAAGAAAAGGGTTATTAGACTTCTGAATGAGTCTATTCCAAAAAGCTTGAGCATTGGAAGAAGATATGATCTATGTTCTCTCTAGGACTGTTGCAGAAGTGACAAGTTTGATTGATGTTTAAGCCAATAGTCCTAAGATAATGACTGGTGGGGAGTCTCCTGTAGAGGAGAAGCCACATAAAAAATTTGATCTTGTTAGGAACATGTAAGTTTCAGATCCAGTTGAAGGTGTTGTAAGTTGTAACTGGGCTCTAAAGAATTACAGGTCTCGGATATTGAGCCGTTTCTATACTTTTAAGGGTCCAATGCGGGAATAAAAAAATCTTTTTTTATTCATATAAAAAATTAAAATTAATTAATTAATTAATATTAAAAAAATTATTGATCAAAACATCAAATAAATGTATAGTAAACATTATATTCGATTCAATATTTTCAATTTCAGTACAATACATTACCAATAAAAGTAATGTAAAAACTAAATTTAAATACAATTAATTTAATGTATTATTGAGTCATAAAGTTCGTTGCTTTCAAATTAACTTTTTTACACAAACGACAAAGAAACAAATAAAAAATATCAAATAATTTAATATTATCATTGGATGAGCTCAGTTGGACGACCATACCAAAATATCAAATTTAGAATATTTGGTCTAATAAAACCAAAAGATAGCATAATAACAAGTGGAAATAATTCAATTTGTGGAAATAATTCAATTTGTGGAAACATTGTTTTTTATCTTTCTTGTGCCACTGTTGCAATATTATGGTGAAAGTTGCACCAAACCAAATAATCATAGTTTAACCATTTAAAATGAATAAAATTTTGAAAAACTTTATGGAGGTATTACGTATTATTTTTATTATTATATATCACTTCTATATTGAGAATCCTTAATATTGAGATTTGAAAATTTTGAAACCCTAAGCAAAATGAAATAAATATTGATGCAATCAATCCATGTTAATGGTGAATTAGAGCAAAATAATTCTCAAAACAATAACATACCAAATTTTTTTTTACTTGGAAGTTGAGATTTCTACAATAATTAATGGGAGAACTTTTTTTTGAATTGTATTTGCGGTGAACCCAATGAATGTTTGTTTTTTTGTTTAAAGAGGGAAGGGACTGTTTTTTTTGTTTAAAGATGGAGGGTGGACGATTGGACCATGAAACTTGGGCTCGATTTTTTTTTGAGGGGGGGGGGGGTTGGGAATTGAACTTTGGGGGCTGTTTTTTTATTTAAAGAGTGAGTGTGGCCGATTGGGACATGAAATTTGGGCGGGACCTGAACTTTGGCCCAATTTATTTTTTGTGCTTTTAAAAAAAAACTTCTACTCATTATTGGATTCGAACACACACCCTCTCGTTAAATAATGACTTTTGAAGGAAACCTTCAAACAATAGGCTACAACTCCCACTGATAAGATTAGAGCATGTTTAATACATATCTTAATATTTAAAACCAAAAAATAAAATAAAAATTCTGGGGCGGAGGCGAGAGGCTCCGCCGGCCCGGGCCCTGTGCGGTGGCGCCGCCTTGACCGCCCCAGAGACGGCCCTGCTTCGAGATATGATGATAGGCTGACTTTATACTAAAGGTGCCATTGCTGGTAAGCCCCCAAACCATTCTGTCAATGTTGGCAGCGAAGAAGGTGCTAATGATGGCTCTATGAAAATTCTCAGGGATAATGTAAGGAAAATTTGTAAAAGACCAGTTGCCATCGTGGTAGTAACTGTTCACTTTGGAAATGAGAGTGTCAGGAGGCTAAGAAGGTCCATGGAGAGTTTTGAAGATAGATTGGTGGCCATTTATCCAATTGACATTTATACATTTTCAGTAAAGAGATCGCTTAGTTATTAGATATGGGTGTCTTATTGTTGCAGCTATTGAGTGAAGCTGCTCGTTTTGTAAAGGACATGCATTTTATAGTAGTGAATGCAAGTTTTTTTCTTTAAATTTAATTTTTGTTCAGATTGTGACAACGTTGAAATGGATGAACAAAAATTAAGACTTTCTTACTTTTTCGGAAGAAAAAGACCTCTTATGTCAGACGGAATTCACAATTAGAAGTACAATAAGACTGCAACCCTACTACCAACCGTGCTTTCATAAATTTCTTGATTTGAGAATGTTGAAATGGATTGGGGTGTTCAATTTGATATGAGTCAATTTTGTTTAGTGAATCGGGGAGAGTTAAAAGAGGATCGGGTAATCTCAATTGATATTGGGTTATTTGGGGATTTCCGTCAAATGATGAGTATTTTATAAATTTTTCCAGGGTAAGAGATATTTTTTACCCGACTTATAACGGAGGGTAAAACTAACTAATTTACTAAAGTAAAGGCGTATTTTTTGACCCTCATCCATATTTTCTAATATCTTTTCCTTTCGGGCTTGTACCCGACCCGCTACATAACACGAAAAACGTGACTTTGTGTTTTCCAGTTTTATTGAAAAGCATCGTACTGGAGACTTTGCAGCAGCAAAGTGTGAATACAGACATGGCGTCCTTTGGCGACAAAGAGTTGCAATCTGATAATATATTTATACCGGAAGAGTGGTCCGATGCTGCCAACAGCGTAGCTTATGATTATACCACTTCGCCGCCGCCGGTTGCGTTTGTTTGCGGCCCCAAAAATAGCGGCAAGACCACTTTCTCTCGCCTCCTTGTCAATGTTCTTCTTCAGAGGTATCTCTTTTGCATTTTCTCAGACACATGGTAATCGACTAGTAAAGTTTGACATTTGAGCTAGTAATAACCTTTTATTTTTATATAGTAGTATGTATTGTTTAATGAATTAATGGAATCGTGCTATGTATTCTATCTTGCGTCCCATTTCACGGATGCATTGCATTGAGAATTGACTCATCGGATTAACCACTTAGACGGAGAGTTCCCCGTATTCCATTGAATGGAATGGATCATTGCTTATTATTTTTTTCTTGCTAGTTTGAAGTTTGAGAATGTACTTGCTGGAATTGTTGACTCCATGTGATCAGGAGGTCATGGGTTCAAGCCGTGGAAACAGCCTCTTGCAAAAATGGCGGCGCACAATAGACAATTTATTATAGACACTTGTGGTCCAGCCCTTTACCGGACCCCGCACATAGCGCGAGCTTAGTGCATCGGCTGCCCTTTTACTTGCTGGAATTGGTCCTTCTTTTGGATAACAGTCCCAATTTTCTGCTTTTTTATTTCCTTACTTTTTCATGAATAAAAAAAAGAATATGCTTTCTTGTTTCATGGTTAACTTAAAAGGTTGTTTATGGTTTAAAAACAAGTTCATATCAATTTGAAAACAAAAGATAGCTCTACTAAAAAGTAAAAACAAGTGTATTTGAACAATGCCATTTCCTGTTATTTTCATTTTGATTAGTTTTCCTTCTTAAGCTATTGCTGTTTTGGTCCATTATTTGGAATGTATTTAGTTGCAAATGTAAAGATACTTAGTTTGGTTTTGTTCTATTAGTATTCATGTTTTTGGGATTTGGTACAATCAATTTTAAAAACCAAGTCCAACTCACACAATGTTTTCCAAAGAACCAAAACCCTACCATCAATTGGTCCAGAACAAAAAACTAAATCCAATTCCCACTGAAAAAACGTTATATATTGCAGTTAAGTGTTATCAGAGTACAGTAATGCATTGGTACTTTACAGTCCTATTAACACTTTGAAAACCTTGTGTTCCTACTTCCTACCATTCCCTATATAAAAAAGCCATGTGTTCCTACCACTCTTCCTCTGCATATTGGTACTTATGTTTTAGTCATCCAAAAATTCTATGAAAAATTAGATTAAAAACTTCGACCTTGTCAATTGCTAATGAAAGAACAAGATTTGGGTATATACCAATACCTACTACTTGTAAAAAGATGGTGATCGCAAGAAATAAGTCTCGTGGTCTGGAGTAAAGAAAAGAATACTAGGGGCATTAAATTCAAGGATGGCATGTCATGTTCTAGATTAAGCATGTCTAATTTAGGAATAAACGGTAGGCTAACAGGACAATACAATTAGGGATTCACTGGAAATCTCAAATCTATTTGGAAGATACTTATTTCAGATGGGTTGCAGAAATAGAATGAACCAAATGAGTTTGGCATCATGAACTCCGGATCCTTTTTGTCTGAGTTGAATAATGAGCAACAACCACTCTTCTCTGCATATTGATATTTGTTGATGATTTCATTTTTCTGTTATTACTGTTGGCTGTTCATGAGCGGCTCTGTGTCCTTTTTGTCTGAGTTGGATAAGGATAACCTGTTGATCATAGTAGGTTTTGAGAACTTTGATTACAGAAGCACAAATTCTGATAATAAACTATCTTTGGTTTGTCAGATACAAGAAAGTCGCTTATTTGGATACAGATGTTGGGCAGACAGAGTTTACTCCTCCTGGTTTGTTATCCCTTACTACAATTGACAAAATAACATCAGGTACACCAGTTATTCCCTGAACTGTTAGATGTCTGTGTTTGGGATTCTCCAGCGATGTTTTTATCCACTTTCACCTCTTTTCTTGTCTTTCTGCATCAGATCTGTCAATTCCATGCCTAAAAACTCCTGAGAGGTATAATTGTTGAACCCATGTCTTGGAAAAACAAGTTTTGTGACATTTATTCACTTCTGTTGTTACTTGTTTAACTAGCAAAAGGCATACTTAAAAATTGTGTACTCTTTTCGGTCTCTCTTCTTGGAAGAGTTTAGAACCCTTTTTCCCCTCTCCACTCTCACCATCTTTGTCTTGCTACAGGAAAAATAGGAAGAATGATATGCTTTACTCTTTTATTATTTTTAACGATGTTCAGTATGATATTTAATGATCTTTTCCTGTAAAGGGGGCAAATTTAAATGGAGAATGGTCGCTGGACTGCAATAGCAAACTTACTTAGCATTTGAGTTTGTGTGCCATATGTTTAGTGTTATTTTAAGCTGCTCTGAGCAGCTTAAATTTGGTAGTAGATTTCTTTTTTAGCATTGGCATTTGAGAAATTAAGAGTGTCCCCATGCATATTTGGGTATTGTCCAGGTCTTGCTTGAAGAGAAAGATGACATATTAGTTTGTTGCATGAACCTGGAAAAGCTAATTCCTTGTCTTTGGGAGTTCTGTAAGCTAAGTTGTGTATAAGCCGTGTAGTTGAAGTATATGACACTTGAATGAGAGAAATTTCATTCTCTTTTGTTAGCAAGGCCATAATTTGCTTATGTTGATTTGACTACAATTTTTTTTCTTTCAGATGCTTCTTTTTTGGTGATATATCCTCGAAAAGGGATCCAAAAACATATTTGGCTTATATTTTTGCCTTGTATGATCACTACCGGAGAACGTACCTGCTGAGCAATGGCGGAAGTCCTGGAAATGCTGGGGTGCCTCTTGTCATTAACACAGCGGGCTGGGTGAAAGGCAAGCTTCTATATTTATTTACTTGCTTTCGATTTAATTTAGGCTAGTGTGGTCCGTTTCTTCATCGATCTGGTCACAATTTTCATGATCAAGTCTGATTCTGTTTTTCTTGTATTATAGGTATTGGCTATGACATTCTTGTGGATATTATCAAACACATCTCTCCTACCCATGTTGTTAAGATTTGCATATCAGCTATGAAAAAGAATCTTCCGGCTGGTACATTTTGGTTGGATGATGGTAATGGTGCTGTTGCAACTCTAATTGAGGTCAACTCTGCTCGTCAGGACTCTTTTAACAGATCGTATGAATTTATCTCTCTTTTTAGTTTTTACATCAGACAATTGAAGTTATCTTTCTTGTAAAGTGAAGATAATCTTGATAAAGATGATTTTCCTTGTACATTAATATCTCTTTACCTTAGACCTTAAAATGACAGAGAGAGACAGAGGGAGAGGGAAAGAAAATAAAAACACTTTCAGACTACACACACCACATCTCAGTTCATATTCCATTAACAAATTTCAGAATTTAGTCTTAATTGGCGGAGGTGTCTCTGCTCCTTCAACAATTTAAACCCCCCTTGTTTCTTAGTCCTCTGATGTTTTTTCCCAGGGTTCTTGTACAGAAGGATGCACGTCTTTTGCGTGATCTACGTGTTATGGACTATTTCAGACAATGCTTTCCAAGTGATATGAAAATCACAACAATCAAGGAACTCTCTCGAGCATTAGCTGCCCACCCTCCATACGAGATTCCTATATCAAGTATCAAAATTAAACACCTTCATTGTAAGGTAGGTTCAGTAATGGTGAATGACCTGTTTTAGATGTAATGCTTTGTTACTGACGGCGGTCAAAAGCATTGCCATCCATATATGCTGGATCTTCTGGCCCGGGGCGTTTTCCATACTTGCTTCCTCCTTTTCTCATATATTCATAATTCATTTAGTTAACTATTATTCCAGTCTAAATTGCTAAGTCAAATGGCAAGTTTGGATTCATTACTGGATAGCAGAGCATTGACAGAGCAGGAATCAATCAGGAAGGCAACAATAATTATGGAGTATGAAGAACTTCTCAAAAATGAGGAAATTGCATGGAGACAAAGATCCAGGACCCTATGGTTGAAAGAAGGGGACAACAATACAAAGTTCTTTCACAATTCAGCCAATGCTCATAAGAGAAACAACTTTATTGATCATCTGGAAGTGCAAGGGGAAACCTTTGTGGAACCTGAAAGAGTTAAGGAGGAGATCGAATTATATTACAAGAAACTCTACACTGAGACAGAGAAATGGAGGCCTGTTGGTAATCTGAGCAACTGTCCCTCAGTAACAGAATCAGAAAAGAACAATTTACAAGCCAAATTTGAGGAACAAGAAGTATATAATTGCTTGAAAAAGTGTGCCGCTGATAAAGCTCCTGCCCTGATGGATACACCATGGGATTCTTTATCAAATGTTGGGAAATTCTGAAACAAGACAGCATGGAGGCTTTTCACAATTTTCATGACCAGGTCACGTTTGAGAAGAGCTTCAATGCTACTTATATTGCGTTAATTCCCAAGAAGAAAGGGACAAAGGAACTGAAAGACTTCAGACCTATAAGCTTGATAGGTAGTTTCTATAAGCTTCTGTCTAAGGTACTGACTGAGAGGTTAAAGGGGGTGGTGGATAAGCTGGCATTTTGTGTAAATTGGATATTGAGAAAACATATGATCATGTTAAATGAGAATTTCTACTTAGAATCCTCATGCAAATGGGGTTTGGGGATAAATGGATCAAGTGGATCAGGTTCTGTATATCTACTGTGAAATTCTCGGTCCTAGTTAATGGATCCCTGAAGGTTTTTTTGATGCTCAAAGAGGAATTAGGCAAGGGGACCCCTTATCTCCTTTTCTTTTCATTCTATCTATGGAGGGTTTAAACAACATGATTAAAACAGCAAAAGCAAATGGATGGATCACATGTTTCGAGATTTCCACAAATAATGAAAGAAGTTTGGAGGTGACTCATCTCCAATATGCAAATGACACTCTGATTTTTTGTGAGTCAGAGGAGCAACAACTAAAATATTTGAGAGTCATTCTGGTACTCTTTGAAGGCATCTCAGGGCTTCACATCAACGGGGGGAAAAGCCATATATATCCCATCAATTCAGTCCCTAATATAGAGTTTCTGGCCATTACCATGGGAGGTGAAGTAGGTTCTCTACCCACTGTATATCTTGGGATGCCATTGGGTGCTAAATCAAAGTCAAAAACATTTGTGATGCAGTTATGGAAAAGTGTGAGAAGACGTTGTCTAGATGGAAAGCACAATATTTGTCTTTGGGAGGCAGGCTCACTTTGATCCGGCAAGGAAACAAGGAAAAAAAGGTTATCATTTGGTAAAGTGGAAAGTTCTGATTCGTAGTAAAAACAAGATGGTCTTGGTATAAAAAATTTGAAGAATTAAAGTAAGACTTTAAAATTGAAGTGGCTATGGAGATATGCTCAAGATTCACATTCTTTATGGAAAAAATGATTAAATTGAAGTATGGGGAGTTGGACTTTTGGGCTTCTAAGGAGGTCAACATCCCATATGGTGTAACTGTCTGGAGGTCAATCAGAGTATGGTGGCCTTTTTTAAAGAGCCACACTGTTATAAGAGTATATAATGGTAATAAAACAATTTTCTGGAAGGATATGTGGTTGGAAAACAGAAGTTTGGAGGAGCTATTTCCTGATATGTTTGCTTTGACACAACATCATAACAAATGGAATGTGGTCACCTTAAGGTTGGGACTTGATCTTTAGAAGAATGTTGAATGACTGGGAAATACCTAGACTAGTTGAGCTTTATAAACATTTGGAGTATTTCCAAGGGCTGAAGGATGGGGTGGACTGGGCATGACAAGGGGCACTACAAAGTGAGCCCAGGCTATAAGATCATGAACATGACTGTGTCACAAAACTCCAACTGGCCATGGAGACAAGTTTGGATAGTAAAGATACTGTTTTGGCACATGAAAACTTGAGAAAGAGAAGTATCTTAGTTTCAAATTGTTGCTTATGTGGGGAAGCAATTGAGACAGTAGGACATCTGTTTTTACATTGCAGAATTACTGATCAGCTATGGAAGATAATTTTTTTTATCAATCTCAGATACATATCTTGGACAATGCCTAGCAAGATTGTTGACACTCTTTATAGTTGGGAGGAGTTTGGGATTGGGACAAGGAATAAAAGCTATTGGAGGATCATTCCAGCTTGCATATGGTGGACTACCTGGAAAGAAAGGAACTCCAGAAGATCAAGCAAGACTGTATGTTGCTATTTTGTTTTTGGTGTACAAAGAATCCCTCTGTAGATGCAGAATCAATCCTAGAAGTCCTCGACTCTTGTTAGGATTTTACTTTCTTAGTTTTTTTTTGTAAAGGGTTTTTCAGTACTAAGGTAGTACTGGTCTATACCTGTTAAAAAAAAACTATTATTCCAGTCTTATTCAAGCAAGTACGTCTAGATATTTCTGTCATGTTTTGATTAGTTCTATATCTGTATGCCAGGTTCCGAAGAGTGAGGTTTTCTACAGCTTGAATGCAAATATTGTTGGCTTGGCAGTTGATTCTGAAAATTTTCCTGACTGCATGGGGTTGGGTAAGTTATTGCAACAAGATTCCCACTCTTGTGTTGTGATATTGCCAGTTTTGTTGACCTCTCTGAAAAAAAACTGCCAGTCTTTTGAATGGACAATTAGTTGCTTTCTTTGTTTAGAGGTCTTCAGTATTTTCCGAATGGTCAGTGTTTATATATGTGGAATTTTAAATGTTTAGCTACAGATAGGGTAGTTGAAGAACCATGAGAGCGAGAAGCATGAACATGGTGCGAATGGCCTAGTTTTAAAATGAATACAGTTAGTAAAATGTACTGTGCACTATTGCATCACTTAATAGTGATCTTGCTTGTTGGATCCAGAAGTTTGTGTTATTATTACTGATTGTCCGCATCGAACATTATTTCATACAGCTCTGCTGCCTTTATTAGCTAGAGGAATTTCGCAATGCCAACCATAGACTAGTCAACTAGATCTAGACATGTCTGTTTACTGTGAATGGCAATGTCTTATGTTTCTAATAAGCTTAAACTTGATGTTGTTATTGGATTTCACTTCCCTCTCATTCGTTCCTTTCTCTCCGTGCTTTAAAATGATCCAGGAATAGTGCGTGCAATTGACACTTTCAAGCATGTACTCTATGTAATTTCCCCTGTTCCAAAAAGCAGTCTGCAGAAGGTGGATCTTCTATTGCAGGGCTTTATCGAAATTCCGACTTGTTTGTTGCAGGTAATTGTCAATCTATTCCCCCGCGTTCCTTGATTTACTCCTTTTCTTTGCTTTGCCTACATTACTTGTTTATTTGTGTGACTTATGTTGTGTAAGAAGAATTAGAACTCAAGAATATAAGGTGTAAAGGACACATTTTAAATCAAAAGGTATTAAGGAAATAATAGAAACATGAAAATGAGACAATGCATGCTGTTTTATTCTCTGGCATGATTTACTGGAAAATTATGAAATTTCACATCCTGCATCCTTTCGTCTGCAGTATATTATAAGTAGCCCTTTTTTTGAGAAGGTGGAAAGATAGCTTGTTTATATCCAATTGCAAAAAAGCTAGTGTTCTTTTGAATGATTCTATCCATATCTTTTTCCAATTAAGAAATGACGATCATGGCGTATTATTTTTCCTCTTAACATTTTATTGCTTTAGGGAGAGGGGGAGGGGGAATTTCATGGGATTCAATCCTTTATCTGTGATGAAGGATGAGGGGCTCACACGATGTGAGATACCTGCAAATCCCTATGGGGCCTAGGTTGAAACTTTGTTTTCAGGAACTTACCAGAAACCAAAAAAAAGAAAGAAAAGGAGAAGAAGGAAAAGGAAAAAAAAGAAGAAACTTTGTTTTCGGAAATTACTAAACTGCTTGTGTATAGTTTGCATGGTAAGTATATCTGCTGATGAACCTGCAATACACATACATGATCTGCTATTTTCGCTTGGGGCTTATGATTTTAAAAAAAATGAAGAGGACAACTTCTGGGGAATTGTGTTACTAGAATAATTTCTTTTTCATTTCTACTTCTCAAAAAAATTTGACTTGCATTTCAATTGTAACTCTTTCAACTTGTGCATGGCAAAAGAATGAGAATTACGATTCTCTGGTAAATTTTCTGAATACTTTTTCTAATGCTTAGGTACAAGGCTGCATCTCACCATACATGTCTGCCGATGTATTGCCTTCAGCTTAGGCAATAACTGGGGCTTGCCTATCTGGATAACTTCATTCTATCTTGTACAGCTTAGTAGAAGTCATTCAGAAGGTTGGTTATGCTAAGTTATTTCTTACTTAGATTTTAGAAACTTATGGACTATCGGCCTTATAGGTTGCTACTTGATTTGTAAAAGGTCATTGAGTTTATGGTTTAGGGTGACCGTTGTGTCTTTGTTGGGCAGCAAACTTTCTGCTGTGTATGTACAATTTAATCTGTTGGAGTTATCTTGTTATTTTGGAATTTCTGGTCACCCTAGCCTTGGTTGCTATACCATTTATGATGTGTTTCGTACAATAACTGTACTTGACTGGCATTCTCTGATGAAAGCTCTGGGGAGTTGAAGAAGCTTGTCTAAAGTCTGATTTTGTCTCAGAAGCCAAGATTGGAACTGTAGCAATAGCAGCTCTTATCAAGGCGTTAACATGAATCTAATGTTGTGAAGAAGTATTTCATTCCCTCATATAAAAGAGGAAATGAAAATGAAAACAAAAAGAAGAAAAAGAATCAAGATTCTAGTAAATTGAGGCTTTAGGAACCAAATAAAGGTCTGCGAGTGGAAAAGAAAAATAAGTAATGCATGAGAGGATTGGAAACCATTTTATGCTCACTCACACCTTCCACTGTGCTTGTTTAATTACAGTCTTTAAGTTATATTATCAGCTAAACAAGCATGTGTGTACACCTGCTGTCAGTGAAATTCCTGTTGTAGCATCTTATGAAACAAGTTTGAAATAGATGGTTATCTTACAAATATATAACCATCTATATGCATTTACATTTAGCAAAACTATTTCTTCGTTTCTCATTGGAGTCCTTTGAGTCCACAATGCCTTTTGCTGGATTATCTCAAAGTTCTCTGGTTGCAAGCCAATTCACCTGCAAAAAGCAGTATTAATCACTGCCTGCAAATCAAGTAATCGCATCCAAAATAATGAACGGGTACACTTAGGTTCACAAATTTCTCTGCAAAAAGCAGTATTAATTACTTAGGTATCTTACAAATATATAACCTTCTATATTCATTTACATTTAGCAAACCTATTTCTTCGTTTCTCATTGGAGTCCTGCGAGTCCATAACGCCTTGCTGGATTATCTCAAAGTTCTCTGGTTCCAAGCCAATTGACATGCAAAAAGCCGTATTATGCTAAGTTATTTCCTACTTAGATGTTATCTCCTGCTGCAATTAGCAGTTCAATGCAACACACACTGTAAATAATGAACGGGTACACTTAGGTTCACAAATTCAGAATATAAAGCTATCTTAGCTCATTGAATTATCAAATCAAAGTCAATTAACTTATGCAAAATTTTGGTAGTACGGTAATGAAGCCTGCTAGGAGCATTATGCTTCCAGTGATGAGGGAACTGACAATTGACATGAAACATACAAAGCAAAATAATTGATCTCTGAAAACACGAGCAACAAATTTATAGTTGGAGTTGAATTTTAGCTGAAAGGACCATATGAATGATTCTGTAGCTCTCGAACACTCATCTATAGAAAATTTACACAACCAAGTAACTTTCTAATTCTTCTCATATCTCTGCTTAAAAGAAATTCTAGAACCTATGGATATCAACTAAGAAGAGAAGTCACTAGGGAAGGATCACCTTTTTGGACAAAAGTCATGCATTTGCAGCCCCTGTTGCTGTATCAGAGTGTCTAAGCTCCCGCAGATGTTGAGCTATCTCCGTCAAGAGTTTGGTTCCTTCTCCACCCCTCTGTAATGTCATGGCGGCGTGTTTTAAGAAGCCACTTTCTGCTTCAACAGCTCTCAATCTCTCTCTAATTAGAGACACTTCTCTTGTTAGAGTAACCTTATTGTCATTTCCTAAAAACATTATAGAACATTTAGTTTGAAGGGAGCCTTGGAGTAATTGGTAGAGTTGTTTCCATGTGACCAGGAGGTCATGGGTTCAAGCCGTGGAAACAACCTTTTGCAGAAATTGAAGGTAAGACTGTGTACAATAGACCCTTGTGGTCCGGCCCTTCCCCGGACCTCGTGCATAGCGGGAGCTTAGTGCACTGGGCTGCCCTTTTTTATTATAGAACATTTAGTATTTGTAGTCTGACTTTCAACAAGAATGAAAAGAAAAAAGAAAGGCTGATAATTAGGGAAGTAAAAATTCATATGTACCTTTGTCTTGAATCACATTTGATTCAAACGCATGAGATTCAACATCAGGAGATATTTTAATCTTCTTTTCAAGGTTTGTCAACAAACCCTGGAGATAAGATCTCTCGTTCTCAAAATCAAGGTTCGATTCATCAACATTTCCCTCTTTGTATTCCTCAAGACGTTCAATATGGAACTCGTTTATTCCGTTCTGGTCTACTTCCGGAGGGCTGCCACAGTCGGATCTTTCACCAAAGGATGACTGAGATCTCAACTCTTGATAATCGTCATCTGCATCAATTTCACATACCTCACTACCGACTTTCTTGATAACTCCATATCTCTCCCTGTAGGTATCGAGTTCAGCCTCCAAGACCTTTATCTCTTCCTCTCTCTTCAAAACTAGGTCTTTCATGACTTGTAAGGCCTCTTGATCATATTCTGCCTGCTCTTCCATCATTCTCTGATACTGCAAGGCTTCCATTTGGACAGCCGCCTTCTCTGCTTGCAAACGCGTGATCATGGCCATGGCATTGTTTGCTGCGACAGCAGAGGCACTTCTTTCTTCATCTAATTCCATGTAGAGTTCCATGAGAGACTTTCGGTCCAGACGGACCTGCCTCTTTAAGCGATGCAAGATGTCATCATCTGCTTTGTTCACTGCACTCATGTCATTAGGATCTGAGGTAAATTCACTCTTATCACCACCCAATTTTCTTGGCTTACGAGGCCACTTAGGACTGGCTTGAGCCGAGTCTGACAATGGGATCCAAAAGAACTTGCTTCTTGCAGAACTTGGGGTTTTGCAACATTCTTCATGTACGACCTCGGGATCTGGTAGCCGCGGGACAGTAGCAGCTTTAATATCTTCTCTACCTGCTACACATTGGAAATATTAGCTGACTCTAACACCTTAGTTTCAACTTCTCATCAGAAGAATGACAAAATCCACCAGCTAATAGAAAAGCATGCCTTGCTCTAATAGGGGGCGTAGATTTTCTAAGAGGGCAAGCGCAACTATAATGTAATAACCTAGCTGTCAGCAAGGAAGGTTCCCTGTAAAGCCTACCAGAAAGTCCTTAAGAACGAGAAATCCGACTAAAAGGGGTATTCCATAACCAAATCTTGTAGCATCAAAGACAGATAAAGGGCAAACATCTCTTTCTTTGGCGTTGACCAGTTTGGGAGTCAAACATCTCTTTCTTTGGCTACGATTTTCTCCAACTCTTTTCATATATTGTGAATTATTAATTATGCAAACTTATAGTACTTTTTATGTAGTTTTCAAATATGTAAATTTTATTATAAAATACTAGAAGAATCTATGTTTAAAATTAAGTCAAACGAAAAGATGTTTGACCGCCAAACTGGTCAACCTTCAAACAAATTGAGACGGAGGGAGTAACTATCCCCCCCCCCCCATCCCCCAAATAATATTATAACTATCTCCTTTAACAATAACAGTCTCATATATGCTACCACTGAATGAGGTTATGAGACGTATTGATAATTGTAAGGATTTAAGTTGTGATAGAAGTTAAAACTCTAATTGTAAAAGTTGCAGAAGTTAAGATGAAACGAGCTCTTTTCTTTCTTTCTTTCTTTCTTTCTTTCTTTCTTTCTTTCTTTGTTCTTTTTTCTTTCGCAATAATGATAGTGAAGAAAACACGAAGCCAATGAAACAGTCAAGACAAATAGGTACCTGCATTCTGGTGACCCTCATCATCTGGAAGGTCTGAGTCATTATCTGAGATAAACTTGAGCTTTGTGTACTGAATATGAGGCAATTCCAGGTTGCCCGATTCCTCATTTTTCCATGTTATGGGAGATCGAGGAGATGGGGCAGGAGCTTGAGAACAATGATTTCCATTTATAGATGAGTTCCGCGAATATTTAGTCCTCAATTTCAAAGGCTCCCCACAACAAGAACAATTCAGGACGACAACACTTCCAGTTTTGATAACCTCTTTTTCATTTTTCATTGATTTTATGGACTTTCTTTGATCATCATCCACAAAACACTCAATGTCTTTATGCAAAATCCCAACTAACGACTTGTACTTATCACAATCAGCATCTTTCTCTGTTGCAAAAGATAGAAGGCAGCCTTCACACATGTTCCGAATATCAGAAAGCTTCTTGTGGACATGACAATACGTGAGGGAGGAGATGTCCTTCTTGTGGCCTTCACAAATGGAATCGTTGTAATACAAACTGGAGTTTCTCTTAATGAAAATGTGATCGATCCTCGTGCAGAGCAAGCAGGGGACCTTCAATTCGAAGAACTTGGCGAATTCATTGGTGAAAAGTGCAAGAAGGCCATCAATGAAAAGGATAAGGATCATCACCCATTCAAGAACAGCGTATACGAAGAAAAACCCAACTCTTCCCATCTTTAGTTCAACCAAACGTTTAAAAGATCGCGAAGCCATTCTTTTTACCTTAAACTTTTGTCTAATAAAAACACTCCTACAAAAATCAAGACAAAGAATGTGCTTTTGGAAATTTTAAAAATTGAGTGATCAAAAGGCAAGGAATGAAATGAGATAGATCATGATCTTGGTGGCTAAAGTAAACCCCAGATCATGACCTAGCTCTTGATTTTTCTCTAGTATCTGTGAAGAAGGAAGAAAGACTGTTCCTTAATGCAAATGTTTCCAAAAAATGAGTGGTGTTATGGATTTCAGCTATATGTACCAAATGGTCACTCTTTCTTGTTTAACTAATAAATAGGAAAGTGCTTGGCGGATCAATAAGCTAAATTAATGGTCATCATCAACCGTGCTCGCATCAAAGCATGCACGATAGATAAAAACTAACATGACTTGGTGTATGTATCAATTGTGGGATTGTGAACTTATTTTTCGTGCCGGATTCTAGTTGGCAGACTGCGGATGCTTGTTTTTGGGATTATTTTCTTTCTTCATTTTTATTGTGTACATGGAATGGAAGTGTATTTGAATACTACTATAAAGAATGCTGTTATAAAGGAAATTAGAGGTTAATCTGAATAAAAGTACATATTTCCGCTGGCTTATATCAACTATTCGAAGTTGATTCTTCCAATCAATATGATGAAATTTGATTAGATCATTCCATATGTAATTTCCTATTAATACGAAATATAAGTTACTACATTGTACTTTTATCCTACTTTAACAAGAACCCATATTTATGAGGTAAAATTGCATGTAACCGGTAGAATAAGATGCGCGTAAGTTGGCTTAAACATCATAAATATAAAAAAAATTGTATACACATAATATGTGGCCAATTAATCCAAAGCTAATTTGCAAACGATGTATAAGATTATCTCATTAATTCTTACTTTTCAAGATCCAATCAACATAGCCAAATATATAAAAAAAACCTTATGTTCATATTATGCACGCCCCTTAAAAAGTATATTCTATACCATAATTATAATTATAAGAGTATTTGTCTATACTAGCCGCCAGCCGGTATCATATTCTATTTTTTTTCTTTTTAAATATCTCACTTAATTAGTAGTCCACTAATTCGAAATATAGCTTTGGAAAACATAACCAATAACTTCTCGTTATTTTAAAATATTAAATTTCATAAGATAATTTATTTTTATTAAATTGCAGTAAATAATTAGTATGGCTATTTCCCTAATCCAAGCGTTATCCGTGTCGTATAGAAACCTGCGGGCATTTCGAAACGTGAGAGAAAGCAGGTAGGGGTGAGCATGGGTACACGTACCCACGTACCCGATCGGAACCGACACTAACGGATAGGTTCCGGGTAGATATATTAGAATAATGGGTAGATTCCGGATAATAAAATTAGGAACCGATAAATGTCGGATCCGATTCCGATTCCGAAAAATAGAGACCGAATACCCGGATCCGGAACCGATACTCGGACCCTATTATTGTCTATTTTGAATACATGTTGAGACATTGATGATATAACCCAATAATGGCAGGCTCAATTGAACCCATATCTTAACTGCCATCTTAGACTAAAAATGTGTGCTCCTGTATCCTGCTGCAGGTCAAGTTACGAGCGTTTCTCCCTGGCATTTTGAATGTGTCAAGGCAGTGTCTTGCTTCAGGCGATGAAGATGTTGCTGTGCTTGCTTTTGAAATATTTGATGAGCTAATAGAATCTCCGGCACCTCTACTTGGGATTCAGTTAAAGCAATAGTGCAGTTTTCTCTTGAAGTTTGCTCTAGTCCAAATCTGGAGTCGAACCCACGCCATCAGGTAGGAATATGATATGGTTACAGCTTAGTGAAACTGTTGGTACTTGGATGTTCTGATGTTCGCAATCGGCTAACATTTAAGCACGGTACCCGGGAACCTACCCGGAATCGCAGGGTTCGGGTAGGTTCCGGGTAATGATTGATACAGGTAGGTTTAAGTAAATTTAGGAATCGATCTTTTACAGGGTAGGGTCCGAATAGTTAAAAATTGATAGTGTACCCGGACCCGTTCACCCTAGAAAGCACACATAAATCATATGTGTGCGCACGCACAACAGGCGATTAGATGACAATTCCTTGGGCAGTAGCCACGTCAGCTACTGCAGTGGCACTGTGCACCACCCGCTCCGCCGTCAACCCTCACCGTGTTCCGCCATTACCACCATGAGCACCGCCAGCGAGAAAAGCTTCAGTTCCGACGCTGCCCATTTGGACACAATATTCAAGCAGAAAAAAGCCCTCCGTTCGGTTATTAAAAGAGATCTCAAATCCATGGATCCCACCCTTAGATCACAAGAAGGTAGCAGTGTTTTTTTTCTATACACAACTATGTTTTCACCATAGATTACACAATCTCTTCCAATTTATGTGACACTTTTGGATTTGACTAACTTTTCTTTGACCATAATTCTTTTGTCTTTTGAATATTTTGATGGTTAATTATTGTGACTTATAGTAGTACTTTATTTTAAAAACTAAAAAAAAAATGACTCTTGAAATCCAAATTGTGCCACATGAAAATGGCGGAAGTATTTTTCTTCCCTTTAAACGTGCATTCATACTTTGATTTCTATGAGACTTATTAGATGAAGCCTATGTAGCACGGACACGCGAGAGGTGTCCGATAGGATACGAACACGGACACGCGAGAGGTGTCCGATAGGATACGAACACGGACACGCGGAAACGGCAATTTTGAAAAATAGGGGACACGACACGGCAGGGACACGACTATAAAAATAAATTAAAAAATATTTTTATATATATATATGATATAATATATAAAATACTAAAATTAATATTTTTAAAGCTTCACATTCATAAATAAATTATAAAATTTAATTCAAATTTGTTATATACCAAAATACCAAATTAAATATGTACCAAATTAAAAAGAAACATTCATAACAAATTAACAATCAATCAAAATATTCAATACATAATATAATTCATAAGACCATAGTCCATAAACTAATACATAAGTATGTCCCAAGACCCAAATTCAAATAAATATAAAACATGATTTTGTCTCTAACAAATATCCATACATGAGTTTGGCTCTGGTACATCGTCTCTCTCTTTGTCCGGGTCTTCTGATTGCAATAGTCTTTCTTCTAACTCAGGCTCGTCAAGAGACAATTCAGCAAACTCAAGAACACCTGTATCCTTTTTTTTATTGAATATTTTGATTGATCGTTAATTTGTTATGAATGTTTCTTTTTAATTTGGTACATATTTAATTTGGTATTTTGGTATATAACAAATTTGAATTAAATTTTATAATTTATTTATGAATGCGAAGCTTTAAAAATATTAATTTTAGTATTTTATATATTATATCATATATATATAAAAATATTTTTTAATTTATTTTTACAACCGTGTCTCTGCCGTGTCGTGTCCCCTATTTTTCAAAATTGCCGTTTCCGCGTGTCCGTATCCGTGTCCTATCGGACACCTCTCGCGTGTCCGTGCTACATAGATCTCAAGCACTGAGGATTTGATTGCAAGTTCAATGGACATTCTGGAACCAGCTCCATTAGATGCTGATGGAAATGAACGTGAAGATGGTACATTTACTTTTCCTCTGTATCAGTAATAACTTTTTCTTCACACTGCTGTAACTTTACTGACTGCAGCAACAATAGGTAGACGCACATAATCAACTATTTTAACTTTCAATTAGTTAAAATTGAGGAACAATTTCACTCTGTCTCAAAGTTGTATTTTAATGTGGAAATTGTGTCGTTGCAGAAGTCTCTCTTGTAGTTACTAACTTACTATGTTAGGTAACTTAGGTTTATGTTTTAATAACTTCCCTAAAGTTCATATGCATATCTTGAGTAAATTAGCTGGAGCATAGGATGTCTGATGTAAGATTTAGTTGTCTGTTTCTTGTTAAAAATGAAACTTTTTCTGTTTGTTCTCATATCTATTGTTACAGTTACATAGTAGTTGCTAGAGTCTTGAGCCGAGGGTCTTTCAGAAACAGCCTCTCAACTTATCAAGGTAGAGGTAAGGTCTGCGTACACTCTACCCTCCCCAAACCCCACGTTATGGGACTTCACTGTGTATGTTGTTGTTACATAATAGTTGCTAGAGGCTTCCTCGGGAAGCCAAACTAGTTAGTTTCTAGAGCTAATATATGCTCTATCCACACGCTTTCCACTCACCAAAAAACTCATGGTTATCTGACAGTTTGTTCTTTTATAGAAAAGTGTATTTAATGTGATGGTCTATATATACTTTGGGTGTGCCTCAGTGCAAGTAGAGTACTTGTCTACCACAGGCTACACGTGAACGGGATAATAAAGGTAAAGGCATAAGGAATTTTTGCTGCCTTGATTGAGGAAGCGTCAAAGATTATACTATGCCTGATACAAATGGAAAAGAGGATAGCAGGTTTATAGGTTCATTTGTACAAGATGAAGGGGAACCTTGGAGTAATTGGTAAAGTTACTGTCATGTGACCTGAAGGTCACGGGTTCAAACCGTGGAAACAGCCTTTGCAGAAATGCAAGGTAAGATGTACAATAGACCCTTGTGGTCCGGCCCTTCCCCGACCCCGCGCATTGCGGGAGCTTAGTGCACCTTTTTTTTTGTACAAGATGAAAAGAGTGTAATATATCTTCAGGTTCATGTTTATAAGAACTTTTGGCATCTCTGAAACTGATACCTTTTCCTGGTGTGCCCTTGTATTATACTATTACTGTTGAAAGAAGTGTCGGTATTATGGATTTAATGCTAGTAATTGAAAGACTTTTTGTTGTTGCAGTCTTGTTCGCAAATGAGCCTGTTGATTTGTTAATTTTACCTGGTAAGTACTCTATTGTTTGTCATTAACTTGTGAAACTCTAAATGATTCAAAGCTTGAAATAATTGGTTAGCATATTGCTTTTGGAAATTATGTATTTACTCTCTTTCTCTCATGAAGGACTTGCATTTGACAAAGCTGGTAGACGGTTGGGCCGTGGTGGAGGGTAGGTTTTATCCCTTTGTCTCTTTGTTCTTCTTCTGCAGAAGCAACATCTTTGATTAAGATAAAATAGAGAAAAAGTACAAGAAAGGAAGAAGAAGAATGACATGTTAAAGAAAAAAGGAAAAACAAAATAAGAAGAAGAGCAGTTACATGGTTTTCCCTGTTCAGTCTTCAATGCAGTTTTACATTTTTATCCTCTTATTGATGATCCTTTGTTTTTCATGGTTTGATAAAAATAGTTACTATGATACCTTTTTATCAAGATATCAAGAGCTTGCAGAGGAGCGGAATTGGAAGCAACCTCTCAAAAGTATGTCTCTGTGTTTGCCTCTTTCCAGGATTACTTGCCAATTTACCATAGCTTTGGCACCCACAAATAGGGCTGTTATGGTCCGGTCCGGGTATCGACATACCCGGACCGGACTGATAAGGTTATCGGTCCGGACCAAGACCGGACCGATAAGGTTTCGGTCCTGAATCGAGATCCAGGACCGGACCGATACCTATCGGGCGGGGACCGGTCCGATAAGGTTTTGTCCGGGTCGGTCCGGGGCCCGGATTTTTTTTTTAAATTAAATTTTCAATACTGAAATTGACATTCTCGGACACATTACCACGAAATTTGAACGTTGAAATCTATTGTATATCGCGATATCTTTAGCAAAGAAGGGAAAATTAGTAACGATTTGGGGGAAAAGTGAAATTAATTGGCAAGACGGACGTATTTGGAGAAATCAGCTGCGTGGTCCGGCCCCGTCTCGAAAAAATACGCGAACTCAATTTTTTTTAGGTGAAATGGACCTCCGATCGTAGAGTTATGACCATTTAAAGTTGCACCAATTTACAACTACTTTCTTCACTCTCCCCTATATTTTATGTCAATGTTTCACATTAAAACATAAAGTCTACATCACATATATATTCTTAAAACATGTAAAACTACAATTAAATATAATTAGGGCTGACTGAGGGGGGGGGGGTTATTAAGGGACTGGGTAATTATCGGGTTGCCGGACCGGATCCTTATCGGTCCGGGTAATTTCTGGTACTCGTATCCGGACCGATAACTTTTCGGTTCGAGTATCGGTCCGGTTCTCGGGTAATTACCGGGAGTATCTGGACCGATAACTTCGCTCATTTCCCTGCGGTCAAGTTGCTTCGCTCCTTTCCCTGCGGGTTTCCAAAAAGTAACCGACGCTCAGTCGAGTTGCTACGCAGTTCTCATTTACCCTTTCTCCTATTCAAATTTCACTATTCTATTAGTTGCGTAAGCGGCGGTCTAACGACCCCCTTGTATAGGTTGGAGCTACCTTATTATTAGAGAAAGGAGAAAGTTTTTAAGCTTGCTGACTAGGGTTGGCAGCTAAATTAAGTCTTCGAGTGTTCCGGGAATACTTTTAAGTGTTGGTGAAGCGCGCCAAACCCCGGCCACAAACATACTTTGTTTTGTTTAGTGACTTTTCACTTTTGGACTGCAGTTGCACTTTCTGTACTCGGTGCAAATAGTGGATGAGGGTACAATACCACCAACTCCAAATGACATTCTTGTGGATGCACTTGTATCACCTTCCGATGTGATTCCTATTAGTTCAGCTGCGCTGGAGATATGTCATTGAGAAAATGTTTTTTTAAATACACAAGCCTCAGGATCGTACCCATCGCAGTCGCATCGGAGAAATGTTGGGATGGAATCAATCCTAATTGAATTGTGATCTAAGTATCTAACACTATTGCATCTAGAGTCATGAACAAAGATAAATGTTTTTCTCTTGAGAAATAGCATCTGGAGGAAAAGGTTACTTTGATGAAGTATGCGTCTTTCTAAGTTTGGTAGCATTTGTGTCAATTGATTTGTGGTGACATATACAAATTGCCATTATACCCTATATCTCGGAATTGGGTCCTGGAAGGAAAATACTTTACTTTAACCTAGCAGTTTACATCAAACCATCAATTTAACCTAAAGTGGGAATATTTCTC
Source organism: Przewalskia tangutica (assembly GCA_029844215.1). Taxonomy (NCBI): domain Eukaryota; kingdom Viridiplantae; phylum Streptophyta; class Magnoliopsida; order Solanales; family Solanaceae; genus Przewalskia; species Przewalskia tangutica. The sequence continues at coordinate 13,965,995 of CM056734.1, forward strand.
GCTTAACCATAGTTTTTTTTATATATTAAGGTTTATATGCAAAGGCACGTGTTTTGCATTTATTAATTTGTGTGTACACCCGGCGTATGAGCTTTTTCCATCATGGACCAGAGTTCTTGAATTTATTGTATTCTACGCACAGTTTAGTGTAAGTAAAACATATCAGTTTCTTCCTAGAATCCTCCACCCCCCCTTAAAAATGGGAAACATAGCATGTCATATTAGACTATTTATAGTTGGACGTGGTTAACATTATTACTCATATCACACTCAATACTGTGAAATACCAAGAAAATGAAGGGGTATTGTTATTAGTAGATAAAATAAACTCCTAAATTTGCACTGAAAACTCACTTTAGCAATTGAACTTTACGGACGTTTAAATATCCCTAAACAACTTTTAAGTAAATACACTGAAAACTCACTTTAATAATTGAACTTTATGGACGTTTAAATATCCCTAAACAACTTTCAAGTGAATACACTGAAAACTCACTTTAATAATTGAACTTTATGGACGTTTAAATATCCCTAAACAACTTTCAAGTGAATGCACTGAAAACTCACTTTAACAATTGAACTTTATGAACGTTTAAATATCCCTAAATAACTTTCAAGTGAATGCACTGAAAATTCACTTTAACAATCGAACTTTATGGACGTTTAAATATCCCTAAACAACTTTCAAGTGAATGCACTGAAAACTCACTTTAACAATTGAACTTTATGAACGTTTAAATATCCCTAAATAACTTTCAAGTGAATGCTCTGAAAATTCACTTTAACAATTGAACTTTATGGACGTTTAAATATCCCTAAACAACTTTCAAGTGAATGCACTGAAAACTCACTTTAACAATTGAACTTTATGGACGTTTAAATATCCCTAAACAACTTTCAAGTGAATGCACTGAAAACTCACTTTAACAATTGAACTTTATGGACGTTTAAATATTCCTAAACAACTGTCAAGTGAATGCACTGAAAACTCATTTTAACAATTGAACTTTATGAACATTTAAATATTCCGAAACAAGTTTTAAGTGAATTAAATACCTCCTTATATATTAATACAACATCAGTTCCATGATTGGGAGGTAGGAGCGCGCACTTCGGCGACACGTCAAGATAGTGAATAAATTCACTTTCCATTATTTTTTCTAAGTTTGTTGTTTTATCCATTATCTCCAGCGAGCTCTCCGGCAGAACACGTCCATGTTGTGCCAACCAGTCCCACCCATTGGCCAATTCGCATCTCCCCCATCAAATTTTTTCTTGGTTTTCCACTACCGTATTTCCGAGTTTCAATGGGATTGGATCGCAAAATGGGGTCATCTTGTCCATTGAGTGTTCTACTTCATATTATTGACATCATACGATTTAATAATATATATCCTTTGCCGACGGTGGAGAGAAGGTGGTGACAGTGGTTGAGAGAAGAAAGAGAAAGAAGGCGGTGGTGGTGGCGGAGAAAAAAAGAGAAAGAAGGTGGCGGCACTGGTGGAGAGAAGAAAGAGAAAGAAGACTGGTGGTGGCGGAAGAAGAAAGGCCAGATCTAGAAGCCGGGGGTGAGGAGTGTGTGCGCAGAAGAGGAACCACTTATTTTTTCTCTTTAATTTTTTTTGGCTGAGAATTTCTTCATTTACCCCGTCATCCATAAAGGTGTTATTTGCCGTTTAGAAGAAGAGAGTCATGGTCGCGAGGCCACGAGCTGATTTTCTGCATAAACCTTCTTTGGTTGAAACATCACACACGACTATTGTCGTGACACCTACCGACGCGTGGAAGCTATTACGTCTGTCCAAGCATTTCTCACAAGACTGAAGAAAGAATGATCGCGGCCTTCACAAAAAAAAAGTGTTATTTAATTCACTTGAAAGTTGTTTAGGAATCTTTAAACATTCATAAAATTTAATTGATAAAATAAATTTTGGATGCAAGTTGTATTTTCTACTTTTACCTTGTCAAAAGGAAAAAAAGGTATTCTTATTAGTATCATTGTTTATACAATGTAAAAAACCTGAATGCTATAGAGTTGAAAAACGTAAGTTTATCAAGTTCCAAAAACAATATGGTACGATATAAGTATCCTTACATCTCAATTCTCATATTCGAATACGAACATCCAAATACTTGACTAAATCCATGCATCATTTTCACTTCTTTAGTGTATTGTTTAATGTCCTGTGTCATCTACCAAATGGGATTGTTACTCTTCAAAATTTTACTATACCATTGTGGTATAGTCAATGAAATTAATTAGACCTTCCAAGGCACTGTTGACAATCGATTCACATGGGTTAGTCTAATCACGTTATGGAAAAGTAATCCTCCAACTAACATGGACGTAATCATCCCAATAAAATCAGTATCAGGCTAATAAACGACTTGTTCCAGTGTTTGAATTTTAGTTGAAACAAAAAGTCAGACACGGGTAGGTTTAACTACTCCAGTTCCTCCAATTTGATCATTTTCATTTGTTCTACTAATAGTACAAGTTTTACGAAAAGAAATGGGGTGGTTGAGTTGAGGTGATCTTTTCTAAATTTGATCTTTGAATATTTGCATGTTTTTCTACATAATGGAAGAAGTCCTCGTGTGTTAAAACTTCCTTTAGATGAAAAGTGACCTAATCAATGATGTTCCGTTGGGCATGAAGGTTTGTTGTTATTGTAAGAAATATTTTCGTCCCTTATTTCATTCCAAAAGGATGGTAAATATACCTATAATATTCACATAATTCTATGCTAGAATTAAGATAATAAATGGCTAAGATATACACTTATCATATACAAAATATACACAATGATGACTCAATATTTTATCTGATTCTATCACACTTCCGCAGTCGAAGCGGGAGACTGGTGAATGTTGAGACTGTCCTAAAAATCTTCAAATAGAACAAACGGAAGACCTTTTGTAAAAATATCGTCGATCTGATAATAGGACGGAACATGTAAGACACGTACTTGTCCACGAACAACCTTTTAGCGAACAAAGTGAATATCCAGCTCAATATATTTAGTTCGTTGATGTTGAACCGGATTCCCTGAGAGGTAAATTGCACTAACATTATCACAATAAACCAATGTCGCCTTCGGAACCGGATAGTGGAACTCCAAGAGAAGGTTACAGAGCAACAAGATTCGCATAATTACATTGACAACTCCTCAGATTCTCGCTTCAGACCGACTCGAACAAGGTAGCTTCGCTTTGGAGGACTAAGATATCAAATTGTCACCGAGAAATACACAATAACCAGATGTGGATCGTCTGGTATCCGAACATCCACTCCAATCTGCATCTGTGTAAGAAATTAGGATGTTTGTCGAAGACGGATATAGATGCAAGCCATGAACGAGAGTGTCCTGAATATAGCGCACAATGCGCTTGAGAACATGTATGTGATCCTTCATTGGGTTATGCATGAATAGATAAACTTGTTGCACTGCATAAGATATGTGGGGCCTCGTGAAAGTAAGATATTGCAGAGTTCCTTCAAGGCTGCGGTAATGTGATGGATATGCATATGGCGTGATAGAAGTAGAACTCAACTTCGATTTTGTATCCACCGAAGTTGAAGACGACATACACGAGGACATGCCAACTTGTTCCACGATCTCTTCTGCATACTTCTTTTGCGACAAAAATAAACTACATGCATGACGTGTTACAATTATCCCCCAGAAGTAACTCAGTGACCCTAGGTCTTTAGCCAAAAAACGACATGATAGACTTGCGAAGAGAATCAGATGAGACATTAATATAATATCATACACATACAGAAGAATGTAAGCTATATGATTACCCTGATGGTATATGAATAGAGAATGATCAAACATGATGTTAGAAAACCCATTATTAGAAACATAATCTGCAAACCTCTTGTATCATGTCCGATGAGCTTGTTTGAGCCCATACAAATGTTTCTTCAGTAGGCACACATGATTAGGATAAGTGGGGTCTCTATACCCCATATGTTGATACACATACACCATTTTATTGAGTTCTACATGCAGGAATGCATTTTTTACATCAAGTTGATGAAGCGACCATGCCTTCGAAAGAGCTAGACTTAGTACCGTGTGGATAGTTGATGGTTTGACCACCAGACTGAAAGTCTCACCATAGTCCACACCACCCTGTTGAGTCTTTCAATCACCTACAAGACGAGTTTTATGCCTCTAAAATGTACCATCAGATTTATGACTAAAAATTCACATAGGCCGAATCATAATAACATTAGAAGGACAAGGCACCAACTTCCACATCTTATTATTAATAAGAACATTATATTCATCATCTTTAGCCATTTTTAAATTCGGGTCATTAAGAGCAGACACTGGAGTACGAGGCAACGGTGATTTGGTAACATGGGTGTGAAGACCATATTTTTTAATTGGCTTGAAAATTCCATGTTGACTATGAGTGACTGACCGTTGGGCCGAAATTGGAGTTGGTTGGATAGAGGACGTGTGATTGGGTTGAGTGCGTAATGGACTGCCTTGGAGTGGGCCTGTCCGTGTTGGACCGCCACCTAATGGAGGCCTATTTGACTGGATCTGAGGAGAAAGAGTTGGGCTGAATCTCCCAGATTAAGTGGGCTGGCCGAAATGGTTGGGCCTATTTGTGAGGCTAACCGGTGGACCAAATACGAGGGTATGTTATAATCAAGAAATTTGTAGGTATGAAGCACGAAACAATGCATTTTGGCAAAGGAAAAAGTTATTTCATCAAAAACTACATGATGACTCACGATGGTTTTATTAAATGATAAGTCGTACATTTATAACCACGATGACTTGACAGATATCCCAAAAAAATGCACGGAGTAGACCGGGGTTGAAGTTTATTGATGATAGTGGAAGAAAATAGGGGATATCATAAGCACCCGAATACCCGTAGATGAGAGTATGATGAGTCTCTTAGGTATAAAATTTTGAGAGGGGATTGGTAGGCTAACGATTTGCTTGGATGTATGTTGAAGAGATATGTTGCCATTGTAATGCATGATGCCAAATGATTGTGGTAGAGAGGCATGTGCAAGTAAGGTTCTAACAATGTTATTAATTGTTCGGATTTTTCTTTCCGCTTTTCCATTTTGAGATGAGGTATGTGGACAAGAGAGACGAAAAGATAAACCATTAGTTTTGCAAAAATCCCAAAAAATGGTCCATTATCAAATTCTCTACCATTATCACATTGAATAATTTTAATGTCTCGTTCAAAGTGAGTGCGGATAAATGTTCTAAAAGAGAGAAATGTGAAAATACTTGTCACTTTTTAGACAAGGGAAATTTCCACAAAAAATTAAAGTAATCATCCAACAAAAGAAGATAATATTGATGGCCCGTAGAGCTCAAAACGGGAGATGTCCAAATATCACTATGGTTAATATCAAAAGGCATAACAGTGCATGAACTAGAAGCAACAAAATACAATTTAACATGTTTTCCAAGAGTACATAAGCGACAAACATGAGAATTACAAGTTCTAGTACACTCAATAAATTTATTTTGTTTAAGGGAGGCAAAAACAGGTGCTCCCGAATGACCCAAACGTTCATGCCATAAAGAAGGTGCTAAAGCTGCAAATGTGGAAGGTAACGTGGTTTGATGTGTGGTTGTGGTGTTTAGATATAGCTCACCCCCGACTTTCACATCTGATTAGACGCATCCCCGTATGAAAATCCTTTACGAAAAACCAAAAAGTATCAAATTCAACAGAAACTAAATTGTCAGCAGTAATTTTTTTAACTGAAATAAGATTTTTAATCAATTAAGGAACATGAAGTACATTCTTTAAAGCTAATAGTGGGTTCGGGGGAGACAAGTTTATTTTATCATAACCACGAATTAGAATTGAATGACAATTTCTGATAATTATACCACGATTATTGCTCAAATTAAATTAGGATGAGAGAGTACCTTCTGAGGACGTCATATGAGACGTTGCTCCGGTGTCCATGTATCAGTTTGCGTCTGGCGGGTAGAGCCCAAGAGTGTGCATCACGGCCTCGATGTCGGTTGGGGATGCCACGGCCGCGTGGTGTCGCCATCGTTCAGCGCCCAAGTATGTCGATCTTTGGTTGTTGGGATGCGACTAGATTGGTTGTCGCGACTTGGGCGCGCGCTTCCTGGCGGAAAGGGGCACGGAGGCACGACTCAAAGCCACTACCAAGCCCATGGTGCCAGTCCACTGCCCCACTTGGCCCCAGTTGTCACTGACCGACCTGTTGCTGTTGGCCACCGCCCTTGCCGCCACTGTCGTCATGTCGGTGGCTGCCACCCTTTCCACCACCACGCCTACCGCCGTAATTTTTACCTCAATTATTGTCATTTCATCCCTTCTGACCACTGTTTGGTGGAAATTTTTTAAATTGTGAAGAATTGTCATTGGACGGAGAGGCAATCATGGCAGAATTTGACACGGTGGCTATCTTTTTGGCAAAACTCGTTTCTTTTAGTATAAGCACAGGCTTGGAAAATGGCGGAAGAGGATTGTTTTGACGGATGAGCGTACCTACTCCACTATATGCATCAGTGAGGCCGACAACCATTTTTAAAATGAGTCGATTGTTAGTTACCGGCGCTCCTACGTTCTTGAGTTGGTCCGACAAAACCTTGAGTTGTTGACAATATGCGGACGCATTGGAAAAATCCGTCATATCAGTGGTGGAGAATTCTTGCTCAAGTTTGACGGCCCGAATTTTTTTATTATCTTGAAATATATCACGTAAGCGATCCCAAGCCTCCATTGTCGTGGAGTCAGGTTCAAGAATCGTATGCAACAGATCACTTGAAATTAGACCTATCCATCGAGTCGGGGACCCGACCCGACCCAAAAAACCAGGGCCAGGATCAACGTATTTCTGAACCGTGAGCCACCTGACCCAAAAAAGCGGGGACCCGATCTTATGTAGGATCGGGCCAGGGTCATAATGTTTTACCCTCCCGGCCCGTCCCTACCCATCCCGACCTCCAATCCGACGTCGACCCTCCACTTATTCTTTTTAATATAATTTATATTATTTTTCCTTTATTAATATTTACATGTTTTAAGAATATATGTGATGTAGACTTTATCTTTTAATGTGAAACATTAACATAAAATATAGGGAGAGAAGAAAGTAGTTGTAAATTGGTGCAACTTTAAATGGTAGATGATTATGTCTTCTCAATTAACCAAATGAATGGTCATCAATGTCAAGTAATGACCATTGATATTGAGGTTAATTCAGCATAGTAATGGCTGAATTCAATAGTTAAATAATGGAGAGTAATTGCTCCAAAGTCAGCTCAAGAATCAGTTTCAATTCGCCTCCAACGGTCTGAAAAACAGTCGAAGCGTCGCGACGCTTCACGTCCAGTAAGTCACTGGAACTAAAACACCATTTAGCGCTGCGACCCTTTGGGGAGGCGCTGCGACGCTTCAATTCCAGTGAGCTACTGGAATTGTAACGACATTTAGAGTCGGGGCTCTTAGAGGAGGCGTCGCGGCGCTCCAAGCATCGCGTCCCTGACTTTGTTGCGCCGCGGCCCTTCTCGGCTCCGCGGCGATTTCTGATTCGTTTCATCTTTTATACATTTCTTCCTTTCATTTACCAACGTGAAACCATTTGTCATTTGGCTAATAACCGTCTATTCTCTTACGTCTCAAACAATTCGTATACGTACCAATATCTCTTTTATTTAAGGAAATTACGATCTTTGACACTTGTTGACACCCAATTTTGACCCTCCCGTACAGTCACTAACTACAAAATTACACTAATTTTTTTAAATAATTTTTAATAGGAAAATGCGACAATAAAACGTTAATACATGCATAAATAAGTAATTTAATAATGGCACCGCGTCTTACGTAGAAAATTAAGCACTTAGAGTCTCGCGCCCGCATTTATTAATTTTAAGCTCTGTCATGATTCTTAATTAATAATAAATACGTCAAATTAGCAATGACGTCGTGTCAAATAGCATAGTCGCATTTATTAATACGCAAAGCAATTTCGTAATTATTGTAGCGCCCAAGGTCATATTAATATAATTTAATTTTAGCTTAAATAATAATAAATAATGCACAATAAATAAAATTTTAAATAATAGCACCGCATTTTAAGTAAAAGCATTAAGCAATCCTTAAATATCATATCTGCATTTAGCATTTAAATAATTTAAATCTAAACTCCATTCAATTTTAATTTAACATCGCAAAATACACTTAATAAATAAGTTTTAATAATAGCGTCGCATTCATAAAAATATTAAGCACTAATTAAATAGCACGCCCGTCTTTATTTTTATAATAATTTAAACTCAAACTTAGATTAATAAAACACCTAAATAATTTAATCATAATTTAAATAATTTACCACTAATTAAATACCTAATACTTAAAACTAACACCTAAATTCTACCCAACCCAAAACCTTTAAAACGCAGCCCACAAACCCGCCAGCCCAGCTCCCGCGGCCCAACACCCTTCTACCCTATATTTTCCCATTATCGCCAGCATCCCACAAGACATCTACCTTCACTTCATCTTCATAAAAAACGCAGCCCTAAAAACCTAATGGCATGAACCCTAGCAATCGCCGCACCTCTCCCTCGCACTCCCATCACCCATGCCGGGAAACTCGCCGGAGAATCCGGCGAATCACCCCCACGAATCAGCCCATAAAATCGTCCAAAATCAATACCAAATCAGTATCAAATATTGTTCAAAATCAGCCTTAAAACTTACCCTAAAATGGAACCCAATTTGAGGCTATAAATTGAGCATTTTTAGACATGCAAGAGGGGGAGAGGGGGACGGGAACAGATACCCGTTAAAAAAACACAAAGGAAGGGCACACAAAAAAATGAATAAACCTTCAGCATCCGCAGGCATCGGCACCCATGGCGGACAATGAAAACCCCTTCGATGCAACTGAAATATAACCGCAAGAACACTTAAAAACACTAGTTTTTCGCACAACCTTAGCCCCCGAGAGCACAAAACCTCCGAGTGGAGCGACGACTTGATACGCTGCCCCGGTTCGCTGCTCGGAGAAGGTAATCTATCACCCTTTTCGTCTTAAATGTCATTCGATATTATATGTGAAATATGTGCTTGACGCTACTGTTTGAGCGCGTGTTAAATTGACGTCGATGACTGATTATGCGTATTAAACTATTGTGGACTCGACACTCTCTATTTTAATTCACGTTTTTTTGTATTTCTGTGTGTTTGGTGGACTGCATGTTTTGTTGAGATTCAGCTTAGTTGTTCCTGTTTGTTAATCTGTTTAGTTGCCTTCATAATTGAAAGAATTTTACACGAAATAGGCTCCGCTTTAAGTAAACCCATTCCCCTTTTCAACCTAAATTCTTTATGCAACTTTGTGTATTTCTAGTTATATATGTCCGTTGACGTTGCTATATCATGTTAGCCGTGTCTTAACTCTTCTAGGATTCTGATTATTCAAGTTATTAATTGTTTTTTTATAGTTGACATCACATGCTGAGTATGTTGTTTAATAACTGTTTAAAAGGGATTGTGACTAATTGAAAGCTCTTCATCATGTTAGTGATGCATTTCGAAACCATGTTACCACGATTCGGCCCTAACTCTGCCCAGCTTAGTGTCTCTGTAGTCAAGACTGAAATTGAACCTTCCTTTGCACACATCTTGATACTCAATTTTAATGAATATTTACCTAATTGATTTTTTTTGATTGTTTTGGTGTCTTGAGCCCAATGCGGCAAGTATATGTAGGGATGTATAGATTATATACCTAGTACGCCAGGCCTATGTATTTGACATGATATTATACAACTGTCGTATATGCTTGGGCTTGTCTTGTTTTATTTTCCTAAACCATCTCGATGCGTTAACTGTCCCCGGGATTCGTTGCTATAAATCAAAAGGATTTCTTTCGAAAAATACAGATCTTACCTGGGTGTATCTCTAATGTAATTTCCATTTCTTATGTTTATTGGTTTTGGATTGCTGCAGTTGAGTAAAAAATGGGGCACATAGGTGTTTGCATTTTGTACGAATATCTCATTTACCTGCACATATGTTTACGAGAATATCACGTTGCCTGCATATCGTTGTGTCCAGTTGTATATTTGTTTTCCTTAAAATTTGGTAGTCACATTATGGGCCTAACATATCTTGATAAGTTTTTGCTTGCTGTTTTCATAAGTTAAGTGACTGCCCAAATTTACCGTCGCTTTCCCCGCTTTTTCCTTTTCCTGTGTTGTTGTTCTTTATTTTCAATAATTTGACTTACTGATTTGCGTAAGTTATCATTTGGCGTGTATTATAGACATAGATATGGGTTTAGCGTTTAATTATCTATATCGAATATTATTTGGGCATTTACTAATCTTTATTGTTTTTTTTTTACATGAAATGCATCGAAGCAAAATGAAGAGTCTCAGGGCGAGACTCATCACGACTTTCGTCAATGAAGGCCCGCATCTACATCCATCGCGTTCCCTCCTCGGCAATTCCTAGAAAAACAAACAGGACAGAGTCATCCGCTTCAATTCCTTTACTCTCTTAACCTCCTTACCTCATTTTTATGTCTTTATTTGTTTTCTTGTAATTTTATCATCTAACTTTGTAATTAACAGGAGATCTAGAACAATTAGTCTTTGAACATATAAGGTGGGAAGGTAATTTAAAATTAGAAATGCACTTCTAGTTATTTATCTTAGGTTTGTCACGCGTGTCTAATCTCTTGCATAACAACTAAGATTGCATATCTAATCGTGAAGTTAACGCATAACAAAAGAAATTGATTTTCTCATAAATCACTTAATGACATTATAATTCATTTCATAATAGAATTATCTCCTTATTATCAATGGTAAAAAAAATAGCATTTTTCATATCATACCTTGCGTATATTAATCAAAATCGATTGTACAAAAAATGAAATGCATATCTTTAATAAGTACATCAATTTTGCATCATTTTTACTTTTAAACTTTAGTATATTTTGCAGCATTAGTCTTATAAATCTTTTATCCAAGATGCATTCTTTTATAAAACACTTGCGGTATCTTTTAAAACATGCATTTTCTCTAACATAAATAATTAATCATAGGTTTGAATGGACAACCGCATGTTAGCAGATCCTTTAGGGTGCCTGACCCCTTCCTTTTAGGATAATAAAGAACTCTTGCCCAGAATCTCATTAAGTTTAGCAGACCATAAAAAATGGAGTTAATGTTGACTTTAACATAGTTAACATTTAGGTGTCCTAATTCACCCAAAATAATTAGGTGGCGACTCCGCGAACACTTTTTAGCACTTTTAGTATTTTTTTAGCATTTTAGCATTTATTTTATTTTCTAACATTTTTTTAAGCAGGAGTTGAGTTTTAAAATAAAAGTCGCGGTCGAAAAAGAGCGTGACAACACTTTATGTGAACGTGTGTGAAAACTATGTTTCCGACGTGCGGAGCCCCAATTGTTCGAGTCATAATTAATATGATTAATTTTATTTGACGTTTTAATAAATTTTCAACAGGTAGCTCTATTAAAAGAATATTTTTTTAACAACTCACATATGAAGAAAGTGACTGATGGCATTATGGACTTGTCAAACTCACTGCAGAATATGTGGTTGTGATTCCAAGACGACCTGGATTTTTCAGCTGAATGTTTGAGATGGGATGTTCTTCAAAGTTTTTTCTTTGATAACGGTGGTATTACTCACCTCGACTAATTTCAGGGTACATGCTTCTCCCACCAGCATAGGTACACGCTCGACTAATTCCAGTATTTCTTCTTGCTAAATTGCCAGGTTTTCCCTTTTTTTTTCATGACCCTTTTTCGATATGAAGTCCCCTGACCATAAGAGTCTAGACAGATGTCTCTATTGACTTGTCGTACCATAGGAAGGGATAGGATGATGAACCACCTGACGAGAAAGGAGTTGAATGATTCACAAGACAAATGATACAATAATTCACAGAGGTCGTAACCCAAAGTTAAATTTATTAACACTTTGATTGACTATTTCAGAAGTTTGAGACATTGCACTTACCTAATGTCAAAGGGCCAACTAACCTCAACCAAATTTCCTTTCTTTATGTATAGTATATGATTTGATTTTAGCAGGTTGCTTTCTGGCTTGACAAATAAATAACCCTTGAATTCCTGTGTCATTAGTACATTGCCACACTATCTTTTGAATCTCAAATTTCATTCTACAACACTAAACCAATGGCTGCCATGAAGTCTCAGCCGGGGTTTCTTACTCGTCTGACATTCATGTTGGTTATTCTGTTAGTCCTACCGTTTCATTCTCACTGTGCTGATCCTGATCCGCTTCAAGATTTCTGTGTTGGAATTCTGAATAACGCGTCAATATCTCTTAACGGTTTCCCTTGCAAGCCTGCCTCCCAAGTTACTTCGGATGACTTCTTCTTTGATGGCCTAAGCAAAGAGGGAAACACGGACAATGTATTTGGATTCAGCGTGACACCAGGAAACGTTCTTTCTTTCCCGGGGTTGAACACGTTAGGTCTCTCGATGAATCGAGTTGACTATGCCCCAGGAGGACTCAATCCGCCCCATTCACACCCTCGTGCAACTGAGTCCGGAGTAGTCATTAAAGGGAAACTCTTTGTTGGATTCATGACAACGGACAACCAGTTGTATTCCAAAGTTTTGACTGCAGGGCAGATGTTCGTGGTCCCGCGAGGACTCGTGCATTTCCAAATGAATGTTGGGAAGGTGAAGGCAATGACAATCACAGCTTTTAACAGTCATTTGCCAGGTTCTGTGGTACTTCCAACTTCACTTTTTGCTTCCAAGCCTCCAATTCCTGTTGATGTGTTGACTAAGACCTTCCAAGTTGAAGCAAGTGTTATTGATGGCATCAAGGCCAAATTTGGTGCTTAAAATTATAACAGCTGAAAAACAGAATGGAAAAGAAAAGGCCTAAACCATAAACTTTTCCTCTCAGATTTAGTTGTGTATTTGTTCAGATGTTCATCTGGTACATAAATCTCCAGGTATGTATTGTGTTATCATCAATAATGCAGAAGAGCAACAGGAATTCTTACTTCTTTATTCGGACGTGTAGATTCGGGTACTCAAATGATTCTGTTCTTTGCAGTAACCATATAAATAAGTCATATTATTTTTCTTCATATCTTTGACATATATAATGTGGTGTTAGCTATCATTTGCCATATACAAAAAAATTAGATTAATCTAGAAATTATTAAAATTAATAGATTTCAATTGCATATGTGACAATTTGGCCGAGTGGTCTAAAGCGCCAAATTTAGGCTCTGGTCCGAAAGGGCGTGGGTTCAAATCCCACAGTTGTCATTTTGCTCAAACTAAAAAAAACGATAGATTTTAAGCTCTCTCATAGCAATACTCTTTTGTATAGGTGAGAAATGAGAATAGTTGATTATTTCAGGTACCAAGACTAATTTCTCTGTGTTTTACGAATTAGATTAAGGGGTGTATTCAATTAAAATTTTAAATTTTTTTTTTGGGATAAAAAAGTCACGTGATATTCAATTAAGATTTTTAAACAATCTAAAAAGGTTTTGTGGTATTCAACCAAGACTATTAAATTTTTTTAAACAGAGTGTTCAAATCTAGTGGTATTCAATTAGAATTTTAAAAGACTAACAAAAAGTCCTTTGGTATTCAAAATTTTGAGATTTCGAAAGATTTTTTAAAAATATGGATTTTGGAGAACTTTTTAGTGGAAGGTCGTATAACTAACAAATACTATAAACAATCTCAATCTAACCTATCAGTCTTTTTCTCATTCTGAAATTTCTATTTCATTTTTTTTACTTTTATAAAAATATGAATTTTTTTCTTACCCCCTACCGCCCTAACCCCACCTACCCCGACCCCCTCACCCCATCCTCAAATTTCTATTTCATATTATTTGTTACTTTTATAAAAAAAAATATTAAAAATATGAAATTTTATCTTACCTCCTCCTACCCCCTATCCCTCCCTACCCCCTCACCCAGCCGTACCTCAATCTTAATTTTTATTTTTTTATTTTTTTTATTTTTATAAATTATTTATAAAAATATGAATTTTTTTACTCCCATACCCACACCTACCCCTCTGCCCCCACTCATCCTCAAATTTCTATTTCATATTTTTTTTTCCTTTTATAAAAAATATGGAATTTTTTTTACTTCCCCCCTACCGCCTAACCTGGCCTTACCCCCACCCCACCCATCTTCAAATTTATATTTCATATTTTTTGTTACTTTTATAAAAAAAAAAATTAAAAAAATGAAATTTTATATTACCTCCCCCTACCCCCTACACCACCCTACCCTCTCCACCAACCTACCTCAATCTCAATTTTTTATTTTTTTATTTTTATAAATAATTTATAAAAATATGAATTTTTTTCTTACACCCACCCCCACCTATATCCTCAAATTTCTATTTCATATTTTTTTCTTTTTTAAAAAATTTTGTATTTTTTCTTACTACCCCCTACCGCCTAACCTCGCCTTACCCCCACCCTCACCCAACTCATCCTCAAATTTATATTTCATATTTTTTGTTACTTTTATAAAAAAAAAAAATGAAATTTTATCTTACCTCCCCCTACCCCAGCCCTACCTTAATCTCAATTGTTTTTTTTACTTTTATAAATAATTTATAAAAATATGATTTTTTTTCTTACCCCCATACCCATACCCCCACCCCATCCTCAAATTTCTATTTCATATTTTTTTTCCTTTTATAAAAATTATGGAATTTTTTCTTACTTCTCCCCTACCGCCCTATCCTCGCCTTACCCCACCCCCACCCATCCTCAAATTTATATTTCATATTTTTTGTTACTTTTATAAAAAAAAATATTTAAAATATGAAATTTTATCTTACCTCCCCCTACTCCCTAACCCGCCCTACCCCTTCCCCCAGCCCTACCTCAATCTCAATTTTTTATTTTTTATTTTTTATTTTTTTTACTTTTATAAATAATTTATAAAAATATGAATTTTTTCTCTTACTCCCATACCCACACCTACCCCCATCGCCACAGTCACGATCCGGTTACCGAGCCCGCGACTGGTGCCCTAAAAGCAAAATAAAGCGCAATATTTAATTAACATGGGTTTGCTATGATCAAGAACCTGATTTCTCCTGCGGAGTCGCTATCTTTGTCGCGCGTTTTTACTCGAGTGCGAGCGGTATCATGGCGTTGCTCTTTGACGCGGTTCCCTGGATGAAGCAATAATGCTGATTTTGAGGAGTCGCCACCTAATTAGTTAAGTGAATTAGGACACTTGATTTATTGCAATAAAAATACTGCAATTAATCTCCATTTAATGGTCTGCGAAATTAATGAGATTCTGGATCAGGGTTCTTTATTATCCTAAAGGGAAGGGATTAGGCATCCTTTAAGATCCGCTAACTTGCGGTTATTCGTTCAAACCTAGGTTAATTATTTATTGTCTTTTTTGTTCTACCTATTCTAAGTATTTTTTCATAATTTATAATTAAAATAAAGTGCAATACAGAATAATAAAACTAAAATTAAATGCGACATAAAATAAAACTCCGGGACATTTTTTAGCCCTTTTTAGGCCTTTTGCACAAGATGATCTCCGGGTACCTGCATAAACACTTAGTAAAAGTGTTAGTAATAGAATAAATAATTTTAATGCAATGACAAGAATTAATAAGTAAAGCCAAAAAAATAAATAAATTCGTCTTTTGTACAGATGAGGCCTTGAAAATCAGACGGAGATTCCTTCATCGGCCAAAAAGTGTAGTATGTTGTTCAAATCAGTAAAATATAAAATAAAGGGGCAAAACATCAAAAACCAGTCCAAGAACAAACAAAACAGTAACGGTTCGCTGGAAGTCGATCAAAGCCCCGGCAAAATACCAAATATCAGTTAATAAAATGGAACAACATTTACCAAAACAGATGTCACCGGAATCAGAATGACCCCAACAACCATAGTTCACCGGAAAAGTCCGAATGTCGCCAAAAAATCTGAAATCAGTCCAACAACCGACAACCACTGAAAAATAAAGCAGAGCCAAGGTCGCCGGAGTTTTCAAACTCCGGCTAGACGCTAAAGCCAAAAAAGATCTGTCTTCTAACCAAACAACAGCCAACAAAATATCAAAAATCGGAATATCATTCCGTTCAAAGATCGTCGGAGTTGTATTTTCTGAGCACAAAACCATATTGTTAGTAAAAAAAATGTGAAGCAGCCCGATAGTGTAAATAGACCAAGAACATCACAAACATGAAAATAATAGTTAACAAAAGTGCAGCCGGACGGTGTTATTTGTAGGTGGTCAAATCCGTGAACAACAAAGCAGTAGGGAAGCCGCGACATTGCTTCGACGGTTTTCACCTGAGCAGCGTCGAATCTCTTTCCGACCAGATCTCAAAACAGAGAGCACAATCAAACCGAGTGCAGTGGTAGTGGTCAGGGATTAAAGGGGGGCAGTGAGGTCGCCGACGTTAAGTTAGGGGGCTGTGACGGTAATGTGTGTGTTCGCCGGAGCTCGGGCTCCGGCAGTGGGTAGTGACGGGAAGCAGAAGCGGTGGGGTCGACGGGAGTGTTGGTGTGGTTCGCCGGACTTGGAGCCCCGGCGAACACAGTGGCGGTGACGAGATTGTGGAAGAAGGGAGTGAGGGATGAGGGAGAAGGTGTAGATTATAGGGGTGGAAAATTTCAAAAAATGAAAAGGGAGAGGGGTGATAAAGGCTGCGGCTGGCTGATCTTGTTAAAAAGGAGGGGTAATGTTTTATTTATAGGGGTATTTAGGTTTAGGGTTTGAGTTTGGTTTTTTGGGGAGAAATTAAAAGTGATATTTGATTTTAGGGGGGGGGGGGGGGGGATAAAAGAGGGTGTTTGGATGAAATTAAAAATGGTGTTGGATTGGAATGATTCGGATTGGGCCTCAGACTGATTTGACAAAAATACAAAACAGGTTAATTATTTAAAAAGATACAAAATTATCAAAATGAAAATGCCGATGCAATAATAATAACATACAATATTTAAGAAATGTTTAATGCCTAATTAAAATAAAAATAAAAACGGGATGCCAATTAATTATTTAAAGAGATGCAAACATAATAATAATAGAAACATAATATTAACAAAGACATAATGCTTAAATTAAAATAAAAGATGCAATGCCATTTTGTGAAGAAATAAACATAGAATATTATGTAAAAAATGCAAAAATGATGATTAAAATGCGGTGTCCTAAAACACATAAAATTGCAATAAATATACGAAAAACGGGTCAAAATTGACTGTCAACATCCCATAAGACTTGATAAGGACTGTTAGGAACAATTTAGACATGCCTTAAGTATAGAATCAATAACATGACTACCCTTAACTTCTAAGAGTAGAATAACTTCCCTTTTTATAAAACCCGAAGTACTATTAATGAAATAAATAGAACCACTTCCTTTCTAGATAAACCAACTAGAACCATGTACGTCCGCCGCACATCTTTTTCATTTATAAACCCCAAGACACTAACACCCGTAGTATCAAGACACTTTCCACTTTTAAGATCAAGTCAAGTATACTTTTAAACTCAAGTAACTTATTCTTTTCAAATCAAGTAACATATACCTTTAAATCAAGTTACTTCTTCTTTCCCAAAATCAAGTCATTTATACTTCATATAAATCAAGTTTCTTATACTTCATCTAATCAAATCTCATATACTTTCAAGTAAGGTCCCATATACCTTCAAGTAAAGTCTCATATACTTTCAACTAAGTCTCATAACTTTCAAATAAATCTAGTCTCATGACTTTCAGATAAATCTAGTCTCATGACTTTCAAATAAATCAAGTCTCATTAGTGATGTAACTTAGCAAGATCAACTCGACTCCAATGCTTACTAAACACTCTTACCAACATCTCCCATAAGACTTGGTAAGCAATAATTTAGACGTGCCTTTAGCATAGAATCAATGACATGAATACTCTAATAACGAGACAAGTATACTTCAAGAAACAAGTCATGTATACTTCAATAATCAATCATGCCGATAGAAGGAAGAAGTTCACATACCTCATTGACGACTAACCAACACGACAAGTAGCATACGCTCCAATGTACTTCAACCTTATCGGCTATTCCTCTAGCCAAGTAGAATATGCTACACGTAGTACTTCAACCTAAAATGACAATAACACTTCTATCAATTTCAAGCTTACTAGTGTAAGACTTGCACCAAATAATGGCTCTCTAATTCTACGGAAATTTGGGTAGCACTTCCTTTGTTTCTACGTACTTTTCCACCTTTTCCAAGGCCCGAATTCATCAACCAACAAGCCACATTTAAGACACAACCAACAGTTAACCAAAGGGGATTACACGCCTAACTTGACGTGTAAAATTCTGCCCCACAATCTATACAAAACAATCCATAAAAACAGTCCACAATTAATCCATGTTAATGGTACAATGTGAAGCCTTTAACACCCTTATTCCTTAGGACTTCATTAGTCATTTTACCACATTAATCATGCATGTTAGGGGCTGATTTTTCCAGCATATATACACCCCAAAACAGTCCATAAAACGACATCACAACGTCTAACAGTTTTGGGCAGTTTTCGTTCAACAATAACTACAACAATCCAATGTCCTTTTCCTTAATTCCTTTTAATCCAATTTTCATTTCAACATGTTTTATAAGTTATATAAACTATCAACAACAATATTTCCTTCATTATATAACATGCAACAAATGTTATTAACAACAATAAGGCTAGCTCTCGGCCTCACCACCAATTTTTTGCCCAAACACTTTTTAATCTTCATTATTTTTAGCACATGCTCATATATACATATCAACAATAAGTAATATCCAATTACTTTAAAAGAAGAAGAATCATTACCTCATTTTTGCCCAAAATAACGTCAACGATCAGTCTTTACAATGGTCGCGATTTCGTTTCGCTCCACTTCTTCAAGTTTCAATCACATATATGTGACCCTATGAGCTTATACAACCTCACTTGTATTTCACTTCCAAAAATTCAACGGAACCTTAGGATTTCACCCTTATTTCTCGGCCCAACACCATGTTCTTGGGGTTTAAGGGGTTATCTTGGTTTAGTACTCCATTAGGGAGCTTAGTCTAAGATTAGAGAATTTATCATCAAGGATTGAACAATTTTGGTCTTCCAACCATGGCCAAAGCCGAGAGCACCCTAAGAGATGAGGGAGATATTTTGTGATATTTGGCTAAGTATAGAACAAGTCTTGCAATCCTCTCTAGTATATAGATGTATATCCAAGTGGCAAGACAAGTGGAGTGGGATCCACTTGTCTTCAAAATATCTAAGTCAAGTCTTCCAAGACCAAGTGGGCGGTGACACGTGTCGTCATCCGATTGATCCAAATTATTTCTTCCCCCGAAATATCTTCAAATATTGTGGGCCCACAAAAACGTAAAATTCCCCGGTGGGCCCCACATGACCAAATTCGAGACTTGAAAATTTCAAACCTCAATATACTATACTAATCCCATATACCAAATATGGGAATCAAATTTCAAATAATAAACATTTTTCCTTCACGAGGTTCCGAGATTTTTCCTTAAGAAAAAGTAATTCTTCATTCTTTTCAAAATTCAAATCTCAAATTCTTACGCACGTTCTCATCTCATTTCCTTGGAAATACAGGGTGTAACACCCACCCATCCTCAAATTTCTATTTTATATATTTTTTTCCTTTTATAAAAAATATGGAATTTTTTCTTACTTCCCCCCTACCGCCTTAAACCTCGCCTTCACCCCCACTCATCCTCAAATTTATATTTCATATTTTTTGTTATTTTTATAAAAAAAATTATTAAAAATATGTAATTTTATCTTACCTCCTCCTACCCCGCCCTACCTCAATCTCAATTTTTTTTATAAATAATTTATAAAAATATGAATTTTCTTCTTACCCCCTTACCCACACCTACCCCCATCCTCAAATTTCTATTTCATTTTTATTTTCCTTTTATAAGAAATATAGAATTTTTTCTTACTTCCCCCTTACCGCCCTAACCTCGCCTTACCCCCACCCCCACCCATCCTCAAATTTATATTTCATATTTTTGTTACTTTTATAAAAAAAAAATATTAAAAATATGAAATTTTATTTTACCTCACCCTACCCCCTACCCCCTACCCCAATCTCAATTTTTTATTTTTTATTTCTTTTTACTTTTATAAATAATTTATAATAATATGAATTTTTTTCTTACCCCCATACCCACACCTATCCCTACCCCCTCCCCCCTACCCACACTTACCCCCTCCACCCTCACCCCTATCATTTAGCCCATCTTGATCCGCCCATCTTAGCCCATGTAAGTTTTGGTTGGGTTGGACATTGGCTCATCTACAACTTCAACACATCTTGACCCGCCCAACTTCCGCGGTCATCCGTCACATTAGTTGTAGCCCTCAAGCCATGTGAACAATTCAACTGTAATAGGAGAAAGTAGGAGATCCTTACATTTGTTTGTGCTATTTTATTTTACTTTGGTTGAACTATTGTTATTGTAATTTGGTTAAACTTTTTATTGTTATTTATAAAATTAAGTAATATTTTAGATAATTAGTGAGAAAGAATAGTTAATGGAACTTGAAATACTATACATTATTATTTTAGAAGTAGCTTTTTGATATATTTTACGTTGAAAACTAATGATGAAAAATTATAAAAAAGTGGTGATGATGAGAGCAAAAGGATTGGAGAAAAAATTCATATGGTCATTTCAAATCTTTATAAATCTTATGATAAATCTTTTAAAATCCAAACATAAGAAATCTTGATTGTCAAAATAGTCTTTTAAAATCATAACAATCTTAAATAATCTTTTAAAATCATAACAATCTTAAATAATCTTTTAAAATCCATAAGACTTATTTATCCCAAAAAAGTCTTTTAAAATTCTAATTAAAAGCTAAATACACTACTGTGGAAAAGCTTTTGATTAATTAAGCTAATGAAAGTAGGAAACCTCCATAAGGTGGAGGCAGATTCTACTCTTGTTAATAAATAATTACTAAGATTTAAGAAAGTAAAAGAAAAACCATCTCTTCTTAGAGATCCTTACCGTCACAAATCCGAGGGAAGATTTAGAAATCAAAACAACTATTTTAGTGCTAATAAACATGCCTATGCTGCAAAGATTACATAATTGTAACACATATATAGACATTCTAATTTCAAATTTAAGGTGGAAAGCATGTTCTCAATTCCACTAAATTTGATCAACCTGTACAGTTGTTCTCTCCTGTCTCCACCGACATTCTCCTTAATCCAACAGCAACAAAGCAACAACAACAACTACACGTCTCAATCCCAAATAAGTTAAAATCGACTATATGAATCCTCACTGATCATGATTCTCTATTTAAACTCATCTCATGCCATAATCACTCGGCCAAAATAGCAAGGAAATTTAGCAATTTGACTCAGCCACAAACCTTGCAACAATTAATCGTTGGACGGGTTTTATGGTCCATTACTTATGCCTTTCTTGTGATGGGAACCTTCTTTTTAGGATTGAGGCCTTCCCTGATCTAGATGATGACAATGAATGAGTGTGCTAGAGGTAGGAGACAAAGAAATGAAAAGCTTAAGAAAGATTAAAAACAGTTTTTTTAAAAGGACAAAAGAAAACATTATCAGAATCATCAGAATAGACTTATACCTGACACCCATTATTAATTCCTAAACTGACTCAAACCTTCCTAGTGAAGTGCAAAGCTTTGTAGACCCACCCAGTTTTAGGTCTTTAACTGGCTAGTAGTTTGGCTACTCCAGGCCCGCAGCTAAAAAGTAGAAGAATCGTGTTCTGCTGCCTGCCAAACTTCTGTTTTTCCTTCTGTGTTTTATTGTGCAATCTTTACAAATATAACCACTTACCAGCTTCCAGGTTAATGTGGAAATAGAAATAATCAATTTCAGGCCATTTGTCATATGTATTTTTCATATACTCTGAGCTTAGTGCATGTTCAGAGCGTTTGAAATGGGAAGGGATATGCGTAGTCTAGAACAGCGAGAAAGTCTGCGTAGTCTATTTTTTATACCAATACAACATAGTACAATTACACTTGAGTTAGACGACCTTGATCATACAAAGATAAAACAGACAGTTCTACTGGAAATGCTGGTGATTATGATTACACATTTAAGAATGCTTCTTCTATAGTGGAACACAGCTGCTGGACAGTTTCAGGATCCAGCACTAGATTGTGTTGCAATGAATATGAATATTTGAGAGATTTAACTTGACACTGAAAATACAATAAAGATCAATAGAGCGAGTATTGATGCATGAATGAAAACACTAAGTAGCAGTTCAGTTGGTCAAGCGAACTTGAATTTGTTATGTAGTTCAAGGTGGCTCGCATAAGGTCACACGAGTACATCCGATCATGGTTGAGGGGCAAAACCATGTAGTCTATATGCACACATTTCTAACTAATCAACTAGGTCAAATCATACATAAGAAAACAATACATTGAGAGGAATAGAAAACTTGGGAAAGTCAAAGTTGGAAAGTGCGGCAAAAGAAGTAATTACTCTGTCTCAATTTATATAACATACTTTCGTTTTAATCAGTCCAAAAAGGAATGACACATTTACTTATTTAATAATAATTTAACTTTAAACTTTATTTTTTACGCTTAACGAGATGATCTTAATCATACAAATATCTCTGACTTATTTTAGACCACAAGATTTAAAAGTCTTCATTTATTTCTTAAACTTTGTACCCAGTCAAACTACATCATATAAATTGAGACGGATGGAGTAGGAAGTACGTCATAGACTTTATTGTGGAGCCAGATAGCATGCAAGCTTATTCGAAAAGGTCTACATCTGTCCTAAATATCACATCATTTTATTTCACATGGTAAAGTGCAGATCTAGCAATGCTGCAAAAAGCTTAAACTTCACTTTCAATACTTATCCGTAAACATCATCACTGTGAAGACAGCATTGGGTAGCAGCAGAACTGTAAATGGTGATAAACTTCCAGACCAATTTCCCCACCCCAAAAAGATAAGGACAGAAAAGAAAAAGTGGTCACTACACGCCCTTTTTGTGCTTCTAAAGAATAGTCTATCTGGTAAGTTGTGAATATAAAAAGTTCCTTAAAGCATATCAGAGATGGTTCCAGTTTACACTTTAAAGCTAGATTACTAACTAAAACTAAATTAACCATATAAATTTATTCCTTGCTGTTCTATACTGGTCTTCTCGAAATTAATGCATTGAGTAAAACAATCTTAAAAGATAAGGAGAAGGTATCAGGAGTCCAGAAACAAGCGGTGCTATATCAAGAGTTAATATCATCTAGGCCGATGGCACATGTATCGGATATTAAAATAATAACATATACCACACTTAATCCACAGAAAAGTCGTAGATGTTATCACAGGGCCTTTGGTCTAGTGGTATGATTCTCGCTTTGGGTGTGAGAGGTCTCGAGTTCTATTCTCGGAATGCCCCCTCAAATGCCATTCCTTGTTTACTTAACTAAAGAAATGTCTCAGCTGTTATCCGATCGACAAAGAAGTGGAATTCTGTACCAGGTGAACCTTAATCTAAAGTACAAGCTTC
Organism: Przewalskia tangutica; assembly: GCA_029844215.1. NCBI lineage: Eukaryota > Viridiplantae > Streptophyta > Magnoliopsida > Solanales > Solanaceae > Przewalskia > Przewalskia tangutica. The sequence continues at coordinate 13,989,634 of CM056734.1, forward strand.
CATAAAAATGCAATTTGGGATGTAGCAATGCCGGGGAAACTAATGCAGGTGACTTCCTGTTGACACTACTCAAGATAAAATCAGTACATGAAAAAGGTTCAAATCAAAAGAGAGCACGAGCTTTCCTTGTTTCGGCACATGCTCCAACATAGACCAGAGAGAAAACATCACATTCCTTTCGAGAAATGTGGTTGCATAGAGGTCGAGCATTCTTCGGATGCTTGAGGAAGATATCAGAATCAACTAATTCAATTGACTTTATTTTACTACCACATAATTTCTCTTTTTTCTTTTTGAGAAAGACTACATATAATTTCTCATAACCATGGTGATTGAAACTTCTTAACTTACTTCTAGGTCCAGAGTCTTTGGGTGAAAAGAATTTTCAACTGCACATGAGCAAATCTGATATAAAGTGGGCAGTGAAACATATCTACCATTATCAAAAGTTTTGGCGACCGGTGAAAGGAAAGAGCTGGGTCAGCCATCGACAAAGGAATACCGAACTCTACCCGGTTCTGGAATTTATCATCTGAATCTCCCCTAACAAATCTACATTATCTAAATTAAATAAAATACCAGATAAAACAACCTCTAGCAAATTTTTATCCTTCAATCAATAATTGACTCGCGATATTTGAAAGGCTTAACAGATAGAAACATACAGTGTTATAAATCAACATAAGCCTGATTCCACTACCAGATTTCGTCGATAAGGAAAAGATATCATAAAGAACACCAAATAACATACATCTTTTGAAGGAAATGTTTCTATAGGGTGGTTCATCCTTGAAGTGACCGCTTCAAGCTTCATGGACAAGAACTGGAAAGTTCAATCAAGGAAAATAGGATATAAAGAACAACTTTAATACAGGGAAGATGAGGAACTACCTCGACTTGGAAATGAAGAAAGAGACTACAACTACAACGAAATCTTGTCCGAGAGAGCATGAAGCGACGTTGAAGAATTTGAGAAACAAATTCCAATTCCAACAGAAGATCTCAAGACATTGTTAAAAAATTCGAAAAAGTATGATTGCATATGTAAAAAATTTAATTGCAATTTTTGTATTTTATTATGTCATTTGCAAGTTTTGAACAACACCACAAAGTTGTAATTTTGAAATTTTATTACTATGTCATATTTCTATTAAATAATATAAGAGACAAAAATAGTCTTGAGATATTTTTATTACACTATCTTGTTCAATTATTGAATTGTTTGTATATATTATTTTTTAAATTAAGGAGAAAAAAAATTAGATACCGACCCGAACCCGACCCCGTTCCAGCGAAGTTGTGGGACGGAACGAAACCTCTTTCCGTCCCGCCTGGCCCGCCGGAACTCGAGTCCCGACCCTCCCCAGCCAGCCCCGTTGGACACCCCTAGTATATATAAGTCAATGAACAACAGGATGGTCCAGCGGCCAAGGGTGTGAAGATTTTACTTGGAGGCGCGAGTTTGAAACCTGGCTCAAGCCAATATGTGTTAAACTTTGCCTTTTAAATTTAAAAATAGTTAATTATTAAACAAAACCTAGTCAAAAATTTGTCTTTGAACGATAGTGTATTTTGGGCTCGTTTGATATGTCGTACTGGACTGTATTAATTTCATTAGATTGGATTGTATTAATATATAATGAACGGTATTAGAGTATTAATATATAATGAATTGTATTTTTTTATTTTTTCTAGACGAGTCTCAAAAATGGCAGTTGGACTGTACTATTTTTAAAAATAATACAGTTTAATGCGGTTGAAAACGTCGACCAAACGATCTATTATTTTCTTGTTCAATATAGTTGAACTTAATACAGGATACCTTCTGCCTTATCTCTCATCTCGTAACCCTTTACCCTTCTCATATTTCTCAAATCTAGTAGCAGATCGGTAGTCACCGCGCCAACCGCCAGAGAAAGTTATTCTTCACAAGCCAATTTTTTTACCCCAAAATACTGATAACTTTACCAGTAAGCAAAGTAAAAAGTCCATGTTTTTCCTGATAAACTTGAGCAAAGTTATAATTTTTCTTGATAAACTTGCAAAAGATTTGAACTTTCTCCCCTTAGAGATCGCCAATTTTCAGAAAGTACCAAAAACAAGTTCGGCGTCTCAAAGTCAAAATCAACTACACCTAAATGAAAATGTCAACCAAATAGAAATACCATCTCTCTTCTCAGAGACAAGAATTTGATGTAAATGATCTAAAGGCTGACCCGGCTGAAAGAATTCCAATTCTGGATTATCATCCAAACATTCGTGATGAGAAAAGGACATACATTCAAAAACGTCCTTGCCAAGCCGAGGGTCATGAGTTCCCTCAAACTGTCATTTCTGGAACACCACGTCGTTTTGTTTCTATATGGTCAATGAATTTCTTGATTGATTGGAATATAGTATAAGTGAAGATGCTGCTTATTGTTTGCCTTGTTATTTGTTTAAAGGAGACGGCATTCATCAAGGCGGTGGTGATGTATGTTCGACTAAGGGGTTTAAAAATTGATGTGAAAAGGATAGCTTGCTAACACATATTGGTCCACCAAGAGCGTTCATAATCAATCAAAAAGAAAGTGTGAAGATCCAATGCGAGAACAACAACTCATTCTGCATTTTACAAGTTGCATGATAAAGGTAAGCATGAATATTGGGTTCGGTTAAATGCTTCAATTGATGTAGTAAGACTTCTCCCGAATCAAGGTTTGGCACTTTGCGATCATGATGAGAGTGAATCATCATTGAACAAGGATAATAAGTTCTTTTATGGTACGCAGATAGATGTTGTGAAATTAAACCTTATGCGTTAGAAAAAGCTCCAAAAACTAATAAAATGACTTCTCATGATATCCAGAAAGATATTTTGAGTGCCTGTAAGATTGAAAGAATTAAGGCTATAATAGAGGACGTAAATGGTGACTACTTTGCTTTATTAGTTGATGAATCTAGAGACGTGTCACGCAAAGAGCAAATGGCTATTTGTTTACGATATGTTGATAAAAGGGGATTTGTAATGGAGGCGTTTATTGGACTTGTTCATGTGAAAAGTACTAGTTCTTTATCTTGAAGAAAGCAATTGTGGATGTACTTGCTCACCATTCTTTAACTTTATCTTATGTACGGGGGCAATGTTATGATGAGGAAAGCAATATGCAATGTGAGCTAGGAGGTCTTAAAACGTTGATCAAACAAGAAAGTAGATCGGTTCATTCTGTTAATGGTTTTGCTCATCAACTTCAACTAACTCTTGTTGCGGTTTCTAAAAAGTGTGTTCAAGTGGGAGAACTTGTAATGTTTGTTTCAAATGTTTTGAATGTGTTGGGAGCTTCTTTTAAACGTGTGGATGAATTTCGAGAATCTCAAAAAGAAAAACTTCGAGAGGCATTAGATATAGGTGAGCTAAAAACGGGTAGAGGCCTGAATCAAGAACTTGGTATTATTAAAGCCGGTGATACTTGTTGGGATCTCACTACAAGTTATTTGGAAACTTTACAGTAACTTTGCCTCTATTGTTGATGTACTTGATACTCTCGTTGTAAATGCAATAGCCCAGATGAAAGAGCTAGCACGTCGAGATTTCTCAGAAGTTGTCAAACGTTCGACTGTTTTCTTGTTGCATTTGATGACCGATGTTTTAGAAATCACAAATGATTTTAGCGTGTCATTACAGAAAAAGGAGCAGGATATTAATGCCATGATTCTTGTTAAGGTTTGCAAGAGAAGGTTGCAAGCTTTAAGAGATAATGAATGGGATCCTCTCTTGGAAAAACATTCTGGATGAGATTCACTTAAGAAAAGGTAGAAATGTTTTGTGTCAAGCATAAAATTCCATTACCCAATTATGATGATCCATATGCTAACTCTGGAAGACCAAGACGTAAAGTAGCTGATTATACTACTTTGCATCATTATCGTGTGAAATTGTTTTAGAAAATTATTGATTGGCAGCTACAAGAACTTAATGACTGTTTCAATGAGGCGACAAGTGATTTGCTTAATGGAGTCGCTTGAATTCAATTGATTCATTTTCTAGTTTTGACATAAAAAAGATAGCGAGAATGGCTGATTATATCCTAATGACTTTGATGGATTTAGCGTGAGGGCCCTTGAGAATCAACTTGCTAATTACATTATTGATGTTCGTGATATTAATAAAAGGTTCTCCAATTTACGTGGACTTGGGGAACTTTCAAAAAAGTTAGTTGAGACCATGCCATTAACGCCGACGAACCAAGCTCCCACATCGTTCCCTTTTTCCACCTCTTCCCATTTTTGTTTTCTTTTCTTGTCACAGTTACGCCGCTTAACACCGAGCTTCGGTCGAACGAGCCACTCTCATCGAAGAAAACAACAACAACCACGGCTTCACTGCATTCACCTCCAAATTCTGTTAAAATTGCATTCAATGGCTCTGGCAAAATGTTTAGCTTTGACGCAATGAAGTAAAACATGATTTTGGTGATGATGGGAGGGTGGAGAGAAAAGATAAAGATTTGGGTTTTCTTAAGAAAAAAGAATTAATTTATTATTTTCATAAAGCTAATTTTTATAAATATGATTTGGTAGCGTGGTTTGCGCTATTGTGTCGATCAGGTTTCTGCTGCGTCTTTCAAAGTAGCGATCGCATTCCTTCGTAAACAAAAAAGAAATTGGTAAAGTCCATCGGTTTATATAGTTGTCTATATACTTATCATTAGCCTAAATTAGTTAAGAATGTGTTCATAAGTTGTGCTTAATTATCAACTAATGAATTCCGCTTCAATGAAGCCACATACGCACTTTCAGTTGCACTAGTATTTAGTGTGACCGAAGTGCATGTGTTAGTTAACAAAAGCACAAGTCTTAATAGCTAGGTTGGAGAACTAATGATAAATATGCGTCAAAATTAAAGTAATCATAGTTTGGTATAGACAGAAGGATAATTATTGGATTAATACAAAACCCTAATCTGTCATAGCAAGTACAGTTGAATGAAGCTTTCATGACTCAACACATAGGCCTAACCTCCCTTTTAAGTATGTTAGTAGAATTCTGTTTCTCTCTTGTACCAATTTTTTCTTGCTTACATACATAGTTCCAAGTGAAGCAAAAAAACAAGCCACTCCAAAGTCTACTTTGAACCATACCAAATATAGTATACTTGCATGTGACATTGATAGTTCCTTTTTTTTTATAGTTGCGCCATACCGTTTACTTCATCGATATTACTCGACGCGTTAAAGTAATAGCACCGGTCCTTCAATACTATTACCAGTAAATCGCGGGATGTGTTCCGGTGGCCAGTTTCTGAGAGCGTACAACTGATCAATGAGACAATGTCCAATCCCCCAACATGCAGAGTTACTTTGTGCTTGCGGAGTTCGAACCCACGATGTCCATGTCAGAGCGTCTTATAGCGCCCAGACTTTGCCACTGAACTATGCCCCGGAGGACTTGATAGTTCCTTACTCTTGGTAATTTTCAAAGTTGTAAGATGTAACACGCTTGATGGCAACACTTAATGAAAGTGATTTTTATATAATTATTATCGCATAATTTTATATTCCTTGATGTGTATTATTATATATTGCCACATTTATATTCCGTATCTTGCTATTTGCTCTCTTTTCTTTCAATCCAGTGTACGTCAATTACTTTTCTTTTGAGCCGAGGGTCTACCAAAAATAACATCTCTACCTCACAAAGATAGGAATAAGCTATGCGTACATCCTATCCTTCTCAGACCCATTTGTGGAAAACACTGGTATATTATTTGTTGTTGATATTCGATATGCATTGGTGTCACGCCCTTTTTCGACCGCGACATTTATTTTTAAATAAAAAAAATGCTCCTGCTTGATAAAAGGTTAGAAAATAAAATAAATGCTAAAAGTTCAAAAGAATGCTAAAATGTTAAATGTTTAAAAAGGGTGCTAAATGCTAGAAAGGCTAAGGGGTTCGCGGAGTCGCCACCTAATTAATTGGGTGAATTAGGACACCTAAATGTTAACTAGTTTAAAGTAAACATTAACTGCATTTTAACGGTCTGCCAAACTTAATGAGATTCCGGGTAAGAGTTATTTATTAATCTAGAGGGAAGGGGTTAGGCACCCTCTAAGATCCGCTAACTTGCGGTTATCCTGCCAAACCTAGTGTAATTATTATGTTAAAAAATGCTTGTTTTTAAAAAAGATGCTTCAGAATATTTTATAAAAAATGCATATTGATAAAAGTTTACAAGACTAAGGCCCAAAAATGTAAGTGATGCAAAGGTTATTTATGGACTAATTATGTATACTGCTAGCTAAATTAATCTTGCTTAACTTACGTATAATATTATATAAGAGGTGCTTTAAGATGATTCTTGAGAGTTTAGGAAAAAATCTGTTATGGATTTTAAAGAAAACAAAATGTTGGTTTTATGATGCAAGTTAAATCATTTCGATCATTTTTGCAGAATTTAGACATGCCTAACAGTCCAAAAGACAAATAAAGAAGAAGTGCGTTTCTAAGTTTAAATTACCTTCCCACCTCATATGTTCAAAGGCTAATTGCTAGAAGTTCTCCTATTAATTACAAAGTTAAATAATAAAATTACCACAAACAAATAAAGGCATAAAATGAGATAAGGAGGTTAAGAGAGTGAAGGGATTGGAGCGGATGACTCCGTCCTATTTGTTTTTCTAGGAATTTCTGAAGCGGGAATGCGAATGCGGATGCACATAGACGCGGGTTGCCCTTTGAAGTAGCTCGTGACGAGTCTCGCCGTGAGACTCTTCATTTTGCTCCGGTGCATTTCATGTAGCAAAAAGAAAGATAAGGATTAGTATATGCCCAAATTCATTTAACCAAAACAAGCACTTGACACGTAGTTGGTATTTAAGCAAACACATACATAAAGACCAAACAGAGGCAATATCAGATGGAATAAGCAGCCAGCAGATGGTAAAAGAAATAGGGATGGGCAGGTATGCCGACAGTACAGGTCAACTTATACATCATACACAAGTCAATCCATTTGTTCATAGAACTGGAAGGCCAATAAATGCAATTGTCACAGTTTTAATGCAGAGAAGTTGTTCAGATATGCATCCAGAAATGCAGATGTGTGAGCAAAATACATCAAATTTTTCGACCATTACACATATTCAGGCCCACATAAGGTGGAAGTACAGACAAACAAGCATTTTATTCAATAGATATGCGAGTATATAACAACATTTGCCTATGTTATTCTATTCAGCCCCACTGGATTGCTACAATTGACTCATATAATTTGGCACATAACATTGAAAATGATCAAACATACCTAAGGCACAAAAATAAACCATCATAAGCAGTACCTTTAACTAATAAATACAGATCCCGCAACACTTTAATAGCATGCTATTAAGATCTAAATGCGTTGAAAATGTATAGCTATCATATTAATATAGAACCAAACAGAACACCAACAGCAGCTTAACATGCGTATTAATTATAATCAAAAATTAAACGTGTTAACGCTTAACGTGGTCAGTCAATAATCCTGTTTCATACGCCGTATCTAATTATGCTTAATGATCATACTAAGAAACCCGAGTAAACATCTAACCCAATTAAACGTGCTCACAATGTCATACGTAAAGAAACTTTCAGGTACATGGATTTCTAGCCGAACTAGTAAACATTTGAAACAGATCTACTAACTCGCAAGTCATGATAGACACATAAATGAGTTACACAAATACATATTTGAGTCTGTAGATCCAGTTAAGATTATCTTGCTTTTATGTGTCCTTAAATACATCTAGGCCTACAAATGTAGCACTATAGACCTATAGATGAACGCGACATCAGCTAAATACGGCATACAGAATTACCTTAACATAAGTTGCACATACAGCACCTCAAAACAAATTTAATATGATAAAATTACTTTCAGATAGACTCCAGACAATAGCAGATTCATTTAGTCACATACGCATGTACACAACAAATGCTAATACAGACCTGAACATGTTTACAATTACATTCACGAATTTTAATAGAAATCCATATTAACCGAACAACTTTCACAGTCGACCCAATACACATAACAAACATCGATATCGCTTGGTATCTGCCTAATCAGTCGTACTAAATGCATATCATACATACGAATAACCAAACGAAATGCAAAATAGAAAAGAGTGACGAATTTACCTTCTCCGGGCAGCGAACCGAGGCAGCGTATCAAGTCGTCGGTCCACTTGGGTTATGGATTTGCAATGCGAATAAAGAGGCAAGGTTCGTTTGCTGATTTTTTTTGGCTGGAATTGAAAGAAGGGGATTCGAACTTCCTATTCTTGCGATGCTAGTTGTTTAGGTGCTGAGCCCCTAACTCCCGATGCCTGTCGATTCTTCCCGATGTTCTGCTGCCCTCTGAGTTGTTGACTGCTGCTAAGGGGGTGTCAAATCGATTGCCACCCGATTGCTACCGTGAGCTCGCTTACGACGTATCGATTTTTGCCCTCCAAGCTCGATTGGACTGCTGCCCTTCCAATGCCTATTGCATGCCTAAATGTTCTGTATTTATAGCTAAGATTTTTGGGTTCTAAGTTGGTAAGTAATCAAGGCTGATTTGGGACGATATTTGGGTGCTGGTTATGGTAAGAAATCGTTCTGATTTAGTGCGATTGGGTCACGATTTTGGAATGGTAAGGGTGAGCTGGCTGCGTTTGCATGTGTAAGGAAGGTCGCCGGATTCTCAGGCGAGAATCTCGGCAGGGAAGGTGCGATGGGGTGTGAGGTCTTTGTTGCGATGAAAGGTTTCGTTTAGGTTTTTTTCTTAAGGGTTGTCGATGATGGGAGAAGGGAAGGTAAAATGAAAGTGAAGGGCTGTGGGCGACGTGGGCTAAAGTAAAGGGGAACTGGGCCTGCGGGATAAGGGGCCTGGGGCGATATAAGGGTTAAAGACGTGGGTCGGGGCGACGGGTTTGGGCCAGGGCGACGGGTAAATGGGAACTGGGCCTGCGGGTGTGGGCTGTCAATTATGTATTAATTTGGGTAGAGTTTTAAGTGTATTAGTTTTAAGTATTAGGTATTTAATTAGTTAATTAGTAGTAAATTAAATTAATAAATTGTGCTTAAATTATCTAGGTGTTTTATTAATCTAATTGTTGTAAATGCGGGCGTGCTATTTAATTAGTGCTTAATATTTTAGAATGCGGCGCTATTATTTAAAATCTTATTATTGTGCATTATTATTTAAAATAAGTTATGAAATTGCTTTGCGTATTAATAAATGCGACTATGCTACTTGACACGACGTCATTGCTAAATTATTTATTTTATGTATTTATTATTAATTAAGAATCATGACAGGGCTTAAAATTAATTAATGCGGGCGCGGGACTCTAAGTGCTTAATACTCTACGTAAGACGCGGTGCCGTTATTAAATTGCTTATTTATGTCTGTATTTAATGTTTTATCGCTGCATTTTATTATAAAAAATCATAAAAATTATTTTACAGAATTAGTCTAATTTTATAGCTAATGACTGGACGGGAGGGTCAAAATTGGGTGTCAACAATTGGTTCGATTAATTTAAATTCACATCGTAGAGGATCTATTAAAGGGAAAAATATTTCTTACCAAGAGCTTTTATAGTTCGAACTCGAAGATCATTTTTCACTTTCTTATATGTCCATGCCTCATCTTTGGTTCTATTAGCTAACTATGGTGTCTTTCTCTAGTTCTTTTCGTGTCTAGTACAAATTGTATGATTTGTATATGTATGTGCTGATGAGCTATATCTCTCGGTTAAAAGACTTCTAAACGCTATCTTTGATTAAAAGTGAAGAGATCTCATCTATTTCAATGACGGTACACTGTTTGGGCCATGCATGAGAGAGACTAACGGTCGTGAGTTCAATAATTCTGCATTTCATAATTTTTGCTCTACTAATGGAATGTTTTTTCAACTCTCTTGTCCCCACACCTCCTCCCAAAATGGCAAGACCAAACGAATCATTCGCACTATTGTTGACACCCAATTTTGACCCTCCCGTTCAGACAGTAGCTATAAAATTACACTAATTTTGCAAAATAATTTTTATGATTTCTTATAATAAAATGCAGCGATAAAACATTAATACAGACATGAATAAACAATCTAATAATGGCACCGCGTCTTACGTAGAAAATTACGCACTTAGAGTCTCGCGCCCATATTTATTAATTTTAAGCCCTGTCATAATTCTTAATAATAAATAATAAATACATAAAATAATAATCTAACACACGCGTTTTAATAATAGCATTCATAAAAGAATTAAGAAGTCATATCTGCATGTAGCATTTAAATAACTCAATTTTTATTTAATAAATTTTAATAACGGCATCGCATTATAAATATCAAGCACTAATTAAATAGCACACTCGCATTTATTATTGTAATAATTTTAAAACTCAGACTAATAAAACATCTAAATAATCTAATCATAATTTAAATAACTTACCACTAATTAAATACCTAAAACTAATTCCTAAAACTAACACTTTAAACTAATACCCATAAAACGCAGCCCACGACCCAACACAGGCCCAATGCCCGCGGGCCCAACTCCCCCTTCAGCCTTTTATTCCGCCCAACCCAAGCCCTAACACATTTAACCTACAGCCCTTCCATCGTCCCTCTCCCAGCATTTACCCTAAAAGAAACCTTAACGAAAACCTAAAGATTTCTTCCATCGCCGCACCTGCCCTGCCGAGATTCTCGCATGAGAATCCGGCGACCTTCCTTACCCATGCACACCCAGCCAGCAAACCTTCACTGTCGACACTCAAGAAATCGACACTCAAAAACCGTATCTCATAAAATCAGCAAGAATCTTACCATATTTCATCCCTTACAATCAAAAGCTTACCAAAAATGAATCCCATAATGTTACCAGAATCAAGCACGAATCAGCCCATAAAATCGTCTAAAATCAGCTACCAAACTTAGAACCAAAATCGAGACTATAAATTAATCCTTTTATACATGCAATAGGCATCATCGGCTATGGTCCAGAACCTAGTACCTTTCTGAACCCAGAAAGATCCATTCGAACATCAAGAGCAATCGGGGGGGAGGAAACCGAGCACCTTTCTGAATCCAGAAATAAGAGGAAAAACAGTGAAGAACGGCTGAACATCAGTAAGCAGAAAAGCAAAACTCCTGCTAGCATCAGTTAATAAGTCTTCAATCTCGATAAGAATCCTCTAGCATCAGGAAAATCCCAATCGAATCAGGAAAAGTTTCATTCCCTCCATCGCATAAGAACAAACTTTCGAGTGGCTTCGACGACTTGATACGCTGCCTCGGTTCGCTGCCCGGAGAAGGTAAAATCAGAATTCTCCTCGTGTTTTGTTTGCATTTATTTGAATTTAATCGTCCTTGATTACGTTGGTATAATTAAATTTGTCATATTAAGGATCAAAGTGTCAAATTTTCGATCAGTCTGTTTATGTGACTTGAATGTGTTAACCTATTTGATTGGTAATAAGGTTTATGTTTATTATGGCATGCCAAGTATGCAGTTCATTTAAATCCAGAATAGATATGAGTCGACGACGCCTGTTATCGTAACTGTTCATAAATCCAATTTAATTAAATGATTAATGTTTGGATGTTGCGCTAAGGGATTACAAGTTTAATGTTATACCCCGTAGTTCTGACCCTACGTATGAGAGCGTACGAAAGCATGTAAGACTTAAAATTTTCAAAGGATAGGTTGACGGATTATTCCGGGCGGGTTTTTAGTCAACTTTAAGGCGGGTTATGACCCTGTACATTGAGAGTTCCTAAGTGGTTCAAAGGCCTAAGGCGTAGTTCGTTGAGTCTAGATTCCAACTCAACCAACCGTTCGTCGATAGGACGTCGGAGTAGAAAGATATGAGAGTTACAAGTTCGGTCGCAATGGCGAAATATGTTTGGACAGCGAAGCGCGCGCGGATGCAGGTCGCGCGCCGAAAGTGCCGAGAGGTCGCTGAGTTGCAGCGCGCCAGATGCCAGGCCGCGCGCCAAAGTTCGTAGAGGTCGGGGTTTCACGGCGTGGCCGCGCGCCAGGCGGATTTTGGGCGGAAAGACTTAGGAAAAGTCAGATTTTCTTTTAAAAGACCTTGGGAGGGTGACAAGTGTCCCCCCCCATCTGAATCCTTGCATGCAATATATTGACCAAGTCTTCAAGACTTGGTCATCTTCCAATTTCTCTCTCTCTCTAAAGCAAAAGCTCCTCCTTCTCTCTACATTTCCAAAGGAAATCCAAGCCTAAGAAAATCTGAAAAATTAAGAACAAGAAAAGGAAGCTTGTGGCTAGCTTGTGGTGGTGTTCTTGGCAAGGAAGCTAGCAAAATTTTTGGAATAAGTTTGGCTAAAACTTTAAGGTAACATTTCTTTCTTTAGAATTAGTTCTAGTGTTGCATGCTTAGAAGAAAGAACTTGTGGTAGTAAAATAATGCTCTTAGAGTCATTGCATGCTAGAAAATGTGATTTGGATATGAAGAATGGGTTAAGAAGAGATTATGAGCATGTTGTAGCCTAAAAACTACCTTAGAATTGTTAAGTGAATTGTTGTAAACTTATGGGACAAAATTTTGGGTGTGTAATCCCCTTTGAATTGTTGGATTGATTGAGCCTTAAATGTGGTGTTTGGATGATAAATTCGGCCTTGAGAAAGGTGGCAAAATGAGTAGAAACAAATGAAATGCTGCCCAAATTTCCATAGAATTTAGTGACTTTGAACTTGGATTGTTCTACATTAAGATTAGAAGTTAATAAACGTATCATGGTTATTATAGGTTGAAATATTACTTGCGGTAGTTTGGACTTGGCAAGTGGATTGACCGAAGAGGTATGTGAAGCTTTCCTATCTCTTGAGCATGAATAGATGAAACTATGTAGTACGGTAGACGTACAAGATTTGGTATTCTTACTTGTTTGAGTATATAATGACTTGTTTCTTTTTAAGAATGTATAAATCCCTTGGTTAGGAAAAAAGTATGATTTTACTAAAGTATAGAGTTAATATAACAACTTTATGGGAAGTTGGTTTATTAGCTTCATAAAAGGTTAATGAGAAGAGATTTACTCTAAAAGTAAGATAAGTATATGAAGAGGCAAATTGGTTTAAGGCATCAATTGCCCAAGAGTTTTATGTATAAAGAGTCATTTTTAAAAGAGTTGAAGTATGTAGTACTTGGGTTAAATTCCCGGTTTTCTTTTATTAAAGATATGATTAAGTGCCTTAAGTAAACTAAAATGAGAGGGTATATGAACAAGACTAATAAGAAGTTATAAGTTTTCTTAACTTATTTATGATTATGATATGATGACAGTTTGAGCTAGGGTAAGAGTATATCTGAGGGGCAAGCCCCAAGATCGTTATACCACCTTCTCCAGGGTAAGAGTATGTCTGAGGGGCAAGCCCCAAGATCGTTATACCACCTTCTCCAGGGTAAGAGTATGTCTGAGGGGCCAGCCCCAAGATCGTCATACCACCTTCTTCAGTGTAAGAGTATATCTGAGGGGCAAGCTGATCGGTGTATTTTATATACACATTTTGAGTCATTTTTAGTTAGTATTTTACTCATTTTGTTTATGTTTAGTATAGTATTAGGGTCGTTTTTCTTTCTTTTGTGTCACAGCGGTCAAAAATGGAGAAATGGCGAAAAGAAGAGGAAATGAGCTTAAAAGAGATGGAATTGCACACTAAAAGGGCCAAGAGATGAAGTCTAAAAAGTTCCGGGAATTATAGAGGAAATCAGACGAAGTCCGGACGAGAAAAGACGACGAAACGGAAATTCGCCAGAAAAATGCAAAGATGAGCCGCGCGCAGCAGAGCCGCGCGCCCAATGTGAAAGCTACGAAAGTTGCGATCTTCAGCTCATGGCGCGCCATGCGGCGCCGACGCGGGATTTTATGAAGTTCTGGGCGAAATTGACATGTTTTTCAGAATCCTAAAGGGATAACTTTTTCACACGACCGAACCCGTGGATCGTGCCTTACCCCGCACCCTAGTGATACAACATCGAGAAAATCAGCGGAAATAAAAACATGAACATGAATTAAGAGAAAAGATAAATAAACAAAGCAACCAAAACAGCTTTCATCATATATACATAAATACCCTAACGGTTATCCTTTTACAAACCCCGCCACAACAAGCACTGCACTTAAGATTTTACAACGGCTATGACGGACAGGGCCCCGCCATACCACGAATGTATAAGCATCTACGCACTCGGGTAACATACCAAAAGATAAGCCTCAAGGAACGGAGCTTCCCAATACGCCAAGGTGATCCTAAAAGGGGATCGACACGATGTACCTTTTACTCGCGCAGATGAACGCAACCTCAAGGAGGTCGCATAACAGTACCAAGTATGTGAAATCAGAAATACTGTAAATGAAATCATAATAGTTTATATAAAGCAGAGACATGTATGATAACCAAACTACGCTCACAACATAGAAGCGATCATGTCAAGTCGTGACTCACGCCTCAAAGTCATCCTCACGCCCGTGGAACTTCTTCCTCACCGCCAGCCTAGGGACAAATCATGTGAAACGTATAACAGTTCTCGGCCCATCTTATGCACCCAATATAGAAAAGTGAGGAATACATTCCCGGATGGACCGCTAGTCAGTGAAATACCTTCCAGGATGAACACGTAGTCAAGAGATATACATTCCGGATGAACCAGAGTCGAGTGAAATACATTCGGATGAACCTAATCAAGTGAAATACATTCGGATGACCCTAATCAAGTGAAATACATTCGGATGACCCGTAATCAAGTGAAATACATTCCCGGATGACCCGGTAATCAAGTGAAATACATTCCCGGATGACCCGGTAATCGAGTAGGACACAATACTTGCACAACAAGGCTATCATACGTAACCTGGTCAAGTTTCATAACAACAAGCATAAGCAAGTTACACACGACTCAAGGTACTTTCATTTCATGTCAAAGTCCGGATTTTAACCTTAAAGTACTACGTCCGTTAAATTCCTTTTAAGATCCATTTCTTTTACAAAGGTCACCCGATACCGTAGTATAAAATCGAGTGACTAACATTGTTAAGTAAACCAAAATGCTTTCCTTTGTAAAATCAAGTAACAACCTTATTTTCCAAACGTTCAAGTTTGCCTAATTTCGAATGCTCAAGTTTCTCATTTTAGAAAAAGGTTTCGTAGTTCATAGTTTTAGTCCTTTAAAACATAATTCTCCTTTAAACGTTTTGAGAAACATATGTCTTATATGTGAGTAGATTATTCTTGTTTATAATCAATCTTATTAAGCAGCCATGATCTAGGAAATGTAATATCATTTTGTCTCATCTTAGCTTCTATGCAGATGGAGGTTTCTACTGGTTTTAATAATACTTCATTAGTCAATACATTTTCCTTTTATTAACGCCGCAGATGGTTTGTCGATACACATTCGATTTCAAATCAAGAAACATTCTAAGCCGTTATACCTAACTTCTCATAAAGCTAGTATAACTCTTAAGCTTTCAAAACCCAAGTACTACTCATTCTTTCAAAACGATTCATAAATCTTTTGAAATACTTCAAGTTCTTTATTAACACATATCAAGCCGCTTATTATTCAAATCGCTTACCTTTAGAAACCACAAAATATTTGCTTATCCACATAAAGTCGTTATAACCGACTTCCCATAAAGCCGTTATAACACTTTATGTTTTAAACCAATCAAATACATTTAGCACACGTACGCTCACCGTACTACATAGTTCACACATATCATGCTAGAAGAGATAGGAAGAGGTTCACATACCTCGCGACGATTATCGATAATAAGCAAAAGCTCCAAGTACTACAACCTGCTAGCCCTTTCCACTCCTCGAGTAGAATACGCTACTCTTAGTACTTTCACCTATAAAGGCCACAAACGCCTATTAACTCTTAAACACCGCTTCCATCTTTCTACGTAAAATTCGGCAAAGACTCTCTTCCCGCAACAACAGAAATCTCCTCCTCTATCGGCGCGCTACCAAGCCAACCAGGGGTTAACACGCCTAACCGACGTGTACAATTCTACTACACAAGAATGTTACACAAGTCTCACTGTAATACACCCCATGTAATTACAGTCGCTTCTTTCTTTAAATTCGGGCTTAAGTCGCAAGACATCGCCGTAAGTATTATTCGAGCTTAAGTCAAAAGACATTGCCGCACAACTATGTTCATTCTATATATAGTATATTTAACTATATACTCCTACAACATGTAATTTCCAATTACAAATGTAAGGTCAAGAATGTTTACCTCGATAAGCCCAAAATTATCCGAGTTTATATGTCGATCCCGAACAACGCTTAGCTCCTACTCCGGCGCCCAACTGCTCCAACCAACCCTTAGAAGTTCTAACCAACTTCTACTTATGACTTCAACTACGGGTGAAGATTTACTTAGGGTTTCGTTTTTGTGATCGAGGAAGTATAATAGTATTTTCTGGCTTTTGTAAAAGTGTAACTGGGAATACTACAAGGTATTTGGGGCCAAGGTATTTGGGCATTATAACAATACTTGGAGAGTATTTCTATACCACAAAAGGGGTATTTATACGAGACAACTAGGCTAGTGGTACCCCACGCAAAACACCACAAAGCGGGAGGAGGTGGTTTCTCGCCATGGCTCTCAAAGGGGAGGGGGTGTGGACGAAAGCTCAAAGAGAGGAGTATTTTGAGACTTAGTTAGATTGCTCAAGTTTTTGATGAAGAAAGTCTTCAACTAGAGGGTATTTATAGGTCAAGTGAAGGCCAACCAATGGCCAAGATCCATCCAAGTGTTAGGCAAGTGTAAGGTCAAGATTAAGCCATACGCAACCTTATCCATCTACCCAAAATATCCTACCAACTCCTCGACCAAAAATAATGCACAAAAACGTGCCAATCCTTGCCCATTTCGTCCGTCTAACATGCCACTGAGGTGACAAGTGTCACCTCTCGTTGGTCCAAAATGTTACGCCTCTCGGAAAAATCCGCAAAAATTAAAAATGACATAGCCGAATTTTCCCTACGAAAGCGTGAAACGTTTCGTCGAAACGACTCTGTCGGGGTTGTGTACAAATTTCAAACTAGCTTACTTTAAGGCTCAAATTATAATACGTGCACGCTCACGCGTACATACTGGAAATACGGTATAACATTCTCCCCTCGCCAGAAACATTCGTCCCGAATGTTCCTTCTCAAGACAGATAACGATAAAGTTCTTCTAATAAGTTGCCAACGCCACAACCGCCACGAAACACCGCGCAAATACTTACATCCAAGTCCACGAGGAAACACCTCTAACATCACAAACTTTTGTCACTTTGCGCGAGGTTCTAGTGTCATTCCGCGACCCAACAAATGGTACCGGATCGCATGCGATCCCCGAGGTCTAAAAATATTCATCCTTCGCACCTTCTCCCTTCACAAGAAATGATCATATCTATGCTCGCAATACGTATTCGTCTCTACTCTTACTCGTCAGACTCTTCTCGAACACTCGAACTCTTCTAGTATACGTACCATACTTGCTTTCCAAAACTTTGGAGTCACTACCTCAAACTTGGTCATCTTACTAGCCTCGATCTTCCTTAAGGCCACTTCCGCCTTCACGATCCGCTCAGTCGAACATATCCACGAACTCATACGATGGTCATCTAAACTTGGGCCTAGCACCTCGTGACCTACCGCTGGCGGGACCACCCGAGCTGACCACCTCATTCCGGCCACGGGTTGACACACAACACGCCCTCAACCCGAGCCTCACACGCCGACTCTCTCGTTTCTCGATCCGAACAACCTTGCTAAATCACATCATGAAAGATACCACTTTCATTTACCCAACCAGAGACTTATCACACAATATTTTCTAGGCATAAAATGCACTCGACAAGGATCACTCGCAAAATCTTGTACTCAAGCGGCACTTACCTCTAAGGTCTCAATCTGTAATATTCTAAGGTTCATCATTTTCTCACCCCCAGCTTACCTTTTCCCTGACCAGGTTCTAAATCACATTTTAGCACAAAGCTTATCCGAACATAACACTTAACACATTAACATAACATCAAAACATACAAGCCTCTAGATGGTTATGATATACCCGGCTACCGCTCCACTCTAATCATAAGTCCGCCTGCGCAGGCGCATAATCGTAGGGCGATGAACTCGCCATCGATCCTGAGTCGCGCTAAGCCGCTGCATTCTCCTATAAGCACGCCTTCGTCACATGGCTCGACGGCCGCAGTGAAACAAGCACCAAAAAAGACGACATTTCCGGGATGATGTTTGCCACATCGCGCACCGAGGGACATGAATCCTGCGCTAGCACTCACGTAAACTCGTGAACTGAAGCCTGAGCTCGACCAGCTCCCGAATACCGAACGACCAAGATCGCGGAGGACCACTGCATCGGGCGGAGGTACATAACTAGGATCACTGCCGAGGCGGTCCGCCTCGAAAGTTACCAAAGGACCTGCTGCTCGCCTCTTCTCGCCGATCTCGGCCATTCCGCCGACCTCTCCGTGCCTCGCATCCTAGTGCATGAGCTTGCGTGCGGGCAATGTCCATGCCCTGAAGAGCTACACCCGCAAGCCTCGCCAAGTAATCGCCCACCGGTGACGTAGCGGTGTACTCGCCCTCCATATCCGCTATTACAATGGAACATACCGAGCTAATGAGTCGAACTCCACATTGTACTCTCTAACCGCCCGCCCCGCCTCAACGTCAAAAATCTGTTTACCCGAGCCCTCTCATCTGGAGGCAAGAAATGTGCAAGAAATGCCCTCGAGAACTCGTCCCAAATCGCTGGAAGTGCATGCTCTTCCCGGGCAGCTCACGAATCAAACTACCAATCGGCGATTACGCACCGGTGATGCGAACCCAATACTACCGACTCGCCTCGAGGCTCGATCACTCATGATCCGTCAGAGTCGTCGGATAAACTCCCGAGGTCGCCTCGCCTCGATCCATAGAACACCGGAGGCTACAACTCGTGAAGTCCTAGCCTCAAACTGCTCGCCGGGGTGGACTACGGTCTTCTTGGGCCGAATCGCTGATCCACCTATCTCATATCTGCCACGACTCGCCAGAATCGGGCCATCTCCTTGTACCCATCTCATCGGCTCCAGTGGGATCGAGGCTCAGTATCAGAGTCTCAGCAGCCACCGCCGCGCTCTAAACTCACTGTGCCAAGTCGCGAACCCGCGCCGGCATCGTCTCAGTCTCGACCGCTCGCGCTGCATTCCTCAGATCTCACTAACAGCCTCGATCGCTTTTCCCATCTCGGGCTCAAGGTTTACGCGGAGGCATAACGGTAAAGGAAAGGAATACGCCGGAGGGTCCAATTTATCACAGAGCTCTAAGGCACGATCTCGTAATGAGAAGAATGAAACTAATCCTAAATGTCCTGCAGCCTCACGATTATAGATGTGGTGCACAACACACCGATAATCAAGACTCTACTAGACACGGTCAGACACTTTCGAGGACTAATCGCTCGATACCACTTTGTCACGACCGAACCGGGCGTGGATCGTGCCTTACCGGGCACCCTGGTGATACAACATCGAGAAAATCACGGAAATAAAAACATGAACATGAATTAAGAGAAAAGATAAATAAACAAAGCCAACAAACAATTTGCCTTCATCATATATACATAAATACCGAACGCTTATCCTTTTACAAACCACCGCCACACAAGGTTATGCACTCTAAGATTTTACAACGGCTATGACGGACGGGGCCCGCCATACCCACGAATGTATAAGCATCTACGCACTCGTGGTAACATACAAAGGATAAGCCTCAAGGAACGGAGCTTCCAATACGAAAGGTGATCTAAAAGCGGATCGATCGATGTACCTTTTACTGCGGCGTGACGCAGCCCCGAAGGAGTCGATCTGACAAGTACCAAGTATGTGAAATCGTAAAATCAGTAAATGAAATCATAATAGTTTATATAAAGCGGGAGACATGTATGATAACCAAACTACGATTCACAACATAGAAGCGATATGTCAAGTCGTGACTCACGCCTCAAAGTCATCCTCATGCGTGGAACTTCTTCCTCCGCCGCGATCTAGGTACAAATCATGTGATACGTATAACAGGTCTCGGCCCATCTTATGGACCCAATATAGAAACGTGTGGAATACATTCCCGGATGGACCGGTAGTCAGTGAAATACCTTCCCGGATGAACCGGTAGTCAAGTGATATACATTCCCGGATGAACCGGTAGTCGAGTGAAATACATTCCCGGATGAACCGGTAATCAAGTGAAATACATTCCCGGATGACCCGGTAATCAAGTGAAATACATTCCCGGATGACCCGGTAATCAAGTGAAATACATTCCCGGATGACCCGGTAATCGAGTAGGACACAATACTTGCACAACAAGACTATCATACGTAACCTGGTCAAGTTTCATAACAACAAGCATAAGCAAGTTACACACGACTCAAGGTACTTTCATTTCATGTCAAAGTCCGGATTTTAACCTTAAAGTACTACGTCCGTTAAATTCCTTTTAAGATCCATTTCTTTTACAAAGGTCACCCGATACCCGTAGTATAAAATTGGAGTGACTAACATTGTTAAGTAAACCAAAATGCTTTCCTTTGTAAAATCAAGTAACAACCTTATTTTCCAAACGTTCAAGTTTGCCTAATTTCGAATGCTCAAGTTTCTCATTTTAGAAAAAGGTTTCGTAGTTCATAGTTTTAGTCCTTTAAAACATAATTCTCCTTTAAACGTTTTGAGAAACATATGTCTTATATGTGAGTAGGTTATTCTTGTTTATAATCAATCTTATTAAGCAGCCATGATCTAGGAAATGTAATATCATTTTGTCTCATCTTAGCTTCTATGCAGATGGAGGTTTCTACTGGTTTTAATAATACTTCATTAGTCAATACATTTTCCTTTTATTAACGCTGCAGTGGTTTGTCGATACACATTCTGATTTCCGAAATCAGTAAAACATTCTTAAGCCGTTATACCTAACTTCCCATAAAGCTAGTATAACTCTTAAGCTTTCAAAACCCAAGTACTACTCATTCTTTCAAAACGATTCATAAATCTTTTGAAATACTTCAAGTTCTTTATTAACACATATCAAGCCAGTTATTATTCAAATCAGTTACCTTTTAGAAACCACAAAGTATTTGCTTATCCACATAAAGCTGTTATAACCGACTTCCCATAAAGCCGTTATAACACTTTATGTTTTAAACCAATCAAATACATTTAGCACATGTACGTCTACCGTACTACATAGTTCACACATATCATGCTAGAAGAGATAGGAAGAGGTTCACATACCTCGCGACGATTATCGACAATAAGCAAAAAGCTCCAAGTACTACAACCTTGCTAGCCATTTCCACTCCTCGAGTAGAATACGCTACTCTTAGTACTTTCACCTATAAAGGCCACAAACGTCTATTAACTCTTAAACACCAGTTTCCATCTTTCTACGTAAAATTCGCAAAGACCTCTCCCACACATGCAGCGTAAATCTCTCCTCTATCGAGGCCGCTACAAGCCAACCGAGGCGGGGATAACACGACTAACCTGGACGTGTACAATTCTACTACACAAGAATGTTACACAAGTCTCATCTGATACACTATGTAATTACGATTCGATTCTCTTCTTTAAATTCAGCTTAAGTCGCAAGACATTGCTGTAAGTATTATTCGAGCTTAAGTCAAAAGACATTGCCGCACAACTATGTTCAGTTCTATATATAGTATACTTAACTATATACTCACAACATGTAATTTCCAATTACAATGTAAGGTCAAGAATGTTTACCTCGATAAGCCCAAAATTATCCGAGTTTATATGTCGATCCGAACAACGTTTAGCTCTACTCCGGCGCTCCAACTGCTCCAACCAACCCTTAGAAGTTCTAACCAACTTCTACTTATGACTTCAACTACGGGTGAAGATTTACTTAGGGTTTCATTTTTGTGGTGAGGAAGTATAATAGTATTTTCTGGCTTTTGTAAAAGTGTAACCTTGGGAATACTACAAGGTATTTGGGCCAAGGTATTTGGGCATTATAACAATACTTGGAGAGTATTTCTATACCACAAAGGGGGTATTTATACGAGATAACTAGGCTGGGGGTACCCACCAAAACACCACAAGGGAGGAGGTGGCTCTCGGCCAGGGCTCTCAAAGGGGAGGGGTGTGGTGGGCCAGCTCGAGGAGAGGAGTATTTTGAGACTTAGTTAGATTGCTCAAGTTTTGGATGAAGAAAGTCTTCAACTAGAGGGTATTTATAGGTCAAGTGAAGGCCAACCAATGGCGAAGATCCATCCAAGTGTTAGGCAAGTGTAAGGTCAAGATTAAGCCACGCAACCTTATCCATCTACCCAAAATATCCTACCAACTCCTGACCAAAAATAATGCACAAAAACGTGCAATCCTTGCCCATTTCGTCCGTCTAACATGCCACTGAGGTGACAAGTGTCACCCTCTCGTTGGTCCAAAATGTTACGCCTCTGAAAAATCCGCAAAAATTAAAAATGACATAGCCGAATTTTCCCTACGAAAGTCGTGGGAAACGTTTACGTAAAACGACTCTAATCGGGGGTTGTGTACAAATTTCGAAACTAGCTTACTTTAAGGCTCAAATTATAATACGTACGCGCTCACGTACATACTCTGGAAATACGGGGTATAACATTTTCCTACCTAAAGGGATAACTTTTCCTACCTTAAAACCCTTACCTAAAAGGATTCTAATAACTTTTCCTACCTACAAAATCCCTAACCCTTCACCTAAAGGATTCTTTGGCTATAAATACTCTACATCATTAGAAGAATTATTCATTCTCCATTCTACCATTCACCAATCTACATCTATCCTTCCACCAATTCACCTTGTAAATATTCCACAACACAACTCTTGGATGCTTGGCTTGGAGACTCATTCTTAGTAATTTATTTTCCTTTTCTTTACTTTATTTCAGTTTTTATGATGAACTTTGAATTAGTTCTTGTCATATTTATGGCTAGGAACTAATTCTCTTATAGGGCTTTCCATGTTGAATTACTAGAAACTTATGTTATAAATTAATGCATGCTTATGGTTATTTTTCTTATTGAGAGATCTATCCAATAATTGAGTTGAATTCTTGGTAATTAATTGACAACTAATTATCACTATATGATTTCTAATCAGATTCTGAAAAGGGGGGATTGTGAATATGCTGTAAGTTGGGTAGACATTCTTGGATTGGGGATGAAAATACCTCAATTATTTATGTAGCGTTGATGAGAGGCTTAACAACCCTAATTTTGCGCATTGTGCGTGGCCAACTAGGTTTTTGTTCTTAATCCTCCTATAAAGTTATCCTTATCGTGAAAGTTAGGTAAGGTGCGACATCGGGTTGAGTGTTTATATAACCCTAACGGGAGTATAAAACGATTTCGTAAACCTGCTTTCTCCTAAAGAAGAATACCATGAGTTAATGCATTAGTAAGTAGCATAAGCGGATAGTAAGGATACATGGAAGCCCTATTCCCATCACATCTGAAGTAAATCTTTATATTTTACATAGTTTTCATAATTCTTAGTTATAAACAACCAAATCAATTATCAATTCGCCAAATAGATACTAGAAAATAGATAGTTGATACTTGAACCCTAATCCCAGGACGATATTCGGCCTTATCAAAGACTATACTACTTGTCACGATAACGCACTTGCGTTTAAAGTGCATTGCATCTTAACGCGCATCAAGTTTTTGGCGCCGTTGCCGGGGATTAGGCATAGTTCAATATCAAATTTATCTATTTTTAATTTTTAATTTGGTTTTTATTTTTGTTTCTTTAAATTATTTATTTTATTTTCTTTTGAAAAAGAAAAAAAAACAAGTGTCTTTGTGATTCGTTGGTTTTGATTCATCTCGTGATCCTTAAGACATGGATTTCTATCACAATATGATCAAGCTCCAACCATAGAAGAAGAGAGGAGGAATGCGAGAAGTTATACTCGCCTCACGAGGTACAAGCTCGGTTCATGGACGAAACGAGAATGACCATGAAGAAGTTGGAAACGCAAATAGCGAACTCGCAATCATATTCAACAAATAACAACAAATTGAGGAGTCGAACCAAACCCAACTATTGAGGAATCGTGAGATAGTTGGTGTAGAAAAGGAAAGGATAGCAGAGATTCAATTATTTACCTTCGATTACGTGGAAATTCTTTTCTTACACCTATTACGTAAGAAACACCACTAGCTATCACGGCTGATTCCCAATTAGGAAGCCCATACCATCAAGGGTACCCCAGAGTTGAGAGATGTAGAAGTTCACTGATTCCTACATTATAGAAAGCATAAAAGACAAGCCTACTTGGGGATAATTGTGTTTTTAAGGCTCTTGTTTGAACAAATGGTTGTAGGGAAATTGAGGCCTACAACAATAAATCATGGATCGCAAGCGTTCGCGAAGGATCCAATGGGCACTCGTAAAGCGTTAAAGGCGTCCCGCTAAAAGACGTTAAAGATAACGCTTATCGAGGCAACCCAATATTTTTAATTATGTTATTTTGATTGTCTTTATTTTATTTTATTTTGTCTTGAACCTCACGGTCTTGGATCTTGTTTTGTGTTGTTGGATGACAGTGGATCAAAGTCAAACCGAGGAAAATGAGCAACAAACGCCAAAAAAGGAAAGTATCGTGGCTGCGCGCCAGAATCAGGACATGGGCCGAACCAGAGGGCCACAAGATTAGCAGGCCGCGCGCTGAATCTCAGGGCCGCGACGCCGGAACTTCAGAGAGCCATATTTCCGTGCAAATTCCAGAATTTTTCCTCCTAGACCTCCATTATGGCCGCTGTGTTGTGTCAGTAAGTTGTCTATTTTTTATTTTTTTTAGGATTGCACACATTGGGGACAATGTGTGATTTAAGTTTGGGGGTGTTTTATTTGTGTCTTGTTATGTTTCAGTTAAGTTTTTTTTTTGTTTTTTTTGTGTTTATTTTTGAGTCACAATTTTTTTTTCTTCTCTTTTGAGTCATAATTGCCTGTCAAAGATCATGTATGTTGTAGTTGCTAGAAACACCTAGTGAAGGAAGGTGGATAATGTAATGGAATTAGAAGCAACTATCTAAACATCTAGGTTAGATATGCCAAAAACTCACAAAATCTGTCTATTTGGAGTTTCTTGCTTAAATTGTGCATGCTAAATAATGAAAACCTATGTGTTATGATTGCTTGCTATTTGAGGCGAAATAGTTAGGATATGCATGATAGAGAGATGACTCAGGCATTTCTTTGATAGTCAATTTTTACCACTCTTATCTATCCCGGACTTTAAAAGTATCCCTAGTCAGCCCCATTGAGCCTAAAAAGTTAAACTTCTTCTTTTGACACCCTATATGCCCACAAATTGTACCATAAGTAAAAATGTGAAAAAGTGGAATATAAAGTGTTGAAAAAGAGACAAAAAAGAGTAAACAATTTTGATGCACCCCAATGAAAAAGTAATAATAAATAGGCAAAAGCCTAAGTTTGGGGGTGCTTGTTTTTCATAATACACTTCACTCTGTCAAAACAAAAGAGAGGAAAGATAGATATGAAGTGAAGAAAGGAAATCAAAAGAAAAGGGAAAAATTGAAAAGCAAAAGAGCTTATGGTACACGAAATGAGCCTAAATGCCTATTTTTACCTACCTACACCTAAGCCTACATTACAACCCTTAAAGTCCTGAAGATCTCTTTTATGCATATCCAGGATTAGTGGAGAATAGCAAGTAAGCATGTCATAGGATTTTTGAATTTATATGCATGATTTAGTATATTGACTTCCATTAAAGCATGATAAATATGAGTTTGCGAAATATCTAGCTCAATGTGTTTAGTGTGCTGAAAAATTTCATGCTACATGCTACATGCTCCTGCATATTATTCTGCTAACCTTCATGTTTTTCTAGATAACACTAAATGCAGCAAAAGTGATCAATGTCAGTGAGTCTTTTATTTTTCGTTTCTTGAGTCTTTTATTTCTTTCTTTCTATCTTTGCTCGAGGGCGAGCAAAGGTTAAGTTTGGGGGTATTTGATCGGTGTATTTTATATACACTTTTTGAGTCATTTTTAGTTAGTATTTTACTCATTTTGTTTATGTTTAGTATAGTATTAGGGTCGTTTTTCTTTCTTTTGTGTCACAGCGGTCAAAAATGGAGAAATGGCGAAAAGAAGAGGAAATGAGCTTAAAAGAGATGGAATTGCACACTAAAAGGGCCAAGTGATGAAGTCTAAAAAGTTCCGGGAATTATAGAGGAAATCAGACGAAGTCCGGACGAGAAAAGACGATTTAAACGGAATTCGCGAGAAAAAACGCATGAGCCGCGGCGCCCAATGTGCTGAAAGCTCAAAGTTGATCTTCAGCCATGGCTGATCTGCGTCATGGCGCCGACGCGGGATTTTATGAAGTTCTGGGCGAAATTGACATGTTTTTCAGAATCCTAAAGGGATAACTTTTCCTACCTAAAGGGATAACTTTTCCTACCTTAAAACCCTTACCTAAAAGGATTCTAATAACTTTTCCTACCTACAAAATCCCTAACCCTTCACCTAAAGGATTCTTTGGCTATAAATACTCTACATCATTAGAAGAATTATTCATTCTCCATTCTACCATTCACCATTCTACATCCATCCTTCCACCAATTCACCTTGTAAATATTCCACAACACAACCCTTGGATGCTTGGCTTGGAGACTCATTCTTAGTAATTTATTTTCCTTTTCTTTACTTTATTTCAGTTTTTATGATAAACTTTGAATTAGTTCTTGTCATATTTATGGCTAGGAACTAATTCTCTTATAGGGCTTTCCATGTTGAATTACTAGAAACTTATGTTATAAATTAATGCATGCTTATGGTTATTTTTCTTATTGAGAGATCTATCCAATAATTGAGTTGAATTCTTGGTAATTAATTGACAACTAATTATCACTATATGATTTCTAATCAGATTCTGAAAAGGGGGGATTGTGAATATGCTGTAAGTTGGGTAGACATTCTTGAATTGGGGATGAAAATACCTCAATTATTTATGTAGCGTTGATGAGAGGCTTAACAACCCTAATTTTGCGCATTGTGCGTGACGGTCAACTACGTTTTTGTTCTTAATCCTCCTATAAAGTTATCCTTATCAGCGAAAGTTAGGTAAGGTGCGACATCGGGTTGAGTGTTTATATAACCCTAACGGAGTATAAAACGATTTCAGAAACCCGCTTTCTCCTAAAGAAGAATACCATGAGTTAATGCATTAGTAAGTAGCATGTCGGATAGTAAGGATACATGGAAGCCCTATTCCCATCACATCTGAAGTAAATCTTTATATTTTACATAGTTTTCATAATTCTTAGTTATAAACAACCAAATCAATTATCAATTCGCCAAATAGATACTAGAAAATAGATAGTTGATACTTGAACCCTAATCCCAGAGGACGATATTCGGTCTTATCAAAGACTATACTACTTGTCACGATAACGTGCACTTGCGTTTAAAGTGTGTGCATCTTAACGCGCATCACAAGCCCCAAGATCGTTATACAAGCTGCTTCAGTGTAAGAGTATATCTGAGGGGAAAGTCCCCAAGATCGTTATACCATCTGCTTCGGGGTAAGAGTATATCTGAGGGGTGAGTCCCCAAGATCGTTATACCACCTGTTCGGTGGATTTGCTACCCATGATGCGAGGAATACCTCATGCGAGTCCTTGTTGACACCCAATTTTGACCCTCCCGTCCAGCCATTAACTATAAAATTACACTAATTTTGTAAAATAATTTTTTAGGATTTTTATAATAAAATGCAGCGAATAAAACATTAAATACAGGCATAAATAATTAATTTAATAATGACATCGCGTCTTACGTAGAGTTTTAAGCACTTAGAGTCTCGCGCCCGCATTAATTAACTTTAAGCTTTGTCGTAATTCTTAAATAATTAATAAATGCATAAAATAAATAATTTAGCGATAACGTCGTGTCAGGTAGCATAGCCGCATTTATTAGTAATCATTTGTAATTTAAAATCAATTTTTACCTAATACATGCATTTAATAGCGTCGCATAAAAAAAGCTTTAAACAATTCTTTAAATATCATATTTTGCATTTAGCGTTTAAATAATGAGCTTCATTTTAATTTAACTTCGCAATAATGCATAATAATAAGATTTTAAATAATAGCGCCGCATTCTAAAATATTAAGCATTAATTAAATAACACGCCTGTATTTATTATAATAATTAGACTAATTTAGCACCTAAATAATTATAATAAAGCACCTAAATAATTTAACTAAATTCATTAATCTAAATTAATTAAAATAACCTAACCTAATACCCTAGTAATTAGCCCATCAGCCATTACCCTTAAATAACCCGCACTTCACACCTAACGCAGCTTCAATCGCCGCCTACCACGCGTTTTCCTCTTAACCAGCTACCACAGGGACCTCACTTCATCTTCGTCGACAGCCCTTAGAAATAAGGAAAAAACATGAAGGAACCCTAGCAACTGCCGCACCTCACTCCCATCACCATACCCGGATTTCTCGCAGGAGAATCCGGGGTTTCCCTTTATCCACGCACCCCAGTCGACTTTCCTTTCCCGTCTCCAACGATTTCTTACCTTAAACCCATTATCTACCTTCCTTCCTATCACAAAATCGTGAGTAAATCTCGTCGAATCAAGACTAATATTAGCCCAATCTCACTCTTATTTACTTACCATAAGTCGCCCAAAGACGTAAATCTTGCCCAAATCGTGTCAATCGCAACTTACCATAATCCATTCAAATCACACCTAGAATCAGTACGAAATCTCGTCGAATCAGCACCAATTTTAGCCCATTCTCAGCCTTACCAACTTAGAACCCAAACGATGGCTATATAAAGCGCATGCAAAAGAGATTCGAAGGGCAGCAAGGCAGAGCC
Source organism: Przewalskia tangutica (assembly GCA_029844215.1). Taxonomy (NCBI): domain Eukaryota; kingdom Viridiplantae; phylum Streptophyta; class Magnoliopsida; order Solanales; family Solanaceae; genus Przewalskia; species Przewalskia tangutica. The sequence continues at coordinate 14,018,614 of CM056734.1, forward strand.
CAGGGAGGTAGCATTCGAAGAGGAGCAGAAGACGACAGAGCGCAGTAAGGAAAGCATCGTGAAGTTGTGGTCGCGACCTGCACCATTAGCATCGTACAAATAGGAAATTCGAAACTCTTTCTTTCAAATCCAGCCAAGGAATCAACAAACAAACCTTGCCCTTTCATTCGCATCGCAAAAACCAAAACTCGAGTGGACCGACGACTTGATACGCTGCCTCGGTTCGCTGCCCGGAGAAGGTAAACCCAAACTCTTTTCCGTTCATTTGGTATTTCTGTGCATTTTCTGTATTAAACGTGTAGCAGTTTAGTCTCGGTCGCATAATCTGAGATTAGTATAGGATACAGTGGTGTATTGTGTGTTGTATTGAATAATTGTATGTTGTTGTGATCTGTCTAAACTCGTTTGAATGCTCAAAAGCGTGTTTATTTGTCTGAGGATTACATTTGGTCGATTAAATGTCATGTATTGTTCGTCATATCACCTAGTAATGGATTAAGCCCAGAAGTAAATTAAGTAATGTTGGTATTGTCTCATATTTGTTGAAGTGTTAAATTACTTCAAGGATATTTCCTTACCTTTCGGGTTACGTGCAAAAGAAATCTGAAACTGTTGAAACCTTTCGTCGCCTTACCCACATCAATGAATATCTACCTTTGTCCTCTTATTGCCTGCTCTAGATTACCCAGTCTCGGTCCGTATGTTTTAAACTTAGTCATGTGTGTGCTTTATTTGAATACATTATTTGTATGTAGTTCAGATTCTTCTTGAGTGTCTGATTAGCTAAGCCTGGGTCACGAGATCCTAGCAAACGACTATTTGCATCTATTCATGTATCCCAGGTAGCCACTGTCTATTCGTGAGTGTTGTTTACCAGATATGAAATATATGAATGCCTAACTCAAAAATTGCATTACTCTAAAAGGAAATTGCTAAGCAGGGTTGCTCATGTCTTCCATATCCACAACCCTGCATACTTAAGATGATGTCCTAAAATGGTCACTAATCTTATTGTTTGTCTCCTGTGTGTATTCAAATTGGTCATACATTTCACTTTGCTTGCCTAAAAGTGTAATGCCTTAATGACAACATGTAGCATTTTAAGCCTTTAACCACCACCTGTAGGAGTATACAGTCTAATTTTAGTGTATTTACAACATATTTGAGAACCCATATACTGCAGCAGGTCTTCAGGTATATTGTGTGTATTTTTGGGTATATTCGACCGCTTCGCTTAGCAATTACTATCCGTGCATGCTGATAAATTGGCTTTAGTTGTTGAGTTTGTCAAAGCCCATCGCCCATTTGAAGTCACACATAAGCCGCCCGTAACCCATAAGTCTCGGTTGCTGTATGTGGGCTAAGCCCATTTAGTTATGGTATTGTTACTCACTGGCTATTACATTTATGGCCAGGCCCATTCGGTCTACTTGCTGAATAGAACATTTTCACGTAACTGCATAGTTTTATTTATGGATTTGCACTACTCTATTTGTTGGTTGTCTAAGTTGAATTATATGCTTTAGACTCTGATTCGGTATTTTGGGCATATACTAATCCTTATCTTTTCTTATTTTTTACATGAAACGCAATGCCTTGGAGCAAAGGGAAGAGTCTCGATACGAGACTCGCCGCGACCCATTAATACCCGCATCTATGTGCATTTCTCTATCCGCATCGGAATTCCAAAGCCGCACGCGAAAGACATCGCCATTCCTCGAATCCTTCTAATTATTTTCTACCCCGCCCCCATTCATTTATTTGTTGTAAATTATATGTCTAACACTACATTAATTAGTAGGATACTCAAAATAGTTAAACCTCGAGCCAATAAATTATAAAGTAGCTTAGCATTAATTTAATTTTGCTTTCCTTAAGTTAATTACTTTAGGCACGCCATACATTGTTTAGCATTTCTAATAAACCACCCAATAATCTTCACTTGCATAATCAATCATGTAGCTAGGATATTATTTGTGATCAAATTCCTAACCCATTTTCAAAAATGCATTATCATTCATATATGAAAATTATTTTGCTTACTAAATGGACACTTTGTATGCTAGGACTATTTTATAATGCATATTTTGCCATAATTGATTTTGCACTACTACTTCTATGTTATGCTATACAATCGAATAAATTCATATAAATACCTTATGACTGCATGTTTTCCATCAAAACTAACTTTATATATATTAAAACAAAATCTCACACTTTCTTTTGGTCAAAATACATCTTATATGTTTTAAATACTTTCTTTCAAATATTTTCTAAAACATGCATTTCTCTAACATAATAATTAACCCTAGGTTTGGCAGACAATCGCAGTTAGCGGATCTTAGAGGTGCCTAACCCTTCCTCTAGATTAATAAAAACCCTTACCTAATCTCATTAAGTTTAGCAGACCATAAAAAATGGAGTTAGTGTTGACTTTAACCTAGTTGACATTTAGGTGTCCTAATTCACCCAAACTAATTAGGTGGCGACTCCGCGAACCCTTAGCATTCTAGCAACCCTTTAGCATTTTAACTTTTAAAGTTAACCTTTTCTAGCCCCTTTAGCATTTTAGCACCCTTTTAAACTTTAGCATCCTTTGCAATTTTAGCATCCTTTTAGCATTTTTAAAACCTTTAAGCCTTTTTAACTACTTAGCATTTATGTTATTTATTTTCTAACCTTTTATTTGAGCAGCAGGAGTTTAGAAAATGTCGCAGCCGGAAAAGGGCGTGACAGAAATGGCGACTCCACTGGGGATTTTAGGTTCTTAACCACAACAGACCTAGGGTTATTATTTGGCATTATTTTTGCATTTAATTTTCGCGTGCTGTATTTTGTTTTATTCATCTTAATTGCTATTTGCTTTACTGCTTTCCTTAAACTGGCATTCCGCTCATATTTCTTCCACTCTGGAAAATTCACACAATCACACACTCACGCGCTGGTGTGCTCCGCGCACCCGCAAATTTCTTTCAAAAATATCCAAATTTTAGGAGAGTTGGCGCCTGCGCGGAGTTAGATCGGTTCGTCTGATCAGCCGCGTAGCCTTCTCACTCGAGTTGTCCGCTCGGAACTCAAGGCCCGTAAAAGCCAAATCTTAGAAACTTAAGATAGAGCTATACCACCCTTTATTTTGTGGCACGTGCATTTACCTTAGGTGGGTTGGTCCTTGGCATCGACACCACAATTAGGAAGACACCAAACTTGTCGACGGGTTTCTCAACCCAACGACCAACCAGCATATTATGTGTAGCGTGGCAATGACAGACAAATCCAAACCCAATCATGACATGCTGAAATTGGGAAAAGTGCACCGTCATTTGGTCGCCATTTCCAACAAAGGCATTATAGTTGGACGACTTGGACAAATCCGTCATAATCTCGCATAAGTGACGTTTAGGCTTACCTCTGGCATAAAGAGGTCCCCCTGCATGTTAGGAAACGTTTGAATGTGCTATGTGCAATATATCTGCTACATACCCGCAAATTATGTGCTTTATGCTAACACCGTTTGTTGCATTTTTAGAAAATTTATCATCCTCCCCAAAGGGCGGTTCGTATTTGACTCAACAATGTCGGAGCATCCACACTTCACCAGGTCCAAGGCAAGAAATGATGATATGATCGCTCTGGCGCCCGAGCCAAATGGTTTGGGAATTATTCCTCACAAATGTAACCTTCTGTAGGAGGAATATCACCATCAGAAGAATGTATTGCACACCGCCAGAACAAATTGCCGATATGCAGTTGAGATGGAGAGGCTACTAATCGACCAACCTATCCATTAGCTTCAATACCCCTATGCCGGATCAAAGGGCCACTACTTCACAAACCATCCCGCATCGACCTCCACCACCACATATCTCCCAAAACTCTCCACAAAGGCCACCAACACCGAACAAACCGCCGCCGCCCAACCTCAACCCCACCTTCAAAACGACTCCTACTACCCATATACCTCACCCCGCCACATTTCACCATAATCAGCCCTAATCGCCAAAGCAACCAATACCCACGCACCACACCCATTACCCAAAGAAACAACCTGCATAAACTAACTTACGCAATGTGGCTCACCTTTACCGCCCCCGTGCTTCACCAAGGGGATCATTACGAAGAAATGGAGAGGAAGTCCGAGCCAAAATGGACGAGGACGTGGCAATGAAATTCATAGTCCGAAAGAAGCGTTCGGGCATGCGATCGGACAAAGGTCACGGGCGACTAGACTACGAGGATCTTTGCACGCATCCGCACGCGAACCGCCATGGGGTACAAGGCCAAGTTTGAACTATTTGATGGAAAAGGGAACCCCGCGCACACTCGAGGTCATATCGCGAAGCTAATCGGGGTAGGAAGAACCCATGGCCATTATGAAGTTGTTCATTCGAACTTGACCGCGAGGCGCTAGATTGGTATACCACCAAGATCCGCGAAATGGCACACCGGAATGCATCGCCCAGATTTTGTGAGCGATTCCATTTCAACACGTAAACCGCTGGATAGGTTCTACTTAATGAAGTTGGAGAAGAAGACTACGTAAACATTCGCAGAATACGCCATGGCGCGTTCAGAGGCGCGAAAGTGCAACCACCCACGCGAGAGAGATGACCACATTATTCGTGATAATCTTTGAAGGATGCAACCTACTATGAGCGGACGATGATAAGCGTCGTCGCGGAATTTTGCGGAAGTTATTAGAATGGGCGACTTCAGAAGAAGGTATTAAACCGGTAGGATTACAACCGGGCAAAGATTACAGCAACTAATAAGGCGATTCACTGTGGCACTGGGAGTACTTCACAGAGGAAGAAAGAGACAGCCTTCCCTTCCATGTTTGTACAAGAACGCAAACCCAAGCATTTATGACATACCAAAACCCATCATACTACCCCAACTACCACACACACTCTATATATAACACTTCACAAGCACTGCTTATCCCGCCCCGCATAGATCCACCCATCAAGCCCGCCAATGTATAGAGCACCCAACGCGCCCAGAGCAAATAAGAATTCAAGGAAAACCACCCAAAGTGCGCACTCACTAGTGAACCCATACCTCAAATATATGAAAGGTCATGAGCCGCAGCCTAATCCAACCGATTCCTGAAGGATCCACGACCCTATCCCAAGATGGTATGATGAACAAGCGTTGCGCGTATCACCCAATAGCCCAGACATGACATCAAGGTTGCCACTCCTCCGGGGACGTAATCGAGGCACCGATCGCAGGCGGTAATTCGGCAAAGGATCTCGCCCCAAATGTGCATTGATAACCCTTGCCAAACCACGCCACGCCAATGTGCACTGATAACCTTAGATGAGGAATACACTTCGCCTATGCCCATTCCGCCGAATCACCATTTATCCGAGCATGCACCACGCAGAGGCCGTAAGAGGAGATAGCGGAGCATGAAGACCCAACCATCCACGAGGCGCAGTACGGGCGCGTATTGATTGGATTTGCACTCGCTTCGTCCGCCAGAGCACGGATAGAAAAGCGATTTATTTTAGCGTAATAATTTATAAACTCATATTTAAGCTTTAATAATGTTTTCTTCGCTTTGCTTGTAATGAACTACGCTTGACCCGATTCCTTAGTGGATACGTGGCGCCGCCTCGCCTGGCCCCACATCTAGAAATTTTAATTTTCCCAATATTCGCTTGTAATGAACTACGTTCGACCGATTCCCCATTGGGATACGTGGCGCCTAAATCGGCTTTGCCACACCATTAGGAAACTTTCCTTTGCTTTGAAAATGACAAGAATACACATAGCCTACAAGAACTACATTGAGACCCATTTAGGCCGACACCCTTTTCAAAACCGGACAGAGAAACTGCATGCGGGTTGCAAGTCCAAACAAGCCACACAGATATCAAGGAACAAGGCAATAAGTCAAATATGAATCGACCCCCAAAACTCACAAATTTTTCTTGAGCGCAGTCTTTTAATATTAATGTAAGGTAGTGCAATGTACCAAGCGTAAAATACGAAAAGCGTCTCTTCGCAGGTGAAAAGCAAAGCGCAGAGGATGACAACAATCCAAAGTCCGCAGCAAGAGCAGCAGCAGCAGAAAGGGGCATCAACAATCGGCAATCAAAGTTCAGAGTTCCGCAACAAAACCTAGCGCATCAACTCGAAAGCATAAAGTCAAATTGGCAACCCACGATCGCACACAAAGAAAGGCATCATGGCAATTCGTCAGCTGCAACGTTCAGCATGTCCGTGCGAAGACAACATCTCAGGGATGACATCTCTACCCACAAAATTGCACTTCTCATATGTATTTATCATTTCATTTAAACAGGTATACACTAACGTCTTTTCTCAAGCTTAGCTTATGAGCATTTATTCTACAGAGCAAAGAAGAACACGCCCGCATAACGACGTAATCAAGAAGTCCACGCAACGACAAAGAAGAATGACACGCCCGCATAACGACGTAATCAAGAAGTCCACGCAACGACGCCAAAGCAGAACACGCCCGCATAACGACGTAATCGCAAGTCCACGCAACGACGCCAAAGAAGAACACGCCCGCATAACGACGTTATCAGCACAACAAGTCCACGCAACGACGCCAAAGAAGAACACGCCCGCATAACGACGTAATCGCAAGTCCACGCAACGACGCCAAGAAGAATACGCCCGCATAATGACGTTATCGACAAGACAAAGAACACGCCCAAGCGACGCTATCAGCACAACAAGTCCGAAAACGACGCCATCATCAGCATATCACGCATGGACGATTTCTATACTCCCGAAATTGCATTTCTTACGCATGCTTTATTATTTTGTCTTAGCAGTTATGCACTAACTCTTTCTGGAGCTTTAGTCTACAGGGGCAGTTGCAGCAAGGACAACATATCCGCGTTCACAATCGCAACACGTCTGTACAAGGACAAAAATCACAGCATTCGCAACATCGCATCAACACAGCAGGCATCACACTTTTGCAGGATAACCTTTTCTACTCACAGTTACATTGTTTTTAAAATTATGCATCATCATTTTGCCTTAACAGTTATGCACTAACCGTTTGTTCAAGTCTTAGCATGCAGGAGCAGGAGCACAACGTGGATTTTCTCTACAAATAACCGGCAATCTGTTGGGCCAACCTTCCCAACGATCGCGTAGCGGCCTCAGCGTCGGCCCACTCGCTTCCACATCACCGTAGAACCCAAAGACCACAAGCCATAGCGCAGACACCTGTGTTCAAGCCGCTTATATTCTTTACTTTTTACACCATAGCCCGATGTCATCATAACTCGACATCGGGACGGCTGAGTCCGCGTTAGCCCGCTGTTTTGACCATGGTGACCAAAGGTCGCCATAACTCGACATCGACAGCTTTGAGTCCGCTTTAGCCCGCCTTAGTGTTTTGACCATGGTATCCAGTGTCGTCATAACTCGACATCGGGACGATTTTGATTTTTCGTCACTTGTCTACCGCCAAAGATTTCGCACTTCAGGATCGAGACAAAATTGGTTATGAGTCAACGTCTTTGTCCGAAGATTCTTCCATCATCTCCATACAAAGAGGGACAGCTGTTGACACCCAATTTTGACCCTCCCGTCCAGCCATTAACTATAAAATTACACTAATTTTGTAAAATAATTTTTTAGGATTTTTATAATAAAATGCAGCAATAAAACATAAATACAGGCATAAATAATTAATTTAATAATGACATCGCGTCTTACGTAGAGTTTTAAGCACTTAGAGTCTCGCGCCCGCATTAATTAACTTTAAGCTTTGTCGTAATTCTTAAATAATTAATAAATGCATAAAATAAATAATTTAGCGATAACGTCGTGTCAGGTAGCATAGCCGCATTTATTAGTAATCATTTGTAATTTAAAATCAATTTTTACCTAATACATGCATTTAATAGCGTCGCATAAAAAAAGCTTTAAACAATTCTTTAAATATCATATTTTGCATTTAGCGTTTAAATAATGAGCTTCATTTTAATTTAACTTCGCAATAATGCATAATAATAAGATTTTAAATAATAGCGCCGCATTCTAAAATATTAAGCATTAATTAAATAACACGCCCGTATTTATTATAATAATTAGACTAATTTAGCACCTAAATAATTATAATAAAGCACCTAAATAATTTAACTAAATTCATTAATCTAAATTAATTAAAATAACCTAACCTAATACCCTAGTAATTAGCCCATCAGCCATTACCCCTTAAATAACCCGCAGCCCACACCCAACGCAGCCCAATCGCGTCGCCCCGGCCCACGTTTTTCCCCTTAACCAGCAGCCCACTACAGGGACCTCACTTCATCTTCGTCGACAGCCCTTAGAAATAAGGAAAAAACATGAAGGAACCCTAGCAACCGCCGCACCTCACTCCCATCACCATACCCGGATTTCTCGCCGGAGAATCCGGGGTTTCCCTTTATCCACGCACCCCAGTCGACTTTCCTTTCCCGTCTCCAACGATTTCTTACCTTAAACCCATTATCTACCTTCCTTCCTATCACAAAATCAGTAGCAAATCTCGTCGAATCAGCACCAATATTAGCCCAATCTCAGCCCTTATTTACTTACCATAAGTCGTCCAGTACGAAATCTTGCCCAAATCGTGTCAATCGCAACTTACCATAATCCATTCAAATCACACCTAGAATCAGTACGAAATCTCGTCGAATCAGCACCAATTTTAGCCCATTCTCAGCCTTACCAACTTAGAACCCAAACGATGGCTATATAAAGCGCATGCAAAAGAGATTTGAAGAAGCGCAGAGCCTGGGAGGTAGCATTCAAGAGGAGCGTAAGACACAGAGCGCAGAAGGAAAGCATCGTGAAGTTGTGGTCGCAGACCTGCACCATTAGTATCATACAAATAGGAAATTCGAAACCCTTTCTTTCAAATCCAGCAAAGGAATCAACAAACAAACCTTGCCCTTTCATTCGCATCGCAAAAACCAAAACTCGAGTGGACCGACGACTTGATACGCTTGCCTCGCCTGCGAGAAGGTAAACCCAAACTCTTTTCCGTTCATTTGGTATTTCTGTGCATTTTCTGTATTAAACGTGTAGCAGTTTAGTCTCGGTCGCATAATCTGAGATTAGTATAGGATACAGTGGTGTATTGTGTGTTGTATTGAATAATTGTATGTTGTTGTGATCTGTCTAAACTCGTTTGAATGCTCAAAAGCGTGTTTATTTGTCTGAGGATTACATTTGGTCGATTAAATGTCATGTATTGTTCGTCATATCACCTAGTAATGGATTAAGCCCAGAAGTAAATTAAGTAATGTTGGTATTGTCTCATATTTGTTGAAGTGTTAAATTACTTCAAGGATATTTCCTTACCTTTCGGGTTACGTGCAAAAGAAATCTGAAACTGTTGAAACCTTTCGTCGCCTTACCCACATCAATGAATATCTACCTTTGTCCTCTTATTGCCTGCTCTAGATTACCCAGTCTCGGTCCGTATGTTTTAAACTTAGTCATGTGTGTGCTTTATTTGAATACATTATTTGTATGTAGTTCAGATTCTTCTTGAGTGTCTGATTAGCTAAGCCTGGGTCACGAGATCTAAGAAACGACTATTTGCATCTATTCATGTATCCTGTAGCCACCGCTCATTCGTGAGTGTTGTTTACCAGATATGAAATTTATGAATGGCTATCTCAAAAATTGCATTAGTCTAAAAGGAAATTGCTTCGAATGCTTGCTCATGTCTTCCATATACACAACCCTGCATACTTAAGATGATGTCCAAAAATGGTAACTAATCTTATTGTTTGTCTCACATGTGTATTCAAATTGGTCATACATTTCACTTTGCTTGCCTAAAAGTGTAATGCCTTAATGACAACATGTAGCATTTTAAGCCTTTAACCACCACCGTAGGAGTATACGCCTAATTTTAGTGTATTTACAACATATTTGAGAACCCATATACCGCAGCAGTCTTGTGTATATTGTGTGTATTTTTGGGTATATTCTCGACCGTTTCGCTTAGCAATTACTATCTGCGTGCATGTCTTGATAAATTGGCTTTAGTTGTTGAGTTTGTCAAAGCCCATCGCCCATTTGAAGTCACACATAAGTCGCCCGTAACCCATAAGTCTCGGTTGCTGCATGTGTGGGCTAAGCCCATTTAGTTATGGTATTGTTACTCACCGCTATTACATTTATGGCTAGGCCCATTCGGTCTACTTCATTAATAGAACATTTTCACGAATCGCATAGTTTTATTTATGGATTTGCACTACTCTGTTGTTGGTTGTCTAAGTTGAATTATATGCTTTAGACTGATTCGGTATTTTGGGCATATACTAATCCTTATCTTTTCTTATTTTTACATGAAACGCAACGCCTTGGAGCAAAGGAAGAGTCTCGTCTGAGACTCGCCACACCCATTAATACCCGCATCTATGTGCATTTCTCTATCCGCATCTAATTCCAAAGCCGCAGCGAAGACATCGCCATTCCCGAATCCTTCTAATTATTTTCTACCCGCCCCATTCATTTATTTGTTGTAAATTATATGTCTAACACTACATTAATTAGTAGGATACTCAAAATAGTTAAACCTCGAGCCAATAAATTATAAAGTAGCTTAGCATTAATTTAATTTTGCTTTCCTTAAGTTAATTACTTTAGGCACGCCATACATTGTTTAGCATTTCTAATAAACCACCCAATAATCTTCACTTGCATAATCAATCATGTAGCTAGGATATTATTTGTGATCAAATTCCTAACCCATTTTCAAAAATGCATTATCATTCATATATGAAAATTATTTTGCTTACTAAATGGACACTTTGTATGCTAGGACTATTTTATAATGCATATTTTGCCATAATTGATTTTGCACTACTACTTCTATGTTATGCTATACAATCGAATAAATTCATATAAATACCTTATGACTGCATGTTTTCCATCAAAACTAACTTTATATATATTAAAACAAAATCTCACACTTTCTTTTGGTCAAAATACATCTTATATGTTTTAAATACTTTCTTTCAAATATTTTCTAAAACATGCATTTCTCTAACATAATAATTAACCCTAGGTTTGGCAGGACAATCGCAAGTTAGCGGATCTTAGAGGGTGCCTAACCCCTTCCCTCTAGATTAATAAAAAACCCTTACCCAGAATCTCATTAAGTTTAGCAGACCATAAAAATGGAGTTAGTGTTGACTTTAACCTAGTTGACATTTAGGTGTCCTAATTCACCCAAACTAATTAGGTGGCGACTCCGCGAACCCTTAGCATTCTAGCAACCCTTTAGCATTTTAACTTTTAAAGTTAACCTTTTCTAGCCCCTTTAGCATTTTAGCACCCTTTTAAACTTTAGCATCCTTTGCAATTTTAGCATCCTTTTAGCATTTTTAAAACCTTTAAGCCTTTTTAACTACTTAGCATTTATGTTATTTATTTTCTAACCTTTTATTTGAGCAGCAGGAGTTTAGAAAATGTCGCAGCCGGAAAAGGGCGTGACAGAAATGGCGACTCCACTGGGGATTTTAGGTTCTTAACCACAACAGACCTAGGGTTATTATTTGGCATTATTTTTGCATTTAATTTTCGCGTGCTGTATTTTGTTTTATTCATCTTAATTGCTATTTGCTTTACTGCTTTCCTTAAAATGGCATTCCGCTCATATTTCTTCCACTCTGGAAAATTCACACAATCACACACTCATGCGCTGGTGTGCTCCGCGCACCCGCAAATTTCTTTCAAAAAATATCCAAATTTTAGGAGAGTTGGCGCCTGCGCGGAGTTAGATCGGTTAAATCGATCACCGTAGCTTCTCACTCGAGTTGTCCGCTCGGGAACCTTGCGTCCAGAAAAGCCAAATCTTAGAAACTTAAGATAGAGCTATACCACCCTTTATTTTAGGGCATGCATGCATTTACCTTAGGTGGGTTGGTCCTTGGCATCGACACCACAATTAGGAAGACACCAAACTTGTCGACGGGTTTCTCAACCCAACGACCAACCAGCAGATTATGTGTAGCGTGGCAATGACAGACAAATCCAAACCCAATCATGACATGCTGAAATTGGGAAAAGTGCACCGTCATTTGGTCGCCATTTCCAACAAAGGCATTATAGTTGGACGACTTGGACAAATCCGTCATAATCTCGCATAAGTGACGTTTAGGCTTACCTCTGGCATAAAGAGGTCCCCCTGCATGTTAGGAAACGTTTGAATGTGCTATGTGTCACGACCCGTTCCGGGGCCCGTGACCGGTGCCTTACCCCGGGCACCCAAGTAGACATACATCAGAGTAATCAGCGGAACATAAAGACAATACATGAAACCAGTGTAATAAGGCGGTGAAATAAGAAGGCAAAGCAACTAAAAGCGGTTACCTTCAGTATATATATAAATAACAACTTTTTCAACATGAACAGTTTAATCCTTTTTACAAACCCGGCCCACAACAGTACTACAAACCTCTAAGAATGATACGACAACAATGGCGGGACAGGGCCCCGCCAAACCCCTGAATGTAAACACTTACGACGGCGGACTATACCACCGATAAGCCTCGGAGAAACGGAGCTTCCCAAACGCCAATCAGACCACGAGCTAGGATCAACGGCGGTGTACCTCAACTGCGGCATGAACGCGGCCGAAGGAGTCGATAACAGTGCAGTATGTGGCGAAAATACATCGTAAATGAAATCATAGCGATCATATAAAGCGAGACATGTATGATAACCAAACTACGATTTACAACAAAGCGATCGTATCGAGTTAGGGACTCACGCCTCAAGTCATCACTCAAGTATAACAACGGGTCTCGTGCCCACCACATCAATCGTGCCGTGGAATACCTTCCTCACCGGCGATCATGATATAAAAGCACCAAGGAACACACATGAACACCGTGTCCCACTGTGTCATAATAAAATCAGACGGGGTAAATGCGAAGGCATAGCCGACTAAAAACCACAGCATCAACAAGGTCATGAATCAGATCATAAGATCTGTCTGACCGTCACATGATCAAAGCGGCCACTTGCCCGCAGATCGATGTCGCGCGTCTAACCACGAACTCCCGCACTCCGCGTAGGCCAATCTCATCGGCCCGCATGAGGTATTCCCCGTCGAGGGTAGCTACTCCCGGCATCGCCCCGACTTCGCACCGCACGGCCACGGACCGCGTGCCCATAAAGGCGTACACTAACTCGAACTCGTAGTTCGCGATAGGCCGGGACTGCATGCAGGTATTCTCGAATCATAGGTCCATCGACCGCTGAGTCTACCCCGCGTCGGAGGGCTTAACCCGGAATCATCTCAAGAGATGAATGCCACAATACTATCATAACGATCGATAGTTAATAAGCACAATCGGAAACCCTTCACACAAACATCACAAGATACTAACACACGTAGCATCCCAACACGCGTTTACTTATCAACGCAATCAAGAAAGTATTACAAGGCTATCACAAACCAATACAATCAAGTTGTTCACACAAGGTACCTTCTACTATATGATTAACAAAATCGGGTTTTATCCCCAAAGTACTTCATACATTAACTCTTTAAAAGATCGTTACTTTCACAATGTCACACAATACCGTAGTATAAAATAGAGTGACTATCCTTTTAAAGTAAATCAATTACTTCTCTTTGTAAAATCAAGTAGCATTCTTTTCCAATGATCAAGTTTGCCTAATTTCCAATGTTCAAGTTTCTCATTTTAGAAAGGTTTCGTAGTTCATAGTCTTATTCATTTGAGAATATAATTCTCCTTAAAACTATCTGAGAAACATAAGTCTTATATGTGAGTAGGATATTCTTGTTTATAACAATCTTGTTCTGAATGACCATGATCTAGGAAATATCATTTTGTCTCATCTTAGCTTATGCGGATGGAAGTTTCTCTTGGTTTTAATAATACTTAATTAGTCAAAACATTTCCTTTTATTAACGCTGCAGTGGTTTGTCGATACACATTCTGATTTCCAAAATCAGTAAAACATTCTTAAGCCGTTATACCTAACTTCCCATAAAGCTAGTATAACTCTTAAGTTTTTCAAAAACCAAGTATTACTTCTTCTTTCAAAATGATTCAAAAATCTTTTGAAATACTTCAAGTTCTTTATTAACACATAACAAGCCAGTTATAGTTCAAATCAGTACCTTTTAAAAAAACCACATGTATTTTCTTACCAACATAAAGCTGTTATAACCAACTTCCCATAAAGTCGTTATAACACTTTATGTTTTAAACCAATCACATACATTTAGCACACGTATCGCTCACCGTACTACATAGTTCACACATATCATGCTAGAAGAGATAGGAAGAGGTTCACATACCTCGCGACGATTATCGACTAATAGCAAAACGCTCAGTACCTCAAACCGCGGCTACTCCTAAGCCAAGTAGATCGCGCGCGTAGTACTTCCACCTATAAGGCCACAAGCGCTTATTAACATAAGGTCTCTTCGTAGAACATTCTACTGAAAATTCGCAGACTCCCCATGGCAGCGTAAATCTCCTCCTCTATCGAGGCCGCTACCAAGCCAACCAGGGGTTATACATCTAACCCTAACGGTACAATTCTACTCCACTGTACTACTTCAAGTCTCATGTAATACAGCCCTAAGTAATTATAGTTCGATGTCTTAACTTTAAATACAGCTTAAGTCGCAAGACATTCTGCGTAAGTATTATTCGGGCTTAAGTCAAAAGACATTGCCAATAACTACGTTCGATTCTATATATAGTATACTTCAACTATATATTCTAACAATATGTAATTTCCAATTACAATAGAGGACAAGATATTTACCTCAATAAGCCCATAATTATCAAGTAAAAGTCGATCCAGGCAATCGTTTAGCTCAACTCGAGCGCTCCATCCCGCCTCCAAACTACCCTTAGAAGTTCTAACCAACTTCTACAAACTACTCCAACTAACCATGGAGATTTTCCTTAGGGTTTCGTTTAGAGGCTAAAGGGACGTATAATAGTATTTTCCGGCTTTTCGTATAGAGGTACTTTGGAAATACTACAAGGTATTTGGGCTAAAGTATTTGGGTATTATAACAATACTTGAAGAGTATTTCTCTACCAAGGGGGTAGTATTTCACTAGCACAACTAGGCTAGGGGTTGCTCTCGGCCAAAGGCCACTCAAGGGGAGGGGAGTTGGGCGAGACAACTACTGAGGAGGAGTGTTTTGAGTCTAGGAATTTGCTCAAGTGTGGATGAAATAACTCATCAACTAAGGGGTATTTATAGGGCACTCAGGCCAAGATTGAGCCAAGTGGTAGGCAAGTGTAAGGTGAAGATTAAGCCATGTGTTGTGTGGGTCCCACTTGGTCATCCACTCACAAAATATCTCACAAACATTGACCAAACATTTTAGGCACAAAAGATGAAAAAAGCGTGCAAGCCTGAAGCTTCCACAAGGAAATTTCGTCAACCTTGGACACCTAAGGGTGACACGTGTCGCCCTCAATTGGTCCAAAATGTTTCCTCTCGGAAAAATCCGTAAAAATAATAAATGACATAGCCGAATTTTCCTACAAAAGTGGAAACGTTTCACGGAAAATGACTCTTTCGCACTTGTGCACAAAAATAATTTCGGCCAAGCACTTTATCTCAAGTTCGAATTTTCTACGTACGTCCATACGTACATACTCTGAAAATACGGGGTATAACATTCTCCCCTCCTTAGAAACATTCGTCCCGAATGTTCCTTCTAAGTCTCAAAACAAACGTGCGCCAGTATAGTCTTCACTACTATACTTACGAGAATCAAACCTGCCACATCTGGCCACAGAAACAACTGCGTAAATACTTACATCAAAGTCCACGAGGAAACACCTGTAATCATCATCGCAACACACTTCTCACCGGGTCTAAAATATACTTCCTTCGACCTTCTCTTTATAAAAGAAATGATCGCATCTATGCTCGCCATACATGCTCGCTTCTCTCTTTACTCGTCGTAGATACCACTTTGTCACTTTGCCTGAGGCATTAACCTTCTCAGGCGACCCAACAAATGGTACCACTTTTGTCACTTTGTCGTGAGCCTTGCTCCGACGACCCAACAAATGGTACCGATCGCATGCGATCCCCGAGGATGTCGTATACTCGAACTCTTTCCACATTTACATCGCTTGGTTCCAAAACTCGGCTACTATCTCTAACGTGGCCATCATTAAGTGGGAACACTGCGGATGGATCTCCGATACTTTCCCCGATCATAACAATACGAAAGATCGGACGTCGCCTCCTAAGTCGGACGCAAAAGCTAACATATAGGCAACCCGCCTATTCTTCACACGAGCTCGAAAGGCCCAAAGTAACTCCCTGCTAAGTTCCTCTCAGATTCCAAACTCGTCACACCCAACCCGGTGGTACTTTCAAGAAGACCGACCATCAACTCCGAACTCTAAGCATCGCCGCCGATTATCCGCACAACTCCTCCGAGCCGCCGTAACTTCTTCTAGACAAGCTTCGACTATCCACGATCTGTGGAACAAGCTGAACCAACTAATCGAACCTTGCCAACATCGAACCAATCGACCGCAATTTACACTTCCGCCCTACAAGGCTTCACAAAGCGATATCCGAACACCGAAATGGTAGCTTAAACACTTCCTCCACAGAGACAACAATCCCCACGACTACCTTCTCAAATCCACGACCGCCCGGTGGCGAATGCGATTCGAGACTCACCGAGTTCTTAACCCCGCCGTAAACTTTAAGACGAAAAATAGCCACAACCTGGCTTCACTGCCGACATAAGGTGAAGGTAGGCACCGCAGCCTTACAACCTACGATAAAACAATATCGCCGAGTAAACGGTCTTTGCTAGAAGACAAGACGGCCGACTCTCGGTCCGACCATCGGTCGAATCGTCCACCGCCAGACGTTGGTTAACTAAACTTGGGCCTAACACCTCGTGACTTACCACAAGCGGGACCACCACAACCGACCCACCACCAAACATGCCGCGGGTTGACCCGCAACGCGACTCAACCCGACCCGCAACGCCGCATAATACTAGCTCCCGATCCAGAACAATCTCACTAACCACGTTTCGAAAACCTAGCGGTCTTCTTAGCTCAACTACCCCCTTTCATTCCACACTACTAGAGACCTATCCCAAACATAACTCACGTGCACTATGCACTTCCATAAGGATCAAACATAATACTACACCTTTACCTGAGATGGCCTTACCTCTAAGGTCTTTACGTAAACATTCTAAGGCTCACACCTTTTCTATCCCCCAAAATCTTACTCGGTTAACCCACCATGATTCTAAACACAACTAACACACCGCTATCAGAACAAAGCACTTAAGGTATACTCACCTTATCACACATACTGACCTCTAGAGGGTTAAAGATATATCTATATCTACTGCTTCACTCCCCTTAGTCGTTCTAATCAAACTCGCCTGTAGGCGATAGCTAAGGAAAATGACGAACTACCCACCAATCTCGGCTAAGTCCTCCTACAAGGACACTCTTCGACACATGGCTCGACGCCGCAGTACAACAAGTACCAACTAAAAGACGACATTCCCTCGATGACGCTCACATCGTGGAACCGAAGCCCCGGAGTTCTCGACCAACTCCTACACACCGAACGCCCCGAATCGCGGAAGACCACTCTGACCAAGCGAGGTGCATATCTAATTCTGGCGCGAGGCGACTCGCCGAAAGTTACTAAAGGACCTTGCTGCTCGCCTCTTCTCGTGTCCTTCGTTAACTCGCCGATCTCTACATCGCCTCGGCCACGCGATAAGCCCGCATACGTGCCATGCTCAAGCCTAATCAAGAATTACTCTTGCACAACCTCTTTAGATAGTCCTCAAGACTCGCAGACATCGGTATACTCTCGTAGCCAAATCTATAGCTAGTAACATGGTCGCCTCTTTGCAATCTAAATTCTCTGTTCCGGCCGTGGGCGAACCGGGTTCATATATCATGGCGCGCAGAGGCATCGCCGCCGAACTAAACTCTTTGGGGCTAGTGACGCCGCAGAACTCCCCGAACGAAGACTACCCTAGGTAATGATTGGGCTGTGCCTCGCCACCTTCTCGAACTCTACTCGCAGCCTCCTCGCTTTGCCCTCCCGGCGGGTTGCCTACGCGAGGCATAACGATAAAGGAAATAATTTCGCCGAGGTCCAACTTACAACACAACTCTAAGGCACGATCTCAGAGTGAGAAGAATAGAAACCAATCCTAAATATCCTATAGCCTCCTCGATTATTGGCGTGGTGCACAACACACCGATAATCAAGACTCCATCGATACTGCTCAGACACTTTCCGAGGATTAATCGCTCGATACCACTTTTGTCACGACTGCCCGGTTCGTGACCTGCCTTACCCCGCACCCAAGTAGACATACATCGAGTAATCACGGAACATAAAGACAATACATGAAACCAAAGGTAATAAGACAGTGAAATAAGAAGACAAAGCAACCAAAAACGGTTACCTTTCAAGATATATATAAATAACAACTTTTTCAACATGAATGCTTTAATCCTTTTACAAACCCGCCCACAATAAGATTACAAACCTCTAAGAATGATACGACAACAACGGGCGGACAGGCCCCGCCAAACCCCCGAATGTAAACACTTACGACGACGCGGACTATACCACCGATAAGCCTCCGAGAAACGGAGCTTCCCAAACGTCAAATCGCGGACCGAGAGCTAGGATCAACGATCGTGTACCTCAACTCGCGGCAGATGAACGCAGCTCGGCGAGGTCGATAACAGTACCGAGTATGTGAAATCAAAATACATATCAGAAATGAAATCATAGCAAGCCATATAAAGCAGAGACATGTATGATAACCAAACTACGATTTACAACAAAGCCATGTCGGGTTAGGGACTCACGCCTCAAGTCATCACTCAAGTATAACAATGGGTCTCGTGCCCACCACATCAATCGTGCGTGGAATACCTTCCTCACCACGGCATGCATGATATAAAAGCACCAAGGAACACACATGAACACCGTGTCCCACTGTGTCATAATAAACTGCAGACGGTAAGTACGAAGGCATAGCCGACTACTAAAACCCACGCACCAACAAGGTCATGAATCAGATTATAAGATCTGCTTTGATCATCACATGATCAAAGCCGCCACTTGCCCGCAGATCAATGTCGCGTCTAACCACGAACTCCCGCACTCGCATAGGCCAATCTCATCGCCCGCATGAGGTATTCCCGCATCGAGGTAGCTACTCCCGCATCGCCCCGACTTCGCACCGCACGGCCACGGACCGCATGCCCATAAAGCGACGACACTAACTCGAACTCGTAGTTCCGCGATAGCCCCGACTGCATGAGGTATTCTCGAATCATAGGTCCATCGACCGCTGAAGTCTACCCCGACGGAGGCGCTTAACCCTAATCATCTCAAGAGATGAATGCCACAATACTATCATAACGATCGATAGTTAATAAGCACAATCCGCGGAAACCCTTCACACAAACATCACAAGATACTAACACACGTAGATCCCAACACGTTTACTTATCAACGCAATCAAGAAAGTATTACAAGGCTATCACAAACCAATACAATCAAGTTGTTCACACAAGGTACCTTCTACTATATGATTAACAAAATCGGGTTTTTATCCCCAAAGTACTTCATACATTAACTCTTTAAAAGATACGTTACTTTCACAATGTCACACAATACCCGTAGTATAAAATAGAGTGACTATCCTTTTAAAGTAAATCAATTACTTCTCTTTGTAAAATCAAGTAGCAACATTCTTTTCCAATGATCAAGTTTGCCTAATTTCCAATGTTCAAGTTTCTCATTTTAGAAAGGTTTCGTAGTTCATAGTCTTATTCATTTGAGAATATAATTCTCCTTAAAACTATCTGAGAAACATAAGTCTTATATGTGAGTAGGATATTCTTGTTTATAACAATCTTGTTACAGCAGCCATGATCTAGGAAATATCATTTTGTCTCATCTTAGCTTCTATGCAGATGGAAGTTTCTCGTTTTAATAATACTTAATTAGTCAAAACATTTCCTTATTAACGCCGCAGTTGGTTTGTCGATACACATTCGATTTCCAAAATCAAGAAACATTCTTAAGCCGTTATACCTAACTTCCCATAAAGCTAGTATAACTCTTAAGTTTTTCAAAACCAAGTATTACTTCTTCTTTCAAAATGATTCAAAAATCTTTTGAAATACTTCAAGTTCTTTATTAACACATAACAAGCCGCTTATAGTTCAAATCAAGACCTTTTAAAACCACATGTATTTTCTTACCAACATAAAGTCGTTATAACCAACTTCCCATAAAGTCGTTATAACACTATATGTTTTAAACCAATCACATACATTTAGCACATGCGCTCACCGCACTACATAGTTCACACATATCATGCTAGAAGAGATAGGAAGAGGTTCACATACCTCGCGACGATTATCGACTAATAGCAAAACGCCCAAGTACCTCAAACCGCCGCTACTCCCTAAGCCAAGTAGATCGCGCCACGCATAGTACTTCCACCTATAAGGCCACAAGGCGCTTTATTAACATAAGGTCTCTTCAGAGAACATTCTACGTAAAATTCAAAGACTCTCCCGCAACAGCGTAAATCTCCTCCTCTATCGAGGCCGCTACCAAGCCAACCAGGGGTTATACATCTAACCCTAACTGTACAATTCTACTCCACTGTACTACTTCACAAGTCTCTTAATACAGCCCTAAGTAATTATAGTTCAAGAATCTTCTTTAAATACAGCTTAAGTCGCAAGACATCACTGTAAGTATTATTCAGCTTAAGTCAAAAGACATTGCCAATAACTACGTTCATTTCTATATATAGTATACTTCAACTATATATTCTAACAATATGTAATTTCCAATTACAATAGAGGACAAGATATTTACCTCAATAAGCCCATAATTATCCAAGTAAAAAGTCGATCCCGGCAATCGCTTAGCTCCAACTCCGAGCGCCCATCCCGCCTCCAAACTACCCTTAGAAGTTCTAACCAACTTCTACAAACTACTCCAACTAACCATGGAGATTTTCCTTGTGGTTTCGTTTAGAGGCTAAAGGGACGTATAATAGTATTTTCCTGCTTTTCAGATAGAGGGTACTTTGGAAATACTACAAGGTATTTGGGCTAAAGTATTTGGGTATTATAACAATACTTGAAGAGTATTTCTACCAAGGGGTAGTATTTCGACTAGCACAACTAGGCTAGTGGGTTGCTCTCGCCAAAAGGCCACCAAAGGGAGGGGAGTTGGACGAGACAACTGAGGAGGAGTGTTTTGAGTCTAGGAATTTGCTCAAGTGTGGATGAAATAACTCATCAACTAAGGGGTATTTATAGGCACTCAAAGGCCAAGATTGAGCCAAGTGGTAGGCAAGTGTAAGGTGAAGATTAAGCCATGTGTTGTGTGGGTCCCACTTGGTCATCCACTCCACAAAATATCTCACAAACATTGACCAAACATTTTAGGCACAAAAGATGAAAAACGCAAGCCTGTGCTTCCACCAAGGAAATTTCGTCCAACTCGACACCTGGCGGTGACACATGCCGCCTCCAATTGGTCCAAAATGTTTCGTCTCTCTAAAAATCCGTAAAAATAATAAATGACATAGCCGAATTTTCCCTACAAAAGTCCGTGGAAACGTTTCACGAAAATGACTCTTTTCGGCACTTGTGCACAAAAATAATTTCGGCCAAGCACTTTATCTCAAGTTCGAATTTTCTACGTACGTCCATACGTACATACTCTGAAAATACGGGGTATAACACTATGTGCAATATATCTGCTACATACCCGCAAATTATGTGCTTTATGCTAACACCGTTTGTTGCATTTTTAGAAAATTTATCATCCTCCCCAAAGGGCGGTTCGTATTTGACTCAACAATGTCGGAGCATCCACACTTCACCAGGTCCAAGGCAAGAAATGATGATATGACTGGCTCGGGGGCGTCTGAGCCAAATGGTTTGGGAATTATTCCTGTCAGCGAAACAGAACCTTCAGAAGGGAGGAATATCACCAGTCAGGAAGAATGTATTGCACAGCTGCTGCAACAAATTGCTGATATGCAGGTTGAGATGGAGAGGCTACGGAATCTGACCAACCTATCCATTAGCTTGAATACCCCTATGCCAGATCAAAGGGCCACTACTTCACAAACCATCCCAGATCGACCTCCACCACCACATATCTCCCAGAACTCTCCACAAAGGCCACCAGTCACCGAACAAACCGCCCCTCGCCCAGCCAACCCTCAACCCCACCTTCAAAATGACCCTCCTACTACCCATATACCTCAGCCCCCGCCTGCTTACTTCACCATAATCAGCCCTAATCGCCAGGCCAACCAATACCCACGCACCACACCCATTACCATTTCAAAGAAACAACCTGCATAGCTAACTTACGCAATGTAAGCCCACTTTTACCGCCCCCGCTTCACCGAAGGGGATCATTACGAAGAAATGGAGAGGGAAGTCCGAGCCAAAATGGACGAGGACGTGGCCAATGAAATTCATAGTCCGAAGAAGCGTTCGGGGCATGCGATCGGACAAAGGTCACGGGCGACTAGACTACGAGGATCTTTGCACGCATCCGCACGCGAACCGCCATGGGTACAAGGTGCCAAGTTTGAACTATTTGATGGAAAAGGAACCCCGCGCACACTTGAGGTCATATTGCGACAAGCTAATCGGGTAGTGGAAGAACCCAATGGTCATTATGAAGTTGTTCATTCGAACTTGACCGCGAGGCGCTAGATTGGTATACCACCAAGATCCGCGAAATGGCACACCGAATGCATTGCCCAGATTTTGTGGAGCGATTCCATTTCAACACAGAAACCGTTGTGGATAGGTTCTACTTAATGAAGTTGGAGAAGAAGACTACAGAAACATTCAGAGAATACGCCATGAGGTGGCGTTCAGAGGCAGCGAAAGTGCAACCACCCATGGTGGAGAGTGAGATGACCACATTATTCGTACAATCTTTGAAGGATGCAACCTACTATGAGCGGATGATAAGCGTCATCGGGCGGAATTTTGCGGAAGTTATTAGAATGGGCGACTTCAGGAAGGTATTAAACCGGTAGGATTACAACCGCAAGATTACAGGCAACTAATAAGGCGATTCAGTCAGGGGCACTTGGGAGTACTTCACAGAGGAAGAAAGAGACAGTTTCCCCTTCCATGTTTGTACAAGAACGCAAACCCGAAGCATTTATGACATACCAAAACCCATCATACTACCCCAACTACCACACACACAGCCTATATAACACTTCACAAGCACCCGTTTATCCTGCCCCGCATAGATCCACCCATCAAGCCCGCCAACAGAATAGAGCACCCAATGCGCCAGAGCAAATAAGAATTACAAGGAAAACCACCCATAGTGCGCACCCCCCGAGCTGAACCCATACCTCAAATATATGAAAGGTTGCGAGCTGCAGGCCTACTGCAACCGATTCAAGGAAGGATCCCTGACCCTATCCCAAGATGGTATGATGAGAACAAGCGCTGCGCGTATCACCCAATAGCCCGGGACATGACATCAAGGTTGCCACTCCTCCGGGGACGAATCGAGGCACCGATCGCAGGCGGTAATTCCAAAGGATCTCGCCCAAATGTGCATGATAACCTCACAAACCACGCCACGTCAATGTGCACTGATAACCTTAGATGAGGAATACACTCCGCCTATGCCCATTCCGCCTCGAATCGCCATTTATCCGAGCATGCACCACGCAGAGGCCGTAAGAGGAGATAGCGAGCATGAAGACCACCATCCACGAGCGCAGCGTGAAGGCGTATTGATTGGATTTGCACTCGCCTCGTCCGCCAGAGCCCGGATAGAAAAGCGATTTATTTTAGCGAATAATTTATAAACTCATATTTAAGCTTTAATAATGTTTTCTTCGTTTTGCTTGTAATGAACTACGCTTGACTGATTCCTTAGTGGATACGTGGCGCCGCCCCGCCGGTCCCACATCTAGAAATTTTAATTTTCCCAATATTCGCTTGTAATGAACTACGATTGACCTGATTCCCTCATGGGATACGTGGCGCCTAAATCGCTTGGTCACACCATTAGGAAACTTTCCTTTGCTTTGAAAATGACAAGAATACACATAGCCTACAAGAACTACATTGAGACCCATTTTAGGCCGACACCCTTTTCAAAACCGGACAGTAGGAAACTGCATGGGGTTGCAAGTCCAAACAAGCCAGCACAGATATCAAGGAACAAGGCAATAAGTCAAATATGAATCGACCCCCAAAACTCACAAATTTTTCTTTGAGCGCAGTCTTTAATATTAATGTATGAAAGTGCAACCGAAGCGTAAAATACGACGAAAGGTCTCTTCGCAGAAGCAGGAAAAGCAGCAAAAGCAGAGGATGACAACAATCCAAAGTCCGCAGCAAGAGCGGCAACAGCAGAAAGGGGCATCAACAATCGGCAATCAAAGTTCAGAGTTCCGCAACAAAACCTAGCGCATCAACTCGAGCATAAAGTCAAATTGGCAATCCACGCATCGCACACAAAGAAAGGCATCATGGCAATTCGTCACCGCAACGCTCAAAGATGTCCGCGAGACAACATCTCGCGAGTACACTGCCTAGTAGTCTTGATTATCAAAGCGGTTAGTCCTCTGAAAGTGTCCACGCATCGTGTCTAGTAGAGTCTTGATTATCGGTGTGTCGTGCACCACATCTATAATCGTGAGGTCGCAGGATATTTAGGATTGGTTTCATTCTTTCACTCTAAGATCGTGCAATGAGCCGAGTTATAGGTTGAACCTCCTCGATGTTTTCCTTTATGTATCGATTATGCCTCCACGCAAGGCAACCGCGCCCGAGGCGGCAAGGCAAAGCGGAGGGTGCCGCTAGTGGAACGCGAGAGTCACGAGGGCACAGCCCGATCCTTACCGAGATGATGTTTAGGGCGGCGAAGTTCCACGTCGTCGCCAAATTTCTCAGCAGATTTTGAGCGTGAGCGGCTATCGAGACCGCAGACGAGCCTCCATCCACTGTGGCATGAGTACAGAGATTACGGGGAACAGATTCGGTTCGACCAAAGATTGTAGGTGGCGTCGACAGAGCGGCGCCAACCCTAGAGCCGACAGTTTACGGATTCGGGATTTCTTGGGTTGTCACCCACCCGAGTTCTATGGTTCGAGATTTGAGAGGATCCGCAGAGTTTGTCCGGCGATTCTGGACCATGCAGTCCTTAGGGCATCGTGGATCGAGTGCATTATACTAGCTTACCGCTACGCGATATGCGTTGAACTGGTTTGAGTCATGGGTATTGTCGAGGGGTGAGGATGCTCTTCCAGCTGATTGGGAGGAGTTCACAGAGGCGTTCCTAGACCACTTCTTACCTCCTGAGGTGAGGAGAGCCCGTGTAGATAGGTTCTTGACCTTGAGACAGGAAGGGAGGACTATCAGGGAGTACAGCCTGGAGTTCGACTCCTTGGCCAGATATGCACACACCATAGTAGATACGGCGCATGTGGTTCATCGGTATGTGATGGGTTAGACCGTCATATGATTATCTGCATGTTTGGGGTGGCTCTTCACCGAGGATGGATATTTCCGGATGCAGCGCACGCACGCGGATTGAGGACAGAGAGCAGATCGCCTAGATTTGGGCCACCAAGAGGCCGGGACAGCAGGCTCTCGTGGCTTTTCAAGGCGGCCTCAGCAGCAGACTAAGTCCACATTCCACCAAAGCCTGAGTGCTCCTTCTCGATTTCCGGCGGGAGGTCCGATCAGCGAGGATATTCGGGAGCAGTCGTGGCTCCAGGACTTCGTGTTTTCGCGAGGCGAGACCAGACTAATCGAGACCACCTACCTCTCGTGCGTTCGACGCGGTAGGTCTCATCCGGCGAGTGCCGTATGGGTTCGAGGCATGTTACTCTTGTGGCCAGCAGGCCATCCAAGAAGGATTGTCCGCCCCAGGCGGCGGAGCATTACGGTTCAGCGACGGGTCATTCTTTGGATCTTTATCTTCGATGGTTAGACGCCCGAGGCGGTGGTACTTATGGCCAGCAGCCGCGCTGCAGGTCGTGGTAGGGGTTCCAGCCTAGCGGTCCTCGAACCGCATATATGTTATGTCGGTCGACAGACCGGAGGCGCCGCGATGTCGCCATGCAGTACATTGTTGGTTTCTTCTTTGTGATGTATATGCTTTGATAGATCCAGTTCTACCTTGTCCTACATATCTCCTCATATTGCCGTAGAATAGGGATGAGCCCGAGTCCATAAGACCTTTTGAGGTGGCTACGCCAGAGGTGATTCATGGTAGCCGAGCGGTGTATAAGGCTTGCCTGTGATTATAGATACCGTCGGACACTAGCCGACTTGATAGAGTTGGTTATGATGCACTTTGATGTGATTATGGGTATGGATTGGCTAGCATCTTGCTATGCCAACGTGGATCAGAGAGATTAGTTCGGTTCCGTTTCTGGTGAGCCGTTATCGAGTGGAAGGGAATCTTGACGCCGGCGGTAAGTTTATTTCTTACCTCAAGGCTAGGAAGATGGTGCGGAAGGGTATATCTACCATCCGGTTCGTATTCGACATCGAGGTGAGGTACCGACCTTCATCGATCCCGCCGTTAGAGAGTTTTCAGACGTATTCCCAGACGAGCTTCCGGGTATCCCTCCCGAGAGGGAGATTGAATTTTGTATTGATTTGGCGCCAGACACTCGACCGATATCTATTCCGCCATACAGGATGGCACCTGCCGAGTTGAAGGAATTGAAGGACCAGCTGAAAGATTTACTGGAGAAGGGCTTTATTAGGCCAAGTGTTTCTCCCTGGGGAGCACCAGTGTTGTTTGTAAAGAAGAAGGATGGGACGCTGCGTATGTGTATTGATTACAGGCAGCTAAACAAGGTAACTATCAAGAACATATATCCCCTCCCCAGGATTGACGATTTGTTTGACCAGTTGCAGGGTGCAAAGTGTTTTTCCAAGATAGACCTGCGGTCTGGTTATCATCAGGTGAGAGTTAGAGAGACAGATATCCCAAAGACTGCATTCAGGACCCGGTATGGGCACTATGAGTTCAGGGTGATGTCTTTCGGGTTAACCAACGCCCCAAAGAGATTCATGGATTTGATGAATAGGTGTTCGTGCCATTCTTGGATATGTTCGTTATAGTATTTATTAATGATATCTTGGTGTATTCGCGCACGCAGCGCGAGCATACGATCATTTGAGGACGGTTTTAGAGTCCTCCGAGACCAGCGATTGTATGCCAAGTTCTCGGCACGAGTTCGTTAACCGGGGCTTTCTTAGGGCATGTGATCGGGGCCGACGGTATTCAGATTGATACAGCTAAGATTGAGGCAGTCAAGACTTGGCCCAGACCCACTACACCGACGGAGGTGCGCAGCTTTTTGGGCCTTGCAGGATATTATCGGAGGTTTGTAGAGAAGTTTGTTCTATTTCAAAGACTTTGACTAAGCTTCGACTCGTAAATTATGTTCCGGTGGACGGATACTTGTGAGGAAAGTTTCCAGTTGCTAAAGGATAAGTTGACGACCGCCCCAGTTCTTACTCTTCCAGAGGGCTTAGATGGATATGTGGTTTACTGTGACGCGTCAGGTGTCGGGCTTGGGTGCGTGCTGATGTAGCACGACAGAGTTATAGCTTATGCATCTCGACAGCTTAGGAAGCATGAGAAGAACTATCTCACACATGACTTGGAGTTGGCAGCAGTGATTCATGCCTTGAAGATCTGGAGACATTATCTATATGGAGTTCATGTGGACATTTACACAGACCACAAGAGTCTCCGACATCTTCACCGTAGGAGCTGAACTTGCGGCAGAGACGGTGGTTGGAGCTACTTAAGGATTACGATGTTGATATTATGTACCACCCAGGGAAGGCCAATGTAGTTGCAGATGCCTTTAGTCGCAGATCGATGGGTAGTCTGTCTGATGTTCAGCCAGAGAAGAGGGATATGGTCCGAGAGTTACTTGGGGTTCGTTTGGTTGATTCTGATAGTGACGGAATTCGGGTTCGAGAGGTTGTCGAGTCTTCCATCGTCGAGGATGTGAAGAGGCGACAGTATGAGGATCCGATTTTGGTACGGTATCGATATGCAGCTCTCCAGAAGGAGAAGAGTCTATTTGAGGTAGCGCCTGATGGGGTGCTAAGATTCGAGGGCCGGTTGTGTGTTCCCGATGTGACAGGACTTCGTCAGCAGATTCTGGGGGAGGCACACAGTGCTCGTTATTCTCTTCATCCGGGGTCGACTAAGATGTATCATGACCTCAGATGCGTGTATTGGTGGGATGGCCTAAAGAGGACGCCATGAGTTTGTGCACGCGTCGAATTGTCGAGTTAAGATTGAGCACCGAAGCGGTGGTCATTGCGAGCTATTGATATTCCGACTTGGAAGTGGGAGGTGATAAATATGGATTTTATTACAGGGCTACCTACCACTCAGAGGAAGCATGATTCCATTTGGGTGATTGTCGACAGGCTGACGAAATCAGCCCATTTTCTTCCGGTCAGAACGACGTTCACCGAGGACTATGCCAGATTATATATTAGAGAGATTGTGAGACTACACGGAGTCCCGGTGTCGATTATATCAGATAGAGGAGCCCAGTTCTCGGCTAACTTCTGGAGGTCTTTTCAGAAGGGATTAGGGACACAGGTGAGTCTCGAGACGGCGTTTCACCTCGTGATCGACGGACAGGCCGAGCGCACTATCCAGACACTTGAGGATGTGCTGCGGGCTTGTGTTATTGATTTCAGGGGTAGCTGGGAGGATCATTTGCCTATTGTGGAGTTTGCTTACAACAACAACTATCATTCCAGTATTCAGATGACGCCTTATGAGGCCTTATACGGGAGGAAGTGCAGGTCACCGATAGGCTGGTTCGAGGTGGGAGAAGTTCAGTTAGTCGGGCCAGACTTAGTTCACAGCGATGGATAAGGTGAAGCTTATCCAGAGCGGTCGTTGGCGGCTCGAGTCGCAGGTCGACGCAGATCATCGGCGCCGACACTTGGAATTTGAGATAGATGATTGGGTTTTTCTAAAGGTATCGCCCATGAAGGGCGTGATGAGACTTGGAAAGAAGGGGAAGCTTAGTCCAAAATACATTGGGCCGTATCGGATTGTCCGTAAGGTAGGCAGGGTTGCCTATGAGTTAGATCTGTCGTCCGATTTGGAGGCGGTACATCCAGTCTTCCATGTGTCCATGTTGCGGAAATGTATTGGAGATCCATCTAGAGTGCACCGGGTTCATGATTTCCAAGTGACAGAGGAGTTATCGTATGAGGAGAGTCCCATAGCGATACTCGATCGTCAGGTTAGACGACTTCGGACGAAAGACGTGGCTTCCGTCAAGGTCCTATGGCGGAACGAGAACAGGGAGGAAATGACGTGGGAAGCAGAGGATGACATGATGAAGAAGTACCCTCACCTATTTCCTATACCTCCAGGTAACCCACTTTCCTGCTTGTTAGTTTTGACTTGGCATTTACGCTTCAGTATGTTGTGGCTCGTGGAGCTTCCTTATTTGCAAAATGATAGTTAAGAGGGTCTATGTCGATGTTGTGATTTGAGTAAGCCTAGAAGGAACATTCGAGATGAATGTTTCTAAGGAGGGGAGAATGTTATACCCCGTAGTTCTGACCCTACGTATGAGAGCGTACGAAAGCATGTAAGACTTAAAATTTTCAAAGGATAGGTTGACGGATTATTCCGGGCGGGTTTTTAGTCAACTTTAAGGCGGGTTATGACCCGGTACATTGAGAGTTCCTAAGTGGTTCAAAGGCCTAAAGCGTAGTTCGTTGAGTCTAGATTCCAACGCAACCAACCGTTCGTCGATAGGACGTCGGAGTAGAAAGATATGAGAGTTACAAGTTCAGTGCGCAGTCGGACAAAAATATGTTTCGGACAAAGGCGACAGGGCCGAGGCGCCGGATGCAGGGCCGCGGCGCCGAAAGTGATGAGAGGTCGCTGAAGTTGCAGCCGCGCGCCGTATCAGTTGCCGCGCACAAAGTTCGAGAGGTCATGGGTTTCAGCGCCGAGGCGGGATTTTTGGGCGGAAAGACTTAGGAAAAGTCAGATTTTCTTTTAAAAGACCTTGGGAGGGTGACAAGTGTCCCCCCCCCCATCTGAATCCTTGCATGCAATATATTGACCAAGTCTTCATCTTCCAATTTCTCTCTCTCTCTAAAGCAAAAGCTCCTCCTTCTCTCTACATTTCCAAAGGAAATCCAAGCCTAAGAAAATCTGAAAAATTAAGAATAAGAAAAGGAAGCTTGTGGCTAGCTTGTGGTGGTGTTCTTGGCAAGGAAGCTAGCAAAATCTTTGGAATAAGTTTGGCTAAAACTTTAAGGTAACATTTCTTTCTTTAGAATTAGTTCTAGTGTTGCATGCTTAGAAGAAAGAACTTGTGGTAGTAAAATAATGCTCTTAGAGTCATTGCATGCTAGAAAATGTGGTTTGGATATGAAGAATGGGTTAAGAAGAGATTATGAGCATGTTGTAGCCTAAAAACTACCTTAGAATTGTTAAGTGAATTGTTGTAAACTTATGGGACAGAATTTTGGGTGTGTAATCCCCTTTGAATTGTTGGATTGATTGAGCCTTAAATGTGGTGTTTGGATGATAAATTCGGCCTTGAGAAAGGTGGCAAAATGAGTAGAAACAAAGGAAATGCTGCCCAAATTTCCATAGAATTTAGTGACTTTGAACTTGGATTGTTCTACATTAAGATTAGAAGTTAATAAACGTATCATGGTTATTATAGGTTGAAATATTATTTGCGGTAGTTTGGACTTGGCAAGTGGATTGACCAAAGAGGTATGTGAAGCTTTCCTATCTCTTGAGCATGAATAGATGAAACTATGTAGTACGGTAGACGTACAAGATTTGGTATTCTTACTTGTTTGAGTATATAATGACTTGTTTCGTTTTAAGAATGTATAAATCCCTTGGTTAGGGAAAAGTATGATTTTACTAAAGTATAGAGTTAATATAACAACTTTATGGGAAGTTGGTTTATTAGCTTCATAAAAGGTTAATGAGAAGAAAT
Source organism: Przewalskia tangutica (assembly GCA_029844215.1). Lineage (NCBI taxonomy): Eukaryota > Viridiplantae > Streptophyta > Magnoliopsida > Solanales > Solanaceae > Przewalskia > Przewalskia tangutica. The sequence continues at coordinate 14,049,725 of CM056734.1, forward strand.
TTACTCTAAAAGTAAGATAAGTATATGAAGAGGCAAATTGGTTTAAGGCATCAATTGCCCAAGAGTTTTATGTATAAAGAGTCATTTTTAAAAGAGTTGAAGTATGTAGTACTTGGGTTAAATTCAGCTTTTCTTTATTAAAGATATGATTAAGTTCCTTAAGTAAACTAAAATGAGAGAGTATATGAACAAGACTAATAAGAAGTTATAAGTTTTCTTAACTTATTTATGATTATGATATGATGACAGTTTGAGCTAGGGTAAGAGTATATCTGAGGGTCAAGCCCCAAGATCGTTATACCACCTTCTCCAGGGTAAGAGTATGTCTGAGGGGCAAGCCCCAAGATCGTTATACCACCTTCTCCAGGGTAAGAGTATGTCTGAGGGGCCAGCCCCAAGATCGCCATACCACCTTCTTCAGTGTAAGAGTATATCTGAGGGGCAAGCCCCAAGATCATTATATCAGCTGCTTCAGTGTAAGAGTATATCTGAGGGGAAAGTCCCCAAGATCGTTATACCATCTGCTTCGGGGTAAGAGTATATCTGAGGGGTGAGTCCCCAAGATCGTTATACCACATGTTCCGTGGATTTGCTACCCATGATGCGAGGAATACCTCACGCGAGTCCCATGGGCTTACGCGGGTGAAATAGTCCCACCCGCGCGGCGGTAGTGCGTATCGAGAATACCTCACGCGGGTCCACAGACCTATGCGTGAAATAGTCCCAGAGTAGGGTGCTTATTGATACTACAGGCGAGGTACCCGTTTTGATCCTAAGGCCCCTATTTTACGCAAAGATTGTATATATATACTTGTCACTCTCATTGTTAGTAAGGTACAGTAAAAGGTATTTTATTGACTTCCATGACTCCAGCTTACTTTCAAACTTATGATATCATTACTATAGTATTTTCCAGCTTAACATACTTGGTACATATCACAGATCGACCCTTCCTGGCCGCTCACGCCATGCCGCGGTAAGTAGCGATTGAGGATCCTCGCTCTTAGGATCATTACTCCAAAGGTCGAAGCTCCATCCTCCCAAGCTTGTCTATTGGTACGGATATTCCCTGATGCTATAGGTATTTTGTACATTCAGGGGTATGGCGGGGCCCTGTCCCGCCACAGTTGCTATCTTTAGAGGTCTGTGGTCACCTATGTGTTTTGGGCTATAAGAACCAGTTGTATTACTATATTTTTGTTTAAGTATGTTTTATAGAAGGCGGCCTTATCGGCTGGCCAGTAATGTTTACCCTTTTCTCTAAGCTATGTGTTATGTATATTCCGCTGCTATTCTCTGACATATACCTGACAGGGTACCCCGGTAGAGTACCAGTCATGGCCCCGGGGCTGGGTCGTGACATTTAATTTGGCACATGGTTCTTGGGTTATAATAGCATGAGCTAGAATCAGTTTGGACTATGAAATGTCGTCCGCCGCTTTATGATGTTAATCGACCTCCATCGCTGATCGTTTCGTCGCACCCATCCTGAGTTAAATCTCTATTATACTTTGGAGGTTTGCTTTCTCACTGTGTGTTAGTCATTTGCTGGTTTTATATATCAGAATGTTGGTCGTAGTTTGTAACTCCATCCGCGTTCTTACTTCGTGAGGTTAATGTACTAAGATAATACACTTAAAATATGTATGTTATCTAACTTATAATGGTATAAATCTGGACAGGCCTATATACGTAAGAAACGTCATCTTGATTACTGTCTGTCTATCTCTATGCTGATTTTGTCCAAATCTGGTGGGTGTCGATGACTGTTCATACGCGTTAAGTGAGTTCGTTGATCGCATTTTCTATTTTTTTTGTTAAACTTCATAACTTTGCCTTAAGTGCGTTTGGGTCGAAACATTGCTTGGAATGGCTATTCTGGTTAGTTGGGAGGTTGTGTCAGCTACAAATGTGTAAACAAATTAGTATAGATGTGTTGTTAGTCCTTATGGCCGAGGTTATGTTTTCATGTAAAACTAGAGTAATGTTTAATGAATCTGAAAAGTATAGTCCAAATTTGATTATTTGATTCATTCCCAACTGAGTTGGTCGCCTTGTTTATTACTTGTCTCAGTAAGGAAATATTAAACTTGAACTGAATTAGGAAAACCAAGCATAAAAATGTCAAAATGGGATAGCTCCTGAAGCACACTGTTTCGGGATTTGGTACATACTTAATCTGAAATCTGTAGGTGTCGGTTCCATTTTTCTGCATTTTAGATTCTCATGTATGTTGCATACCGGAAACTTAAATTCAAATCGGCTTATTGAACATAGTCGATGTTAGAAGTCTGAAGTATGTTTGTCCTGATATGTTGTCGGCTATCCCGGAAATATCTAATGATTGCCTCCAATTCATATTTGAGTTCACTGCACAAGGAACTCGGAATTGCTAATTATGTCTGCTACAATCAGCTGAATCATGCTATGATTTCTTTTCTCTTGTTAGAATACTTAAGGATCAGTTACAATAAATCTATCGGATAAAATTTCAGGCCCCTATCAGCTCGTTTGCCTTCTTCTTGTTTGAAATTTCTGCCTAATCAGTAGGCCTGTAAGTCTTTGTTTTCACTCCCACACTGTCTGGCCCATGAATATATCTGGAACAAGCCCATTTAATTTGCTAACTGTTATTCATTATTAAGTAGTATCACTGTAAGTCCAATCATCTAGTCTAAATGTCTATCTTGTTAAAAGATGAAATTCTGAACTACCGTGTTAACCACTGTGATGTGCCTGCGTGTGGACTGAATAAGAAAGTACTTGTCTGTAAATTGCTTCTCTTTTATTTGGTATAAGAATATGCATTGGTCACACCTTCCATATATAGCCTGTCTGTTGTGTACCGCTGTAATTGACTGGAACATTTAAGTTTAAATGAAACCCCACACTAATTTTTGGCAAGTTTGTTTAATTTGTTTGGTCCAGCAGCCTTGTTTATGTTCTAAATACACATGTGCTTATCATATTTGGGCCACTTACATTTTGCATACTTCTTGAGACATAATTCTAACTTTGATAAAGAAATGGTTTGATATCATTTTGGGACCTGTTGGTTACCGAAATAAAGTGACTGTCTATGTTTAAATTTTATGCTGATGTTGGCTATTATTTGATAATATACTAATCCTTTTCTCTTTTTTTTCTTACATGAAATGCATCGGAGCAAAACGAAGAGTCTCACGGCGAGACTCATCATAAGCTACAACAAATGAAGACCCGTATCTTATGTGCTTCATCCTCTCCGCATCACCAACTCCAAACCATAGGCGAGATGGCCTCGCCGTTTCTTCGAGTCATTATTAATTCATATCCTCACTCTATGATTTGTTGTAATTATTTGTCTAACATTACGCTACTAGTAGTACACTTAGAATAATTAAACTTTGGGCGGTCATTAGAAAATGGTTTGACGCTAGAAATTCACTCTCCTTTAATTAGTTATTTTATGACTAGTTATGCATTGCCTAAGCCATACTAAAATGACATAAATATTCACGTAGCTAAAACGTCACTCGCTATTAAATCCTTAGTATAATAAATTAATTTCTTCATAAACTCTTACTAACATTCATAATTAAAAATTATTTTGTTAGCCTTTGCATAATAGATATTTCACATCTTATTTTATAAGTATACATTTGGTCATAATAAGATTTTGCATTTTTGCAATACATGTATCTTATCTAATACGTTATGAATGCAAGTTTTTATCCAAAACTAATTTTATATTCTAAATAAATCTTACAATTTTATCCCTTTTATTTAAACACTTTTAAACATGCATTTTTATAGAATAATAATTCCCTAGGTTTGAACGGACAACCGCAAGTTAGCGGATCCTTTAGGGTGCCTAACCCCTTCTCTTTAGGATAATAAAGAACACTTGTCCAGAATCTCACAATTTAGCAGACCATAAAAAATGGAGTTAGTGTTGACTTTAACCTAGTCGACATTTAGGTGTCCTAATTCACCCAAAATAATTAGGTGGCGACTCCGCGAACCCTTTTAGCACCCTTTTAACATTTTAGCATTCTTTTGCACATTTAGCATTTTATTATTTATTTTCTAACATTTTATTTAAGCAGGGTTCGCTAGAATAAAGTCGCGGTCGAAATCGGGAGCGACAGAATGGCGACTCCGCGAACCCTTTTAGCACCCTTTTAACATTTTAGCATTCTTTTGCACATTTAGCATTTTATTATTTATTTTCTAACATTTTATTTAAGCAGGGTTCGCTAGAATAAAGTCGCGGTCGAAATCGGGCGCGACAACTATCAATAACATGGTTCGTACGATTCTATTGCATGTCTCTCTCCCCCTCTATTTTGGGTTTATGCTGTCGAAATGGCCGAATATATCCTTAATATTTGCCCACCCAAACTTTTCAAAATAGAACACACATCGTAATTCTATTCCGTAGGATCCCAACTTATGACCACTTATGAATTTCTGGTTGTATGTGCTATCCGAATCTTTCCTCCACGGCCCCGCATAAACTTGCACCCCGCACCACTTTTTGTGTGTTCTTAGGTTTTCCTCCCAATCATAGGGGATATTTGTGCTATGACGTCTCTTTCCGCAAAATTATCGTGTCTCATCATGTCACATTTAATGAAGCCATCTTCTCTTTTGCAAATATCCAAAAATTCCAAAACACGGACCATAAGTTTCTAGACGACTCCACAGTCTCCCCCATCTACAACACACTACTCCACCGTGACACCATTGTTCCGTCACGGTCGGAACCCACTGTTCTGGCACTGCCAATTTCCACAGCCGCCACCCCTTCCCCGCCGTGTCTCCCATCACAGACATCAATCCAAACTACCATTGCCTCTCATATTCCGACATACACCGACACCTCATATGTCACTATTCCCGTAGCGGCTGCAACCTACTCTGCCACGCCGACTCAGTCACCTCCTACAAATGCCCATATTCACATAGTCACGTCATATAACTTCCCACCACAATCGCTTTAATCGGACCTGGTTCCCCATACCCATCTATCTCCGACGACTCCCACACCCAACCCACCAGTCACCGCCACCCTTACCACATCGTACATCAAAACTCTAAAAACCAAACATAACCTCGTCATAACCCATCGATTCCACCTACCCTTCTCGGTCACCATAACCCAACACTCATCACCCACACCCCGTCAAATGTTAGGTGTATTTTGTTTACACTTTTTGAGTTATTTTTAGTTAGTATTTTACTCATTTCATTTGTGTTTAGTATAGTATTGTGGTTGTTTTTCTTTCTTTTGAGTCACAACGGTCATAAATAGAGAAACGTCAAAAAGAAGATGAAATGAGCTTATTTGAGATGGAATTGCACACTAAAAGGGCTAAGAAATGAAGCCTAAGAAGTTCCGGGAAGTATAGAAGAAATCAGACGAAATCCGGATGAGAAAATGACAAGGTTTCAGAAAATATTTGTTGCGAAGATTTCGGCACCATGATGCCAAAATATCTGCGAAGTTCGAGTTACATAGACTTCAAGACAATGCCGACGCGGAATTTTGTAGATCCAAGCCGAAATTGGACAGGGGTATAAGGGTCCAAAGTAATATAATTTATAAGTATAAAACCCTATACCCTAGGTCATATTATGCATTCTGCTTTGAGGCATCTTGTACATATTCTACAATTCTACTTTGGAGGCTAGAAAAGGAGGCAAGCCAATATTGGAGACCTAGTTCAAGTTATTTTCTTTTCTCTTTTCTTTGTTTTATTTCAGTTCATGTTGGATTATGTATTAGTTTTTAGCGTGACTAGGCTATGAGATAAACACTCTATTAGGGCTTTCCTAATGAATCGCTTGAAACTGTTATTCATGAATTAATGCAGTAGTTTGATTTCTTCTTCGCTTGATTAAGATTTAGTCAATATTTAGTATGAATGTTTGATAATTAATTGATCACTAGTTATCATAACTTATATGATTTTGAATAAAAAACTGAGAGGAGAGATTTTGATATGCTGTAATTGACTAGACATAGGTTAAAATCGCGGACGAAAGTACCCCGATACTTGTGTAGCATTATATGTTATTGTTCTTAATCCTCCTATGTGGTAAATCCTATCATAGAAATATAGAAGGGTTCTGCACTGGGGTTGAGTAATTATATGTCATAACCGAAATATAAGACAGTCTAGTTAACCGCTATCTTAACGAAGAAGAAGAATCATTCTAGTTGCATTAAGGATTGAATAGAGTGGATAGTCGAGGATTTTGGAAGCCCTAATTCCTTTATAACTGATTTAAACCAAAGTATTATCATAGTTAGTTAATTTTCTGCAATTACTTAGCCTTAGTTATTAGATAAAAATACAAATCAATTAACGTTTACCAAATAGAAACTATAGCTTAGATAATCGGTACTTGATAACCAGTCTGAGGTTCTGTCTTATCAGACTATATTACTTGTCAATGATGCGTGCGCTTGCGTGAGCATTCGAAATATCGCTAACAAGTTTTTGGCGCTGTTGCAGGGGACTGGCGTACATCTAATATCGAATCATCTGTTTTTATTTCTATTTTGGCTTTATTTTTATTTTTATTTTTACTGTTAGAACCGTGTGCCTTGATTTATTTGTTGATTTTGATCTGTTTCAGGAATCTAGTGTATGCGAAGAAGGAGAGGAGCAGATACACTTGTTCCCTTCAACCTTGAAATCGAAAAACTGTGCAAGTAAAACAGGCGTGAGAAAAGAATTGATGATTTACTAGCCATGGAAAATCAGGAGAATAACAACAATGGGGTACCTGAGGAGGTGTTGAATAATGAGGTACCGGCTGCCATGAGACAAGTCCCACCACCTGCAGAAATAAGCTTGGGAGATTATGTTCTGCCCACCGTTACTAGTGCACAGACATGCATCAGGCTCCCAGCTATAGGGGCCAACAATTTTGAGATCAAGTCAGCCATCCTGAGCATGGTCCAAAACACATTACAATTTGGGGGACTACCATCTGAAGATCCCCACATGCACATTGCAAACTTTCTGGAGTTGTGTGCCACTTTAAAATACAATGACGTTACTGACGATGTCATTAGACTGAGGCTCTTTCCGTTCTCACTGAGGGATAGAGCCAAAAGCTGGTTGAACTCACTGCCTGCCAACTCCGTCACTACCTGGCAGGACTTGGCTCAAAATTTTCTAGCAAAGTTCTTCCCTCCTTCCAAAGCAGCAAAGTTAAGGGGAGAGCTGAACAATTTTTATCAGGTGGATCGTGAATCACTCTAAGATTCATGGGAGCGATTCAAGGATCTGCAAAGGAAATGCCCACATCATGGCATTGAGAAGTGGATGTTAGTCCACATTTTTTATAATGGACTGAGTGGTACTACTCGTACCATCATTGATGTTGCAGCAGGGGGTACTTTCATGAGAAAGAGTGTCAATGAGGCTCATGAGTTACTGAAAGATATGGCTGCCAACAATCATCAAGGGGCAGATGACAGGTTAGTGACCAGCAGGAAGGATATGGGCATACATGAACTAGATGCCATCACTGCCCTGAACGCACAGGTGGCCCTTTTGACGAAGCAACTGCAGCAGAACACCATGTCCGTGAATGCATTCCAGATGCCTGTGAATTGTGAGATTTGTGGTGGACCGCATTCCTTTGATAGATACACAGTGGTGGACCCTAATAATGTGCCAATGGAGCAGGTACAGTCGGTTGGGAACTTTTAGAGGCCTTATAATTCCAAGACATACAACCCAGGGTGGAGAAATCACCTTAACTTTTCGTGGAGGAACGATCAGCCTCAACAACAATAGGAGAAGCATGATGAACTGAAATCTGCACTTCTTATACTCACCAATTCGCAGAATCAATTCATGTCTGAAACAAGGTCCTCTCTCATGAGCTTAGAAACACAGGTTGGGCAACTTGCAAAGATGGTAACCAATAGGCCGCATGGCACTCTCCCCAATGTCTGAGGTAAATCCTGAGAAGCGATGTCAAGCGGTGTTGTTGAGGAGCGGAAGCGTTGGGCAGTTGCTCCCGGCCAGCGATGGTAAGTGAGAAGGAGTGTGAGAAAGCAGCTGAGGTAGAGAATGAGGGGGTCATTGAGGACCGCCCTACAGTTGAGATAGCTCCACGAACACCTTTGAGGGAGTACGTTGATAGAATCCCTTACCCTCAGAGGTTACAAAAGAAGGCAATTGACAAGCAGTTCTTCAAGTTTTTGGAGGTGTTTAAGAAGCTTCACATAAATATCCCCTTCATTGAAGCACTAAAACAAATACCAGCATACTTTAAATTCATGAAGGAGATACTTGGAAAAAAGAGAAGGCTAGCGGATTATGAGACAATATCTTTGACAGAGGAGTGCAGTGTCATCCTGCAAAAGAAACTGCCTCCTAAGCTGAAGGATCCAGGGAGCTTCACCTTGCCCTGCACTATTGGTAAGGTGACATGCAACAAGGCGCTGTGTTATCTAGGGGTCAGTATCAATCTCATGCCTCTGTTTGTCTTCAAGAAATTGGGTTTGGGTGAAGTTAAACCAACCACAGTGAATTTGCAGTTGGCCGACCGAACCGTAGTGCAACCCAGATGCATAATAGAAGATGTGCTGGTCAAGGTGGGAAAGTTCTTCTTCCCAGCAGACTTTCTCATTCTTGATATGGAGGAAGATGATGAAATACCCATCATTTTGGGGAGACCATTTCTTGCAACTGGGAGAGCCCTGATTGATGTAGAAAAGGGAGAATTGAGACTAAGGATTCAGGAGGAAAATATGGTGTTCAAAGTGTTCAATTCCACCATTGAATCCCAAGCCATCAATAAGTGTTTCGCAGTCAGCACAGCTGACACGACAGTTCAGTCAGCACAAGCCAAAGCTAGGGAGATCATTCATACATCGGTGAACCCACAGGTCAGCAAGAATGCTGAAAGAAAAATGAATGTCATGGAAGCCGTCGAACAGGTAAATCTTACTGAACCCCCTCGTGTGAAAAAGAAAAACAGAGTGAGAAAGAGGTGGATGATTTGAAATGGATAGGTAGTGGGGTTAAAATACCCAATGATTTAATGAGTAACTTGCGTCCGGCTACAAGACGTTAAAGACAGCACTACTTGGGAGGCAACCCAAATTTTAAATTACGCAATTGAGTTTAATTAGAACAGTCTCACTTTTGGTATTTTATTGTATGGTGATGCAGGTGATGGAATTGGACATGAAGCAGGAAAATAACGTTGGAAAACATCGATCAGAGTTTAGCACGCGCCATCATGCAATACCGCGGTGCCGAAAGATCAGAGCGGCCACAGTAGTTTAGGCACCGCGGTGCTTGTCTGCAGAACCACAATGCCAGAACACGTTCCAGAAAATAAAAAGCACTAAAATGAACAATGCAGTATCCGCCGCCACCACCACCATTTTGAGCAGTTGTATGTCTGTAAGTTGTCCCATTTGAATTTTTTAGTCTTTTACACATTTGGAACAATAGTTTAAGTTTGGGAGGGAGTTTTAATTTTATTTTATTTTTGTGAGCCTTTTATTGTTTTTGTGTTTTATGTGAGTCAATTTTTTTTATCATGCATGTTGTACTTATTTGGAACGCCTAGTAAAATAAGTGGGATAATGTAGTGAAATGAGAAGCAAAAATTTGTGTGCTTAAGTTAGATATGCCAAAAATTCATAAAAAATTGATTATTTGGAATATTTGATGCTTAGACTATGTGTTGAAAAGTTGAAAAATGTCTAGAAAGTCTGTTTGCTTGTTATTTGAGGCGAAATAGTTAAGATGTATATGTTTAGGGAGATGATTCAGGCATTTCTTTGATAGCCCATCTGACCATTCATTACCTACCCTGACATGAATTGTATCACTAGTCAGCCCCTTTGAGCCTAGAATAAGATTTTTGTTTGACACCCTATGATTCCCTGTTTGTGCCATAAGTGATAATTGAAAGTTAGTGGGATGAAAAGTGTTGAAAAAGAAACAAAAAGAGAATTGAAAAATTTAATGCACCCCAATGAAGAATATGCAAAAGCCTAAGTTTTGGGGTGCTTGTTATTTATAATGTATCTCATTCTCTCAAATAAAAGAGGGGAAAAATAGGTATGAGATTAAAAAGGAAATCAAAAAGAAGAAAAATGAGTTGAATGAAAAACGCTTATGGTACGTAATTGAGCCTAAATGCCTATTTTTACCTACCTCTGCCTAAGTCTACATTACAACCCTTGAAAATCCTGATGATCTTTAATGTGTATGTTTATGATTAGTGGAGAAAAAGCAAGAAGGTCGAAAAAAGGACTAAGCCAAAACTGAAAAGGGACGCAGACAAGAGAGAAAGTGTTTTTTGTTGGAGCATGTTGAATATGGACGGATCCGATGTGACGACCAGCGCGGTTGTTCTGATTTCATTTTCTTGAAGGGGACTGGCACTAAGTTACTTACGATTCCTCTCACTTCGTTCGAGCTTCATTAGCAAGTAAACAGGTCTATAGCATTTTGGGAAAGATGAAATGAAATTGACATGCATAGGTTGGATGTTTATGTTCTATTAATTATGATCTAAGTGAATTTGCGAAACTTGAAATTCTAGATTGTTGATTATTCATGCTATATATATTCTAACATATTATCTCATCTTTCATCCACGATTTGAAGAAGCATTACTATAGTTTCTTGATCCATTTCATAGAGTCTTCGTTTGTTTTGTTTTTGTTTTTGTCTTGTGCTTTACTCGAGGGCGAGTAAAGTTTAAGTTTGGGGGTATTTGTTAGGTGCATTTTGTATACAATTTTTGAGTCATTTTTAGTTAGTATTTTACTTATTTCATTTGTGTTTAGTATAATATTGTGGTTGTTTTTCTTTCTTTTGAATCACAGCGGTCATAAATGGAGAAACGTCAAAAAGAAGATGAAATGAGCTTATTTGAGATGGAATTGCACACTAAAAGGGCTAAAATATGAAGCCTAAGAAGTTTCGGAAAGTATAGAAGAAATCAGACGAAGTCCGGACGAGAAAAGGACAATGTTTCGGAAAATATTTGCTGCAGTACTTTCGGCACCACGGTGCTAAAAGATCCGCGAGTTCAGGTTGGCTACAGGACTTCCGGCACCGCGGTGCTGAAGCAGAATTTTGCAGATCCGAGCCGAAATTGAACAGGGGTATAAGGGTCCAAAGAAATATAGTTTATAAGTATAAAACCCTATACCCTAGGTCATATTATGCATTCTGCTTTGAGGCATCTTGTACATATTCCACAATTCTACTTTGGAGGCTAGAAAATGAGGCAAGACAAAATTGGAGACCTAGTTCAAGTTATTTTCTTTTCTTTGTTTTATTTAAGTTCATGTTGGATTCTGTATTAGTTCTTAGCGTGACTATGACTATGAGTTAAACACTCTATTAGGGCTTTCCTTTTGAATCGCTTGAAACTGTTATTCATGAATTAATGCAGTAGTTTGATTTCTTCTTCGCTTGATTAAGATTTAGTCAATATTTGGTATGAATGTTTGATCATTAATTGATCACTTGTTATCATAACCTATATGATTTCGAATAAAAAATCGAGATGGGAGATTTGAATATGTTTTAATTGACTAGACATAGGTTAAAATCGTGGACGAAAGTACCCCGATACTTGTGTAGCATTATAGGTTACTGTTCTTAATCCTCCTATGTGGTAAATCCTATCATAGAAATATAGAAGGGTTCTGCACTGGGGTTGAGTGATTATATGTCCTAACCGGGATATAATACAGTCTAGTTAACCGCTATGTTAACGAAGAAGAAGAATCATTCTAGTTGCATTAAGGATTGAATATAGTGGATAGTCGAGGATTTTTGAAGCCCTAATTCCTTCATAACTGATTAAACCAAAGTATTATCATAGTTAGTTTATTTTCTGCAATTACTTAGCCTTAGTTATTAGATAAAAATACAAATCAATTAACGTTTACTAAATAGAAACCATAACTTAGATAATCGGTATTTGATAACTAGTCTCTGAGGTTCTGTCTTATCAGACTATATTACTTGTCAACGATGCGTGCGCTTGCGTGAGCATTAGAAATATCGCTAACATCAACCCATCACGATAACGAACCGACAGCACTACTTCAACCAACTCGATCGAGCAAACTAACCAGAACCCGACCCTGCAGCTTAACCCGAACATAATAGCCCACAAGTCTACCTAAATTGCCCCTACTTCCACGCACCTTATGAAAACCCATGCACAACACTGGATTTTCAAACCCAAAGTCCAATTTACTCTAAATAGCCAAATCATATCCCCAATTCCTAAAAATTCAAAACTAGCCAAGTTTGACCCAAATTGAAATGCGACAATGCATGAGGAATTTAATGCTTTAATAAATTAGCACACTTGAGATTTGGTTCCAGATCAAAAGGGGTGACTGTGATCTGATGCATGTGGTTATTTCATGACATATTCAGAGATAGTAGTGATTTAGAGCGATATAAGGTGAGACTTATGGTCAATGGTACTAATCAACAAGAGGTTATTGATTGTGGTGAGACATTTAATCCGGTTGTTAAATCGGTCACCATTCATACATGCCTGAGCATTGTTATGGGTAAGCATCCTCACTTTCTTTCTTCTTCTGGTTAAGTCAATAAAGCTAACTGTTGCGGGATAGGCTACTTCTCCGACATGCACCGCTTCGACTCAAATAAACATAGATTAACTCATCATCAACTTGATATGAATAATACATTTTTATATGGGAACTTGAAGGAAACTATTCACATGCATCAGCCACTATGTTTTGTTCATACTGCAACCCCTCATTATGTATGTCATCTCCGTAAGTCACTTTATGGTTTGAAGCAGGCCCTCAGAGCGTGGTATGAACGCTTTGCATGACACATTATGCATATTGGGTTTATATGCATCTAGTATGATAATTCTCTATTTGTTTTTATCGACGTAGTAACATTGCTTATTTGTTGTTATATGTCGATGATATTGTCCTTCCTGCCTCATCTGATGTGTTGAAAAATGAGATTAGTGCACTGCTTAAAATCGAATTTGCTATGACTGACTTGGAAAAGTTAAGTTACTTCTTGGAGATTACAGTGACTAGATCTACAGATACTACGTTTTTTTGTCAGCGTAAGTATATAGAGGAGATTGTGTTCAGGGCTAAAATGGTGAACAGAAAGATCACGTGCACTCCAGCTGACTCAAAATCAAAGTCAAGTGTTGTTGATTGTGCTTCAGTATCTGATCCTACTCTGTATAGAAGTCTTGCAGATGCACTACATTATTTTACTTTCACCAGGCCTGATATTACTTATGTCGTTCAACGTGTGTGTTTGTTTATGCATGCCCCCGAGGAGCCTCATTTCACTGCTTTTAAACGTATCATTCGATACGTTAATGACACATTTGATTATGAATTGCATCTATACCCCTCTGCACTGACCATGCTGTTATCATATACGAATGCAGATTGAGCATGATGTCCAGACAGACGACGCTTCACCTCTGGACAATTAACAAAAAGAACTATAAATAAACGTTGAAGTTGGCAAAAAATCGGATCAACGTCGCCTGAGAGATTCGAACTCTCGCGGTGAAACACCATGTACTTAGCAGGCACACGCCTTAACCACTCGGCCAAAGCGACGCAATGATACTATGTATAATTCATACCTTAATTATCATATTTTTATCCAAGTAATTTAAAAGATCAAAGATGCTAGTATTTGTCTTCTTTTATTCCCATTGATTAGAAAAAAATTAATCATTTTGTCATCAAATTAAATAATTTACATTAAATTATACTGCTTTGATATACGCTATTTGAGTCGAGCGTCTTATAGAAATAAATTCTCTACCTTCACAAAGTAGGAATAAAATTTACGTACACTCTATCGTTCTCAGACTCCACCTGTAGAATTATACTGAATATGTTGTTGTTACATTAAGTCATACTTCATTACAATCGGTATTCTTTGTTTATTAAATACTGTAGTGTTGGAGCCTCTCGTACCATTTGGTTGCATCATAGGAAATTGATTTATTTGCAAAAAGTTGGTACTTTACTCAGATATATCCATTTCAATCAAGTCCATGTTTTGTGACCATCTAGAAGGAACTCATCAATAATCATCTTCTCAAATTTTGAACTAAAAGATTATATGTGCATCGTGTAAAATCTCATTTACCATTCTACTGAAGATCGGGTTTTTACCTCTCCAAACTCACAAAAGTGTAAGTTTGTATCTAATAGTGTTTCTGGGCTCGTTTGATGCGTCAGACCTGGTATCTTAATTTCATTTGGGTATCTTTGTATTGGATCAGATTAATATATAATGATCGGTATTAGAGTATTAATATATAATGGACTGTATTTTTTTTAGTACAGTACAGGGGGAGACCCACCTGCTAGATGAGTATAAAAAATGACAGTTGGACTGTACTATTTCTAAAAATAGTACAGTAAAACGTCCACCAAACGCTGTATTATTTTTTTGTCCAGTACAGTCCAGCTTAATACAGCGTACCAAACGTGCCCCTAGTGTAAATGTTTCTATTGCTTGACCAAAACAATAATCAAGACTCTTTCATTTGTCATTGTTGCACATGAGAACGGGGGCGAAGTTACACAAGAAATTGTGGTGACATGAATTCATGATCTCTTCGATAAATATGTACTTATATTTTTTTTTTAGAATTGATCCAATATTGTCTACCAGCACCTATACTCCAACATGATTGAATGTTAAGTTATTTATCTGAAGGAACGTGGATCAACTCTTACTCAATACATTTTTTTCTCCTTTATTTCATTAGTAGTTCACTTATGTTTTAGAAATCCTAGATCCGCCTTTGAGAATAATATTCGACTAGGAAGAGGAGGAAGAAAAACGCCACAAATATTTACTCAGGGGAGAATATTTGACCGTAATAACATCTGTATTTCCATTGCAATAGGAATTTTCGATTTGGGCCGTGCATTGGACGTTCAATTATCTATTTCACTCCTGAACTAAACATCTTTTTAGCTTCTGGGAAAAGGTGAGTGGGTGTGTACACCACAATTAGCCAATTCTGGATTTAGGAAATGACATAATAGAAAGAGATTTTTACACTTTCAATCACCCAACCCAACTCGTGGTTAGAGTACTGATTTTGTAAGATAACCTATTATTGTTGAACAAGTTTGAGGAATTCGGTGCTCAAATTTGAGTGATTTGATGGAGATTTTGACTCGTTTTAAACAAAAATTACAACTCAAAAGCGCACAAGAAGCTCATCTTTATAACTGACAACATGTCATACACATTTATACAAGATAGATATATTTTTATACACTTATATAAGATAGATACATAACAATATAGTGTATAAATATTTTATAGTACTCCATCCGTCCCAAAATACTTGTCATGTCTTTCTTTTTAAAAGTCAATTTAACTAAATTTTAAAGCTAAATTAAATTAATATTTTAAAATTAGAATTTAGATATTCGGAAACTACTGCAAATTGTAATTATAATGAAAAAAATATAACTTAAATTGTTGGTCAAAGTTCATATAGTTTAACTCTTGAAAAGCGTAATACGACAAATATTTTGGGACAGTGATAAAGTGTATACATATTGGCTATACAGGTGTAATCTAAAAAATGTGGCCATGTGAATGAAAAACAGTGTTTTAAGAAGCGGGGGCGAGAGGCGAGGCGAGGCGAGGCGTAAGCCCCGAGACATGGTACTTCAACCCCACGGATCGATGCGGCGTATGTCTCATGTATGTTCAATTTTATAACTAAAAATAAGCAAAAGTAAAATTTTCATTAAAATTCTACAAATAAATTCAAATAGGTCACCAATAATCTTTAAAAAATTATTATAATTATCATTTGAGAAAGGTAACACCACAAAAAATGATAATAGTCTAAATATACTTTAACATGTAATCTTCATTCACTTCATCATTAATCTCCAGATCTACTGGTCCTTCCCACCCTCAACTAATATTTGCATTAATTTAGTTTATATATTCAAAGAAGGAGAAGGGCAAAAAGTACAAGAGCAACAACAACAACACCCAGTAAGTCCCACAACGTGGGGTCTGGGGATGATATGGTATAAGCAGACCTTACCACCACCTTGAGAAATAAAACGGTTATTTCCGAGAGACCATCGGCTTAAGTATAAGAGCAATGATAAAAAAATGAATAAAATTGCTTCAGAAACATAATGTTATGAAATCTCTACCGAATTAATTTCAGGCATAATTATCTAAAAAAGTTATTTATGACAATGTTATTTTTTATGAGATTTGCTTTATTTCTTTATATATTTTAGAAAAAATTACTATAAAATGAAAACATGATAACATAAAGTATAAATATCATTACACCAATAAAAATCATAATCTATAGCAAAAATAGATTCAAAACAATAAAAATCAAATTTAACGCCCGGGGCGTACGCCTTTATGCTTGTGGCTAACGCTTTTGCGCCCGGGGCGTACGCCTTTATGCTTGTGGCTAACGCTTTTGCGCCCGGGGCTTACGCCCTAAATTCTAAGGCGTACGCTCTATGGATCTAGGCCTTTCATTTGCACCCCAGAGCGTTTTTGGTACGCCTCTCCCCTAAAACGCCTTTGAAAACACTCATGAAAAATATTAAGTTGGGTTATATATTTTCTAAATTACCCCAAAAGAAATGGGTTACCCAATAGAAATACAATGATAGGCCAACATAATTTTACAGAGCTGATGCAAGAAGATCAGACAGCATGTGGAACTTGCCTGAGCTAAAGGAAATTTGAATTTCACAATGAAGGAATATGCAAAAGCTATCAGAACAGAAAATACATTTTATCGTACAAATGTAACACTAGCAAATCTCCACTACCCTGATAATTAAGATCAGAAAAATCATTTCTCTTTGGTTTGATGAATTTATGTATCCAAGTACTGCAAGAATCAATTGGGAGTTTGAACACGCAAAGGCTATCAACACACTCATTGGTAAGTGCAAACTTGTCAGTAACTTTTTCAGCATTAACAAGATATCAAAATTAAAGTCATTCGATCATCAGTATCTTTCAAATCATAAAATAAGATGCTACTACCCAGTTCTTTCTACAGTAGTATAATTGGTAAAACTAGAGAGGAAATAGGCAAAAATCCATTGAACTCTTGTCCTCTTTACTTCCACAAGTACAAAGAGATATATGGCATGTGAACCGTTGATGGTCCATTTACTCGTAGCATCAATCACTCAATGGACACCTCCATTAAAAACTGTATCTACTCTCTAGCAACAGTGTACAATTTGTTTCTCAGTATTCCAATAATTAATACACTCCCTATTTGGAAGGTTTTGAGAGCACAGTCAAAGGGATAGGGTGCTGATTTTGAGGGTCTACAGAACTACCATTGCTTTTTAACAAAGCTAATGTACAGAACTACAAAAGATAGGAGAGCAAGTTTTTTTTCTCAAAAATTCCACCTATGCTAAAACGAAATTCACCTCAAGATTTCAACTTTGATTCTGCTTTTTGCACAGTAGTCTTGAACAGGAGTACATATAGCTTGTGATCCATGGAGAAATATATGAAGCCACCTACTGAATGTGTGACAAAAGAACCAAAACTGGTCCCTACTATACAGTGCCATGCTGGTCCATAGGCCCCATCAAACTCCTGAAAATCAAGAAAACGCATTTTAACAAAAAACAAATGAACTCATCATAAGCTCAAATCTCGTATTGACTAAAATTCTCCAAAGTTTGAGCCTTTTTAGGGGAAAACAAGAACACACATTTTACAAAATAATCAAGGCTCAAATCTTATGATCGCCAAGAATGCACAATCATTAAAGTAATTACCTTTTTGAGGGAAAATCCAAGGGATTTAGAGGAGAACTTTTCCAAGCTATCATGAGCCTTTCTTGCAAAATCCACAGCATGAATCTGCATAAAGGGTGGCATATCCACGGAGACAACTTTCACACCACTGCAAGAGAAGAAATCAGCCAACTCAACCTGTGAGCAGCAAAATGATTTCCTCCTAGAAAGAGATGGCCTTTTGATTATCTTATCACCCCCTTGTTGAAACCCCTTCAACTGGTCACTGTCTTGGCTCTTGGCTAACAAAGCTAATGCCCTTTTAACATCCACCTCTTTCTTTAGTTCCTTCTCCTTGTTAAATATTTTCTTGATTTCACCTTTTTCGTGCAAGACAATAGCTTTATCAATATCCATATGTCCCTCTGCCACATATCTCCTGCCCCCATGTTGGCTCTTTGACTTGGTCAAAGCTGAGCATGAGGAATCAAAAGCAGTGGAAGCAGCTAGAGTTTTGGCCTGTAAATGAGTGTCAACAGGAGGAGGGTGTCTACCATGGCCAGATTTGAGGATTTTGTGATTAGAATAGAGCTTGGAGAAGTGAGTAGAGATGTTTTGGACAGTGGGAGAGGGGAGCTGGGTGGGATCTGGTGGGTGGTGGGGTTTGGAGTGGGTGATGGAGATGGTGGCGGAGAAAGGGGTAGGTTTAGGTTGCTTTTTGAGGGTGGGATCCATTGAAACTCTCGTCTTGGAGGGTCTGCAGCAGCTGCAGCTAAGGTCTAATTTTGGGGATAGCTAGAAATGAAAGAGAAATAGTGTAATTTATTAGTGAGGTGTTGGGGAATGTGTAGAAAAATGAAGGGGTTGGGTTCAACTGTTCAACTAGTTCACTGGATTGGGACCTGTGATAGTTGAGCTATAGATCTGGTTTTCCCCTAAAGTGCGCCGCTTGCGGAAAAAAATGAGGCAACATTGACCGCGCTGTTGGTTCATCTATTTCTTGTGGCAAAATTAAATTACTGTCTTTAAGAAAAAAAAGTGACGAAATATCTTATACTTCTTCAAAATTGCATTAAATTATACTCCATATTGGACTGAGTTTTTGAATTAAAATGTGAAGATGAGTTTCAAATTAAAAAAAAAAATGATTTTGACCAGTTTCCCCATTAAAAGGTCCTTTCCACTAACACAATTTCAATCTTTTTTCAAGTTAAATACAATGCACAAATAAAACATCAATTTTCAAACACACTTTTTCAGCTTAACTTCGAATGTTGCGTTTTTCCAAATATCACATGTAGGAATATAATTAAAATGGGTATGTGTAACTTTTTATTTCGTTCAGTTCTCACCCAGTCATATGTAGGAATATAATTAAAATTTGAGTAATGTATGGTAAATATTTTTTTAAAAATCAGCACAGGTTAACTAATTATAGCAGACTAATACTCTCAATTGGTGTATATATTTTAAACTCATATAATATTCTCACCATTATGGTAAAGTAGTCGCAAAAAAGTAACCAGCCTTCTCAAATTCACAAAACTGGGATGAGAGAGAGACGGAGAGAAGGCCATTTGAGCTTCATTTAGATGATCTCATTTATCAAGTATCAGCATTTACAGTCAAACCTATATGATATCATTCGGCGTAGCTAAGTTGGTGTGATGAAGACGAACGGCCATGAGATTTAATTCGATCCTGTATAAACCTTCTTGGTTGAGCGCATCGCGCATGACACGTCGAGTGTGATAATCGACTGGCGTGATTTGCGATTATCGTCGATCGGAATTTCTGGTACTTGCTTGACTCGAAAGAATAGCAATAGTGGGTTTCCTAGTAAAAAAAAAAGGGTCAAACCTATATGATGGATGTGTCATATTTAATGATCCATCAAAATCATGTTTTCGTTGCCTCATTCAATGAAAGCAACAAACGTGTGTGTTGTGGTCAAAACAGACTAACACATCCATAAGACCATCCAAAGCAGGGGATAATATTCCCGATAATTACATATAACAGGAGTAATTCGAATGACATATTGATGTGGAAATAATTGAAAATTATTGAATATATATGAGATAATCTTGCCACGTGGAGACAATGTCTCCTGATGTGGAAGGTGCAGGAGATTGTCTCCTGCAGTGCCATGTGGCATCCTGCGATTGACTGTCAGAAATTTATTTTTCACTAGTATTTTAATTGCTATTTTTGACGAATAATTTAACCGAAATAAAAAATAAAAAAATACCAATTTTTTTAATTTTTCAAGATCTATAAAAAGAGACTAGATTTACTTCATTTGGACACCAAAATATTTTGGCTATTTTCTCTAAATTTCTATCTTCTTCCAAAGTATTTGCTATTTTTTAAATATGAATCCTAATCAAAATTTTAATCTTCCGCCAAATTTTATATTTCCTAACCAACTACAAAATTTCAATATTCACGTCCACAAAATTCTCAAAATATGTCGTCCAATTTTCAAATGTCATATATAATGTACTCTTCAATAGCGTTCTTGCTCAAATTTAAAATGTTAATGCAAGAATTCATCAAACTGGGTGGTATAGTACCAGAAATATTGTTACCACCAAAATTTAATGTTGCAAGAACGTGCATATTTCCTAGAGATGGAGCAACCGAAAATTAATTTTCAATTTGTGATTTTTAATATTATCAATATTTTAGTGTGCTTTTGATAAATTGTACGATTAATTTATCTTCATTAATAAAATCATGTATTGTTGTGTTTTAATATTATAATAATATTTGATAAGTGTCAAAATTAAATGAATATAAGTAATTTATAATTTTATTATTATATGTATAATAATATGAATTACAAGAATAATATCATATATAAAATAAAAAATGAGATAGAATGAATATATATGATGGGGTATATGTATTGATGTGGAGAAAAGAGAAAATGAATTATTTTTTGAAATATCTCCTGCTGTAGAGTGTATGTGATGAATGAAAATAATTGATGATGTGACAGATTATTCATCTGATGTGGCAGAGAATTATCTCCTGCCTGCCGGAGATGGTCTTATGACTGCCCATCATAGTTGATAAATTTTGAATCTTGTAGCATTGTTTTTCTTTGCTTGTTACCGCTAGATTGTGAATGTGACGTACATAAGTACATTCCAATCAATGGGGCAGTTTTTTCAATCAATTTTGAATCACTTCTCAATTATTTTTTTGAATTTATAGCAATTAAATTCTTCCCCAATTCCAAATATGGCAAGGTTAGAGCCTTAGACGTTATCCTCCTAAACTCTTAGATTTCCCAAAATCAAAGTACAATAACAATAACATACCCCGTATAATTTCACAAATGGAGTATGGAGAAGGTAGGATGTATGCAAACATTTTCTTTACCTTTGTAGGGTAGAGAGACTGTTTTCGAAAGACCATCGACTCGAAAGGAAAGAAAAGAAAATAAAAGAAAAGAAACGAAATACAACGCAAACACACAAAAAATGATGCACACGCAATCCAAAACGGTATAAAAGGTCATGACAAAAATGCTATAAAAAGTAGGGTAAAACAGTCCGAAATATCTAAGGTCATGTCCTCAATAAGCTGGACATGCGTCATGTCCTCAGTAAGCTAGACCTGCGTCATGTCCTGTTTGATCACCTCTCCCCAATACTTTTTCGGACTATCTCTACCTCTCCTAAAACCATCTGATAGAATATTTACCAAATATTCTTGTATTATTGTATATATTCTATTTTATGTAGAATTATATTTCTATTGTAATTATGATGATCGTCAATCTCTCACACCTCCGTACTGGGGCATCCAGACATCTTCTCTGCACATGACCGAACCATCTCAGCCTCGCTTTTCGCATCTCATCTTCCACCGAGGCCACTCCCACCTTGTCTCGTATATCTTTATTTCTAATTCTATCCCTCCTAGTATGCCCACACATCCACCACATCATCCTCATTTTCACAACTTTCATCTTCTGAACGTGATAGTTCTTGACTGACCAACCCTCCGCCCCATATAACATAGTCAGTTTAACCACCATTCTATAGAACTTGTCTTTAAGTTTTTGTGACACGTTCTTGTCACGTAGGACTCCGTATGCGAGCTTCCATTTCATCACGTTGCACCAATACAATGTGTGACATTGTCAGCAATCTCTCCATTTCCTTAAATAATAGACCCAAAATACTTGAAAGAAAAATCATTAATTTTCATCTAACGTTTCTTATTCCTACTTCAGTCTTATGTTTCCAAGCAGAATGTGCAAACAAAAATACAAAGTAAGCACGGAATGAAAGAGATAGGAGCCATCAAATCTTCTAATAAAACGATGGCAGCATGGATCGCACCAGTGTATATTGTTTGTTGGGAAAATTTTCTATTATATAAAAAATTTACTTACTAGTTTTGTATTCCACAAAGTATAGTAAGATTAAAACCAATGAGACCAACATTCGTTTGAATGAAGAAACTATTTTCTTAAACAAACTCAGTCAAACCCTACTGGATAGATGGTCTAGGCATAAGAGACAAGCAGGAACAACTTCAATTCCCATGCCTTAAGAACATGTGGTATCAGGTCCACCTCGTTGCAGTTTTCCATTAAATTCAATATATTTTTTAAGGGGGACACGTTATACAGGAAAATTCAATCAACAAGTCTAAAGTTGTTTTTGAAAGAAAAGTCAAAGCAACAAGTTTGAGCAAGGACCGCAAACCAGTGACATCACAAGCTGAGGGTTCTTTCATGCATTCAAATGCATATGCTGGTTGCAGACTTTGAGATTAGCCGTTAAGATCTGAATTAGGGATAAATTTGCTTTCGCACCTACATGGTTAAAACTATCACCCAAGCAGTAGTAGTTAAAGAATTAATAACTCGAAAAAATGGAATTAGAATAAAGCTTGATATAATTCATTCAACACCTACATGGTTAAAACTTGTTGGTAATTTACTAATTATGACTCGAACAATTGAGGTCTCGCACGTCGGAAACGTCGTTTCCACACACATGCACTCATAATGTCAAGTATCGTAAATTTCATTAGTGAAAGAGATATTGGTACGTGAGTAAACGTTTGAGACATAAAATGATGGACGATCGTTGGTTAAATTACACGTGTTCCAGGTTTGTAAATGAAGGAAGAAGTATAAGATCGAAATGGATCGGAAAAGGGCTGCGCCGCCACCTCGGAGCCGGGGCACCGCACTGCCACCACCACAAGGGTCGCGACGCTTGGTTGGCAGTAGCTACTGGAGCCGAGGCGCCGCGACGCCTCCGAGGCCGTGCCGCGGCGCTTCCAAGGCAGTAACTGCGACGGAATTCCAACCGTTGGGATGATTTTGGAGACGTTGTGAGGCATTTAATTGTCAGTTTTTCCTCCATAAATTAGTCATTACTTGGTGGATTGAATGACCATTACATGACATTTAAATGACCATTATTTGGGATCTTGAAGAGATCCCTTTTACACTACTATAAATTGAGGCCTTAGGCTCAATTGTTGAAACACTACACACTTGCAAAATTCAGATTTCTGAACTTCTTCTTCTCTTAGCACTCTTTCAAACACTCAAGGTTCTTCTTTTAGTAAACACTTGAGTTTCTTTTGCTCATTTGTTTGATGTTGTTTTATCTTATGAGATAGTTGCCCATTAACGTAATAGGATTTATACGGGGCAATGTTGTCTTAAGGACAGAGTAATATCACTCAACTCAGCACAGTTGTAACGCTACGTTTTAGTGTCTCTTGATTTCAGGTTATCAAGAATCAAAGAGCGTTCAACGATTGGCACGAAGATACAAGACTGATTCAAGAAGGAAGATCAAGATCACAAAACTTGTGGTTGTCACAACTCTTGTTAGGCTTCAAATCTGTTGTGTTGTAATTCGTTATTATTTGTCTTTTTGAAGCACTAGTAATAGTTAGTTACTAATCACGTACATCCACCATTGTACTCGCAAACTATTACTCAAGCAATAGTAGTTAAAAATAAAGAGTTAACAACAAAACAAAATAGAATTAGAATAAAACTTGATATTATTGATTTCTTCGTACCTTGTGAGAACTTCTGAATACTCCACTAGATATAGTATACAAGTCTTAATCAAAGCAAATTCAGAAGAACCCTGATGGACACAACTACCAAAGCCATCTGAAATTAAAATATGAAAGTACTACATTCTAGCTTCTCCACGTGTTGGAGCGACGCTAAAACGTTGCCCCTTTACCATTACCTTGCCATTGAATAGAAATTAGGAAGAAAGAATTACCATTTGAAGGATACAAAGGATGCATATCACAATGTTGAGAAAACTTGGCGCCAGAAAAGTAATAATAACTTATTGCATTGGCACCTTGACATGTAAACACAAGTGGCATGTATTCTAATTCCACGAACTTGAAATAAGATTAAATGTAATTCTACCATGCAACTTAATAATTCTACTGGCAAAAACTTTCTTTGTTTATTTATTGTTAGCTATTCTTCTTTTTCATTTGTCGTAACCTTTCCTTACCATTTACTCTATATTCATACTATGGATCTTAAACCAATAACATTAGGAGACTACAGCATGTTTTCAGTAACTACATTGATTATTAACTAAGATACAACTACATACATAAGTACTATGATCATTCACAAGATTATCATTGCAAAGGAGCATATCTGGTCCTATCATTCAAAACTGCATCTCAGTTATAAATTTAAGGGTAAAAGGAGTTAAGTGGTCCTAACAGGTTGAAGGCTTAAATATAATGAAATATGTACGATAATCAGTATAAATAGAACTACAGAACACAGAAACAAAACTGGTCCTGGACAATTTTATCATGAATTGTCAGAGGAAGAAAACTAGTTAAAAAGCACTATATTCCTTTGGAGCAGCTTATCAGAGAGTATGCCTTACCTTGATCACAACTCACAACCTCTACTACTAACAAAATTTGCCTTTGATTCAAGGGCCGCCAATTTCACTGGCCCTACCGCAAGTAAAGGTTCGATGCTTACTGCAGCTTCCCTTCTGTCTTCGTTGCAAGCCCTTCATTGCTATTACTCACCACAAAAAATAAGCAATAGCAGATACACCGTGAAATTAGTCGAGGTGCACAAGTTGGCCCGGATACCACGGTTATAAACATAATAGAAAAAGGAGTGCAGAATTTCACACAAGTCTTTAGTACGTTGTTGAAGGGTGATATATTACTAATTTTGTTCCATGGTCTGTTTTTAGATGCATCAAAATTTCAAAAGATCATCATTCCCAACTAGAGATCAAGTAAAATAGAAACCAACTTTTTTTTATTTTTGTTTTGACAAGCATCGGCGAATCACCAACTAGTGTTAGAGAAGGTCACAGAAATTACTAAACCATTGCCGCAACAACTTACAGCTGAAAATTATTTCTTTTCCACGTCAAAACAACAGACTGTTGTTCATACACGTACAACATCACCAGCATTTATGTATAGGTCCAATTCAGTGTGTAGCAGACATGATGGGTTTAAAACTCTGTCTGGTTTTTACTCTGCTAACAATCTCAAATTTAGTTACCACTCAAGCATAGCAATATCATGTTCTCCCTAGAAGTTCATTCTGGGTTCGCTACTTTTCAGCATATTTCGATGAAACCACATATTTTGAGATTCTATAAACACGTTTCTAGATTGAATAATTAAGAGGCTATAGTGTGGGTGTGCATCTGTTACTTATCCCTATTATTCAATAACAAATTCTAGAAAACCCTCTTGTTATCTGGAGAGAAAGTGTCTTGTTTCCATTAAGTCCCTCCAAGCTCTCCCCATTGTTTTCTCCCTTCGGGTAATACTGAAACATTTTCTGACCTTCTCTATTTTCATTCTCATAAAGTGATTTAAGTCACAAAGAACTTCAACTATTGTAAGTCATCATACAAATAGAGATAACAAGTCCTAAGTTACCAAAAATACAATTATAGATGGTTGAGAAAAATATCAGTTATGGAAGTCAAAACAACAAAGAAGTATCAAGGGAAGTATTAAGACATCAAGCAGGCAAAAATGGGACAACTCAGAATTTGCAAAGAGGAAAATTAGGAGACAATGCTACAAACTCCTGTAAGAAATATATGTGCAAATCACTAATGTAATACCGGACGAGGTTGCTAAATGATAATGAACCCCTAATAACATCTCTCTGCTTTTCCAATAGGAACTGATATCACCTTTTCTTTTTCTTAGTAGGACTGATTTAAATAAGAAAAGAAATTCAAAAACCCTTTTCCTCCTGGTTTTAGTTCATCAAAAGGAAGCACAATTAACCTTAACTTCCTGTTGGGTATCTAAAAATAGCAATGCACCTTATCCTCCCGTTCTTTTTGTTAAAGACCGCAAGGATTACATATTGCATGTGTAATCTCAGACAGAATTATTGAGAAGATAAGAGAAGAAGGATGAAAGAAGAAGACAAGTAGAAGATGAGTCGGTGATGATTTTGATATTTTGGGAACCAACTGGTTGCCCTACTGATCTTTCATTAACTATATACAAAAATGTAATACAAGAATATCTATATACAGTTTGACCCCTCAACTACATTTTAATCTATAACCAACTCCCCAACTAATTTAATGATGTAAAGTAGATCAATTCTACTAATATTCAACTAATCTTCTATTATGCACCTCAGGGTACTTTGGTGCACATGTCTAATACTTCCACACACCCCCTCAAGCTAGGAGTGATGAAGATATTCTTCATTCCGAGCTTGGACATCAAGAACTTATGTTGTCCTCTGCTTACTGCCTTCGTAAATAAATATGTTGTTGCTCAGCCGAAGGTATATACTTCGTCTGAATGAGGCCAACCATAATCTTCTCCCGAATGAAGTGACAGTCGATGTCGATGTCGATGTGTTTAGTTCTCTCGTGAAAAACTGGATTAGCTGCAATAAGGATTGTTGAATGGCTGTCAGTATAAACTGGGACAGGTAAGTCGATAGACACCCCAAGTTCTTTGTAAAGACCCTCAAGCCAAACCAACTGCGACGATGATCGCGATGCGATACTCAGCTTCGGCAGAACTTCTGGATACATTAACTTGCTTCTTAGATTTCCATACAATAGGAGAAGTCCCAAATAGAACCAAATAGCCAGTAATAGATTTCCTGCTGTTGGGACAAGATCCCCAATCAGCGTCACAAAACACTTGCAGACTAGATGAACTAGTACTGCTCAAAAGGATTCCTGATCCTGGGGCATTTTTGATGTACTTGACAATCCTCAGTCCTGCCTCAAAATGAGATTGCTTAGGAGCCTGCATGAATTGACTGAGGCACTGCACCGGATAAGCAATATCTGATCTGGTATTCGTGAGATACAACAGCCTGCCAATAAGTCTTTTGTAGATGTCAGGATCCAGAAGCAAAGGATCCTTCCTTAGCTTATTAGCTTCCTCAGAATTGGTAGATGCAGCAATGTGTTGATCAAGCTCTACAGTTGTCAACTTCTGATGCATCTCCATAGGAGAAGGAGATGGCTTAGCTCCTGCTAAGCCCATATCAGAAATCAATTCAAGTGCATATTTCCTCTGATGCATAACAATCCCCTGTTCACTTCTGACAAATTCAATGCCAAGAAAATATTGAAGTTCACCAAGATCCTTTATTTTGAAAACTGATTGTAGAACCTCCTTTGTCGACTGAAGTGATGCTCTATCATTCCCTGTGAGCAGAAGGTCATCGACATAGACTAGGACAATCACAATCTTCCCATTCTGCTGCTTGGTAAAGAGAGAGTAATCTCTGAGACTCTGCGTAAAACCAGAATCGACTAACGCTGAAGATAACTTTATATTCCACTGTCTCGATGCCTGCTTCAATCCATATAATGATTTCAGTAGCTTACAGACCTTACCATCTGCTGTGGTTGATTGAAGGGCTGTGGTTGATTGAAACCCTTCAGGAAGTTGCATATAAACTTCTTCAAACAAGTCACCTTGGAGGAAAGCATTATAAACATCCATCTGATGTATGATCCATTGCTTAGCTGCTGCAATGGAAATAACAGCTCTCACTGTTGCCATTTTCACAACAGGTGAGAATGTTTCTTGATAATCAAGACCTTCTTTTTGGTTGTACCCTTTCGCAACTAGCCTTGCTTTAAATCTTTCAATCTCACCAGTTGCTTTGTATTTGATCTTGTATACCCACTTACATCCAATAGCTTTCTTCCCCTTAGGTAATGACACTAGCTCCCAGGTTTTATTCTCCTCCAGTGCTTGGATTTCAGCTTACATGGCCTCAACCCACTTGACATCCTTGGCAGCCTCCTTATAATTGCAAGGTTCTGTGGTAATGAAAGACTTGGCTATGAATGCCTGATATCTGGAAGAAAGCCCAGAGTAAGTTAAGCCTGCAGAAATAGAATATAGGCAATTAGATGACCCATTTTGTGTGATGTAATCTTTATGCCAGATAGGAGGCCTGCTGGCCCTTGCTGATCTTCTCAGATCAAAGTTATCACCATGTATGACTGATTCAGGGTTCTGCAAGCTAGAATCAGGAACATCTGCATTGGTGATAGCTGCCTGCTGTAAATCTGGAATGATTTCATTCTCAAGTATATTAGCATTGGCTGGAGGATGGCCAATGGTAATCTCACCTGGATGTACTAAAACATCATAAGAAAATGAATCATGTGTATGTATAGATCATGTTCCAGTCTCACTACTATCATTCTTGAAAGGAAAAATGTGCTCCATGAAGACTACATCTCTACTCATGAAAATAATTCTATTATCTAAATCATACAACTTGTAACCTTTTTGCATTGAACCATATCCCAGTGCAGATTTTCTTGCTCTGAAATTTGAATTTATCATGATGAAGAAGGTTAGTCGCAAAACATAGACTCCCAATGACTCTTAAATGAGATAGAGAAGGGGCTGACTTGTATAACCTTTCATAAGCAGACACATGGTTCAGGACAGATAAGGGAACTCTATTCATGACATATATTGCCCCTTCAATGCAGAAGCCCCAGAATTTGTCTGGTAAGCTGCCATGAATCTTGATGGCCCTTGCTGTCTCTAGAATGTGTCTGTGCTTCCTTTCAACTACTCCATTCTGTTGAGGAGTATAGGGACATGAACTCTCATGGACCACTTCATGCTCATGAAACAATTCCCTGCAGTTACTGTTAAAGAATTCAGTTTCATTATCCGACCTTACTCTCTTAATTTTAGCTTCAAACTGTGTGTTCACTGTTAAGGAGAAGTTTTTAAGTAGAGTAAACACATAAGATTTCAGCCTCATCAAAAAAAACCATGTCCATCTAGAGTAATCATCCACAATTGTAAGAAAGTATCTCATTCCATTATAGGTATCGACTCTATAAGGTCCCCATACATCCATATGTAACAATTTGAAGTAGATGTTCTAGTAGAACTAATAGGAAATGGAACTCTAGTTTGTCTTGCTAAGGGACACACTTCACAATTATGGAATGTAAATGAACTATCTTTCTGGAAACATGGTATTCTTCTCAGCACACTCAATGGCACATGGCATAGCCTTTGATGCCACACTCATCGCATCGATGTCACGTCTTTCTGTTAAACTTCGTGGTTCCTCGCCCTTATTCTGCTTGTCCATGTAGGCGGGATGTATAATCCATCCTCCTCGGTGCAATCGCTCTCACCTTCCCGGATGAGAGATCCGAAATACGCAACATGTGGGAAAGAAATTGACACTACAATTCGCCACTTGTTACTTTGGAAACCGACATCAAGTTGAACTGAAAAGTAGGAACACAAAGAACATCTTTTAAGACATCACCTCCTCCAATGTGATAGTCTCCTATGTGTGATATCTTGGTCGACTCTCCAGTAGGTAGCTGCACTTTACCTGCACCTTCTGTTAGTCGTTTGTTATGTAAATCTCGTTGATTGCCAACCATGTGATTGGTGGCTCCTGAATCTATTATCCATTTTATTAGAGTCTGTGTGTCAAAGTTGTTACAGATACCTGCCATGTTAGCCACGAAGTTGTTTGTTCTTCCAGTTTCTGTTTGATCCCTAAGCAGGTTGAGCAATTGTTGATGTTGTTGAGGTGTGAACTGGTGTGATCCTTTTTGTACCATCTGTCTTTCTGCATCATTCTGACTTTGTCCCATAACTCCATGTCCTGTTTCAGTGTTCTCGCACATAAGATCATTCTCAGTCACCATATTTGCCTTCTTCACATTACTCTGTGTCGAATCCTCCGATAACCATTCAATCAGAATAATCCTCTGCATACGACTGCCTTTCCACAATATGTACACTTCAAATTTATTGCAATCTATCTTCTTATGTCCTTTGATATGACAAAAATCACATAGTATAGTCGAGCTGTATGACTTTTTCGTGCAGTATGTATCATCGTTATTTCGTTGCGATTAGTCTTCATTATCGGTCGGGCCGGTCCGGTATCCACTTACCGAACCGGTCCGATAAGCTTATCGATGCGAGCATCCGGACCGATAAGGTTTCTCTGAACGAGATCCGGTCGGACGAAACCTTATCGGTCGGTTCTCGGTCCGACCGGTAAGAATTTTCCGGTCGATTTTTTTTTAAATTGAATTTCCAATACTGAAATTGACATTGGCGGACACATTACCACGAAATTGTTACGTTGAAATATCTTGTATAGCGCGAGATATTTAGATTTGAAAATGGACAAGTGGTAATAATTTGGGGTAAAAGTGAACTTGATTGGCAAGACGGATGTTTTTTGAGAAATTGGTGCTCAAACCGCTTTAGTTGTTTGTCAAACCTATCTCGAAAATATGCGAAATCAAAAACATTAGGTCAAACGGACATCCGCGCGCACAGTTATGACCATTGACAGTTTCATTAATTTACACCTAATTAGAGTGCGCGAGGGACCGGTGGGTGGATGGAGGGGCGGGGTGGGGTTGGGTGTGTTACCGGGTTACCGGTCCGACTCCTTATCGGTCCGGGTATTTTTTTGGTACTCGTATCCGGACCGTTAAGGTTTCGGTCCGAGTATCGGTCCGGGTTTCGTCCTGGTTCTCGTAATTAGGATGTATCCAACCGCTAATGACCACAGTTGCAGTGAACATGGCAGAAGAACTTCCACCTACATTATGCATATTTCCTTGGATAGTCCCAGCCAAACACCTCTACACCTCTGACTCTCCTCTTGATTTATCATAGCGTAAACTTGATTTAGATTAGGCAAATGGCTCATCAACAGCACTTGACTCCTCACATGACCATAGCTATCATTAAGTCCCATTAAGAATTGTAGTATCCTTTGGTATTGAAGATGATCTACGAATTCTTTGGACTTGGCACAGCAATTTGGCACATGTATGATGAAATCATACTCATCCCATAAATCCTTGAGTCTTGAGTAATATACAGACACAAGTGAAGTTCCTTGTCGTAGTGTAAATATGTCCTTATGTAACTGAAATGCTCTAGAACTATTTACCTTGTCAAATCTATCTCGCAACTCCTCCCATATCATGCATGAATCTGAGTTAAAGAGCATTCCAGTCAACAAGCTCTTACTCACATTCCCCATTAACCATGACACCACAATAGCGTTACACCTTTCCCACAGATTCACAAGGTTCCCAAAGAAATTTTCCTTCTTCACAGTTCCATCGACGAATCCAATCTTGTTCTTTCCCAACAGTGCAAGCCTCATCGCTCTGCTCCATATTGTATAGTTATCCATTCCTGTGAGCACAATCCCAACTGACAACGATCCAGGGGCATCGGATAGGTATAGATACAGTGGATGGTTGTGGTCTATGGTCACAACCGTATCTGTTCTATGAGTTGATGTTCCTTCAATACTTCTCATTCTTCCTCAAGTATAAACTCGAAATCGTAACGAATATAGACGATTAGATCAACAAACAAGACCAGAAAGTTGGATCAACAGGCGTGACCAACACAATCGAAAGTTAGATCAACAGATGTGACCAACAGAATCGATATATACATATGCAACCAAATCAACAAGCGCACAGCAAAGTAATCCTCGATCTTTACAACAAATCATCAATATCCACATCGATCGATCGATAATCGCCAGAATATAGAGTTCATCTCGATCCAACTGTTTCCTCTCTAGATTGTCCGTCGAACATCTTGAGCTTTGATACCATGTTAAAGACCGCAAGGATTACATATTGCATGTGTAATCTCAGACAGAATTATTGAGAAGATAAGAGATGAAGGATGAAAGAAGAAGGATGAATGAAGAAGACAAGTAGAAGATGAGTCGGTGATGATTTTGATATTTTGGGAACCAACTGGTTGCCCTACTGATCTTTCATTAACTATATACAAAAATGCAATACAAGAATATCTATATACAGTTTGACCCCTCAACTACATTTTAATCTATAACCAACTCCCCAACTAATTTAATGATGTAAAGTAGACCAATTCAACTAATATTCAACTAATCTTCTATTATGCACCTCATGGTACTTTGGTGCACATGTCTAATACTTCCACACTTTTCTCTTTGTTGGCATGTCTTCGTGTTCGTATAGCAATGGAAGTGATAAAAAAGTTCAAAAATAGAACGCAGCAGAAAAAAGATTGGTGTTTCTTTTCATGATGATAATGTTTAGGTGCACCTCAATTATTCTAGCGGGTACATGCTAATTCGCACCAACACAAGTAACGGATGACTCTACCCACCAAGGCTTAGAAAGATAGAAAAAACATTGATGTTAATGAATCCCCCTTAACATTCTGAAACCCAAATTTATCACGAGTCACGACTGTAGTTTAAGCATATGAAGATAATGGTGAATTTGCCATACTCAATTATTTTTCCAGCCATAACTGTTAATATTGTAGGAGCAGTTCAGACACAAAATTTGATATCATTTTACTAGATCCAAGTAATTGAAGCATCTTAACTTTATAGTATTGACAAGATAACCAACTAGTAACATGTAATGATAGAGAATGAATGTGTAAAGCAAAATGATAAAGCCACTGATCAAAGAAATAAATAAATAGCAGAGAAATATCAATACCTACAAGCTCGGGAACGGCGGCGGAGGTTTTCGGATGTACTTGAGGGAGAATTTGGTCGTAGGTAAGCCATCGACGACGAACGTCGGAAATTTTGTCGGTCAAATTAGTTGAATTAGACTGGATTCCAATTTCCAAACATACAATTTCGAGAAAAAAGATGATACAATTTATTAGTTGGAATTTTTTATGCCAACACCAGCAGTGATATCACCTTAGTATCTTGTTACCAAATAAACAAATTGTCACAATATTCTAAGATTGTGATCAAAATTCCTTTTATTTAGTATGGTCCATTAAATTTTAAATAATGCATTATAGTCCTTAAGTATTAATTTTATTCTTAAGTTATGTCAATGCTTATTTAGCCCCTTATGTTTGTAGTAGTCCACAAAGACCCTTGTAGTGCCTTAATAGGCTGAGTATGTTCATTTTCAAGATTATCAATCAAATATACAAAACATCTTCTTCTTCCTCGATCTCCCACTCTCTCTCTCCCCTTTTCCCCCGTTTATCAGTGACAAAGCTTAGGCTCTTATTACAAATAGTATCAAAGCCGACGATTCTCGACAGCAATTGTGATCGTTCAACGATTACCTGAATGGAGCATCGCTCACTCTACCGACGCCCAAAGCAGACGATTCGTTCGTATGAAGCACAAGGATGGTGCGGTGAGCAGCAATATGTTTATCCTCATTCTTACGCCCATCAATTTTATAGTGTCGATCCCAATTTCAGTATAAATCTGTATGGGTTGGGGTATTACTATGTCGCTGTTTTCGGTCCAAATTCGTATGGGTTGGGGTATTACTATGTCGCTGCTCCTGCACACGGAGATGAGCATACAGTGACGACAAGATTTAAGAAGACCAAAACGAAGACAGGGTGCGTCAAGGCTTGCCAGAGCCGTATCCAAAAACATCCTCGAGGCAGAGGAAACATCGACAAAAGGTACCATCGCAGAATCTGCTTTAACATATACCATCGAGGTTACTTTGGAAAAGTGGGTATGATGTCGTTGACCCCACCGAAATTGTACAATGTTTACGACAATGTTAGAACCATCGAGAGGTTAGAGTCATTGAAACAAAATCAAAATCGGTTTCAAACATAGTCGGACGAAGCTAGAGAAATCAATAGGAAGCTCGATGTCATCTTATCGAGTTTGAAGTTGGCACAATCTGGAAATTTGACTCCAACCACACCTACGACGACATCGACAAAATCTGAATATATCAATAGGAAACATTCAGAAAATGATGTAGACAATCTGTTTGATAAAAGCCCTAAAAGAAACAGGGAAGAAAATTTGAAAGAAGATCAGGTATTCGACAAAATTCCCGAAAAGGATAACGAGTATCAGCTGCTTGACCAAATTCCCCTAATGTATGGAATCGATGTGACGGTTTTACAATGGGATGAAAGCGATGAAGATAAGTCTCTGGAGCTCGAAAATGGCAAGCAAAAATCATCGATTACGGAGGAGGACCATGTGTTTGATAAATGCCCTAATGGTAATGGCGCTGAAATTACGGAGGTGGAAGAATTCGGAGTACCTGACATAGTTAAGTCGTTGTCTTGGTGTGGTGAGAATATTTGCTTGGGGATTAGTAGAGAGTACATGATATGGAATACTATCAATGGTGCATTATCTGAAGTGTTTCCTTCACAAAGGATCGTCGCACCTCTTCTGGTGTCTCTCTCATCTGGAAAACTTCTTTTGGGCAAGGATAATATTGGTGTCTTAGTTGACCAAAATGGAAAGTTGATCCAAAAAGAGAGAAATTGTTGGTTTGAGGCTCTTGCAGTTGTTATTGAGAAGCCCTACGCAATAGTTTTTGGACTTTTCATGTTACTAAAGAGGTTGTGGAAGTTGTCATGTATGTGAAGACCAAAAATGTAGAATTGCGAAATCTATCTAGCAATTTTATCTTCACAGAGGAGGATGTTGGGAAGAATAGGGCACTTGCTTTCATCCAGAAGTTACAAGAGCTAAACAATTATGTCATTATCTCTACGTTGACGAATGCTTTGACTACAGAACAACTTCCCAATTTTCAGGCCATTGTATTTACAGATATCAACTTAGAGAAGGCTTTTGAATTTGATGATTACTGTCATAAGCACCAACCTCCAATTGCTTTCATCAAAACTGAAGTTCGGGACCTTTTTGGTAGTGTGTTTTGTGACTTAGGCCCTGAATTTACTGTTGTTGATGTTGATGGTGAGGATCCCCACACAGGAATCATTGCGTCTATTAACAATGACAACCCTGCTCTTGTGGCATGTATTGATGATGAGAGGCTTGAGTTTCAGGATGGGGACTTGGTTATATTTTCTGAAGCGCGGGGCACGACAGAGTCAAATGATGGGAAGCCTAGAAAAATAAAAAGTGCAAGGCCATATTTAATTACTATTGAATTGGACACCACAAATTATGCAGCATATGAAAGAGGGGGTATTGTCACTCAGGTCAAGGAACCTAAAGTGTTAAAATTCAAGCCATTGCGAGAAGCAATAAGGATTCTGGTGACTTTCTTCTGAGTGACTTCTCCAAGTTTGATCGTCCACCTATTTACGTGCTCCATGCTATTCGTGTGCTGGCAATATCAGATGATTATGATACCCATGTTATTGGATATATTACACGAGAAGGCCCTGAAGGAAAACTCTTTGAGGCAGTGGCTTATATGCAAATGGTTGATAGGCTGGATAAAGGCATTATAGGACCAGATCTCTGTCCATTTGAGTATAAAGGGCTTTACAAGGCTGTCGATAAGGTACTCTTCAGGGCACATGTAGAAGGCCAGCTGAAGAGCGAGGTAATTTGTAAACCTGAACTATTTGTGGAACCTGATCCTGAGCTACCTGTGGCATTATTGGATAAAAAAAGGCTGGGAAGAGGCTTTTGTTGATTACAAACTCAAATTATCATTACACAGACAAAATGATGTAGCATTCATTCAATCGATACATTCCCAAAGATATGAGCTGGCGAGATTTATTTGAGATGGTTATAGTCGCAGCTAGGAAGCCAGAATTCTTCCAAATGTCCCAGATGCAGGAAAAATATTATAGAATTCTGTTACATAAAGATCTTGAGGTTGTTAAATCTGGAGGAGAGCGCAAATGTCTTGTTAATATAGCAATGCAACTCCAGAAATGTTATAATCATCCATATCTTTTCCAATTAGCTGAGCCAGGACCTTCATATATAACTCCTTCATATATAACTGGAGAGCATCTCATAGAAAATGTTGACAAAATGGTTATTCTAGATAAGTTGCTTCCTAAGCTGAAGGAACGTGGCTCGAGGGTTTTAAAATTTTCACAGATGACACGGCTACTGGACATCCTTGAAGACAACCTGATGTACCGAGGTCACCAGTATTGTCGGATTGATGAAAACACTGGTGGAGAAGATCGTGATGCTTCTATTGAAGCATTTAACAGACCAACGAGTGAAAAAATTGCCTTCTTATTATCAATCAGAGCTTGTGGTCTTGGTATCCGTCTTGCTACAACAGATATTGTAATTATTTATGACAGTGATTAGAATCCACAGGTTGACTTGCAGGCTCAAGACCGTGCCCATAGGATTGGACAGGAGAAGGAAGTCCAAGTATTTTGTTTCTGCACTGAGTATACAATTTAAGAGAACGATATTGAAAGGGGTTATAAGAAGCTGACACGATGCATTGGTTATCCAGCAAGAACGACTGGCTGAGCAAAAAACTGTTAATAAGGATGAGTTGTATGAAGTGGTAACTGGTGAAGGTCTAATGTGTCATTGTTTTAAGGCTCGCCCTGGTGGAATGTATTCTGGAGGAAGTGCTCAGATGGCTGAGAATTCGCTCAATGTTCACGAAGACGAAATCTTATATGTTGGCAATCATATCTATACAGATGTAAGACAATCCAAAGTTCATCGTCAGTGGAGAACTGCTTTGAATTGTCGAGAGCTAGAGGAGCAATATAATGCCTTCATTGATAGTCAGCAACAAAGAGCTACTTTGATAGATCTTATCAACCAAAAAGAAGTTTTAGGTGATCTCTCTAACCAACTAAGGCTTGCTCTTCAGAGAAGAACTCATTTACTACTCTTCTTAACCCTTCTTATTGCTGAGATTAATTCACAGTTGGAGGACAATATTATAGTAGTACTGATTTTTGTAGCTGTCTGTCTCAAGATAGTAATTGATGAGTACTTGAAAATGATATTCAAGACTGCTGGAGAAGGAGGAAAAGCAGCAACACATAGTGGCATGCGCAAGAGTATATTTTGCCTAAATCCAGCTGGTGACACCCCATCATCAGCCAGATTGCTTGATCACGATTGGCGTGCATTCATTCTGTCATAGTCGATTTAACTAGAGCTTCTTTTTTAGAGAATTCTTGATTATCAGAAGATTTCTCTGTTTGTCTCTTCTAGTGATGCCTTGCAGCCAGGATGGCTTTTGTTATTTCAAAAAAATATTGGTGCAACCCAAATTAAAGAGATGCAAGCGAACTTAGCTAAGCATGCAAGGCATTTTTTTTATTCTCATCCAGCTCAGCTGATAGGTCCGGAAGACTTAGTTTGGAGAATGTGTGTCCTTAAAATTGAAATCTGGTGCAACTCCAACTGCTTACTGGAAGGTGAAATTGCATGTGCTATAACTAGTTATGTACATTGTGTTGATCCGCGACATGAAGAAGCAACTTGGGAAGACTTCTCATTCATCCAGTCTCAATTTCCAGAAATTGCTGCATTTTGAAGGAAGATGCTGATATTGAAGAGGGATGGAATGTCACAATATTCTAATTGTGACCAAAATTCCTTTTATTTAGTATAGTCCATTAAGTTTTAAATAGCGCATTATAGCCCTTAAGTACTAATTCTGTTCTTAAGTTATGTCAATGCTTATTTAGCCCCTTATGTTTGTAGTAGTCCACAAAGACCCTTGTAGTGCCTTAATAGGCTGAGTATGTTCATTTTGAAGATTATCAATCAAATATACAAAACATCTTCTTCTTCCTCGATCTCTCTCTCTCTCTCTCCCATTTTCCCCCGTTTATCAGTGACAGAGCTTAGGCTCTTGTTACACAAATCTACATATTTGATATTGATATCATTACAGGATAATTACATAAATTAAGTATTCTCATAGAAATTTAATGTGTATATTAAAATGTCATTTATCTATATAGCAGTAACAGAAAATGATGTTGTTTATGTTATTTTTTAGATTGAATTTGAAAGAAAACAACACATCCAACAATTTCACCTAGGTATGGCAAATGGGGCCGGACAGGGCGGGGTAGGACATGTCAAACATTAAACGGGTCAGGGCAGAGACGGGTCAAAATACATTTTTAGAAAATTCTAAATAGGGCTGAACAATTAATAGGGCGAAGCTTTCTTTGTGTAAATTTAAAGATATAATATGTTACACTGGGTTGTACTTATTAAAATTGGATATGATTTTATAGAGTTGTACATATTTCTGTTCAGTCATATTGAGACTTTACATTAATCCGACTTACGGTTTGAAGGTTATCATATTTAAAGTTTCTGCCTCGGATCAATCGAAATATGAAAGGACAGAATGTACAACGTAAAAACTATACAAATACGTAAAGAATCTGAAAGTTTGTGCTGAATAAAAGTTCTAGATTACTCTGTTATCGACAGTTTGAGACTTTACGGGGATAAATTCGACTTACGGTTTGAAAGTTATCACTATTTAAAGTTTCTGTCTCGGATCAACCGAAATCTGGAAGGGCAGAATGTATAACGTACAAACTGTACAAATCGGTAAAGAATCTGAAAGTTTGTGCTGAATAAAAGTTCTAGTTTTCTCTGTTCTCGACAGTTTGATTTTTTATGGGGATTAATCCGACTTACGGATAAGAAGTTATGAATGTTTTAAGATTGTGTCTTGTTTCATAAAAATTCTGGCGAAATATTTTTTATAGGGTTGTTCTTGCGTAAATTTGTACTAGTTACACTAATTATTTCAAGAGTAAACTTGGGATAGTGTTATGTCTCCGTGTTACCTTCAGCTCGTCGTAAGAAATACCTTATTTGAGGTTACGGTTTAAGAGTTGTAACTCTTACAAGTGGAAAGTGTGAAAGAAATGAATAAACATTTAAAAAATAAACTCAGTTCATAAATTACTTGAATTAAGAAATTATGACAATAGACTGATTGTTCATCCATTTTTTAAAAAATAAATAAAAGAAGTTAACAAAATAAATACCAAGTTGAAAGTGAAAAATGAAAAATAACATAAACAGGGGCAGAGCGAGGCAGGCAGGCAGGGCAGGGCAAATTTTAAAAAATTGTTAAACGGGGCATGACAGGGCGGGCTAACATCTTAACAGGTCAAGACTTGCCCTGCCCTAACCTGCCCCATTGCCACCCCTAATTTCACCGGACTACAAATAAGTTGAGAAGGAAGTATAGCTAATTTTGATTGAGCTCCTAACCTTTGACTTACCTAATTTTGAAAGAATATGTTTGATTGGTGTCATATGCTTGTTGTCTAGTGCATACCAAGATTCTTACCTTGCTTCCCAGAATAGTTTGAGGGAAAAGTGCAGAACCACAGAAGGGAAGTGAAACTAAAGAACGGTTAAAACTAGAGTCGCCAGCTGGCTCGCCGGGCGAGTGAGGCTGGCTGGGCCGGGCCAAGTGACCGGACTAGCGGGACGATATCGTGTCCCGCCTCTGCACTGGCCCCAGGGCGCGGGTCGACGGACGTCCGGGTTTTTTTTTTTTTAAATTTTTCCACTAAATTAAAAATACTAAATTACTAACAAAGCAACATTAACATATAGTCATATAGTGATAGTCATAGACTCATACACTCATATTATACTATTATAATATTATAGTATTATACTCATATTATACTATTATAATATTATAGTATTATACTCCTATTATACTATTATAATATTAAAGTATTATACTCATATATATAATATATTTATAAAGTATAAACTAAATAATTAAACAAAGACAAGAAGAGTGTAAAAAAACATCCCAATGTCTTTTTGTGTCTCTTATATTATTAATTATTTCATTGAAATATACAAGATTCGTAATTACAACATTGTAGTGTAATCGTTGTTGAAAAAATTGCAAAAGACATAGAAAAATTAAAAATTGCAATGAAATAAATTACCAATTTGAAAATATTTTTCTAGTTTCTTTATAATTTCGTGGTTCTTCTGTTGGAATTGGTATATCTTGGTCAAATTGTTCCACGCCGCTACTCATGCCTTCGGATCAAATGACATTGTAGTTTTCGCCTTCTTCGTTAATCTCGTCGATCGACCTCCTTCGCCTCCGCTCGTATCCAATCTTTGAATAGTACCGCCATCTCCAAGCCGCTCCGC
The DNA here is from genome assembly GCA_029844215.1 of Przewalskia tangutica. Classification (NCBI taxonomy): domain Eukaryota; kingdom Viridiplantae; phylum Streptophyta; class Magnoliopsida; order Solanales; family Solanaceae; genus Przewalskia; species Przewalskia tangutica. Next base: position 14,089,981 of record CM056734.1, read on the forward strand.
TAACGAGTGTCCAGCTCTCCTATTTGAAATCACAGTAAAAGCGCTTCGTGCGATTGATGACGCCAATGTTCAAAATATCTCGCCATCATTGAAAGTGTCGGAAATGTCTTCTCATTCTGCATCCAATATTTCAGCAAGTCTTCCTTTCCGCCTTCATTGATAATCGCTGGTAAGGTAAATTACCATGCAAAACAAAAACATCGAACTCGCTAATTTGGTTAGCAAGCATACGCATATTGTATTTACGAGGCTTTCAATAGAATCAATACTAGCCGCAGAAACAACATGTCTTTTTTTAGGCTGTGTTGAAGCAGAAGAAGATGGTACGAAAACCGGTTGGTTACTAGCACTTTCTTGCTGGTAATGCCGATATACTTTTTTTGCATTCATCTTCTACGTTACTCAACACTTCTTCTAGCGTTTGTTCAATAGGTGGCTCAACATTTAAATTTTTTGGAGTTGGAGGTGGTAGTACGTCCATACAGTTATAAATATTTTCAATAAGACTTTTACAACCCTCTACTTTAATAGTCGGGTTTAATACAACATCAATAATATAAATAGGGGGAATAAGAATAAAATATTTCTTTAATTTCATAAACATTTTTTTAATAGCTGCCTTATAAGCAGGTTTTTCCATATATTCTTTAAGAAGTAAAAATATTATAGCTATATAAAACAACATAGTTGAAATAGTAGGATAATATAAAGTAGAAAATCCGTTTGTTGCTCGTTGAAAATTCTCTAGAAATACAATAAGTTCTTTAATTTTGTCTCAATCATTATCCACAATCATATCATTTGGATTTTGATTATGGGCGTTAAAAAATAAAGTGATAGGTTTTCTATAGTCATAAGCAACAACTAGTTGGTCATATAAAGAATTTCACCTAGTAGGTACTTCTTCGGTAATTTTTCTGTAAGATAGTCCACAATCGTGACAAGTTTTTTTATATTCTTTTCTCTGTTGAATTCTATTATTTTTAAAAATAAAGTGTATAGCAAATTGTATTTAATATCTTGAAAAAGTGAAAGACCATCCTTTACAACTAAGTTATAAATATGACACGCACATTTGATATGAAATGTTTTGAAAAAGACGGAGTTAAAACTTCTTTTAAAATATAAATAGCAACATTGTTAGAAGATGCATTATATAATGTAATACTCATAACTTTATCAGTTATTCCGTAATAATCGCAGACTGAATAAATATTTTCTGAAATAAACTCACCAATGTGCCTACTATCTATATATCTATATGCTAAAATACGTTTTTGCATAGACCATTTATAATCTATCCAATGACAGGTTACCGTTAAATAATCATGGTCGTTAGTACTACGACCTATATCAGAAGTTAGAGCGACTTTGCAATTTAAATGATATAATGAATAACGCAAATATTGTTGATATTCGTGTGCAAATTTAAACATGTCTCTCTTAACCGTTGATCTAGGAAAACCTTTATAAGCACGATTATACATATCTCTAATATAATGAATAAAACCAGGCGATTCAGGAAATGAAAAAGCCAAACCCTCCACATCAACTAATTTTGCTAGTGCTTCCATATCTTTATGTTTATCGTATTTAGGGCCTACAACTCCCCCCGTCATAAGGTTAATTTGACCCTGTACTTTGTCCAGACAAGATGTGAACCTTGTCCCGATTGGAAGGGCGCTCGCCACCATCTTTTTTAATAATGTATTGGGCATGCAAGACTTTGTGTTTTTGCAATAGGTGTCTTCCTAAACCCCCCGTCCCACCATGACCTTGTCCAGTTTTAAAAGAATAAACAGATTTAGAAGTTTTACATATAGCTACTTGGTTCGGTACGTCCCTGTCAAAATATTTCCATACAACTGATTTTAATGGTCGTTTTGCCGGACTTCGTCTCATACTAGGGGGGATAGGAGGCATTTCACTAGTGGGTGTATCATCATCTTCATTAGTAGGTGTATCATCATCTAGAGTGTCATCTAAATTAAAATCTTCTTCATTTTGAGGATAAATATTTGTGTCAAGATCATATGGTATTTCAGGAAACAACAGATCTATAAAATCATCTTGTCTAGGAATACTAGAAGAAGTACTTGCCCTCATACCCGCCTCCTACTAGAAGAAGTACCTTCAGAAAAGACTTTTTGTTCTTTTCATTTTAATTATGATAATAAATAGTTAAAGACTTAAAGATAATGAAATTAAATGTGCTAAATGAAATAAAAATAAAATAATAATTTAATGAGAAAACGAATGTACCAAACGCCGACGTAGTCGAGTCGATGTAATCGAGAGGTTGAAAATTGAAACTTTGCTCGATAGATTAATCCTCAAGCTAGTTGCCAACTTCACTCCCAATTCTCAAATTAATAAATAGAGTGAATATGTAGTAGACAATGTTGTATAGAAATTAGAGAAAATGTAGGAAGATTTGTGAGAAATAAGAAGAGAAAATGAGGTATTTATAGTTGGAAAATTGAGTTAAAGTGTAAATATAATAACTTAGGGGTTAAAAATAAATATAAAGGGGGTAGGGGGGTTGAGGGAAGCCAAAAATGGCCGTTGTCTAACGGCCAAAATGTAAAATGGCCGTTAGACAACGGCTATTTTTGGCAAATGGCGGGATCAGGGATCGGATCGGACGGATCGACGGGCCCGGGCGGACTGGTCGGGGACCATACTGCCCCGCCCCGGTTCGAGCCCCGGTCCCTTTTTTTTTTTTTTTTACACGGGGTCGGGGTCGGGTCGGGACCGGGACGATGTAGGGTCGGCCCACTGGCCAGTCCTAGCTAAAACTAACATATACTGTTAAGTATTTGTTTGGGTCATATGTTAAGGCCTACAAGACACTTTTTCTTCTCATTTTACTAGTGTACTCGTCTCTCTTCTTATTGAATCAATATATGTTACTATATTGATGAAATCATATGTAATTAGCATGACACAAAATTTAGACCAGTTCAGTTTATTGTTTAAGTTGAGCAACTTGATGGATTTCTTGTTCCCATTATTGGGCTAGCATCATTCAACTATATTACTGCAAAAGCTTCCAAACTCCCAAATTGATAGAAAGTAAATATAACACTATTCATTATATTATTTTTACATCTTTTTCGTTTTGGATGATCTGAGGAAGAAATTGCATTAACTTGGCTATTAGGACATAAAACAAAGTAATGAACTGCTGCTAAAGTCTAATTCTTGTTCATCAATTAGTGCACTGTCACTAGTAAAACGGATCTTCAGAGAGGCCAGGAAAGTTCAAGAACATTTCATTTTCACAGTCAAGCATGCTTTCGACAAATGATGACGATGATGTACCCTTTGTAGACAACAAGGCATCAGAATCCTCCATCGATGACACGTTGTTTGATCCATCTTGAGCTCCCGAACACACTAGCCCTTCTATGGTTAATGTGTCTTCTTGATCTTTGATATTTGATGGAAGAAATGCATCATCAAGAAGATAGTCACACCAGTTGACTTGATTTTCGGTTAAAGAATGAGATCCAGCTGATGATGACGACGATGACAATGGAGAAGAGCAGTCAATTATTGAATTGCTTTGCAAGAAAATTGCCTTTGGGGAATTGTAATTTGAGGACTCTGTTACAAATTTTATAGCTTCAAACTCGGAAAGCAGATCAACAGGAGCCTGATTGTTGCTAAAGAAACATTCTTCTGAAGTTTCGGATTTTGGTAGCTTAATTGTTGTCACACAATGGCTGTTGAAGTTTTGAATTTTTTGCAAAGATTGTTGAAGTTGTTCTGGTCTAGACATAAATGCACCTTTTAGCTCTCTGTTAAGAGACACGAAACGAGTTCTGGCTTTCGGGAAGCCACCGATGTTTCCATAGTCAGTGAGAATTTGTGAGAAGGGCTTGTGAGTTACTGGATCAATCCCCATTGCAGATAGCTTCTTTTTCAGCTTAGTGTTCCACAAGTTCTTCACATCATTATCTGTTCTCCCAGCTAGTTGTTGTGCTATTATGGACCACCTGCAATATTTGAAGTGTCAAACTACAGGTTTATTTGGAAAAAATCGGGTGATAGCAGGGCAAAAGGCAATATTTGTCTAAAAAATTGCAAATTTACAAAAGGCAGAATTCTACAAGCAGTTCTATAAGGCTCGTTAAAATGTGTTTTTAAACACTTGATAATTATCAACTACTTTTAATCCGCTAAGTTGAACAGGTTCGAAGTATTTGGAGCGTACACAAGAACTATGGCTTAACTTGTTTGATGTTACTTGTTAGAGATTAATTAAGTTTGGTACAGTGAATAGCAAGTCCAATAATTTGATCAAATAGGATTGACACGTACCTGCTTCCTATAGTAGCATGAAGCTTAATAATCAGTTCTTCTTCTTGGGGAGTGAAGTCCTGCTTAAGATCAGGCTTCAGTCGATTGTTCCACCTCTGCTTCTGATTCCTCCCACATCTTCCAATTCCTGTTAAAAATTGCACCCATTTACACAAATCTTGAAATTTAATATCTCGCAAATGGTAAAAAAAAGAACCTTAAACCTAACTCAAAAGCAATTGCCTCAAGACGAAATGAAAAGACAACGTCATATTTCCTCAATCAATATAGGACAATATAACATGTTCGCACGTCGAGATCAAGACAACTGAAGAGTGGATAACATAACATCCGACCCAACATTTGAAAGTATAAGAGCATTGACAGGTCTAATAACTCAATCCCCAATGCTTGATCATGATGTGAGGGATTGTACAAGACCATATAAGGAGACAACAACACATTCCCTCAACCAATTATGGACAATCTAATACATATGAACTTAATTATGGATTTCATTTATTAGTAAGAAACTAAAACATGAAAAAGAATTGTCCATCGAGTTTCAAACTGTGTACCATTGACTTTCGGGAACTTTTGTGCTATATAAAAAAAGGAGTAATAGTTATTGTGTGTACCTGATTTCTTGGACATGGTTGCCCAATTGCCAATTCCATGCTTTGAGACAAATGTAGATGTGTTTGCATCCTCATCATTCCAATTACATCTTGTATTATTTACCTTATCACTGCAACAAGGAGGCCTTCCCATCTAATTTTCTGTATAAACTTTATGTTCTTACACTGAAAAACAAAGGGGACAGATGAAGGTAACAACAAATGAAAGAAGTCAATATTGAAGAAGAGATAAGAATAACATTAATCCCAACTTTTGAACCTTCTTATGGATTTATGGATGTAGCCCAAAAAGAAGGCAAGAAAAGCATGAGATCACTTTCCATTTAACTATTTAGCTTGATGGAAAGTATTTTCTGTCAAACAGTTTTTAGATGAGCTATTAAAGAAGTTGAATATATTTTAAGTTCCAAAGAGCGTTTGAAGCAGGTTGGAATTGGGTAAATTAATTTGGTTAAGCATAGAATTATTATTTTGCAAATAAACTATAATCTACAAATGAAACGGTACTTCATGATCACGAGAAAGTAATATTAGTTTCATAGAGATCACAAGTTTGAGAACTATTACAAACAAATACTACTGTACTCAACTAACTGATTTGATCTCTGTTTAAGAATCCACAGCTTTGGCATGATAAAGAGCTACTCTACACATAGGAAATTAGTTTGATATCCACTGTTACGTAGACTTAGGAGCAACATTAGAGAGGAGAGTCCGCATATCTCCAATGGCAAATTTAATGTATATGTATAAAAAGTAATTAAATTTTAATTTATATATACTATAGTATAATTTTTCGACGAAGGGTATTGACCACCTTCACTCTATGCGGCTACGCTATTGAATTTCTCACAGGAGCAAAAACGAAATAATAACTTCAATTCAAGTTTAGTGTTTAATTAGCAGGAATTTCTGAATACTGCTAATTGATTACATGCAGGGTTAAGTAATTTTAGAACTTTAGGATGGGGTGGAGCCTCTAGCTTTACTTTTGAGTGTTGAAAGAAAAATAAGAAGGAAAACTCAATGGGAGGAACAGTTTAATCCGTGTGAATGTGTGATAGGGAGATTGTGGAAAACAAAACGAGTGGAGACCAAAGGTGTGTCACGTCAAAAGAATACTAAACTGACTTTTCTAATAAAAAAAACTGTTATGCTAATTTTAATGTAATTGAGTGACGTTTCAATTACAAAATAAATATAAAAAATCTGACATTATTTCTAAGAATTGAATGACCATACTTTTCGTCGTGCTCCTTTTTTTCAGTTATAGGGCGATAAGTAATCAACTCTAGAAAATGATTATCTTATACTTAGGAAGTTTTCGGGTTATCGACTTATTGTATAGTTAGGAATTAGAAGGAAATAACATTTTCTATGATTTAATTCACGAATCAGTAATATTGTGAGTTGAAAGTGTTGGAAATTTACTAATATGGACTTAAGTTTAACCCGTTATTTATGACTCGAACAATTGGGATTCCGCACGTCGGAAACGTAGTTTTCACACACGTGCACTCGTAATGTCAAGTATCGTAAATTTCATTAGTGAAAGAGATATTGATACGAAAGTAAATAACGGGTATGGATTTAGTGTCTCTTGATTTATACGGAATAATAATGTCTTAATGACAGAGTGCTAACACTCGACTCAACACAGTTGTAATAAGTAGGAATTTAGTGTCTCTTGGTTTCATGTTATCAAAATCAAGGGTCTTGTTGCAGTTGAACAAAGATCCACAGATCCAAGAGTTCAAGAACGAATATTAAGAACTCAAAAGCTTATTATTGCCACAATTCTTGTTGGCTTCAAGTTTATTGAATCGTAATACTTTGATGTTTATTCTTTTAAAACATTAGTAATAGTTATTTACTATTCTTATACTGTTGCTCACGGAAATATTCCAATGCCTGTCATATACAATAAAAATAGGAGAAAGAAATAGTCCTTAATATAACTGGGACGGTCCCTCTTACACAACAAGACATAGCCAAGAAAATAAAGCCGAGTTGTCGACAGCCGCGGCCAGAAGAGCGACCCGGTCCAGACTCTCTAATCAATATTTGAATTCTTAAAAGCAATGCAATCATACAATTATTAGAGCCTCCCAAACAGGTCAAAATTAACATAAGCTTATGCCAAATGCCAACTCTCAACAACAAAATTTAAAAAAGAAAATTATAATTTAATATGTCAACATAACCATTAGCCAACAAATTTCGGGGAAAACACTTTGAAAAATCAAAACCAATCCAAAGGGCCAGGGTGATCTATAATATGATTCATGTAATCATTAAAATTAGAATGTTACTATACATATGGTCGTAATATTCTTTATGAAGAAGGAATAATAGAAACATGTGGCGCACAGCTTATACTAAATCTCTTTTTATTTATCCTCTGTTGATGTAAATATAAAGAAGTTAAAAACTAGCATGTTATACGGTTCAAATATAATATATTTTCTTAAAAGATATTTGACTAGGGACGTTCAATCTTTAATTAATTGAAATAGTACTCTTTTAAATTATCTGCTTGTCACTCTTCACAAATTTATCCAATTATCAATCTTTACCCTGTTTAACTATTCATATTAAATCCGCCCTGCACTCAGGTTAGTGCTTGACGCAGAAGTGATCCTCGACGGAGTGGGAGAGAGCCACAAGTTCGAAACCCGCGATAACGCTCCTGCCCGCCGCTTGGCGCATTACACTGACTTGTCAGTGTGGTTTAAGCGGCCGACGCGTGGTTTGCGCTATCATACGTCCGGGTTTACTGTGGCGCACTGAAAGAAGCAATGCGGGTTCCTTCGTCAACAAAAAAAAAAAACTATTCATATTGAATGTTAAGTTTGTATTGTTATTTTTAATATATTTGACGCTATAATAAAGTTTTAAATATTTTATATATAACATATTTCGTATATAAAGAAATAAAAAACGCACAACAATTGTTAAGAGTCTCACATCGAATATGGAATGAGAACATGAACTTATTATATGGACTTGGACAATTTCATATTCGATGTGAGACTCTTAACACTCCCCGCGCGTCAAGACTTTGTTAATCAGAGCGTGGATAATATGATTTGAGAGTCAAACATCGGGTGGACAAAGAATTGGAATGAGTATGATTCTGATATCATGTGAAGAATGGATCTTGTGCCTAGCTAAACCCCAAAAGTTAGATTGTACGGCGAAGATTGTTCAAATCCATATAACGAGTTCATGATATCATTTCATATTCGATGTGTGACTCTTAACAACAACACTAACAACATTCATATTCGATGTGTGACTCTTAACAACAACACTAACAACATACTCATGCCGGTAATTCCACATGTGGAGTTTGGGAAATGTAGAGTGTACGCAAACCTTAACCCTGCCTCGTGGAGGCAGAAATGTTATTTTCTAAAGGGATACAAAACACACATTACTATTAATTGAAGATTACAGAGGTTTAATCAGACGTTTTAACGGTCAAATTCTAAATTTATCAATAATTTAGGACCTAAAGTGCTATTATCACTTATTGAAAAGGAGACAAATACAACCTAAACAATTTGTTAACAATAATAAGCTGTGTGTCAAAACTCTCTGCCAACACTTCCAACCAAGCAAATGCCACCCAAAGTGACTGGCTTCGTCGTCGTCCAAGTAAACTGCGGACTTTACTAAACAGATTCCTTGTTTCATTACTTTGCAACAAAAGGACAACTTTTATTTTCTTGTCCACTTTTGCAACATCAGTTCTCTAGTGCAATTTTAAGGATTACCTTAATTTTTAAGTCTAATGAATAATGATACTTTTTTTATGCGACACAAATCTGAAATTATTTGATAAATAAGTATCATTAACTGATAATTAGAAGTATCTATTATAATCTCATTTACTTAATTTTTCTTTTATTTTCTTTTGTTTTGTTTAGTTGAATAGACTAACTTATTAACCATCACCGATGAAATATTTGAATAATTTCGTATTGTTTTCAATGATTTATGGAGTTATTTTTTATGCTCATTAACTCTTTTTTTTTAAAATGAGACTTGTTGATTCTTTGAAAATATTGCTTTAAGAATTACTTTATTTAGACTTTAACGAATTATCTAATTCTTGATAGCAAGTTAGTGAAGATATAATGTACTTAAAGCAAAAGTAGATTCCTCTCATCCACTTTCAAGTAGCACTTGAAGTTATTATACATCATATTCATACGTTGGTAGTCTCATTAAAAAATAACTAATTTCTCAATTTACTTAAAAGCTCTTCCTAATCAAGTGTGTTAAAGAATAAATGTAAACATGTTCAGTTTAAAATTGTATGACCGTGATTAACAACAAATGACTAGCATAATGAGAAGAACTCCTACTATAGTCATGAAATTTAATTATATTTATAACTACAGTACATAATGTGAACACGTCTTATTATGAAAATTCTGCTTAGATGGGAAAATATTCATTAAAAGATGATTGTTTTTAAGCTTTAACTACTTGTAGATATACATTATATTTGGCAAATTAGGTTTGTGTACCAAATCTATCAAGATACTTATTATCTTACTTATTAAGTTTTTGGAAATTCAAATAGACATAGACTAAATGTAATCCTAGGAAACTTTGCTAGATCTTGATAACATTTGGTAATCAAATTAAACTTGTGGATATGAATTTTCAAAATTTGAAATACAATTAAAATATTATAAACTCGCAAATTATAAGAATTTTAAAAAGCTGAGTGTGTGGAGAGAAATACGCAAGATCTTGATGGACTTTAAGTGAACTTAATCTGCAAACTATTTCCAATCAATTTGTAAAAGGAAGGTTTGTGCAAAAGTAATTCGAAGTTATTTTGCGCATTCAGAAAGGTAGAGGACCCAATGATAAATACATGAGGATTAAGGGGCTTTATATGAAATTAACTAGAAAACAATTTCCAATATATTTTTACTTCTCCCCCTCTCTGATAAAAATATTCTTTCGGGTCCCTTTCAAACCAGAAGCCTTTCTAATTTGAATTGAAAAGGTAGTATAATGTATATATAAATTACTTTTGTTCCATGAAGGTCACCAACCCCAATAACCTCTCTTCGTCTTTAAGTCTCTATTTATCTGCTTACTTAATTACATTATGGTATGATCTTAAGTTTATTAATCCCTCTTACTAAAACGCGTTTATGATCATATAAATTCTCTTCTTGTCACTAGTGCTTTCCCTCTTTCTTTGCCTAGCTGTATTTTTCTCAAAAAATAGAAGAAACCCATTTCAATTTTCTATTTATTTATGATCATTAACCATTGAAAGAGGGCTTTGCATCTTCTTTTATTTTGTGGGTTGAATTGTTAGACATGAAGAGAGCAAAATTTGATATGGTCATGTCTTTAAGTCGACAAAGATTGGTTCAAGTTTTGATTTTTATAGGTCTTGTTTATGTAATAATGGTGGGTTTAGAAGTTCCTTTTGTATTCAAAACTGGGTTTAGTTTAGTTTCTCAAGAGGGTTTTGCTAGCCGTCATTTAAATTCCAAAACTTTTGTTCTTGAGAGTGAAGAGTATGTAGAAAAAAATGCCCCAAATCGCCCTCTTGATGTTCCTTTTAGGGTTTCGGGTCAACCCAGACCCGAGAGAAAAATTCGACAAGTGTACAGTTTATTGTCGAATTTACTCTTTGATGGGAATTCAGTGAATATGAATAGCACTGATGGGTTTTCTGGGATTTTGAAGTCATCAAAGGAGGCATTTGATGTAGGGAAAAAGTATTGGGAAGAACTTGAATTGCAGAAACAAGAAATTGTTTCTATAGATAATGATAATAATAACAAGAAAGAAGAATGCCCACATTCGATTTCGATTTCCGGGTTAGAATTTCAGGAAAAAAGGAGAATGATGGTGTTGCCTTGCGGGCTTACTTTAGGGTCACATATTACGGTTGTTGGGAAGCCTAGGAAGGAGCATGACCCGAATATATCTTTGCTGAAAGGTGATCAATTCTTGATGGTTTCACAGTTTATGATGGAGTTACTGGGGCTGAAAACGGTTGATGGAGAGGAACCACCAAAGATTCTCCATTTTAATCCGCGATTGAGGGGCGATTGGAGTGGAAAGCCCGTGATTGAACAAAATACTTGTTATAGGATGCAGTGGGGAACGGCTCAAAGGTGTGACGGCTGGAGGTCCAAGGATTCTGAGGAGACTGGTGAGTCAACAAATTTGATTTATTGATTTAACTCTTAAATATTGTTCATTGATGTACTAATTTAATAGGACCTTATGGTAATGCATTTGTTAAAAGCTTGATTATTGATTTTAAAGTATTGAAGGAAAAAGATTGTGTGAGAATGTATTGTGAGTTATACTATCTGTTGTATTGTGAAGTAGCTTTAATGTATAGGTAACATATATGAGTCTTTTGCAGTTGATAGACAGGTTAAATGTGAGAACTGGTTTCGAGATAATGACGACAATCATTCTGAGCAATCAAAGTCATCATGGTGGTTAAACCGGCTTATTACAGGGCGAACAAAGAAGATGTCTATTGATTGGCCATTCCCATTTTCAGAGGATAAGTTATTTGTGCTAACACTTAGTGCTGGCTTTGAGGGTTATCACATAAATGTTGATGGGAGGCATGTGACCTCATTTCCATATCGACCTGTGAGTGACATACTAGTATTATTTTCGAGTTCATACTAGATTATTGAATTGGACTATTCTTAAGGTTCTCCTTTTGTGCTGTTAGGGATTTGCCCTTGAGGATGCTACTGGTTTGTACTTGAACGGTGACATTGATGTTGATTCAGTGTTTGCTGCCTCCTTGCCAGCTACACATCCTAATTTTGCACCTCAGAGACATCTTGATATGTCAAACAGATGGAAGGCACCGCCTCTCCTTGATCAGCCTGTAGATATGTTCATTGGTATTCTTTCTGCTGGCAATCATTTTGCTGAGCGAATGGCTATAAGGAGATCTTGGATGCAGCATCAGCTAATCAGATCTTCAAATGTCGTGGCTCGATTCTTTGTTGCATTGGTAGGTTGACATAGTGGTAGCATATGGGACCCTATTGCAAATATCTTTTGCTATTAGCATTGGCATTGTTGCTGTTAAAATATTGACTTGATCTTGAAATGGATTTTGACAGCACACAAGAAAGGAGATAAATGTGGAGCTAAAGAAAGAAGCAGAATTTTTTGGTGACATTGTCATTGTTCCTTATATGGATCACTATGATCTTGTGGTTCTGAAAGCAGTTGCCATTTGTGAATATGGGGTACGTTTCTGGATTGCCCTTAAAAATATTGTGTTAATTCTGTCCCCAAAAGTTAATCTCATTTATATGTTTGGTTGTTTTTGCAGGTCCGTGTAGTAACTGCCAAAAATATCATGAAGTGCGACGATGACACCTTTGTGAGAGTAGAGGCAGTTATCAAGGAAGTAAATAAAGTGCCTGAAAATAGGAGCTTATATATTGGAAATATCAATTACCACCATAAACCCCTGCGTAGTGGTAAATGGGCAGTGACATATGAGGTAATAGTGTGATCTTCTTGTGTGTTTCTTCCTCAAAATCTTTACCTAGACTCCTAATTCTGTATACCGGTCTAAGGGGCCGGGTTGACCCGGAACTGGACCGGTCGACCCGGTACAAAATCCGGTCCGGTCCGGACCGGTAAGCCTTACCGGGTTGGGGGTTGGTTTGGCCCCAACCCGCACGGGTTACAGAGAAATCCGGTAAGGACCCGGACCGGTTGAACCGGTAACGGGAAACCGGTAACCTTACCGGTTAACCGGTCCGGACCGGTAAGGTAAAAAATTAAAAATAAAATAAAACAAAGGGTTGTTGGCCCAACGGTAATATTACCGTGGGAGGAGGGCTGGGGGTGGGGCAGCGGTCTTAAGACCGTTTTTGGCATTTTTATTTTTTTGTTTTTTAATTTTTTGTTAATTACATTTTTATCCTTTAAAAAATTTATAAATACTCTACATTCTTCTCATTTTTATCACACAATTATTTCTACAATTCTCTCAATTCTCATACTCTCTTAATTCTATATTATCAATTCTCAAGTTATTATTATTATTATTAATTTTCAAAGTAGCAAGACTTCGAGCTTTGAGTATCAATTGAGTTCTGAATCCTGAAGTTTGGTACACTCGTTTCATTTTCTATTTATTTTATTAAATTGTCATATTTATTTATTGATTATTTAAATTTAAAATAAATATTTTATAATGGATAAAGGTAAAACTATTTCAAGTGGTACAAAATCTAAAGGTTCTTCATCATCTAATCAAAATATAGATTATGATCAAATGGAAGAAGATTTTGAAATAGAAGATAATTATTATGATAATGCTCATATAGATAATATTGTTGAAACCGAAACTCATACACCTACTAGTGCGCCTTCTATCAATGACTAAATGTTAGTACTTCTAGTCGTACACCTCCTTTACCAGTAGTAAGGAGTAGGAGAATCAGAATAAGGAGTAAAGTGTGACACTTTTATGATAGAATTGGGGACACTGATAGAGTTAGATGTAATATTTGTGGGGAAATTTATAAACATGGTAATGACGGGGGGACGAGCACTTTAGTTAGGCATGTACAGAGAGTTCATCTGACACACTGGTCAACAACAAATTAAGTATAAAATATAAAGATGCAGTTACATTATTTGATTAATATGTAAACAAAATTATTATTACTTCATTATGTACTCTTATTAACATTATGAATAATGAAAGTTTGAAAGTTTACATCTTATCATTAGTTTTTATTTTATTATCTCTTTAGTTGTTATTTGTTAACTTATGTCTACTAATTTAATAAATTAATAAATTTTCGGAATAAAAAAAAATTATATAGTTTATATAACTACAATATAAAGTATAAAGTTATAAACTATATTATATTATTATATTACATATTTAATTTGAATTTAGTTAAATTTTCGAAATTTACAAAAAAAAAAACGGACCGGTAGGCCCGGTTCAACCCGTACCCGCACGGGCCGACCGGAAATCCGGTAAGCCAGTGAACTGGACCGGTAACCGGTTCAACCCGGTAACGGGCTACCGGTCCGGGTCGATCCGTTAGACAGGTATATATAGAAGTGCATAGTTTCTTATGCTTCATTTTTAAATGAGAAGTACACAGTTGCCACATGATAGTGTGAATAATCAAAATTCTTGGGTTAGGTGAGTGTTCTTAATAGGAAAATGGAGGGTATTTGGATGAAGGATGCGCTAGTTTCACAACAAATACATTAAACCAGATTAGTTGTCTGCATGGAGTAGTTTCTGGATTTTGTCCGGTTTTGGCCATATCCATCCAAATTCATCTCAACAATGGTCTTAGATTAAATTTCTGTGGCCTTCTTGAATCCTACGAAATCTAAGTATCTCATTTTGTCTCCTTTTCTTTCTGTTTCATCAGGAATGGCCCGAAGAAGATTATCCGGCATATGCAAATGGACCTGGCTACATAGTTTCATCAGACATTGCTAACTTCATTGTCTCAGAGTTTGATAGACATAACTTAAAGGTAGGCACAAATTCCCACTTCCCTTCCGACTGTGTCGGTTGAATGGAAATATCTAATAAAGCTCCCTGACTTGCAGTTGTTCAAGATGGAGGACGTGAGCATGGGAATGTGGGTTGAGAAATTCAATAGCTCAAGACCTGTGCAATATGTACACAGCTTGAAGTTCTCCCAATCTGGATGTGTAAATGATTATTATTCAGCTCATTATCAGTCACCTAGGCAGATGATCTGCTTGTGGAACAAACTGCAACAGTTAGGGCGACCCGAATGCTGCAACATGAGATGACAACTAGATAAAAAGAGAAAGGGTAACTGAGAATTGAGCAAGGAAAGAGGCTAACAAGTTTTGCAGTTTAGAAACCATGATGTGTGAACTTTCTGGACAACTCGGCTTTAGATATGATATATGGGCTGCTTAGGGGCCCTTGAAAATTCTTTTAATTGTCATCTCTACCTTCTCTCTTTTTGAGTTTTTTCTTCCAATTCTTTTATACCTTTTCAAGCCTATCTGTGGATGTATAGAAGTAGGGACATACATGTGCAGAGAGAACAAATCCATACTTTTATATCTATCCTACATAGCATAGAATCAGAGATTTGAGATTCAATGCAAGTTTCTTGAATTTTTGCTTAAGTTCCTACCCTTTTTCTCCTCTTAGCTAGAAGATTCATTTTCCAAGACTTTTGGTTTGTCTTTGAGGTGTATGGTTGACCTTTCAATGTACAAAATGATGTTATTGGCCATCAAATTATTGTGCCAAAGACACGGGCGGTTGTTGTGGGAATGTGGGGTAGTTGATGCTTGTTATGTGGTGATCATGGTTGATTTTGAAACATGAAAAGGACTATTTGAGCGACAAAAAATAGACATTGCGTTCAATGACTATTGGCTATTCATTCCATTTCAAAAGGAGAATGACAGTTGCACCAATAATAATATTTGTACGTTGGAGCAGTGCATAAAATTGACCGACAGCAATTGAATTGGAATATGGGGGCAGCCATCCTCTTGAATTAAAATTGTACGTTGGCGTCAAATTTTACTTTTATCAATGTTCCATCTTATTGTAGTTTTCTCCAAGATGAATGAATTTGAAAATGAGCTTTACAAGCACGTTAGGAGAAATCAAGATGGCACGAAAAGCTTGTTATGAATGTGTGAGGACTATTGAATTAATTAAACATATATGTCACGTTTAATTCTATTAATATAAGTAATTGAAATACAAGATGACAGAGAAATTTTGATATTTCTTTTACAGTTCAATCGTGTGCTGAGCAAACCATATGTAGGAAATACATAGCCAAACATGAAACAACGCATTAATAACATCTCTAGTTTTATGTCGGGTTGATTTTTTTGCAAAGCGAGAAACCAAACAAACTTTAAGGAATTAATTAATACAAGCTCTTCGAAGAACATGCATGGTTATTGCCTTATTGGCACTAACGGAATTATCTAAAGGAGAAAAACAAACCACACTAACGATTGATACTTCTTTTCTTTTCCAATTTTGTTACTGTTTATCTTTCCCGTTATTTGTTAAACAGTATCCAAAGTTGGTACAAGCGCCGCGGCTCAAGGGACACGGCGCTCAAGGACACGGCCGCGCCCAAGGTCCACGTCCAAAGGGGTTGTTCATATTAATTTTATTATATTGTATATTTAGTAGACTTAGTCTTGTACCATAATTAAAAGTATTCTATTACATTAATTGTATAGAATAGGAATTTAGATGTAAAGTAGGAATATGATTCTTCTATTGTAACTTATATATATATGTCTTCAATCAATAAGAATAATCAAGGGATTATTTCTTTCATGGTATCAAGAGTCTAGGTTCTCTTTACCCTGCTTCCGCTCCTCTAAATTTTTCTCTTTTTTCTCGGATTTCTACCCTAAAGCGCCGCGGCTCTCTTCTCGGTTTTTACCAAAAACCGCGGCTCTTCTCTACAAAAAAATCCAATCTCCCCAAAAATTCCCTTCTCCGAATCTTGATTGTTCTATTCCCTATGGCTGATAAGAACAATTTTCATCCTGCCCTCTCAGTCTCTAACATCAAGAGTGTCATCCCTATTGTTCTTGATCTTGAAAACGTCCAATATGGGACGTGGGTGGAATTATTCAAGATTCATGCTAAAGCACATAAAGTTCTTCACCATATCATCCCTCCTCCTCCTTCAAAGGAGAGTAATGTGTCTACATCTAATGTGCCCACTCAAGAAGCAGACCCGGAATTATGGGACATGCTTGATTCCAAGGTTCTTCAGTGGATTTATGTCACTATCTCATTGGATCTCTTACAGAAGATTATGGAACCCAACTCTACAGCTATAACGGCGTGGAACCGTTTGCGTGACATATTTCAAGATAACAGTCATTCTAGAATTGTTATTCTTGAGCAGGAATTTTCGCAGGTGGCTATGGCAAATTTTCCCAACGTCTCTTCTTATTGCCAACGCCTTAAGGATTTGGCGGATCAACTTCGCAACGTGGGTTCTCCTGTTTCTAACAGTCATCTGGTTCTTCAGATGGTTGCAGGCCTGTCAGAAGCCTATAATGGTGTTGCTTCAGTTATTCGAAAGAGTAGCACCTTGCCAGAATTCTATCATGCCTGTTCTATGCTTACATTGGAAGAAGATGACTTGGCTAAGAAAGCAGTAATTAGGAGCGCCATGCTCAGGTGGATCGCTTCCGCTTTTTCTCCTTCCAATCCAGCCACCGTGACCCAAAGTCACAACAACAGAGGTAGTAAGAAAGGACAGAATAAGAAGAATAATGGCAAGAATCGTGGAGGCAACAAATGCATAACAAGAATAATAGCCTGGGATCACAGGGCCCCAGACAGCCGGGCAGCTGGTCCCGATGCCTTCAGGCGCGACGCCTCGATGCACAGGCGGCGCCGCGCCCAGCCTTCTTCCCGGTTCAGAACTCCGGACTCAGACCAACCTATGGGCAAATTCAGCATCCGATAATCGCCCTCGCCCCCCTCAGGCTCATCATGCAATGGGTCCCACCCAGATCGACATTGAGGCAGCAATGCACACGCTTGGCTTGACTCAACCAGATCCGAATTGGTACATGGACACAGACGTCACTACCCACATGACTTCCGATCAAGGTACTCTCAAGTCTTATTCCAATTTGAGCACTAATCGTGGTATAATTGTTGGTAATGGTAATTCGATTCCAATTAAGGGTTATGGTCAGAAAATACTCTCTCCCCCTCATCCACCACTTGTCATGCAAAATACCCTTCATGCCTTAAAATTAGTTTAAAAATTGGTGTTTGTTCGTAAATTCACCACTGATAATTGGGTTTCAATTGAGTTTGATCCTTTTGGGTTTTCTGTGAAAGATTTCAAGACGGGGAGTCCTCTCATGAGGTGTGACAGTAGTGGAGATCTATATCCTATCACACCCTGTCTCAGTGTCTCACATCAAGCCCTGTCGTCCAGCTGCACTTGCTCCTTCCTTGTGGCATGCTCGCCTAGGTCATTCAGGGTCATCTATTTTATCTGTTTTAGATAAAAATAAGCTTAGTTCTTAAGGGTACGCGTAGTACTCCAAATTGTCAGTCTTGTTCTTTAGGAAAAATTATTAAGTTACCATTTGTAGCCTCGAATTCTACTACTTCGCTACCGTTTGACATTATTCATAGTGATTTATGGACATCTCATGTTCTCAGTTCTATGGATCATCAATATTATGTTTTATTCTTGGATGATTACTCTAAATTTTTATGGACGTTTCTAATTGCGAAAAAATCACAAGTTTTTTCTATCTTCACAAAATTCAGAGTTTTCATAAGAACTCAATTCGAACGAGAAATTAAGAACATCCAATGTGACAACGGTAAGGAATATGACAATGGGGAATTTAGGGAGTTTTGTGCACAAAATGAGACAAATTTTCGTTTTTCTTGTCCTCATACATCCTCCCAAAATGGAAAAGCAGAACGCAAAATTCGTACCATAAATAACATTATTCGCACTTTATTGGTTCACTCTTCCGTCCCTTCATTGTTTTGGCATCATGCGTTACAAATGCCTACTGACCTACTTAATATTCTTCCTTCTAAAGGTTTGACATATTTCTCCCCTCTTCAAGTGTTATACAATAAAACTCCGTCATACACTCATCTTAGGGTCTTCGGATGTTTATGTTATCCACTGTTTCCATCCACTACAATCAACAAACTTTAGGCTCGTACTACTCCTTGTGTATTTTTGGGTTATCCATCAAATCACCATGGTTATAAATGCTTTGATTTATCCTCTAAATGAATCATCATTAGTCGTCATGTCCTCTTTAATGAATCTCAATTTCCCTTTTCTAAAGTAGAACAATCGGTGTCTAAGTCTTATGATTTTTTGGATGATGATATTTCTCCCTATGTTCTCCGTCACTTTTCAGAATCCTCAGAAAAAACGGCGACAGCGCCGCGGCCCTGCACAAAGGCGCCGTGGCGCCAAAACTCCTGCGACTTTCCCAGTTCTTCTAGCGCCGCGGCGCCTTCGACGGTCCTTCCAGAAATTTGCGAAAATTCCCAAAATTCACTAAATCCAGCCCAGAGTCATGGTCCAGTCACTCATAGTCAAATGGGTGTTTTTAAACCAAAAAGACATTTTAATTTGAATTCAAATGTTCTTAAATCTCCATTACCCCGTAATCAGGTGTCTGCTTTAAATAACTCTAATTGGAAAATTGTCATGACCGAGGAATATAATGTCTTTATTGATAATAAGACGTGAGAGTTGGTACCCCATCCATCTGGTGTTAATATTATTCGGTCTATGTGGATTTTTGTTCATAAGGAAAATTCTGATGGTTCATTTTCAAGGCATAAGGCTAGACTTGTAGGTGATGGTAAGACTCAGCAGATTGGTGTGGATTATGGTGAGATATTTAGCCCAGTGGTCAAACCGGCTATTATTCGTACTGTGCTCAGCTTGGCTTTTTCAAAATCATGGCTCATTCATCAGTTAGATGTGAAGAATGTTTTCCTACACTGTGATCTTCAAGAGACAGTGTATATGCACCAGCCTTTGGGGTTTAGGATACTAGATATCCTAATCATGTATGTCTATTGAAGAAGTCCTTGTATGGGCTTAAGCAGTCTCCACGAGCTTGGTATAAGAGGTTTGCTGATTTTGTTTCGACTATGGGCTTTTCTCACAGCAGGTCTGATAATTCATTATTCGTATATCGTCGAGGATCTTCCATGGCTTATATCATGTTATATGTTGATGATATTATCTTGACTGCCTCTTCTGATGCTTTACACAAGTCTATTATGACAATGCTTAGTTCTGAGTTTGCTATGAAGGACTTGGGCCCTTTGAGTTACTTTTTGTGGATTGATGTAACTCGTCATGCAGGTCGATTGTTCTTGTCACAGAGAAAGTATGCAGCAGAGATCATTGAGAGAGCTGGAATGTCATCCTGTAAGTCCACTTCTACTCTAGTTGATACTAAACCCAAGTTTGGTGCTGCAGCTGGCTCTCCGTATGAAGATCCGACCTGCTATCGTAGTCTTGCAGGCACCCTTCAGTATCTGACGTTCACGCGACCAGACATTACATATGTCGTACAGCAGATGTGTTTGTTTATGCATGATCCCAGAGTTGAACATACGAATGCACTCAAACGCATTCTTAGGTACATTCAGGGAACACTTGAGTATGGTTTGCATTTGTATCCTTCGTCGACGTCTACATTGGTCTCCTACACAGATGTTGATTGGGGTGGTTGCCCTGACACCAGACAGTCTACGTCTGGATATTGTATGTTTTTAGGTAACAACTTGGTCTCATGGCCTGCCAAGCGTCAATCTACGCTTTCACGTTCAAGTGCAGAGGCCGAGTATCGAGGGGTAGCTAATGTGATCTCCGAATCATGTTGGTTACGAAATCTTCTTTTAGAGCTTCATTGTCCCACTGAGAAAGCTACCTTGGTATATTGTGATAACATAAGTGTCATCTGTCTTTCTGGTAATCCAGTTCAGCACCAGCGTACTAAACACATAGAGATAGATATTCACTTTGTTCGAGAAAAGGTAGCAAAAGGACAAGTACGCGTCTGTCATGTTCCTTCGAGATATCAAATTGCAGACATCTTTACAAAGGGTCTTCCCTCGGTCCTTTTTGAAGATTTTAGAGACAGTCTCAGCGTACGAAGATCTCCCGCTGAAGCTGCGGGGGTGTGTTAAACAATGTCCAAAGTTGGTACAAGCGCCGCGGCTCAAGGGACACGGCGCTGCGGCCCAAGGTCCACGTCCAGTGGGCCCGGTTCACAGTATTAATTTTATTATATTGTATATTTGGTAGACTTAGTCTTGTACCATAATTAGAAGTATTCTATTACCTTAATTGTATAGAATAAGGATTTAGATGTAAAGTAGGAATATAATTCTCATATTGTAACTTGTATATATATATGTCTTCAATCAATAAGAAATAATCATTTCTTTCATTATTAATAATGTCCGAATCAATTTATATATTTTGTGTGTATCTCGATTATTTTACTAGGTACTTATAGGCTGCTATCTTTCATTAGTGGAAAATGACGACTTTAGTCCCTTTGATATAGTTATATTCTAGATTTATTCTTATGTAATTCGGCTAAGCATAATTTAACTTTCAATTAGCATATACGTGTAAAAACTTAACGAATCATTATTTATTAATTTTGAGAATAAAAAAAAGTTATTAGTCATGAAGACTAGCTGCTGACAAGCATCCAAAGATTCGTCCACCGTCAACTCATTCCTCTCCTCACTTACCTTTGTTTTATGACATTTCTCCATCTCTATTCTTTTAGAGTGGTGTATTCTTGCTCTACCAAATTGGACCTGCATCTATACCCTCTCTTAAAGTTAAGGCTTTCCAAGAAGCTTTTGTCTGATTACAATTAAAAGTGACATGCTTGATTGACCCAATTAAGTTTTTAATTTTCGTTAATTTGAGGAACGTCTATGCTAATTTAAAGTTAAAAATGCTTAGTCGAATTACACAAAAATAAAAATAAAAATATAGCTATAACACAATAATTAAAACGTCATTTTCCCTTTATCAATATAAGTATCAGTTAACTCTATCTACTAAGATTAATTAAACACGAAAAAATCACCTAATATTTTAATGCACAAGTTAAATCTAAGATTTTATGAGTTCATATCCTTTCCGATTTGTATCTTGAATACTTTATTTTGGTCCAAAAATTATAGTTTGCTACTACCTTTCTTCTCTTGTATAGAAGCTTTTCTATATTTCTATGAAACTAGCTTAAAGTATGTACAGTAATATGTTTCTCACACCTTAGCTGCTGGCGTGCTGCAGTTAAGCTATATACTTGCCCACGCAGGGTCTGATATAACTTACTGTAGTTAAGTAGAGTAAATATATATTAATTGATCACGGTCAAGTGATAGTTATGCATATTCATACATATGGTAGGATTGGCTAAATGAGCAACACGTACCATTAGCATGAGCGTACTAGGGCTGGTCAGTGGGCCGGGCCGACCCGATCCCGTTCCGGTCCCGACCCGACCCAGACCCCGACACGACCTCGTATAAAAAAAAAAAAATGGGACCGGGGCTCGACAGCAGTATGGTCCCGCCCGACCGACCCGACCCGCTGTGCCCCGATCCCGCCCCGACCCGCCTGGGCCCCGCTTTGCCAAAAATAGTCGTTGTCTAACGGCAATTTTACATTTTGGCCGTTAGACAACGACCATTTTTGGCTTCCCCCACCCAACCCCCCCTACCCCCTTTATATTTATTTTTAACCCCTAAGTTATTATATTTACACTTTAACCCAATTTTCCAACTATAAATACCTCATTTCCTCTTCTTATTATTTTCACAAATCTTTTTACTCTCTAATCTCTCAATCAATCAATCTCTATTCAACATTGTCTACTACATATTCAATCTATTTATTAATTTGAGAATTGGGAGTGAAGTTGACAACTAGCTTGAGGATTATCTATCGAGCAAAGTTTCAATTTTCAACCTCTCGATTACACGTCGACTCTACGTCGGCGTTTGCTACATTCGTTCTCTCATTAAATTATTATTTTGTTTTTATTTCATTTAGCACATTTAATTTCATTATCTTTAAGTCTTTAACTATTTATTATCATAATTAAAATGAAAAGAACAAAAAGTCTTTTCTAGTGGTACTTCTTCTAGTAGTATGTAACAAGGGCAAGTGGTACTTCTTCTAGTAAGGCGGTAACAAGGGCAAGTGGTACTTCTTCTAGTATTCCAAATTATTCTAGACAAGATGATTTTATAGATCCCGAATCGTTTCTGAAATATCATATGATCTTGACACAAATGTTTATCCTCAAATTGAAGAAAATTTTAATTTAGATGACACTCTAGATGATGATACACCTACTAATGAAGATGATGATACACCCACTAGTGAAATGCCTCCTATCCCCCCTAGTATGAGACGAGGTCCGGCAAAACGACCATTAAAATCAGTTGTATGGAAATATTTTGACAGGGACGTACGGTACCGAATCAAGTAGCTATATGTATGTCACGACCCGAACCCGGGCCCGTGACTGGTGCCTTACCCCGGGCACCCTAGTGATACAACATCAGAGAAAATCAGCGGAAATAAAAACATGAACATGAATTAAGAGAAAAGATAAATAAACAGGTCAACCAAAACAGCGATTTCATCATATATACATAAAATACCCGACAGCTTATCCTTTTTACAAACCCCGCCACAACAAAGGCATGCACTCTAAGATTTTTACAACGGTATGACGGGACAGGCCGCCATACCACGAATGTATAAGAATCTGCACTGTGGTAACATACCAAAAGATAAGCCTCCAAGGAACGGAGCTTCCCAACACGCCAAATGTGATCCTATAAGCGGGGATCGGCCGATGTACCTTTTACTGCGGCGTGAACGCACCGGGCGAGGTCAAGACAACAGTACCAAGTATGTGAAATCAGAAATATCAGAAATGAAATCATAATAGTCTATAAAGCGGAGACATATATGATAACCAAACTACGCTCACAACATAAGAGCGATCATGTCAAGTCGTGACTCACGCCTAAAAGTCATCCTCACGCCTGGAACTCCTTCCTCACCGCCAGCCTAGGTACAAATCATGTGATACGTATAATGTGTCTCGCCCATCTTATGGACCCGATATAGAAAAGGGTGGAATACATTCCGGATGAATCGGTAGTCAAGTGAAATACATTCGGATGAACCTGGTCTCAAGTGAAATACATTCCGGATGAACCTGGTCCTCAAGTAAATACATTCCGGATGAACCTAATCGTTTAAACACATTCCGGATGAGCCGGAGTCGAGTGAAATACATTCGGATGAACCTAATCAAG
The DNA here is from genome assembly GCA_029844215.1 of Przewalskia tangutica. Taxonomy (NCBI): domain Eukaryota; kingdom Viridiplantae; phylum Streptophyta; class Magnoliopsida; order Solanales; family Solanaceae; genus Przewalskia; species Przewalskia tangutica. Next base: position 14,113,864 of record CM056734.1, read on the forward strand.
TGATATACATTCCGGATGACCCAGAGTCAAGTGATATACATTCCGGATGAGCCAGAGTCGAGTAGAACACAAGATTTACACAACAAGGCTATCACACGTAACATGGTCAAGTTTCATAACAACAAGTATAAGCAAGTTACACACGACTCAAGGTACTTTCATTTTATATCAAAGTCTGATTTTTAACCTTAAAGTACTACGTCCATTAAATTCCTTTTAAGATCCATTTCTTTTACAAAGGTCACCCGATACCTGTAGTATAAAATTTGAGTGACTAACATTGTTAAGTAAACCAAAATGCTTTCCTTTGTAAAAATCAAGTAACAACCTTATTTTCCAAACGTTCAAGTTTGCCTAATTTCGAATGCTCAAGTTTCTCATTTTAGAAAAAGGTTTCGTAGCTCATAGTTTTAGTCCTTTAAAACATAATTCTCCTTTAAACGTTTTGAGAAACATATGTCTTATATGTGAGTAGGTTATTCTTGTTTATAATCAATCTTATTAAGCAGCCATGATCTAGGAAATGTAATATCATTTTGTCTCATCTTAGCTTCTATGCAGATGGAGGTTTCTACTGGTTTTAATAATACTTCATTAGTCAATACATTTTCCTTTTATTAACGCTGCAGTGGTTTGTCGATACACATTCGATTTCAAATCAAGAATCATTCTTAAGCCGTTATACCTAACTTTCCATAAAGCTAGTATAACTCTTAAGCTTTCAAAACCCAAGTACTATTCATTCTTTCAAAACGATTCATAAATCTTTTGAAATACTTCAAGTTCTTTATTAACACATATCAAGCCAGTTATTATTCAAATCAGTTACCTTTTAGAAACCACAAAGTATTTGCTTATCCACATAAAGCTGTTATAACCGACTTCCCATAAAGCCTTTATAACACTTTATGTTTTAAACCAATCAAATACATTTAGCACACGTACGCTCACCGTACTACATAGTTCACACATATCATGCTAGAAGAGATAGGAAGAGGTTCACATACCTCGCGACGATTGTCGACTAATAGCAAAACGCTCCAAGTACCTCAAACCGCTACTCCTAAGCCGTGGATCACTCCACACGTAGTACTACCACCTATAGAGGCCACAAAGCGCCTATTAATACCTTTAGATCCCGGCGTAGAATATTCTACGTAAAATTCGGCAAGACCTCCCGCAACAAACAGAAACTCCTCTCTATCGAGGCCGCTACCAAGCCAACTGGGGGTTAACACGTCTGACCGGACGTGTACAATTCTACTACACGAATGCTAACACAAGTCTCATCAGTAATACCATATGTAATTACTCGCTTCTCTTATTTAAATTCAGCTTAAGTCGCAAGACATTGCTGTAAGTATTATTCGAGCTTAAGTCAAAAGACATTGCCGCACAATTATAATGTTCGATTCTATATATAGTATACTTCAACTATATATTCCTACAACATGTAATTTCCAATTACAAATGTAAGGTCAAGAATGTTTACCTCGATAAGCCCAAAATTATCCGAGTTTATATGTCGTTCTGAACAAGGTTTAGCTCCTACTCCGCGGCGCTCAAAACGCTCCAAGAAACCCTGAAGTGTCTACACAACTTCTACTTAATACTTCAACTACGGTGAAGATTTTTCCTTAGGGTTTCGTTTAGTGGCTAAAGGAAAGTATAATAGTATTTTCCAAGCCAGATAAGTATAACCTTGGAAAGTACAACAAGGTATTTGGGCTAAAGTATTTTGGACATTAAACAATACTAGGAGAGTATTTCTATACCACAAAGGGGGTATTATATGAAAACAACTAGGCTAGTGGGTACCCACGGCTAGCACCACTAGGAGGGGATACTTTCGCCAAGGGGCCTTCTCAAAGGGGAGGGGTGGCGGACGACTACTACAGTGAGAGGGAGGAGATTTCAAGACTTAGGCACATTTTTGGATGAAGAACTCTTCAAGCTTAGGGGGTATTTATAGGTCAAGCCATGGCCAACCAATGGCCGAGATGAAGACAAGTGTGGTGCAAGTGTAGGGTTAGATTTCCACCATGTGTACCTTATCCATCTACCACACAACTTGCACAAAAATATCCTACCAACTAAAGCCCTCTTTTTCGTCCACCATTGCCGCCCCATTTGTTCCAATGTGAGGGTGACACATGTCACCCTCCCGTTGGTCCACAATGTTTCGTCTCTCGGAAAAATCCGCAAAAATTATAAATGACATAGCCGGAATTTTCCCAACAAAAGCTGTGGAAACGTTTCGTCGAAAAACGACTCTAATCGGGTGTTGTGTACAAATTTCGAAACTTGCCTAACTTAAGGCTCAAATTTTCTACGTACGTCCTCACGTACATACTCTGAAAATACGGGGTATAACAATGTAAAACTTGTAAAAATATTTATTCTTTTAAAACTGGACAAGGTCATGGTGGGACGGGGGGTTTAGCAAGACACCTATTGCAAAAACACAAAGTCTTGCATGCCCAATACATTATTGAAAAAGATGGTGAGCAGACGTCCTCTCAATCGGGACAAGGTTCACATATTATCCCGGACAAAGTACAGGGTCAAATTAACCCTATGACGGGGGGAGTTGTAGGCCCTAAATACGATAAACATAAAGATAGGGAAGCACTAGCAAAATTAGTTGTTGTGGAGGGTTTGGCTTTTTCATTTCCTGAATCGCCTGATTTTATTCATTATATTAGAGATATGTATAATCCTGCTTATAAAGGTTTTTCTAGATCAACGGTTAAGAGAGACGTGTTTAAATTTGCACACGAATATCAACAATATTTGCGTTAATCATTATATCATTTAAATTGCAAAGTCGCTCTAACTTCTGATATAGGTCGTAGTACTAACGACCATGATTATTTAACGGTAACATGTCATTGGAGAGATTATAAATGGTCTATGCAAAAACGTATTTTAGCATATAGATATATAGATAAGAGTACAATGGTGAGTTTATTTGTAAAATATTTATTCATGCAGGATTATTACTAATAACCGATAAAGTTATGAGTATTACATTAGATAATTAATCTACTAACAATGCTGCTATTTGTATTTTAAGAGATGTTTTAACTCCGTCTTTTCCAAAACATTTTCATATCAAATGTGCGTGCCATATTTATAACTTAGTTGTAAAGGATGATCTTTCACTTTTTCAAGATATTCTTGAAAAAATACAATTTGCTATACACTTTATTTTTAAAAATAATAGAATTCAACAGAGAAAAGAATATAAAAAACTTGTCACGATTGTGGACTATCTTACAGAAAAATTCCCGAAGAAGTACCAACTACGTGGAATTCTTTATATGACCAACTAGTTGTTGCTTATGACTATAGAAAACCTATAACTTTATTTTTTAACGCTCATAATCAAAATCCAAATGATATGATTGTGGATAATGATTGGGACAAAATTAGAGAACTTATTGTATTTCTAGAGAATTTTCAACGAGCAACAAAAGAATTTTCTACTTTATATTATCCTACTATTTCAACTATGTTGTTTTATATAGCTATAATATTTTTACTTGTTAAAGAATATATGGAAAAACCTGCTTATAAGGCAAATTTATTAAAAAATGTTTATGAAATTAAAGAAATATTTTATTCCTATTCCCCCTATTTATATTATTGGTGTTGTATTAAACCCGACTATTAAAGTAGAGGGTTGTAAAAGTCTTATTGAAAATATTTATACATGTATGGACGTACTACCACCTCCAACTCCCAAAAATTTAAATGTTGAGCCACCTATTGAACAAACGCTAGAAGAAGTGTTGAATAGCGTAGAAGATGAATGCAAAAAAGTATATCGGCATTACCAGCAAGAAAGTGCTAGTAACCAACCGACTTTCGTACCATCTTCTTCTTCAACACAGCCTAAAAAAAGACATGATGTTTTTGGGGCTAGTATTGATTCTATTGAAAGCCTCAGAAATAGAATGTGTGGTGGTAGCAGTGCTAACCAAATTAGCGAGTTCGATGTTTTTGTTTTGCAGGGTAATTTACCTTACCAAGCAGTTATCAATGAAGAAGGAAAGAAAGACTTGCTGAAATATTGGATGCATAATGAGAAGACATTTCCGACACTTTCAATGATGGCCTGAGATATTTTGAACATTCAAGCGTCATCAATCGCTTCTGAAAGCGCTTTTTCTGCAGGCAGATTTCAAATAGGAGAGCACATACACTCATTAGCCAGACGACTTGGAGATGGCGATTATTCAGAGATTGGATACGAGCGAGCGGCGCGATCAACCGAGATTAACGAAGAAGAAGACGAAAACTACAACTACATTTTATCTGAAGTCATGATTAGCGACGTGAAACAATTTGACCAAGATATACCAATTCCAACCAAGAACCACACGAAATTATAAACAAACTAGAAAAATATTTTCAAATTGGTAATTTATTTCATTGCAATTTTTAATTTTTCTATGTCTTTGCAAATTTTTTCAACAACAAGACACTACAATGTTGTAATTACAATCTTGTATATTTCAATGAAATAATTAATAATATAAGACAAAAACAAATTTCTGGGATGTTTTTTTTACACTCTTCTTGTCTTTGTTTAATTATTTAGTTTATACTTTATACTTTATAAATATATTATATATATAAGTATAATTATAATAATATAATATTATAATAGTATAATATGAGTCTATGACTATCACTCTATGACTATATGTATATGTTAATGTTAGTTTGTTAGTAATTTAGTATTTCTAATTTAGTGAAAAAATTTAAAAAAAAAAACGCTGACTTCGCCCCGACCGCCTAACGGACCGGACCGGGCGGACACGGTATCGTCCCGGTCCCGGCCCGCCCCAGCTCGACCCAGCCCCTCTTCTCCACCCCGACCCTGTCCCGATCCCGCTAATCCCGACCCCGGTGGGCCCGGCCCGGCCCACTGGCCAGTCCTAGAGCGTACATGGCCTTACCTTTTCCCTCTCCATTACATATTTAAAATTCCGTCGACTTTATCTTACAATCTCACTTGTATCAAGTCATCACTCAGTATTTGCTGCTTCCCAAGACAATTTCTGCCATGGGAGACCAAAAATGATTCCAACGTTGAAGTTGAGGTGTACATACTTGTCTCCCTTTGACTTTGATTTTCACATTTATGTTGTTTTACAAATTATTAATTTCCCACAATTAATGGTTTACAGGAAAGAGGTGAAATATTCTTCTTTTACCGACCAACTAGAGGACACCGTGTAGGAGAAGGAATATTAAGGCATAATCCAAAGAAAAGAATGCATACCCATTTGATTTATAAGCTTGAATTTCCAGGTGAGCATGAGAAAAATGAACCCCAGGAGGAGTTGAACATAAAAAGAGAAGGTTCATTTTTTATTCAGATCAAAGAATCCCGGTGGGTCGACGTTTAGGGGGCTTCAGAACAAGAGGAAGGCGACGTTTCCGGTGAATTTGGGCAGTTAAAGTTCCATCCGGCAGACCCACCGGATTTTTTGAACTATGAAGGGTGTGAGTTTTTGCTGATATCTGCTTCTGATGATATAGAAGAGGAGTTGGGGTTGGAAACTGAAGGAGAAGAAGAAGCTGAACATGAATATGATCCGTCTTGTTCGGATTTGGTGAAACTGCTTCGATTCGTCCCCTTCTTAGAGGCACTTGGGCTTCAACTTGGAAGCCATAAGGGCGTGTGTAGGATTAGTACTAGTAGTTATGTAGATATGTTCTTGAGTAGTTATGTTTCACTAGTCCTATATTTTTAGCTGGTCTATTATCACAAGCGAACAAGGGAAAAAAATGGCAATTATCCTTTGATAAAGTACTTTGTAATAGACCAGCTAGAAAAGATCTTTTATGATCCCACGATGGCATCTCCTTGACACTGAATCAGATTTTGGTGTTCAAGTCAACAAAAGATGGACAGATACTTTTGGCAACACTCAGCATTTGCATATTGGCAAGTGATGGGCAATTCCAACTTGGATAAATATAGCTTACTCATATTGTCCAGACCCGATGCCCAAAATTTTGGAAAGAAGATGCAAAGAAATGCCTTTTGAAGCTCTCATCTCAAACAAAACAGAAGAACTCAGAAAGGACATAAAAAATCAGATGAAAAGGTTCAAAAGATGGGCAAACAATCGCCTGAAACTAAAAACACATTGCAGAGGGGGGGAAAAAAGACTTGCCATAATGTAAAGGTTTTAGTCGCAACTGTATTTGACATTACTGGTGGGATGTTCCCGTGTGGGAATTGTAAAAGGTTTTCAACCTACTAGTGTAGCACAAACCCAAAATGGGGAAACATTATCATCACGAACTTCCTGGAATCCAGTCATATTATCACAACAGGCACAACATATGTGGACGAAAATTGACACCAAGCATCTTAGCTAAATTAATCATTCTAAGCATCTAAAAGTGATATTTCTGTTACAGTATTAGTTATAATGTTATTGTACAGCGAACAAGAAAGAAAACTCTCACCGAATTTCCCCACCATTTCCATAGGTGAATGTAGAAATGCTAAAAAATTGACTACTCAAATCTACATCATTTTCTCAGTTTTGATTAGCTCCCTCTTTGGATAAACAAACTGCATCACAGTTGCCAAAATTTTCCAGGAGGAACTCCTTTTCTTCCATCGTGGAGTGGACTCAGAATTAACCATCATATAATCAGCTTGCGACACCAAACTACAAGCAACAGGATCTCAGGGGTGAGACATCAGAAGTCATCTGCACCTTCATCTTTCATCACTGAATTAGGACCATCGTCGAATCCAGAACCTGGGGCAAGCTCATTGAGATCAAGAAAGCGTCTTTTCCCTCTACTTCCAACATCATCTTGATCTTGATCTGGACTGCTTGTTCTCTTTGGTACATCATTTTGATCTGCTGTTTCAATCTCAGATACTGGCACATCAACCGGTTGCTCAACTTTAACCTCATTATCATTATCATTATCATTGTTTTCCTCTGTGTCTTCACTTTCACTTCCCATTGAGAATTCTGCATTATCACTTTCATCATCGTAGTGCTCTTTGGATTCATTTGATTTCTCAGGTTTCATTGACTCGGTCTCTGACTCTGACATCTCTAAATGGCTATAGTTTATGCGGTTTCTGGTTGCCCTGTTACTTCGTCTTAAACCTGACTGAAGGTTGCCCACTGACCTCAACTTGGTTTCACTTCTTGTGCGGCCTGGCAGTTTCTTAAATCTCCGACTCCGAGGCTCATCACTATCCTCACTAGCACTTGGGGAATCTTCATCTTCATCCTCCTCTTCCTCATCTTCAGGATTTTCTTCATCCCAATGGTACTCATCATCTCCTTCCGAGCTACTTGACACCTTCCGCTGTTTTCGTTTCCTTAAATATTCTTCATCGTAAACCACTTCACCCATTATATCATCATCACTGTCACGATCTGCGTCATTTTCAGATAATGCTTCAACAAACTCTGATCCAGAATAGCGTTGGGGTCTCTGCCTCCTACGGTTGCTACATGTAAGAATAGTACCAGTTAGTAATTGAAGGAAAGAGCCAAAGAGATCTCAAAACACATGGAGCAAATACCTTCGATCTAATTGTTCATCTTGATGGTCTTCGTCATATTCATCGTATTCAGGTGATTTAGGAGAACGGACTCTGAAAGACACATGTTGAGACAACTGTGGAGGACTAGGACTACCCAATCTACCATTTGTAGACGTTTCATGCGCTATAGCACCTTCCCTCCTCAAAGTAGGTGGTTCTGTGGATGGTTGACCATTCCTGAAGTGAGCCATGAAAGAACAAACATGTCAGCATATTAAAAATGGACAACAGACAGGGAGAGAGACTAGAGCCAATAAAAATCATCCTTACTTGGTTATCTTGATAGCCTCGTTGATTGACCGATCGTAATCATCTGTGCAACAATCAATGTCCAATTAGACACCAAATACTTAACACTTAAGCAGGACCAAGTATAAAGCACTTACCAAATGTGTAGGTCACATGCTTCCTATCCCGCAAGGCGCGGCCACCAGCAAGACCATCCATATTTAGCATGTTATCAAGCATCAATGCCTGTCTATGTTGTTTCTTCAGCAATTTCTCTTTCCTCTGCACAAAACACAATCTCAGTACCGACAGTCCCATAATATGAAGGCATTGGAAAACAGAACAGCTCAGAGCTCAGGACAATGAGTCGTAGATTACCTTGTGGACTCTTTCAACCTCAGGAAGCATGTCATTTTTCAACTTCTTTCCAACAGAAGCCTCTGTTCTATTTTTACTCGAGAATAGCTTCTCCTGTAGTCACGGAGAAGGTACTTCACAATGAGGCAATAGTGTTGTTGGAAACAAAAAAAGATGGAAATAGGGTAAATGAAGCAAAAGAGTTGGGTCATCAAATAGTGTCAAAGGGGAAAGTGATGGTATTAAGCTGGGATTGATGTCCTCAAATTAGAGGGTGGGTACAACTTTTCAAATTGCTTCATTTTAGTAGGGAGGGGAGAATTTACAGATGGAAATTGCAAGATTCAACTGAAAAGTTTACTGATTCAAATCAAACCAATTCAGCAATGAAAACACAGACATGTCATGCCAACTATAAAACAACTTCCAGATTCACCTATCAAGGCATCTTACCAGATTTAACACAACAAAATACACGCATACACCTACACACACTTTGTTAATTCACTTCAAATTTATCACCAAATTGTTTTGGTTCTGCTGAGGTTTCAAGTCTCGTCAATTTAAGTTCATTAAATTTAAAAAGCACAAATGACAAAACAGAAATCAATCCACACAAGAGATCAGGAAGGCAAAGGATGAGAAATTAAAAAGAAAGACCAGTGATTAATCATTGGTGAAATTGGATTTACATTCTAATATCCAAAAGATAGTACTAAATTTTACTTTTTGACTTACAGATAAATCCCACAAAACTTTCATGAAAACCCATGTCTGCACCAACAAGGATTGGTCTGCCAATTTTTACAAACTCACAAATAAAAAAAGTACTCCCTCCGTCACAATTTAAGTGTCTTAGTTTGACTAGGCGCGGAGTTTAAGAAATAAAGAAAGACTTTTGAATCTAGTGGTCTTAAATTAAAGATGTGTGTGGGCCTTTAAATCGTGTGGTCTTAAATTTGTCAAAACTTACTAAATATAGAAAGAGACTCTTTTTGGGACAGACCACAAAGGAAAGTAAGACACTCAAATTGAGACGGAGGGAGTATAACTTTTGCTTGCAGGAAAATCCCTCAAATGCATTGCCGAGGAAATAGGGCCCATTATCAGCATATAATCCATGTTCTCCCTCATCCCCATCTTTCCTTCACCTTTCCTTCACGAACCATTAACAACAAAGAAACAGCATTACTGACACTGCCTATTCCACTCGACCAACAAATCATATCTCACTCACTCTTCGCTATGTTGCTAAAACACAATCTAATTACACAATAAGATTCAGATTGATATCTTGAAGTAGCATTCGAGTATCATAGCAAGCGCCTCGCCAACCTTTCAGTAATAGTCCATTATCACCACCCGACACCAGATAGCTGATAAAATGAGGCATGATAACATAAACAAATGCATATGGTTTTGATGAAATCCAATTGTTACTTTGGAGCAAGAAAATCTTGCAAATTTGGTGACACTCACAGTAGACCAGAAGTCAAAGAACGACAAAGAATTTCTGGTTCTAAATAGTAAAAATTAAGGTTGCATATCATCTGCGCCATCAGGCTAAAAATAGTGAAGATATGCGACTTCATTTCTCATCTTCTGGCTAGGAGGGTATATCAATTGGTTTACCCAGCAGGAAACATGTAACCTTGAGGACTCAAAAGCACAAAGTTAATGACAAGGATTTAAAAGTGCACACCCTTGTATATGATTGATGCAATCATATACAAGACCACGGCCTATTTGCTACTTTTCATTATTCAACAAGGTTCAACAGTTTGTAGGCTTATCCAGAATGCAGTTCTCGAAAGATTCCTGTACAATAGGTTCGAAACTCATATTTCTCTTTTCTGTAGGTTGTAAACCCGTTGATGGATATCCATTAAAAGGGAAATATCCCTTTTAAGTCTGAACCACCATTTGACGTCTCCTTTCTAGTTCCAAATTCAATTTTGCAGCAGATACAGAGGCAACACAGCTCAATGCGGAATAGAGAATGAGCAGGCAGTCTGTATTCTCATAATGTTTTCTCAGTGCGAGTAATTAATGAAGTACCTCAATTCTTCTAAAAGAGGGTGGGCAATTTGTTTTAGAAGAAATTGATTTGACCGGGAGAGAGAGAGAGAGTTGGGGCAGCTCAATCTTTTCCCCACAGAAGCTATCTCTGTTACGGACTGCACAAAGCAGTCAAGGTACTGTGAAGTCATTCTACCAGATCTTATCAATTGCTACACATAAGTTTCATAATGGGCTTGGAAATGATTTTGGAGATTACAGATCATAGAAGGTGGCCTTTTCTTGTTGGGTGATGGTGCATGAAGTCTGCTTGACTCAACATAATTGGTAAAAAGATGCAGATGTAAAGCAGATATGTGCAGAAGGAATTGAAGACTACGATCATCTCTATTTGCACTGTTCATTTGGTAACTAATTGATGAAGAACTGTTCATAAATTTCTTCTGATGTTATATATGTTATGACTTTGATAGTTCAAGAGCTCTCAATTTCATTAGCTCGTTACAGGGAGGAAATTTGTACATGAAATCTGCCATGTAATGTGCAGTACTATCTCAATGCTTGGCTTTCCGCACCCCCGGGACAAGTCCATTCAAGACAAAAGGTCTTATGTTTTATATAGTTAACTAGGATCCACAGTTTTTGTTTTTCTCATTAATCTACACAATAAATGCTAATAGCTTAGCTGCACTTACTAATGTTTCAAACAATACCACAATCATTTCTTTTCAACTGGGATGGAGAAAGCGCAACAAGAAAATATGATATGTTATGCAGCTCTCAAGGTGAACTCTCATGTCCAAAAGATGAAAGTTGCCGAAATGAGGATATTGAGATGGATGTGCAGGCTTACCAGGAGAGATATGGTAAGAAATGAAGATATCCGGGACAAGGAGGGAGTGGCCTCCGTGGCGGACAAGATGCAGGAAGCGAGGTTGAGATGGTTCGTGCATGTCAAGAGGAGATGCACAGACGCTCCGATGAGGAGGTGTGAGAGGCTGGCGATGGAGGGTTTGAGGAGAGGTAGAGATAGGCCGAAGAAGTATTGGGGAGAAGTGATGAGGCAGAAGAATCTTCAGCTTACCGAGGACATGACCTTTGATAGTGACCTTTGATAGTAAGGTGTGGAGGTCGAGGATTAGGGTAGAATACTAATAATAGATAGTTACGTGTTTTGCTTTTCCTTACCACTAGTATTAGTAGTATTTTCGTTTTTTATTATTGTATTATTTTTGCATTTCTTATCCTTAGTTTCTATTACTACCCGTTTTCTCTTCTGCTTCGATTTCTTACTATCTTGTTGTTAATGCTTATGTTTACGTAACTGTTGTCTTTATGCTTTTCTTGAGCCAAGGATCTATCGGAAACAACTTCTCTCTGCCTGCACAAGGTAGGGGTAAGATATGCATACACACTGCCCTCCCAGACCCCACTTGTGGAATAACACTGGGAATGTTGTTGTTGTAGTATGCAGCTCTCCAAGTAAAACACAATTCCTGGACACATCCCACCCACCCACCCCACAAAAAAAAAATAGAGGAATAACTTAAATAAGATTAGAACTGAAAAGTTACTTCCTCAGACAGACTTCTTTGGCATCAGAAGCATCTATGAGTCCTGTGCATGCAACGGCATAAATTAGCCACACCATGATAAGAACTTACAGAGACATCCAGGAATTCGTCCAAATTAGTTGCAACAGTTTCCCACTGGTAACATGAGTTAGCTATTGGTGGTACACTCTTTCCCTTTCCTTTCTTGACTTCGATCTTTCTAATCTCTCGGTACAGTCGATGCCCAATGATGGGATCATCCTCATACCTGTAAATGAAGTAAAAAATAAACAGACTTTAGCAATGAAAATAGACCGCGAGAGAATGCTGCTGTGAGAACTTATAAAAATCGCTATTCAAAGTAATCAAAGCGAGAAGCGCAAAAAAGCGCCATAGTCTATTGGATCTTTAAGCACAAAGCACTCATTGAAGTGGGGGCTTTAGCGAAGAAAAGCGCCAAAGAAGAAAAAATACAAGATAAGAAATGTGATGCTAGAAAATGTAACTATACACACAAATATATATTATTTGGACAAAGAATGGAAAAACTATTAATAAGCTATGTAAAATGTTGTGCCCTTAAAGAAAAAACTCATAGGTGAAGGTGCATATGTCTTAGCACCTTGACGCCTACAGTAAAGTGCAGATTAAGTGAGGCGAAAGCGCGCAACCTAGACGTTACTGAGCTTCAGGGGTTAAGAGCGCTTTAAGAGCTTATAATAACATTGTCGCTATTATGTGCAATATCTAAGAAAAATGGAAGTATTGTGGATGAAGTTATCGTACCAGTAAGAAATTCCATGAGAATCACCGCCAATACGCTCTTTTCGGAAAAGTGATAGGCGAACACCTTGTTTCAAGTTCTCATCAATGTAGTTACGAATATCTTCTTGCTGCACAATAAACAACAAATATCGGGAACTCAAATGACACATTCAAAATTAACAATTTCATAAAGCGGTACTATGTAAAATCAAGTGTAAGCTATGTAAGTATGTATATCATCAGAGTGCTAGACGCTCGATAAGGGTTTGAAGGACTAATCTGCCTCACCACATCTTTATTTATAATAATAAATTAAAAAGAACTGTGTCTCACCACATTCCATCAAATCCTTGATTTTTGGGGAAAATGTTTATACTTCTCTTACCCTTTTTTTTAATAATTGTGGTGTCGGGGCCAGCTTGTGCGCACCTCGACTAATTTCACGGGATACATGCCACCTCCCACAAGTAAGGTAACTCTGTCCATCAAGGCTAAGGCTATGACATACTGGAACAATGTTTTGAAATGCGAGCGCCTCGTCGCCTATGGCGAGAGGCGCGGCGAGGCGACTGCTCATCCCATTTAGGGTTCTGGCGATGGCAAATTGAAAAGGCGACTGGATGGCGAGGTTAAAGGCGATGAGGCGACGGAGATAAAAGGCGTTGCTTTTTGTTTTAAAAGAAACAGAAGAAAAATTATAAAATTTAAAACAAACTAAAGCTAGAATTTTTACATCGCGTCTTCAGTTCTTTCTTCATCAAACGCATCGGGTCTTCAGTTCTTGCGCTTTTTCTTCAATTCTGTCTTCATCGTCTTCTTCAGGTACGCACTACTTCTCCTTTCTTCTTCTTCTTCTTCAGTTCCTTCTTCTGTTACATTACTCTGTTTTCTTCTTCTTCTTCAGATCTTTATTCTTATTTTCAACGTTATTATGTTTTCTTTTTTTTCTTCACTTCTTTATTCTTATCAGTTACTCTGTTTTTAAATAAAATTTACGCAGTTCTTCTTCTTTAATTACGCATTCGTTATTCACTGTAACATTACGCAACTTCAGTTACTCTTTTTTTTCTTTCCTCTGGTTTTCTGCACAACTTTCCCTCTGTTGGTCAGTCCTCTGGTTTCTTTTCTCTGTTTTTTTCTTCAATTTTCCGCCCAGTTTTTTCTATTCAATAATTGATAATTTTTTGTTATAAACAGTAGGTTCAATGGCATCGTCGGATGGTAGCAAAAAGAGTGACATAAAAGAATACATTGGTTGGAATTATGGTACCAAAGGTTCATCAAAAGAGTAAGCTATGTAAGTCCGTATATCATCAGAGTGCTATAACCTCAAGAAGGGTTTGAAGGACTACTCTGCCTCACATCTTTATTTATAATAAATTAGAAAGAGCTCTATCTAACCATAACCACATTCCATCTAATCCTTGATTTTTGAGAAGAAACTGTTTTTATACTTCTCTTACCCTTGAGGATGGAAGAAAATTACATGTGGTAAACCTATCTCCATCATTAGGTGCAATGATGTGGTGCATTTAGAAGATTTCAAAACCAGACATTTGAATCTCTTAAAAGACCACTTAGACCACATTATGAAACATAGATTATAGATAAATTAACAATCACTCTGCTTATCCCTTTTTACAATTTGAAGTGTCTTCTTCTCTTCCTTCTCTTCTTTTGAGTTAAATGCTCTATAACTCCACTTAGCTATTACTATAGACGTATGTATGATGCAGGAAAATCCTGTTTAGCGTTTTCCCTCTTTTCTCTATTTCCTTTTTTTGGGGTGCAAACACGGCCCCATATAATGAACTAAAATACTTCACCACTAGAACCAGGATTTGGATGGATTTCCAAAACTGCTACACCCTTCATCTTATGAGATGTTTCCAATGTGTGAGACAACTTCTAAAACAACTACGTGCTTAAACAACAAAGGCAGCCCAATTTCACTTATCAGCCAACCAGAATTAAGCTCTGCCTATGATAAACTTATTTTTTTTGGTAACTTGCACTGAGAAAGATTGCACATTCATTTAGTCTAAGTGTCTAAATCAATGAACAATGTTAAGCCTAACTTAGATCTGATAACTAAGATAGTTATTTTGTTTTGTTTTGTTTTTTTATGGATAAGTTCCCTAATACTAAGTCTAAGGAAAACTCTAGCATCTTTTCTGAGTTTAATACATATGTTTGACTACCTACTTCAAATCTTTCCAAGTCAAACTGAACCAATGAGAATATGACAAAGATTTGCTTAAGAAATCATTAGCCTTCAAGAATCATTGCAAGTTAGCTTGGAACTAACATAACAGATGGCAGGAAAATGGTGAAATAAGATTAGATTCAAAATACCTCAACACGAATATCACATAATGCTTTCAAAATCACCACGCGAACTACAGGATCTAGTGCACTATAAGCTTCAATTTCAGCCCTGTAAATTCAAAGGTACTTGTTAATATACAGAAACTTTTTTTATAAGTAGATACACAAACTAAATGCACTTCAAGAAGAAAAAAAATCTATGTTACTCACCCTTGTGTGGCAACTATAGGTAGTTCCCCCTCTGCAACCTGCAGAAAGTTATCAGTTAGCTATTTAAGTATATGCATAACTAAAGCTCACTCGATTTGATTAAATGGTAAGTTACCCAATGCCACCAATCTCTTAATTTCCTGCACAAAACAGTAATCCATGTATTGTGTCCAAGTGCCATTCGCGTAACTGGTGGGATTGCCTACAGAGATGGGGAAAAGAAATAAGAAAACAGAAAATCCTTACATTAGTTGAATGCATGTTTGTTGGACCAAAGAATACTACTTATCCCGACCCCCTCCCAGTTGAATGCATGTTTGTTGGACCAAAGAGCAAAGACATATGTCTAAGGATTAGCTCCACAAAAGACACACAACTCCTTCACCAGCAACAGATTGAAAAAAATGATTCTCTACCTGCTGCTAGCCACTTAAATAAATTCAGACCAAATTGCATATTTCCCAAGGTATAGCTGCATTGTTATGCATGTAAAAGGTCACTTTAAAGTTAATTCTATGTGTTTCTTGAGAAACATTTCATACAGATTCGAGGACTTTGCACAACATATAACCCAAATCAGCATTTCTCTATTCAAATAATCCTCCAAGCTATGTTGCTCGGACTCTCCAAAAATGTTGCCGCACCCGTGCCAGATCCTCTATAATTGTACTACTTTTGGAGGATCCGAGACGCACCCATCAACATTTTTGAAGAGTCCAAGCAACATAGCCTCCAAGTAGTTCCACGACCATCTTAACAGCATCAAAGGTTAAAGGTGCAAACTTAGCAGGAATCATCACTCCCAATGAAGAAAATGCCACAGTAGAGCAGAGAATGCTAGTTTTAAAGATGAGGCATAAACTCTTTTCTGATTTCAAGCAGCAGATAATGCAAGTCAACTTTCCAGATTAAGTTTAAAGGTTCAAAAATAAGTACAGTTTTGTAAAAGGAGTCACCACAGCACCAAGAAGAACTACAGTTAAGTGTGAAGGTAGCACCATACTAAGTACGTAAAGGCTCAAATTGCACCAAAAGCAATTGAAGTAAGACAAATTCACCAACCTTTAGCAATGGCATGTGTATATCACCAAGTGTATCATTTGGAGTAATCAATGCTGTTTCAAATTCCTCAGCTGAAAATTCCACTCTAATATTCAACAAAGGCCTAAAAACCTAAAACCCCACAAAAACAACAAAAATTAAGCAACCATTTATCCCGTTAAAAACACACATACAACATAAAGTTACAAACTTTCTTCAGCTTGAAGACATTACATTCAAGAAATTCAATATGGAAGCTAACTGCCACATAGACCGTAAATTCCACCGAGGCAACTGCGATGGTTCGGGCTCTCCCACAAGCTGTGTAACAATCTTGCCACATTGTTGGCGCGACGAAGGGGACCCACCATCTTCACCTTCCTCTACCTCCTCCTCATCATCATAACCTTCTAGAAACTTCTCTTCATCCTCCTCATCCCTCAATAACCTAGCCGCTAACCTTTTTTTCCTACCTACACCCTTTTTCTTCCTCACCTTAGCCACAGCCTCCGCCTCCTCCGCGGCTGCCGCCTGTAACCTCGCCGCCGCCCTTTTCGTACACTCCCTCGCCGGCCTCTCTCTCCTACTAACTATATTACTACTACTACTAGTGTTATGAACATTATTACTATTAATACTGTTATTTGAAGCTTTGTTTTCGTGTTGGATCGGAGAAGAAGAGGAAGAGGGTTGTGGGTCGGACATGATTATAAGTGAGGGGATCGGAGAAGGGATTGGTTTACAGGTGGAGATCGTGGGGTTGCATTGAAGAAAAATAGCAATTTACACAAGTGTGAGGGTTTGTGCAAGTTTGAAATATTATCAACTGCAATATATAAGTTGCTGCCACTGTTACTGTAAAGGGAAAGCATCATCCAAGAAAATCGAACATGGGTAATAAATAAATTTGTAATAATGACTGCTGATAATAAGCGAAAAGATTTGAGCTTTGGTGTGTTTTAGTTCTTGTGTGTGTTGTTTGGGGAAGAGAATTTAGGGATTATCTGAGAAAATTATTTTTGGGGTAAAAGGGAAAGAGTGATGGGGAATTCTGAATTTGGGGACTGGAATTGGTAAATTTGGCAACTTTTGGAATTTGTATGTTGTGATTTGTTTTTCGGATAGAAAATTTAATGCATCGGAATGTCCTTGATCAACTATGAAGTGTGGTAAAAGGACGAGTTGGGGAAATTTTATTTTCATGAAGGCCTCCAAAAGTGGGGGGGGAGAAGGGGGTGGGGGGAATAAAAATTCCTGACCACATGGAGATTCATTTGATCACTATAGATGCGAGTTTTTATTCACAAAATTTTATTTTTATATTGAAACCTTATTTCTAATTTGAAATACCTTTTTAAATTTTAATTTTTTTTCAAATCTTAATCAATGCATGTACTAGTAATTTAGGGTTGAATTGTGTTCGAGTAACATAAACTACTTGTGTTGTTTCTCTAACTTTGTATTTCCCACCTTGTTGCACAAAGGATGTTGTTATCCCGAGCTTTAATATTACGAAGGAAATATAGTGATAATCGTATTTTTTTTGTTAATGTTAAATGATTTATACGGGGATGATTAGAGAAGATAAATGTATTTAATAAAAATGATTATATTAAAGTTGGAAATAAGAAAAATAAAATGTACAATTTAATCGAATAAAATGTATGCATGGAATCTGTATTAAAAACACAATGCTTGTTGCACCTCACCATATGCATAGCAATAGCAAGAATAATAGATATGTTGCCCGCATGGGCGTAGCTCAGTTGGTATATGTTGATAGGGGATAATTTCTTTGCTAGCTACCAGCTAAAGGTGATACTATCTACAACTCCTGATACAACTCCTGAAAAGAAAGTTGTCTGAGGACACCAACCTGTCGATTAAAGCACAGAAAAACAGATCGGCAAATACGCGCTTCTTCCCCTTCTCTTTCGAACCACACAAGGATTTTCAGTCCAGCTGAGCTACCTGAACCACTTTGAACCAAGTTCTTATGGCAGAGCACTAGGAGATTTATCATCAATATGATGATTGGAATGGAAACCAGAAGCACGAATGGGGTCTTCGTGGTCCAATATAATCAAACCATCAATAACAGTAAGGTAAGCATGAGACTTTTTGGTAGTACCGGTGAACCAGATGACCGCGGCGATGGAATCTGGGACGGAGGACTTGTAGTATCTCTCTAGATCTCCTTGAAAGGTACTCCAGAACCCGCCAGCGCTCGTGAAAACCCGGGTCGGTCGGTCCTCCATTAATCCGACCAGAGGTATGGATAACAAGGCCACCTTCACAACCTTCTCCCTTATGTCCCTACATTGCCCCCAAGTAGGCAGGTTCGAGCTCTGGCAACCGCAATGTGGGAGTTTTCATTCCTCCTTTGTGGGGGATGGCTCCTTGTGGGCACCAGACATTGTGTCTCCCACCTAGTGGGCCGCTGAGTCACCATGATTTACCTCATCCACCAATCACTGTCGGGCCGGGGGGTGGGGGGCTTGTGGGCGATGGATTTCGCCCCTAAGAATAATAGATATGTTTATCTTGGGATTTGAGCTGGATCATTTATCTTTTTATATGATTTATTAGAATAAGTAAAAGCAACAAACGGGAAATAGAAAACACCTATTACAAGAACTAGGAAAGATGGAAAACAAATATTACAACCAAAAGAACTGATCTTAACAAATGACTGGAAACAAGAACGAACACTTGATTTGAATGATCGTTGAGTCGAGTGATAGCACTATGTCTTTAAGACAAGATTATCCCGTATATATCATTTTACGTTGCAAGGCAATAGTCTCGCAAGATAAAACAACTATTAACACACTTGAGCAAAGGAAACTCAAATGTTTCTCTTGAAGAACTTTGAGTATCGAAAGACTGCTAGAGAGGAAGAAGATTTTTGAAGTACAAGTGTTTAACAATTGAACCAAATGCCTCAATTTATAGTGTAAGAATTGTCTCTTTAAGTGCCAAGTAATGGCATTGAATCACCCATGTAATGGCAATGAATTGCCCAAGTAATTGCACTCATTTATCAGCCAAGTAATGACTGAATAATGTTGAAATGAATGTCATTGAGGGCAGCCTAAACGTCTCCAAAACTCAGATTTTCGTTTCAGACATTCTGCCTGGGTGGCGCCGCGGCTGGGTCTCGGAAGCCCCGCGGCGTCGCGACTCCAGTAACTTAGGTCGGAATTAGCGTCACGGCCCTTCTCGTCTCCGCGGCCCTTTCCGACCCATTTCATCTTTACATTATGCACACTTCTTCCCTCTACCCACACTGCATATAGCACTTAATGCCTATCACGGAATGACTTTGGATTTATGTTCCTTACATAAATCATAACATGAAGCCCTCTTGCTTTCACCGAAGCGCTCAACTGAACATTTACAGTTTAGTTTTCCCATTGAACCTAATTCCTGGGATCTTTAGTCAGTAAGGTTGGGTTACCACCGTATCAATCTTTATTGTTTGGGTTTTAAGCTAATTCCCCTAGACATGCAGAACATATTATCTCTTGGTATGCCCTTAGTCAAAGGATCTGCTATGTTATCCTTTGATTTTACATAATCAATGGAAATAATACCATGGTGATCACCGCTATCAGCCTTATGTCTCCGAATATGACGAGACTTCATTATGCATGTAACTCTATGTCATTCCTGTGAGTCGATCGACTCATTGTCGTGACCGATCATTACAGGTAGTACGGGTTTGTCCCAACACGGGACGTCCTCTAAGAAGTCATGAAGCCACTCAACTTTTTCTCGTGCTTTGTCTAAAGCAATAAATTATGACTTCATCGTGGATCGGGCGATGCAAGTTTGCTTAGAGGATTTTCAAGACACAGCTCCACCACCAATTATAAATATATACCCACTGGTGGACTTGATGTTCTCTATATCAGATATTCAATTTGCATCATTGTACCCCTCTAGTACAGTTGTATATCTCGAATAATGCAACTCATACGTTAGTGTGTATTTCAGGTACCCTAGTATCTGATTCAACGCTTTCCAATGATCATTACTCAGATTACGGGAAAACCTAGCCAATTTGTTGACCGCATAAGCGATATCAGGTCGGGTGCAGTTTGTTATGTACATCAAACTCACAATCACTTGCGCATATCACTCCTAGCATACGGGCGCACCACGATTTTTATCAATTTTCTGATTCATATCCAGTGATGACTTCATCGGCGAACTGTCGAACATCTCAAACTTTCTCAACACATCCTCGATGTAGTTACACTGAGATAAGACCAGTCCGTCAGACCTCTTATAGACCTTGATCCATAAGATGACATCTGCAATAATCATATCCTTCATGTCAAAACATTATTTCAACATATTCTTAGTCTCTAGGATCAAACTAGGACTACTCTATGTGATCAACATGTCGTCTACGTAAAGGCATATCATAACGAACGAGTTAGAATTACCTTTCATGTAGACACATTTATCATACTCATTAATGGAGAAACCCTTCGATAGTAGAGTACTATCAAATTTTGCATGCCATTGCCTCGGGGCCTGCTTCAGCCCGTACATAGATTTGACAAGTCGATAGACTTTATTCTCATACCCTGGAACCACATACCCCTCGGGTTGTTCCGTATAATTTCTTTTTCCAAATCATCATTTAGGAATGTTGTTTTGACATCCATTTGATGTATCTCAAGGTCACGTAATGATGTGATCGCAATGAATACTCGTATGGACGTCATTCTAGACACTGGTGAGTACGTGTCAAAATAGTCAAGACATTCCTTCTGTCGATAGACCTTTACTACCAACCTGTCATTATACTTGTCTATAGACCCATCTGCTTGATACTTTCGTTTGAGTATCCACTTACAACCCAACGGTTTGTTTCCCAGAGGAAGATCAACCAACTCCCAAGTATGGTTTTGCAAGATGGAGTCTATTTCACTCTCAATAGCTTCTTTTCAGAGCGGTGCCTCTGGAGTTGACAATGTTTCAGTAATTGTCCTTAGTTCGTTATCAACCATATAAGCTACAAAGTCAGGACCTAAGGTTTTATCCTTCAAGGCCCTTTTACTTCGTCTTGATTCCATCGCTGGAGTCTCCAAGTTCTGAGAATCTGGAACACTAGATTCCAGATATTCAGCCACTTCGGAGTCCACTAGATCTGAACCATATAGATTCGGGCAGTCAACGACTCCTGATTCTTGAGAGCTTTGTTCATAACTTCGTTTGCGAGAGGTTATGTCTCTTTCCTTTATAGGAAAGTATCCTCAAAGAATTGCACATTCCTTGATTCTATGATCGTACCCTCGTGGATATCTGATACATCTGACTTATTCACTAAGAAGTGATAAACACTACTGTTATTTGCATATCCAATGAAAATGCAATCTACAATCTTAGGTCCAATCTTGACCTGTTTTGACTTAGGTACTTCAACATTTGCCAAACAACCCCACATCTTCATGTATTTGTAGGTGGGTTTATTTCTCTTTCATAACTTGTATGGAGTTTTGTCATTACCCTTATGTGGGACTCTATTAAGAAACGTATTAGCGGTAAGGACAGTTTCTCCCCACATATTTTGGGGAAGACCGGAATTGATGAGCAAGACATTCATCATTTCCTTCAATGTACGGTTCTTGCGTTCAGCGACACTGTTCGACTGAGGTGAGTATGAAGCCATTTTTGATGAACAATGCCCGATTTGGTACAATATTCCTCAAATGATGCTACATATTCTCCCTCTCTATTGTTACGAATTGATTTAATCTGCACGCTTAGTTGATTTTCAACTTCTGCTTTGTAGCATCTGAATGCTACAAAGGCTTCATCCTTACTTTTCAATAAGTAAAAGTAATAATACTTTGTGTTGCCATCTAGTAATGTCAAAAAGTACTTGTTCCCCCTTCTAGTTTGTTGTCACGACCCGACCCCGGGGCCGCGATCGTACTTACCGGTACCTCGCCGTATACATCGAGAATAAAGAATGAACATACATAACACATAACTTATAAAAGGTAAACATCATCACAACCGATAAGGTTGCTTCCATAAAACATACTTAATCAAAAGTATAGAATACAACTTGTTCTTATAGCCCAAAACACATATGTGACCACGCACTTCTAAGATATAATGGCGGGGCGGGGGCCGCCATACCACGAATGTACAAAATACCTATAGCGTCGGGAATATCCGTACCAACAAACAAGCTTCCGAGGAATGGAGCTCGACACCTAATAGTGATCCTAAGAACGAGGATCCACAATCGCTTACCCATACCGCGGCGTAACGCAGCCGGGGAAGAAATACATATGTACCAAGTATGTAAAGTCGAAAATCCGTAATAATGATATCAGAAGTCTAAAAGTAAGCTGGAGTCATGGAAGACAATCAAAATACCTTTTAATGTGCCTTACTAACAATGAGAGTGACAAGTATATATATATAATACTGCATAAAATAGGGGCCTCATGATCAAAACAGGGTACCTCGCCCGTAGTATCAATAAGCACCCCTACTCCTGGGACTATTTCACCCGCATAGTCCCGTGGACCCGCATGAGGTATTCTCGCATAGGTCAGACTACCGCACGGGATTATTTCACCCGCATAAGCCCATAAGGACTCGCACGAGGTATTCCTCGCATCGTGGATAGCAAATCCACGTAATACGGTATAACGATCTTGGGACTTACCCCGATATACTCTTACCGGCGGATGGTATAACGATCTTGGGACTTACCCCTCAGATATACTCTTACACTGAAGCAGATGGTATAACGATCTTGGGGATTTACCCCTCAGATATACTCTTACACTGGAGGAGGTGGTATGACGATCTTGGGGCTTGCCCCTCATTCATACTCTTACCCTGAAGAAGGTGGTATAACGATCTTGGGGCTTGCCCCTCAGATATACTCTTACCCTAGCTCAACTGTCATCATATCATAATCATAAATAAGTTAAGAGAACTTATAACTTCTTATTAGTCTTGTTCATATACCCTCTCATTTTAGTTTACTTAAGGCACTTAATCATATATTTAATAAAAGGAAACCGGGAATTTATCTCAAGTATTACATACTTCAACTCTTTTAAAAGTGACTCTTTTTCATATAAAACCTTTAGGCAATTGATGCCTTAAAATCAATTTGCCTTTCATAAATCAAATCATTTGTCCTTACTTATCTTACTTAGAATAAATCTCTTCTTATCAACCTTTTATAAAGCTAATAAACCAACTTCCCATAAAGTTGTTATATTAACCCTATACTTTAGTGAAATCATACTTTTCCCTTAACCAAGGGACTTACACTTCTTAAAACGAAACAAGTCTTTATATACTCAAAGCAAGTAAGAATACTAAATCTTGTACGTCTACCGTACTACATAGATACAACTACTCATGCTCAAGAGATAAGAAAACTTCACATACCTCTTTGATCAATCCACTTGCTAAGTCCAAACTACCGCAAGTAATATGTCAACCTAAAATAACCATGATACGTTTATTAACCTCTAATTTCAATGTAGAATAATCCAAGTTCAAAGTCACTAAATTCTATGAAAAATTGGGCAGCATTTCCTTTGTTTCTACATACTTTGCCACCTTTCAAGGCCGACCAACATCCAAACGCCACATTTAAGGCTCAACAATCCAAACATTTCAAAGGGGATTACACACCTAAACTTGGGTGTGTAA
Organism: Przewalskia tangutica; assembly: GCA_029844215.1. Classification (NCBI taxonomy): domain Eukaryota; kingdom Viridiplantae; phylum Streptophyta; class Magnoliopsida; order Solanales; family Solanaceae; genus Przewalskia; species Przewalskia tangutica. The sequence goes on from CM056734.1 coordinate 14,137,675, forward strand.
AATTCTGCCCCATAAGGTACAACAATTCACTTAACAATTCTAAGGTAGTTTTTAGGCTACAACATGCTCATAATATCTTCTTAACCAATTCTTTCATATCCAAACCACATTTCTTACATGCAAGGACTCTAAGTGCATTATTTACTACTACACATCCCTTCTTCTTCACATGCAACATTAATAACTAACCACAAGAGAAGAAATGTTACCTTAAAGCTTTAGCCAAACTTATTCCAACAACTTTGCTAGCCTCCTTTCCAAGAACACCGCCACAATAACACCAACAAGCTAGCCACACGCTTCCTTCTGTTCTTAACTTTTCAGATTTTTCTTAGCTTGAATTCCTCTTGGAATTTTAGAGAGAGCTTAAGCTTAGAGAGAGAGAGGGATTTGAAAGATGACCAAGTCTTCCAGACGTGATCAATATAAGGCATGCAAGAAATCAGATGGGGGGGGGGGGACACTTGTAACCCACCCAAGGTCTTTTAAAAGCTAAATCTGATTTTTCCAAAGTTTTTACGCCAGGAATCGCGCCTACCAGAACCGGGCCATGCGCTGAAACTCGTGGACTTACGAACTTCCGCGCTGCCTCGCTGGCCCAGCCATGCGCTGCAACTTCAGCGACTCGTATATCCGCGCCCGCTCGCCGCTTTGCTCAAACGCATTTCTGGCCCGTCACAAGACCGAACTTGTAACTTCCATAACTTTCTACTCCGACGTCCTATCGACGAACGGTTGGTTGCGTTGGAAACTAGACTCAACGAACTACACCCTAGGCCTTTGAAACACTTAGGAACTCTCAACTTATCAGGTCATATCCCGCCTCAAAGTTGACTAAAACTCGTCCGAAACAATCCGTCAACTTATCTTTCGAAAATTTTAAGTCTTACTCCCTTTCGCACGCTCTCATACGTGTGGCCAGAACTACGGGGTATAACATTCTCCCCCCCTTAGAAACATTCGTCCCGAATGTTCCTTCCATGCTTACTCAAATCACACTATCGACATAGACCCTCTTAGCTATTCTTTTGCAAATAAAACGCTCCACATAGCCACAACATTACTCAAGCATAATTGCTAAATCAAACTAATAAGCAAGGAAGTAGGTTACCTGGAGGTATAGGAAATATGTGAGGATATTTCTTCATCATGTCATCCTCTGCTTCCCACGTCATTTCTTCCATGTTCTCGTTCCGCCACAAGACATTGACGGAAGTCACATCCTTCGTCCGAAGTCGCCTAACCTGACGATCGAGTATCGCTATGGGACTCTCCTCATACGATAACTCCTTCACACCGACATCATGAATCGGTGCACTCTGACGGTCTCCAATACATTTCCGCAACATAGACACATGGAAAATCGATGTACCGCCCAAATCGGACGACGTAACCAACTCATAGCAACCTCGCTTACCCTACGGATATCCGACACGCCCAATGTACCTTGGGCTAAGTTTCCCTTTCTTCCCAAACCTCGTCACGCCCTTCATGGGCGATACCTTTAGGAAAACCCAATCATCTATCTCAAATTCCAAGTGTCGACGTCGATGATCTGCATACGACTTCTGCCGACTCTGAGCTGCCAACAACCGCTCCTGGATAAGCTTCTCCTTATCCACTGCCTGCTGAACCAAGTCTGGCCCGACTAACTGAACTTCTTCCACTTCGAACCAGCCTATCGGTGACCTGCACTTCCTCCCGTATAAGGCCTCATAAGGCGCCATATGAATACTGGAATGGTAGCTGTTGTTGTAAGCAAACTCCACAAGAGGTAAATGATCCTCCCAGCTACCCCTGAAATCAATAACACAAGCCCGCAGCATATCATCAAGTGTCTGGATAGTGCGCTACCGTCCGCTTGCCCGAGGATGAAACGTCGTACTGAGACTCACCTGGGTCCCTAATCCTTTCTGAAAAGACCTCCAGAAATTAGCTGTAAAATGTGCTCCTCTGTCTGAGATAATCGATATAGGAACTCCGTGCAGTCTCACAATCTCCCTGATATATAGTCTAGCATAATCCTCGGCCGAAAAAGTCGTCCTGACTGGAAGAAAATGGGCTGATTTTGTCAGCCTGTCGACGATAACCCAAATGGAATCATGCTTCCTCTGAGTGGAAGGTAACCCTGTAATAAAATCCATATTTACCACCTCCCACTTCCAAGTCGGAATATCAATAGCCGCAATGACCCATCGCTTCGTGCTCAACTTTGACCGCTGACAATCTGCATCGCGCCACAAACTCCGCAACGCCCTCTGGCGCCATCCCACCAATACACGATTCGAGGTCATGATACATCTTAGTCGACCGGATGAATAGAATAACGAGAGCACCGCGTGCCTTCCACCGTAATCTGGCCGACGGTCTCGCTACATCGGAACACACAACCGCCTCGAATCTTAGCACTCATCAGCGCTACCTCAAATAGACTCTTCTCCTTCCTGAGAGCGCATCTCTGCATCGCATCAAAATCGGATCCTCATATTGTCGCTCTTCACCTCCTCGACGATGGAAGACTCGCAACCTCTCGAACCCGAATTCCATCACTATCGGGATCAATCAAACGAACCCCAAGGCTCGCTAGCCGATGTAACTCTCGACCATATCCTCTTCTCGGATGTACATTGCATGACTACCCATCGATCCGCGACTAAGGGCATCCGCAACTACATCGCCTTCCACGGTGGTATAGAATATCAACATCGTAATCCTTAAGTAGCTCCAACCACCGCCTCGCCGCAGTTCAACTCCTCCGTCAAGATATACCGAGACTTCGCGTCCGTGTAAATGTCCACACGAACTCCATATAAATAATGTCTCCAGATCTTCAAGGCATGAATCACTACTGCCAACTCCAAGTCACGCGTGGATAGTTCTTCTCATGCTTCCTAAGTTGTCGGACGCGTAGTTATAACCTGCCGTCGCATCAAGACGCATCCAAGCCCGACACCGACGCGTCACAATAAACCACGATCCATCTAAACCTTCCGGAAGAGTAAGAATCTGGGCGCCGCCAACTTCTCCTTTAGCAATCGGAAACTCCTCTCACAAGTGTCCGCCCACCGAACACTACGCTTTCGAGCCGGGCTTTAGTCAATGGTGCTGAAATAGAAGCAAACTTCTCCACAAACCTCCGATAATAACCTGCAAGGCCCAAAAAGTTGCGCACTCCGCTTGTAGCTGGTCCGCCAAGTCTTCGATCGCCAATCTTCGCCAGATCAACCCAATACCATCGCCCGATAACATATCCTAAGAAAGCCATCGACGCTAACTAACTCGTGACTTCGAGAACTTGGCATACAACAATGGCCTGAGGACTCCTAATACCGCCCTCAACGCTCAGATGCCATGCTCGCGGCGAATAAACCAAGATATCATCAATGAAAACTATAACGAACATATCCAAGAATGGTCTGAACACCCTATTCATCAAATCCATGAATACTGCTGGGGCGTTGGTCAATCCGAAAGACATTACCCTAAACTCATAGTGCCCGTACCTGGTCCTGAATGCAGTCTTCGGAATATCCGCCTCTAACTCAGACTGATGGTAACCGGATCACGTGTCTATCTTGGAGAAACATCTCGCACTCGCAATCGTCAAACAAATCATCAATCACGGGAGTGGATATCTGCTTCGATAGTTACCTTGTTCACCGCTCGTAATCAATGCAAAACTCAATCTCCTCTCGGGAGGATACCCGCTCGTCGGGAATACGCCCGAAACTCTCTAACGACGAATCGATCAAGGTCCGTACCTCACCTCGTGATCGAATACCCGAACCATATGGCAGATATACCCTTTCCGCACCATCTTCCTAGCCTTGAGGTAAGAAATAAACTTACCCCTCGGCGATGTAGTATTCCCCTTCCACTGGCAATCGCCACGAAACCGAACCGAACTAATCTCTCTCTACGATACGGGCATAGCAAGACGCTAGCCAATCCATACCCATGATCACATCAAAGTCCGCCATATCCAACTCTATCAAGTCGGCCAGAGTCGACGATCGCCTATAGTCACCGGGCAAGCCTTATATACCCGCCACTACCATCGAATCACTCATCGCGTAGCCACCTCAAAAGGTCTTATGGACTCGGGCTCTATCCCTATTCTATCGCAATATGATGAGATATATAGACAAGGTAGAACTCGATCTATCAAAGCATATACAAAACAAAGAAGAAACCAATAATGTACTGCGGACGACATCCGCGACGCCTCCGGTCCCGCTTACCGACATAGCATAGATGCGCTCGAGGACCGCTAGAATCGGGACCCTACCACGACCTCGCCGCGCCCGCCGCCCATAAGTACCTCGCCTCCGGCGTCGACCATCGAAGACGAAGATCCAAAGAATGCACTTATCGGCCGAACTGTAACGCCTCGCCGCTGGGCGACGCATAATTCTTCGATGGCCCCGCCGCCACAAGAATAACACGCTCCCGAACCCATACGACACTCGCCCGGATGAGACCTACCGCATCGAACGCACCGAAAGGTAGGTGGTCTCGATCGTGACGGCCGCCTCGAAACCTCGAAGTCCCGGAGCTCGACCGCTTCCCGAATAACCCGGCCGATCGACCTCCCGCTGAAAATCGGAAGGAGCACTCGCGCTGGCCGGAATGTGGACTAGTTCGCCGAGGCCGCCCGCCTAAAATCGCTCGAGACCTGCTGCCCCGACTCTTGGGCCGCCTAAATCTAGCTGATCTCGCTCTCTCGCCCTCAATCTCAGACGCTGCATCCTCGCAATATCCATCTCGCCAAGAGCTACCCTGGCATGCAATAATCATATGACGGTCTAACCTCATCACATATCGATGAACCTCGCTCGCCATGTCCGCTACAATGGTGTGGCGATACCGCCAAGGAGTCAAACTGTGTCAGATTCTCGATAGTCCTCCCGTCCTGCCTCAAGGTCAATAACCTATCTACGCGGGATATCCTCATCTCATGAGGCAAGAAGTGATCCAGGAAAGCCTCTGTGAACTCCTCCCAAACAGCTGGAAGAGCATTCTCACCTCTCGACAATACCCATGACTCAAACCAGTTCAACGCAATATCGCCAGAATCCTGTAGCAGCTAGTATAACAGACTCGGCTCCGATGCCCTAAGACTGCACGGTCCGTCAGAATCGCGGACAAACTCCTCGCGATCCTCCTCAAATATCGAACCATAGAACTCAAAGCGGTGACAACCCAGAAATCCCGAATCCGTAAATCGTCGGCCGCTTGTGGTCGCCGCCGCCGCTTGCGCCGCCGCCACTACGCTGGCCAAGAATCAACTGCTCTCGCTATTCTATACTCGCATTCGATCGCTGGATCGAGGCTCGCATCGCGGTCTCGTGAATCGACCGCCAAATTGCTGAGGCTAGCGACGACGCGGAACTCGCCGCCCTAAACATCATCTCTCGTAAGGATCGCTCGCCTCGTGACTTCTCAAGGCCCACTAGCGCCTCGCCGCTTGCCCTTCTGGGCCGCGGTTGCTGCGCGAGGCATAATCGATACATAAAGGAAAACATCGAGAGGTTCAACCTATAACTCACTCTATTGCACGATCTTAGAGTGAAAGAATGGAAACCAATCCTAAATATCCTGCAGCCTCCTCGATTATAGACGTGTGCACGACACACCGATAATCAAGACTCTACTAGACACGCTGTAGACACTTTCCGAGGACTAATCGCTGATACCACTTTTGTCACGACCGACTCGGGCCGCGATCGTACTTACCGGTACTTCAGTATACATCGTAGAATAGCAATGAACATACATAACACATAACTTATAAAAAGGTAAACATCACTGGCCAACCGATAAGACCGCCTTCCATAAAATATACTTAATCAAAAGTATAGAAGTACAACTTGTTCTTATAACCCAAAACACATGTGTGACCACGCACTTAAGGATAATAATCGTATGACAGGCCCCGCCATACCCGAATGTACAAAATACCTATAAGATCGTGGAATATCCATACCAACAAACAAGCTTCCGAGGAACGGAGCTTCGACACCGAACAGTGATCCAAGAACGAGGATCCACAACTGCTTACCCATACACGCGTATTTAACGCATTTCGGCGAAGGGGTCGACACACATGTACCAAGTATGTAAAGCCGAAAATACCGTAATAATGATATCATAAGTCTAAAAGTAAGTGAGTCACAAGACAATCAAAATACCTTTTATCGTGTCTTACTAACAACGAGAGTGACAAGTATATATATATATATAATAATGCATAAAATAGGGCCTCATGATCAAAACAGGTACTCGCCTGTAGATCAATAAGCACCCTACTCGCGGGACTATTTCACCCGTGATAGTCCCGTGGACCCGCATTTAGGTATTCCTTGCATAGGTCAGACTACCGCACGGGATTATTTCACCCGCATAAGCCCATAAGGACTCGCATGAGGTATTCCTCGATCTTGGGTAGCAAATCCACGAACACGTGGTATAACGATCTGGGACTTACCCTCGATATACTCTTACCCCGGTTAGATGGTATAACGATCTGGGACTTACCCTCGATATACTCTTACACCGGCGGATGGTATAACGATCTTGGGGATTTACCCTCGATATACTCTTACACCGGGAGGTGGTATGACGATCTTGGGGCTTGCCTCATTCATACTCTTACCCCGGGAAGGTGGTATAACGATCTTGGGGCTTGCACTCGATATACTCTTACCCTAGCTCAACTGTCATCATATCATAATCATAAATAAGTTAAGAAAACTTATAACTTCTTATTAGCCTTGTTCATATACCCTCTCATTTTAGTTTACTTAAGGCACTTAATCATATCTTTAATAAAAGGAAACCGGGAATTTATCCCAAGTATTACATACTTCAACTCTTTTAAAAGTGACTCTTTTTCATATAAAACCTTTAGGCAATTGATGCCTTAAAATCAATTTGTCATTCATAAATCAAATCATTTGTCCTTACTTATCTTACTTAGAATAAATCTCTTCTTATCAACCTTTTATAAAGCTAATAAACCAACTTCCCATAAAGTTGTTATATTAACCCTATACTTTAGTAAAATCATACTTTTCCCTTAACCAAGGGACTTACACTTCTTAAAACGAAACAAGTCTTTATATACTCAAAGCAAGTAAGAATACTAAATCTTGTACGTCTACCGTACTACATAGATACAACTACTCATGCTCAAGAGATAGGAAAGCTTCACATACCTCTTTGATCAATCCACTTGCTAAGTCCAAACTACCGCAAGTAATATGTCAACCTAAAATAACCATGATACGTTTATTAACCTCTAATTTCAATGTAGAATAATCCAAGTTCAAAGTCACTAAATTCTATGGAAAATCAAAGATTTCCTTTGTTTCTACATACTTTGCCACCTTTCTCAAGGCCGAATTCAACATCCAAACGCCACATTTAAGGCTCAACAATCCAAACATTTCAAAGGGGATTACACACCTAAACTTGGGTGTGTAAAATTCTGCCCCATAAGGTACAACAATTCACTTAACAATTCTAAGGTAGTTTTTAGGCTACAACATGCTCATAATATCTTCTTAACCAATTCTTTCATATCCAAACCACATTTCTTACATGCAAGGACTCTAAGTGCATTATTTACTACTACGCATCCCTTCTTCTTCACATGCAACATTAATAACTAACCACAAGAGAAGAAATGTTACCTTAAAGCTTTAGCCAAACTTATTCCAACAACTTTGCTAGCCTCTTTTCCAAGAACACCTCACAATAACACCAACAAGCTAGCCACAAGCTTCCTTCTTGTTCTTAACTTTTTCAGATTTTTCTTAGGCTTGAATTCCTCTTGGAATTTTAGAGAGAAGTGGGAGCTTAAGCTTAGAGAGAGAGAGGGATTTGAAAGATGACCAAGTCTTCAAGACTTGGTCAATATAAGGCATGCAAGAAATCAGATGTGGGGACACTTGTCACCCTCCCAAGGTCTTTAAAAGAGAAACTGATTTTTCCTAATTTTTTCGCCAGAATCACGCGCCATGCACCAGAAATGGCGCCATACTGAAACTTCGCGACTTACAGAACTTCCGCACGGCAACTCAGCGACCCCTCAAGATATCCGGCGCGGCCTCGCATCCGAGCCGCGCCTCGCATCCGAGCCGCGTCCCGCTACCTTGCTCAAACGCATTTATGTCCGTCACAAGACCGAACTTGTAACTCCCATAACTTTCTACTCCGACGTCCTATCGACGAACGGTTGGTTGCGTTGGAAACTAGACTCAACGAACTACGCCCTAGGCCTTTGAAACACATAGGAACTCTCAACGTACCGGATCATAACCCGCCTCAAAGTTGACTAAAACCCGTCCGAAACAATCCGTCAACTTATCTTTCGAAAATTTTAAGTCTTACTCCCTTTCGCACGCTCTCACACGTGTGGCCAGAACTACGGGGTATAACATTTGTGCAAACTTCAAATCATATATATAAATGTGTGAATAAGTTCTAGAGGAGTTGTTTCCCTTTTGACGGATCTAAAAGGAGTCTTAGTGAGTTTTGCCTCTACGCACACCTCACACTTATATTGAGGGTTTACGTCGATAGACGACAACAACTCCAACTTTACCAGCCTTTGGATAGATTTGCAATTCAAATGTTCTAATCTATGATGCCATAAATTAGAAGACTCAAGCAAATAAGAAGACTTTTTATTTTTTTTTGCTTGAACTAAAGACTAACATGGCGTGAACCTTGAAGAGTCCTTCACAGACAAAGGCACTTCCCACAAAGGTTCCATTTTTAGTTATTACAAACTTATTGGACTCAAATACTAGCCTAAAATAAGTATTAACAAATACAGGACCTGAAATTAAATTCTTCATAATCTCAAAGATATGAATCAGCTCCTTCATAGTGAGATCCTTGCCAGAAGTCATCTTAAGGACCATCTTTCCTACCCCCAGCATATCAGAGGAAGCGTTGTTACTCATGAACAACTTTTTTCTATAACTAGTGTATACATGTAGAAAGACATCTCTATCAGAACAGATGTGAAGGGTAGCATCTGTGTCCATCCATCAATGTTTGGGATTCTCTATAAGGTTTGCTTCTAGCACCACCGCGGAAAACTTCTCAATCATGTCGCCAAGAAGTGTGTCCTCGACAACGTTAGCCTTTGCCTTGTCTTTGGCCTTCTCACTCTGCTCTATCTGGAGATTGCGCAAGTCCTTGATCATGTGATCAGCTTTGCCACAGTGATGACAATTTCCTTTGAACTTCACCGCTGTCTGGGTCTTGCCATCTTTCTGGAACTTGCGCTTCTTGCTTGGGTTCCCTTTGGCATCAACCATATTTACCTTGGTCTCATTGGGTTGCTTTCCCTTAGGCAAAGACTTCTTATTATCTTTCCGAATTTGGAGTTTGATAATAAGCTCTTCAAAGGTCATTTCCTTTGTTTTAAATTTTAAGTAACTCATAAACTCACTCTACGAGAGAGATAATTTTTCAATAAGTGATGCAACAAAAACAGCTCATTTGGTTCCATACTCTCCAAATCCAGGCTTGTAGAATTATTTGGAATTCCTGGCCTTGAGACATCACTGTCTTGCTATCCACCATTTGAAATTTCAAGAATTTCCCAACGATGAATTTTTTGTACTGTATTCGTCGTTAGACTTCTTCCAAGCTTCTCCCACAACTCTTTTCATGGCTTACTGTAATACATTGTGTAGAGCGAGTCTGACAAGCAGTTCAAGATGTAGTTCTTACACATGAAAACATTATGAGTCCATGCATCAAGAGTCATTTCAATGCGAGCCTGGAAACCTTGGCCCCTTTCAGTCGTATCAATAGACTGAGGGTCTGCACCATCTCCTGTTTCAGGAGGGTCTTCTGTGACACACCGTGCCACTCCCATCAAGGATTCTTGCATTTCCTTGAGTAACAAAAAAGCCATTGGTTGTTCCTTGGGAAGCAGAGCAGTGGAGAAGACGGAAGTATTGCCTTGAGGAGCATCAGCAGATGGAGAGGCAAAAGTATTGACTTGAGTAGCAGCAGCAGATCCAGAAATAAATTGTTATTGTTCAGTCATTTTCACTAAGTACTAATACAATCTTGTCTTAAAATTATTAGAAAAAAGTAAAAACAACAAACGGGAAATAGTAAACAGTTATTACAAGAACTAGGAAAGATGGAAAACAAAAGATTACAACCAAAAGAAATGATCTTAACAAATGACTGGAAACAAGAACGAACACTTGATCTGAATGATCACTGAGTCGAGTGATGACACTCTGTCTTTAAGACAAGATTGACCCGTATATATCTTTTTACGTTGTTAGGCAATAGTCTCCCAAGATAAAACAGCTACTAACACAGTTGAGCAAAGAAAACTCAAATGTTTCTCTTGAAGAACTTTGAGTATTGAAATAATGCTAGAGAGAAAGAAGATTTTATGAAGTACAAGTGTTTAACAATTGATCCAGAGGCCTCAATTTATAGTGTAAGAATTGTCTCTTCAAGTGCCAAGTAATAGCATTGAGTCACCCATGTAATGACAATAAATTTCCCAAGTAACGACACTCATTTATCAGCCAAATAATGGCTGAATAATGCTGAAATAAATGACATTGAGGGCAACCCAAATGTCTTCAAAAATCAGATTTTCGTTTCAGACATTCTGCATGGGTGGCGTCGCGGCTCCAATAACTTGGGTCGAAATTAGCGTCGCGGCCCCGACGGGGTTGGCGCCGCGACGCTCCCCGGTGGCGTCGCGGCCCTTTTCGAACTGTTCCATCTTTACACTATGCACACTTCTTCCTTCATTTACCAACGTGGAACACTTGTCATTTGACTAATGACCGTCCATCATTCTATGTCTCAAACACTTTACTTACGTACCAATATCTCTTTCACTAATGAAATTTACGATTTTTGGTACAACGTGTGCACGTGTGGAAACGACGTTTCCAACGTGCGGGACCTCAATTATTCGAGTCATAAATAATGGGATAAACTTTATTCCACGTTGATAAATTTCCAACATGATTTTGATTAATCTTCACTTTTTGAATTACAATAACTTTTTTGGTTGGATTAGACCCCAAAACCGAAAGAAGTTGTGTACTACACATGTAACATGTTATTTAGTTTGCACTTATTTATCTGCGTGTTATGTAGGTTTAGACAGGTCAAAATTACCGCACACTTGGAGTCAAATACCATAGACTTTTAGTGGAAGAAAATAACACCCCCTCGCCTTTTGAACGAAAAAGACTTTTATCCAAAAATCAACCAATGAAATAAAAAAATTGTTACCCAAATTTACAAAAGTCATAACTAGCTGTCTTTGTTGGAAGGAAAACATTTACGATTACAATCTTATAAATTATTTTCTTATTCAAAGAGAAGCATCGAAAAAAATAGTCCGATTGATTGGCTACCTGAACTTTCACTTTGTTGGTGACAATTTGAATCGCCACAATTTATCGGTATCACTCGAAACAATTTATTTTAATCGAACTCTTTTTGAAAAAGTACGTGCACCATGTCAAATGACAAAAGCGTTACGATCCACAAATGAATTAGAATCATAAAATGCGTGTTAATTGTTTTAAAACAAATTTTGACATTAAAATAATATAAAACCATGTTCTTATACATGCAAAAAATAACCTATGTCCTGCTTGTTTTTATTAAGATTAAAACATATGATTTTGAATTTGAATATTAAAATGTATACATTAAAACATTTGAATTTAAATAACAAATATCATTCATTATTCAGTAACTATAGTCAATGTAATTGAGCTAAGCTTCTATGATGATAATACAAAAGCATAGAATTTACTTTTTTTTAAAAACAGCAATTTTATCAAATTCCCAAAGATCACCGGAAAATATTGGTTAAGAGGATTATGAGTCCTATTCAAAAAGTGAAGGAATTATTATTTATCAACCATTAAAAATCACGAGGGTAAAGATCAGAGATGCAGAACCTCCGACTCTTCAGTCTGTTCCCAGTGTAAATGAGTTTTCCGATGTGTTTCTGGATGAACTTCCGGGTATTCCTCTAGAGAGAAAGAGCGAGTTTACTATTGATGTGCTTCCATATACACAATCAATATCTATCCCTCCTTACAAATGGCTCATGTGGAGCTAAAAGAATTGAAGAAGTAGTTGCGAGATTTATTGGAAAGGACTTCATCAGACCTAGTACTTCGCCCTGGAGCGGGCCAGTATTGTTCGTTCGCAAGAAGGACGGTTCTCTGAAGATGTGCATTGATTATAAACAATTGATTAAAGTTACTATTAAAAACAAGTAACCACTTTGGAGGATCGACTACCTATTCGATCAGTTGCAGGGTGCCAAGTACTTTTCAAATATCGATTTAAGATCATGATATCACCAGATGAGGGCAAATGAGAATGATATACCCAAAACATCTTTTCAAATTAGATATGTCCATTTCGAGTTCCTTGTGATGTCCTTCGGCCTTACTAATGTACCAACGACCTTTATGGACTCAATGATCATGTCTTCAAGCTGTTCCTGGACATTTTTGTGATCGTATTCATTGATGATATTTTGGTATACTCAGGGATCGAGGTAAATCATGTGAATTATCTATGAGTTATGTTACATACGCTTCAGGATCGTAAGTTGTACGCTAAGTTCTCCAAATGCGAGTTTTGGTTGAACTTGGTTGGTTTTCTAGGCCATGTAGTTTCTTTAGAAGGCATTAGAGTAGACAATCAGAAGATTGAGGCGGTAAAGAATTGGACGAGGCCCACGACCCCTACATAGGTACATAGTTTCAGTGGTCAGATGCGTGTGAACGAAATTTCCAATAGTTGAAGAATATGCTGACATTCGCACTTATTTTGGCACTTTCATAAGGTATCGATGGGTATGTTGTTTATTGTGATGCCTCCAGAGTTGGTTTAGGTTGTGTTCTGATACAGCGCAATAGAATTATTGCGTACGCTTCGAGACAGTTGAGGAGTCACAAACTAAACTATCCAACTCATGACATTGAGTTAACATCTTTTGTTTTTGCCTTGAAGATATGACGTCACTACTTATATGGGGTTCATGTTGACTTATTTACAGACCACAAGAGCTTACAGTACATATTCCGGCAGAAGGAATAGAATTTGAGGCAAAAGAGATGTCTTGAGCTATTAAAAGATTATGATGTTGATATTCTATATCATTCACGCAAGACGAATGTTGTAGCTGACGCCTTGAGCCGTAAGTCTATGGAAAGTGTTAAAGTGTATATGGGCCACAGCCCAGCCGAGAGTTATCATGTGGGACCCTTTGGGTTTCCTTTGTATATTTGATGAATATTAGACTTAGGTTTGTACCTTAATTAGTAGTGTAATATTACCATAATTGTAAAGCTAGTATTCTTATAGAATAGAGATTCCTAGGTAGAATAGGAAGATGATATTCTTTGTAACTTGTATATATATGTTTTTCATTAATAAAAATAATCAAGAGATTATTTCTTTCAGAAAGTTTGAAGCATGTTGAAGCCAACAAGTTAGAGATGATTAAAGAGTTGTGTCGACTATTGTAATTAACTCGTTTACAACTTATTCATATCCTATCCACTCACCCAGTTGCATGCACTAAGCACGGCTAATCAACAAGATCGTTTTAATGAGATGTATGTAGAGATGGTAGTGGATCCTGGACCCGGTCCGGTGTATCCAAATCCGTTTTACAGGATATGGATATTCAAATTTTGGACCCGACGGATCCAGATCCGTTTATGATGGATCTGAATCTTGTCTTTGAGATCCGTATCCGGTCCAGATCCGATCCGTGGATCATTTTTTATTAAATACATTATACATTTATACATTCGTTTTCATGTATTTTTTTTTATCATTTTGCCTCCTTCTCTTTCAATCTCTCTTCTCTTTCTCGTTAATATTAGCCCAAACGATGTCACACATTTCTGGAAATATGGAGCTCAAAAGTGCAGCTGCATGTCACAACCTATTACTAAAGTACTGTTACAATATACATAGACAAAATAACTGCAGCATTCTAACAGTTTACTTAAACATAAAATACACAACCAAAATTAAATTGTTTTTGGACCAACATTGTAGTATATTACATAGACAAAACAAATTTCCTAGATGAACTACTTTTTGGAGATTCCACTTCTTGAACATTAAGCAATTTTTTTATGTGTGGATCCAGATTCGATCCGTGGATCCGATGAATATGAATTTGGATCTGATTTTTATGGATCAGATGGATCTGGATTCGGATATGAATACATGTATGAAAAACGAATCTGGATTTGGATCTAGTAGGATCTGGTCCAGATTCTATTCGTTGTCATTCCTAGATGTATGGTCAGAAATGAGGAAATCACCCGCATGAGTGTAGCTCAGTTGGTTCTAGGGTGGCAGATTGCTCCCAAGAAATGAGGAAATCATTTAAAACATTCTTGAATGATCGAATAATTCTTGCAAGCAAAAACTTTGAATTTGGGATCTATTTCCTTGTTGGTGTTGTTCATACAATGTGAGCCATAAAAGTTAACTTTTATGGTGCATATGTCATAATGATTATATCATGTCGTGTCATGTCTATTCGAGGCATGTATCTTATAATTTTCAAATCTAACCAAAATGACCCGTTTGGTACAATTTATTAAAAAGGATTTTTAGAAATAGAATTTTTTATTAAAAAGTTGTTAGGTGTTTGGTTGTCAATAAAAAAAATACTTTTAACTTAAAAATAGGCAAAAACAACCTCTACTTCCAAAAGTCCAAAATTCGAGCTTTTGGAAATAGAGGTCAAAAGTGCTTTTGGAAGCCAAAAACACTTTTACGATTTTGAACCAAACACTCTAATTTTCTGCCAAAAGCGTTTTTAGCCTTCCGAAAGCACTTTTGACAAATTCAAAAGCCCAACTGACATTTTATTTCTTGTTTAGTTACTCAAAGGCAATCAAGCAAAATAAAAGAACGCCCCTAAATATAAAATAATTGAAACAAACTAAACTAATTTGTCCTGCTTGATTGATTTACGTACGTAAGTAATAGCTATTCTTTTTTATTCTTGATATAATAATAATTTTTTTCAGAAGGAAAAAAAGATAATAGGTACTACTAAATAATATCTTAACATATAATTAAAACATGTTACTAAATATGAGTAAGTAGCTCAACAATATTATTATTCATGATCCACGTATGGGTGGTCTGAACATATAAATTGTTACAACTTATAAGTATGAGTTGTCTAACTTTAGCAACAATCCACTTATATCTATCAAAGTTTTTGAAGCTAAATTTCTTTCATTGAGTTAAATATACTCAAACCTCAGCTAGTTGTGTCGAATGAATTTAAATTCGAATTGGCCGTTGCAACACTCTAACTACATTATTCATAATGGTTGCACTTTGAACAATAAAAAAACTAAGGGTTTAAAACACACCTCAAGTATCATATGTTTTTTTAATTTTCTATATAAACTATCCGGTGTGAGAGTTTCATATATAAACTATCAAAAAATAGTTTGCAAAACACACATCAACTATCAATTGTTCACTTTTCATATCTAAACTATCATCAACTAGTTTACAAAACACACTTCATTAAAAGTGAACAATTGATAATTGAGGTGTGTTTTACAAGCTAGTTGGTGTTAGTTTAGATAGGAAAAGTGAACAACTGATAGTTGATGTGTGTTTTTCAAATTAATTGGTGATAAATTAGGTATGAAACTAAAAAAAAGTGATACTTGAGGTGATGCTTTGACCATTATCTCATAAACTAATAAAAGTGGTAAATGATGTTTTGTAATATGTTTAATTTTGATATGGTTTAAATTATTAGAAAACCGATTAATTGATTCAATGTATTACTAGTAAATAAAAGTTGGACTAAATTGAACCGCAGAACATACCATGTATTGTGAGTCCGGAACTTAAATAATTCACAAAGTGGGGACTTCAACCAAAATAATCCCCGAAAAAATGTGACATATATAACCTTTTGCACAGAAAATTACTGCGCAAAAGGGGTATTTGAAATTCCCCATCGGTTTCTTCCTAGATGGTTCCCTCCACTTCAATTAAAAAACCCAAAACGACCATAGCCAAACAAATCAGAGGTCCCACATACCAAAAAGATCATTTTTGGTTTTTATTTTAATCTAATTTTCGGCATATTCGAATCAAGGAATAAGATTCGAAACTCAAATTTCGGAATAAAACGACGTAGAATCGATTTTAAACTCATAAAACAACCTTCAATCTTAATATTTTACTATGACTTTTGAATTATATTGTTAAATATATTATTTGATTAATGTTTACTAATCTCGAATTTCAAAAAATTATCATTTTTTGCAAAAAGAAATTGTGCGCAATAGATTAGGGGCTGCCGTGGTCACTGTTTTGCAGCCCTTTATTTAATATATATTTTTTTAAATTTGTTTATTGTTTCTTAACTGTTAATTGTTAATTAGTTGTTTAGTTGTTAATTAGTTAATAATCTCCTAATTGTTAATTAGTTGTTAATTATTTGATCAGACATAATATACTAATCTCCTAATAATATTTTTATTTGTTAATTATGTAATTGTTAATTTATTTATTTATAAAATTGTTTAATTCATGTTAATTATTAATGTGCTACTTAGTTATCTAATTTTATGTGTTAATGTGTTAATTAGTTATATAATTAATTATAAAGTATTAATTAAAAATAGTTAATCCTTATTTTAGGATTGAACATCGTTAGTTTGGGACTTTGGGATTAAAAATATGATTAATATTATATTAGTTAGTTAATTATAGTTAGTGCAATGATTAATTAAAAATTATTAATTAGAAATAGTTAATCCTTAGTTTAGAATTGAACATCATTAGTTTAGGATTGAACAGTATTAGTTTAGGATTAAAAATATCATTAATGTTATATTAGTTAGTTAATTGTAGTTAGTGTAATAATTAATTAGAAATAATTAATCCTTAGTCTAGGATTGAACATCATTAGTTTAGGATTAAAAATATCATTAATATTATATAAGTTCGTTAACTGTGGTTATTATAATAATTAAATAAAAATTATTAATTAGAGATAGTTAATCCTTAGCTTAGGATTGAACGTCATTAGTTTAGGATTAATTTTTTTATTAATATTATATTAGTTCGTTAATTATAGTCAGTATACTGATTAATTAAAAATTATTAAATAGAAATAGTTAATCCTTAGTCTAGGATTGAATATCATTAGTTTAGGATTAAAAATATCATTAAATTAGTTAGTTAATTGTAGTTAGTATAATGATTAATTAAAAATTATTAATTTGAAATAATTAATCATTAGTCTAGGATTGAACATCATTAGTTTAGGATTAAAATATTATTAATATTATATTAGTTCGTTAATTATAGTTAGTATAATGATTAATTAAAAATTATTAATTAGAAATAGTTAATCCTTAGTTTAGGATTGAACAACATATTAATTATTTAATTCACAAATTTAGATAGTTAATATAATTTCCCGATAAAGAATTAGTTAGTTAGTATAATTTTTCGATAAAGGATTACATAATTAATATTACATGTTAATGAATAATTTAAACATTGTTAATACATATATGACACCTCCATTTATCCAAACCTTCATCTGGGACCATTCGATACATTAGTACTTCATCTACATGATAATTATAGGTCCCAGCTATTAGGGGTTGTCGAAATAGGTATGAGTACGTTGTTTCGTCCCCGTTTGGTGGAACATGCATGTGATCTTTTAGTGGCTGACCCCCACTTCCCCGCGTCTTAGAGATACTGTATCAGGGCGGTATATACCGTTGCGTCGTTGTTAGTCGGGTACAACATGATAGGGCTCTTGTGACGATCATGGCTGAGTAGTGGCGATCAGAGACCCACTTTTCATCTCTGCATTGGTGAGATCACTATCACGCTTTAGGATGTGGAGGTCATGTATGGACTATGGGTAGATGGACTCCCGTTATACATGCCTCAATATGGTGATATTCATGGACAGATTCGGATGTTGATATCTTCCATCTGTGCTCAGTTGCGCCTCACGGACATGCAACATTCTATTGCATACATCGATCGTCGTGCCCGTCTATATTTACTCGTCATACTTGCGGGAATCATGTTCCCGAACACATCGGATTCTCGTATGAGCTTACAATATTTCTAGACAATCTGGATCTGTTGGGATGTAACAGTTGGGGGTGCTATTTTGGCTTACTTGTATCGATCACTATGTCGAGCGTCTATGGGCGATAAGAGTGATGTTGGTGAACTCCACACGCTCCTTCAGGTAATATATTTAAGTGTGTGTAATTTTATTCTAAATATAGATTTTTGAAATGACGACTAATAAAACATTTTTAATAACCCTTTCAGTTATGGATATGGGATAGGATGATATCTTTTCAGCATGTAGCTGCACACCCTCAGCTGAGAGGATCGTGGACAAGGTGGTGGCCTGACGAGTATGCTAATGTTTCCGCTCTAGCCCAATAACATCCGTCGACTTCTTACCGACTGTCGACACCTCTATACACGCGAGCACAACTATTTTTAGATAACATAGTATGTGTTTCATATGAGGCATCAGTGTCGCAGCCGCCAGTTTGTGATCCACAAAGTGAGCGGCAAGTTCGTGATCTACATGGTGGCAGGGAGCTGAAGTACGACTTCTCATTTATAGACTTCAAAAAATTTCGGAGTCCAAAGGTAAGTGTTTAAAATACTTATTTTAACAAATTAAAATACTTATATTGATTATTTCGTAGTTTTTCATATCTTAGGATCCAACTTCGGCTTCGACTTAAGCCATTCAAGAGCCTTCTTAGGATCCCGCTCAGGAGTCCGCTGAGGAGTCCTCTCTGAGCCATCTTAGGAGCCTGTCGACACGCTGGTTTAATTTCTTATCAAAAGTTGATGTATTAAATTTAAATTTAAGTTTAAATTAATACTAATTGTTTATTATTATTGTCTTCACAGGAGGGCGATGTTGATGATTTTGATCCTAATGATCCCAACAGATTGATTCCGAGCATACCAATTAAAGACGGTAATGTGCACGCCATGGTCCGGACACTGAAGAAGGGCAACAAGGAAAACACAAGGGTGGCGGATGATCACATCTTGGAGCGTCCTGCGATTAAGAGGAGAAGGGGGGATGGAGATGATTGTGAGGGTGGTGGGGATTGCCTTAGGCCTCGGGTTACACTAAAGGCTCCCACATGTGGGACCCATTAGAGATTGTGTATATGTAATTAAGTTGTAAAGTTTAAGTTCATATTAAATTTTTTCATATTATTTTCTTAATGATAATTAGTTATCTTAGTCTTTATTATCGTTTATTAATAACCCGTGTGACGTTCTAAATTAATTGTGAAACAAATCTCGACATATTCAAAATAAAGTAATGTCTTGACTAAATAATAAAACACTTAAATCAAAACCTTAAAAAATAAAACACTTAAACCTAATGATAATAAATTTCTAAACAAAACTTATTTCGAGCCACTTTACGACCCCAAAAATGGCGATCCAAACGTTTAGATATCCTTGATGTATTGAGCCTACATTATTGTTCGCAGAATAAGATATCAGATTTTATATAAAAATATTGATATTCCAGAGTTTTGAGACATGACTAATCTTTGATCAAAGTATGAAAAAAACGTGAATTTCAAAATTTTGAAATTATATAAAGTGTTAGGAGAAAATTCATATACCCCTATTGCGTAGAAAATTCATGTGCAAAAGGAGTTAACTGCGCCGTTACACTTAACTCCTTTTACGCAAAAAATATTTATATGACGTTTTTTTTAGGTATTTTAGTTCAAAATTCCACTTTGTGGGTCTTTTTAAGTTCCGGGCTCAATGTATTGTTACTTCAAAACTAGTGATTGTATAGTTATAGCTGCAGTGAACTAGAAGTGAAATTCATGTAATACAATATTAAAGCGTGTGCCTATAGCTAAAAGCTTGAATTCTGCAGGACATTATATAGCTAATAGCTGTAACACAAACAGTTGCAAGGCTAAGTACCAACACAATTGAGCCCTCATTCAATTGGACCTCATAATGGGCCATTCGCACAATTGTCCCATTTTGGGGTGCTCTTTAATTTTTGCTCTCTTTAAATTTGAGTTCTTTAATTTTTGCTTTTAATTTCGCTCGGCATAATTAATATTTATCTTCGGCATATGTATTATACACAACCCATATTTATGCCGCATAAGACATAACTGTCAACACTCGGCATAATATAAAAAAGACATAATTTCATATTTTGGCAGACATAATTAACATTTAATTTCAATATATGTATCATAACATTCACACAAACTATGTCTGATAAGACATAATTTCCAACACTCAACATAATTTTAAAAATTACATAAAATTATGTCGCATAACTTAATTCCTACATAATTTATGCCGCGCGAGACAATAATTTAGTTTTTGAAGAAAAATATATTATAGAGACTATGTCTTGCGAAGTAGACCTGAATATTTTTATAAAATAAATAGTAGAGTTAAAAATTAAAGATAGCAGATAAACAAATAAAAATAAAGACCAGTGCGTTTTAAGGAAATCCGCACAAAAAAATGCCTCATAATTACCACACATTGAATCATGGGCCCATTCTCCATTTCTACAAGCCCAGAACAAGTGCGCTCTTCTCTTCTTCTTGTTTTTACTTGCTTGCTGTGTTGCCTTTTGTGTTAGGTTGTCCTTAAATTCTGTCTACTTTTTCTTAAAAAAAACAGTACTACTAATTTCTTTTACAGTTATGAACACCTTAGACAGTTGGATCTATACTTACTAAAATACTAGTACTAGTATATTATTAGTAGTAATAAATTAGGTGACAATCCTCACAAGTTATTGACCACCACAAAAAATACTCATGCAAAGAACCAAAAGAAAGCAAAAATAGCAATTTTATAATACTTTAACTAATTAAACAGCCTATTGAGTTCCTCTATACATAAAGTAGCTTAAGCAGCATCCCAGTATCGAGTTATCAACTGATGACCATCAACCAAAAGGACAATAGGAGTAGTACCAAATTATTGTATGAACCTGTCAACATGACCGCTGCTGAAGGAGGGGAAGTACCAGGAGTAGCAGTGTCAGTAGCATTTTCCTTTGAACAAGTGTATTTGCATCGACTAGGACGAACAACCCTGTATACGTCCTTATTGTTGTCCTCACCGTATGAGAAAATGTATCCCAGAGCTGGAACTGAACTTCCTGGAACTAAGGCACAATTTATTGGGGAATTCCCAGCACAAGTGAATGAAATTTTGGTCGTGTTAAATGTTCCACTATCCTCAGGGCTCTCAGTGCCTGCCCACATATTATTTCCATATAAATCTGCATACAGGTACCTGCGACAATTCATTTGTCAGAACCATAATGTTGAATAATCCAACACTTCTAGAAAATAGAAATAGAACGAAACGAATTGAGTTAGTTAGCAGACATACCTTCCGGATAAGCAAGGATCGGTCGTGGACCTATAGAAGTATCCACCAGTGATTGAAGCTGAACCTTCTTTCTTATTTATATCAGAGTGATTATAACCCATGACTGGGAAAATTAGGTTTATTGAGCTCATAGATGTATTTTCTGCAGGTGATTTTGGAGGAGTGAATAATCTGTTGCCCTCATACATACGCCAACCATAGTTTCCTCCCTTGGTGATTATATCCACCTCTTCATAGTGATCCTATGGGATAAAATTCAACGTGTCAAAGCCCGAACAACTAAATGAACTGATGGTGTATGGATTCTCGGTATAAATTTTGTATGGAGCTTGAAAGTGGATATGATAAGATTCCAAGAGCATAGAGTTTACCTGTTAAACATACATGTCCTATGAGAACTACTTGGACAGTAAAATTCTTGAACATTACCTGGCCTACATCTGCACACATGAAGTAAGATGGCCTTGCAGAATCAAAACTGCAGCGCCAAGGATTCCGCATTCCTAGTGCCCATATTTCTGGCTCCAGTTCTTTATCTTCAATATAAGGATTATCCTTTGGAATAGTGTAGTTTCCCCATAAACCAAGCTTGGTTATCTCTGCAGCACCTAAAACAACCACACACAAAATAAGGGGCAACTCAGCAGAATAAAAAGTGGTTCACTTCCATCCCTAAAACGTGTCACTCTCAAACAATTTGACATTACAAGGGGATCAACAGACGAAGATTTTTGCATGACATGCAAGGTAGTTTCAAAAAGAGCAGAACAAAAAGCCTGACAGACACGAACCAAGAAGGAAACTTGCAGTTGAAAATAAACAGCTAAAATTTTGCCAACGATGAAATATCAGGAATGATTCATTTGATGGCAATGAGCTTTTCTTTTTGTGCTTGGCATAGATGACTAAGACAAAAGAGTGTTATTTTCTAATTGTGACTACAAAGATTTAGATGGTCGTTTAGAATCTTTCTACAACATGCATTATGATAGCTTAGAGTAGTGGCAAGACCATCAAAGTTAGCATATGCAAATGAATATAAGAAATACTACAAACGGATGTGGAGTATTTTCAAGAACTTGAAGACAACTTACTTGGTGTGCTATCAACATCAAGTCTCATAATCTTTCCAAGCAGCGACTTCTTGTTTTGGGCAAAATTGTAAGCATCTCCAGTACCCCCACCATCACCCATCATGAAATACAAATATCCATCTCTAGGTCCAAATAGAATCTGGCCTCCATGAGGAGATGTAAAAGGAAGGCCCATGGTGAATATTCTTCTAACTTCTTTCGGGCTGGCAGATTTTGCCTTGAAAAGATCAAATAAATCATGATCATTCAGAGTCAAATAATAATAGAAAAGAATTACTCTTTAGACTGAAAATTACCTCTGATGGTTGGGATGCTGTCCCATTAGCTGTAAATTCTGCTATAACTGCTTGAAATTGGCACGGACGGGTACCACTATCACTAGGTAGTTTTGATGGATCACAATCGACATTCGAGTTACAAGAGCATCTTCCTGCACATCCGGCCCATGTTTGCTTATCGCAATTGAACGAAGCAAAGAAACGTCCATTTTGCGAGAACTTTGGATGAAATGCAATCCCCATCATACCAAATCGAGTGTCAAAATGAACTTCATCAGTTAGATCCAGAAAAGGATTGGTCACATCAAGCTCTAACACCTTTCCAGAGTCAACTTCTGGAATGGTAGCCAACCATATCTTCCCTTGCTGATTTGAGAAAAAGGCACGATTAGAGCCATCAGGATGAGCAGCCATATTGAGGTAACTACCATTTCCTATTTTCTCAAGGCATAAACCGCCTTTAGGGCTCGGAGGTTGAGTGGTATTTAAGATAACAGGTTCTCCAGCAAAGCATACTGATCCATCACCAGAAGCTCCACCAAATGCATTACAGAAATCATCTTGTGATTGCCAGAGATCCGTCAACTTGGTGGAATTGGATTTCACAGGTGTTGGAGCTTGACCTTTCAAGGAAGCAGCAAAGGGAGAATTCATGATGGACACATTTTGACATGTACTCCATACTTTAGAGCAAAAGTCATTCGTAGCTGGGCTAGATTGTGTAGAAGTTGCTGAAGTTGTGGAGTTGCACAGTATAGGAAGTTGTCTAGGAGCAGAACTAGTACTAAAGAGATCTGCTGAAAATTGATCACATTTCTGCAGAAAAGTGAAAATACAGAAATTCATGCATCATATTCAATAGGATAGTGATGTGCGATTTATACACACGCTAAACGCAAGTGCACGTATCGTTACAAGTAATATAGTCTGGGTAAGACCGAATATCGTCCTCAGGGACTGGTTTTCAAGTACCGATTATCTATTCTTTAGTTTCTATTTGGTTAACGTTAATTGGTTTGGAATTCTAGACTAATAATGCAGGAAATAAACTAATTATGAAAATACTTTGATTTAAATCAGTTATGACGGAGAATTAGGGCTTCCAAGATCATCAACTATCCACTCTATTCAATCCTTAATACAATTAAACTGACTTCTTCTTCTACGTTAAGATAGCAAGTTAACTAAGCCGTTTTATACTCCTGTTAAGGTAATATAAACACTCAACCCCAATAGAGAACCCTTCTATCTTTCGATGACAAGATTGACTACAAAGGAGGATTAAGAACAATAACCTATTAAGCTACACAAGTATCGGGGTACTTTCGTCCCCGATTTAAACCTATGTTTATTCAACTATAGCATATTCACAATCTCCCCTTTCGGATTTCGATTAGAACTCATATAAGTGATGATAACTAGTGATCAATTAATTATCAAGCAATCAAAGCAACTATTGAATAAATCTTAAACAAGTGAAGAAGAAATCAACTAATGTATTACTTCATGAATAAGAGTTTTCAAGAGAATTACAAGGAAATCCCTAAATAAGTAATTGGCTCCTAGCCATAGTCACGCTAAGAACTAATATAATCTCCATACCTGAACTGAAATAAACAAAGCAAAAGAAAGAAAAGAAAATACTTGAAAAGCCTCCAATCTTAGCCTCCTAAGTTGTGTTGTATGTACAATGGATGAATGAATCCCTTTTTCAAGAGAATGATGTAGAGAATATATATAGCCCAAGAATCCTTTAGGTCAAGGGTTAGGGATTATGTAGGTAGGAAAAATTATCCCTTTTGGACCCTGAAAACGTGTCAAATTCGGCCCAAAAAGTCAAAAATACCGCGTGTGCGCCGCGATCGGGCGCCACGGCGCCTGAAAATCAGAGAGTTTCGGACAACTTCAGTGGTCGGCTCATGGCGCTTGCTGCAGCGCGCGCGTGGCGTTTTCGCTTAAGCCGTCGTCCAGTTTTCATCCGGGCTTCGTCTGATCTTTTCTATACTTCCCGGGACTTCTTAGACTTCATTTATTGGCTCCATTAAGTGTGCAATTCCATCTCATTTATGCTCATTTCATCTCCTTTTTGTCATTTCTCCATTTCTGACCGTTGTGACACAAAAGAAAGGAAAACGATCCTAATACTATACTAAACATAAACAAAATGAGTAAAATACTAACTAAAAATGACTCAAAAGTGTGTATAAAATACATCGATCAGATAGATATCTGCATTTGGAAATATAATTGATAATTTAGACTATGGGTCTGTTTGGCCAAATTTCTAGAAAATTGTTTTTGTTTCTTAGAAGTAGTTTTGCAGAAACTGTTTCTGGATAATTATAGAAGTAGTTCTGAGAAACAGAAACTGGCCCACATTTATGCAAATTTACAAGAATATTCTTTTAATAGATTTAAAACTATTTAAAATATTCTTTTCTAGTCTATGTTTCTAAAAATTAGTATATATTTACAATTTAATAATTTTTTTTAAAAATTATTTAATTGCAACATTTAATCAAAAAATAATATTATAACGACAATATGATGATTCAAATATGTTCAAACCTACCCTCGCCCTACCCACACCTACCCCCACCCCATCCTCAAATTTTTATGTCATAATTTTTTTACTTTTATAAAAAAATATGAATTTTTTACCCCCACCGCCCTAACCCCACATACCCCCTCCACCCCCACCTCATCCTCAAATTTCTATTTCATATTTTTGTTACTTTTATAAAAAATGATTGAAAATACCCCCCCCCCCCCCAACCTACCCCATTCTCAAATTTCTATTTTATATTTTTTTTACTTTTATAAACAATTTATAAAAAATATGATTTTTTTCTTACCTCTTGTCGCGCCCATTTTCGACCGCGACTTTTATTTTCTAAACTCCTGCTGCTCAAATTAAAAGATTAGAAAATAAAATAATAAAATGCTAAAAGAAAGTTAAAGAAGTGTTTAAAGTATTAAAAATGCTAAAGAGGCTAAAAGCGCTAAAAGGTGCTAAATGTTGCAAAAGGGTGCTAAAATATAAGAGGATGCTAAAAAGGTGCTAACGTTTAAAAAGATTAATTTTAAAGCTAAAGGTGCAAAACTAAGAAGTGCTAAAAGGCTAAAGGGTTGCTAGAATGCTAAGGGTTCGCGGAGTCGCCACCTAATTAATTTGGGTGAATTAGGACACCTAAATGTTTAACTAGTTTGAAGTAAAACATTAACTCCATTTTAATGGTCCGCTAAACTTAATGAGATTACGTTAAGGGTTCTTTATTAATCTAGAGGGAAGGGGTTAGGCACCCTCTAAGATCCGCTAACTTGCGGTTGTCCTGCCAAACCTAGGGTAATTATTATATTTTTAAAAATGCAAAGTAAAAGATCTTCCTGCTAAAAAAATGTTAAAATGTTTACAGGTGCTTAAGTCTAAAAAGGGCAAAAGGTGCTATATGTGAAAGAATGCTAAGAGGTGCTAAAAATATTAAGGGTTAAAGACGCTTAACAAAAGTGCTAGCAATTTGAAAGTGCTGAGTGTAAACAAAGTAGTGCTAGGGTGCTTAAATATTAAAGGTGCTTAAGAGTGCTAAAAGTGCAAAAGAGGTACTAGAAATCGCTAAGGTGTTAAAAGTGCAAAAATGCTAAGAGAGGTGCTAAAAATACAACCCTGCTTGAAATAAAAGGGGGTGTTAGAAAAAGTGTTAAATGTTAAAAGAATACTAAAATTTAAAGGGTGTTTAAAATGCTAATAGGGTGTTAGGGTGCTAGTAATGCTAAGGTGCTAAAACGCTAAAATGCTAAATGTTAAAGGGTAAAAGAATGCTAAAAGTAGTGCTAAATGCTAAAGGTATTAAACGCCAAGGGGTGATTCAAAGTGCTAAAAGAGCTAGGAATGCTAAAGAATGCTAAGAGAATGCTTTATGGACTAATTATGTGTATTTTTGACAGCTAAATTAATCTTGCCTAGCCTGCGTACAATATTATATAAGAAATGTTTTAAGATGATTTTGGGAGTTTAGGAAGAAATCTGTTGTGGATTTTAATACACAAAATGTTGGTTTTTATAATGCAAGTTAAGTCATTATTCTAAATTATTTTTTTGCCGATTTTAAACATGCTTAATAGTCCTAAAAGGCAAATAAAGAAGAATGCGTTCTAAAATGTAATTACTTCCCGTCTCATATATTTAAAGACCTAATTGCTAGAAGTTCTCCTATTAATTACAAATTAGATAATAGAAAAAACGAATAAATGGCATAAAACGAGACAAGAAAATTAAGAGAGTGAAGGGATTGGAGCGGATGACCACGTCCTATTTGTTTGTCTAGGAATGGCCGAAGAGGGACTCGATGGATGTATATGCATGCCTTTACGTTTGCCACGACGAGTCTCGTTATGAGACTCTTTGTTGCTCCGGTGCGTGCCATGTAAAAAAAAAACAAGAAAGATAAGGATTAGTATATGTTTTATATCTTTATCAAGCAATCATTGACACAATATCTAAACACATATGAATCACTTCATCTTAATAATAAGCAGACCCGAAATGCAAGAAGTAGGTCAGGTTGGTAATTAGCCGGAAAATAATAACTGGCAGGACCAATAATTTTTAAGTTTACGGGTCTTCTTTAAGGCAACAAATCACGGCAGCAACATCAAAGCAATAGCAGCAAAATAACGTCATTAGATTTACATTTACAGTGGCAAAATACTACTGGCAGCAACAGCAATGCCGAAACAGCAGCAGCTAAACACTAAAACAATAGTACCGACAAAACAGTAGCAGCAGAACCGATAGCAACCAGTTATTTCTATTGCTTAGGAGGCTTTCTAGATGTACTAATTTAGAAATCTAAATAAGACAAACATATACATCTTAGTAGGCAGCTCAGGTAATCAAGATAAGCTAAGCATGAACTGAGGCAGATAAACACATACTCATTTAGCCGCTATCATTCTCACTATATCTATGCCTACTTCCACTTACAGATGTTTTGAACTTGCAGACAGAATGTAAACAGGTACGACGCTAAACTAACATGTCATAACCGATTCAAGGAGCAAAAAGGATTTCTCCTCAGATCACAAGAAAGGCAGTTAGGCAGGAAAACAAATTTAAACAGCAAGCATGAGAATAATACTTCAAGGCTAAGAGAAGACATCAATCATGTTTAGAAGACATTACTCAGACACAGATTATGCAATCTTAAGGAGCTTCGTATATTTATACTATCTTAGACTAACATAATGAATACTCAATCTAGCTAAGCAGGTTGATAAACATTAGGCAAACAGTAGCCGAATAAGCTTATTAGTTATAATCGAAAATCAGATAAGTTGTCACTTAATCTAATAATCACAATCAGTTAATACTACTACTTGATTTTTTATAATTCAGTTAAGCTCAGTTCTCGTTAAGACTAATAGCAAGCAGGCAACTAAACAATCAGATTAACTACTTTCAGTTTCTAATAGATGTCAATATGCCCAATTAACGGGTTCCTGAAACAACATAAGGAGCACATGTACGCTTTATGGTTCACTTAGACATGCTAGCATTCGCATAGACAGAACCAATACAGATTATATGTAAGATCTATGATGTAAATTGGACTGTTAGTGCATTGGTGGGAAGGCTGGTAGTATTTCAGATTCTCAACTATGAAGGGGAGATCCATATACCACAATATATATAATCATATAAGGATTAACTTAGATATGCAAAACCATCTAAGCCAGAATTTCAACAGGGCTGATCTCATTCCTGGTTATTACCCGACAGTCGCCATTATAATGTAAACAAACAAATGCAACATACCCATGATTCAAACTCATTTCAGAATTTTCTCATCCCTCGACACCATAGCAAACCACACAAACAGATAATTATCTACCTCGCAGTCTCCCAACATTATCTTCAACTATCTAACACATTATTTAAATACAGACTTCACACAGAAATGCAGAAATGAACCGAAATCGAGAGAGAGTTGATTTTACCTTCTCCGGACAGCGACCCGGGGCAGCGTATCAAGTCGTCGGTCCAATCGACGGGTTTTGGGTTTGCGATGCGAATGAAAGGGTAAAGTGTGCTGGTAGGTTTCTTTGCTGGAATTAAAAGAGAGGGGATTTGAACCTCCTATTCTTGTGATGCTAAGGGTTTCCCTGACTCTCCCCTCTGTGCTACCGTCTCTCTGTGCTCCTAAAGAAATGATTCCCCCTGACTGAGCCCCTAATCGATGCTATCCGTGCCTCCCTTTGATTCCTCTTTGCATGTGCTTATATAGCCATTCTTCGGGTTCCTCATTAGGTAAGTAATAAAGGCTGATCCTCTAGGCTGAGATTTCGTGCTTGATTCGTGCTTGAATCGTGCGATTTGTTACTGATTTCGTGTCATTTTTAGGACGAGATTTGGGGTGTGTTTATGGTAAGAAATCACTGAAGACGTGTGTGCAGGTGAAGGGAAAGGAAGGTGGGGTGCGGTATTTCCGGCGAGAATCGCGGGGGCTGGGGGCGTGGGTGCTGGCGGCGGTTGCCTTAGGTTTCTAGGGTTGCTGGCTTTGTTTTGAGGGCTGCGTTTTGTTTTTTAGGTTAGGGGAGTGGGGGAAGGGAATAAAAGGGAAATGGGGCGGTGAAATGGGTGGGCTGATCGGGTTGGGCCTGGGTAGAATTAAAAATGGGCTGATGGTATTAATTTAGGTGGGTTATTAGTGTTATTAGTTTAGGAGTTAATTAATTAATTTAGATTAATGAATTTAGTTAAATTATTTAAGTGCTTTATTATAATTATTTAGGTGCTAAATTAGTCTAATTATTTAGGTGCTAAACTAGTCTAATTGTTATAATAAATGCGGGCGTGTTATTTAATTAATGCTTAATGCTTTAGAATGCGACGCTATTTTTTAAAATCTTATTATTATGCATTATTGCAAAATTAAATTAAAATTAAAATGAGCTTAGATTGAATTATTTAAATGCTAAATGCAAATATGATTTTTAAGAATTGTTTAAAGCTTTTATAAATGCGACGCTATTAAATGCATGTATTAGATTAACATTGATTTTAAAGTTACCAATGATTACTAATAAATGCGGCTATGCTACCTGACACGACGTTATCGCTAAATTATTTATTTTATGCATTTATTAATTATTTAAGAATTACGACAAAGCTTAAAGTTAGTTAATGCGGGCGCGGGACTCTAAGTGCTTAAAACTCTACGTAAGATGCGATGTCATTATTAAATTAATTCTTAATGCCTGTATTTATATTATAAATAATCCTAAAAAATTATACTACAAAATTAGTGTAATTTTATAGTTAATGGCCGGACGGGAGGGTCAAAATTGGGTGTCAACACCTCTCATCCTACCCCCACCCCATCCTCAAATTTTTATTTCATATTTATTGTTACTTTTATAAAAAAAAATTAAAAATATGATATTTTTTCTTACCTCCCATACCCCCGTCCGCCTACCATATTCTCAAATTTTTATTTTATATATTTTTTACTTTTATAAATAATTTATAAAAAATATGAATTTTTTTCTTAACCCCGCCCTACCCACACCTACCCCACCCCATTGCCCTACCCCATTCTCAAATTTCTATTTCATATTTTTTGTTACTTTTATAAAAAGATGATATTTTTTCTTACCTCCCCTCCCCCGTCCGCCTATTCCATTCTCAAATTTCTATTTTTTTTACTTTTATAAAAAAATTATAAAAAATATGAATTTTTTATTACCCCGCCTACCCACACCTACCTCCCACCCACCCACCCCATCCTCAAATTTCTATGTAAATATTTTTTGTTACTTTTAGCTATACGAGGTACAACTCTAAAAGAACGAAAGTTGATAGCTTTCAAATAAATCAGTACAAGGATCTCAGAGAGCCATCTCGATACAGATGATTCTGGGCAAATTTTGTCTTTTGACCTCAGAAAACCAAGAGTCTTTAAATAGGATGGATTTCTGGTTTATGTAAACGCATTGCAAATTAGCATCTAACAAATTAAAATATATGTTAATGTTGGGTTTTATGTTATGACATTTTTTCTAACACAATATTTTCAGTACTAAGTTAAAAAATCAAAATGTTGGAATAAATGTCTTTGACATTCGGACCAACATTCTGATAACAATTTTGCCCTTTCTTCACGGACTGAAACTTATCTCGTGAGATTTTTTACCACGATGATAAAGTGACCTGGCAAGGAACTTTTGAGCAGAATAAAAATGTGGGAGAACAAGTCAAAGCTTGGAGAGCAAGACGAGTGAAGAACAAGTCAAATCAGTTGAGAGAATCACGCCTCAAGCTACTGCTTCACGTGTCCACTTTTAGCTCAACCTCCACAATCAATCGATGACCTTTTCTAGGACGACTTTCTACTATAAATAGAGAAGGCAGAAGAGTGATTCGATATCCAGAAACTTACAAGAAAAAGATCGAGAGCTCTCTAGAGATTTTAGATCATAAACTGGATCAACAAGTGTTGCATGAGTTTGTGACGACATTCTGTCCAACATTATAATTGTTGCTTCGATTCTAGATTTGTTCTTTCATTGAAGCAATTGTAATGAAATGTCATGCACCTCTATTTAGATAGATTTTTCAGGCATAAGTCATCTGCGACTTAACCCTTTTTATCCTTTTTGTATCATCTTGTAATATTGTAAAAAAGGAATATATCTATTGTATATATATATATATATATATATAATACTTGGTCATTGACCATCATAGGTTATATATAAAATTAAACATGTGTGTCTTTATTATCCGCTGCAATTTAAACTCTTCAAAGATTTTTCTGTTTTTATCTTAAGTGTCGGCAGTTCTATCAGACGACATTTTTAACGACATTTGCAAACTTTTTCAAGCGTACAAGTATTTTACTTACTGTTTGTTTTTGTTTATTCTATAGTATAACCCCCGGGACCCAACTATATATATATAGTCACATTGCAAGTCTAGGAAAACAGGAAATGAATATGTTCCTTCCTAACTATATATTGCAACTAAGGTATGCTATTATAGGCCCTAAGAAGCTTGTGTTGGAAAATTTATTAAACGTGAAATAAAGTTTATCCTATTAATTATGACTCGAACGATTGGGGCCCCGCATGTAGGAAACCTCGTTTTCACACACGTGAATACGTTGTACCAAGGATCATAAATTTCCTAAGTGGAAGAGATATTGGTATGTATACAAAATGTTTGAGACGTAAGTTAATAGACAGTTATTGGCCAAATGACAATGGTTTCACGTTGGTAAATGAAGGAAGAAGTGTACAATGTGTTGAAAGATGAAAACAGGTCATGAAAACGCCGCGTAGCCTCAAGGGCCGCGACACTGTCTCGGAAGGGCCGCGGCGCCTCCTCCCCTGAGCCTCGGCGCTAATTCGGAGTTTGGTCACTGGAATTGAGGCGCCCCAGCGCCTTGGTCCAGGGCCGCGACGCTTAACTTCCAGTAGCTACTGGATGAATTAGCGTCGCGACGCCATCCCGAAGGGCCGCGACGCCTTCGACAGTACATGGCTGCGCCGCGGCGCCTCCCAGTAAGGGTCGCGGCGCTTGGGTTCCAGACGGTCGCGATAGAGACGTAAAGACATGACTCTTGGGATGGTTTTGAGGTATTAAACCTCTATTACTTCCCAAATGAATTCAGTCATTACTTGGCTGAATTGTAACTCCATAATCAAGGCATTAACATGATCATTTAATACCATTACTTGGGCAATTGGAGGGTCATCTTTTCAACACCATAAAATGAGGCCTTAGGCTCATTTGCAAAATACACTTAACATTCAACAATTTCCAGCAAATTGTCTTCCTCTCTAGCAATATCCAAACACTCAAAGATCTTTCTTCCTAACGATTGAGTCTCATTTGTTCACTTGTTTGATTGCCGTTTTATCTTGAGAGATAAGTTGTCATACAACCGTTTAAAGGAATATACGGGGTAATATTATCTTAAAGAAATATTGAATATCAATCGACTCATCAAGCCTCTTTATTTGTTCATTTCCAGATTTCTAATCACTTTCTTGTTGTTGTTTTTCATTCCCGTTTTCTTGTTACCACACAAATTACTCACAGTCTTAAGATAATATTCGTTGTTTCAACAACAACATGACTGAACAAGATCAATTCAACGCTGAAAATCCCACCAATGCTCAAGGCAATCCCAATGCCTTCACCACTGCTCCTGAAGGCGACACCACTGCCTTCAACACCACTGATCATGGCATTCCTAATGCCTTACAAACTGCTGGACTTGGCACAACTAGTGTCAACACTGTTTTTGGCACAACTAATGCCTCCACTGCTGCTCCGGGCACTTATAGTGCCTATGCTACTGCCCAATGTGTCAACAACGCTTATGCTCATGTTAGAGGCGTTCCCAACGCTTTTGCAACTGCTCAAGGGGACGCCACTGTCCCTACACCCGCTGATTTTCTCCATGAGCGTCCTGAGAAGTTCATGGGTGCTCACTTTAAGCGATGACAACAATAGATGCTATTTTTTCTAACGGTTATGGGAATGTCAGGTTTCCTAATCGAAGACCCTCCACTAGTTGGGGAAGACGTGGACCCTCATGCAAATGATTTGGCGGGAGGGGGCCAAGGTAACCATGTTGATGACGATATGAGGATGGTTCGCGAAGCATGAAAACATAGTGATTTCATGTGCATGAACTATATTCTAAACAGTTTGTCCGATCCTCTATACACGATATATTGTACCGTTGAAACTGCCAGCAGTTATGGGACAAACTTCAGAAAAAGTACAACACCCAAGATGCGAGTGCCAAAAAGTTCATCGTTGGGAAGTTTCTAAATTTCAAATGGTGGACAATAAAAGTGTGTCATTCCAAATCCAGGAATTTCAAATGATTGTTCATCACCTGAATTTGGAAGGGTTGCGGCCTAACGATCAATTTTTGGTTGCCTCGTTAATTGAGAAATTGCCTCCTTCGTGGACACAATTCATGAACTATCTCAAACTGAAAACGAAGGAGATGACGTTAGATGAACTGATTGTTAAACTGCAGATTCAGGAGGACAACAAGAAGGCCATGCCAAAGGGGAAACAACTCGCTGAGGCTAAGGCGAACCTGACATAAGTCAAAGGGAACCCAAGCAAAAAGCGGAAGTTCCAGAAGGTTGGCAAGGCTGCCAAAACAACTGAAAAGTTCAAGGGAAATTGCAATCACTGTTGTCACGACCCGACTCGACGCCCTAACTGGACGCAATTACACTAACCTGTCACGAAATCAACTGACACTTAAGGATAATAGAAAATTTCGGCAGCACAACGCTGCATCTATAGCATATACCCAAAATAGGCGAGCCGACAAAGATGTCTTACACAATTAACCAACAATCACAACAGTCTAGCCGACTAGGCTGCCGCCAAATAACATCACTTATATAAGGAAACAGTCAAATAAGTAAGCCGGCAAGGCTGCCACTATATACGGGAACATCCCAAAACAAATGCAACAATACAGTTGACCAAAATGCATAACAATCTTCACAAAACCAAAACACACCTACCGCCCACAACTGTCTACAGACCTCTAAGAGTATGACAACGACATAAGATGGGACAGGACCCCGTCATGCCCATAAATATGTACAATCAAATTAGGAGAGGTTCTGTACCAAAATAATTGGCTCCGGAACAATGGAGCTCTTCAACAGCTGACAGATGTCCTAAACTGGAGGGTCACCTAACCGAGCATATGTACCTGCGGGCATAAACGCAGCCCCCCGAAGAAAGGGGGTCAGTACGGAATATGTAAGGCAATACTGAATCATAAAACAAGGAAAAGTGTAACAGTAAGCAAGTTTAGAAAGAAACTTGGGAGTAACCTGGGACAACACTTTGAACCATGTCATATGGTCCCTTACACAAATTCTAGCATATACAATATAACTATAGAATATCCTACTTGTAGCCGCTTCCGGCTAATAACTCAATAGTCCCTTTGGACGGCCGCTTCCGGCTAATAACATAATAGTCCCTTCGGACGGCCGCTTCCGGCTAATAATATAATAGTCCCTTCGGACTGCCGCTTCCGGCTAATAATATAATAGTCCCTTCGGACTGTCGCTTCCGGATAATAATATAATAGTCCCTTCGGACTGCCGCTTTCGGCTAATAATATAATAGTCCCTTCGATTGCGCTCGCTAATAATATAATAGTCCGCCGCGCTCGCTTAATAATATAATAGTCCATTCGGACTGCCGCTTCCGGCTAATAATATCACCTTCATATCAACACAAACTCACTCCACATATATCATTTCAATTCATATCATAAGTCACTAATTAATTCATCACAATCCAGTTATTAGCCTTAGACTTTCATAAGAAGTTATCAAATTTGTATCTCACTAGACTTAGGAGGACATACTTTCAGGTTCGAGGGTAGAATTGTTATCAAATTCTTACTACTTATATTCTACTCAATTTCATCTTATTGGCCTACCCAAAGAATAAGTGATCATATCAGTACAAAGGGATGATACTATGGAATGTAGACATAAATCGTAAACGAAATGAAGTAGTAAAATCTCGCACCCCCTTCGGAATAGTTTTGAAAATCAAACTTTAGGTTTCCTTTAGTATAAAATTCATTTCCTCGAAATCATTAGTAAAACCATATACACAACTCAACTTGGCACCTGATGGGTGTTCCCTTTGGAAGGGAATAGGAGTACAATATCAATAAGCCATCACAAGAAACATTTAGACCTTACTCGTCTAAGAATGGAATAATATGGAGTACATATAGAATGAATAACATTGAGAATCATGCCAAAGGAAGAAAGGTTTGCCTTACATACCTCTTAGTCGCACAATCAATGCAATACTAGGATACGTCTCGTCTAATATTCCAACCTAAAATAAGGGGTAATACACTTGTTAATTTTATGATTTCTAACGTAGTTACATTGAATGAAGACTTCCTATTTCTACGAAAATTTGGGCAGCACTTTCCCCTGTTTATGTGCGTATCCACAATTAACCAACAAGTCAATTAAACCAACAATCCACTATTATTCCAAGATATAATCAAGTTAGGCTCCATAAACTACATTTACACAATCATACAACCTCATTTCCCTTTATACTTATGAAAGACAACAACTTCAACAATTAAGGCGATTAACACACCTATATACCCTGTTGTTATCTTACATTTTTAAGCTCCAAACAACTCTAAAACAAATATCACAACAATGCCTAAAAATTTCCTTAAATTTTCGGCCAACCCATATTTTTGTTCCAAAATTCTTCTCTTAATTCTTAAGATCCAATATCATATTCCAATACTCCCATATAACTAATTACCACTTAAATATTAAGATTTCTCTTCAATTTCCAACATGCAATTGGTGACAATACTAACAACAACAATACTAAATTCCAATGTACACAAATGGATTCTAGAATTGGTTACAACATCCAAACTTCACATGCATTATCTTTAATCCCTAGTTTTTACTAACACCCATTTCAATTCCTTAATTATACAACGTGCACTTCAATCATTCAATTGAAAGAAAGAATTTTACTTTAGTTTTTGAGCCAAAACAGTCCAGGTTTTGGTGCTACGGTTCTATCGATTTTTAGCTTCAATTTTGACACTTTTTCAACTCCAAATTAACATGCATCCAATCTATAATGTTAACCCATCATCCTTACACGTTTTCTCTTCCAAAAATTCGTCCAAAACTTGAAATTTCGTGGGCTAAAATTCTGCCCCAGCAGCAGTGTTTTTTCACTTTTTTTGTCAGCTGAACTTGTAACGTCCATAACTTTCTACTCTGATGTCCTATCAATGAGAGGTTTATTGCGTTGGAAAGTAGGCTCGACGAACTTCATTTTAGGCTTTTGTAACACCCAAAACTCCTAATATACTAGGAGATATAACCATCCAAAGTTGACTAGAAATCTGCCAGCAAATCCCGATTTCTGCCCTAATTTTCTCCAATTTTTGGCTTCTAATTGTTAGATGGATTAATCTAGAAAGAAGATGATAAAATGACTTCAATTCTTGACTAAGGATGGGTGTAATTTCGGCTAGTGATTGAGAGAGAAGAAGATGAAAATGATGTTAGAGAAATGAAAGTGAAAATAGAATAGGGAGGGTTTTGTATAAGCCTTAGACCAAATACCCCAAAATCTGAAAATTTATTTTTAAATTTACACTTTGGCCCTTTCAATGCCCTTCTTAGTTAAAAACAACCCCAAGTAATAAATCTTAATCCCGCTCCTATTAATCTCAACACTCGTTGTCTTAATTTCTTATCATCGTATCTTATATACATTACTAATCCATGACGGGATATATAATATATATATATATATATATATACTCAATTATCATTAAGAGAAGTTCCCGGCATCACCTCCGTCATTACCAAAAATTATTCCGTATTAACATGTAAGAATATACTTTAATTCAAAAATTTGAATCTTAATCCTTAATGACGTTCTTAATTATCGTCTTAAACTTATGAAGTGTAACAACTGTGGTATAGTTGGTCACATGGCCAAAGACTGCCGCAAGCTCAAACGCGAGAATAAAGAGAAGGCCAAAGGCAAGGCCAAAACTAACATCGTCGAAGACACGCTCGTAGACGATATGATTCAGGAGTTCTCAGTGGTGGTTCTTGAGGCAAACCTCATTGAGAATCCGATGCAGTGGTGGATGGACACGGGTGCTACCCATCACATATGTTCCAATAAAGAAGCCTTCTCCATTTATACACCAGTCACAGATAAAATTTGTTCATGGGAAACAATTCTTCTTCAGAGGTGCTGGGGGTAGGAAGGGTGATCCTAAAGATGACGTCCGGGAAGGAGATGACTCTAAAGGAAGTGATGCATGTCCCAGAAATTCGAAGAAATTTAATTTCTGGACCTGTGTTAGTAAATGATGGTTTTAGGCTAGTGTTAGAGGCTAACAAGTTTGTAATCACTAAAAACAGAACATTTGTAGGAAGGGGCTTCGTCTGTGAAGGTCTCTTTAAAGTTAACGTTGCATCTGTAATGCCTTCGACTTCCAATATCAATAAAACTGAGCCTTCTACTTACTTGGTTGAGTCTTCTAATTTATGGCATCATAGATTAGGACATGTTAACTATCAATATATCTAAAGATTGGTAAAGTTGGAACTATTGCCGGCTATCAACGTAAACCCTCAACGTTAGTATGATGTGTGCGTAGAGGCAAAACTTTCTAAGAGTCCCTTTAGATCCGTCGAAAGGAGACCGCTCCTCTAGAACTCATACATACCGATATATGTGATTTGAAGTTCACTCAAACTAGAGGGGGAAACAAGTACTTTGTGACTTTCATAGATGATAGCACAAGGTATTGTTACCTTTACTTACTTAAAAGTAAAGATGAAGCCTTTGACGCATTCAAACGCTACAAAATAGAAGTTGAGAACCAACTAAGCGGACAAATTAAATCAATCCGTAGCGATAGAGGGGGAGAATATGTAGCGTCTTTTGAAGAATTTTGTAACCAATCGGGTATAGTTCATCAAACAACGGCGCCTTACTCACCTCAATCAAACGGTGTTGCTGAACGCAAAAACCGAACGTTAAAAGAAATAATGAATGTTTTACTCATCAATTCGGACCTCCATCAAAATGTTACACCACGTAGTTTCAGGACATGTGTTTACAAGAATAGACGTGAGAGCACAAGACTTATAAAAATTGAACGAAAGAAAGAATTGTTTTCCAAAGGAAAAATCTTCCGAACCTCGAAAAGGAAAATTGTTCGTTAATGAGAATTGAGTTCTCAAATTTGTTATTTAAGACTTTTAGAACTTATCGGAATTATGAAAGTTTATTTACAAAGTTGGATACGTGTGGCCCACCCGAGAAATTTTACGTTTTGTGGGGTCCACGAGGTTTCCGATAGTTTGACCAATTATAAAAATTTCGGGAAATGGAATTTTATGGACCAATGGGAGGGAGACACGTGTCACCCTCCCCATGTATCATCTTGGGCGAAATGGATGACAAAAATAGCCATATTGGCTTGAAATAAATGGACCAAGTCAAAGGGTCAAAGAAGCTTGATATAATTGACCACATCTTGACCACACATTTGTTTTGATCTAAGCCCTTGGTTGTGTTATATATTCATACTACTAGTGCAAGACCATTCCATACTTAGAAAAAAATTGACAAAACTTGTTCTAGCTCATTAGGAGCTCTCGGATGTATGCCTAAAATGGAAGACAAAATTTTGCAATTGTGGATCATAATTCACAAGACTTTGACCCAAGGTTTGTAAGGATATCTCAATAGAAAGATCCCGGAAAAACGACGTTTTCACGTTAGTCGCAAGGCGAAAACCTAAGGTGTTCTTCAACTTTGAAGTTGGAACTTGAAGAGGAGTTCTTCATAAACTTCTAAGGGTTGCTTAGAGTGGACTGGAACGTCGAAAAGAGGAGCTAAAGTTGTTAAGGATCGACTTTTAATCTTGGATTATATTTGGACTAAATGAGGTAATAATCTTCGTCTTACTATTGTAATTGAAGATTCCATGTTATGATAAGTTAGAAATGAGAATGTGATATATGTTATGAAGATTGATAAGTGTTATAGAATTTTAGAAGCCTAAAGTCCGAAAAGTTCATGTTAGCTATTAAGTTTGTAATTCAATTTAATTGTCGATACAATCGTCACATGCTATTGAAAGAAGGGATTATAGTTGTTATAATCGTTTGCGGCTATATAACATGTTAGACTAAACAACTTGGATTGAAGAAGAATTGGAAAAGACTTTGTGTTGTTGTACATTGTTAGCCGAGAATGACATTGAAATGTTAGACTATTTGGATATCGATTGTGGGGCAGAATTTTACACGTCCTGTGCGGCGTGTTGATACGCGTAATATGCACACACTTTAAACGCAAGTGCACGTTATCGTATCAAGTAGTATAGTCTTAGATAAGACCGAATATCGTCCTCTAGGATTAGGGTTCAAGTACCAGTGATCTATTTTATAGTATCTATTTGGCGAATTAATATTTGATTGGTTGTTTATAACTAAGAAATTCAAAAGCTATTTAAATGTAAAGAATTACTTCAGATGTGATGAGAATAGGGCTTCTATGGATCCTTACTATCCGCTTATGTTACTTGTTAATGCATTACTTATGGTGTTCTTCTTTTGGAGAAAGCGGGTTTACTGAAATCGTTTATACTCCCGTTAGGTTATATAAACACTCAACCCCATATTGTTCCTTACCTAACTTTCGATAAGGGTAACTCTATAGGAGGATTAAGCACAAAACCTAGTTGACCGTCACGCACAATGCGCAAAATTAGGGTTGTTAAGCCTCTCATCAACGCTACAAATCTAATTGAGGTATTTTCATCCCCGATTCAAGACCGTCACCCAACTTACGAGATATTCACAATCCTCCTTTTCGTAATCGATTAGAAATCATATAGTGATAACTAGTTGTCAATTAGCTACCAAGAATTCAACTCAATTATTGGATAGATCTCTCAATAAGAATAATAACCATAAGCATGCATTACTTTATAACATAAGGTTCAAGAATTCAACATAGAAAGCCCTATAAGAGAATTAGTTCCTAGCCATAAATATGACAAGAACTAATCTCATGTTCTTCATAAAAACTGAAATAAAGTAAAAGAAAAGAAAAGAAAATTACTAAGAATGAGTCTCCAAGCCAAGCATCCAAGGGTTGTGTTGTGGAATATTTACAAGGTGGATTGGTGGAAGGATGGATGTAGAATGGTGAATGGTAGAATGGAGAATGAATCCTTCTAAGGATGTAGAGACTATTTATAGAGCAAGAATCCTTTAGGTGAAGGGTTAAGGATTTGTGTAGGTAGGAAAAGTTATTAGAATCCTTTTAGGTAAGGGTTTTTAGGTAGGAAAAGGTTTCCCTTTAGGTAGGAAAAGTTATCCCTTTAGGTAGGAAAAGTTATCCCTTTAGGATTCTGAAACATGTCAAATTCGGCCCAGCACTTCACAATTCAGCGTCGGCCGCGACCGCAGATCGCGCGGCTGAAATTCAGCAACTCGGGACTTTCAGCACTTTGGCGCCATGCTATTGCTGGCCATGGCGGAGACATTTTTCTGGCGAATTTCCGTTTCGTCGTCTTTTCTCGTCCGGACTTCGTCTGATTTTCTCTATAATTCCCGGAACTTCTTAGACTTCATTTCTTGGCCTTTTAGTGTGCAATTCTATCTCTTTTATGCTTATTTCATCTCCTTTTCGCCATTTCTTCATTTAAACATTTGTGACACAAAAGAAAGGAAACGACCTAATACTATACTAAACATAAATAAAATGAGTAAAATACTAACTAAAAATGACTCAAAAAGTGTATATAAAATACACCGATCAAATACCCCCAAACTTAACCTTTGCTCGCCCTCGAGCAAAGATAAAAGAAAGAAATAAAGACTCAAGAAATAGGAAAATAAAGACTGATGACATTGATCACTTTTCTTTGCATTGGTGTTACTTAGAAAACATGAAGATTAGCGAGAATAATATGCAGGAACATATAACATGAAATTTTAGCACATTAAACACATTAAGCTAGATATTTCGCAAACTCATATTTATCATGCTTAATGGAAGTCAATATACTAAATCATGCATATAAATTCAAAAATCTTATGGCATGTTTACTTGCTATTCTCCACTAATTCTGGATATGCATAAAAGAGATCTTCAGGACTTTAAGGGTTGTAATGTAGGCTTAGGTAGGGGTTGATAAAAATAGGCATTTAGGCTCATTTTTGTGTACCATAAGCTCTTTAGCTTTTCAAGATTTCCTTTTCTTTTGTTCTTTCTTCACTTCAATTCTATCTTTTCCTCTTTGTTTTGGGAGAATGAAGAGTATTATAATAACAAGCACCCCCAAACTTAGGCTTTTGCCTCTTTCTTATTACTTTTTTATTGGGGTGCAACAAACTCATTCACTCTTTTTGTCTCTTTTTTAACACAATTGATTCCACTACTTCACATTTTTACTTATGGCACAATCTGTGGGAATATAGGGTGTCAAAGAAGAAGTTTCAATTTTTAGGCTCAATGGGGCTGACTAGGGATACTTTTAAAGTTCGGGGTAGAAAAGAGTGGTAAAAATTGACTATCAAAGAAATGCCTGAGTCATCTCCCTATCATGCATATCCTAACTATTTCGCCTCAAATAGCAAGCAATCATAACACATAGGTTTTCATAATTTAGCATGCACAATTTTAAGCAAGAAACTCGATAGAGCATGATTTTTGTGAGTTTTTGGCATATCTAACCTAGGTGTTTAGATAGTTGCTTCTAATTCCATTACATTATTCCACCTTCCTTCACTAGGTGTTTCTAGCAACTAAAGCATACATGATCTTTGATAGGTAATTATGAAAAAAGAAAGAAAAAAAAAAAAAAAAATTTGTGACTCAAAAATAAACACAAAACAATAAAAAAAAAAGACTTAATTGAAACATAACAAGACACAAATAAAACACCCCCAAACTTAAATCACACATTGTCCCCAATGTGTGCAAGACTCAAAGAAAATAAAAGAAAATGACAACCATCGACACAACACAATGTCATGCGAGGTGCAGGATGAAAATTCGGAATTTGCGGAAATATGGCTCTCTGAGTTCCGCGCCGCACGAGATTCAGCGCCATGCGCTGCTAATCTTGTGACCCTGCAGGTTCCGGCGCATGCCGATTCTGGCGCCGTACGATCGCTTTTCCTTTTTTTGCGTTTGTTGCTCCTTTTTCCTCGGTTTACTTTCACCCACTGTCATCCAACAACACAAAACAAGAACCCAAGACCGTGAGACTGTTCAAGACAAAATAAAATAAAATAAAGACAAATTAAAATAACATAATTAAAAACATTGGTTGCCTCCCAACAATGTTGTCTTTAACGTCTTTTAATGGACGCAATTAACCTTTCCGAGTGCCCATTGGATCCTTCTCGCGAATCGCTTGCAATCCGCAGAGTTATTGTGCAGTCTCACTTCAACTACAACAATTGCTTCAAACAAGGGCCTCAAATATCGATTATCCCAAGTATACAAGACATGCTTGTCTTTTGGTTCTCTAATGTAGGGATCGGTGAGATTCCCTACATCTTTCAACTCTAGGGTGCCCTTGATGGTTTTGACTTCTGTTTGGGAGTCAACTTTGACATTTGGTGGTGTTTCTTCCGCAATAGGTACAAGAAAAAGATTTTCCAAGGAATCGAAGGTGAATAATTGGATCTCTGCCTCTTCTCCTTCTCTACACCAACCGTCTTGCAGATTCCTCAATAGTTGGGTGTGATTCGGGCTCCTCAATTTGCTGTTATTTGTTGAATATGATCGCGAGTTCTGCTATTTGCGTTTCCAACTTCTTTATACCCAACCTCATTTCGTCCGTGAACCGAGTTTGGGACCTCGTGAGATGAGTAGAGTTTCTCGTAATTCCTCCTCTCTTCTCTATGGTTGGAGCTCGATCATATTGACGGTAGAAATCCATGTCTTAAGGATCCACGAGATAAATCAAAACCAACAACGAATCACGGCACCTCGATTTTTTTTTTTTTTTTTTTAATAACGAACGTAAAAATAAAAAATTAAAACCAAATTAGAAATTAAAAATAGATAATTTGATATTGAACTATTGCCTAATCCCGTGGCGCCAAAAACTTGATGCGCGTAATATGCACACACTTTAAACGCAAGTGCGTTATCGTATCAAGTAGTATAGTCTTAGATAAGATCGAATATCGCCCTCAGGATTAGGGTTCAAGTACCGGTGATCTATTTTATAGTATCTATTTGGCGAATTAATATTTGATTGGTTGTTTATAACTAAGAAATTCAAAAGCTATTTAAATGTAAAGAATTACTTGGATGTGATGAGAATAGGGCTTACATGGATCCTTACTATCAAACGCTATGTTACTTGTTAATGCATTACTTATGGTGTTCTTCTTTTGGAGAAAGCGGGTTTCTGAAATCGTTTTATACTCCGTTAGGGTTATATAAACACTCAACCCAGTATTGTTCCTTACTAACTTTCACGATAAGGGTAACTCTATAGGAGGATTAAGCCACAAAAACCTAGTTGACAGTCACGCAACATGCGCAAAATTAGTGTTGTTAAGCCTCTCATCAACGCTACAAATCTAATTGAGGTATTTTCATCCCCAATTCAAGACCGTCTACCCAACTTACAGCATATTCACAATCCCCCTTTTCAGAATCTGATTAGCAATCATATAGTGATAACTAGTTGTCAATTAGCTACCAAGAATTCAACTCGATTATTGGATAGATCTCTCAATAAGAATAATAACCATAAGCATGCATTACTTTATAACATAAGGTTCAAGAATTCAACATAGAAAGCCTATAAGAAAATTAGTTCTAGCCATAAATATGACAAGAACTAATCTCGTATTCTTCATAAAAGCGAAATAAAGTAAAAGAAAAGAAAAGAAAATTACTAAGAATGAGTCTCTGCCAAGCATCCAGGGTTGTGTTGTGGAATATTTACAAGGTGGATTGGTGGAAGGATGGATGTAGAATGGTGAATGGTAGAATGGAGAATGAATCCTTAAGGATGTAGAGACTATTTATAGAGCAAGAATCCTTTAGGTGAAGGGTTAAGGATTTGTGTAGGTAGGAAAAGTTATTAGAATCCTTTTAGGTAAGGGTGTTTAGGTAGGAAAAGGTTTCCACTTTAGGTAGGAAAAGTTATCCCTTTAGGTAGGAAAAGTTATCCCTTTAGGATTACGAAA
Source organism: Przewalskia tangutica (assembly GCA_029844215.1). Taxonomy (NCBI): domain Eukaryota; kingdom Viridiplantae; phylum Streptophyta; class Magnoliopsida; order Solanales; family Solanaceae; genus Przewalskia; species Przewalskia tangutica. Next base: position 14,182,397 of record CM056734.1, read on the forward strand.
CATGTCAAATTCGGCCCAAAGACTACAATTCAGCGTCGTGCCGCGGCATGTGACTGGCGCGGCTGAATTCAACAACTCGGGACTTTCAGCACTTTGGGCGCCGCGGCTACGCTGCCGTGGCGCATGGCCGATGACATTTTTGGCGAATTCCGTTTAAATCGTCTTTTCGTCCGGACTTAATCGATTTTCTCTATAATTCGGAACTTCTTAGACTTCATTTCTTGGCCCTTTTAGTGCAATTCTATCTTTTATGCTTATTTCATCTCCTTTTCGCCATTTCTCCATTTCGACATTGTGACACAAAAGAAAGGAAAACGACCCTAATACTATACTAAACATAAATAAAATGAGTAAAATACTAACTAAAAATGACTCAAAAAGTGTATATAAAATACACCGATCACGTGTAATCCCCTTTGTTTAACTGATTGTTGAGCCTTAAATGTGGCATTTGATTATTGATTTTCGGGCCTTGAAAAAGGTGGAAAAGTACGTAGAAACAAAGGAAGTGCTGCCCGATTTTCCGTAGAATTAAGAGTCATTATATTTAGGAATATTCTACGTTGAAAGCTAGTAATTGATGGACGTATTATGGTCAGTATAGGTTGACATTCTACGTGCGGCGTATTCAACTTGGCTAGTGGATTAAGTCGAAGAGGTATGTGGAACTTTTCTTATCTCTTGAGCATGAGTAACTATAAATGTATAGTATGGTGGACGTACGAGATTTAAATGAATTTAATTTCATTTGGTATCCTTGACTTGTTTAAGAATGTCCAAGTTGGTTGAGTTAGAGAATTAACTCACTTGTTTTAAAGGTTAAGATGTCTTAGTTTCTAAAGCATAAAGCTAGTATAGCGACTTTATGAGAAGTTGGTTATAACAACTTTACGGGAAGTTAAAAGAATGGTTTATTCTAAAAAGGTAAACAAAGATTTCTTGACTTGAAAATGTATAGAATACTTGGTTTGGGAAGTATTGATTACTTGAACTATTCTAAAGTTAAGAAACTTGATTTCTAAAGTTAAGAGACTTGAAGTATTATGAAAGTTATGAAACTTGATTTGAAAGTATATGATACTTGGTTTTAAAAGTATAAGTCTCTTGGTTTCAAAAAGAATGTAATTGTCTAAAACATAAAGAGTTATAACGGCTTTATGAGAAGTTAGTTATAACGGCTTTATGGAAGGTCAAGAAAGTGTCTATTTGATTTATAGGCATGAGTTGCCTAGGTTGTGAATGTAGAAGTTACTTAGTGTCAAAACCTTGAAATGAATTTCTAAAGGTGTAGTAACTTGTTTTGAAAAGTAGACAAGCCTTGATACTACGGGTGTTAGTATCTTGGGGGTTTTTATATAAAAAGGGTTTTCTTTTTCTAAAGGAACGGAAGTACGTAGTACTTTGGGGTTAAATTTCCGGATTTCTAATAACATGTTAGTGCCTTAAGTTAACTAAAATGAGAGTATATGATAATTATGATAAGCCGGTGGTGCTTATGTTATGTATGATAAGCCGGTAGTGCTTATGTTATGTATGATAGCCGGTTGTGCTAGTGATATATTGTTCATTACGGAGTCATTCCCCGGGTTTGTGGCATTTGCATATTCCGTGGATTTGCTACCCATGATGCGAGGAATAACTCATGCGAGTCCGTAGGGCTCATGCGGGTGAAATAGTCCTATGCGGGGCGGGCCAGTCTATCACGAGAGATTACCTCATGCGGTCCATACAACCTATGCGTGCGGATCTGATCTATGAGAGAAATTACCTCATGCGGGTCCATCTGGCTATCTTGGGTGAAATAGTCCCGAGTAGGATTGCGAGAATGATACTACAGGCGGATGGCCCTAGGTTAATAATGAGCTTCTGTTTTAAAGCCGCAAATTTTATTCTTGTCCACTCATTGTTAGTAAGGCATAGTGTACTGTTAATGTGGTTTTCATATATGTCCCCAGCTTTATTTTAGACTATTATGATTTCATTCTGATGCTTTCGATTTCACATACTTGGTACTGTTATGCTTGACCTCGCCGAGTGCGTTCATCTTGCGCATGTAGAGTTATACAGGTTGCTGATCCTCACTCTTAGGATCACTGTTCAACTGTTGAGAAGCTCCATTACTCCGGAGGCTTATCCTTGGTTCAGATCCCTGGTATTCTCAGTTGTTGTACATTCAGGGGTATGGCGGGGCCCTGTCCCGTCACAATTGTTATTCTTAGAGGTTTGTAGTCATGTCTTGTGGATTGGGTTGTAAAGAAAAAAAAAGGGTAACTGTTTTTTTTGGGTTATGTGTATACTTTTGGAAGGTGGCCTTATCGGCTAGCCTGTTATTTATTTCTTTTGAGTTATATGTATGTTCCGCTACTATTCTCTGATGTATACCGGTAAGGGGTGCCCAGGTAGGGCACCAGTCGCGGGCCCGAGGTCGGGTCGTGACACAAAACTTGTGGGGAGAAGTTGTCCTTACCGCTAATAAGATTCTTAATAGAGTCCCGCACATAGGTAAGTGTCACGCCCTTTTCGACCGCGACATTATTCCAGCGAATCCTGCTACAATGCTAAAAATAAAATAAAAATGCTAAAAAGGTGTTAAAAGATGCAAAAAAGGTTCGCAGAGTCGCTACCTAATTAGTTTGAGTGAATTAGGACACCTAAATGTTAACTAAGCCAAGTCAACACTAACTCCATTTAAATGGTCTGCAAAACTGTGTGAGATTTTGGGCAAGGGTTCTTTGTTAATCTAGAAGGAAGGGGTTAGACATCCTCTAAGATCCGCTAACTTGCGGTTGACCGTTCAAACCTAGGTTATTATTATGTTAAAGATAAATGCATGTTTTAACATAGGCCTAACATGTAAAGTGTCTAAAATAATTTTCCTATATGGATGCTAATACGGGAGTTTTCTTGTGTTAGGAATTTGATAACCAATAATACCTCAGGTATGTGAAGAGTTATGCAAGTATAAATTATTAGGTTTGTTTAATGCAATTTAAGCAATATATAGCAAGCCTAAAATGATTAACTTAGGGAGACAAATTTTAGTATCAAGCTACTTTCTAATAGTGACTTAAAGCTTAACTATTATGAGTGTTCGACTAGTAATGCAAATGTTAGACAATTAATTTACAATAAATAAATGGGGTGGGATTGAAGAATAAAAATGATGACTCGAAGTATGGTGATGCTATTCCGCCTGCAGTTTGGATTTTTGGTGCGAGATGCGGCGATAAACATAGATGTGGGTCCTCATTTGAAGTAGCTCATGATGAGTCTCGCCATAAGACACTTCATTTTTTGCTCAGATGCATTTCATGTAAAAAGAAGAAAAAGATAAGGATTAGTAAATGTCCAAAGTTATGGGATCATAAAATCTAAATGCACACATGCAACAAATCGTGACTGCTACAAGAATAATCAAATAATAAGAGCTATTGCAAGAATAAGCAAATAATAAGAGAAATAATAAGAGCTAAGCCAAATGGGCTTAGCCCCCTACCAAACATACATATGGGAAGAGAATTTATTATTCTCTAGAAGAGAAATGCAGCTGGAAAGGTTAAATGACCCCTTTTTAAAGAGAAACCCAGTAGCCTTCTAAGACTTATATCTCAAACATTGTCGGCCTCCCACAACTTTCCACTGGTTGATTTATGGAACTACCAGAATTCATAATCACAGGCCACAGTCTTCAGACATCTTAAATATCTTTTAGTCCTCTGTGTTAGTTAATTCCAATAAGGAAGTAACTGGAAAAAATAAAATCCACCTCGGGTGCTATATTCCCTATCAGTTTCTTATACTATCTAGGTGTGGTTGTTCCTCGATCATAGAGCACACACCTTCTATCCGGATACGCTCATATAGAAGTGTATTTTTTGTTATTGCAAACTATTTAAGACTCATCTATTCAGAACGCAAATACCCAACTTAGACATCCAATACACATACACCTGGCTGTATTTTATAAACACTGGCCAGTTTCATATACCAAACAGAGGAGATAAAAATGCACCACATGACTCAAACGCCAAGCCAAACAAACCGAAGTTAACATGTTCATCTTTAGGCTCGATTCAGGCAAGATATACTATCATATAGAGGACAGAAATATGATTTCACAATGAACACACATAGTTTTAACTTACTTACTTTACTTCTCAGCAGACCAACAGGCACACAATAACCAAAACAGAGGGTAGACCTCAACCATGTAACATTCTGGTGAGATGGAAAGTTATGCATTTCTGTACATTAGTCCAACAGACAAGGCCTTTAACAGTCACTCATATATTAATCCTCCCTAATCCACTCATACATTAGTCCTTCCTAACTGACATGTTGAAGCTATCGTAATCTTACATTTAGAATCATGAAAGCAGCGAAGGTGTCTAGATTAACTGTTGCATTGAGGAGAAGAACTTAAAGTAAAACAACCTTAAGGCACTAGTTAAATTTTATACTTTCAATACTAATCAATTAAAATGCGGATAGTCATACCAAACAACCAATTAGATGACATTCGACCATACGAAATGCGCCTAAACTCGAAGCAATTTATGACTAATCTGCACTAGCACAAATCGACTGAAAAGGCGAAGGGTGTTAGGCTTCAACTAACCATATTGGAAACATACAAGTACGCCATAGACGACATTCGACTAGTCGCTAATACAACCCACTCTTGACAAACATGTAAACCACTTATTATACCAACTATAAACTTATGTGGACGACTTTAATAACTGATTCTGCTTAGATAGAATAAGACATGCCAAACATTATACAACAGTGTTAACAAGCATAGTCCAAGTACAACAAGCGCATAAGTTCACGTAATGGATTGAGGTTTCGAGAGAAAAATGAGTTTACCTTCTCCGGGCAGCGAACAGAGGCAGTGTATCAAGTCGTCGATCCACTCGAAGTTTATTGCGATGCAATTAAAAAGGGCTGAAGTTTCGATTGGGTTATTTAACTGATCCTAAAAGATCTGAGGATTCTGGTTATTTATGTGCTAGAATGCTAATTTTTCGAATGCATGTATATGTGCAAATTGATTGGTATTTATAGCCTTGATTTAGGTTTTTGACTTATGGTAAGTTTTGGGCTGATATTAACACGATTTTAGTACTGATTTGACGCGATTTTGTGGGTGTTTATGTGCAATCTTTGAGTTGATTTGGGTATCATTTTAGTTATGGTAAGTTGACGAGGATTTGGGTCACGATTTAGGGAGGTGATTCGGTAAGGGAACGCCTGATTCTTCGGCGAGAATCTCGGCTGGGCGATGGGGGTCCGAGGGTGTGCTGGTGCGGCGGATCTTAAAGAGGGTCCTAGGTTTCTTTAGGTTTTCTAAGTCTTTTGGAAAGATGAAGTGAAAAAGGGCTTGGCTGAGAATGGGTTCGGGCCATCGGGGTTTTGGGTATTAAATGGTGGGATGGTGTATTATTTGTATGTTGGGTAGAGTTTTAAGTGTATTAGTCTTTGTTTATGTATTTTATTTTTGTTAGTTTTATCTTGGGTTTAAATTATAAATAATATTTATGAAATTACTTTGAGTATTAATAAATGCGGATATGATTTTTAAAGAGTTCTTAATGCTTTTATAAATGTGACACTATTATTAACTTGCTTGTTTATGTATATATTTATATATGCGTGCATTTTAAGATTATTTTGTGGTGTTTAGAAATTAGTGCAATTTTAGACTTAATGATTGGACGAGAGGGTCAAATTTGGGTGTCAACAACTTATATGGAGATGATGGAAGAGTCTTTAGACAAAGACGTTGACTTATAGCCAATTTTGTCTCTATCCTCGGAATTAAAGCAAAGATTAAGAAAACAAGGGCAAATGTTGGTTCAAAAATTGTCCCAGTGTCGCATTATGACGACACTGGGCTACCATGGTCAAACACCAAGGTGGGCTAACGCGGACTCAAAACTTTTCCTAGTGTCGAGTTATGACGACACTGGGCTACCATGGTCAAACACCAAGGCGGGCTGAGGCGGACTCAAAATTTGTTCCAGTGTCGAGTTATGACGACACTGGACTACCATGATCAAACACCAAGGCGGGCTGACGCAGACTCAAAATTTGTCCCAGTGTCGAGTTATGATGACACAGGGCTACCATGGTCAAATACCAATGTGGGATGACGCGGACTCAAAATTTGTCTCAGTTGTAACACCCCATTTTAACCGGAGTCGAAACGGGATTACTGCTACATATGGTTGATTCCTAAATTGTATTTTAAGGAGTCGCCACCTAATTATTATAGTGAATTAGGACACTTAGTTTATTGCAATAAAAATACTGCAATTGACTTCCATTTAATGGTCTGCAAAATTAGTGAGATTCTGGATCAGGGTTCTTTATTATCCTAAAGGGAAGGGGTTAGGCATCCTTCAAGATCCGCTAACTTGCGGTTGTTCGTTCAAACCTAGGTTAATTATTTATTGCTCGTTTTTATTCTACCTATTCTAAGCATTTATAATAATTTACAATTAAAATAAAATACAATGCAAAATAATAAAACTGAAATTAAATAAGGCATAAAATAAACTCCGGGGCATTCTTTTTGAAATGCATCTCCGGATACCTGCATAAACACTTAGTAAAAATATTAGTAATAGAATACATAAATTTTAAAATAATAGCAAAAATTAACAAATAAAGCAAATAAATCCGTCTTTTGTACAGGGGAGGCCTTGGAAATCAGACGGGGATTCCTTCATTGGCCAGTATTATTAAAAGCAATAAAATAAATAAAACTTTTGGATCCGCGCCAAAACAGTAATAGTTTTAAACACGGAGGGCTCAGATATGTAAAAATATAAAGTAGGACAGCCTAAACAAGTGCGGCTGCGAGAATTCGCCTTGCCAAGCACATGTTGGTTATCCGGTGTAAGTGGAAGAAATCATCCTTGCCCAGAAAGCTTCATTTATTTTATTTTCCGTCTTTGCAACTGTGGAGGCCTCAAAAATCGACGGATAACTTTTTCATCGGCCAAAGCGTAGTATCATGTTCAAAATCAGTAAAAATACCAACGGTGTAGTATTTGGTTCTAAATCAGTAAACCAGCAAAAATGTAGCAAAAATAGCCTAAAAATCAGTCCAGCATCATAGCCAAAATCAGTAGCAAAAGCCTTAAAACCAGTCTGCAAAATGGCTAAAATCAGTGACAAAAGATAACCAAAATGTGGCAGCGGGGCGAAAATGAGGCGATGACCATCGCGAAAATTTCAAAGCAGCGGAGTGAAACTCCGGCGTATTACCAAACAAGAAATCAAAACAGTCCGCCAACAAACAGATTCCAAGAAATAAAAACCAAACAAAATCGTTTCGGACAAGGCCAGAATATCATAAAATCAGTCCAAAATAGCCAACAATATCACTGGAAATATCAATCAAACAAGCGGTAGGAAACTACAAAACGATAGCCAACAACATAGCCGGAAATATCAAGAACATATCCAGATAACAACAAAGCTAAAACAAAACAGTCGACCAAAAATGAAACACAGGCTAGATATCAACGAAAACAGAAAATAAACCCGCGATTAAACGACAAGCGAAGCGATGCAGGCGCGAGTTCGAGGAACTCGGCAAGATTCAAAAATAAGAAATCGGTCCGATAAAAATAAACCAATAGATCAGAATAGATACAACGGTGATTTCAACAACACAAAGCGGCGAGCGGCGGCGGCGTCGCTTCACGGCAGTCGCCGAACAACGCCGCCGATGGTTTCAGCACGAGTCAGTGGTGTTGGTCGTCGGGAGACGGGTGTGAGACGAGGGGGTGTTCGAGGGTTAAGGAGAGGGTGATGGGGGTCGACGGGTCTGATGGGTTTGGTTCGCCGGAGCTTCGAGCTCCGGCGATGGGTACGGGCAGTGGGGTGAGGTGACAAGGGCTGAGGGGGGGTCAAAGGTGCTGGGGGTTTTTTGTGCGGTTGAGGGTGAGTGAAAAGAGAGTGGGGGTGGGCTGATGTTAAATGTTGGGCGGCTGGGGTTGATCAAAATGTGTTGGGGGGGAAAGTTTAATATATAGGGGTGTGTGTTAGGGTTTGGTATTTGGGGAAAATAAAAGTGGGGTATTGTTTTGGGGAAATGAAAAGAGAGTGTTTGGATGAAATTAATAATAGTGTTGGATTTGGTGATTCAAATTGTGTCTGATCTTATTTGGTTTGACAAAAATGCAAATTTGGTTAATTATTTAAAAGAAAATTATTTAAAAGATGCAAGATTATAAAAATGCAAATCTTGCATGATAATACTAAAATGCAATATTTAAGAAATGTTTAATGCACGATTAAAAGTAAAGCGTGGTGTCGATTAATTATTTAAAAGATGCAAATATTATTAAAATAAGCACGGTATATGATAATAAAAACATAATATTAACAAAAACATAATGCTTAATTTAACATAAAAAGATAAAAATGCCAAAAATGCTGATTAAAATGCAGTGTGCTAAAATACTAAAAATTGCAATAAATATATGAAAAACGGGTCAAAATTGACTGTCAACATCAGTGTCGAATTATGACGACACTGGGCTACCATGGTCAAACACCAAGGCTGGCTGACGCGGACTCAATTTATCTCAGTGTCGCGTTAAGACGACACTAGGCTACCATGGTCAAACATCAGGGCGGGTTGACGCGGACTCAAAATTTGTCTCAGTGTCGTGTTATGACGACACTGGGCTACCGCGGGCTCAAAATTTATCCCAATGTCGAGTTATGACGACACTGGGCTACCGTGGTAAAACACTAAAGGCGGGCTGACGCGAATTTAAAAATTATCCCAGTATTGAATTATGATGACACTGGGTTATTGGAGAGTGGATCGACGCTCGAGGCCGCTTCCGTCCTTTGTTGGGAAGACTGGTCCCCCAAAAAATTGCCCCAGTTCGTTGTACGAGAAAATTCACGTGCGCTTTTCTCCTGCATGCTAAAGCTCAAGAAAAAGTTAGTGCATAACTGTCAAGGCAAAAATGATAAAACATGAATATATAAGCAATATGATTCTGAGAATAGAGATGTTATCCTGAGTTGCGTGTTGGCGATGTTATTGACGGTGTCTTTGTGTTGATGTGATGTTGCTAAAATGTCATTGTGTTGATGCTGATGTGGCGTCATTGTGTTGAAGCTGATGCGGCGTCATTGTGTTAATGCCGATGTGGCGTCATTGTATTGATGCTAATGTGACATCATTGTGTTAAAGCTGATGTGGCGTTATTATATTGATGCTGATGATGACGTCATGTTATTGACGATGCTGATAGCGTCATGGTGTTGATGATGCTGTTGATGGTGTCATAGTGTTGACGATGCTGATGGAGTCATGGTGTTGACGGTGCTGCTGATAGCGTCATGGTGTTGACGATGCTGATGGCATCATTATGTTGAAGTTGATGCGACGTCATTGTGTTAAAGCTGATACTGCGTCATGGTGTTGATGCTGATGATGACGTCATGGTATTGACAATGTTGTTGATTGCGTCATGGTGTTGACGGTGCTGATGGCGTCATGGTGTTGACGATACTGCTGATGGAGTCATGGTATTGACGATGCTGATGACGTCATGATGTTGACGATGTTGCTGACGGCGTCATGATATTGACGATGCTGATGACGTCATTGTATGATTGAACTGCAAATAATCCTGTAAATTGAGGATCTTGTAGGCTAAAGCTTAAGAAAAAGTTAGTGCATAACTGCTAAGAAAAGTATGTAAGAAGTGCGATAAGGTGGATAAGAATATCATCATATGTAATGCGATGACGATGCGATGCTGCAAATGCTGAGACGTGCTGAATGATGTTGTTGATATGACGTCGTTATGCGGGCGTGTTGTCTTTGGTGGCGTCGTTATGCGGGCGTGTTGTCTTGATGGCGTCGTTATGCGGGCGCGTTGTGTTGATGACGTCGTTGTCTGGACGCGTTGTGCTGATGACGTTGTGTTGATGTGATGTCGTTGTATGGATGTTCTGCATATGCTCTTGTGAATTAATGCTTCTGCAAGCTAAGCTTGAGAAATAATTAGTACATAACTGTTAAAACAAAATGATGAATATATGAGAAAATGCAATTTTGTGAGTAGAGATGTCGTCCCTGTATGATGTGTAGGACACTGTGGATGCTGATGTCGTTCTTGCACGGACATGCTGGATGTGAACCACATGGATTGCAATGATGCTCTTGATCTTGATATTGTGCGTTTGTGAGCCGCATTGGATAACAATAATGTCGTTGCTTGTGCATTTGTGAACCGCATGAGTTGCAATGTGATTCTGTGACCGAGCTGCTACGCTAGACTTTGTTGCCGAATTTGAAACTTTGATTGTCGTCGTTTTCTTCGCTTCTGTTGTGGAATTTGATTGTTGTTGTCTTTTCTGCTTCCGCTGCTTCTTTCTGCTTCTGCTAATGTGAAGAGTCTGCGCTCAAAGAAAACTTGTGAGTTTTTTTTGGGGGGGGGGGGGGGGTCGATTCGTATTTGATTTTGCAGCTTTGCTCCTTGATATTTGCGCGCCTGGCCTGTTTGGACCTGCAATCCCTGTCTGGTTTCCTGTCTTAGTCAACTGCTAATGGTCCTAACTTTGAATATGCAAAAGCGTTTGGCCTAAAGCGGGTCTCAATTGGATTGCTTGTCTATCATGCCGAAAATGTGTATTTTTGTCATTTTTGAAACAAAGGAAGAGTTTCCCAATGGTGTGGCCGAAGCCGATTTAGGCTGCCTACGTATCCTCACGAGGGAATCAGGTCATGACGTAGTTCATTACAAGCGAAATTGGATAAAGCTAAATTTTTTAAAGGTGGAACCGAAGCCGATATGGCCGCCTACGTATCCGCCAAGGAAATCAGGTCAAACGTAGTTCGATTATAAGCAAAAAGAGATTGTGATTTTTCTAAAAGTGGGACCGAAGACGATATGGTCACCTACGTATCCTATCAAGGGAATCAGGTCAAACGTAGTTCAAACTACAGGTAAAACAAAAGCAAAACATTATTAAAGGTTAAATACGAGTTTGAACTCCGATTATTCTGCTAAACTAATATGCTCTTCTCATCTAGATTCTAGGTGGACCAGAACAGGGATGCAAATTCAATTTTCCAAGACGCCTCCTTGCTCTGCATCACGGCTGGCTGGGTCTTCATGCTTTGCTGTAAGTATCTCCTTCTTTTAGCACATGAACTGAATCAGGGGCGACACGAGCTCTGGCAAAAAGAATGTCTCTTTTCTTTGCGAGATCGGTGGGCATCAATTCCTCGGCAAGGGTGATGGAAGCTGAATGCTCGACTCTTTCTTCACTTAGGACCGGCCTGATGGTCCCTTCCAAGTCATGCTCTTAATTGGCGGCTATCATGTGCACGTCAGCGTTTCCATGGTTTGGTAGAGGATTATCATGAACATTGGGGGTGGTATCTTTCAATTGAATCACACCATCTTTGATTAATGCCTCAATTTCATTTTTTAGGGAATAGCAGTCCCGGTGTCATGTCCGATGGCCCCTGAATGGTATGCACACCGCTTAGTCTCATCATACCCTTTGAGAGTAGGATTGAGGATATTTTGTGGGATTGGCTGGAGTATCCCTGCAACTCTTAATTTCTCATACACCTGGGGTAAAGGCTCGGCTAAAGAGGTGTATGTTTTGGCCGACTTTTTAGTATGCGTTCGATTTTGTGACTGGGTTGGGTATGTAGGTCGATATGTTGCGAAATAGATGGGTGCTTGATCGGTGTATTTTATATACACCTTTTGAGTCTGTTTTAGTTAGTCTTTTGTCCCATTTTGCACATATAAGTGTCGTATTATGATAGTTTTTCTTTCTATTGAGTCAAAGTGGTTGAAATGGCCAAATGGCGGAAAAGGAGCAAAAAGAGGGCAAAAGAGGAGATGCGGAGTGAAAGCAGAGAAAGTGGCGAACGAGGCTAAAATCCGGACCAGCCCGGCCTCCTGCGACAGCGAGGGCGCGGCGCCATTATTCGAAGCGAAGGCTTCGGCGCGCGGCTAAAAACGGCAGTCACGGGGCGCGGCGCTAAACATCCGAGAGCTACGAAGATACTGGCCGCGGCTACCGAACAGCGAATATCGAGCGCGGCGCCAAAACACCCACGGATTTGAGAACTTCGTGCCGCGCCCATCGTGAGCGCGCGACGCGAAATTTTAGGTCTTTTGACGGATTTTTGGGCCGAACTGCGAGGAAAAGAAGGAGGCGTTTTTAAACCTAGACACTGAGAACCCTAGGCCGTTTTAAAGGGTTCCCTTTCTTGCCCAACACAACGTTTTCTTGCCTAGGAGATTGGAGACCTAAACATTAGTAATTTCTTTCCCTTTCTTTCCTTTAATTCAGTTTTGTATGATGAACATGGAATTAGTTCGTGTCATATTTATGGCTAGGAACTAATTCTCTTATACGGCTTTCTATGTTGAATTTCTTGAACCTTATGTTATAAATTAATGCATGCTTATGGTAATTATTCTTATTGAGAGATCTATCCAATAATTGAGTTGAATTCTTGGTAGCTAATTGACAACTAGTTATCACTATATGATTTCTAATCAGTTACGAAAAGGGGATTGTGAATATCTTGTAAGTTGGATAACGATCTTGAATTGGGGATGAAAATACCTCAATTAGATTTGTAAGCGTTGATGAGAGGCTTAACAACCCTAATTTTGCGCATTGTGCGTGACGGTCAACTAGGTTTTTGTGCTTAATCCTCCTATAGCGTTACCACTTATCAACGAAAGTTAGGTAAGGAACAATCTTTGGGTTGAGTGTTTATATAACCTAACGGGAGTATAAAGCGATTTCGTAAACTGCTTTCTCGAAAGAAGAATGCCATAAGTAATGCATTAGTAAGTAACATAAGCGGATAGTAAGGATACATAGAAGCCCTATTCTCATCACATCTGAATTAAATCTTTATACTTTAAAATAGCTTTTATAATTCTTAGTCATAAACAACCAATCACTCATTAATTCACCAAATAGATACTAGAAAATAGATAATTGGTACTTGAACCTAATCTGAGGACGATATTCGGTCTTATCTAAGACTATACTACTTGATACGATAACGTGCACTTGCGTTTAAAAGTGTGTGCATCTTAACGCGCATCAAGTTTTTGGCGCCGTTGCCGGGGATTAGGCAATAATTCAATATCAAATTATCTATTTTTAATTTCTAATTTGGTTTTAAATTTTTTATTTTTATTTTTTACGAAAATTCGAGGTGCCGTGATCTTTTGTTGGCTTTGATTCGTCTCAGGAACACTTTAGATATGGATATTTACTGTCCATATGATAGAGAGCCAACTATAGAGGAACATAGGGAGGAATTACGAGAAACTTTACTCAGTCTCACGAGGTCCCAAGCTCAGTTCATGGACGAAATGAGGTTGGGCATAAAGAGGTTGAAGCGAAATAGCGAGAACTTCGCGGTTATATTCAACGAACCGCAAGAAGAGCAATCTGCATCAGGAGAAGCAATAAGGAAACACAATGTCGGGCAATTGACACGAAGGATGCGAATCGGGGAGAAAGTTTCTGGCATTTGCGGCGCGCGGCTCCAATGATCAGCCGCGGCGTCCGAGATTACGAGGCGGTGCGGGAAAGTGGCGCCGGCGCCAAGATCGGCCGCGGCGCCCAGAAACCAAAAATCAAGAAAGCGGCACGCGGTAGCAATGACGCCCAGTGATAATACCATACCCCGAGTTAAAACACGCACTCTTGATAAGCAATTCTCCAGATTCGTGGAGGTCCTCAAACAATTGCAACTCAATATCCCGTTTGCTGAAGCACTAGACCAAATGTCGAGCTACGTCAAGTTCATGAAGGATGTGCTTAGCAAAAAGAGGAAGATAGAGGATTACGAAACAGTGATGTTAACTGAAGAATGTAGTGCCATCCTACAGAGACAACTACCTCAGAAGTTACCAGACCCTGGGAGCTTTACCATCCCATGCACTATTGGAAAGTTTGAATGTCAAAAGGCACTGTGCGACCTGGGAGCAGGCATAAATCTGATGCCCTATCTAATTTTCTGCAAACTAGAAATGGGAGAAATCAAACCTACAAACATCACCTTGCAGCTAGCTGACCGTTCAATTGTTCATCCGAGAGGAGTCATCGAAGATATATTAGTAAAAGTGGACAAGTTCATTTTCCCCGCCGACTTCGTTATCTTAGACATACAAGATAACGATGGAATCCCCATCATACTGGGCAGACCCTTCTTAGCCACGGGACAAGCTCTCATTGATGTTCAAAAAGGGGAATTGAAGCTTCGAGTAGATGAAGAGGAGGTAATTTTCAATGTTCTTCAAACAGCAAATTTTCCAGAGGCCAAAGATAACTGCTCAGCCATCGACCTTATCGAAGAGACAATAGCAAACAAAGAGTTCGAATACGATGATACGCTTGAAGAAGTACTGACCACATGGGATGATGATAGTAGAAACGATCCAGATCTGATGGAGTATGCAAATTGGATGAATGCTTATGAAAAATGGGATACAAGGACAAAGAAGTATGAAGAGCTGGGACAGGTACCAGAAAGATCAGTACCATCCACAGAGAAGGCCCCAGAGTTAGAGTTAAAAATCCTACCCAATCATCTACAATACCAATACCTAGGTGAAGAGAACACCCTACCAGTAATCATTTCATGCCACCTATCCACCGAAGAGATTGAGAAACTGCTAAGAGTACTAAAGAAGCACAAGCGGGCTATTGGATGGACATTAGCAGACATAAAAGGGATAAGTCCATCAACGGTAATGCATAAGATCCGTCTAGATGAGGAGAGCAGACCATCCATCGAAGCTCAGAGGCGACTGAACCCGAATATGAAGGAGGTAGTAAGGAAAGAAATCCTAAAATGGCTCGATGCAGGAGTAATTTACCCCATATCTGATAGCACTTGGGTAAGCCCAGTACAAGTGGTGCCGAAAAAGGGGGGAATAACAGTGGTGGCTAACGAAAGAAACGAACTCATTCCCTCGAGAACAGTCACCGGATGGAGAATCTGCATTGACTATCACAAGTTGAATAAAGCAACTAGAAAAGACCACTTCCCGTTGCCATTCCTAGATCAAATGTTGGACCGATGACTCAGGCATAACTACTATTGCTTTTTGGATGGATACTGGGTATCACCAAATTGCAATAGCCCCGAAGATCGAGGAAAGACAACATTTACTTGCCCTTTGGCACATTTGCATTTAGAAGAATGCCATTTGGACTCTGCAATGGAACTGCAACTTTTCAAAGGTGTATGATGGCAATTTTCTCAGATATGGTAGAGAGGACTAGAGAGATCTTTATGGATGACTTTTCGGTCTTTGGAGCATCATTTGATGAGTGTTTAAGGCATCTAGAAGCGATGTTGAGCGGCGAAGAATCTAACCTTGTGCTAAATTGGGAGAAGTGCCACTTCATGGTGACAGAAGGAATCGTCTTGGGGCATAAAATATCAAGCCAAGGTATTGAGGTAGACAAAGCAAAGATTTCAGTGATCGAAAATCTTCCACCTCGATGATCAACAAAAGGAGTCGAAGTTTCTCGACATGCGAGCTTCATAGAAGATTCATCAAGGATTTTTCAAAGGTCTCAAAGCCCCTTTCCACATTGCTAATGACAGGGGTAGTCTTCGACTTCAATAAAGAATGCTTATCCGCATTTCAAACGCTCAAGGAGAAGCTTACCTCAGCACCCATAGTCATTGCACCAAATTGGGAGCTCCCATTCGAACTCACGTATGCGATGGCGACTATGCAGTTGGAGCGGTACTTGGACAAAGAATCGACAAGGTATTTAGATCCATTTACTATGCTAGTAAAACTCTAAATGACGCACAATTAAATTATGCAACTACTGAAAAAGAATTACTAGCTATAGTATATGCGTTTGAGAAATTCAGGCCCTACTTGATTGGAAATAAAGTGATAGTGTACACTGACCACTCTGCTATAAAGTACTTAATGACAAAAAAGGATGCAAAGCCTCGCCTCATTCGATGGGTCCTACTTCTACAAGAATTTGACGTAGAGATTCGTGATAAGAAAGGAACAGAGAATTCAGTTGCAGACCACTTGTCCAGACTAGAGAACACAGAGAGCCAGAACACCAAGGATGTGCAAATAAATGATCACTTTCCGCATTTAACAAGCTTTTCGAGTAAGTATGAATTTTAAATTACCTTGGTACGCTGATTTTGTTAACTTTCTTGCAGCAAAAGTTCTACCCCCAGGCTTGTCAAGACAGCAAGTGAAGAGATTTTATTCTGAAGTAAAACATTACTATTGGGAGGAACCGATGCTATACAAACACTGTGCCGACCAAGTCATCAGGCGATGTATACCGGAGGAAGAGATGCACCAGGTCCTCACCCATTGCCACACCTTATCATGTGGTGGACACTTTGGGGCATCAAGAACAGCGGCAAAAATATTGCAATGCGGATTCTATTGGCCAACACTCTTCAAGGATGCCCATGCCTTTGTGCAGAGATGTGATAATTGTCAAAGAACAGGGAACATCTCAAGACGAAACGAGATGCCTTCGCACGGGATATTGGAAGTAGAACTATTCGATGTGTGGGGAATTGATTTCATGGGACCATTCCCGCCATCTTTTGGAAATCAATACATCCTTCTGGCAGTAGACTATGTGTCCAAATGGGTAGAAGCAGTAGCCACCAAGGAAAACGACAGTAAAACTGTTCAAAAATTCCTCCAAAAGAATATTTTCACAAGGTTCGGCACACCAAGAGCTCTCATCAGTGATGAAGGGAGCCATTTCTGCAATAGGCAGCTGAAGTCACTGCTTTCCCGATATGGAGTTTACCATCACTTTCTCGCTACCATCCTCAAGCTAATGGGCAAGCGGAAATATCAAATAGAAGTGAAGAGCATATTGGAAAAGGCGGTGAACGGCTCGGAAAGACCGTCTATCAAATTAGATGACGCATTGTGGGCATACCGGACAGCATTCAAAACACCAATTGGTATGTCACCTTATAAATTAGTTTTTGGTAAAGCATGTCATTTGCCAGTGGAGTTAGAACACAGAGCATATTGGGCAATGAAGAAGTTAAACATGGATACCACGGCGGCGAGACGGAGGCTACTACGGTGGCGAATTAGATGAATTCCGACACAATGCCTATGAGAATGCAAAGATCTACAAGGAACGAACGAAAGCATGGCACGATAAGAATTTGATACCGAAAGACTTTCAAGAAGGACAACAAGTGCTGCTATTCAACTCAAGGTTGAGATTGTTTCCAGGCAAGTTAAAATCACGTTGGACAGGACCATACACGGTGGTAAGAGTATTCCCATACGGAGCAATTGAAATAAAAGGTAGAGAGGAGCCGCCCGAGGTAAACGGACAGAGGGTAAAACCCTACCTAATCAATGAAATGGAATACATGAACTTGGTAACTTCTCAATCCTTAAAATAAGTAAGGAACTTGCGTCCGGCTAAAAGACGGTAAAGACAGCGCTAGTTGGGAGGCAACCCAATGCTTTAATTATGATTATCTCAATTTCTGTTTTTAGTTTATGTTATTTCATTTTGTCTTGATCAGTCTCACGGTCTTGGGTTCGTGTTTCTGTGCTGTGTTGACAGGTGGAAGCCAAGGATATCCAGAAAAATCGTCAAATGATCAGAAGGCGCCCAGAAATTTGGGCGCCGCGACTACCATTTGCAGGGCCGCGGCGCCACAACGGATACTATGAGTTATGGAGGATACCCTGATCCGAAGGCCCTATCGCCAAATCAAAACACCAAGAATACTCCTCCCCTCACGGAATTCAAAGCATTATCCACCGCCACCACCACCATTTTAGCCAAAGTTTGTAAGTGTCGTTTTCTTTTACTGTCTTTGAGTCTTGCACACATTGGGGACAATGTGTGATTTAAGTTTGGGGGTGTTTTATTTGTGTGTCATGTTATGTTTTATTTAAGTCTGTTTATTTGTTTTATGTTTATTTTGAGTCACCAATTTTTTTCTTTTTGAGTCATAATTGTCTGTCAAAGATCATATATGTTGTAGTTGCTAGAAACACCTAGTGAAGTAAAGTGGAATAATGTAAAGGAATTGAAGCAACTATCTAAACACTTAGGTTAGATATGCCAAAAACTCACAAAAATCTGTCTATTTGGAGTTTCTTGCTTAAAATTGTGCATGCTAAATTATGAAAACCTATGTGTTATGATTGCTTGCTATTTGAGGCGAAATAGTTAGGATATGTATGTTAGGGAGATGACTCATGCATTTCTTTGATAGCCAATTCTTACCATTCTTTTCTATCATGTACTTTAAAAATATCCCTAGTCAGCCCCATTGAGCCTAAATTTGAAACTTCTTCTTTGACACCCTATGTTCCCACAAATTGTACCATAAGTGCAAATATGAAATAGTGGAATCAATTGTGTTAAAAAAGAGACAAAAAGAGTGAATGAGTTTGTTGCCCAATAAAAAAAAAGTAATAAGAAAGAGGCAAAACCTAAGTTTGGGGTGCTATTAGTATAATACACTTCACTCTCCCAAAATAAAAGGGAAGGATAGAATTGAAGTGAAGGAAAGAATCAAAAGAAAAAGGGAAAATTGAAAAGCCAAAGAGCTTATGGTGCGAACAACGAGCCTAAATGCCTATCTTTACCAACCCCTACCTAAGCCAACATTACAACCTCAAAGTCCTGAAGATCTCTTTATGCATATCCAGAATTAGTGGAGAATAGCAAGTAAGCATGCCATAGGAATTCTTGAATTTATATGCATGATTTAGTATATGAACTTCCATTTAAGCATGATAAGTATGAGTTTGCGAAATATCTAGCTCAATGTGTTGAAATTAGTGCTATATGTTCCTGCATATTATTCTGCTAACCTTCATGTTTTTCTAGTTAACATCTATGCAGCAAAAATGATTAATGACAGGGAGTCCTTTATCTTTCATTCTTTTGAGTCTTTTATTGTATTTCTTTCTATCTTTGCTCGAGGGCGAGCAAAGGTTAAGTTTGGGTGTATTTGATCGGTGTATTTTATATACACCTTTTGAGTCTGTTTTAGTTAGTCTTTTGTCCCATTTTGCACATATAAGTGTCGTATTAGGATAGTTTTTCTTTCTATTGAGTCAAAGTGGTTGAAATGGCCAAATGGCGGAAAAGGAGCAAAAAGAGGCAAAGAGAGATGCGAGCCGAAACAGAGAAAGTGGCGAACGAGGCTAAAATCCAGACCAGCGGCGCCTCGCAGCTAAAAGCGGCGCCATTATTCGAGGCGAAGACTGGCCACGGCGCCTAAGACAAAGATGCAGGGCGCGCGCGCTAAACATCAGGAGCTACAGAAGATACAGTGCGGCGCCATCGACATCGAATATCAAGGCGCGCGCCAAAACACCCGACGGATTTGAACTTCCAGCCGCGCGTCCATCAGCAGGGCCGCGGCGCCGACGCGGAAATTTTAGGTCTTTTGACGGATTTTTGGGCCAGGCCTGCAGGGAAAAGAAGGAGGCGTTTTTAAACCTATAAAAGGAGAACCCTAGGCAGTTTTAAAGGGTTCCCTTTCTTGCCAAACACAAGGTTTTCTTGCCTAGGAGATTGGAGACCTAAACATTAGTAATTTCTTTCCCTTTCTTTACTTTAATTCAGTTTTTGTATGATGAACATGGAATTAGTTCTTGTCATATTTATGGCTAGGAACTAATTCTCTTATAGGGCTTTCTATGTTGAATTTCTTGAACCTTATGTTATAAATTAATGCATGCTTATGGTAATTATTCTTATTGAGAGATCTATCCAATAATTGAGTTGAATTCTTGGTAGCTAATTGACAACTAGTTATCACTATATGATTTCTAATCAGTTACGAAAAGGGGATTGTGAATATCTTTGTAAGTTGGATAGACAGTCTTGAATTGGGGATGAAAATACCTCAATTAGATTTGTAGCGTTGATGAGAGGCTTAACAACCCTAATTTTGCGCATTGTGCGTGACGGTCAACTAGGTTTTTGTGCTTAATCCTCCTATAGCGTTACCCTTATCAGCGAAAGTTAGGTAAGGAACAATACTGGGGTTGAGTGTTTATATAACCCTAACGGGAGTATAAAACGATTTCGTAAACCTGCTTTCTCCAAAAGAAGAATGCCATAAGTAATGCATTAGTAAGTAACATAAGCGGATAGTAAGGATACATAGAAGCCCTATTCTCATCACATCTGAATTAAATCTTTATACTTTAAAATAGCTTTTATAATTCTTAGTCATAAACAACCAATCACTCATTAATTCACCAAATAGATACTAGAAAATAGATAATTGGTACTTGAACCCTAATCCTAGAGGACGATATTCGGTCTTATCTAAGACTATACTACTTGATACGATAACGTGCACTTGCGTTTAAAAGTGTGTGCATCTTAACGCGCATCAGTGCTTGGGGTGCGTAGTATATGGGTTGAGTGTGATAAACAGGATATAGAGTAGGTGGGTGCTGGTAGTAAGGTGCATGATTTTGATTATTTGGGTTGTAGTACGAAGATTGAGGAGGTGGGTTCTGGCACATCACAAACTGGTCCGGCTTGCGCTCCTGTACGAACATAGAGGGGGGAGTTGTGTCTTTATTCCTCTGAGGCGGGCCTCCAATAGAACCCGATTGGATTGCTTGGTTCGTCGCCTGCAAAGCTGCTAAGTTTGTAATTCGGCCTGTTTTGATGCCTTCCTCCACGAAGTCACCCATTTTCACAACTTCTGCAAAGCTACGTCCAATAACGCTTATCATCCTCTCGTAGTAGGTAGCGCGCTTCCTTCAAAGATTGTACAAATAAGGTGGTCATACCATTCTCTGCCATGGGTGGTTGCACATTTGCTGCTTCTGAACGCCATCTCATGGCTTACTCTCTGAACGTATCGGTAGAACTTCTGCTAAACCGTCAAATAAAACACATCTACGACGGTTTACGTATTGAACACAGATCGCTCCACAAAGTCCTGGGCCAACGCATTCCAACCATGCCATCTCCGCGGGTCCTGGTTGGTATACCAATCTAATGTCTCGCCGGTCAAACTTCGAATGAATAACTTCATAATGACTGCTGGGTTCTTTCCTACTCCGATCAGCTTGTCACAGTATGACCTCAAATGTGCGCGGGGATTCCCCTTCCCGTCGAATAAATCAAACTTAGGCACCTTGTACCCTACAGGTAGTTCCACATCTGGGTGCATCCAAAGATCCTCATAATCTAATCCTTCATAACCCTTGTCCGACCGCATGCTCCGAATAACTTCTTTTAGGCTATGAATCTCTTTGGCCACGTCCTCGTCCATTTTGGCTCGAGCTTCCCTCTCAATTTCTTCGTAATGACCTGTTTCCTGGAGGAGCACCGGGACGGTAAAAGGTTGGGTTTCTGTAGTGGTGGATGGACACGGGTGCTACCCATCACATATGTTCCAATAAAGAAGCCTTCTACATTTATACACCAGTCACAGATATAAAATTGTTCATGGAAAACAATTCTTCTTCAGAGGTGCTGGGGGTAGGAAGGGTGATCCTAAAGATGACGTCCGGGAATGAGCTGACTCTGAAGAAAGTGATGCATGTCCCAGAAATTCGAAGAAATTTAATTTCTGGACCTGTGTTAGTAAATGATGGTTTTAGGCTAGTGTTAGAGGCTAACAAGTTTGTAATCACTAAAAACGGAACATTTGTAGGAAGCGGCTTCGTCTGTGAAGGCCTCTTTAAAGTTAACGTTGCATCTGTAATGCCTTCGACTTCCAATATCAAATTTGTGGGCGTTTATGTGCAATCTTTGAGTTGATTTGGGTATCATTTTAGTTATGGTAAGTTGACGAGGATTTGGGTCACGATTTAGGGAGGTGATTCGGTAAGGGAACGCCTGATTCTTCGGCGAGAATCTCGGCTGGGTGATGGGGGTTCGAGGGTGTGCTGGTGCGGCGGACCTGAAAGAGGGTCCTGGGTTTCTTTAGGTTTTCTGAGTCTTTTGGGAAGATGAAGTGAAAAAGGACTTGGGCTGAGAAGGGGTTTGGGCCATCCGGGTTTTGGGTATTAAATGGTGGGCTGGTGTATTATTTGTAGGTTGGGTGGAGTTTTAAGTGTATTAGTCTTTGTTTATATATTTTATTTTTGTTAGTTTTATCTTGGGTTTAAATTATAAATAATATTTATGAAATTACTTTGAGTATTAATAAATGCGGATATGATTTTTAAAGAGTGCTTAATGCTTTTATAAATGTGACGCTATTATTAACTTGCTTGTTTATGTATAAGTTTATATATGCGTGCATTTTAAGATTATTTTGAGGTGTTTAGAAATTAGTGTATTTTTAGATTAATGATTGGACGAGAGGGTCAAAATTGGGTGTCAACAGTAAGGACAAGACTCCATATGAGTTATGGAAAGGAAAGAAACGCACCTACAAATATTTGAAGGTGTGGGGGTTGTCTGGCCAAGGTATAAGTACCTAAGCCAAAGCAGGTCAAGATTGGACCTAAAACTGTGGATTGCATATCCATCGGATATGCCAATAACAACAGCGCTTATCGCTTTCTAGTGCATAAGTCGGATGTACCGGACATTCATATAGGTACCATCATGGAATCAAAGAATGTTAGATTCTTTGAAGACACATTTCCTAGAAGGAAAGAAATATAACCTCTCACAAACGAAGTTATGAGCAAACCTCTCAGGATCATGGAGTCATTGACTGCCGGATCTAAACGGTTCAGATCTAGTGAATTCTGAAGTAGCTGACTATCCGGAATCCAGCATTCCAGATTCTCAGGACTTAGAAGATTCAGATATGGAACCAAGACGAAGTAAAAGGGCCTGGAAGGACAACTCCTTCGGTCCAGACTTTGTAGTTTATATGTTCAGGACGAGCCACGGACAATCGCCGAAGCATTGTCAACTCCAGAAGTACCGCTCTGGAAGGAAGCTATAGAGTGTGAGATGGAGTCTATACTGCATAACCACACCTGGGAGTTAGTTGATCTTCCTCCGGGACACAAACCTTTGGGTTGTAAGTGGATCCTCAAACGGAAGTTAAAGGCAGATGGATCTATCGATAAATACAAGGACAAGTTGGTAGTCAAGGGCTATTGCCAAAAGGAGGGCCTTGATTACTTTGACACATACTCACCTGTGTCTAGAATGACATCCATACGTATGTTCATAGCTATCGCCGCCTTGCGGGATCTTGAAATACACCAAATGGATGTCAAGACAATCTTCTTAATGGTGATTTGGAAGAAGAAATATATGTTGACAGTCAATTTTGACCCGTTTTTTGTATATATTTATTGTAATTTTATGTGTTTTAGGACACCGCATTTTAATCATCATTTTGTATTTTTATCTTTTATTTTGCAATTAAGCATTATGCCTTTGTTAATATTATGTTTCTATTATTATTACACAGTCGTTTATTCTAATAATATTTGCATCTCTTTAAATAATTAATTGACATCCCGTTTTAATTTTTAATTAGACATTAAACATTTGCTAAATATTATAATTTATTATTATTGCATCGGCATTTGCATTTTTATAATTTTGCATCTTTTTAAATAATTAACCCGCTTTGCATTTTGTCAAATCAGTCCAGTACGAGACACAATTCGGATCAGTCTAGTCCGCCAAAATTGAGGCCCAAAAAATAGGGTCCAATACACTTTCATCTATTTCCCCCCAAAAATCAAATACCACTTTTCATTTCCCCCTAAAACCAAACCCAAACCCTAAACCTAAATACCCCTATAAATAAAACATTACCCCTCATTTTAAAAGAGGGGAGCAGCCACACAAATCAGTGGAGCCCTTCTTAGTTTACAATCTACACCTCTTCCCTCACTCCCTTCTTCCCCTCTCTCGTCGTCGCCGCCCGAACTCCGGCGAGCCTCCCACAAGCCCATCCGTCGCCTCTCTGATCCTCCCCATGTTACACTGACCAGTGAACCCCACGCGCACTGTCGCCCTCTCCGCACCACTACTCGAACGCGCGGATGAACCACCATCACTGTCCCGTCGAACCCTTATCCCGTCGAACCCCTATCCCGTCAACCCAATCGCCGAAAAATCACCACTGTAATATCTCGCCACTGCCCGCAACACCCATACCAGTGTTATGGTGGCGTCGCTCCGGCGTTAGCCGTGGAAGTGACGCCGCCACCCCTTTCGGCACCATTGAAGCTAGTCGGAGCTTGAAACTCCGACGACCTTGTTATTTCTATTTCTCGGATCTATGACATATTTTGTGTGTTTGGAATGATTTTTATTTTTAGTGTCACCGGAGTTTTCCTTTGTTTGACTTTTATTTGGGATATCTGTTATTTTGTTGGTTATGGACTGGTTTTGTTACATTTTTGTATCTTGCCGGAGTTTTAAAAACTCCGGCGACTCTAGTTTCGACGTTATTTTTGATATATGTGTTGATTCCAGTCTAGAGGACTAATTTTCCTATTCTTGGGCTTCTGGCCTGAGTTTAAAACTCCAGCGAACTGTTGGCGTGTTTCCCAACGAGACTGTTGCGTTTGTTTCTACTGTTTCGTGGATCACTTGTGTCTGTTATATCGCTGACTATTGTTTCTATTGCTTTGAAATTTTGTTTACGGGTAGTTTTGATTTTACTAAGCGTTATCTTTGTTGATTTTCGGATGGTTGTGGATATGTTCTTTTATTTATTTATTAAACTGGTTGGACAGATGTTACACTGTTAGGTATTGATTGACTTGAACAAAATACTACACTGGCCAATGAAAAAGTTATCCGTCGATTTTTGAGGCCTCCACAGTTGCAAAGACGGAAAATAAAATAAAATGAAGCTTTTTGGGCGTTGATGATTTCTTGTACTTACACAGGATAACCAACATGCGCTGGCAGGGTGAATTCTCGCAGCCGCACTTGTTTAGGATGTCCTACTTTATTTTTATATATATATGAGCCCTATGTGTTTAAAACTATTACTGTTTTGGCGCGGATCTGAAGGTTTTATTTATTTTATTATTTTTTAACAATATTGGCCGATAAAAGAATCTCCGTTTTATTTCCAAGGCCTCCTCTATGCAAAAGACGAATTTATTTTTTGGCTTTACTTATTAATTCTTGTCATTGCTTTAAAATTATTTATTCTACTACTAACACTTTTACTAAGTGTTTATGCAGGTACCCGGAGATCATCTTGTGCAGAAGGCCTAAAAAGGGCTAAAATATGTCCCGGAGTTTTATTTTATGTCGCATTTAATTTTAGCTTTATTATTCTGTATTGCACTTTATTTTAATTATAAATTATGAAAAAATGCTTAGAATATGTAGAATAAAAAGACAATAAATAATTAACATATGTTTGAACGAATAACCGCAAGTTAGCGGATCTTAAAGGATGCCTAACCCCTTCCCTTTAGGATAATAAAGAACTCTGATTCAGAATCTCATTAATTTCGCAGATCATTAAATGGAGATTAATTGCAGTATTTTTATTGCAATAAATCAAGTGTCCTAATTCACTTAACTAATTAGGTGACGACTCCTCAAAATCAGCATTATTGCTCCATCCAGGGAACCGCGCCAAAGAGCAACGTTGCGGATACCGTTCAGACCCCGAGATAAAAAACGGACGCGACAATATATATGGACCAACCCGAGGGGTATGTGGTTCCAGGACAAGAGACAAAAGTATGTCGGCTTGTCAAATCTCTGTATGGGCTGAAACAAGCCCCGAAACAATGACATGAGAAATGTGACAATACCCTCATGTCGAAAGGGTTCGCCATTAAGAGTGTGACAAATGTGTTTACATGAAAGAAGATGCCAATTCGTTCGTCATGATATGTCTTTATGTAGACGACATGTTGATCACTAGGAGCAGTCCTAGGATAATCCTAGAGACTAAAACATGTTACAACAATGTTTTGACATGAAAGATATGAGTATCACAGATGTCATCTTAGGGATTAAGATCTCGAAGACATCTGAAGGACCGGTCTTATCTCAATCTCATTACATCGAGGATGTGTTGAAGAAATTTGGGATGTACGACAGTTCGCCATTAACGACACCACTGGATGCTTCTAAAGATTGATAAACATCATGGTGCGCCCATTCGTCAGGAGCGGTATGCACAGGTGATTGGCAGTTTAATGTACATCACAAACTGCA
Organism: Przewalskia tangutica; assembly: GCA_029844215.1. Lineage (NCBI taxonomy): Eukaryota > Viridiplantae > Streptophyta > Magnoliopsida > Solanales > Solanaceae > Przewalskia > Przewalskia tangutica. Next base: position 14,208,590 of record CM056734.1, read on the forward strand.
CTCGATCCGTAATCCGAGTGATCACCACTGGATAGCGTTGACTCGGGTATTACGATACCTAAAATACACGCAAAATTACGGGCTGCATTATTCGAGGTATCCAGCTGTACTAGAGGGGTACAATGATGCAAACTGGATATCTGATATAGATGACATCAAATCCACCAGTGGGTATATTTTTACAATTGGTGGTGGAGTTGTGTCTTGGAAATCAACTAGGCAAACTCTCATTGCCCGTTCCACGATGGAGTCGGAGTTTATCGCTTTAGACAAAGCAGGAGAAGAAGCTGAGTGACTTCATAATTTCATAGAGGATGTCCCATGTTGGACAAACCCGTGCCTTATGTAATGATCCACTGCGACAGTCAGTCGGCTCTAGGAAGGGCACAAAGTTCTATGTACAATGGAAAGTCTCGTCATATTCGACGGAGACATGCATCCGTTAGGCAGCTGATCACCACGGGTATAATTTCCATTGATTACGTAAAATCCAAGAAAAACATTGCAGATCCCTTGACGAAGGGTATACCCAGAGATTAGATGTTCTGCATGTCTAGGGGAATGGACTTATATCTCAATCAATAAGTACTGATACTGTGGACACCTAACCTTAATGACTGGAGATTCCAGAAATAAGGTTCAATGGGAAAACTAAATCGTAAATGTTCAGTTGAGCGCTTCCGAGGAAGCAAGAGCACTTCGGATAATGATTTCTTCTTAAAAACATAAATCCAAGGTCATTCCCGTGATAGACATAATGATATCTCGAAAGGGCCGCGACGCTCGAAGAGTCGCGACGCCTCCTCCTTGAGCCTCAGCGCTAATTCAGAGTTTGGTCACTGGAATTGAGGCGCCCCGACGTCTTGGTCCAGGGCCCCGACGCTTAACTTCCGGTAGCTACTGGATGAATTAGCGCTGCGGCGCCTTCGACGGTACATGGCTGTGCCGCGGCGCCTCCCAGTAAGGGCTGCGGCGCTTGGGTTCCAGAAGGTCGTGACGGGAGACGAAAAGACATGACTCTTGGGCTGGTTTTGATGTATTAAACCTCCATTACTTCTCAAATGAATTCAGTCATTACAAGAGAAGCACAACCAGAATCAGAAATGTTCATAGCATCAAATTGAGTCTTGAATTGTGTATCATCACCAGAACTGCAGCATGAAGTTCCATTGTAAGGACAGAATGTCAGTGGAGTCTTTTTGAGGTAGAGAAGCCCCTGTGAAGCATCAAGAAAATTGAAATCAGAACAAGAATAGATAACAACAAATGGGAAGTCATGAACAATACCAAAACCTTACTTGAATCAGTACAGAAAGGAAGTGAAACAGGACAAAAAAGCAGCAGAAAGTTCAACAGAAGAAGAATCAAGAAATGACTGCTCCCCATGACAACTAGCTAAAAATACTAAGTCTACAGCAGAAAAAAAAAGAGCTTCTTGCAGGCTGCAGCTACAAATCAGGTTCTTTTCAAGATAAGATACATTCCCATTTCTTAAGTGGAACCAGATTGATTAAATAGAGACAAATATATATAATACTATTATCTCATAGACTATATCCTTCTTCCTTGCTTTAAATTTTAACACTTGGTGCCTACTGCCAACTCCTTCAATTATTGGTTCAACTTTTTAATTAATCAAAAACACCTACAGAACATATTTTCTTTGATTTGGTTTCAGCCTGTCCTATTCTCTTTCGCAAGGGGCTTTTGAACATTTTCTTTTGTCTATGGAAAATTGAGGCCCCAATTTGGCAGTCTAAGGGGTTGACTTTTAAGATGGTGAAATGTTGTGGTTGAGCTGAAAGAAATAAGTAAATTTAATTGATAAAACCCAGGCTGGAAGGATCTTGGTTGGTTTGGGTTCATGTCTTCTGTTCTGTGTCCACATTGATTGCAAACCACATGTTCGAAATATGTTTAAAGAATTAGCAGCATAGTAAAGGCCAAGTCAGAGAGTTTTAACTTTTAGGATAGTAATATTAGAAACGGAATTGTGAATTTAATTTTTATATATATTTAATAATAATTACTTAATTAAATATAATATTATATTAAAATTATTGAGTTTGACCGAGTAACCTTCGGGCTTCATCCTTGCCATATAGTCATTTATATCAAACTAATAAATGAATAACATGTATCTTTCGTACACACATTTATCACTTTAACCATAATATGATATGCATTTTTACATTAACTTTTAACTGCTAAGATTAAGTTGATGCAAACACTATTACTCTCACTGTCCTAAAAAGATTGACCTACCTTTCTTATTAGTTTGTCTCAAAAAGATTGAATTTTTTCAATATTTAAAGCAATTTAACTTTATCAGATTATTTACAATCACGCAAATATCTAAGATTTATTTTGAATCATATTTCAAAAGTCTTCATTTATTTTTTAAATTTTATGTCAAGTCAAACTAGATCAATCTTTTTTAGACGGAGTAAATATAGTCAAATTCTTGTAATTAATCAATACAGATCCCTATAACAACGGTCATTGTAGGTCCACTTGGGAAATATTATAGAAATCCCAGAAAAGACAGCAGCAAAACCGGCAAAGATGGTGATTTATACATAAAGAAATGTACAGGTTTGTGCTTGTAGATAATATAATGGCATCAGTCAAGTCATAGACATAAACTTTTTGCAATTTGTCCAAATGGGTACTCTGACTATGAAATCTGCAAGTGTGTTTGACCAATGGATTCTTGAATTTCCAGCCCCCCCTCTGTTTAATCAAACCGACGTCTGTCTCTCAATTCCAGAAAGCAACAATTTTGTTTTCTTTCTCTCAATTCCAAAAAGCACCAATTTTGTTTTCTGTCTGCCTCTCAATTCCCGAAAGCAACAGTTTTCTTTTCTTTTTCTTCCTTCGCTTAAATTAATTCATTATAATGACTCCTCCCACAACTCCACGTCACTCTCATTCTCCTCTGCGGTCGCCACTATCATACCCATATCATCCTTTTCTCCCTCCCTTCATTCAGCACTCACCGTAACCAACATTAATAACTTCATTCCTGTGGTTCTTGATCAAAAATACAATTAGTAGTCTCTGTGGGTTAAACTTTTCTGTATGCATGCATGTGTCTATAACGTGCTTGATCACATTGACGACTCATTCTCTCACCGCATTGAGGTTGATGACCCGACATGACACCGTCTTGACGCCATGTCAAATGGTGGATTTGTGATACTATTTATAAGAACTTGCTTCTTACAATAATGAAAATTGGTGTCACGGCTCGTGAGTTATGGATTCGGTTAGAGGAGATTTTTCAGGACAACAAGTACACTCGTGTTGTCTACTTAGAAGAACAATTCAATAATACACGTCTTGATTTTTTTTATAACATGTCCAAAAATTGCAAGCAGTTGAAACTATTAGCAAATCAATTGTCCAACGTGAGAACGCCTGTTTCAGACACTAAAATGGTTCTCCAATTGGTTGCTGATCTACCAAAAGGTGAATACGATACTCTGGCCACAATGATCTTGCAGACCCAACAACATTTTCCTACCAACGGCCTGACCCCAACTGATTTGGGCCATACTTTCAGCACTTTAACCATCTAACAACCCGATGAAAATTGGTACATGAATACGGGAGCCACATCTCACCCGTTTTTCAGGTAATCTCTTCCAACTATTTTGTTTAAACTATCCTGAATGTATTACTGTTGGCAGTGGTCATCGCATTCCGGTTCAGGATTATGGTACCACTTACACACAACCACTTCATCCACTATTCTCCCTAAGTAACATCCTGTATACCCTCAATATCATTAAAAATTTAATCTCCGTTAGAAAATTTACTCGTAACAATTCTGTGTTATGTTGATTTTGATACATTTGATTTTACTGTAAAAGATCTACGTACGGGGACACCTCTTACGAGATACAATAGCACAGGGGACCTATATCCTTTCCCATCCTCTTCCGCTGCTAGTTCCCGCTCACACATCTCCATCGCTGCTATCTCTCTATCAACTTGGCACAATAGGCTTGGACACCCAGGAGCTGCTGTTTTTAATTTTCTTAGAAGCAATAATTTTATTCGTTGTAATAATGAAAAATTTGTCCGAAATTGTGTTTCTTGTCAGTTAGATAAACATGTCCGCCTTCTCTTTCGGTCATCTCTTAGTGTTATGTTTGCTCCTTTTGATATGTGGATGACATTGTGCTTACTGCCTCTTCTTATTTGTTGAAGAATGAGATCATTGCATTGCTTAAAACTGAATTTGATATGACTGACTTGGAAAAGTTGAGTTACTTTTTGGGGATATCAGTGACTAGATCTGCAGATACTATATTTTGTGTCAGCGTAAGTGTCACGACCCGAGCCGATGGGTCCGCAACTGGTGTCCTACCTGGGCACCCTTATACCCACACATCACATCTAACCAGCGGAAGCTTAAGAACAACTCATCATCTTATAACAAGGGATCATGTCCCCAAAACTGTTATATAACATCATAGGCAAGCCGGCAAGGCTGCCATCATATACACAATAGCCAAAATGAACTATAATTGTACATGTCCAACCCACACATGACTACAAACCTCTAAGAGTGAGACAATAACTATGACAGATAAGGCCCTGCCGTACCCCTGAATATACATAAGCCATAATGGAAGATCTGTACCAAAATGACTAGGCTCCAGAACAATGGAGCTATCCCAAAACGCTGAGCAAGGTTCCTAAGATCGCGGATCACCAAAATGAGTACCTACACCTGCGGGCATGAATGCAGCCCCCCGAAGGGGGTCAGTACAACAAGGTACCAAGTATGAAAATATAAAGTACAGTAAATAAGATCATGACTGGCCAAAAGATGACAGGGACAAATGTCACGACCCGAACTGACGGGCCACGACTGGTGTCCTACCTGGACACCCTTACACCCACACATCACATATAACCAGCGGAAGCTTAAGAAAACTCTTAATATAAAACAGGCAAGCCGATAAGGCCTCCACTTTACATAAAATAATCCAAACGAATTACAACTGTACATAGGCCCCAAATACACATACAACCCACACATGTCTACAAGACCTTTAAGATTTTGATAATAACATGTGACGGGACAAGGCCCCGCCGTACCCCTGAATATACATAAGTCTAAAATCAAAGACGGTACTAAAATGACAAGCTCCGGAATAGTGGAGCTATCTCAAAAGCTGGGCAAGGATCCTAAGCTCGAGGATCACCAAATTGATTACCTATACCTGCGGGCATGAACGCAGCTCCCCGGAGAAGGGGGTCAGTACAACACGTTCCAAGTATATAAACATAAAGTACAATAAATAAGATCATAATTGGCCACAAGATGACAGGGACAAGTATAACAATCAAAATACCAGATTCAACCGTGCCATATAAAAATGAGAGTCAATTGTACCTTTTAAAACAGAGAGTCAACTGTGTCTTTTTAAAAAGTGAGAGTCATGTCAAAATCACGAATGTCTGTCCATTTACTCATATACTGCCATAGATATCTATACCCACATCATGAATACATGTTCATGGAATCATATACTGTCGTGAGTATCTGTACTTGCATCATGGATACATGTTCATGGAATCATATATGACATAGGTATCTATACCCGTATCATGGGTACATGTCCATGGAATCATATACATATAAACATTGTCGACCCTTTAGTGAGGGACTCGATGAACATTTAACACATAACGTACCCCCACCCATTCTGGAACTTGGTGTCTTTTTACACATAACGTATCCCGGTCCATTTTGGGACTCGGTGTTCTTTAGCACATAACATATCCCGGCCCATTCTGGGACGGTGTTCTTTAGCACATAACATATCCCGGCCCATTCTGGGACTCGGTGTTCTTTTTACATATAATATACCCGGCCCGTTGTGGGACTCGGTGTTCTTTTACACATAACGTACCCGACCCGTTGTGGGACTCAGTGTTCTTTTACACATAACGTACCCCGGACCGTTGTGGGGCTCGGTGTTCTTTTTACACATAACATACTCGGCTCGTTGTGGGACTCGATGTTCTTTTTACACATAACATACCCGGCCCGTTGTGGGACTCGGTGTTTTTTTTACACACAACATACCCGACCCGTTGTGGGACTCGATTTTCTTTTACACACTTGCACAAATAGCTATCATGAGCAACCTTATGCAATTTAAATCATCTTTTGACTCTCAATAAACTCTTTACAATGTACTTTCATTTTAGAAAAACCAAGGCACTATCATATCATATATCCTTTTAAAACATCCTTTGGGAAATCAAGACACTTATCATATCATGTATCCTTTTTGAAACCATCATTTGAAAAATCAAAGGCACTTTCATATCACGTATCATTAAGAATTAAGATCCAATAGAACTATGCATGTCCGCCGTACACTTACTTCATATAAACATGCCAAAAGAAGAAATGATAGTTCACATACCGCTTGTCGTCTGTACCAACTCGATACCCCTCTGGCTAACATTATGAAAACATCTGAATGGCGATAACAGATGCGAATTTACCTAATTAATTCTTATATGGGTCGTGAGTAATTTATCTTTTTTTTATAAAGATCTTATCTAATCAGATGTGAACTAGCAAATGTAAAATAAATTGGTTATATCTTAGTTTGTATGCAGATGACGTTCTAATCATTTTAATATAATACTTGCTTGTCGATATCTTTTTCACTTAACACTGCAATGACTTGTTTTAACACGTCTACTAATAACATACTTACTTATTTATTAAACCAGTTTCAGCACTTAATACTTAACAATTCTTTTAAGTAAGCAGAGTCAACTCGGCTCCCATGCTTACTAAAACTCTTATCAACTCATATGTCTTAATAAGGACTTAGGAATAATTTAGACATGCTTTTAGCATAAAATCAATAACATGAAGATTCCTTACCCTATAGGAGTACAATAAACTATGGAGCAATACCACAGTTATAGTTCACACGTAGAACATGCCAAAAGAAGAAAGGATAGTTCACATACCTTATCGACTATATCAACACGATAAGTATAATACGTCCCAATTAGTACTTCAACCTATAATGACAACAACACGTCTATCAACTTCATGATACTAGTGTACGTTATATACCGCAAGATGGTTCTATTTTCATATAAAAATTGGGCAACACTTCCCCTATTTATACATACTTTTCCACCTTACAATTAAGGCCAATAACATCAATAACCAAGTACCAATTAAGGGTAGTTCAAAACAACAACCAAGGTGATTCACACACCTACTTCTTATGTTATTCCGGCCACTTAATCCATATAAAAACAGTCCATAAAAACAGCCCATATTTCCACAACAACGAGGGTAAAATGTGAAGCCTTTCTACACCTTTCTATACCCTTATTCCTTTATGACATACGTTAGCAATTACCACATTAAACATGCATAATTGTAACTAAATTTTCAGATTTATAACTCCATAAAACAGTCTCCAAAACAGCACAACAATATCCAACAGTTTCATGCAGTTTCGGCCAACAACCAAAACCAAAGCCCTTTTCATAACTCCTTAAAATCCAATTCATATTTCAACACTTCATATAAATCATATCAACTTCCAATAACAAGATTTCCTTCATTTTAACACGCAGTTAGTGACGATAATAACAATAACAACCAACGAATCCAATATAAACAAAACAGTCCATAAATCGGCTAACTTGCCAAAACTGTCACATGCACTTCTTATTCTCCATTTCACTTAACACAAGTTTATCCCTTAACTATAACAACATGTAATTTTCAATTACTTCAAGAGGAAGAATAAATCTTACCTTCACCTTTTGCCAAAACAGTCCACAAGTCTCGGCTACAACTGCTTCACTTTCACACCACTTCTTCACGTTACAATAACACACAGATCCTCTACAAGCTTGTAACCATCTTGCTTTCGTGTTTTCCTTCCACAAAGTTTATCTTCAAGTTTAGGATTTCAAGACAATATTTTCGGCCAACACCATGACCCATAATTTTGGTGTGTTAACTTGGCTTAGAACTTGGTTAAGGAGCTTAATCTTGGAAAATAAGTTAGTCTTGTTCTTCACTTGACTATGGGATTTCGAAACTTATAGGAGAAGAGAAGAGAGAAGAGAGGTTTGAGGGAGAAGACATTTGTGATCCAAGTCTTGCAAGACTTGTAGATATTTGGTGTATGTAGCACAAGTGGAGGGGGACCCATGAACCCCACTTGTCCACTTGTCTTTCCCTTCATAAAAATATCTGATTTGGAAATTCCCGCATCGGGATCGCGGTACTGCAGAATGGCACCGGTTCGAATTCTGCGACTCTGCGAAGTTTCAAGACCGCATGATCCGGTTCTTTGACACCGCGGTATTGTGCCTAAAATTCACAACACGCATTTTTCTCACGTATATGCCCTGAATTACGGGGTGTAACAGTAAGTATGCGGAAGAGATAATGTATAGGGATAAAATGGTGAACTGCAAGATCATGTCCACTCCGATTGACTCTAAATCAAAGCTTAGTGTTGTTGATGGTGATCAAGTGTCTGATCCCACCCTTTACTATCTTGCAAGTGCACTTCAGTATCTTACTTTCACTAGGCCTAATATTGCTTATGTTGTTCAGCAGGTGTGTTTATTCATGCATGCCCCTAGGGAGCCTCATTTTACTGCTCTTAAACGTATCATTTGATACGTTAAAGGCACACTTGATTATGGATTGCATCCATACCCCTTAGCATCGACCAGATTGTTATCATATGCGAATGCTGATTGGACAGGTTGTACGGACACGTGACACTCCACCTCAGGCTACTGTGTGTTTTTAGGGGATAATCTCATTTTTTGATTTGTCAAGAGGCAAGCATCATATTGGGGCAGGCTGGATGAAATGGCTCGCATCTGGAGTCTTGTGCGATAAAAATGTGCCACCAAAACTTAAGGAAAGTTTTATAGGGTGGTGGTTAGACCAACTATGTTGTATGGGGCGAAGTGTTGGTCGGTCAAGACTTTGTACACCCAAAAGATGAAAGTTGTGGAGATGAGGATGCTAAGATGGATGTGTGGGCATACAAGGAGAGATAGAATTAGAAATGATGATATCCGAGATAGAGGGGGAGTGACCTCGGTGGAGGAGAAGATGCGAGAAGCGAGGTTGAGATGGTTCAGGCATGTGTAAAGGAGAGACACAACAGTGCGGAGGTTGGCTATGGACGGGTATAAAAGTGGTAGATGTAGGCCGATGAAGTATTGGGGAGAGATGATTAGACGGGACATGACGCAAGTGCAACTCACTGAGGACATGACTTTAGATAGGTGGTTATGGATGACACATTAGGGTAGAAGGTAGTAGGTAGCCCAGCGTAGTCGTGCCTACGCTTACAAACTGGTAGTTGTAATATAATTATTGTAGGCTCGCTTAGCCTATCATACTAGTAGACACAATATTGCCTTATAGTCACTTGTCGTTTAAATTATGATGCTATGTGTATTTTGTTTGTCTTATTTATTTGCATTATTTATTGCTTCTGTTTCTCTTTCAGAATTCGCTATCATGACTTACTCACTTTGTTTGTCTTACTTTGTTTAGGCTTGTGCTCTGGCTTGAGCCGAGGGTTTCTCGGAAACATCCGCTCTACCTACCAAGGTAAGGACTGCGTACATTCTACATTTTCCGGATCCCACATTGTGGGATTGATATGTTATTGTTGTTTTATGACGGAACATCTATCTTAACACCCGCATTTCGACTATTTTTATCTTGTGAATGTGTCAACATTTATGGTCTTTCAAAAAAAACATACCTTTCATTTCGTTAGCATCTTCCTATTGCGTAACAATCTCATTGTACTCCTCCAATTTAAGTCGGTTTATTTCAACTTTATTTTACATCTTCGTCTATCAAACCATTCTATTAAAAGATTGAATGTCCATTCAATATTTTCTGCATTAAGTCACCACAATCCATCTAATCTCATTTCATCCTATCTGGGCCTAAAGTTGTATTGCACATATCTTATCTTACTCACATTGGGTTATCAGTCTACCACATTATACTAGTTGCATTGTTTAATTGATAAGTGTACATGAAATTGAAATCCATGACAAAGCTTGCAACTTAAATAAAAGTCAGATTTTATAATTTGTCAATAATTAAAGAAGAGTAGCACAATTAGACTTGGAAATTACTTTTCTAACCCTAAAATTAGAGGGATTGAGAAACGAACCTTCATAATGCCAACAACGGTACCTCTATAATTAGGGAAATTGTGAACAGCAGTAACAACATTGGCCGTATTGAAGGAAGTCATAGCAAGAGCAGCTAAAAGCATGTAAAGGCACATAATCAATAAAGGAGGTTTAGGCAGAACCCCTACAACAGTCAACCAAGAAAATGAAAGTATGTACAGACCATCATTATTAAAAATAAATGTACTTGAACATATTTGTATTATTAATAAGCTTAATATATTTATGTCATTTGCAATTATTGAATTATTATTTGATTGTAATTATTCATTAATCTGCATCCATTGAGCTTACATTATCATTAATAGAGTGAGATATTGATGATAGAGCGTAACTCTCAAAATAGCATCGACTAATGATCACCGAGAATAGGATATCGATGATATGTAATAAATCGACATGTGATCTGCATCACATTCTTAGATTATGTAATATGTCTCTCCTGCTACTACCTACTAGTAATTATTACTAGTGATGGACACCTGGATACTTTTGGAGAGTATTGGTATACCCGATAAACTATTTGTTATACATGTCTAGAGTGTTATCAGCGTGTGGGAGATAAAAGTCCTTTGACTTGAGGTCAATACGCACTAGTTTACAGAGTAATATAATTTGATCATGTCCTAAGCTTAAACTCCTTATAGGATAAGATATGACTTGTGTTGGGTACATTATGATGTAAACTAAGCTGGTGATTGGGCCAAGAATAGGATTCATTCCTCGATTGGATGTTCGAGAGAGCACTCAACTTCTCAGTGATATTAGGTTGATCAAGTCATTGGCCAATGCAAGAGACATATTTAGAATATGGTCCAGTTGTCGACTAATATAGATGAGATAAAGTGATCAAGTCATTTGGATAGACACATGACAAATTCTAAGCTTGATCGAGTGTGTCGCGAATGAAAGAAATTTATTATCTCACATAAATCACATGTTGAGTTCGTCCTACGGCGCAGTCTAGGAGTTCCGTATGAACCTTAATTGGATTAGTGTCAATATGTGAAGGCCTATAGGGTCACACTATGTCGACTGTCTCTTCGATCTAAGGGTATATTGAGAAAGTATTAAATATTCGATTTGAAATCGAGACATTTAAATTGATAATAACTATGAGATAATTTCTATTTGATGGAAATTATTTAATTAAGTCAAATTAGATTTTGGATTTAATTAAATGTGCTGGGGGGAAATGAGGAGGCGCCGCAGTGCCTACTAAGCTGAGTCGCGGCACCCACCCGGCAGTGGCCCAGTCTGGCCCACTGCACCTCCGTTTTTGGGTTAGGCTTAGAGTCAACCCTAATCCGGTTCTTGACCTAAAAATGACTATATATACATCACTAAGCTCATTGGTATTATACACTAATTAATTCTATTGAATAATTCTAGACTTAGAGTTTAGACTCTCTCAAACCTCTGCCAAGATTTTCTGACTTTCTTGACAGAAGAATACACTTTAGCAAAGTGTTTGCAATCGAAGGGGACAATCACATATTCGTCCTTAGTAAAGATTTCAGATTAAACAACCTGTAAGTATTCTTGTTTAAGTCTTTACAGGTTTCGATTGTCATATAATCATACCAGAAAGAATTGTTAGGTAAGTAAATAAAATGTTAAACTTTTGTTATGTCTTACTTTTATGTTTTGAACCAAACAAAACTCAGAAAATACCCGGCAAAGCATTGCACCACCCATGGCCCACCACAACGGTGGCGGCGGCCGGTGACTGATGAGTAGAGTAAGCCGAAATGATGCCGACATTGGAGCCGATGTCTTTGAGGGAGGATTGGTTGTATCCTTGGCTGGATTTGAGAATAGATGAATATATGGCGAATGTGTAGAGTGAACCGCTGGTACCCATTTTGTGTTCATCTTGGCTTTGAAAACTGGGTCTAAATCCATTTACTGATTTTTTATGCTTTTATTTTTGGGTGATGAGAGCTACGTTACGAGTAATTGATACATTCTATAGCACGTTAATGTGTTTCTTTGTCTAAATTTTAAAACCTCCTTTTCTTGGTCTTTTTGGTAAATAATAGTTGCACATTGATCGACGCCTATAGTGAGAAATCACATATTATTTCAGATTAGTTATTCCGCTCTCCTATATAAATAAAAATAACACAATTTTATGCTAATCAAACGTTTTATAAATTCATCATAAATTTAATTTCAAAATTAATTGTCCCTTATCCTTCGTACAAACCCAAAGCGAAAACATGATTAACACTCTTAAGAACCTCTTGCTTTTAGAAAATTCATATGTTTACACCTCAATTACTGCTATTCTATCTCACGCCATTCTCAAACGACTAACAATGTACTTCATTTATTTGTTCCTTTAGGATAGATAACTCGAACTCCAATAGTCTAATAGTGGAGGTAGAAGAAATTTATCTGAAACCTCTCTTGTAATTGAATCATAGTTTAATTATCAACACTATCCAAAACTAGAAGTCCTTGTTACCAGATTACTAGTTAGTAGTTACTAGTATAAGAACTCGAATAAGTACATGAGTTTGTGAAGACTTTGCTTCTCTCAGTTGTCGCTCTTAAAAATGCCAAGTAGATTTATATATATATATATTTTTTTTGGCCTTTTCAATTGCTTTAAGAGAGCACTAAAAGGCAACAAACAAAAACATGAACTATGAACAACTCACAATTATGCACAATATCTACGGTTTGCTCCATCCCACTATTTCCAGTTTCCCACCCCACTCCCAATACAGGCAACAACTTTTAAGATGCAGATACAAATAGCCAGTGTCCTCTGCAAGGATTGACACAAATGCAGAAGCCTTGGCCAAAATTCATACCAGCAAACGGGAAGAAAAAAGACGCTTTCAGAGTCTTGGAGCCTTGTGATCAGCACAACAGAACACGGGAATAGAACCTTCTCGTCCTATAAAATAATGCCACGGCAACTAGAACTCCAAAAAGACTTACTGATGCTAATATGAAATAAGATAACATGAAGCAGTGAGTGCCAAAGCAGGAACTTCCTTCTCCTGATGCCTCTTTGTCATATATATAGCCGATTATTCTGACAGAAAGAACATAAGAGCCCACTGGACTAGCTATGGAGATTGTGTTGAAAATTGTACCCATATGGACCACACCAAATATCTCTTTAGTTATTGTAGGCATCAATGACCACTGCGAGCCATAGCAAATACCTACTAGCAGTGAACCCACATACAAATTTCCGGGAAAACCTGAAGCGATAATCACATGGCCACCAGTCATAGCTGCTAGAGTAAATACCATGAATAATGGCCTTGGCCACCCTCTCCTCAGCAGAAATATATCCGATACATATCCAGCTCCAAGACGGCCGAGAAAATTCCATATACTCCAGAATGAAACTAATGTACTTCTTGCCAATGTTGTGTAACCAAGTGATTCCCCAATCTGGCTAATGTTATTTATCGTGGCCAGTCCTGATCCCATACCACATATCATAGCGACAAATAGAAACCAAAAGTCTATGGTGCACATGGCTTGCCACAAATTCTTTTGTTCATCAGGCTGCAAGATAGAGCTAGCTTTACTATGGACTGTTTCTGTAGGCACTTCATCATAATCCGTAAGATTCCCAACAGCCAATTTATTAGGACTCTCCAATTCAGGTTCATCTATCAATAGAGAAGTAGAAGATGTGATTGATGAATTCTGCCTCTCTAGATCAGCCCTTTGGGCCTCGACTACGACACTAATAGGAGAACAGAGTAGAGCAAGGAGAACCAAAAATGTAATGATCTTTGCCCATTGTGGGAAGACAACGACGTTCTCCAAAATCCGTAAGAACAGAAGATATGCAGCAATAACTAAAGAAATTAATAAGAAGCCGTTCAAATGTTTCTCATCATTTCTTGAAGGAGTCTCATGGACTGTCACCAAAAACATGAGCATCAGTGTGACAATAGTGGGCAGTAATGCAAGCATCAATATCAATGAGCTTGGGTTGTTATTGAATATGGTCTGATACACTTGTATTAGAATTGCTCCACTCAAGCCAAGAAAACCCTGGCCAAGAGAGAATGCACCAAACGATCACTTAATTGAACAGACAATGCATCAATTACTCAATGGGAGAGAAATTGGGACCAACCTTTGGAAAGAGTAGACTTGAAAAAAACATTGTTACATGGGGAATGAGGAAGACTTTAAATGCATTATAAGATACTACGCATATCATAATGCTCACTGCTCTATAGTCTTTACCTCTTAAGATATCCAAGTTTTAATTGAATAGTTCACGAAATTTCAAAAGCTAAGCCCCAAATTCTTTCTAGTCTTCCAATTCAACGTGAGTACTTCCAAAATAAGTTTCACCATAAAGGGAAGGGCTTAGCAGACAACCAGATGCATGAATGGTAATAACATGAGAGTTGTTTTCATTTTGTGTAAATCAGATTAACAAAAATAAAAGAAAATATGAGTAATTATGAGTACTTCCAAAATAAGTTCCACCGTAGAGGGAAGGGCTTAGCAGACAACCAGATGCATGAGCGATAGTAACATGAGAGTTTTCATTTTGTGTAAATCAGATTAACAAAAATAAAAAATAAAATATGAGTACTTCCAAAATAAGTTTCACCTAGCAAACAACCAGATGCATGAGCGGTAATGAAATGAGAGTTGTTTTCATTTTGTGTAAATCATATATATATATATATATATATATATATATATATATATGGCCGTCTTTGGACCCGTGCGAGGTGTGCTACCGCACAGGGCCCCCGAAAAATGAAAAATTTTAAGGCCCTCTTTCCCTTTTTATTAAGTAGTATTATCCAGAATTTACTGTAAAAGCTCATAATTCGCAGGTCTTAGCCCAATTAAGGGTCCACTTTTACGAATTAGAACAGGGTCTCCAAAATGTTTGAGACGACCATATATATGTGTGTGTGTGTCAGTAATTGATTAATCACAACAACAAAATAGTGTAAAACTTCACGGACATAATCTATTGTGCTTTGCTCATAATTGGTCAATAATTGAAAACACTAGCTTCTCTTTTCAGATCTAAGCGATAATCAACAAGTAGAAGGATAAAAGCAAATGCAGTACGTAAATCAATAATAAAGAGCCGTGAAACTGATAGTTACAGAAAGGAAAATATCGGTTTATCTTTATCCATTATTTTCGATAGTTTGCAAAAGTATGCATCTCCTTGTTCGTTTTCTGGTGGCATATAATGTTCCTTCGAACTCAGAAGGATCCTTGTTAAGCTCAGAAGATCTAATGGTGAAAAGCTACTGAACTTACATTAAAAGTAGAATATTTTAAGTGTCATGAGTTATTCCGAAGAAGAATATTATTCTTGGCAAATAGATATATTATTCTTAGTTAGGCCTACTAGACTAAGCCAACTGCTAACACACCCTTAAAGGATTCAAAGAACAGTATATGTTACACATCTTTTGCAGTGCTCTAGCAATTGCTCTGGTGCTATAGCTACATAGTTATAGCTAATATCTTAACCCACAAATCAATAAATATTTCCAACTAGAACTTCTTTATCAATTATCAACTTTAATAAATATGAAATGTCACACTACCAACTCCACAATTATTGAAGCGTTAATACATCAGTATTTTAAGACTTCACATCATATGCCACAAAAAGAATTAAACTTTATTCTAATCAATCCCCAAATCTTCCAAGTAACTCCAACAACTGAATGCTTCATGGCTTATCAATCCCCAAAAAGGATAAATTAATTCTACAGGAGAAGATCTATTTACAAGCACGCTAGCAGTAATCATTAGTCTAATAGCGTTGAAAATGAGTAAAAGAATTAAAACCCAATAGAAGGATAACAATTACTACTCCGTCCGTCCCAATTTATATATATAGTTTGACTAGACACGGAGTTTAAGAAAGAACTGGAGACTTTTGAAACTTGTGATCTAAAATTGTTGAGTTGTGGAGCCTTATTTACTGTTTTCTGATTAAGTAGGATTGTCTCAAATCCTAACAACTAGTATCAAGAGCGACAGGTTGTGTTACGATTCAGAAAACGATGGGAAGGCGAAAATGGCGGCGCACAACATCGAAAAATTCGATGGTACAGATTATGCGTTTTGGAGAATGCAGATTGAAGATTATTTGTACGGCAGAAAACTTCATTAACCGCTGAGTCCAAAGATGAATGATGCAGAATGGAATCAGACAGGTTCTGGGAGTCATTCGATTGACGTTGTCGAAAACGTTGCTCACAACGTGGTGAAGGAGAAGACCACTGCTGACATGATGAAAGTTATATCCGACATGTATGAGAAACCTTCGGCAAACAATAAGGTATTTTTCATGAAGAAACTCTTTCATCTAAAGATGGAAGAAGGTGCTCCTGTTGCAACGCACGTGAATGAATTCAACGCGATTATCAATCAATTGTCATTTGTTGCAATCGAGTTTGATGATGAAGTGCAAGCCCTAATTTTGCTGCGTCTCTACCGAACAACTTAGAGTCGATGAGAACGGTTAGTAATTCTGTTGACATTGACAAACTGAAGTTCAATGACGTTAGGGATCGTATCCTTGCTGAGCAGGTTCGCAGGATAGATTCTGGTGAGACATCGACGAGTTCTGCTTTGAAGGTTGAGAACAGAGGCATAAATTAAGACATAAACTACAACCGAAATAAGGGCAAGTCGAAGTCAAGGAATGGCAGGAGTCAATCCAGATCCGGGCGAACACTTGAGTTTTGAAACTGTGGGAAAACAGGTCACATCAAGAGGAATTGCAGGGCACCGAATGAGGACACCAAAGGGGTGAAATCAATGTTGTCACTGAAGACATTGGTGATGCGCTGTAGCTTTAAGGATGTCTCTTTCTTTTCCTGCGAGGAGCAACTCTTCTTGGGCTTACCCTTGATCTGTTGACAGCCCGATCAACTCTTGGGTGTTTGACTCTGTCTTTCCACACCACCCCACATCGTGATATAATGATAAATTACGTTGTTGGGTATCTCGGGAAGTTTATTTGGCAGATGGTAAGCCTTTAGATGTTGTTGGTATTAGAGACATTAATTTGAAGATGTCAAGTTGGTGACAATCAAAACTGTTCTTCGGCTGGTAGCAAAGGAAGATCTGCATCTTCAACAGATGGCGTGAAAATGTTTTTCTTCGGGTGACTTAGAAGAGGAAATCTACATAAAGCAACCTGAGGAATTTGAGGTCAAAGGGAAAGAGAAGTTGGTGTGCAAGCTTTAAAAGAGCATGTACGGACTGAAACAGGCTCCAATACAGTGGTTTAAGAAGTTTGACAACTTTATGAAGAAAGTCGAATTCTTAAGGTGCGAAACAGATCACTGTTTTTACTTCAAGAGATTTGAAGACTCCTAGATGATACTGCTCCTTTATGTTGACAACATGCTGATCGTAGGAGTAGACCTACATGAGATTGATAGGTTGAAGAAGTTGTCAGAAGAATTTACAATGAAGGATCTGGGAGCCGCAAACCAAATCCTCGGGATGAGAATCATCAGAAGTAAAGAGGGCCTCAAGCTCTCACAAGAAGAATACGTGAAGAAGGTTCTCAAGAGGTTCAACATGGATGATGTCAAGCCAGTCAGTACTCCCTTGGCTGGACATTTTCGTTTGTCAAAGGATCAGTCGCCTGTGGCCGAGGACGAGATAGAGCATATGGACAAGGTCTCTTGTGCCTCTGCTATTGGCAGTCTTATCTATGCGATGGTATGTACAAGGCCAGACATTGCACATGCAATGGGAGTTGTTAGCAGGTTTATGAGCAATCCAGGAGAGCAACACTGAGAGGCTGTGAAGTAGATTTTCAGGTATCTGAAGGGCAACTCAAGTTCAGCGTTGTGTTTCCGGAAGTCAGAGATAGGATTACAGGGATATGTTGATGCTGACAATGGTGCTGATGTTGTTGATGTTGATAACAGAATGAGCACATCAGGGTATGTTTACACCTTCGTAGGTACTGTGATTTGTTGGGTTTCAAAATTGTAGAAGATAGTAGCTCTCTCTAGTTGTGAGGCTGAGTATGTTCTTTGTGTGGAGGCCGAAGGAGATGACGTGACTCTGATCTTTCTCTGAATTGGATCAGAACCACGAGGGGAGTGTGCTATACTGTGATAGCCAGAGTGTCATTCATTTGGCAAAGAACCCGGTCTACCATGCTCGCACAAAGCACATACAACTCCGGTATCATTTCATCAGATCAACTTTGGAATATAGAGTATTAGTGCTTGAGAAGATCCTGGAAGTCGTAATCCGTGAGACATCTTGTGGCCGTCTTTGAATGATAAACTTAAGTTGTGTGCAACTTCAGTTGGACTCTTTGGATGAGGATCGGAGTCATCACTGCATATGGAGGAGATAGATGATTGAAATTAGTCTTCAAGTGAGAGATTGTTGAGTTGTGGAGCCTAATTCATCGCCGACACTATGAAGACACTAGTTTTCGCTATATATAGACTAGGACGTCATTTTTCTTTCTTAGAGGCCGAACAAGAAAAAAAGAGAATTGTAAAACTCAAACTTCCTATTTAATAAAGTGGACGTAGCTCTGTCATTGATAGTGTTGTTATCGGTCCGGACCGGTTCGGGTATCCACTTACCGGAACCGGTCCGATAAGCTTATCGATCGGACGGTCGGACGATAAGGTTCGATCTGAACGAGATCCGGTCGATCAAACCTTATCGGTCGGTTCGGCCGGACGGTAAGAATTTTCCTGTCGGGCGTTTTTAAAAAAATTGAATTTCCAATACTGAAATTGATATTCTCGGATGCGGTGCCACCAAATTTTTACGTTGAAATCAATTGTACATCGCGAGATATTTAGATTTGAAAAGAGGAAAAACGTAACGATTTGGGGGAAAAGTGAAATTGAGGGGCAAGATGGACGTTTTTGGAGAAATCGGCGGAATCAAACCGCTTCAGTTTGGCCACCCCGTATCGAAAAATACGCGAAATAAAAAAGAAGAAAGGTAAAGCAGACGTCCGAGCGCAGTTATGACCATATAAAGTTTGATCAATTTACAACTAATTAGAGTGGCGGGAGGGGCTGGGGCTTCTTGGTGAGTACTGGAGGGACTGGGGGTTACGGTCCGGATCCTTATCGGTCCGGGTATTTTTTTGGTACTCGTATCCGGACCGTTAAGGTTTCGGTTCGAGTATCGGTCCGGATTTACCGGTCCGGTTCTCGGGTAATTAACGGGTGTATCCGAACCGCTAACAACCCTAGTCATTGAGGGTGAACCACTATAAATATGTATGTGATATTTATTTTTGCTTATTTACTGTTTTCTGATTAGGTATGATTTGAGACTCAAATCCTAACAAAAATAAGTTTGTGTGATAATTTATTTCACTTTAAAACAAGTTAAATTATTTCGAAGTATAAAAATGTATATCTTTTTTTAAAGAGACTAAAAAGGGAGTGTATCACATCAATTGAGAGTAAATAATTGGAGCACTGGAAATAAGTATTAAAAATAACAGAAGTAGAAAATCACTCATCTGAGTAGCTGATTATGATCGTAATTCGCAACATACCTTCATGATACCCACAATAGTACCACTGTGGTCGGGGAAATTTTGAACGGCAGCAACAACATTAGCCGTATTGAGAAAAGTCTGAGCATGAGCAGCGATGAACATGAACAGAGACATAACAGCCACCGGCGGCCGGTCTATGATTCCAGTGACGGCAAGCCACATGAAGAAGTAACCAGCAAAGCACTGGACAGCCCCAGCCAGATGGACAATCCATGGACCGCCGTGAAGAAACGAGAAATCGACTCGGCCGGATGTGGGAGTGGAGGCGACGGCGGTATAAATGAGTCCGGAGAGAATTCCGGCGTTGGCGCCGATATCTTTGAAAACAGAGACAGTGTCGAGAGTAGATTGATCGTAAACTTGGGTGGACTTGAGCACAGGGGAGTAGATACCGAAGGCGTATGATGCACCGCTGCTGCACTGGATCCATATGCTAGCAACCGCTGCTAGCCATTTATTGCTCTCCATAGCAAATATTCCGTGTCTTTGGAGTAGAGTAATAGCTGTCAGATAATGTTTTTCAAATTTATTTTTAACTCTTTAAAACTTTTTTTTGTGTGTCTTTCTCTTGGACAAGCAATTGGTTAAGGATCCCAGGATTGTGGAATATTGCCACGAGTATTCGTGTTTTCAGAATTTTTTAATAATATTTTAAGTTAGTTGTATAGTCTGCTTTTTTTTTTTACTAAGGTAACTTAAATATTTATTCATTTTTATTAACGGTGTTGAGTTAATAAGGGCGTATTTCACGGTATCTTTTTAGGAATGAACTTGTGTCACTTTCTTCTGTATATGTGAAAAAGGACAATATTATAGTATATGAAAAACAAGTTAGTAGCTGATATATACGCTACCTTAATCATTCGTGTAGAATAATCAATAATGGTAATCCCATGAGTATTTAAGTGGATGATGAATGTAATCACATTATTATATCAACAAGAGGTTTGGACATGATTTAAAATTATGAGATGAAATTATGATTATTTAAAATTATGAGTTTTGTTTTGAGTTTTGACATGTAATTTGAATTTCTTCAGTTATATTTTTTTATATACATAAAAATCTCACAAGTTGTGAAAAATATCAAAATTCTTATACAATGTCACCGAATGATCAAATCATTGTTTATAACAAAATTAATACGGTACTAGAATGTCTTTCTAAAACATACAAAATCAATTGATCAAACGTTATTTCAATAAAATGAAAAATTAAACAAGAGATTGTAATGTAACTACTCTTTAATATAATCCTTCAACATGGTTGATAAGAGTAAATTTGTTATAAATATACTAACAATTTGTAGATATTTTAATATTAGAAAATAAATGGTTGGTAAATATGATTTGTTAAATATATCTACCAATTTATGAATCTATTTTTATAAAATATAAACTTATGGGTCAACTATTACATTTAAAAACTTTGAAATCATGATTTGGAATCCCAAATCATGCTTTTTTGGATGCTTTGAAATTTCATCTAATGAGATAAAATCGCATGTTCAAATATTTATTTTATCTCATGAGATGAAATCGCATGTCCAAACGGCTACTTAATTCTTATAATTAAAGATATAGATAAAGATTTAACATTTAAAAGTAGTGCAAAGTGAAGAGGGAGAAATACAAAATTAAGTTGACTATATAGTTTTTCTCATTTATTGTCTTTGGTTTCATCGTTGTTTTTTGTGTAGGTCCGGCTATAATTTAAACATAATCTAGCTAATAATATTACAAATTAAAATTTGAAACATTGTCGGCATGAATAGCTTAAAACATTTTACATTTTACATTTTACATTTTACATTTTACATTTTACCAGACGAACCATTAATAGTGAACGATTTCTTATAGCTAACTGAGTTGGTGGTGCGTGTCAATAGGGGTGACAAAATTAGTTCAAACTCAAATGATTCGCCCAATCCGTTTACTGGGTTTGGGCAATAGTGATTTTGATGATGGGTTAATTTGGGTTAGTTTAAATTGATCCATCATAAATCAATAGTCTAAATGAATCCATGATAATGCCGAAACTTCCACAAAAATGCTCAATTTTAACAATTAGAGCTCCACTCTATATTACAATTTTTATTTATAAATAATTATTTAAAAATTCATTTATTATTTTGGAACAATAAAAATACACCAATGCACCCCAACCAACCACCACGCTATCCATCCACCCTACCCCTTCGGCCCCCATCACTGAACCACTCTCACATCTCTGCCCCCTACCATGCCTACTGCACCCCAACCCCTACCACCTCCACCTACCCCCAGGCCTACCCCATTCTCAAAATTCTATTTTATATTTATTGTTTATTTTTATAAATAATTTATAAAAAATATGATTTTTTTTCTTACCTCCCCCGCCCTACTCACACCTATCCCCATCCACCCCACCACTTTGCCCTACCTCTATCCTCAAATTTCTATTTCATATTTTTTTACTTTTATAAAAATATGAATTTTTTTTCTTACCTCTCTCTACCGCCCTAACCTCATCTACCCCCTGCACCCCCACCCCATCCTCAAATTTCTATTTCATATTTTTTATTATTTTTATGAAAAAAATTATTAAAAATATGAAAAAAATTCTTACCCTCCCCCTACCCCTCCACTCTCACACCATGCCTACCCTCATCCTCACATTTTTATTTCATATTCTTTTTACTTTTATAAAAAATATAAAAAAATTTCTTACTTTACCCCTACCCCTCCACCCCATCCTCAAATTTCTATTTCATATTTTTTTACTTTTATAAAAATATAAATTTTTTTCTTTACCCCCTGCCCTCCCACACCACCCCCGAAGTTTTATTTTATATGTTTATTTTATTTATATATAAAATTTTATTAAAAAATGAGAATTTTTTCGTACCCCATCACCTACCCCCTCCCACCCACTACCCCTGCCTTCTCACCCACCACCAAATTTTCTATTTTATATATTTATTTTACTTTTATATTTTTTTTATAAAAAATGAGAATTTTGCTTACCCCATCCCCAGCTCCACCCCACCCGAAGTTTTTACTTTATATATTTATTTTACTTATACAAAAAAATTATAAATGAGAAATTTTTCTTACCCCCACCCTCCCACTCATTATTTTATATATTTATTTTGCTTTTATAAAAAATGAAAAAATTCTTTAAAATATTATTCTTATTGTAAAAATAAAAATATGGAAAAATCAAATATCGTACAAAATAAAATAACATCATAGAAGATAAGTTTGAAATTTGTAAAATAAGTAATGAGTCAAGTTGGTTATAACCCATCATTTAGTCTATCTTGATCCGCTTATCTTAGCTCATGTAAGTTTTGGGCGGGTTAGTCATTGACTCATCTATTGATTCAGTCCATCTTGACCCGCCCAACTTTAATCCATTTTGATCTATCCAACTTCAACTCAAACGGCTCATTCAAGTAATGTTAATTTTAGTGAATATCTAAGTTTAAAAATATAAGGGGTGATAGTAAGTGAAATGAGGAATTCCCAGCAATATTAGTCTTTAATCAATTATGATGTATTCATGTCCAGATTTCAAGTATTTAAATAAACGATAGTAAAAATAAAAAATCGGTAACGGTTGCTACAGATGATTAGGGTGATAATCTGCGATACTGTGCTCAAAGAAATGAAGTTTCTCCTTGTCGCTGATTCAACAGATGATAGCTTACCAACGACAGGGTCTGTTTGGCCAAGCTTCTGGAAAAATATTTTTATTTTTTAGTAGTTCTGCAGAAACTGTTTCTAGAGAATCTGTTAGGGTGTTTGGCCTATAATTATAGAAGTACTTCTAAGAAAGAGAAACAGTTTCATGTTTGACACATATTTATGCAAATTTACTAGAATATTCTTTTTAATATATTTAAAACTTTTTAAAATATTATTTTCTATCATATGTTTTTAAAAATTAGTATATCTTTACAATTTAATATTTTTTTAAAAAATTATTAAATTGCAATATTTAATCAAAAAATAATATTATATTGTACATAATAAATGTAACGACAATACGATAGTCAATGACTCAAATATGTCCAAACCTATCCCGCTCTATCCACACCTACCCCCTCCATCTCCACCCCATCCTCAAATTTATGTTCATATTTTTTGTTACTTTTATAAAAAATGATTGAAAATATAAATTTTCTCTTACATCCCCTACCCACACATACCCCCACCCCACCCCCATTGCCCCTACCCCATCCTCAAATTTCTATTTCATATTTTTGTTATTTTTATAAAAAAATATATTAAAAAATATAACTTTTTTTCACCAACTACCCCCCCCCAACCCGGTCCAACAACCCCATTCTCAATTTTCTATTTTATTTTTTTTTTACTTTTATAAAAATAAAAAAAAATTCTTACCCCCCCCCCCTACCCACACCCATTCCTACCCCATCCTCAAATTTATATTTAATATTTTTGTTACTTTTATATAAAAAAAAATTATTAAAAAATATGATTTTTTAACCCCAATCCTACCCCGTCCGCCTACATCATTCTCAAATTTCTATTTTATATTTTTTTTACTTTTATAAATAATTTATAAAAAATATGAACTTTTTCTCCCCCCGCCCTACCCACACCTACTCCATCCCCATTGCCCTACACCATCCTCAAATTTCTATTTCATATTTTTTGTTACTTTTATTAAAAATATGAATTTTTTTCTTACCCTCCGCCCTACCCACACCTACCCCCTACCCCATTCTAAAATTTCTCTTTTATATTGGGATATTATATGAGATTAAAAAGATATTTATTAAAAGAAAAGGGTAAATGAGTCCAAAAAAATTGTTTAATGAGCAAAAAGGGCTTTTCGCGAAGCACTTCTAGAGAAACATTAAATTGGTGTTTTTGCTTCTCTTCCTATATAGAAATATTTTTTGGCTTCTGAAAAATGTGTTTCTATTTCTAGAAAGTATCTGTTTGGCCAAAAAAGTGTTTCTCCACTAGAGAAACACTTTCA
Organism: Przewalskia tangutica; assembly: GCA_029844215.1. Classification (NCBI taxonomy): domain Eukaryota; kingdom Viridiplantae; phylum Streptophyta; class Magnoliopsida; order Solanales; family Solanaceae; genus Przewalskia; species Przewalskia tangutica. Next base: position 14,233,383 of record CM056734.1, read on the forward strand.
AAAGTTTGGCCAAACAGAACTAAGATTGAGAAGTAGATAATTGAAATTATATCTTACTTTATTTTAACTCTGATGTATGATACATTTTCAATCATGATATTTGAGATTTTTCAAGATTGTTATAATGGCTTAAATGTTAATAAATCGTAACTCATATTCTCATGTATACTGTATAGGAATGCATATCGTATTTTTTAAAATTATAAATATATGAACTTGCATTAAAGTACACTTTTTATAATTAATCATATAAAGAAACCACCGATAGTGCTTAGTACTAGCCCAAGATCGTAATACCCGAAAAACCCGAGAAAAAAACAAGAGAATAAACCTTCTAAGTATGAAGACGAATATGAAAGAACACTTAGAGAATACTTGAAAGACTCTTAGAGAGGATGGGAGAAATTATGATGAACACTCTTTCTTTGAACTTGTTTTTATTTCACTTGTTAAACTTTTCTGTTTTTTTTACAAATGAGAGAGGAAGGAGCTATTTATAGGCTCCAAAACTACAAAATATCTTACAAACATTCTCCGAATCTCTAGAACATTCTACCATAATATCTAGATTATTAACTAATAGAATTCTCTAGAACACTTAAAGGAGGTGGTGATATTTCTAGAGAAATTCTAAAACTTGAGCTTAATTTTGGGTTTGGTCCAAAAAGATTAGTTGGATCATGAACCCACAATTAAGCTTAACCCAAAATCTAGTTTAATTTCAATACTCCCCCTTAAACTTGATTTTGTCAACCAACCCGAGCTTCGAGCGAAGTAATTCTAATTTGCCCTTTGATAATGACTTGGTGAAGATATCTGCAATATTGTCCTCGCTCTGAACCTCCAAAGCTAGAAAGTTATTCAGCTCACCCAACTTCTTCATCTCAAACCTCACCGACATATCCTCTTGTAGACGAGCAATTTCAGCATCATTATTCCCGGTGATTATCATATCATCCGCGTAAAGAAGAACTACCACGTGGACTCTTCCATTCTTCTTGAAGAATATACTCGGATAAGAATTTGATGGCACATAACCGCAGAACTGAAGGAATTAAGCAAGCTTTCCATACCAGGCTCGTGGAGCTTGTTTTAACCCGTACAAAGCCTTCTTAAGCTTGCACACATAATCGGGATGCTCTCATGATTTGAAACCAAGTGGTTGATCCATGAAGATATCCTTATCAAGCTCACCGTATAAAAAACATTCTTCACATCTAGTTGCTATGACTTCCGGCCAAAGTTTGCGGCTAAAGATAAAAGTGAACGTATCATAGTCATTTTCGCCACTGGATTGAAAGTCTCATCATAATCTTCTCCATACTTCTGAGAGAACCCTCGAGCAACCAACCTTACCTTAAATCTGTCAATGCTCCCATCCGTTTTCCGCTTAATTCGATACACCCATTTACAAGAAACGGGTTGGACATCCTTGAGTTTCGGAATCAAATCCCAAGTTTCGTTCTTCATGAGATCATTCATATCCTCCTTCATTGCGACCTCTCACTCTTGAAATCCTTTTGCTTCATCATACGATAATGGCTCATCTTCGACTAATGGAGCTGCAAAGTAGCATGAGTAAGTAGTGACAAACCTTTCATCTCTGAACCGAGCAGGCCTAACAATGTTTCTTTTTTGCCGTTGATTAGCCATGAAACCATGATCTTCTTCCTCATCTATCTTGGTTAGTGCTCCCCCTTTCACCTTGTGTCTCCTTCTCAGGACTTCCGCTCCCACTTGGCATTTGATGAGTTGGTTCATCATTCTTGGAGGAACTCGCACCATCTTGCTCATCCAAGACTTGAGGTGGCCCATAATATGAAGAAACTTCATCAAAGACAACATCACGATACACGATGTACCTGTGTGTCTCTGGATCCATACACCTCCAGCTCTTCCTTTGTTCATCATAGCCGATAAAGATGCATTTCTTCGCCTTTGCCTCCAGCTTGGTTCTTTGAGAGTCGAACACATGGACGTAGCAGATTGATCCAAATATCCTGAGATGTTTCACCGTTGGCTTCTTCCCATGAACAATCTCCTAAGGAGACTTCATATTGTTCGGACTAAGTGGCATCCAGTTGATGACTTACGCTGCACATCTCATGCCTTCTGCCCATAAGGCTTTAGGCAAATTCTTGTCATGTAGTCAACTTCTACCCGTCTCGATTAAATGTCTGATTTTCCTTTCTGCTACTCCATTTTGTTGAGGTGTATACGGGCATGTAAATTCTCTCTTGATACCACAATTTCGACAAAAAGAGAAAAACTCTTTTTGCATAAACCCCCCCCCCCCCCCCCCCATTATTTTTCCTTAAGGTCTTGATCTTCCGACTCAACTCTCCCTTCACGCTAATCTTGAATTCTTGAAACTTGGAGAATACTTCTGATTTTTCCTTCACAAAGTATACCCAAGTGTACCATGAGAAATCATCAACAAACAACAACATATATCGAGACCCGAAATAGGAGGATGTTCTCGTCGGACCCATCAAATCACTATGGATCCTTTCCAACGGATCGTGAAGTGGAGTTGTCAAATGGAAGTCTATGTGATTTTCCATATTGACAACCTTCACAAAGTTTTCCTTCATCCTGAATCTTCAATTTTGGGAGTCCATTGACCAAATCCTTATTCACCATCACTTTGAGCTTAGTCATATTTATATGACCAAGCCTAGCATGCCGCATTTTCATTGGTACTCGTCTTCTTAACATAAGAATTTGAGGCCAATAAAACATATAAATCTTTAACCCGTGCTCCGGTGTGAACCACATCCGTCTTTAACTCTTTAATATTTTTTAAGAATTTAACGTCTCTTGGGCCAAATAAAACGTAGTTACTAGAGTCCACCTCATTTACTACAGAGAGAAGATTCTTCCTTACTCCAGGAACATGATACACGTTCTTGAGAGTGATTAGGCTTCCATCATCTCCTTCAATGACAACTGTCCCTTCCTTCTCAACTCGGTGGATTGAATTATCCGCGGTAATGATGACTTATTTCCCGTCATGACGCTGAAGACTAGAAAATAACTTCTCGTCTCCGGTAATATGATGGCTACAACCAGAATCTACAATCCACTCATTTCCAAGGATGTACCTGAAGATGCAGCCTCCACCGTGAAACATTTCCCCCATTATTCATCTTCAGTATGACCTTTTGATTCCGCCATATTTGTTTCCTTCAGCTTGACTCGACAATCTCTTTTGAAATGCCCAAGTTTTTCACACCGGTAGCACTTGAATCGTTTCTTATCTCCAGTAGAAGATCCTTTTCGTCCATCATTGTTCTTTGCACCACCATCCCTGGATTTGGCTTTGAAGCTTTGTTGCCTCCGAGCTACAAAAGCGCTTCCCGAATCATCATAGATTTTACTCTGGTCATTGCATGGCTAGTGATTCTTGCGAAGCTAGCAAGTTTCAAATTCCTCCAAGAAAGGTTGTGTAGCCCATCCTTGAACTGAAGTAACAAACGGTGTATATTCGGGTCTTAGACCACGAATAATAGGCCGCTTCAACCGAGCTTCAGAAATCGACTCCTCCGAATTTAGAGTATTAATCTCAGAGCAAAGATTTTTTACCTTGATAAAAACTCGAGATCAAGACTTCTTACTTCGTGATTCGCCAACTCGTTTCTCAACAGAATGAGCCTCGTTCTTCTTGTTGAACAATTGATCTAACGCCTGCCAAATAGAACTAGCGGATGTACACCTTGAGACATGCTCAAATACTCCCGAGGATATTGACTTCTTCAAAGCAAACTCCGTGATCGCATTCTTCCGTGTCCACTTTGTCGCCACGCCGCCGCAACATCTCCCTTTGGTGGTGTTGTGTTGCTACCACCGACGACATCCCATAAGTCCTCACTCACCAAGTGTGACTCCATACATGACTTCTATAATCGGTAGTTAGATTGGTTTAAGATCTCCATTCCCAATCCAACGACACGACCCATTGATTCCATACTTAGAGTAATCCCGAGTTCTCCTAAACCCCGATCTTGATGAGCACAAGATTAGAATGACTCTGATACCATGTAGAGAAATCACTGATAGTGCTTATCACTAGCCCAAGACCGTAATACCTGAGAAAAATCAAGAGAATAAACCCTCTAAGTATGAAGAAGAATATGGAAGAACACTTAGAGAATACTTGAAAAACTCTTAGAGAGGATGAGAGAAATTATGATGAACACTCTTTCTTTGAACTTGTTTTTATTTCACTTGTTCAACTTTTCTGTTTTTTTACAAATGAGAGAGGAAGGAGCTATTTATAGGCTCAAAAACTACAAAATATCTTACAAACCTTCTCATAATCTCTAGAACTTTCTACCATAATATCTAGATTATTAACTAATAGAATTCTCTAGACACTTAAAGAAAGTGATGATGTTTCTAGAGATTCTAGAATTTGGGCTTAATTTTGAGTTTGATCCAAAAATATTAATTGGATCATGAACCCATAATTCAGGTTAACCCAAAATCTAATTTAATTTCAATAAATCAAAGCTATTGTAACATTTACAAGTGGTTTAAAAGATTTAAGAACCAATGTTATTTTTAGGTATCTCTCAAGGTAATCGTAAAGAAGTATTTTTGCTTACTAGAAAATGTAACAACCTAAATTTCTCAACACAAAAACTACGGTATTATATACAATATTGATCTCAATAACTGGAAGATTACAAATTTAGAATGTAATCAACAAAAGGAAATCGAAGAACAACTGAAGAAATAAAATAGGTAATCTTTAACAAAAGAAAAAAATAAGATGGGTAATCAGTTAATACCTAACATTGTATTCGGGTTTTTTTGTGCTAATTATTCGGTTATTACTACTTGGACTTCTTCTCAATTTAGCTCGAGAATCCAGATTTAGGCAGGGCGTCTCAAATATTTTGATGACCCTGTTGTAATTCGTAAAAGTGAGTCCTTAATATAAGTAATAAGTAATAAGTTTGATTTGAAATCTGAATTTGGACCTCCACATGCGCGCATCACTGAAACTGAATTACTCTATTTTGATTGAGCTAAAACCTGCGAATTATATATCTTTACAGTAAATTCTGGCTAATATTACTTAATACAAAATGAAAAAAAAAGGCCCATAAATTTTTTCATTTTTTCAAGGGCCTTGTGAGTAAGGGTGAGCACGGGTACAGGGTACTCAGATACCCGATCGGAACCGACACTAACGGATAGGTTTCGGGTAGATATATTAGTATAACGGGTAGGTTCCGGATAGTAAAATTAGGAACCGATAAACATCGGGTCCGATTCCGAAAAATAGAGACCGGGTACCCGGACCCGAAACCGATACCCGATCCCTATGAACCCATCCCCCGTTTAAATATATATATATATATATATATATTTAAAAAAAAAGATTTCACCGTAGATGTCAGTTCTTAGATAAGACCAGAAGACTTTGCAAGACAAGTAGTGACTACCGGAAGCTCCATCGTGGGTTGTCAATGTCTACCTACCCAATTTAAGGAACATAACAGACAGGATTGTCAATAAATGGTCGTTTGAGAATCCAGAAGAGCTGAGAGCTTGAGAAGAACATTTTCAAAGACTAAACAAGTAGCTTTCACTGCTTCAAAAGGCGAGCACGAGTACCCGGGGACCTACCTAGAACCGCAGGGTCTGTGTAGGTTCCGGGTAGGTTTCGGGTAATGATTGCTACGGGTAGGTTCCGGATAGTAACTTTAGGAACCGGTCTTTTATAGGGTAGAGTCCGAATAGTTAAAAAATGGTAGTGTTCCCGGACCCGCTCACCTCTAATTGTGAGGTAACATAACTCGCACGGACTCAAAGACGATCCTGCATTTAGGTACAGGTCTTACATATAATTGGCATCCTTTTAAACCAACATTATTTAGCAAATTTTAAGCCTAAAAATATTGGCATTACGTAACCAAATTTTTCATCAATGTATTTTGCCTGAGCAAAAGTGGGGGAGAATATCTTTCTTTCCTTTATTTCACGTTATTGTATCCTTAAAATTAGGGATTCTATATTTTTTATTTCGTTAGTAATATCCCTAAATCTAGGGATCCAACTATTAATATTGTCACTTTTTTATTTGGAGTAAGTATTAGTTAGAATACTCTAATTTTTTTAATTTCACGTTGGATATCCCTAAAGCTACTGATTCAATTATCTATTTCCCTTATTCACATTTTTGCAGCAACATTAAAATACTTTCCATATCAATAAAGTTGTTTTTAATTCATACATTTATATCATGATTTGTGTAGAATTCATTCTGCTTATTATTGTCTACAACGCGTTATACTAATGTATACATGTGTATACAGATCAATAGATACTAATGTAAATAAATATATATCAAGTTATTAAGTGAATACTGCCCGATGGATAACAATGGAAATAAATGTATTACACATTTGTTAGATGAATACGGACCAATGTATATCAATGAAAAATCATAAAGATATCAATGCAAATAAATGTATACCAATTTATTAGATGAATACAACAATATATACCAAATTATTAGGTGAATACAAGCCAGTGAATTCCAATACAAATAAATGTATACATTTTGTTAGGTGAATCCGGACCAATGTATACCAGTGCAAATAAATATATACAAACTTATTAGGTGAATGCGGATTAATGTATAACCATGTAAAATTATAAAGATATTAATTCAAATAAATGTTTGCCAACTTATTAGATGAATTGACGATGTATACCAGTTTATTAAGTGAATATGAATCAATGCATACCAATATTTACATGTCAATTCCCTAGAGAAAGAATATCCTTGAAGACAAATCATTAAACAAGTTTATATATATATGTGTGAGTGTGGAGTTTTTATTGTAAAACCAACATAAACACAATATCAATAACATTGATTTGGATATAGTGAAAATTTTGGGATATATTCCGATGGATTTACGGGTTTGATTGAAAAATTTAAAGAGAGATAAGAAAAGAGAATGAAAATATTGAGAGATGCGGTAATGTGAAACCACAAATCTTTTTTTTGCGCGGATTTCCTTCAAAGGCACCAGAAAAAGATGTCTTTTGCTTAAAAATATTTAAAAGTTCTTGGTTCGAGAGTTTGTCTTGAAAGCAAACTCTGTCTTAACCTTAAGACAAACTCTACTGGATAAGGCATAGTTTGCAGTTTTCAAACTCTGCCTAGCGAATTCAAACTATACCTTGCGAATTTCTTTTAATGTTTGATTGAGCAAGTGTTTGAAACCGGAACTCAAGAATTTTTAGGTGAAGGAAAAAAATTTAAATAATTCAATTTGAGGGGCTATTAAATACCACCCCAAAATAAGAACAATTCTTCAAATTACCCTTTACAGATCCGGGCTTAGTTTATGGGTCATATAATGCAAAAATAATACTAGCCCAAAACGTGGGTTTTGGCTATTTAGTGCCATGATTCTACAGGATTGCTATTTGATGCCAATAATATCTGTATATTGATACACCGTGCCAATTCCCCATTTAGCTCCTGGCCAAATAGTCCCAACTGGATCAACATCGTTCAACACTTATGGCCCATAATCCCTTACCAAGCCAGCCTTGTTTACAACAAAAATGATGTATTTTATGTTCTAAGTGATAAATGAGCTTTACATTGGATGTTGAACCGCTAGATACAAGCATCATTTTTTTTTTTGTCGACGGCGAATTCGCACCGCTACTCTTTCGAAATACAAGACAGTGCTTGACCGACGCAAAGAAATGCAAACCACGCCGCCAGTAAACCACACTTGGCAGTTCACGCGATGCACTAACCAAAAAGTTTATGCAGGATCGAACTCGCGACCATGGCCCGCGCCATCGCTACACCAACTTGGCTACCCTTGCGGGTATGATACAAGCATCATTGTAATGGCAATATATTGGTTCAATTCACTTTAAGCCCATGTTTCCCTACCTCAATATATAGGGAAATCATTAATTGTTAAAGTTATGGCTGTTATAAAGATATACTATAGTTCTTCTATGAGGCTACCTTAATATTTGAACATGAATTTTACTTAGAAAGAAATTAAATTAATTTCACTTATAATATATCTCAAACAAGTTGGAAAAAAGAGTATTTGCATGTCAATAATGTCTGTTGGTATGGAGCTTATGCACAAATTCATGTTTGTTGATGAATTTTTCTTTTCACTAGCTATTAGGCACAGGCTTTCTAGCTAGTACTCATTCTATAGTTTAGAGAATCTCTTGGAAAATCATTTTCTCTATGATTGTTCCGAGACTTTGTAACATTTACGTTCAATCGATGACATTATTAGTTAACAAAACTATTTTTTCCTGTGTTGAAATAAAAAAAGAAGATGTGTCTACCGTGAAGGTTACAACTTTTGTGTTATTTAATAGTGTGGACTGTGGACAACTTAAATATAAACAAAACTTTAAAATTATTCTTATTAAATGAAGGTTACCACTACCAAACAATGAAGACGGTATCATACCATTCAAAATAGGTTTTTTATTTTATTAAATGGGGAAGGATGAACAACAATAACATACCAAGTGAAATTTCACAATGTGGGTTTGGAGAGTACGCAGACATTACATCTATCATGGTTGAGAGGTTGTTTCCGAAAGGAGAATGATGATCAAGATTTTAAATTCTATTAGTCTCGTCTCTAATCTTAAAAACGGTTTAGGCACTGTCAAGTGATGGTTTGTGTAAAGAATAGATTTTGAGTCTAACTCAACCGAAAAACTAGTTTATAGGGTGAGGATTGTCCAAATACATATAAAGAGTCCATGTTTTCATTCCATAACTGATGTGAGATTTTTAACACTGTGGATCATATGATTTGGAGGTCCAACATCGGTGAACAAAGAATTGAAATGTGTCTGGCTCTGATACAATGTAAAAAATGAATGTTGGGCCTAACTCAACCCCCAAAAGCTAGCTCGTAGGGTGAGAATTGTCCAAGTCCATGTTCGTATTCCATTTCCGATGTAAGACTCTTAATAATATTATTTAATTTTTTTATTTTTAATAAAATAAACAGTTCATATTTGGACGATAACAGGCTTGAGATGGATATACGAAAGAAGCTTCTGAAACGAGGGAGGAAAGTGGGAGCTAATTAATACTAATCATTTTATAAACAGTAATTAATTGACAGATTAAAAAAAACTTGGAATAAAATAAGAACTAATCAATCTGAGATCGAACTTAGTCAACATCGATGGAAGGAACACAAAGAAATAAAAAAAATGAAGTAGAAGGATCCGATGTCGCAATTAGATTAAACACCACAAAAAGCCAAACTAATACTCAAAGACGTCCTTAATTTTAGATTAAACAAGTGCTTAAGATTTTAATATTACCACATTTTAATCACAATTTTTGTATATTTTTTACCTAATATTTTATATTATTTTATTCTTTACAAAATGGCACCTCGTTTTATTTTTTTAATTAGACATTAAACATTTTTAAATATTATGTTATTATTATTGCGCCGCTATTTTATTTTAATAATTTTTGCATCTCTTTAAAGAATTAAATGACATCGCATTTTATACTTTTAATTAGGCATTAAATATTTCTTAAATATTATGTTTTATTTTTATTACATCGGTATTTTTATTTTGATAATTTTACGTCTCTTTAAATAATTTTTTTTTAAATAATTAACCCGTCTTATATTTTAGTCAAACCAATCCAATCCAAAACACAAATTTAAATTCAATCAAATACCTCTTTTATCATTACCACACCACATTCGTACCTCTTTTATCATTATCACACTCCACCCCATACTCTTTTTCCCATTCTTACACTCCAACGTCAGTTCAACCCGTATTTTTCCATCACTTCAATCTCACCTCACTATTATTACTCATCCATCAAACATCTTCAGCTGCATATAACACCCTTCCCTTTACAAATCTTTTAAAACTCTCAAAAACCCAACATCAGCTGCAACAATCAACATCCTCCTCTTTTATTTTTTCCAAGTCTCATTTATTTTGAGAATCAGCAACACCTCTCCTTTTCCGTCACCCCCATCGCCGGAGCTCGGAGCTCCGGCGACTCCCACCATTAACACCGTCGACCACTCCCCCACACTGTTCCGGTGACCCACACAGTCGAACACCCTTACCCCAAGTCCGTCGCCGAACCACAACGTCGGCAACCCTCACCCGTCAACCTCACTGTTTCGAACCAAACATCCCGCAGCTCCGGTGAGACCCTCAGTCGACACCACCCATCAGCCGCCGCCCATCCCCCGAGCAACGACAACGACGACGAAAGTCCTAACATGATGTCTTCTAATCCTTTATATGTTTATGTTCATAGTTAGTGTTAAAGGCACAATTTTCTTGTGTTAATGTTTCTCTAGTGCTCTTGCTGCTCTTATTCGGTTGGTAACAACTATTATTGTTGATCTTGGTGTTTCTGTTACTTTGTTCTATATGTTCTTAGCTTACTTTGTTCTTATGTGTGAGCTACTATTCTGGGCGTTGCTGCATGTGACCACAATTGGGCCTTACACCCAGATTGAGTTCTTGGTTTGGTGTCTGCTGATTTTAATGGTTAATGTTGTTGGGTTGATTCTTTTGTTGGACTGATTTTTGGCCTTGGTTCGGCTTTATGTTCGATCTATTGCGTACTGATTATTGGGGACTGATTTGCTGATTTTTGCTTTATCTCGCCGGAGTTTTGAAACTCCGGCGACCTCTGTTGGTCTTTCCTCTTCAGGATCTGTTGTGTTGTTGGACTTGTTTTTTTCTGATTTTTTGGTCGCTCCGGCGACTTTCTAAATCTCTGGCATTAATGGTGTTATTCTGTCGAACTGTTACTGTTTCGTTGTCTGTACTGATTTCAGACTATTTTGATCTTTGATTTCTGTATCTACTGATTTAGAACAGATGCTACACTTTTGACATTTTACTGATTTGAATAAATACTACACTGACCGATGAAGGAATCTTCGTCTGATTTTCAAGACATTCCCTGTACAAAAGACGGATTTATTTTTTGGCTTTACTTATTAATTCTTGTCATTACTTTAAAATTATTCATTCTATTACTAACACTTTTACTAAATGTTTATACAGGTATCCGGAGATGCATCTTGTGCAAAATGCCTAAAAAGGGGCTAAAAAGATGTCTCGGAGTTTTATTTTATGCCCGTCGCATTTAATTTTAGTTTTATTATTCTGTATTACATTTTATTTTAATTATAAAATATAAAAAATGCTTATAATAGGTATATTAAAAGGCAATATATAATTAACCCTGGTGATCGGATAGTCGCAAGTTAGCGGATCTTAAAGGATGTATAACCCCTTCCCTTTAGGATAATAAAAAACTCTGATTCAGAATCTCATTAATTTCGCAGACCTTTAAATGGAGATCAGTTGCAACATTTTTATTACAATAGTTTAAGTGTTCTAATTCACTTTAATAATTAGGCGGTGACTCCTCAAAACAAGCATTTTTGTTTCATCCAGGGAATCGCGCCAAAAGAGCAACGTTGCGGATATCGTTGACCCCGAGGTCAAAAACGAGCGCGACAGTAGTAACAATATTTCCTACCTATAATTAGAATATTTTCATATATTGTGTAAATATAATTATGGTAAGACTATGATTCTTCTTTTGTATAGGCTTAAGATTCCTATTGTGTAAGGGATGAATATTGTATTCTATATATACTTTGATATTAATGAGAAGACTCCCCAAGGGAGATTAGTATCATCTTACATGGTATCAAGTGCCAAACACACAAAATCCTAGAAATTTTCTTCCTCCCACAGTCGCCGACCCTACTCATGTTCCGCCGCGGCACCGAAAGCAAATTTCTTGGTTTTCTCCTTCCTTCCTCTCTTCTCTAAATGGATACTCAGGATTCTACCGCTGTTGTTGACGCTTCTACCTCCACAAATCTCACCACCAAGACATCACCCTCTTTTCATCCGCCTTAACTGTTTCCAACATCAAGAATCATATCTCCATCCTTCTTGATCAAGAAAGCAGTCAGTATTCTCATTGAGTTGAAATGTTTAGCAATCATGCATGTCTCTATAACGTGTTTGATCATATTGATGACACCATTCCGCGCCCTTCGGAGGTTGATGGTTCTACTTGGCGGCGTCTAGACGTCGGCGTCAAACAATGAATATATGGTGGTATTTCTTATAATCTACTTCTTACTATCATGAAATCTAACTCTACAACCTGTGACTTGTGGAATCGTTTGGAGGAAATTTTTCAGAACAACAAGCACACCCGTGCTGTATTTAGAGGAGCAATTTAACAATACACGTGTTGAAAACTTTTCCAATGCGATTGAATACTGCAAACAGTTAAAACTCCTGACGGATCAACTTGCTGTTGTCGACTCGCCGGTTAATCACACCAAATTGGTGTTACAGTTGATTACTGGTCTTCCTAAAGGCGAATATGATACGTTGACTACCATGATTCAACAGGCAGATCCGTTACTCAGCTTTAACAAAGCTCGCTCGCAGTTGCTCCTCGAAGAAACCCGTCGTTCTAAGCAGGATGCGCACAGTCAGCAGACATTAGCTGTCAACACGCAACCCCTAGACCAGACGCCACCAGAGAACTCCCAACCGACGGCAGCGGGTGCGTGGCGCGCGCAGAGAGGTCGTGGCGTGGTCGCGGTCGCCAGAATCCAAAGCGAAGAACAATAGGCCCGCAGACCGCTTCAAGATCACGGCGCCCAATAGTACCCGTACAGCGCCACGACACCACCGCAGTTCCAGTACCAGCAGCCCTCGTCCAACAAGACACCCATTGAGTTGGTTCAGGCCTTCAGTTGTCTCAACATGCAACAGCCTGACAACAACTGATACATGGACTCCGGAGCCACTTCTCATCTCACTTGGTCTGCAGGTAATATTCTCAAACTGTTTGGTTTAAAGCATCCTCAATTTGTGACAGTTGGTAGTGGCCACAACATTTCAGTAAAGGGTTATGGTACATCATACACACCACCTCCTCATCCATTTCCCCTTCAAAATACCCTATATGCCCACATATGATTAAGAATCTAATCTCTATCCGCAAATTTACTCGTAATAACTCTGTCTTTGTTGATTTTGACCCTTTTGATTTCACTGTGAAAGATCTTCATACGGGGACACCTCTTACGAGATGCAATAGCACGGAGGATCTCTATCCATTCACTCTCACCTCCGCTGCCAGATCTAGCTCTCCCGTCTCTATAACGACCATTTCTTTTTCCACATGGCATAATAGGCTTGGTCATTCAGGAGCCCCAGTTTTTAACTTTCTTAGAGGCAATAATTTCATTACTTGTAATGTGAAGCTTGCCCAAAACTGTGTTTCTTGTTCTTTAGGCAAACATATTCGTCTTCCATTTAAATCATCAACTAGTGTTACTTTTGCACCCTTTGATATTATACATGCCGATTTGTGGACATCACCTGTTGCTAATTCTCTCGGTCATAAATACTATCTTATCCTACTACATGATTTTTCTCACTTTACTTGGTTGTATCCTCTCAAATTTAAATCGGAAGTGTTTGTCAAATTTCTCGAGTTTCGAACATTCATCCAAACACAATTTGAAAAAGGTATAAAATCTTTTCAGTGCGATAATGGACGTGAATTCAATAACTCTATGTTTCACCATTTCTGTACCAATAATGGCATGGTTTTTCGCTTCTCCTGACCTCACACCTCACCACAAAACAGTAATGCTGAAAGAATCATCTGCACCATTAACAATATGATTCGCACCCTATTGATCCATGTCTCCCTCCCTCCATCCTTCTAGGTATATGCTGCTAAAATGTCAGAATAAATTCTCAATATTCTCCCTACTAGCACTCTTCACAACATGACCCCTACCGAAATCCTCTACAATAGAGTCCCCTCCTATGACCATCTATGAATTTTTGGTTGTCTGTGCTATCCTAACCTTAGCTCTACCTCCCCTGACAAGCTCGCTCCTAGGTCCACTCCATGTGTCTTCCTAGGCTTACCACCGAACCATAAGGGCTATCTATGCTACAACCTGTCCACTCGTCAAATGCACATATCTCGTCACGTCACATACGACGAGATCACATTCCCGTTTTCGAATCTTCAGAAATTCCAAAAATCGGATTACTCATTCCTTGACGAGCCTGCTATCTCTCCCATCATTCTTGATCAGCTTCTCTCTTCTGACTCGTCGACATCGTCGTAGCCTAGTGTTGAGGCGCCGCGGCGCCATATTTCCAGAGAGGTCTGATCTCCCAACCGTCAGGATTTACCCATCCAGCAGTTTCTCACTATGTGTGCCGTCTCCGTTGTCGCGCCCTTTTTCGACCGCGACATTTTTAAAATAAAAATGGCTCCTTCTCAAAATAAAAGTGTTAGACAATAATAAAATGCTAAATAGTTAAAAAATGCTAAAAGGGTGCTAAATGTTAAAGTGCTGAAAGTAGTGCTAATATGCTAAAGTACAAAAGAATGCTAAGAGGTGCCAAAATGTTAAGGACAAAATGTGCTAAAGGTGCTAAATGTCAAAGGGTGATTAAAAGTGCTAAAAGGGGCTAGGAGGGTGCTTTAAAGACTAATTATGTGTTCATGCAAAGGTTATTTACGGATTAGTTACGTATACTGCTAGCTAAATTAATCTTGCTTAACCTGCGTACAATATTATATAAGAGGTGCTTAAAGACGATTCTTGAGAGTTTAGGAAGAAATCTGTTATGGATTTTAATAAGGAACAAAATGTTGATTTTATGATGCAAGTTAAATCATTTAAATTATTTTTTACAGAATTTAGACATGCCTAATAGTCCTAAAAGACAAATAAGGTAGAAGTGCGTTTCTAAGTTTAAATTACCTTCCCATCTCATATGTTCAAAGGCTAATTGCTAGAAGTTCTCCTATTAATTACAAAATTAAATAATAAATTACAATAAACAAATAAAGGCATAAGAATGAGACAAGAAAGTTAAGAGAGTGAAGGGATTGGAGCGGATGACTCCGTCCTATTTGTTTTCTAGGAGTTTCTGAAGCGGGAATGCGAACGCGGATGCGGTTGCCATTTGAAATGGCTTCGATGAGTCTCGTGAGACTTTTTATTTTGCTCGATGCATGCCATGTAAAAATAAAGAAAGATAAGGATTAGTACACGTTCAAAATTGTATTGAATAGTAAGCAAGTATTTCACATATTTGAATCATTTTGTGTTCCGGCAATTTGGAATAAATTGGGCCCATACGATTTTGAATTAATGGATCGCAAGATATAAGAAACTATGTGGACAAGCAATGGGCCTCAACGAACCCGATAATTAAGGCCAATCAAGACACACATTGTAATAAAAAAATGACTCCAAAATACACACCGAATGCCTAAAAAAATCTGTAGTATTGAGCTCTCGTGTATATCAGATGTGTGTTAGAAATATGTACATATGCTCTTGATGGATTAGATATAGGATAGTTATAAAATGAAAGACAAAATTCCAGCATTCTCATGTTCAGTTATTTAAGAAGGAAAATGAGAGCATCTTAACATATTTAAATTTTAAGCAGGGGAACCAGCAGGTAGCTTCAAATGACTTAGCCAAAGGAAATGACACATATTCTCCAAGAATTTTAGCATGTTATGACAAATCCTATCCAAACAACACCCCATTACATACGAGGTGAATGACGACATAGCTAATTTAGACAAAGGAATACGATTATCCAGTGTATTTATCATTTAGCAATTTTCTAAGCAAGTATAATGCTTAGAACAAGGTTGATGCAGTTGGTTTTATTTAAATAGCACATGAGGAAGACTTCACACACTTGGCTAGTTCATACAGTCTGCCCCAAATAGCAGATTTTAAAAAATAAAGCACATACTCACGAGATAGTCTAAACATGATTAGAATACTGCCAAGCGTACACTGTTTAGCAATAACAGAGGACCTGAATATGGGTTTGGTTATTCACATTATCAAAGAAAGCTGGATAATCCTTGTTAGGATGAGCACCGGTGGTACACCAGGCTTAAACCATATTCGGGTACAACAAAAGTAGGGCATGCGGGAACAAATGCATTGATGCCAACAACACACATATAGCATGAGACTCGATAAGATGTATTCCTAACAACACGAAGATTGGACTTATATTTTAGATTTACGAATACGCAACTGCATTTACACAGTATGTTGTGAGCTCACAAGTCATATAATGGATTTGACTATTATATCTTGTAAATACTAACGCCTTACTAGGGTGAACCAATTAAGAAGGTAGCAAAGTAAGACATGATTCTCGACTCTAACATAATCGCAAAGATCCAAAATCTCATTTAGTTAAGACTAAGATCGACAACGTGTCGACTTAATACTCCGCAGTCATACCGCCTAAATCTAAGCCATATATTCAAGACGATTCCACATTAACACCTCGGTTGAAAGTGACAATAATAGTATTAACTAAGCGAGTTCGGTGATTTGCAAAGCATGCAATTGTAAATATTGATTCAACCATACTCAAATAGTTGCACAGAGAGTCATATTTTACATACTGATATTGAACAACATTAAGACTGAAAGGGTAATGGTTTTACCTTCTCCGCAATAACCGGCAGGCGTATCAAGTCGTCGGTCCGGAAGGCTTGCTAATGCGATGGAAAAGGAAGGGTTTGCGAGAATGGTTGGCTACTAAAATTGTGCTTTTATTCAAACGTATCACCGTTCTTCTATTGTTTTTCTGGATGTTCGCCTCAT
This sequence comes from Przewalskia tangutica, assembly GCA_029844215.1. Lineage (NCBI taxonomy): Eukaryota > Viridiplantae > Streptophyta > Magnoliopsida > Solanales > Solanaceae > Przewalskia > Przewalskia tangutica. The sequence goes on from CM056734.1 coordinate 14,250,140, forward strand.
CGTGCTCAATCGACGATCGCCGCTAGGATGCAAATCGATGCATATCGGTTTTGGGTGCCCCCGATTTCTGAATCTCTCCCTGAGCTCTCTCGATTATGCCCTAAATTGCTATGTGGCTGCTCCTGAGCTCTCTCCTATCTGTGATATCGTTTGTGCACCACGATATCACGCTTCCCTAATCACCGTGTTTGGCCGCTAGGGGTGTCCCGTCGATTGCTACCCCAACTGAGCTCTCCCCTCGAATGTCTATTGCATGTGCGTTATATAGCCTAACTCTAGGTTCTAATGTTGGTAAGTAAATAAAGGCTGATTCTTGTGCTTGATTCGACGAGATTTGTACTAATCTTGTGTGATTCGAACGGGTCCTGATTTGAAGGGATTTGGGTGCTGGTTATGGTAAGCAATCGTTGGAGAAAGGAGGAAGATTTGGGTTCGATTCGCCGGATTCTCAGGCGAGAATCACGGCAGTGGCGGCGATGGGGCGAGGTGCGGCGGATGTCTTAGGCTGCTAGGGTTTCGTTAGGTTTTGTTTGAGGAGATGAAGTGAGGGTAAAGGGCTGCTGATAAGGAAGTGATAGGGCTTGCGGGGGAAGGGAAATAAGGGCTGTAGGGAACTGGGCTTCGCGGGTTGGGTTTGGGCCAGGGTATTTGTGCTGAAATGGGTAGCCCTTAATTAGTTAGGGAGTTAGTTTAATTAGGCTTTTAATTAGTGATAAGTTAAATTAATAAATTTAGTTAAATTATTTAGGTGCTTTATTAATCTAATTATAATAAATAAATGCGGGCGTGTTATTTAATTAGTGCTTAATATTTTAGAATACGGCGCTATTATTTAAACTCTTATTTATTGTGCATTGTTTACCATTCTTTAAGCTAAAATTAAATTATCCTAATATGACTTCAAAGCAATGATTATGAAATTGTTTTGCATATTAATAAATGCGCTATGCTATCCGACACGATGTCATCGCTAAATTATTTATTTTATGTATTTATTATTAATTTAAGAATTCGATGGCTTGAAATTAATTAACGCGCGCGGACTCTAAGTGTTTGATACTTTACGTAAGATGCGGTGCCATTATTAAATTGCTTATTTATGTCCGTATTTAATGTTTTATTCGCTGTATTTTATTATAAAAATCATAAAATTATTTTACAAAATTAGTCTAATTTTATAGCTAATGATCGACTGAGCGGGTCAAAATCGTGTCACACCGTCCTCTTTGTATGGAGACGATGGAAGAGTCTTCTGACAAAGACGCTGACTCATAGCCAATTTTGTCTCGATCTTCGTAATTGCAAAAATGTCAAGCGTGTAGACAAGGCCGACGCAAAAATCAAAATCGGCCCCAAAGGTCGAGTTACGACGACATCGGGTTACCATGGTCGAAACACCGCGCGCGCTAACGCGACTAGCCGCCCCAAAGGTCGAGTTACGACGACACCGATTACCATGGTCAAAACACCGCGCGTAACGCGACTTAGTTCGCCCCAAATGTCGAGTTATGATGACACTGGCTATGGTGTAAAAAGTAAAAGAATATAATCGCTTGAACTCGAGTGTCGCCACGCTTGCGCGCCGGGTTCTACGGCGCGAGCGAGTGTACCGACGCTGAGGCCGCCGCCAATCGCCAGGTTGGCCCCAACAGACATTGCCCGGTCAGAAGAGAAAATCCACGCCAGGCTCCCGCCTCGCACGCTAAGACTTGAACAAACGGTTAGTGCATAATCATTAAGGCAAAATGATGATGCATAATTTTAAAGTAATGCAACCGTGAGTAAAAGGTTATCTCGCAAAATACGACGCTGTGTGTTGATGCGACGCAGAATGTTGTGATTTCGCCTTGCACGACGTTGCGATTGTGAATGCGATACGTTGTCCTTGCCGCAATTGCCCCTGAGACTAAAGCTCAAGAAAGAGTTAGTGCATAATCGCTAAGGCAAAATGACGACGCATCATTTTAAAAACAATGCGATCGTGAGTAGAAAAGGTTATCCCGCAAAATGTGACGCTCACGGTTGATGCGACGCAAATGCTGTGATTTTTCGACCTTGCACAGACGTGTTGCGATTGTGAACGCGGACATGTCGTCCTTGCTGCAAATGTACCGTAGACTAAAGCTCAAGAAAGAGTTAGTGCATAAATCGCTAAGACATAATAAAGCACGAATGGAGGAAATGCAATTTTGAGAACAGAAAATCGCCCCGCGCAGATGTGATATCGCGATGATGGCGCTGCTTTCGGACTTGTCGCGGCCGATAACGCCGCCGTCGGACGCCGCCGGGCGCCGCGCAGACGCACGTCGATGGTGTCGCCGCTGGACACAATGCCGATAACGCCGCTGTTCGGACGTGTTGCCGCCGGGCGCTGCCGCTGCAGACGCACGCCGATGATGTCGCCGCTCGACATACGCCGGCGACGCCGCTCGACGTGCCGCCGCCGGGCGCCGCCGCGTAGACGCACGCCGGCGACGCCGCCGCCGACGGCCGCCGGGCGCCGCTGCAGACGCAATGTTGATGGCGTCGCCGCCGACATAACGCCGATAACGCCGCCGCCGGACGTGTTCGCCGGGCGCCGCTGCAGACGCACGCCGGCGATGTCGCCGCCGACATACGCCGATAACGCCGCCGCTCGACGTGTTGTTGCTGGGCGCCGCGCAGACGCACGCCGGCGATGTCGCCGCTCGACATAACGCCGATGACGCCGCCGTTCGGACGTGTTGCCGCCGGGCGCGCCGCTGCAGACGCACGCCGATGGTGTCGCTGCTGACACACGCCGACGACGCCGCCGTTCGGACGTGTTGCCGCCGGGCGCCGCTGCGTAGACGCACGCCGGCGATGTCGCCGCTCGACATAACGCCATGACGCCGTTGCTCGACGTATTGCCGCCGCCTCAGAATAAATGCTCGCGAGCTAAGCTTGAGAAAACGTTAGTGTATACCGCTTAAACGAAATGATAAATGATATAAGAAGTGCAATTTTACGGGTCGAGACGTCGCCCCCGACATGCCTGATTTAATATCGAGATGTTGCTTGCACCGCAAATCGATTTAATTGTTATGATGTCTTTGTTGTGCGCGCGCTGGTTGCAAGTTTGACTTTATGCCCGAAGTTGACGCGCTTAGGTTTTGTTGCGAACTCAACTTTGATTGCCGATTGCTGATGCCTTTCTGCTGCCGCTTCGACGCGGATTTTGAATTTTGGGATTTTTTTGTCATATCTTCGTCATTGCTTTTTCTTGCGAAGAAACTTCTTGCCGTATTTTCGCCTGGCTATTGCATTTGCCGCTTTGTTAATATGAAAAGACTGCGCCAAAGAAAATTTTGTGAGTTTTGGGGTCGATTCAGATTTGACTTCGCCATTGTTCTCGACATCTGCGCGTCGTCCGCTTGGATTTGCACTGCCTGGTTTCCTACATTGTCCCGCTTTGAGAAGGTGTCATGCCGCTTCTTCTTTCGAGACCGCTTGCCTATAGGAACTAAGACAGTTCCACTGCTCCGCCAGATGCCCTTGAATCGGCCATGCTGGACCGTGCCTTTGATCTTGTGAAATATCGATGCTCGCCATTGCTAAGTCAAATACAAATCGACCTTTGGGAGATGATAAATCTTTCTAAAAATGCAACAAACGGTGTTAGCATAAAGCACATAATTTGCGTGTATCTAGCGTATATATTGCACATAGCATATTCAAATGTTTCCTAACATGCAGGGGACCTCTTTATGCCGCAGTAAGCCTAAACGCCACTCATGCGAGATTATGACGGATTTGTCCAAGTCGCCCAACTATAATGCCTTTGTTGGAAATGGCGACCAAACGATGGTGCACTTTTCCCAATTTCGCACGCCATGATTGGGTTTGATTTGTCGTTATTGCCACGCTACACATAATACGCCGGTTGGTCGCTTAGGTTGAGAAACCCGCCGACAAGTTTGGTGTCTTCCTAATCGCGCGTCGATGCCAGACCAACCCACCTAAGGCGAATGCATGACGCCCTAAGATAAAGCGGTGGTATAGCTCTATCTTAAGTTTCTAAGATTTGGCTTTTCGACGCAGCGTTCTGAGCGACAACTCGAGCGGAAGGCTACGCACGATCAGACGAACCGATCTAACTCGCAGCGCCAACTCTCCTAAAATTTGGATATTTTTTGAAAGAAATTTGCGGTGCGCGAGCACACCAAATACGTGAGTGTGTGATTTGTGTGAATTTTCCGAATGGAAGAAATATGAGCGGAATGCCGCTTAGGGAAAGCAGAAAGCAAGTAGCAAAAATAAACAAAATACAATACACAAAAATTAAATGCAAAATAATTGCCAAATAATAGCCCTAGGTCATTGTGGTTAAGAACCTAAAATCCCGATGAGTCGCCATTGTTGCGCTTTTTCGACCGCGACATTTTTAAAATAAAATGGCTCCTGCTTAAAATAAAAGTGTTAGACAATAATAAAATGCTAAATAGTTAAAAATGCTAAAGGGTGCTAAATGTTAAAGTCCGAAAGTAGTGCTAATATGCTAAAGTACAAAAGAATGCTAAGAGGTGCCAAAATGTTAAGGACAAAATGTGCTAAAGGTGCTAAATGTCAAAGGGTGATTAAAAGTGCTAAAAGGGCTAGAAATGCTAAAGAATGCTAGGAGGGTGCTTTAAAGACTAATTATGTGTTCATGCAAAGGTTATTTACTGATTAGTTACGATATCGCTAGCTAAATTAATCTTGCTTAACTGCGCATAATATTATATAAGAGGTGCTTAAAGACGATTCTTGAGAGTTTAGGAAGAAATCATATGGATTTTAATAAGGAACAAAATGTTGATTTTATGATGCAAGTTAAATCATTTAAATTATTTTTACAGAATTTAGACATGCCTAATAGTCCTAAAAGACAAATAAGGTAAGTGCGTTTCTAAGTTTAAATTACCTTCCCATCTCATATGTTCAAAGGCTAATTGCTGAAGTTCTCCTATTAATTACAAAATTAAATAATAAATTACAATAAACAAATAAAGGAATAAGAAAGAGACAAGAAAGCTAAGATAGTGAAGCGGATTGGAGCGGATGACTGGCCCTATTTGTTTTCTAGAGTTTCGCGGGAATGCGAACGCGGATGCGGTTGCCATTTGAAATGGCTTCGCGATGAGTCTCGCCGTGAGACTTTTTATTTTGCTCCGATGCATGCCATGTAAAAATAAAGAAAGATAAGGATTAGTACACGTTCAAAATTTTATTGAATAGTAAGCAAGTATTTCACATATTTGAATCATTTTGTGTTCCGGCAATTTGGAATAACAGTTGGGCCCATAACAGTTTTGAATTAATGGACTGCAAGATATAAGAAACTATGTGGACAAGCAATGGGCCTCAACGAACCCGATAATTAAGGCCAATCAAAGACACACATTGTAATAAAAAAGCAGACCCAAAATACACACCAATGCCTAAAAATCGCAGAGTATTGAGCTCTCGTGTATCAGATGTGTGTTAGAAATATGTACATATGCTCTTGATGGATTAGATATAGGATAGTTATAAAATGAAAGACAAAATTCCAGCATTCTCATGTTCAGTTATTTAAGAAGGAAAATGAGAGCATCTTAACATATTTAAATTTTAAGCAGGGGAACCAGCAGGTAGCTTCAAATGACTTAGCCAAAGGAAATGACACATATTCTCCAAGCATTTTAGCATGTTATGACAAATCCTATCCAAACAACACCCCATTACATACGAGGTGAATGACGACATAGCTAATTTAGACAAAGGAATACGATTATCCAGTGTATTTATCATTTAACAATTTTCTAAGCAAGTATAATGCTTAGAACAAGGTTGATGCAGTTGGTTTTATTTAAATAGCACATGAGGAAGACTTCACACACTTGGCTAGTTCATACAGTCTGCCCCAAATAGCAGATTTTAAAAAATAAAGCACATACTCACGAGATAGTCTAAACATGATTAGAATATCGCGGCATAATCGCTTAGCAATAACAGAGGACTCGAATACGGGTCCGTTATTCACATTATCAAAGAAAGTCGATAATCCTTGTTAGGATGAGCACCGGTACACCGTGCTTAAACCATATTCGTACAACAAAAGTAGGGCACGCGGAACAAATGCATTGATGCCAACAACACACATATAGCATGAGACTCGATAAGATGTATTCCTAACAACACGAAGATCGACTTATATTTTAGATTTAATACGCAACTGCATTTATTACACAAGAAGGTTGTGAGCTCACAAGTCATATAATGGATTTGACTATTATATCTTGTAAATACTAACGCCTTACTAGGGTGAACCAATTAAGAAGGGTAGCAAAGTAAGACATGATTCGACTTAACATAATCGCAAAGATCCAAAATCTCATTTAGTTAAGACTAGATCGCATAACGTGGTCGACTTAATACTCCGCAGTCATACCGCCTAAATCTAAGCCATATATTCAAGACGATTCCACATTAACACCTCGGTTGAAAGTGTCAATAAATAGTATTAACTAAGCGTGTTGGTGATTTGCAAAGCACGTGCAATTGTAAATATTGATTCAACCATACTCAAATAGTTGCAGAGTCATATTTTACATACCGATATCAACAACATTAAGACCGAAGGGTAATGGTTTTACCTTCTCCGCAAATAACCGGCAGCGATCAAGTCGCTTCGGTCCGCTCGGAAGGCTTGCTAATGCAAAGGAAAAGGAAGGGTTTGCGAGAATGGTTGGCTACTAAAATTGTGCTTTTATTCAAACGTATCACCGGGTTCTTCTATTGTTTTTCGATGTTCCGCCCTACCGTGCTCAATCGACGATCGCCGCTAGGGATGCAAATCGATGATATCGGTTTTCGTGCCCCGATTTCGAATCTCTCCCGAGCTCTCGTATATGCCCTAAATTGCTATGTGGTCGCTTCCCGAGCTCTCCTATCTCGTGATATCGCCAGGCACCACGATATCACGCTTCCCTAATCACCGTGTTTGATCGCCGCAGGTGTCCCGTCGATTGCTACCCCAACCGAGCTCTCCTCGAATGTCTATCGTGACGCGTTATATAGCCTAACTCAGTTCTAATGTTGGTAAGTAAACAAAGGCCGATTCGTGCTTGATTCGACGAGATTTGTACTAATCTTGCGCGATTCGAACGTCCCGATTTGAAGCGGATTTGGGTGCCGTTATGGTAAGCAATCGCTGGAGAAAGCGAGGAAGATTTGGTTTGATTCACCGGATTCTCAAAGCGAATCACGGCAGTGGGCGCGCACATGGGCGAAAGCGGCGGATGTCTTAGTCGCTAGGTTTCGTTAGGTTTTGTTTGAGCGAGATGAAGCTGAGGTAAAGGTCGATAAGGAAGTTGATAGGCATGGGAAGCGGAAATAAGGTCAGAGGAACCGGCTTCGCGTCAGTTTGGCTCAGCTGTATTTGTCTGAAACGGGTAGCCCTTAATTAGTTGTGAGTTAGTTTAATTAGGCTTTTAATTAGTGATAAGTTAAATTAATAAATTTAGTTAAATTATTTAGTGCTTTATTAATCTAATTATAATAAATAAATGCGCGTGTTATTTAATTAGTGCTTAATATTTTAGAATACGCTATTATTTAAACTCTTATTTATCAGCATTGTTTACCATTCTTTAAGCTAAAATTAAATTATCCTAATATGACTTCAAAGTGCTACAATGATTATGAAATTGTTTTGCATATTAATAAACGCGCTATGCTATCCGACACGATGTCATCGCTAAATTATTTATTTTATGTATTTATTATTAATTTAAGAATTCGGTGTGGCTTGAAATTAATTAACGCGCGGGACTCTAAGCGCTTGATACTTTACGTAAGATGCGGTGCCATTATTAAATTGCTTATTTATGTCCGTATTTAATGTTTTATTCGCTGTATTTTATTATAAAAATCATAAAATTATTTTACAAAATTAGTCTAATTTATAGCTAATGATCGACGGGCGATCAAAATCGTGTCAATACCGCCCTCTTTGTATGGAGACGATGGAAGAGTCTTCTGACAAAGACGCTGACTATAGCCAATTTTGTCTCGATCTTCGTAATTGCAAAAATGTTAGGTGTAGACGCGCCGACGCAAAAATCAAATCGCCCCAAAGGTCGAGTTACGACGACATCGTTACCATGGTCGAAACACCGCGCGCTAACGCGACTCAGCCGCCCGTTGTCGAGTTACGACGACACCGATTACCATGGTCAAAACACCGCGCGTAACGCGACTTAGTTCGCCCCAAAGGTCGAGTTATGACGATACACCGCTACGGTGTAAAAAGTAAAAGAATATAACCGCTTCAACTCGGAGTGATCGCCATGGCTTGTGCGCTGGTTCTACGGCGCGAGCGAGTGTACCGACGCTGAGGCCGCTTCGCCAATCGCCAGCGTCGCCCCAACAGATTGCCTGGTCAGAAGAGAAAATCCACGCCAGGTTCCCGCTTCCCGCACGCTAAGACTTGAACAAACGGTTAGTGCATAATCATAAGGCAAAATGATGATGATAATTTTAAAGTAATGCAACCGTGAGTAAAAGGTTATCCCGCAAAATACGACGCCACTGTGTTGATGCGACGCCAGAATGTTGTGATTTCGCCTTGCACGACGTGTTGCGATTGCGGAACGCGATACGCTTGTCCTGCCGCAATTGCCCTCGAGACTAAAGCTCAAGAAAGAGTTAGTGCATAATCGCTAAGGCAAATGATGACGCATCATTTTAAAAACAATGCGATCGCGAGTAGAAAAGGTTATCCCGCAAAACGCGACGCTCGTGTTGATGCGACGCAAACGCCGTGATTTTTCGACCTTGCAGACGTGTCGCGATTGTGAACGCGATATGTCGCCCTTGCCGCAAATGTACCGTAGACTAAAGCTCAAGAAAGAGTTAGTGCATAATCGCTAAGACATAATAAAGTACGAATGAGGAAATGCAATTTTGAGAACAGAAAATCGCCCCCGCGCAGATGTGATACGCCGATGATGGCGCTGCTTGACTTGTCAGGCCGATAACGCCGCTGTTCGGACGCGGCCGCCGGCGCCGCTGCAGACGCACGCCGACGGTGTCGCCGCTCGACACAATGTTGATAACGCCGCTCGGACGCGGTTGCCGGGCGCCGCTGCTGCAGACGCACGCCGACGTGTCGCCGCCGACACAACGCCGGCGATGTCGCTCGACATAATGTTGCCGGGCGCCGCTGCGGTGACGCACGCCGACGACGCCGCGTTCGGACGGTTGCCGCCGGCCGCGCCGTTGCAGACGCACGCCGATGATGTCGCCGCCGACATAACGCCGATAACGCCGCCGCTCGACGACGGTTGCCGCCGGGCGCCGCTGCGCACGCAACGCCGACGGTGTCGCCGCTGACACACGCCGGCGACGCCGCGTTCGGACGTGTTGCCGCCGGGCGCCGCCGCGTAGACGCACGCCGATGATGTCGCCGCCGACATACGCCACGACGCCGCCGCTCGACGCTGCCGGGCGCCGCTGCGCAGACGCACGCCGGCGACGCCGCGTTCGGACGTGCCGCCGCCGGGCGCCGCCGCAGACGCACGCCGGCGATGTCGCCGCTCGACATAACGCCGATAACGCCGCGTTCGGACGCGGTCGCCGCCGGGCGCTGCGCAGACGCACGCCGGCGATGTCGCGCCGACATACGCCGATAACGCCGCCGTTCGGACGCGGTTGCTGGGCGCCGCTGCGCAGACGCACGCCGGCGATGTCGCCGCTCGACATACGCCGGCGACGCCGCGTTCGACGTGTTGCCGCCGGGCGCCGCTGCAGACGCACGCCGACGGTGTCGCTGCTGACACAACGCCGACGACGCCGCTGTTCGGACGTGTTGCCGGGCGCTGCGCAGACGCACGCCGACGATGTCGCCGCTCGACATAACGCCGACGACGCCGCTGCTCGACGTATTGCCGCTTCCTCAGAATAAATGCTCCCGCGAGCTAAGCTTGAGAAAACGCGTTAGTGTATACCGCTTAAACGAAATGATAAATGATATAAGAAGTGCAATTTTACGGGTCGAGATGCCGCCCCGATTATGCTCGACGAATCGAGATGTTGCCTTGCACCGCAAATCGACGAATTGTTATGATGCCTTTGTTGCAGGCGATGCGCGGTTGCAAGTTTGACTTTATGCCCGAAGGACGCGCTAGGTTTTGTTGCGAACTCAACTTTGATTGCCGATTGTTGATGCCTTTCACTGCCGCTTCGACGCGATTTTGAATTTTGGGATTTTTTGTCATATCTTTCGCTTCTGCTTTTTCTTGCGAAGAAACTTCTTGCCGTATTTTCTCGCTGGCTATTGCATTTGCCGCTTTGTTAATATGAAAAGACATGCGCCAAAGAAAATTTTGTGAGTTTTGGGGTCGATTCAGATTTGACTTCGCCGCTTGTCCTCGACATCTGCGTGCACAGTCCGCTTGGATTTGCAGCCGTCTGCGTTTCCTACATTGTCCCGCTTTGAGAAGGTGTCATGCCGCTTCTTCTTTCGAGACCCTGCTTTGCCTATAGGAACTAAGACAGTTCACTGCTCCGCCAGATGCCCTTGAATCGGCCATGTCCGACCGTGCCTTTGATCTTGTGAAATATCGATGCTCGCCATTGCTAAGTCAAATACAAATCGACCTTGGGAGATGATAAATCTTTCTAAAATGCAACAAACGGTGTTAGCATAAAGCACATAATTTGCGTATTCAGCGATATATCGCACATAGCATATTCAAATGTTTCCTAACACGCAGGACCTCTTTATGCCGTAGGTAAGCCTAAACGCCACTCATGCGCGAGATTATGACGGATTTGTCCAAGTCGTCCAACTATAATGCCTTTGTTGGAAATGGCGACCAAACGATGGTGCACTTTTCCCAATTTCAGCACGTCATGATTGGGTTTGGATTTGTGCATTATTGCCACGCCACACATAATACTTTGGTTGGTCGCTTAGGTTGAGAAACCCGTCGACAAGTTTGGCGCCTTCCTAATTGTGGCGCCGATGCCGTGACCAACCCACTAAGGTGAATGCGTGCATGCCCTAAGATAAAGCGTGGTATAGCTCTATCTTAAGTTTCTAAGATTTGACTTTTCTGACGCAGCGTTCCGGCGGACAACTCGAGCGAGAAGGCTACGCGTGATCGACGAACCGATCTAACTCACAGCGCCAACTCTCCTAAAATTTGGATATTTTTGAAAGAAATTTGCGGTGCGCGAGCACACCAAATAGCGTGAGTGTGTGATTTGTGTGAATTTTCGAATGGAAGAAATATGAGCGGAATGCCGCTTTAGGAAGCGAGAAAGCAAGTAGCAAAAAATAAACAAAATACAATACACAAAAAATTAAATGCAAAATAATTGCCAAATAATAGCCCTAGGTCTGTTGTGGTTAAGAACCTAAAATCCCCAGTGGAGTCGCCATTTCTGTCGCGCCCTTTTTCGACCGCGACATTTTTAAAATAAAAATGGCTCCTTCTCAAAATAAAAGTGTTAGACAATAATAAAATGCTAAATAGTTAAAAAATGCTAAAGGGGTGCTAAATGTTAAAGTGCTGAAAGTAGTGCTAATATGCTAAAGTACAAAAGAATGCTAAGAGGTGCCAAAATGTTAAGGACAAAATGTGCTAAAGGTGCTAAATGTCAAAGGGTGATTAAAAGTGCTAAAAGGGGCTAGAAATGCTAAAGAATGCTAGGAGGGTGCTTTAAAGACTAATTATGTGTTCATGCAAAGGTTATTTACGGATTAGTTACGTATACTGCTAGCTAAATTAATCTTGCTTAACCTGCGTACAATATTATATAAGAGGTGCTTAAAGACGATTCTTGAGAGTTTAGGAAGAAATCTGTTATGGATTTTAATAAGGAACAAAATGTTGATTTTATGATGCAAGTTAAATCATTTAAATTATTTTTTACAGAATTTAGACATGCCTAATGGTCCTAAAAGACAAATAAGGTAAGTGCGTTTCTAAGTTTAAATTACCTTCCCATCTCATATGTTCAAAGGCTAATTGCTAGAAGTTCTCCTATTAATTACAAAATTAAATAATAAATTACAATAAACAAATAAAGGCATAAGAATGAGACAAGAAAGTTAAGAGAGTGAAGGGATTGGAGCGGATGACTCCGTCCTATTTGTTTTCTAGGAGTTTCTGAAGCGGGAATGCGAACGCGGATGCGGGTTGCCATTTGAAATGGCTTGCGATGAGTCTCGCCGTGAGACTTTTTATTTTGCTCTGATGCATGCCATGTAAAAATAAAGAAAGATAAGGATTAGTACACGTTCAAAATTTTATTGAATAGTAAGCAAGTATTTCACATATTTGAATCATTTTGTGTTCCGGCAATTTGGAATAACAGTTGGGCCCATAACAGTTTTGAATTAATGGACTGCAAGATATAAGAAACTATGTGGACAAGCAATGGGCCTCAACGAACCCGATAATTAAGGCCAATCAGCACACACATTGTAATAAAAAAAAACAGACCCAAAATACACACCGAATGCCTAAAAAGCTGCAGAGTATTGAGCTCTCAGATACAGATGTGTGTTAGAAATATGTACATATGCTCTTGATGGATTAGATATAGGATAGTTATAAAATGAAAGACAAAATTCCAAAGATTCTCATGTTCGCTATTTAAGAAGGAAAATGAGCATCTTAACATATTTAAATTTTAAGCGGGGAACCAAAGAGTAGCTTCAAATGACTTAGCCAAAGGAAATGACACATATTCTCCAAGAATTTTAGCATGTTATGACAAATCCTATCCAAACAACACCCCATTACATACGAGGTGAATGACGACATAGCTAATTTAGACAAAGGTATACGATTATCCAGTGTATTTATCATTTAACAATTTTCTAAGCAAGTATAATGCTTAGAACAAGGTTGATGCAGTTGGTTTTATTTAAATAGCACATGAGGAAGACTTCACACACTTGGCTAGTTCATACATCACTTTGAATAGCGATTTTAAAAATAAAGCACATACTCGAGATAGTCTAAACATGATTAGAATCGCTGCGCATAATCGCTTAGCAATAACAGAGGACTCGAATACGGGTCCGTTATTCACATTATCAAAGAAATGGATAATCCTTGTTAGGATGAGCACCGGTACACCGTGCTTAAACCATATTCGCACAACAAAAGTAGGGCATGCGGAACAAATGCATTGATGCCAACAACACACATATAGCATGAGACTCGATAAGATGTATTCCTAACAACACGAAGATCGACTTATATTTTAGATTTACGCAATCTGTGACGGATGACACACGAAGGTTAGGAGCTCACAAGTCATATAAGCGGATTTGACTATCATATCTTGTAAATACTAACGCCTTACTAGGGTGAACCAATTAAGAAGGGTAGCAAAGTAAGACATGATTCGACTCTAACATAATCGTGAAGATCCAAAATCTCATTTAGTTAAGACTAGCATCGATAACGATGTATCGACTTAATACTCCGCAGTCATACCGCTAAATCTAAGCCATATATTCAAGACGATTCCACATTAACACCTCGGTTGAAAGTGTCAATAACAATAGTATTAACTAAGCAGGTTCAGTGATTTGCAAAGCACAGGCAATTGTAAATATTGATTCAACCATACTCAAATAGTTGCACAGAGAGTCATATTTTACATACTGATATTGAACAACATTAAGACTGAAAGGGTAATGGTTTTACCTTCTCCGGGCAGCGAACCGGGGCAGCGTATCAAGTCGTCGGTCCGCTCGGAAGGCTTGCTAATGCAGTGGAAAAGGAAGGGTTTTGCGAGAATGGTTGACTACTAAAATTGTGCTTTTATTCTGAAATGTGTATCACTGCTGGTTCTTCTATTGTTTTTCGTATGTTCTGCCCTACTGTGCTCTGAATCGATGACTGCTGCTAGGGGATGCAAATCGATGCATATCGGTTTTGGGTGCCCCCGATTTCTGAATCTCTCCCTGAGCTCTCTCGTATATGCCCTAAATTGCTATGTGGTCGCTCCCGAGCTCTCTATCTCGTGATATCGTTTGTGCACCACGATATCACGCTTCCCTAATCACTGTGTTTGATCGCTAGGGTGTCCGTCGATTGCTACCCAACCGAGCTCTCCTCGAATGTACATCGTACGCGTTATATAGCCTAACTCTAGGTTCTAATGTTGGTAAGTAAATAAAGGTGATTCTGGCTTGAGTCGACGAGATTTGTACTAATCTTGTGTGATTCGACAGGTCCTGATTTGAAGGGATTTGGGTCGGTTATGGTAAGCAATCGTTGGAGAAAGGAGGAAGATTTGGGTTGATTCACGGATTCTCAAAGCGAGAATCACGCAGCAGGAAAGGCGCGCGATGGGGCGAGTGCGGCGGATGTCTTAGTCGCTAGGGTTTCGTTAGGTTTTGTTTGAGGAGATGAAGTGCGGGTACAGGGCGGCTGATAAGGAAGTGATAGGGCTTGCGGGGGAAGGGAAATAAGGGCTGTAGGGAACTGGGCTTCGCGGGTTGGGTTTGGGCTGTATTTGTCTTTGAAACGGGTAGCCCTTAATTAGTTGTGAGTTAGTTTAATTAGGCTTTTAATTAGTGATAAGTTAAATTAATAAATTTAGTTAAATTATTTAGGTGCTTTATTAATCTAATTATAATAAATAAACGCGTGTTATTTAATTAGTGCTTAATATTTTAGAATACGGCGCTATTATTTAAACTCTTATTTATTGTGCATTGTTTACCATTCTTTAAGCTAAAATTAAATTATCCTAATATGACTTCAGGTGCTACAATGATTATGAAATTGCTTTGCATATTAATAAATGCGGTTATGCTATCTGACACGATGTCACTGCTAAATTATTTATTTTATGTATTTATTATTAATTTAAGAATTCTGACAGGGCTTGAAATTAATTAATGCGGGCGCGGGACTCTAAGTGCTTGATACTTTACGTAAGATGCGGTGCCATTATTAAATTGCTTATTTATGTCCGTATTTAATGTTTTATTCGCTGTATTTTATTATAAAAATCATAAAATTATTTTACAAAATTAGTCTAATTTTATAGCTAATGACTGGACGGGCGGGTCAAAATTGGGTGTCAACATCCGTAAGTCACTATATGGCCTGAAACAGGCCCCCGTGCATGGTATGATCGTTTTGCCAGGTATATCTTGTAGATTGGGTTTTTATGCAGCAAGAGTGATACATCACTATTCATTTTTCATCGAGGTAGTAGCACTGCTTACTTATTACTTTACGTGAATAATATTGTTTTTACTGCCTCCTTTGTTGGATTGAAAAATGAGATTATTGTCTTGCTTAAATCTAAATTTGCAATGATTGATTTGGGGAAGCTGAGTTACTTTTTGGGAATATCAGTGATCAGGTCTGCCAACCACATGTTCTTGTGTCAGCATAAGTATGCAGAGGAGATTGTGTACAGGGCTAAGATGACGAATTGCAAAGTTTCACCTACTCACTGATTCAAATCTAAGCTCGCATGGATGGTGCTCAGCCTCCGACCCTACTCAGATATGAGTTCTGCAGTGCAATTCAAGATCTCAAATTCACAAGGCCGACATTGCTTATCTTTGCTCGGCAGTATGCCTCTTCACGACGCCTGCGAGTCTCATTTCATCGCTCTTGTCGTATCATCAGATACATTAAAGGCACACTTGATTATGGTTTGCACCTATACCTCTCTGCACCAAACAGATTGCTCTCTTATACGGATGCAGATTGGGCGGGGTGTCCGGACACGCGACGCTCCACCTACGACTTTTGTGTATTTTTAAGGGATAATCTGATTTTTGAGTCCGCGGCACTACCCTATCTCGCTTTCGTTTAGGCCGAGTAAATGCAGTGTTGCAAATGTGGTATTGAGATTTCTGGCTCGTAAATTTCTCGTTAGAACTTGATGTCCTGCGTCGACATCTATTGTATCGTGATAACATTTCTTCCATCTATCTGTCTCATAATTCGATTCAACATCAGCGAACCAAGCACACTGAGATAGACATACACTTTGTTCGTGAGAAAGTTGCGCTAAGCCATGTCAGAGTATTACATGTTCCCTCATCCTATCAGTATGCAGATATATTTATCAAAGGACTTCCCAGATAGTTATTTCTTGACTTCAGATCCAGTCTCAGCGTCCGGCCTCCTCCCGCTCCGACTGAGAGGGTTCGTAAACATGTGCAACATAGTAGTAACAATATTTCCTATCCATAATTAAAATATTTTCATATATTGTGTAAATATAATTATGGTAAGACTAAGATTCCTCTTTTGTATAGGTTTAGGATTTCTATTGTATAAGAGATGAATATTATACTCTATATATACTTTGATATTAATGAGAAGACTCCCCAAGAAAGATTAATATCATCTTACAGTTACCCAGAACTTGCACCTGTGGACCAAATAAAATTTATTAATTTCATATGGGTGTATACTAGTTTCCAAGTTCATCAAGCCATTAGGATCTACTTCAGTTTTTTTTTTCCTTTTGGTCATATTCTTGAGCAATACCTGGTGTAGATGTGAGTTTGGTGCAGAGCAGAAGATTTGAACTCTTGCATGGACATTTGATAACTGACATGCAGGTCTGGAGAATTCACTCATATGTCTGAATAACAGTTCCAGGCCCCGCCGTGTGGAAATACACTAGGTATGTTGTTGTTATGTCTGAAAAACAGTGTAAGAGTTATACTTTGAATGGTAAGGCAAGTCTAAATGCTAAGCTAAAAACCAAATTCGTTAGCAGCTACTTAATATCATCTTACATTAAGGAGTACCAAATTTTGTCAAAACATTATATATAAATCTGTCATGATGTGATAGATATGCTTATCACATAAAATATATTTCAACCTTTAGTTATACATATCAACATCAATATAATTAGAACATGCATGAGGTTTTATGATTTACTCAAGTTAATGCATATAATTAAAAAGTACTTTATCATAAATCGAAAATATAAAAAAAAAATTAATATTTTAAATTTAAAATATGTAATAGAAATATTTTATCATAAATCAATTTAAGTGTTCAAATTGTTGGAAATTTGCCTTTGGTGGAGGTTGTGTCCGCTCATTTTCAATGACTTAAACATCATGGTTTCACATGTTAGAGAACCCGGTTCTTTACACGTGTGTAATCTACTAAGTGAGTAGATGACCGTAGGGCCGAGAATCGTCAAATTTCATTGAGAAATGGAAGAGATATTGGTCCACGAAGTAAGGTGTTTGAGACATGGAAGAGTGGTGTGTGACAAATCTACCGCATCGGTAGTAAAAGGAAAAATTGTTCATGTTATAAGTCTTTAAATTGAATAAGGGATTGGGACCCCAAGGGGTAATCCATGTGTTTGAAGGAGGGAGGAGCTAGGTGTGCTTGGGTTCGAGACTATGCCCACACGCGCGCCGCCACCACCCTCTCGGTCCGGGTCGGGTCGCGGGCTATTTCTGACATTATCTTTTTGGATTTATTATAATTACAGTTTGGTCCCTGAAATTTCTGGAAGGCGGTTTCTGACGGCGCCGTGGCCCTGCAGACCAGCGCCGCGGCGCTAAATGTTCAGAGAGCATTCCAGTAACGGGAAAGAGTCCGACATTAATGTCATTAAGGTGTTGGAACGTTGGCCAATTATTCCTGAACGTTTTGGCTCTTCATTGAGCCTCTTAATAGTCATTAACACCTTCTCTCTTCTTTACACTATATAATCCAGCCTTACTTTCAGATTTGAAGTACTCTCTACACTTGAATGATTTCAGATTTGATGAAATCTCTTCCTTTCTTGCAATCTTACACACTCAAAGATCCTTCTATTCTAGCGAACACTTGAGTTCCCTTTGCTCATTTGTTTGATTGTTGTTTTATCTTGGGAGATAATTTGTCATTACACCGTTGAAAGGATATACGAGACAATATTATCTTAAGGATAAATCAAGAATTTGGACGACTTAGCAAGTCAATTATCTTGTCATATTTTCATATTCTAAACATATTATTGTTGTTGTTTCAAGGGGCTTGCTGCAGTTTCAACAACAGGAAGTATCAAAGACCGAAGATCAAGATCATAAACACTTATTGATGTTGTATCAACTGAGCCTATTATATTGAAATTGTAAATGATTACCTTTCTAAACACTAGTGATAATTATATACTATTCACGTACATCCACGTAACACCAACACAAATATATCATAATTTGAGTATCCGAAAAAAATTATTGACGAACTTGATGTATTCTACTAAAGAAAATATAATGAGTTGTCAAAAACTGATTGGTCAAAGCGTCCTGACGTGTGGCTCTAAGACAAAATCAATCAATGTCAACTGAACTAGACAAGGCGCCAATGGCCGTTAGGTTCCATGTTTCAATCAGCCAGCGTGGCAGCTCATAACAAATCAAAACATAGAACAATATAAAAATAGTAACTAATTCATTTTTAAAAAAAAGATTAAAAAAAGGATTTGAACTGAAAGAGGCACTGAAGAGGCTTCAATTGAAAGAAGGAAGAGACCAATCTTGCCATTATATGTTCATTGACCTTCAATGTTGAAGCTTCCCCTTTGGTCTCTGTTGCCATTGATGATAGGTGGTGGTTGTGGCGGTGGCGCTGCATCGACAAATGGACGACGGAGAACCCGAAAAGGATGTGAACTCTTTAGCTGGTGTGAAACTGGTTGACGCACCTATTCTTTTTTTCGTTATTTCTCATAAGGCTATTATACTTGAGCTTGCTGACATTCACCGCGTAGCTGTGGAGGCGTTGGATACTGGCTCACAAGGAGTTGAATTAGTTCGTGATCTTAGCAGGCGGTTAGAGTTCTTGAAAATTGTATATAAGTATCATTGTGCTGCTGAAGAAGAGGTAAAATGGTTGTCGATAAATGTATGTAAATGTTACTATTTGTTTGTGTCTATGCTTGAATGATGTTCCAAGAAAGTAAAACAATCCCGAATTGTAGTCTTGTAGATTCTCAATATGCAACTAATGAATTGAACTTTACTGCAATTTTTTTTCTTTTTGTTGATTGGGACAATTATACTAATTAAGTCATTGCTGGAACCTGGAATTCATAATCATGAGAAGCTGCAAGGAAAGACGTTGACTTTACGATGCTAATGGAACAACTCAAAAAGTCCCAAACAATAAACACAAACAGAGTAATTTAGTGCATGGACCCATTATTTACTGTTATTTCTATTTCAAACTTCTACACAGTAGCATCTTAATATTAGGCTGCACTTTTTATTTGTAATGATACATAGGAGGACATTAGACATATCAACATAATCGTGTTCGACTTCAATTTCCCACCTTCAATCAGTGGTAGAATCTGAAATTTCACTAAGGGGATTCAAAAATAAAAAATTAAGCATACGAAGGATTCAAGGGGCAATACTAGATATACATAAAAAATAATTTTGAGACTTGTATACACAATGTAATTTTCCGAACCCCTTTGCACTCCCTGGCTCTTCAACTGCCTTCAAGTTACATCTATTCTTCTCAGAGCTAGGCAGATTCAAGATTTGAAACGTGATGAGTTCAACGTTTAATGTTCTTAGACTGAACTCGTTATACTGTTGAAAGTTTAGTGGTTTTCACACACACACACACACATATATATATATATATATATATATATGTTCCTTGTAAAAGATAATGGATTCAATTGAACCCATTGCAGAGAGACTGCATCTTCCTCCAGCTCTTCTGAGGTCGGAATGTTAATCTTGACAGGTTGTCTTTCTTGCACTTGATGCACAAGTGAAGAATGTAATCTTTACATATTCTTTGGAGCATAAAAGTATAGATGACTTGTTCAGTTCCATCTTCAAAAGCTTAGATTGCTTACAAAAGGAAAAGGAGGATTTTGCCAAGCTGTTCAATGGACTTACGTGTTACATAGGTACCATTGAGACTATTATCTCTCAGCATATGCTAAAAGAAGAGGAGCAGGTATTAACGAAAATTTCACTATTTCCTTTTAGGTTGAATAATACTTCCTTTTTGGCTCTTTCAGCCTCTATTGGGTTTTAAACTCCTTAAATGTCGTACTTGTTTGAACAAAAGAACTCTGAGTTATACCTTGCCAATGGAAAACAAGAGATGCACATAGTTGACATGACATCTTTCTAGCTATGTGGAGATACTTAGCTCTACTGTTAGCATACAGCACAATCCAAAATTATTAGGATTTTCACCACGGGGCATCTACATGCCCTGTAAAGACCATCGGGAATATGTTAAAAGAACAAAAGCTTTGATATTCTGATCCATTTCTCCTTATATAGCACTTTTCTAGTTTTTTCCATTTATAATTTTGGGACTTTATGCCATTTATAAGTTGATGGGTACTCAATTTTCAACATAAATTTGCTCTAACAGTACTCTTCTCTCATGAAATGAGTTGGAATATTTCATTCTTTTACTCTTATCATATAATGGAGGGTGAGAGCACTTAGGGTCTGAACAACTTATAACTTTAACCCAAGTCCGATAACATAGTCCATCGACTTATCTATATCTGTAGCTTAGAGTTCTTTTGCCAGTAAAACTTAGGGTAAATTACACTAAACATCCCTGAATTTTTTGAACAGAAAAAAGCTAATTAATATAGCTCCAAAATCAGTAACAATTTGAGGTCATCCCAGATTTACTGGCTGACTTAAAAATAAAACAGTTCGAGTGCCTCAAATATTACGTGTTTGTTCTTTTAAAAATATCTGTTTTTTTCTTCCTTCCTAGTCTCTTTTCCTGAATTCTCTGGCATGTGATATGTCAATGCAGATATTTCCTTCGTTGATGAAGCGGTTCCCTTCCAAAGAACAGGCTAGGCTTGTCTGGCAGTATCTATGTAGTGTTCCCTTGTTGTTACTGAAGGATTTTTTGCCTTGGGTAGTAACTACTCTTTCTTCAGTTGGAAAGACAGACTTTCTGAATTTCATTCATGTAGTTTTACCTGAAGAGACGCTTACACAAGAGGTACTTTCTTTCTAACCTTATTCGATTAGTTTAAAGTGGCTAATCTAACAAATTGATGTTTATTTTGAAGGTGTTCATCTCATGGCTTGATAATAATGAGCTGTCTTCCGAAACCTGCTTAGAACATTATGGAATAGCCAATATGAAGCACATGTTAAAGCTGGGAACCATGGTGGTTCATTCCAGTGAAATGAAACTACTGACAAAGAACCCGATTGATGGTTTCCACCTTTGGCATGCTGCTATCAGAAGAGATCTGAAGGAAATTCTGGAGGAGCTACATCAATTAAGAAGCTCATTTTGTTTATCGACCTTTATGTCATTGGTAGCTCAGTTGAAGTTTTTCGCAGACGTTCTCAACTTCTACAGGTTATATAGCTTGTTCATGCAGTAACTTTTTGAGCTAAATTCTTGTACTTGACATAAAATCACCTTGATCTTAATTCCTTGACATTAGTGCAACCTCATCCTTGATAAGTCCTAGTGTCTAGCGAAGTTATAGACTAGCAACTAAATGACGATCTTTTGTAAGATTGAATGTCCACATTACTAATGGTCACAATTTTAGGTGACCAGTGTTGTACATGCTGGTTTATCAATTTGAATTGATAGTTGTAGCCAACTTCATATTGCATTCTTTTCTAACAGTTACATTATTTGCAGCATTGCACTAGATCAAATCTTCTATCCCTTGGTAGATGAACTCACCAAGAATGACACATCAACTTTTCATGAACAATTTAGTGAAGGAAGTCAAATTGAAGAACTACAGAGATTATTATACTGCAAGCTGCAAGGTGGGATACAGTTAAATGTTCTTGTAGAAATGCTTTGCGAGGAAGTAGAATCATTTGTTGGGAGGATAAGCAAACAGCTTCTTTTTCTAGAAACTGAGGTATATTTTCAAAATTTTATGGACAACTCAACTCAATGTTTATTAAAGACTTGTGTAAAAAGCTTCAACATCTACTTACATAACATTTCCACAACATTGCTGTTTCCCAAAGTATTATGTAGTAGTTGATTAGATATTGTATTGACTTCTTTGCTCCCTGGTCTTTTTATAGGTTTATTTGGTCATTAGAGAGAACTGCAGCCATGAATCGCAGCTCTGGTTATTGTACAGAAGCCTGCAGATGTTGCCACTTGGGTTGCTAAAGTGCATGATTACCCGGTTCTCAGCTCATTTATCTGAGGATGAGTCCAAGCTGATCCTAAATAATGTAATGCTGGGATCTCCTATAGTTAACAGGTCCTTTGCTTCTCTCTTGTATGAATGGGTTCGGACGGGCTATTCTGGCAAGATTTCTCTTGAAATGTTTAGAAAAGATTTGGAAGAAATGTTCAGTAGCAGAAGCTCCTTGATGGAGAAGTCATTTAATAATTCTGGAAGTTCTTCCTCACAATTGGACATGCAATCATTTGATAAATCTAATAATCTGTTATTGCAAACAGCTTCATCCATGACATCAAACATTACTGTATCTTATCATCCTTCTTCCCTTGGCATCATTGAGAAGATCGATACATCTTATTCTTATGGGATCAATACGCATATATTTTTCTCAGACTCACAGAAAAACGTATCTTTCTTTCCTGGAACTTCTTCCAGATCAAGAAATAATTTAAACTTTCCAAATCGGGAGTTTATACCAATAGACTTTGTCCATTTATTTCACAAATCCCTGAGAAACGATATACAGTATGTTGTCTCCCTGTCAATTAAGCTAGCTGAAGATGATGGAATTCTTGCTGAATTCCACAGACGCTTCCATCTTCTACACTTTCTATTGAGGCTTCATAGTAGTTCTGAGGATGAAGTTGCCTTTCCTGCTTTGGAATCAAGGGTAACACTCCAAAATGTTAGTTATTCCTACACCCTTGACCATAATTTGGAGGTAGAGCATTTCAACAAGATATCTGTTCTCTTAAGTAAGCTCACCAGTTTGCAAGGTGATGAGGTAGTTGATGGAAAGAAGCTCAGGTACAAAAGGCTTTGCTTAAAGCTTCATAATGCATGCAAATCTATGCAAAGAACATTAACTGACCACAGCAAACATGAAGAAATTGAAATCTGGCCACTATTCAGAGAACATTTTTCTGTTGAGGAACAAGAAAAGATTGTCGGAAACATGCTTGGACGAACAAAAGCAGAGTTTCTACAAGATCTTATTCCGTCGTTGATGGCATCTCTAACACCAGATGAACAGCAAGGCCTTATGTTTTTGTGGCGAAAAGTTACAAGACATACAAAGTTTTTTCAGTGGCTGGGAGAATGGTGGGAACCTATAAAGAGAGAAGAGAGTGTAAATGTAGAAAAAGAACGAAAGATTTCTCCTTTATCATCTAGTGATCCTCTAGAAGCTGTCTCTACATATTTGTCAAGAAATGGTGTTAAACAAGGAATCTGGAATGAGAAAGGATCAGAGTTTTCATCAGCAGAGTTTGTTAATCGTGATTTTGATCAGCATGGATCTTTTACTGCAGATAAAAAAAAAAACAATACCGAGAGAAATCAAAATGTTGATCTATCTGAAGATACGGCACGATTTTCTGCTGTGGTTGACATGAAGAAATGCAGTGAGACAGATGACCGTGTTGCTTGCCAGGGTGTAGAACTATGTGAGAAATCAAGGAAACAGGAGCACCATCTAATGGCTCAAGAGGAACTGGTTGCTGTAATTAGGAGAATATCCTGTGACTCATCTTTGGATTCTGCAGAGAAATCACACCTCATGCAGAGCTTGCTGATGAGGCAAGTACATTTCAACTTCTGTCCTTTGTTTTGTTCCCTAAAAAGCAGCCAGGGATATTAATTCTTGTCTCAGATAAACTGCATTAGCATGATTTATTTTTGCATAATCCCTAGAAAATCTTCAGATCAAAGTTATAATTGGTATTTTGGCAAAACACTGAAACAATCCGACAGCTGATTTCTAGATTGTCTAGTTTTCGCTTTGTGTTTTTTTCTACGATAGCAAAAATCCTTGCCATTTTACCTTTTAAACGTCCGAACTTATTTTTCTTCACCTAGAAACCAGGTACATCGGAAGGTTTGATGAACGTATATGATGGATAAATCTAGAAAAAATAGTCTCATTTTCCTGTGCAATATTGAGATCCTGCAATATATTTTCCTGAAATTCCTGAATGTGTTCAACTTACAATGGGTTTATTGTAGTTTGTGTCAAATGCAAATTATGTGAGATTAGTTATGCAGATATTGTATAACAAACAGATAAGTAATATTGGGATTGTAATGCAAAGATTAGTTTGTTTATCCATGTATCGTTAATACGCATATTCTTATTCCATATTCTAGTTCACATAAAATATACTACATAGATTCTCACATAACTTATGCAGGTATTATTTTATAAGGAAAATCCAAATTGTAACCAAACAATGTATAAAACAATACTGGATCTTATACAATGATTAATTCCTCCTAGCAGCCAACCAAACAATGTTTAAACTAAGATTTTTTCCTTTCATGTTGAGTTTATTTTCTTGTAATGCTTTGTTTTACGTTGAGGCTTGAGAACCCTGATTGATTGTACGTCCCTGATTTCTAGTAATATATTATTTATTTACCCCAAAAAAAAAAACGAGCCTTTAGTGAATGGACATTTAAATGCAAAAACAATGATACCTGTTATTATCAAGTCTTTATCAATTCTATGGGATCTGACTAGAGCTAACTGCTTTCTGCCAGTCAATGGATTGTGACTCAAAAGCTATCTAATTCTGAGGTTGCGGCTGCAAACGATATAGAGAAATTCCCTGGTCAGTGTCCCTCTTATCGTGATGAACAGGAATCCATTTTTGGCTGTAACCATTACAAGAGGAACAACAAGCTTCTTGCTCCATGCTGCAAGAAGCTTTTTACATGCATACGGTGTCATGATGAAACTGCTGATCATAGTCTGGACAGGTGAGTGCCTTGAACTGAGTCTCCATGACTATAAATTCCGAATTATCTTTTTCTGATTCTAAGATATTCCAACTCTGGTAATTATGACACACTCGCAGAAAAACTATCACACAGATGATGTGTATGAAGTGCTTGAAAATACAACCTATCGGTCATAGTTGCTCAACTCCCTCCTGTGACGGTTTCTCCATGGGTAGATACTATTGCCAAATTTGCAAACTGTTTGATGGTGAAAGGTGAGAAAATCAGGTCACATTATGTTTCCTTAAAAAATGCACAAATGAGTAATTAATGGGTTTCTAATTGGGTTTAGCTATTAGACTTATGGTATGCAGAATTATTTAAAGGTCAAAATCAACATTACATGCCTGTTATAGATATAAATAGCTAACCAATTTTGAGTTGTTCATACACTTTGCCACCAATTCATTGTGGGTTAAAAGTTGAAACTACTTAATAGGAGATAAATATGGTTTTTGTGGTTTATCTTTGTTCCCTGCTTCCCCAAATTCCCAAAAGGCTCTATTGACACCTCAGAAAGTGTAATATGAAGAACAACAAATAATTCATCGTGCACTTTGATGAGTATCCTCCTATAGCGAAATACTCACATAGCGTTCCTCCATTTCAACCATCCTATTTTCATACGACATGGGATACATGAGAGAATCAGAGTTTATCTCTTTCTGGCTGGCTACCTTTTAACAAAAGCGATTCAGAAGTCCATTTAAGGGCGATTTATTGCTATGTAGCCTATTTATCCAAATAAGCAACACCGGTACCAGGTTCACATTTTAGGAGCTCTCTATGTGTAATTGAGGATAAAATCCAATTAAGTGTTACTTGATCGACTTGCAGTATGCATCTGTCCTCTTAAATAAAAAGTTATATATGCTTTACTACAATTTCTTGTGCTGACACAACATATTTTGAACAGGCAAATCTACCACTGTCCTTTCTGCAATCTGTGCCGGTTGGGAAAAGGATTAGGGGTTGATTATTTCCATTGCATGAGTTGCAATGCTTGCATGTCAAAGTCTCTTTCTGTTCACGTATGCAGAGAGAAGTGTCTGGAGGAGAACTGTCCAATCTGCCACGAGTATATCTTCACCTCATCCTGTCAAAGCACTTCCTTGTGACCATCTGATGCACTCCATATGTTTTCAGGTATTAAGCTCATACTTTGTTTTCTTTATTAACTAAAACTAAAGTGAACTTCCTTTCTGTTTTGCTAATTCCTCTCTCTTTTTTCTTACTACTCCTTTTAGGAATACACTTGTACTCATTACACATGCCCAATATGTAGCAAATCGCTTGGGGACATGCAGGTCAGAAAACTATTTAGCGTAAAAGTGTTCTTATACCCTTTTTCCTAAGACTGACAATCTTAAATTGTACCGAACGTGTATCTTACTTGGTGCTTAATTTCAGGTGTACTTTGAGATGTTAGATGCATTGCTGTCTGAACAGAAAATTCCTGAGGAGTATGCTGGACAGACTCAGGTTCGCTCTTCTATTTATTGATTCTTATGAATGAATATGCTCTGGTTGGGTTAGACCAATTTATTGACACTAAAATGGTCATACCAGGCTATACTATGCAATGATTGTGAGAAAAGAGGAACAGCTTCCTTCCACTGGCTCTATCACAAGTGCTCCTGTTGTGGTTCGTACAACACAAGACTTGTATGATCAAAATCCACGAGGAGTACGAACAACTGATTCTATGTTCCACAATGTCGAGAACACAGGAGCCCACACTGTAGAGAGCACAGGAGCTTACAATGTAGAGAACACTTTGTTTTCTTTCACCAACTTGTGCATGTACCATGTATTCCAACAATTCATCATGTGTTAGAATCAAAAGATTCTGGGATTCTGATTCATGTTAAAGTAATTATCAGTGAGGATTATGTTAAATTCTGTGTTTACTCCAAGATTATGGTGCTAACTTCTGACATGGACAATTTTGATCAAGTCCGTGGGAAAAAAACGAGAAATATCTTTATTTCTTGTTCATTTTCCCACAATATATATATGTGACATGATTCATTTACATTTTTCAATTTCTTCATGAATAGATGGTTGAGTCAAATATAACACTGCTTCCATTTAGTTTCTGCCTTTCTCGTAAACTATTGTCATTGGAACACTAAAGATCACATACACCGCGTCTTATTGTTGCAAAAGAAATAAAATCTTTTAAGTATTGGGGAGAGGTGATTAGACGGGATATGACGCAGGTGCAACTTACTGAGACATGACCTTAGATAGGGGTTATGGAGGACACGGATTACGGTAGTAGGTAGTCGAGCGTAGTCTACTTACGCTTACAAACTGATAGTTATAGTGTTATTATTGTAGACCCGCCTAACCTATCATACTAATAGGTGTAGTATTGTTTTATAGTCCCCTATAGTTTGATTTTTGCTGCTATGTGTCCTTTAGTGTATTTTGTTTAGCTTATTTACCTGCGCTAGTTACTGCTTACTTTTTCAGAATGCGCTATCATGACTTATTCACTTTTGATACCAGCATTTTCATACTGCTTAAATTTTTTTGACCGGGTCTGACCTTTTCTCTTGTCTTTCTCTTGCTTGCTTTTTCTTTGCTTGTGCTTATGCTCTGTCTTAAGCCGAGGGTCTCTCGGAAACAACCGCTCTACCTACCAAGGTATGCGTACACACTCTACTCTCCCCAGACCCACGTTGTGAAATTTCACTGGGTATGTTGTTGTATCTTGCTGATTCTTCAAGAGAACTTTTGCTCGGCGTTTCAATCATAGATGAGCAAGTACTACAGCCTACAATATGTAATAGTAGTACACTATCTGTTATCTGTTTCAGTCCTTCTAGGGCATGCTAGAACTTGTGTTCTATATTACAAATGTCTTCAATTTTTCCTTGCCCATAAAAACTTCTATGTATCTTAATTATATAAGCTTTCTGGTAGATGCTTGCCCTTGTTAAGTTTATATACACTGTAAGTATGCTCTATCTCCTACTCATGCTTTTGATTTAACATTTAGGAATCCTCAAGTAAACTGTCCATCAGAGAAAATAATAAATCTTGCTAGATTGATCACTAGCATCGGTGTTGTATTGCAACAGGACAGCCAAAACTCACACTGATGTAGACCTTAGAGTAACTTCTTTAAAATCTCAGATAGGTAGCCCTTGATAATCTTTTAGAAAAAGTTAGTTCATGACAAAAGGATTTATTCCCTCTACATCCTTAGCCTAAATTTCTAGGGTAGTGTTAAACAGATAACTAGAAGAGATAATATAATCGAAAAAAGAAAAAGGTTAACATTAAATTCTGGACAAGAAGTAGCGATTTTTTACTATGCAACTCTGTTTGTATTTAGGTTGTAAGACACATAATGAGGTGTACATATGAGAGGATTGGTACAGACTGTATCAAAAGAAGCAAATCATCTTATATGAAGGCAACAAGCTAGTGTCAAGATGCAAACAGGAGATGCTAGATGCTGCTTCTTAGAGAGAATTTTAGAAATGATCAAGGGAAGATGCCGGGATATTCAGGTAAGGTGAATCATATATCAAGTCTCGACGCATAAAAAAAGAATTTAGCAAAAGAAATGGATACAAAGAATTACAAGCGGAAACTAATAGCCTACTGGCCGTCCAACTTATCAATGAGAAGCACATACAAGTATCACCCCCTGGGGCTATTATTGAAGATTGAAAATAGTTTTTGGGAGCTAACAAGGCCACCATTAAATATATTTGGAGGGAGGTGAGCCAATGTGTCGAATTTCTGGCAAACGAAGGGCACAAACATGAAGAAGATTTACTAGTCCTGAAGATGCGATCAAGGACATGAAGTTTCTTCGCCTGGCAGATTTAAGTCATGCCGCTTATGAATTTTTTTAAAATTTTACAGTTGTTTGTAATGTACCAAAAAACAAGCTGGTGTCCTACTTTCTAAAACCCAAATATAGCAGGACGGGTGGAATGTATTCTAAAACTCGCAGTACATTCTAAATGACTTATATCTGAATCGCACAAAATTTTGAATGGCAAAAGAAAAAGCCACTCTGCTATCATTCTTCTTACATTTTTCTGTATTCTATCAGTTGATGCTGGTAAGAGTGAAACATGCGGCTGCACTCTTCAATTCATTCTCAGCAACATGCTCCACAGACTGTCTTGTGTCTTTCAGTGATGATTCTGAACTGCATGTGACAAGATTTTCATTTCAGAATCACAAAAACAATAATAATAATAACTGATTGGAGAGTTCAACTAATGTTAACATTTACTGGTCATATCATAAAGCAAATAATTTATAAACAATGAGCGTACCTCGAGTCATATGCTTCTTTAGAATCGATATAAGATTGTCTATCATCAATAGTGTCAAAAAATGGATGTATCTCATCATAGTCTTGAGTGACTTCTTGTGGGACAACAATTGTTTGTGAAGCTGCTAACTGAGATTGCATGATCATTGTGTTGTTATTGCAAACACTATTACCATATGATTGCTGAATCCATAACGAATTGACTGCATTATTTTCTTTAGGGTCCACAAATGTAGTGTTGTTGTAAGCACCATAACTGTTATTTGAGTAGGAGGGATAAGATTGGACAGGCAATGTGGCATTGACAGCAACATTATATTGTTGGGAAGGTGCATCTTGATGGAACAATGTTAATCCATTTCCATTAGCGGGTTGAAAAGGTGGAAGAGAGGCAGCAACAACAGGAGGGGGCATCCCCAATTGTATCTGGGAAACAGAATCGTTGAGCGTCGTGGATGAGATCTCTTGTTGTTGTTGTTGCTGTCTGTAGAATGCTAGTTGTGCATGGACAGCTTGAAGTTCCTCCTCGTACAGTTGAATATTAAATAACAGGTTTTGTATTTCCGCCACACACCCATAGACAGGATGCTTATCGCGGGCATTTGCTTGGTAAATAATGGATTTCATGGCAACTTTTTTTCGGGATGGATCAAGGTTCTTTAGTATTTTAAGAATGTTGCTGACCCCGAAGAGCCTATGCGCATTCTGGAACATTTTGGGTTGATCAGCAGGGAAATAGGGTGCTAAGGGGCAGTCTGAAATGCACCGCCTCCTCTGGTACTTGCACGCAGCGCACGCTTGGCTGGTGCCACCCTTGAGAGTCATGTTTTGTTCTGCAAAGCATCAAACACTTGGATAAAATTTCAAGAATGGCATGAAATGTGAGATTTTCAAGAATTGAGGACAGATGGGAATGAAAGGGAGTGTTGATGTTAACAAGTACAAGGGAAGACAGAAAGAAGCCAAATGGCAGAGGATTTGGAGTCTAAAACATGTCTGTTTAATAGCGGATTTTGCTCAAGGCTGGTGTAAGACTTGGTAAAAAGTAAAAGATTGAAGGGAGAGAGAAAAACGGAAATGTTGAAATTGATTTTTGTTTTGTTTTTTTACTTAGAGCATAGCCTAGTAAGTTTTCCCTCAGCAAAAATAGGACTTTTTCTCCTCATTATGTGGCGCACTTGTGGTGAAGCTCATTAACGTTTTTGATCTTATTTTTTCTAGCTTTCATCAATCATCACCGCGAAAAAAAAAGAGAAAATATAAAATTACTAATTTCTAGGCTAAATTGACTAAGATTTTACATTTTGAACATAAGATTCTATATGGCTTTGACATTAATCACAAAAAGTTTGTGTACACTTTTAAGAGGCACAATGAGCCTTGTGAAAAAATGAAAACAGAAAAAGCCAGAGATGGACCAACAAAAATCACAATTTGACAGAAAATATCCCACACTGGAGTTTGTATAGTAATATCAATCAATGCATGAATTTTATAATTCGAAACAATTATACTCGTATGTAGTTTTATTCATTTTGATTCTATGTCGTTTTCTTGATTAAGAGAATCAACTTTTTTTTTTGTAGTTAATCGAGTTTAAGTTAGTTAATTGTATTTTAAACATGTAGCTTAAAGAAAAAAAATCATGATAACATCAAATAACGGTTCTCCTTGTTTGTATCACCTAATCAAGAATGAGATGGTTAGGCTGTTTGTTGTAAAAAAAAAGTTGAGATGGTCATGATCTCCTGGACATGTAGTTGGGCATATCCTCATCCACACAGTCCATATCCTTATAAATTTTCTAATATTGAAGACTTTAAAATTAAGTAAATAAAATCAACATATATCTACTGCATAATTGTTTGATTTTATGCTGCACCTAAGCATGACAGAAGAAAAGAAACATTGTAATCCCTTTCGTCTTATAAATTAAAGTGAATAGTTTTTTTTAGAAAGTAGTGTTTTCTGTCACTTCTTTTTCTTTTTAAACAAAAATATATTTTGTTGTTCAATATAAGTCCCTAATGTCAATGAAAGAGGTGTCATCACATAGTTCAAATACATATAAAATAATCCTCAATTAATAAAAAGACCTTAAAGGCAAATTTGAGAACTGGAAAATGGAATTATGCTAACCTACTATGTTATTATGCTTAAGTTGTATTCATAATATTTACATCTTTGAAATCAAATAATGTTTTTTCTTATTGAACTATTCTTAATTTGAAATATGTAGGAAGTCCTAATATATGAGTTATTCTAAATATTAGGAAAAGGCAACATGGAGAGTATTATAGTACTGTTAGGTAGTTCAGAAAAGGAAAATATTTATGTAAGGTAAAAAAAAAATCCAATATAAGGTGGAGGCGGAGGCAGTTGAAACAAGTCGGAATTGTGAGGAAATAGTTCCAGTTGCATTGCAAAAGGGGGTAATGAATTTAGTGGATGGAGAAGGAAATATCTATCATCCTGCAAGAATTTAGTTTTAAGCACATAAGATGCAGTAAACAGTTGGGAGGTAAGTGCAGAAGAATTGGAAACTGAGACTTCAGCACTCCAGTGAAATCGAAAAAAGGGACTAAGGTAACAGGGGGATGGAAAGAGCATTCAGCTAGATGATTCTCCTTGACAAATCAAGCAATTTTTCTTTCATTTCATTGTCGTCGTCATCTCTCATACAAAAAATCCCATCAATTCTAGAACACTCAAGATTTACTTCCCCCAAAGGAGGTTTCGGGGTGGGGGGAGCACCACTAAAAAAATTGAGACCATTATACACAACATCCTTGCACTGAAAATGGATGAAAGATGCAAATTTCCTTGCATTGCCAATGTACAGAAAGCAATATCATGTACAAGGTACTTTGCTGCCATTGGGAAGTCAAAATCAAAATACTCCTGGTCAGCCAACTGGTAGCAAATATTCCACTATACTCAACCATGCCACCTAATTGTAAGGATCCAAAATATTTAGAGTAGCAGCAGATGCAAAAACTTGCTTCTGCCAACACAGTATCCAGGGTACCAAGGGCATCAGAATCTACACTTGCTTTTCTATGGTATGACGTGCACCGATCATGAGACAGATCTATCAAATTTGTCCGCACACACCGGAGTCTCCTGTTCTCTCTTCATCACGACAAAACTTGTTTGTATACTATAGCTTGGATTTATAAATATCTATATTTTCCAGAGTATGAATTTGCGACCTTTTTGCTCAGTAACAGGACGTGCAGGTCAGATCAATGTGTTTGCCGCATGAATGGAAAAACATGCTGGTCACATCCGCAGTGCAG
The DNA here is from genome assembly GCA_029844215.1 of Przewalskia tangutica. Taxonomy (NCBI): domain Eukaryota; kingdom Viridiplantae; phylum Streptophyta; class Magnoliopsida; order Solanales; family Solanaceae; genus Przewalskia; species Przewalskia tangutica. The sequence continues at coordinate 14,282,705 of CM056734.1, forward strand.
TATAAGGCAGGCATGTTTTATAAGCTGAACTTCATTTGAAGTTTCAGATATAAAAAAAGAGTTGCCATCTTTTCTAAGTCAAACTACTTTACAGCTTCAAAGAAAAGGACCTGTGGTTGCAAATGCCCTCTTTCACACATAACAAGAACATCATCCCAGCCACCAATTACCTGAATATCATATATCTTAATTTACAATAACTTAAAATAATAACAAGACAAATGGGAAGATGGAAAGAAGAAACTTTTACCTTCACAGTTTTGTCATCATACATGACCCACCGGCCATGATCCCGGCTGTAGGCAAAACAGTGATAATGCTGCCCATAATAGCAAACCTGAACAAATATCAAGCAATAAACTAAGCCACTTCTTTGACAAATCCAAGATCATACTTAAACCTTCACCAACACCCAACCCAAGGGTGTGGTTTAGTGGTCAGTGAAGTGGGTGCGAACCTTGGAGAACAGGGCTCAAAACCTAACAAGGACAAAAGCACTAGGTGATTCTTCCCATCTACCTAAGCCTTGGTAGGCAGAGTTAACTGGCACCTGCGTTGGAGGAAGGTGGTAGGTACCCGATGAAATAGTCGAGGGGAAAACAAGCTAGCCCATACACCACCATCATAAAAAAAGATGATGATTTAAACCACCAATGCTAGTATCAAACTTAAGATGGTTTCCCACTAGCAACAATATCAAAAGTTAACTTGGTTGACCTGTTGTGTCATGTTGGTAAGCTTAAATTAGGTCCACTGTTTGGTCAATAGTATTTTTATCATCTTTAATCTTGTTAGATATTTGTATGCTAGTAGAAAATATAAGTAACTTCTAGTGATAGAGAACATAAATTATTGAATATTAGAATGCGACCAGTTCCAATAGCGCGAAATGCATAGTGAGAATTCATATAGCTGATCCCATCTATCTTGGACTGAAGCATAGTTGTTATCGTTGTTTTTTCTAATGGCGATGCCCCTGCCACCTTGCGCACACCTTGACTATTTCACCAAGTATATGTTACCTCCTACGAGCTCAGGTACCAGGACACTAATCCACCAAGGGTTAGGCATTTTAGAAGAAACTAACACATTTTTGTCTCTATTAGAGATAACTCTGGTCTCCCGGTTTTCACCCATTCCATTGACTGCGGATGATCTTTTAGTGCAGAAAACAAACATCAAGACAAGATCGTGGACATCCTTTTACTTCTTTTTTCTGGGGACGGGTGAGTAATCACAAATCTTAAGCATATTATGATAAATAACACAGGCCACAAAAGAGATATGCAAAAGTAGATGGCAAGTACAACAAGATTAGTGAAGTTTTGCAATATCAATCCAGCTCTGAAGTGGAAACAGCAAAGGTAATATTATTGAAATTGCAAAATGGAAATTAAAAAAACTTTGTTTTGATGGAAACGTCATCGTTTAAACCAAAATCAATCATGACCGGCCTAAAGTGCTGATAAGATGACAGAAATACTTTTATGAAAAATGAACAGAAGATGAATTAGTATCCACATAATTCATAGAAGGCCATTTGTTTATGGGTAAAAAGAATTGGTTGAGAATGCAATATAATAAATAACATGCAAGAATTTTCAAACAGGAACAAGAGATGATTATCCGAAATGCAGTTGGCACATCGACCACCAGCTAACTGACACTTTTTTCAGCTTCTTAATTGCTTATTTAAAAGTTAAAATTTTAATGCCTCTTACATGGTAAATGTTAGCAGAGAATACAAAAACAACTTGTCATGGACCAAGAATATCACAAATGATGTGACCAAGAATAACAAAAATACTATTGATGCAATGAATTGGCTCTGGATACTCTCAGCATGTAAAATCAAAGAGTTTTTTCTTTCAGAAAACAATGAAAAAGAGTCAAAAGAGGTTTACCACTGAAATTAAGGAATGTTTGTTTTTAGGATCTAGACCACGATAAAGTACACCAATGTCCACCTCAGTAGATAGAGCTGATAATGTTGCTTTTATGTCACCTACACTCTCACAAGCATTTTGCCAACCTAAAACTGCAGGGAAAGACATATAAAGGGAAGCTGAGGACCACGTGATGATTTTCATGAGATATAGATCACCCACGGCAGAAAAAAGAAAGGAAAATCAGAAGATCATTGGTACCTGTTGTAAACACGTTCGGTGGAGTAGAGAGGATATGATGGATGTAGTTAAGCTTCCCACATCCACCAACCTCAGAATCACAAGCCAGCTGATGGTTCATCTCAACAAGATTGAGAAGCTCATCAAAGGAGCTTTCTGGACACATAACCTGAATGGAAAGGACGGAAACTTAAACAGGAGAAAGTAAATTGCTAATTGTCCAGATACTTTCTAGATGGACCTCATAAGATTACTATGCAGAACAGAGATTAAAGTGTCATCACAGAATCTCTTTGAAGAACATGCCTTCATTGTACGGACGGCACTGGCATTAATATTGTGAAAGAAAGATGTATACTTCAGATGTCTGGACTCCAATCCACAATTGTAGCAGTTCATTTGTTCAAAAATATCCATCCCGAAAAGAGAATGTACAATACAAGCACCATTTGAACAATCCCACCTGCCCATGCAGCTACTATCTGCAGATTCAGTATCAGAAGCACCTGAAGCTGATGTAAACGACTGATGAAGACAATCAAATATTACACCCAGCACTTCAGATGCATCATTCATCTGACCCTGTAGATCAAACCATGTTAATTGAAATTTCAGCCAGTTAATTTAAACAGGTGGATTCCTACAAAAATATGGGGGCGGTTGATACAGTTTCGGATTTACCTCCTGGAAAAAATTACTATCAGGATACAGGTTGCTGAGGGCAATTCTCAAAGAAGTAGGAGCAACCGTCTTACTGCATGTTTCAGTTGAAGCAGTGCTCAAAGCAGTAAATATGTCGTACAAAGCACATACCACACATGGATCACCAACGTGAACATGTTTGGATGATGTTCTCAGGAATTCAGCTCGAAAACGTCTTAGATGCCACAACGACTAAAGAAATACAAGAAGAAATATCTCAGAACATGCTCCATATGAAAATACAGTAAGAAGCACAATACAAGTAAACTCACTCCTATGATGAAAAAAAAAGGATAACCCCTTGTAAACACAAACCTGTATGATGACATTTAGAAAGCAATTATATTCTCCAACCTCATTATTTAGCCCAGTGCCATATACATCCATTACATTTAAATCTCCAATACTATTTGCATTTCCCGAAGTTCCAGTCTTAGGAAACACATCTTGTCCGTTCCTTGAACTAGGCGGCAAGGGCAACTTCTCATGTGCATGGATCGTGTCTAGCATTATTAAAAAGGTAAAGAAAAGAATGAGAAATGAGGGCAGAACACTTTAACAAGCGGAGGAACAATGAAATTGCTTCTCGATACTTGTCCTGCCTCCAAAGCAAACGACAGCTTCAATAAGTTCAAATGAAATCTCGGCTAGCAAGAGAGGACACGTATTGAGAATGTTTAAGTTTTCAAGCCAAGTGAAGGAAACATAAACATACAAATCTCCGCCTATAGCGTGTCATTTTCTCCATTGAAAATCATTACATTTTCAGAAGAGAGTAATATTTTTAGAAGATTTTACATTGACAGTAGATAAGATAAAAGAGCAGGTACATCAGGCATTTGTTCTGATTACTTTTACAGCAGTGGTAAACAATATACAGAACAGCCCAAACTAATAAGCATCAAACCACTTTAGGAGAGTCAGTGCCTGGCAAAGAAAGATAAATGTGCATACCAAGGCTTTGCCAAACAGCCTTCTTAAGGTCAGCTTGGAACCTTTCTTCATCATCATCATCCACGTGTAGCTCTCTCAATGTCTTTGTTCCACTCTCTGCTGGACCATTGTTTCCTAGTATTGAAATCAAAGGTAGATCAACTCAGAGGATGCATCACAGTTGACTAATTACACACGGAACCCACAAGGTAACATAAAATGAGGCAATAAAAAAGCTACAAGGAAAAGCAGTAATCGTCGCCCACCAGCTTGGCTTTTCATTTCTTGGGTAAGGGTGGGAAAGTAAAAGGGGATTAGGATCTAATCTCTAATTGGCCCCAAATTGACTTGTAACTCCACAATTTCCTTTTGCCAATTGAGTGCACCGGATTATAGAAAATCCACAACTGCAAAATGTTTCAATGGTGCCGAAACTTAACCGAGCTCCTTGAATTCCAAAAGACATCATGTCAACAAGTCCCACTGTTTAGATATAAAAGAATGCCAGCTTCAAGACATAGTTAAGCAATACCAAAACTTCACTGTCATATCAGTGAAAAGAAAAAGGAATTGCTCTTCTACACCTCTGACAAAATGGAAAGAGATGAGAAGGATGATCATCGAGGACTAACTTGGTGGTAATTTGTTTGTCTCAAAGATGCGAATACACATGATCTAAGCCAAAGATGCAAAATACGAATATGCGGTTACCAAATGAAAAGCAACATTAAGCGTAGAGCTCTTCAGATCAAATAGCAAGTATAAGTTTTAGACATCCATACAACTGCTAATAACTAGCCAATCAACTCCAACTAAACTGAGACAAGCATGCTCCTGAAACATAATGTGTGTAACAACTTTTATCGTTTGGTTCATCCTTTCTCAAGGCTTGGATCTGGTTGCCTCATATAGAAGACACTACTACTAGACGTGGATTTATAACTTGCCAATAATCCACCAGCTTCTGCCCATGATAGCAATTGAACCAAATTTTTACATGGAAAGTTCGCAAACAACTACAGTATACATGATAAAATAAGGATAAAAAGAACAACAAATTACAAAAAGCTGGAATAACTTCAGGGCCAGCAAATCAAGGCACTACAATAGTTTAGCAAACAATTCCAACTCACCATGTGAAGAATGCAGGCCTCCTGGTTCAACAACTTCAGTATTTTCCTTTTCATCAAAAGCAGACTGAAATTTTCCATCGATAAGCTTAGAATCTTTCTGGAGTCTTCCTTTCCTTCCAGAGCGTCGAGCAGATACCAGAGTACTGTCCTCTGGAGTTACTTCATTTGACAGTCCTTAATAAGAGCAATGATAGATTATATAATCAGGTGACATCGTAACTGTGGCACTGTATTGCCAAGGGGTTTATTTAGCTAGCAAAAATTCTTCTTGACATTGAAACAAAGGCCATACCAGTTCTTTGTGTCATTCCTTCAGCACTAATATTTGAAAGACTTTCTAAACTGTCAGGAAATTCATTCTTCTGCATCAAGCATTCCAAGATTTGCATGAGATATGTTACAATCGACGACTAATTCGATCTAAAACTTAGAGAAGCACATCATTCAAAAGTAACAACATCAACATTCAGCGACACTCCTTTGACAGAACATATAACAGAATGGGAGAACTCTGACAGAAATAGGAAAATCCAAGCATAAGAGTATTGACCTTCTTACTACTCTTTAATTGCTCATCAATTACTTGATCATTATCAATGTACTTCGAGCAAGTATCAGACTTCATAACTGCATCTATACTCCCTGGACATGTTTTTGCAGTTCTCTTAGTTTGCTCCGCCAGATGCTTCAGTTTAGCCTCATTCTCCATTCGTCTTTGATATTCCAAAGTTTCTTCAAGCTTTCTTTCCTCAGCTTCGAGTTCAATCCTACGTCTATATGCCTCCTCCTGTTCATTCAAGGAATCACCATTTCCAACAGTTTCATCATCTTGACCCTCTCCATTACAAGTAACTGCAAATGAGCTGCAACACCACAGGTATTTGTTGATATTAGAGGTCATCGTGATTTCTACTTAACATGGACATTCAAGCTTATGGAAAAAGTATTATTGGGGAAAAGGCGTACACATCTTCCATAGGTTGATGGCGAACAAAATGCAGTTCGTTTCCACTAAAAGGCTGCAAGTAAGAGTAAACTGATTACCTCCCAACTCGTACACACTAACAATTGCATCAGAAAAAAAGACTACCTTTGGATCCTTGGTTTTCCGATACTCTCTGTTTTTTTTCTTATCTTTAACTTTTTCTTGTGTGTGCTTAGAATAACCATTGCCTCCACCAGAACTATTCTTGGAATCACGAGCAAGTTCAGCCAGTAAAGCTTCCCTTGCAGCATCAGATTTCTCGGTAGCATCCTTCTCAGCCCGATCCTCTAGATGTGCCTAAGAGAAGAAAATCATCATCATAAAAGAATAGTAAAACACAGGTAAATGGAAGGATGAAGGAAGATAGAAATTGCTGTAAAAGATAGGACTAATTGAACTGTCAAAAAAGTAGATGCTAAGTACGCACCCGCATATATGATTTCAACAGAGTCACCAAAATCCTCCGATAATCCTGGGCAGATGCATGCTCAAGCTTTAGTTTCAGCTGCTGCATCCCAGCAACCACTCGCATGATTCGAGCATCGATTTTACTCAGCTGAATTCAGGAAATTGATAGAGAAGAAAACAATTAAAGCGAAAAATGGAAAAAATAAACAAATAACAATCCGCATTAAACCATAGCCGATGCACCAACCTCAATGGAGACATGTTCCTTCTGTCTCTGTAGTGCAACTTCAACACAAGAGTCCACTCGATGAAGGTAGTCCTTCAGTCTCCAGTCATCCTCTTCACCAGATTCGATGTCACGTAGTTGAGATGTTCCACCACTATAAGTTTCCTCAAAATCAAACCGATTGACATTGAGAGACTCTGCTTCCTTCAGAACATTTGATATTGCATCCAACTCAAACCTATAGCCGATAACTGTGACATCATTGTCACTTTCTATGAGCTCTTCTCGCCTCTTCCGCAAGACAGAATCATAACTTTGTCGTACCAATTCAGTTGCATGATCTCTTCTCTTACCCTCTTCTAAACAAATATCTTCTACTGCCTGCAGGGCTTCCTCGTAACTTAAATGTTCATATTTTCTCTCACATAAACCTTGCAGGTCATAAAACTCCTTCTCAAGAAAACGAAGAATTTCTGTACCTTGTCGTGCTTTCTCTTGGCTTGCACGTGTCCAGGATGCCAATTGTTCTACACTTGATGGACTGGTGTATATCCAGGACAACAATGACTCTGGATCAAGTTCAGCTCCATTCTGGTACTGATTACTAGACAAAATATATGAAGCTCTGTCAACAGAAACTATATCTGGACATGAGCTGCGAGTAAGGTTGCATGTCAGGAAACGCTCATCAAAGAATAAACATGAACCATCTTCACTGAAAACTAATTTTTCCAGGTCGTCAAATCCTTGACTAGCATTGCTTGCTCCATCTCGAGCACTAATTTTCTCGGTATACCTACCTAAGCCACAAGAATGAGAAAGCTCTTGCAGAAACTTTAGCACTTTTTTTAATTCCTGGGCACCTAGAAAGCATATACATAAGGGAGTCTGATCGACATTGTAGTTACGAAGTTGAGAACCAAATGCAAGACCCTGAAGCTCTTCCACTGCAAAATGAATAACCTTGTTGAGGTGACTTGAAGCAAGATATTTATTTTCAATAAGCGCCCGGAATACAACAGAAATTCTTTCAAGAAGCTTTGCTCGGTCGGGATCATCAGATAGTGGCCACTTCTCAAGAAGGAAACAATTCTTAGTACCATAATTCCCATCACCATCCATCAACTCAATGTCTGAGATCTTACCATATACTCTGCTCTCAACCATATTACCGTTTGGTATGTCCCCGAATTTCTTCTTTCTAGGTGACGAATTCCATTCGTCTTCATTGCAGAAAACCTCAGAAAAGTCATACCTAGACTCTTCTGTGTTATCTTTTGGGTGTGTTTCATCAAGAAAACCCTGCCCTTGAGATCTTGATTGTTTATCAAGCATCTTTCCGGCTGCAGTAACATCTAAGGGTTCCCAAGAACAGTTCACAAGCATCTGGGCCCACTCGTTCTCCACATTCTGAGGCAATACAGACTGCAATTTAGGCCGCAAGGTTCCAACGTGCTCATACACAACATGATAGTTGTGTGATGCAGAGTCGGTAAATTTTTCACCGCAGCGACAACACGTCCAAAACGTCCAATCTTTATTGGTCTTAGCTAATGATAGAGCCTCAGATAGTACTTCAATAGCCAATATGTCTTTTGACGCACTTAAATAAGCCTTAAGATCTGAAATTGTGATTCTAAGTAACTCTTTCTTCCTATCCAAAGTCAAGGTGTTCCAATATGACTGCACCCAGTCCCTTCTTTCTGTGGAAGACGGATTTTTCCGTGCATTTCCGCTCTTCCTCCTCTCATCAATTCTCTGCTCTGATCCTGCTGTCATATCCAGAGCTTCATCTCCATCGTTGTGCGTATGGACAGTTTCAGATTTATGTTGCATCAGCCTCGCAGCAGCCACTCGGACCTCAATTTCCTTCCTCCTCTCTTCAGGCGTCTTAGTCGCCTTTTTAATCTCATTTGGCCTTCGTGCTTGAACCAACCTCAGCTCCATTGGGTCCTCCTGCACCCTCCTAATTGGGATCAACCTGAATTTTTCCTCACCATTGCCTATATGCTTCACCCAAGTAGAAAGGGATGCAAAGTTCGACTTCTGAATTAAACTCAGGAGCACATTCCGTACATGGTCAATCCGAGCATGAGGTGTCTCATCCTTCATTTGACTTTCCTCCTGTAAGCTCTGTTTTGCAGGATCTATAGGGTTCTCAATTGCTAATCCCCTTTCACACTCCTGCACAACTTCCTCATATTCCGTCCCCTCACTTGCGGCCTCATACAACAAATTAGCATAGAAATGTGCAAACTCAATCGAATTTGGAGACAGTGATACTGCTTTCCTAGCACTCTCAATGGCATTCTTCAAATATCTATGTTTAGCATTGGGATCATCAATCATGAAGGCCACTTTAACACAAACAGTCCCTTGGACACGATGAATTAGGGCTGCATGAGGCGAGTTATCATGCTTGATGGACAGTTCCTTGATCAATCTTAGGGCTTTCGTATGGTTCCCCCGACGCAGGGATGTTAGGGCACGCTCACATTCAAGCTTTACTGAAGCATACGACGACGAAAAAGAGTCTTTTTTGGTCGACAGTTTTGGACACACTGTAACTAGGTTTTGGTCCGACTCAAGCAGCGGAATTGCAGCATCGTCGGCCGGAGGCGCAGCCGAGTGTTTGGGACGAGGAGGGACGGTTCGCTTCTTGTGAACCATCAATGTGTTGTATCTATAGCAATTCAATTGTATGCATACATATATCAAGTATAATTAGGTTATAGGTATATCTATATATACAGAAATTCTATCTCCAATTGAACAGATATATGTGTGCCTATAGCGATAAGGGAGACGTCGGAATTGGAATGACCATTAACTATCGGCGATGAATGTATAGGTTGCTCTATATCAGTAGACTATGGCCTAACAAACAAACCTGACTCCTCTCACCAACTCTTCAGCCTTTGTTGGCATGAGGAGAAAATGGAGATTTTAGTTCTACTTACTTGGATTACATTAATTTTCATTAACATTAAGGTTATGAATCTGATTAACACATTATGTCTACGTTTGAATATTGAATGATTAATATGTATTTATTTTTCAATATTTAAATATTATTTATTTTTAAACATAATAAATATATAATTTAAATAAAAAATCATTATTGATTAAAAAAATAAAATGTTTGTGTTCATTATTGATAGTGGGGATGATTTATAATGGTGGTGGAGGTGATGGCAAATGTTAATGGCTAGTCATGTAGGTGGAAGTGATTGATGTTGCAGTACTGGTGCGATATTGATAGTTGGTAGTGGTTGAAGAAAGTGTAATGATTGGCGATGTGTTTAGTGATAGTTGGTGTCATACTAGTTGTGATTGTGGAGGTGGTTGGTAGTAGGAATTGATCGCAATAATGATAGTGGTTGATAGTGATCGGAGGCGACGAAGATGGTGATGACAATGAATATAATTATATGATAGAGATGGTAGGCGTAGCGAATGAGAATGCTTGTTGGTAGCGACGGTGGTTGATAGTGATGGTTGTAATGGTAGAAGTGGTTAATGGTGATAGTTGATGATTATGGATAACGTGGGGGTGAAAATTGTGCATGCAAAATATCTCTTAATGTTATTAATCTTTATATAAAATTATAATGATTAAGATATATTTAGATCAAATAAGTACTTAAATCTTAATATAAATAAATACACTAAATGACTAAAGTCTGAAATATTTAGATCAAACCTTTATTAAGTGAATAAATAAGACCTTAGTTGGAAAAGTATTTAGGGATGTTCAACAACTAAGTAAAAGAAAGGGGGAAAGCCAAAGCAAGTTGAGTACCTCAAAGCTCAAGCCATAATTGAGTTCGAGAGGGAAGGCAGAACAGCATAATATGCTCAAGGATACTACATCCTTTACATAACAATTTGTCTGCCTTCGACAAAACTGTTGTGTATTTTAGACACGCCTCTTTATTTTTAGTCAATCGAGGCAATGTGGGTAGAGTACAAAACGACGTCGTTTTGTGGCTATTGACAACAAAACGACGTAGTTTTATATATAAAAAAAATAAAAATTCTGGTGGGTAGAGTACAAAACGACGTCGTTTTGTATTAAAAAAATGGAAATTCTGGTGGTGCAACTGCACCACCCTGCTTACAGTGGATCTGCCCATGACTCCAATATAAGTACCGGACACCGGGTGGAAAACTAAAAAAATGTGGTATTTGACTCTAATTATTTTCCTGATTTTCTTCCCCTGTAATCCTCTTGTCACTTAATCGCGTTACAATCAATTATATATTTTATACTTCACACAACCACAAAAGTTAGAAAAATAAACTTGTAGGTAGGGGTGAAAGATGGGTCGTTTGGGTTGAAATTGGAAGGGTCAAGATGGCTGAAGTTGTAGATGAGTCAATGTTCAACCCGTCTAAAACTTACATGGCTAAGATGGGTCATAACCCATAATGTCCAACTTGACCTATTACTTTTACAAAATTCAAACTTATCTTCTATGATATTATTTTATTTTGTATGATATTTGATTATTCCATATCTTTATTTTTAAAAAGAATAATATTTTAAAGAATTTTTTCTTTTTTTATAAAAGCAAAAAAATTATGAAATAGAAATTTGAGGTTGGGGTGGGGGTTGAAGGGGTAGGTATGGATATGGGCGGGAGTAAGAAAAAAATTCATATTTTTTATAAATTATTTATAAAAGTAAAATAGAAAATTGAGAATGTGATAGGGTGGGAGTAGGGTAGGTACAAAAAAATTCATATTTTTAATAAATTTTTTTTTATAAAAATAACAAAAAATATGAAATAGAATTTTGAGGATGGGGTGGGGGTGAGGTGAGGGGAGGGTTAGAGGCGGAGGGTAAGAAAAATTTCATATTTTTATAAATTGTTTATAAAAGTAAATAAAAATAAAATAAAAATTTGAGAATGTGGTAGGCGGGGAGGGGAGGGGTAGGGAAGGTACGAAAAAATTCATATATTTAATAATGTTTTATAAAAGTAACAAAAAATATGAAATAGAAATTTAAGAATGGGGTGGGGGTGAGGTGACGGGGAGGGAGTTAGGGCAGAAAGGGGTAAGAAAAAAATTTCATATTTTTTATAAATTGTTTATAAAAGTAAAGAAATATAAAATAGAAATGTGGTAGGGTGGGGGGTAGGGAGAGGTACGAAAAAATTTCATATTTTTAATAATTACTTTTATAAAGTAACAAAAAATATGAAATCGAAATTTGAGAATGGGGTGGGGGTAGGTGTCGGTGTGGATATGGGGTAAGAAAAAATTCATATTTTTATAAATTATTTATAAAAGTAAAAAAAATATAAAATAGAAATTTGAGAGTGGGTTAGGGGCGTAGGGGTTAGGTTAGGTAATATAAAAAAAAATTATAAAAAAAATATATATGAAATATAAATTTGAGGATAAGGTGGGGTGGAGAGGTAGGTGTGGGTAGGGCGGGGGGAGGGTAGAGGTAAGAAAAAAAATCAATTTTTTTATAAATTTTTATAAAAAAAATAAAAATTTGGGAATGTGGTAGGACGGGGTTAGGGCGGGAGGTGGGGTAGGTAAGAAATTTGAGGATGGGGTGGAGGAGGTAGGGGAGGAGGTAAGAAAAAAATTCATATTTTTAATTTTTTTTATAAAAGTAAAAAAATATGAAATAGAAGACTTGGGTAAACAATAGAATAGTAGATGAGTTACTTTGAGCTAATGTAATTGGTTGATTTGAGTTGTTCAAGATGAATGAGTTAAGTTGGACTAGCCCAAACTTAGCCCATTTAGTGCTCGTTTGGTACAACTTATTAAAAAGAACTTATAGAAGTAGAGCTTTTTCAAGTAGAGTTTTTATCAAAAAAATTGTTAGGTGTTTGGTTGTCAATAAAAAAAGTTATTTTGGCTTAAAAATCACAAAATGCATAAGCCATTTTGGAAAAGTAAAATGCATGGGCGGATCAATTGGACTTGGGTCCAATTTGACACCCCTACTTGTAGGTTAGTGCGAGCATCACTACCACCTTCGATTAAGACATAAATCAGTAATCTAGAAATCTCTGTCATTAAAAGAAAATTGATTAAGGGTCTGTTTGGCCAAGCTTCTGAAAAAGTGTTTCTGTTTCTTAGAAGTAGTTCTGCAGAAACTGTTTCTAAAGAATTTATTAGAGTGTTTGACCTATAATTATACAAGTACTTCTGAGAAATAGAAACAGTTTCTTGTTTGGCACACATTTATGCAAATTTACTAGAATATTCTTTTTAATAGATTTAAAACTATTTAAAATATTCTTTTCTATCATATGTTTCTAAAAAATAGTATATCTTTACACTTTAATAAAAAAATAAAAAAATTATTTAATTGCAACATTTAATCAAAAAATAATATTATATTGTACATAAGAAATGTAACGACAATATGATAGTCAATGACTCAAATATGTCCAAACATACCCCGCCCTATCCACATCTACCCCACCTCATCCTCAAATTTCTATGTCATTTTTTTTTAATAAAAAATATGAATTTTTTTCTTCGTCCTACCCCCATTGCCCTACCCCATCCTCAAATTTCTATTTCACGTTTTTTATTACTTTTATAAAAAAAATATTTAAAAATATGAATTATTTTCTTACACCCATACCCCATTCCCAAATTTCTATTTATATGGAGATATTATATGATATTAAAAAGAATTTTGTGAAAAGAAAAGGATAAATGGGTCCAAAAAAAAATATTTAATGAGCAAAAAGGACTTCTCGAGAAGCACCAAATTAATGTTTCTGCCTCTCTTTCCATCTAGAAATACTTTTTGACTTCTGAAAAAAGTGTTTCTACTTCTGAAAAGTAGATATTTGGCCAAAGAAGTGTTTCTGAGATTCAGAAGCTTTGGCCAAACATGTACTAAATATATGTTTGTATCTTACAGCAATGACATAAAGAGGAAATTTACTTTCCTTTTGTTTTTTACTTTGGACAACCTTCTGTCCAATTATAAAAAATAAATACCAAAATTCATCTGACAACGAAGTCTTGATAATAGAATATCCTACACAGACATGCAGAATATTCCAGGAATTATGCTCCGTCCATAAACATGATTTGGTTGTTTTACCTCAATTTCACTTTTCTTGCTCTCATCCTAGTACTTCCAACTCATTGAAAAGGCACCACCACAGTTAATTTAAGACCGTATTCTCAAATCAAAATAATAATTAATTCTCGAGTTTCAATTGAATTCTGAATCCCGAAGTTTGGTACACTCGTTTCATTCTCTAATTACTTTATTAAATTGTCATATTTATTTGTTGATTATTTAAATACTTTATAATGTCTTTACTAAGAGGAATTGCGGATCAGCTAGTAAATCTAGTTCAAGGTAAAAATCAGAGGTTCTTCATCATCTAATCAAAATATAGATTATGATCAAATGCAAGAAGATTTTGGAATAGAAGATAATGAATATGATAACGTTCAATTAGATGATATCGATGAACTTGAAGAACAAGAACAAGAACCTCCTACACCTACTAGTGTTCATTCTGTCAATGTTGGTACTGCTAGTGGTAGTCGTAGTCGTAGACCTCCTTTACCAGAACCAGTAGCAAGAAAAAAAAGGAGTAAAGTGTGGCTCTTTTATGATAAAGTTGTGGGTACTGATAGAGTTAAATGTAATATTTGGAGAACTTATAAACATAAGGCATGGGGTGGTGACGGGGACGGGCACTATAGGTAGACATATAAAACACGATCATACGCACAACGGGATGGGATCTTTCGATTTAGAACCCGCCAACAACAACTTAATCCATTAATCGGGGGTGGCTAAGTACGATCCAAAAAAATCGCATTGAATTAGCAAAAATGATTGTGAGGTTGTTTACCTTTTCTTTCGCTTCTTCTTCATATTTAATTACATATATTCAAAGAGTATATAATCCTTTTTTAAAGGTGTTCCTCGTAGTACTACTAGAGCCGATATTTTTAGACTTCATAATGATTATGTTATTTTCTTGCAATATTTGTTTGCTAACCTTCCATGTCATGTTAGTTTTACTTCAGGCATTGGACATGCATTGAACGGTTATAATTATTTAACAATTACTTGTCATTGGATTGATGAAAATTTTAGAATGGAAAACGATATTGCTTTTGCTTTGCGTATGACAAGGATCAAAGTCATATCAAAAATATATAAGCGAAACTATTTGTTTTTATGCCCAAAAATATAATCTTTATAATAAAATACTTTGTGTATCATTCGATAACGATCTAATAATATCATTGTAGATCTTTTAAAAGCGGAAGTACAACCATCACTTCCTGATATATTTCATGTTCGTTGTGCTTGTCATATTTATAATTTAATTGTTAAAAGTGGTCTTGATTTATTTTCACCTGAAATAAAACTTGTCAAAAGAGCTGTTGGAGTTATTCAGGGTAATAATAGAAAAAATAGAATTATAGAATTTAAAGAAAAATGTAAACAATTTAATTTGAGACCTAAATTCATGTCAGAAGAGATTATTACACGGTGGAATTATACTTATTTTTAAAAGAATGTTATAAGTATAAAGACCCCATAACGCATGTTGCAAATGCGCATTGTAAGAACGTGATGTATATGTTAACCGACGAACATTGGAAATCAATTGGTGAACTTTTAAAAAAATTACGTAAATTTTACACTGCAACTGTTGAATTTTCAGGATCTTATTACCCAACAGTTTGTAATGTTTTAGCTCATATAGCTGAAATTTCATTCCATCTTCATTTGATTGTATAAGTAAACGTGATACTAATTTAACTACATTATATGAATATTATGCTACATTACATGATAACATCAATTCTGCTACTAATATTCCTTCTAGTTCTGCTTCTGTGTCTACACCTGCAGGATTCAATGCTGATGACGATGAAGAAGAATCTTTAGACATATGAAGCACTTTTACAACACAAGCAACCACAAGCCGATCTTGCGATGAGATGCAATTTTATTTGCAAAAGCCAGCGGAGCCGAAGAAAAGTTGACCCTTTACAATGGTGGCAGGATAACAAAAGGCAATTCCCGATACTTGCAGCGATGGCCCGGGATGTTCTTAATGTGTCGATTTCAACAGTGGCTTCTGAAAGTGCATTTAGCCAAACACGAGATCAAATAGGAGACACACGTCACTCATTGAGGGGAAGCACATTAGAAGTGTTAGTCTGCTTAAGGGATTGGATCAGATAAGAGAGAAGAAATCAAGGATGTGGAGACGTTAATTCTCCGGAAGATGAAGAAATATGCAATATTTTGGAAGGCGGGAGCGGAGGCGGGACTGGAATTAATACTCCAGATTTAGAGGCTATGGAGCATAACCAATTCAATCAACCTATAGATTACGAAGAACTTGTAAATAAAATTATTATTACTTCATTATGTACTCTTATTAACGTTATGAAAGTTCAAAAGTTTACATCTTATCATTAATTTTAATTTTACTATCTATTTAGTTGTTAATCTGTTATTACTTATTTGTTAACTTATATCTACTAATCTAATAAATTAATAAAAGTATAATTACAAATTTACAATATAAAGTTATAAACTATAAAGTATAAAGTTATAAACTATAAAATAAAAAGTTAACTTTAAAGTTTCAATTTTAATATATACAACTAAATTATATATTATATTATTATATTACATATTTAAATTGAATTTTTGTTTATATTATAGAAAATAAATACTAGAAATAAAAAAATTAAAAAAAAAAAAAGGACCGGTAGGACCGGTTCTGACCCGGACCCGCACGGGCCGACCTGGAATCCGGTAACGAACCGGACCGGTTGGCCCGGTAGTCCGGTGAACCGGACCGGTAACCGGTCCGGACCGGGTCGGACCGTTAGACACATTTAGTGAGAAGTAAAGACTACTGTAACTAAGCTTCAATCAGAATACAAGTATATAATCTATTAGTACTAAGACGAGCAATGTTAGTCACAATTACCTAGTAGTGAGCTCTGCATCTATAGGCTTCAGATGACAGGAACTGCATCAAATAATTGCCGTAACATAATCTTAACCTCGGGAGTTGGGACAAGTAAAGCAAAACAACAGGATTCAATTGAACAAAAAAAAAACAAAGCTGAAGTGGAGCACCTGTCAATGGTAATACAGAAAGCACGGGCAAGTTCCTTCTTTTGGTCGATCAAGTACCCCACGTCCAATAGCCAATAATGTGAACTATGAAAGAGAATTGGAAAAATGGCCCTGCTTAGCACCGAACATGATATTACTCCTAATTTCCGGCCAGATTCAAACAAAATAGGTCCGGAATATGAGATGAGTTAGAAAAACATAATTAGGAAAACTAACTGAAAATCCATATGAGCCGCTGCACATAATTAAGTACATTCTAATTCCTGAGGAAGTCAGTTCTCCTCTTCCATGACAAAACTGTGACTTATGCTAGGAATTCCTGATTCCTACAGCAAATGCATCCTCTCGACATAAGGCTGGACCAACCATCTAGTGAGAGGCTCCCCACAGCCCACGAAGCACCCTGAATTCCCATTCTGAGAAAGAAATGGGAAGCCGAACATGTTAAGCAACTCTTGTACTGCCTGCCTCACCATAGAGGATCCTGTCACACGACTCCTACGGCCCCATCCTGTCACAATATCAATGCGGCTTGGACGAATTCCCGAGAGAAGCATCTGTCGGCGGAACCAGGCAAGTGTTCTTGAAAGTGCAATGATAGCAGTTCCATCAGACATTACATGGAGGTTTATAAGCCAATAAGAGGAGCTTTTCTCTCTAACTGCATCAGGGTAGACATTCTTGTGCGCTGCCACCTCCCAGACAGATCCAGCTTCCTCCTTGAGTCCTGTTTTGTGCAGAAAATCAACAACTGAATCAACAAGACCCCTTTTACTCTCTCTGTCCTCACTATGCATCAGATCCAAAAAGCTGCCTACATGATCCCTCACATTTTGCCCATCGGGTCCTGCTGCTGGCATTGTCAGAAGGAATGTGTGTGCTGGGTGACGTGTGACTGCCATCAGCTCACAACAAAACGACATGTCAAATGAAGTTTGAGCTTCTGTGCAGCAACTGAGGAGCAACGTATAAGTTTGCAGAGAAGGGTTTAGACCCAATTCAACCATGCTTTGAAGCAAGTTGTACGCATCAGGCAACCGGTGAACTCTAAGGAAAGCACTGAGCAGAGAATTGCACGTAGGCACATTGGGGCGCAAACCTGCATTAATCATCGCATGATACCAGTTCCAGGCCTTTTCTACATTCCCAGCCTTTCCCCACAAGTCCACTAGAAGACCATAGACAGGTTCATCAGGTACCCAATTCTTCCTTTTCATCTCTGTAAAAACTGCCTCTGCTTCATCCAGATAGCCACAATGGCCAAGCACCTCCATTACAATGCTGTATGTCACCTTGTCTGGCTCAAATCCAGCATTTTGCATGTCGCGATATAACTGCAATGCACTAGAATAGTTCCTTGCTTTTGCATGCAATGCAATCATAATGTTGTAGGTAACCAAGTTTGGTACACAGCCTTGATTAACCATCTCACAGAACAGTTTGTGCGCAGCAGCTAAGTGACCTGCTTTTCCAAGGCAATTGATGATCACACTGTAAGTGAAAGTGTCTGCAGAAAGCCCAGCGTCTTGCATCCTTTCATACAAGTCCATGGCAATATCAAGATAACCAGCTTTTGCATGGATGTCAATTAGAGTACAATAGGTTACCCGGTCAGGTTCAACTCTAGCTTCCTGCATTTGATTAAAGACATGTAATGCTTCACGCAAGTAGTTCGCTCTGCCATAACTATGAATGAGACGGTTATACGTCACTACATTTGGTTGGCACCCATCTTTAACCATCTGCTCAAGCAACTTGTTAATTGCCCCAAACTGCCTAGCACGTCCCAGGATGCCAACCATGGTGGTATAGGTGTGTCCGTCATGCTTAAATCTTGGTTGCTGCTTCAACCAGTAGAAAAATCCAAGAGCGACTGCATGATCTTGGATCTGCTTAAGTACTTGGTTAGCCTGATATGGATCCAATAAGCAGTTGAGTTCACGAAGAGCCTTTTCCGTCTCAGGACTCCAATTAAACTGTTGTAAAATGTGAGAGACTGTTCCAACAACATGGCCACAATTAGAGAACTGCCTGACCATAGGAACAACTCCTGCATTTTGCAACTTCCTTTCGCGTAGTGGCCTGCTGAAACCTTCAGGAATCTCATGCTTAAGCTTTCCTTCAGAGGCACGCACATTTGTCATGTTACGATTCGGATACGTTCTCGACTTTGGAGGCATTAACCTCCTCCGGTCACGAGAATCTGTGACAACTCCATGGGTCTCCACTTCCACAATACCGTTGTTCGAAACAGGAATTCTGCCTCTATCTGAATTATATTTATCACTTCTGCTTTTTGTGCAATTCGAATTATTTGCAAGGTTCGATGTTACAGGTGTATCAGTAGAAGCATTTCCTTGAAGTTTGTCATTTCTGGAGGTCCTTACATTTGATGGTCTCACATTGGATACAGGCTTTGTATGTTCCACCATACAGTTGTTGGATGAGCTAAGCACTCCGCTCCCATCTAACATAGGAATCTTATAATTAACAACATCGGATAAAAAACTGACTGCTGCAATACCTGCCCGGACAAACTGGTCTGAGATGGGAGGTGATGCCTGTACAATAATCTCAGTATCAATGTTACCATAACTAACAGAGTCTACCCGCCCACACAAGGTAGATGCAGGTACGGCCTGTGGCCTAGAAACTGGAGAGCCTAAAGTCTCATTTTTTTTCGAGTTCACAGCCTTTACAGCATCTCCAGATAATAAGGCACCAACTCCTACAGAGGTTTTTGACACTAATTTAGATGATATTTGTGGATGTCGAACCTCATTTCTAGTCTGCGGCCTTTTTGAAATACAAGTTTCATCTTCTGCACAAGTGCAGGAACTTCCATCTGCACTACATCGTGATCCACCTAGAAAAAAAGACCTAGCTGACTGGGAGAGCGTGCCTAGCTGCTTTGCCCGAAGCATAGTCTGCAAGTAAAGTAAAAGGGAAAAAAATTAGACCTTAAACATGATTGAAATATAAAGAAATTCCAATAGATGCTCAGGATCATCAAGGCAGCAGAGCAAGCCATAAATGAATTAGGGAACTCCAATTTATTTGCTTAGCCAGTCAAGTGTGTGTCATGGCTAGGGCTGCACAAAATTCGGTCCGGACCGAAAAAAGGGACCGGACCGACCCTGTTCAGACCGGACCGGACCATTTATCGGTCCGGTCTTCGGTCCTAATTTTCTGAATGTCCGGGTCGGTCCGGTCTGGTTTTACCCTGTTGTGCAACCATTCATGGCATAGCAAAGTAAGAGTACAAGGTATTCATAAATTGACACTTTCATAGAAAAATCATTTAAATCCTATGACTATGATACACTTTCTTGGTTGCCTACTTAGTTAATAGCACTTCATAAACCACAATATGTGCAATCTATGTACTCTTTTATTTAGCTTAATGGAATATGTCATCATAAAATCTCGAATAAGTATGTCCACATCAGCAATCGTTGACTCGTACACATGGCTAGACAATATAAGTATGAGTGCTATCAAAAGCGAAAAGCGCAAAAAATCTATGTGGTCCTTTGGGCTTTAAGCGCAAATAAAGTGTAAGCTTTACTGTCATAGGCTTGTTTAACTACCTCAAGCACATCTTTTTTTTTACAGAAAAAACAAGAACATTGATCTAACACAAATTTAAAAAACTTCTACAACCGTTTAATAGATACATCAATTAAAAGCATTTTCAGAAATCCGAAGCAGAAAATTAACTGTTAGATGTTATTACATGTTATTATGTCAATGACAGAGACTAAAATGCGCAAACATATACTGATTCACGTACATTTAATATAATCACCTAGTGACTAGAGTCTAGCGTTTGAAAGTCCTAGATGTTTAATAACACAGATTAGCAAAAAAGAGAACAAATTACAAGGGATTTGTCCCTCACAGTGCTCTACATTCTGCTAGAAGTTAAAACGCAATACACTTCTCTACACCCCAAAAAAAGAGGAGAAAAACATGAAGAACTAAAAAGAAAGTTGAGAAGTAAAAAAGGTAAGATATGATTATGAGGACTACATGTTTGCATTAAACTAAGTTCAAGGTAAATAGCCCTTTTCACCAAGATGAAATTTTGAAACAAAATTGGTTCCTCCCATTTTCAGAAAAAAAACAAAGAACAACAAAAAGGCCCAATCTTTATTATCAGCAAAAAGAAAACAACCCCCGACATTCTAAATCGAAATATCATTGTCTCAACAGTTCAAGAAAAAAAAACAAGATTAAATAGCATGACCCACAAACAGAAAAAAGAACACATCAAACACTAACCATAACAACCAAGAAAAGATCAACATTCAACAGCAACTGAGATTACATAACAACTCAAGAAAACCATGATTGACAAGTGATTCATCAAGAAAAACAAATGGATCATAGCTTACCACGAAGAGTAGAGAGTCAAAGGAAAGAGAGAGGGTACCTGAGAATTGGTAGACGCGGCTCCAGAGCCACCAAAAGAATGAAAACAAAAGTTAGAGAAAAGAATACAGAGGAAAGGGTTAAAGAAGAGGGCGGCTCCAAGCTATTTGGGTTCACATTACAATGACTGTTAAGGACTACTCTATTATTTTCCTTTTTTCTTGTTTCTTGTTTTCCACATATTTTTATACAGCTTACTTTACATTACTTTTCTGATATTTTTGGGCATTTTTCTGATATTTACTTCATCCACGTCTTCTTGTCTTCACGTTTCAAAATATCACTCTCAATGTGTTCTACTAATTTTTTTTATATTCAGTTTACTCGTTTACGTCAGACTATGGAGATAGTAGTATCGGTCCTTCAACACTACTATCAGTCAATATTACTACCAGTAAATCGCGGGATGTGCCTGAATGACCAGTATTTGAGACAACGCAAATGATATCACTTACAAAGTCTTATCTCAGAAGAGAGCAAAGTGTTCCCACCGTGATTCGAACACACATTGCAGGCCTCCAATTGAATTTTAAGCTCATTTTCTTTGTCATCCAGCTATGCCTCGAGACATGTGTTCTACTAATTACTCGGATTAATTTTCTATATTTAAGTTTATTTGACTTTTGTGGGTATTATTCAATGTGGATTACTCGCATTTAACTAGGTTATGATTTGGTAACTAGACTTTAAGCCCCCTCTAACCCTAAGTTTTAGTTAACATTTTAAAATAATATTCAAAAATTATTTGATCAACTATTTCAACTTCAAATTTAAAATAAAACATTTGAGATTATAAGAAATATGCTTTAATAATTTTAATATTTGCAAAAATTAGTATTTGTTTTTTTATTATTATTGCGAATTGACGATAGTATTTTTTTTCTACAAGATAATACTAAGAACTTAACAACTTTTTCCTTTATACCATTACTATAGTTTTAAATTTTAATTTAGTGTGCAATTCAAGCTCTACAATTAATAAAGTACCTATAATTATAACTGGACCCATATATACGACACTGCTTACGAAACATGTCTTGGCCTTCAAGAAAGTCATTGTTTCTCTAAAGGTCGAACGCGGTAAATTATTAAAGTATTAACTAAGATCTCTTTCTTAAGGTCTGTTTGGCCAAACTTCTGAAAAAGTGTTTCTATTTCTCAGAAGTAGTTATGTGGAAATTATTTCTGGAGAATCAATTAGGGTGTTTGACCTATAATTATATAAATGCTTCTGAGAAACAGAAACAATTTCTTGCTTGGTAACATTTATACAAATTTACTAGAATATTCTTTTAATAGATTTAAAATTATTTAAAATATTCTTTTGTATCATATGTTTTTAAAAATTAGTATATCTTTACAATTTAAAATAAAAAATATTTAATTGCAACATTTAATCAAAAAATAATATTTTATTGTACATAAGAAATATAACGATAATATGATAGTCAATGACTCAAATATGTCCAAATCTACCCCCGCCCTACCCACACCTACCTACCCACCCATCCTCAAATTTCTATGTCATATTTTTTTTACTTTTATAAAAAAAATGATTTTTTTTTTCTTCCCCCCTACCCCCAACCCCATCCCCATTGCCCTACCCCATCCTCAAATTTCTATTTCATATTTTTTGTTACTTTTATAAAACCACCCCTACCTCCACCCACACCCCCGTTGCCCTACCCCATTCTCAAATTTCTATTTCATATTTTTTGTTATTTTTATAAAAAAAAATATTAAAAAATATGAATTTTTTTCTTACCCCCGCCCTACCCCCACCTCATTGCCCTACCCATCCTCAAATTTCTATTTCATATTTTTTGTTACTTTTATAAAAAAAATATTAAAAAATATGATTTTTTTCTTACCTCCCGCTCTACCCCTACCCCCCACCCCACCCATCATTTCCCTACATATCCTCAAATTTCTATTTCATATTTTTTTTATAATAAAAATAATTTTTTTTCTTATTCCCCCGCCCTACCCCTACCCCTCCCCTCACCCCATCTCTCATTGCCCTACCCATCCTTAAATTTTTGTTTCATATTTTTTGTTACTTTTATTAAAAAAAAAAAAAAAATATTCTTACCCCACCCTATCCCCTCCCGCCCTACCCATATTTTCAAATTTCTATTTTATATGAGGATATTATATAAAATTAAAAGGGCGGAGGTAGATTTGGAGGGGTGGGGTAGATGTGGATAGGGCGGGGGTAGATTTGGACATATTTGAGTCATTGACTATTAGTTGTTGTAGTAATAGTAGTATGATGATGAACTAAGGAAATTGATACGTGGTCTTTTATTGAACGGAAAAGGATCAAATTTGCCATCTAACTATGTTTTATAGTTTAACATTGACCTTCGTCAAACTTTGGGATAAAAATGTCCTTCCCGTTAGCAAACTTGTTAAATTTACCGACTTCACGTCACATAAAAAATTTCCGCGTCAGATCCACATAGACGTCATGTAGGCGTCTCACTGTTACAACCGACAACCCATTTTTGCTCCATCTCCGACCACAACCATTGGCCAACGACCTTTCTCCCTTCCCCCGCTCACGCGTTCCTTTTTTTCTCCAGGTCATTGCCAAAAGAAAACCAAACGAGCAGACTCCAGAATCGGGCAAAAAAGACTGACTAGTAGCTCCCCATCCTCCTTTGTCTCGCTAGTTTTGTTCATTCCTAAAGAACTGAAGAAGACAAGTATAGTCACCTAAAACACAGAAACAACCAAAGCAGCGACTGAGAAGACAAGTATAGTCACCGAAAAATGCAGACGACCATATCTCATACCGAAACCTCCAATCGGAGACCTAAGGCTATTAAGCAAAAGATGTTGTTGTAGAATAGGTGCCTTAGTAGCTGCATCGCCGCCATATCACTGGTGGTGGCGGAGCTTTGAAGCGAGGAAAGAAGAAGCATGGTCGTCGTAATGAAATGATTGAAGTGGATTAGAAGGTGGTGATTGATCGTCACTTGAGCTAGGGTTATGCGACAGTGGTGGTGGTGGTTAAGAGATGTTGTGGTGGTGTGGATCCCATGATCAAGGAGAAGATGAAGGAACAAAGAAGAGAATCCGTTCAAGGAAATTGTCATGAGACGACGTCGGATCGAAGTCGGAGTGACCCATGTGATGTTTATCTGAACCGCCATTTTCATCATTTTGTTGAATGTCTTAAAGTGACATTTTTGTTATTGTTGTTGTTATTGACTTAGTAGTGAATTCATGGCTTGCATTTTTCTCTGCAACAAAAATAGTTACATTAAAATCACATAAACTTACAGAGAGTTTAATTTCAGTTATGTATATATACCTGAGATTTTGCAGAGAGAATTGTTTTTTTTAAATAGTCTTAGGTTTCTGATCAGTCACTGAATTTGTTTGATTCTATATGATAGGTTGCTTGTTCGGTACATATCTGACAGAAAACGGAGAGGAAGATGAAGTGGAGGCGTTGGTGGTGAATTGATTGTACAATGGTGGAGTTTGCCGGAGCTCCGACATGGGAACTCGTCGGAGCTCACCGGAGATGGCAGAGGTCCGCTGGAGAAGAAGCAACAATGAGGGTAGCAATTTGAAAGAATATATACGGTGGGTATGAGTTAAAATAATTGGGTGAGCCTATGTGGCGTCTATGTGGATCCGACGTGACGTTCAACTCGTAAATCCGTCCAGCAGATGATAAATTTAACAAGTTTGCTAACGGGACGGCCATTTTTATCCCAAAATTTGACGGAGGACAATATTAAACTATAAAACATAATTGGAGGCCAAATTTGATCATTTTCCCTTTATTGAATCAAAGGAGTAGAAAAATGCGATTATTATTGATAAAATAGTGCGTTGTGTGTTTGCATTTATGTCTCCCCCAAACAAAAACACAAATAATTAGTTCAAACAACATTTAAAGGTCACGTCCATTAGCTAATCTTCTAGACACTACCCTCAAAATTGATTAAGATCAAACCTCAGTTATGACTAATACCAAACGCTAGAAACTTATGCACCCCTCCAATGGTCCCCCCTCGAGAGTTCTAAAAAAAATCCAATATATCGACACGGCTAAATGCTCTCTTTTAGTTCGTTTCAAAATGTTTGTCTTAATTATTATTTAGACAGTTAAAATATATTTTTTAATTATATTTTTCTCAAATACCTTGTAAATATTTTGAATTAGTTACTATTGTGACATATAGTACTTTTTATGTAGTTTCTAAATATATAAATTGTATTTCGAAAAATTAAAAATTCTATGTTCGAATACACATCAAACATTAGTTAGTTTGATCCTCGTATTCTGAATCAAGCCAAACATTTTGAAACAAATGGGTAACATTATTAGCTTGCCAAGAATGTATGTGCTATTACAGACACTTAATCAACTTATATGTCTAGTTAAATAAAATTACATAATTCACAGTTTATAATTACTAATCACATATTTTAGAAGTACTAACAAGTAAATAATACCATGTCAAATATTATTTCATTTTGTCCTCAATTAGCAACTAAAACAAGTGGTCAAGTGCTACATTGAGTCAAGATCCCCACAAACAAAAAAGGATAAAAAATAAATGCATTCTATGACATCTTCAACCCAAATAATAGGAGTTTTTTTTATTTAAAATCATTGATAAAGAATTAAAGACGATATACCCCCCGAAATTCTCAAAACTTGATGGGCTCCTTTAATTTCTACGATGAAGCTTTAAATGGGCCGTTCGCCACAAATCATAGCAATTGTAAATTTGGGCTAAACTTTGGGTTTTGGATATTTGGGTCATTTGCACTTCTTTTTTTTTTTGACGAAGGAACCCGCAGCCGCTACTCTTTCGAGTGCGCACAAGGTAAACCCCGGGCTGACGCAATAGCCTGCAAACCACGTCAACCGATTAACCACACTTGGCAAGCCATGTGTGACAGGCTCAACCAAGAAGGTTTATGCAGGGGATCGAACTCGTGACCTTGCGGTCCCGCGCTCTACTGCTACACCAACTTGGCTACCCTTGCGGGTTGGGTCATTTGCACTTTGTCTCTATTTTGTGTTGGTCTTTAATTCTTGCCCCTCATAATCATCAACTTTTATGCGGGGCATAAGTTTATATTTTTACATTATAATATCCGACAACTTAGTCCTCACGTTCTTAAAGAACTTATACCCTGCTAGGCATAAGTTTGATTATGAAGGATAAAAGTTAAAGACCAACCTATTTGAAATGTAATTATTGAATTAATGTAAATATTAGGTACGCATAAACTTTTATCTTTCGCTACGATGGACTATTGAATGAAACAAGCCCATTGTCAATAACCATTCTTTAAGCTTTGAGGTAAGCCTTAACCTTAATCCCATCAATTAATTCGAGATGATATATTGTGTTATTGTTTTTACTTTATATCTAACAAAAGTATGAAATTCGAGATCCCTATGCTAATGGTGTGGGTTTAATAACATAAAAATCACTCAAATTATTTTCAAATATCACAGAAAATCACCAAGCTATATATTTTTTGTGACTAAAAATATAGTCCTTGAACTTTACCTAAGTTTCATGTAAAATGTTTTCTTTTATTTCTCCTAACAACTTTATGTGATTCTTAGGCAACTCGAATGACTTATTTATTACAAAAAGAGTTTAGTTATAAAACCTTTATTGAGATAAATTTAATATTTAGTGACAACAACAACATATTCAGTGAAAATCTCTCAGAGATTTATTAAAACTTAGTGACTATCTATTAAATCAACTCGTGAGACTAATTAAAAAGATTAAAAAAAAGAAGACAAGAATGTTAAAACTCCATAAAAGAAGGAATAGATTTGAGAAAAGGCTAAGAAAAAGTTATGTTCATCCTCTTTTCAGTTGGCGTGGAGGAGATGAGCTGTGGAAGCTTCACACTTTATGCCTTTGTTCCTTCTAACATCACACTATGCACCAAACAACATAATAATGTTCCCAACATGGTCTTTTGCTTCCTTTGAATTAATGTTTTCCTGTTTGGTTTGGCCTACAATTACTTATAAGGCCTATATGCCAGGTTATAAAGTTACTCCATGAAAAAGCTCTTTGCTTTCCATCATTGTTTCTTGCTCTTAATCAGGGTCGTCTTTGAATCCGTGCGAGATGTACTACCGTACAGGTCTCTCCAAAAAACGAAAAAATTTAGGGCTCTTTTTTTCATTTTTATTAAATAATATTAACCAGAATTTACTGTAAATGTTCATAATTCACAGGTCTTAGCCCAATTAAGGAGCCACTTTTATGAATTAAAACAGGGTTTCAAAATATTGGAGCCGGCCCTGCTCTTAATTGAATACCGCACTCGTGTTCTGATAACAAATGTGCTTCCAATTAATGGGATATAACCCCCAACCATCCCCTCAATTGCATGGATTACTTACGTACTTGCCTTTATGGTATAACTGCAACAAAGGGTTGTTAAATGAATATCAGGCTAAGGATTTAAGTTAGATTCACAGATGACATTGCACGATTTATTTACATTATCAGTGTAATTTAATTTATTATAATATGTTAGTTAACATTTTATTAGGTAATCAACTAATGATTGTTATAGAGATTTAAAACTTTAAATTATCACGGTCAAATACATTAATTTGAGCTTGAGGTGTAATAATATTAGGTATATAATCGTGTTATATTGAACGTCCAATCTAGTGTATTATGTTCCTTTGTTTGAATTATTTTTCAAACAAAGATGGATTCTTTGTTTGAATTGTTTTTCAATTAAGACCATTATTGTGTTTGGATTGGCTTATTTGAAGTACTTTTTGAATTTTAATCCCTTTTCTACTTTTTGAAGTGTTTGGATTAAGCTTAAAATGTACAAAAATAAGTTAAAAGTCAAAATTTGAGTAGGACCAACTTATAGTTTTTTGCTTTTAACTTATAAACCACTTTTAAAAAATCAATTCAAATCATATTATAAAATTGAAATTGGGTCAAATCTAACACCAATCATACTAATAATTACACTTGAGAATGTGACCTAGTGATCAATGAAGTGAGTTCAAAATTATGAGATTTTAAGTTTAAATTTCAATAGAGGCAAATTACTAAGTGATTTCTTCGCGTCTAGCCTTGATGATAGAGTTACCTTATGGAAATAATTAAGGTATACGCAAAATTATTAAAAATAAATCATAGTAGCTGTTTCAGGACGTTATCATTTGGATGACTTAAAACACAATGCCAATGACGGAACTCAAGTTCTTCATCAGTCGTTACAACATTAATGTAACAAAGCATTCAACTAAGAAACGTTGGTATTATGTTGTTGTCGAAGCAGCCATGGCAACAGTAAGTATCTGAACATGTTTCTGCCTCATGTCGATCAATCTCAAATCATCAACCGTGCCATTAGCACAAAATGATGTAAAAGGCTTAGGAATTAAAAATACCAAAATCATTTCACATACTAAGCAAACTTTAGACTAAACCTGTCTAACGGTCCGGGTTGACCCGGAACCAGACCGGTTGACCCGGTAGAAAATCCGGTCCGGACCGTTAAGGGCTTACCGGGTTGGGGGTTGGGTTGGCCCCCAACCCCAACCCTCACGGGTTATGTTAAAATCCGGTAAGGCCCGGACCGGTTAGATCCGGTAACGGAAACCGGTTACATTACCGGTTAACCGGTCCGGTATTTTTTTTAAAAAGGCAACGATAATGTTACCGTTGGGGAGGGGATGGGGGTGGGGTGCCAACGGTCATTTCGACTGTTTTTTGTTTTTTTTTTATTTACATGAATTGTTCAACAACTTCATCTTCAGGTATCACAAATTAATCTCAACCCTTTAATTCTTAAAACCAACCAATCCACCTATGACCTGGTACATGACTTAGGTCCATGCAAATGTAGGAATTAAATTAATTTAAAAAGTTGGAACCTACTAATTACTAGATACTAGTTTATTGAACTGTCAACTTCGTATGTTTTGAATCTCTCTCTCTCCCCCTAATTTTCTTGTCTCTATATTTCATTTATAATGACATTATTATTGTTATTTTACGAGTCAAGAATATCTTCTTTATGAAAGTCAGTGGTAGGTGTGGAGGGGGGGGGGAGAGAGGGAGACAAAGTAGACTTGGTAAACTCAGCAAAAAATAAAGTAAAAAAGGGGGGGGGGGGGGATTATGTAATTGTCTGGGTCTATTAATTATAGTCCATCATATTCATTTTTACTTTGCTTGTCCTCTAAGGCTCTCGTTTGGTACGATATATTACGTTGAACTCTGCTAGATAAAAAAATAATACAGCGTTTGATGAACGTTTTCAGTCAAACTGAACTGTACTATTTCTAAAAATAGTACACTCCAACTGTCATTTTTGAGACTCATCTAGTCCCCTGAACTGTACTAAACATAAAAAAATACAAAAAAAAATACAGTTTATTATACTCTAATACCGTCCATTATATATTAATACAGTCCAGTCCATTACAATACAGTATAATTCATATAAAAATATACAGTTCAGACGTACCAAACGAGCCCTAACAAAAACAGTACAAACAGTAGCCTCCAAATAGCGAAAATGCATTAATTTTCCCTTCATACTATACCTGGCTAACGGTCCGGGTTGACCTGGAACCGGATCGATCGACCCGGTATAAAATCCGGTCCGGCCCGGTAAGCCTTGTTGACAGTCAATTTTGACCCGTTTTTGTATATTTTCGTGCAATTTTAAGTATTTTAGCACACCTCATTTTAATCGTTATTTTTGCATATTTTTACATAATATTCTATGTTTATTTCTTCACAAAAAATGGCATTGCATCTTTTATTTTTAAATTAAGCATTATGTCGTTGTTAATATTATGTTTTTATTATTGTTATACCGTCGTTTTATTTTAATAATATTTGCATCTCTTTTAATAATTAATCTAAGACCGCTTTACTTTTAATCAGGCATTAAACATTTCTTAAATATTGCATTTTAGTATTATTGCGTCGGCATTTGCATTTTTTATAATCTTGCATCTTTTTAAATAATTTTCTTTTAAATAATTAACCAGCCTTGCATTTTTGTCAAACCAGTCCAGTACAGGACACAATTTGAATCAGTCAAATCCAACACTATTATTAATTTCATCCAAACACTCTCTTTTCATTTTCCCCCCCAAAACAATACCCCACTTTTATTTTCCCCCCCAAATACCAAACCCTAAACCTACCCTATAAATAAAACTTTTCCCCCCAACACAAAAATCAGCCCTTAAAGAGCCCAGTATGACTTTCTCTCACCATCATCTCTCCTCACTCATTTCATTTACTTTCCGTCGCCATGCCACTTCACGCCGGAGCTCCAAGCCCGGCGAACACTCACACCGCAGACACTCGCCTCACCCCTACCATCTCCTCACCATCGACCCGCAGAAACCTCTCGCCGTCGAACACCAACACCACCGTCGACCACCATCACTGCCGGCGAACTTCACCAAAGAACCCTACCGCCACTTTCTCCTCAACTCCCACTCCATCACCCTCTTCATCGTCTCACTACCGCCGAACCCACCACGGTGGCGTCATTTCCGGCGACCGCCGCGGAAGCCGACGCCACGCTGCCGCTTCTGCATTGTTGAAATCGTTTGTTCTCTTTCGTTGCTATTATATTATTGTTTAATTGGATGATTACGAACCGCTTGTTCGTTGGACCTGCTGCTCGATTTTGATTTGTTGTTTGTTATCTGTTGGTTATGGACTGATTGCGTATTGTTGTTGCTTTGTCGGACTGATTTTGGTTATGTTGTTACTGATTTGGCCATTTCTGCTGCTGATGTTTTGCCGTTGTTTTCGCTGATTTTATGGCCATTTTGTCATTTCTGATTTTTGTCATTTATGTTGGACTGGATTTTGGCCATGTTGCTACTGATTTTGGCCATTTTGCTGGACTGATTTTCGGCCATTTTTGCTACTGTTTTGGCCATATTATTGGACTGGTTTTGGCCATTTTGCTACTGATATTCTGGGCCCATTGTTGCTGGACTGGTTTTAGGCTCTTTTTGCTGGTTAATTGATAATAAACAAGATACTACACTTGATTGGCCGATGAAAAAGTTATCCGTCGATTTTTGAGGCCTCCACAGTTGCAAAGACGGAAAATAAAATAAATGAAGCTTTCTGGGCAATGATGATTTCTTCCACTTACACCGGATAACCAACATGTGCTTGGCAAGGCGAATTCTCGCAGCCGCACTTGTTTAGGCTGTCCTACTTTATATTTTTACATATCTGAGCCCTCCGTATTTAAAACTATTACTGTTTTAGCGCGGATCCGAATGTTTTATTTATTTTATTATTTTTTAGCAATATTGGCCGATGAAGGAATCCCCGTCTGATTTCCAAGGCCTCCTCTGTGCAAAAGACGGATTTATTTATTTTGCTTTACTTATTAATTCTTGTTATTGCTTTTAAAATTATTTATTCTACTATTAATACTTTTACTAAGTGTTTATGCAAGTACCCGGAGATTATCTTGTGCAGAAGGCCTAAAAAGGGCTAAAAGATGTCCCGGAGCTTTATTTTTATGTCTCATTTAATTTTAAGCTTTTATTATTTTTGTATTGCATTTTATTTTAATTATAAATTATTATAAATGCTTAGAATAGGTAGAATAAAAAGAGCAATAAATAATTAACCTAGGTTTGAACGAACAACCGCAAGTTAGCGGATCTTGAAGGATGCCTAACCCCTTCCCTTTAGGATAATAAAGAACCCTGATCCAGAATCTCACTAATTTCGCAGACCACTAAATGGAAGTCAATTGCAGTATTTTTTGCAATAAACTAAGTGTCCTAATTCACTTAAATAATTAGGTGGCGACTCCTTAAAACAAATTTAGGAATTAACCATATCAGTAATCCCGTTTCGACTCCGATTAAAATGGGGTGTTACAAGCCTTACTGGGTTGGGGGTTGGTTTGGCCCCAACCCCAATCCGCACGAGTTGTAGATAAATCTGGTAAGGACCCGGACCGGTTGAACCGGTAACGAAAACCGGTGACCTTACCGGTTAACCGATCCGGACCGGTAAGATTAAAAAATTAAAAAAAGAAAAGAAAATAGGTTGTGTAATATTACTGTGGGGGGGGGAGGCTGGGGGTTGTTGCCAACCGTCTTTTGGCCGTTTGGCCTTTTTTTTATTTTTTTTTGTTTATTATTCTTTATTAATTACATTGTTGCCCTTTAAAAATCTATAAATACTCTATATTCTTCTCATTTTTATCACACAATTATTTCTACAATTCTCAATTCTCATACTCTCTTAATTCTCTCTATTATCAATTCTCAAGTTATTATTATTATTATCATTATTAATTTTTAAAGTAGCAAGACGCAAGACTTCGAGTTTCAATTGAGTTCTGAGTCCCGAAGTTTGGTACACTCGTTTCATTCTCTAATTATTTTATTAAATTGTCATATTTATTTGTTGATTATTTAAATTTAAATTTAAATTAAATATTTTATAATGGATAAATGTAAAATTATTTCAAGTGGTACAAAATCTAAAGGTTCTTCATCATCTAATCAAAATATAGATTATGATCAAATACAAGAAGATTTTGAAATAGAAGATAATTATTATGATAATGCTCATATAGATAATATTGTTGAAACTGAAACGCATACACATACTAGTGTGCCTTCTGTCAATGTTAGTACTACTAGTCGTAGTCGTAGACCTTAGAGAATAAGGAGTAAAGTGTGGAACTTTTATGATAGAATTGGAGACACTGATAGATTTAGATGTAATATTTGTGGACAAACTTATAAACATGATAATGACGGGGGTGTCACGACCCGACCCGACGTGCCGCGATTAACGTCCTAATTGAACGTCATTACTGACATGTCACTCTTAATCCATTTAATACAGATGTCCACATAAATTTCGGCAGCACAACGCTGCTTTTACAACATATCCCTAAAAACGGGCGAGCCGACAAGGCTGCCAAAACAACAAAACAACAGTCATAATAGGCTAGCCAACTAGGCTGCCACCAACCACCTCACGCACACAAAGGCATAAATCAAAACACGCAAGCCGGCAAGGATGCTACTAGATAATGACATCAAACCCAAAACAAAGTACAAACATCCAACCCACAACCGCTACGCACTCAAGAGTGTAATCGACATACGACGGACGGTTCCCGTCGTACTCCAAAATATGCATAAGTCTAAAAGAGATTACGTACCAAAACGACAAGCTCGGATCGCGAGCTTCCCCAACAGCTGAGTAAGAACCTAGATCGGAGGGTCACCAAACTGAACACCTGTACCTGCGGGCATGAACGCAGCCCCCCGGGAAAGGACGTCAGTACGAAATAATGTACTGAGTATGTAAAACATGAAATATCAAATGAGGACATAATCGTACTAAGTAAAATAGAGTCAATCAGATCTATAAAATGAGAGTCATATCGTAACCCATGAATGCCTACCATAAAATCATCATGTCCATATACCTGCGTCAGAATTGCAGATAACGTGTCTCACTCTACGAGGACTCGATGATATCTGTATATATATATATATATAAATATATATATATATATGTGTATAACGTGTCTCTACCAGAATGAGGGACTCGATGATATCTGTATATATGTATAACATGTCTCGGCCCTGTAATAAGGGACTCGATGGAATTATCAATACAACATGTCTCGGCCCTGTAATGAGGGACTCGATGGAATTATCAATATAACATGTATCGGCCCTGTAATGAGGGACTCGATGAAATGAGTAATAACACTTGGCACGAGCAGAATATCATGAGCAACCATATATAACTTAGATTATCGTTTGACTCTCAATGGAATAAGAAAAAGGCATTATCATATCATATATCATTTAAGTCATCTTTTAGAAAGTCAAGGCGCTTAGCGTATCACATATCATCTTTTGGAAAGTCAAGACACTAACTTATCATGAATCATTATTTGATTAAAACTAGCCTTTGAAGGAATCACGTACGTCCGCCGTACTTTCATTAAAATCATGCCAAATGAAGGAAGAAAGATTTTCATAAAATCATGCCAAAGAAGGAAATGATAGTCTCACATACCTCTTAGGCGAACTAATCAGCTTGGTATTAAGGTATTACTCGTCTAGTATTTCAACCTATGATAAGGAACAACATGCTCATCAATTCTATGATTCCTAATGTAAGTTATATGCTTAAAGGCTCCCTTATTTCTACAAAAACAATTTGGGCAGCATTTCCTTTGTTTATGTGCGTATCCACAATTTTCCAATAATTCAAATCAACCAACAATTCAACTCCAACTACAATCCAATCAAACCAACAATCCAATTTAAACCAACAATCCAATTCAAACCAACAATCCACCTTATTCAAGAATATAAAATTAGCATCTTTCTACACTTTAATCCTTTCGAGGCATGTATAGGTAACTTATTTTAAACACCAAATTCAGCCTGTAATACGTCCCTATTACGTTCAAAAAAATTCATCGACCTTTCGGCCAACACCTATTTCAATTTCAAAGCTTTTCCAAAATTCCTTACTTTCCAATTAATCTTCCAACAAATTCAATTAACAACTTTAACTTTAAACATCAAGGTTTCATCTAAATTTTCACATGCAATTAGTAATAACATACCAACACAATTACTCAATTTCAACGTACGCCAAGAATAGGTTCTAAATCGGTTTCGACCTCTCATTCACATGCATTGTCTTCTTTCCCTTTCTTCTTTGACATGGATAATTCTCCTAACTATAATATCAATTAATCTATCAAATATCAAGTAAAAGGGATACATTTTCACCAATAGAAGAAGAATTTCATACCTTAAAATTTTACCAAAACAGTCCCAAAAAACGTGACTGTCCAGATTTTTAGACACTGCTTCGTCAGCTGAACTTGTAACGTCGATAACTCTCTACTCCAGTGTCCTATCGAAGAGAGGTTTGTTGCGTTGGAAACTAGACTCGACGAACTTAATTTTAGGCTTTTGAAATACCCAAAAACTCCTAATATGCTAGGAGATATTCCCTTCCAAATTTGACTAAAAAACTGTCCAAAACAGTCCCGAAAATCTGCCCACTGCCCAGCGATTTTTCAGCCTCTTTTCGTCGATTTTTCGCCCAAATTCTTCTCTTCTTTCAACCCAAAATGACATGCAACACTTCTACTATAATAACCCAACATTTATACATATTTTCCTTCACAAAATTTGTCCAAAAACTTAAGAAACCACAGCCCTAAAATCTGCCAGCAGTGGGACATTTTCCCCACTGTTTTGGTGCAATATTTGGCTTTAAAATGGTGGGACAATTTAACCCAAGAAGATGGAGCAACAAGCTAAATTTTCTTGCAAAGGAATGAAGATTTTCGATTAACTAGGGGGGGAGAAAGGAGAGGAAAGAAATAAGTGTGTTCTTGTTTGTGGAAGAAAAGAACTTAGTGGATAGTTATTTAGGAATTTCAGATTTCAGATTTTTTTTTATACACTTAGCCCCCTTAAATGCCACACTTTGCCCCCTCTAAGTATTTATTTAACTAAACCAATCCCACATCTTTTAATCTAATTTCCCATTGCCTTAATTTCTTATCATCACACCTTATATACCTTACTAACTTAACGGGAAAAAAAATATATGTTTATTTACACCACCATTTCTAAAGAGATTTCCTACCACATTCGCTATCACAAAAATTAATCCGTATTAGCACGTAGAATATTTGTAATTTCGAAAATTGAAAATCCCAATCCTTAATGACGTTCTAAATCTTTGTCTTAACATACGAGGCGTAACAGGGGGGGGGGGGGGCACTTTAGTTAGGCATGTACAGAGAGTTCATCCGACACAATGGTCAACAACAAATTAAGTATAAAATATAAAGATGCAGTTACATTATTTAGTTTTTTGATAATTGAACAACTCTGCTACTAATCTTCGTTCTAGTTCTGCTTCTGTTTTGTGTCTACATCTGCAAGATTCAATGAAGACGATGATAATGAATCTAGATTCTAGATATATGGAGCACTTTTACAACAACACAAGTTGCGACAGAACAGCGAAAGCGGGACTGTAATTAATACTCATAATTTAGAAACTATGGACTATGGAGCATCACCAATTCAATCAACCTATAAATTACGAAGAACTATGTAAAAGGATGCATAATATGTAAATAAAATTATTATTACTTCATTATGTACTCTTAAGTTCGAAAGTTTTGCATCTTATCATTGATTTTTATTTTATTATCTTTTTAGTTGTTAGTTGTTACTTGTTAACTTATGTCTACTAATTTAATAAATTAATAAAAGATTAAAAGTATAACTATAATATAAATTATAAAATATAAATT
Organism: Przewalskia tangutica; assembly: GCA_029844215.1. Classification (NCBI taxonomy): domain Eukaryota; kingdom Viridiplantae; phylum Streptophyta; class Magnoliopsida; order Solanales; family Solanaceae; genus Przewalskia; species Przewalskia tangutica. The sequence continues at coordinate 14,319,153 of CM056734.1, forward strand.
CGTAAACTATAAAATAGAAAGTTAACTTTACATTTTAAAATATAAAACAGAAAACTATATTATATTATTATATTATATATTTAATTTGAATTAAGTTAAATTTTTGAAATAAAAAAAAAATGGTCCAATAGGCCGGTTTAATCCGGAACCGCACGAACCTACCTGAAATTTAATAGTGAACCGATCCGGATCGATCCGTTAGCCACCTTTACTTCATACACGTAATGGAGTGAGGTAAAAAATAACCTTAAATGAATAAATTCTTGTTGAAAATTTTAATTTCCAAGTTTGCTTTATCTAGTAGATATCAACTTCTAGAAAGCTTGGACTTTATAGTGAGAACATAAATACAAAATTATGTCAGAAGGGAATTTGCTATTTATTGGTTGACCAACTCTGTAAAGTTCATTTATTTCATTTTTCAGACCTTCCAACTTACTTTTCTTGGGGGAAGGCGAAATAACTCGCACACGGGTTCATTTCCGATCCGACAGAGATTGATAGAGAAGGTAAATCATTGTGAATCAGCAGCTCACTAGGTGTGAGACACATTGTCTGATGTCCACACTGAGTCATCCCCACAAAGAAAGAATGAAACTTCCACACTACGGCTGTCAGGACTCGATCTGCCTACTTGAGGGCAATCAATTGAGCTATCACTACTTTTTTTTCCAAAAAGAAGTTGGCCAATAAATATACCCCTGGAATTTATACCTAGTAATTAAAAATACCACAACTGAAATCAAAATGTTACAAATCTGAAATCCTTCCGTCCCATTATAAATATTGCTTCAGTTTAAGAAAAATTATCCCAAAATAATTATTAAAGAAAAAGACACATCCATCACCTAAAGTATTGAGAGTATAACAATATTTGGCAATAAATGGACTTTATTCAAAAACTAATACTCCCCCAACTGACCCCGCGTTTTCTTTTTCTCTCTCCATGTCAGCTTTCTCCACCACCTCCGGCCACCACTTTTAACGGCGGAGCTACCCAAACCCATTTAACTACACCACAATGGGTAACTGTAACGCTTGCATAAGACCGGAAAAAGTTTCCAAAACCGATCCTCAAACAAAACCAAGAAAGCCCAGTGGGGAACGTAGACCCAACCCGTACTCCGGGTCAGCCGCCCCGATCCGAGTACTCAAAGACTTCTTCCCTAAAACCCGAATATCCGATAAATACATCTTAGGACGCGAACTGGGTCGGGGCGAATTCGGAGTTACTTACCTTTGCACCGACCGGGAAACCCGAGAAGCACTCGCATGCAAATCAATTTCCAAGAAGAAGCTAAGAACTGCTGTGGATATCGAAGATGTGAGAAGAGAAGTTGCTATTATGTCAAGTATTCCTGATCACCCAAATATTGTTAAGTTAAGAGCTACTTATGAAGATAATGAAGCAGTACATCTTGTTATGGAGTTATGTGAAGGTGGAGAGTTATTTGATAGAATTGTAGCTAGAGGACATTATAGTGAAAGAGCTGCTGCTGGGGTTGCTAGAACTGTAGCTGAAGTTGTAAGGATGTGTCATTCTAATGGTGTTATGCATAGAGATTTGAAACCTGAGAATTTTCTGTTTGCTAATAAGAAAGAACATTCTGCTCTTAAGGCCATTGATTTTGGCTTATCCGTATTTTTCAAGCCTGGTATGAGTTCTAACTTCTTCCAATTTCTTAGTATGGTTGAGCTTTGCTAATGAAAAAGGCACCCTTTTTTCGTCAAATTATTGAGTTGATTTCTCAGATGGTCACTCAACTAATAGTTATTATCTCATGAAGTTCCTTTCTTTTGTTGAAGGAAATGACTTGTAATACTGAGTGACCATATGAAAAATCAACCCTCAAATTACTGTAATCTTGGTTCTTGGGAATTGTATATGTGATCACTTTTCATCTGTCTCATGAAAATCGATTCTTCTTTCTATCTGTTTCATACACAAAGAAGTGTTTGATTCTTAGTAATTTTTGTAATTAATCAGGGGAAAGATTCTCTGAGATTGTGGGAAGTCCATACTACATGGCACCAGAGGTGTTGAAGCGGAATTATGGACCAGAGGTTGATATTTGGAGCGCTGGTGTCATCCTTTATATTTTGTTATGTGGGGTTCCTCCATTTTGGGCTGGTATATATATTGTTTTTTCTAGTTTTCTGTGGAGTTCTGATGCTTCAATTACTTGTGGTTCATTTTCTTAATCCGATTAAGTCATTTTCTTATTCTGATTATCTTTTGCAGAAACTGAACAAGGGGTGGCTCTTGCAATTTTGAGGGGAGTGATTGATTTTAAGAGGGAACCATGGCCTCAAGTCTCTGAAAAGGCAAAAAGTCTTGTCAGACAGATGCTGGAACCTGACCCCAAGAAGCGGTTGACAGCCCAACAGGTTCTTGGTAAGTGTTTCTAAACTCTTTTTGTGGAGTTCCACGTAAACGGCTTCCCTTGTACATGGAAAACTAAATGTTAAGTTGAGCAAAGAGATGATTTTGGATAGATCACCGTTGTTTATCAAGTAGAGGGTTGAAGATCCACAGTATTACTTAAGGTTAGAGGAGAAGGAAGAAAAATGCGGCTTTTGATTTGGGCATTTTTCTAGATACTCTAGCATTTACTGCCACTACACTGGAAAAGTGAGGCTTTCCTCAAGGAATCCTGGCTTTAATTTCAACAATTCACCGTTCAGGATACTGATTTGTGGAAAAAATGTTTGTTATTTTTTCTGGATTGGCATTGCATTTGTTTTTATTCTCTTATATCCTTGAGTATACTAGTTTCTGTGGCGTGATTGAGCTATATGATATTTCTATTACTCAAATTAGTTTTGGTAGGAATAGTTTCATGTCTTTGTATTATAACTATTTATGTGTCTCACTTATGAAATATCTTGCTGTTTATGTTAATCAACTAAATATCCCGCTGTTTATTTCACTCACACACTTTGTCTTTTGCTGAATATGTCCCAGTTTTGTGGTAGTTATAAAATCCTTCCCCGCTCTTTGTTCCCTTGAATTAATTAGATATATGGACCTCTATGCCCATGCTTGATGACTCAGCATCTCTAAAAAAATTGGGACCATACACAAAAACTCAGATATCTGAGTGCCGGATATCCCGAGTTTTCTATGCCTTTGTAATTAGTAATAGGACTAATAATGAAGATAGGAACTACTTTATAATTGGATGAATTGAATGTAACTCATATGCTGATTCTCACTGACAAAGATCTTATTTTACTTTTGAGAAAGTACTAACAAAGACAGATTTATAATGTAAAACTGTTCAAACTACTAACCTTTTCCATGTCACCAGTTTTATGTCTTTAAATCTTTCTACTTTATTTCAGATCACCCCTGGATACAAAATGCAAAAAAGGCTTCAAATGTTCCACTCGGAGATATTGTTAGGACAAGACTGAAGCAATTTTCCATCATGAACAGATTCAAAAAGAAAGCATTGCGGGTAAGCCTCTAATTTGTTTAAGCACTAACAAATCTGAAATTTGGTTTTACATATGGGGATGTGCTTTAGTTTGAATTATTTTTGCACCTGTTAAATTGCATAGGTCATTGCCGAACACTTGAAACTTGAAGAGATTGAAGTAATCAGAGAGATGTTTGCATTGATGGACTCTGATGGTGATGGGAAGATAACATATGATGAACTAAAGGCCGGACTTAGAAAAGTCGGTTCCCAGTTGGTAGAAGCAGAGATGAAGTTGCTGATGGATGTGGTAAACATTCCTGTCCACTTAAGCACGCTGAAATAGTTTTTTGTTCTTACTTCTGGTTGGTTTTATGAGATTTACAAGTTTTATATGCCAAATGAGAACATATTTTGCTTCTACTGCTCAGTTTCCTGTATGCTTCCTAGTATGTGCTGCTGTAACTTGTAGTTCCTTCTGAGTTTCTTCACGTTTAACCATCTCACTCACCAGCCTCTATGGTCATCCTCCCAGTTTTTGTGTAATAGATGTATACATTATATGTGTGTATGTTTGATCTCTCTGCTATGCTGGGTTTTATCTGATTCTAAAATTCTGATAGTAGACTTGGTACCAGGGTCCTTAACTACTTAGTACAGATTTACTTCTAGAGTTTAGCTCATTACATTGAAGCAGGCAAAGCATGTTTGTGTTATCTAACTAACATCTTCTCCATCACTTCTCCTTTTCCTTGCCTTGTCTCCATATTCTGATGTCCTATCTAAATGAATATATTCTGATGTGTACAACTACCCAAGTTCTGTAATGTCATCTGATGTCTTTTCGCTGTGCATTCAGAATGAGGGCAAATAATCAGCTGTTCCGCGTAACTCACTCTCTCTGCCCCTCTTCGTTTAAACTTTAAACTGTTAGTTTGCCAGAAGTTACTCTTCCAAGTGATGTACTCTTGTGATCTCAGTTATTCCTCCTCTCTTGCTTTGTTTCTTCTGATTGTTTCAAATACCGGAGCTTTTGAAGGAGAGGGGAAATTAATAGTTCCATGTGTCTTTTAGTCCTATCATCACTTACTTTACCATAGCTCAGAGATTAGCATTTTTGGTTGGTGGAAGCATCATGTAATTTTTTTCCATCTGTCAGATGGTTATTTTGCACAAAATATTGGCTCTGAAGACTCTACATGTTGCATTTATTTCAGGGGTTAGCTTTATCTCCTTCTCTTTTCATTATATGTAAGCATGCACATATTGCATGGGCTATTAAATAGGCAAGAGATTCCATTACATAACTGAGGAAGTATAAGCATAGGTTCCAGCACCATAGATGGTGTGTCTGAAGAAGTTATTGTCACCACATCGACACTCCGATATGGTGTGAGATAGGGATGCTATTGCATCTTATTGAAGGTAAAGACTAACGAAGAGAATCGAAGCAAAGGATCTATATAGATGATACCTGTTAGTTCGGAGTAAGGTTTAGTTGTTGTTACACTTAAATTTGGTCTGAAGTTTGTGGAGGAAACCTTTTAGTCCGGTTAGAGATTTGTATGGTTAGTAATTTGTTCAATATAAGGATAACTTTGGATTAAAAGATCCAATTATTTTACAAAATCCTTGGTTTTCCCTTAGGCAAGATATTTGCAAGCAAGCCTATATGTCGTCGTTATGTCAGATCTGTCAAATAATTGATCTCATAGGTCTTTACTATCTCTTTTTCTGCCTTCTCTCAAGTCCCAATACAACCTGATTGACGTTTGTATCCTATTTTTTGGCCATCAAAGATTCCCGAGTATTCTGCTGTAAATCTGATGCAGCGGTTATATGCAACTTCTGAGGCTTTTTTCCATTTGGGAAATAGAGCTTTGAACAAATTCTATTGCAGATACACTAATTCTTTCCATAGATTAATTAAATATTCTTGCCTGGCGGCTGCTGAACCTAATATTTGATTAGGCTGATGTTGATGGAAATGGAGTCCTCGACTATGGGGAGTTTGTAGCAGTTATACTCCACTTACAGAGAATGGAAAATGATGAGCATTTTCGTAGAGCATTCATGTTCTTTGACAAGGATGGAAGTGGTTATATTGAGCTTGATGAGCTACGAGAAGCTTTAGCAGATGAATCAGGAGCATGCGACACTGATGTACTGAATGAGATCATGCGCGAAGTTGATTCGGACAAGGTTAGACTCATCTTCTTCTCTCCTTAGTGACCCTGCCTCTTTTCGTTTCTCTTTCAATATATTTGGAGAAACGAGCTAGAATGCTTCTTAACATTAATCATGTTAAAGAAGCTTGTTGGATCTTGTGAAATGGTGAAAGATATAAAACAGAAAATTCACCCAAAAAAGAAAAAGAGATGGACTTGTTTTTGGAAATGTAGCTTGAAAAGTAAATGATGCACTTACAAATTTGTCTGCTAGTATTTCCCCTTCCACTGTTTTGGCTCTGATGTGTTATACCAGTTTTATATCATTATTGTATTTTCTCAGGACGGGCAAATCAGTTACGAGGAGTTTGTAGCAATGATGAAGACAGGGACTGATTGGAGAAAGGCATCTCGGCAATACTCAAGAGAAAGATTCAAAAGCTTAAGTGTTAATCTAATGAAGGATGGGTCTCTCCAGCTTCAGGATGTGCTCAGTGGCCAAACAGTCATTGTTTAAGTTAATAAAAGGATTCATTTTACTATTCTAATTATTTCCGTTGGTTATTTTAATGGGTTTCATAGCAAATCTGATCATCGATATTCCATTTCTTGAAAAATACTGATATTCGGAAGATCAGTATCTTTGAGAATGCGATTGGGAGTAATATGTAGGTATGCTTGGGTTGTACTGCTGGGATTTTTTTGGATATATGGGAAAATGAAGAAGGGTTTGAACTTGGGTGGATGACATGTAGATTAATGCTTTGTTTTAAGGTTTTTGTAGGTATGTTTATAGAAGTTTTACATAATTGTCTCACTTTTGTATATGTGTTGCAAACTGACAATTGTTTTAAGTGAAGCTTTGTATTTATGATTTCCTGAGACTGCAAAGACTGCATATAAACTCTTACTGCAGATGTCCTTCCTCGGAATGAATGAAAATTTCCTTTTGAGTTTACGTTGCACCTCTTTTCCCTGATCTTCTTGGTAATTTATATGGTTCTTCTCATGTTCATAAATTCTAAAGAAGATGCAGATTGAGTAGGATGTCCTAAATTGTTAGTTTGAATTATTTTTTCAACTCGGAGCGGCTACGGTATCTTATGACAGTTCTTTATCTAGGAGCTCAGTTCTGAAATTGTTCTTTAACTTTACTCTGTCTTTTTTTACTTTACAGCTTCGTACCAAGGTAAGTAGCTGCTAACGAATTTGGTTTTTAGCTTAGCATTTAGACTTTCCTTGCCATTCAAAGTATAACTCTTACACTGTTTTTCAGACATAACAACAACATACCTAGTGTATTTCCACACGACGGGGTCTGGAACTGTTATTCAGACATATGAATGAATTCTCCAGACCTGCATGTCAGTTATCAAATGTCCATGCAAGAGTTCAAATCTTCTGCTCTGCACCAAACTCACATCTACACCAGGTATTGCTCAAGAATATGACCAAAAGGGAAAAAAAAGCTGAAGTAGATCCTAATGGCTTGATGAACTTGGAAACTAGTATACACCCATATGAAATTAATAAATTTTATTTGGTCCACAGGTGCAAGTTCTGGGTAAACTGTAAGATGATATTAATCTTTCTTGGGGAGTCTTCTTATTAATATCAAAGTATATATAATGTACAATATTCATCCCTTATACAATAGGAATCATAAACCTAATCACAAGAGGAATCCCAGTCTTACCATAATTATATTTACACAATATATAGAAATATTCTCTCGGACTTATCCATGCTCCCGACATTTATCCCATTTTGTTGGGGCGTTCCAGGAATAGTCTTCACCGTCTTGATCCCTTTATCAGCACAATACTGTTTGAAGTCACCATCCATCAATGTATTCTCCACCGTTGTCGGACCTTAGGCTCTTCAACTTGAGGTTTGTCTCATTCTCGAGCATGGCTTTCTACCTTTCGGAGACAGTGAACACGTCAGATTTATTTTTCATAAAATAGACCCATAGCTTCCTGGTTAAATCATCAATGAAGTTCACGTAGCAATATGATCCTTCCGAGTGAGGGGATAGTATCAGGTCCCCACACGTTAGTGTGCACCAATTCAAGCCTCTCAACTTTCAATTCTCTACCTGCATTTGAAAAACTTAATCGCCTATATTTTTGAGAATGCACCTCTCAGACATATGATGATCCACCGACTTCAGCTCCGGAATCATGCCGTTAGTCACCAGAAGCTTCATCCCTTTCTCGCTCATATGCCCAGCCTGCAATGCTACATCTTGATCCCAATATTTTTATAATTCAGTAATAGCAAAAATAAACAACATTATTAGAAACAATATCTCAATAATTTTTTCCTAAAGGGGAAAAGTTCGACTTATTAATGTCCTCATTGACAAATTATTAGTTTCTATATAACATCCTTTTCCTGATAAAAGTGAGGATTCCAACTCTTCAAGATATGGAAATAGCAAACTAAAACTCATCATGGCGCATGTGCAAATACAGAAGCTAGGGCCCATTGACCCAAGGCCCGAAGAATCTAGGCCCAATAGTTAAGCTTGAAATTCTTCCAAGAGATTTGTGCTCCAAATTTTTATTTTCAGAAGTTCTAATTAATTAGCCCTTCTTTATTCTTCATAATTTTATGTGATGAAGATTTTAACTTAAATAGTCATTCACTCAATCACTTACACTAAACATAGCTGATGAATATATAATCTATGTATATTTATTATGAAAAATAAAAAGTGAATTCACCAACTATTTGGATAAAGATTGTTTCTACAACAATTTGAGAAACATGACACACAAGTGCAGTAAAGTAGAAATATTAGTAGTGGTTGTTGATAGTGCGTTTACCAATTTGGGACCACAACTTTAAGGGCATGTTTGAAAAGCCACTCAGGTAATTAGAATTGGGTATAATTACATAGTTTGACATGTTTGTTTGATTAAGTAATTATACAGTTAGGTGCGAATTTGGTATAATTGAGATAGTGTAATTACACTATCAAATTCTCAAGAAGAGGTTGAGAATTGAGTGTAATTATAAGGTTACTTTATACTTTCTTTCCTTTTGTTATATTTTATTTTATTTACTTTTTTAATTTATATTTTATTCCTATTATTTTAATTTCTTTTTAATTTTTACTTTTTAAAATATATTTTTCTTTCATTTCCTTTCTTCTCATTCCCAACCTTTACCTCTTGTGGTTTCATGTAACTGCTCGTATTTTTTTTATTTTTTTTATTCATTTAGCGTAATTGTGTTATTATTCTAATATTTGAAACTACACCTCTTAATATTAGAAAAAATAAGTCATTAACAAACTTGACATATAATGGGTGACGTTATTAAAGTAGATTTTCATTGTGAATAAGGTTATAGACTTATATTTTCTCTTTCTTTTGAATTATTTACTTAAGTTACGTTAGAACTTACTTATATAATGTTGGAATTTGACATAAGAATTATTTTTAACATTTTTTTTGGATTTTGAATTTAGGTTATATTTTTAATTTTAATTTATTTGCTTTAGTACTATTGACTTGTTATTTCACATTGCATGTTGTTTATTTTTCACTTACAATTGATTTTTTTTTTGTCAAACATTTGAATAATGTTATGGCATGATATTTATAAATATTATTTTTTAGTCAAACATCCAATCCAGGATGTTCTCACAAAAAGATTCGCTTTTAAGTTTTATAATTAATTAAAATTAAAATATTATTAATTTGAAATATATATATCAAATATTTTTTACAATATTAGTTACAAATATATAATTATTAATTAATATATTTTCAAGAAACAATGTGTCATTAAATAACTAATTTAATATAATTTATAAAGGCATATATTTTTTAAATATTATTTTTAAATATTTTATTTTAAAATTAAACTAACTATGTAATTATACTTGTGCAACCAAATAACACGTTCATAATTACACTTTTCGCTATAACTATAATCGATTTAAAATATACTGATGGTTTAAAAAATATTTCTCTCATTGGACACTTTTCGCTTTTTAAATTTAAATTAAGTAAACTTTGACTAAGTTCATTATATTGACGTGAGAAGAAATATAACTTATACTGTAATAGTTTTCGTATAATTTGATATTTATTTAATTTTAAAATATTGAGTTGATCTAATCAAATTTAGTCTCAAAGATTAGTAAAAGTAACTCTTAAGAAGCGAAAAGGGCCGCATAAATTGAGACTGAAAGAATATTATTTTACATTGACGGTGTATATAAGTTAAGTTCTTATACGTGAAAGATACAAACTGCAACTTCAAACATACACGGATCTAAAATGAAGGAAGAACTCTATCGATCGACATGGTAGGTTAAAATTTGCAAAATTTGGAGTAATTAAAGTCTCTCGCTTTTAGTACCAGAAGTGGTTGACACTTACTGATTTCCAGCCTCAATCATTTGTCTGTCTTATTCTGATCTAGACTTTGTCTGAACCAAATTATAGACTTTCTTGACAGTAGTCGATCACCTCCTTACAGCCAATCATATATAAGATGGTCGAAGGTCACGAGTTCGATCCCCTGTATAAACCTTCTTTTGAATACATTGCCAGCCACAAGTGTGACCATCGACGTGGTTTGCGGTATTGCGTCACCGGAGTTCTCTGCAAGCACTTCGAAAAGAGTAGCGGCCATGCCTTCGTCAACCAAAAAAAATATAAGATGGTCGTGGAGATATTTGTATCATTGACGTCTTCTTCACGGACATTATAATGCACTCAACAGTGAGAAAGAAAGTTAACAAACAGCATTCGATTTCCTCACTATGTGTCTGTTGAGTAGTAAATCTACATATAATCCACGCGCAAGATCATTTTTCTTCGATTGTCCCCACTGGTAGACAAGATATTATTCGAGCAGTTTCTATTTATTATCAAAATTCGACTTATAAGTGGATTGTTAAATTTAGAATTGTAATGGTTTTAAAGCCTTGCTTCTAGTAATGAATTAATAATGAGTATTTGGGTTAACTAATTTTTAGGCAGAACACAAAGATAATTCTTTAAATTTATCGGTAGATTTCATATATACACACAAATTACGATATGTTTTGATTTTTAATTAAGTACCTAAACATATGATAAAGTATTTTTATTATACACTTTGAACTTAAAATTTTGAAAAGTTTTTGCGCGTGTTCTCAAATGCTCATTATGTAAATAAGTTAATCACTTAAAATATGTCACTTTCTTTAATTATATGTATCAATAATCCGTAAAACCTCTTGCATGTTCTAGTGATGTTGATGTGTATAATTAAATGAGTGAACATATTTTATGCGGACGCTTGTGAACACACATAGAAACTTATTTAAAATATGAGTCGGAAATGTCTAATGGAAATATTTTATCATGTGTTTAGGTGCTCAATTGGAATAATAATTCGAGTGTCTCGATGAAATTTACTGTTGAGTCTAAGAGGTTGTTGATTTATTCAGCTTATTTTTAAATAGTATCGACCTATGATACATATACAAATTGCTTCTTTTAAAAAAATATATTATTTACACTATAAAAACAAAAATTTGTAGCACTATCTTTATAAAATTATCGCGGTTGACTACACGTCTTTCAATTACTTTAAACTTTACGTCTATCATTAGTGGAAGTTACATTAGTTGTTGTTTGATTAGAATTATTGGCACGTTGTATAAACCCACAAGATTCACCATTGTGTCTACAATTACTATAAAAAAGAGATAGAATATTCAGTAGGACAAAGTGAGTGCCTTTAAAGCTAGATCTGAGGGAAGTAGCAGAAGCAGATTAGAATTGTGGTTGGTTAAAAAAACCTTTTTTATTTATTTGCACTTGCTGCTACATTTCAGCTTCCCGAGGAGTACATAAAGTAGCAAGGAGAGAGTGAAAATGAATAACAATAGGATAGAAGCCATGGAAAAGAATGATGATGAAAACTACAAGTGTTAAGAGATGATGATAGTGAGAAAGAGCCTGAAATTAACTACAGAGGAGTGAAAGCCATGCCATTTATCATAGGTAAGCAAAATTTGCTTGTTTCTATCTTGTTATAATCAGTTACTAAATTAAACAAAGTTAACACTTGTTAAATTCTGGATCGATTCAATTCCAAACAGAGAAGAAAAAGCAGAGAAAGGTAAAATGAGTGAGGGAAGAGAGTTTTTGTTTTTGTGGGAGCTTTCCTTTATTTCTTTTAATGAACAATACAATGTGTGGTCTCTATTTATAAGCTAGAAATTAAACTAACTCATCTAATAAAGACTAAGTTAAGCTAACCGTAGCCTTTAATCACATTCTAACAAACTAACTGTTAACCACATTCTAACAACTAACAAACTTGTAACAAGTTGTTAACAATTTTAACCAACTCATTTTATTACTTCAACACCCCCACAAGCTAGGAGATATGAAGACATTCTTCATTCCTATATTGGACATGAATTACAGTGAGCAGCAACATCAGTGAGCAACAACACAGTGAGCAGCAACATTAGCACTCCTGGCATCAATAAAAAAACTAAAAATAAGAATGTAACAGCAACAAGAACCCCTCGTTCTCTAGTCACACTCGGACTAGAGAATCCCTCGATTCTCCCTATGCAAGCTCTTAGAATAAGCTCGGATATGCAGTGGAGTCTCCCTCAATTTCTAGTCCAAATCCGACTAGAAAATCCTCGATTCTTCGGTCCTGAGCTAAACAAATAAAACAAATGATGGTGCAACCATCTGTAAAAGAAAAATTCTGTAAATTGAGCTTCAACTCAATCCAGATTGCTTCCGACGAAGTATCCCTCAGTTCTTCAGTCGATTTGCAGCTGAAAACTCCTCGATCCTTCCATCAATCTATTATTTACGATCGCGCATCCAGACACATGCTTCCATCCAGATGCTCCTAAAAAAACCACCACACCAACCTGTTCCTTCAGTAAGTCTGCAAATTGTTTTCTGAAGTTCTGCAGGTTTGGAGAGGATTAAATGTGATCTTATTTCATGTCCACAAGATGAAGACCTCTTATCTCTTGTTCGTTTCCCCTTGCAATGGAGTTCACAAAAAAATTGGCAATCCAGAGCGTGATGATGCCCATCACTGTCAAGATATTTTAGGCTATCATGAAAATCAGCTGCAACATACACAACAGGTGGCTTCTTCACAGTCTTGATCTTCTTCCAACAGCCATCATGCAGAAAAGGTAACTGCTCTGAAGATTTATTGACATGTGAAGATAACTTTTCTGACAAATTGTTGCAGCTCTTGTTCAGTTCCACAGATACAGCACGCAAGGCCATGGATCTGTGTAATTGTTTTACAAATGATGCCTCAAGACATTCCAGAAATGTATTGTGCTTCTCATTTGTCCATCCTGTGTACTTGTCCGCGATAGCATATCCACTGTGCAACAAAGTATCTTTGGAATTCGCAACACTTAAAGATGACGCACCGGAATTCGATCGGGTCAACTCAGTAGTACAACTCTCCGGCGACGATGACCGGTAGCGCTCTGAACAAGTCCCTAGCTGAACAAGCTCAGAAATAACAGAATCAAGAATCTCTCGATGATCCTTCTTAGCTAACAACTTCAACTCTTGAACAACATGAATGCCCCATCCAGATTTCATAACTGGAGAATACATATGCTTAATCGCCGATTCAATCATTTCTTTCTCCTCATCACTCACCGATGCAAGATCTTCCATGAACCTTCTCACCGTCCTCCGTTTTAGATCTCTCGCAGCCGATTCAAGTGCTCTCTATTTGCGCTATTTGAGGTGTATTTTGTGAATCCGCCATTATCGAAAGCTTCCGAGCTCAACAATGACGATTTTTGAACTGTTGCTTTGTTTTTATCGATCTCAATGTCGTTAATGTTTCTCGATCTCACCGCAAGGCTCTGATACCATGTTAAATTCTGGATCGATTCAATTCCAAACAGAGAAGAAAAAGCAGAGAAAGGTAAAATGAGAGAGGGAAGAGAGTTTTTGTTTTTGTGGGAGCTTTCCTTTATTTTCTCTTAATATACAATGTGTGGTCTCTATTTATAAGCTAGAAATTAAACTAACCCATCTAATCAAGACTAAGCTAAGCTAACAGTAGCATTTAATCACATTCTAACAACTAACAAACTTGTAACAAATTGCTAACAACTTTAACCAACTCATTTTATTACTTCAACGAGAATTGATATCATGAGTTGTTTCATATGTTGTTTACAGGAAACGAAACATTTGAGAAACTTGGAGCAATTGGCACACTTTCCAACCTGTTGATTTATCTCACGGCAACTTGAAGCACATCTCAGCCGCAACACTGATCAATGTCTTGAATGGAACCACTAATTTTGCCACTTTGCTTGGAGATTTCCTCTCTGATACTTACTTTGGTCGTTATAAAACATTGGGATTTTCATCCATTACTTCGTTTCTGGTACTAATTATACCACTTCTACTGATTCAGTTGTTTCTTGTTTGAAGGGGTTGTTTGTGATAACATTAACAGCAGTATTCAAGAATCTACATCCTCCTCACTGCGACTCGAAAGACATCAGCCAATGCATTAGACAAACAAGATGGCAAATGGCGTTCTTGTTGAGTGGATTTGGGCTACTGATCATAGGAGCAGCTGGGATTAGGCCATGTAACTTAGCCTTTGGTGCAGATCAATTCAATCCCAATACTGAGTCTGAGTCTGGTAAAATGGGTATCAATAGTTTCTTCAACTGGTACTTTTTCACCTTAACATTTGCCCAAATGGTGTCCGTGACACTCGTGGTTTACGTGCAATCGGACATAAGCTGGTCCATAGGATTAGCTATTCCTGCAATCTTCATGTTGATTTCATGTTTCCTCTTCTTTGGTGGCACTAAATGACACCGACACTCTAGCCTGACTAATTATTTGTATAAGTACAGTTATGATTATCCTAGATATACCTATCCCCTTTAAAACTGTGATCTTGGCCTGAAAATTACACATAACGACTATAGTTTTTCTTATGTCAGAGGTTTCATAACTTTCTTTTATACCTGTTAGTATGTTAGGTTGGGAATTCAAAAATGCATGAAATGCAGCATTTTTTTAATTCATGCTTTCTTTAGGTAGGTTCAAGTTCCGTTTTACATGACTTACCAGAATAAATTGTCACTCAAACCACAACTTCTATAAGGTTAATGAGTTTTCATGAAATTGGTCCACCAATGTACTAAAGCACCATGTCATATAGTATAATTTAGAAAAGCCATATTAGCTGACTTAACTTAATCTTTAATACTGTAGTAAATTTTGTATTCCTTGTATTATGATCTTAACTGATTAGATTTACTGTGCTATAAGGTTTCTTGACAAGGCTGCAATAGTAACACCAGAAGACCAAACCAAATCAGATGGATCAGCAGCAGCCAATCCATGGAACCTATGCATACACCAGAAGACCAAATCAAATCAGATGGATCAGCAGCCAATCCATGGAACCTATGCAGTATGCAGCAAGTACAAGAAGCTAAATGTGTTGTAAGGGTAATTCCTATTTGGGCTGCTGCAATTGTGTACCACATGGCAATAATTCAGCAGTAACAATATGTTGTCTTCCAAGCCCTTCAATCCAACAGACATCTTGGCAGCAGCAACTTACACTATTTTCTCCATGTTAAGTCTCACTCTCTGGATACGCATATATGACCATAAAGTCGTCCCATTACTCCGAAGAATCACTGGAAATGGTGGCATAACAATCCATCAACGAATGGGATTTGGCATTTTCCCCAGTTCCCCACTGTTCTATCAACCCTCGTATCTGCATTCATCGAGCAACGAAGGAGAAAACTGGTTTTCACAAATCCAGCATTAGGGATATACTCAGAAAGAGGATTGGTTTCTTCCATGTCAGCTCTATGGTTGGTTCCTCAGCTATCCTTAGCAGGACTTGCAGAGGCATTTTGTGCCATTGGACAAGTGGAGTTCTACTATAAGCAGTTCCCAGAAAATATGAGAAGTATAGCAGGGTCTTTCTTCTTCTAGGGAATGGCGAAAACTGGCAACTGGCTACCGGAAGACCTTAAAACAAGGGAACATTGGATTACTTCTATTTCTTGATTACAGCACTGGGGATCCTTAGTGTTGTCTATTTAATTGTCATAGCATGTGCTAGGTGGTACAAGTACAAGGGAAGTGATGACACCAGCAGCGTTGTACCATTTGTTGAGAAACACTTCGTTTGACACAAATTAAAGGATCAAACCAAATGGAACGCCTCTATATATACCATTTGTTAGCAAACATGTGGGCGGAAAGAAGTGTGATAGAAAAGCAAGACTAAAACAGCCTCCATTAATCTCACTCCTATTAAAATTTAAATGGGAAGAAGCCTGTGGAAGAGCTTATTGTCATAGTAGTAGACTAGTAGTAATAGTAGCTTTTAGCCACAGCCTTCTTTGGAAATTCTCCAATTAATAAACTGTTTATGAAAGAATTCTCAATGAACAACTCAAGTCGAGCTGCACAGTGGGACTAGTTTTATTTCTTTCCTCAAGGTCGCTTGATGATTACAATATGCTTTCACTTTTTGTTTCAACGAAGCAAACTCGTCATACAGGCGCGCACATACACATTCTTCTCTTGACTCGAACAGCCAAACATATTTTCTTAACTAGAGAGTGAAAGCAACTTATCTCACAAATCGGTGCACCAACCACTGTGATTTCCAGAAAGGAAATAGGGTAAGGGCATAGAATAATGTTTAGCAAAAATTAAAAAGAGGAAAAATGAGAAGGAATAAGAAAAACAGAGCAGAGAGCCTAACATCAAACTGAACAATGAAAGCCAACAAAAGCAGTGGACACAATGCTCTGCGTGTTATATGAAGCCAAGAAATGAAGAGAAACAAGTACAACATATAGTGGAGATGAAACAACAAAATATAATAAGAAAAAAACTTTCACGAATATAGACAATGAATGCTGGCATAACTTGATGTTCACCATTCTGGGTCACTACAACATCTACATGAGCTATGGGACATGAAGGCAGGAAAACACAAAATAAGAACTTCAAAAATAGTACTTCGCTAATCTATAAGGCACTATATGAACATGCTGTTTCAAAGGTAACTCACTATAACATTTTGATGACTTCGCTCCCATCACAACACAGATATATTACACCTCCCAAACAGACTTTCCCTCTAAACGGTGTATGCCTGCTGAATTGTCTCAATGTCAAGACCCTTCAACTTTACCACTGATTCAACATGACCTTTCAGTGTATGCAACTCACGTAGCCTGCAATTCAAAAATTCAGCTGAGGTTTTAGAATTTCCATGTGTTAGGCTAAGAAAATTTAATAGAACAAAGTTTTTCAGAGCAAATTTCATAGAGCAAAGTTAAGAAATAACTGACCTAGCAATCTCAGCTCTCCTCTTCGCTTCCTCAGCCAAATGGTTAAGCTCATTGAAATTGGTAGTTTCGCCAAATATTTTGGGGTCTGGAACTTGGAGCCCATGAAGGGTTCTCTGTGCATGTGCCCATTGAAGCTCGCGCTGTTCTTTTCCAAAATCCTTCTTCCGGGTGAAAGCAATCTGCAGAGAAACAAAAATTAAAGATACCGTCAAATACAAATAAGATAATACTCAATAGGAATAGGAGCGGGAATGACTCTTTAAGTATCTCCTTATTCTTCCCAGTTCATACCCTGTTCTCAAAAACAAGATCCCAGGCCTTCCCACTGAGCGCATAACGGATGAGGAACTTAATAATATCTAGTGGGATATAGAACACAATATTGTAAAGCCAGATAACTCCAGCCCAACCCCAGCCAATTCCTTCAATTGCAGCAAAGCTCCAATTTGCATACACAGCAATCAAGGTGGCAACCTGTACATATTCAGTTCCCAAATATTAGATGATCCAAGATGTTAAGGGAACTTCAAGAGAATGAGAAAGCAGCAAACGGCTCACCAGTTGAGCAATCAAAAAAGCGACCACTAGCAACAACCCAGGACGCTCCACAAACGACCAACTTCGAGATCTAGTGACAAATATCAGGGCCTGGCTGATAGTGCTTACTTGAAGGTAAATTGCAGAGGCGAGTTTCCTAAAATCATCAGTTGCTGTTTTCTCAAGTGTTGATACCCCAAATACTCGCTGGAAATTCACCAAATTAAGTTAAATATAAAACTAAGAGCGGGCCAACATTAACACCCTACTTAAAGGGCAGCCCGGTGCACTAAGCTCCCGCTATGCGCGGGGTCCGGGGAAGGGCCGGACCACAAGGGTCTATTGTACGCAGCCTTACCTTGCATTTCTGCAAGAGGTTGTTTCCACGGCTTGAACCCATGACCTCCTGGTCACATGGCATCAACTTTACCAGTTACTCCAAGGCTCCACTTCATTAACACCCTACTTCAACATCTAAATACTCCAAACAGCAAAAAAGATTTATATAATTGTTCTTTACATAAAAATGGCCAGTGAATGTGTGTTTTTGCATTCAGATTGCTTGAACCCATGACCTCCCGGTCACATGGCATCAACTTTACCAGTTACTCCAAGGCTCCACTTCATTAACACCCTACTTCAACATCTAAATACTCCAAACAGCAAAAAAGATCTATATAATTGTTCTTTACATAAAAATGGCCAGTGAATGTGTGTTTTTGCATTCAGATTGCTTTTAATATCCCCTACATAAACATAGTTAAATTAGACAGAAGATATACTGTCTGTTTGCATGTACTAGACAAGTCATCTGCATCTCTTATATGAATCTGTCCATTCTAAAACAATTAGACAGGCAACTAAATTTGGAGCAGTTAACAATTGAGAAGGCCTGCAATACACCATCCATCATAACTTAAATTTTCTTTTAATGTATTGGATACAGGTGTGCTCACCGGGAAGAAATCTGTTTTGTATGCTGCCCAAAAGAAAATGACCGTCATCATTGCCAAGTAACCACCGAGAACAACTCCGGTAGTAAAAATCTCAGCCAGTTTCCAGCTATCAGGCAGAGGAGATGGTTTGACCCTATCCTTCGATATCGTCATAATGGTACCTGATGTTGTCAATGTTTGGTAGTTAGATGTCAACAACACTGAGTAAAAACTTGAGCAGAAACTAACAGTGATACTCGGATGAGAAAGGTTCTGCACGCATTGGAAGACACAACCACAAAAAAATAAGGCTAATAATATTTCGGTTTTAAACTTACCGTATACTTTTAATATCATCCAATATTAGAGGTCAATATGAAAGACTTTAAAGGCTCAAGTATAATATATATTTCTGTTGGTGAAAACACTAACCATCATTAAGAATTGCAATGATAAGCACCATGAAAGGCGGAAAGTCAAACTTCCAGAGCAGAGCCAGAAGCATAAAACCAAGCTGTGACATTGAAATAAAGGGGTAAAAAGGGTACAAGATGCATTTGACCCTGAAACATAAGATAGACAAGATAAAAGAATGAAGCAGTTGCAAATAACATACCACAATACGGATTGTGATGGAAACAGCATATATCTGCCAATGCAAAATATACACAATCGGATGAGTTATCCATATCATAGCTCAGAGATAGATTAGGAGCAGTAAACTCGTTTAAGAATTCAAGGCATTGTCCTTGAAATAATAGTAGTATCTTACACTTCTGAACCAACCCCAAAAGGAAAAAAGAATACCGTGTAATTTTTCATCCTCTGAAAGATCGCTCGACTGGTCAAAACAGCACTAATGATGACACTCAGACCAGGTTCAGTAAGGACAATATCAGAAGCACTACGAGCCGCATCAGTGGCATCATCAACAGCAATCCCAATATCAGCTTTCTTAAGAGCAGGAGCATCATTTACTCCATCACCAGTCATACCACAGATATGTTTCCTAGCTTGCAAGCGCTTTACTATCTCATATTTGTGCTCTATAGCAATGACCAAGGCAAGGTATCAGCAAAGGCCAATTGTATTTTATAACCAAAGTTCTATACTGAAGCGCACATCTAGATATCAAATGGGTCATTCAAAAAATAATTACCAGGGAAAACACCAGCAAAACCATCAGCCTTCTCTATAAGTTCATCAATTGGTAAAGCAGAGATTGATTCATCCTTAGTCTGTCCCAATAGAGCAGATGAAGGATACATATTTGTACCCATTCCCAGGCGCCGCCCAGTTTCTTTTCCAATTGCCAGTTGATCCCCTGGAGAAGTACAAACACTAAGCCACTAAATACCAAATAAGCATGCTAAATTTTTAAGTGATACGCTAATATGCACAACCTCTTCTAATTAATTAATAGCTCAGCATTTCTACAATAGAGAGCAATATAAAAAAAATACAGGTTGATGGTCAATATTATTAGTGTTTAAAATCCAACAATGAAACATTGCACAGATTCTTAATAACTTATTAAAAGAAATGGCAAGATACAGGTAGCATCATTACACCTTCAAGCATCCACAGGACTGAGTAGTGCCTACTCCATCGATCCAACTCTTACACATTGTCCTCACTCCTCACCCAAAATAGAATATATTAAAAAGAAAAGAAAAAGGACAGCAATGTCAGCATTTAACTTTTCCAAGGCAGAATCAAGAGTAGTATCTATACATCCAACAGTCGGTCATGCTATTCAACCAAGGATTCGTAGAAGAGTTCATTACCATCTTAATTTAGTGGCAATTTGGAAATCTCATCTCATATAATACACCATTTCCTCTATAACTCGTTCTCTCTATCCTCAGGTGAAGGGCAGTAAGAATCCATAGCCGTCAATACCAGTTGCCAACAATAAGCATTCAATTTGCAGAAAGCATCTCAACACATTGAATGGGATTGTCTAAACTGAGAAACCACATAATACCTGTGATCATTTTGACATTTACACCAAGGTTTAAAGCCCTCCTTATAGTCTCAGCACTGTCGTGCCTAGGTGGATCAAACAAAGGTAGGAGAGCAATGAACTGCCATGGTCCCCCGGCGCTCTCCTTTCTTCCCTCTGGAACTTCCTGCATGGGAAATTAGAACATGTGCATAATCAAACAGATAAAACCTTTTGTTTGAAACAAGCATAGGACTTGGGCATAAAAAGAACTGATCACTAGTCTCCTCTACTGGAGGCATTCCTTATAGCCCAAAGTTGTGGATTTGGTCTATTCAACTTATATATAACGTGATGAGTTTTGGAGCTATACATACAATACAACATACCCAGTGAAGTTCCACAACGTGGGGTCTGGAGAGGGTAGAGTGTACGCAGACCTTACCTCTACCTTGGTAAATAGAGAGGTTGTTTCCGAAAGACCCTCGGCTCAAGACAAAGCATAACCACAAGCAAAGCAAGAGACTGTCAGACACGGACAAGAAATTTAAAGCAGTATGAAAATAAGAGTAACAAAAGTGAATAAGCCATGATAAAGCATTCTGAAAAAAACAATAACTAACGCAGGAAAATAAGATAAACAAAGTACACGAAAGAACATACAGCAGCAGAAATCAAAGGACAAGGGACTATAAAACAATACTGCGCCTATTAGTATGATAAGCTAAGCAGAGCTGCAATAATAACACTACAACTACCGGTATGTAAGCGTAAGTAGGACTACGCTCAACTACCTACTACCCTTCTACCCTAATTCGTGTCCTCCACAATCCCCTATCTAAGGTCATGTCCTCAGTAAGTTACACATGCGTCATATCACGTCTAATCACCTCTCCCCAATACTTCTTCAGTCTACCTCTACCCCTCCTGAACTCGTCTATAGCCAACCTCTCACACCTCCACACTGGGGCATTTGTGCCTCTCCTCTGCACATGCCTGAATCATCGCAACCTCGTTTTCCGCATCTTATCCTCCACCGAGGTCATTCCCACCGGATATCATCATTTCTAATCATATCCCTCTTTGTATGCTCACACATCCATCCCAGCATCCTCATCTCCGCAACTTTCATCTTTCGGATGTGCGAAGTCTTGACTGACCAACACTTGCCCCATACAACATAGTCGGTCTAACCACCACCCTATAGAACTTGCCTTTAAGTTTTGGTGGCACCTTTTTATCTCACAAGACTCCAGATGCGAGCCTCAATGTAATCCACCCTGCACCAATATGATGTGTGACATCATCATCAATCTCTTCATTCTCTTGGATAATAGACTCAAGATACTTGAAGCTTCATTTATTTGGAATGACTTGAGTACCAAGCCTCACCTCCACGCCTGTCTCATGGTCGCTCTCGTTACTAAACTTGCACTCCAAGTATTTTGTCTTGGTCCTACTCAGCCTGAACCCTTTAGACTCCAGAGACTGTCTCCAAACCTCCAGCTTAGCGTTCACTCCACTGCGAGTCTGTGATGAGTGATGAGTTCTGGAGATGAAAAAAGAAAATGAAAATACCTGATATGCCACACCAAGCGAGCGCAACCCCCGCTCGGCAAATTTGTCAATCACCGCATGAACTTTACGTTCTATATCTGACTTGTTGTGTGCAAGATTTAGAATCTGAATACATATTGCAGCTCCGGATCAGAAAATGCAAAACAAAGGTAAAAACATCAAAGAAGGATATTGTGTGATAACTAAAGTACCTGCTCAGGTGCACCTTTACTGACCCTATGCATTTTTCCCTCACCATCAAAATAAGTAAGTGCTGTTCGTTTATCAGTTGGATTGAAAGGAAGGAAGTGTATTTCACGAATGCCAGCACGTGCCTATATTAATGGCAACTGTTAGAGCAATCTCTGGGCTGGGGTGCTCAAATTAATTATAAGGTCACACAGAGCTACAAGTTACCTCCTTTGGATCAGCCAACATTCCAACAATAGCAGTATCAATCGCATCCTGGTTCTCTGTTCGAGAGGCTCGAGCTGCCATTAGAACAACAGTGTCTGCATCAACACCTTTGGCGAATACCTGAACAATTAACAAGAACAAACAAAAAAGAAAATCACAGTTCTACTAGTGGAATAAGTATATGAGTAATCACGCATTTGACTGAACTCTTTTATTCTCACCTCAATAAGTGCTTTATCAACAGTCAGCTTGTTCAATGTTAGGGTTCCCGTCTTGTCACTGCACAAAACATCCATGCCAGCCATCTCCTCTATAGCCGTCATTCTTTTCGTAATGGCCCCCTGTATAGTTAAAAGTTGATCAAATAAGCATTCACATAGCAGAAGGGCCCCACAACAATAGCTCAAAAATTCAAGAGGTGGTGAATATTAACCTAAGTTGCTCGGACTCGGGGTGCGGATCTAGAGGTCGGATTCTTCGTGATCTAAGGGATAAGGATCGAGGTATGGATACGGGTGCGGGAATTCGGCTAAAAATAATTCAAATGTCTAAAAATAGAGTTATAAAACCTAAATTATGAGATATTATGTGAAAAACTTGAGAAAATATTGATCAAGAGGAGAATTCTGGAAGGAGATAAAAAGAAAAGGAGTGACATAGAAATTTCTATATACAAGGTATTCCATTTTCTTAAATTTCACCTTAACTTTTGTTTTGATTAAAGAAATCATTGAATTTTTCCGGAACTTCTTCGTCGATTTTGGTCAAAGTACCCAAAATCGGTTGACCATATAGTGTACGGATCCACACCCATACCCACACCCATGTCGTGTCTACACGGGTGCGGCACCGAAAGTGAAGAGTCTGAGCAACATAGATATTAACAAACCTGTTGAGCAAGACGATGAGCACCGATTGCCATCGTGACCGAGAGAACAGTTGGCATTGCAATTGGAATCCCACCAATAAGAAGCACAAGAAGATTGTCTATCCCGGGACGGTATTTGCGGTGTTGGATAGGGTACATCACAATAATCTCTATTATCATCCCTACTGCAATTGAACAGATGCAGAAGTTTCCTATAGCAGTCAAAACCTGAAGATGACCAGAAACATCATTTTGTAATGTAAGATTTTATAGAAGTCAGATAATCGAGATCATTTGCATAAAATAGCAGAGTAAAGACTCTACTTGCCTTCTGAAAGTGTCCCACTTGGTTTGTACTGTCAACAAGGTGAGCTGCCTTCCCAAAAAAGGTATGAACCCCTGTAGCAATCACAACAGCTTCTATCTCTCCCTGCTTACACGTGGAACCAGAGTAGACACCATCTCCAGGACCTTTTGTTACAGGAAGAGATTCACCGGTCAAAGCAGACTGCAAATTGGGAGACAAGTGTAGTGGCGCTGTCAGGAAAACATTAGATTGAATGCAGATACTCCATGCAATCATAAAATTTAATCACCTGATCAATTTTGAGTGGATCACCCTCGAGAAGACGAGCATCAGCTGGAACGATATCTCCCAGTTTAATACTGATTATGTCCCCAGGCACGAGAACAGCAGCATCTTCCTCGTCCCATTTTCCATCTCGAAGAACCTCCACAAAGACAAGTGCAAACATTCAAACAATTCAGGACAAAACTCTAACTAGATATATACATGGATTTCTTTTTGTAAGACAACAAGGTCTATTTGCAGTCAAATGGCAACAGGAGAAAGAGATTATGTCTAGTACCTTGGCTTTTGGAGCAAGTCGAGCCATCAGCGCAGCTGCTGCATTACCAGCATTGTTCTCCTCAATAAAACTAATTGTTGAGTTGATTATGAGCAATGTGATAATACCCACAAAATCCTGCCAGTCCGGTGGCTTTCCCTAGAAGAGGCACATATTCTTGCACTGAGTCTACGGGAACCAGCTAGAAAGTAGAATAGAATGATAACTCAGAATGTAAGTTCTTACTCCTCCATTTGCAAGAGCAATTGCCATGATAGCAGCAGCCTCCATAACCCATGAGAGAGGGTTCCACATAAAGCCCAAAAACTTCAAAAATTTGCTCTCCTGTAATACACCAATAAAGAATTACTCCTTTTGCTTTGATAGAGCCGCCCCTTTTGCGCCTTTAGGACGAGTTCGAGGCATGGAAACATGAAAAACCTCTATGTTGGGAAACAGGGTAACCCTCTAATAGTCCATCTTTAATAGGCAACAAACAGCATAAATCAAAAACCATTTTCTACTTAAGGAACTAAAACTATCAATGAGCAAATTGACATAAACACACTTCTTTATGAGCCTTAACAAAACTAATTCAAACTGACACACAAACATAACAACAAGAAAAAACAAGGAAAAAGATCAGTAGTTGTCGGTGAAAACACTACAGATAAATAAAATTCAGGAGAAATAACTAAATATTGGTGCAGAATTTCACTTAAAAGATGAAAATTTAACAAAAGATATGTTAAAACCTTTTTCTCCTCGAGCTTGTTGTACCCAAAAATGGACAACCTTTCTTGGGCAGAAGTAGCAGTAAGTCCCTCTTTGGTACATCTCAGATTCTCAAACACTTCCTCAATGGGTATGTTTTCCTGCAAACATAACATAACCCCCAAAAAAACCATCAAGAAACAAAAATAGCAAGTCCCCACAAGAAAAAAATCAATTCTTGAAACCATTACCAAATCAACAGTCTCCTTTAAGACAGCATCTAGCACTTCAGGCTTCTCCGACATCTTCCTTAAACTTGTTATTTCCCCTTGTTAAAACTGTCTCAGATCAGATGTACCATAAATAGAATTCACTAAAGCAACACAGTTAGGTGAAGTTGGGGAAGAAAAAACGAGTACCCAGAATTGGATTTTTCTGAGTAAAGAAGTAGGATTATGTTTTAAAGAGACAAAGGGTCGCCAAAACTGCTAGTGGAAGAGAAGAGTAGTAAACAGTTACAAATACTTCCAGCCTATTTCTCACCGTCCACATATTTGAAGTTAATTTTTTTAATATTAATGGTAAAATTGAATACAGAATGATAAATGTTATAAGTTATAATAACAGTAATTTAAAATTTATCTAAAAATTTATGATTAAAAAAGTATTTTGGGAGCAATCTGACACTCTGGAACCAACTGAGCTACACCCATAATATAATAACAGTATTATAAGTATTTTAACTCTCAAATTCAGATAACGTCACGTAAATAGAGACATAAGGAGTATTGTTCTCGCTTAAAGTATGATTTATATTGCAATCCGTTTTTTTTTTTGTGGTTTCATAATTTTATGAGTTTCGCATCAGCACTACTTTTATTGCCCAGCTTTTATGATCCATCCTTCTCTTGTTTATTTACTTCATCTCTAGTGTCGGTGCTGAATTTTTCAGGGTTCAATTTAAAAATAAAAATTATGCCCTATATATATTTAAACTTAATCATGAACTCACTCTTTTTTTTCAATCAAGATCTAACATGTTCAAATTAACTAAAAATTTAATATTCAAGTCAAATAAATTATATCGATTCAAACCTAGAGGAGTGGATGCACAAAAGCATTTTTCTTTTTGAGGAGTGGAAGTGGAACAAATCATCGTTGGTTTATAGTTAATAGTTATAATAATCTAATAACTGCTACAAATTATTACAGTTAGACAAGTTAAACTTTACTTAATAAGAAGAAATTGATTTTCGATATAAAATGGATTTCTTTTTCCTTTGATTCCATATAATAAGTCCATTGTTTTTGCAAGTAACGAGCACATTGAATGATAATCACAGTAATGCAAATAGTTAAATTTATGTCCAAGATAAGGATAAAGACTGCGTTCATTCTACCTTCTTCAGATCAACTTTGTGAAAATTCACTGGGTATCTTGTTGTACTTATACCACTTTTAAGCATGTTGAAACTAAATATTCAAGCATTGAGCAAAATATATAAAGAGTTTAACATCTAAATTTTCAACTTACTAAAGATTAGCTACAGATGAAAAAGATCATACTTCAAAGGAGTTTGAATAATCTTTCTAGATATATGGTCTCATCAAGCAATAATGAACTAGCTAGTGTCACGAAAAGAAGTACTAAAGGGTTGAAGACCGAGACAAATAGTGGGTCTCTTTTCTGAGAGCACCATGTCATCAAAATCACCACAATTCCAGATCCCAAAATCATCTGCATAAAAAAAATACTATATAATTAGAAACTATAGTACTTCTTTCATCCATATTACTTGGCCACATTATTAAAAATATTCATCCCAAATTATTTGATCACTTTCTAAAAATAAGATATAATTAATTAATTTTTTTTCTACTTTGCCCTTGACATTTATTATTTTTAAAATAACTAATATTGATTAGAGCATAATTAATTAGAAAGATATCAGAGTAAAATACTCTTTTTACTTACTATAAAAAAAGTTTGGGCCCAGGGCAATTGTCCTGTTTGCCCCTGCTCAGGGCCGGCACTGATCATCTGATCCGGTCAAAGTTTAACATATTAATTTTAATTGTCATGATATGAATATAAGTAAAGGTATTGATAGAATAGGATAATATATTCGGTCATAATTATGTATATTTTGTATATGGATAGAATAGGATATCTTAAATCTTAAACAAAATAAACGGCACGTCTTCTCATGGGCCTCTAGCCGACTATTTTCTACTATCCATATTTTTCTTAATTCTGAAATAAATATGGTGGTCCAAAAAATGAACTAATTGCAATTTGCACACCTGTCCTTGGTAGAATTAAAAAGGAATATGAATTGTTAGGAAGTCTAAATTTAAACGGTCTTTCATATTTGATGCTGATGCAAGTTTTGTAATTTTGCAAATTTGTCCTTTTTTGGGTGGGAGATGAACATCGGCTATATATAGTGTTGATCAAGATATAAATTCTCAATTTTGGATATGTTACAAGACTCTATTTCCCAATGAAAATTTGTGTAAATGTTGTGTTTAGGGTTGTTATCGGTCCGGATCGAGAACCGAACCGATAAGGTTTCGGTTCTGAGTTGAGATCTGGGATCGGACCAAAATCTTATCGATGCAGTTCTCATGCAGACCCAAGATTTTTCGTCGGTCAGTAGGATTATTATTATTTTTTTATAAATTGAATTTTCAATACGAAAATTGACATTCTCGGACACATTACCACGAAATTTGGACGTTGAAATCTATTATATATCGCGAGATATTTAGCTAAGAAAAGGAAAAATTAGTAACGATTTGAGGGAAAAGTGAAATTAATTGGCAAGGCGGACGTTTTTAGAGAAATCGGCTGCGGTTTGTTTCGGCCCCGTCTCGAAAAAATACGCGAAATCAATTTTTTTTTAGGTGAAACGGACGTCCGAGCGCAAAGTTATGACCATTTAAAGTTTCACCAATTTACAACTATTTTACTTTCAAATTAAAACATAAAGTCTACATCACATATATTCTTAAAACATGTAAAATAGTTCAACATTAGGGAATATTACAATTAAATATAATTAGGGTGTGAGAAATTTGGTGAGGCAGTGTTGTGATCAATTTTGACCCGTTTTTTGTTTATTTGTTGCAATTTTAAGTATTTTAGCACGCCACATTTTAATCGTTATTTTGCATATTTTTACATAATATTCTATGTTTATTTCTTCACAAAAATGGCATTGCATCTTTTATTTTTAAATTAAGTATTATGTCGTTGTTAATATTATGTTTATTATTGTTATACAGTCGTTTTTATTTTTAATAATATTCGCATCTTTTTAAATAATTAATCGGCACCGCATTTTTTACTTTTAATCAGACATTAGACATGTCTTAAATATTGCATTTTAGTATTATTGCGTCAGCATTTGAATTTTAATAATCTTGCATCTTTCTTTTTTTTAAATAATTTTCTTTTAAATAATTAACCAGCCTTGCATTTTTGTCGAACCAAGTCGATCAAGACAATTCGAATCAGTCCAAGCCAATACTATTTTTTAATATCACACAAACACCTTCTTTTATTTTCCCCCCTAAAATCAAATACCACTTTTCATTTCCCCCCCAAAACAATACCCCACATTTCATTTTTTTCCCCCAAATACCAAACCCTAACACACCCCCTATAAAATAAAACTCCCCCCCTTTTCTTTTTACCTAGCCGCACACTTAACCTCAACCTCTCTCTCCCCTTTCACTTTCTCCGTCGCCGCCGCCTCTTCGCCGGAATTCTATCTCCGTGAACACGCACACTTCACACCTCGGCACACCCCAACCCCACTCTCTCTCTCGTCTCTCCCGCACAAAGCCCTTCCGTCGCCGTAGCTAGCTCCGTGAACCACCACCGCCACTGTTCCGTCGGCGAACACCTCCACAGCGACCGTCACCTAACCTTATTACCTAGCCTCGAGCTACGGCGAACCAGCCCCATAACGCGTCCTCACCTCACCCCACAACACTCGCCATCATCCCGTCGCCATCGCCACTACGGCGTCGAACAGCTGGCGGCGTTGCTCGGCGACCTCACGCTCACGCCGCTGCTTTGCCGTGTTAACTCCGACAATATCACTGTTTGTATCTCTTTTGTTGGGCTGATTTATTATTTTGAATGTCGCCGGAGTTTTAACAAACTCCGGCGACCTATGTTATGTTTCGTTTTGGGTGATTTACGGTTTTCGCGACGTTGTAATTTTCCGGTGAACTATGTTGGCTACTGCTTTTGTTACTATTTGTGGTTTATAGACTGAATGTTGGATTTTTATCTGGTCGGAGTTTGAGAAACTCTGCCGTCCTCGATTCGATTTTGTATTTTTCGGTATCTATGGTTTGTTTCTGGTTTGGACGAAGTTCATTTTTTTGTTTGTTTGTTGTTGTTTCGGGTACTTGGCTGGAGTTCTAAAACTTTGGTGACCCATGTTTGTTTTATATTTGGTTGGCCGTTCGTCGATTTTTCTGATTGGACTGATTTTATGTTTTTGGGGTATCTCACCGGAGTTTTCAAAGTTCCGACGAACCTGTTTGGCCCTTTTCTTTTGGGGTCGCTCATTGACTTTGTATAAGGGACATATTTTCGCACAATTTTGTCGCTCCATAACTATGTTCTTCTTTCTTTGCTCTCTTGACTTGCATTTTTCGACAACTTTGTCTCTTTCTTGTTAATTTGGGCCGATCTTGAGCAGGATATTTGTGGCCATTTTGTTATTTACTTTAAGGAAATTTTGGTTTATCTTGGTTGGCCTTGAAGACTATGTGATTCTTTGTTTCCAAAAGAAATGCTCTTGCTTATTGTTTTGGGGCTGATTTTGACAATTACGCCTTTATTTTATTAGGTGGTAGAAACAGTTGCTACATTGTTGGTATCTTGATTTGAGCATGATACTACATTGGCGATGAAAAGTTATCCGTCGATTTTGAGGCCTCCACAATTGCAAAGCGGAAAATAAAATAAATGAAGCTTTACGCGCAAGGATGATTTCTTCCACTTACATCGGATAACCAACGTGCGCTTGCAAGGCGAATTCATGTGCACTTGTTTAGGCTGTCCTACTTTATATTTTTACATATCTGAGCCCTCCGTGTTTAAAACTATTATTGTTTTGGCGCGGATCCGAAGGTTTTATTTACTTTATTATTTTTAGCAATATTGGCCAATGAAGGAATCCCCGTCTGATTTCCAAGGCCTCCTCTGTGCAAAAGACGGATTTATTTGCTTTGTTTGTTAATTCTTGCTATTATTTTAAAATTTATGTATTCTATTACTAATACTTTTACTAAGTGTTTATGCAGGTATCCGGAGATGCATTTCAAAAAGAATGCCCCGGAGTTTATTTTATGTCGTATTTAATTTCATGTTTTATTATTTTGCATTGTATTTTATTTTAATTGTAAATTATGTAAAATGCTTAGAATATGTAGAATAAAAAGAGCAATAAATAATTAACCTAGGTTTGAACGAATAACCGCAAGTTAGCGGATCTTAAAGGATGCCTAACCCCTTCCCTTTAGGATAATAAAGAACCACGATCCGTAATCTCACTAATTTCGCAGACCATTAAATGGAAGTCAATTGCAGTATTTTTTGCAATAAACTAAGTGTCCTAATTCACTTAAATAATTAGGTGGCGACTCCTTAAAATACATTTAGGAATCAACCATATGTAGCAGTAATCCCGTTTTCGACTCCGGTTAAAATGGGGTGTTACAGCATGGCGACTCCTCTGGGGATATCAGGTTCTTGATCATAACATACTCAGGTTAATTAAATATTGCACTTTATCTTGCTTTTATATTTGTTGTAAATATTTTATGTTGTTTGCTTTTATTTTGTAATTAACTACTTTAATTGCTACATTCTTTTATTGCTTTCCTTAAATTGTCATTCCGTTCATATTTCCTCCATTCTGGAAAATTAACACTATCACACACTACACGCGAGGTGCGCTTGCATCAAAGAAATTCTTTCTTCAAAACCCAAATTTAGGAGAGTTGGTAATGACGCGGAGAATCAGGTCCAATGGTGGCCGCGTAGCCTTCTCACTCGAGTAGTCCGCTCGGGAACCATTGTGTCTAGTAAGCCAAATCTTAGAAAACTTAAGATAGAGCTATACCACTTTTTATTAAGTCATGCATGCATAAACCTTAGGTGGGTTAATCCTTGGTATTAACGCCACAATTAGAAATCCACCAAACTTGTCGACGGGTTTCACAACCCAACGACTCGTTAGCATACTATGTGGCGTGATGATGATAGACGGATCCAAGCCCGGTCACGACACGTCAAAATTGGGAAAAGTGCACCGTCGTTTGGTCGCCATTTCCAACAAAATATTGCGGTTTAACGGCTTGGACCTATTTATCATAATCCGCGTATTTGGCGTTAGGCTCACTCGCATAAGAGAGGTCCCAAGCATATTAGGGCACGCGCTGATTTGCATGCTTTTGTTTATTATTGTTTGTCACTAGCAACTCGTACATATTGTTTAATTCAATAATCGCTCTTTTGTGATTAGGACTCGAGCATTTGTATTTTTGCATTTTGCTTTCACATTGCAATCAGGACTTCTACTGCGTAAATCACTCTTGAATAGCGCGACTTGGACTTTGTGAAGCATCAACCACCAGTCCGATCGAACCAATCAGGGGAGTCTCTGACTATATGGTCACAACCCTTCATTTTATTATTTTGTCACTTTCCTACTCACCTATTTCTCATATTTTTGCAGGAAAACAGTCCTCGCAAATAGTCGAGGGCGTTCGAAAAAGAAAACAAAAAAAAGTCATCACAAGGAGCGAGAATTATGTTGACTAATAGAAGTCAGTTTATACCAGATTCAACGAGACATCGCTCTCAATTCTTTTATACTTTGTATTTTTATTCATATTTGCAAATTAAATTAATATGTTTAGCGTTAATTACATAGTTTTCGCATATCATGCATTTTACTGAGATAATTATTAGAACTACGCGTGTCTGATTCTCACCACACGGTGTGATACGTAGGCAACTCATTTTGGGTTCGACACCATAAAAAATAAAATAAAATAAAAATAAAAAAAATAAAAAACAAATAAACATATTTTTCTCACCCATGCATCCCATTTATCATGTTTTCGGGCATTCATTTTACTTTGCATTCGTTCACAGTGGACAATCATTTATTTTGCACAGTTTTATATTGCTATCCTTTTGATAAATTTTTCCAAGCATACGTTTTATAACATATTTGAATGAACTACGCACTTGATTCCCTCGGCGGGATACGTGGCGCAAACTATTCGGGTTCGGTACACTTTATTCAAAAAAAAAAAAATGTATATTTTCTTCAAAAAATTCAAAAAATACAAAAAAAAAAATGTTATTCAAAAAATACAAAAACATTTTGTAAGTATTATTGTTTGACTTTGTTAATACCAACATAGTTACAAATGTGCATAAACAAAAAAAAAAACAAGTGATAATCAGTATGGGTTGACTTTGTGGTAAACCATAGATTCTTTTGGTACCTCTTATTCATACCTGCAGATGACCATGTCTTGCATGTTTCCAAGATAAGAATGAAACCGACCTCATCGTTTCATATGCACTGTGTGGTGAGTTATTTGAATAAGTTCAATTGCATTGCATTATGATCTAGAACTTGGCCTGAATATTTGTTGAGGCGAAATCCTGAGTAACACTCGGTGTGGGAAATGATCGTAGGCTTTCTTTGACCCGTTTGAGCCTTTTCAACCTACCAAATAACATTATCCCTAGTACACCCCTTTGAGCCTAAAACTTATTCTTTGACAACCGCATATTACACCTATAACCTTTCTGAGTGCGTACGCACTATCCCTCTCTTGGCCCGATCTCCTCGAGTGCTTTAGAAATGTGCAAGTGGCTGACAAAATTCTAGCTGAAGTTTGCAAAGACAAAAATTGTCAAAGTCTCAAAGAATGAAAGCAGAGACGACTTCACATAAAGAGGAAATCAAAAGCCCCGATAAAAAAAATAAAAAAAAAAAAGGGGAATACATAACCCCAGAAAAAAAAAAAAAAAAAAAAAGGGCTCCAAATGAAAGATTCAAAAGAAGTCAATACAGAAAAACTGGGACAAAAAGAAAGCAAGTCAAAGTTAAAACACAAATATCAAGCGTGGGCGTAGTCCAACTCTCGAGAATGATTAGTCACTTTTACCCAAATGATATCCATTCCTTTCACCAAGCCTACATTCTGAGCTCGTGTGAGCCCTACATGATCATATCGAGGTTCTCACATTAGTGGATACTTACGCGGCGAGCCTATGGTATCACAATTGCATCGTTGAACATCTTTTTGAGTGTGGCGCAATTCTCTCAACGCCCCAAAATTCAAAATCTTGGAATATATGTGTGAGATGGGACCTTCTTTCAGGTGAGGCATTTGAAGCGTGAAATTACGTTTAGTTGAAACTCGATGCAAGCAAGTGTGTCGACACTCGGGTATGTTTGAGGTACTATCTCAAATCGTGAATTACACGAGTCAATCTCGGTTAGGCGAAAACAATAAAAGAGCATCCTTATGCACAATACTAATTGTTGGTATCAACTGGAGTCAGAACGTAATGTCGTCTTCCATTTTTTGCAGAAAAAACAACAAAATGCATATTACATAAAATTATTTTGCATCACGAACTACGTCTTGACCTGATTCCCTCAATGGATACGTGGCGCCACATCGCCGGCCCCACATCATTTTAAAATCATAAAATTCTTATTTTTGCGGCATTGAACTACGTCTTGACCGACTTCTACGGGATACGTGATGTACCACATCGGCTTCGGCCACACCGTCGAAATATTTCTTCCTTGTTTCTCGCATTACGACTCGATTTTGTCCATCGAGAGTTTAGCATCCTCATATATTTTGCATCCATTACTACCTACATATTTTCGGGGGGTTGCATTCTCATCTACTCAATTGTACATTGTCCATATTCTCGCATTAGCTTTTCATTCATTATAAAAAAAAAAAAAAAAAAAAAAAAAAAAAAACTTACCTGATCGCCTTGATAGCGTCAAGATGAAACCTTACCCAGTTCAACATCTTCATTACTGAACTGACATTTTAAGGAATTCAGTGCAAGAAAATGGCAATAGACAGGAAAAAGCAGGCCAACAAGGTCTTCAGTGCAAACCAAGAATGCAAGCGTCAAGAGCCAAAGCTACAGAGCCGACGCTAATCAACCACTCATTTCCTAAAAAACTCACAAGTTTTCTTTGAGTGCAGGATCTTCATATCAGTAAAGGCAGGAACACAACAGTAGGCCCATGCGGGTTACAAACGCACAACGTCTATGCAATGACATTATCTCAACTCAGGCAAGTCACAAAGCAGGTACGCTCATAAACCAATGCATTTCTTTTAAGCATATGCAACGGCTTCATTCATGTTTCGTCCATGCAACGACGAGCATCTGCATCGCGTCCATGCAACGACGCATTTTCATTTTAAGCCTATGCAACAGCTTCATTCATGTTTCGTCCATGCAACGACGAGCATCTGCATCGCGTCCATGCAACGATGTCATTTTATTTTAAGCCTATGCAACGACTTCATTCATGTTTCGTCTATGCAACGACGAGCATCTGCATCGCGTCCATGCAACGACACCATTTTATTTTAAGCCTATGCAACGGCTTCATTCATGTTTCGTCTATGCAACGACGAGCATCTGCATTGCGTCTATGCAACGACGCCATTCGCGTCTATGCAACGACGCCATGTTATTTTAAGCCTATGCAACGGCTTCATTCATGTTTCGTCCATGCAACGACGAGCATCTGCATCGCGTCTATGCAACGACGCCATGTTATTTTAAGCCTATGCAACGACTTCATTCATGTTTCGTCCATGCAACGACGAGCATCTGCATTGCGTCTATGCAACGACGCCATTTTATTTTTAGCCTATGCAACGGCTTCATTTATGTTTCGTCTATGCAACGACGAGCATCTGCATTGCGTCCATGCAACGACGCCATTTTATTTTTAAGCCTATGCGACGGCTTCATTCATGTTTCGTCCATGCAACGACGAGCATCCGTGATTGCGTCCATGCAACGACGCCATTTTATTTTAAGCCTACGCGACGGCCGTTCATGTTTCGTCCATGCAACGACGAGCATCTGCATTGCGTCCATGCAACGACGCCATTTTATTTTAAGCCTATGCGACGGCTTCATTCATGTTTCGTCCATGCAACGACGAGCATCTGCATTGCGTCCATGCAACGACGCCATTTTATTTTAAGCCTATGCAACGGCTTCATTCATGTTTCGTCCATGCAACGACGAAGATCTCAGATCGCCCATGCAACGACGCCATTTTATTTTAAGCCCATGCAACGGCCGTTCATGTTTCGTCTATGCAACGACGAAGATTCGCATTGCGTTTATGCAACGACGCCATTTTATTTTAAGCCTATGCAACGATTTCATTCATGTTTCGTCCATGCAACGACGAAGATCTGATTGCGTCCATGCAACGACGCCATTTTATTTTTAGCCTATGCAACGCTTTCATTCATGTTTCGTCTATGCAACGACGCATCTGCGTGCGTCTATGCAACGACGCCATTTTATTTTAAGCCTATGCAACGCTTTCATTCATGTTTCGTCCATGCAACGACGAGCATTCGTGATCGCGTCTATGCAACGACGCCATGTTATTTTAAGCCTATGCAACGGCTTCATTCATGTTTCGTCCATGCAACGACGAGCATCTGCATTGCGTCTATGCAACGACGCCATTTTATTTTTAGCCTATGCAACGGCTTCATTCATGTTTCGTCTATGCAACGACGAGCATCTGCATTGCGTCCATGCAACGACGCCATTTTATTTTTAAGCCTATGTGACGGCTTCATTCATGTTTCGTCCATGCAACGACGAGCATCTGCATTGCGTCCGAAAACGACGTCATTTCTTTTAAGCCTATGCAACGACTTCATTCATGTTTCGTCTATGCAACGACGAGCATCCGTGATCGCCTATGCAACGACGCCATCAACATCTACAATAACCTTGTCTTTTCAAAGACCACATCACTGCAACCCAGGTGTCAATCATACTTCGACATCGGACATTTTTAATCACGCCTTTGCTTTTGATTTTTGCATCACACCGACCCAGTGTCATCATGATTTGACACTGGGACATTTTTTGGGTCTGCATCATCCCTATTTTTGAATTTTAGTTTATAAAACAGGACAAAATTGGCTACAAGTCAACATCTTTGTCCGAAGACTCTTCCATCATCTCCGTACAAAGAGGGACATGTCGTGATCAATTTTGACCCGTTTTTTGTTTATTTGTTGCAATTTTAAGTATTTTAGCACGCCACATTTTAATCGTTATTTTGCATATTTTTACATAATATTCTATGTTTATTTCTTCACAAAAATGGCATTGCATCTTTTATTTTTAAATTAAGTATTATGTCGTTGTTAATATTATGTTTATTATTGTTATACAGTCGTGTTTTTTTTTAATAATATTCGTGATCTTTTAAATAATTAATCTAACACCACATTTTTACTTTTAATCAGACATTAAACATGTCTTAAATATTGCATTTTAGTATTATTGCGTCAGCATTTGAATTTTAATAATCTTGCATCTTTCTTTTTTTTAAATAATTTTCTTTTAAATAATTAACCAGCCTTGCATTTTTGTCGAACCAGTCCAGTCCAAGACACAATTCGAATCAGTCCAAGCCAATACTATTTTTTAATATCACACAAACACCTTCTTTTATTTTCCCCCCTAAAATCAAATACCACTTTTCATTTCCCCCCCAAAACAATACCCCACATTTCATTTTTTTCCCCCAAATACCAAACCCTAACACACCCCCTATAAAATAAAACTCCCCCCCTTTTCTTTTTACCCTAGCCGCACACTTAACCCCCTCAACCCTCTCCTCTCCCCTTTCACTTTCTCCCGTCGCCGCCGCCGCCGCCCTTCGCCGGAATTCTATCTCCGGCGAACACCCGCACACTTCACACCCTCAGCC
The DNA here is from genome assembly GCA_029844215.1 of Przewalskia tangutica. NCBI lineage: Eukaryota > Viridiplantae > Streptophyta > Magnoliopsida > Solanales > Solanaceae > Przewalskia > Przewalskia tangutica. Next base: position 14,356,021 of record CM056734.1, read on the forward strand.
GCACACCCCAACCCCCACTCTCTCCTCAGCTCTCGTCTCTCTCCCGCACAAAGCCCTTCCCGTCGCCGCTAGCTAGCTCCGGCGAACCACCACCGCCACTGTTCCCGTCACCGGCGAACACCCTCCACAGCAGCCATCACCTAACCTTATTACCCTAGCCTCGAGCTACGGCGAACCCTAGCCCCCATAACGTCAACCCTCACCCTCACCCCTAACCACTCTCGCCATCATCCCGTCGCCACTGTACCACCGTCAAACCACTAGCGGCGTTGCTCCGGCGACCTCGCCGTGGAAGCGACGCCACGCTCACGCTTTTCGTGTTGTTAACTCCGGCAATATCACCGCTTGTATCTCTTTGTTGGGCTGATTTATTATTTTGAATGTCGCCGAGTTTTAACAAACTCCGCGACCTATGTTATGTTTCGTTGACCGATTTCGTTTTCCTACGACGTCGTAATTTTCCGTGAACTATGTTGCTCGCTTTTGTTACTATTTGTGGTTTATAGATCGAATGTTGGATTTTTATCCGCCTGAGTTTGAGAAACTCGCCGCCCTCGATTCGATTTTGTATTTTTCAGATCTATGGTTTGTTTCTCGGTTTGGACGGTTCATTTTTTGTTTGTTTGTTGTTGTTTCGCATTGGTCGAGTTCTAAAACTTTGGTGACCCATGTTTGTTTTATATTTGGTTGGCCGTTCGTCGATTTTTCTGATTGGACTGATTTTATGTTTTTGGGGTATCTCACCGGAGTTTTCAAAGTTCCGACGAACCTGTTTGGCCCTTTTCTTTTGGGGTCGCTCATTGACTTTGTATAAGGGACATATTTTCGCACAATTTTGTCGCCCAAATAACTATGTTCACGCTTCTTCAACTTGCATTTTTCGACAACTTTGTCTCTTTACTTTTGGACTGGAACTGATCTTGAACAGATATTTGTGGCCATTTTGTTATTTACTTTAAGGAAATTTTGGTTTATCTTGGTTGGCCTCAAGACTATGTGATTGTTTGTTTCCAAAAGAAATGCTCTTGCTTGTTTTGGGGCCTGATTTTGACAATTACGCCCTTTATTTTATTAGACTGGTAGAACAGATTGCTACACTGTTGGTATACTGATTTGAGCATGATACTACATTGGCCGATGAAAAGTTATCCGTCGATTTTTGAGGCCTCCACAGTTGCAAAGACGGAAAATAAAATAAATGAAGCTTTCTGGGCAAGGATGATTTCTTCCACTTACATCGGATAACCAACATGCGCTTGGCAAGGCGAATTCTCGCAGCCGCACTTGTTTAGGCTGTCCTACTTTATATTTTTACATATCTGAGCCCTCCGTGTTTAAAACTATTATTGTTTTGGCGCGGATCCGAAGGTTTTATTTACTTTATTATTTTTAGCAATATTGGCCAATGAAGGAATCCCCGTCTGATTTCCAAGGCCTCCTCTGTGCAAAAGACGGATTTATTTGCTTTGTTTGTTAATTCTTGCTATTATTTTAAAATTTATGTATTCTATTACTAATACTTTTACTAAGTGTTTATGCAGGTATCCGGAGATGCATTTCAAAAAGAATGCCCCGGAGTTTATTTTATGTCGTATTTAATTTCATGTTTTATTTTTTTGCATTGTATTTTATTTTAATTGTAAATTATGTAAAATGCTTAGAATAGGTAGAATAAAAAGAGCAATAAATAATTAACCTAGGTTTGAACGAATAACCGCAAGTTAGCGGATCTTAAAGGATGCCTAACCCCTTCCCTTTAGGATAATAAAGAACCCTGATCCAGAATCTCACTAATTTCGCAGACCATTAAATGGAAGTCAATTGCATTATTTTTTGCAATAAACTAAGTGTCCTAATTCACTTAAATAATTAGGTGGCGACTCCTTAAAATACATTTAGGAATCAACCATATGTAGCAGTAATCCCGTTTTCGACTCCGGTTAAAATGGGGTGTTACACCAGGTAATTACCAGGTATTTTATCGGGTTACCGGACCGGCTCCTTATCGGTCCGGGTAATTTTCTGGTACTCGTATCCGAACTGATAAAGTTTCGCTCTGAGTATCGATCCGAATTTATCAGTCCAGTTCTCGAATAATTGCTGAGAGTATCCGGACCAATAACAACTCTAATTGTGTTTACCCTTAACAGAATAAGGACTTGGTATTTATTAGTTGTCATATTTACAAGCTTATAAGAGACATTTTGTAAAACGCCCAAATGCAATTTAGGAGATTACAACTCCTACTCTATCACATGTGGATACATATATTGGTTTATCATCAAATTAGAATAGCCAAATTTCTTTTTCTTTTTTTACATTCCTGCTGATTTTTCTATTATTTATATTGAATACATTCTATATCGATAATGATAGATCGATGTTGGAACTATGAACAATAATGGATACATTTATACTTATTTTTAAAACTTAATTATGCATATAATATACAACCTATTCAGGTTTTGATCGTATATTTCTTCTACCTTTTGTTCCCAAAAAAAATAATCACCAGCTAAGCGTTGTTTATTTACGAGATAATATTATCATGAATATTGTACTTATGTGTGAAGTACTTTACAATATAGAACTACTTTCTCTTAGGAAAAAAATGACAATAATATTTTCCAGTACACAAAAATTTGATAAAATCCCATGCAAGCCTAATACTCCTTACTAGCAGTACAGATGGGATTCTCCCTCAACCAAATATCTAACTTTACTAGTTTCATTTCCGTATGATAGTCACCCCTTTTTCACTGCTCTCTTTCTCGGTAAAGCCACCTCGGATGAAATCCTTTGCCTTTGATTGCTTTACCCTTCCACTCTATAGTTCCCCTCTCACCCGGCTTAATATCAAGATTTCTTACCAGAAAAGAATCGGCTATTGAGTAGGCACTCGTAGCAGCAAGATAGGTTGTCTTTGCTCTGTCCCTGAGTCATGTCCTAAGAGAATGATATACTGACTTATTCATAGCCTTAGCAGTAGATTCATCGACTACCAAAAGACCTACGCAGGATTCGAAGCGGTGTCTATTTCATCATACCAGTTTTATTTCAGAGCAGTAGAAGGCCCATTGGTCACGCTTCTCTACGCTTCCTTTCAATATGCAAAATGGGGCGCGAAACCTTCATTGCTTTGTCGGAAAGTTTGTCCTTGGCATACGCCTTCTTGCACTTAGAATGACTGATATGAGTATGCATTTGTCTAGTCGATAGTCTGGTAGTGCGCGTCTCTCTGTATCGGATGTTCCTAAAAATCGAAAATACAATTTATCGTCTTTTGGTAGAGCAGATGTAAGGGCACGTTTGGTACGCTGTATTAAGTTGGACTGCATCGACAAAAATAATACTGACGTTTGATGGCGTTTTCAGACCGATCAGCATTACTATTTCTAAAAATATTACAGTCCAACTGCCATTTTTTAGACCCATCTAGCAAGTGGGTCTCCCCTGGACTGTACTAAAAATAAAAAATACAATTCATTATATATTAATACTCTAATATCATCCATTATATATTAATACAATCTAGTCCAGTCCAATACAATACAGTCCAGTTCAATGAAATTAATACAATCTAGTCCAATACAGTACAGTCCATTACGACGTATCAAACGAGCCCTAAGAGTACAGTTTGACAACTTCTAGTTGTCTGACTGAACATTCAAACAAAACAATTAACATGTCTTTTTCCTAAGATTTTGTCACCTTAGACCCTCAGATGCTGGCTAAGTGGAATCTGAGTTTAAATATTGTGTATAAATAAATTCACACAATTACATCATATATAAATTATTACAAATAAATTTCTAATATGAAGGTTATTCAATAACTTGATGAACACAGTAACTTTCTTTTTTGCTTTTTATATGTCCGCTTTCAAGCTCGATTAATTCGAAATCGTTGAGAATAAACATATATAGGAACTCACTTGTTTATTACTGAAGTCTTCATTGATAGCATATAAAGTACTTTTACCATTAACTTAAATCCAGGACCGTCTCAAACATTTTGAGGGCACTTGTTCTAATTTGTAAAAGTTGGCTCTTAATTGGGCTAAGACCTGCAAATTATGAGTCTTTACTCTTTACAGTAAATTCTGGCTAATACTACTTAATAAAGAATGAAAAAATTGGTCATAAATTTTTTCATTTTTTAAGAGGCCATGTACGGTACCACACCTCGCACGAGTTCAAAAACCTTCCTGCTTAAATCCCTATGTTAAAAACATGGTCATTCATCTTTCCACTTTTGACAAAATAATAAAAATCATGATGCTAATATAAAACAAAATATTAAACCCCAACAAGGACACTATACTTGAATATAGTAAGAACCCGTTTGATCATGAGAATTATAATTTTTTTATTTGAAAATTAATATTCGGCCATGAAAATTTCAAATATAACTGAAAGTTGTATTTAAAATTTGGAAAATAACTAAAATATTATTTTCACTTTCAGTAGATTCAAACAATTAAATATTCTTTGTGAAAACTATAACCAAACATAATTTCATTTTCATCTCCAACTTCAAAATTCCAAATAAAGTGAAAAATATTTAATTTTCATGATCAAACTATAGGTGTCTACCGGTCCAGATACCGGTAACCGGATTGGTCGATCCGGTAACGAACCCGGTACATTCCGGACAGGTAAGCTTTAACGGTTTGGGGGTTGGTTTGGCCCCCAACCCGCACGGGTTATGATAAAATCCGATAAGGTTCAGACCGGTAACAAAAACCGGTTAACCAGATCGGTAACCCAAAAAACAATTGCTTCCAATTCCAACGGTATTGTTATTGTTTGAAGTCGAGTGGGGTTTCTCATACTCTCTTAATTCTCTCTATTATCAATTCTCAAGTTGTTATTATTATTATTATTATTATTAATTTTCAAAGTAGCAAGACTTCAAGCTTTGAGTTTCAGTTGAATTCTGAATCCCAAAGTTTGGTACACTCGTTTCATTCTCTAATTATTTTATTAAATTATCATATTTATTTGTTGATTATTTAAATTAAATTTTAAATTAAATATTTTATAATGCTACAATTGATTGCATTAGTAAACTTGATAGTAATTTAACTAAATTATATGAATATTATGCTACATTATTTGATAATAACAACTCTGCTACTAATATTCCTTCTAGTTCTGCTTATGTGTCTACATCTGCAGGATTCAATGAAGACGATGATAATTAATCTTTAGATATTTGGAGCACTTTTACAACAGCACAAGCAACCACAAATCGAAATTGTGATGAGATGCAATTTTATTTACAAAAGTCAACAGAGTCGAAGAAGAACTTTCAACTTTTACAATGGTGGCAGGATAACAAAAGACAATGTTCGGTACTTGCAGCTATGACACGGGATGTTCTTAATGTGCCTATCTCAACAGTGGCTTCTGAAAGTACATTTAGCCAAACACGAGACCAAATAGGAGACACACGTTACTCATTGGGTGAAACCACATTAGAAGTGTTAGTCTGCTTAAGGGGTTTGATCAGATCAGAGAAGAAATCAAGGATTGGAAGACGTTGAAAGCGGAAGATGAAAAAATCGACAATATTTTGAAAAGCGGGAGCATAAGTTGCGGCGAAAGCTGGACTGTAATTAATACTCCAGATTTAGAGGCTATGGAGCAATTCAGTCAACATATAAATTACGAAGAACTTGTTAAAAAGATGCATAATATATAAATAAAATTATTATTACTTCATTATGTACTATTTTTAGCATTATGATTGAATAATGAAAGTTCGAAAGTTTACATCTTATCATAGTTTTTATTTTATTGTTTTTTTAGTTGTTAACTTATGTCTTATAATTTAATAAATTAATAAAAGTATAACTATAATATAAACTATAAAATACTAAGTTAACTTTAAATTTTAAAATATAAAATACAACAACAACATACCCAGTGAAAATCCCACAATGTGGGTCTGGCTTTAAAATATAGAATATAAAACTATATTACATTAAATAAGTGGTATTTTAGGATTTCATAGAGAAATTGACCTTATTCTTTTAAAATTACTCTTATTTACATAATTAAGAAATCATTAAATAACATTTTTATTTTCTAGGCGGGGTAAGTTGATAAAAACACTCATAATTTTCTAGGAGTGAACAATTTCTTAAGGGGTGTGTATAACCTAAAAACACCACTTATTATGAAACGAAAGAAGCATTAGTATACAATAATATTTTACTATGTAATTGTAAGCTCACCAGAATCAGAATATAGAAGTTTAGCCACTACAATCTCAAAATTAGTTTGGTTAACTAGGATTTTGAAAGAAGTTGATGCAGATTATAACTTGCCTATTGAAGTGTTTAGTGACAGTAAGGCAGCAATTCAAATAGTTGTTAATCATGTGTTCCATAGGAGTACTAAACATATAAAAATAAATTGTCATTTTGTTAGATAGAAGTTACAACAAGGACTCATTGATATCAAGTATGTATCTACACACAACCAGCTTGCGGATGTCTTCACAAAGGGGATTGAGTAGAGTACATCATGAGTATCTATTGTCCAAGCTATGGATGTTCAATATCTTCACACCACCAAGCGTGAGGGGAGTGTTCGGAGTACAAAATAACATACCAAGAATTTGAGGGAACTCTGTGTAAATTCGCTAAATGTCAGTTATAACTACTTTGCTATTAAGGGCTAGTTTAGAAGAGGTTAAGGAGTTATAAATACTCATATTTGTAAGCTAAGAGAAAATATCAATCTCACTGAAAATTCTCTCTAGTTCTTCATCTCTTTGATTCTTGCTATATTCTCAGAAACTTTCAAAAATGATGACAACATTAATTATAACTTGTTGTCAGCTAACTTCTCCTGTTGCCTTTACAGTGAACTTATTAGAGGTGCATGCATGTTAGAAACTACTATCAAATTATGATCAGTTTGTTGGTTACGTACAGTTCAAATCTCCATTTATTTATTGATAAAATGAAAGTTGTGGAATGCATGTTACGTATATTTTCTTAATTCACACTTAATTATAGAAAACAAGCGAATGATTGGAGCTTTAAGTGATTATCTTTACTCTTGGTTCATGGTTTCTTAACCTTTTCGAACTCTTTGCCAGAGTAGAGTGATTGTTTAGTATTGGAATATATGTCATCAAAGCATTATCACAAATGAAAAAGCTAGTAGCTGAGTCATTTTCTCGCTGATTTGGATTCTCTTTTGTTTTTTATTCTCCTGAGTCCTGGCCTTCATCCTTTGTAATTCATTTCCTTCACCATACATAAACATATATAGCCAAGACATAGTTCATAACTGAAACAATTGGTATGTAACATAGATTTAGTTATAGGAATCTGGGTACAAGTTTATATCACATTCATATCATTCAATTTGAGATACTCGAATAAAACAAGTAAAACGATAAAATTGTTTCTCTCAAAGCCCTTTTCATAGCTTTTTAAAGGTTAAAATTGAAAAATAAAAATTTATTCAAGTTTATGCAGTTTGTACCATATATTCCATTTTCATCAATGCAACAAATCAAATAAAATTATAAGATGCTACATGTCTGAGGGATTCATGAACCTCAGTATTATAATCTCAGCATATATAGTTTTGTACGCTAATGGTACGACCCCGTAACGGGTTGTCTAGCTGATTGTATTGGTACAATTAATCTTAATTAGCATAAAATCTCGCATAAAATAATAATAATAAAATATTATGTATGGTTTCATATAAGAAAAGATTACTACAATTTTCGGTTGGTTAAGATAAATAAATTTTGTCGGAAAAAGAATGTTTTTCAGCGGGAGTCTATAAATGTTGCACATTAAATGCATCGTTTGATCAGTGGTACTAAATATTACACGCATAAAGTTATGCCAAAATAAATTTAACAGTATTACTTTATGTGGACTAGAGATGTGAAATAAGAATATACATATATTAATAATAAGGAAATTAAATTATTTAAAAACAATAATTGCCCTCTCAACATAAGAATTTTTCATATAACAATTTCATCGTTATTAACTACCGTATAACTCTTAAATGGCTTTTACACGATGTAAATTTAAATTAATCAGGACTTCAACGAGGATATGAATACCGAATGGAAGGTAAAAAGAAAATATAGACTAACCGTACTTATAAGAATAAGTTTTCAAAAATGAAAGGGTCCTAATTAGTCCTAACCAAGCTGGTTTATGTAGGAATGAAATGATGGCATTGAAATGTACCAAAGATAGAAATGATGGTTATTGTGATAAAGGGGTCATTTCACTAAGGGTATGATGGGAGGGGTTTCGTGTTCGAGTTCCTTCTCAACGAATTGTTTTAGGAGCATATTTCAATGGCAAAGGATGGACGTTAGGCATGTGCTGTGTGGGATCGATCCTACAGGGTTGAACTCATGGGTATCGATCTGTCCGCCTCGACTGACTAATGAAACACATCCCGCGGTTTACCTTGGTGATAGCGATGAGGAACCGAATCTATCATCTTTAGGACGTCTAGATAATACTGGTGAAATAGTCAGATGAAAATTTGAATATCTGAACAGGATTATAAAAAAAAAAGGAAATAAGTACACGAGGCATATATGCATCATGCTTTTGTAAATCAATTGGCTGACTTTTCGACTCAACCAAAGGTCATTGCAATACAAACTTGAAAACCACATCACATGATATTTGTCCCCTTCCGCAAACAAGGTACCTTCCGTACCAATCCGTAACACCTCATACTATCTTTTAAAAGATCTAGTCTATATACAATATTAATGCAGTCTATATCACTGTTTCTTTGACGGGACCTTCCACAACGTTTAATAGTTAGGAATAACAATATACTAGTAAAAAAATATGTTTCCTCAATTTTCATTGATTAGTGTGTATAATATATATATATAGTGTTATATAATTATTTATATAACTACAAATTAGGTAGTTAATATTTCTAATTATTATCAGAATATAAATTTACCTAATATAAAATATATACAAGATATGACAATATTCTATCATACCCCCGCAATTGAAGCGGGAGGTTCTCGTACACTGAGAGTTGAGACTGACTCGAAAATCATCAAAGAGTATGCACGAAAGTCCCTTTGTGAATATGTCAGCAATATGATATCGGGAAGGAACATGAAAAACACGAACTTGTCCACGAGCAACTTTCTCACGTACAAAGTGAATATCAATTTCAATATGTTTAGTGTGTTGCTGTTGAACGGGATTGCCGGAGAGATATATCGCACTTACATTATCACAGTAAACCAATGTAGCCTTATGGATTGGGCAATGAAGCTCAAGTAGAAGGTTACGTATCCAACAAGACTCAGAAACAATATTTGTTACACCTCTGTACTCAGCTTTGACATTGGATCGAGACAGAGTATGTTGTCTTTTAGAAGACCAAGAAAGCGAGTTATCTCCGAGGAACACACAGTAACATGATGTGGATCGACGAGTGTCACGACATTCACCCCAGTCAGCATCATAGTAAGATGAGAGACTAGAGAGTGAGGATTTGTACATGTGTAAGCCGAAATGAAGAGTACCTTGTACATATCGCAAAATACGTTTGAGGGCATTCATATGTTCATATGTCGGGTTGTGCATATGTAAGCATACTTATTGCACAACATAGGATATATTTGGCCTTGTGAAAGTGAGATACTTTAATACTCTTGCTAAACTACGATGGTGAGTCGGGTCGACATACAGATAACCCGAAGAGGCACTGAGTATGAAATTAGTGTCCACCGGTGTGTGGGTTGGTTTGCAAGACGTCATGCCTGCTCGATCAAGAATTTCTTCAGAGTATTTCCTTTGACAAAAATATAAGCCACATGCATGTCTCGTAACAGCAATGCCCAAAAATAGCTTAGGGGGCCCAAATCATTCATAGCAAACTCAGAGGCAAGAAGTGACATATAGATCAGCGAAGTGCATCATAAGATGTAGTTGTGATGATGTCATCAACATATAACAGAATGTATGTCATGTCATTACCCTTGCTATAGATGAAAAACGAGTGATCAGATTTGCTATGTGAAATCCGATAGAGGATACAAAGTCAACAAACTGTTGGTACCATACATGAGGAGCCTGTTTCAATCCATAAAGCAATTTCTTCTAAAGACACACATAATCTGGATGACCGGATCACTGAATCCCATATGATGATGCATGTATATGGTTTCATAAATGTCCCCATGCAAGAAAGCATTTTTGACGTCAAGCTGATGAATATGCCAAGATTTGGATAAAGCAATACTAAAAACGGTCTGAATAGTTACCGATTTCATCACCGGGCTAAAAGTTTCATCACAATCCACCCTACCTGTTGAGATATATCGTCACCTATAAGATGGACCTTGTGCCTCTCAAAAGAACCATCAAATTTATTTTTATGTCTAAAAATCCACATAGAACGAATACCGTTAGCATCAGGAGGACGGTGCACTAGATCCCACGTCTTATTTTTAATAAGAGCATTATATTCGTCAATCATCGAAGATTTCCAATTAGGATCGGACAAGACATTTTGCAGGTTCCAAGGAAGAGGTGAAGGGGCAACCGAAGTCGACAAATTAAATTGCCTTTTGGGTATGGAAATATCGTGCATAACATAGGTTTCCATTATCCGTAAGGGAGCTACAGGGGGTTGGGTTGGCTCGGGCAGTACGGGGGGAGACTGGACTAGCGGTGGGCTGGAAGGTTAAGGAAAATCCATAACCCAAGTCGGAACCGAGACATGGATGGGTGGGCAGTGTCTCATGTCCCGTGGTTGGGTACGGTGACCCACCAGAGGTGATGGGGGAGTAGGAATGGGCTCCGGTGATGACGACGACATATTTTGCAAGTGGTGAATTAAGAAGGGATTGAGGCCATCGTTTAAGAAGTCATAGGAATCCGGAGGCGGATAATGGAGCTTGGCAAATGGGAATTGAGACTCATCAAATATGACATGCCGAGAAATGATTATTTTTCGGTTGGACAAGTCGTAACAGTTGTAACCTCGATGATTAGAGGGGTAACCAATAAATACACACGGGGTGGACCTAGGTGCAACTTGTTAATTTGTGTGGAGGGATAGAGGGGATAGCACAGACATCTGAAAGTTTGTAAATGCTTATAGGAAGGATCCTGAAGATAGAGAACTTGAGTGAAAGACTTGTGTTTGAGAGACTTGTTTGGGAGAATATTCAAGAGATAGGTTTCCATTGATAAAACATAATGCCAAAAATAGGGGGATAGAAGCGTGAGCAAGGAGGGCGCGAACTAAGTTGTTTATGATTCTAATTTTTCGTTCAGCTTTGCCATTTTGTGGAGATGCGTGAGGACATGAGAAATGAAAAATAAGGTCGTGTTTGGCGCATAAAAGTTTGAATTGATTATTATCGAATTCTCTCTCATTGTCACATTAGAAACATTTAGTATTCTTTTTAAATTGTATCTTAATGAAAGCACTTAATGAAGAAAAAATAGAATAGACTTGTGACTTATTATCAATGGAAAGTCCAAAGGAAGTTTGAATAATCATCTAAAAAACATATAGTATTGATTCCTGGTCATGCTTAAGATAAGAGAAGTTCATAAATCATTGTGTATTATATCAAAATGCATTAAAGTACATGTGGATGAAGAATAAAATGGCCACTTGACATATTCCCAAAAATAAAAGATTCACAAACATGAGATAAGGGACATGTTTGGAATCAATAAATTTATTTTTGCTAAGAAAGCGTAAAATAGAGTCTTCTGGATGTCATAATCTAGTATGCCATAAAAGAGACGAAATTGCAGCAAAGCTTGATGGAAATGTGGTTGGATGGCTGACGGATATGGTGATAGGATAAAGGTCCCCGGTGCTATCACATCTCATGATTCACGTCCCTGTCATAAGGTCCTTCACAGAAAAACCAAAATGATCAAATTCAAGGGAAATATTATTGTCGGTTGTGAAATAACGCACAAAGATTAGATTTTTGATACGTTTCGAGGCATGGAGGATATTTTTTAGAGCTAACGGGGGGTGTGTTGGGGAGAGGGATGATTGTTCATAATCTTGAATGGGAATGTCTTGTCCACTACCAATAATAATGTTACTATTTAAATTGATCATAATGAAATAAGACGAGAGAATACATTCGGATGCCGTCATATGAGATGTGGCGCTAGGTCTATATACCAATTGTTATCAGGAATTTTGAGAGACATCGTGTTCATAGCCGTCTCAATATGCATCGGTGCATAGGACCGATAGGTTGTAGGAGGAGAAACCTATGCATTGTATGCTTGTTGTGGACGTGCACCGTTGATGCCGGGTTAGGCCTGTCGGGCTGAAGGTTGGGCCTAAGAGGATGTCGAGTAGGGGCAAGGTGGAGCAGCCCATACCGGCAGGGACCACGTAGCCCATGGCGAGTAGATAGCCCATGACGAAGGTTGTTGCCACTGTTGCTGCCGCTGTTGATGGTTGTCGCCGCTGCCATTATTTTCGGCGTTGCCGCTGCTGCCAATGTGGTTATTCCCAAAATTTCTTCCTCTGTTGTTATTCTGCTGATGTGAGCTACGTGTCAGATCATTGGCTTACCGATGTGATTAGGCATGAGACGAGCCTCTCGGGTCGGCATGATTTCCGTCGGTGGTTATGAGAGTGGTGTCAGTTGTGCTGACATTAGTCGTTGCCTACTTTATTTTTCGGGTTTCTTCAAGGATGAGTCTCGAATGAGCCTCATAGGTAGGGGAGTTATCGGTCCGGTTCTCGGTCCAGACCGGTAAGAATTTTTCGGGACGGGTTTCGGGGCCCGATTTTTTTTTTTTAAAAAAAATTGAATTTTCAATACTGAAATTGACATTCTCTGACACATTACCACAAAATTTGAACATTGAAATCTATTGTATATCGCGAGATATTTAGCTTTGAAAAGGTAAAAACGTAACGATTTTTTGGAAAAAGTGAAATTGATTGGCAAGATTGATGTTTTTAGAGAAATCGGCTGAATCAAACGACCTTTAGGTGGTATGGTTCAGTTTTGTCTCAAAAAAATACGCGAAATAAAAAAAATAGGTCAAACAGACATCCAAGCGCAAAGTTATGACCATTTAAAGTTTTACAAATTTACAACTAATTTATATGTTAATGCTTCAAATTAAAACATAAAGTCTACATCACATATATTTAAAACATGTAAAATAGTCCAACATTAGGAAATATTGCAATTAAATATAATTAGGGCTTGCTGGGGGAGGGGTTGGTGGGGAGAGGGATTTGGCGGGGGGGTGGTGTTACCGGGTTACCGATCCGACTCCTTATCGGTCCGGGTAATTTTTTAGTACTCGTATCCGGACCGTTAACTTTTTGGTCCGAATATCGGTTCGGGTTTACCGGTCCGGTTCTCGGATAATTACCGGGAGTATCCGAATCGCTAACAGCCCTACTCATAGAACAAAAACAATGACGTGCTTTATTGGAGGATGGTAGCGATTCCATCATAATTTTCATTCAAACCCACAATAAGTTGCATCACCAATCATTTATTAGTAATCGGTGCTCCGATGTTAAAGAGTTGATCGCCAATCATATTAAGTTATTGACAATAGGCTGACGCATTAGGAAAATCGTCCTGCTGAATGGCCTGAAATTGATTCTTCAGATACAAGGCACGTTGTGTATTGTTATCATGAAAAATACTTTTCAAGCGTTCCCACGTTTGTCGTGCAGTGGGATCAGTTTCAATAATTGTATGCAATAGATCATTCGAGATCATGTCATAGATCCATTGTAGGACAACCACATTTAAGCGGGATCAAAGTTCATCATTAGAATCATTAGGTTTTCTAGGGGTTTTGATTTTAGAGGGATGATATGGTCGATGACTTGTATACACGACAATGAATCTTAATTAATTCCGCCCAAGATGAATATTGAACCTTTTCTATCTCAAGAGTTATGGAAATGAAATTTTGATGTTGTTAACTGCAAGAGCATGATAGAATTTAGGTTGTTCAAACATTGAAGATTAGAGAGGATGAGAGAAAAGGCGAAGAAATAAATAGGAGGGCTGCCGAGGAAGAGGGCTGCCGACGAGGGGAGGCTTTGGGAGAAAAAAGGTTAGGGTTTGACTTCTAATACCATAAAGCAATATGTTCCTTGAATTTTCATTGATTAGTTTGTACAATTTATATAGTGTTACATAATTATTTACATGGCTACAAACTAGGTAACTAATCTTCCAAATTACAATCGAAATATAAATTTATCTAATATAAAAGATATACAAAATATGGTAATATTTTATCAATATATATAGTGGGGGTGCGATTGAGAGGTAGTGGTTAAAAAGTGGCAGTGGGACTGAGAGTAAGATCAGGAGTGGGGGTGTTACCAAGAAGGGGCAGTGGTGTCGGGGAGAGAGGTGACTGGCCGAGAGGCAGTCGAGATGGAAGGTTGTGACGGGCTATTCCGACGCTCGGCTGGCTGAGAGGTAGCCGAGACGAAAGATTGTGACAGGCTGGTCTGAGGCTCCCGTTGCGAGGCTGGATGGACTGCCCGCCTCAGGACGGCAGCGGTGGGGCCAGTTGCCGGTGATGATGACGACTGATTTTGCAAGTGATTGATTAGAAGGGGATTTAGACCATCATTTAGGAAGTTATAGGAATTTGTAGGTAGAGAATTGAGTTTGGCAAAAAGGAATTGTGACTCATCGAATATGACATACCTAGGACAATTATTTTTCAGCTTGACGCGTCGTAACAATTGTAACCTCTATGGTTTGGGGGGTAACCAAGAAAGACACACGAGTATGACATAAGTTGCAGCTTATTGATTTGAATGGAAGGATATATGGGGTAGCATAGACATCTGAAAGTTCGTAAATGCTTATAGAAAGAACCCCAAAGATAGAGAACTTGAGCGGGTGACCTATGTTTCAGAGACTTGTTTGAGATAATGTTCAAGAGATAGGTTGTCATTGAGAGTGTGTAATGCCAAAAATAGGGGGATACAACCGTGGACAATGAGGAAAGGAATTTAGTTGTTTATGGTTCTAATTTTCCGTTCGGCTTTTTCATTTTGTGGATAGGTATGTGGACAGAAAAAATGAAAAATAAGGTCGTGTTTGACGCATAACATTTGAATTGTTGATTATCGAATTCTCGTCTATTGTCACATTGAAAACATTTGATAGTCTTTTTAAATTGTGTCTTTATGAAATCACTAAAGGACGAAAAAATAGAATAGACATGGAACTTATTATCAATGGGAAAAGTCCACAAAAAGTTAGAATAATCATCTAAAAACAATACATAATATCTATGTCTAGCCGTGATTAAAATGGAAGAAGTCCATAAATCACTATATATTATATCAAATGGCATTAAAGTATAGGTGTATGAAGAATAAAATGACAATTTGACATGTTTCCCAAAAACGCAAGATTCCAATACAGGAGTAGTAGAGACATGTTTGCACTGAATAAACTTATTTTTGCTAAGGAAGCGTAAACAAAATCTCCAGGATGTCCTAATCTATTATGTCATAAAGAAGATGAAATAGTTGCAAGGGTTGATGGAGTGGTGGTGATAGGATAGAGGTCCTGGTGATGTCACATCTCATTATTCGTGTCCATGTCATAAGGTCCTTCACAGAAAAACTAAAAAGATGAAATTCAAGGGAAATATTATTGTCGATTGTGAAATGACGCACAAAGATTGATTTTTGACAAGTTTCAGGGTATGGAGGACGTTGTTTAAGACTAATGGTGGATGTGGTAGGGAGAGTGATGATTGTCCATAACCTCGAATGGGAATGCCTTGTCTACTACCAATAATAATTTTTTGATTTAAATTACTCATATTTAAATAAGACGAGAGAATACCTTGGGATGCCATCATATGAGATGTGGTACCAGTATCCATGTACCAACTGTCGTCTGGTGCATTGAGAGACACCGTGTTCATAGCCGCCTCAATATACGTCGGTGCATAGGTTGAAGTAGGGAGACCCGCAGATCAGATGTCACTGCGACGCAATCGATGATGCATGGCCGGGTCGTCGCCGGGCGCGGGCCGGATGACATCGAAGGGACACGTGAAATGCGACCTGCCGTGGCCCCATGTAGCCCATGGTGAGTAGGCAGCCCACGACGCAGGCTGCGCCATCGCTATTTCCATCGCGATCGCTACGGCCGGCGGGGTCGTCGCCACCGCGATTTTGGCCAAATTTTGCCCTTTGTTGTTGGTCCGGGATTGTGAGCCATATTTTGGATCGTTGTCTTGTCGGTATAGTAGGGCAGAGGTCGAGCCCCTCAGATCGGCAATTGTGTCACTGGTGGTCACGAGGGCGGCATCGGCGATGATTGCATTGGTCGCGACCCGCTTGGTTTTATGTGTTTCTTCAAGGATTATTCTCGCACGGACCTCATAGAATGGAGGCAATGACGTGCTTTATTGAAGGATAGTAGTGACGTCGTCATAAGATTCATTCAAACCCACAATGAGTTGTATCACCAATCATTGATTGGTGTTCAGTACGCCGACGTTGGAGAGTTGATCGAAAATCATCTTAAGATCTTGACAATAGACCGACGCATTAGGAAAATCGTCATGCTGAATGTCTTTGAATTGATTTTCCAAATACAAGGCACGTTGTGTCTTGTTATCGTGAATGATATTTTCCAATCGCTCCTAAGTTTGTTGTACAGTAGCCTCTGTTTCAATGATTATATGCAATAGGTCGTTCGAGATTGTGTCGTAGATCCATTGTAGAACAACATCATCTAGACGTGACCAATGTTCGTCATTATGTTTCTTTAGGGGTTCAGCAGTGTGCTTTGATTTTGGAGGGATGATGTGATCGATGACTTTGTATACACGACAATGGATCTTAAACAGTTCCGCTCAAGAGGAATACTAAACTTTTTCCATCTCAAGAGTTATGAGAATGAAGTTCTTGATGTTATTGACTGCAAGAGCATGATGAAATTTAGGTTGTTCAACCATTAAAAATTGGGAAAGAAGAGGGGATGAGATTGTTTTTCGAGAATTGGAAGAAAACATGAGAGATAGTACGTCGGCAAAAGAGGGTGGCTGTTGAGAGGGGGGAGGGGGGGCGACGACTGGGAAGAAATCAGGGTTTGACTTCTGATATCATAAAGAAATATGTCCCTGACTTTCATTGATTATTGTGTATAATATATATAGTGATACATAATTATTTACATGACTACAAACTAGGTAACTAAATCTTCCTAATTATAATTGAAATATAAATTTACCTAATATAAAAGATATACAAAATATGGCAATATTCTATCAATGATAATATACAAGATATGGTAATATTCTATAATATTACTAGTACTAAAATAAGTAACATGTTTGAATTGCTAGAGCTGAAATAGAAAAGATGTTGAGGATTAGGATAGTAAAAGGGTAGTAGATAGTTGTAGTCGTACTTTTACGTGGGAGAGCCAGGGGACTAGTCTCGCAGGGCTTATTCTTAGAAATTTTGGATGTGTGGATATGCACGCACATCTTTTTTTTTTCTTTGATAATCCAGGTCTCGGGGTGACCTTAGTACCCCCATATCGCTAGTACCTGCACAAGTACTGGTACTATGCTCCTGGAGGCGAATAAAACCCGTTCTTAGCCGCCACCGCCAGGTAAATCGCGGGATGTGCGTCCCGCATTCAGTGTCTGATCGCCACCAACGGATCAATGCTACAAGGTCCGACCCCCCAACAGGGATTGTTTGAGGGAGTATCAAACCCACACTGCAACATGCACGCGCGGTTAAGCTACCAGACTTTAATACGAGACATATGCCCCGGAGAACGTATCCGCTGAGAATCGAACTTGTGACCCTAAGGCCACAAATTTGACTAATGGCCACTGGGCCACTATCTTTGGATAAAAAAAAAACTTTGAGGGTAAACTTTTTATACTAGTCATCTCCATCGCATCACTGCGGCTCCACACACAAGAAATCCCACCTCCATCCCGACTTACTGAGCGGTACTGCAAGGCTATGCGAACAATGGAGGAATTTTTATGGCGCTGGTTCAGTCCTCGTCATTACAAATCGAACTCGAGATCCAAGACAGTAATAGCCTTAGTGTAATGAACGCACATCTTTAATTATGTGGACCAGTCTTCCAGTGCAAGTGACTCTTAATTTGTTATTTTATACAGTGGACTCTTCTCTTTCTGTGTTTATTTTCTGGTTGGCAAGTAGCTGACTAGCATCGCCGGGTTAGCTCAGATTTGAGATTTCTTTTTTTGGCATTTTCAATTTTTATTTGGTAATCCAAAGTATCCCAAAATTTGTAGTAACAATTTAAAAGATAAAAGAGTAAATTTTGTACATGTTTTCACAGAGGCTGCTGCTTTTATTTGGACTTAGGATGAGGAAATAAATGAAGCAAGCTCCCATCGCAAATATTAATCATTTTGATAAAAATATATTTTTGAATTTTTGACAACACCAAGAAGCATATATAATTTACTTTTCTCCAAATTGGTTTTTACTGCTATTCAATTAGTAAAGTGTGATTACTAGAAATAGAGGGGTTTATCCCACCAATATTCAGTGGGAAATTTGTGCTATAAAACATAATTTTCACCGCTTTCTGTTGCGATATTTCTAAGTGCTTACGCAAGTGTACGTATCGTTCAAGTAATAAAGATCTGTAAGACCGAGTTTATCATCCACAAAGACTGGTTTATTAAGTACCGATTATCTATTCTATGGTATCTATTTAGTTGACGTTCTTTGGTTTTAGATTTATGACTAAAAATTATGACTAAGTGCAGAAAATAAACTAAAGATGATTATACTTTGGATTTATAACAGTTATGAATGAAATAGGGTTCCAGTCTCCTCAACTATCCAATCTTTCACGCGTCAATGCAATACTAATAATTCTTCTTCTTATTAAGATAGCAGGTTAACTAATCTGCCATTATATTCCGGTTAGGACATACAAGAGCTCAACCTTGTGTAGAAACTTTTTATATTTTTATGATAAGTTTTACCACACAAGAGGATTAAGAACAATAACCTTAATTACTACACAAGTATCGGGGTACTTTCGTCCACAATTTTAACCTATGTCTAGACAATTAAAGCATATTCAAATCTCACCTTTAAGACTTTTGATTCGAAATCATATATGTGATGACAATTAATAGCTAGTTAATTATCAAGTAATGATAACAATATTGAATAGGTCTTAATACGCTGAAGAAGAAAAAAAAACTATGCATTAACCATACGAAAGAGCTTCAACAAGATTCGATGGAAACCCTACTAAAGTATTTAGCTCCTAAACATTTTCATGTCAAGAACTAATACAAAATCCAACATAAACTGAAATAAAAACAAAGGAAAGAAAAATAACTTGAACGAGAGTCTCCAATTATGTCTTGCCTCCTTCTTGCCTCCAAAAGTATGATTTAGAATTGGTCTAAGGTATGATAAAAAAATCCTCCAAAGCTGCTAGGGTTTAGGGGTTATATAGCTAGGAAAAGTTGCCCTTTCGGACCATGAAAACGTGTCAAATTCGGCCCAGAAAATAAGATTTTTTGCGTCGGCGCCGTGGCCTTGCAGCCTGGCGCTACGACGCCGAAAATACTGAAGCGAAATCAGACGGTGCAGGTGTTTTGGCGCCGGTGGCGGCCATATTCGGAATTTCGCGATTTTGGTCCTTTTTTCGTCCGCACTTCTTCTGATTTCCTCTATACTTCCCGGAACTTCTTAGAATTCATTTCTTGGCCCTTTTAGTGTGCAATTCCATTTCAATTAAACTCATTTCATCCTCAAAAGTAGTATATTTTCCTTTATAACCGTTGTGACACAAATAAAAGAAAAATACACCTAACACTACACTAAACACCGAATAAAAGAATAAAATACTAACTAAAAAGGACTCAAAAGTGTATACAAAATACACTTAACAAACACTGTGTTACTGGGAAGGTTACCTTTCTCTCTATTATTCAACGTGTTCACCACCTATCCCACCTGTGTTTCTAAACTCCTGATGGATGACCTAGTCTCGGTCATGAACTGGGTGGTCTCCTTCATGAATTGAGTCTGAGAGTTGTTGGATTCAGTATGACATTTAGCCAAGGTCATCAGTGCTGCTCTTATTTCTCTTATTTCATCTGACTTCTCTTTTGGGTCTGGTGGGCTGAACTGTTGTGAGGACGATTCCTGAAATTGTGGTTGCTGCCATTGTTCATTCTTTCTTGAAAAACTTGGGTGATTTCTCCACCTCAGATTATATGTGTTGGAGAATGGATTGTTGTAGGG
Source organism: Przewalskia tangutica (assembly GCA_029844215.1). Classification (NCBI taxonomy): domain Eukaryota; kingdom Viridiplantae; phylum Streptophyta; class Magnoliopsida; order Solanales; family Solanaceae; genus Przewalskia; species Przewalskia tangutica. The sequence continues at coordinate 14,376,342 of CM056734.1, forward strand.
CCTCTGAAAATTCCCCACTGCCTGAACTTGCTCAATGGGCACATTATTTGGGTCCACTGCTGTACACCTATCAAAAGTATGGGGACCCCCATAAATTTCGCATCTCACTGGTGTCTGAACCGCTTTAACTGACATGGTACTCTGCAACATCTGCTTTGTCAAAGTAGCTACTTGCGCAGTCAATGCAGTGATAACATCTAGCTCATGAATTCCAGCCATCTTCCTACTTTTCATTGCTCTCTCATCGGCCCCCTGATGGTTGTTTGTGGCCATATCTTCTAGCAAATCATGTGCCTCATTGACACTCTTTCTCATGAACGCATTCTCCCGCTGCAAAGATCAATGATGGTACGAGTTGTACCACTCAGCCCGTTGTAAAATATGTGCACTAGGATCCACTTCTCAATCCCATGATGTGGGCACTTCCTCTGCAAATCTTTGAACCACTCTCATGCATCATAGAGTGACTCTCCATCCATCTGATAGTAATTATTAATCTCTCCGCTGAGCTTTGCTGCTTTGTATGGAGGAAGAACTTGACAAATAATTTTTGGGCTAAGTCTTGCCATGTAGTGATGGGGTTCGCCTGTAATGAATTCAACCAGCACTTTGCTCTCTCCCTGAGTGAGAATGGAAAGAGTCTCAACCGAATGACATCATCAGTAACGCCGTTGTATTTAAATGTTGCACACAACTCCAGGAAGTTTGCTAGATGCAGATGGGGATCTTCTGTTGGTAATCCCCCAAACTGGACTGAACCTTGGACCAAGATTGCTAATTTGATTTCAAAAATTTTGGCTTCAACAACTGGAAGCCTGATGCAAGTCTTCACCCCTGTAATAGTAGGCATCACATAGTCCTCCAAACTTCTTTCTGCAGGGACTTGTCTTAAGACATGCGGTAACTCATCATCCACCAAATTGTTGTTTCGCTGATCTCCCATTGCTATGGAATCATCTGATCTTTTCTCTTTCCTGTTCTGTCTGCACAATCTCTCAATCTCAGGGTTCAGAGGGATAAGAATGTCAGCTCTTCTCCTACTTCGTATAAACTAAGTTCCTGAGATTAATCAAAAATAACAAACAAATCACGACAAACAACACTAAAGCAAAAAAAAAACTGAAAATAAAAACCAAATTAGAAATAAGAATAGATAAATCGATATTAACAGCACGCCAGTCCCCGGCAACGGCGCAAAAAACTTGTTGCGATATTTCTAAGTGCTTACGCAAGTGTACGTATCGTTCAAGTAATAAAGATCTGTAAGACCGAGTTTATCGTCCATAGAGACTGATTTATTAAGTATCGATTACCTATTTTATGGTATCTATTTGGTTGACGTTCTTTGGTTTAGATTTATGACTAAGAATTATGATTAAGTGCAGAAAATAAACTAAAGATGATTATACTTTGGATTTATAACAGTTATGAATGAAATAGGGTTCCAGTCTCCTCAACTATCCAATCTTTCACGCGTCAATGCAATGCTAATAATTCTTTTTCTTATTAAGATAGCAGGTTAACTAATCTGTCATTATATTCCGGTTAGGACATACAAGAGATCAACCTTGTGTAGAAACTTTTTATATTTTTATGATAAGTTTTACCACACAAGAGGATTAAGAACAATAACCTTAATTACTACACAAGTATCGGGGTACTTTCGTCCACGATTTTAACCTATGTCTAGACAATTAAAACATATTCAAATCTCACCTTTCAGACTTTTGATTCGAAATCATATATGTGATCACAATTAATAGCTAGTTAATTATCAAGCAATCATAACAATATTGAATAGATCTTAATACGCTGAAGAAGAAATCAAAAACTATGCATTAACCATATGAAAGAGCTTCAAGAAGATTCGATGGAAATCCTACTAAAGTATTTAGCTCCTAAACATTGTCATGTCAAGAACTAATACAAAATCCAACATAAACTGAAATAAAAATAAAGGAAAGAAAAAGAACTTGAACGAGAGTCTCCAATTATGTCTTGCCTCCTTCTTGCCTCCAAAAGTATGATTTAGAATTGGTCTAAGGTATGATAAAAAAAATCCTCCAAAGCTGCCAGGGTTTAGGGGTTATATAGCTAGGAAAAGTTGTCCTTTCGGATCCTGAAAAAGTGTCAAATTCGACCCAGATAATCAGATTTTTTGCGTCGGCGCCGTGGCCCTGCAGGCTGGCGCCACGACTAAAAATATCAAGCGAAATCGACGGCATGTGTTTTAGCCACAAGGCCATTGTCGGCGCCGGTGGTGGCCATTTTCGGAATTTCGCGATTTTGGTCCTTTTTTCGTCAGGACTTCGTCTGATTTCCTCTATACTTCCCGGGACTTCTTAGACTTCATTTCTTGGCCCTTTAGAGTGCAATTCCATCTCAATTAAGCTCATTGCATCCTCAAAAGTAGTATCTTCTCCTTTATAACCGATGTGACACAAATAAAAGAAAAATACACTTAACACTACACTAAACGCTGAATAAAAGAGTAAAATACTAACTAAAAAGGACTCAAAAGTGTATACAAAATACACTTAACACTTTTCCATCGAAATAGCTCATTGAGAAAAAGGCATAGTGGAAACAGGTTTCCGTTGAATCGCTGAGAAACTTCATAATTTTTGTATGAAAACACTTCTATTTAAATTTTTCCACCAACATTTAGTGTGAAATAGTCATTCAACATTTTTAATAGAAAATTCCAAGGGAAAATAGATTTTTTTATAGTGTGTTGCTATTAAGTGGAACATTCAAAAGAGAGTGAAATCGTCGTTATATTTCTTAGACCAATTTTATTATCATTGAGAATATAAAATATTTGTTGAAGTGTGTAAAACTATTTTACCTTCATTATTAAAAAAATATTAACATGTTAAATTCATAAAAAAATAAAATTAACTTAAAAATGTGATTACTTAATTACATAAAATAGTGAATGTTGGTTGCCGTTTCCCGACCTTGCGGCTAGGGCTGTACAAATGTCGATCCGGACCGAAAAAATGGACCGGATCGAACCGGACCGGTTTTTTTCGATCCGGTCCTCGGTCCTTAGATTTTTTTTTCCGGTTTTCGGTCCGGTCCGGACCGAATTTTAAATATATATTATATTATAATATATAAAATTCCTAATATATATAATTTCTAATATATATTGAATTATATAATTCCTAATATATATAATATATATAATTCCTAATTTTTTAAATTCCGAATATATAATATATATAATTTCGGGTCGGGTTTCGGGGCCCGGTTTTTTTGTGTTTTTTTAAATTGAATTTCCAATACTGAAATTGACATTCTCGGACACATTACCACAAAATTTGAACGTTGAAATCTATTGTATATCGCGAGATATTTAGCTTTGAAAAGGAAAAAATGTAACGATTTGGGGGGAAAATGAAATTGATTACCAAGGACGTTTTTGGAGAAATAGGCTGAAGCAAACAGACTTTAGTATGTTTGGGATGGCTTCGTCTCAAAAAAATACGCGAAATAAAAAAAAAATAGATCAAACGGACGTCCGAGCGCAAAGTTATGACCATTTAAAGTTTCACTAATTTATAACCTATATTTTATATGTCAATACGTCCGAGCTGGATGAGGGGCTGGCTGGGGGGAGGCTGGAAGTCTGAAACCAATGCATTCGGTCCAACTAACCGGATCGGATCGAAAATAACATGGACCGGACTGATAAATTTGTCCGGTCTTCGGTTCTAATATTTTGTTTTTTCGGTCTTCGATCCGATCCGGTCCGATTTTAACCTTTTGTGAAGCCCTCCTTACGGCTGAGAATCTTCCCAAAAGATCATGTTGAATCCTGCCTTTCACAATGAATTTGACCTTACTGTTTCCCATGTAATGCACATAATACGGATATTTAAATTTCAAAATCATATAAATGCACCCACATATATTATTCGCGTGCATGGATAACAAGCAAGTAACATCTCACACATTTACCAATAAGAATTGTAATGGAGTGACAATGTGACATGTATTTTTTCGTTCTTAATTATAGGTATCGGATTCCAATATCTTATGTACGAAATCGTCAATGAGAGTTTTGCCCTGTGATATGGAATTTTTCGACGCGAATTGATATTTAATCGAATCTAAATGATGATACTTGACACCGGGTGGATAGCTAAAACCAAAAAGAAAAATGTTAGGCAAAGTTGTAAAGGATAATAAAGTGAAGGGTCACTTCATCAAAGTTGAACGATGCTCACAGATACCTACTCGGAAGGGTCACTTCATCAAGCAAAAAAAAAAAACATGTACATTTATAGAACTCAAGCCACTTGTGAGTTGTGACTAACATTCTCTATTAAGTCCAAAGAATGAAGAATCTGACGCTAAGCTAGTGTTCGGCCATATTATTTGAATCAAATTTTGAAAGTTTATCTTCAAATACTGTTTGCGCGTGAAATTTAATCAGATTTTAAAAATTTATATTCAAAATATTTTCTCAAGTTCCAAAATCTGGCTCAGACCAATTTTTAGGAGAAATATCACTTCCACTCAAAAACTTTTTAGAAAATTCAAGTAAAACGCATGTTCAAACATAACTTTAAGTTTCAAGTTTCAACTTCAAAATCTATAACCAAACGGGAGCTAGGAGTCTTAATAATAGCTAGGATCTCTTCCAATTTTCTGCGCGCAATATTCCTTTCATTTACGCCAACCTGATTATGATTGAACACTGTATTAATACATCGGATGCATGATTGATTTAACTAATTCACTCTTATAACCCTCCTTATATCTCCACTTTCCTGCAAATTGTTTGGCTGTATCCTAAACGTAGCACATATCTCAATTCTCACATGGAAAAAAACATCTCTTCATGGAAAAAAGATTCTAAAAATCACATGGGCCATGGCCAAACAGTTCTTAGGACTTGATCTGCAAATCCTTATTCAGCAAAGATTGGGAGCACCTAATCTCTTTTTTCCTTTATTATCAAAGGACCACACCTAATCCACTTGCTCATAAAATTTATTAAAGAAGATTCATGTAGATTATAATTCAATTCCCCGTTTGAACTCAAAAGTGGATAAGTGACCAAGGCATGTGCAGTTAGAAATAACTTTATTTATTCTGGCATTACAGTAGAAAGGAAGGCCGGCGCTAGTTTCCTCTACTCATCTTCTCCTTATTTAGTATCTCATTTGTCTCAATTTATACGACACACTTTCATTTTTTATCAGTTCAAAAGGAATCACATTTTCTTATTTGAAAATAAATTAACTTTAAACTTTACCTTTAACACTTAACGAGATAATTTATAGCCACACAAATATCTTTAACTTATTTTAGACAACAAGATTTAAGTGTCTTCATTTATTTCTTAAACTTTGTGTCAGTCAAACTACATCATATAAATTGAGACGGAAAGAGTAATAGTATTTAGTATTCGCATAGTATCTTGTTCTTCATTTCTTACTACTATTGTCATTATTTTCCTTTCAATCATGCTTTGATTACTTTTTTTGACCCGAGGGTTTATTCGAAACAGTTACCCAAAAAGTAAAGATAAAGTCTGTGTACATCCTTCTCTCCCCACACCGATACCCAGGCATGTTGTTGTATTCTGACTAGTAGGTACCACTAGAGCGCTTTTGGACCACTCGGAGTTTCTATAATTACCAGATTTGTTAGTTGTTACATCTGGGTTGAAGCCCATTGGGAATAGCTTAATAATACGTGAGTATATTCATAAATCTAGAACTAGAAAGAAAGGAAATGTTTGTGTAAACGTGTCAATAGTAGTACCATTGTATCCCTACCAATAATTAGAATATTTTCATATATTGTGTAAATATAATTATGGTAAGACTATGATTCCTCTTGTGATTATGTTTAGGATTCCTATTGTATAAGAGATGAATATTGTACACTATATATACTTTGATATTAATGAGAAGACTCCCCAAGGGAGATTAATATCATCTTACATGGTATCAAGAACCTAACACAAAACCCTAGAATTTTTTAGAAGCTGCCGCCGCCCAACCCCCCCTCTCGGACAGTTCCGCCGCGGCAACTCCATCTCCTCCCAAAATTCTTGGTTTTTCTTCTTCATTCCTCTCTTCTCTAAATGGATACTCAGGATTCTTCCAATACTTCTAACGCTTCTACATCCACAAATCCCACCACCACGTTGTCATGCTCTTTTCATCCCGTCCTAATTGTTACCAACATCAAAAATTATATTCCCATTCTTCTTGATCAAGAAAACAGTCAGTATTCTCCTTGGGTTGAACTGTTTCGTAATCATGCATGTCTCTATAACGTGTTTGATCACATCGATGACACTATTCCGCGCCCTCCGGAGGTTGATGATTCTACTTGGCGTCGTCTAGACGCCAGCGTCAAACAGTGGATTTATGGTAGTACTTCTCAGGATCTTCTTCTGACTATCATGAAATCTGGCGCCACAGCCCTTGATTTATGGAATCGCTTGGAGGAAATCTTTCAAGATAACAAGCACCCTCATGCGGTGTATTTGGAGGAACAAATTAACAATACACGCCTTGAAAATTTCTCCAACACGATCGAAAGCATCGCAGACAATTGAAACCATCGGCGATCAACTCTCCAACGTCGACACGCCTGTCTCAGACTAAAATGGTGTTGCAATTGATTGCAGGCCTTCCCAAATGCGACTATGATACGGTAGCCACCATGATTCAACAGGCAGATCTGTTACCCAATTTTAACAAAGCTCGCTCACAGTTGTTGCTCGAAGAGACTCGACGTGCTAAGCAGGATGAACACAATCAGAAGGCGTTAGCTGTCGAAACACACCCCCAAGATCCAACGGCGCCAGAAAACTCTCAACCGCAGCAGGGACGCGGTGGTAAGGGTCGCGGCAGAGGAGGTCGTGGTCGTGGCAAGGGTCGCGGACTGCAGAATCAGCAGCAACAACAGGGCCCGCAAAATTAGTCTGGCCGCGCCTTCAACAGACCAAGATAAAGATCGCGCGCGCCGCAGCCTAAAGACAAAGAACCTTTCAACCAGTACTCCCACCATGCAAGTCCATTACCCGCAGCAAGCCCACTTCATGCACGCCGCCCAGCCTCGCCAAAGATGACACCCATCGAGTTGGTCGACCTTCCCAGCCTCAATATGCAACAGCCTGACAACAACTGGTACATGTACTCCGGAGCCACTTCTCACCTCACCCGGTCTGCAGGTAATATTCTCAAACTGTTTGGTTTAAGACATCCTAAATTTGTGACAGTTGGTAGTTGCCACCACATTCCAATAAAGGGTTATGGTACATCCTACACACCACCTCCTAATCCATTCCCACTTAAAAATACCCTATATTCCCCACATGTAATTAAAAATCTAATCTCTATCCGTAAATTTACTCGTAATAATTTTGTCTCTGTTGATTTTGACCCTTTTGGTTTCACTGTGAATGATCTTCATACGGGGACACCTCTTACGAGATGCAATAGCACGGGAGATCTATATCCATTCACTTCCACCTCCGTTGTCAGATCTAGCTCTCTCATCTCTCTAGCGACCATTTCTTCTTCAACATGACATAATAGGCTTGGTTATCCAGGAGCCACGGTGTTTAATTTTCTTAGAGACAACAATTTTATTACTTGTAGTGGGAAGCTTGCCAAAAACTGTGTTTCTTGTTCTTTAGGCAAACATACTCGTTTTCCGTTTCAATCATCTACTAGTGTTACTTTTGCACCTTTTGATATTATACATGCCGATGTATGGACATCACCTGTTGCTAGTTCTCTCGGTCATAAATACTATCTTATCTTACTAGATGATTTTTCTCACTTTGTTTGGTTATATCCTCTCAAGTTTAAATCAAAAGTGTTTGCCAAATTTCTTGAGTTTTGAACATTCATTCAAACACAGTTTGAAAAATGTATAAAATATTTTCAGTGCGATAATGGTCGTGAATTCAACAACTCTATGTTTCACCGGTTTTGTACTAATAATGACATGGTTTTTCGCTTCTTCTGCCCCCACACCTCCCCACGAAACAGTAAAGCTGAAAGAATCATTCGCACCATTAACAATATGATTCACACTCTATTGATTCATGCCTCCATTCCTCCGTCCTTCTGGGTATATGATGCTAAAATGTCAGAATACATTCTAAATATTCTCCCTACTAGCACCCTTCACAATATGACCCCTACCGAAATCCTATATCATAGAGTCCCCTCTTATGACCATCTTCAGATAATTGGTTTTCTATGTTATCCTAACCTTGCCTCTACTACCCCTCACAAGCTAGCTTCCCGATCCACTCCTTGTGTCTACACTGGCTTCCCGCCAAACCATAGGGGTTATCTATGCTACGACTTGTCAACTTGTCAAATCCACATCTATCGTCATGTCACATTCGACGAGACTACATTCCCGTTTTCGAATCTTCAGCCGGACGAGCCTGCCATCTTTCTCATTATCCTTAATCAGCTCACTCAATCATCCCAGACGTCAGCGCCGCGGCGCCTCCCTTCCAGTGAGAAAACTATTTCTTCCAGGGAATTGGCATCGCGACCCCTAGGGGATGAGCCGCGACGCCTTTCTTCCAGTGAGCACCCAGTTCTCGAAACACATTTAGAGCCGTGACGCCTTCGAAGGACTTTCCGCCTCCATCCCCTTACCCGACAATGCCTTATGCTCCCGCCACTCAGACTCCACAACCACTAAATGTCTCCACAGACCAAATGGAAACTCGTGCCAAACATGAAATCTTCAAACCCAAAGTTCAATTTAACTTGTCTGCCCAAACTATTTCTCTAATTCTCAAGAACCCTATATTGGCTAAACAAGACCCTAATTGGAATGCGGCTATGTCTGAGGAATTCAATGCTTTAATTAAATAGCACACATGAGATCTAGTACCTAGACCTGAGGGGGTGAATGCGATTCGTTGTCTGTGGCTATTTCGTCACAAATTCAGAGACAGTGGTGATTCGTTGTCTGTGGCTAATGACACAAATCAGTAGGAGGGTATTGATTGTGGTGAGACATTCAGCCCGATTGTCAAACCGGCTACCATTCGCACAGTTTTGAGCATTTCCATGGGCAAACATTGGCCGATCCATCATCATTGATGTGAAGAATGTATTTCTACATGGGGATCTGAGAGAAACAGTCTACATGCATCAGCCACTTGGGTTCACCCATCCAGCAGTTCCTCACTATGTGTGCCGTCTCCGTAAGTCACTATATGGCCTGAAACATCCCCCCGTGCGTGGTATGATCGCTTTGTCAGGTATATCTTACAGATTGGGTTTGTATGCAGCAAGAGTGATACATCACTCTTTATTTTTCATCGAGGTAGTAGCACTACTTACTTATTACTTTACGTGGATGATATTGTTCTTACTGCTTCCTCCGACGGGTTGAAAAATGAGATTATTGCCTTGCTTAAGTCCGAATTTGCAATGACTGATTTGAGAAAGCTGAGTTATTTTTTGGGGATATCAGTGACCAGGTCTGCCGACCACATGTTCTTGTGTCAACGTAAGTATGCAGAGGGGATTGTGTACAGGGATAAGATGACGAATTGTAAAGTTTCACCTACTCCAGTTGATTCAAAATCTAAGCTCAGTGCTATGGATGGTGCTTCAGTCTCCGATCCTACTCTGTATAGGAGCCTTGCAGGTGCACTTCAGTATCTCACATTTACAAGATCAGACATTGCTTATGATGTTCAACAAGTATGCCTATTCATGCATGCCCCCAGAGAGTCTCATTTCACTGCTCTTAAACGTATCATCCGATACACTAAGGGCACACTTGATTATGGTTTGCACCTATACCCCTTTGTACCATACAAGTTGATCTCTTATATGGATGCATATTAGGCTGGGTGTCCGGACACGCGACGCTCCACCTCTGACTTTTGTGTATTTTTAGGGGATAATCTGATTTCTTGGTCTGCGGGCTACCCTATCTCGTTCCAGTGCCGAGGCTAAGTACAGAGGCGTTGCAAATGTTGTAGCTGAGATTTGTTGGCTCAGAAATTTATTGTTAGAACTTCAGTGTCCTTTGCGTCAGACATCTATTGTGTACTGTGATAACATCTCTGTCATCTATCTTTCTCATAATCCGGTTCAACATCAGCGAACCAAGCACATTGAGATAGACCTACACTTCGTTCGTGAGAAAGTTGCGTTGGGCCATGTCAGAGTGTTACATGTTCCATCATCCTATCAGTATGCAGATATATTTACCAAAAGACTTCCCGGACAATTATTTCTTGACTTCAGATCCAGTCTCAGCATCCGGCCTCCTCCCGCTCCGAATGAGGGGGTGTGTAAACGTGTGAATAGTAGTACCCATTGTATCCCTACCCACTAAAAATGTTGGGAGAAAGGAAGAAAACACAATTGGTCTTTATTTTTTGTTTCTCTTTTTATGTCCGGCTTTTTTTCTTCTTGAAAGAACTTGTACATGTTTGTTAGTTCAAGTTAATCGGGAATAACATGTTTATCTTTTTATTAATACTAAATTAATGGCGTTCGATATAGAATGCAATTATCTTTCTACTGGATTCTTAGTTCTATCAAAATACACAAATGTTTACTTATTCCTTGCATATATATATATATGAGGCGCATACAAATAAAGTACTTATATACTTGCAAGTCAATCATAATGAAGTCGAAAAATTTCAATTACTATTTTGTTCTAGGAATGCGCACGATGTGAAGTCCATATTTCACATAATATTACACAAAGGTTCCCCAGTTCTGAACGTTAAACCATTTATGTGATTCTCAATGTTCAAACAACAAGTGCAGATAGCTCTTCAGAAATGGACAGTCCTTGATTTTTTCAAGTATATAGGAAGTCAGCAATCTTTTTGTTCTCTTAATCTCGAAGAGCGGGAAAAACTAGAAGGAAAAGATTGAGCTTGAATTCTTTCACGGATTGATCCGAGACTAGATTTGAAACTACGACTCATATAAGGCCAAATATTCAGTGTTTGGTTCGTTAGAACCTAGAAGATGAAGGTTTGACAAGTGAAGGGGAATTTCGTTAGAAGAGAAAATAGTGTTTGTTATTGAAGGAATGAATACTTGGCCTATAACCTTATAAACTAAGATGGATACTTGGCCTATAGCGTATAACCTACGGCCAAAATTACAAGGAGCAATTCCTCATAGAAGTCGTATACCAGTACTCAATGGCTACTATTGGTACTTCTGAGGACAATATCTTTTTCCACCCTCGGCCCCTTTTCTATGTATTGGTGTTGAGAAATATGATGACATAAGACTTGAAAAAGGATTAATTCCTTATATATTATCCGACCCCCACAATAGTCAACACCCTTTACTCAATATTTAAGTATTGATGAGTGATGGACATTAATGTTATTGTCAATATAGTAGCATGCTCATCAAACTTATGTAAGACATAAATATACTCATGCATGTCTTTGATTCAATAACTCCATTTGGATTACTAAACCTTATTTACATTGATCCCGTTTTCATGGTTTCTTTTCTGGCAGGTCGACAAAACCAGCATCAACACGAGTCTCCAACACAGTCTTTCTCCTCTTTGACTCTTCATAACTTTGAATGTAACGGCTGGCAAAGAAATGGAAGTATATGAAGTTTAGTACTGCCAATCCAGCAATAAGAATGTAGAAACGTTCGAGCTTGTTTTGATTAAGGTCATGACTTCCTAACCACGGCTTTTTGCCATGTAGCCTGCTTAACATCTCAACAACATTGACAATGAGTGTGTTGAGGTAGCTGGCAATGCTTAGGCTCAAGAAAAAAATTGCTCCAGCGACACTTCTCATGGTCTCGGGTACTTGGTTATTCAAGAATTCCATCACAGAAACTGCAGCAAATGCTTCTGTCAATCCTGCTAGAATGAATTGAGGCAAAAAGAATCCAATGCCAAGTGGAGAGATGAATGTGCCTTCTTTCAGGGCCAAGTCGCGGCGCCTTGTTTCAACCAATGCAGCTACTGCTAAGCAAAGAATTGACATGAAAATGCCTATTTTGATTCTTATTTGCAGGGACAATCTTGCTTCCTTCTTAGAGATTTTCGATGCATTAGGAACGTATACACACTCGTAGATGAAGATCCAGATAGCCAGGGAAATCATGGATGCTAGTCCCATCCACCCTGGAGGAATCATGAAATTCCCAACTTTTGTGTTGGATTGAATTACTTGAAGAACTCCGAATGTATTCATCTGTTCCATGGTGATGAAACAAGTGATTCCAGCCAGCCAAACCGGTAAAATTCCCACGACACATTTCAGCTTTTCCACCTGTTCAACATTGCAGAGTCTCCAGCTATCTTTAGCAACTCCTTCAGCATTCAATTCACTGTTGGGATCAACAATCACAGCGGCCTTATCAAGGAATTTGAATCTATCAGTTTGCCTAAGCACCGATAGTTCGTTTTCTGATTCCTTCGAGGCACGATCATAAAAGGAATTTGCTGTTGGTACAACAGGAATGTGTCTCTTTCTGCAAGCTGCATTTACAACCTTTGCCATGTCGATAAAAACACATCCTTGTGGCTTCAGACGAATGTAAGTGTTGCGACCAATCAAGAAAATCATAATGGAAAGGGCTAAACAGCAAGTTGGAATTAGGAAGCCTATAAACCAACTGATACTGGTCTGGATGTAGATAACAACTGTGAGGGCAATGATGAGAGCTATTGTGAATGAGAAGTACCACCAATTGAAGAAACTTTTGAGCTGAGACCTTCCCTTCTCTGTATTAGTATCGAATTGATCAGCCCCAAAAGCGATGTTGCAGGCTCGGATACCTCCTGAACCTACCGCCATAAATCCAAGACCTGCAAAAAGGTACACGAGCTGCCATTTTTGTGGCTCGGGACAATTAAGGCCTTGGCAACTAGGTGGCCTGAGTTCATCGACTCCAGCTGTTAATGTCACCATTCCCATCCCCTGCCAAAAAAAAAACATGAATTGAGGGCTTTCAAGCGCTATTTACTACTTGCTCCGTCTCAAAATACTCGTCATGTTTCACTTCTCAAGTGTCAATTTAACTAATATCGGAGCTAAATTCGATTAGAATAATTTAATATTTTAAAATTAAAATGTAGATATCCGAAAACTATACAAAAAACACTATAAGATGCAATTCTTCCTATATTAATAGGCAAAAAATACATCTTAAAACGTTGTCCAAAGTTTATTTAGTTTGATTTCCAAAAAATGAAATATGACGAGCAATTTGGAACGGAGGGAGTATTGTCTTATTGTCCCCTGATTAGGACAAAATACCTTGCTACTAGACTCAGATACACATTGAAACTTGAAACCCATATTCAAATAGCAACTTAAAGCTAAAATATGTGCAAAAATAAGGCATACCAATCTGGATAAATTAATCTGTAAATTGAAAGAAACAAAAAAAAAAGATTTAAGAGAGGATGTAAGGAAGAATAAATGTACCAGGAAAGAAGCAAGGGAACCAAAGAGGAGAGTGAGGAATCTGCCAAGATGAGCATCAGCCAAGAAAGCACCGGCTAAAGGTGTAATGTTGGAGCAGCCAGACCATATACTGACAACGTTCACCAAAAAAATTCCCCCTATATTGTATTTGATCCGCAAATAAGTGGTCATGTTTGATATCAAACTTACGGACGCCAACTTCTCAAACGATTCATTCCCTTCATACAAAGAGATAAACATGGTCGTTACATATTTAACTTTTTGGTTAGTTACGTACAATTTTATTGTCTGTCGATAAAATGATATGATCATTTGATGTTTTTGTGTTTACCAAGAATGTATGCGATGGCTGTCCATCCTCCTTCTTTTCTTGCGGAACGAGGAACATTTGGAGCAACATGTGTTTCTTCAGGGGAAGAATGACTTGCATTGATAATCTCTTCAGCCATTTCTCCTCTCTAGCAAAAGTGTTGTCTATTTGCAAATTGCAAATAATCAAGATTTTGTTTCTTTCATGATATGGTGAATAACTGGAAAATGTGATTATAAAAACAGAGGAGGAGGAGGAAAATAAGGGACAATAGGAGAAAAGTAACCGATATTTTTCTCATCATTCAATGAGAGAGAGAGGGGGGAGGATGATGGTTTACGTACATTCACCATCACCTTCCGAAATTTGTGGGAAAATGCGCCTTCATTATATTCTTTCTTCATTTTCTCTTTCAATTTATCGGACTTGTAAAGTGATAGTTGATCGGAGTTTTTAAGCAACGCACCTATAAAAATGTGTTGTTCTGAAAAATAATTATATAATATTGTTATGGTATTAAAAGACTCAAGTGTCACTTTTAATTCAAGACTTCCTTGGATGAACAAATTTATGCTCCTTATGGGTTTTTGATCGTTGACAGAACTTTTTTTGGTGTAAAACAACGTTAAAAGTAGTTTTTTCTAGGGATTGCGTAGGGATGTTCATAGAAAACTTGCAAAACCAAATTTATAATTCTAGTTAAGCCGGAAAAGAAACTAGTAATGATTTGGTTTGATTTAATTTGGTATTGTAGAAAATAAAAATATAATTACTTTAGTTTGGTATTAACTAAGTGATCGGTGTATTTTATATACACCTTTTGAGTCGTTTTTAGTTAGTCTTTTGTCCATTTTTGTACAAATACGTGTCGTCTTAGGATATATTTTCTTTCTTTTGAGTCAAATTGGTTAAAGTGGCTCTTTGGCGGAAAATGAGCGAAAAGAGAACAAAAATGGAGGTTCCAGAGCTCGAAATGCGAGAAAGTGGCGAATCAGGCACGGACACGGGCCAGCGGCGCCTCGGCAGCGGGCGAGCGCCGGCGCCCAATATTCAGAGGCTTGCAGAAGTTCCAGCATGGCGCTCTAAACAATGAGTGTCTGTGGCGCTAATCTTGAAGCGATGCGAGCGTTGGCGCGCGCGGCGCGATGCGCAGCCTAGCGGCGGGAAAAATCAGGGTTTTGAACGAATTATGGGTCAGGCCTGAAGGAAAACTTTAATGTCGGTTTGGAGGCTATAAAAAGAGAACCCTAGGTCAAAATTAAGGGTTCCCTTCTTGCCAATTCACAACACATTTTGGAGTTCAAGATTGGAGACCATTCTTTAGTAATTTCTTTTCTTTCTTTTACTTTATTTTCAGTTTTATGTTGGATATTGAATTAATTCTTGTCATGTCTATGGCTAGGAACTAATTCTAATATAGGGTTTTTCATGTCAATTCACTTGAACCTTATTTTATGAATTAATGCATGTTTATGGTTGTTCTTCTTATTGTTGAGATTTATCCAATAGATGATTTGATTGCTTGGTAATTACTTGATCATTAATTATCATTACTTATATGATTTCTAACCGAAATCCGAAAGGGGAGGTTGTGACTATGTTGTAGTTGGGTAGACATAGGTCGAATTGGGGATGAAAATACCTCAATTACTTGTGTAGCATTAATAGGGTTTTTGTTCTTAATCCTCCTCTAGAGTCAACCTTATCACCGAAAGGTAGAAATGTGTTGTACTGGGGTTGAGTGTTTATATAACCTTAACAGGAGTATAAAACGAATTAGTAAACCTGCTATCTCCAAAAGAAGAAGAACCATAGTTAATTGCATTAATAAGTAATATAAGTGGATAGTTGAGGAGATTTGGAAGCCCTATTTCCATCATCACTGAAGTAAACAACATTGTTAATTAGTCTTTACAATTATTAGTCATAATCAACAACTCAAATATCGGTCACCAAATAGATAACAAAGAATATAAGTTGGTACTTGAGCACTAATCCCTGAGGACGATAACTCGGTCTTCCAAGACTATATTACTTGACTCGACAACGTGCACTTGCGTTAAAGTGTGTGCATAAATCGCGCATCACTAAGGGTGGCCAGTGGGACGAGATGAGACCGGGACGGGATTTGGGGGGACTGTGGGTGGGTCGGGATCGAGATAGGCGGGACGGGATTAGGGGGACGGGTAGTGGTCCCGTCCCGTCCCATATCCCGGGGACAGGATTTGGGGGGACGGGACGGGACGAGAAGGGGGATTTAGCGGACTTTTAAAGGCTTTTTTTCTAGACACTTATATTAAAAATATATATATATTTAAACACTTAAATAATTGAACAAGATAGTGAAAAAGTATTCCAAGGCTAATTGTCTCTTATATTATTTAATAGAAGTATGATTTTTTTTTTTGTAGTACAATTTCAAAATTGCAACTTTGTTTCATAGTTCAAAAGTGTCAAATCACATAGTAAAATTGGCATTAAAAAATTACATATGCAACCATACTTTTCCTAATTTTCTGACAATCTCTTAAGCATCTTCTGTTGGAATTGGAATTTGTTGGTCAAATTGTTCAACGTCGCTTCATGCTCACTCGGATAAGATTTCGTCGTAATTGTAGTAGTCTTCTTCATTGATCTCTGGTTTCGCACACTCTATGTTCCACTCTAATTCAATCTCTAAATAAAACTACAATCTCCAAACTGCCTCCCGCCAATCGAGGTTGAAAATTAAAACTTTGCTCGATGATCCTCAAGATAGTTGCCAACTTCACTCCCAAGTTTTGAACTTTGATAGAAATTACCAAATAAAATATAATATTTAGTGCCAATTTAGAGAGAGAGATTAGAGATATTGTAGGAAGATTTGTGAGAAAAATGAAGAGAAAAATGAGGTATTTATAGTTGAGAAATAGAATTAATGTGTAAATATACTAACTTAGGGGTTAAAATAAATATTAAAAGGTAGGGGGTTTATGGGGTGATGGGGGAGGGGTAATATGGTAGTTTGTAGCCGTTGCCAACGACTATAATTGCAAATGATTGTTTGTGCAACAACTATAATCAGTAAACAGGACGGGATCGTGGCGGGACATGCCGGGTTGATGGCGGGACGGAGGGCGGGACTGAGATAGGCGGGACCAGCCCTAGTTCTATCCCGATTTCTAACCCGATTACCGACAATCCCCATCCCCTAATTTCCCGACGAGATCAAGACGGAGCGGGATCGGGACGTACCGGCCCACTGGCCAGCTTTAGTATTAACTATAAAAAGTTACACCAAAATCAGACCAATCCGATATTATATATTAATAATTTTAAAAATATGTTAAACATAAAAATATACTTATTATAATGTAATTTATATATATTTCTTAAACTTTTTCATAGTTTTTGTCTTTTAATATAAAATATTTCAGGTTTGGGTTTAAAACTTTGAATGGTCCAATAAATTTTAAAATTCATAAGTATCCAGTAGACAATAACTCAAATAAAGCTCAAACTTACACCAAATCAAAACCCATGCAAACTAAAGAAAATCAATTCACTTCTTCTATAGTGTTACACCTCGTACGATTAAGACGATAAATAAGAACGTTATTAAAAAAATAAGATTCGAATATTGGATATAAAGTATAATTACATATGTTAATACGGAAATTAGTAAACAAGAGGATGTGATTCCGGAAAAATGTTGGTTACAACGGGTGTGATGTTAGAAACTTATATTGATGGTTGTATATTCCTGTTATGGACTAGTGTCGTATTATAAGAATTATGACATTGATAATACGAGGCTTCATGAAATTTTCGAAAATTAAAGAAAGCGGAATTAATTTAATTATACAATTAGGGATCAAAGTGTAATAAGTAATTTTCAGATTTTTAAAACCTAATAACTTTCTCTTTCTCACTTGATATTTTAAAGAAACACTCCTCTTCTCCTCCTTCTCTAAAAAATCATCAAATTTCTCCATTTTTGTAGCCAAATTGAAGCCTTTAAATTCCTCCTCCAAGATTAAATCATTCCACAAATTTTTAAGCCAAGAATTCTACAAAAACAGTGGGAAAATTCTCATACTACTGGCCGAAATTGAGACAGATTTTCTAGTTTTTTTGGGATAAATTTTGGAAGAAAAATGTGCAAGGAATGATGGATTAAAATTGGGGAATGCATGCAAGACATTGAAGTTGAAGAAATGGTGAAAATGGTAAAGAACACTTGAGCTTTGGACCGATTTTGGGGACTGTTTTGGGCATCAAATTAAGGTATGAAATTCTTCTTTTTACGGTGTAATTGAAGTTGCATGTTGTTGTAAGTTAAGAAGTGAATTGGTGTTAAGAGAAATTGAAAATAAGAGAGTGCATGTGATTGTTGTGGATGTTGTTATAGCCGATTTAAGGACTATTTGGTTACATTAGATTCAAGTGTTGTTATTATTATCGTGTCGCTAATCTCATGATGGAATTGAAGAAAATCTTGATATTTAGATTATAGTTGTTCATAAGGAATTGTTGAAACATGAATTGGATTCTAAAGAATTAAGAAAAGAATTGGTTTTGTGGATGTTGTCCGAAAACTTACTTGAAATTGTTGGATATTGTAGTGTCAAGATTAGAGGCTGTTTTGTGGAGTTTTAATGACTAAAATATACGTTATGAACACGTATATACGTTGTGGTGATTACTAATACATGTCTTAAAGGAATTAAAGTGTAAAAAAGGTGTTATGTTTCAAGTTATAGGGCTTGAACTCTTGTGTTGTTGCTAGAGTTGATGGACTGTTTTAAAAGATTGTTTTAATATGGATTAAGGGTTATATTAACATAAGAACTGGTGTATTAATCACCTTGGTTGTTGTTTTGATTGTACTCCATAATAAGAAGAGAAAGAATGTATAAGGAAGGTGTATACCAAGTGTTTGGGATTATATTGATTATCTTGAAGTTGTATCTTCTTATTGGTATTGTTGGCTGTGTTTGGAAGTTGTGAATTCGCATATAAATAGGGGAAGTGCTGCCCAAATTTTTAAAGAAAAAAGTGAATTATCATTCAATTTTAATGAATGCTAGTAATCATAAGGTTAATGGATATGTTGCTACTATTATAGGTTGAAACGTTAGTCAAGGCTTATCTAGATTGTTGAGTTGGTTAGTTCGTCAGAAAGGTATGTGAAACTCTTCCTCTTTCTTTTTGACATGATTTATATAAAATGAACATACGACGAACGTACATGATTTCTACACAGTTTAATTTCTAATGATATGTGTTATAAGAAGTGTCTTGATTTTCTAAGTGATAAATATTCTATTTATTCCATTGAGAGTCAAATGATGATTTAAATTTGTATAAAGTTAGTCATGATAATCTGCTCACGCTTAATGTGTTTATATCGATTCCACCGAGTCCCTCACTAAAGGGCCGGCAATGTATATAGATATGATGATTCCACCGAGTCCCTCACTAAAGGGCCGGTAATGAATATAGATATGATGATTCCATCGAGTCCCTCACTAAAGGTCCGACAATGTATATAGATATGATGATTCCACCGAGTCCTTCACTAAAGGGCCGACAATGTATATAGATATGATGATTCCACCGAGTCCCTCACTAAAGGGTCGGCAATGTATATAGATATGATGATTCCACCGAGTCCCTCACTAGAGGGCCGACAATGTATATAGACAAGATGATTCTATGGGCAGGAATCCCTGATTTCAATGTGACTCTCATTATTTTTGTAAGACACAATTGACTCTCACTTTTATATGGCACAGTTGGATTTGGTATTTGATTTTTATTGTTGTCTCCTGTTACCTCTTTGCCAGATATGATCTTATTTACAGAACTTCATGTCTTACATACTCAATACATTATTTCGTACTGACCCCCCTCTCCTCGGGGGGGCTGCGTTCATGCCCGCATGTACATGTGCTCAGTTTAGTGATCCTCCAGTCTAGGATTCTTGTTTAGCCGTTTGGAGAGCTCCTTTGATTCAGAGCTTAGTCATTTTGGTACAAAACCTCTTTTTAGATTTATGTATATTTAGGGGCACGACGGGGCCCTGTCCCGTCATATTTCGTTATTCTTCTCATAGAGGTCTGTAGACAGTTGTGGGTTGTACATGTGTGGATTGTATCATATTGTAGTCAGCTGTATTGTGGTACTTCATTTTTTTTTATGAGGATTCTCCCTGTATAGTGACAGTCTTGCTGGCTCGCCTATTCGTTATATTTGATTTAGATGTGACTCCTCGGGAGACAGGGTTGTTCATGTGTAAAGACAGCCTTGCCGGTTTGCCTATTCAGACGTATGTTATAATTGCAACGTTATGCTGCCAGATTTTATATTGTCCTTAGTGTCAGTCTGATTACGTGACAGGTTAGTATAATGGCATCATTAGGGCGCTTAGTCGCGGCCCGTCGGGTCGGGTCGTGACAGAAGTGGTATCAGATCAGTTAGTCCTCGGAATGTCTACAGACCGTGTCTAGTAGAGTCTTGTGTATGAGTATGTTATGCATCATACTTATATGCAGGAGGTTGTCGGACATTTAGGATTAGTTTCTATTCTTTCATCTCGTAGATCGTGCGATAGAGCTATGTCATTAGGATAATCCCCCCTAACGAGTTATTGTGGTTGCAGCTACGTCTCAAAAGAAAACGACAGTGCCTCGAAATGGAAAATCATAGTTATTCGGTCTTGACTTAGTGCGACAAGCTATAAGGGAAGTGAAAGAATTTGAATAGAAGTATGATGACCAGGTTTGGAGATACTAGGTCAACATCAGGTAATGCAACTCTTCACAACCTTCTACGTACCGAATAAGAGAATAAGCTAACAATTCATCACTTAAGGGATGATATCGTCAGGGATTGGAACCAGGAGCAATATCTGAGATTACGTATGTATACTAGAATATGTTGGAATTATGAAAAGTATAACAAGTAAGAAAGGAGTGAACAATTGTTAAAAAGAAATGAAGTTGTTTATAATTACGAGTAGTGAGAAGATACAAAAAAAAAATTCCTCTCAGACCATGAATGAGGTTTCAACTTGTGAAATGTATTGCGACATTCTCTATCTTACGAATTGGTACTCTGTTATGCCACGTTATCTGCTCTATAGTTATAGAGAATGAAATTTTGCTCCCAAAGATAGAAAATGAAGCTTATCTAGTCTTTTCTCCTCCATACCAGTAATTAAGTTTTGAGCTCTAATTGTTAGAAACTGTGACTGTTTTATGGTATACCATGTTGTTGGACTGTGTGAAGGTAGAAAACTGCAAAATAATATTGTTCCCATGTAAGAATAAGAAGGGGTTATTACTTCTTGAATGATAAGGTTGCGATAAAAGAATGAAAGCGTTTTTCTTACTTTGGACTGAGTACTTATTGGACATAGAGATTATTGGAGTTCTTTCGCAAATGACTTAGAACTTGGGAATGATGAGCATCCTATTAGTGTATAGTTGTGTCAAGCATTTAAAATATCGTAAAGAATAGTGTTCAACACACATTTTTTTTTGAAAAAGCAAAGAAAGGACGTGCAGCGAACCTATAGGGTTCATATTTTCAGTTAAGGAGTTATTGGAAGGATTGGTACCGGAGGTATGCATTCATGCACAGTTTCAATGCATTGGTTCACGCAGAATTCTAAGATGGGGTTATTTGGTCTCTTGGGACCAAAGGTTAAAAGGGAAGAAGCTCATGATGTCTCTCTTAACTTGTGTAGTGGGTGATCTTTTAGTACTAATCTTACTGAGCATCCAAATGGAGGAATATGGCTATTGTGGAAGCCTTATCCCTATGAGGTGAATATTAAAAATTGTACGAAGAAATTGATACACTGTGGGGTGACACATAATGGTATAAAGAAAAGTTCCCATATAACATTGGTGTGTGCATTCAATGATGTGGCTCTGAAAAGAGAACTGTGGATAGATATTGGAAGGTTACATGACCAGGTACAAGGACCATAGGCAATAATAAGTGATTTCAACTGTGTATGGAAGATAAATGAAAGAGTGATACGTCATGTTACTATGACTGAGATAAGGGATTTTAAGCAGTATATAGTAGAAGGTGATATGACAGAACTAAGATTATCAGGGGCATACTATACATGGTAGTATGCTAAAAAAGGTTTATATCGGTACTTACTAACCAATGAGGGGTTGATAATCTACATGCTTCTAAAGTGCATTTCATGAAACCAGGCCTATATGATCATTCTCTTGGAATAATTATGTAGGAAGGAGGCATAAAGAATCAGTACAGGTTCAGATACTTTAATATGTGAAGATTGGATCCTGAGTTTCTATAGGCAGTAATAAAAGGGTGGAAAACAGATAAAAGAGGTACAAGATATATGAACAAGCTCAAAGAGGTAACTACACCGGTAGGAGATTTTGTCATAGCTAAGTGAGTATATCGAAATTGCTCGGTGACTATACATAGTCGTCATACTATAGCAGATTTGATAAGAGTTAGACACGACTGACTTTGATGATTATTATGGGTATGGATTGGTTGACTTCTTGTTTTGCTAACGTCGATTGTAGAGAGAAGTTAGTTCGATTTCAGTTCTAGGCGAGCCAATTATAGAGTGGAAGGGGAATACAGCAGCGCCGAGGGGTAGGTTTATTTCATACCTCATGTAAGGAAGAGAAAAGATGATACAATAATCTGATAAAGAAGGTGAAGAATAAATTACAAGTCTGGAAATGAAGATTACTATTATTTGAAGAAAAATCTACTTTGATAACCAGTGTTCTTTTAAGTATGCTAATCCATCTATTGTTAACTATGAAGTCTCCGAAATATTTCATAAATGAGTTATATAAAGCCTTTGCAAGATTGTCACGACGACGTCGTTACTGACCTGTCACTCTTAATCCAATTAAAATCAAGGTCTATAGAAATTTCGGCAGCACAACGCTGCTTTTACAACATCTCCCCAAAATGGGCGAGCCGACAAGGCTGCCTTATATAAGGGTGTACCTGCCTCCTGAGGAGTCAAAACTAACCAACATAATATAACAGGCTAGCCGACAAGGCTGCCACTAAATAAGGGAACATCCCAATAATAGAAATATAAGAGTACTGCTGAACAAAACAAGATTATCATCTTCGCCAACCAGCCCAAGCATATACAACCCACAACTGTCTACAGACCTCTATGAGAAAAATAAGAACATTTGACGGGACAGGGCCCCGTCGTGCCCCTAAATATATACATAAATCTAAAAGAGATTCTGTACCATAACGACAAGCTCTGGATCAAGGAGCTTCCCCAACAGCTGAGTAGGAACCTAGATCGGAGGGTCACCAAACTGAACACCTGTACCTGCGGGCATGAACGCAGCCCCCCGGGAAAGGGGGTCAGTACGAAATAATGTACTGAGTATGTAAAACATGAAAGACTGTAAATGAGACCATAACTGTACCAAGTAAAATAGAGAGTCAACTGTGTCTATAAAAATGAGAGTCATATCAGCACCCATGAATGCCTACCATAAAATCATCATGTCCATATACCTCAGAATCAGATAACGTGTCTCGCCTCTGGGAGAGGACTCGATGAAATCTGATATATATATATGTATGTATAACGTGTCTCGCCTCAGAATGAGGGACTCGATGAAGGTATATATGTATAACATGTCTCGGCCCTGTAATGAGGGACTCGATGGAATTATCAATATAACATGTCTCGGCCCTGTAATGAGAGACTCGATGGAATTCTCAATATATGTATAACATGTCTCGGCCCTGTAATGAGGGACTCGATGAAATGAGTAATAACACTTGGCACGAGCAGAATATCATGAGCAACCATATATAACTTAGATTATCATTTGACTCTCAATGGAATAAGAAAAAAAACATTATCATATCATATATCATTTAAGTCATCTTTTAGAAAATCAAGATGCTTAGCGTATCACATATCATCTTTTGGAAAGTCAAGACACTAACATGTCATGAATCATTATTTGATTAAAACTAGCCTTTGAAGGAATCACGTACGTTCACCGTACTTTCATTAAAAACATGTCCAAAGAAAGAAGAAGGATTTTCACAAGATCATGCCAAGGAAAGAAAGGATAGTCTGACATACCTCTTAGGCGAACTACTCAACTCAATACTACAGTATGTCTCGGCTAGTACTTTAACCTATAATAAGGAGTAACACGTTCGTCAATTCCATGATTTCTAATGTAAGTTATATTGAATGTCGGCTTCCTATTCTACAAAAATTTGGGCAACATTTCATCTGTTTATGTGCGTATCCACAATTAACCAACAAGCCAGCAATACCAATAACAAGTCATTACTTAAGAATATAATCACAATAGCCCACATACCATTATTA
Source organism: Przewalskia tangutica (assembly GCA_029844215.1). Lineage (NCBI taxonomy): Eukaryota > Viridiplantae > Streptophyta > Magnoliopsida > Solanales > Solanaceae > Przewalskia > Przewalskia tangutica. The sequence continues at coordinate 14,400,486 of CM056734.1, forward strand.
TACAACCTTTCCTGGTCTTCATGAACTATAATCCAAGCAACAATTTAGGTGATTAGTTCACTTATTTATCCTATTCATTCAACCCTTTAATCCATAATAAAGTAGTTCATTAAGGCAGTCCATAAATTCTAATAATACCAACAAAAGTTCAAGTCTTCTAGTTTACAACTGTTATACCCCGTGGTTCGGGCCGTGCGTGTGGGGCCGTGCGAGAAATTAGAGAAACACGTTCAGGGGCCTCAGAGCCGCGGCGCCGGAGGCAGGGCCGCGGCGCCAAGGCGGGTGAAGTGCGGGGTGGCTGAAGTTCCAGTACCTTGCGCCGGAAGCGAGCGCGCCGAAAGATCCGAGGGTCCGCAGGAGTTGCGGCGCCGGGAAGCAGGGCCGAGGCGGGAAATTTGGGCGGAAAAACTTAGAAAATCTGATTTTTGTTTTAAAAGAGGCCATGAGAGGGTGACAAGTGTCCCCCCCCATCTGATTTTCAGAATGCATGCAATATAATTGACCAAGGCTTGGTCACTTTTCCATCTTTCATCTTTACTCTCTCTCTCTCTCTCTCTCCAAAGCTTGAGCTCCCCCTTCTCTCTAAAAACCTCAAGAGGTGTTCTAGCCTAAGAAAATCTGAAAAGTTAAAGGCAAGAAGGAAGCTTGTGACTAGCTTAGAAGTGCTATTGTGGTGGTGTTCTTGGAGAAAAAGGCTAGCAAGGTGTTGGAATAAGTTTGGCTAAAACTTAAGGTAACATTTCTTCTCTTGTAGTTGGTATTGGGTGTTGCATGTTTAATAGGAAGAACTTGTAGTTGGAAAAATGCACTTAGAGTAGTTGCATGTAAGAAATGGGGTGTGATTATGAAAGAATTGGTTAGGGGGATTTTATGAGCATGTTGTTGCCTAAATACTACATTAGACTTGTTGGGTTAGTTGTTGTAACTTGTGGGGCTGAATTTTACACACCAAAGTTTAGGTGTGTAATCCCCCTTGGTGTTGGTTGGTTGTTGAGCCTTAAACATGGCATTTGAGCGTTAAAAATCGACCTCGGAAAAGGTGGCAATGTATGTAGAAACAAAGGAAACGCTGCCCAATTTTCCGTAGGAAATTGGTGACTTTAACTTGGAAAAATTCTGCATTGTAATTAGAGCTTGATAAACGTATTGTGGTCATTTTAGGTTGACATACTACGTGGGGTAAATTGGACTTAGCTTGTGGATTGACCGAAGAGGTATGTGGAGCTTTCCTATCTCTTGAGCATGATTAGTTGTACCTATGTAGTACGGTAGACGTACAAGATTTGAAAATCTTCGTTTGTTATAAGTATTTGATACTTGCTTCGTTTTAAAAGAAAAATATAAAAATCCCTTGGACTTAAGGGAATGTGTTTTACTATTGTTTAACTCTAATGTAACGGCTTTATGGGGAGTTGGTTATATTAGTTTGTGAAAGTTTAATGGAGAAAGGTTTTGATGATTTGAACTTGTGGAAGGAAAATGGTTCTAAGGCATGAATTGCCTAAGGTTTTACAAGAAATGAAGTCACTTAATTTAGAAGCTTGAGATAGTTTTAAAAGGAAATGTGACTTGTTTGAAAAGAAATCGTAACTTGATACTATGGTGATTAATATCTTGGGATGTTTTTTGTATAAAAAGGAGTTATTTCTTAAAAGGTTAGAGGTACATGATACTTGGGTTAAATTCCCGGATTTTTTATTAAAAGACATGATCGTGCCTTAGGTATACTAAAATGAGAGGATGTATTAATACTATTAATAAGAAGTTAGGTGATTCTTAACTTGCTTAAGTTATGATAGCCTAGTGCTTATGTTGTGAGGTGATAGGCGGTAGTGCTTATGTTATGTTTAATAGCGGATGAGCTATGTTATATATATTCATATTGTTACGTAAACCCCGTTATTATTTATGCCATGGATTTGCTACTCGTGATGCGAGCGCGGCCAGTACTCGTGCGGATCCGACCATGTGATCCATGCGGGTGAAATAGTCCCACGCGAGCACGCTGATGGTACTTCATGCGGATCCACATGATCCATGCGGGTGAAATAGTCCCACGCGGTGAAACAGTCCCATGACGAGGCGGATGACCTCATGCGGGTCCACAGGACCTATGCGGTGAAATAGTCCCGAGTAGGATTGCTTAATGATACTACAGGCGAGGTACCTGTTTTGATCATGAGCCTCCTATTTTTATGCTATAAAATGTATACTTGTTACTCTCATTATTAGTAAGGCACAAAGGCAACATAATTTGGTTTTATCTATAACTTCATGTATTTTGGACTTATAATATTACTACGGTATTTTCCGCTTTACATACTTGCGTTAATCGACCCCATTCTCTGGCCGTTACATGCCGCAGGTGGAAAGCGGTGGTAGATCCTCATTCCTAGGATCTTGTACTCGGGACATCGCAGCTGATTGGTATGATTCGGAACTGGCCCCGGGAGTAGCATGCGATCCACCGTTTGGGGACGAAGTTCTCGAGGCGCATTGGCCATTTCTTGCCACCGCAGATGGCGAGGCTCGGCCGATAGATTTTTGACGCCGAGACGAATGGGCGACGGTCCGGAATACAACGTGGAGTTTGATTCATTGGCTAGGTATGTGCCCGCATGGTAGCGCATGGAGGGCGAGTGCACCGCTATGTCACAGACTCGATGATCACTGCCGAGAGTTGCTCGGGGTTCTCCACCGGTACGACATTGCCCGCATGCGCACACATGCTCGGGTGTGAGGAACGCAGGGCCGACGGATCGGCAGTGTATCGCCAGAAGAGGCCGTGACAGCAGGTCCTCGGTAGTTTTAGGGTAGACAACCCCAACAAAGAAACTGATTTGCACCACACCGGCCCAGAGCGCCTCCACCATCTTCGGGCGTCTGAGTATTCGGGTTTCGGAGGACCAGAGTTTCGCCGATGAGGCCACCTGCCTCGGTGTGGTCGATGTGGTGATTGCCATTATGGGGTGTCGTGTTCCTCCGTGAGCTTGTTATTCTTGCGGCGGCCAGGCCATTTGAGGAGAGATTGTCCGTCCGGGTGGCGGGAATATGATGGCTCGACCGAAGTCGATGGTTGGATCTTCTTCGATGGCGATGCGCCCGAGGCGTGGTATTCACGACGCATGTGCCGCGCAGGGTCGTGGTAGAGGTTCCAGTTCAGCCGTCCTCGAACCGCATTTATGCTATGCCCACCGCCAGACCGGGAGGCGTCACCGATGTCGCCACAGTACATTGTTGGTTTCTTCTTTGTGATGTTTATGCTTTGATAGATCCAGTTCTACCGCCCTATATCTCCTCATATCTTTGGTAGAATAGGGATAGAGCCCAAGTCCATAGAATCGCTTTGAGGTGGCTACGCCGGTGCTTCGGTGTTAGCCGCGGGTATATAAGGCTTGCCCGGTGACTATAGATGGTCGCCGACTCTACCGACTTGATAGAGTTGGACATGACGCACTTCGATGTGATTATGGGTATGGATTGGCTATCGTCTTGCTATGCCAATATGGATCGCAGAGAGGTTAGTTCGGTTCCGGTTTCTGGTGAGCCGTTATCGAGTGGAAGGAATACCGTGCATCGCCGGCGGTAGGTTTATTTCTTACCTCAAGGCTAGGAAGATGGTACGAAAGGGTATATTTACCATTTGGTTCGTATTCGAAATCGAGTAGATACCTGACCTTGATCGGTCCCTGGTTAGAGAGTTTCAGACGTTTTCCCAGACGAAGCTCGTATCCTCCCGAGAGGAGATTGAGTTTTGCATCGATTTGGAACCAGTCACTCGTCCGATATCTATCCCGCCATACAGGATGGCACCTGCCGAGTTGAAGGAATTGAAGGACCAGCTGAAAGATTTGCTGGAAAAAGGCTTTATCAGGCCAAGTGTTTCTCCCTGGGGAGCACCGATGTTATTTGTAAAGAAGAAAGATGGGACGCTGCGTATGTGTATTGATTACAGGCAGCTGAACAAGGTAACTATCAAGAATAGATATCCCCTCCCCAGGATCGATGATTTGTTTGACCATTCGCAGTGCGAGATGTTTTTCCAAGATAGACTGCGTTCGTTATCATCAAAGCGAGTTAGAGAGGCGTATATCCCGAAGATCGCATTCAGACCCGTATAGGCACCATGAGTTCAGGTGATGTCTTTCGGTTGACCAACGCTCAGCAGTATTCATGGATTTGATGAATAGGGTGTTCAGCCATTCTTGGATATGTTCGTTATAGTTTTCATCGATGATATCTTGGTGTATTCGCGCACGAGCAGAGCATACTGAATCATTCGGAGACGGTGTCGAGTCCTCGTGGCCGGCATTGTATGCCAAGTTCTCGAAATGCGTGTTTTGGCTGGCTTCAGTGGCTTACTTAGGACATGTTATCTGAGCCGATGGTATTCGGGTTGATACAAAGAAAGAGCGATCAAGACTTGGCCTAGACCCACTACACCGGCATGCGCAGCTTTGGGCCTTGCAGTTATTATCGGAGGTTTGTGGAAGCGGTTGCTTCTATTTCAAAGATTTTGACTAAGCCGACTCGAAGCGGCTATGTTCGATGGACGGATACTTGTGAGGAAAGTTTCCAGCTAAAGGAGAAGTTGGCGATCGCCCGTTCTTACTCTTCCGGAGGGTTTAGATGGATATGTGGTTTATTGTGACGTCAGTGTCGGGCTTGAGTGCGTCCGATGCAAAGACGGCAAGGTTATAACTTATGATCCCGACAACTTAGGAAACATGAGAAGAACTATCCCACACATGACTGAGCCGGGCAGCGTGATTCATGCCTCAAGATCCGAGACATTATTTATATGGAGTTCATGGACATTTACACGCACAACAAGAGTCTCCGACATCTTCACCGAGGAGCCGAACTTGCGGCAGAGGCGGTGGTGGAGCTACTTAAGGATTACGATGTTGATATTCTGCACCACCCGGAAGGCCAATGTAGTTGCAGATGCCTTAGTCGCAGATCGATGGGTAGTCTATCCGATGTTGCATGCAGAAAAGGGATATGGTCCGAGAGTTACACCAGTTAGCAAACCTTGGGGTTCGTTTGGTTGATTCCGTTAGTAACGGAATTCGGGTTCGAGAGGTCGCCGAGTCTTCCATCTTCGAGGAGGTGAAGAGGCGACATTATGAGGATCCGATTTTGGTGCGGCATCTGAGACGCAGCCTCCGGGAAGAGAAGAGTCTATTTGGTAGCACCGATGGGGTGCTAAGATTCGAGGCCGGTTGTGTGTTCTCGATGTACAGACTTCGCCACAGATTCTCGGGAGGCACACAGTGCTCGTTATTCGATTCATCCGGTCGACTAAGATGTACCATGACCTCGTGCGTGTATTGGTGGGATGGTTTGAAGAGGACGTGGCGGTTTGTTGCCAATGTCCTAATTGTCGCGAGTTAAGGTTGAGCACGAAGCGGTGGCTATTACAGCTATTGATATTCCGATGTGAAAGTGGGAGGTGGTCAACATGGACTTTATTACGGGGTTACCTCGCACCCGGAGGAGACATGATTCCATTTGGGTTATTGTTGGTGACTGAAATCAGCCCACTTTCTTCCGCCAGACGACGTTTTTGAGGACTATGCCGATTATATATTAGAGAGATTGTGAGATTGCACGAGTCCGGTGTCGATTATATCGAGATAGAGGAGCCCGTTCACGGCTAACTTCGAGGTCTTTCCGAAGGATTAGGGACACAGTGAGTCTCAAAGACGGCGTTTCATCCTCAGACCGACGGACAGGTCGAGCGCACTATCCAGATACTTGAGGATATACCGCGGGCTTGTGTTATTGATTTCAGGGGTAGCTGGGAGGATCATTTGCCTCTTGTGAAGTTTGCTTATAACAACAGCTACCATTCTAGTGTTCGGATGGCGCCATGAGGCCTTATACGGGAGGAAGTGCAGTCACCGATAGGTTGGTTTGAAGTGGGAGAAGTGCGATTAATCGGGCGGATTTGGTTCAAGCGATGGATAAGGTGAAGCTTATCCGAGCGGTTATTAGCGGCCAGTCGACGAAATCATATGCAGATCATCGGCGTCGACACTTAGAGTTTGAGGTTAATGATTGGGTCTTTCGAAAGTGTCACCCATGGCGGTGTGATGAGATTTGGGAGGAAAGGAAACTCACCAAGGTACATTGGGCCGTGTCGATTGTCCAAGAGTGGGCAAGGTTGCCTATGAGTTGGATCTGCCGTCCGATCTTGGCGGTGCATCCGCTTTTTCACGTGTCTATGTTACGAAATCGTTGGAGATCCGTCTCAGAGTGCACCCGATTCAGATATCCAGTGACAGAGGAGTTGTCGTATGAGGAGAGTCCCATAGCGATACTCGATCGTCAAGTTAGGCGACTCGGACGAAGGAGGTGGCTTCCGTCGAGGTTTTATGGCGGAGCGAGCGGAGAAGATGACGTGGGAAGCGGAGGATGATATGATGAAGAAATACCCACACTTATTCCCTATACCTCCAGGTAACCCCCCATTTCCTACTGATTGGTGTTAATTTAATTGATTATGCTTGAGTAATGTTGTGGCTCGGGGAGCATTCTTATTTGCAAAGGAATAGTTAAGAAGATATGTTTATATTGTGTTTTGTGTAAGGCTAGAAGGAACATTCGGGACGAATGTTTCTAAGGGGGGGAGAATGTTATACCCCGTGGTTCGGCCGCGTGTGGGCCGTCGCGAAATTAGAGAAACACGCTCGGGGCTCGAGCCGCGCGGAGGCGAGGCCGCGCGCGGCGGGTGAAGCGCGAGGCGCTGAAGTTCAGCGCCACGCGTGCTGAAGTTCCAGCGGCGCCGGAAGCTGGGCCGCGCCGAAGATCCGAGGGTCCGCAGAGTCTGCGCCGGGAAGCGAGGCCGCGGAAATTTGGGCGGAAAAACTTAGAAAATCTGATTTTGTTTTAAAAGAGGCCATGAGAGGGTGACAAGTGTCCCCATCCGATTTTCGAATGCATGCAATATAATTGACCAAGGCTTGGTCACTTTTCAATCTTTCATCTTTACTCTCTCTCTCTCTCTCCAAAGCTTGAGCTCCCTCTTCTCTCTAAAAACCTCAAGAGGTGTTCTAGCCTAAGAAAATCTGAAAAGTTAAAGGCAAGAAGGAAGCTTGTGACTAGCTTAGAAGTGCTATTGTGGTGGTGTTCTTGGAGAAAAAGGCTAGCAAGGTGTTGGAATAAGTTTGGCTAAAACTTAAGGTAACATTTCTTCTCTTGTAGTTGGTATTGGGTGTTGCATGTTTAATAGGAAGAACTTGTAGTTGGAAAAATGCACTTAGAGTAGTTGCATGTAAGAAATGGGGTGTGATTATGAAAGAATTGGTTAGGGGGATTTTATGAGCATGTTGTTGCCTAAATACTACATTAGACTTGTTGGGTTAGTTGTTGTAACTTGTGGGGCTGAATTTTTACACACCAAAGTTTAGGTGTGTAATCCCCTTGGTGTTGGTTGGTTGTTGAGCCTTAAACATGGCATTTGAGCGTTAAAAATCGACCTCGGAAAAGGTGGCAATGTATGTAGAAACAAAGGAAACGCTGCCCAATTTTCCGTAGGAAATTGGTGACTTTAACTTGGAAAAATTCTGCATTGTAATTAGAGCTTGATAAACGTATTGTGGTCATTTTAGGTTGACATACTACGTGCGGTAAATTGGACTTAGCTTGTGGATTGACCGAAGAGGTATGTGGAGCTTTCCTATCTCTTGAGCATGATTAGTTGTACCTATGTAGTACGGTAGACGTACAAGATTTGAAAATCTTCGTTTGTTATAAGTATTTGATACTTGCTTCGTTTTAAAAGAAAAGTATAAAAATCCCTTGGACTTAAGGGAATGTGTTTTACTATTGTTTAACTCTAATGTAACGGCTTTATGGGGAGTTGGTTATATTAGTTTGTGAAAGTTTAATGGAGAAAGGTTTTGATGATTTGAACTTGTGGAAGGAAAATGGTTCTAAGGCATGAATTGCCTAAGGTTTTACAAGAAATGAAGTCACTTAATTTAGAAGCTTGAGATAGTTTTAAAAGAAAATGTGACTTGTTTGAAAAGAAATCGTAACTTGATACTATGGTGATTAGTATCTTGGGATTTTTTTTGTATAAAAAGGAGTTATTTCTTAAAAGGTTAGAGGTACATGATACTTGGGTTAAATTCCCGGATTTTTATTAAAAGACATGATCGTGCCTTAGGTATACTAAAATGAGAGGATGTATTAATACTATTAATAAGAAGTTAGGTGATTCTTAACTTGCTTAAGTTATGATAGGCCGGTAGTGCTTATGTTGTGAGGTGATAGGCCGGTAGTGCTTATGTTATGTTTAATAGCCGGATGAGCTATGTTATATATATTCATATTGTTACGGGTAAACCCCGGGTTATTATTTATGCCATGGATTTGCTACCCATGATGCGAGTGCGGCGCTTGTACTCATGCGGATCTGGACCATAGGATCCATGCGGGTGAAATAGTCCCATGCGAGTACGCGATGGTACTCATGCGGATCCACATGATCCATGCGGGTGAAATAGTCCCATGCGGGTGAAACAGTCCCATGACGAGGCGGATGACCTCATGCGGGTCCACAGGACCTATGCGGGTGATATAGTCCCAGGAGTAGGATTGCTTAATGATACTACTGCGAGGTATCTGTTTTGATCATGAGCCTCCTATTTTTATGCTATAAAATGTATACTTGTTACTCTCATTATTAGTAAGGCACAGTGCAACATAATTTGGTTTTATCTATAACTTCAGTGTATTTTGGACTTATAATATTACTACAGTATTTTCCAGTTTTACATACTTGGTACGTTGTGTCTCGACCCTTCCTGGGCCGTTCACGCCGCGTAAGTGAAAGCGGTGGTAGATCCTCATTCCTAGGATCTTGTACTCAGTGTCGTGAGCTCCATTTCTTCTGAGGCTCGACTTTTGGTATGGTTCTCCTGAGTCGTTGATATTTTGTACATTCAGGGCATGACGGCCCCGTCCCGTCATAGTGTTATTCATTCTGAGGCACATGTAGTCTTGTCGAACTTGGTTCGTTAAGGATGAATCGTCGGTTTATGTACTTTTGGGTTAGCCATTTTGGGCTAGACTATTCTATATCTTAATGGTTGTTTATCTTGAGTTTACATTCCGCTGGTTTTCTCTGATGTTGTGTCACTAGGGTGCCCGGGTTAAGGCACCGGTCACGGGTCCGGGTTCGGGTCGTGACAACAACACCTCACCTTACTACACTTTAGTTCCTTGTAAGGTATGTATTGACAATTATCACAAGTTCATGATTTATTTTCCATCATTATAACTTAACAAAACCACTTTTAACGAGTCAACGTCCAACAATCTCATTGAAGTTTCGGCTAACAACAATAAGAATTCCACCACTTTTCTCTTAATTCTTAGGATCCAATTCATGTTTCAACAATTTCTTATGAACAATTATAATATAAATGTCAAGATTTCTTTCAAGACTTCCTTCAATTTTTAACGTGCAATTAGCGACGATAATAAGAACATCAACAATTAAATCCAACACCTCCTAGTTGGAAGTTTCAAGAAGTGCAGGCCTTGCAAGGCAGAGATAGAGCAATATTGTGACAAGAAGATATGAAACTACAATGATGTCTATACTGATGGCAAGCCCACTCAGGGTGGATTTGCTAATTTCATGGTTGTTGAGCAAAGGTTTGTGGTGAAAATTCCAGAGGATATGACACCAGAACAAGAAGCACCATTATTATGTGCTGGTGTAACAGTATACAGTCCATTGAACCATTTTGGTTTTAACCAGAGTGGATTTAGAGGTGAAATTTTAGGACTTGGTGATGTTGGACATTTCTACACATGCAGTGAGTCGAAGGTTTTGGGCCTGTAGCTTTCCCCGTCCCCCCTTCGTCGGGCGGTGCTTGTGTGGAGGGTGCGCCACCTGAAATCAGGCTTGAAGCTCTCACCTTACCAACAAGCCGAGAGCTGATGGCTGTTGGTCACGACTACTATCAAAAAGCTCCTATGAAGATGAATATTTCACATGGAGGAGCTGCTGAGTTTTTCAGGAGACAACACTAATGCCACTGCAATTGCTGAAATATTCAGAAAGACCTTATGGACATTGCTTCCAAGCTAGGACTGAAACCGTTGTTTTCAGTGCCTAGCTTGAGGGGGATGTTGAGATATATCACATATATACACCGTATATATATATATATATATATATATGTGTGTGGTTAGTTAGTTGTTAATTAGATATTTTGGATACTAGATATTTTGGATATTAAATATTTTGGATTAGGAGATATTTTGTCATTAGGAGAGTTTAATCCTTAGCCATTTATTATAAATAGGGATAGATTTGTAATATTTTATTTGAGAGAGTTATATTGAAAAGAGCCCACAGAAGCTCATTTGAGCCCAAACTCTCTCATACGCTTCATCTCCTTCTATCGAACCTCTGCACTACTGCCTTCTTCTCGATCGCTCATGCACCCTATCGGCGCTCGATCACTGCCCTCAGCAGAATTTTAACATTTGCCTCCTCCACCAATCTCTGTCAAGTCGGGGGTGGAGGCCCTGTGGGCGAGGAATTTCGCCTTTTGCCCCAAAGAATCTCAAGATTCCTATATTGTCCAGGTTTTGGAAAGTTGGAAAAGCTGTTAAATTGATTTACAAGTTAGGCAATTCTGAACTTATGAAGTACAGTTACATGAATGCGGAGAGATCCAAGATTTTAGTTTTATTAATTATTCAACATCTCAGATTTTTACTACTGAATCTATTGTAGTTTAGAAATTATATATAGGTTCAAATTTTAATTTATTAGTACTAATTTTTATTTTTGTGGATTTTTAGGTAAAACTCTATGTGCGGTGTCCAAGATGCGTTGGATCCGCCCTGGTATGAGTGCCGTGAATATAAACTCAACTGTCTAAACCTTAGAAATCATAGAAATTTGTTAATGTCACATTCTGCCTCAATTATAGTATATTCCGGTACGTACTACATAGAGGAAAAGAAGAAATCAAGAGGCAATTTAACACTATCTCACCATGTTAATTTTAACTGCTCATGTTCAAATTTCATTGATTAAAAGAACGAAAAGGAGTATAACAATGGTGCGCCAAAAAAAGAAAAAGATTACCATGTAAATCCTTTTGCACAAATATAACAAATAATATATACACGAAATTTACCACCTTCATCTTTTACTCGCAATGAATTCCTATGGCAGATTTCCTTGTGTGTGTAATCAGTTCCAAATCTTGTGCAAGTTATATAAGAATTACAGTAATTAGTTCTTACTGAATCACAGCTCATACTCATGTTGCCTGCTGATCAATTCTTTTGATAATGAAACATGTTTTTTTCTGTATGAAATACTCACATGCTTCTTTAAAGTTATGACTTTGTTTTCTTTTACAATTGTTAAATATCCTAACCCAATCCACTATTGCCATTTACTTAAAGTTCTGCGCGACAAAACAAGCAGGTAGACAATCAGTGTCCTCTTATTCCCTAACGTCTAACGGTAAAGACACCCACACACATGATGCTTATATCAAACAAATATTTGCAAGACGTGTCTTTCATACATGTTAGTTTCGAGACTACGGATAAGTAAATTTTGAGTAAAAAAATGAATCGACAATTTAGTAAATTAGAAACAGTTACTGGACGTTGGCTTCAATATTGGGTCAACATCTGAAGCAACATTGAGATAAACCGTGGTAAACCTTGTTAGAGTATGCAGCGGAAAAGTAAAAGAACACAAGATTTATATTTTCAAGGGTATATATTAATATCCCTTGATGGTCAGTGACCAAAAGAATTGTATAAATTATATACAGTTACAAATGAATTTCTTTTACAAGATGAAGCATACAATACTAAAAGAAATTACAAACAAATGAAGTCGCATATGACTTCGCCTAAAGTCACAAAATCTAAAAGATAAAATACATCTTCATTACACTTGCTTGAACAATGAGCTTAATCTAGAATAGAGATAGCACTTGCAATGTGGGACAAGATGTTGTTAAAACAACTTTAGGTTGATAGTTGATCCAGTTTTCTATTGTAAAATCTGAGAGCTCTCTTGACTTATTCTCCTTGTCAATCTGGATGTCGAATGCGACCAAGTTCCTCATTTATAGTGAAACTTCCTTGAAATCCTCAACGCTTGTCGGAGGTTGAGCGAGAATGCGGGCGTGACCGATTCAAATTTCTCCTGAAAGTTCTCAACTTCTTTCTGAAAATCCTCACGTTTTGGACTGAGTCTTCCTTTACTTTTTCAACACGCTTTGACTGAGTTTTCCACCACGTTTTAAACACAGCAGACTTGCGAGCTTGTCTGCGTCATTTTTTACTTGCAGTAACTTTTCCTGCTTAGGCTGGAAAAATAGACAAAACCGTTACATAGATGTTAGCTGAAATGTTGCCACAACATCGCAGGCAATATTATTGTCAGCACAAGAGATGTTGTCATGAGTATTTTCAGATGTTGCCACAACATCCTTCCAACATCAACAATCTCCCCCTTTTTGTCTTTCTTCACAAAACTCCATACGTTGCAAAAATGACCAAGACACTTACTTCAGATATAGTCCTCGATAATCTAAGAGACAGTAAGATTATTGTCGTGCTCCCCCTTAACCTGCAGTAGTAGATTTCAAGCAATTTTTTTTATTTTAAGATTAGTTAATCATGACTTACAACAAATAAGCAGTAAACATTCATAACACATCAACAGGTAACCATTCATCATATTAACCAAAAATATATAAGAAATATTTACAAAACCAAATAACCATAAGTTATTGTCTGTTAGTCCAATCAATAAAAGTGAGCAACACAAACATTAGCATCAGTTTTAACACCATGCATTCTCCTTGGCCTGATCAACATGACCACAATAGCTTCCGACCGCTTTCTGTGATTGATCAATCTCACCCATCATCATCAACTTCATCAAACGCTCTCCCTCATTGCATCGCTTCCTTCAAAGAACGTCATTCACTATCTCCCCTTTTTTGTGAAGAAAAGATATCCTTATAATAGCTTTTGACACGTACAAGCTCCAGAATCTGCATATCGAGCTCTGCAATGTGCTTTCTCAGCCATTCTTTGGACATAGAAACATTATCCTTGATGTTGCCAGGAATGCTGGCAACATCCGTGGTAACATTCTGTGTTAGAGCAGTGTCCCAACTTTCTTTCTTCCAGGGTAGATCAATAACCCTGTCTCTACTGTTAATCACTGCTCTTTGGACAGAATAGACATCAAGGGCTTTACTTAACTTCTCCCCCTTAGGAATTTGAAAGCCTTGGTTGAGCAGTACTTAGTAGATCAGTGAGAGGTATGGTAGGGCAGAATTGGATTGTCTTTCAGCCAAGTTAGTCACATGGTTGAAGATTAGGGTACCTAGGTCAATTCTTTGGTTTCTTCCAATTCTGTACAACAATGTTGCTTGGTCAAGAGTGACCACTGGTTCATTCTGAGATGGCAACCAATTGTATATTGCAATTCTGTGTAAGGTCGCAAAGAGGGCTATAAGCTTAGATACTGGGATGCGAGGAGCCCATGATGTGATTAAATTTCCCGTGAGATATTTAATCATCTCATTCAGTTCTTCCTCAGTGGGGGTTGTTTCAAGGGTTGTATCACCAATTTGGATTCCAAGTGTCATATTAATGATCTTGGGTGTGAAGTTGTACACCTTGTCGTAAAGATATACCTTCCCAAACTACTTTGAGGTGATATCTTTTACGAGGTGTGTCAAATTTGCATAAAACATCCTAATTACTTTTTTGAAATATGGTTTAATTTTCGACACGGAGTTCAGAATCCAACGACTTTGTAAAAAATCAACCAACCCATATTCGACAAATGAAGATGAATTTATCACCTTCTCACTTCTAATGCTCCTATTCTTAAACCAGTTCCATTTATTGGAGCATGTTATACTGTGGAACAGAGGAGAGTAGGGTATTGCCTCAGAATCCGATTCGAATTCTGGATCTTGTTCAGGAGGTGTGGGTGATGGTGTTGCCTCGGCTGTTGGGGCAACATAATCAGGATCAACATGTTCTTTATTTTTTGTTGCCTTCGATGTTGAGGCAACATTTGTACTACGATTCCAGTAAGTCCTACGAACTCTCTTTGGCATGATGTTCCTAAGAGGAATATCATCAGACAACTCCCCTTCCTTCTCGACTTCAGTAGTTGGATGGACAGTGGAAAGAGTAGAGGACCCAGACAGATTTTGAGTGAAATCAAAAGGGAAAGTCGACTCTTCAGCAGGATTAGTCAATTCTGCCCTTGACCTTTTTGAAGATCTTTCTTCATTGAACTGCCGGTCAAAAACCCTAGTTGACCTTCTCGTCGGAAAAGTCGATTTGTTCTCTCTCGAAGCAAGATTGGTAAAGTTAGATGTTGTATCAACATCTATAGGATTTTCGGCATCTCCATGATAGCAAACTGCTACGGGTTCGTCAGAACCCAACAAAATCATTGCCACTGATGCATCTTCTTCGACAAGTTTCAACTCATTTATGGCTTGGTAGTGTTTGTACATCTTGTTGATGTTGGCTGGACTGGTAGACATTGGAGAATAGTTGTTGGTGTTTGTGGATTTGAGAAAAATGGACATATGAGAGGGTTCAGACGATGGTGGAGTATTGGAGAAGATTTGGGGTTTTAAAGACAATGGAGAGTGATGAGGTTCCATCGATTGGATCGCATCACGCGGTACGATGTCGCGCCGTTGCCGACCTCGAAGTCGAGCGGTATCCGCAACGTTGCTCTTTGGCGCGGTTCCCTGGATGGAGCAATTAATGCTGTTTTGAGGAGTCGCCACCTAATTATTTAAGTGAATTAGGACACTTGATTTATTGCAATAAAAATACTGCAATTAATCTCCATTTTATGGTCTGCGAAATTAGTGAGATTCTGGATCAGGGTTCTTTATTATCCTAAAGGGAAGGGGTTAGGCATCTTTTAAGATCCGCTAACTTGCGGTTGTTCGTTCAAACCTATGTTAATTATTTATTGCCCTTTTTATTCTACCTATTTTAAGTATTTTTCATAATTTATAATTAAAATAAAGTGCAATACAGAATAATAAAACTAAAATTAAATGCGACATAAAAATAAAACTCCGGGACATCTTTTAGCCCTTTTTAGGCTAGTTGCACAAGATGATCTCCGGATACCTGCATAAACACTTAGTAAAAGTGTTAGTAGTAGAATAAATAATTTTAAAGCAATGACAAGAATTAATAAGTAAAGGCAAAAAATAAATAAATCCGTCTTTTGCACAGAGGAGGCCTTGGAAATCAGACGGAGATTCCTTCATCGGCCAATATTATTAAAAGCAATAAAATAAATAAAACCTTCATATCCGCGCCAAAACAATAATAGTTTTAAACACGGAGGGCTCAGATATGAAAAATATATAAAGTGGGACAGCCTAAACAAGTGCGGCTGCGAGAATTCGCCCTGCCAGCGCATGTTGGTTATCCGGTGTAAGTGGAAGAAATCATCCTTGCCCAGAAAGCTTCATTTATTTTATTTTCCGTCTTTGCAACTGTGGAGGCCTAAAAAATCGACGGATAACTTTTTCATCGGCCAAACAAGTGTAGCATCTTGTTCAAATCAGTAAAATGTCA
The DNA here is from genome assembly GCA_029844215.1 of Przewalskia tangutica. Taxonomy (NCBI): domain Eukaryota; kingdom Viridiplantae; phylum Streptophyta; class Magnoliopsida; order Solanales; family Solanaceae; genus Przewalskia; species Przewalskia tangutica. Next base: position 14,416,134 of record CM056734.1, read on the forward strand.
ACAGTGTAGCATCTTTTCTTTTGGAAATATATTCCAATCAGTCTAATAAAACATAACAGGGGTAAAATAGTCCAAAATAGCCCGAACCCGAAAACAGTCAACACCAATAGCAAAACCAGCGAAAATCAGTCCAACACCAACAAGAAACATCAAAATAGTAATCAACAACATCACGACAAAAACACAGCAACAATAATAGCCAACAAAAAATCGAAATCAGTCCAACAAAACAGTAACAACGTAACAGCAAAACAGCGAACGACAAAGGTCCGCGAAATAGGGTAAACAACAGCAACAGAAATGGTTCAAGATACCAGTTGCAAAAATGGCCAAAAACAAGAGGAAGTTGTAAAATCACCAAATCCAATGATAGTAAGTTATAATATGAAAACAGTGAAACAAACAACTTAGCAACGAAATGGTCCGTAAAACAGCCAAACCCGTAAAGGCAAGGAAAGCAACAACAAAAATGGGGTGAGATAGTTAGCAACAGTAGTAAAATAATAGCAAAAATAGAACAATAACTCCAACGACCACAGTTCGAACAGTAACGATAACAGTAGCAACATAACCAATAATAAAATAGCAACCATTGTTAACATCGCCGGAGTTCACAAACTCCGGTCAGGTACACAAAAGCGAGAAATCAGTCCCCCCCCCCCAAAACTCAATATAACAACAAAGGTGAAGAGCAAACAATAGTGTATGGCACTGCGGCGTCACTACTACGACGGTGTACGACGGAGCGACGCCGCTAGTGATTTATGGGAATAGTGGTGGGGTTCGATGGGCAGAGGAGTTTCGACGGGCAGAGGGTGGTGGTGGTCGATGGGTCTGGTTCGCCGGAGCTTCGAGCTCCGGCGATGGGTACGGCGACGGGAAGGCAGGGAAGAGGAGAGTGAGAGAGAGTGGGGCGGGCTGATGTGTGTGTGAGAGAAAGTGAGGTTCGCCGGTGATGTGGGGGTGAAAGTGGTCGGCGGGTGTGCTGAGGGTTACGGAGAGATAGGGTGTTCGCCGGAGCTTGGAGCTCCGGCGAAGGGGCGGCGGCGACGAGGTGAGGAGGAGAAAGGATGAGAGAGAGAAGAGTGCTGAGAGGGGGGGCAGATTTTGTATTGTGCGGCTGGGTAGTTTAGTTTAGGGTGGGTAAGGTTTTATTTATAGGGGGTATTTAGGTTTAGGGTTTGGTTTAGTTTTGGGGGAAAAAAATGAAAAGTGGGTTTTGATTTTAGGGGGAAAAATAAAAGATGAAAGTTTGGGTGAAATTAAAAAGAAATGGTATTGGATTGGACTGATTCAAATTGTGTCTTGGACTGGACTAGTTTGACAAAAATGGAAGGCTGGTTAATTATTTAACAGAAAAATTATTTAAAAAGATGCAAAATTATAAAAATGTAAATGTCGACGCAATAATACTAAAATGCAATATTTAAAACAAGTTTAATGCCTGATTAAAAGTAAAAAATGGGATGTCAACTAATTATTTAAAAAGATGCAAATATTATTAAAATAAAACGACGGTGTAACAATAATAAAAACATAATATTAACAAAGACATAATGCTTAATTTAACATAAAAAGATAAAAAATGCAAAAAATGCTGATTAAAATGTGGTGTCCTAAAACACATAAAATGACAATAAATATACGAAAAACGGGTCAAAATTGACTGTCAACAGCATGTCCCTCTTTGTACGGAGATGATGGAAGAGTCTTCGGACAAAGATGTTGACTTGTAGCCAATTTTGTCCTGTTTTATAAACTAAAAACTCAAAAATAGGGATGATGCAGACTAAAATGTCGATGTCAAATCATGATGACACTGGTCGTTGTGATGCGAAAAATATAAAGCAAAAGCGACGATGAAAATGTCCCGGTCGGGTATGATTGACACTGGGTTGCAGGTGATGTGGTGATGTAACAGACATGGTGTTTGTAGATGTTGATGGCGTCATTGCATAGACGCGATGCAGATGCTCGTCGTTGCATGGACGAAACATAGATGAAGTCGTTGCATAGGCTTAAATGAAATGACGTCGTTGCATAGACGCGATGCAGATGCTCGTCGTTGCATAGACGAAACATAGATGAAGCCGTTGCATAGACTTAAATGAAATGACGTCGTTGCATAGACGCGATGCAGATGCTCGTCGTTGCATAGACGAAACATAGATGAAGCCGTTGCATAGGCTTAAATGAAATAGCGTTGTTGCATAGACGCGATGCAGATGCTCGTCGTTGCATAGACGAAACATAGATGAAGCCGTTGCATAGGCTTAAATGAAATGACGTCGTTTTCGGACGCAATGTAGATGTTCATCGTTGCTTAGACGAAACATTGATGAAGTCGTTGCATAGGCTTAAATGAAATGGTGTCGTTGCATAGACGCGATGCAGATGCTCGTCGTTGCATAGACGAAATATGAATGAAGCCGTTGCATAGACTTTTATGAAATGACGTCATTTTCGGACGCAATGCAGATGCTCGTCGTTGCATAGACGAAACATGGATGAAGCCGTTGCATAGGCTTAAAATGAATGGCGTCGTTGCATAGACGCGATGCAGATGCTCGTCGTTGCATAGACGAAACATGGATGAAGCCGTTGCATAGACTTAAATGAAATGCATTGGTTTATGGGCGTACCTGCTTTGTGACCCGTCTGGATTGAGATAGCGTCATTGCATAGACGTCGTGCGTTTGTGACCCGCATGAGTTTGTTTTTGTTTTTTTTGTTGTGCTCCTGCCTTTGTTGATGTGAAGATCATGCTCAGACTGGTTTGGCTTATTTTTTTTTTTTTTTTATCGCCATTTTCTTGCAGTGAATTCTTAAAATGTCCCAGTTTCTGATAAATGAAGATGTTGAACTGGGTAAGGTTGACTCTTGACCCTATCAAAGCGATCAGGTAAGCAATTTTTTTTTTATCATGAATGTAAAGCGAATGCGAGAATATGGACAAATCGTGTCCTCTGCAAAAATAAGGAAGAGATATTTCTAATGGTGTGACCGAAGCCGATGTGGTCGCTTCACGATCCCGCCGGCGGAGTCGGTCAAGACGTAGTTCATGCTGCAAAAATAAGATTTTTTTTTTATGATTTTAAAATGATGCGGGACCGAAGCCGATGTGGCCGCCTACGTATCCCGCCGAGGGAATCAGGTCAAGACGTAGTTCGTGATGCAAAATAAGGATTTTTTATGATTTTAAAATGATGCGGGACCGAAGCCGATGTGGCCGCCTACGTATCCCGCTGAGGGAATCAGGTCAAGACGTAGTTCGTGATGCAAAAATAAGAATTTTTTATGTAATATGCATTTTGTTGTTGTTTGTTTTTTTTTTTGAAAAGATGGAAGACAACATTACGTTCGGACTTCAGTTGATACCGACAATTAGTATTGTGCATAAGGATTTTCGTTTATTGCTTTCAGTCTAACCAAGATTGACTCTGGTGTAATTCACACAGCTTCAGATAGTACCTCAGACATACCTGAGTGTCGACACACCTGCATGCATCCAGGTTTTCGAACTACACGTAATTTCACGTTTCAAATGCCTCACAGAAAGAAAGTCTCGTTCTCACATATATTTTAGTATTTTGAATTTTGGGACGTTGAGAGAATTACGCTCACACTAAAAAAGATGTTCAATGCATGCAATTGTGATACCATAGGCTTGGCCGTCATGTAAGTATCCACTAATGTGAGAACCCTCAGTATAAGATCGTGTAGGGCTTGTCACGAGCTTGTAATGTAGGCTTGGGGAAGGGATGGATATCATTTGGGTAAAAAGTGACTAATCCTTCCTCGAGCGTTGGACTATGTCCGTGCTTGATATTTGTGCGATTTAATGCTGATTTGCTTTCTTTTGTCCCAGTTTTTCTGTACCGACTTCTTTTGAATCTTTCATTTGGAGCCCCTTTTTTTTTTTTTTTTCGGGGTTATGTATTCCCACTTTTTTTCTATTGTCGGGGCTTTTGATTTCCTCTTTGCGTGAAGCCGTCTCTGCTTTTGGTTTTTGAGACTTTGACAATTTTTGTCTTTGCAAACTTCATCTAGAATTTTGTCAGCCACTTGCACATCTCTAAAGTACTCAAGGAGGTTGGGCCAAGAGGGGGATAGTGCGTACGCACTCAGAAAGGGTATAGGTGTAATATGCGGTTGTCAAAAAATAGGTTTTAGGCTCAAAGGGGTGTACTAGGGACAATGTTATTTGGTAGGCTGAAAAGGCTCAAACGGGTCAAAGAAAGCCTACGATCATTTCCTACACCGAGTGTTACTCAGATAGTTTTTCATATTTTTTGGGATTTCTAGTTTAACCCGAGACTGAATAAAATATACAAACCAGTTATTCTCGTAAGAAAAAACACTAATCAAAGTACTGGACTTCAATGTTGCAATGAATGTCGGCAACATTTCAAATTAAACATGCAACATAGAATTTTTAAGGATGTACTGATTTGGCTAACAAAGAACTTTTGTATATGTTCCCTATGAGATTGATCGCTGGACTAATGTAACATTTCACCATTGTCCTTAACCAACTTAGTTGAGCATATACAATTTTCTTGAGGTGTTTTCACCTATTTTTTTTTTACATCCCGTGGTACTCCTATAGAATAGGAACGATACCAGGCTAGGAGTTTTGCTCATTGTTAATAACATAACAGCCAAATCCTGCTGAAAGCTTTGCCTTTCGTTGATACTCCCTTTTTATAAAAATGCACAATGATGTTATGCAGCTTATCGTAGGGAACGATATCCATTTAAAGATCTTATCCTTTGAAAATCATGCCTGATTATTTTGAGACATTGTCCAACATAAACACAACTTTCATCCAGTATTTTGATTTTTCAACAAATGTTATCTAGAATGTTAGGACAACATTCGGGTCAACATTTGCATACTCAACTTACCTTTCAGAGAAAACAGAGGCCAAGAGATTTCTTCAGGTTTGAAAATCTCTCATGATCTAAAAGTTTGGTAAAAATATCAGCTAGTTGATGTAAAATATCCACATGTTCGATTTGAACTAGCTGTTTTTCCACTAAGTCTCTCAAAAAATGATGTCTTATGTCTATATGCTTGGTACGTGAGTGCTGTACAGGATTCTTGGAAATGTTTATAGCACTCAGATTATCACAATATAAAATCATGGAGTTGTTAGAAAATCCATAGTCATCGAGCATATGTCGTAACCAAACCAATTGAGCACAACAACTTCTGGCTGCCACATATTCGGATTCGGTAGTCGAAAGTGACACATAATTTTGTTTACGGTTGTACCATGAGACTAGTTGTTGCCAAGATAAAAACATCCACCACAAGAACTCTTCCTATCGTCTACATCACCGGCCCAATCCGAGTCACTATACCCTATTAGGTTAGGATTAGTGTCTCTAGAATACCATTTACCCAATTCACTTGTGCCGGCAATATATCGTATGATACGTTTCACGTCATTAAGATGAGATTTCTTGGGACTGGTTTGGAACCGTGCACACACACACACACACACACACACTAAACATAATATCTGGGCGACTGACAGTAAGGTACAAAAGGCTACCTATCATGGATCGGTACCATGTTGGGTCAACATCGTCTTTACAAAACTGTTGCGTAGAGCCTATTGGAGTCTTCATGTGTTTTGCATTTTCCAGCCCAAATTTTCTGACAAGATTCTTGGCATATTTTCTTTGGAATACAAAAATCCCCTCTTTATTTTGCTTAATCTGCAAGCCTAAGAAAAATGTTAGTTCTCCAATCATGCTCATTTTGAATGTTGTGGACATTGCTTCGACAAATGACTTCAAGAATGACTCTGAAGTTGATCCAAAGACAATGTCATCGACATAGATCTGAGCGATTATCACATTTACTCCATGTCTTCTAATGAACAAGGTCATATCGGCTTCTCCTCGAGTGAACCCAAATTCAACAAGGAAGGTAGTTAAACGACCATACCATGCTCGTGGTGCTTGCTTCAATCCATACAAGGCTTTCTTGAGCTTGTATACATGTTGTGGATTGTGTGGATCTTCAAATCCCTTTGGTTGTTCAACATACACTTCTTTATCCAAGTATCCATTGAGAAAGACATATTTAACGTCCATTTGGTGCAAGGTAATCCTTAGATAGCAAGCAATGGCGAGTAGAAGTCTTATTGACTCAATTCTAGCCACATGTGTGAAGGTCTCGTCATAGTCGATCCATTCGACTTGTGTATATCCTTGAGCAACAAGTCTTGCTTTATTTCTCACAATTTTCCCTAACTCATTCGATTTGTTCTTGAATATCCACTTTGTCCCAATAACCTTAGTGTTTTTGGTCGTGGTACCAACTCTCAAACCTCATTTCGGGAGAATTTCTCAAGTTCCTCTTGCATCGCTTGTATCCAAAAATTATCTTTCAATGCTTCCCCAATATTCTTAGGTTCCAATGTAGATGTGAAACAAGAAATACTAATCTGTTGGTATATGGTGGACATGCACACATACCTTACCATCTCTCGATAATTGACTGGTTCTTTCTCTCTTGTGCGTCTCCTTTCAAACACTCCCATTATCACTTGTTCGGGAGGGTGGTTCCTTCTGATTCTCGAGGGAGGATCTCTTTTTACTTGATCGTTGAGTTCAATGTCAGATTCCTCCTCGATTTCATTACCAGTGTTCTCTTCTTGAGGGTCAGATGTGTCTTCTGATGTTGGGTCAACATTTGGTACAACATTTGCATCTTCAGTGGGTCGCTCTTCTTCTACTGCAACTATAATGTTGTTTTCAGATGACTTGCCAGATATATCCAGCATATCATCGAAAATAACATTGACAGACTCATGTATGGTTCTGGTTCGAAGATTGTATACCCGGTAAGCATGACTATTTTGAGAGTAGGCAACAAATACACCCTTGTCGCTCTTGGAGTCGAACTTGGCTAGTTGATCCCTGTCATTAAGAATATAGCATACACACTCAAAGACATGAAAGTAACGCAATGTGGGTTTCTTTCCATTTAGTAGTTCATAGGGTGTCATCTTGGTGTCTAGCCTAAGAAATACTCTATTTGAAATGTGACAAGCTGTATCTAAGGCTTCAGCCCAAAATCTTTTTGACAAATGTTTAGAACTCAACATCACTCTAGCCATTTCTTGTAAAGTTCTGTTCTTCCTTTCAGCAACCCCATTTTGTTGAGGTGTTTTTGGTGCCGAAAACTCATGGAATATGCCTTTCTTTTCACAAAACTTTGCAAATATTTGATTTTCAAATTCCTTTCCATGGTCAGAACGAATTCTGAAAATTGAAGAACAAAACAAGTTTCTTATTCTAGAGTGAAGTGCTTTAAACATGTCAAAGGCTTGTGATTTTTCCTTTAAGAAATATATCCATGTAAACCTGGAAAAATCATCAACTATCACATACGAGTATCTCATTCCACCTAGGCTGTCTACTTCAATTGGACCCATAAGATCCATATGTAGCAATTGAAAGCAATGAGACGTACATGAATGTTGCCCATCATGTTGGGCAACATTGTGAGAGACTCGGGTCTGCATCCATTTTAAACAATCTTCGCACAGTGGATCCAATTTGGGGATGCCTCTTACGGCCTCAAAAGATATCAGCTTTTTCAAGGTGCCGTGGTTGACATGTCCCAACCTTTGGTGCAAAAGTGCCAAGTCACTTATCTTTGCTGAATTGCACACCTCTAGTTCACCTACTAGATAGCAATTGTCTACAGTCTTTGTTCCCGACATGACACATTTATTCGCAGAGTCTGTAACCCTGCATCCAAGCTTGTTGAACTTTACCTCGAGGTCATCATCACATAGTTGGCTTATGCTTAGGAGATTAGCAACTAAGCCTTCCACGAGAAGAACATCTTTCAAGGCGGGTACATTCGGAACATTGAGAGTTCCTTTCCCGATAATCTTACTTTTACTTCCTCCTCCAAAGGTTACGTATCCTTCATTGAATGCTCCATAGTTCTTCAATAGATTTTTGATACCTGTCATGTGACGAGAACAACCACTATCGAAATACCAAGATCCTGTAATGTTAGTTCGTAAAGCAGTTATGCACACATTACATCTCAAGTTCAGTTTAGGTACCCACACCTTTTCAGACCTATCCTTTCTTTTGTTCGCAGATTTTGTGCTTTGAATGTTGTCAGTGATGTTGGGCAACATTGCTGACAACACTTTAGGCAGTGGTCTGGAAACAGGGTTTTGAAGTTTGGAGCAGTAGGGCATTAGATGTCCTGATCTTTTACAGAAGCTGCACATAAATCTCGATCCAATCATAGACGTCTGAGAGTTAGGATTGATATTTTCTTTGACAAATTTTATCCCCTCAGATTTACTATGGATCTTGGAAGAAATGGTCTTACTGGGTGGAAGATATCCTAGACCTGCTCTTGACGGTTGATTGAAGTTCAAAATTTCATCCAGTTTGGAGGTTCCTAAGTTTAGCCTTTGGAAGGTGGTCTCAGTTGTGTTTAGTCTAGCACGGATTTTACCAAGTTCTTGATCCTTCTTGGTAAGAATTATCTCTAGTCGGTTGATTGTGCCTTTAAGACTTTTATTATCAAGAGCCAGTGATTGTGCCTTTGAGTCTAGTTGTTCCGATTCAGTGATTAGAGTTTTACAAAGGTCTTGTAATTCTTTAATCATATCATCTTTGGAGTCAACCAGATCCAAAATTTCAGCCTCAGCTGAAGAAATAAATCCACTAAAATAATTTACATCAGAATAGTTAAAGAAAACATACCTCTCTGATGATGCAGTCCTTCCAGAGTCCGATGATATTCCTGATGTTGAGGCAACATTGTCAACAACACTTGATGTTGAGGCCACATTGTCAACAACATCTTCATCTTCGGACAGTGAGTGTTCGAACATGGCTGCTAGCATTGCTTGTGGTTCTTCTTCTTGACTTTCTTCCTCCTCATCTTCATCATCACTGAGGATAACCCACATGGCTTTACCAATTTTCCTAAGGGTGTTTACACACTCATTAGCGTAGTGTCCCCAACCCGAGCAGCATGACATTGCACACACTCGAGTTGTTTGGGATTGAAATTGGTGTTGTCGGAATTGGATTTTCTCAGTGAGTTGTTATTTCTGTTTTCAGGAGGTGGTTTATTCGACTGCTTGTTGAAGGGTGGGTTTTGGTGCTGTTTGTATTTTGCTTTGTTGCGGTCGTTGTTGATATTTCTCATAATTGAATTGAATCGACGAGTGAGCAAGGCAACAATAGCACGATCTCTTAATTCCTCCAGGTTCTCCTCCTCGGCTTCTTCAGGTCTCGAGGTTTGACCTTGAAGTGTCAATGTCTTGTCTTGATACATATCTCGTTGGCTCTTCATGTTCAACTCATAGGTTTGAAAGATGCTCATCAAGACATGAAGATCCATATTAGCGAGATTATGAGCCTCTTCAATTGCACAAATCTTAGTGTTAAATCTTTCAGGAAGAGATCTGAGAGCTTTATCCACAAGTTGTGTGTTGGTCAAAGGAGACCCAAGCACTTGACACTGATTAGCAATGTCAATTAACTTTTCAAAATATGATTTCATATCCTCAGACTCTTCCATCCTTAAGCATTCGTATTGGCTCAAGATCATGTGAAGCTTTGTACGTCGGACACTTGATGTACCTTCACAATGAGTTTGTAAAGTTTCCCAAACATCCTTGGCCGTTGAACAATTCTGGATGAGTTTAAACATATACATATCCACCCATCCAAATATAGCATTTAGGACTTTTTCATTATAACTTGCGTTGTTGATTTCTTCATGGGTCCATTCAGACTCGGGCTTTGTAAGAACATCACCGTCCTCGTCTGCTGGATATTTGGGAACCACATATCCTTCGGAGACTGATCTCCATGCTCTAACATCAATTGATTTGATGTGAGAACGAAAACGAATCTTTCAATAGGCGTAATTAGTTCCATCTAAGATTGGAAGACGACCAACATTTTGGTTAGCTGAGTCCATAGCCGTAATATTCAGAATCAGACACTTATTGTATCAAGTGTTGACTCTGATACCACTTGTTAGGTCCGGGACTACGGATAAGTAAAATTTGAGTAAAAAAATGAATCGACAACTTAGTAAACTAGAAACAAGCATCGATGTCGCTTTCAATGCTGAAATAACATCTGAGGCAACATTGAGATAAACCGTGGTAAACCTTGTTAGAGTAAATGTAATGGAAAGTAAAAGAACACAAGGTTTATATTTTCAAGGGTATATATTAATATTCCTTGATGGCCAGTGACCAAAAGAATTGTATAAATTATATACAATTACAAATGAATTTCTTTTACAAGAAGAAACATAAAATACTAAAATAAATTACAAACAAATGAAGTCGCATATGACTTCGCCTAAAGTCACAAAATCTAAAAGATAAAATACAACATCTTCATTACACTTGCTTGAACAATGAGCTTAATCTAGAATAGAGATAGCACTTGCAATGTGAGACAAGATGTTGTTAAAACAACTTTAGGCTGATAGTTGATCCAGTTTTCTATTGTAAAATCTGAAAGCTCATTGACTTATCCTCGTTGTCAATCTGGATGTCGAATGCACTGAAGTTTCCCTCTATTTATAGTGTGGAACTTCCCTTGAAATCCTCACTTCTTGTTGCGGAGGTTGAGCAGAATGTGGCAACAGCCTTGACCGATTCAGCCTCCTGAAAGTTCTCAACTTCTTCCTGAAAATCCTCACGTACGTTTTGGACTGAGTCTTCCTTTGCTTTTTCAAAACGCTTTGACTGAGTTTTTCACCACGTTTTAAACACAGCAGATTTGCGAGCTTGCCTGAGTCATTTTTTACTTGCAATAACTTTTCCTGCTTAGGCCGGAAGAATAAGCAAAACCGTTACATAGATGTTGGCTGAAATATTGCCACAACATCGCATGTAACATTCTTGTCAGCACAAGAGATGTTGTCCTGAGTATTTTCAGATGTTGTCATAACATCCTTCCAACATCAACAATACATACATTTGTCACTTAACCATGGTGTAGTCTAAGGCCAATCTCTAGAAAAACAGAAAGTGGCAAATCGCTATAGCTGACATGGCCAGAAGGAAGCAGAATCAGCTGACTCTCAAACGTCAATTTGTGGTCATGGTATCGAGAATTATGACAACCTTGTATCATGCACAGTAATGCAGGTGACAGGAGTTGCCCTAGACTATGTCCAAGAGGTCCTTCATCTTGACAAGGGACACACTTTTGGGGTCAACCTCTGGGAAAAGGCAGCTGAAGGGACGCACCCTTGTATACAGAGGAGGCTCCAGGAATTAAACTTTATGAGTTGGGAATGTCACTTTTCACTAACCATTTGGCCAGCATCAAACAATGCTACCATTTGACTGATGCAGGCAGCTTCGCCAACAGGGGATGAGAGTGAACTTTGTCACCTCTTTGCTCTTACATACTACTCCCTCCAAATCAAAAAAAGTGTCCATTTAGTCATTTACACACCCATTAAAAAAATACTAATTCCTAGATAAAAATAGGTTAAACTAACTAAAATGTCCCTAATTAAATAGTTATTGAGATTTGGTCACCTAACACTTAATAAGGCAGATCTGGAAAGATTAGGTTAATTCTTTCATAATTTAATAAGTGCACACTTTGTTTGAACAATAAAATAAAGGCTAAATGGACACTATTTTTGATCCGGAGGGAGTACCTTTTAACTAGAGTGCTGCAGGGAAGGGGTCGAGAACACGAAAAGCATTTTCAGCTAGTTGAAGGATACATTAATAAAACTTACTCATGTGTTAGAACAAAGATGCAATCCTTATTCTCGGTCTCCAATAACGCTGCATTATCTCTTGCCTGAATCCATCAATTAAGACAAACAGTCAGCCATAAAGAAGAAACTTGGTCATTGCTTGCATGTAAATTTACTAGTGTCTGATGTGTGATTGACACTAATTTTTCTTTATAAATTATTCGGGACTATTACACTGTACCATCACAAAGCTAAAATATTCGGGATATAGAGCATCCTCTCTATATGCTCTACATATACTCTGCAAATTTTAATTGTTAAAGCTAAAATTGTAGCTTGCTTGTATTACTAATTAATTATCTGATCACAAAGCATATGAAAGTTACCACTTGTATGTGAACTATTTGTGGCATCTACAAGTTCATATTCTTGGTCGGCCATCTTGTGAACAACTTGTGAAGTGCAGATTCCTATTACACGTGACCCAAGTTTTTATTTTGCTGGATTATAACAAGAAAATGAAATATATCTAAGTTACGCCCTCCTTGGTCCCCCGGGCCAGGGTTGCTGGCTACAATAAGCAAAGGGGTCTTCTTTCTCATTGATTCCAACACATGAACTGACAAATTTGAAAGTAGTCCTCCTAATACGATAGCTAGTAAAATTAAACTAGTCCCTCAAGATCAAAAAGAGTGTTCATATCCAATCAGAGCGCCTTCTACTTTTAATAGGCCATGAACTAGATCAGAATTATTCTCAACGAGTCCATAAGAAGTGATTTCATTTTTTTCATTGGGCCTTCTACTTTTAATAGGCCATGAACTAGATCAAAATCATTCTCAACGAGTCCATAAGAAGTGATTTCATTTTTATCATTGGGTCCGAATAAAGATCAAAGATCCTGAGCGACCGATCCGGCAGAACAATTCAAAAGATAAAAAAGTATCGATTTGTACACCTTAAGAAAATATTAACTTCTAAGAAAAAATAAGTAATTTGACTAAAATAATCCTGGTTAAAAAGGTTACAGTTAGTTCTTTTTTGATTTGTTAAGGGATAGTGACTCAAAAAATAAAGGCTAAGAGAACACAATTTTTTATCGGAGTATTCATGTTGGCGTTGACCTAATCAAAATCATTATTTTTGTGCAGTTGCCACACTGCACATGTCAAGTTTTCTCTTATGTGTCAACGTGCAAGAAGATGGCAATCTCAAGTTATGCATAAATACAGCAGTACTAAAGTATAACCTTCAAATTGAGTCCAAAAGTTGAAGAAAATGGATAACCCAATTTCAACATCCGATAAAAAATTGAACGGTAAAATTGCGATCATCACCGGAGGAGCAAGCGGAATCGGTGAAGCCACGGTACGTCTCTTTGTTCGACATGGTGCTAAGGTTGTAATTGCTGACATCCAAGAAGAAAAGGGTCGATCAGTAGCAGAATCCATCGGGTCGGGTCACTGCACTTTCATCAAATGTGACGTCACAGACGAGCATCAAGTCCAATCGTTGATACAATCAACGGTTGAGATTTACGGTCGGATCGATATCATGTTCAGCAACGCTGGAATTGCTAGCTCTAACGAGCACGAACAAGATATCCTAGGGTTCAATCTGAATGCTTTAGACAATCTATTCGCGATCAACGTACGCGGGTCAGTGGCGTGTGTGAAACACGCGGCGAAGGCCATGGTGGAAGGTGGCGTAAAAGGGAAAATAATTTGCACGGCGAGCGTGGCGGCGACGATGGGGGTGACTAAGCAAATCGATTATGCAATGTCGAAGCATGCGATACTTGGATTGGTGAAATCTGGAAGTAAAGGATTAGGTAAGTATGGTATACGTGTGAACTGTGTTTCTCCGGCGGCGGTGGCGACGCCATTGTTGGAGAAATCGATGAAGATGAATGTAGAGGAGATAGATAAACTGTTTGAGTCCTTTAATAGCTTGAAAAATGGGACGATAAAAGCTACAAATATAGCTGATGCTGTGTTGTTTTTGGCTTCCGATGACTCTCAGTTTATCACCGGCCATAATTTGGTTGTCGATGGAGGTTTTCATCCTCCGATGTGATTATTGTTCGGGCTTGGGTTTGGGCTCTAGTGGTGGTTTTCATGCTAGTTTATTTTGGGCTTTTTGTTTACTCTTTCTATTTTTGTTGGGCTAATGGGTTTGGGTTCGAAAATGTGTTTATATTCTAAAATAAGAGAATTTTCAAGCAAGTGAATATGGTTTCTCTGCAGGAATAAACAAAACAAAGGTTTTTCCAGGAACAGCTCTTTGATCAGAATGCCAAAACTGAGAAATACTTCATAAAAGTAATCTCGTTTCTGCTGTGCTGGTATATAGGTAGTTTCAAATTTATTAGCCGAACATATATACGGTGACAACCGCCACAATACGTGGCATGGTTTAAGTATGAGGTCGAAGGGAGTAGCAACGCTATGCACCAGGTGCGAGGATATCCGGGGTGAATCCGAGTAAAAGAGCAAGGCCGGGCGTAGACAGAACCAAATAACACCATGTAAGCGACTAAAGAAGCTTGATGCATGCCCGTTTCAGGTTTGATGTCAACCGTTACTCTTTGGTCATTAAGTGGCCGTTATTGTCATTTAATTGCATTAAATTAGAGAATGATTCTCGGGCATAAATGACTTGTATTGATAGCTATAAAAGGAGTTCAACCTTCATGTTGGAAGGACATTTGATTTTCATTTCACTTACTTGCACGATTTCACTTTAATCTTAAACTGTACAAGCTCTTAATATTGGCTCGGGCTCGAAACAACTTAGCTAAGGACCGGACCAAGCTCATTAACAAATTTCAATCAAGATACTATCAATTCATACTATTTCTCTTACTTTTCATTGTCATTTATTTACTGCCAATTATTTATTGCATTTACTTACAAATTAATTCACGTATCCTTAAAATCATTATACAAATTCATCTGTACCTTTTTTTTTTGGTAAACAGTTTAGCGTCCACAAGAACAGAGGATTGCAAAAATAGAAAATCGAAGGACAGTTAAAAAAGAAAATTAATACAAGTGTCAATTTTGAGCAATCAAGAAGAATACGGACCCGGTTGGAGTCGTGCATACCCTCGTTGAAAAGACACTGTCAAGAAACATTTTGCATTTTCTCCCTATCGGACTCCGATACGAGGGGACTCATGTAGTTAGAAACCCTGACCGGACGGGACATAAGGTTTGTATCCTCAGGAAAGGAAATGGTGACAGATCTTATTTTTCTCGGGTCCGCACTTGAGGTCGGGAAAGTGTTCACAAACTTGGACCGGGAGCTAGCGTATTTTCTCGGGGTCCTAGAGGATTTAGTCATTTTGTGTGGTATGGCCAGATGAGAAAATACGGTGGTGTAAGCTCGCTCGACCTGGGTTGCGGAGGTACTAGCTTCTTTGAAGAAGTGGTGAAAATCTTCTTGTCCAAAGGTTTGAGCCGGTTGTGATGATAGAGGAATAGTTGAAGTGGAAGTCTTAGTTTTCTTAGCCAACGGCTCCTCATTCGTGGCTTCGTCGTCATCTGATGACAGATTTTACGATCAGTGGTGCGGGGCAGGTGTAGGTGTAGCCTCGATTAGAGGCAAAATTAGCTCGGCTGCTTTAGTAGCAACGTTTTCTTCTCTCACTTTGGCTAGAGCGTCTTCCGTCGAAGTGGTAGTGGTGGAAAGCTTACCCAGATATCATCTAGGGAGATGCCGATATCTTGAGCTTGGGAGGAGCCTCCCACCTTCGGATTTCTTTTCCTCTTTTAGGAGATCGAAGGTGACTTCGAAGGCTAAGAGGATTTGGATTTTGTGAGTTTTTCTTCTTTGGTACCTCGAAGATACGACGAACTGAGGCCTCCGGATCGAACACTAGATGGGGAACAGTTGAAACAACCGAGGGGTTGGACCTTGGGGTCGAGGAGCCCTTCGTCAAACATGAGAGTTAGAAAAAATAGAAGAAGTGGAATAAATGCCCCATGTTATTGTTGAGGCCACAAAAAGAAAGTAAAACTGTGGAAGTTAGGTGTATGTTTATCGTGATTTCGGGCCACCCATCATTTGTCGGAGATTTCCTTTCATGTCCGCTGCTTATGCGGATAGGTGTTGATTATTTTCTTAACCCATTAGTGGAGGTTTTTCATGTGGACCGGAATCTATTAGACGATTGAAAAGATGAAAAATGGAAGTTAAAAAGTATATAATCTTAATTGAAAGAAGGGAAATAGTTTCGATACTTATGGTGCATTCACTCCTCGGGGAAGGGCAGGTACCTAGCCGGAATGATTTCAGCTGTTGTAATCGCAATAAAACGGTCCATCCAACCCCGGTCTCGATTCTCATTGACACTGGAAAGGATGGGGAATTTGCCTCGCTTAGAGAGCTGGACGATCCCACCGCGAAAGAATTGCAACACATATAAACAGATCAAATTATCCAAAGTAAAATATTTATTGACCAAATTGGCCAAAATACGGAGGCAGGTTACGACTCTCCAAACGGACTGACCAATTTGTGCAAGGCACAGATTGTAGGTCCTGCACATATCGAGGATCACGCGGTCGATTGGTGGCTCGAGTTTGGACGTGAGGGGTAGGTGCATACGTTGGAATATCCGGATCTGAATGTGGTTATGTCTTCGTTCGGGGTCAAGAACAATAATCTCATAGAGATCTTTTCAACCGCATTTATCTCGGACTCTAGCGAGGTCAGAGGTTTTTATTGAGGACGAACATTTCCTATCTTCTTCCCCTCGGTCGAATTTTTTGGAGGTCGTTTGAATGACGAATTTAGTATCGAAGTGGAAGGTTGAAGGGAGTATATCAAAGGCTCTGGGTTCGGCAGTAGCCTGAGCGTTGGAAGATTCCTTGGTGTCGGTGGCGTCGTCGGTGGCCGGCGGAGGAGAAGTAGCCGGATAAGAATTTCTTGAAGAAGATCAAGTAGTTTGAGCCACTGTTGTGAAGGTTTGAAGCTATGAAGGTTTGAAGATATAAAGGTTTAAAGATATGAAGACTTGAAGATTAGAAAAAATTTTAGGAAATTAATTGATAATTTTTCGAAGGATAAAAGAAAATTTACCAAACGGTAAAAAATGAGTGAAAAAAGAGTTTTTTATAGGCGAAGTCATCATTGCAATCGAAACGGCGGTTCAACTAGAAGGTGACACATGTCCAGAGTAGCAGAGTGAATAGACATGAGTCAGATCGTGGAGAAGGTCAAACGGCTCGCTTTCCCGCCTATTTCGAAGTGATTTGAAAGGAAGCTTGCATATAAGGCACCAAAAAAATCATTATTTTCATCACTTCGGTAAACTTTGACTTGGGAAGTGTGGTGATTATCTATATACGGTGAAAATCGGCACGACACGTGGCTTGATTTAAGTATGTGGTCGAATGGAGTAGCGACATTGTGCATCGGGTGTGAGGATAATCGGGATGAGTCCGAGTGAAAGAGCAAGGTCGGGCGTAGATCGAACTAGATAACACCAGGTAAGAGACCGAAGAAGCTTGATGCATGCCCATTCCGGGTTTGGTGTCAGCCGTTATTCTTTGGTCATTATGTGGCCATTATTGTCATTTAATTGCATTAAATAGAGAATGATTCTCGGACATAAATGTCTTGTATTGATAGCTGTTGGAAGGACATTTTATTCTCATTTCACTTACTTGCACCATTTCACTATAATCTTACATTGTACAAGCTCTCAATATTGGCTCGGGCTCGAAGCAACTTAGTTAAGAACCATACCAAACTCATTAACAAGTTTCAATCAAGATACTATCAATTCAGACTATTTTTCTTACTTGTCATTGTCATTTATTTACTGCTAATTATTTATAGCATTTACTTATAAATTAATCCATGTATCTTTAAAATCACTATACAAATTCAATTGTATCTTTTTTATGGGGGTAACAGAACACAAATTGTTAGGTTCGGAAAAACTTTTTCAAAAATCATAATTCATAAGCAGAAGCTTGGCCAAAACAGATTATTACTCTTGTTCAATTGGCTACTCTTCTTTCCGTTTTAAGATTGTTAAGAATAAGGAACTACGTATTACAATTACAATTACAAAAAGACATCCAAATAGAGAGATTATTGGTAAAAATAAATAGAAGATAGGAACAATCAAGAATTATAACGAAGAGCCATAGAAAGCCGGAAGTGGAGATCAATACTAAGTAGCATTTACACCCGATAGCTGATTTTATAAGTATTATTTAAGTATTTTGAGACGATCATACATTAAATAATTTTCAATGTTCTATCTGTACGTTTGTCCCAAATAGCTAGTGAGTTTTTGTGTGTGTTTCAAGTATCACGAAATCATTAGTTCTAAGTATTTTATTAAGGCAGTGGCAATTAAAAATCAATATTTTCCATAACGGTGCACGTCCAAACACGGAAAAGGTTTGCGTTATTGGGAGTGGCGATATGTCCAAGTAATCGACTCATAAACTACCTTTTCATTTTCCTTTTTCCTTAGCAAATATAATAAGAAATCAGATAGATTCTTGCGGATATTTTTATCGGTATGGTTTTAATCTTTCAATGCTCATATCCAAATATTATTATACATAAAATAGTATATAAAAGCATCTAAAAAATATGCAAAAATATTAGTAATGAAAAGTTAATATTCAGAATGTGGCACTAGTTATGAATGTTAAACAGTGTCCAGCGCCGCGGCCCTTCTCCGTGAACAGTATTTCGGATTATATATATTTGGTATATATTAGAATTAGTCTTGTACCTTAGTTACTATTGTAATATTACCATACGTGTATAGTTAGTCGCCTTATTAGAATTAGTCTTGTACCTTAATTACTATTGTAATATTACCATAATTGTATAGTTAGTCTCCTTCAGAATTTTGCCCAGATACGTCGTAACCACGGTGATTTGACGGATAACCCAAAAACACACAAGGAGTAGAATGTGTCTGAAGTTTGTTGATTGCGGTGGATGGAAATAGTGGATAACATAAGCATCTGAAGACCCTAAGATGAGAATACGAAAGAGTCTTATTGTATAATACTTGAAGAGCACAAAACTCCCTAAACTCTCCATTGTCATACTCTTTACCATTATCACATTGAATGTTCTTTATTTTCCATTCGAATTGAGTTCTTATGAAAGCTCTAAATTTTATGAAGATGGAAAAAACTTGAGATTTTTTCGCAATTGAAAACGTCCATAAAAATATAGAATAATCATCCAAAAATAAAACATAATATCGATGACCCATAGAACTAAGAACGGGAGATGTCTATACATCGTTATGAATAATATCAAATGACATTGAAGTATGAGAATTCGAAGCTACAAACGGCAACTTAATAATTTTTCCTAAAGAACAAGATTGACAATTTGGAGTACTACGCGTACCCTTACAGGAAATAGACTTATTTATCTAAAACAAACAAAATAGATGACCCTGGATGACTTAGACGAGCATGCCACAAGGATGGAGCAAGAGCTGCAAAAGTGGATATCATGGTTTGGCGCGAGATGCTAAGACTTGGTGTGATTGGATAAAGATCCTCCTACTGTCACACCTCATGAGAGAACTCCCTGTCTTGAAATCCTTCACAGAAAAATCAAACGGATCAAAATCAATAGAAACCCAATTATCAATGGTGAATTTACGGACAAACACCAAATTTTAATTAGTTTGGGGCATGATGGGTATTTTTTAAGACAAGTGGTGGATGAAGAGGGGACAAAGTTTTATTACCATAAGAATTGCCATTACCAATAATTATACCACGATTACTGCTCAAATTGGAATAAGACGAGAGAGTACTTTGGTCGGATGTCATGTGGGTAGTGGCCCCTGTGTCCATGTACCAAGTAGGGTCCGGTCGAGTACTCTGGACTGCTGCCCTGGCCCTTAAACTTGGATCTGCTTCTTTGGTGGGCACAACCGTTGTAGACGTAGACGCCGCCGTATCACCCCCTTTGGAGGAGTTGGAGGGACGATGTGGTGAAGAACCTTTCACGTTAGGCCGAGTATCGAGGGGTAGCCAATGTGGTTTTTGAGTCATGTTGGTTACGCAATCTACTTTTAGAGCTTCATTGTCCTATTGAGAAGGCTACCTTGGTATATTGTGATAATATAAGTGTCATCTATCTTTCTGGTAATCTAGTTCAGCACCAGCGTACTAAACACATAGAGATGTATATTCACTTTGTTCGAGAGAAGGTGGATAAAGGACAAGTACGCGTCTGCCATGTCCCTTCCAGATGTCAGATTGCAGACATCTTTACAAAGGGTCTTCCCTCGGTCCTTTTGAAGATTTTAGAGACGCCTCAACAGACGGATCGCCTTGCCATGATCGCGGGGTGTAGCAACAAAGGTCCAGCGCCGCGGCCCAAGTGTTACACCTCGTGTTTTTAAGACGATAATTAAGAACGTCATTAAGAATAAAGGTTCGAATTTTTGGGAATTAAGTATATTCGTTCATGCTAATACGGAATAATTTTGGTAATAACTGATGCGCGAAAAGATGCACACACTTTAACGCAAGTGCACGTTGTCGACTCAAGTAATATAGTCTAGGTAAGACCGAATATCGTCCTCAAGGATTGGTTTTCAAGTACCGATTATCTATCCTATGGTATCTATTTGGTTAACGTAAATTGAATTGTTGATTATGACTAATAATTATAAAGACTAATTAACTATGTGTTTACTTCAGTAGTGATGGGAATAAGGCTTCCAAGTCTCCTCAACTATCCGCTTATGTTACTTATTAATACAATGAATTATGGTTCTTCTTCTTTTGGAGCTAGCAGGTTTACTAAATCGTTTTATACTCCCGTTAAGGCTATATAAACACTCAACCCCAGTATCGCTCCTTTCTACCTTTCGGTGATAAGGATGACTCTATAGGAGGATTAAGACCAAAAACCTAGTTAACCGTCACGCGCCATGCGTAAAATTAGGTGTTTAGACCTCTCGTTAACGCTACACAAGTAATTGAGGTATTTTCATCCCCAATCCAAAATATGTCTACCCAACTTACATCATATTCACAACCTCCTCCTTTCGAAGTTTGATTAAAAATCATATATATAATGATAATTAGTGATCAATTAATTACCAAGCATTCAAAGCAATTATTGGATAAATCTCAACAAGAAGAAGAATAACCATAAACATGCATCAATTCATAACATAAGGTTCTAGTGATTTGACATGGAAAGCCCTATAATGGAATTAGTTCCTAGCCATTGACATGACAAGAACTAATTCAATATCCAACATAAAAACTGAAATAAAGTAAAAGAAAGAAAAGAAAATACTTAAGAATGAGTCTCCAAGCCTTCTAGCATCCAATGGTTGTGTTGTGGAATATTTACAAGATGGGTTGGTGGATGGAAGGATGTAGAATGGTGAATGGTGGAATAGAGAATGAATTCTTCTAATGATGTAGAGCCTATTTATAGACCAAGAATCCTTTTGGTAAAGGGTTAAGGATTTGTAAGTAGGAAAAGTTATTAGAATCCTTTTAGGTAAGGGTTTTAAGGTAGGAAAAGTTATCCCTTTAGGTAGGAAAAGTAATCCCTTTAGGATTCTGAAAACATGTCAAATTCTGCCCAGACTTCATAAATCTCGCGTCGGCGCCAGCCTGCGCATTGGCGTACCAAAATCAGCAACTCGGGACTTTCAAGACTTTGACGCCGCGGCCGCCAGCGCCAGCGCCGCTCAGTGACGTTTTACGCCTGCCATACCCCCTGAATGTACAAAAGTATATAACCTCAGGGAATCATACCAAAAAGACAAAGCCTCCGGAGAGATGGAGCTTTCCAAGAACTGAACAGTGATCCTAAGAGAGCGGACTAGCAAGCTACGTATCTTGACTGCGCAGATGAACGAAGCCCCCGGGCGAGGTCGATAACAGTACCAAGTATGTGAAATCAAAATATCAGAATGAAATCATAATAGCATATATATAAAGCGGGAGACATGTATGATAGCCAAACTACGAAGACACAACATATACGCGACCATGTCAAGTCGGTGACTCACGCCTCTAAGTCATCACTCAAATATAACCATGGTATCATGCCCATAATATCAATCGTGCGTGAAATTCCTTCCTCACCGCCGGCGATGCATGATATAACAACACTAAGAGTACACATGAATACTAGATCCCACTCAGTATCAAGAACTGCGAGGCAAATGCGAAGGCATAGCTACGAATCCACCTGCATCCTCAATCGGCCGGCGTATGAAGCCGGCTACGAGATCCACCGTGCAACAATACTATAATCGAATCACGGGTGGCCAGGCAAGTGCGATAGCCTCTACGAGATCCACTGCGTCGCATCGCCATCGGGGCAAATCTGTGAGCTAACCACGATCCACATCACACCATCGCGCGCCCAACACGGCAAGGCCAATCAAAGCCAACTACGGATCCACTGCATCACGTCTCGGCCGGCAAGTACGAGGGCTAACTACTAGATCCACCTGCGTGATGGACCTCATGGAGAGCTAATCCATGGAATAATCACATCGGCCAGAAACGAACCCTCATCATGGCCGCATACCCGTGGAATCCTCCATCACTGACGGTACGCCCAAATAGACTCATAACTACATGCGTTTAATTCGAATTGCAATATCATGCCTTTACATAAACCAAGACAATTACATGCCTTCTTTTCACATAAACCAAGAGAATTCTTATTTAAGCAAGCCAAAGTACTTATCAAGGCATACATAGAATAATTCTCAATTAAACAAGCCAAAGTACTATGTACGTACATTCTTTTCGAAAGCCTCCTTTTTATGTAAAATCCAAGATACTAACACCCGTAGTATCGAGACGTGTCTATTTTCAAAGTAAGTTACTACACCTTTAGAAAACTCATTTCAAAGCTTGAAACCAAGTAACTTCAATTTTTCACAATCTAGACAACTTATGCTCATTAATCAAAATAGACAACTTTCATAACCTTCCATAAAGTTATTATAACCAACTTCCCATAAAGACGTTATACTAACTTTATGCTTTAGAAATTTAAGACATCCTTATCCTTTCATAAGGCCGTTATAACTAACTTCCCATAAAGCCGTTATAACTCCTTATAAACCATTTCGTTCTTTTACTAACCAAGAGACTTATACTTCAAACAAATTCATACAATTTTCAAAATACTTCAAGCCTCTTATCCTTTAGAAGACAAGTTTCTTACCTCAAAAATTTAAGTCTCTTATCTTTTAGAATAATTCAGTATTCAATACTTTCACACCAAGTACTCTATACTTCATTATGTCAAGAAATCCTTGTCTACCTTATTTAGGATAAACCATTCCTTAAGAACAAGCGGGTTAACTTCTTAACCCAACCAACTTAGACATTTCCTTAAAACAAGTCAAGTATAACAAAAAGATTTACTTTATTCAAAACACGTACGTCTACCGTACTATATAGTTATAACTACTCATGCTCAAGAGATAAGAAAGTTTCCACATACCTCTTCGGTCAATCCACTTGCTAAGCTCAAACTACCGCAAGTAATATGCCAACCTATAATAACCATAATACGTTTATTAACCTCTAATTTCAATGTAGAAATAATCTAAGTTCAAAGCCCCTAAATTCTATGAAAAATTGGGCAGCATTTCCTTTGTTACTACATACTTTGCCACCTTTTTAAGGTCCGAATTCAACATCCAAACGCCACTTCTTAGGCCCAACAATCCAAACATCTCAAGGGGATTACACACCTAAACTTGGGTGTGTAAAATTCTGCCCCAAAAAGGTAAAACAACTAACTTAACAAGTCTAAGGTAGTTTTTAGGCTACAACATGCTCACATAATCTTCTTAACCAATTCTTTCATATCCAACACATATTTCTTACATGCAATGAATCTAAGAGCATTATTTACTACTACAAATCACTTCTTCTTCACATGCAACACAATAACTAGCTACAAGAGAAGAAATGTTACCTTTAGAGCTTTAGCCAAAAATTATTCCAACAACTTTGCTAGCCTCCTCTCTAAGAACACCATCACAACAACTCCTACAAGCTAGCCACAAGCTTCCTTCTTGTCCTTAACTTTTCAGATTTTTCTTAGGCTTTGAATTCCCCTTGGAATTTTAGAGAGAAGTGAGAGCTAATTTAGAGAGAGAGAGAGGGGTTTGAAAGATGACCAAGTCTTCAAGACTTGGTCAATATAAGGCATGCAAGAAAAAGCAGCTGGGGGGGGCGACACTTGTCACCCTCCCATGGCCTTTTTAAAAGAGAAAATCAGATTTTCCTAGGTTTTTCGCCGAATCCGCCTCGCGCGGCCTGCTTCCCGCGCTGGCCGCTGAAACCTCGCAGCCTTCGAACCGGCCGTGGCCTGCTTCCGGCGCGCGCTGCAACCTCAGCGCCTCGATTTCCGCGCGGCCTCTCGGCGCGCGCTCTGCGCAACCAGGCCGATCTTGTGCGCGCCCTATTGCCTTTGCACGAAATGCATTTCTGTCGTCTGCCAGAACTGAACTTTCTAACTCCCTTTACTCCGACGCCCTATATCGACGAACGGTTGGTTGCGTTGGAATCTAGACTCAACGAACTACGCCCTGGGCCTTTGAAACACTTAGGAACTCTCAATGTACCGGGTCATAACCCGTCTCAAAGTTGACTAAAACCCATCCGGAACAATCCGTCAACCTATCTTTTGAAAATTTTAAGTCTTACTCCCTTTCATACGCTCTCATGCGGATGACCTGAACTACGGGGTGTAACATTCTCTCCCCCTTAGAAATATTCGTCCCCGAATGTTCTTTTGGAGCCAATCTACTATTCCTCGGTACATCCTCGTACTATATACTAATGGAACTTCATCATGCCACCTATGACCCTAAGATATTATTGCACGCATCCCATTCACCGTAGTCAAAGCGTAAAACGAACCCAAAATATGAACCATTACTACTTACCCCCGTTCATTGCCTAATGCATTGCGCTCGTATTTACCAACTTATTCTAACACATGTACATAGTCTCAATATCCTCTGTTCATAACACTAAATCGTACAACCATCCTATCATGCATACTAATCTCTAAAGGGTCAAAGATATACCTGTATCTATCGCTTCACATTCCCCTTGTCGTTCTAATCATGATCACGCCGCGGCGCATAACAAAAGAAGGCGATGAACCACCCGATCCCGGCGTGAATTTCTACATCGTGCTATCTCCGGTGGACGGTTCCTCGCATAATGGCCTGGCCGCATGTATAGCAATTACCCAAACTAGCACGACACTCCCATAATGGGTCCTACCACATCGACTACACCGAGGTAGAGGTGGCTTCGCCGAACTAACACCCTACTCTCCGAAAACTCGAACCGCGGAGCCCCGCTCGCTCCCGAATCTCTGAACGTCACGAAGGCGTAGTGGAGTACTCGTACTAGGCCGAGGCGCATAACTAGTCTGAGGCGGTCCGCCTCGAAAGCGCCACGAGACCACTGCTATCTGGCCTCTTGGGTGGCGTAGTCAGTGACCCTCCATTTCTCTGTCTCTATCCCTGCGCATATGCTGCATCTGGCGATATCCATACAGGTGAAGAGCCACTCCCAAGCACGCAGAATCATATGACGGTCTAGCCCGTCACATAGCGATGAACTCATGCGCCATGTCGGCCAATAGTGTGCGCATACCTGGCCAAAGAGTCAAACTCCAGGTTGTACTCTCTGATGGTCCTCCCATTCTTCCTCAAGGTCAAGAATCTATCCACGCGGGCTCTCTTCAACTCAGGAGGCAAGAAGTGATCCAGGAAGGCCTCTGTGAACTCCTCCCAAACCGGAAGAGCACCTCCTCTAGACAATTCCCATGACTCAACCAGTTCAACGCAATATCGCGTAACCGGTGAAGCTAACACAACGGACTCGTCTCAGGGCCCTAAGCACGTGCGTAGTCGCCGCACTGTCGAATAAACTCACGAGGATCCTCGCCGGACCTCAAACCATAGAACTCGGGTGGATTACAACTCGTAAAGTCCGAATCCTTAAATCGGCCACAGGGTTAGCCGCGACCCACTGGCGGTCTTTGCCACGCCACGATGCTAGTCAACAACCCGACCGCTCTCCGTAATCCATACTCTGCCCTGGCTGCCCCGAGGCTCGGTGCAGGAGCCTCGAGCTACTTGCGCTCTCGGCTCCTCTCTTGCCGCGTGGTGAACTCGCCGACCGCTACTACCTCGGGCATAGTGCGTGCCCGAGTCTCGTAACTCTCTGCGTGCATTGCGCCTCCTGCTTTGCCCTTCGGGCTCTGGTCGCCAGTGGAGGCATAAGCATTACAAGGATAGGTCAGAGAGGACTCAACCTACTATGACAACTCTACTGCACGATCTCAAAGAGAGAAGAATGGAAACCAATCCTAAATGTCCTGCAACCTCCTGATTATAGATGTGGTGCACAACACACCGATAATCAAGACTCTACTAGACAGTGCGTAGACACTTTCAGAGGACTAAGCGCTCGATACCACTTTTGTCACGACCCAGGCCAGGCGCGGCGGTACCTGCAGGGCACCGCTCGGTATACATCGAGAGAATAGCGGAACATACATAACACATAACTTATAAAAGGTAAACATCGGCGGTAGATAAAGTGCCTTATAAAACATACTTAATCAGTACAACTTATTCTTACAGCCCAAACCACAGACGTGACTACAGACCTCTAAGAATAACAACTGTGGCGGGACAGGGCCCCGCCATGCCCCTGAATGTACAAAAGTGTACAAGCTCAGGGAATCGTACCAAAAGACAAGCCTCCGGAGAGATGGAGCTTTCAAGAACGAACAGTGATCTAAGAGAGCGGACGGCCACTACGTATCTAGACTGCGGCGTGAACGCGGCCGAAGGAGTCGATAACAGTACCAAGTATGTGGCGAAAATCAGAATGAAATCATAATAGCATATATATAAAGCGGGAGACATGTATGATAGCCAAACTACGATACACAACATATACGCAGACCATGTCAAGTCGAGACTCACGCCTAAGTCATCACTCAAATATAACCATAGGTCGTACCCATAATATCAATCGTGCGTGGAATTCCTTCCTCACCGCCGATGATCATGATATAACAACACTAAAGTACACATGAATACTAGATCCCACGTATCATAAGAACGTGCGAGGCAATGCGAAGGCATAGCTACGATCCACCTGCATCCTCAATCGGCCGGCAGTGCGGCTACTACGGATCCACCGTACCAACAATACTATAATCGAATCACGGTGGCCGGGCAAGTGCGATAGCCTCTACCAGATCCACCTGCGTCACATTCTTGGCGGGCAAATCTGCGCGAGCTAACCACCAGATCCACCCTGCATCACACAACTTCACCCTAACCCTGACCGGGGCAAGTACGAAAGTCAACTACCAGATCCACCCTGCATCACGTCTCTGACCGGGGCAAGTACGAGGGCTAACTACTAGATCCACCCTGCGTGAACCTCGTGGAGAGCTAATCCATGGAATAATCATCAGCGAAAGCGAACCCTCATCGTGGCGCGTACCCGTGGAATCCTCCATCGACGATGCCAAATAGACTCATAACTACATGCTTTTAATTCGGTGCAATACCATGCCTTTACATAAACCAAGACAATTACCATGCCTTCTTTTCACATAAACCAAGAGAATTCTTATTTAAGCAAGCCAAAGTACTTATCAAGGCACACATAGAATAATTCTCAATTAAACAAGCCAAAGTACTATGTACGTACATTCTTTCGAAAGCCTCCTTTTATGTAAAATCCAAGATACTAACACGTAGTATCGGCGTGTCTATTTTCAAAGTAAGTTACTACACCTTTAGAAAACTCATTTCAAAGCTTGAAACCAAGTAACTTCAATTTTTCACAATCTAGACAACTTATGCTCATTAATCAAAATAGACAACTTTCATAACCTTTCATAAAGTTATTATAACCAACTTCCCATAAAGCCGTTATACTAACTTTATGCTTTAGAAATTTAAGACATCCTTATCCTTTCATAAGGCCGTTATAACTAACTTCCCATAAAGCCGTTATAACTCCTTATAAACCATTTCGTTCTTTTACTAACCAAGAGACTTATACTTCAAACAAATTCATACAATTTTCAAAATACTTCAAGCCTCTTATCCTTTAGAAGACAAGTTTCTTACCTCAAAAATTTAAGTCTCTTATCTTTTAGAATAATTCAGTATTCAATACTTTCACACCAAGTACTCTATACTTCATTATGTCAAGAAATCCTTGTCTACCTTATTTAGGATAAACCATTCCTTAAGAACAAGCGGGTTAACTTCTTAACCCAACCAACTTAGACATTTCCTTAAAACGAAGTCAAGTATAACAAAAAGATTTACTTTATTCAAAACACGTACGTCTACCGTACTATATAGTTATAACTACTCATGCTCAAGAGATAAGAAAGTTTCCACATACCTCTTCGGTCAATCCACTTGCTAAGCTCAAACTACCGCAAGTAATATGTCAACCTATAATAACCATAATACGTTTATTAACCTCTAATTTCAATGTAGAAATAATATAAGTTCAAAGCCCCTAAATTCTATGGAAAATTGGGCAGCATTTCCTTTGTTTCTACATACTTTACCACCTTTTTAAGGTCCGAATTCAACATCCAAACGCCACTTCTTAGGCCCAACAATCCAAACATCTCAAGGGGATTACACACCTAAACTTGGGTGTGTAAAATTCTGCCCCAAAAAGGTAAAACAACTAACTTAACAAGTCTAAGGTAGTTTTTAGGCTACAACATGCTCACATAATCTTCTTAACCAATTCTTTCATATCCAACCCATATTTCTTACATGCAATGAATCTAAGAGCATTATTTACTACTACAAATCCCTTCTTCTTCACATGCAACACAATAACTAGCTACAAGAGAAGAAATGTTACCTTTAGAGCTTTAGCCAAAAATTATTCCAACAACTTTGCTAGCCTCTTCTCCAAGAACACCATCACAACAACTCCTACAAGCTAGCCACAAGCTTCCTTCTTGTCCTTAACTTTTCAGATTTTTCTTAGGCTTTGAATTCCTTGGAATTTTAGAAGTGAGAGCTAATTTAGAGAGAGAGGGGTTTGAAAGATGACCAAGTCTTCAAGACTTGGTCAATATAAACATGCTGAAAAATCAGATGGGGGACACTTGTCACCCTCATGGCCTTTTAAAAGAGAAAATCAGATTTTCCTAAGTTTTTCGCCTGAATCCGCCTCGGCGCGCGTCCTCGCTTCGGCGCGCGGCCTGAAACCTCGCAGCCTTCTGCGAACTTCCGCGCGCGGCCTGCTTCCGACGCTGCGGCGCTGCAACTTCAGCGGCCCCTCAGTACTTCCCGCGCGGCCTGTTTGCCTTTGCACGAAACGCATTTACGTCGTCTGCGCCCGAACTTGTAACTCCATAACTTTCTACTCCGACGTCCTATCGAAGAGCGGTTGGTTGCGTTGGAATCTAGACTCAACGAACTCATACGGGCCTTTGAAACACTTAGGAACTCTCAATGTACCGGGTCATAACCCGCCTCAAAGTTGACTAAAACCCATCCGGAACAATCCGTCAACCTATCTTTTGAAAATTTTAAGTCTTACTCCCTTTCATACGCTCTCATGCGCATGACCTGAACTACAGGGTGTAACAAAATACCCCCAAACTTAACCTTTGTTCGCCCTCGAGCAAATATCAAAAATATAAACAAAGACGTGAAAAGAAAAGAAAATAGAATGACTCAAAGACATTGATCAAATTGCTGTATAATTGTCACTTAGAAAAGCATGAAGGTTAGTAGGATAATATGTAGGAACATATAACATGGATTTTTAGCATTCTAAACACTCAAGTCAGATATTTCGCAAATTCAATTTAATCATACTCAATGGAAGTAAAAATACCTAACTATGCATGTCAATTTCAAAATCCTATGGCCAGTTCACTTGCTATTCTCCACTAATCATGGATACACACATTAGAGATCTTCAGGGCTTTTCAGGGTTGTAATGTAGGCTTAGGCAGGGGTAAGTAGAAATAGACATTTGTGCTCAATTTACGTACCATAAGCTCTTTTTCTTTCAACTCTTCCCTTTTCTTTTGATTCTCTTTTTCACTTCATACCTATCTTTCCCCTCTTTTGTTTTGAGAGAATGAGGTGTATGATGAATAGCAGGCACCCCCAAACTTAGGCTTTTGCCTATTTATTATTACTTTTTCATTGGGGTGCATAAAAATTGTTTACTCTCTTTTTGTCTCTTTTTCAACACTTTATATTTCAAACATCTCAAAAAAAAATCCACTTATGGCACACATATGGAATTATAGGGTGTCAAAGAAAAGTCTTATTTTTAGGCTCAAAGGGGCTGACTAGGGATATAATTTGACTGTCAGGGATAGAAAGAATTGTAAGAAAGGGCTAACAAGGAAATGTCTAAGTCATCTCCCTAACATGCATATCCTAACTATTTCGCCTCAAATAGCAAGAAAGCATACACATAGGTTTAATCACTAACAATGCATAAATCAAGCAAGATACCCCAAATAGTTTGATTTCATGAATTTTTGGCATATCTATCCTAAATGTTCAGATGGTTGCTTCTAATTCCACTACATTATTCCACTTTACTTCACTAGGCGTTTCAAGTAACTACAGCATGCATGATCTTTAAAAAAAAAAATGTGACTAAAAAATGACGCAAAAATACACAAAACAATTCAAAAAGACTCAAAAATAATAAAATATCCCCCCAAACTTAAATCGCACATTGTCCCCAATGTGTGCACGACTCAAAAAAAAAATATGAACAACTTACTGACACAACACAGCGGTCATAACGGATGTCTAGGAGGAAAAATTCTGGAATTTGCGGAATGCTGGTCTCTCGAGTTGGCGCCATGACCGAGATTTGGCGCCATACTGCTAATCTTGTGGCTCTCTGAGATTCTGGCGCGCGACGGTCAGCGCCCGGCGCAGCTACTTTCCCTTTTTTCAGCGTTTTTGCTCCTTTTTCCTCGGTTTTAGCTTTCAGTCCACATGTCATCCAACAACACAAAACAAGAACCCAAGACCGTGAGATTGTTCAAGACAAAATAAAATAAACTAAAGACATAAATTAAAATAACATAATTAAAAACATTGGGTTGCCTCCCAACAAGCGTTGTCTTTAACGTCTTTTAGCCGGACGCAATTAACCTTTACGAGTGTCCATTGGATCCTTCTGCGAACTGCTTGCAATCCGCAGAGTTATTGTTGCAGGTCTCACTTTTCCTACAATCATCTGTTCAAACAGGGGCCTCAAACATAAAATTATCCCCCAAATACACAAGACAGACTTGTCTTTTAAGCTCTCTATAATGTAGGGATCAGTGAAATTCCCTACATCTCTCAATTCTAGGGGGTGCCCTTGATGGTATGGACTTTCTGTTTGGGGGTCAACATTGACAGCTGGTGGTGTTTCTTCTGCAATAGGTACAAGAAAAAGTTTTTCCAAGGAATCCAAAAAGATGAATGATTGAATCTCAGTACCCTTTTCCTTCTCTACACCAATTATCCCGCCAGATTCCTCAACAGCTGGGTGTGGTTCAGGCTCTTCTATTTGCTTACCATCTCCCATAATGATGTCGTTAGGCAGATTTGCTTAAGTTGTATTGTTCATCTCATCCATCAATTGCCCTATTTGTGTTTCTAATTTTCTGAGGGACTCTCTTGTCTCAGCCATAAACTGAGCCTGACACTTGGCGAACATAAGTATGCCTTCCCACAACTCATTTCGATCTTCCTCTGGAACCTATGGGTTAAGCTGTTGTTGATGACTTCATTGTCTCTGATAGTAGTAGTACATGTGTCCTGATTTTTTTTTTCGAATTTAACCTGCAAAATAAGAAAAACAAACAAAAAAAAAGTGATAAAAAAAATGCTCGCAGAACAAGTTAGATTCTAACTTGTTCTTGGAGCAACCAAATTAGAAATAAGAATAGATAAATCGATATTGAAAGTAAGTCAATCCCCGACAACGTCGCCAAAAACTTGATGCGCGAAAAGATGCACACACTTTAACGCAAGTGCACGTTGTCGACTCAAGTAATATAGTCTAGGTAAGACCGAATATCGTCCTCAAGGATTGGTTTTCAAGTACCGATTATCTATCCTATGGTATCTATTTGGTTAACGTAAATTGAATTGTTGATTATGACTAATAATTATAAAGACTAATTAACTATGTGTTTACTTCAGTAGTGATGTGAATAGGGCTTCCAAGTCTCCTCAACTATCCGCTTATGTTACTTATTAATGCAATGAATTATGGTTCTTCTTCTTTTGGAGCTAGCAGGTTTACTAAATCGTTTTATACTCCCGTTAAGGCTATATAAACACTCAACCCCAGTATCGCTCCTTTCTACCTTTCGGTGATAAGGATGACTCTATAGGAGGATTAAGACCAAAAACCTAGTTAACCGTCACGCGCCATGCGTAAAATTAGGTGTTTAGACCTCTCGTTAACGCTACACAAGTAATTGAGGTATTTTCATCCCCAATCCAAAATAAGTCTACCCAACTTACATCATATTCACAACCTCCTCCTTTCGAAGTTTGATTAGAAATCATATATTATGATAATTAGTGATCAATTAATTACCAAGCATTCAAAGCAATTATTGGATAAATCTCAACAAGAAGAAGAATAACCATAAACATGCATCAATTCATAACATAAGGTTCTAGTGATTTGACATGGAAAGCCCTATAATGGAATTAGTTCCTAGCCATTGACATGACAAGAACTAATTCAATATCCAACATAAAAACTGAAATAAAGTAAAAGAAAGAAAAGAAAATACTTAAGAATGAGTCTCCAAGCCTTCTAGCATCCAAGGGTTGTGTTGTGGAATATTTACAAGATGGATTGGTGGATGGAAGGATGTAGAATGGTGAATGGTGGAATGGAGAATGAATTCTTCTAATGATGTAGAGCCTATTTATAGACCAAGAATCCTTTTGGTAAAGGGTTAAGGATTTGTAAGTAGGAAAAGTTATTAGAATCCTTTTAGGTAAGGGTTTTAAGGTAGGAAAAGTTATCCCTTTAGGTAGGAAAAGTAATCCCTTTAGGTAGGAAAAGTAATCCCTTTAGGATTCTGAAAACATGTCAAATTCGGCCCAGACTTCATAAATCCGCGTCGTGCCCATGCGCCTGATCGCCCGCAGCGCTGAAAATCAGCAACTCTCGGGACTTTCAGCACTTTGGCGCGGCCACTGCGGCCAGCGGCTCGTGGCGTTTTTACGGCGGATTCCGTTTCGCCGTCCTTTTAAATCGGACCCGTCGATCTCTATAATTTTGGAACTTAGACTTCATTTCTTGGACCTTTTAGTGTGCAATTTCATCTCATTTATGCTCATTTCATCTCCTTTTCGTCATTTCTCCATTTTTGACCGCTGTGACACAAAAGAAAGGAAAACGACCCTAATACTGTACTAAACATAAATGAAATGAGTAAAATACTAACTAAAAATGACTCAAAAGTGTATATAAAATACACCGATCAATAACGAATGTGACGCCGGAAAATTCTTTAAGGATAGTTGTTTATATATATATTCCGTTATGAATTAGCAATGTATGTAAGTTAAGACAATGGGAATACGAGACCTTATGAAATTCCCGGGAATTAAAGAAACGGGAGTAAGATTAGTAGAGGTGGAGCATAAGTTTAATTATTACTTGAGGGTTAACTAAGAAGACTAATAAGAAGTTTTGGACCAAAATGTAATAAGGGAAGTTGAAATTTCAGATTTTTTTATTAATCAACACTTCATCTTCTATTTCATTTCAAAACCCATTTTAACTCAACCCCTTCTCCTCTTCAAACCAAAGAAAGAAAGAAAACACACCCCACTCCTCATAACCAAACTCAAGAATTGTATCAACTCCATTACAAGATTTATTCTTCTACAATCAATAGCAAAAATTTAAAAAAAGGGACAAAAACAGTGGCCAATCGGACCATCACTTGCCTTAGTCTCGGTTTTGGCTAGGTTTTTGAACAAATTTATGAATGAAAATCGTGTAGGAATGATGGAGTAACATCATAGATTGTTGCATGTTGATTTGTAATTAAAAAGGGGTGAAGTTGGGCAAGAAAAGAGCCAAAAACAGTGGGGAAATCGATGGGTGCTGGCCACAGGTCAAGGTAAGATTTTTCGGATTTTTGGATAAGTTATTGAGAAGAAAAACACGTAAGGATGTTGGTCTAACATTGTAGAATGTTTGCATGTTGGTTTGAAGTTGAAACGATGACCATTTAGCGAAGAAAAGCCGACGAAACCGCGGGTATCGCGGGGTGGGCAGTGAGCTCGGCTAGGGACTGTTTTGGTAGTTTAATTGAGGTAAATATTCTTCCCTTAAGTTACAATTGAAGTGCATGTTGTTGTAGTTGAAGTATTGGGTTATGGTCGATAATTGCATGTTGGGAATTGGAAGGAAAGCTTAATGTTAATGCACCTGTGATATGAAATTGTTTAATTATAGAATTGTAATATGTTAGGGCTAACCTTTATGAAATTGTTGAGCACGATTGTCCCGCCTAAAGGGTCGTTCTTGTTAGATTATAACATAAGTTATGAAATTGTAAATACGTTGCGATAATCGTCAATACATATTTTAAAAGAGGTTAAAAGTACAAGTAAAGTAATATGTTGCAAACTAGAAGACTTGAACTCTTGTTACTAATTGATAGACTTGGTGGATTGCCTTAATGCACTATTTCTTTTATTATTATGAATTAAGAGTTGGTGGAATATGACAGATACGTGGTTTAATCACCTAAATCGTTGTTGGGATTAAATTCCATAAAGGTGAGAAGAAAGGTTGCATAGATGTTATGTGCCAAGTATATGGGCTATTATGGTCATACTCCTAAGTAATGACTATTGATTGGTTGGTTGAATTGTTGGTTTGAATTGGATTGTTAGTTGGAGTTGAATTGTTGGTTGATTTGGATTATTGATAAAATTGTGGATACGCACATAAACAAAGGAAATGCTGCCCAAATTTTTAGAGGAATAAGGGAGTCTTTAATCATATAACTTACATTAGAAATCATAGAATTGACGAGCGTGTTATTCCTTATTATAGGTTGAAGTACTAGACGAGGAATACCTTAATATCGAGTTGATTAGTTCGCCTAAGAGGTATGTGAGACTTTTCCTTCTTTATTTTGGCATGATTTTTATGAAAGTACGGCGGACGTACTTAACTCCTACCAGTTCAGTTTTAAAAATGATTATTTACTAGTGATTATGATTTCAAGATATGAGTTTATGGTAATAATTTTATTGAGAGTCACATAATGATTTTAATTGCATACAGTTGCTCATGATATCTACTCGTGCTAAGTGTTACTATTTCACTCCACTGAATCCCGGGCCAGGTCATGTTCGTGCGCAACCATGCATCTGTTAGACCCCGTAGTTCTGACCCTACGTATGAGAGCGTACGAAAGCATGTAGGACTTAAATTTTCAAAGGATAGGTTGACGGATTATTCCGGGCGGGTTGTAGTCAACTTTGAGGCGGGTTATGACCCGATTCGTTGAGAGTTCCTAAGTATTTTAAAGGCCTAGGACGTAGTTCGTTTAGTCTTGATTCCAACGCAACCAACCGTTAAATCGATAGGCGTCGGAGTAGAAAGTTATGAGAGTTACAAGTTCAGCGCGATCGGGCGAAATGCGTTCGAGCAAAGCGGCAGCGCGGCGCCGTATGCGAGCGCGGCGCCTAAATCTTGAGGTCGCGAAGTTGCGAGCCATGGCTGAGCAGCGGCATGGCGAAAGTTGAGAAACTGCGGAGGTTTATTGTGTGGCCGGTGGCTGTGGCGCGCGAAGCGGGCGAAAAAACTTAGAAAATCTGATTTTTGTTTTAAAAGAGACCATGGGAGGGTGACAAGTGTCCCCCCCCCATCTGATTTTCTGTTGCATGCAATATATTGACCAAGACTTGGTCATTGTCTATCTTTCATCTTCTCTCTCTCTCTCTCAAATTGCTCCCCCTTCTCTCTAAAAAACCCAAGAAAAATCTGAAAGTTAAGAACAATAAAAGGAAGCTTGTAGCTAGCTTGTTGGCATTGTTGTGGTAGTGTTCTTGGCAAGGAAGCTAGCAATATTTGGAATAAGTTTTGGCTAAAACTTTAAGGTAACATTTCTTCCTTTAAACTTAGTTCTAGTGTTGCATGCTTAGAAGCAAGATCTTGTGGTAGTAAAATAATGCACTTAGAGTCTTTGCATGCAAGTAAATGTGGTTTGGATATGAAGAATGGGTTAAGAAGAACAAATGAGCTTGTTGTAGCCTAAAAACTACCTTAGAATTGTTAAGTGATTTGTTGTAAACTTATGAGGCAGAATTTTGGGTGTGAAATCCCCTTTGAATTGTTGGATTGATTGAGCCTAAAATGTGGTGTTTTGATGATAATTTCGGCCTTGAGAAAGGTGGCAAAGTGAGTAGAAACAAAGGAAATCTTTGCGATTTTTCTTAGAATTTAGTGACTTTGAACTTGGATTGTTCTACATTAAGATTAGAGGTTAATAAACGTATCATGACTATTATAGGTTGAAATATTACTTGCGGTAGTTTGGACTTGGCAAGTGGA
Organism: Przewalskia tangutica; assembly: GCA_029844215.1. NCBI lineage: Eukaryota > Viridiplantae > Streptophyta > Magnoliopsida > Solanales > Solanaceae > Przewalskia > Przewalskia tangutica. The sequence continues at coordinate 14,452,554 of CM056734.1, forward strand.
TTGACCAAAGAGGTATGTGAAGCTTTCCTATCTCTTGAGCATGAATAGATGAAACTATGTAGTACGGTGAGCGTCTGAGATTTGGTGTTCTTACTTGTTTTGAGTATAAAATGACTTTTCGTTTTAGAGCATTATAAGTCCCTTAGTTAAGGAAAAGTATGATTTTTACTAAAGTATAGAGTTAATATAACAACTTTATGGGAAGTTGGTTTATTAGCTTCATAAAAGGTTAATGAGAAGGGATTTACTCTAAGTAAGATAATTATATGAAGAGGCAAATTGATTTAAAGGCATCAATTGCCCAAAGGCTTTTATGTATAAAGAAGAGTCACTTTTGAAAGAGTTGAAGTATGTAGTACTTGGGTTAAATTCCCGGTGTTCTTTTATTAACGATATGGTTAAGTGCCTTAAGTAAACTAAAATGAGAGAGTATGTGAACAAGACTAAAAAGAAGTTATAAGTTTTCTTAACTTATTATTATTATGATATGATGACAGTTTGAGATAGGGTAAGAGTATGTCTGAGGGGCAAGCCCCAAGATCGTCATACCACCTCCTTGATGTAAGAGTATGTCGAGGCGGCCCAAGATCGTCATACCATCCGCCTTGTAAGAGTTTATCGAGGCGGATCGAGATCGTTATACCATCTGCACGATATAAGAGTATATCGAGGCAAACCCCAAGATCGTTATACCATCTGCTCGGTGTAAGAGTATATCGAGTCTGACCAAGATCGTTATACCATCCGCCGGTAAGAGTATATCCGGGGAAAGTCCCCAGATCGTTATACCACCATTAGTGGATTTGCTACCCGTGATGCGAGGAATACCTCATGCGAGTCCTTATGGGCTTATGCGGGTGAAATAGTCCCGTCTTGCGGAGTGCAGTAGATGCGAGTACCTCATGCGGGTCCACGGGACTATCACGGGTGAAATAGTCCCAGGAGTAGGGGTGCTTATTGATACTACGGGCGAGGTACCCTGTTTTGATCCTAAGTCCCCTATTTTATGCAGTATTATATATATATATATACACTTGTCACTCTCATTGTTAGTAAGGCACAGTAAAAGGTATTTTATTGTCTTTCATGACTCCAGCTTGCTTTTAGACTTATGATATCATATTACAGTATTTTCCCGACTTTACATACTTGGTACATATGGGTATCGACCCCTTCCCGGGCTGCGTTACATCTGCGGTAAGTAAGCGATTGAGGATCCTCGTTCCTAGGATCACTATCCCGGTGTCAGAAGCTCCATTCCTCCGGAAGCTTATTTATTGGTACGGATATTCCCTGATGCTATAGGTATTTTGTCCATCCAGGGGTATGGCGGGGCCCTGTCATACGGTTATTATCTTTAAGTGCAGGCCACTATATATTTTGGGCTATAAGAACCGGTTGTATTATAAATACTTTGTTTAAGTATGTTTATGGAAAGCGACCTTATCGGTGGCGATTATATTTTACCCTTTTATGAAGTTATGTGTTGTGTTATGTTCATTGCTATTCTCGACATATACGGCGAGGTACCCAGATGAGGTACTAGTCGCGGCCCGGTCGGTCGTGACAAAAGTGGTATCGAAGCGATTAGTCCTCGGAAAGTGTCCATGAGCCGTGTCTAGTAGAGTCTTGATTATCGGTGTGTCGTGCACCACATCTATAATCGAGGAGGCTGCAGGATATTTAGGATTGGTTTCCATTCTTTCACTCTAAGATCGTGCAATGAAAGTGAGTTATAGGTTGAATCTCCCGATGTTTTCCCTTATGTATCGGATATGCCTCGCGCAGGCAACGCGGCCCGAAGGCAAAGCGGTGAGAGTCTTTGCTAGTGGGGCGGAGAGTCACGAGGCACGAGCCCGATCCTTACGAAGATGATGTTCGGGCGGCAAGTTCCACGTCGTCGCCCGGCCTCAGCAGTTCGAGCGGCGGGCGGCTCACGAGACGCGGTACGAGCCTCGATCCACGAGCAGTGCGGTCACGAGATTACGAGACGGTTGATTCGCGACCAGCGTAGTGGCGAGCGGCGCCGAGCGAAGCGGCGGCCAACCCAAGTGACGATTCTGGATTGGGATTTCTTGGGTTGTCACCCACCCGAGTTCTATGGTTCGAGATTCGATGAGGATCGCGGGAGTTTGTCAAGCGATTCTGACGGACCATGCAGTTCTTAGGGCATCGAGTGAGTCATTATACTGAAACTTCTAGGTTCAGCGATATTGCGTTGAGCGGTTTGAGTCATGGTATTGTCGAGGGTGAGGATGCTCTTCCGGTGATTGGGAGGAGTTCACGAGGCGTTCTAGACCACTTCTTGCCTCACGAGGTGAGGAGAGCCCGCGTAGATAGGTTTTGACCTTGAGGCGGGGCGGGAGGACTATCGAGAGTCTGACACAGAGTTTGACTCCTTGGCGGATATGCACACACCATTGTAGGCGATATGGCGAGCGGGGTTCATAGATACGTGATGGGGCTGGGCCGTCGCATGATTCTGCTTGCTTAGGAGTGGCACTTCAGCCGAGGATGGATATTGCCGGGATGCGAGCATACGCGAGGATCGGGACGAGAGGCGGATCGGCTAGATTTGGGCGGCCAGAGGCGAGACATCGGGTTCTCGAGGCGATTTTGGCGGCGGCCTCGGCGAACTAAGTCCACCTTCCAGCCCGGCTCGAGTGCTCCTTCACGTTTTACGGCGGGAGGTCGATCAGCGAGGTTATTCGAGGCGGTCGGGGCTCGGGGCGTCGAGTTTTGAGGCGAGAACCGGCCTGTCGAGACCACCTACCTCCGGTGCGTTCGATCGGTAGGTCTTATCGGCGAGTGCCGTATGGGTTCGAATCATGTTACTCTTGTGGCGGCGGGGCCATCGAAGAAAGATTGTCCGTCGCTTGGCGGCGGGAGCGTGCAGTTCGGCCGGCGAGTGCATTCTTTGAATCTTCATCTTGATGGTTAGGCGCCCGGGCGAGTACTTATGGGCGGCGGCGCGGCGGTCGTGGTAGGGGTTCGATTCTAGCGGTCCTCGAGCGCGTATATGCTATGTCGATCGGCGGGACCGGAGGCGTCGCGGATGTCGTCCAGTACATTATTGGTTTCTTCTTTGTGATGTTTATGCTTTGATAGATCCGAGTTCTACCTTGTCCTACATATCTCCTCATATTGCGGTGGAATAGGGATAGAGCAGAGTCCATAAGACCTTTTGAGGTGGCTACGCGATAGGTGATTGATGGTAGGCGGCGAGTGTATAAGGCTTGTCACGTGACTATAGATAGCCGTCGGACTCTGGCGGACTTGATAGAGTTGGATATGGCGGACTTTGATGTGATTATGGGTATGGATTGGCTAGCATCTTGCTATGCCAACGTGGACTGTAGGGAGAGATTAGTTCGGTTCGGTTTCCGTGGCCGGTTATCAGTGGAAGGGAATCTTTGCGTCGTAGGGTAAGTTTATTTCTTACCTCAAGGCTAGGAAGATGGTGCGGAAAGTACATCTATCGTATGGTTGGGTATTGACGACGGGTAGAAGTACGGACCTTGATCGATTCGATCGTTAGAGAGTTTCGGGCGTATTCCCGGATGAGCTTAGGGTATCCTCACGAGAGAGATCGAGTTTTGCATTGACTTGGCACGGATACTCGGCCGATATCTATTCCGCCATACTGAGGATGGCACCAGGCCGTGAAGGAGTTGAAGGACCGGTTGAAAGATTTCTTTGGAGAAAGGCTTTATTAGGCCAAGTGTTTCTCCTTGGGAGCACCGATGTTGTTTGTAAAGAAGAAGGATGGGGCAGCTGCGTATGTGTATTGATTCTGACGGTGAACAAGGTAACTATCGAAGCAGATATCCCTCCCGGGATTGGCGATTTGTTTGACCGATTGCGAGTGCAAAGTGTTTTCCAAGATAGACCCTACGATGCAGTTATCATCAGTGCGAGTTAGAGATAGATATCCCAAGCGCATTAGGACCGGTATGGGCACTATGAGTTGAGGTGATGTCTTTCGGGTTGACAGCGCCAGCGGTATTCATGGATTTGATGAATAGGGTGTTGAGCCATTCTTGGATATGTTCGTTATAGTGTTTATTGATGATATCTTGGTGTATTCGCGCCTGAGCGGGAGCATCTGGTCATTTGAGGCGGTATTGGGAGTCCTCGAGGCCGCGATTGTATGCCAAGTTCTCGAAGTGCGAGTTAATTGGCGTCGGTAGCTTTCTTAGGGCATGTTATCGGGCGATGGTATTCGGGTTGTCTGACAAGATTGAAGCGATCAAGACTTGGCCTAGACCATTCTGCAAGCAGTGCGGCTTTGGGCACTTGCGAGTTATTATCGGAGGTTTGTGGAGAAGTTTGCTTCTATTTGGCACCTTTGACTAAAGTGACTCGGAAAGCGGCTATGTTCGGTGGACGGATACTTGTGAGAAAGTTTTGGTTGCTAAAGGAGAAGTTGGCGGCCGGATTCTTACTCTTCGGAGGGCTTAGATGGATATGTGGTTTTTATTGTGGCCAGCGTCGGTGTCGGGCTTGGAGTGCGTCTTGATGCGGCCGCGGCAAGGTTATAACTTATGCGTCGGCGGCTTAGGAAACATGAGAAGAACTATCCAGCGCTGACTTGGAGGCGGCGGTGATTCATGCCTTAAAGATGCAGACATTATTTATATGGAGTTCGTGTGGACATTTACGGACGCGAAGTCTCGGTATATCTTGACGGAGGAGTGAACTTGCGGCGAGAGGCGGTGGTTGGAGCTACTTAAGGATTACGATGTTGATATTCTATACCACCGGGGAAGGCGATGTGGTGGCGGATGCCCTTAGTCGCGGTCGATGGGTAGTGCATGCGATGTTGACGAGAGAAGAGGATATGGTCAGAGAGTTACATCACTAGCGAGCCTTGGGGTTCGTTTGGTTGATTACGATAGTGAGGAATTCGGGTTCGAGAGGTTGCGAGTCTTCTATCGTCGAGGAGGTAAGGAGGCGGCGGTATGAGGATCGATTTTGATGCGATGCAGAGATGCGGCTCTCAGGAAGGAGAAGAGTCTATTTGAGTAGCGCTGATGGGGTGCTAAGATTCGAGGCGGTTGTGTGTTCCGATGTAGCGGACTTCGTCGTGGTTAGGGAGGCACGCGGTGCTCGTTATTCTATTCATCAAAGTCGACTAAGATGTACCATGACCTCGGATCGTGTATTGGTGGGATGGCCTAAAGAGGGGCGTTGCGGAGTTCGTAGCACGATGCGAATCGTCGGCGAGTTAAGATTGAGCACGAAGCCGGAGGCTGTTGCGAGCCATTGATATTCCGACTTGGAAGTGGGAGGTGATAAATATGGATTTTATTACGGGGCTACCTACCACTCGGAGAAGCATGATTCCATTTGGGCGATTGTCGGCGGTGTGAAATCAGCCCATTTCTTCGATCGAGCAGCGTTTTGGTGAGGACTATGCGATTATATATTAGAGAGATTGTGAGGCGCGAGTCGGTGTCGATTATATCGAATAGAGGCGGTTCTCGGCTAATTTAGAGTCTTTTGAAGGGATTAGGGACACGGTGAGTCTCGATGCGGCGTTTCATCCTCGGTAGCGGACGGGCGGCGCGCTATCCGAACAACGAGGATATGTTGCGGGCTTGTGTTATTGATTTGAAGGGTAGGGAGGATCATTTACCTCTCGTGGAGTTTGATTATAACAATAGCTACCATTCCGATTCGAATGGCGCCTTATGAGGCCTTATACGGGAGGAAGTGCAGTCGCGATAATTTGGTTCGAGGTGGGAGAAGTTCGATTAGTCGGGCGGACTTAGTCCAGTGACGATGGATAAGGTGAAGCTTATCGGGAAGCGGTTGTTGGCGGCTCGAGTCGGCAAAAGTCGTATCACGGATCATCGGCGTCGACAACGAATTTGAGATAGATGATTGGGTTTTCCTAAAGGTATCGCCCGTGAAGGCGTGATGAGATTTGGAAAGAAAGGAAGCTTAGCCCAGTACGTTGGGCGTGTCGGATGTCCGTAGGGTAGGCAAGGTTGCACATGAGTTAGATCTTCCGTCCGATTTGGGCGGTGCATCGATTTTCATGTGTCCATGTTGCGGAAATGTATTGGAGATCCATCTAGAGTGCACCGGTTCGGGATGTCCAGTGGCGGAGGAGTTATCATATGAGAGAGTCCATAGCGATACTCGATCGTCGAGTTAGGCGACTTGGACGAAAGGCGTGGCTTAGTCGAGGTCGCTTTGGCGGAGCGAGAATAGGGAGGAAATGGCGTGGGAAGCAGAGGTGACATGATGAAGAAGTACCCTCACCTATTTCCTATACCTCGGGTAACCCACTTTCTGCTTGTTAGCTTTGATTTAGCATTTACGCTTGGTATGTTGTGGCTCATGGAGCTTTTATTTGCAAAAGAATGGTTAAGAGGGTCTATGTTGATGTTGTGATTTGAGTGCGCCTAGAAGGAACATTCGGGACGAATGTTTCTAAGGGAGAATGTTAGACCCGTAGTTCGACCTACGTGTGAGGCGTCTGCAGCATGTAGGACTTAAATTTTCAAAGGATAGGTTGTGGATTATTAAGGCGGGTTGTAGTCAACTTTGAGGCGGGTTATGACCCGATTCGTTGAAGTTCTAAGTATTTTAAAGGCCTAGGGCGTAGTTCGTTGAGTCTTGATTCAGCGCAACCAACCGTTAAATCGATAGGCGTCGGAGTAGAAAGTTATGAGAGTTACAAGTTCAGCGTGATCGGGCGAAATGCGTTCGAGCAAAGCGGCAGTCGCGGCGCGCGTATCAGAACATGGCGCCTAAAAATCTTGAGAGTCACAGAGTTGCAGCGCGCGGCTGAGACAGCGAGGCGGCGCGAAAGTTGAAACTGCGGAGGTTTGCCCTTGTGGCCAGTGAACGCGGCGAAAATGGGCGGAAAAACTTAGAAAATCTGATTTTTGTTTTAAAGAGACCATGGGAGGGTGACAAGTGTCCCCATCTGATTTTACATTGCATGCAATATATTGACAAGACTTGGTCATTGTCTATCTTTCATCTTCTCTCTCTCTCTCAAATTGCTCCCCCTCTGCAAAAACCCGAAAAATCGAAAGTTAAGAACAAGAAAAGGAAGCTTGTAGCTAGCTTGTTGGCATTGTTGTGGTAGTGTTCTTGGCAAGGAAGCTAGCACTATTTGGAATAAGTTTTGGCTAAAACTTTAAGGTAACATTCTTCCTTTAAACTTAGTTCTAGTGTTGCATGCTTAGAAGCGAGATCTTGTGGTAGTAAAATAATGCACTTAGAGTCTTTGCATGCAGTAAATGTGGTTTGAATATGAAGAATGGGTTAAGAAGAACAAATGAGCTTGTTGTAGCCTAAAACTACCTTAGAATTGTTAAGTGATTTGTTGTAAACTTATGAGGCGAATTTTGGGTGTGAAATCCCTTTGAATTGTTGGATTGATTGAGCCTAAAATGTGGTGTTTTGATGATAATTTGCCTTGAGAAAGGTGGCAAAGTGAGTAGAAACAAAGGAAATCTTTGCGATTTTCTTAGAATTTAGTGACTTTGAACTTGGATTGTTCTACATTAAGATTAGAGGTTAATAAGCGTATCATGACTATTATAGGTTGAAATATTACTTGCGGTAGTTTGGACTTGGCAAGTGGATTGACCAAAGAGGTATGTGAAGCTTTCCTATCTCTTGAGCATGAATAGATGAAACTATGTAGTGCGGTAGGCGTCTGAGATTTGGTGTTCTTACTTGTTTTGAGTATAAAATGACTTTTCGTTTTAGAGCATTATAAGTCCCAGTTAAGGAAAAGTATGATTTTTACTAAAGTATAGAGTTAATATAACAACTTTATGGGAAGTTGGTTTATTAGCTTCATAAAAGGTTAATGAGAAGGATTTACTCTAAGTAAGATAATTATATGAAGAGGCAAATTGATTTAAAGGCATCAATTGCCCAAAGGCTTTATGTATAAAGAAGAGTCACTTTTGAAAGAGTTGAAGTATGTAGTACTTGGGTTAAATTCCCGGTGTTCTTTTATTAACGATATGGTTAAGTGCCTTAAGTAAACTAAAATGAGAGAGTATGTGAACAAGACTAAAAAGAAGTTATAAGTTTTCTTAACTTATTATTATTATGATATGATGTGTGATTTGAGATAGGGTAAGAGTATATGCGAGGCAAGCCCAGATCGTCATACCACCTCCTTGATGTAAGAGTATATGCGAGGCGGCCCAAGATCGTCATACCATACTTGATGTAGAGTATATCGAGGCGAGATCGAATCGTTATACCATCTGCACGGTATAAGAGTATATCGAGGCAAACCCCAGATCGTTATACCATCTGCTCGGTGTAAGAGTATATCGAGTCTGACCCAGATCGTTATACCATCTGCCTGGGTAGAGTATATCGAGGAAAGTCCCAGATCGTTATACCACTGTTAAGTGGATTTGCTACCCATGATGCGAGGAATACCTCATGCGAGTCCTTATGGGCTTATGCGGGTGAAATAGTCCCGTGCCGTGAGTGCAGGCCGTCACGAGGAGTACCTCGTGCGGGTCCACGGGACTATCACGGTGAAATAGTCCCGAGTAGGGTGCTTATTGATACTACAGGCGAGGTACCTGTTTTGATCCTAAGTCCCTATTTTATGCGTTATTATATATATATATATATATCACTTGTCATCTCATTGTTAGTAAGGCACGATAAAAGGTATTTTATTGTCTTTCATGACTCGGCTTGCTTTTAGACTTATGATATCATATTACGATATTTTCGACTTTACATACTTGGTACGTATGTGTATCGACCCGCTTCCCGAAGCTGCGTTAAATCTGCGGTAAGTAGCGATTGAGGATCCTCGTTCCTAGGATCACTATCCGGTGTCGAAGCTCCATTCCTCGGAAGCTTATTTATTAGTGCGGATATTCACGATGCTATAGGTATTTTATGTACATCCGAGGTATGGCGGGGCCACTGTCATACGGTTATTATCTTTAAGTGCATGGCCATATATTTTGGGCTATAAGAACCGGTTGTATTATAAATCATGTTTAAGTATGTTTATGGAAAGCGACACTTATCGGTGGCGATTATATTTTACCCTTTTTATGAAGTTATGTGTTGTGTTATGTTCATTGCTATTCTCGACATATACTGACGAATTACCCAGTAGGGTACTAGTCGCGGCCCCGGGGTCGGGTCGTGACAGCATCATTCATCGAGTCCCTCACTAGAGGACCGAGACACGTTATATATATATATATACAAATTACATTGAGTTCCTCCTTATAGGGTCGAGACACGTTACGCGCGCAGATACAGATTTCACCGAGTCCCTCCATAGAGGGCCGAGACATGTTATATAGTTTTATATACAAACATGAGCATGATGATTTATGATTCAGTATACATGATATGATTTTCAGACATGATTCTCAGTTTTATGAAATTTGATGACTCTCTGTTTTACTTGGTACAATTGTTAATCAGTTTTCAGTATTTTATGTTTTACATACTCAGTACATTATTTCGTATTGACCCCCCTTTCCTCGGGGGGCTGCGTTAAATGCGCGAGTTGAGTGTTGAATAGGTGACCTCCGTCTAGGATTTACATGCAACGGTTGGAAACTCATTTGTTAAGTCGGCTATTTTGAGTACAGACCTTTATCTTTCGGACTTATGCATATTTTGGGCAGCGGGGTCTGTCGTCATATGTCGATATTGCACTCTTGAAGTGCATGAAGCGATTGTGGGTTGGGCGTTTGTACCTTGTTTTGGGTTTTGATGTTGTTATCTAGTGGCGGCCTTGTCGAACTTATTTTGATTATGCCTTTGTGCACGTGATGTTGGTTGGTGGCAGCCTAGTCGGCTAGCCTATTATGACTGTTGTTTTGTTGTTGTTTTGGCAGTCTGGTCGGCTCGCCCATTTTAGGGATATGTTCTAAAAGCAGCGTTGTGCTGCCGAAATTTATATAAATCTCTGTATTAGATAAATTAAGAGTGAAAGGTCAGCAAGGACGTCCAATTAGGACGCTTAGTCGCGGCCCGTCGGTTCGGGTCGTGATAAAAGTGGTATCAGAGCGGTTAGTCCTCAGAATGTCTACAGACCGTGTCTAGTAGAGTCTTGTGTATGTGTATGTTGTGCATCATACTTATACACAGGACACTGCCGGACATTTAGGATTGTTTCTATTCTTCCATCTCTTAGATCGTCCTATAGAGTTGTGTTATTAGGATGATTCATTTTCTGATAGTTTACTATGTTTACAGCTATGCCTCCGAGGAAGGTGTCTGATGCGCGGTAAGATGCACACACTTTAAACGCAAGTGCACGTTATCGTGACAAGTAGTATAGTCTTGATAAGACCGAATATCGTCCACAAGGATTAGGGTTCAATTACCAACTATCTATTTTCTAGTATCTATTTGGTGAATTGATAATTGATTTGTTGTTTATAACTAAGAATTATGCAAGCTATTTAAATATAAAGATTTATTTCAGTGGTGATGAGAATAGGGCTTCCATGTATCCTTACTATCAAACTTATGCTACTTATTAATGCATTAACTTATGGTATTCTTCTTTTGGAGAAAGCGGGTTTCTGAAATCGTTTTATACTCCGTTAAGTTATATAAACACTCAACCCGATGTCGCACCTTACCTACCTTCCGGTGATAAGGATAACTCTATATGAGGATTAAGAGCAAAAACCTAGTTGGCCAATCGCGCCTGATGTGCAAAATTAGGGTTGTTAAGTCTCATCAACCTTCGTAAATAATTGAGGTATTTTTATCCCCGATCCAAGAATGTCTACCCAACTTACGGATATTCACAATCCCCCTTTGAATCGATTAGAAATCATATAGTGATAATTAGTTGTCAATTAATTACGAGAATTCAACTCGATTATTGGATAGATCTCCTGATAAGAAAAATAACCATAAGCGTCGTTAATTTATAACATAAGTCTCTAGCAATTCAACATGGAAAGCCACATAAGAGAATTAGTTCTAGCCATTGACATGACAGAACTAATTCCATGTTCATCATACAAAATAGAAATAAAGAACAAGAAAGGGAAAAGAAATTACTAAACTATGGTATCAATCTCGAGCAAAAGTCTTGTGTTGTGCGAGAAGAAACCTTAAAAGCTGCATAGGGTTCTCCTTTTATAGTGAAAACCGCCTCCTCTTTCCTTGAGCTGGCCAAATTCGTCAAAAACCTAATTTTTCAGCGTCGGCGCCTTGGCAGAAGTTCTGCAATCCGTCGGGTGTTTTGGCGCGGCCGATATCTGGCATGCGAGCGCGCGTGCTGAGTCTTCTGCGGCCTCTGCGAATAGTGGCGCGCGGCTTTTGTGCGAGGCGCGCGTGCAGTGAGATTTCACCCTCGTTCGCCACTTTCTGCATTTTCGACTCTGGCGTCTCTTTTTGCCTCTTTTAGATCCTTTTCGCCATTTGGCCATTTTAACCACTTTGACTCAATAGAAAGAAAACTATCCTAATCTGACACTTATATGTACAAAGCGGGACAAAAGACTAACTAAAGCGACTCAAGGTGTATATAAAATACAGATCAAATACCCAAACTTAACCTTTGCTCGCCCTCGAGCAAAGATAGAAAGAAATAAAATAAAAGACTCAAAGAAAGCGAAAATAAAATACTCATTGCCATTGATTACTTTTCTTTGCATTAGTGTTAACTAGAAAAACATGAAGGTTAGCAAAATAATATGCGAGAACATATAGCATGACATTTCAAAGACATTAAGCTAGATATTTATGAAACTTCTATTCATCATGCTTTAATGGAAGTCAATATACTAAATCATGCATATAAATTCAAGAATTCCAATGGCATACTTACTTGCTATTCTCCACTAATTGCGGATATGCATAAAGAGATCTTGAGGACTTTAAGGGTTGTAATGTAGGCTTAGGTATAGGTAGGTAAAAATAGGCAATTTAGGCTCATTTAGTGTACCATAAGCTCTTGACTTTTGAGATTTCCCTTTTTCTTTTGTTCTTTTCTTCATTTCGATTCTAGCTTTCCCTCTTTTGTTTTGGGAGAGTGAAGTATATAATAATTAATGGCCTTGAACTTAGGCTTTTGCCTATTTCTTATTACTTTTGTATTGGGGTGCTGTGACTTATTCACTCTTTTTGTCTCTTTTTAACACAATGTATTCCACTATTTTCATATTTTCACTTATGGTACAATTTGTGGGAATATAGGGTGTCAAAGAAGAAGTTTCAAATTTAGGCTCAATAGAGTGACTAGGGATATTTTTAAAGTGCGGGATAGAAAAGAATGGTAAGAATTGGCTATCAAAGAAATGGTAGTCATCTCACTAACATGTCGTATCTAACTATTTAGCCTCAAATAGCAAGCAATCATAACACATAAACATTTATCATTTAGCATGCATAATTTAAGCAAGAAACTCGAATAGGCAGTTACGTGAGTTTTTGGCATATCTAACCTAAGTGTTTAGATAGTTGCTTGATTCCATTACATTATTCCACCTTACTTCACTAGGTGTTTCTAGCAACTCTGATACATGATCTTTGTGACAATTATGACTCGAAAAAGAAAAATTTTGGTGACTCAAAATAAACATAAAACAATCAAAAGACTTAAATAAAACATAACATGACACACAAATAAAACACCCCCGAACTTAAATCACACATTGTCCCCAATGTGTGTAGACTCAAACGATAAAAGAAATAAGACAACTTACAAACTTTGGCTAAAATGGTGGTGGTGGCGGTGGATAATCATCGACCGTTGGTGAACAAAGGAACTCAACTCGTTGATTTGTTGTCTTGTTTCTTCTTGTCCTTGTACTCTGTGTCCAAGGTGCGCATCATCCTCATCGATTTTGATACAATTGCTCCATCGTGGGCGTTGGAGGTTCTGCTCACGTGGTTGGCGGTGGCTGGGTCACGCCTCATGTGAGCCCTATTTGGGCTCGTCCTCGTTCATGGCGGCCTCTGCTGCTGCTGGTTGTACTCTCGTCAGGTTCTTTGGGGGGTCTTGGAGTGCAGGAAAGAGTGCACTATCCCATGGGACGGGCAGTTGGTTTCTTTCATGAGTATCCGTGGGTAGGATTGGGACGCGCTCGTGTGACATAGCTTGGTGATAAGCGAGCCATGTCCCAATCACTGTTGTTACCAACTGCTGATTTCCTCAATGCTCTGCACTATTTCTTTCCCCGTGATCAATCGACCCGCCATAATTCCATATATTAGTTTAATCGTATCCTCCGCACTCTGGTGAAGTGCGTGGATGGAATCATGCGGTATTGCGAAATATAGCCAACCTTTGGCTACTTTGTTGAATTGGCACATGTTGATTGCTCTTGACCCATTTCTTTCAATATCAAAAACAGCCCATGGTAGCTCGCGGTGTCGTGGCGGCATTCGGTCGATGTGGTCGATCTTACAGACCGTATTCTAAAGTGATTCCAATCACTTCTTTCTTCAACATCAACCGTCTTGATTGTATATTTATATCTTACATCACGGGCACATAGTGTCCCACAAAGCATCCGCTTTCCACCTTCTCCGGAAAGTTGGCATAAAATTCACGCACGTTGTTGTGTTTCTGGTGCTATCTTCTCGGATTCACAAATCTCCTCCACTCCCTTAACTCGATCATCGCCGAATGGGCTCATAAACATCTTCTTCCCCATATGACTCCTCTGGTAGTCCATTCTCCTTTACGGTATTAAAGTGCAGTATCAAGATTTTTGTATCTTTGGTAGGCTTGGTAGCTCACAAACCTATTTTCATCGTATTGTGGGGTTGGGGTGGATGTGGAGCCTCTTCTCTTCCTGGTGGCCATGGTTTAAAATAGTTTCTGGAGCTTTCAATTTAGTGGCACAAATGATTCCTACACAATCTACAACTAGCGTGAACCTGGCCCCAAACTTGACTTTTCTACCCAATACCCGCTCGCTTTTCTCTTTTCTCCAAACTTCACAATCAACTTTTGATACCCAAACTACTTCAACTACAATACTCCTTCAAACTAGTACCTCACCGTGACTTGATGAAGGATTTAAGAACAGAAAAGGATTACCTTTTTATGAGAAGATTCAAGCTTGTTCTTGTTTCAATTGGTGGTTTGAGGCTATGGAATGGAGCTTTGTTGTTTGAGATAGCTAAGGGTTAGGTTTTTGAAATTGGATTTGGGGGAAATCTGATTTTGGGCGTTTTAAGTTCTGGATTCCCGGCTTGGCGCGCTTTTTCGGCGCGGCTGATCTAACGCTCGCCCGGGACTTTTTGCGCGCGGCATTCTGAGGCGCGGCGCCTAACTGGCATATTTTAGATTTCTGCGCTGCCTGCTCCTGGCGCATGGCCTGCGCTCTGCGCTGTTCGATTCTTTTGGCGCGACCCTGCTCACGGCGTATGGCTACACTACAAATTCTTGCTTTTCTTGATTTATTTCCATGCACATCAATCACGACAAACACAAGACCCCAAGACCGTGAGATTGTTCTTAGACAAAATAAAATAAACTAAAGATAGAAATTAAAATAACATAATTGAAAACGTTGGGTTGCCTCCCAGTAGCCATTTGTCTTTAACGTCTTTTAGCGGACGCAAGTTCTTAGACTTAATAACCCAGGGTGGATTAAGCCCAACCAATCCATTTCCTCCACATTTGGCGTTTTCTTTTCTTAACTTTTCTTAGCATTATCGATGGGGAGTTCATGAATACTTACCTCTTTTAGTGGCATTTCAGCAAACCATGCCTGCTTTCTTGGGCTCATCGATCTTTGGTTGACTTGTATTGGCTCGCATGGGGGTTTGATGGTGCTGATTGCAAAGCACCACTCATTGTTGGTGGCTCAATGGCGTGTTTAAAACTTTAAACACCATTTCTTCATTCTCCACCCTTAATGTTAACTCTCCTCTTTCACATCAATCAAAGCTCTTCCGTTGCTAGGAATGGCCTCCCGATATGATAGGTATTCCGCGTCTTCTTCCATATCAAGAATGAGGAAATCTGCAGAAAAGAAGAATTTTCCTACTTTCACAATCACGTCCTCAATCTTGCCTCGTGGATGAACCATCTGTCGGCGGTATGTGAAAGCTTCTTGTGGTTGGTTTGGCCTCACCTGACTCGATCTTTTAAAGCGATAAGGCATCAAATTTATACTGCGCCTAAATCACACAAAGCTCTGTTGCAAGTCACCTTGCTGTGCAAGGTAGTGTAAAGCTTCCAGATCCTTTAGTTTTGGTGGCAACTTTTTCGCAAGATAGCACTACACTCTTACATAGTGCTACTATTTATACTCTGCCCGACTTTTTCTTCTTCCCAAGATCTCCTTCATAAACTTAAAATAGGAGGCATCTGCTTTAATGCTTATGAAAGGTATGTTGATATGCAGCTTCCTGAATGTCTCCAAAAATTTGGAGAATTGTTTATCAACCGCCTTTCGCTGTAGTCTCTGGGGGAAAGGGATCTTCTCTGTATACTCCTTCTGTGTAGTTTTCTCTACTACAGGATTGGGCTCAACCACCTTCTATTTTTCTAACTTTGCCTTCTTCTCTCATGGCTGCGGTGGCTGCTCCAGTTTCCGACTTCAATTGCTTTTGCTGGCATTGCTCATGGATTTACCTGTGTTGCTTAGCAATGTCCCCTGCTCTCTTGTTTACTGCTTTGCTAGCTGACCAGCTTCCAAGTTCTGAATGAGGATCTAACACATCATGCGGAGTGCAGGCATTGGAAGTCTTTATCCTGTTGCTTTTCGTCGGCTTTTCTTCTTTGAGCAGGTGCATTGAACTGTTGATGATGTGGGGCTTGAATGAAGAGTGCTGATTACGATTCTGTTGGTTACGATGCGGCCCCTGTATTGGTTTTGCTGCCCCTGGTATTGATTCTGTTGCCTTTGGTATTGGTTCTGCTGCCCTGGTCTCCTCTCCATGAGAAATTTGGGTGGTTCCTCCACCCTGGATTATAAGTGTTGGAGTAGGGGTTGTTCATTGCCTCGATAATTATCTATGGCGACACTCTGCTGCTCCATGGGTATATTGTTGGGATCATTGAAGGACACCTATCAAATGTATGTGGGCCACATATCTCGCGACTTTTAGGCATCTGCGCGTTCTTGACATTTGTATGTTCTTTGCAATGTTTCGCTAGAAGGGTCACTTGGGCATTCAAGCGCGATAGCATCTATTTCGTGGACTCCCATCGTTCTTCTCCCGTTTGTCGATCTATCTTCCGTGACATGGTTGTTAGTGGCCATATCTTCTAATAACTCATGAGCGTCGTGGTGTTTTCCTCGTGAATGCTCCACTGCTGCTGCATCTATGATGGTTACGGTTGTCTTTGCTCGGCCGTTGTAGAAGATGTGGACCAAGTTCCTGACTCAATGCAATGGTGTGGGCACTTTCTCTGTAGATCTTTGAACCTTTCCCAAGCCGTATAAGGACTCTCCATCTGCTTGGTAGAAGTTGTTCAACTCCTCTCGATTTCTTTGCTTTACGGAGGAAAGAACTTGGCTAAGAATTTCTGTGCATTTCGTGCCATGTAAAAATCGAATCGGCGGGATTCAACCATACTTTTGCTCTATCCACAGTGAGAAGGAAAGAGCCTCAATCTGACGACATCATCGATGCGCGTTATATCGAAAGTTGCACATAGCTCCAAGAAATTAGCTATGTGCGTATGTGAATCCTCGATGTGATCCTCGAATTGCACTATGTCTTTGTACCGTGCTCGAGAATCGCGGTTTTATCTCGAAGTTGTTGGCTCTGTGCGGGGAGCCTAATGTCATCTGTGCTCCATTCACTCTTGGCGGACATAGTCCCCAAACTCCTTCGGCTGGATTTGGACTCTCTCTCCACGTCTATGGCATTTGCGAGGCATTCTGGGTTATGTTGATTTTCACCTAACCGCTTCTCATCGTGTTATTGTTTTGAGCAGTCCATTTCTATCAAAGTTGCAATCCGATTCTTTCTCGCATTACATTTGCGGGTTTTCAATCTCTGGATTGAAGGGAACAAGAGTGTCTGCTCCTCTTCTCCTTCGCATAAACTAATTTCCTGAAATATATCAAAAACAAACAACCAATCACGGTACCTCGAATTTTTCAGAAATAATAAAAAAAAACGTAAAAATTAAAATTAAAATTAAAAACCAAATTAGAAATTAAAAATAGACAAATTTGATATTGAACTAATGCCTAATCCCCGGCAACGGCGCCAAAAACTTGATGCGCGGTAAGATGCACTTTAAGCGCAAGTGCGTTATCGTGACAAGTAGTATAGTCTTGATAAGGCCAGAATATCGTCGCGAGGATTAGGGTTCAATTATCAACTATCTATTTTCTAGTATCTATTTGGTGAATTGATAATTGATTTGTTGTTTATAACTAAGAATTATGCAAGCTATTTAAATATAAAGATTTATTTCAGTGGTGATGAGAATAGGGCTTCCATGTATCCTTACTATCCGCTTATGTTACTTATTAATGCATTAACTTATGGTATTCTTCTTTTGGAGAAAGCGGGTTCTGAAATCGTTTTATACTCCGTTAAGTTATATAAACACTCGACCTGATGTCGCACCTTACCTACCTTTGGTGATAAGGATAACTCTATAGGAGGATTAAGAACAAAAACCTAGTTGGCCGTCGCGCCTGATCGCCAAAATTAGGGTTGTTAAGCCTCTCATCAACGCTTACATAAATAATTGAGGTATTTTCATCCCAATCCAAGAATGTCTACCCAACTTACGGATATTCACAATCCCCTTTCTAATCGATTAGAAATCATATAGTGATAATTAGTTGTCAATTAATTACCAAGAATTCAACTCAATTATTGGATAGATCTCACAATAAGAAAAATAACCATAAGCATGCATTAATTTATAACATAAGTCTCTAGCAATTCAACATGAAAAGCCCTATAAGAGAATTAGTTCCTAGCCATTGACATGACAAAAACTAATTCCATGTTAATCATACAAAATAGAAATAAAGAACAAGAAAGGGAAAAGAAATTACTAAACTATGGTATCCAATCTCCAAGCAAAAGTCTTGTGTTGTGCAAGAAAGGGAAACCTTAAAAACTGCCTAGGGTTCTCCTTTTATAGGCTTAAAACCGCCTCCCTATTTTCCTTGAGCTGGCCCGATTCGTCAAAAACCTAATTTTTCAGCGTCGGCGCGCCGAAGTTCGCAATCCGTCGGGTGTTTTGGCGCGCCAGCCGATATCTGGCATGCGAGGCGCCAGTGGCGCTGCAACTCTGTAAGCTTCTCGGATGTTTAGGCGCCGACCTGCATCTGCATGCGCGGCCGCGGCCAGAGTCTTCTGCGACCTCTCGAATAGTGGCGCCGCGACCACTGCAGTGCGGCCGCGCGCTGGTGCAGATTTCACCCTCGTTCGCCACTTTCTCTGTTTTCAGCTCTGGCATCTCCTCTTTTAGCTCATTTTCCGCCATTTGGCCATTTTAACCACTTTGACTCAATAGAAAGGAAAACTATCCTAATACAACACTTATATGTACAAAACGGGACAAAAGACTAACTAAAACTGACTCAAAAGGTGTATATAAAATACCGTCGATGCCGTGGCTTGAAGGGCAAATCTACGATAAAGGACACTAGTCGGTGCGGAGAGCTACGAGTCCCGACACGGTATACTCACGAGTGTGCCCCGGCAGCGAGTTACGCCCGCCCGATTCTAGAGGCTCGCAGCCGAGCAACATCACCCATATCCGAGACTCCGGTACCCGAGCCTTTAGTTCCCCAGCCAGGGGCACAGGATGGAGATTTGAGAGAGACAGTCCAGTTATTGGCAAGGATAGTGTCGGGACAGGTGCATGGCGAGGCCAAGCGATTAACCCTGAGCATACGATTTGAGGTTAGAGATTTTTACGAGTTGCGATCACGGAGTTTCTGGTCAAGCGAGGATGATCCTCATGAGTTCATCCGCGACGCAGGACATTGAGGTGATCCGGGCTTCAAAGATCGATTATATTGGCCTCATCTGGGTTGCGTGATGTAGCAATCAACCGATTTGAGTCACGAGAGTTGTCTAGAGGCGAGAAGCTCTCTGCGGTATGGGATGAGTTTTGAAGCATTCGCTGCCACACTACGCCTCGAGAGATGAGGCGGGCAGAGTCGGCGAGTTTACGATTGCGGCGAGAATGGGAGGGCGGTTAGAGAGTATAGCTTGAGTTCGACTCCTTGGCGTCTGCGCGCTACTATGGTATGACATGTAGCGAGATAAGTGCACCGTTATGTGATGGATTGGACCGTTATCTTATTGATGGGTGCTTGACAGTAGACCTCACCGGCCATGGATATTGCCGGATGCAGCTTTCTTGCGAGGATTGAGGAAGCGGCATGGGAGGCAGGAAAGGGTTAGGATAGATCGGCCCGAGAGGCCGGGGCGTCGGGGTTTTGGTGACTTAGGCGGGTAGTCTATCAGGTATTCTTCCCAGCCAGCACAAAGTACACCCTCACAGACTTCTGGTAGACGATTTGATCGCTCGGGGCAATCAGGAGCTGGACAGGGCTCCCGAGCGACAGGATCGCGAGCGCGGGGTTACGGTCGGTGGAACCATCTTTCCTCGATGTTCCGCGGTGTGGCGGCGTCATCCGGGGGAGTGTCGCATTGATACTGGTACTTGTTTTTCTTGCGACCGTCCAGGCCATTTGATGAGGGAGTGTCCTTCTAGAGGTGGTTCATAGGGTATGGCTCAGCATACGGGTTCTGTTGCGGGTTCGTCATCCATAACTATGCGCCCTATCGGGCAGGGTACCCAGGCACCAGCTGGCCGGGGTAGAGGTCGTGGTAGAGGTCCTAGTTCTAGCGGTCATTCGAACCGCATTTATGCCACGGCGATGAAGCGCGACCGGGGCGTCGCGGATGTTGTCACGCAGTGCATTATCGGTCTTTTTCTATGATGTGTATGCTTTGATTGATCCATGTTCCACCTTGTCCTATATATCCCCTCTTGTTGCTAGTAGGATAGGGATAGAACCTGAGCCAATAGAACCATTCGAGGTAGCTACACCGGTGGGAGATTCGGTTATAGCTAGGCGTGTGTATAAGAATTACTCGGTGGTGATATATAGCCGTCGTACCTCAGCAGATTTGATAGAGTTGGATATGATCGACTTCGACGTTATTATGGGTATGGATTGGTTGACCTCTTGTTTTGCCAACGTTGATTGTCGAGAGAAGTTGGTTCGATTCCAGTTTCCAGACGAACCGGTTATTGAATGGAAAGGGAATACCGCATCGCCGAGGGGTAAGTTTATTTCATACCTCAAGGCAAGGAAGATGGTTCTAAAGTGGTGTATTTAGAGATGGCAATGGATCCCGGACCCGATCCGGATCCGGTGGATCCAGATCCGTTTTATAGGATATGGATATTTAAAGTTTGGACTTGACGGATCCGGATCGGACCCGGATCCGTTTATGATGGATCTGGATCTGGATCTTGTCTTTGAGATCCGTATCCGGTCCAGATCCGACCCGTGAATCCATTTTTTATTAAATTAATTATACATTTATTATTTATACATCATGACACCGAATCCTTTGTAATCTTAATTTTATTTTATATTCAAAGGGCCGAAGGCCATTATTTTTTTAATTGAGACACGTTTTGTGTGTTATTCTTTAATCATTATATTAATCATTTATGTGATACTTATGTAGTAGCTTAGGTATTGAGAGGATTGTTTCTCACTACAGCAATAGCCAATAGACATAACAATTGTCAACAATGTCATTTAGTCCTAATTTACGGATGCACTCCCCATGATTCCGTTAAATTAAATTGACTCTTTTTTGTAGAAAATTTGGACTGATTAGAAGGTATAACTTAATAATCAGTCACTTTGATTTGGATCCAGATCCGATCCGTGGATTCGGTGGATCCGATGGATCTGGATTTGGATATGATTTTATGGACCCTATGGATCTGGGTATGGATATGAATACATGTATGTAAAACGGATCTGGATCTGGATCTAGTAGGATCCGGTCCAGATCCTACCCGTTGCCATCCCTAGGTGTATTTATCACTTAATTCGGGTACATGATACGGAGGCCGAGGTACCGGCCCTTCAGTCAGTTCATTAATTGACATGACAACGCCACAGTGGCCAACCATTAGGGTTGGGGTAAATTTTATAGTTTATTAACGATGGAGATACTGGCTAATAGTATAAGTTACTAGGGGTAATGGAAACGTTTTTCGAAAGTACATGGGTAAATTTAGCCATGTAATTGAGTTGTATGCAAAATGACTTAGTTTGACTAAAAAATACTCCTTTCATATAAAAAAAGTGTCTACTTAGTCTTTACTTAGGATCAAAAGAATGCACACTTATTATATCAAGAAAGACCTTATTTTTTTTTAGATTTGTCATTATTAAGTGACTAAATGTCAATATCTATTTAATTATGATTAGTTTAATCAAATTATCTATTTTTGTCTTGAAATTTATTTTCCTGCAAATGACTAAGTGGACAATCTTTTTTTATCGGGAGGGAGTATTGGACAAATTGTGATTTAACTTAAGTCTTAACCCGGGGAGTATAAGTCAAACCGCTCCTTTAATGCCCCTACAAAGGATTACCTAAAGTAAGAATATAATTGGGCAAATTCTTTTTGGGAAATGACACTGATATTAATGAGTATATCTGCCATATAGTAAATTAATTAATGTAAAACATCCAATGACTAAGTTGAACGGGATAAGAATAATTAAGGAAGCATTACTGGAGGCTGGAGGGAATAGGCCGGCGGCTTTTCTGATAAGATAATGGCCAACCATAAACCATTTGCATAAATCATAATGCATGAATTGAAGATGAATGATACTCCAAGGTCGTTTTCTTCCCCCAAATACTTGTAAACAACACTATTGGACCATCGAATAAAACAATACAAGACTATTGGACAAATTGGCTGAGCTGGATACCCCACCACTATTTAGACCCACTGGGGTTGATGTGCCCCTTCAATTTATTCAAGAGTCCAGTTGGCTCTCCTCCCAATTTTCAACTTCCACCAAAGGGGTATCTTTGTTGTAACCTGAACCCTCCATCTTCACCCGAAAAATATACTATCATACAATTTAGAATTACTCATTCTGCCGCAATCTTGATGCTTGTTCACATGTTGCTATATTTTGCGTAAAACAAGGAAAAACAAATCTGTCAAATTTGTTGTGGAGAAAAATGAGAGCGCAATTGCATCTCCGTGCTAGTTATCTCCCTAATCATTGCATTTTCTTGCCACCAACGTCCTTGCAGACATTTTCTGTATTGAATTCTTTCAGAGTGTTAGGCCTGGGGAGATCCTTCTTGGGTTTGAATGAAAGAATATTAGCAAACAAGAGAGGAATTAAAAGGAAGAAAGATTGTTTGGGTATAAGAGCATCAGTTGGAGGTGCAGTATGGGATGGTTGGATGCCGGAAAAGACCTCGAAAGCTCCTCCACTAAGTGATATCTTTTGGCCTTCTGCAGGTACAGTAGTTTGATATGTGGTGAAAACAAAATCATTTTCACTATATTTACTGTTTCTTGGTGAGAGAGCATTCTATATCTTTACTACTGTGAATGCATTTAATGTTGAAAATATATGTATAGGGGCATTTGCGGCAATTGCAATGCTAGGAAAGATAGACCAAATATTGGCACCCAAAGGGATATCAATGACTATAGCTCCTTTAGGTGCTGTTTGTGCTGTCCTCTTTGCCACCCCTTCTTCTCCCGGTGCTAGGGTACGCCCTTCTTTCTCATCCCTTTATCAACGTAGTGCTATCGTTTTTTTTTGTGGGTGGGGTGAATGACGAAGGGTCCTGGTTGTTTTATCTGCTCATATAGATGACATATTGAATATACACAACTATGTGGCTCCTTTTGTTAGCGGCCTAATTTTTTTCAGAATTTATCCCATCTCGAGAGATGCGATAAAAACAATTTTAAGTTTGATTAGATAAAGTGGGATGTACAAATTTGATCAATCAAACACGATATAAATTTAATCTTAAACTTAATTATGGAATATTCTACCTTATCTTGCGTATCAGACGACTCATGTGTGTTTACGCCAAATCAAGATATATATCATGTGTATGATATACAAAACTATCAATAACAACAACAATCGTCTGAAGATGGTAGAGTGTACGCACACTTTACCTCTATCTTGATAGGTAGAACGACTGTTTCGGAGAAACCAATCATCTCTTATATATATATTCATAAAACCACTTGACTAGGATAAGTTGCACACATTAATTTAGTTTAAACACCATAAGTAACTAATGGTCATATATTAGTCTATATCCAATTGCCAAAGGTAGCTTTAAAAGTTTTTTATTAAATCTGAGAATCGAACCGAGGTGCGTTTAGTATAGAAACAAAATGTTTTCCCTAAAAAAAAAATCACATGACTGTAATTTACAAATAATCATTGTAGTTACATGTAATTTTCTATATATTAATCAAAAGTCAACACCCAAAACTAACATTATAAGCTATTGTACTCATAATTAACACTAAACAATTTCAGTTCTCAATTAAGTCAACTGAATATCAAATTAAATTTGAAATGAGGAGGAGTGAGTTTAGAAACTAGTATTCCCTCTGTTTCATAAAAGTGACACCATTTCATTTTTAATCTGTCCCAAAAAAGAATGTCACAATTTTATAATTAGAAATAATTGAACTTTAATTTACATTTATTCTTAATTGAATGATTTATAGCCACACAATTGTCTTAGCTTTATTTTAGAACCACACATTTCAAAAGTCAACATTTCTTTCTTAAATTTTGTGTCTAATCAAATAGTGCGGATGAATTACTTTTTTTCTAATATTATACAAAAGTCAACACCCAAAAGTAACATTATAAGCCACTGTACTCATTATTACCACTAAACAATTTCAGTTTTTAATTAAGTCAACTGAATATCAAATTTGAAATGAAGAGAGTAATTATTGAACTAATGAATCTCTCAAACTTAGTTTATTTTAATAAATACTCTCTCCGTTCACTTTTACTTGTTCAATATATTATAAATAAATTTTCATTTTTATTTGTCATTTTTAGGATATCAAGAGAAGATAATCTTTCCCTGTTTTACCCTAGTATTAATTACTTATTTCATATCATTTTTTAAATCTATTAAAATTTTGTACCAATTAGTATGGGTATCATGATAAATTATGCACTTCATTTATTAATTCTTAAGGGATGTGTGCAAAATTAATTAGAGAAAATAATGCATGCATTAACTTTGCATATTATTAATATTTTGTTTGATATTCTTTTTCAATCTATGTATAAAGCATTAATTATACATCCTATTTGGTATTATCTTATGCATAACTAATACCTAGCAACTATTGTATTAGCAATGCAATGAGATTTAATACATGCATAAGCATGGTTAAAGACACAGTTGTCCATGAAGTCCTTCACATAGTATAGTATGGAAATTATGCAATATATGCTATTTTTAATATATCAAATCGATCGATGGATTAAAAATTATTGAGTTATGAAGTCTAATCGCCGACACTATGTTCACCCTAGTTTTTGCTGTATATAGACTAGGGGCACCGTTTTTCTTTCTTTTGTGCTCGAGCAAGAGAGAAAGAGACAATTGTAAAACTCAAATTCCCTATTTGATTATAGTAAAATATGCGGCGGCAAAGTGGACGTAGCTCTCGCATTGAGGGTGAACCACTGTAAATCTGTGTGTGTTATTTGTTCTTCGCTTATTTACTGTTTTTTTATTAAGTTGGATTTGAGACTCAAATCCTAACAAAAATAACCATGCATAACTAATACTAGTTGTGGATGCTAACTGTTTTGTTTCTCATCTTGTCGTCGTCTTCCAAAACAGGAAAGTGTTAAAAGATAGAAAAACAGACAATGTCCTTAATTTGGTTAACAGTAGATCAAGTATGTACCCTTTTAAAAAATCTCTCCTCCGAGTGTTGATTGGATTCTCCCTTTTAAAATCTTTGGCTCAGTCTGTCTAGGATCATTCAGTCCCTTTCTCGTGGTTCAACTCTGTTTGGTTGTCATATGCCAAATAGAAGAAAGAAAAACTGTTTTTTGCTCTGCCGCTTCTATTTCAGAAGTTGTCCATAACCTTGGTATAGAGTATAACCTTGTCTCTCTACCAATTGAATGTCTTAATTGTGCTTATCAAGAGGCAATTTCATTATTTTCTGGACAAAAAATGAGATGATTGGCATGATTACTTAGGGGCCCTTTTGGTTGGCCTATAATATTCAACATTATTCTATACACTGTTTAGTTGTCAGGTCGAGAGAATTACTCATTGTATAAAATTCAACATTCTTTCATACATTATTTGGTTGAAAATTTATATATTATTTTAAGTGAGATAAATATGAAATAAGAATATGAGTATTAGCAATACATAAATTAAACCAACTAAAGAACCAAAATATCCTCATGATCTTTAAAACTAATGCCTTTAATATAACAAATCAAGCATACAATAACAAATAATTTCTGCATCACAATTAGTGTCTTATTATGCAATATCTGCAGAATTTTTTTTCGAACCATACGACCCCTTAGTGCTAGTTTGCTTTCAAGTATAAGGAGTGATAACCCAGCACAAAACTCAGCACGAGCCATATACGGTACATGTTTTATACTTACATATAATTCAACATTACTTATATGTTATTTTGGTTTTCTTTTTTGTTGCTATAAATAGTTTCATAAGTGATGTATGAATTTATGCGAGATAGAGTGTGGAATAAGAAGAAGGGGATTAGTATTTCGTGATTAAATCAACTAAAATAACCACAAAAATCCTAATGTGTCAATCCCTTTTTTCTAAACACATATTTAAACTATACATTATACAAGAAATAATACTCATATAATATTACTGCATCATAATCCCCATATTATTAGTCCACGCATCCATATTACCAATTCTTACATTACAACTCTTGTATTAGTAATCCTTGCATGCATTGTCTCTAACCAAATTGTCTTGGTGTATCTCAACAACCGGTAAAAAGGAGAGGAAATTGAAAAAGTTATTTGTAAATTGTATCCCATAGTAAGTTTAAAGGGTCATATATAAACGTAGGATTATGATAATAAGTGGTCAGTATTAACAATATTTGTGAAAGCATTGTTTGACAGAAGTTGTAAATAGTCTCAAGCCATTAAATTACGAACAGGAAAAAGAAAAAGAAATTAAAAGAAAAGGGAGTACCTTGCATGTTGTATTGTAATATTCTCCAAATAAGTCAGAGTGAATGTGAATTTACCCCCCGACTTGCACATCAACTTATTCAAGAAGCAAGTTGATAGTAGCTGTAATTACTGCAATGCTGTATTTGAATCAACTGGTTGTACCAAAAAATTAATTTAAAAAATCTGGTTCTATGAAATACTCACCATCAAATATTGATGTGAATGTGCAGAAGTACAATATGTTTATGGCACAAATCGGTTGTGCAGCCATTGGTGTTTTGACATTCACAATATTGGGGCGAGGTTGGCTAGCTCGAAGCGCAGCCCTTTCTGCTGCCATGGCTTTCATGATTTTTACTCGTTCTGTTCATCCTCCTGGTAAATTACTTGACAAATTATCTCCTTTTTTTCTCTCGGGATAATGTAGTCGAATGGATGTGCTAAATTTGTGTAATGTCTGATATCTAGCTGCAAGTTTACCGCTACTGTTCATTGATGGAGCTAAGTTGCATCAGCTCAACTATTGGTATACTCTCTTCCCTGGAGCTGCTGGATGCATTCTTCTCTGTTTACTTGTAAGTTTTGCTTACTCTCTGTCTTTTTTAAATAGTGAGAAGTAGCTTTTAGTTTCAGTTACACTCAATGGTTCACTTTCTTAACATTGTATCAGAACTCATCAAAACTAGAATCGCTCATATTCTTGGTTTATCCAATATTGGGTTCCACCCGATGTCTAATACTCAACGTGCGTGGGTGTTAGGTGTCTCATATTGATTTAGAGAAAGTTATTGTTTGCTCATATCATTTTGAACAATCTCTAGTTACAACCTGAAAAGCCAAAAGAATCAAACTTGAGTGTGTTGTTTTCAGAGTAAGGGTTTGTTTGGCCAAGCTTCTGAAAAGGTGTTTCTGTTTCTCAGAAGTAGTTCTGTAGAAACAGTTTCTGGAGAATCAGTTAGAGTGTTTGGCCTATAATTATAGAAGTGTTTCTGAGAAAACAAAAATAGTTTCCTGTTTGACTAACATTTTTGCAAATTTACTAGAATATTCATTTTAATAGATTTAAAACTATTTAAAATATTCTTTTCTATCCTATGTTTCTAAAAATTAGTATATCTTTATAATTGAATAATTTTTTTTAAAATTATTTAATTACAACAAAAAATAATATTATATTATACATAAGAAATGTAACGATAATATGATAGTCAATGACTCAAATATGTCCAAACCTACCCTCCGCCCTACCCACACTTACCCCCACCCCATCCTCAAATTTCAATGTCATATTTTTTTTTTACTTTTATAAAAAATATGATTTTTTTTTACTTTTGTAAAAAATATGATTTTTTTTTACTTTTGTAAAAAATATGATTTTTTTTCTCCCCTACCCCCGCCCTACCCCCAACCTCACACCATCCTCAAATTTCTATTTCATATTTTTTGTTAATTTTATAAAAATGATTGAAAATATGAAATTTTTTCTTATCCCCCGCCCTACACCCACCCACCCTCACCCCGTTTGCCCTACCCCATCCTCAAATTTCAGTTTCATATTTTTTGTTACTTTTATAAAAAAAATATTAAAGAATATGAATTTTTTTATTACCCCCTACCCCCTACCTCCACCCCACCCCTTTGCCCTACCCTTCCTCATATTTCTATTTCATATTTTTTGTTACTTTTATAAAAAAATATATTAAAAAATATAAAAAAAATTCTTACCCCCGCCCTACCCCCACCCCACCCCATTGCCCTACCCATCCTCAAATTTCTATTTCATATTTTTTGTTACTTTTATAAATAAAAATATGAATTTTTTTCTTACCCCGCCCTACCCCCACCCCACCCAACCCCATTGCCCTACCCATCCTCAAATTTATTTCATTTTTGTTACATTTAAAAAAATGATTGAAAATATGAATTTTTTTCTTACCCACCTCCACCCCATTGCCCTACCCCATCCTCAAATTCCTGTTTCATTTTATTTTGTTACTTTTAAAAAAAAAAAAAAAAAAAAAAATATTAATTTTTTTCTCACCCCCCCCCCCTACCCCTCCCGCCACCCTACCCAATTGCCCTACCCCTCAGCAAATTTCTAATTCATATTTTTTGTTACTTTTATAAAAAAAATATTAAAAAATATTATTTTTTTTCTTAACCCCGCTCTACCCCACCCCACCCCATTGCCCTACCCATCCTCAAATTTCTATTTCATATTTTTGTTACTTTTATAAATAAAAATATAAATTATTTTCTTACCCCCCGCCCGACCCCTACCCACCACCACCCCACCCCATTGTTCTACTCATCCTCAAATTTCTATTTCATATTTTTTGTTACTTTTATAAAAAAAATATGAATTTTATTCTTAACCGCCTCCCCTATCTCCACCCTACCTCTATTTCTAAATTTTTATTTTATATGGGGATATTATATGAGATTAAAAGGAATTTGTGAAAAGAAAATGGTAAATAGGTCCAAAAATAATTCAATGAATGAGCAAAAAGGACTTCTCCAGAAGCACCAAATTGGTGTTTCTGCTTCTTTTCCTATCTAGAAACACTTTTTGGCTTCTGGAAAAAATGTTTCTACTTCTGGAAAGAGGGTGTTTGGCCAAAGAAGTGTTTCTGAGAATCAGAAACACTTCCAGAAGCTTGGTCAAACACCACCTAATTTATGATCAGAGTCTGGTGTTGAATCTTTCTCTTTTCTTTTTTCATTTTTGATAAATTAGCCGTATGAAACGTGCATCATAAAGTTTGCACCACCACGAGTAGGGGTGTTCACCGGTCCAGAACCGGACCGGACCGGAATCGGAATCCGAAATTTTTTCCGACCGAAGATCGAACCGGAAAATTCCGGTCCGGTCCCGGTTTTGGACCGGTTGGAACATTTTTTTTTTTTTAAATGGAATTTATAAATTATAAATTTTTAACAATGTGTTCGTTTATCAATTTCATTAAATATGTTTGTTTTTTTCCTTATCCTTCAATATACTTTATTTCATTAATATGACTAACTTAAAAAACCACCAAATGTACTTGGTTCGTATACGAACTACTCATTAATTAAAGTTACACACCACATTTATATTTTTTATTTTCTATTTGAAATTTGGACATTCCTGAATCATCGACATAAATTATAGGTAGAGAGAGAAGAAAGTAAAGTAGTTGTAAATTGATCAAACTTTATATGATCATAACTTTGAGCTCGGACGTCCGTTTCACCTAATTTTTTTTTGATTTCGCGTATTTTTTCGATACGGGGGTGGTCAAACCACGGCCAGGCCAATTTTCTGAAAAACGTCTTTTTCCCCGCTCAATTTGATTTCCCCCCCAAATTGTTACGTTTTTTCTATTTTCAAAGCTAAATATCTCGCGATATACAATAGATTTCAACGTTCAAATTTCTTGGTAATGTGTCCGGGAATGTCAATTTCAATATTGGAAATTCAAATTTAAAAAAAAAATAATAATTCCGGTTTTTACCCGGACCGGACCGGAAAACTGGAATCCACCATTTCGACGGACCGGGGACCGGACCGGAATCCACCGGTCCGGTCCATTCCGGTCCGGTTTTCCGGTCCGGTCGTCTTTTGTACACCCCTAACCACGAGCATTGAAAGTGGACCTAGTTCAATCTCATTTAATGTTGTGTTCTTGTTGATTCTTCACCATTTTGCTAGTGTCTCAAGATGAAGTTACACCAATTACTAGTTTGGTGATTACAATTATTGTTTCTTGAATCCGACTATAAATTAATTATCTCCTTTTCCAATCATTGCAGCAAGAGATTGTGTGTTACCTAAAAGAGAATGTCAAATTCTGATGTGCAATGATATGAGAGCTGTATTAAAATTCTTTTGCATCTTCAAAAGTGAAGCGTGAACTCACCATTTTTGCAAGAAAGCAATCACGGATACGATAAAAAGTGATTATCCGTGCAATGTCAAGGAGATACTTTCGATTTACATTTGTGAATAAGATATGATTCTCATTCAACCCAGAAATTGTATTTGTGAATAAGATATAATTCTTGAAATAGTTGTGTCATGGAACGCAGCATGATATTCTTTTACTATTCAAGTATTAGAAAATATAGCTAATTTGTGATCATTATACAAAGCAAAATCATGTGTTCCCTCGGACCCTAGCTCAACAAAGATCAGGGGAGATCATGATACTGGGAACATCTGTGTCACCCTTAATCTAATCATTAATTTTTTGAAAGGACACTTAACTTTAACAAGCAAAGTTAAGGTATTTTTTTAGAAATCAGAGACTAATTTAGAGGTGACTTCATATATTTTGCCCAAATTTAAATTATTGATAATATCAAAGAAAGCTATTTCAGCTAATTGATAAAAGTTATCGTTCCTTACGTTTATAGTAAGTGATTTTTAAGGTTTTGACACATATATTAAGAGAACTACTTTTTTTTGGTAATAACTGTGAAAATATTACCATTGCAATAAGAAAACTTAACAAAACTATGGAGCATCTAGTGTTACCACCACCTTCCAGGAAGGGTGCAGTTAACAACTAGACCTGATCAACAAAACCAAAAAAAGCAGTACCTAATTACAAATTCTAGTAATCAAACTAGACATCTATGAGCTCTAGTTGAGTTCCTCAACATATCTATCCTTTCCCTAACCTCCTTTTGTATCTGTGCTATAGCAAAACTTGTATTTACATTATTATTGATTTATTCCTGAAAATCTTTCAATTTCTGCCTTGCCATGTATGGTAAATTATGGCTCCATACAAAGCAGCAGCTACTTCCTTTGAAAACCTCTTCCATCTCCTACTCTGAATCCATTGCAAGCTCTGAGCCACTCCCCTCTGTTGGAAAGTAAGTCCTGCCCAATTAGAAATTGCATTCTTGACCTCGCAAAACCAAGTTTTATTTGGATTAGAAAAACTATTACCTTCAAGTTTTTTTTTTTTTAAAATCACTTAATTTGAAAGGTAAGTGAATTACTTATTGTGGACCGGAAAATGTATATATTATGATTCCGAAGAAAGTTACAACATGGATTACAAACTTCATAGATGATGGCCTAAACCCTCTTCTAATTCACCATTTACATAGTCCCAGACCCCGTCACCTGCCACCACCTCAGCCAGTCCGGAACTAGCTGCCCACCCAGTTCTGCCACCGGTGGCCCCGAACAGCCCGTCTCAGGGTAATTCCGCAGCCACCTCTCGTCAAATTGAGGTTCGGCCAGCCAGTACCATCACCCCTGCCCTTCTTCCTCTTCCAAGCAGTCCCGCGGCAAACCCCCCTCCAGTCCTTCGTCCCAAGACACACTCTCGGACCATGGAAACCCGTGTCATACACGAAATTCATAAACCTAAACGATTGTTTAACCTTTCCGTTTCAGTTGTCCCTTCTTCTGTCCCTCGTTACCCGAATGATACCTTGTCCGACCCTAATTGAAAAGCTGCAATGATTGACGAATATAATGCTCTTATTAATAATAATATGTGGGACCTAGTACCCCGTTCACCTGATGCTAACATTATTCGTTCTATGTGAATTTTTAGACATAAAAATAAATCTGATGGTTCTTTTGAGAGGTACAAGGCTCGTCTTGTAGGTGATGTCAGGTCTCAACAGGTGGGAGTGGACCGTGATGAAACGTTCAGCCCGATCGTAAAGCCCGCAACCATCCGGACCGTCCTCAGCATTGCCATATCCAAGTATTGGCTCATTCATCATCTTGATGTCAAGAATGCCTTCTTACATGGAGATCTTCATGAAACGGTATATATGCATCAGCCTATCAGGGATCCTATTCATCCGGATTATGTGTGTCTGTTACGAAAATCGCTCTATGGATTGAAACAGGCTCCTCGAACATGGTATCAGTGGTTCATCGATTATGTCTCCTCTATCAGTTTTTCACACAGTAGATCCGATCATTCCCCGTTCATCTACAGCAAGGGTACAGACACGACTTACCTATTATTATATGTTGATGACATCATCTTCACCACATCATCTGATGCTCTCCGCCGATCCATTATGTCTCTCATTTCCTCTGAGTTTGCTATGAAAGATCTGGGGGGCCTAAGTTATTTTTTTAGCATCTCTGTAAATAGACATTCTGGCGGCCTATTTCTATGTCAGAAGAAGTACGTCGAAGAGATCCTTGACCGTGTAGGCATGACATCTTGCAAACCATCCCACATGCCTAGAAACACCAATTTCAAGCTCAGCGCTGATTCCGGTCCTTCATATTCATACCCGACTCACTATCGTAGTATGGTTGGGGCCTTGTAGTACCTCACATTCACGAGACCAGACATATCTTATGACGTGCAATAAATTTGCTTACACATGCACAGTCCACCGGAAGCACACGTGCATGCCCTCAAACGTATTTTACGATAAATCCAAGATACATTTCACTTCGAATTACATCTATACATGTCTTCGCTTACTGGTCTTACTGCTTATTCTGATGCTGACTGGGGTGGATGTCCTGACACCCGAACTCTACATCTGATTATTGTGTTTTCATCGGAGATAACCTATTGTCTTGGTCTTCCAAAAGGCAACCTACACTATCTCGATTCAGTGCAGAAACAGAATGAATGGGTGTTTCCAACGTCGTCTTTGAGTCTTGTTGGATCCGTAACCTTCTATTTGAGCTTTACTGCTCGATTCAAAAGACAACACTCATCTACTGTGATAATATTAGTGCGGTATATCTATACAGCAATCCCGTCCAACATCAGCGCACTAAACACATTTAGATAGACATTCATTTTGTTCGCGAAAAAGTGGCTCGTGGTCAAGTTCGTGTCCTTCATGTTCCTTCCAGATATCAGATTTGTCGACATCTTCACCATAGGACTTTCGCGCATACTATTTGATGATTTTCGAGTCAGTCTCAGTGTTCGAGAACCTCCCGCTTAGAGTGCGGGGGTCTAATAGAATATTTCTCAATATTCTTTTATTAATTGTATATCTCCTATTTTAGGTAGAATTATAATCCTTTTGTAATTAGGTTAATTAGTTACCTAGTTTGTATTAAAGTAAATATTATTGTAAATCATTTATTAATAAAATGAAATGGACATATTCCTTTAGTTTTCTCTATATAATATTGGTTCATTAGTGATCGTGAGAAATTTCCAGCCAAAATTGCCGGCAAGCACATGGATGCCCCGAACTTCTAAAGAAGGGCAAAGCTAGAACATTGTGGACCTTTTAATCTGAAATTGGTCATGGTTTAATTGAATTCGTGATCACTCCTTTTATCAAAATAGTGACTCCAATAGCAGAATTTCAGAAATACATCATCTCCTAGTAGACAAACAAAAGTCAGATTTAACAACATAAAGCACCAGCTATCACAACAGTTTTACAAAGCGCAATAGCCATAGTTCCCAACTGTTTTGTGACCAGAACTCATCACCTCATTTGAATTCTGGACCCATACATAGGGCTTTATTTATTACAGGATTGTGCTGCTATACAACGTCTCCAAATATATGACACATTACTAGACACATAAAATAGTATTCCGCATTACTATTAAATACAACCACAAACTTAATAAGTCCAGAATCCAAAACCTTGGTCTTCAACTGGAAATCCGAAGTAGGTCAACTGTAAGGATGTCACCGGATAATCATCATCCTCGGATTTGCCAAGCAGGTTGGCAGTAGAAAGCGTTGTCTTGCTAAAGTTTTCATCATCATCCTGTGATAATTCTGATTGTTCAGTTTCAAATACAAGAGCAGAATCACCAGTGTAATGTGGGCTCTCTGAGTCAAAAACATCGCTCTTAGCGGAGTTTAAATCTTCCTGCTGCTGCTTCTTAAGAACCCCAGCTGGCACATTGGACATTTCAAGCCTCGAAATTGGGTCATCGTTGGTTTCTTTTGGCAATGCATCAGAGCGTTTCTGGAAATCCTCTTTGATAACCAGCTTATCGGTGAGCTGGAAAACCTGAAAACGATTAAACCATAAAATAAGCATAGTCCACGATTACCCCTATGATGCAAATAAAACAAAGTTTGTACTAATTTAAAGTGTAAAGCTCCTTACCTCAGCTGTAAGATTTTCCTTTTCCTTGAGAAGATCATTGTAATTTGATTTGAGTGTGTCATATCTATTTCTCAGTTCCTCGTAATCTTTCTCGAGCTGTTTAGTCTTCCATCGTGCGCGACGATTCTGAAACCAAATTGCAATTTGGCGAGGCTGCAGACCAAGTTCTTTAGCAAGCTGGACTTTTCTTTCAGGTTCCAGTTTGTTCTCTTCCCCAAAACTCTTCTCAAGAAACTGGACTTGGTTGTCTGTAAGTCGCCTTTTCTTCTCTGATTGATGAAAATACTCCCCCAATTCATCAGCTTCATTGTCATCCTGATCGAACGAGTCGAAGAATGACCTCTTCTCTCCATTAACACCGCCGAAACTGACCATAGAACTGGATCCTGAAAGATAAAATACCTGTTGGTATAATAATCTGTACTTGACTAAATAATGATTCAAAACAATATGTTAATCACTTAGTGAAACATATAACATAAATGAAACAATAAACGAAAACAGAATCTGTTTTGGAAAAATAATTTCAGAATGTAATCGAGCCCACTTAGTTCAAAGTGTGTCCTTAAGGAAATTATTCCCCTCACAGTACTCGAGGTTAACGGAATATCGCCTCCCAGGATAGAACGATTATCTTACCAGAATAGTAGTACTCCAAATTCCGGTAGCAACGAACCACTCAACGGCAGTATATCACACAGAATGAAATTTTCGAGTTGAAGAGCAACTTCAGAATTTCAGAATTGATTAGAATGAATTTGTTAATTAGTAAATCAATTCTTGAAATGATCAAGAATTTATAGGGTTAGAGGTACTGATTCTGAATGGTTGCAACCATTCAGAATAGTCACCTCATTTTGGAGGGAAATTCGAAAAAGAGAGGGAGAGCCGGACGGGTCGCGGGTCGATCCGTTTGGATTTGTTTTTTTTAATTAAATAATTAATTAATTAAAGAAACGTTTGTCCAAAAATATTATCAATCAATCTTTTTCCAAATCCAAATCCAAATCCGAAGCCGAGCGAGCGACGACGACGGCGCGAGGGGTCCTTGCCCTCTCAACCCTTTTAGCAGCTCGAGAAGGTGTAATGTAATATATACACCTCTCTTTCCTTCCCTTTTTTTGATGTGGGATAAAAGAGCCTTTTACCCTCTTTAATTTTTATCCCATCATTTCCTATTCACCAATATCAAAACCCAACAATACCCACAAAACAAATCACTACCAAGGTATCAATTTTGACAAAATCTAGTACTCTTCAATCAAGATATCATTTCTGTACACCATCAGTTGCACTTCTTTCTTTCTGCTACAATTCGCTATACATATTCAATTTCATCACTTGATATGTTAACACCTATCTAACCGAATCCAATCCTAGAGCTAGTCAACAAATGGCTCACACATGATCAACAACCAAAAATGATGGTTATTCCGACAGTGTGATCCAATTCTATATATTGCTGGGAATTATCACAAATTTGTTCAAAGAGTCAAGATTCATACTTATACCAACATTAACCAAATACAAAAATTCATAACATGTGAGAAACGAAGGCTATATAAACTAGTTGTACAAGAATTCGATTCACTAATAAGCTTATTTCTCAAAGACTTACCCTAAAAGATAGAACTGTTATGATATAACCACAGCAATCATCAAGCATACAGAAATATCTAGGAGTTTATGATTAAGACTCAAACTATAATTATAAACAATTCTTTTTATCGATTGTGTGGTAGCTAGCTAGGGGGAATTGGCAATATGTGATTGTGCTCTAGCATAGTGAGTTATATTATCTAAAAGGCAAAAATAGAAGAGAAAACAAAAGTCAACGCTACTTGAGAAAGAACACAAACAGTAGTAGAGATATGTACCCTTGAAAGAAGAAGAGGCAGGGGCAAAAAGAGAACCAAGATGCTCTTTTGCAGTAGTAGTAGAAGAAGACATAACCCCCTGTTTCTGAATCAACACACCATCGAAATAGTTAGTCGCACCAGCATCACCGTAGATCATCCCTGGAGCCATCATAGCTGCCCCTTATGTAATCAAGAATCTGGGGAGTTCCTGATAAATACCCCTTTTTTCTTGTATTAAACTATGTAAAGATCTAGAGCTTATGGCGGAAGAAGCTTGTGATTATGATTTCGGTGATGTGGGAAGTGTGAGAGCACCTGCTGCCGATCACCATAAACATCATCACCCTTGTTTACTATTCAACCCAAGGATGGCCAAGACAGAGAGTTATATGAATTAGCACTCAAAAGTCTCGGTTTTTTTGGAAGATAAACAGAGGAAGGGGAGTGTTTGTGGAGCAAAGAAGAGAGATGATTTAGATGAGTTAAGTGACTAATGGTTTGATTAGTTTCTCTTGGAAAGATGACTACTTAAAGGTCCTCCGTGGGTCTTATAAAGACATAATTTTTGCTATATATTTTAAAAATATCTTTAATCTGTCAATTATTATGTCTTATCGTATTTTTTAGATAGTTCGTAAATATTAAAATTTATTTTGAAATTTAAAATATATATATTTTAGGTTACACAAAAATTAAATAATTTAACTCTCACTTCAAACCGTTTGACATAAGGTGGACGAAAGGAGTGTATGTAGGAAACTAGAAATATCATATTTTAAAACAAGTTTTCATCCTTAAATCATAAATAATAAAATAGGCGGTTCACTTTAATTTATAATTCTTTGTAAATGATGTGATTATATTTGACCAAGCATAAAATTTAAGAAATAAAAACCTGTTGTCCAAAATGAGATTTAGATATTTGTATGAATAAATTATTATATTAAGCATAAAATAAATTTTTTTTTTTTTTCAATTTAGAAGTTGTATTTTTAAGACAAATTAAAAAGCATATCGATTAGAATTAGGACTGGTCAGTGGGTCGGGACTAACGGGGTCGGGACGGGGTCGGGGTGGAGAGAGGCGGGCTCGGGTCAGGCGGGCAAAGGACCGGACTAGCGACGATATCAGTGTCCGTCCGCCCCGCTGAGCAGGCCTGGGACGGCCTGCCGGAGGACTGTCAAAGTGGTTTTTTAATTTTATTTTTTATAATTTTTTCACTAAATTAAAAATACTAAATTACTAACAAAGTAACATTAACATATACATATAGTCATATAGTGATAGTCATAGACTCATATTATACTATTATAATATTATAGTATTATAATTATACTCATATATATAATATATTTATAAAGTATAAAGTATAAACTAAATAATTAAACAAAGACAAGAAGAGTGTAAAAAAAAATATCCCAATGCTGTTTTTGTGTCTCTTATATTATTAATTATTTCATTGAAATATACAAGATTCAGAATTACAACATTGTAGTGTACTGTTGCTGAAAAAAATGCAAAAGACATAGAAAAATTAAAAAATTGCAATGAAATAAATTACCAATTTGAAAATATTTTTTCTAGTTTCTTTATAATTTCGTGTGGTTCTTCGGTTGGAATTGGTATATCTTGGTCAAATTGTTCCACGTCGCTACTCATGCCTTCAGATAAAATGTCGTTGTAGTTGTCGTCTTCTTCGTTAATCTCTGGTTGACCGCACCTCCTTCGCTCCGCTCGTATCCAATCTCTGAATAGTACCTCCATCTCCAAGTGTCTCCGCTAATGAGTGTCTGCTCTCTATTTGAAATCGCCTCTGAAAAAGCGCTTTCGAAGTGATTGATGGCGGCAATGTTCAAAATATCTCGCCATCATTGAAAGTGTCGAATGTCTTCTCATTCGCATCCAATATTTCAAAAGTCTTCCTTTCCTTCTTCATTGATAAGCGCTTGGTAAGGTAAATTACCCTTCAAAACAAAAACATCGAACTCGCTAATTTGGTTAGCATCTTGCTACCACATTCTATTTCTGAGGCTTTCAATAGAATCAATACTAGCCGCAGAAACAGCATGTCTTTTTTTAGGTTGTGTTGAAGAAGAAGATGGTACGAAAGCCGGTTGGTTACTAGCACTTTCTTGTTGATAATGCCGATATACTTTTTTGCATTCATCTTCTACGCTATTCAACACTCCTTCTAGCGTTTGTTCAATAAGTGGCTCAACATTTAAATTTTTGGGAGTTGGAGGTGGTAGTACGTCCATACAGGTATAAATATTTTCAATAAGACTTTTACAACCCTCTACTTTAATAGTCGGGTTTAATACATCACCAATAATATAAATAGGGGGAATATGAATAAAATATTTCTTTAATTTCATAAACATTTTTTTAATAGCTGTCTTATAAGCAGGTTTTTCCATATATTCTTTAAGAAGTAAAAATATTATAGCTATATAAAACAACATAGTTGAAATAGTAGGATAATATAAAGTAGAAAATTCTTTTGCTAAGTGCCGAACCCTCCACAGGACCACAACAACTAATTTTGCTAGTGCTTCCCTATCTTTATGTTTATCGTATTTAGGGCCAACAACTTCCCCCGTCATAGGGTTAATTTGACCCTGTACTTTGTTCGGAACAGTATGTGAACCTTGTCCCGATTGAGAGGACGTCTGCTCACCATCTTTTTCAATAATGTATTGGGCATGCAAGGCTTTGTGTTTTTGCAATAGGTGTCTTCCTAAACCCCCGTCCCACCATGACCTTGTCCAGTTTTAAAAGAATAAATATTTTTACAAGTTTTACATATAGCTACTTGATTCGGTACGTCCCTGTCAAAATATTTCCATACAACTGATTTTAATGGTCGTTTTGCCGGACCTCGTCTCATACTAGGGGGGATAGGAGGCATTTCACTAGTGGGTGTATCATCATCTTCATTAGTAGGTGTATCATCATCTAGAGTGTCATCTAAATTAAAATCTTCTTCATTTTGAGGATAAACATTTGTGTCAAGATCATATGGTATTTCAGAAGCAGTTCGGGATCTATAAAATCATCTTGTCTAGGAATAATTTGGAATACTAGAAGAAGTACCACTTGCCTCATTACATCTACTAGAAGAAGTACCACTTGAAAAGACTTTTGTTCTTTTCATTTTAATTATGATAATAAATAGTTAAAGACTTAAAGATAATGAAATTAAATGTGCTAAATGAAATAAAAACAAAATAATAATTTAATGAGAACGAATGTACCAAGCGTAAGTGAGTCGTGTAATCGAGAGGTTGAAAATTTAAACTTTGCTCGATAGATAATCCTCAAGCTAGTTGCCAACTTCACTCCCAATTCTCAAATTAATAAATAGATTGAATATGTAGTAGACAATGTTGTATAGAGATTGATTGATTGAGAGATTAGAGAGTAGAAAGATTTGTGAAAATAATAAGAAGAGGAAATGAGGTATTTATAGTTGAGAAATTGGGTTAAAGTGTAAATATAATAACTTAGGGGTTAAAAATAAATATAAAGGGGGTAGGGGGGTTGGGGGAAGCCAAAAATGGCCGTTGTCTAACGGCCAAAATGTAAAATGGTCGTTAGACAACGGCTATTTTTGGCAAAGGGCGGGACTGGGGCGGGGTCGGGGCGGGATCGGGGCCTGGCGGGGTCGGGTCGGACGGGTGTCACGACCAAACTGCCCATCGTGCCTTACCCGCACCCAGTAGTCAAACAACATCGGAGAAAATCGTGGAAATTAAAACTCATACATGATAACCAATGAAAAGAAAGCAGGCTAACAAGCGGTTACCTTTTCGAAAATAACTAACACTGAGCCATTACAATCCACTTGCGTGATCTACGCACCTCTAAGAATTTTTATAACATCTCGGCGGGACGGGGCCGCCATACCACAGAATGTACAAAAAGTTCTACAACTTGAGGAACTGCAGTGACAAAGTCTCGAAGGAATGGAGCTTTCGAGGCGAGCAATGATCCAAAGTGCGGATCAACAAGCGATGTATCTCAACTCGCGGCGTGAGCGGCCGAAGAAGTCGATTACAAAGTGCAAGTATGCGAAAGCAGAAAAATCAGTAAATGAAATCATAATAGTCTATAAGGAAAAGCAGAGGCGTGTATGATAACGAACTACTGATGCACCACGTATATCTGATTCGATCAAATCAAATCACATCAAGTCGTGGACTCGCCGAAAGATCATTACTCAAAGTGGGCGATACTCGTGGGCTACCCAACGTGTCGGTATGTCAACCCAATAACAAGATAGTACTCACGGTGGGCATACTCGTGGGCTACCCAACGTGTCGGTATGTCTGACCAAATACCCGAATACTACTCATCGTGGGCGATACTGTGGGCTACCCAACGTGTCGGTATGTCGACCCAATAACAAGATAGTACTCGCGGTGGGCGCGTACTCGTGGGCTACCCAACGTGTCGGTATGTCCAACCAAATACCGAATACTACTCACTGTGGGCCAGCGTACGTGGGCTACCCAACGTGTCGGTATGTCGAACCGGTTTACAAGATAACACTCACAATAGAAGCGTACGTGGGCTACCCAACGTGTCGATATGTCCCGAAGGATCAATATAGTGGAAGCATACGTGGGCTACCCAACGTGTCGATATGTCCATCATACCACCCGATATCCGGCCCTCGTCGAGAGACTTCGGTAGCAAAGTCAAACACTTGCACAACAACAAAACTATCACCACAAGCATGTGTTACACAACTCAAAGTACCTTTGTTTAAGTCAACAAACCGGGTTCAACCCCAAAATACTACATTCTTTCCTACCTTCAAAGACCTCTCTTTACGTAGAAACCATACGATACTATCACACATAGTATCACACACATTCATGTTTAAAACACGTCTTCAAACACAATTAACATAACGTCAAGTATACTTTTTAAAAGTCCAAGTAATTAACTCCTTTAAGGTCAAGTATTCCTACCTTTTAAAACTAAGTCATTTACTTTTCCCTTAAGAAAAGTTCGATATTTGAAAACAAGTGATTTATACTTTCAAACTCAAGTTACTTCTCTTTTCCAAAATCCGAGACATTATCCTGCAATCCATTAAGTTCATTCTTTGGAATTTTAAGAAAAGTCGAACTTGTTATCAATGATTCTCATTTAAGCGACCGTGATCTAGGAAATGTAATATCATTTTGTCTTATCTTAGTTTCTATGCGGATGGAGGTTTCTACTGGTTTTAATATAATCAATTAGTCGAAACCATTTCCTTTATTAGCGCTGATGGTGTGTTCGATACTTGTTCCCACTTTCAAATCCATTTCACATTCTTATGCCGTTATACCTAACTTCCCATAAAGCTAGTATAACTCTTAAGTTTTCAAAACCAAGTATTACTCATTACTCACGAATGAGGTTTTACAACTTTTGAATACATTACAAAACTTTCACAATTCTAAGTTAAGTCTCTTATCTTACAAGATCAAGTCTCTTAACTTCTACCAATCAAAAAACGTTCTTTTACTCACATAAAGTTGTTATAATCGACTTCCCATAAAGCCGTTATAACCCATTTATGTTTTAAACCAACAAATTACACCATAAACATTTATGAGACCAAGAGGGCTCATTCTTTAAGACCGAGTGCCCATTACTAACGGATAAGACTTACTACTCTTACACCTAATGAAGCCCTTTACACTTCATAACAAGTCAAGACACAATTTGGAAAATCAATTTCCTTTAACACACGCGTCAACCGCACTATATATTTCACAAATAGTCATCTTTGAAGAGGATAGGAAGAATCACATACCTCGCGACGATTGTCGACACTAAGCAAAATGCTCCACAAGATTATCTCCCTTAAGAAGAATATGCTACACGTAGTACTTCAATCTATAAGGGCCATAAACGTCTATCAAACTCTAGTTTGAACGTAGAGTAAACTAAGTACAAGGCCCTACATTCTACGGAAATTGGAGAACTTCCTTTGTTTCTATAAACTTGCCACCTTTCACAAGGCCGAAATCAACAAGGCTACAAGATCCAAATCTAAGCCAACATAACTATAATGACCTCGGGCTCACAAATCTATACAAACTTAACTATAATGACCTCGGGCTCACAAATCTATACAAACTTAACTATAACGACCTCGGGCTCACAAATCTATTTTCCAACAATAATATAAATGACCTTGGGCTCACCTCTAAACTACTATCATAAGTAAAAACTCAAATCCAAGAGGAAGGAAACTTTTACCTTTTGGAAAAGCCCACAAGCCCTTTTCTTCCACTTTCTTTCCACAAACTCGTCACCAAGTGCTTCCTACAAGTTTACCAACACCTTTTTCCTCCTTGCCGCTCAGCGGTTCCTAAGGCGGGTTTCTCAAAAACCTAGAGAGAAGGGAGAGGGTTTTCTCTTGGGAGGGTTTGAAATGAAATGGCCAAGTCTTCCAAGACTTGGCCCTAAATAAACT
Source organism: Przewalskia tangutica (assembly GCA_029844215.1). Lineage (NCBI taxonomy): Eukaryota > Viridiplantae > Streptophyta > Magnoliopsida > Solanales > Solanaceae > Przewalskia > Przewalskia tangutica. The sequence goes on from CM056734.1 coordinate 14,495,162, forward strand.
TCTATCATTGGTCAAAGGATGGGAGGGACACTTGTCACCCTCCCATAGGCTCCTTATAAAAATCCCGATTTTTCTCCTTTACCCATGAAAATCCCGCCTCGCGCGCCCGCCACTGGCCGCGCGCCACTTCGTAGAAAATAATTGCACGCAGCGTCACCGCGCGCCCTGCGTCCGGCCGGCGCCAACACCGCAGACCCTCGATAATCGCGCGCACTGCTCTCCGGCGCGGCCACTGAACCCTCGAATCAAGTCATCGCTTTACTTGATCAAGCGCGACAAACTTGAAACTTCAATAACTTTTGACTCAGTTGTCAAATCGACGAACAGTTGGTTGCGTTGGGACCTAGATTCAACGGACTACACACTAGGCCTTTTAAACACCTTACAATCCTTAACAACTGGGGTCCAACACTCAAAGGTAACTCAAAGTCCTTCCAACACATGTTTGCCAACTTATCTATCTTCTAGAATTTACGGGGTGTAACATTCTTCCCCCCTTAGAAACATTCGTCCCGAATGTTCCTTCCAAGTCTTGAGAACATGCGCCGGTATAGTCTTCACTACTATACCTACCAAAACTCATTTATGCCTCTCATGGCCATAATATAGAAATCACGCATCTCCAAATTCCAGCTAACGGGGAAATCACCTCTAACGTGCAAACATCACTATTTTCTCCTCCTCGTCTAAAGGATATTCTCCTTACTCGGCGTACCTTCCTTGTACACTCACACCTCTCAGCACACGCCCACAATTCAACATCGCCTGCTTTCTACCACCTCGAGTCACTACCTCCAACTCGTCCATCTTACTAATCCATGTCATGGGCTACCACTCCCATCACAAACTACTCATGGAATCATCACACAAAACTCCATGTATACCATACACTCCGACAAGGATTAACGATGAGAAAGGCTTCTACCCAAGACGGCCTTACATCTAAGGTCTCAAAATTTTCTCATTCCCAAACTTACCCTCTTTATTAACCATGCTTCCAAATCACATTATATACACAAAGCTACCCGAACATAGCACTCAACACATCACCACAACATCAAAGCATACAATACTTGAGGGTTAAGAACGCACTGTAACTATTGCTTCACTTCCTTCTTGTCGCTCTACTCATGTTCTTTCCGACACGACGCACAAAGGAGGAGGTGAATCGTCCATCGATCCCGGCTGAATCTCAACCTCCGCGCTATCTCTGGTGGGACAATTCATTGCAAAATGGCCGTGGCCGCATGTAAAACAGATTCCCTATTAGCACGACACTCCCATCGCGAGCCTACCACACTGGTCACAACGAGGTAAGGGTGGTCCCATCCGACTAACATCCCTGATCCCCCAAAAACCCGAAACCTTGGAGCCCGACCGCTCGCGAATTTCTCGAGCGCCCCGACGGCGAGGTGGAGCACTCCGTCTTGGAGGACGATAACTAACTCGCTGCCGAGGTGCCGCCCGGCGTCACCAAAGGACCTGCGCTTGGCCCTACTCTGCTGATCTTGGTCATTCCGCCGACTCTACGTGCCTCACATCCAAGTGCATGAGCTGCGTGCGGGCAATGTCCATGCCGGTGAAGAGCTACTCGAGCAACTCTACGCCAAATAGTCATCAAGCCGCGTGACATAGCGGTGCACTCGTCCTCCATGTCGGCTACTAACGCGGGACGTCGAGCTAGTGAGTTAAACTCCACGTTGTACTCGAACCGTCGCGGGCTCGCCTCAACATCAAAAATCTGTCGGCCCGAGTCCTCCTCATCTGTGGAGGCAAGAAATGTGCAAGAAATGCCTCCGAAAACTCGTCCCATCTCGCTGGAAGTGCATGCCCTCCCCGGGACAGCTCCCACGAATCAAACCAGTCGACTGCGGTATCACGCAGCCGATGCGAACCTAGGACCACTGACTCGGTCTCCGATGCCTTGATCACTCTCGATCCAGAATCGCTTCGGATGAACTCCTGCGGATCATCCTCAGGCCTCGACCCGTAGAACTCTGGCGGGCCACAACTCAGAAAGTCCCGCAGCCTCAAACTATCCGATCTCGGGTGAACCACTGGTGCTACTGGAACTGCTGCGTCCAGCCTATCCTCGTGTCGCCTGACCACGGCCAATAATCGCGGGCCAACTCGCGTAACCCATTCTCCGCTCTGCATCGGACCGAGGCTCGTGTATCGTGGTCTCTGTAGATCGCTGCCGCTCTACTCGCAGCTCCTCTGCGCCTTGCCCTTCGGGCCTGGTTGCCTTCGCGAGGCATAATCGGTAAAACGAAACACGTCGGAGGGTCCAACTTACAACATGGCTCTAAGGCACGATCTCGTAATGAGAAAAATAAACTAATCCTAAATGTCCATGACCTCACGATTATAGATGTGGTGCGACACATCGATAATCAAGACTCTACTTAGACACGGTGCGTAGACACTTTCCGAGGACTAATCGCTCTCGATACCACTTCGCACGACCAAGACCGCGATCGTGCCTTACCCGGGCTCCCAAGTAGTCCAACAACATCAGAGTAAATCAGCGGAAATTAAACCTCATACATGATAACCAATGAAAAGAGAAAACAGGCTAACCAAACGGTTACCTTTTCTGAAAATAACTAACACTGAGCGATTACAATCCTCGCCTACATCGATTTACTACGGACTCTAAGAATTTTTATAACATCTCACGGCGGACAGGCCGCCATACCACGAATGTACAAAAGTTCTACAACTTGAGAACCGTACCAAGTGACAAAGTCTCCGAAGAATGGAGCTTTCGAGAACCGAGCGATCCAAAGTGCGGATCAACAAGCGATGTATCTCAACTCTGCGGCGTGACGCGGCCCAAGAAGTCGATAACAGTACCGAGTATGCGAAGCAGAAAATATCAGAAATGAAATCATAATAGTCTATAAGGAAAGCAGAGGCGTGTATGATAACAAACTACTGATGCACCACGTATATCTGATTGATCAAATCAAATCACATCAAGTCGAGGACTCACGCCCGAAAGATCATTACTCAAAGTGGGCGATACTCGTCTGGCTACGGCGTGTCGGTATGTCGACCCAATAACAAGATAGTACTCACGGTGGGCCAGCATACTCGTGGGCTACCCAACGTGTCGGTATGTCCCAACCAAATACCCGATACTACTCATCGTGGACGCATACTCGTGGGCTACCCAACGTGTCGGTATGTCGACCCAATAACAAGATAGTACTCACGGTGGGCGATACTGGTGGGCTACCCAACGTGTCGGTATGTCCCAACCAAATACCGAATACTACTCGCTGTGGGCGCGTACTCGTGGGCTACAGCGTGTCGGTATGTCGAGCAGTTTACAAGATAACACTCACAATAGAAGCGTACGTGGGCTACCCAACGTGTCGATATGTCCCAAAGGATCAATATAGTGGAAGCATACGTGGGCTACCCAACGTGTCGATATGTCCATCATACCACCCGATATCCGCCCTCGTCGAGAGACTCGGTAGCACAAAGTCAAACACTTGCACAACAACAAAACTATCACCACAAGCACAGACAGGTTACACACAACTCAAAGTACCTTTGTTTAAGTCAACAAACCGGGTTCCAACCCCAAAATACTACATTCTTTCCTACCTTCAAAGACCTCTCTTTACGTAGAAACCATACGATACTATCACACATAGTATCACACACATTCATGTTTAAAACACGTCTTCAAACCACAATTAACATAACGTCAAGTATACTTTTTAAAAGTCAAGTAATTAACTCCTTTAAGGTCAAGTATTCCTACCTTTTAAAACCAAGTCATTTACTTTTCCCTTAAGAAAAGTTCGATATTTGAAAACAAGTGATTTATACTTTCAAACTCAAGTTACTTCTCTTTTCCAAAATCCAGTACATTATCCTTTGCAATCCATTAAGTTCATTCTTTGGAATTTTAAGATAAGTCAGAACTTGTTATAACTGATTCTCATTTAAGCAGCCATGATCTAGGAAATGTAATATCATTTTGTCTTCTCTTAGTTTCTATGCGGATGGAGGTTTCTCTGGTTTTAATATAATCAATTAGTCGAAACCATTTCCTTTATTAAGCGGCTGATGGTGTGTTCGATACTTGTTCCCACTTTCGAAATCCATTTCACATTCTTATGCCGTTATACCTAACTTCCCATAAAGCTAGTATAACTCTTAAGTTTTCAAAAACCAAGTATTACTCATTACTCACGAATGAGGTTTTACAACTTTTGAATACATTACAAAACTTTCACAATTCTAAGTTAAGTCTCTTATCTTACAAGATCAAGTCTCTTAACTTCTACCAATCAAAAACCGTTCTTTTACTCACATAAAGTTGTTATAACTGACTTCCCATAAAGCCGTTATAACCCCTTTATGTTTTAAACCAACCAATTACCACATAAACATTTATGAGACCAAGAGGGCTCATTCTTTAAGCACCGAGTGCCCATTACTAACGGATAAGACTTACTACTCTTACACCTAATGAAGCCCTTTACACTTCATAACAAGTCAAGACACAATTTGGAAAATCAATTTCCTTTAACACACGTGCGTCAACCGCACTATATATTTCACAAATAGTCATGCTGAAGAGGATAGGAAGAATCACATACCTCGCGACGATTATCGACTATTAGCAAAACGCTCCACAATCTTATCTCCTTAGAAGAATATGCTACACGTAGTACTTCAATCTATAAAGGGCCATAAAACGTCTATCAAACTCTAGTTTGAACGTAGAGTAAACTAAGTACAAGGCCCTACATTCTACTGAAATCGGGCAGAACTTCCTTTGTTTCTATAAACTTGCCACCTTTCACAAGGTCGAAATCAACAAGGCTACAAGATCCAAATCTAAGCCAACATAACTATAATGACCTCGGGCTCACAAATCTATACAAACTTAACTATAATGACCTCGGGCTCACAAATCTATACAAACTTAACTATAATGACCTCGGGCTCACAAATCTATTTTCCAACAATAATATAATGACCTTGGGCTCACCTCTAAACTACTATCATAAGTAAAAACTCAAATCCAAGAGGAAGAAACTTTTACCTTTTGGAAAAGCCCACAAGCCCTTTTCTTCCACTTTCTTTCCACAAACTTCGTCCACCAAGTGCTTCCCACAAGTTTACCAACACCTTTTTCCTCCTTGCCGCGCTCCAGCGGTTCCCTAAGGCCGGGTTTCTCAAAAACCTAGAGAGAAGGGAGAGGGGTTTTCTCTTGGGAGGTTTGAATGAAATGGCCAAGTCTTCCAAGACTTGGCCCTAAAATAGGCTTCTATCATTGGTCAAAGGATGGGAGGACACTTGTCACCCTCCCATAGGCTCCTTATAAAAATCCACGATTTTTCTCCTTTACCCGCAGAAAATCCTCGGCGCCGGCCCGCCCACGCCAGCCGCGCTAACACTTCGAAAATAATTGCACGCGCACGCGCCGCTGCATTCCGGCGCGCTGCGCCAACACCCGCAGACCACCGATAATCGCGCCGCTCGCTCTCCGGCGGCGCTGAACCCCGAATCAAGTCATCTGCTTTTGATCACGCCAAACTTGAAACTTCCATAACTTTTGACTCGTTGTCCAAACGACGCGCGATTGGTTGCGTTGGGACCTAGATTCAACGGACTACACACTAGGCCTTTTAAACACCTTACAATCCTTAACAACTGGGGTCCAACACTCAAAGGTAACTCAAAGTCCTTCCAACACATGTTTGCCAACTTATCTATCTTCTAGAATTTACGGGGTGTAACAACGGGACCATACCCGGTCCCGCCCCGGTTCGAGCCCCGGTCCCGTTTTTTTTTTATACGGGGTCGTGTGGCCTGGGTCGAGTCGAGGGTCGGGTCCGCCACCGCCACCTTAATTAGAATGAAGTCTGATACTTGAGGAGTAATAGTGCATTGTCGCCAAGCTTCTGAAAAAGTGTTTCTGTTTCTTAGAAGTAGCTCTGCAGAAACTGTTACTGGAGAATCTGTTAGGGTGTTTGGCCTATAGTTATAGAAGTACTTCTGAGAAACAGAAACAATTTCTTGTTTGGCTCACATTTATGCAAATTTACTAGAATATTCTTTTTAATAGATTTAAAATTATTAAAAATATTCTTTTCTATCCTATGTTTCTAAAAAGGGAAAAGGGGCATATTTGCCCTCCAACTTTGAGAAAAGGGGCATATTTGCCATCCGTTAAAGTTGGGGGACAAATATACCCCTTCTGTTAATAAACTTCCACCACGTGGACATATTTCATCACCATTAACTGCGATGCACAGGTGGAATCCACGTAGACGCCACCTGTGCGCCACCTGGATGACCGACCCGTTAATTACCCGACCCGATTTGAAATAAAATCCAAATACGCTGCAATGGACATCTCTTTAGTTTCTTTTCAGTTTGTATCAAAAGGTAGATATTACTGCCTCATCGATCCCTCTTGTTGGCTGTCTTTCTCTTTCGCTTGTTTGTATGTCACGAACAGGGGCGGGTTTTCATTTTCAGAAATGCATCTGCTATTTTTAATCTTTTAATCCTTGGCTGTTGCTAACTATTTTTACTGGCTTTAGGATTCTATGAAGAGTGTGGAAAGCGAGGAGGTTACATGGAGGTCACTGGATTTAGCCCTGAGATAAGGGAGCAGATATACAAAGTGGCATCTGTCAATCTGTGTTCCAACATTTCTGGTCAGATTCTTGCAAGCCTCGTCATGATCCCCCCAAAGGTTGGTAATGCTATGTTTGTGTAATACATGGCATTGCATTCCAAAAAAAGGAGCAAAATTGATGGTGAGATGCAGTTGTTAAGAGGAGGACGGTGGGGGAGGTCCTTCATCAATATAATATTTTGGAAGTGGTAGTTATAGAATCTATACGCAGAACGAGTAGCTTAATGACTGTCTGGCTAATTTTGTCGAGTTGAATCTGAGTCTCTTGCAGCGTATGTGGATTTTATTTCAAATCGGGTCGGGTAATTAACGGGTCGGGTCATCCATGTGGCGCACAAGTGACGTTCACGTGGATTCCACCTGTGCATCGCAGTTAATGGTGATGAAATATGTCCCCATGGTGGAAGTTTATTAACAGAAGGGGTATATTTGTCCCCCAACTTTGACGGAGGGCAAATATGCCCCTTTTCTCAAAGTTGGAGGGCAAATATGCCCCTTTTCCCTTCTAAAAATTAGTATATTTTTACAATTTAATAATTTTAAAAAATAAATTAATTGCAACATTTAATCAAAAAATAATATTATATTGTACATATGAAATGTAACGATAATATGATAGTCAATGACTCAAATATGTCCAAATCTACCCTTGTCCTACCCACACCTATTCCCCCCTACCGCCCACCACATACCTCTACCCCATCCTCAAATTTCTATTTCATATTTTTTGTTACTTTTATAAAAAAATGATTGAAAATATGAAAAAAAATCTTACCTCCCCCTACCCCCTTTTCCGTCCACCTACCACATTCTCAAATTTCTATTTTATATTTTTTTACTTTTATAAAGAATTTACAGAAACTATAATTTTTTTTTCTGACACCCCCTACCCCCACCCCCACCCCATTGTCTTACCCCATCCTTAAATTTCTATTTCATATTTTTTGTTACTTTAATAAAAAAATATGAATTTTTTTCTTCCGCCCCTCCGCCCTACCCTTCCACCCCACCCCATTGCCCTACACCATCCTCAAATTTCTATTTCATATTTTTTGTTACTTTTATAAAAAAAATATTAAAAAATATGAATTTTTTTCTTAGTCCCCACCCAATTTCCCTACTCATCCTTAAATTTCTATTTCATATTTTTTGTTATTTTTATAAAAAAAAAAAAAAAAAATTTCTTACCTCCGCCCTACCCTCACCCTACCCGATTGCTCTACCCATCCTCAAATTTCTATTTCATATTTTTTGTACTTTTATAAAAAAAAATGATTTTTTTCTTACCTCCGCCCTACCCCCTGTCCCTACCCCACCTCATTGCCCTACCCATTCTCAAATTTCTATTTTATATTTTTTGTTACTTTTATAAAAAAAATATGTGAATTTTTTTCTTACCCCCCGCCGTACCCTCTACCCCCATCCCTACCCCATTCCCAAATTTCTATTTTATATGGAGATATTATATGAGATTAAAAGGAATTTTGTGAAAAGAAAAGGGTAATTGAATCCAAAAAAAAATCATTTAATGAGCAAAAAGGGCTTCTCGAGAAGCACCAAATTGATGTTTCTGTTTTTCTTTCTATCTAAAAATACTTTTTGGCTTCTGGAAAAAATATTTCTTGGGAGCAATCTGCTATCCTGGAACCAACTGAGCTACACCCATGCGGGTTTGGAAAAAATATTTCTACTTCTACAAAAAATGGTGTTTGATCAAAGAAGTGTTTGTGAGACACTTTGGTCAAACACGGATCTAAGTACTTGATGTTTGTACGAACACTACCACAAATTACATATTAAATTTTTATCTTACCTATTACTTGAGTAAAGCCGAGGAACACTGCTACTAAGCAATATTCTTCATATATTTTAGTGGGCACATTATTGTTATTTACCATGATGCCCCTTCAAACAATCTTTTGTTTAGCAAGGAGATGAGAAAGAGTGAAAAGATATATAGAAAAAGAAAAACCTTTTATCTTCATGAATATCTATTTAATAGTTGATTGTAATTAATTTTTCCAGCCAACACTAACTATGACTAATAAATCTATTTTAATCATAATAGCTACTCAGACATCTCATCGTGACACGCTCTAATTACATTTATCATAATATAATCATTGAAATAAACTTATTAGTCTAATACCATTACTCAATTTAATTCGAAAATATGTAGTGTAGAATGCGCATCACGAATATTTCAAAATTTAGAGTTCACCACAAAAAGTTTATCAATCACAAAGAGAAAATGGTGACAACCTTTTCTCATAAAGAAGCGTAAAAACAAGTACGTATATTCTTATAAATCATCGTAGAGTTTTAACTTATAAGCTACTTTTAAAAAGTCACTTCAAACACTCTCTGTAATTTTAAACTGAAATCTCACGTCACGAAACACGACTTGTTTTCAAATCAGCTTCACCGAAGTTTATCTTTTCGAATTTTCTAAAAATATTTCTTTCTACTTGGGGGAGTAGTTGTTTTTCTTTTCATTTGTTAGCTCGGTTGGTTCCAGGGTGGTAAATTGCCCCCAAGTAGACAGGTTCGAGCCTTGTCAGCCGCATGTGGGAGTTTCATTCCTCCTTTGTGGGAATAGCTCCTTGTGGATATCAGACATTGTGTCTCCCACCTACTGGGCCGCAGTCACCATAATTTACATTCTCCATCAATTTATGTCGGGTCGGGGGATGAAAGCCCTGTGAGAGAGAAATTTCGTCTTTTTGCCCCCAAAAATTCCTATAAAAGTTGTTGATGTAATTGGGGAGAAATTGGTAAATTTAAGAAAATAGAAAAGAAAACAAAGTCCCAATCAGTCGGTGGGGTGACGTATTTGCGTGAACTTTGCCTTTGGATTCTTTTTATTAACTATTCTTCCCTTTCCCATTCCTACTTCGGTGATACTTTTCATTTTTAGTTCATTAAAATTTGAAGTTAAATTAAATTAAATTAATTTATTTATTATTTTAAAATTAAAATAAATATATTTACAAAAATACATAAAATATTATAAATTATAACTTTTTTATTTTAATTTGGTGAAAATTTTATATTTTAAAATATTAATAAGAAATATGTGATTTAAATCTCAAGAAGAAAAAAATATCATGTAAGTTAAGATAGAGGGGGTAATTTCTTTTTCAAAAAAGAAATAAAGGCCCCAGCTCCTCAATTTTTAAATATTTGAAAGGTCAACTTACACAGACGGACTGTTACTCACTGCACTGACACGTTACAGTTCTATACTACCGTCATACGAAAATAAAAAATGACATGTTGGTGAATGGTGATACTATTGCGGTGGAGTAACTTTCTTCATCTCCTTCAACTTCAAAAACATAATTAGGATCTGTATTACATTTATCAAATTCTAAATCTTCAAGTGTATGTCTTTTAATGTAGTTATGCATAGTCATAATTGCCATAACAATTTTTTTTTTTGTGTAATAAAAAATTTGACATTATTGATAATTCCCTCAATCTTTTTTTTTCACACACCAAATATTCACTCAATTATATTTCTCAATAAGGAATGGACAGAACAAATTAATACTTACAATATGAAAAAAATAAACTCATATAAACTACATCCATGATTTGTACATATGAAATATATATGGCAAAGAGAAAATCTATTTTTTAAAACTGCTACAATCTATTTTTTAATAATTACGCCTCAGTCACAAACAATTTTTTTTTTAAAAGAACATAAAACATATCGAGTAGATATCAAAACCCCCATAAAGAATTAAACCCCATTGAATTAATCATTTAAAAATAGATAACATATCAACTACTTATTGAAAACTCAGTGAATAATTAAACTCAGTTGAATTAAGTCTTTAAACAAAATTTTGAGAAAAAAAAAAACAGATAACATATCAACTAATTATAAAAAATCTAGTAAATAATTAAACTCAATTGAATAAAAAAAGAGTGAATAATTAAACCCAATTGAAATAAGTCTATAAAAAATTAACATATCAACTAGTTATAAAAAACACAGTAAATAATTAAATCCAATTGAATTTAAAAATGAATAATTAAACCAAATTGAAAAAAGTGGATCAACAATTTTATTCAAAAAATAAATAAAAAATGTTTAGAGAAGCACCAAATTGGTGTTTGTCATTCTCTTCCATTTTAGAAACACTTTTTGGCTTTTTAAAAAAAAAATGTTTTTACTTCTTGATAAGTATGTGTTTGGCCAAAAAATATTTCTCAAATTGAGATACACTTGCAAAAGTTTGGCCAAACACATACTTATGCATATATATGCTCCCTCCGTTTATTTTTACCACTTTTGACTTTACACTCTCCTTAAGAAATAATAAATGAAGCGCATATTTTATAAAAATACTCATATTAATTGGTGTATAATCTTAATGAGATTTAAAAAATAATTTGAAATAAGAAATTAATGATATGGGTAAAACAAAAAAAATAAATTATTTGCCTCTTGATATGTTAAATGTGACAAGTAAAAGTAAAAATTTATTTTTATTATAGTGGACAAGTAAAAGTAAACGGAAGTAATATTCCGTTCACTTTTACTTATTCACTATAATAAAAATAGATTTTTACTTTTATTTGTCACTTTTAGCAATATCAGTCTAAACTCTAACGGTCCGAGTTGATCCGAAACCGGACCGGTTGATCGGTAGAAAATCCGGTCCGGATCGGACCGGTAAGGGCTTACCGGGTTGGGGGTTGGGTTGACCCCAACCCCAACCCGCACGGATTATATAAAAAAATATTTTTCCTTAAAATTATATTAAACACTCCTGAATACCTTAATTGATGTATTATTAGTTTGGTGTTTACCTTTTTCCTCTCTGGGTTAATACTACTTTGACTAGAACTAATCCTTTGACTTGGGCAATCTAATTGTTTATATGTTGGTGTTTCTTTTTCTTCTCCCCTCTCAATAATTTTGTTTAGTGCCGTAGCTCATTAGTATTCGTACGTGGACACTGGACACTAATCATTCTTCAGACTTTCTTCCTGCTATTTGAGAGGAACGAATCTTTTAAGCAATATAATCGTGAAGTTAATTATGATGAAATTAAAGGTGATAGAAAGTTAGAAACTAGAAAACGTCAGGCAGTAAATGAGTGACATCTCGCATGTTGAGAGGATAGAAGAGTTGACTTATATGAGTAGGTATCGTCCATTTACATGTTGAGAGGATAGAAGAGTTGACTTATGTGTGAAAGTATATTCAGCTGCGACAATCTGTATTAGGATAAATGTACTTTATACATATTTATACTATTATTAATGGAGATTAATATTTTGATATTTGCAATTATTAAATTATTAGTTGATTGTTTATCATATTCTATGATATGCATCCCTAGAGGTTACGTGGTTATTAATAGTGTGAGATATTAATATTATAGCGTAACTCTTAAAATAGTTTCGACTAATGATCATCGAGAATGAGATATCGATGATATGTGATAAGTCGACATGTGGTCTGCATCATATCCTTAGAGGATGTAGTATGTCTCACCTGCTACGAGTTGCAGATACTCGTGATGGACACATGAATACTTTGGAAGTATTAGTATACTCTGCTGATATACTGTTTGTTATACATGTCTAAAGAATGATCAGCGTGTGGGAGATAGAAGTCCTTAGACTTGAGGTCGATACGCACCTTGTCTACAGAGTAATGTACTTTGATCCTGTCCTAAGCTCAAATGCCTTATAGGTTGAGATACAGTTTGTATTGGGTACATTGCGAAGTGGATTAAAGGTGGTAGTTGAGCCAAGATTATGATTCATTATCCATTCCTCGAATGTATATTTGAGAGAGAGCACTCAGTTTCTCAGTGATATTAGGTTGACTAAGTCGGTGGCCAACGTAATAGACATATCTAGGATATGGTCTTGTTGTCAACTAATATAGATGAGATATAATGATTACGCCATTTGGATAGACACTTGGTAGATCCTAAGCTTGATCAAGTGTGTCATGAATGAAAGAATTTTATTTTTCCACATAGAGGTTCAATTTACCAGATTCGAGTAAATGTACTTCACATATTGAGTTCGTCTTCCGGTGCAGTATACGAGTTTCGTGTAGATCCTAATATGATTAGTGTCGATATGTGAAGTCATATAGGGTAACACTATGTCAATTGTTCCTTCGATCTAAGGATATAATGAGAGAATATAAATGTTCGATTTATGATCGGGACATTTGAATGAATAATGATTATTTAATTAAGTCGAGATTGGATTTCAAATTTAATTAAAATGAAAACGAGATGACGTCCTGCACTGGACTAGGGCCGCATCGCCTCCTATTTGAGATGCACCGCCGCCAAGGCAGTGGGTCAGTGACTGACCCACTGCTCCTCATTTTCTGGGCCTGGCCCACGTGTAACCCTAATTGCGTTTTAGGTTTAAAATGCAGCTATAAATACATGGTTAAATTGATTATTCTATACACTTGATTTTATATCATTCTAGTTTTAGAGACCTAGAATTAAAAATTAATCTCTCGAACCTCTGTCGAATTTTCTAGTTGTTCGAAAGATGATTACATCGGAGTTCTAGGAACTTGCAATCGAGGATCAATTGCGTGCGCACCCTCGGATTATACTAAAAGATTCCAGATTAATCAAACAGTAATATCCTTTCGATGTATTACGGTTGTTACATGAATTACATGTTTTACATTATTGCATAATCATCCAACAGTTCGTAATTTATTAGGTTTAAAATAAAATTTTCAAATTTCGCTGTGTATACGAACTCAACAAAACTCTACGTAGCATCCATTTACATGTTGAGAGGATAGAAGAGTTGACTTATGTGAGTAGGTATCGTCCATTTACAGTATTTATCGGGCTGGGCTGATAGAATTAAAACTTTTAAAAAGGGGGATTGGTCAACAGAATGTATATGGACGACCTTAAGGAATTGGTTAATTTGAGTTCACGTTCCTAAAGAAGTTTTGCACCCTTTTTACCCGTAAAATGGTACAGTTGAATTAGCATACGTGATCAATAACACGTGGATTTCAAATAACACGTTTGATAAGAATTTTAGATGAAAATACACTGAAAGCAAATAATAATAAGACAAAAAAGTAATGATTAGTATCAGCTTGAAATAACTTCTGGGCAAGATTACGATGACTTGAATCCAAGTACAGTAATCGAGAGAATATGTGTATTGTAATATCTTGAATCTCATGCTTTACAATTGAACAAAGCATCCTATTAATACGGGTACACATCCCACAAAATATGCGCAAATTAATACAAGAGAATAAATATTGTAATATTGGATATTAGTATCTCAATAAATGCCATTAATGCTCTATTGAAAGATGTACGACCGGTCATTAACGGCCGCCTGTTGTAATTCAAATGGTTTTCCGACCTTCTGCATTATCGGTACTAGCTTTGCATATAACGCTCACGGCCCCGCTCGTATTTAATCAGTAGTGCCTTAGGCTGACGGGGACTTGACTCAGTAGCGTGTTCCACGTGTCATGCTATAATTCATATATACAACTATCTTATGAATTTTTTCCTATACAAATAGTCTCAACACTTTCCGAACGCAAATCTCGCGCGCCCGAAAAGTTAATTTGAATTGATGACCAATCGACAATCTGTGCTTTGGCAGGAAACTTCGAAGAATACTATCTACTTATTTTTCTATTTCAATCGTCACCTTGTTGAAACGGCGACAACTTTCGACTTCTCCGGACCGGGTTTCTTCATCGCGGAGAGTGGTAAATGAGTACCCGGCCCTGGTAGCTCAACCTGTAGAATTTTGGACCGTGACCTTCCAACTACTGCTGACTGTAACCTTTGTTCGCCTCTTTTTTCTTCTTTAATAGTAGTATTGTTTCACGAAAGGAGTAGTTTAGCAAACCATGAGAAGAGAGACAGAGGGGAATCTTTTTTGGTGTTTGGATAAAAACAAATAGTTTGCTTTTCATTTTATTTAATTACCTATCATGTGGATTTCGTTGTATCAAAGCCTAGGAGTTTACTTGTCCCTGAAGTTCTTGATTTTCTGCTAATTTTTAATGAACAAGAAGCTAAGGAAATTCAGTCTTTTTAATAAAATAATTACAACATGGATTCTTCTTTTGCCTTATTTTCCCGAAATAATTACCAATGTGAAGGTGAAGTCTATGTACATTCTACCATCTTCAAACCTCACATTGTGGGTTTTCACTGGGTATGTTATTGCTATTGTAGTATTCTTCTTTTGCCTTGTTTTCCCAAAACGTAGCTTAATACTCATAAAACTGTACATACACACATACTAATATTTATTTGCGGGTGGGTATTGGATTGCAGATGTCATGGTTGAGAATTTCATTTCCATGATAAGTCTCGAATTACCTAAAAACATAAGATTTTCCTAAGCACTTCACTGTTGAACTATGTAACAATATGTGTCATACACAAAAGTTAAAAAAATTAGTTGAAATACATAATAAAAAAAATACGTATATATCATTTATACTTCGATTATGACTTAAATAGCAGTCTCAGATCGACTATTTGTACACTTATCTTGCCCCGTAAAACTATTGTCATATGATTTCAGTGGGCTTCGCGATTACGATGGAGTGGATGTAGGGTCATTTGCACTTTTGTACTGGTCTTTTGTTTTTGTCTCCTCATAATAAATAACATAATTTTTTGTGGGATATAAACTTATATTTTTGCATTATAATACTCATATAAGTTATGCCCCACACACTTGAAAAACTTATGTCTCGGGGCATAGTTTTATTCTAAAGGTACAAAAATTAAAGACCAGCCCATTTGGAGGTCAAACGTGCAATTAAATGGTGGATGTATGCTTTGGACAACCTTCAATAAGCCCAATTTAAAATTTGTCTAAAAGAACCAAAAATAGAGAACCCAGGCCTGTTCAAAGACTTTCTTCTTCATCATAATTTCTTCACATTTACAATTTCACACGCATGATTTTCTTCCACCACTCATGTGTGCCTTTTCTCCTAGTTTACCAACCTTATTTATTCACTTTCAAAACGCAAATTTGACTAAAAAAAGGACAGATCGGTGCACTAAGTTCCCGCTAAACACAAATTTGACTAATTATAGAAAATAATTGACACAAATCACTTTCATACGTGAAAATTGGGACAAATTACCTTCGGTTTCTTTTTGAAAAATGAAAGAGAAGCTAAAGATGGAATCGAGAAATGGATCGATATAATTTTGATGTTTATTTGTCCTTCAAGACGTTGATAAGCTCATCAAATAATTGTCAAGCTACCTAAATAAAATAATTTAAAAGTTAAAGAACCAAAAATATATTGCTATAGTCAAGGGTAGTGAAAGTGGAGCAAGAGAGGAAGATGAATGTGCAAATGATTTATAGAGAATTGTCTAAGTGCTCTCCTTTGTTTCATTATTTTTCTGGTAATCATTCGATTAAAGAAAGCCCAAAGGAACTTGATCGTCAATGCGAGGACGTGCGAGTTTAGATATTTGTATTCAGCTCTAAGCACAACGCTTTTCTAACTTCGATTATTTGCCGTCTCCCTTCTTGAATTAGATATTTCAGCTGGTGCTCAATTTTTCTTTCATCATGATCACATGGCCAAGTGTGTGCTCAGGCACTACTCTGCATCCCAAATTTCACATTATGATTTCTAATTATTATTCAATGTCAACGAAGCCATAATTGTATCAATTGTTATATCAAAGTAATTAAATTTATCAACTATAATTAATACTACAACAACATACCTAGCATAATTTCACAAGTGGAGTCTGAAAATGATAGAATGTAAGCACATTACCCTACTGGGAGCAGGTAATATTTATGAGAGAACTTATAAGGCAACAAAAACAAAGGTCGATAACATATAACAGAAGTAAATCGTCAAAATACTATAAGAATTTATTAACTATATTAGTAAAATTATAAAACTATTTTTTCTCATACTGAACTATGTTTGAATTGATAAGCAATTACAAATGACCAGAAGGTCAAATTTTGTGCTAGATTATGACACGTTACTCGCCATACCAGCACTTTACCGCTCTACATTTCACATCACATCTGAAACTAAATTTGTTTTAGGCTTAATACATACTTTCACATCCCACTAGCATAAAAATCCCATTAAAAAACTTCCATATTTCACGAGTGTGCTTATGCATAGCAAACCTTTCTCCAACTGTGTCTAATGCATATCAAACCTTTCTCACAAGCATATTAGAGGTACCAAGTGAATTCAAGTCAAATACTTCAAGGACCGTTTTGATTAAAAAAACTAACAGTTCAATATTCAGTTTGGAGTATTAGCACGTGTACTCTTACGATATTTATCATAGTGTTGTGTAATTATGGTAGAATTAGGATCTCTTTTGTATAAAGATTTCACATTGTACACCTATAATAGATTGTGGAGTATTTAAACTTCGCAGTTGAGAAAGATTATCAGAATTGTTGGTGAGGTGAGACGTGACACTTGTATTCATATACCACGCATTATCGGGCTGTCAAGAAGTCGATGTGACGAAAGCAGAACCGAAATTAAGGCTGGAACGGACTGGTATTATAGTGGATATGGAAAGGGATTTTCTGAAACGAGAAAAAAAGAAGGAACAGACAATTGGCAGTATTGTTGTTTCGAGAAACAGTGGATATGACCACAATTGTTTATTTCGAAATCAGAAGGGGAAGAGAGATTTATGACCACAATTGTTTATAATTAGCAAAGCACTGAACTTACCCGCATGGCAGAAATTTCACGGCCTGCGCTACAGATTGCGGATCGGCGCAGCGTTCGATGTGGGAGTTCATTTTCCTTTGTGAGGATGACTCTCGCGTGCACCGCATGTCTCTCACCTACGCAGTGACTACGATGATTACTCTCCTCCACCAATCTCCGGGTCGGAGGGTGGGCACCTGAGTGATTTCGCCTTTTGCTCCCAAGCAAAGCACTGAACTTACATCTGACACAACAGACAATGAGGTCAACACGTGCTAATATGGAGTTATAGAAACTTAAGATTCAATGTACTTAATTTGACCACCAAAGAAAAAAAAATGAATCATAATAGTGTACAATTGAGACAGATAAATTGTTTTGCAGGAATATGCAAAACATGTGTAGTTAAGAACTCATGACGTGCAAGCATGACCTAATCAGCAAAAATGAAAATTAGACAGCCTAGTATATTTGCTTCATAAATTTTGGACGGCTCACTTGTTTGGTTATAAAAGGCCAAGATAAATTTTCCAAATACTCCCTATGTCTTAGTTTTATTTCGCACCAAATTTAAAAAATAAAGAAAGATTTTTTAATCGTGTGATCTTAAACTCAAGATGTGTGAGTCTTTTAAATCTCGTGGTCTTAAATTTGCATTAAAATTGAAAAACTTATTAAATATAAAAAGATATACTTTTTTTGGACAAATTAAAAAGAAAAATTAGACACTTAAATTGGAACGAAGGGAGTACTTTTTTTTAAGGATGGATCCATATACCAAACCAGAGGAAGTTGAATAAAACACAAGTTAGTTAATACTAATCTATAGTGCTAAGACAATCTAAAAATCAGTTAGTTTGTGGTTGTGACCCCCAAATTTGTTGGTACAACTGTCGCTCGGATTAATTAGTGTTAGGTCCGGGACTACGAATAAGTAAATTTTGAGTAAGAAAATGAATTCACAACTTAGTAAATTAGAAATAGATATTGAATGTTGCTTTTAATGTTGGGTCAACATCTGAGGCAATATTGAGATAAACCGTGGTAAACCTTGTTAGAGTAAATGCAGCGGAAAAGTAAAAGAACACAAAATTTATATTTTCAAAGGTATATATTAATATCTCTTGATGGTCAGTGACCAAAATAATTGTATAAATTATATACAATTACAAATGAATTTCTTTTATAAGATGAAGCATAAAATACTAAAAAGAAATTACAAACAAAATGAAGTCGCAGATGACTTCGCCTAAAGTCACAAATTCTAAAAGATAAAATACAACATCTTCATTACACTCGCTTGAACAATGAGCTTAATCTAGAATAGAGATACCGATTGCAATGTGGGACAAGATGTTGTTAAAACAACTTTAGGCTGATAGTTGATCCAGTTTTCTATTGTAAAATCTGAGAGCTCTCTTGACTTATTTTCGTTGTCAATCTGGATATCGAATGCACTGAAGTTCCGCTCTATTTATAGTGTGGAACTTCCCTTGAAATCCTCACTGCTTGTTGCGGAGGTTGAGCAGAATGTGGCAGCATCATTGACCGATTCATCCTCCTGAAAATTCTCAACTTCTTCCTGAAAGTCCTCACGTTTTGGACTGAGTCTTCTTTTGCCTTTTCAACACGCTTTTACTGAGTTTTCCACCACGTTTTAAACACAGCAGACTTGTGAGCTTGCCTGAGTCATTTTTACTCGTAATAACTTTTCCTACTTAGGCCGGAAGAATAGGCAAAATCGTTACATAGATGTTGGCTGAAATGTTGCCACAACATCGCAGGCAATATTCTTGTCTGCACAAGAGATGTTGTCCTCATTATTTTCAGATGTTGCCACAACATCCTTCTAACATCAAAAGTCTCCCCTTTTTTGTCTTTCTTCACAAAACTCCATACGTTGCAAAAATGACCAGGATACTGACTTTAGTTATAGTCCTCGATAATCTAAGAGACAGTGAGATTATTGTCGTGCTCCCCCTTAACCTGTAGTAGAAGATTTCAAGCAAACATTTTATTATTATTATTATTATTATTTAAAAAAAAAATCCATTTTAGGATTAGTTAATCATGACTTACAGCAGATAAACAACAAACATTCATAACGCATCAACAAGTAACCATCCATCATATTTGTTACACCTCGTAAGTTAAGACGACAATTAAGAACGTCATTAAGGAAGTAAGATTCGAATATTAGATATAAAGTATACTTACATATGTTAATACAGAAATTAGTGTACAAACGGATGTTATCCCGGAATAGTTTATTTTTAATACTACAAATGTGACGACGAGAATTAATCCTAGTAGTTGAATTTATTCCAATGGAGTTATGAAATAGTATTGTATTATAAAATCTTGGCATTGAGGGTATGAGGGGTTATGTGAGATTTATTTTAAAAGAGGGGTTAATTTATGTAGACTAGTATGAGACCGAATATCGTTCTCAGAGACTGGTTATCAAGTACCGATTATCTAAGCTTTAGTTTCTATTTGGTGAACGTTAATTTGTTTGTATTTCTATCTAATAACTAAGACTAAGTAATTGCAGAAAATGAACTAATTATGATAATACTTTGGTTTAAATCAGTTATGATGGAAATAAGACTTTCAATATCCTCGACTATCCACTCTTTTCAATCCTTAATGCAACTAGAATGACTCCTTCTTCTACGTTAAGATAGTGGTTAACTAGACTGTCTTATATTCCGATTATGATATATAATCGCTCAACCCCAGTGCAGAACCCTTCTATATTTCTATGATAGAATTTACCACATAGGAGGATTAAGAACAATAACCTATAATGCTACACAAGTATCGGGGTACTTTCGTCCGCGATTTTAACCTATGTCTATTCAATTACAGCATATCCAAATCTCTCATCTCGGTTCTTGATTCGAAATCATATAGATTATGATAATTAATGGTCAGTTAACTATCAAACATTCATACAAATATTGAATAAATCTTAATCAAGTGAAGAAGAAATCAAACTAATGCATTAATTCATGAAATAGAGTTTCAAGCGATTCAATATAAAAGCCCTAATAAAGTAATTAGCTCCTAGACATTGACATGTGATCGGTGTATTTTATATACACTTTTTGAGTCATTTTTAGTTAATCTTTTATCCATTTTTGTACAAATACGTGTCGTCTTAGGATATATTTTCTTTCTTTTGAGTCATATTGGTTAAAGTGGCTCATTGGCGGAAAAAGAGCAAAAAGAGGGCAAAAACGGAGGTTCCAGAGCTCGAAATGCGAGAAAGTGGCGAACCAGGCACAGACACAGGCCAGCGCCGCGGCGCCTCCAGCCAGCAGGGCCAGGCGCCACGGCGCCTAATTTCCAGAGGCTTGCAGAAGTTCCGGCGCCGCGGCGCCGAAGCGGGAAAAATCAGATTTTCGAAAGACAATAGGCCAGGCCTGAAGGAAAACCCTGCACCTCGTTTTTGAAACTATAAAAGGAGAATCCTAGAGCAGTTTTAAGGGTTCCTCTCTTGGACAATTCACAACACTTTGGAGATCAAGATTGGAGACCTTTCTTTAGTAATTTTCTTGTTCTTGTTTTACTTTATTTTCAGTTTATGTTGGATGATAAATTAGTTCTTGTCATGTCTATGGCTAAGAACTAACTTTAATATAGGGCTTTCCATGTCAATTCACTTGAACCTTTTCTTTATGAATTAATGCAAGTTCTTGGTTCTTCTTCTTATTGTTGAGATTTATTCAATATATGTTTTGATTGCTTGGTAATTACCTGATCATTAATTATCATAATTCTTATGATTTCTAACCGAAATCTGAAAAGGAAGGTTGTGAATATGCTGTAGTTGGATAGACATATGTTGAATCGTGGATGAAAATACCCCGATTACTTGTGTAGCATTAATAAGGTTTTTGTTCTTAATCCTCCTCTAGAGTCAACCTTATCACCGAAAGGTAGAAAGGTCTTTATCGAGGTTGAGTGTTTATATAACCTTAACAGGAGTATAAAACGGATTAGTAAACCTGCTATCTCAAATAGAAGAAGAACCATAGTCAATTGCATTAATAAGTAAGTTAAGCGGATAGTTGAGGAGATTTGGAAGCCCTATTTCCACATTACTGAAGTAAAACAACGTAGTTTAATTAGTTTTCATAATTAGAATCATAAACAACATATCAATTTTCGGTCACCAAATAGATAACAAAGAATAGAATTTGGTACTTGAACACTAATCCCTGAGGACGATAACTCGGTCTTCTAAAACTATATTACTTGACTCGACACGTGCACTTGCGTTAAGTGTGTGCATTAAATCGCGCATCAAGTTTTTGGCGCCGTTGCCGGGGATTGGCGTAGTTCAATATCAATTTTATCTATTCTTAATTTCTAATTTGGTTTTATTTTTGTTTTTAGTTATTACTTTTTATTTTTATTTTGTGAAACCCAGTGCGCCGTGATCCGTTGTTGATTTTGATTCATCTCAGGGATCCTGAAGACATGGATTACTACTATCAACAAGGTAAATCTCCAACCCCACAAGAAAAGAGGGATGAGTTACGAGCAGCCATACTCAGTTTGACTAGGCACCAAACTCAATTTATGGACGAAACGAGAGTGTCCTTGAAGAAGTTGAAAACGCAAATAGGACAACTCGCGGGCATGCTGAACAACAGAATGCAAGAAAAGCAATCTGCACATATGGGAGGAAATATGAAAGCACAATGTCAGGCGATTGACCTGAAGAATGCCGAATCAGTGGAGATGGAAAGTTCGCAGCAGCAGCAGCGCATGGCGCGCTGAAAGCGTGGCGCGCGTCGAAGATTCTCGGCGATACAGGTAACTCGTGCTCCACGACGCCGAGTTGCAGGGCCGCGTCGCCCAGAGCCCAGAAGCCGAAATTGGGGGATGTTTCATAGATTGTCTCATATATTGGTATCCCAAGGGTGAAATTTATGATTTTATGGCGGATCGTACATTTTGTCATAGAGATACACCTTACCGAATTTCTCCGATGATGTGTCCTTTACAACATGTGTCAGGTTAGCATAGAACACCCTAATAACCTTTTCACAATAGGGTATTTTCCAGATACGGAGCTTAAGACATTACGACTGCTAAAAAAATCAATTAATCCATACTCAGCGAATGAAGATGAATCTATTACCTTTACACTTCTAATGCTCATATTTTTAAACCAATTTCATTTATTTGAGCATGTTCTACTGTGGAACATAGGAGAGTAGGACATTACCTCAGAATCCGATTCGGATTCTGGATTTTCTTGTTCAGGTGGTGTGGGTGATGGTGTTGCCTCAGATGTTGGGGCAACATAGTCAGGGTCAGCATCTTCTTTTTCCTTTTGTTGCCTTTGATCTTGGGGCAACATTTGCACTACGATTGCAGTATGTCCTACGGACTCTCTTCGGCATGAAGTTTCTGAGAGGAATATCATCAGACAACTAAACAGATTCTCCATGTTGAAATCTGAGTTGGTGCTAGTGGAAGGAGTGAAATCAACATGGAAAGTTGACTCTTCAGCAGGATTAGTCGATTCTGCCCTTGACCTTTTTGAAGGTCTCTCTTCATTGAACTGCCTGTCAAAAACCCTAGTTGACATTCTCGTCGGATAAATCGATTTGCTCTCCCTCGATGCAAGATTGGTAAAGTCAGATGTTGTATCAACATCTATAGGGTTTTCGGCATCTCCAGGATAGCAGACTGCTACGGGTTCGTCGGAACCCAACAAAATCATTGTCAGTGATGCATCTTCTTCGGCAGGTTTCAACTCATTTATGGATTTATAGTGTTTGTACATTTTGTTGATGTTGGATGGACTGGTAGACATTGGAGAATAGTCGTTGCTCTTTGTGGATTTGGGAGAAATGAACATATGAGAGGGTTTAGAAGAAGAAGAAGGTGTATTGGAGAAGATTTGAGATTTTAAAGACAATGGAGACTGATGGGGTTCCATCGAATTGACTGCACTGTGTATACAGTGTAATGATGTGACGGTCTAGGGATTGAAATGGTGGTTGATTATGGGAATATATAAAACCATACAACTCTTTTTCCTTAAAAATTAGATAGTGTAAAAGAATAAGGACTCTTTACACCTAACAACAAAGGAATTTACATAGCACAAGACATCGTTTTTGTTTTAAAAAAAATAGTTTTTCCTATTTTGGGATTTTCTGTTTTAAATCGAGACTAAATAAAACACACAAACCAGTTATTAAGATAAGCAAAAACACTAATCAAAGTACTAGACTTCAATGTTGCGGTGAATGTTGACAACATTTCAAATTAAACAGGCAACATCGAATTTTAAGGATGTACTAATTTGGCAAAAATAAATAAACTTTTGCGTATGTTCCCTATGAGTTTGATCGCTGGACTAATGCAACATTTCACCATTGTCCTTAATCAACTTAGTTGAACATATACAATTTTGTTGAGGTGTTTTCACCTATTTTTCTTTTTACAGCACGTGGTACTCCTATAAAATAGGAACGATACCAGCCTAGAAGCTTTGCTCATGTTTAATAACAAAACTGTCAAATCTTGTTGAAGGCTTTGCCTTTCGTTGATACTCAATTTTTTTAAAAATGCACACTGATTTTATGCAACTTATCGCAGAGAACTGTATCACATTTAAAGACCCTATCCTTTGAAAAATCATGCATAATTATTTTGAGACATTGTTCAGCATAAACACAACTTACATCCAGTATTTTGATTTTTCAGCAAATGTTATCCAGAATGTTGGGACATCCCAACATTCGGGTCAGCATTTGCCTACTCAACTTACCTTTCAGAGGAAACAGAGACCAAGAGATTTCTTCAGGTTTGAAAATCTCTCATGATCTAAAGATTTGGTAAAAATATCAGCTAGTTGACGTAATGTATCCACATGTTTGATTTGAACTAGCCGTTTTTTCACTAAGTCTCTCAAAAAAATATGTCTTATGTCTATATGCTTGGTACGTGAGTGTTGCACATGATTTTTGGAAATGTTTATTGCACTCAGGTTATCACAATATAAAATTATGGAGTTGTTAGAAAATCCATAGTCATCGAGCATATGCCGTAACCAAACCAATTGAGCACATCAACTTCCGATTGCCACATATTCGGATTCGACAGTCGAAAGTGACACACAATTTTGTTTACGACAGTATCATGAGACTAGGTTATTGTCAAGATAAAACATCCACCACTAGTACTCTTCCTATCGTCTACATCACCGACCCAGTCTGAGTCACTATACCCTATTAGATTAGGATTAGTGTCTCTAGAATACCATATACCCAAGTCACTTGTGCCGGCAATATATCGTATGATACGTTTCACGACATTAAGATGAGATTCCTTGGGATTTTCTTGGAACCGTGCGCGCACACACACACTAAACATAATATCTGGGCGACTGACAATAAGGTACAAAAGGCTACCTATCATGGATCGGTACAATGTTGGGTCAATATCTTGTCCAACATCGTCTTTACATACCCGTCGCGTAGAGCCCATTGGAGTCTTCATGTATTTTGCATTTTCCAGCCCAAATTTTCTGACAAGATTCTAGGCATATTTGATTTGGAATATAAAAATCCCCTCTTCATTTTGCTTAATCTGCAAGCCTAAGAAAATTTTTAGTTCTCCAATCATGCTCATTTCGAATGTCGTGGACATTGC
Source organism: Przewalskia tangutica (assembly GCA_029844215.1). Taxonomy (NCBI): domain Eukaryota; kingdom Viridiplantae; phylum Streptophyta; class Magnoliopsida; order Solanales; family Solanaceae; genus Przewalskia; species Przewalskia tangutica. The sequence goes on from CM056734.1 coordinate 14,520,253, forward strand.
TTCGACAAATGACTTCAAGAAACTCTGAAGTTGATCCAAATACAATGTCATCGACATAGATCTGAGCAATTATTACATCTCTTATGTGTCTTCTAATGAACAAAGTTCTATCGGCTTCTCCACGGGTGAACCCAAATTAGACAAGGAATGTAGTTAAACGACTATACCACGCTCGTGTTGCTTGCTTCAATCCATACAAAGCTTTCTTGAGCTTGTATACATGTTGTAGATTGTGTGGATTTTCAAATCCCTTGGGTTGTTCAACATACACTTCTTTATCCAAGTATCCATTGAGAAAGACACCTTTAACATCCATTTGGTGCAAGGTAATCGTTAGATAGCAAGCAATTGCAAGTAGTATTCTTATTGACTCAATTCTAGCCACAGGAGCGAAGGTCTCGTCATAGTCGATCCCTTCGACTTGTGTATATCCTTGAGCAACAAGTCTCGCTTTATTTCTCACAATTTTCCCTAACTCATCCGATTTGTTTTTGAATATCCACTTTGTCCCAATAACATTAGTGTTTTTGGGTCGTGGTACCAAGTCCCAAACCTCATTTCGGGAAAATTGCTCAAGTTCCTCTTTCATCGCTTGTATCCAAAAGTTATCCTTCAATACTTCCCCAATATTCTTAGGTTCCAATATAGATGTGAAACAAGAAAGACTAATCAGTTGGTATATGGTGGACATGCACACATACCTTACCATATCTCGGTAATTGACTGGTTATTTCTCTCTTGTGCGACTCTCCTCAAACACTCCCCCTATCACTTGGTCGGGTGGATGGTTCCTTCTGATTCTCTAAGGTGGATCTCTTCTTACTTGATCGTTGAGTTCAGTGTCAGATTCCTCCCCGACTTCATTCCAGTGTTCTCCTCTTGAGGGTCATATGTGTCTTCTGATGTTGGGTCAACATTTGGTATAACATATGCATCTTCTGTGGGTTGCTCCTCTTCCACTGCAACTATAATGTTGTTTTCAGACGATCTGCCAGATATATCCAGCATATCATCAAAATTAATATTGACAGACTCCTGTATTGTTCTCGTTCGAAGATTGTATACCCGGTAAGCATGACTATTCTGAGAGTAGCCAACAAATACGCCCTTGTCTCTCTTGGAATCGAACTTGGCCAGTTGATCCCTGTCATTAAGAATATAACATACACATCCAAAGACATGAAAGTACCGCAAGGTGAGTTTCTTTCCATTTAGTAGTTCATATGGTGTCTTCTTGGTGCCTGACCTAAGGTATACTCTATTTGATATGTGACAAGCTGTGTTCAAGGCTTCAACCCAAAATCTTTTTGACAAATGCTTAGAACTCAACATGACTCTAGCCATTTCTAGTAAAGTTATGTTCTTCCTTTCGACAACCCCATTTTGTTGAGGTGTTTTTGGTGCCAAAAACTCATGGAATATGCCTTTCTTTTCATAAAACTTTGCAAAGGTTTGGTTTTCAAATTCTTTTCCATGATCAGAACGAATTCTGAAGATGGAAGAACAAAACACGTTTCTTATTCTAGAGTGAAGTGCTTTAAACATGTCAAAGGCTTGCGATTTTTCTTTTAAGAAATATATCCATGTGAACCTGGAAAAATCATCAACTATCACATATGAGTATCTCATTCCACCTAGTCTGTCTACTTCAATTGGACCCATATGTAACAATTGAAAACAGTGAGACATACCTGAATGTTGTCCATCATGTTGGACAACATTGTGAGAGACTCGGGTCTGCTTCCCTTTTAAACAATCTTCGCACAGTGTTTTCTCATTTGGATCCAGATTGGGGATGCCTCTTATAGCCTCGAACGATATCAGTTTCTTCAAGGTGCCGTAGTTGACATGTCCCAACTTTTGATGCTAAAGTGCCAAGTCACTTATCTTCGTTGAGTTGCACACCTCTAGTTCACCTACTAGATAGCAATTATCTCCAGTCCTTGTTCCCGACATGACACATTTATTTGCAGAGTCTATAACCTTGCATCCAAGCTTGTTGAACTTCATCTCGAGGTCATTGTCATATATTTGGCTTATGCTTAGGAGATTAGCAACTAAGCCTTCCACGAGAAGAACATTTTTCAAGGCGGGTACATTCGGAACATTGAGAGTTCCTTTCCCGATAATCTTACTCTTACTTCTTCCTCCAAAGGTTACGTATCCTTCATTGAATGCTCCATAGTTCATCAATAGATTTTTGGTACCTATCATGTGACGAGTGATCGGTGTATTTTATATACACCTTTTGAGTCATTTTTAGTTAGCATTTTACACATTTCATTTATGTTTAGTATAGTATTAGGGTCGTTTTCCTTTCTTTTGTGTCACAGCGGTCAGAAATGGAGAAATGACGAAAAGAAGATGAAATGAGCTTAATTGAGATGGAATTGCACACTTAAAGGGGCCAATAAATGAAGTCTAAGAAGTCCCGGGAAGTATAGAAAAGATCAGACGGAGCCCGGATGAAAACTAGACGATGAAGTGAAGAACCGCCGAAAAAACGCCACCGGAGCCGCGACGCTTAGAAGCAGCGCCGACCAATGAAGTTGTCCGAAACTCTCTGATTTTCAGGCGCCGTGGCTCCCGACTGCAGGGCCACGGCGCCGACGCGGTATTTTTGACGTTTTGGGCCGAATTTGACACGTTTTCAGGGTCCAAAAGGGATAACTTTTCCTACCTACATAATCCCTAACCCTTGACCTAAAGGATTCTTGAGATATATATATTCTCTACATCATTCTCTAGAAGGGATTCATTCATCCATTGTACATACAACACAACTCTAGGTGGCGAAGATTTGAGACCTAGTTCAAGTATTTTCTTTTATTTCTTTTCTTTGTTTATTTCAGTTCATGTATGAAGATTGTATTAGTTCTTAGCGTGATTATGGCTAGGAGCTAATTACTTATTTAGGAATTTCCTTGTGATTCTCTTGAAACTCTTATTCATGAATTAATACATTAGTTGATTTCTTCTTCACTTGCTTAAGATTTATTCAATAATTGGTTTGATTGTTTGGTAATTAATTGATCACTAGTTATCATCACTTATATGAGTTCTAATCGAAATCCGAAATGGGAGATTGTGAATATGCTATAGTTGAATAAACATAGGTTATAATCGTGGACGAAAGTACCCCGATACTTGTGTAGCTTAATAGGTTATTACTCTTAATCCTCCTTTGTAGTCAATCTTGTCATCGAAAGATAGAAGGGTTCTCCATTGGGGTTGAGTGTTTATATTACCTTAATAGGAGTATAAAATGGCTTAGTTAACCTGCTATCTTAACGTAGAAGAAGAAGTCAATCTAATTGTATTAAAGATTGAATATAGTGGATAGTTGATGATCATGGAAGCCCTAATTCTCCATCATAACCGATTTAATTCAAAGTATTTTCTTAATTAGTTTATTTCCTGCATTAGCTTTAATTCTTAGTTATAATTCTCAACCAATTAACGTTAACCAAATAGAAACTAAAGCATAGATAATCGGTACTTGAAAACCAATCCCTGAGGATGATATTCGGTCTTACCTAGACTATATTACTTGTAACTATACGTGCATGTTACACCCCGTAAGTCCAGGTCATGTGTTGAGAACGTACGAAAGGAAATAAAATTCGAATTAGGAACAAAAAAAAAGTTGTTGGCAGAATATTTTTTTTGGACAGTTTTTCAGTCAACTTTGGAGCAGTATATCTCATAGTATATTGGAAGTTTTTAGGTGTTTCAAAAACCTAATATGAATTTCATTGAATCTAGTTTCCAACGCAACAAACCGCTCGTCGATAGGACATCGGAGTAGAAAGTTATGGACGTTATAAGATCAGCTGACAAAAGAGACAGGGGTAGGCGCCGAAAAGCATGAAATTGTCTGAAGTTGCAGCGCCGCGGCGGGATTTTTTGCGGAAATAGGGTAAAAATAGAAGATATTTGTTGTAGAGGACCCATGGGTGGGTGACAAGTGTCCCCCCCAACTTGTGGATCAAGATAAGGCTTATATATTGGCCAAGTCTTGCAAGACTTGGCCATTCTACACTAAAAAGTCATCCAAACACTTGCTCTCCTCTATCAAAAGTTGATAAAACCCTAAGACAAATGAGATTTTTGGAAAGGCAACAAGAAGGAAAAATATTGGCGAGCTTGTAGGGGGTTCGTAGAGGTGATTTTAGCGGGAAGAAGAAATTCGGAAAGAGGGCTAAAGTGGGCGAGATTGTTGGACTATTTTGGGCTTATCAAGGTAACCACTTTGTCCTCTTAAGTGATTAAAGGTACTTATTGTTGTAGTCATATATATATATTATGCAAGCATGAGATATATATATATATATATATATATATATGGAGATTGAATGTTATGGAATATTTGGATGGAGTCCGAAAGTTGCATGTTTAACCTTAAGAGTGTAATTCGATTTGGTTATTAGTTTTAGTCATCGCATGTTATATAAAGAAGAGATGGTAGTTGTTATTATCGATTGCGGCTATATAACATGTTAGACTAAACAACGTGGATTAAAAAAAGAATTGGAAAAGACTTTACATTGTTGTTGCATTGTAGCCTTTTGGCATTGAAATGTTGGACTATTTGGATATTAATTGAGGGGCAGAATTTTACACGTCCCGTTAAGGCGTGTAATCCCCTTTAGTTAGCTGAATTGTTGAGCCTTAAATATGGCGTTTGGTTATTGATTTCGGGCCTTGAAAAAGGTGGAAAAGTATGTAGAAACAAAGGAAGTGCTGTCCAATTTTCCGTAGAATTAAGTGACTTTACACTTGGAGTATTCTACGTTTGAAGTTAGAAGTTAATAGACGTATTGTGGTCATTTTAGGTTGACATACGACGTACGACATATTGGACTTAGCAAGAGGATCGAATCGAAGAGGTATGTGGAACTTTCTTATCTCTTGAACATGAGTAGTTGTAAACGTATAGTACGGTATACGTACGCGATTTGAATGGATTTAGTTCATTTGATATCCTTGACTTGTTTTTCCAAGTTGGTTGAGTTAGAGAATTAACTCACTTGTTTGTAAAGGATAGAAATGCCTTGGTTTCAAAAGCATAAGGTTGGTTAATAACCTTATGGAAAGTAAAAAGAATGGTTATTCCAATAAAGTAGACAAGGATTTCTTGACTTGAAAATGTATAGAATACATGATTTGAAAAGTATAGATTTCTTGAGCTATTCTAAAGTTAAGAAACTTGATTACTAAAGTTAAGAGACTTAAAGTATTTTTGAAAGTATATTGTCACGACCACCCTCGGCCAAGAATCGGTATTCTACCGGCACCCCGACAGGTATACATCAGAGAATAGCAGCGGAACATACATAACACATAACCTGTATAAGGTAAACATCACTGGCCAGCCGATAAGGCTGCCTTCCATAAAAATATACTTAATCAAAAGTACAACTTATTCTTATAGCCCAAAACACAGACGTGACCACAGACCTCTAAGAATAATAACTGTGGCGGGACAGGGCCCCGCCTGTTACACCCCGTAGTTCAGGTCATGCGTTTGAGAGCGTACGAAAGGGGGTAAGACTTAAAATTTTCGAAGGATAGGTTGATGGATTGTTCCGGACGGGTTTTAGTCAACTTTGAGGCGGGTTATGACCTGGTACATTGAGAGTTACTAAGTGTTTCAAAGGCCTAGGGCGTATTTCGTTGAGTCTAGATTCCAACGCAACCAACCGTTCGTCGATAGGACATCAGAGTAGGAAGTTATGAGAGTTACAAGTTCAGTGCGCAGTCGGGCAGAAAGGTGTTTCGGACAAAGCGGTGCCGCGGGCGCCGGATGCAGGCCGCGCGGAAGTATCGAGGGTCGCTGAAATTGCAGCCGCGACGCCAGACGCGTGGGCGCGCGCTGAAGTTCGCAGAGGTCATGAGGTTTCAGCCGCGCCGAGGCGGATTGGGCGAAAAACTTAGGAAAAGTCAGATTTTTCTTTTAAAAGACCTTGGGAGGGTGACAAGTGTCCCCCCCATCTGATTTTTTTGCATGCATTATATTGACCAAGTCTTCAAGACTTGGTCATATTTCATCTCTCTCTCTCTTAGACAAAAGCTCCTCCTTCTCTCTTAAAAGTTCAAGCTCCTCCTTCTCTCTAAAATCCCAAGAGACATTCTAGCCTTAGGAAAAATCTGAAAAAGTAAAAGCAAGAAGGAAGCTTGTGGCTAGCTTGTGAAGGTTGTTGTGGTGGTGTTCTTAAAAAGGAAGCTAGCAAGTTGTTGGAAAAATTTGGCTAAAGATCTAAGGTAATGATTCTTCCTTTAGAATTAGTTTTTAGTGTTGCATGTTAAGAAGAAAGAACTTGTGATAGTGAATAATGCTCTTAGAGTCATTGCATGCAAGAAATGTGGTTTGGATATGGAAGAATTGGTTAAGAAGATATAATGAGCATGTTGTAGCCTAAAAACTACCTTAGAATTGTTAAGTGAATTGTTGTACCTTATGGGACAGAATTTTACACACCCAAGTTTAGGTGTGTAATCCCCTTTGAAATGTTGGATTGTTGAGCCTTAAATGTGGCGTTTGGATGATAAATTCGGCCTTGTGAAAGGTGGCAAAGTATGTAGAAACAAAGGAAATGCTGCCCAATTTTCCATAGAATTTAGTGGCTTTGAGTTTAGATTATTCTACATTGAAATTAGAGGTTAATAAACGTATCATGGTTATTTTAGGTTGACATATTACTCATGTAGTTTGGACTTAGCAAGGATTGATAAAAAGGTATGTGAAGCTTTCCTATCTTTTGAGCATGAGTATTTGTATCTATGTAGTACGGTAGACGTACAAGATTTAGTATTCTTACTTGTTTAAGTATAAATAAAGACTTGTTTTGTTTTAAGAAGTATAAGTCCCTTGGTTAAGGGAAAAGTATGATTTTACAAAAGTATAGAGTACTTGGTGTGAAAGTATTGAGTATTGAGTATTGAATTATTCTAAAGATAAGAGGCTTGAAGTATTTTTGAAAGTTGTGTAGATTTGTTTGAAGTATAAGTCTCTTGGTTAGTAAAAGAACAAAATGGTTCATAAGGAGTTATAACGGCTTTATGGGAAGTTAGTTATAACGGCCTTATGAAAAGATAAGAAGGTCTTAATTTCTAAAGTATAAAGATAGTATAACGGCTTTATGGGAAGTTAGTTATATTAGCTTTATGAAAGGTTAACAAGAAGAGATTTACTCTAAGTAAGATAAGCAAGGACAAATGATTTGATTTATGAAAGGCAAATTGATCTTTAGGCATCAATTGCCCAAAGGTTTTATGTATGAAAAAGAGTCACTTTTAAAAGAGTTGAAGTATGTGGTACTTGGGTTAAATTCTGGTTTTCTTTTATTAAAGATATGATTAAGTGCCTTAAGTAAAGATTAATGAGAGGTATATGGACAAAGCTAATAAGAAGTTATAAGTTTTCTTAACTTATTTATGATTATGATATGATACGATTTGAGCTAGGGTAAGAGTATATCCGGCGGGCAAGCCCCAAGATCGTTATACCACCTTCTCCGGGGTAAGAGTATGTCCGGCGGGCAAGCCCCAAGATCGTCATACCACCTTCTCCAGCAAGAGTATATCCGAGAGGCGTGCCCAAGATCGTTATACCATCCGCACTGTAAGAGTATATCCGGCGGGCAAGCCCCAAGATCGTTATACCATCTGCTCCAGCAAAGAGTATATCCGGCGAGTACAATTTCAAGATCGTTATACCATCCGCTCAGCAAAGAGTATATCCGGGTAAGTCCCCAAGATCGTTATACCATCTGCTTTGTGGTAAGAGTATATCCGGCGGGTAAGTCCCCAAGATCGTTATACCACCTGCTCCGTGGACTTGCTACCCACGACGCGGCGAATACCTCACGCGAGTCTTTATGGGCTTACGCGGGTGAAATAGTCCGACGCGCGGGTACAAACCTATGCGAGGAATACCTCATGCGGGTCCACAGACCCACGCGTGAAATAGTCCCGCGAGTAGGATTGCTTATCGATACTACGGGCGAGGACCCTGTTTTGATCACGAGCCTCTTATTTTATGCAGATTATATATATGTTTGTTACTCTATGTTAGTAAGGCACGAAAAGGTAAGTTGATTTCATCCACGACCCGACTTATTTTCGGACTTATGATTTCATTACGATTTTCGCCACATACTTGGTACTGTTATCGACCTCTCCGTGGGGCTGCGTTACATCTGCAGATCGAGATACGTAGCTTCTGGTCCGCACTCTTAGGATCACCGCTCATTTCCTGAAAGCTCCATCCTCCGAGGCTTTGTCTTTTGGTATGATTCTGAGGTTATAGACTTTTGTACATTCAGGGGGTATGGCGGGGCCCTGTCCCGCCACAGTTGTTATTCCTAGAGGTCTGTAGTCACGTTTGTGGTTTGGGATGTAAGAACCAGTGTACTGTTTCACATTCGATTAAGTTATTTTATGAAAGGCGGCCTTGTCGGCTTGCTAGTGATGTTTACCTTATACAGATTTTGTATTATATATGTTCATTTGCTATTCTCCCTGATGTACGACAGGTGCCCGATAGGCACGCCGCGGCCGGTCGGTCGTGGCCCGCCATACCCCGAATGTACAATACCTATAGCATCGGGAAGAACTGCACCAACAAAACAAGCTTCCTAAGAATGGAGCTTCGACACCGAACGTGATCCTAAGAATGAGGATCCACCACCGCTACCTCTACTGCGGCATTTAACGCAGCCCGAGAAGGGTCGACACAATATGTACTAAGTATGCGAAACTGGAAAATACTGAAAATACCTCAAGTACAAAATAACTGAAGACATGTATAAAAATCAGTTTACAGAACAATGTGCCTTACCAACAATGAGAATATCAACATATACCATACTGCATAAAATAGGAAGCTCATGGTCAAAGCAAGGTCATCCGCCCCGCAGTATCATTAAACACTCCTACTCCTGGGACTATTTCACCCGCATGGGTCCTGTGGACCCGCATGAGGTATTCTCGATAGGTCAGACTTCACCCGCATGAGACTATTTCACCCGCATAAGCCCTACGGACTCGCATGAGGTATTCCTCGCATCGTGGGTAGCAAATCCACGGAATAGGTGGTATAACGTCTTGGGGATTTACCCCTCATTTATACTCTTACCCTGAAACATGTGGTATACCGTCTTGGGGATTTACCCCTCATTTATACTCTTATCCTGGAGAAGGTGGTATAACGTCTTGGGGATTTACCCCTCATTTATACTCTTACCCTGAAGAAGGTGGTATAACGTCTTGGGGATTTACCCCTCATTTATACTCTTACCCTAGCTCAACCGACTATCATACATAACATAAATAAGGTAACATATCTTAGTAAAAGGAAATCCGGGAATTTAACCCAAAGTACTATATACTTCCATCCTTTTGAAAATGACTCTTTTTCACATAAAACCTTTGGGCAATTGATGCCTTAAAACCAATTTGCCTTTCACAACCTCAAATCATTTATCCGTACTCATTTTACTTAAAGTAAATCTTTCTTTGTTAACCTTTCATAAAACTAATATAATCAACTTCCCATAAAGTTATTATATTAACGTTATACCTTAGTCAAATACATTTTTCCTAAAACCCAAAGGACTTACACTTTTAAAAAGGAAAACAAGAATCATATACTTGAACACATCAAGTCCCTTAACTTTGAAAACTCAAGACATCCTTAAAACAAGTAAGTGATATCAAACCTTGTACGTCTATCGTACTACGTAGGTAAAACCATTCATGCTCAAGAGATAGGAAAGTTCCACATACCTCTTCGGTCAATCCACTTACTAAGCCCAAAATACCGCACGTAATATGTCAACCTATAATGATCATAATATGTTTATTAACCTCTAATTCAATGTAGAATAATCCAAGTTCAAGTCACTAAATCCTATGGAAAATTGGGCAGCATTTTCTTTGTTTCTACATACTTTGCCACCTTTTTCAAGGCCGAATTCAATATCCAAACGCCACATTTAAGGCCCAACAATCCAAACATTTCAAAAGGGATTACACAACCAAACTTGGGTGTGTAAAATTCTGCCCCATAAGGTACAACAATTAACTTAACAAGTTTAAGGTAGTTTTTCGGCTACAACATGCTTACATAACCTTTTTAAACAATCCTTTCATATCCAAACCATATTTCTTACATGCAATGAATCTAAGAGCATTATTTACTACTACAAGTTCCTTCTTCTTTACATGCAACATCAATAACTAGCTACAAGAGAAGAATTGTTACCTTAGAGCTTTAGCCAAAATTATTCCAACAATTTTGCTAGCCTCTTTACCAAGAACACCACCACAACAACCCTTACAAGCTAGCCACAAGCTTCCATCTTGTCCTAACTTTTCAGATTTTCCTTAAGCTTTGAATTCCTCTTGGAATTCTAGAGAGAAGTGAGAGCTCTAGCTTTAGAGAGAGAGAAAGACTTTGAAAGATGACCAAGTCTTCAAGACTTGGTCAATATAAAGGACATGCAAAAATCAGATGGGGGACACTTGTCACCCTCCCATGGCCTTTTAAAAGAAGAAATCTGATTTTCTCGCTTTTTCCGCGAAATTCCCGCCTACCAGAACCGGCCAAGGCGCTGAAACTTCCGCCACTCAGAACTTCCGCCGCGACCTGCTTCCGTGGCCATGCGCTGCAACTTCAGCGATCCTCGAATATCCGCGCCGCTGCCTCGCATCCGCGCCGCGACTTTGGCTTCGCTCAAACACATTTCGTCCGATTGCAAGACCGAACTTGTAACTCCCAAAACTTTCTACTCCGATGTCCTATCGACGAACGGTCGGTTGCGTTGGAAACTAGACCCAACGAACTACGCACTAGGACTTTGAAACACCTAGGAACTCTCAATGTACCGGGTCACAACCCGCCCCAAAGTTGACTAAAACCCGTCCGAAACAATCCGTCAACTTATCTTTCGAAAATTTTAAGTCTTACTCCTTTCGTATGCTCTCATACGCATGGCCAGAACTATGGGGTATAACATATATGATACTTGTTTTGTTTGGAAAGTTTAAGTCTCTTGGTTATAAAGAAGAATGTAAGTATCTAAAGTATAAAGCTAGTATAACGGCTTTATGGGAAGTTGGTTATAATAGCTTTATAGAAAGTTAAAAAGAGTGGTTTACTCTAAGTAATGTAAATAAAGATAAATGACTTGAAATGAAGAAAGGCAAATTGATTTGAAGGCATAATTGCTTAAGGTTTTAAAGAAAGAAGTCACTTGATTTAGAAGTCTTTAAATGTAGTTCTAAAAGGTATTGTGACTTGTTTTGAAAAGTAAGTATGAATTGATACTACAACTATTAGTATCTTGGAAGTTTTCTATGAAAAAGAGTCATTTAAAAGAATAGAAGTATGTAGTATTTTGGGTTAAATTCTCGGATTTTATAATGACATGATAGTGCCTTAAGTAAACTAAAATGAGAGTGTATATGAACAGAGCTAATAAGAAGTCAGGGGATTTCCTAACTTGCTTATGTTATGTACGATAAGCCGGTAGTGCTTATGTTATGTATGATAAGTCGGTACTGCTTATGTTATGTATGATAAGCTGGTAGTGCTTATGTTATGTATGATATCCGGTTGTGCTAGTGATATATTGTTCATTACGGGGTCATTCCCCGGGTTTGTGGCATTTGCATATTTCGTGGATTTGCTACCCATGATGCGAGGAATACCTCATGCGAGTCCGTAGGGCTCATGCGGGTGAAATAGTCCTATGCGGGGAGGACCAGTCCTATGTGAGGAATACCTTATGCGGGTCTATACGACCTATGCGGGCGGATACAGTCTATGCGAGGAAGTTACCTCATGCGGGTCCATACGACCTTTGCGGGTGAAATAGTCCCAGGAGTAGGATTGCTTAATGATACTACGGGCGGGTGGCCCTACTTTGATCATGAGCCTCCTATTTTTATGCAATAAAGTATACTCTTGTTTACTCTCATTGTTAGTAAGGCACAGTGTACTGTTATTTGAGTTATCATACATGTCTCCAGTTTTATATTAGACTTTATGATTTCATTACAAGATTTCGGGCCACATATTTGGTACATGTTGTACTGACCTCCTTCGGGGGGCTGCGTTCATGCCGCAGGTAGAATATACAGGTTGCTGATCCTTACTCTTAGGATCACTGTTCAGCTGTTGGGAAGCTCCATTACTCCGGAGGCTTATCCTCGTTCGCATCCCCGTATGGCCGGATGTTGTACATTTCGTGGTATGGCGGGGCCACTGCATCGCCACGCTTGTTATTCTTAGAGGTGCTGTAGTCACATTTTTGATTGGGTTGTAAGAACAGAGAGGCATCGCTTTATTTATTTATATTATGTATATGTTACTGAAAGGTAGCCTTATCGGCCAGCCGTTGATGTCTAATGTCTAAGTATTTTTTGAGTTGTGTATGTTCCGTGATATTTTCTCGATGTATACTGCAGCGGTGCCCAGTAGGCACCGCCGCGGCCCGGGTCGGGTCGTGACAAAAGTGGCATCAGAGCAGTTAGTCATCGGAAAGTATCTACAGACCGTGTCTAGTAGAGTTTTGATTATCGATGTGTTGTGCACCACATCTATAATCAGTGGCTGCAGGACATTTAGGATTGGTTTCCATTCTTCTGACTCTGAGATCGTGCGATAGAGCCGTGTTGTTAGGGTCATCTCTCCCTAACAAGTTATGTTGATTGCAGCTACGAGAAAAGCAACAATGACCCAGGAAAGATTATGTGGATTGCGTATCAAGGTTGATAATAATTATAGTATAGTTGGTATTAGGATATACAGCTATACGGATTTATTTATGAGGGTCAGATGCGTGTTGCCTAGAATGATTTAGGATTACCAAGGATTGGTAAGGACTAAATAGATACCGGAAAGGTATGAAGCGGCTAATGAATTCTCATCAAGGTTTATGTGCTAATTTGATATAATTAGGAAATGATGAGCTGTCTGATAGGGTAATGAACCCTTAAGAAGTTCAGTTAAGGTACTTAATGGAAGAATATGTTAATAGATTGAGCTACGTGGTATGATTAAGAGAATCGTACGGATGAGATCCGTATAGAGTAAGTAAGGGTTGTTGTTGTTATACCCCGTGGTTAGGGCCGGGACCTCGGTCAGGGGTCTCAGCGCCGCGGCGCCAAGGCGGGTAATTGTAGGGTCGCGCGGAAAACTCGGCGGGTCGCTGGTTTCAGCGCGGCCCGGAAGCAGGTCGCGCGCCAAGATCCGAGGGTTCGCAGAGTTGCGCAGCCGGCGCCGGAAGCAGGCGCGCCGAGGCGGGAATCAGGCGGAAAAACTTAGGAAAAGTCAGATTTTTATTTTGAAAGGGCCTGAGTGGGACAAGTTCCCCATCTGATTTTTACATGCAATATATTGACCAAGTCTTAAAGACTTGGTCATTTGTCATCTCTCTCTTTGAAAAACCTCTTCCTTCTCTCTAAAATATTTCAAGCTCCTCCTTCTCTCTAAAAATCTAAGAGGATTCTAGCCTTAAGAAAAATCTGAAAAATTAAAAGACAAGAAGGAAGCTTGTGGCTAGCTTGTGAAGGTGGTGGTGGTATTCTTGGTAGAAAGGCTAGCAAATTGTTGGATAAAATTTGGCTAAAGCTCTAAGGTAATGATTCTTCCTCTATTATTAGTTTTTAGAGTTGCATGTTATGAAGAAGATACTTATGGTGGTAAATAATGTTCTTAGAGTCATCAGATGCTAGAAATGTGGGTTGAATATGAAGGATTTGGCTAAAGAAATATTATGAGCATGTTGTAGCCTAAAAACCACCTTAGAATTGTTAAGTGTACTATTATAACTTATGGGGCAGAATTTTACACACCCAAGATTAGGTGTGTAATCCCCTTTGTGTTGGTTTGGTTGTTGGGCCTTAATAAGGCGTTTGAATGTTGAAAAATCGGCCTTTGAAAAGGTGGCAAAGTGAGTAGAAACAAAGAAAATGCTGCCCAATTTTCCTTAGGAATTGATAACTTGAATTTGGAATTTCTACATTGGAATTAGAGGTTAATAAACACACTATGGTTATTATAGGTTGACATATTACTTGCGGTAGTTGGACTTAGTGTGGATTGACCAACGAGGTATGTAGAGCTTTCCTATCTCTTGAGCATGAGTAGTTGTATCTATGTAGTACAAGATAATGCAAGATTTGATAATCTACACTTGTTTTAAAGTATATGATGCTTGTTTCATTTCAAAAGTATAAGTCCTTTGGATTTAAGGAAAATGTATTTGACAAAGGTATAACGCTAATATAATGACTTTATGGGGAGTTGGTTATATTAGTTTTTGGAAAGGTTCACAAAGAATGTTTTACTATAACTAAAACAAGTACGGGTAAAAGGATTTGAAACTATGGAAGGTGGATTGATTTTTAGGCATTGGTTGCCTAAGGTTTTAAAGGAAATGAAGTCACTTGATTTAGAAGCCTATTATATTTCTAAAAGGAAATGTGACTTGTTTTGAAAAGAAATTGTAACTTGATACTATGGTGATTAGTATCTTGGAATCTTTGTATAAAAAGAGTTTTTCTTAAAAAGTTAAAAGTACATGGTACTTGGGTTGAATTCCCGAATTTTCTATTAAAAGACATGTTAGTGCCTTAGGATACTAAAATGAGAGGATATATTAATAATGTTAATAAGAAGTTAGGGGATTTCTTAACTTGCTTATGTTATGATAAGCCGGTAGTGCTTATGTATGATATGATAGGCCGGTAGTGCTTATGTTATGTATGATAGCCGGATGAGCTATGTTATATATTTGTATTATTACGGGGTAAACCCCGGGTTATTATCTATGCCATGGATTTGCTACCCATGATGCGAGCGCGCTTGCACTCACGCGGATCCGACCACGGGATCCATGCGGGTGAAATAGTCCCACGCGAGTACGGCGATGGTACTCATGCGGATCCACAGATCCATGCGGTGAAATAGTCCCACGTGCGGGTGAAATAGTCCCACGACGGCGGATGACCTCACGCGGTCCACATGACCCGTGCGGGTGAAATAGTCCCGAGTAGGATCGCTAACGATACTACGGGCGAGGTACCCTGTTTTGATCGTGAGCTTCCTATTTTTATGCTATAAGTTTTACACTTGTTACTCTCATTGTTAGTAAGGCGTGCAAGGAAATTGATTTTTATCTATGACTCCAGCTTATCTTTGACTTGTGATATTACTACAGTATTTTCCAGTTTTACATACTTGGTACGTTGTGTCGACCCTTCCTCGGGGCCGTTCATCGCCGCAGGTGGAAAGCGGTGGTAGATCCTCATTCCTAGGATCTCTTACTCAGTGTCGAGCTCCATTTCTTCTAAGCTCGACTTTTGGTATGGTTCTCCCCGGTGTTGCGATATTTTGTACATTCAGGGGCATGACGGGGCCCTGTCCCGTCATAGTGTTACTTATTCTTAGAGGCCTGTAGTCTTGTCATAACTTGGGTTGTTTCAGGATATAACTGTTCAATTTGATGTACTTTTGGGATAGCCATTTTGGGCTAGACTATTTATACCATTATGGTTGTTTTATTTTGAGTTTATATTCATTGGTTTTCTCGATGTTGTGTCACAAGGTGCGGTCAAGGCACCTGGCCACGGATCCGGTCGGGTCGTGACAAAAGTGGTATCGTAACGCTTAATCCTCGGCGGTCTACAGGCCGTATCTAGTAGAGTCTTGATTATCGGTGTGTTGTGCACCACATCTATAATCAGGAGGCTACAGGATATTTAGGATTGGTTTCCATTTCTTTCACTCTAAGATCGTGCAATGTAGCCGTTATAGGTTGAATTTCCTCTGACGTAAACTTTGTGTGTATCAGTTATGCCTCCACGCAAGGCGACCGCGGCCCAGAAGGGCAAGGCAGTGGAGGGAACTACTAGTAGGGCACCGAGGGTTACCAGGGCACAGGCCCAGTCCTTACCAGATGAGGTGTTTCGGACGGCGAGTTCTACCACGTCGCCAACCCCAGTAGAGTCTGAGGCAGCAGCAGCGGCTACTGAGACCGCGGTACCCGAGCCTCCAGTCCAGCAGCCGGGGGCAGAGGATATGGGCTACAAGGAGATGGCCCAGTTACTAGCCAGGATTGTGGCCAGACATGAGGATAGGCTGGAGACAGCAGTTCCGGCTGTACCCGTAGTTCAGCACAGAGCTGCTAGCTTGAGACTGAGGGACTTTTTGAGTTGCAGCCCGCCAGAGTTTTATGGGTCGAGGCCTGAGGATGATCCTCAGGAGTTCATCCGACAGTTGCAGCGGATCATGAGGGTGATCGGGGCTTCGGAGACCGAGTCGGTGGTACTAGGTTCGCATCGGCTGCGGGACACTGCAGTTGACTGGTATGATTCATGGGAACTGTCCCGGGGGGAGCATGCGCTTCCAGCTGTTTGGGACGAGTTCTCAGAGGCGTTACTTGGCCATTTCTTGCCTCCGCAGATGAGGAGGGCTCGGGCCGATAGGTTTTTGACGCTGAGACAGAATGGGCGGACGGTCCGGGAATACAACATGGAGTTTGATTCATTGGCTAGGTATGTGCCCGCTTTGGTAGCGCACATGGAGGACGGTGCACCGCTATGTCACAGACTCGATGATCACTGGCCGAGAGTTGCTCGGGGTGGCTCTTCACCGCATGGACATTGCCCGCACGCAGCACATGCACTGCGGGTGTGAACGCAGGGCCGACGGATCGGCAGTATCGCAGAAGAGGCCAGACAGCAGGTCCTCCGTAGTTTTAGGGTAGACAACCCCAAAGCAGACCAGATTTGCACCACACCGGTCGAGCGCTCCTCCACCATCTTCGGACGCGTCTGAGTATTCGGGAGCGGACAGGTTCCAGGGCTTCGGGTTTTCAGAGGGACCAGAGTTCCAGTCAGATGAGGCCCCCTATGCCTCGGTGTGGTCGATGTGGTGATTGCCCTTATGGGGGGTGTCGTATTCCTCCAGGATATGTTACTCTTGTGGCGCAGGCCATTTGAAGAGAGATTGTCCGTCCGCAGGCGCGGAGTGCCATGGCTCGGTACCGAGTTCGATTCTTGAGTCTTCATCTTGATGGTTGGCGCCGAGGCGAGTGTTCACGGCCAACAGCCGCGCAGGGTCGTGGCGGGGTTCCAGCCCAGCGTCCTCAGAACCGCATTTATGCTATGTCCCGCCGCCAGGACCAGGAGGCGTCACCTGATGTCGTCACAGGTACATTGTTGGTCTCTTGCTGCGATGTTTATGCTTTGATAGATCCGGGTTCTACCTTGTCCTATATATCTCCTCATATTGCTGGTAGAATAGGGATAGAGCCCGAGTCCATAGAATCCTTTGAGGTAGCTACGCCGGTAGGTGCTTCGGTGGTAGCTGAGCGGATATATAGGGCTTGCCCAGTGACTATAGATGGGTCGCCGACTCTGGTGACTTGATAGAGTTGGATATGACAGACTTCGATGTGATTATGGGTATGGATTGGCTAGCGTCTTGCTATGCCAATGTGGACTGCAGAGAGAGGTTAGTTCGGTTCCGGTTTCCTGGTGAGCCGGTTATCGAGTGGAGAATACCGTGACGCCGGCGGTAGGTTTATTTCTTACCTCAAGGCTAGGAAGATGGTACGGAAGGGTATATCTACCATTTGGTTCGTATTCGAAATCGAGGTGAGATACCGACCTTGATCGGCCCGTTGTTAGAGAGTTTCCGCGTATTCCCGACGAAGCTTCCGTATCCTCCCGAGAGGAGATTGAGTTTTGCATCGATCTGGCACCAGACACTCGACCGATATCTATTCCGCCATACAGGATGGCACCGGCCGAGTTGAAGGAACTGAAGGATCAGTTGAAAGATTTGCTAGAGAAAGGCTTTATTAGGCCAAGTGTTTCTCCTTGGGGGGCGCCAGTGTTATTTGTAAAGAAGAAGGATGGGACGCTGCGTATGTGTATTGATTACAGGCAGCTGAACAAGGTTACTATCAAGAATGTATCCTCCCGGGATTGACGATTTGTTTGACCAGTTGCAGGGTGCAAAGTGTTTTTCCAAGATAGACCTGCGGTCTGGTTATCATTAGGTGCGAGTTAGAGAGATAGACATCCCAAAGACTGCATTCAGGACCCGATATGGGCACTATGAGTTCAGGGTGATGTCTTTCGGGCTGACCAACGCCAAAGATATTCATGGATTTGATGAATAGGGTGTTCGTGCCATTCTTGGATATGTTCGTTATAGTGTTTATTGATGATATCTTGGTGTATTCGCGCACGCAGCGAGAGCATCTGGTCATTTGGCGACGGTATTGAGTCCTCCGAGACCGCAATTGTATGCCAAGTTCTCAAACGCGAGTTCGTTAGCTTCAGTGGCTTTCTTGGGGCATGTTATCGGGGCCGATGGTATTCGGGTTGATACAGCTAAGATTGAGGCAGTCAAGACTTGGCCCAGACCCACTACACCGACGGAGGTGCGCAACTTTTTGGGCCTTGCAGGCTATTATCGGAGGTTTGTGGAAAAGTTTGCTTCTATTTCAGCACCTTTGACTAAGCTGACTCAGAAGGCAGCTATGTTCCGGTGGACGGATACTTGTGAGGAAAGTTTCCAATTGTTAAAGGAGAGGTTGACGACCACCCAAGTTCTTACTCTTCCAGAGGGTTTAGATGGATATGTGGTTTATTGTGATGCGTCAGGTGTCGGGCTTGGGTGCGTGCTGATGCAGCACGGCAAGGTTATAACTTATGCATCTCGACAGCTTAGGAAGCATGAGAAGAACTATCCCACACATGACTGAGTCATACCGTGATTCATGCCTTCAAGATCCGAGGCATTATTTATATGGAGTTCACGTGGACATTTACACAGACCACAAGAGTCTCCAGTACATCTTCAGCCAGAGGGAACTGAACTTGCGGCAGAGACGGTGGTTGGAGCTACTTAAGGATTACGATGTTGATATTTTATACCACCCAGGGAAGGCGATGTAGTTGCAGATGCCCTTAGTCGCAGATCGATGGGTAGTGCATGTTGTTCACCAGAAAAGGGATATGGTCCGAGAGTTACATCGGCTGCGAGCCTTGGGGTTCGTTTGGTTGATTCTGTTGGTGACGGAATTCGGGTTCGAGGTTGCGAGTCTTCCATCGTCGGCGAGTGAAGAGCGGCGATATGAGGATCCGATTTTGGTGCATGCAGAGATGCCGCTGTTCGAAAAGAGAGTGCTTTGAGGTAGCGCGATGGTGCTAAGATTCGAGGCGGTTGTGTGTTCCGATGTGACAGACTTCGTCGGCAGATTCGAGGAGGCACACGATTCGTTATTCTATTCATCCGGATCGACTAAAATGTATCGTGTCCTCGATGCGTGTATTGGTGGGATGGCCTAAAGAGGGCGTTGCGAGTTCGTGGAACAAAGGCCCGAATTGTCGAGTTAAGATTGAGCACCGAAGTTGGTGGTCATTGCGAGATATTGATATTTCGACTTGGAAGTGGGAGGTGATAAATATGGATTTTATTACGGGACTACCTACCACTCGAGGAAGCATGATTCCATTTGGGTGATTGTCGACAGTCGGTTGAAATCAGCCCATTTTCTTCCTGGCCGAGCGACGTTCTCGGTGAGGACTATGCCAAATTATATATTAGAGATTGTGAGATCGCACGGTGTCGGTGTCGATTATATCGAGATAGAGAGCCCAGTTCGCTAACTCGGAGGTCCTTTCGAAGGGATTAGGGACACGGGTGAGTCTCGACGACATTTCATCCTCGCATCGATCGACAGCCGAGCGCACTATCCGATACAACGAGGATATGCGGGCTTGTGTTATTGATTTCGGGTAGCCGGAGGATCATTTGCCTCTTGGAGTTTGCTTACAACAACGGCTACCATTCCGGATTCGATGGCGCGCATGAGGCCTTATACGGGAGGAAGTGCAGATCACCTATAGGCTGGTTCGAGTGGGAGAAGTCCATTGGTCGGGCGGACTTAGTTCAAAGCGATGGATAAGGTGAAGCTTATCCAGAGCGGTTGTTAGCGGCTTCAGTCGGCAGAAGTCGTATGTAGATCATCGGCGTCGACACTTGGAATTTGAGTTAGGTGATTGGGTTTTTCTAAAGGTATCGCCCATGAAGGGCGTGATGAGATTTTGAAATAAGGGGAAGCTTAGCCCAAGGTACATTGGGCCTTACCAGATTATCCGGAGGGTAGGCAAGGTTGCTTATGAGTTGGATCTGCCGTCCGATCTGGAGGCGGTACATCCAGTTTTCCATGTGTCCATGTTACGGAAATGTATTGGAGATCCATCTAGAGTGCACCCGGTTCAGAATGTCCTAGTGACAGAGGAGTTATCGTATGAGGAGAGTCCCATAGCGATACTCGATCGTCAGGTTAGACGACTTCGGACGAAAGACGTGGCTTCCGTCAAAGTCCTATGGCGGAATGTGAACAGGGAGGAAATGACGTGGGAAGCGGAGGATGACATGAAGAAGAAATATCCTCACTTATTCCCTATACCTCCGTAACCTGAGTTCAAAATTGTTGGTCTTTAAATTTAGTATTTATGCTTGAGTTTTGTTGGCCGTGTGAAGCGTCTTTATTTGAGTCTATGCCGATATTGTAATTTGAGTAAGTTTGAGAGGAACATTCGGACGAATGTTTCTAAGGGAGAGAATGTTATACCCCGTGGTTAGGCGGGACCTCGGTCGTGGTCTCAGTACATGCGCCGAGGCGCCGCGGCGCCAAGGCGGGTAATTGTAGGGCCGCGGCGCCGGAAAACCTGAGGGGTCGCTGAAGTTTCAGCGCCGCGGCGCCGGGAAGCAGGGCCGCGGCGCCGGAAGATCCGAGGGTTCGCAGGAGTTGCGGCGCCGAGGCGGGAAATCAGGCGGAAAAACTTAGGAAAAGTCAGATTTTTATTTTGAAAGGGCCTGAGTGGGGGACAAGTGTCCCCCCCCCCCCATCTGATTTTTACATGCAATATATTGACCAAGTCTTAAAGACTTGGTCATTTGTCATCTCTCTTTGAAAAACCTCTTCCTTCTCTCTAAAATATTTCAAGCTCCTCCTTCTCTCTAAAAATCCAAGAGGATTCTAGCCTTAAGAAAAATCTGAAAAATTAAAAGACAAGAAGGAAGCTTGTGGCTAGCTTGTGAAGGTGGTGGTGGTATTCTTGGTAGAAAGGCTAGCAAATTGTTGGATAAAATTTGGCTAAAGCTCTAAGGTAATGATTCTTCCTCTATTATTAGTTTTTAGAGTTGCATGTTATGAAGAAGATACTTATGGTGGTAAATAATGTTCTTAGAGTCATTGCATGCTATAAATGTGGGTTGAATATGAAGGATTTGGCTAAAGAAATATTATGAGCATGTTGTAGCCTAAAAACCACCTTAGAATTGTTAAGTGTACTATTATAACTTATGGGGCAGAATTTTACACACCCAAGATTAGGTGTGTAATCCCCTTTGTGTTGGTTTGGTTGTTGGGCCTTAATAAGGCGTTTGAATGTTGAAAAATCGGCCTTTGAAAAGGTGGCAAAGTGAGTAGAAACAAAGGAAATGCTGCCCAATTTTCCTTAGGAATTGATAACTTGAATTTGGAATTTCTACATTGGAACTAGAGGTTAATAAACACACTATGGTTATTATAGGTTGACATATTACTTGCGGTAGTTGGACTTAGCAAGTGGATTGACCAAGGAGGTATGTGTTGACAGTCAATTTTGACCCGTTTTTTGCATATTTGTCGCAATTTCATGTGTTTTAGGACACTGCATTTTAATCATCTTTTTTTGCATTTTTATCTTTATATTTTAAAATTAAGCGTTATGTTATGTTTCTATTATTACTACACCGTCGTTTATTTTAATAATATTTGCGTTTCTTTAAATAATTAATTGACATCCGGCTTTATTTTTAATTAGACATTAAACGTTTGTTAAATATCGTATTTTTATTATTATTGCACCGGCATTTGCATTTTTATAATCCTGCATCTTGTTAATTAATTAACCCGCTTTATATTTTATCAAACCAGTCCAGTACGAATCCCAATCCGAATCATTCCAATCCAACACCATTTTTATATCATCCAAACACCCCCTTTTATTTCCCCCCATTTTAAATTCCAAACACCCTCTTATTTCCCCCATCTTTTAAATTTCAAAGACCACTTTCATTTCCCCCCTAAATATCTTACCCCCCTTTATTAAAAGAGGACAGAGGACAGTCCCCACGAACCAGAGACACAGCCAACGTTCAGAATTTGAAAAGGGTCCCCAACGTTCCAAAAAAAAAAACACAGAAAGATCAGCCCACTTTTCATTTTTTTTAAGGGACCTCAGCAGCCCTCCCCTTCCCTTCGCCGCCCTCCGTCGACACCACCGGCGAAACACCCTCTCTCACCTTTACCGTCGCCGTCGCCCGTCGACACCCCCACTGTCCCACATCACCAGCGAACTACATCATACCCGCCACTGCCCGTCACTCTCCCAGCGTTCGTCAGGCGGCGTCGCTCCGGTGTTCGCCGTGGAAGTGACGCCGCCACCATCGCTGCCTGGGTTTGGTTCCATTTTTCGATTTATTGGCATATTTTTATTTGGACTGATTTCCTTTATTTTTGAATCTCGCCGGAGTTCTTCAAACTCCGTGATGGTTAATTCATTTGGTTTCTTGTTGCGTGTTGGATTGATTGCATCGTTATCTGTTTGTTGCGATGGTTTGATTTCTTGTTTGGGTAATACGCCGGAGTTTTACTCCGGCGAAGCTTTGTTGTTTTCCGGGCTGATTTGGGTTATTTTCGTTGCTATACTGTCGTTTATTCCACTGTTCGCCGCCCTTTGTTGTCCACTGATTTCTGAGAATTGCTTACAATCCGCTGATTTTTGGACTGATTTTTTGGGTCATGTTGTACTGTTTTGGCCTATTATCGGACTGATTTTTGGTCATCTTGCTACTGTTTTAAACATTTTTGTTGGTATTAAACTGATTTTGAACAAGTTACTACACTTGGTATTTACTGATTTTTGAACAAGTTACTACACTTGGTATTTTACTGATTTTGAATTTGATACTACACTGGCCAAAGAAGGATTTATCCGTCGATCTGGAGGCCCCCGTGGTAAGCGAGACGGAATATGTGGGCGAGGAGGAAAGTGAAAAAGATTGGACGAGAATGCATAGTATCGTTCACCAGGAGGCGAGTCGACCGCCGCCGTAGCGATATTGGCTTCTCATGTCTTAGTATTCTTGGCATAACACTAGCTGAGCCCACACTATATAAAAATATATCTTTTACAATATATTTTACATATATATCTATATATATACATATATTGTTGTTTGTTTGGTAATTTATTTATCATTTACTAACTCTTCTACTAAGTGTCTTTTGCAGGTACCCGGAGGCGCACCCCAAAGTTAAATAATTCGCATAAAAATGAAATAAAAGCAAAATGTTGTTAATTTATCTTCATTACATCTTTTATGTTTATTTACTTTTATTACTATATTGTTAAATACATATCTATATTAAATATTTGCATGCCTAGTTTAAATATCTTTTGATTAGTTTAATAATTAGAATACCCTTAGAATTGCATGATATATTTAGCACAATAATTAACCCTAGGTTTGAACGGACAACCGCAAGTTAGCGGATCCTTTAGGGTGCCTAACCCCTTCCCTTTAGGATAATAAAGAACCCTTGCCCAGAATCTCACATAGCTTTCACAGACCTTTAAATGGAGATCATTCGTAGTATTTTATGCTACATTTTCAGTGTCCTAATTCACTATAATAATTAGGTGGCGACTCCTTAAAAATGCATTTTAGGAATCCAACCATGCAGCAGTAATCCCGTTTCCGACTCCGGTTGAAATGGGGTGTTACAGCATGGCGACTCCACTGGGGACTTTAGGTTCTTAACCACAACAAACATAGGTTAATTTATTGTGCTTTATTTTCTTTATTTTTGCTTAAATTACTTCCTTTATGTTTTACACTTATTTGCTTTTATTATTTTGCCTAAATTATTCTGCTTTACATATAAATATTTGCATATTGTCTTAACTGCTATTTGTTACCGCTTTCCTTAAAATGACATTCCGCTCATATTTCCTCCATTATGGAAAATTCACACTATCACACACTCACGCGCTGGTGTGCTTCGCGCACCCGCAAATTTCTTTCAAATACCCAAAATTTAGAAGAGTTGGCGCTTGCGCGGAGTTAGATCGGTTCGTCTGATCAGCCGCGTAGCCTTCTCACTCGAGTGTCCGCTCGGGAACCTTGTGTCTAGTGAAGCCAAATCTTAGAAACTTAAGATAGAGCTATACTACCCTTTTTTTTAAGTCATGCATGCATTTATCTTAGGTGGGTTGATCCCTGGTATCGACGCCACAATTAGGAAAATACCAAAACTTGTCGACGGGTTTCGCAACCCAACAACCAACCGGCATACTATGTGTAGCGTGACAATGATAGACAAATCCAAGCCGAAACATGTCATGCCGAAATTGGAAAAAGTGCACCGTCATTTGGTCGTCATTCCCAACAAAAGCATTACAGTTGGACGACTTGGACAAATCTATCACAACCTCGCATATGTGACGTTTAGGCCTACCTCTGGCATAAAGAGGTCCCAAACATGCTAGGACGCGCATTTGATATCTATATAGTCTGCTTGCTATTGTAATGTTTGTTGCTTTCAGCTATGTGCACTTTACTACAGTATTTTGCTACTTCAACTTTGCGCATTCGTTTAGTATTAATTACGAGTTATACTAGCTTGGTTTTCTGGGGCTGTGTTATCCCTTGCATTATCAGCGCGATACGCGGAAAGTCCATATCTCAAACAACGATTTTATCAAATTTAGTCACATTCGGAACTACGTGTGACCTGATTCCCGCGGCGGGATACGTAGGCGGCCATTTCGGCCTCGGTCCCACCTTTTAAAAGAAAAATCCTTATTTTTCGTCTCTTAAGGATCGCTTTATTCTCCGTCAACTGCAAACTATGGTTTAAACTGGTTCCTTTGGCAAAATGCATAGGCGGCCATATCAGCTTTGGTTCCAAAAAAAAAAAAAAAAAAAAAAAAAAAAAAACTCGAAGTCTAATCGTCGAACCCAACTTCAACCGGGGCTATGCTCCCATACTATATATCTACTTGATCTCTATGGCGAGATACGTAGGTGGCCACGTCGGACACAGTCCAACTCTTTCTAAAATATTTTGTCTTTACTCTATCCGTTACAAAGCACACTTCATCCAATCTCCGCGATAGGATAGTGAAGGTTTTCCATATCAAATTCGGTCTCGTCCATTCGACATCCGCTTATGCCAAAACTGGGACATTTTAAGGATTCACTGCAAGAAGAGGCAGTCAGTACCTAATAGCATATTATCGAATACGCTCTCGTAGCCAAATACATAAAGCCAGGCAACGATTACAGGTCCGAACAGATTGGGCGTGCGAGTGGTCAGAGTTAAAGCTACAAAGTCCGCACAAACCAACAGCCCATTTCAAATCTCACAAATTTTCTTTTGAGTACAGATAACAAGGGCTGGAAAGTTGGCAACGTTGAGAGGGATTTTCGCATATCAGCTCGGCTCACAGGGCCACATTTTTATCCTCATTCATTCGTTTTTGCATATCTATATATCCCTGCACTAATTATTGCGTCTATCTTTGATTTTGTAGGAAGTTCCGCATAGCAGCTCAGCTCGCAAAGCCACAATCGCACGCGTCTATCAAGGCGTCATTTGGCTCACAGGGCCACTCTCATCCTCATTTCTCAATCACTTTACGACTCTAATTATTTTTATTCGGTTTATATTCTACAGCCTACAGGTTCCTCAATTCACAGGCGGGAAGACGCGGTTGCGTACAAAGACAACATCTCGGCATTCAAAACGTTTGTACGAGGACAACATCTCAGCAGTTGCAACATCTAGCATGTCCGCCCAAGGACAACATCTCAGCATTCACAACATCCCACATATCATACAGGAACGACATCCCTACTCACAGAATTGCATTTATCATATATTTATCATTCTGTTTTAACAGTTATACATTAATTTTTCTCAAGCTTAGCTTGCAGGAGCATTTATTCTACAGGAACAGCAGCAACACGTCCAGGCAAAGACGTCATCTCGACCCAATGGTCACAACACACTTTATCTCCACAATAACTTCATCAACAGTTCATCTATGCAACGATGATCTCTGCATCACGTCTATGCAACGACGTCTCTTTTATTATGCCTATGCAACGGCTTCATCAACAGTTCATCTATGCAACGATGATCTCTGCATCACGTCTATGCAACGACGTCCATTTCATTATGCCTATGCAACGGCTTCATCAACAGTTCATCTATGCAACGATGATCTCTGCATCACGTCTATGCAACGACGTCCATTTTATTATGCCTATGCAACGGCTTCATCAACAGTTCATCTATGCAACGATGATCTCTGCATCACGTCTATGCAACGACGTCTCTTTTATTATGCCTATGCAACGGCTTCATCAACGGTTCATCTATGCAACGATGATCTCTGCATCACGTCTATGCAACGACGTTATTTCATTATGCCTATGCAACGGCTTCATCAACAGTTCATCTATGCAACGATGATTTCTGCATCACGTCTATGCAACGACGTCCCTTTCATTATACCTATGCAACGGCTTCATCAACAGTTCATCTATGCAACGATGATCTGCGTCGCGATCACGCCTACGGCGTCCCTTTTTATTATGCCTATGCAACGGCTTCGTCAGCTCATCTATGCAACGATGATCTGCATCACGTCTATCGCAACGGCGTTATTTCATTATGCCTATGCAACGGCCGTCAGCGGTTCATCTATGCAACGATGATCTCTGCATCACGTCTATGCAACGACGTCTCTTTTATTATGCCTATGCAACGACTTCATCAACAGTACATCTATGCAACGATGATCTCTGCATCACGTCTATGCAACGACGTCTCTTTTATTATGCCTATGCAACGGCTTCATCAACAGTTCATCTATGCAACGATGATCTCTGCATCACGTCTATGCAACGACGTCCCTTTTATTATGCCTATGCAACGGCCGTCAAGCGGTTCATCTATGCAACGATGATCTCTGCATCACGTCTATGCAACGACGTCTCTTTTATTATGCCTATGCAACGGCTTCATCAACAGTTCATTTATGCAACGATGATCTCTGCATCGCGTCCATGCAACGGCGCCATCTCATCAAAGCCTATGCAACGGCTTCATCTGCATTTCGTCTATGCAACGACGAACATCTGCATCGCGTCCATGCAACGACGCCATCTCATCAAAGCCTATGCAACGGCTTCATCGACAGTTCATCTATACAACGATGATCTCTGCATCACGTCCATGCAACGGCGCCATCTCATCAAAGCCTATGCAACGGCTTCATCTGCATTTCGTCCATGCAACGACGAACATCTACATCGCGTCCATGCAACGGCGCCATCTCATCAAAGCCTATGCAGCGGCTTCATCTGCATTTCGTCCATGCAACGACGAACATCTGCATCACGTCTATGCAACGACGTCATCTCATCAAAGCCTATGCAACGGCTTCATCAGCATTTCGTCCATGCAACGACGAACATCTGCATCAGCTTTACTTTTACTTTAACATCGCAACAATCCAGCGTCATCGTAATTCGACACTGGGACAAACTTTAAATCTGCATCAGCTTTACCTTTTTACTTTAACATCGCAACAATCCAGCGTCATCGTAATTCGACACTGGGACAAACTTTAAATCTGCATCAGCTTTACCTTTTTACTTTAACATCGCAACAATCCAGCGTCATCGTAATTCGACACTGGGACAAACTTTAAATCTGCATCAGCTTTACCTTTTTACTTTAGCATCGCAACAATCCAGTGTCATCATGATTCGACACTGGGACATTTTTAAATCTGCGTCAGCTTTACTTTTATTTTCTAGTATTACAGCAGCCCAGTGTCATTAGGATTCGACACTGGGACATTTTTTAAATCAGCGTCAGCTTTGCTTTTTATTTTTTGCATCACAACGATCCAGTGTTATCATAATTTGACACTGGAACAATTTTGGGTCTGCATCGTCCCTACTTTTGAATTCTAGTTTTTAAAACAGGACAAAATTGGCTACGAGTCAACATCTTTGTCCGAAGACTCTTCCATCATCTCCGTACAAAGAGGGACATCGTTGTGATCAATTTTGACGTTTTTGCATATTTGTCGCAATTTCATGTGTTTTAGGACACTGCATTTTAATCATCTTTTTTTGCATTTTTATCTTTATATTTTAAAATTAAGCGTTATGTTATGTTTCTATTATTACTACACCGTCGTTTATTTTAATAATATTTGCGTTTCTTTAAATAATTAATTGACATCCGGCTTTATTTTTAATTAGACATTAAACGTTTGTTAAATATCGTATTTTTATTATTATTGCACCGACATTTGCATTTTTATAATCCTGCATCTTGTTAATTAATTAACCCGCTTTATATTTTGTCAAACCAGTCCAGTACGAAACCCAATCCGAATCATTCCAATCCAACACCATTTTTATATCATCCAAACACCCCCTTTTATTTCCCCCCATTTTAAATTCCAAACACCCTCTTATTTCCCCCATCTTTTAAATTTCAAAGACCACTTTCATTTCCCCCCTAAATATCTTACCCCCCTTTATTAAAAGAGGACAGAGGACAGTCCCCACGAACCAGAGACACAGCCAACGTTCAGAATTTGAAAAGGGTCCCCAACGTTCCAAAAAAAAAAACACAGAAAGATCAGCCCACTTTTCATTTTTTTTAAGGGACCTCGTGACCCTCCCTTCCTTCGCCTCCGTCGACACCACCGGCGAAACACCCTCTCTCACCTTTACCGTCGCCGTCGCCCGTCGACACCCCCACTGTCCCACATCACCAGCGAACTACATCATACGCCACTGGTCACTCTCCCAAATCGTCGTTGGCGTCGCTCGGTGTTCGCCGTGTGAAGCGCCGCCACCATCGCTGAGGTTTGGTTCCATTTTTGATTTATTGGCATATTTTTATTTGGGTGATTTCCTTTATTTTGAATCTCGCCGGAGTTCTTCAAACTCCGTGATGGTTCAATTCGGGTTTCTTGTTGCGTGTTGGATTGATTAAATCTTGTTATCTGTTTGTTGGCGATGGTTTGATTTCTTGTTTGGAGTATCTGGCGGAGTTTTACTCGTGAAGCTTTGTTGTTTTCGGTGATGTTGGATTATTTTCGTTTGCTATACTATCGTTTATTCCATCGTTCGCATCTTTGTTGTCATCGATTTGAGAATTGCTTACAATCCGTGATTTTGGGTGATTTTTGGGTCATGTTGTCTTGTTTTGGCCTATTATCGGACTGATTTTTGGTCATCTTGCTCTTGTTTTAAACATTTTTGTTGGTATTAAACTGATTTTGAACAAGTTACTACACTTGGTATTCTTGATTTTTGAACAAGTTACTACACTTGGTATTTTCTTGATTTTGAATTTGATACTACATGGCCAAGAAGGATTTATCCGTCGATCCGAGGCCCCGTGGTAAGCGAGACGGAATATGTGGGCGGAGGAAAGTGAAAAGATTGGGCGAGAATGCATAGTATCGTTCACGGGAGGCGAGTCGGCCATGTAGTAGCGATATTGGCTTCTCATGTCTTAGTATTCTTGGCATAACACTAGCTGAGCCCACACTATATAAAAATATATCTTTTACAATATATTTTACATATATATCTATATATATACATATATTGTTGTTTGTTTGGTAATTTATTTATCATTTACTAACTCTTCTACTAAGTGTTTTTTGCAGGTACCCGGAGGCGCACCCCAAAGTTAAATAATTCGCATAAAAATGAAATAAAAGCAAAATGTTGTTAATTTATCTTCATTACATCTTTTATGTTTATTTACTTTTATTACTATCTTGTTAAATACATATCTATATTAAATATTTGCATGCCTAGTTTAAATATCTTTTGATTAGTTTAATAATTAGAATACCCTTAGAATTGCATGATATATTTAGCACAATAATTAACCCTAGGTTTGAACGGACAACCGCAAGTTAGCGGATCCTTTAGGGTGCCTAACCCCTTCCCTTTAGGATAATAAAGAACCCTTGCCCAGAATCTCACATAGCTTTCACAGACCTTTAAATGGAGATCATTCGTAGTATTTTATGCTACATTTTCAGTGTCCTAATTCACTATAATAATTAGGTGGCGACTCCTTAAAAATGCATTTAGGAATCCAACCATGCGTAGCGGCACTCCCGTTTTCCGGCTCCGGTCGAAAATGGGGCGTTACAGTATGTAGAGCTTTCCTATCTCTTGAGCATGAGTAGTTGTATCTATGTAGTACGGTATACGTACAAGATTTGATAATCTACACTTGTTTTAAAGTATATGATGCTTGTTTCATTTCAAAAGTATAAGTCCTTTGGATTTAAGGAAAATGTATTTGACAAAGGTATAACGCTAATATAATGACTTTATGGGGAGTTGATTATATTAGTTTTTGGAAAGGTTCACAAAGAATGGTTTACTCTAACTAAAACAAGTACGGGTAAAAGGATTTGAAACTATGGAAGGTGGATTGATTTTTAGGCATTGGTTGCCTAAGGTTTTAAAGGAAATGAAGTCACTTGATTTAGAAGCCTATTATATTTCTAAAAGGAAATGTGACTTGTTTTGAAAAGAAATTGTAACTTGATACTATGGTGATTAGTATCTTGGAATCTTTGTATAAAAAGAGTTTTTCTTAAAAAGTTAGAAGTACATGGTACTTGGGTTGAATTCCCGAATTTTCTATTAAAAGACATGTTAGTGCCTTAGGATACTAAAATGAGAGGATATATTAATAATGTTAATAAGAAGTTAGGGAATTTCTTAACTTGCTTGTTGACAGTCAATTTTGACCCGTTTTGTATATTTTTCGTGCAATTTTAAGTATTTTAGCACACCTCATTTTTATCGTTATTTTGCATATTTTTACATAATATTCTATGTTTATTTCTTCACAAAAATGGCATTGCATCTTTTATTTTTAAATTAAGCATTATGTCGTTGTTAATATTATGTTTTTATTATTGTTATAGCGTCATTTTTATTTTAATAATATTCGCATCTTTTTAAATAATTAATCGGCACCGCATTTTTACTTTTAATCAGACATTAAACGTGTCTTAAATATTGCATTTGCATCTTTTAAATAATTTTTTCTTTAAATAATTAACCAGTCTTGCATTTTTGTTAAACCAGTCCAGTTCAAGACACAATTTGAATCAGTCCAAGCCAACACTATTTTTAATATCATCCAAACACCCTCTTTTATTTTCCCCCCCTAAAATCAAATACAACTTTTCATTTCCCCACAAAACAATACCCACTTTTCATTTTCCCCCCCAAATACCAAACCCTAAACCTACCCTATAAAATAAAACATTCCCCCCCCTTTTCAAAGGACCCTAGCCGCACACTACCCTCAGCACCCCTCCCTTTCCTCTTCAGCCGACACACCCCATTCCCGTCGCCGCCGCCCCTTTCGCCGGAGCTCCAAGCTCCGGCGAACACCCTATCTCTCCCAGAACTCAAAGACACACCGCCCGCTCTCTCCATCGCCGAACCCCGCCGTTCCTGCTGCCCTAATCCCGTCGCTGAGCACCACCACCACTGTGGCGGCGTCGCTCCGGCGATAGCCGTGGAAGTGATGCCGCCCATTTCCCCATTAGTTCGGTTTATATCTTGTTCGGTATGTTGTCGATCGTGGACTGATTTTCCCTTTTTCGGGTAACTGGCCGGAGTTTTTAAACTCCGGCGACCTCCATTGCTTTGTATTTTTATATATAACTGCTGCTTATTTTATCGTTGGGCTGATTTCTGAACTTTTGATATTTGGCCGGAGTTTGCAAAACTCCGGCGATGTTCGTCGGTTTGCTTCTGTTTGTTGGGCTGATTTCTGAAGTTTTGATATTTGGCCGGAGTTTGCAAAACTCCGGCGATGTTCGTCGGTTTGCTTCTGTTTGTTGGGCTGATTTCTGAAGTTTTGATATTTGGCCGGAGTTTGCAAAACTCCGGCGATGTTCGTCGGTTTGCTTCTGTTTGTTGGGCTGATTTTGTGCCATTTTAGTATTTTGTTGCGTCGCTGTGGTGCCGATGCTATTCCATTTGTTCGGACTGATTTTGTGGCTTTAGCGTCTGGCCGGAGTTTTTAAAACTCCGGCGACCTTTGTTTGGGCTTACCATTCGGATTTCTTGGCTGATTTTACCCATTTGTTTCTTTATTCTTGATTTTACGATCTTTGGGTATGTTACGAAATTTCCGCGACCTATCCGAGCCGACATCGCTCGTACCATTTTTATCGCCTCGTTCATTTGGGTTGTGGTCGCTGGTTTACTGGTTTGTTTTTGGCAAGTTAAAGGACCGATTTCTTTATTTTTTCTTTTGCTGGTTTACTGATTTTGAACATGATACTACACTTTGGTATTAGTGATTTTGAATAGGATACTACACTATGGCGATGAAAAAGTTATCCGTCGATTTTGAGGCCTCATGATTGCAAAGCGGAAAATAAAATAAATGAAGCTTTACAGGCAATGATGATTTCTTCCACTTACATCGATAACCATGTGCTTGGCGAATTCTCATGTGCACTTGTTTAGGTATCTACTTTATATTTTACATATCTGAGCCCTCCGTGTTTAAAACTATTACTGTTTTAGCGCGGATCCGAATGTTTTATTTATTTTATTATTTTTAGCAATATTGGCCGATGAAGGAATCCCGTCGATTTCCAAGGCCTCATACGTAAAAGACGGATTTATTTATTTTGCTTTACTTATTAATTCTTGTCATCGCTTTTAAAATTATTTATTCTACTATTAATACTTTTACTAAGTGTTTATGCAGGTACCCGGAGATTATCTTGTGCAGAATGCCTAAAAAAGGGCTAAAAGATGTCCCGAAGCTTTATTTTTATGTCGCATTTAATTTTGATTTTATTATTTTGCATTGCATTTTATTTTAATTGTAAATTATGAAAAATGCTTAGAATAGATAGAATAAAAAGGGCAATAAATAATTAACCTAGGTTTGAACGAATAACCGCAAGTTAGCGGATCTTAAAGGATGCCTAACCCCTTCCCTTTAGGATAATAAAGAACCCTGATCCAGAATCTCACTAATTTTATGGACTATTAAATGGAAGTCAATTGCAGTATTTTTATTGCAATAAACTAAGTGTCCTAATTCACTATAATAATTAGGTGGCGACTCCTTAAAATACATTTAGGAATCAACCATATGTAGCAGTAATTCCGTTTCGACTCCGGTTAAAATGGGGTGTTCTGACATGGCGACTCCTTTGAGGATATCGGGTTCTTGATCATAGCAAACCAGTTAATTAAATATTGCACTTTATTTTGCTTTTATATTTGTTGTAAATATTTTATATGGTTTGTTTTTATTTTGTAATTAACTACTTTAATTGCTACATTCTTTTATTGCTTTCCTTAAATTGTCATTCCGTTCATATTTCCTCCATTCTGGAAAATTAACACTATCACACACTACTGTATTTGGTGTGCTTGGCGCACCATAAATTTCTTTCAAGAGCACCCAAAATATTAGGAGAGTTGGCGCTTGCGTGGAGTTAGATCGGTTCGTCGATCACCACGTAGCCTCGCTCGAGTTGTCATTCGGGAACCTTGCGTCTAATAGGCCAAATCTTAGAAAGCTTAAGATAGAGCTATACCACCCTTTTATATTAGTCATGCATGCATAAACCTTAGGTGGGTTAATCCTTGGTATTAACGCCACAATTAGAAATCCACCAAACTTGTCGACGGGTTTCACAACCCAACGACCCATTAGCATACTATGTGTAGCGTGATGATGATAGACGGATCCAAGCCTGGTCATGACACGCCAAAATTGGGAAAAGTGCACCGTCATTTGGTCGCCATTTCCGAAATATTGCAGTTTAACGGCTTGGACCTATTTATCACAATCCCGCATATTTGACGTTTAGGCTCACCTCTGGCATAAGGGAGGTCCCAAACATATTAGGGCACGCGCTTGATTTGCATGTTTTTTGTTTATTATTGTTTGTCGCTAGCAACTCTGTACATATTGTTTAATTCAATAATCGCTCTTTTGTGATTCCGGACTCGAGCATTTGTATTTTTGCATTTTTGCTTTCACATTGCAATCAGGACTTCTACTGCGTAAATCACTCTTGAATAGCGCGACTTGGACTTTGTGAAGCATCAACCACCAGTCCGGTCGAACCAATCAGGGGAGTCTCTGACTATATGGTCACACCCCTTCATTTTGTTATTTTATCATTTTCCACTCTCACCTATTTCTCATATTTTTGCAGGAAAACAGTCCTCGCAAATAGTCGAGGGCGTTCGAAAAAGAAAAAAAAAAAAAAAAAGTCATCACAAGGAGCGAGAATTATGTTGACTAATAGAAGTCAGTTTATACCAGATTCAACGAGACATCGCTCTCAGTTCTTTTATACTTTGTATTTTTATTCGTATTCGCAAACTCAATTGATATGTTTAGCGTTAATTACATAGTTCTTTCATATCATACATTTTACAGCATAATTATTCCGAACTACGCGTGTCTGATTCTCACCACACAGTGTGATACGTAGGCAACTCATTTTGAGTTCGACACCACAAAATAAAAACCATAAAAAATAAAAACAAAAAAAAAACAAATAAACATATTTTTCTCACTCATGCATCCCATTATTATGTTTTCGGGCATTCATTTTACTTTGCATTCGTCCACAGTGGACAATCATTTATTTTGCACAGCTTTATATTGCTATCCTTTTGATAAATTTTTCCAAGCATACATTTTATAACATATTTGAATGAACTACGCTTTGATTCCTCGGGATCGGGATAGATCGTTCGGTACACTTTATTCAAAAAAAAAAAAAGAAAAAAATGTATATTTTCTTCAACAAATACAAAAAAAAAATGTTATTCAAAAAATACAAAAACATTTTGTAAGTATTATTGTTTGACTTTGTTAATACCAACACAGTTACAAATGTGCATAAACAAAAAAAAAACAAGTGATAATCAGTATGAGTTGACTTTGTGGTAAACCATAGATTCTTCTGGTACCTCTTATTCATACCCGTAAATGACATTGTCTTGCGTGTTTTCAAGATAAGGACGAAATCAATCTCATCGTTTCATATGCATTGTGTGGTGAGTGTTTGAATAAGTTCAATTGTGTTGCATTGTGATCTAGAACTTGGCCTGAATGTTTGTTGAGGCGAAATCCTGAGTAACACTCGGTGTAGGAAATGATCGTAGGCTTTCTTTGACCCGTTTGAGCCTTTTCAGCCTACCAAATAACATTATCCCTAGTACACCCCTTTGAGCCTAAAACCTATTTTTTGACAAACGCATATTACACCTATAACCTTTCTGAGTGCGTACGCACTATCCCTCACTTGGCCCGACCTCCTTGAGTGCTTTAGAAATGTGCAAGTGGCTGACAAAATTCTAACTGAAGTTTGCAAAGACAAAAATTGTCAAAGTCTCAAAGAATGAAAGCAGAGACGACTTCACATAAAGAGGAAATCAAAAGCCCCGATAAAAAAAAGGGGAATACATAACCCCGAAAAAAAAAAAAAAAAAAAAAAAAGGGCTCTAAATGAAAGATTCAAAAGAAGTCAATACAGAAAAACTGGGACAAAAAGAAAGCAAGTCAGCATTAAAACACACAAATATCAAGCATGGACGTAGTCCAACTCTCGAGGAATGATTAGTCACTTTTACCCAAATGATATCCATTCCTTTCACCAAGCCTACATTACAAGCCCGTGACAAGCCCTACATGATCTTATACTGAGGGTTCTCACATTAGTGGATACTTACATGACGGTCAAGCCTATGGTATCACAATTGCATGCATTGAACATCTTTTTGAGTGTGAGCGCAATTCTCTCAACGTCCCAAAATTCAAAATATTGGAATATATGTGTGAGATGGGACCTTCTTTCAGTGAGGCATTTGAAACATGAGATTACGTTTAGTTCGAAACCTTGGATGCAAGCAAGTGTGTCGACACTCAGGTATGTTTGAGGTACTATCTGAAACTGTGTGAATTACACCAGAGTCAAACTCGGTTAGACTGAAAACAATAAAAGAACATCCTTATGCACAATACTAATTGTTGGTATCAATCGAGTCGAGCGTAATGTCGTCTTCCATTTTTTCAGAAAAAACAACAAAATGCATATTACATAAAAATTATTTTGCATCACGAACTACGTCTTGACCTGATTCCCTCAGCGGGATACGTAGGCGGCCACATCGGCTTCGGTCCCGCATCATTTTAAAATCATAAAAATTCTTATTTTTGCAACATGAACTACGTCTTGACCTGACTCCCTCGGCGGGATACGTAGGCAGACACATCGGCTTCGGTCACACCGTTAGAAATATTTCTTCCTTGTTTCTGCACATGATTCGATTTTGTCCATTGGAGAGTTTAGCATCCTCATATATTTTGCATCCATTACTACCTACATATTTTCGGGGGGTTGCATTCTCATCTACTCAATTGTACATTGTCCATTTCTCGCATTAGCTTTTCATTCATTATAAAAAAAAAATGCTTACCTGATCGCCTTGATAGCGTCAAGATGCAACCTTACCCAGTTCAACATCTTCATTACCAGAAACTGGGACATTTTAAGGAATTCAGTGCAAGAAAATGGCAATAGAGCGAAAGCAGCCAACTAGGTCTTCGTGCAAACCGAGAATGCAAGCCAAGAGCCAAAGCTACACACCGACGCTAATCAACCACTCATTTCCTAAAAACTCACAAGTTTTCTTTGAGTGCGGGATCTTCATATCGCAAAGGCGAACACAACAATAAACCCACGCGGTCACAAATGCACGCCTATGCAATGACGCTATCTCAACCAGCACGCCACAAAGCGGTACGCCTAAACCCATGCATTTCATTTTAAGCCTATGCAACGGCTTCATTCATGTTTCGTCCATGCAACGACGAGCATCTGCATCGCGTCCATGCAACGACGCCTTTTCATTTTTTTAGCCTATGCAACGGCTTCATTCATGTTTCGTCCATGCAACGACGAAGACCGTGAGCGTCCATGCAACGACGCTTTTCATTTTAAAAGCCCGTGCAACGGCCGTTCATGTTTCGTCCATGCAACGACGAGCATCTGATCGCGTCCATGCAACGGCGCTTTTCATTTTAAAAGCCCGTGCAACGGCTTCGTTCATGTTTCGTCTACGCAACGACGAGCATCTGTGAGCGTCCATGCAACGACGCTTTTCATTTTAAAAGCCTATGCAATGGTTTATTCATGTTTCGTCTATGCAACGACGAGCATCTGCATCGCGTCCATGCAACGACGCCTTTTCATTTTAAAAGCCCATGCAACGGCTTCATTCATGTTTCGTCTATGCAACGACGAGCATCTGCATCGCGTCCATGCAACGACGCCTTTTCATTTTAAAAGCCTATGCAACTGCTTATTCATGTTTCGTCTATGCAACGACGAGCATCTGCGTCGCGTCCATGCAACGACGCTTTTCATTTTAAAAGCCTATGCAACGCCGTTCATGTTTCGTCCATGCAACGACGAGCATCTGCATCGCGTCCATGCAACGACGCGCTTTCATTTTAAGCCCATGCACCGGCCGTTCATGTTTCGTCCCATGCAACGACGAAGATCGTGAGCGTCCATGCAACGACGCCTTTTCATTTTAAGCCTATGCAACGGCTTATTCATGTTTCGTCCATGCAACGACGAGATCTGCGTCGCGTCCATGCAACGACGCTTTTCATTTTAAGCCTATCTGGCAACGCCGTTCATGTTTCGTCCATGCAACGACGAGCATCTGCATCGCGTCCATGCAACGACGCCTTTTCATTTTAAGCCTATGCAACGGCTTCATTCATGTTTCGTCCATGCAACGACGAGCATCTGCATCGCGTCCATGCAACGACGCCTTTTTATTTTTAAGCCTATGCAACGGCTTCATTCATGTTTCGTCCATGCAACGACGAACATCTGCATTGCGTCCAAAAACGACGTCCTTTCATTTTAAGCCTATGCAACGGCTTCATTCATGTTTCGTCTATGCAACGACGAGCATCTGCATCGCGTCTATGCAATGACGCCATCAACATCCACAATAACCTTGTCTTTTTCAACACCACATCACCTGCAACCCAGTGTCAATCATACTTCAACACTGGGACATTTTTTAAATCAGTGTCAGCTTTGCTTTTATTTTTTTTGCGTCACAACGACCCAGTGTCATCATGATTTGACACTGGGACATTTTTGGATCTGCATCATCCCTATTTTTGAGTTTTTAGTTTATAAAACAGGACAAAATTGGCTACAAGTCAACATCTTTGTCCGAAGACTCTTCCATCATCTCCGTACAAAGAGGGACATGCTGTTGACAGTCAATTTTGACCCGTTTTGTATATTTTTCGTGCAATTTTAAGTATTTTAGCACACCTCATTTTTATCGTTATTTTGCATATTTTTACATAATATTCTATGTTTATTTCTTCACAAAAATGGCATTGCATCTTTTATTTTTAAATTAAGCATTATGTCGTTGTTAATATTATGTTTTTATTATTGTTATAGCGTCATTTTTATTTTAATAATATTCGCATCTTTTTAAATAATTAATCTAAGACCGCATTTTACTTTTAATCGGACATTAAACGTGTCTTAAATATTGCATTTGCATTTTAATAATTTTGCATCTTTTAAATAATTTTTCTTTAAATAATTAACTTGATCTTGCATTTTGTTAAACCATCGATTCAAGACACAATTTGAATCAGTCCAAGCCAACACTATTTTTAATATCATCCAAACACCCTCTTTTATTTTCCCCCCCTAAAATCAAATACCACTTTTCATTTCCCCCCCCCAAAACAATACCCACTTTTCATTTTCCCCCCCAAATACCAAACCCTAAACCTACCCTATAAAATAAAACATTCCCCCCCCCCTTTTCAAAGGACCCTAGCCGCACACTACCCTCAGCACCCCTCCCTTTCCTCTTCAGCCGACACACCCCATTCCCGTCGCCGCCGCCCCTTTCGCCGGAGCTCCAAGCTCCGGCGAACACCCTATCTCTCCGTAACCCTCAGCACACACTGCCCGTCTCCCTCTCCATCGTCGAACCCCCGCCGTTCCCGTCGTCCTAATCCCGTCGCTGAGCACCACCACCACTGTGGCGGCGTCGCTCCGGCGATAGCCGTGGAAGTGATGCCGCCCATTTCCCCATTAGTTCGGTTTATATCTTGTTCGGTATGTTGTCGATCGTGGACTGATTTTCCCTTTTTCGGGTAACTGGCCGGAGTTTTTAAACTCCGGCGACCTCCATTGCTTTGTATTTTTATATATAACTGCTGCTTATTTTATCGTTGGGCTGATTTCTGAACTTTTGATATTTGGCCGGAGTTTGCAAAACTCCGGCGATGTTCGTCGGTTTGCTTCGGGTTGTTGGCTGATTTCAAGTTTTGATATTTGGCGGAGTTTGCAAAACTCCGCGATGTTCGCTTGCTTATCGCTTGTTGGGCTGATTTCTGAAGTTTTGATATTTGGCCGGAGTTTGCAAAACTCCGGCGATGTTCGTCGGTTTGCTTCTGTTTGTTGGGCTGATTTTGTGCCATTTTAGTATTTTGTTGCGTCGCTGTGGTGCCGATGCTATTCCATTTGTTCGGACTGATTTTGTGGCTTTAGCGTCTGGCCGGAGTTTTTAAAACTCCGGCGACCTTTGTTTGGGCTTACCATTCGGATTTCTTGGCTGATTTTACCCACTGTTTTGCTGTTACTGATTTTCTGATCTTTGGGTATGTTCTGAAATTTCCGGCGACCTATCCGAGCCCGATTACTGTTCTGTACCATTTTTATCGCCTCGTTCATTTGGGTTGTGGTCGCTGGTTTACTGGTTTGTTTTTGGCAAGTTAAAGGACCGATTTCTTTATTTTTTCTTTTGCTGGTTTACTGATTTTGAACATGATACTACACTTTGGTATTAAGCTGATTTTGAATAGGATACTACACTATGGCCGATGAAAAAGTTATCCGTCGATTTTTGAGGCCTCCACAGTTGCAAAGACGGAAAATAAAATAAATAAAGCTTTCTGGGCAATGATGATTTCTTCCACTTACACCGGATAACCAACATGTGCTTGGCAAGGCGAATTCTCGCAGCCGCACTTGTTTAGGCTGTCCTACTTTATATTTTACATATCTGAGCCCTCCGTGTTTAAAACTATTACTGTTTTAGCGCGGATCCGAATGTTTTATTTATTTTATTATTTTTAGCAATATTGGCCGATGAAGGAATCCCCGTCTGATTTCCAAGGCCTCCTCTGTGCAAAAGACGGATTTATTTATTTTGCTTTACTTATTAATTCTTGTCATCGCTTTTAAAATTATTTATTCTACTATTAATACTTTTACTAAGTGTTTATGCAGGTACCCGGAGATTATCTTGTGCAGAATGCCTAAAAAAGGGCTAAAAGATGTCCCGAAGCTTTATTTTTATGTCGCATTTAATTTTGATTTTATTATTTTGCATTGCATTTTATTTTAATTGTAAATTATGAAAAATGCTTAGAATAGATAGAATAAAAAGGGAAATAAATAATTAACCTAGGTTTGAACGAATAACCGCAAGTTAGCGGATCTTAAAGGATGCCTAACCCCTTCCCTTTAGGATAATAAAGAACCCTGATCCAGAATCTCACTAATTTCGCAGACTATTAAATGGAAGTCAATTGCAGTATTTTTATTGCAATAAACTAAGTGTCCTAATTCACTATAATAATTAGGTGGCGACTCCTTAAAATACATTTAGGAATCAACCATATGTAGCAGTAATTCCGTTTCGACTCCGGTTAAAATGGGGTGTTACATTGCTTATGTTATGATAAGCCGGTAGTGCTTATGTATGATATGATAGGCCGGTAGTGCTTATGTTATGTATGATAGCCGGATGAGCTATGTTATATATTTGTATTATTACGGGGTAAACCCCGGGTTATTATCTATGCCATGGATTTGCTACCCATGATGCGAGTGCGGCGCTTGCACTCATGCGGATCCGACCACGGGATCCGTGCGGGTGAAATAGTCCCACGCGAGTACGGCGATGGTACTCATGCGGATCCACGGGATCCATGCGGGTGAAATAGTCCCGTGCGGGTGAAATAGTCCCACGACGGCGGATGACCTCATGCGGGTCCACGGGACCCGTGCGGGTGAAATAGTCCCGGGAGTAGGACCGCTAACGATACTACGACGAGGTACCCTGTTTTGATCGTGAGCCTCCTATTTTTATGCTATAAGTTTTATACTTGTTACTCTCATTGTTAGTAAGGCACAGTGCAAGGAAATTGATTTTTATCTATGACTCCAGCTTATCTTTGACTTGTGATATTACTACAGTATTTTCCAGTTTTACATACTTGGTACGTTGTGTATCGACCCTTCCTGGGCCGCTCATGCCGCAGGTAAGGGAAAACAGGTGGTAGATCCTCATTCCTAGGATCTCTTACTCAGGTGTCAGGAGCTCCATTTCTCGGAAGCTCGACTTTTGGTATGGTTCTCCCCGGTGTTGCGATATTTTGTACATTCAGGGGCATGACGGGGCCCTGTCCCGTCATAGTGTTACTTATTCTAAGAGGCCTGTAGTCTTGTCATAACTTGGGTTGTTTCAGGATATAACTGTTCAATTTGATGTACTTTTGGGATTGCCATTTTGGGCTAGACTATTTATACCATTATGGTTGTTTTATTTTGAGTTTATATTCCGCTGATTTTCTCTGATGTTGTGTCACAAGGGTGCCCGGGTCAAGGCACCGGTCACGGATCCGGGGTCGGGTCGTGACAGTTGTGATCAAGACAACATGGTTATGATTGTACGAGAAGTTATTGTACCCGTTTACGGGGGGACTGATAAGGTAGGCTTCGAGCATGGAAAGTGCGAGCCTAAGAATATTGATAACCGCCGAGACCTTAGGTATATAAGGCCTTCTCGGGTAGTAAAAATTTAAGTCAGACCAAGGATAAGAGTTAAGTGCGACGCCGAGTCGGGTTGAGGACCTATTAAGGGTCGCCTCATAGCCTGAAATGAAATGGGATCAGTTGGTAATAGTCCCGCTACCTGACAGGGTCACGAGGGTGCAAGGCCCAAGTCTAGTAAATTGTTTTACGGGTTCGTGGACGCATTCCACCGGAACCAGGTTGTGAGAGCCGAAAATGGCCTTATGCTGTTTAACATTGTAACTCCAAAGATTGGAGGCCAGAATTAGTATGGAAGTTATGTACGTATGCTAGTATAAGTTTGGAAGTACGGAAA
Source organism: Przewalskia tangutica (assembly GCA_029844215.1). Classification (NCBI taxonomy): domain Eukaryota; kingdom Viridiplantae; phylum Streptophyta; class Magnoliopsida; order Solanales; family Solanaceae; genus Przewalskia; species Przewalskia tangutica. The sequence continues at coordinate 14,562,710 of CM056734.1, forward strand.
AAGTACGACCAGTGAAAAAGAGAGCAACCAAGTGTAAAGAAATAGAGCCTGAATCCATGAGAACCTTCCGAGGTGTCTACACCCATGAGTGATGGGTGGTAGCTGGGCGGGTATATAATAATTGCCCGGTGACGACACAGTCGTCGGACCCTATCAGACCTAGCAGAGCTGTTATGACAGACTTTGAGGACATTATGGGTACAGGCTAGTTGGCCTCTTGTTATGCCAACGTTGACTGCAGAGAGAGATTTGCTCGATTCCAGTTTTTCGGTAAGCCGATTATCGAGTGGAAAGGAAGGGAAGTGGTGGTAACCAGTGAATTATCCTTCCTTCCTTGACATCATTGTTTTAATAAGTCGGTGTGACTTGTACAGTTGAGGTAAATTGATGCAGAAGGTAAGTAATACTGGAATTTGAAGGAGTTTTATGTTAAGTGCCCTTGGGGGTACTTGGAGTTGGTTGGGTGTGGCGGTCAGGGCCACAACCTTCCGGATAATTTCAGGAAAGCGCGTAAGCGAGAATAAGTTAAGTACGAGTGCTGCCTGCGGAAAACAGAAGACATCGTTGGTAGGTTTTGAAAATCTATACGATTATAAGAGGGCACTGGATGATTAAGTTTTTGAAAGGGAGATAAGTTCTCTCCCCCACGTAAAAGGATAGTTTTACGTATTATGGGGTTATGTGTACCCATGTTGTTAGACGAAGGATAGGAGACTAATAAGGTCTTCAGTATCGTTATGCCATAGGTTACAATTTTAGATAACCGTGGGAAAAGTATTGTGTTGGGGTAATTGAGAACGACGTTAGGAAATGGTCGAGGAAGTGTCGTAAGGATATAAATGCAGGTAGTACGCATGCATGAAACTGTACGATTATGAATCAAGATAGAAATATTTTTGCTAATAATAAGCATAAGGAAGGGTTATGGCCAGAATGATAAAAGAGAATACAACTATGGTTATGTAAGTTGCACGAGATATGAGTACCCCAGACTAGTGTAAAGACCATTAGTAAATGATGGGCAGTAAGAACACCTCGAGGAAAGGTGGTAGCATATGTTCAGACGAGAAATATAGTAAGGGGGGGGGGGGGTAAGGGACCCCAAGACAACTTGAAATAACTTATAAAGGAAATACGAGTAGGCACTCACAATAAGAAATCTTGACAAGTCATTGGATTATGTAATACCGTGAATTGAGGTTAAACACCTGGCTATAAGCTCTACGAGCTGGGAGAGAATAATTGGGTTACTACTTGACGAGATCAAGGAAATCTCCCCCCCCCCCCCCCTAAATTGTGATTGACAGGAAGTCTTAGCCATGAGTCAAGTAAAAGAGTCGAATCTAAGTATAGTGACCACGTTTGGTTGCAACATGGAAATGGAACCATGAACCATAATTGAGATTAATGATGCCCGAATATTTCGCAAGTATGAGAAAGACTTCCAGTTATTTGGAAGTAAGATGACTACGACTACAGTTCTAACCACTCCTGAGGCCTGAAGGCCTAGAGGGTTAGGTTATTATGGTAACACTTTGAGTGTTTGGCTGGGTTGTGTGCGGATGCAATGCGATAAGGTAACAACCTATATTTTTCTTGGCAGCTACGGGAACACGATAGAGGGCTCAGGTTCGAGAGGTTGCCGAGTTTTCCCTCGTTGAGGAGGTGAAGAGGCGACAGTATAAAGATCCAGTTCTAGGGCAAATTTGAGATACGGCTCTCCAAGAGGAGGAAGACCTGTATGGGTAGCACCGGATAGGGTGTTGTGATATGAGGAAAGATTGTGTGTGCCCAATGCTGCAGGACTTGTCAGCAGGTTTAGGGGAGACACGCAGTACTTCTTGCTTTATTTTGTTTGGGGTCGACTAAGATGTATCATGACCTCAGATGTATGTATTGGTAAGATGGCCTGAAGAGGGACGTAGCAGAGTTTGTTGCTTAGTGTCCAAATTAGTAGCAGTCGAGTTGAGCACCGAAGCCCAAAGGCTATTACAGGCGATTGAGATCCCGACTTAGAAATGGGAGGTGATTAATATGGATCTTGTTACAGGGTTGCATCATACTCAGAGGAAGTGCGACTCCTTATGGGTTATGGTAACCAGGCTGACGACAGCAACCCATTTTCTTCCGGTCAGGACCACTTACTCGGCTAAGGTTTATGCTAGATTATATAGCAAGGAGATTGTGATACTTCACGGTGTTCCTACATTTATGCTGTCAGACAGATGAACTCAGTTTACGGCTAACTTCTAGAGGTTTTCCAGAAGGTATTAGGGACACAGGTGAGTCTCAGTGTGACATTTCACCCTCAGACCGACGGACAGGCAGGGCATGATATCCAGACACTTGAGGATAGGTTGCGGGCCTGTGTTATTGTCTTCAGGGGTAGTTGGGAGGATTATTTACCTCTTGTTGAGTTTGCGTATAACAAAAGCTACCATTCCAGTATCCAGATGGCCCTGTATGAGGCATTGTATGAAGAAAGTGTAGACTCGTCAATTGGTTGGTTCAACGTAGGCGAGGTTCAGATAATTAGCTCGGACTTGATTCAGCGGGCTGTGGATAAAGGCGAAGCTTATCCAGGAAAGATTATTAGCAAGCTCAGAGTCGATAAAAGCTTTACGCAGATAATCAGCATCGACATTTGGAGTTTTAGGTAGACGATTGGGTCTTCTTGAATGTTTCACCCATGAAGGGTGTGATGAGATTCGGAAAGAGGGGAAAACTGAGCCCAAGGTACATTGGGCCTTACCAGATCATCTGTAGAGTAGGCAAGGTTGCCTATGAGTTGGATCTGCCCTCAGGTTTAGAGGCGGTACATCCGGTCTTCCATGTTTCTAGGTTACAGAAGTGTATCGGAGATCCATCGAGAGTTTTCCCAACTAGAAAGGTCCAGGTGACAGAGGGGTTATCGTATGAGGAGAGTCCCATAGCGATACTCGATCACCAGGTCAGGCGACTGCGGACCAAGGATGTGGCTTCCGTCAAAGTCTTGTGGTGGAATGATAACAGAGAGGAGATGACTTGGGAAGCGGAGGAGGACATGTTGAGGACGTATCCTCACTTATTCTTTACACCTTCAGGTAATTCATTTCCCTTACTTGTCAAGTTTTAATTTAAGTATTTCGCTTAAGTGCTAGTATGTGTCCACGTGTGGCATTACTGATATGTAGGGGTTGTAAAAGGGAGACTATGTCGCTATCTATAAGTTTGACTCCGAAAGAACATTCAGGGACGAATGTTTCTAAGGGGGGAAGAATGTTACACCCCGTAAGTCCAGGTCATATGTTGAGAACGTACGAAAGGAAATAAAATTCGAATTAGGAACAAAAAAAAAGTTGTTGGCAGAATATCTTTTTTGGACAGTTTTTCAGTCAACTTTGGAGCAGTATATCTCCTAGTATATTGAGAGTTTTTAGGTATATCAAAATCCTAATATGAAGTTCATTGAGTCTAGTTTCCAACGCAACAAACCGCTCGTCGATAGGACATCGGAGTAGAAAGTTATGGACGTTACAAGATCAGCTGACAGAAGAGACAGGGGCAGGCGCCGGAAAGCCTGAAATTGTCTGAAGTTGCAGCGCCGGCTGCAGGGCCGCGGCGCCGAGGAGGGATTTTTTGTGGAAATAGGGTAAAAATAGAAGATATTTGTTGTAGAGGACCCATGGGTGGGTGACAAGTGTCCCCCCCAACTTGTGGATCAAGATAAGGCTTATATATTGGCCAAGTCTTGCAAGACTTGGCCATTCTACACTAAAAAGTCATCCAAACACTTGCTCTCCTCTATCAAAAGTTGATAAAAGTATGTAGTATTTTGGGTTAAATTCCCGGATTTTATAATGACATGATAGTGCCTTAAGTAAACTAAAATGAGAGTGTATATGAACAGATCTAATAAGAAGTTAGGGGATTTCCTAACTTGCTTATGTTATGTACGATAAACCGGTAGTGCTTATGTTATGTATGATAAGCCGGTAGTGCTTATGTTATGTATGATAAGCTGGTAGTGCTTATGTTATGTATGATAGCCGGTTGTGCTAGTGATATATTGTTCATTACGGGGTCATTCCCCGGGTTTGTGGCATTTGTATATTCCGTGGATTTGCTACCCATGATGCGAGGAATACCTCATGCGAGTCTGTAGGGCTTATGCGGGTGAAATAGTCCTATGCGGGGCGGACCAGTCCTATGCGAGGAATACCTCATGCGGGTCTATACGACCTATGCGGGCGGATACAGTCTATGCGAGGAAGTTACCTCATGCGGGTCCATACGACCTTTGCGGGTGAAATAGTCTCAGAAGTAGGATTGCTTAATGATACTACGGGCGAGTGGCCCTACTTTGATCATGAGCCTCCTATTTTTATGCAGTAAAGTATACTCTTGTTTACTCTCATTGTTAGTAAGGCACAATGTACTGTTATTTGAGTTATCATACATGTCTCCAGTTTTATATTAGACTTTATGATTTCATTACGATTTCGGGCCACATATTTGGTACATGTTGTACTGCCCTCCTTCGGGGGGATGCGTTCATGCCGCAGGTAGAGTATACAGGTTGCTGATCCTCACTCTTAGAATCACTGTTCAGCTGTTGGGAAGCTCCATTACTCTGAAGGCTTACCCTTGGTTCAGATCCCTGGTATGGTCGGATGTTGTACATTCAAGGGTATGGCGGGGCCCTGTCCCGCCACAGTTGTTATTCTTAGAGGTTTGTAGTCACATTTGTGGATTGGGTTGTAAGAATAGAGAGGTACTGTTTTATTTATTTATATTATGTATATGTTACGAAAGGTAGCCTTATCGGTTAGCCTGTTGATGTCTAAGTATTTTTATGAGTTGTGTATGTTCCGCTGCTATTCTCTGATGTATACCTGTAAAGGGTGCCCAGGTAGGGCACCAGTCGCGGGCCTGGGGTCGGGTCGTGACAGTGCACTTGCGTTAAGCGTGTGTATAAATCGCACATCAAGTTTTTGGCGCCGTTGCCGGGGATTGGCGTACTTTCAATATCGATTTATCTATTCTTATTTCTAATTTGGTTGCTCCAAGAAGTGAGCATATTTTTTATCACATTTTGTTGTTTTCTTATTTTGCAGGTTAACTTCGAAAAAAGGGCACATGGAATACTACTACTATCATGGGCAACAGTACTACGATTACTATCCACAGCAGCAGTATCATCAACAACAAGTTAACCCACAGGCTCCACATGAAGATCGAAATGAGCTGCAGGAAGCCTTACTCAGGCTCACCCAGTGCCAGAATCCTCAAGGGCAACTTCAATAGCCACAGATTCAGGCTCCATCCGAGGAGCCAGACGAATTGAGAGCAGCATTGTTGACACTCACAACCATCCAAACTCAATTCATGGTGGAAGTAAGACCCTCTCTTCAGAACTTGGAAACTCCAATGGAACAAATTCTGAATTGGTAACCACAAATCAGGCAACTGATGGACATGGTAACCATTACATCTCAAGAAAGTCCACCAAGTGACCCAGTTACGAGGAATGGTGAGCAGATTGTGGAACCTGAACCACAACAAGCTGTTGAAGAATTTGGAGAGATAGTTGGTGCAGATAAAGAAGAGGTCACTGAGGACCACCCTATTGCGGAAAATACTACACCAAAGGTCATTGCTGACCCTCAACCAGAAAGTCCATACCCTCAAGGGCACCCCCAAGAGTTGAGAGATGTAGGGAATTTCACTGATCCCTAAATTATATAGAGCCTAAAAGACAAGCATATCTTGTGTACTTGCGGGATAATCTTATGTCTAAGGCCCTTGTTTGAAAAAGGTGTTGTAGGAAAAGTGAGACCTGCAACAAACACTGTGCGGATTGAAAGCAATTCGCAGAAGGATCAGCCGGGCACTAGTAAAGGTTAACTGCGTCCGGCTAAAAGACGTTAAAGACAACGCTTGTTGGGAGGCAACCCAATGTTTTTAAATAATGTTAGTTAGAAGAAATGGTTTTATTGGGTGGAAGATATCGTAGATCTGCTCTTGACGGTTGATTGAAGTTCAAAATTTCATCCAGTTTGGAGGTTCCTAAGTTTAGCCTTTGGAAGGTGGTCTCAACTGTGTTAAGTCTAGCACAGATTTCCCAAGTTCTTGATCCTTCTTGGTAAGAATTATCTATAGTCGGTTGATTGTGCCTTTAAGACTTTTATTCTCAAGAGTCAGTGATTGTGCCTTTGAGTCTAGTTGTTCCGATTCAGTGATTAGAGCTTTACAAAGGTCTTGCAATTCTTTAATCACGTCATCTTTGGAGTCAACCAGATCCAAATTTCCAGTCTCAACTAAAGAAATGAATCCACTAAAACAATTTACATCAGAATAGTTAAAGAAAACATACCTCTCTGATGATGCAGTCCTTCCAGGTTCCGATGATATTCCTGATGTTGAGGCAATAGTGTCAACAACATCTTTATCGTCAGACAGTGAGTGTTCGAACATGGCTGCTAGCATTGCTTGTGGTTCTTCTTCTTGACTTTATTCCTCCTCTTCATCATCACTGAGAGTAACCCATATGACTTTACCAATTTTCCTAAGGGTGTTTGCACACTCATTCGCATAGTGTCCCAAACCCGAGCACCCAAGACATTGCCCACCCTCGAGTTGTTTGGGATTGAAATTGGTATTGTCGGAGTTGGATTTTCTCAGTGAGTTGTTATTTCTGTTTTCAGGAGGTGGTCTATTCGACTGTTTGTTGAAGAGTGGGTTTTGGTGTTGTTTGTATTTTGCTTTGTTGCGATCGTTGTTGATCTTTCTCATAATTGAATTGAATCGACGAGTGAGCAAGACAACAATAGCACTATCCCCTAATTTCTCCAGGTTCTCCTCCTCGGCTTCTTCAGGTCTCGAGGTTTAACCTTGGAGTGCCAATGCCTTGTCTTGATACAGATCACGTTGGCTCTTCATGTTCATCTCATAGGTTTGAAAGATGTTCATCAAGGCATGAAGATCCATATCAGCAAGATTATGGGCCTCTTCAATTGCACCAGTCTTAGTATTGTATCTTTCAGGAAGAGATCTGAGAGTTTTATCCACAAGTTGTGTGTTGGTCAAAGGAGACCCAAGCACTTGACACTGATTAGCAACGTCAATTAACTTTTCAAAATAGGATTTTATATCCTCAGACTCTTCCATCCTTAAGCGTTCGTCGGACACTTGATGTACCTTCACAATGTGTTTGCAAAGTTTTTCAAGCATCCTTGGCCGTTGAACAATTCTGGATGAATTTAAACATATACATATCCACCCATCCAAATATAGCATTTAGGGCATTTTCATTATAGCTTGCGCTGTTCATTTCTTCCTGGGCCCATTCAGACTCGGGCTTTGTAAGAACATCATCGTCCTCGTCTGCTGGATATTTGGGAACCACATATCCTTCGGAGACAGATCTTCATGCTCTAACATCAATCGATTTGATGCGAGAACGAAGACGAATCTAGGCGTAATTTGTACCATCTAAAATTGGAAGACAACCAACATTTTGGTTAGCTGAGTCCATAGCTGTAATATTCAGAATCAGACACTTATTGTATCAAGTGTTGACTCTGATACCACTTGTTAGGTCCGGGACTATGGATAAGTAAATTTTGAGTAAGAAAATGAATCGATAACTTAGTAAACTAGAAACAAATACTGAATGTTGTCTTCAATGTTGGGTCAACATTTGAGACAATATTGAGATAAACCGTGGTAAACCTTGTTAAGAGTAAATGCAGCAAAAAAGTAAAAGAACACAAGATTTATATTTTCAAGGGTATATATTAATATCCCTTGATGGTCAGTGACCAAAAGAGTTGTATAAATTATATACAATTACAAATGAATTTCTTTTACAAGATGAAGCATAAAATACTAAAAAGAAATTACAGACAAAATGAAGTCGCAGATGACTTCGCCTAAAATCACAAATTCTAAAAGATAAAATACAACATCTTCATTACACTCGCTTGAACAATGAGCTTAATCTAGAATAGAAATAGCGATTGCAATGTGGGACAAGATGTTGTTAAAACAATTTTAGGCTGATAGTTGATCCAGTTTTCTATTGTAAAATCTGAGAGCTCTCTTGACTTATTCTCGTCAATGCGGATATCGACGACCAAGTTCCACTCTATTTATAGTGTGGAACTTCCCTTGAAATCCTCACTGCTTGTTGCAGAGGTTGAGCAGAATGTGGCAGCATCATTGACCGATTCATCCTCCTGAAAATTCTCAACTTCTTTATGAAAGTCCTCGCGTTTTGTACTGAGTCTTCTTTTGCTTTTTCAACACGCTTTGACTGAGTTTTCCACCACGTTTTAAACACAGCAGACTTGTGAGCTTGCCTGAGTTATTTTTTACTCGCAGTAACTTTTCCTGCTTAAGCCGGAAGAATAAGCAAAACCGTTACATAGATGTTGGCTGAAATGTTGCCACAACATCGCAGACAACATTCTTATCTGCACAAAAAATATTGTTCTGAGTATTTTCAGATGTTGCCACAACATTCTTCCAACATGAACAATTAGCATTTTGCGTCTCATGAAGGTCACGGACCTTAGACTATCAAATGAGTGTGTCAGGGATATATTTTTAGTAAGAAATCTACCATCCAGATTCCTTAATTTGGTGTCTTTTTAACTTCAATAAAAAGTAAGGTCATCCAACGAAAATGCCTGATTTGAACACATTATTCCTACCAACATTCTGAAAGAAAGTAAAAACAGTTTTCTTTTGGTTTCCTACTCAGTATCTAGTACCCATATTGAAGCTCCTTCGAATTAGAACACGTTGTGGAACACCCATTAAAGGAAAAAATGCTCCCACCTGGTTTTTTTTTATATCCGGAACTCAACTTCTAAATCTCTAGTTAAGCAGGGAGAATTATATCTATCCCAACATAACCTTGACGGTAGAGTAAAACAGTCATGACCCATGGCAACTAAATGAGAACTTATACTTTCTGTCATTAATTATAGGGGTAATATTTAACCTCTCAGTAGTACTTGCATGTCTTCATAATGGGGCGGTTTCCTAAATATTTCTATACCTAACAGAACTTCCAAGAAAGGTCAAGAAAATTCTCCTAAATATTACATATGCGTGTTAGATGAGTCGTTTGGGCTGAGGTTAGGCGGGTTAAAATGGACTGAAGTTGTAGATGAGTCAGTGTCTAACCCGCCCAAAACTTACGTGGGCTAAGATGGGCAGGTCAAGATGGACTAAATGATGGGTCATAACCAACTTGCTCAACCTGACCCATTACTTTTATAAATTTCAAACTTGCATTCTATGATGTTATTTTATTTTGTATGATATTTAATTTTTTCATATTTTTATTTTAAAAATAAGAATAATATTTTTAAGAATTTTTCATTTTTTATAAAAACAAAAAAAAAATGAAATAGAAATTTGATGATAAGGTGGAGTGGAAGAGGGTAGGTGTGGATAGGGCGGGAGGTTAGAAAAAAATTCATATTTTTATAAATTGTTTATAAAAGTAAAACTATAAAATAAAAATTTGAGAATGGGGTGGGGGTAGGTGGGATTAGGGCAGAGGGGATAAGAAAAAAAATCATATTTTTTATAAATTATTTATAAAAGTAAAAAATATATAAAATAGAACTTTGAGATTAGGGTAGGGCGCGGGGGAGGAGGAGGGAGGGGTAGGAGGTACGAAAAAAATTCATTTTTTTTCTATAAAAGTAACAAAAAATATGAAATAGAAATTTGAGGATGGAGTGGGGTGGGGTTAGGTGTGGAGGGGGTAGGTCATAGGTGTGAGTATGGGGTAAGAAAAAAATTCATAATTTTTATAATTTTTTTATAAAAGTAAAAAAAATATAAAATAGAAATTTGAGATTGGGATAGGGCGGGGAGGTAACATAAAATAAATCATCTGCTGACATTTACAACAGGCTCCTAAATTTTAGATTGTGGTGTAGCTATAAACTGATTTAATTTTGTTTTTGTTTTTGTTTGGTTTTAGAAAATGTATCTGGCATCTTCCAGTTCCAGATAGGACATTCAAATGGTCGACTTACATTTCAGGATAGCGCCAACTATGGTTCCCTCTTACAGAAGGAAAAGGGCACATGTGCTGAGGCCAAGCTATGCAACCAATCAGGTAAGCCTTTTCCTCTACATATCATTTTCATAACAAACAAGTCCTATCTCTGTCATAAAATAGTACACTCCAATTCCCCGGCTTTCTTCAAAGGACAAATAAAGGAACTCTACGACAAAATGATAGGCACAAAAGACTAGCGTTAAGAACTGTGGCTACTGGCTTTTTGTCTTGACATTCCCCAAGATAATGAAATAAACAATCAAGGAATCAATCGAAAGTTAAGCCATGCAATAACCTGAAGTTAAAACAAAAAGAAAAAAGATGCACTTCTTCCTAGTAGTAGAGAAAAATATGCAATGGTAACACAATCAAAAGTCTGCGAACCACAAGGATCAAGGAGGAAAACTTAGATCAAATACACCAATTTTTTTACTAAGATCTCCCTGCGACAACGAGAACTTTCAGAATTGAGCACAACTTGCTCGGGTAAGGTCCCAATAGGAAAAGTAACATATTTATTATTCTAACTATTTAAGGGCCTAAGGTTAGTTGCAGCATGATCATCTTACCATAAGCTAAGACTATGGATAAGAATCCAGATTCCAGACACTTAAGAGATGCATTGTCAACTTGGCATAACCGGACATGCCCTAAAATCTAAATGAAGGCTTTCCAATTCCTTTAGTTAAGCATAAGAAGGACGTTGAACATCGGAAGTCAACCAAATTAAAGGGATGGTGGATGAGCATAGGCATAAAGTATTGAAGACTTCAGATATGATTATAGGATTTTCTTACCAGAAAGCAGAAGATGACAAAAAAAAATAGACCAAGTAATAAATGAGGAAATGGAATCCCTAAAAACAAGAGGGAAGCACAGTTACGAAACTTAACAGTAATTTCACAAATTCCAACTCTTCTAGACGTCTCAATATACCATATATGAATAACAATGCCTTGTAAATTTGCAATCCACGTCATGAAACCAGAACCTAATCGTAACACTGCAGTTTGATGGCCAAAAAATAACACCACCTCCGTCAAATCATTACATGTTTACTATCAAACTTATGTTATGGTAATGCAAAACACATTCAGATGTACTGAAGTTAGAAAGTTCTTCAGTACTAGATGATAAGCTGAAATTAACAGGATAACTCAAGTACCAAAGAGAAGCAACTAGAGAATTGAAACCCTCCTAAGACACAGCCAAGGACAACAATCACGTGAAGCAGAAACTGACTGATCTATATAGACAGTGACTATCATGAAAAACATTTTACGGAAGAGCATCAAGACAAAGATAGAACAATTCTAATAGCTTATTTCACGAAATATCAAAAATCGAATAAAGAATATTATTAAACAAAATGAAATGACTATTCCATTATAGGAGTATTCAAACTATAGTAATACAGCATACAAGCAGGAGGTGAAGTTTAAAGTAGCTGTTTAGTTCTTCACTTTCCAGCTGAACCACTTCCCTCTCCTCTCCCTTTCAGGTCCCTCGGGATTCCCAGTCAATTATTTTGTACTCGCACAGACACAAAAAGGAAATAAGGTTACAGAATGGTATTTGAAGCTTATACTTCAAACAGGGCCCTTTCCCTCAAGGTAAGTTAACATGTACCTGGGAGAGGAAACAAAAAGCAGAGGGAGGGGAACAGGTAACTGAGTGCAGAGGGCGGGGAACAGGTAACTGAGTCTTGATTGAGTAAAGAGACGGTGGGTTGAGATGAAGCTGGAGTTAAAACTAAAGGAGTACAACAGGCCATCATGTGTAGGGGTACGAGATGGGCCGTTTGGTTCGAAGTTAGACGGGCAAGATGTGCTGAATCAATACATGGGTCAATAACCAATCCGCTCAAAACTTACATTGGCCAATAACCAATCTGCTCAAAACTTACATGGGCTAAGATGAGCGGGTCATGATAGACTAAATAATGGGTCATGACCCATTAATTTTACAAATTTCAAATTTACATTCTATGATGTTATTTTATTTTGTATGATATTTGATTTTTTCATACTTTATTTTTAAAATAAGAATAATATTTTTAAGAATTTTTTCATTTTTATAAAAGCAAAATAAATATATAAAATAATGGATGGAAGGGCAGGGGTAGTGGGCGGTGAGAAGGGGGGACTGGGTAGTGGGGTAAGAAAAAGTTTCTCATTTTTTATAAATTTGTTGTATAAGTAAAATAAATATATAAAGTAAAAATTTCGGATGGAGATGGGGTAAGCAAATTTTTCTCATTTTTTTATAAAAAGTTTATAAAAGTAAAATAAATATATAAAATTGAAATTTTGGGGTGGGGTGGGAGGCGAGAATGTAGTGGCGGAGGGGGTTTGGTGATGGGGTACAAAAAATTCATTTTTAATAAAATTTTATATATAAGTAAAATAAATATATAAAATAAAAACTTGAGGTGGTGTGAGGGTAGGGGTTTGGGGCGGGGTAAGATTTTTATATTTAATATTTTTTTATAAAAGTAAAAAATATGAAATAGAAATTTGAGGATGGGGTAGGACATGGGGTGGAGGGGGTGGGGGAGGTGTTGAGTCTATTTTATATACACCTTTGAGTCCTTTTTAGTTAGTATTTTCATGTTTTCTTTGTGTTTTATATAGTGTTAGGGTTGTTTTTCTTTATTTTGAGTCACAACGATCCTAAAATAGACAAGAGGCGCAAACACATGAAAATGGGTTGAAAATTGAGGATAAAAACACACCATCAAAACCCAAGCAGTCAACCAAAGAAGTCCTGGGAAGAATAGAAGAAATCAGAAGAAATCCAGAGAGCCTCTGATTTTTTAGGGTCGCGGTGCCAAAAGTCCAGAGAGCCTCTGATTTTTTAGGGCCGCGGCACCGGCGCGGGGTTTTCAGAAAAATGGGCCGAATTTCAGTCAGAAACCCTAAGACTCAGAAAGGATTTTGAGACAATTATAAATAGAAGGTCTTGACTCATTATTCAGGGACCATAAATCACCTCTTGAAAGCAGACTTGGAGCCTAAGGATTCTTGCAATTCCAGTTCTTCTTTGTTCTTCAGTATTAGTGTATGTATGGGATTTTAGTTTGTAATTCTTTTATTATTAATGAATTACTTTGTTAGGGTTTTAAGTCGGATTCGCTTGAACCCCTCATTATGATATTAATGCTATAGTTTGATTTCTTCTTCTATGTTATTGGGATCTATTCAATTTATTATGATTGTATGATAATTAACTGATCACTAATTGTCATAATTTATATGATTTCGAATCGAGATTTGAATATGCTATAGTTGTCTAGACATATGTTAAAATCGTGGACGAAAGTATCCCGATACTTGTGTAATGTTTAAGGTTATTGTTCTTAATCCTCCTGTGTGGTAAACTTATCATAGAAATATAGAAAGTTTCTGCATAAGGTTGAGTTTTTATATGTTCTAACCGGAATATAGAACAGATTAGTTAACCTGCTATCTCAATAGGAAGAAGAAGGAAGACTAGGTATTAATGGAATAATAGGGTGGATAGTTGATAAAGGTGAAAATCCCTAATTTTTCTCATACATTATTCTAGTTTGTGATTATTGTCCATATCTTTACTGCATTCTTAGATTAATAACTTCATTAATTCATCAATAACCAAATAGAGACTAAAAATCAGACTATAGGTAATTGACAAGTTAATCCCTGAGGACGATAAATCGGTCTTACAAATATTTATTAATTAAGCGATACGTATACTTGCGTAAGCATAAGAAAATCGCGAACATGAGGATGTAAGAAAAAATTCATATCTTTTATAAAAAGTAAAAATAATATAAAATAGAAATTTGAGGATGAGTAGGGCATGAGGTTGAGGGGGAAGGTAAGAATTTTTTTTATAAAAATATAATATTAAATCGAAATTTGAGGATATGGGTAGGGCGGGGTGGGGGGGATAAGATTTTTTTTATGAGAATGGGGTAGGGCAAGTGGGGGTGTAGGTAGGGCAGAAGGTGGGGATGAGATGAGGTAGAGGGTGGGTAGGGGTTGAGAAGGCAATGTAGGGGGCAGAGATGTGAGGGTGGTTCAATGCTTGTGGCTTGGTGTAGGGGAGGGGTAGGGTAGATGGATAGTGTGGTGGGTAGTTGGGGTGCGTTAATGTATTTTTATTGTTCCGAAATAATAATAAAAAAATTAAAATAATTATTTATAAATAAAAAATTTAAAACTAGAGTGAAGTTCTAATCGTTAAGATTGAATATTTTTGTGGGTCAAGTTTGGGCATCATGAGTTCATTTGTACTGCTGATTTATGATGGGTAACTTGTACTTAGCAAAACCTACCCTTCATCAAAATCATTGTTGTCAAATTCATGAAACCTTGAGCGGATCATTTGGGTTTGGACTAATTTACCACTCCTAATCATGAGCTTTAATCACCTTGCCGACGGGCTCTCATCAGATGATTCCATTTATTGGATTCCTTACATCCTCAGCTACATTATATGCTACATAGAATAGGTAGCAATTTGTGTTAGAAGGATGAAATATAACAGACACACACATACCAAAAAAAAAAAAATCGTCTACGGTAAAATAACTAAAATGAACCAAGCAACTAAATTCAATAAACAGTAAATTATTCAACTGTGTAATCGATATTCGATACCATTCTGAAAATTATTAATGAGTAAGCAGTCAAAACTTAACCCCCCCCACACAAAAATATATGCACCATGAAGCATGTATACACAAAGATATTATTAGAGATATTTATTAAACGTGAAATAAAGTAAATCCTATTAACTATGAATCGAACAATTGGGGCCCCGCACATAGGAAACCTTGTTTCCACACACGTGCACACGTAGTGCCAAGGCTCAAAATTTCCTTAATGAAAGAGATATTGGTACGTATACGAATTGTTTGAGACATAAGGTAATAGACGGTTATTGGTCAAATGACGAATGATTTCACGTTGGTAAATGAAGGAAGAAGTGTATAATGTGTAAAGATGAAGTGAATAAAAAATCACCACGAAACCGAGAAGGGTCGCGGCTCTAATTGACGTTTCAATTCCAGTAACTCACTGGAATTGAAGGGCCGCGACGCCTCCCCGAAAGACCGCGACTCTAATTGACGTTCCGTTCGGTGAGTTACCGAATCGGCGGCCGCGCCTTCTCCGGCGGTCGCGCTCTCAATCGCTTCAACTGTTGGAGGTGAATTAATAACTGATTCTTGGGCTGACTTTGGAGTATTTACTCTCCATTATTTTGCTCATGAATTCAGCCATTACTTGGCTGAATTGTAACTTCAAATTCAAGGCATTAACATGACATTCATGGCCATTACTTAGCCATTTGGAGGGTCATCATCTACACACTATAAAATGAGACACAAGACTCATTTGGAAACACACTTGACATCTTACACTCAACAATTCTCTGAAATTGTCTTCCTCTCTTGCAATCACAAACACTCAAAAATCTTTCTTCCAAAACAAACACTTGAGTTCCATTTTCTCATTTGTTTGATTATTGTTTTATCTTGGGAGATAAGTTGTCATTACAACCGTTGAAATGATATACGGGGCAATATTATCTTAAGGATATATCAAGAATTTGGTCGACTCAGCAAGCCCTCATACTTGATCATTTTCAGATTTCTAACAAATAGTTGTTGTTGTTGTTATTTTTCCGTTCTACACATTACTACTCACATATATGAGGTTTTACCATAGCGATAAAAAAAGATATCACTTAGGGTGTGTTTGGTATGGAGGATTGTTTTTCAATTATTTAATGTTTGGTTGGTCAAAAATTTTGAAAAATATTTTTTCTAAGAAAACAAGTTCCTCAAAAATAAGAAAAATATCTTTCCTTCTACAAATGGCATTACACATTAATGGTTTCCTCCTTAACCTTTAATAAACCTCACTTCTACTTATATAAAATGACAATATTTTAGGTTTATTTACCAACCACAAGATATCAACCATCAATAATAAGTAAAAATTTCACTTATTTTCCAGGAAAACACTCCATGGAGAACATTTTATTTCATACCAAACACACCCTTAGTACAGGGTCACGTTCAGAGATCCAGATGTTTCCACACAATTTGAACATCCTCGTCCTTCCAGTATTTAAAGGCGACACTGGCGTGGCTTCTTTGTTAGACTGAACAACTTTTAACTTGGGACTTCTACATCAAGATTTCCGGAACATTACACACACACACATAGAGAGAGAGAGATGGTGCACGTTCCAACTCTCATACCTCTTTTTTATATTCCCTCCAGAAAATCTTTACTTAATCTACATGCACTATACTGCAGGATCATGAGCAGGGCTTCACCATGTGGGAAGGCTATGTGGACTGGAGAAACAGGTCAGCCATTAAAGGATGTCACGGTGGAGTTGTTGCTGCCTCCTTTATTTTGGGTCTGTAAACCACATCTCTCTTCATGAATACTAAACTATAATTTGTCTAAACTTAGTTATTCATATTAAGATATAGCTTGTAACAACTATCAATCTGATTTTTTTCGATTGTGGACGTAGTGGTGGAGATTTTGGAGAACTTAGCATACCTGGCAAATGCGAGCAATCTAGTCCTTTATCTATCAAAATTCATGAATTTTTCTCCATCTGCTTCAGCTAACATAGTTACGAACTTTATGGGAACTTCTTTCCTCCTTGCTCTACTTGGCGGGTTCTCATCTGATTTCTTCTCCACCTATTACATCTATATCATAAGTGCAACAATTGAATTTATGGTAAGATATCTGCCTCTTTGACATTATCTTTTGTTCGATAACATGAATTAACCAGATAAATGGTTTGACCTCTTTGAGAGCAATCCCCCCCTCCCCCCCAGCTTTGTACAGTCTGCTATATCAAAAGGCACAAGTAGATAGAGTAGAATGTCAATCTGGACCTTAATAACAATCACTGGAAAATGGACAAAAGAAACAGAATATCATTTGCAGGTGTGCATCATTAACCATTACAGCACTATGAGAAAACATTCAGCTCTTTTAGGTCTCCATAAGATATTGTTATAAGGATCTGGGAGGTCTTCTGTGGAAGAAGCAACGGTCCACACTCAAATAGTTGTCCTAAATACGCTAAGAAAATATTAGCAAACATACACTAAATAGTAAATACTAGCAAGCATAAAACTCACTTCATAACTTTACCTACCTCACATCACATATATTTCTATCCACACCATTTAATAACTTGTGGGGTCAGCAGCATAACAGAACAGAAATTATTTCTTTTTGAAACTGAAAAAAAAAAAATTAGATAAAGAAAGACATTATTTATTTAAAGAACAAATGCTGTACTCCAAATTCCGCATGTCTTGAATTTTTCTGTCCAGTTAGAGATCAGGAATGCAAAAAGGGACCCCTGGGGCAATCACTTGATTGATGACCGATGGCACAAACGTCAGTATAGCTCATTTTCAGGTTAATTTTTAATGAAAAAGACATACCAATAATAAAATCTTACTTTACCTTTCATGGAGAAATAATGGAAGCTCAGTATATAGCAAACACAATATCAAAAAAGTAGCTGAAGACAGGTATTGACCACCTGACCACAGTCCCATCATCTGACTTCACCTGGTAAAATTCTCAAGTGATCAAGGCTTTTTATGCAGAACCGTCCATGGCTTGTTTCATGTCCCAGAAAAAGATGGACTTACTAGTTTTGCAGTAACAACTTTAAGGATCTTAAAAGGAAGTGCCTAAGCTTCCTAACATGACGATGAATTCTCTGCTTCTTTAGCACTTAGTTAGCCTGCCAAAGAGAACGTGACACATAGCCTTTCTCCTTTCAAGTGAAAAATATCCATTCAGAAAATTATAGCATGAGATGTATAGTAGGATGGTATGTCGCACGGACTGTTACTAATCGAAAATACTGGAACAGGGACTATTGATGCTGACATTGCAAGCTCGCATACCTTCCCTGAGGCCGCCCATCTGTGCATCAGTAAACAGAAACACCCCATGCAAAGAAGTAGCTGGTGGGCACACAGCGATGTTATTTTCTGGCCTCTACCTGGTGGCGTTGGGTGTTGGAGGGATAAAAGGTTCACTTCCTTCACATGGAGCGGAGCAATTCGATGAAAATTCGCCACAAGGAAGGAAGCACAGATCTACCTTTTTCAATTATTACATCTTTAGCCTTGCTTGTGGAGCATTGATCGCAGTGACATTCGTAGTGTGGGTAGAAGATAATAAAGGCTGGCAGTGGGGCTTTGGTATCTCAACAGTAGCAATATTGAGCTCAATTGCCATTTTCCTCCTCGGATCTGGGACTTACAGGATCAAAGTTCCCACAGGAAGCCCAATTACAACCATTTTTAAGGTATGGTTCTATTAATAGGCATCCTGTAGATGCATACTAAAATAAGGTAGAGTAATTCACTTTGAATTGTTTGAACAGGTTCTTGTGGCAGCATTTTCCAACCCTCTCTTTCCTAAGAGTTCTATTGGTAATGTGTTGGACACGAGGGAAACCCCCCAAAACTCTGAGATTAGTGAGGAAGAAGAAGGACATGGAGAACGAAAAGCAGAAATTCAAACTGAATTGAAAGACCTCAAGTTCATTGGTAAAACAACAGTTAACAACGCAGCCTACCCATCACTGCACTGCACAGTCAAACAAGTACAAGATGTGAAAATAGTCGTCCAGGTCGTGCCAATATTTATGTCAACCGTTATGCTGAACTGTTGCCTGGCTCAGCTTTCCACATTTTCTGTACAACAAGCAGCCACCATGAACACATATATCGGTGCTCTAAAAGTTCCACCAGCTTCTCTTCCAATATTTCCAGTCATATTCACCATGATACTGGCACCAGTGTACAACCATATTATAAACCCCTTCGCCAGGGCAGTGACTAAGAGTGAAATGGGAATTACTCATCTACAGCGAATTGGAACCGGGCTTTTCCTATCAATTGTAGCCATGGCTGTTGCAGCTTTGGTGGAGATGAAGCGGAAGAGAGTGGCTGAACAATCTGGATTAATGAATTCTACTGAACCACTACCTATCACATTTCTTTGGGTAGCATTGCAATATCTGTTCCTGGGATCAGCTGATCTCTTCAGCTTAGCTGGCCTGATGGAATTCTTCTTTACAGAGGCCCCCTTAAGCATGAGGTCATTGGCAACAGCACTCTCTTGGGCATCACTAGCCATGGGATATTACCTTAGCTCAGTGATCGTATCAATAGTAAACCATATAACTGGCAGGTTTCAGCGAACACCATGGCTCTACGGGAGTAATTTGAATCATTATCACCTTGAAAGGTTTTATTGCCTGATGTGCATATTAAGTGGATTAAACTTCTTGCATTATCTCCTATGGGCCACTCGCTACAAATACAGATCAACAAAGCCTGATGACGAGAGACACCAAGGTGATAACTGTCACGCCCCGACTTTTCTTAAGTCTTTCCTTAAGGCGTGATGGCACCTGAACAATTATTTATTTTCCAGGCGAATCGTTAACTTCTTTTCTTCCTAGATTAAACATGTATTTAAGTGTGGAAATAATATATATATATATATATATATATATATATAATAATAAGCAATTCAAAGCTTACAAAGAACAATATTGTGTGGGGCATTCCCCGAGATAATGGAATCTAGTACTTTAAACATACTTTATGAGAATAACTTTCACCAAATCCGAAATAATGGATTGGTGGGTCAAAGAGGTTGCGGGACGATCACTAGCCCTGTTGCGGAGCTTTTCCTCTATCACGCTTTCCTGAAATATGTTAAATAAAATAGTCATCCCTACCATGCGGGGCTGAGTGAGAACCTCACCCTATAATTCAAAGTAATCTCACAATATTTTAAGTACAAACATATTAGGACACAATAATCATGTTATGAAACAAACGTCAACATTTTCAATGTATCATAATCAAGTATTCACACCATAATATTCTCTTTCAACTCGTTTCAGGACGTACTCAGCTTAACCAACATACATGTTTTATCTCATGTTACACATTAAGGTATTCCTTTGTATTTATACATTTGTTGCGGCGTGCAGCCCGATCCGATGCATTTACAAATGCACTTATATATTTATTGTAGCGTACAACCCGATCTGATGCATTTACAAATGCATTTACATATTTGTTGCGGCGTGCAACCCGATCCGATGCATTTACAAATGCATTTACATATCTGTTGTGGCGTACAACCCGATCCGATGCATTTACAAATGCATTTACATATTTGTTGCGGCGTGCAACCCGATCCGATGCATTTACATATTTGTTGCGGCGTGCAACCCGATCCGATGCATTTACAAATGCATTTACATATTTGTTGTGGCGTACAACCCGATCCGATGCATTTACAAATGCATTTACATATTTGTTGCGGCGTGCAACCCGATCCGATGCATTTACAAATGCATTTACATATTTGTTGCGGCGTGCAACCCGATCTGATGCATTTACAAGTGCATTTACATATTTGTTGCGGCGTGCAACCCGATCCGATGCATTTACAAATGCATTTACATATTTGTTGCGGCGTGCAACCCGATCCGATGCATTTACATATTTGTTGCGGCATGCAACCCGATCCGATGCATTTACAAATGCATTTATTTATTTGTATATGTTATATGTTCAAAAGGCTCAATTAATATTTTCTTCTTTCACTATTCCGCCCTTCCCACTTGTATGGGTTACAACTCTCAAACCGTAAGTCGGATTTATGTACGTAAAGTCTCAAACTGTCGAGAACAGAATAACCTAGAACTTTTATTCAGCACAAAATTTTAAATTCCCCACCGAAACATTCAGTTTTTCAGTTTTAACAATTACATTAAGAATTGTTTCGCCGAATTTATTATCAGAACGATACACAATCTTAAAACAATCATAACTTATTATCCGTAATTCGGATCAAGCCCTGTAAATTCTCAAAATGACGAGAAAAGACAAATCTAGGACTTTCATTTGAATCAACATTTCATATTATGTACCGATTGCTACAGTTTTACCATTTTACCCACTGCTTTACGGATTTCAATCAGTCCGGGACAGAAACTTTAAAGCGCAATAACTATCAAACCGTAAGTCCGTTTTAACTCTTCTTTAGCTAGATCTGTCCTTAACATAGAGATTTACAATCATGTAAATTTTCATTTAATTCTAATAAGTACAACTCAAGTAAAATAGTTTGTAATTCTGTCTTCCCAGATTTCGTCCAAATATGTGACAGAAAGTTTAAACTATGATAACTCTTAAACCGTAAATCCGTTTCCTCTTCTCTTTAGTTCGATTTGTTCGTAACTGAGATATCTACAACCATACAAAATTTTATCTAATTCTAATAAGTATAACTCCGAAAAACAGTTCGGAGCGTTCATAACCCGAACTAGTTGTTTAAACAATCAATGTTCATGATTTTTCTTTAAACATAAAAATTATATTCTAACATGTATAGAACTTAAAATACAAGATTTCACCAAGAATTTTGAGTGAGAAAAACTCATCTTTGTTGCTTCGTGATTGCGAATGAACTTTTCAAACTCTTTTGCTAATACTACTTTCTTCCAGATTGCTTTTGCTTTCTATTTCTGCCCCTCTTTGATGTGTTTGTATAATTGTGATGTGTATAAAAGTACATGTGTGTGTTTATTAAATATAGGTGTGTGTGTGTGTGTTGTGAGAGTGGGGGAAGTCGAAGGAGTGGAGAGAGTGAAAGAAGGGGTTGAGGGAGGGGTTAGTTTAAAGGGAAAAATGCAGTTTTTTCTTCTTCTTTTTTTTCTGATATTATTCTGTTTTTTTTTTTTTTTTTTTTTGGGACTTTACAATAACACACCATCAGAAGCCTAATTGTAGTCGCTCACAACTCATTCAAATTCTATTATACATTGTTTGCATTCTAGCCAAATTGTCAATATTTTAAGTTTCTAAAAAAGTCGGAGCACTATATTTAATAATCGAATATGCTATTACACTATATTTTCTATTTGCTCCATGATTTCTAAAACATGTAATTTTCTTCACACACAGGATAGTTATCAAATAATAGCATCTGAACTAGTCAGCTACGGATGTAAAAGCCATTTGACAATGTGAAAGTCAAGGTTATCCGAATATCATGCATTCAATTAAGCTACTAATGCTAATAACAACACAGAGAGCTTCAAAAAAATTGGCACTGGATCAGAGAATTGAGAACTAGAACGAGAGGCTATTTGCATAAAATTGACAGGAAAGCCCGGTAAATTTTTGGGATTAGCCATATGAAAACGCAGTAAATGCTCAAGTGTGTCTAACCAAATTAAATGTTCAGTAACAATTGTAGTAGAAAATCTCCATCATTTTCGTCCTTGTCAGTTGCTTGGTTCACCTTGCACCTTGTGGTCCTTGCGCTGCACCACTTTCGAGGCTTCGGAGAACTTTGATACGCATGGAACTAGCATTTCCGAACACTAAAATGTGCAGCAAATGCTATAATGCATCATTAATGTTGGGTTTTGATATTGGTGAATGAGAAATGATGTGATGAAAATTAAAGAGGGTAAAAGGCTCTTTTGTCCCACATCGAAAAAAGAGAAGGAAAGAGAGGTGTATATATTACATTACACCTTCTGCAGTAAAAAAGTTGAGAGGCGCAGCGACTTTCGCTGCCGCCGCTTCGCTTTGGATTTGGATTGATAATCTTTTTGGACAAACGTTTCTTTAATTAAATTAATTATTTAATTAAAAACAAATCCAAACGGATCGACATGACCGACCGTCCGCTCTCCTCTTTTTCGAATTTCCCTCCAAAATTAGGTGACTATTCTGAATGGTTGCAACCATTCAGAATCAGTACCTCCAACCCTATAAATTCTTGATTATTCCAAGAATTTATTAATTCATATTCTAATCAATTCTGAAATTCTGAAGTTGCTCTTCAACTCGAAAATTTCATTCTCAGGTGATATCTTTGCCGCTGGTTCATCGCTACCTAATTTGGAGTACTACTATTCTAGTAAGATAATCGTTCTATCCTGGGAGGCGATATTCCGTTAACCTCGAGTACTGTGAGGGGAATAATTTCCTTAAAGACACACTTTGAACTAAGTGGGCTCGATTATATTCTGAAATTATTTTTTCCAAAATAGATTCTGTTTTCGTTTATTGTTTCATTAATGTTATATGTTTCACTAAGTGATTAACATATTGTTTTGAAACATTATTTAGCCAAATACAGATTATTATACCAACAATCTTAAGGAAATTATATTTATTGTATTTTAATCTGTATCCTGGTTTGGAGATTAAAACCTGTGTGGTTTTCTACTCCGTATGAAATTTCATATTCTGACTCGAAGATATAAAAACTTCGTTGGAATACTAAAGTTTCATAATTACACAACGATTTGAAGAACATAAAATTTTCATCGTTCTAAGGAGATTAAAACTTGTGTAGTTTTCTACTCCATATGAATATTAGTATTCTGACTCGAAGATATAAAAACTTCGTTGGAATACTAAAGTTTCATAATTATACTGCGATTTGAAGAAATAAAATCTTCATCGTTTAAGTTTCACAATTATACTCCGATTTGAAGAAATAAAATCTTCATCGTTTGAGTCTGTGATTTAATTGCTATTCTGGTTTTATTAAGTAAAACAGTTTGTCGATTTGACAGTGACAAACAAATAATGGCAATGATCTGAATGATCTGTGTGCAATCTTTGTCAGTGCAATTTGGTTGGAAACCCAAAAGAGTGGTGGTGGATTACGGTGCCACTCGGCGTATTTCTTATGCAAAAGAAGCATTTGCAACATATGCTCCATTGGACCAAGAGGTCTGTTTATGGGAAATACCGCAATGACCAAGGTTGAAGGATATGGGAAGATACTTACGAGGATGACTTCCGCAGCGTCCGACTTCAACAATGTTCGCGCGTTCAACAATTGGAAGAATTTAGTTTCAATGGACTACTCGTCAAAAACGGGTTTAAGTGTGTGTTGGTTAGTGAGAAAATTGTAATAAGTAAGAATGATATGTTCATAGGAAAGGGCTACCTCACCAGGGCCTTTTCAAACTCAATGTAATGGTTGTTGTGATGATTAATAAAAATTCGGTTTTACTTATTGGAGTCAAATGATTTATGGCATGTTCGTTTAGGACATGTCAATTACAAAACCTTGCGAAAATTGATCAATTTAGAAGTATTGCCTAAATTCGAGTGTAACAAATCAAAATGTGAAATTTGTGTTGAATCTAAGTTTGTTAAACATCCATATAAGTCTATTGATAGGAATTCAAATCTTTTAGACTTAATTCACACAGATATATGTGATATGAAGTCAATACCATCTCGTGGTGGGAAAAAGTATTTTATAACTTTCATTGACACTCGATATTGTTATGTGTATTTGCTTAATAGTAAGGATGAAGCAATTAATGCATTTAAGCAATACAAGAACGAAGTGGAAAATCAATTGAATAAAAGGATCAAAATGATTAGAAGTGATAGGGGTGGAGAGTACGAATCTCCTTTTGCAGAGACATGTTTGGAATATGGAATTATTCATCAAACTACTGCCCCTTACACACCACAATCAAATGGAATTGCGGAAAGGAAAAATCGAACATTAAAGGAAATGATGAATGTCTTACTAATTAGTTCCGGTTTACCGCAGAGCTTGTGGGGGGAAGCTATCCTTACAGCTAATCGAATACTCAACAGAGTACCCCACAGCAAAACACAATCTATTCCATATGATCTATGGAAAGGAAGAAAACCCAACTTGAAATATTTCAAAGTGTGGGGGTGTTTAGCAAAGGTCCAAGTTTCTTTGCCCAAAAGGGTAAAAATCGGACCAAAAACTGTGGATTGTGTTTTTATTGGCTATGCTACAAACAGCAAAGCTTGTCGGTTTTTGGTTCACAAATCGGACAATCCCTAAATTCATTTTAATAGGTTATTTTAATCATATATTGCTTAATTATTTTAAAACATCTATCCGTATAAAACTGAATGTGAGTCGTCAAGTGAAAGATCTAAACGACCGCGGGAAGAACCAAAGGAAAGTATACCAAGCAAAGAGGATCTAAGGCGTAGCAAACGTCAAAAGACATCCACTTCCTTTGGACCAGACTTTGTAACATTCTTGCTTGAAAATGAGCCTCAAACATTTAAAGCAGCAATGTCATCTTCTGATTCAACATTTTGGAAAGAAGCAGTCAATAGTGATATTGAATCAATTTTAAACAACCATACATGGGAGTTAGTTGATCTTCCTCCTGGAAATAAACCTTTAGGATAAAAATGGATCTTTAAAAGGAAAATGAAAGTTGATGGTACTATTGACAAATATAAGGCAAGACTTGTGGTCAAAGGTTATAGACAAAAAGAAGGTCTTGATTACTTTGACACATACTCGCCGGTAACAAGAATAACATCTATTCGGGTGTTAGTGGCACTGGCGGCCGTATATGGTTTTGAAATCCATCAAATGGATGTCAAGACAGCTTTCTTAAATGGAGAATTGGAGGGAGAAATTTACATGGAACAACCTGAGGGTTTTGTGGTTCCTGGTAAAGAAAGGAAAGTGTGCAGACTTGTGAAGTCACTTTATGGACTTAAACAAGCACCCAAACAATGGCATGCAAAATTTGACCAAACAATGTTGGCAAATGGATTTAAGATTAATGAGTGTGACAAATGTGTTTACATTAAAAATACTCCAAATCATGAAGTCATTGTTTGTTTGTATGTTGATGACATGTTGATAATGAGTAAAGATATTGTCGATGTAAATGCTACGAAGCGTATGTTCGCTAGCAAATTTGACATGAAAGACTTAGGGGTTGCTGATTTGATCTTAGGAATTAGGATCCATAAAACTCTACAAGGTCTAGCATTATCGCAGTCACATTATATTGAAAAAGTACTTGACAAGTTTAAGTATTTGAATTTCAATGTTGCAAAGACTCCAATTGTTGTAAGTTTTGCACTTCAAAAGAATGAAGGTGAAAGTGACTCACAATTGGACTTTGCACGAGTTTTGGGAAGTCTGATGTACATTATGAATTGTACACGACCAGATATAGCATGTGCTATAAGCAAGCTGAGTCGATTCACGAGTAATCTCAATCAAACTCATTGGATGGCAATGAAACGAGTCTTGGGATATTTACAACACACCCAAAACTATGATTTGCATTATAATAAATATCCCGCAGTACTTGAGGGATATAGTGATGCAAATTGGATCACCGGATCGTTTGAAGTTAAATCCACGAGTGAATATGTTTTCACTGTTGGCGGAGGAGCAGTGTCTTGGAAATCATCAAAACAGACATGCATCATCCGCTCTACAATGGAATCAGAATTTATAGCTTTAGACAAGTAGGTGAAGAAGGTTTGAATGGCTCAAATTTCTTAGAAGATATTCCATTCTCGCCCAAACCTTTGGCTCCTATATGTATACACCGTGTGATCAGCAATAGGTAGGCGGGAGCGTAATGTATAACGGAAAATCTCGTCACATACGACGGAGACACAATCTGTTAGACAACTCCTCTCTGTGGCGTTATCAAAATTGATTATGTAAAGTCAAGAGATAACGTGGCGGATCCGCTTACAAAAGGCTTATCTAGAGAGAGTTGGTAGATCATCAACGGAATGGGGTTAAGGCCAAGGACAAGTCATCACGAGGTAACTCTACCTAGCAGACCGAGATCCCAAGAGCTAGGTTCAGGAGATCAAACAAAGTTGGATCGACGGTTCAACATTGTCAAATAACTCAACCCATTCTCGGATGAAGACAATGTTCATAAATAAGGATAAGACTTTATGGCTTGTTAATGAGTTAATAAAGCATTAATGTTTTTTAATGGTTATCTAAATCTGGCGATGTATGACCAGATAATGTGGCTATAGGACCACATGTTTAGAAATCACCTATGTGAGTGTTAAGTGTAAGCCGCTTTAAAGGGAATGACAGAAAGGCCCATTCTCTACGCACTCACGAGACCAGGCGGTGTTCATGGCTGAAACGAACACAACCGTGAGAACCATAAACGGTTGAGGGTTGATTGTGTGTCTTATGTTGTCTAGATATACAACAAAGTTCGACGGTTCAAAGATATCAAATCTACCGATTGATCGAGTATATCTGATATAAGTTCACTACGGAAAGTTCAAAGGGAAACCTACTTATCGGATCCAGACGCAATTCTTCGCCAGATATCACACTCGTCCGTACATTCTTCTATCTTATAACCATTCCCCATTCATGTGGGATTGTTGGGTTTTGATATCGTGAATGAGAAATGATGGGATGAAAATTAAAGAGGGTAAAAGGCTTTTTGTCCCACATCGAAAAAAGAGAAGGAAAGAGAGGTGTATATATTACATTACATCTTCTCTAGCTGCTAAAAGGGTTGACAGGGCAAGGACCCCTCGCGCCGTCGTCGTCGCTCGCTCGGCTCAACTTTGGATTTGGATTTGTCAAAAGATCGATTGATTGATAATCTTTTTGGACAAACGTTTCTTTAATTAAATTAATTATTTAATTAAAAACAAATTCAAACGGATCGACCATGACCGACCGACCTCTCCTCTTTTTTTCGAATTTCCCTCCAAAATTAGGTGACTATTCTGAATGGTTGCAACCATTCAGAATCAGTACCTCCAACCCTATAAATTCTTGATTATTCCAAGAATTTATTAATTCATATTCTAATCAATTCTGAAATTCTGAAGTTGCTCTTCAACTCGAAAATTTCATTCTGTGTGATATACTGCCGTTGAGTGGTTCACTGCTACCGGAATTTGGAGTACTACTATTCTGGTAAGATAATCGTTCTATCCTGGGAGGCGATATTTCGTTAACCTCGAGTACTGTGAGAGGAATAATTTCCTTAAGGACACACTTTGAACTAAGTGGGCTCGATTATATTCTGAAATTATTTTTTCCAAAATAGATTCTGTTTTCGTTTATTGTTTCATTAATGTTATATGTTTCACTAAGTGATTAACATATTGTTTTGAAACATTATTTAGCCAAATACAGATTATTATACCAACAATTAATTCATCAGAATTGAAGAATTCATGAAAGATACGCACGCTGCGCCATGTGTGTACACGTTAGGAGACGGGCGACGAAAAACTAATAACTGTGAATCTATTGGGTACAGTAACAAACAGGGGTTGTAGCTCAGATGGTAGAGCGCTAGCTTAGCATGCGAGAGGTACGGGATAAACCGCATCTCCGGCCTTTTTCAAGTTTGCTTTTTCTCTTTTCTTCACAGTACTTGTGCGTTAACTCCATTTTATTTACTATTTGTTTTTGTGACTTCTGCGTTAACTTTGAATGTTCTTCTCCTTTAATTTTTTGTTTGGTGACATGGATACTATGATTATAGTTAAATCCAGTACATAGTTTGATCTTCCTTTGATATATAAATCTAATGGGATCAGTACAGAAACATGAAGAAACAAAAGCAGCAGCAACTGGATTAAACATATTGTCCCCCAAATCATCTACTCTTTGGGATTATGCTTCAGTACGGGATGAGGCACCACTAATAGTACCTGTAGCCATAGGATCATTATGGAAGAAAGTACTAACAGAGGTATCAAATTGTCCAAAGAGTTGAATAGAGTTACTCTTAGCTATCCGATTAATAAAAACTCCTATTTTATATAGGAGGAACTGTCCAGAAACATAAACTACTACTGCATCCTAGTACACCATTCTTGGCTAACAATTTCGCCACTTGATTTGCTACTTGTAATTATACTTGGTTATTGGACTCCTGTCATTGCAGTAGTTGCCTGCAATCTTCAAAAAGATTTGATTAATATTGATTATCAATTTGAAACATGTTAATGATCTCCATGGAATCAGTACAAATCTGCAAAAGAAAAAGATAAAATCATAAGCCATAAGGTTCCCTTGCGATCACATGTTGAAATAGTTTTTCTTAAATTATTTCTAGGGATGGCAAATGAGGCCGGGCAGGGCGGGGTAGGACAGGTCAAACGTTAAACGGGACAGGGCAGGGCAATGCTTAAACGGGACAGGGCAGGGCGGGACAGGTCAAAACACATTTTTAGAAAATTCTAAATAGGGCAGGGCAGTTAATAGGTTATAATTTTTAGAAAATTCTAACTAGTTTGGATTGTAAAATTATAATTTGTTACGATGGGTTGTACTTGTTAGAATTGGATAAAATTTTATAGAGTTTTACATCTTTCTGTTACGGTCATATTGAGACTTTACGGGGATTAATCCGACTTACGATTTGAAAGTTATCAATGTTTAAAGTTTTTGCCTCGGTTCAACCGAAATCTGGAAGAGCAGAATGTATAACGTAATAACTGTACAAATCGGTAAAGAATCTAAAAGTTTGTGCTGAATAAAAATTCTAGATTACTCCGTTATTGACAGTTTGAGACTTTACAGGAATTAATCCGACTTACGATTTGAAAGTTATCACAGTTTAAAGTTTCTGCCTCGGATCAACCGAAATCTGAAAGGGCAGAATGTATAACGTAATAAATGTACAAATCGGTAACGAATCTGAAAGTTTGTGCTGAATAAAAGTTCTAGATTACTCCGTTATTGACAGTTTGAGACTTTACAGGGATAAATCCGACTTACGATTTAAAAATTATCATTGTTTAAAGTTTATGTCTCGGATCAACCGAAATCTGAAATGACAGAATGTATAACGTAAAAACTGTACAAATCGGTAGAGAATCTGAAAGTTTGTGCTGAATAAAAGTTCTAGTTTTCTCTGTTCTCGACAGTTTGATACTTTATGGGGATTAATTCGACTTACGAATACGAAGTTATGACTGTTTTAATTTTGTGTCTTGTTTCATAAACATAAACAGGGCAGGGCGGGACATGACTTAACGGGGCATGGAAATTTTTTTAAAAATATTAAACGGGGCAGGGCAAATTTTTATAAAATGCTAAATGGTAGGGGTGAGCGGGTCCGGATACCCTACCGTTTTTTAACTACCCGGACCCTACCCTATAAAAGATCGGTTCCTAAATTTACTACCCGGAACCTACCCGTAGCAATCATTACCCGGAACCTACCCGTAGCAATCATTACCCGGAACCTACCCGGACCCTGCGGTTCCGGGTAGGTTCCCGGGTACCCGTGCTCCGTGGATTGCTCCCCCAATGTGCACAAGACAAAAGGCTTGTATTTAATTATATTGGACAGTTACACTACAGTTAAAAGTCTAAATTTAGCACCTAAATATATGACAATATCTCACTTCCTTCAATGTTCTGTTGACACATGACCACTGTTACATTCAAAATCCCCTATAAATAATGCACCATATCCATTTGATCAATATCTCATTCAATAGTAAAACACAAACAGAGTTATGAAGGGAGTTTTAGTTGATTTTGTTTTGACTAATTTGTTAATATTGGCAAGTTGTGGGGCGCCAAGGAAGGCAGTTGATGTGCCTTTTGGAACAACTATGAACCTAGTTGGTCAATTCACCATATCAAGTACCTTAATGGTGGTACTACTGCTGAGCTTCTTCTTGACAAATCCTCAGGTAAATATACTACTTCTGTTCCGAACTAGTTGTCAATTTTTAAATAAAACAATTGTCACTCATTCAGATATATAAATGGAAAGAAATAATATATTAAATGCCTCAAAGACCAAAACTAAATAATTTAAATGGGTGAGTTCATAGGGTCCGGGTATCGGTTCCGGGTTCGGGTACCCGGTCTCTATTTTCCGGAACCGGAACCGGACCCGACATTTATCGGTTCCTAGTTTTACTACCCGGAACCTACCCGTTATTCTAATATATCTACCCGGAACCTACCCGTTAGTGTCGGTTCCGGTCGGGTATCTGGGTACCCTGTACCCGTGCTCACCCCTACTAAATGGGACAGGACATGACGAGTTAACATCTTAGCAGGTCAAGGCTTGCCTGCCCTAACCTACCCCATTGTCATCCCTAATTATTTCGCTCAGCGTTCGAATCTATATTCTGTAGCTTGTTCTGGGGTTTCCACTTCTCCCCTGAAAGCCTCTCTTTTGTTCATAAAATAGCAGGCAAACCCAATTTCTCTGTGAATTCGGAATTTTTTACTAATTAGCTTCGGAGCATGGATGAAAAAGTATTTGATTATACTGCTTCACATACAATAACTACATAAAGTGAATTCATGAGCATAACCTGAGGAATTGTTTAGTTTTCATTCGAGAGAAATCTAATGTCGTCCCTCGAGGCATAGCTGAATGGCAAAGGAGATGAACTTAAAATCCAGCTGGATGCTGGGTTCAAATCTTGGTGGGAGCACTTTGCTCTCTTTTGGGTTGTCAGTTGCTTTGTTCTCAAATCTGATCATTCAGACACATCGAAAGTCATGAATCTGGATATAAAAAAATAAAAAATCTAGGTCAACTAAGGCATGTAACAACTAAAAAGTACAATAACAGTAATTACACTTTAACCCCAAAATAAATCAATCTCACAGTGAGAACTACAAAAATACCCCCTTTATTTGATATTTTTCAGGAACCCTAATTTCTTTTCAATCGGCCTCCTGCAACCCATCCAAAACGACTGACCCGACTGCAGTCAACCCGAATGCTCCAGCCAAAACGCTACAAGGCCCACGGAATCATCGGGTATCAACACAATTGCTAAAATAGCCGCCACTAAAATCGCAAGCACCGCCGACGCCAAAGCAGCAGGCGAGAAACTTGCCGCCTTCTCCAGCAAACTAAGCAACCCTAGTTCTTCTGCCTTTGAAAATACCCCTAATTTCTCTATGGATGACAGTGTTAACCCTAGTTCTTCGTCCTTTGATAGAAGCCCAGCTTTCTCCACAGTACTCAAAACTTTTCGCTTCTCCAGTTTTTTTAACACGTCCACTTCCACTTGTTCGCTGCCCTCGTAGAATAATCCCGCTCCGAACCATTGCTTTTTCCAATTATCATCAAACTTGTTCACATGCATTTTACATTACTTATTATAAATTTAACTTAAACTCTTTCATTAATCACTGCACCAATCATTACTGAATATGGAGTCTATTATGTGCTCAAAAGAATTGACATCGTAACAAAAATTCAAATTTGGAGCAAAAGATTAATTTCAGCACACATTTATGCATACCTTATTTTTAGGAGCCATGGCGACGAATCGCGGAGCGCTATTGACGGGAAATAAACGGTTAAATCGAGACTTGGAACTAAAGCCGTGCTCTAAGTTTCTCAGGGAAGCAGTTGTTGTAGCCCACATTGGAGAAGAGTTTCAGCTTCTCTCAATAACTCTTACTTCACATAAAATTTTCATTGGATTCAAACTCTTTCTTCACCCAGAAATCTATGGCTCCAAATTGCTGCTTATCCTATCTGGACTGAACGATTTTAGATGACGCGACCTTGCAAAATATTAAATTTCCAAATATGCGCTTAATTTTGCTCATTTTTACCTCACGTGGTATGGGTGCACTTCTATAGTAGACTAGTAGTAGTTCAATTTACTCCTCGTCTTGGATTTTCAATTGCTTACTTTGTTCCTAATTTGTGTCACGTTAGAATTAATGTACGACATGGACTAGTTTTACTAGGATAATAACACTTAGGAATCAGTAAGTTCTTTAATTGCATGCATTATCAGTATAAATTTAGCTAGGTTATATAACTTGCTACTAGTACTTTTCTGTGATCGCACAATAAGCTCTCTGTAATTTTCCGAATTTCCAGAAGATCACGATGAAGATGTTAATCTCATTCTTTATTGCTTTACTTCTGCCTTCATTGATTTTTGCAAGACCTCCAGTGTTCAATGTTCTTGATTAGGGTGCAGTTGGAGATGGCTCGACCCATGCAACTAATGTAATAACAATACATGAATAGATGAATTACTTAGTGTTAGATATAAGGAGGTATTAATAGACTAAGCAGATTTTATCTTTTCATGGTCGCGGGAATGTTATATTAATACACTAAGCAGATTAATAGACTAATGTTACATTATTAATTGTTACCCCTATAATCTACTTAATTCACGACTTACATTTCATGAAAGATTTATGGCATCAACCTAATAAAAAGATAATATCTACTTAATTGAATTACATTATCATCCTACCATTAATGTAATAACAATTCAAGATTCTTTTGTAGGCTTTCGAAATTTCACATTCCAAAAACATTAGTCTAAGCTTTAAGGACAGCCCTCGCATGCATGCTCATATTGAGAGCGCGGAATCTGCCACAGTATCAAACATTGGTTTTTGTGAAGATCGCCCTAAATTTTCATGAAATTGCACGGGATGATTGTATCTCAATTGTAGATGGATGTTCCAATCTGAAAATCAGCAACATAATATGCAGAC
Organism: Przewalskia tangutica; assembly: GCA_029844215.1. NCBI lineage: Eukaryota > Viridiplantae > Streptophyta > Magnoliopsida > Solanales > Solanaceae > Przewalskia > Przewalskia tangutica. Next base: position 14,596,163 of record CM056734.1, read on the forward strand.
CAGGGCATGGTATAAGGTTAGTTTTATCTCCTCACTTTTGTCCTCTTGAATTTAATTTCTATGTTTGAAAATGGAATAGTAGTTGAATGTAAACTGGATCCGAATGCAATATTGGAAGTCTAGGCAAGCATGGATCTAATGACAACGTTGAAAATATTGTTGTTAGTGACGTCGTGTTCATAAAATCTACTGCTCGGATAAAGACATGGCAGGTAGGTGTTACTGTATTACTAATATATATACTTTCAATGATAATCTGATCAAGTTTGACATTGGATAATCTGGAAAATAAGTTAATCATGTGTAAATTGAGCTCAAAAGATAGAGCAGCTTAAATACAGGTAATGCTTTGTTGTTTAATAATTTTCTTGTTTTGTTTAATCAGAGAAGCGAAGGGCGTGCTAGGAAAATCATTTTTGAGAGAATATTGTCACAAGATTCTTATAACCCTATTATTATCGACCAGTTATTTTGTGATCATGAACAATGCACAAAACATGTAGGTAACTTATATTTACATTGTTTAATTTCTGGTGAAATCGGCTTCTTAAACTTGTAGTTCATTTGTTGTCGCTGGATTCAGCAGTACAGGTTAGCGATATTACTTTTAGACAGATACTTGGGACCTCCCAAAGGGACTTTGCCGTGAAGCTGGATTGCAGTGCATCAGATCCCTGCACGGGTATACTAATGGAGGATATATACATCCGCTCAGGTTCCAAAGGAAATGTAAAGAATGAATCTTAAGTCTAACTCAACCTCAAAAGCTAGCTCAAAGGGAGGAGGATTGCCCAAGCCAGCCATATAAGGAGATCAAAGACCACTTATTCCATCAATGTGGGAGAACTCAACACCCCGTCTCACCCTAGGGCTTAACATCTGGAGCGTGGACAGTATAGGGGGCCCAACATCGGAAATAATGAATTGGGACGGGTCTATACCATATAAAGAATGGATCTTGGGCCTAACTCAACCCGAAAGCTAGCTCAAATGGAGGAGGATTGCTCAAGTCATATAAGGAGACCAAAAATCACTTATCCCACCGATGTGGGAGAACTCAACATGAAAGGCTAAGATCGTATACTAGTAATGCACAAGGATTAGTAAGGGGTCAAAACATTCCTCAAACTCGCCTTCGAGAATCAGGGACATAAGTTTCCAGATTAACTTCCTGTTTTCCAAACTACAACTGATTTACGCCTACATCCATCGTGTATCATTGTTCATGAATCGTGGTTTCAGCAATCATTCCTACTCTTAATGTAGAACTAATTAGATCAGGAATGATTCACATCTGCCAGTGGACTAATTGCTGCTTAGTGTGGAAGGTTTTCGCCTTCCCCGTATGTTGTCTTGTAACTGCTGGAGGGGGTTAGGAATTCTATAATCCCTTGTGACGGGATGTCATGCAGAGGAGTTCATTTTGCTTACTTGCACGGTATACTCTTGCATTCTACCTAGCTCCACCCCCCTCCTCCCACCCCCACCCCCGGTCGGAAGTTCTAGCCTTCTATGTGTTGCATTTTTTTATTTTTTTTATGACGGGAAACCCGCAGCCGCTATTTTATTTACAAGTGCGCACTGGGTAAACCCTCGGACTGACGCAATAGCCTACAAACCACGTCAGTCAGGTAAACCACACTTGGCAAGCCATGTGTGACAGACTCAACCAAAAAAGTGTTGGCAGGAGGAATTGAACTCGTGACCTTTCGGTCTCGCGCTTTCCTACTCCACCAACTTGGCTACCCTTGCGGGTATTCTATGTGTTGGATTCTTGTATTTATGCACGAGTGTTTGAGCTAAACCTCAATATTGTTGAAGTTGACTTCCCCTCTTCATGACATTCTACTGTAAAGGCTAAAATTCGTTTATTAGGTCAATTAGCTAAATTGTTAATAATGAGGTCACAAGCAATATAATTAATTCAAATGGTGTTATTCCTTTAACTATGTGAATATAACGAAAATGACGTAATAAGAATAACAAAGCGAGATGATTGAGAAAGTAAGAGATAGAGAAATTCGTATTTATTCTCCTAGCTCAGATGAAGTCCTCCAAAGAAAATGATGAACAACAAGATTGAGAGAAAATAAGTACAAAGTTGTGTGTAGCAGGTGATTTCATATTGATAACAATAGTTGGGAAATGATGGAATTTATAGGATAAGTTAGTGGTAACTGCTTCTGTGATCCTCACTATTCAGTTGTTACATGACTGAGATCATGGGTATTAAATAAGGTTAAATAAAATGTCGTAAATCTCATAATATGATTATTGTTTAATTTATCTCCTGCTCATGCACTTTGAACCTTTCCTGATGGATCGTTGCAGGCTTTTGCTATCAGATGCAAATGAGGTGGGTTCGGGGGCTGATTCTCGGAGAGTCTAACAAGTCTTTGGTTTGACTGACTTGACGATTGATTGTAGTCCTTTTTACACTTGTCTAATCAGATAGTCTTTGCTTCGGGTATATCTTCAGTTTTTGAATAATACAACTTCCTCGTGATAAATGGATACTCTTGACTTGGGAATTCCTTAAATTGGCCGATAACCAATTATAACAGATTTTTTTTTTTTTTTTGTTGTGAAGGCCGCTTCTTTCTTTCCGAGTGCGCGAGAAACCGGATCGCGATAAGCGCGCAAACCACGTCGGTAGGCTTAAACCACACTAGTCAGTGTGAGCTCCAAGAGCGGCGGTCGAGCGTTACTGCGGGTTCAACTGACTTGCATTTCTCATGCTTGGCGATGAGATCACTGCGAAACCAGTGCAGGGCGGATCAATTATAACAAATTTACAGCATGTTTGGATTGACTTATTTTAGGTGTTTTAAAGTCAAAATAACAAAATAAGCTATAAGTTATAATTTCTAACTTATGATTTTTGACTTATAAGTCAAAAATCATAAGCCCTTCCGTGTATGGGTTCCAGTTATTATTTGCAAATTGCTCCAAGCTTAAGCTTCGCCTTCCATTATTTTTGGGCCATTTGCACTTTTTTCCCTATTTTGTACTTGTATTTAATTTTTGCCCCTCAAATAAAATTGTCTTTTTGGATGTAAGTTCTTTACGAGATCCGACATTACTTGTGTCGAATCCATAAAGAATTTAGACATAACTTTTATTTGAGGGGCAAAAATTAAAGACCAACCCAATTGAAGGATAGGCCATGCAATTTCTAGCCATTTTTTTCGCTCTCCAAATTGGGAAATTTAAACAGCTAGGTTGGTACTTGGTACTAGGGGTGGCGGATGAGTCGTTTGGGTTGAATTTGGGCGGGTCAAGATGGGCTGAAGTTGTAGATGGTTCAATGACCAACCCGTCCAAAATTTACATGGGTTAAGATGGACTAAATGATGGGTCATAACCCAACTTACCCAACTTGACTCATTACTTTTACAAATTTCAAACTTACATTCTATGATGTTATTTTATTTTGTATGATATTTGATTTTTTCATATCTTTATTTTTAAAATAAGAATAATTTTTTTATTTTTTATTTTTTTTATAAAAGCAAAAAAAAAATGAAATAGAAATTTGAGGAGGCGGGGTTGAAAGGGGTAGGTAAAATAGAAATTTGAGAATGGGGTGGGGGTGACGTGGGGTAAGAAATATTTCTTATTTTTTATAAATTACTTATAAAAGTAAAAAAATATAAAATAGAAATTTGAGATTGGGTAGGGCGGGCGGGGGTAGGGAAGTACGAAATTTTTCATATTTTTATTAAATATTTTTATAAAAGTAACAAAAATATGAAATAGAAATTTGAGGATGAGGTGGGGTGGGAGTGGGGTTAGAGGCGGTAGGAGGAAGGTAAGAAAAATTCATATTTTTTATAAAAGTACAAAAATATTTGAAACAGAAATTTGAGAATGAGGTGGGGGTGGAGGGGATATGTGTGGGTATGGGGGTAAGATTTTTTTATATATATTTAATTAATATTTTAATTTTTTTTTAAATAAAAGTAACAAAAAATATGAAATAGAAATTTGAGGATGGGGTGGGGTGGGGTTAGGGCGGTAGGGGGGAGGTAAGAAATTTTTTCATATTTTTATAAAAGTAAAAGAAATATGAAATAGAAATTTGAGGATAGGTGGGGTGGATGGCGTAGGTGTGGGTAGGGCGGGGAGGAGAGATAAGAAAAAAATCCATACTTTTTATAAATTATTTATAAAAATTAAAAATTTGAGAATATGATAGGGCGGGAGGGGGTAGGGCGGGACGTGAGGGTGGGTAAAAAATTTGAGGACGTGGTAGGGCATGCTGTGGAGGGGGCAGGGGGAAGAGGTAAGAAAAAAATTCATATTTTTAATAATTTTTTTATAAAAGTAAAAAAAAATATGAAATAGAAGACTTGAGTAAATAATATAATAGTAGATGTGTTACTTTGGGCTAATGTAATGAGTTGATTTAGGTTGTTCAAGATGAATGAATTAAGTTGGACTATACCAAACTTAGCACATTTAATAGTATGTCAATGTCCAAACCCATTAAAATCTGAATGGGTCAATTAAGCTTGGGTCCAATTTGTCACCCATACTTGATACCAATCACGTCACCAGTAGGCTTGAACTTTGTCCATAATCTTTTGCAGGCCATAATATATTTATCCAAACCTTTTCTGATTTTACATGTCCGAGAGAGATGTAATTTATTGCCTTAAAAAAGAGAAAGAAATAAAAACAATTAACGTATGTCATATTTATTTGAATCAAATAGGTCACATCAGATTTGCCTTTGATGAAAAACATATTGTCAAAAAGTTATTTTGTGTATTTATGGTTTCTACTGATTTGCGCACAAAGAAAAAGATACATTATCCAAAGATAGTGGCCCAGTGACCATTAATTAAATTTGTGGCTTTAGGGTCACAAATTCGATTCTCGGCGGATATGTTCTCCGGGCATATGCCTCGTATTAAAGTCTGGTAGCTTAACCGCGCAGGCATGTTGCAGTGTGGGTTTGATATTCCCTCACACAATCCCTGTTGGGGGTCGGACCTTGTAGTATTGATCTGTTGGTGGCGATCACACACTGAATGCGGGGCGCACATCCCGCGATTTACCTGACGCTGACGGCTAAGAACGGGTTCCATTCGCCCGATATGGGGGTACTAAGGCCACTCCGAGACCTGGATTATAAAAAAAAACGCTTTCTTCCATGATCAACAAAGTTTAAGCTGTCAGCTCATATCTATCTCTGCTCCTCGATCGAACAAAAGCCGTTTGATCCTATATAAAAACGCGTATGGTACAACGCAATTAAACTCATCATGATTCATGATTCATGAACTCGCTTCAGAGAGTGGTCAAATTCAAAATTGCAATCCATTGGTAGGCTTTATAATTATCAAATCATAGTGCATGCATATTGGATTTTAACGTTGTCATTTAACTTTAACTTGTATCCACTTTTTAATTATTTTTGCATGTGTATCTCACTTCGAACAACTTTATTGGGTGTATGAAGTTAGTCTTAATAAAATCTAACTTCAAACACAATATCTTAAATTTTATATGGCTGTAGTTCACCCATTTTTTGCCTGACTTCAACAAAATTTTGTTCGAACTTTAGTCATATGTAACTGAAGTTTAATCATTTTTGTCTGAACTTCAAGTAGAAATGCATGAACTTCACTCATATGTATGTTTGAATTTTAATTTTGTCATCTGAAGTAGATATATATGTACGTGAAATTTGTACTTATTCTGATTGACCATTATATAAAGGGAAAATGGTCAAACATATCCCTCTACTTTGAGAAAAGGGATACAAATACCATCTGTTACGAATTTTCGTTACAAATTTGGATAAAAAATACCCTTTCCGTGATTAAAGTTTTCAAATATACTCGTCTCTTAACGGAAATTCTCAAATCTCTCAAAATAACCTGATTTCAATTTTAAAATCCGCTCCACTATTTAATCCGACCCAACTAAGTAAACTTGATCGTTACCTTCTAACATCATAACCCGAAATTATCCGATTTTAAATCTTATTTTAATTTATCCGAAATACCGTGTGAACAACCCTAACAATATCCAACGAATTGTATTGCAACACATAATTAACTTGAATTAATTTATACTAATATGAATAAAAGCAATAATATTACTATGTAAAGGCTTCTAAAAATATTGCACTATTATAAATAATAAGTGTAAAAAAATAGACATCTTGTTAAAAATTGAGTTTAGAACCGGCCAAGAGATTTATGATTATGAGGAGCATAAATATAACAAATATTAATGGCTGGTTTAGTGGTACAATGACACACTTCCATAGAAGAGGCCCGGGTTCGATTCTTGGCTGGGGATATTTGTGATGATTAATATTGCATAACAAGTGATTTAGTGGTAGAATAGTACAGTGTCACGGTTCAGACCAGAGTTCGAATCTCAGTTGGTGCATTTTATTTTTTCTCTTTTTGAACCATATCAAAAAGGGCAACTCTATACAGTCGTCCTTTTTGAGATTCATAAAAAAGGACGACTGTAGTCGCCCTATTTGAACCACACCAAATAGGGAAATTTTTCAAGTCGCCTCCTTTGGAGATATTTGGTCCTTACCAAAGGCGGCGACTTGAGAAATCGCCCTTATTGATCTACGACAACGGACGTAATAAGGCGAGTTGAAGGACGACTAAAAATCGCCCCCTTTGATCTAAGGGGGCGATATTCCACCCAGAGAGGGCGACTACACTCGCCCTCTTTGAAGAGATTTGTTGTAGTGTATCGAGGGATAGCCAATGTGGTCTCTGAATCCAGTTGGTTACGTAATCTTCTTTTATAGCTTCATTGTTCTATTCAGAAAGCTATCTTGATTTATTGTGATAATGTTAGTGTCGTCTACCTTTCTGGTAATATGGTTCAACACATTGAGATGAATATTTACTTTGTTCGCGAAAAGATAGCTCGTGGACAAGTACGCATCTGACAAATGTGAAAGTTTCATTTCACGGAATCCTGAAAGACCACAATTTTTACGACATAAAAGAGAAGCATATGCAGGATAGGAAGGTGGATGGGACTATACTTTTTTGTAGAGAGAATGCCAATGTTAATAACAAGACATGAGTCACATGACAATAAGCAAATTCTGGTTAAGTCAAAGGTTTTGATTTTATGTAAAAGTGGATCTCAGCATTCTAGATAAGCAAAAGGAAATTGAACAAGTTGCAACCGGAAAAGAAAAATTAACACATGATTTCAGTGATGCAGGAATGGACTTAACAAAGTAAACTTAGTTGGGTTGGGTTAAACAGGGGAGCGGGTTTAAAAATTGAAATCGAGTTAATTTAAGGAATCTGAGAATTTTCGTTAAGAGAGGGATATATTTGAAAACTTTAATGACGGGAGGGATATTTTTGCTCCAAATTCGTAACGGAGAGTATTTTTAACCCTTTCCCAAAGTTGAGGGGTATTTTTGACCCTTTTCACTAATATAAATTGGTCATTAGCACTAGAACAAAACAGAATACCAAAAAAAAAAACTGAAAATTGGGCAAGTCAACTAGGATAATAAGATGACCTTATTAAACACATTCATGAATCATAACAGATAATTTCTTCAATAGATTAATCTCCACTTGTATTAGTCTTTTAATTAATTTGACATAAAGCACCAGGGTGGATCCTTTGATCATTTCCTTTATTTTCTTGTTTGACAAAACTATATATGCATTTGGCATTTACTTCTACATAGTTTTCTTAGTTCCTTTCGATTTCGTCCATGGCTTTGTTGATATTCGATAGCAATGGAATTTGTAAAAGATTTAACATTGTCATCCCGCCCTAAGCTTGTTGTCTCCATTTGGTTGTTAGCATTTCACGTACAATTGTTGAGTTGGTTATATAAAATATTAATCAGTTTGTTTTACGTTTAGGGCAGGTCACTGGATTCACGTATCACCAATGTTTTGAAACTCGGATTGGACATCGAATCAGACGACCAACTGGGTCACTGGGTTATTGGTTCAACCGGTTGGACCGGTTCAAAAAATCAGTATCCACATATATATATATATATATATATATATATATATATATTGAATGATAAATACACATCTATATCCAAAATAAGTATATGAAAATAGTTGATTGTAATTTGCATGCAAAGCAGAGTTGTAAAGTTTAATTAATTATTAAACTGTAAATGATTAAACGGTAAAAAAAAATGGGTAAGAATATTGTTCTCATGAGGTGAAAAGTTGAAAAGTTTAATTAATTTGAAAAGTTGAAAAAGCACGCACCAGCAGAATATGAAAAATTTAATTATTTTAAAAATATATATATATATATATGAATAAACGAAAACCGGGTTTGTACGAGTTACCGAGTCACCGGTTCGTACTGATTTTTACTAGGTTGCGCCAAGTTTGATATCACCCGTTCCTACAATAAAATCGGACCGGCTTCGAGACCGGTTCCCGATTAACTCGGTCCGAGTTTCAAAACACTACATATCAAGTACAATTTAAGGTTTTTATCTTTCAATTCATTGTAGTGTTAAAATTGTGATTCTGATCTAATAATATATGTTGCAATTTTAATAAATTTTTACACATAAATTTATGTCATGTGTCACAAGTACCAAGCTCATATTAATTTGGTGTCACAAGGCTGCATCCATCGTTGATTGGTATTAAGCTAAACTAATAAAACTTTAGACGCGTGAATTACTTGTGTTAACCGAACCAAGAGGTGAGAATGAATAATATATTCTTTTGAAAAAAGACACTTACTTGCACTTATGTTTGTACCAAATCAAGTAATTTAATATACTGTATTATTTATGGGATAATTTTAATAATATACAATTTAATATAAAAAATTATATTTTTATAGTCATATTTTTAATTTATATTTACGTAACCACGTATTCACAGTATACTAACATTATACAACTTTATAGTTTATACATCTAGGGTAGACACTAGACAATGCATCAACGTGTATAAAAGTGTATATATAATATTATACAATAATATACAACTTTATACACTCAGTGGAGATAATGTATCAACCTTATATAATAGTGTATAAGAGATATTTAAACACACTTTGACATTGTTATACAAAATTATACAAACTCATAAAAATGTCCTCGGCCAGATCTAGCTACATCCGGTGTTTTAGCCATACCGCCACCGCCACTGCAGTCAAAGGTCACTAGAAAATACAGGTTTTCGGCCAGATCTGTGTTGGTTCGAGGTGGTTACCGCGGGAGAGGTGACGGAAATAGGGGGTGGTGCGCGGAGGAGGATGGTTGGAAATCTCCGGCTAGTGGGTTTCAGGGAGGAGACGACGATAGGGGTGGGGTGGATTGGTTGGTGTGGTGGCTGATGAGGAAGATGGCGGCGATGGACGATGGGGGTGGTATCGCAGTGGAATTTGGGTGGCGGTTTGTGGAGGTTTGGGGTGGAAGTGGGCGGCTGAGACAGAGAGAGATGAAGATGAAGGGGTTGGGGAAGATGGACGATGGTGATGATCGTGGCGGAGCAAATCTTTTTTTGTTGTGAAGGAACGCGGCCGCTTACTCTTTCGAGTCGCCGCATGGTAAACCTCGGTGTACGATAGCAGTAAACCACGTCAGCCGATTAACCACACTTGACAAGCCATGTGTGACAGGCTCAACCAAGAAGGTTTATGCAGGGGATCGAACTCGTGACCTTGCGGTCCCGCGCTGTACGAGCAAATCTGGGGGTGAGAAGTTGGGAGGAGAGAAGCTCATGAAAGAAAAGTAAAAAAATTGGACAATTTCGGATAAGTATTTTATCCAAATTGACATACAATGTTATTTTCCCATCCCCCTATTTTTTGTGCCAAAAAAAGCACGATTTCCTCATAATAATAAATAAAAAGTGTGCTCGCATGGGCGTAAATCAATTGATTCCAAGGTGGTAGATTGCCCTCATAAAAGTATAATCAATTCAGTGCTCATAAAAGTATAATCAATTCAGTGCTACAATCCTTAATGATTCACATCTGCCTCTATATGTAACTAACCATTATTTTCTGCTTGATTTGACCAACCATAATAGTACCACGTTATTTGTTATCATCAAGGAGGATTATATTTCTACTTTGATAAAATATGAGATAAAAGACAAATTAATAGCGGACAACCTCTAATTTGACTCAAAAGATAAATTGATTTTTCAATACAGAATGAAGTAGGCCAAGTAGAGCAGAGTGAATGTAGAGGATTCATATCGTCTCCATCTATTAGTTTGGGATTATTTGACATATCAGTGATATTGATTTGCTTGAATTTACTTATATTTTTCTACTCAATTATACAATTTTCTACCATCTTACCAAGAAGAAGAAGAGTGAGAGACGTGTTTAGTCTCAAATTAGGCGGGAGAGGCATAAGTGGTATGACCTTTTTTTTCTTTCTTTTTTATTAACTAAAAAATAGTGGAATTTAAAAAGTAAAAATATTTAATATTTCATAAGTTCTGAGTCCGGGTACCCTGTCTCTATTTACCGAAATCGGAATCATTGGGTCCTAATTTTACTATCCGAACTCTACCCGTTATTATAATATATATATATATATATATATATATATATATATCCGGAACCTACTCGTTAGTATCGATTCCAATCAAGTACCCTATACCCGTGCTCACCCCTAACAAGTCTAAAATGTTAGCGTGTGATATAGAGTTAGTTCTTGATCTTTTACAAATCACTATTGACAAGCAAAGCCAATAATAAATGCTATAGTAGTACTACTAATATTGTGGAAAATAATACCTTGGGCCTTAGAGATCAATAAATACAATATGATTAGTAGTTTGATATTTTTTTCGGATAAAAAAGCGTGTTCACTTGTTATATGCACAAAGTACTAACTTCTAAATAAAAAAGGTGTCAACTTTCATTAAATGTGTTGGAAGTTGGTCAGTTAACACTTTTAAAGATAAATATAAAAAAATAAGATTAATTATTTTTTATTTGATAAAAATTTAGTAGACTTTCTTTTTAATCCGTAGCTACTACTCATAATTCTGATTAAAGCTATACGTTGCAATTGCGTGGAATGTATGGATACACGATACATCCACCTTATGGAAACCGTTGAAGTCTTCGTCCTCATCTAAAAGTCAATTCCTTTGTTTGCATCAATCAATTTCCCATTAATATCTAGACCTATAGAATAGCAATTCTGATGACTACTTTATTTACAGTATTTTGGATAATTTTAGTTAACAAATCAGTCCTTATCAGGACCAAAACATATCTATGACGTGCTACATAATATTTCCTTAGATTGAAGAAAAATGGAGGATAAGGTAATTCACTTTATTGCTGCACCAACCAAAAATGAATTTTATATCTAATTGTAATGGATACTATCATGGAGTCATATGTAGAATTTATATGACGGGTGAAATTACATGAGAGTAAATGACTAAGCTTTTATTAATCAAGTATGACTATCTTCACCCACAAGGTAGTCAAGTTGGTGCTTGATGAAGCGCGAGGCCATGGTCGCGAGTTCGATCCTGCATAAACCTTCTGGTTGAAGTCACATCGCGTATCTTTGCCAGTGTGGTTGTCGGTTGGCGTGGTTTGCGGTATTGCGTCAATGGGGTTTCTGCTTGCGCTCGAAAGAATAGCGGCGGCGGGTTTCTTCGTAAAAAAAAATATATGACTATCTTTTTGTCATTTAATTATAATTAATTAACTTTGTATTCTTGTGGTCTAAAGATTGAGAATATAAATAGTTTAACAGAACAAATTGATCAGCTTTTCTTATTATGAATCTATCATTAATGAGGAGGGTATTTATGAACACTTGTCTTGTGCTAAGAATATTTTCGAACTAATAGCAAATACATTTTTGTTTTAAAAACGAAACTAATGATAAAATTGTTCTCATTCGGATAATTGGGGGTATTTTTGATCATTTTTCTGAATTTTAATTGTTTTTAGACTATTATCACAGGTATTTTTGTACCATCAATAATTTAAGCGATATTTTTTTTTTGATGACGGAAATCCGCAGCCACTATTTTTTTATAAGTGTGCACTAGATAAACTCTCGAACTGACGTAATAACATGCCCACTTCAGCCAGGTAATGTATAGAGGGTTACCATGAAAGTAGATTTTCTTGTGCCTATTAAGCCCAAAGCAGAGGACAAAAATGAAACAGGTCGAAAACTAGTGACGCGATATTAAACATTACATTATTAGCATATGATAATTTTCATGGCATAATCCTTATTAGTATTATAGTACTTGTCTAAAAAAAACCTTTTTACCTAAAAGAGAAGAACCTGAATTATCTAAAGAGCTCCGGCTTGCTGGTGAAATGTTCTTGCCTTGACCCTAGGGTCGCACGTTCGAATCCCTCGATGGATATCCTTATTTGGTGGGTACGGAGAGCTTGGTCACATAAGTTCGAGACCCCATCAGTCCGTGATTTACTCAGTGCGCACTTTCGGATAGCGGGGGCCGCGGATTTCACGTTAAACAAAGAGAAGAACCTGAATTTCCACGCAGTTTCTGCCCTAGTTGGGATCTTCTTCTTCGTAATATATAAATGCTGTACAAAACCCTCAAAGTTTAGTTCAGAATTCGTATCAATTGATTTTTTGCTTCATAAGTCGTAAGTCTCTTTTCCTATGCATGCATATATTAAAATACAATTTTTTATTTGTATAGATGATGTAGTTTCGCTTGTCCATGGCTTTCTTGAATCGGTAATTAATCTTTAAGTTTCTCTACCCTTTTTGTGTGTCATTGTGAGACACTGCATGAAGATCCGCTTGCTAGTAAAATCGAAACGCTCCGTTTAATTCATCAAATAATTTAATGAAAAGGGTATTCAAATTCTGTAATGCCGTCGATTTTAATTCCTTGTACTTCTCTCTCTGAATGGTGATTGAGGTTTGATGAGGTTTAGTAAGTCCCTCTGTCTCAGTTTATGTGGTGGTGTTTGGATTTCGAATTTCTTTTCTGTGATTTTTTCATATGCCTTGAGATATTTTAAATTTATTAATTTTTGGGACTTATACTCGGTGTTTACACAATCTTCAAATATGTAAAAAAAAAAATCATCTGCCTCCTACCTGTGTTAAGTTTTGCGTACACTCTATGCTTTGACAGATCCCACTTCACTGTCTATGTTGTATTTTATTCAAAAAACCAAAGTTTCTATGTCGGAATTTGCTATCAAAATTAAGAAATTTGACTCCCAAAATTTGAACTATACACATAAATTGAGACACATGGAGTATTAAACAAACTATTTGGTTATTAGAAAAAAGTAGGTAAAAATAGCTACTTTTCATGAGAATTGACAGGTAACTGCAACTTTAATTTCAATTGGTGGGATATGGCTTTCATAATTTGCCGCTGTGTTCGTTTCCAAGCCTTACGGCTTGCCTAATCCCGAGACCAGTTGTCGGAGCCGAGTGGCGTTCGATTAGGCGAATGCGAGTGAGGGATAAGCTTTCCCCGTTCGCTAGGAGGGAAACTCAGGAAGAGTTCGGGAAAAACAAAAATAGATGGAGAAAGCCAACATTGGTATACTGAATTTGCGGCATGACATAGTTTTCTAAATCATGATTCTTGATTATTAACTTCTTGTGTTTATCAAGAACTTGTCACAATTTCTTGCTCTAAACTTCTCAAAGCCTTCCCTCCCAAGAAGTGTTTTTTCCCTCTCAAAAGGTTGCCCACCCTATTGGCATGTTATCTTAGGAAAGGCAAAAACAGGGGAAAACTGAATCATAACCTCTAAATTACTCTTTTGTGAATTATCTGAACTACTGACCTTGTGGTATTCAAGTGGAATCTGTAAATTGGTGTTTCTTTTGTCTAATTTTGTGTTTGACAAATCTCTGGACGGTTAAACTTTTCTACTGAAATTTCCCTAAATTGCTGGTTAGTGTTACAAAGACAAGTATACGTGGTCCAATTTATTCTTGATAGTATTATATCAGGTTTAGTAGGCCAATTTGTGGATATCTTCTGGACTAGAGACTCTTAATATCTGTTGTTTATGCTGTCCTTCCAGAATATGGGCAATTTATTATGCTGTGTTCAAGTTGATCAATCCACGGTTGCGATTAAGGAGCAATTTGGTAAGTATCAGGATGTGCTTGAGCCAGGATGTCACTGTGTACCTTGGTTCCTCGGAAGCCAGTTGGCTGGTCATCTCTCCCTCAGGCTGCAGCAACTAGATGTGCGCTGTGAAACCAAGACTAAGGTCTATGTCTTTCCTATCTCTGAATTAGTTTGGCTTGAAATTAATAAGGTAGCATTATATACTAATATATCAAAGTCAACCACGGAGTACTATTTAATTGTAGCATAAACTTAGTAGGTGTATGTTTGTCCAAATTTATGTGTCATGCTAATACATGTGTTGCAATAACATTCAGGATAATGTATTTGTCAATGTTGTTGCATCAATTCAGTACCGTGCTATTGCAGACAAAGCAAATGAAGCTTTCTACAAGCTAAGTAACACTAAGGGTCAAATTCAGGCATATGTTTTTGATGGTCAGTACTAAACTTTCACTTTATTTAGATATGATGATTTATTTCCTGCATTAATGTTTGCTCATTTGATACGATTGAATAAGATATCACAGATTTTGACTTGTCTGTTCTTTATTTTGTCAGTCATAAGAGCGAGTGTTCCGAAACTCAATCTTGATGATGTCTTTGAGCAAAAAAATGAAATTGCTAAGGCTGTTGAGGAGGAACTTGAGAAAGTAAGTGAATTCTTGATGATTTTCATTGGAATCATTGATCTGAATCGTTAATTTGATCATATAAGTGCTTTCTTGCTCTTTTACAGGCTATGTCAGCTTATGGATATGAAATTGTTCAGACACTTATAGTTGATATAGTACCAGATGAGCATGTGAAGAGAGCTATGAATGAAATCAATGCTGGTATAAATAAATAATTTGTTCTGATTAAGCCTACCTTACATGCTTACTCTTTCTCAACTGTTCTAATAGAGAGGAATATACATTCCAGTTGAAGGGTTTTTCATTTACCATTATAATGATCTTTTGTGGACAAAGATATTTAAACATGGATGCAATGTTTTGCATCCAAGCTTCTTGAAGACCAGTCTTTTTTCTTTCTGCTTAATATTTTGGTGTATAGACAGACTCAAAGTCTTTGAGGGTGGCAATTCGAGAATTTTAGTTTGCCAAATTGAATAATTTGATACTCTTATTCAGTCTTCCTTACTATTTTCATGTCCTAACTATCTTCACTTCCTTACTATTTTCATGTCCCAACTATCTTCAACTCTACAGCTGCTCGGATGAGGGTGGCTGCTAATGAGAAGGCAGAGGCCGAGAAGATTTTGCAAATTAAGAGGGCTGAAGGGGAGGCCGAGTCTAAGTATCTCTCAGGGTTAGGTATTGCACGACAACGTCAAGCAATTGTGGATGGCCTGAGAGACAGTGTGCTAGGATTTGCAGTCAATGTGCCTGGAACTACGGCAAAGGATGTTATGGACATGGTCCTCGTAACTCAGTACTTCGACACCATGAAAGAAATTGGCGCTTCCAGCAAATCATCTGCTGTCTTCATCCCCCATGGGCCTGGTGCTGTAAAAGATGTGGCACAGCAGATTCGTGATGGACTTCTTCAGGCTTCTGTTCAGCATTAATGGGTTTCCCGTCAAAGCAAGCTTTTGTTAATTTTTAGTCTTTTCTTTCTTAAATATATGGAAATATGTGGTGAGTTTGACTTTGTGAGATTGGTGAAGCCCAGTACTGTCTATGTTTATACTTTATACTCAGTTTGGTAAGGTTTTGATTAATTACAGAAGAATTTTGAAGTTCCATATGATTGTTCTACAGAGTTGCATATTTTTGCGACTGCCATGTCCTACAGTCCCAATACACTTACAGAAATAACCCATTTTTTTTACCTGCTCTGCTAGGACAATTTTGGCTTCTCAAGTGTTTTTTGAGCTTTCATATCATGGTACTTGAAGACTTTTCTCGAAGAACCCCATGCAATATTTACATGGAGTAGTACTGGATAATTATACAAAAGTTTTGACTCACATTAGTAGATATTTTGCCTTTCAGGCATTTTGATTTAAATACACAGTTGTGAAGTGTGATGTATGGTGTTGCTGGCACTTCCATAAGTGTGCTACGTTTTAGGTTCTCTTCTTTTATTTATTCTTGACTATTGGTCTTTGTTACCGGTTTAAGGTACAGGGTCATGTTTTCGATAATGTGAAATGAGGTGAGTTTCCATAAATATCCCACAAGTCTCTATTCCGTGAATGTTTATGTTTGTTGCTAATCCTTCAAATTCAGCGCCATCAGAACTTCCACTACCCATGTGTCTTTTATTATGATAAAGAAATTTGTTGATGAATGCTGTTTTAAAGCTTGGATTAGTGTTGTTGAATTTCTCTCAGAAAGAGTTCAGAGATCCGTCACCCATTAGCCTTCTATAATGTAAAAATATTTTAACAAAATAAGATCTCTTTGACATGCAACTTATAACAAGTTCAGAGCAGGGGAAGACCTAGAGGCCTATATACATGTTCCCATGGACCCAGTAGCTTTTGCCCAGGCCCTGTATATATATTAAGAAATCTATAAATATTTGATTGTGAAATCAATTATTAATGTAATATTAACTTGAGATTGTTGTAGGAAGTCATAAACTTCAAATTATGTACTATCTTTGTTGTGACTCAGATCTTAAGAGAGAGTGAAAGTCCCAGTTTAGCAGGTTTCATGGTATCCAGGACATTCAACTCTGTTGCAATAGTCAGAGAGAGTGCTGAGAAAATATTGTTTTGGACAACAGCACCCAAACTGCCATCACTTGTAACTCGAGCTTTTATCAGCGTGAAAGGAAACAGGCAATGCTGAGCTCCCAGTGTTAGAGTCGTCTGTTTGCTGATGAATCTATGAGTTAACTCGGCTGCAACCCCAGTGCTTGTTAAGGGTTGAATTGGCCGGTAAAAGTGAGCTTTCAAAGTATCAGCTTTATCACTCCTGCAAATTTTACTTGCATCAGGACATTGAGCATTCTTAACTTTGCAAGATAAAAATGCATACCTAGTATGAAAAAAATCCTGATATTAAAATGGGGGAGAAAATGACAAAATGGTCCTTATGTTTGAGGGTAGGTTCAAAATAGTCCCTTAAATATGCAGTGAACAGTTTTGATCCTTCAAATTTGCCAAACGTTAAACACTTTTAGTATTCGTCAAATATTTACAGAACTTTGACGGGACTTTCTTGGGCATACTTGCTGAACTTCTCCAAATATTTATCAAACTTCACCAAAAGTTAAATCTTTTTTCCACTGCTTTCATCAAATCTAACGAACATAAATTGTTAAATATTTGATAGAGGCTAAAAGTATTAAATTTTAGTATACTCAAAGGACCGAAACTGTTCAATGCATACTTAAAAGGGACTATTTTAAACCTATCATCGGACAATTTTTGTCATTTCCTCTCAAATCACGCTGGAGAAATTTACAGGGAGAGTGAAGCAGTGAGAATGTCTGTATTGAAGCTCAAACCAGCATTGTATTCGTTCAGTGTTTTCGTTGCTGTATCGAAAGAGATATCTGTTGCAATGCTGAAAAATCCAATTCCTGTGACACCAGATAGAGTTAACAGGGGATTTTTTGTCAAACTGATGCCTGTTGTAACTCCAAAATAATTATTCATGTACTGCACTTCCACCTGTTAATACATATGTTAGGCATACGAAAGGAAAAATTTACTTGTCATAAAGAATTGTAATGCCAAAGAAAGCAAAGGAATTCTTACCTTATTAGAACTCTGATCTGGTATATACAACTTGAGACGTGTACTTAGCCCGGGTACAATGGTACCAACTACAATGATCACAAAATAATCATTATACTAATAATTTTCAGAAAGCAGAATAGGAGAGAAAAAAGGGAAGAAATAACAATAGACACCTTGACACTTGAAGTATAAGCTCCAATTGATCACATTGTAGTGATGGTGAATTGGCGATTGTCTGATATAATCTCCATACAGAAGATCTGATGTAAACAAGTAACTCAATAAAATTTATAAATATTCGAATAAAAAGATTTCCAGCACTGAAGCGCGATAGAAATCAAAAGTGGAAGAGCATTTTTTTTCATTTTATCACTAGCAAATATTTGGATGTGCATGAAGAATTAGCAGTAGATCTGAATGACAGCAAGAACCTGTTGCATTTTTGCCAATATGAGAATAAATTCCTGGCTGCCTGCTCATTTTTCTTCTTCTAGGTCCCAAGATTGAGATCATAGTCTGTTAGTTGGTCCTTCCTTTTCTAAATTATATTTGAAGTTGATATCTACAAGCAAGGTAATAACAACACAAATACGAAGCTTCCTTAAGATTGGAGATTCGTTTCGAGAAAATTCCCCCTTGGATGATAGTACAAGAGAGATTATGTAACAAATTTACCATAAATTGTTCTTCATGGTGACAAAAGAGGAACGAAATATTGAGCTTTCGTGACAAAAATAATATCTAAAACTTTCTTCAAGAATTTTTGTGCAGGTGTGACATGGATCTGCAAATAGTTTATTTCTTTGCTTTCTTAGTTTTGACACATCTCTGAATTTACATTACCGCAGATCCATGAATGTTCCATAAGTAATTTATGGCAGTAAATTAAGACTGTAGAAAATGTATAGGATGAGTATTGTCCAATTGAGTCCATGTTCTCATTCCACATCCGATGTGAGACTCTTAACACTCCGTCCAACATCGGTGAACAAATAATTGAAATGGATTTGACTAGAGTCATATAATGTATCTTGGGTCTAACTCAACCTCAAAAGCTAGCTTATGGGATAAGGATTGTCCAAGCCCATATAAGGAGTTCATGTTCTCATTCCATATCCGATGTGAGACTCTTAACAAAGACAAACAATAGGTACATAAAATAACTTGCTAGTAAAGTTGCACGTCAAACAGATGAACATTGTTTCAATCGTGTTTGAAATATCAGGAGTCAATTCCTCAAATGTCATTGAACTTGAAAGAAAAGTCTCCCTAAAGTAACTTCTGAATTTTTTTGGACAATAATGTCATCAATCTATGCTCATGTTTCTAAAAAAAAAACTAAAACACCTCCATTTTAGGACATAAGACCCTTTAACTTGTTTTTTAAATTATAAAATTCATTATCTAGGCACAATTTTTCGATACTTCAAAATTCTTGTTGAAATTAATATTTTTTATGTTTTAATAATAAAAAAGAAATAATCAATTAATATTTCAATCTATAAGAATAAAAAAATATAACCATTCAAACTTTAAGTATGCTATAAGGTTTGTTTGTTATATCAACTTCTTTTGAACTATTTTGATATTATATTTTTCTATTGCTTAAAGTCGGAAGTTAAACATTTTACTGAATGAAAGTGCTAAAACATAATTGAAACACATAAGACGTTATATAAATTCATTATGCATGTTATTATTATTAGTTTGTAAGAATTAGAATAGGTTTGCTTTATTGGTAAAATATTTGGATAATTCTCAAGAAAAAAAGATCATGTTGGATAATACTTTGTCAAAATGAAAATATTTTTACAATTAACTGTATACATGCTTTTTAAAATTTTATATATTACAATCAAAATAATAAAGCATTTTTGGTTCATTTTTACAATTAGTTGTATTTAATGTTTTTACAATTAGCTGTACATTTTTAAATTAATTGTAATCCATTTATTTATAAAATTTGTAAAAAATGGATCTTTGGTCTAACTCAACCACAAAAGTTAGCTTGTAGGGTGAGGATTGTCCAAGCCAATATAAGGAGTTTATGTTCTCATTCCATTTCCGATGTGGGACTCTTAACAAAACTTAAATAAAATCAAAATATTAAAAGTTCATCTCCAAAAAAAATACAAATACAAAATATTTGTTTTTGATAATGAAACTTTTATATATCAGGGAAAATTATTTACAATCAGTTAAAAAACCTATAGTCAAGCAGTGTGCTCAGTTCTACTACCATTCAAATGAATCCTTTTGTTGTCTACTTAGACACAATTTTGCAATATTCTGAAATTTTGTTCGAATTAATATTCTTCACTTTTTGAAAATAAAATAGAAATATTAAAAAAATTAGGTTAAGGGGTATTATGTCCAAAAATGGATTATTTTATTTTTTTGAAATATGAGCATAGTTTGATGATCATATTGTCCAGAAAAATTTAAAAATTACTTTAGTGGAACTTTTCAACAAGTTCAATGAAAACAAAAATGTAAAAGTAATTCAATAGGAAATTTTTACATGTGCAGTTTCTGTTTTCATGTGGTTAAATTGATTTACAATTCTGTATTTTCCTATCATTATTTGTCTTATCCTCTTTACAATCTTGTTATCTGAAAATATGCGGCAGAAACTTTAGTTTTCTAATTTAGGCAGGGCTCTATATATTATATGACACTAGATAGTAAGCTCATCCTAATACAAAAATACAGAAACATCACTTGGCTTTTTTCTTTTTCTTGGTCAAGTGGCTTGATAATGGATCGAATGGAAGACGAGCAGCACTTGCATTGGCTGCAGTTTTCTCAGCTTCATTAAACAACTCGAGAATTACCTCCCTCTTGTCTTCAAGATCCTGCATTTTGGCATCAATTTTCTCCACTTTAAGCTTAAGTTTTTCTAAGTCCTTCTTATCATTGGGATTCTTCTCTTTTTTATCCTTCTTCTTGTTATCTTTATCGTCGTTTTTTTCATTCTTGTCTTTCTTCTTCTTCTTCTTATCTTTACCTTCCTTCTCATCTTTATCGTCTTTTCCATCTTCATCCGAATGCTTATCTTCTTTCTCCTTCTCATAAATTTTCTCAATTTCAGTTTTGGTTGCACCGCCATTTTTCTCTGTATCTTCCGTCTCTGGCATTTGTTACCTTGCTAGTTTAATTTACCACTAGAGTGCTATTTGATGATGCTAAACATTGCTGGAAAGAGATGATGATGATTATGATTTAACAGACCTGAAATAGTTTCAATATGTTGATTCTTGATGGAATTTGTTCAACTATGGTCAATTTGTGTTGAAGATAAATAGGACACCAAGATTTGAGAGGCTCCATCCGTGACCCTATTTCTCTGCCATGGACATAAAAGAAGTAACATATTGAACGGTGTAACTATTTTCAAAGTTGGCTCATGTTATAACCAAGTTGGTATAGCAGTAGAGCGCGGGACCACAATGTCACAAGTTCGATCCCCTGCATAAACATTCTTGGTTGAGTGTCACACATGGCTTGCCAAGTGTGGTTAATCGGCTGACGTGGTTTGCAGGCTATTGCATCAGCTCGGGGTTTACCCTGTGCGCACTCGAAAGAGTAGCGGCTGTGGGTTCCTTCGTCAACAAAATAAAAAAAAAATCATGCTATATTTAATCCGAGCCGCCGATAGGCTTCAATTTTGAAACCTCGTTTTCAAATCTTGTGTCTAAAATAAGTTAAAGATACTTGTATGGTTATAGATCATCTCGTTAAGCGTAAAAGATAAATTATAAAATGTGTCATTCTTTTTTAGATTATCTAAAAAAGAACGTGTGTCATATAAATTGAGACAAAACAAATAGTAATATATAATTTAGACTAATACTAATTAAGTAATCTAATTTAAAGTTAATTTTTGATTGGCTAAAAGATTAATAAGACAAAACGACTTATATTGGATAGGCTGGAAAATCTCTTTGGTTTCAACTTTCAACCGTCAAAAGGATACCACAAGACTTTCTATTTTATTCAACCAAACACCCTTAGAGATTTTTGAATTTATTTATAAGTGTTTGAATTCTCAATAATAGTGAGAATATCATATTTATTTTTCGAATGAAAAGTCTAAAAAGATAAAATTACACAAATGATAAGGGAAAATATAATCAAAATGTTATTTTGCTTCCGGGATTTGAACAGAGTCGTCTCAAACATTTTGGAATCCTGTTTTAATTCGTAAAAGTGGGTCATTAATTGGGCTAAGACCTGAGAATTATGAGTTTTTACAGTAAATTATGACTAATACTACTTAATAAAAAATGAAAAATGAGCTCTAAAATTTTTCATTTTTCGGGGAGCCTGTGCGGTAGCAAACCTCGCACGGATCCAAAGACGGTCTTGGATTTGAGAACCCGAAATTCCAATTATAAAGATGGGAATTGGCAGTGCTACAGCTGAAAGTTTTGTTATTAGAAATGGGAACGAAATTGAGAAACTCTTTCACATTTGTTCACACGACACGACACGACACAACCTCAAATTACATGCATATAACCTCCAATTTTTTTCTTTCAACAAATGGAACTTTTGTGTATGTGTGTATATCTCAAATAAATGAACTAAGTCAAAGTTGGAACATAATTGGGTCTAAAGCTTGAAATGCAGTAAAAGAAAGATATCATCATCTTTCATTTTTATATTTGTGGAATAGAAATCAATGTCAATACTTTTCACGACAAAAATTACAGCCAAAAATAATCTGTCCTTTCAAAAATCCTCTCCCGTTAATCTCGCACACCATTAGTCTTCCTGCCCGCCCCCCATAGCTCCCTCCTTTCTTTTCTTATTCCAACAGTTGGTCAATCATCCCCACTTGCCCTTTCACCCTACACTTCTTCCGATGTTGTAATGAAAAACACCACCTTGTCCAGCATTGTGGAAAAAAGGAGATTTTCACACACACACTCACAATTTAGGGGGCCAAAAAAAGATTTGTTGACTAATTTTTATTTACTCACCAGTGTGTAGTGACTGTGTACTACATCATACGGTCAGATAAACTTGGAAGCCTCCTAAAGAAATTCAAAGTTGCAGGTGGCATTGGGTCCCTGAACATTGGATGTCGCAGGAAGTAGAAACCAAGGGCCACTGCTACCATTTTTGGTGGCACTGCATATAACACTATTGTTGTAATTAGGCACACGATTATGAACAATTTCGTCGCTCTTGGGTCCCTCCAGCTTACCAATGCTTGGACCCTTTCACCCTGTGTTGCAAAATCACCCAAAACTGTTTGTACCCTTGCTGCCAATATTCTCAATCTGTCGTACCGCATCCGAATTATTTCTGGTGGTTTTGAACTTGGTATTGTGTCGAATTCCTCGTCTAATTCGTCCGGGTCGACTGTTTCTGATTGGGAGATTCGGGTATCCATACCCGCAGGTATTTTTGGCCTGAACCGGTAGTACCATACACCGATCAAGAAGATGTATAAGAACCCAGTGGGGACAATCAAATCTGGATACCAAACTAGCACCAAGTATAAAACATGGACTAGTATGGTTGTTACAGGATTTCTCCACCTCCTAATGTCATCCAACCATTTTGCTAAACCAACAGCCCAAGCTAACACGGCTACAATCCGAAACCAATTAGCCTTACTCTTCCTCATGCTCCATGTGTGAGAATCCGCATCCAACATGTACCGAACTACCTCTGCGCCCAAAGGTGGCTCGGATCGAGCTAACCAAGCTGCAACCATTTTGATAGCTGCCCCTCTCAATGCCTCTTGTTGAGCCACCCCAAGCGGGAGTAGATAATGCATTTTTGGTAACACTGGCTGCCCATACACAACACATGTTTCTGGTAACAATGATGGGCAAACGAATCGAATTGCTACCTCAATTTCACCCATTTTTTTCAACCCCGACGGCAACAGAACTAGTAATGGATAGGAATTTGAGTACACTTTGTTATTCTCTAATGTAGAGACTCGTATACGTACTTTTCCTATACGGTAATCACGCTTATCATCACCTCCATCAGCAAACATACGCCAATTGTCGAATACTCCAATTGTAAGAACTGTACAAGGATCGTATACTTGCCACGTGTACTGCTCGTTCCAACGCGGGTCAAAAGTATCCGTTATAGTCCGGGTCCGGACCCATTTCTTACCATATTTCGCAACACAGTAAGCATCAGTGGATCCTTTTCCCGGACCCTTGGATTTCAAAGGCAACAACCCACGAGCTCCAAGAATACCAAGCTCTAAAATACCAACAGCAGGCTTCCATAGCTGCTTAGCAGTGGGCCTGAAATCACTACAGACGTGAGCTGCTTCATCAAGCACGTGATACCCTCCTTCTAAGCACATCCTCAAGTGCACCCTCCCACAGTAGGCCCCACCTGGCCCACCTTCTAATCCAAACCACTTAGCTGGCACGAGACGCTCATCAAGCCGTTGCTCAATCGAGTTCACGGGAATTACTATATGCCCCAGAAGCACCGGATCCTTCGTCGTACGGTCTTCCACGAGTAAGATGAGGCTATCTTCAAGTGGGTCACCGGCAACAAATATTAAATCTTCGCTCCAGTGGAACGCAGAACTATGATGATTCATGGACCCTCGTCGAGTTCTAAAAGATTGAAACCCTAACTGAGCTTTAACTTTTACCTCCGGCGCGGTCAAAGGTGGTAAATTTGGAGCTATGTGAAGGTCCTGAGCTTCAATTACTGTAACCCTTAGATACCATAGCTTAGGTGATTGATACACTTTTGAGCGCGTGTGAACCACGTACGGCGCGTCTAAACTACACGATTCAGGAAACGCGTCATCAGCTTGAGTACCAATCCAAACGGAAAGCTGAATGTCGCCGGAAACTTTGTGTTGGTTATCAGCACCACCTTCAAGATGATACCATTGAGGAGCAAGAGGACTATCAGGTGGGTCCCTCATTGGTACATCGGAAAGGTCGAAACAGGCCCCACCTAAGAAATGATCCGACCCGCTATCCCAAACTGAAATTTCAAGAGTTGAATTGGTAGTCTCTTGTTTGTTGTACCCTAACGCGAAGACCTGTTTCCACTCTGGATTGGATAACGGTTCACCGGGTCGGATAATAGCGGGTTTGGACCGGACGAAATGGGTTGATGTTCGGATCTTTATAAATGGGGTTTCACTTGGTGCAAGACCTCTAGCTTTCACAATTCTAACGAATAGGTATTGCATTGGTTCAACAAGGTTGAAGGCCGAGATTCTTTCGGATTCACCTCCGACTTTACCGGAAATGACACGTGGCGAATAATCTCCGTTTGGCCGTCGCAAGACTCTCTCTCTTTCTCCAGCTCTACATGCTTGCATCCTTTTCACTTCCGGTGGTGGGTACAACTCAGGTGGTGGTGGCCCATTCATCATCATTGGTGGGCCCTCTTCATGCCTGTGAATACACTGCTGCTGTTGTTCCGGTGGCATATTCATCGGTGGAGGAGATTCCTCGATAGTAACAATCGGTGGAGATTGTTCTTGAGCTTCCATGGCAACCTCAGTAGGCATCATATGATGTCGGGTATCTTCCATTACAACATAAACAGGGTTCTTCCTTACTTCTTCCTGTGGAGGCGGCTGTTGCTGTTGCTGCTCCGGTTGCGGTTGTGGCGGTGGTGGTTCATCTTCTTGCACCATTTCATCATAGTAATAAATCTTCAAACCCAGCTCACCTCTAATCCAACTAAAAACACTCTTTTTCTCTAAAGGGAAGTAAATCAAACCCTCTTCTCCCCTCCTCGCAAACTGGCTCCCATACAACTTTACCCTCCCTAAAAAATGATTCTTCCTTGCATTCCCATTACTCAGCTTCTTATCATTGAAAACCTCAATATCCAGCTCTTCAAACTCCATCGTTCTGGGATCAGAAATAATGAATTCCAGACCCTCGTTCCATTCTGGGTTAAGATTTTTACAAACAGTCGAAGTCCGTTTCTTTTGACCATCAAAATCCACCACAACATATGGACTAGAACTGCCTTCCCCATCCTTCGGTAGTAGATTCCTTGCGTCAAGGATTTCCACTACAAGTTTCCGGACTAGTTGCGGCGGTTCTTTCTGTTGCGCTTGCTGCTCCGGCGTCGGCCCAGTTGACGTATTCATGGTTTCATAGTGTGGAGATTGCCATTAATGGCGGTGAAGTGTGGAGATGGAAGAGATTTGTTTGTTTTTTCTGCTACTTTTTGTCTGTTATTTGCCTTTGCTATTTTCAAGTTTTTTTTCTCCAATTTTTGGTGTTTTTCTGTTTGTGATAGTAGTAAAATGGTAATTTTAGAGAATGTTTATGGAGGTGTGTGACTGTGACAGCAAATGCCGTAGTGATGCGGTCTCGAAGGTTAAGAAATAGATATACGGAAAATAGTTGGATTACAAAAGATGTGAATTTAAAATTCATCGGAAGGTCTGCATGGTAGGTTCGAATTCTGATAGAGTATTTTGCTTTTTTTTGAAATAGAAATTTGTATGTGATATCACTTGTTATGATCTTAAACTTTGATCATTCAGACATAATAATATGATTAAGCGAGAAAGTTGGATATAAACAAAAAAAAAATAGTGATAAAGGATTATATTCCAATCTCTCTCTTCAAGTTTCCTTTATTTATTTTTTTCTTTCTTCTGCTTTTCGGCTTCTCTCTTTTTTTTCTTTTTTCTTTTTTCTGTTTTTGAATACGGGAACATCCTATAATTGTATATTTAATTTAAAATATCAAAAAGTACCATGGTCCATAGAGGAGTATTAAGGGCCGTTTGGTACAGCTTATTAAAAAAAAACTTTTAGAAATATAGTTTTTAGGAGTAGAATTTTTTATAAAAAATTGTTAGATGTTTGGTTATCAATAAAAAAAATATTTTTAACATAAAAATTTGATTTTGCTTCTACTTCCAAAAGCCCAAAATTTGAGCTTTTAGAAATAGAAGTCAAAAGTGTTTCTAAAAGTCCAAAAGCACTTTTGACTTTTCAGCCAAACACTCCAAAAAAAACGTCAAAAGTACTTTTGGCCTTCCAAAAGTACAGCCAAACAGACATTAAGTTATTCTACTGAACTAATTAAGTTTAGGTTCTTAAAAACGAGTTTAGCTTTATGCTTTATGGAGAGCTAAGGTGAGGCGACATAGAGTTTGTCTCAAGTTATCCTCCATTAAAGGGAGTAGTTTTTATAACCAATAACTAATGATAGTACATCTCAAATTAGTTACCTCTTGGCCTTTGGACATGTTACACCCCGTATTTTTTAGAGAATGAGATGAGAACGTACGTGAGAAAATAAGATTTGAATTTTTGAAACGAAAGGAAAATCATTTTTTTCTAAGGAGAAATTTTGGAACCTCGTGAAGGAAAAAAGTTTATTAATTGGAATTTGATTCTCAAATTTGATATTTGGAATTTATAGAATATATTGGAGTGTTGAATTTTTAAGTTACGGATTTGGTCATGTGGGGCCCACTGGAAAATTTTACGATTTTGTGGGGCCCATAAAGTTTTGAGATATTTTGAGGGACGAATAATTTTGGACCAATGGGGGGGTGACACGTGTCACCCCCCCCCCCCACACACATGGCATTAACCTTTGACTATAGATATTTTGGGATGAAAGAGGACAAGTGGACATGGGTCTCACTCCCACACTTGTCCACCGTCTTGCCTTACACTTGTCATCATCTTACCCCCTGTATTACATTATATATACACATAGAGGGCTTGCAAGATTCATCACAACACTTAGAACATTTTCAAGAAATATATTTTCCCTCTCTATATTGTTGCTCTCGGTTTTGGCTAAAATTCTTGGATAAAAATTCTTAAACCTTCCAAGTTAGTTTATTAACACATGATTAAGGTCTCTAACCAAGTGATTAGCCAAGATTAAACCATTAACCTCACAGTAAGCTTCAAAGTCGTGGGCTAGGGTTTGAAAACCCTAGGGTGTTCTTCGACTTTTGGGTGTTGGAACTTGAAGAGGAGTTGGTTATAAGCTTCTATGGGTTACATATTGTGGATTGGAACTTGAAGAATAGGAGCTAAGATATGCTAAGGATCGACTTTTAACTTGGATTATTTTGGGCATATTTGAGGTAAGGATCACTGTCCTCTTAATGTAATTAGATATTACATATTGTGGTAGTTGTAAAGTGATATTGTGACAAGGAAAATGGAGTATAAGAGTTGTATGTACCATGTTGATGTTGAAGCCGAGAATAGGCAAGTTTTGTGCCTCTTGATTCGTTGAACTTTTATTGTCATCGTCTTCACGTTATGTGCGTTATATGTTGAAGGGAATGTAGTCGTTTTAATAGGAACTATGTATAAGTGTTGGAATAAACGACTTGGATTATAAGGAATTGAAAGTGATTATATGTTGTGGTTGTTGTGGCCGAGAATGGCCCTATTTTGTTGGATATTGTGGGCTGTTTTTTTTGGGACTATTTTATGTGAATTATGGGGCAGAATTTTACACGTCTAGTTGGCGTGTAATACCCTTTGGTTGCTGTTTTGTTGTGCCTTAAATGTGGCTTGTTGGTTGTTGATTGCGGACCTTGGAAAAGGTGGAAAAGTACGTAGAAACGGGGGAAGTGCTGCCCAATTTTCCGTAGAATAAGAGACCCTTAAATTGGTATTAATCCACCTTAGAAGGCTTGGAATTGATAGAAGTATTATTGTCATTATATGTTGACATTCTACGTGTGGCGTATTCTACTTGGCGTGTGGAATAGCTTAAGAGGTATGTGAACTATCCTTCCTTCTTATGACATGATATATTTGAAAGTATATGATACTTGAATTTGAAAGTTATGAGACTTGATTTTGAAAGTTATGAGACTTGATTTATTTGAAAGTTATGAGACTTGATTTATTTGAAAGTTATGAGACTTGATTTTGAAAGTTATGAGACTTGATTTATTTGAAAGTTATAAGACTTGATTTTGAAAGTTATGAGACTTGATTTATTTGAAAGCTATGTGACTTGATTTTCAAAGTATATGAGACTCTATTTGAAAGTATATGAAATTTGATTATATGAAGTACACGTGACTCGAGCTTAAAAGTGTAAGTAACTTGTTTTTAATAGTGAGAGTGCCTTGATGCTACAAGTGTCGGTATCTTGGGGTTTATAAATGAAAGTATGTACGGCGAACGTACATAGTACCCTTGGGTTCACGCCCCTAATATTTCATAGTACTTTGGGTTCATTTCCCTAATAATGCAAGATGAGATAATGTCTTGGTTTGTCTAAAAGGGGAGATGGGATAGTGCCTTGGTATTTATAAAAACGAAGGTTCATTATGTGTGTATGGTACATGACTTGTTGGTACCTAGGTTTGTTTAAAATGAAAGTTTTTATATGTGGTTGGTACATGATATGTGGTACCTTGGCATAACTAGAATGAAAGTTTTTATATGTGGTTGGTACATGATATGTGGTACCTTGGCATAGCTAGAACGAAAGTTTTTATATGTGGTTGGTACATGATATGTGCTTGGCATAGCTAGAATGAAAGATTTTATATGTGTTTGGTACATGATATGTGGTACCTTGGCATAGCTAAAATGAAAGATTTTATATGTGTTTGGTACATGATATGTTGGTACCTTGGCATAACTGAAATGAAGGTTTGTATATGTGATTGGTACATGAGATGTTGGTACCTTGGTTTATTTCCTTTGAGAGTCAAAAGATGAGTTAAATTACACAAGGTTGCTATGATGTAAGTATAGATACCCATAACATTATATGATTATATGAAAAGGCTTTTGCGGTTTTAAAATGACTCTCATACTTGTGAAAGGTACAACTGGCTCTATTTTATATGGCACGGTTGGATCTGATATTTGATTTCCTACTTGTCCCTGTCATTCTTTGGCCAGTTATGATTATTGTACTTTATGTTTACATACTTGGTACCTGTTGTACTGACCCCCTTCGGGGGGTTGTGTTCATGTCCGCAGGCGTAGGTACTCAGTCGGGTGATCCTCGCAGTTAGGATCTCAGTTCAATATCTCGGGATAGCTCCATTGTTTCGGAGCCTATCATTTTGGTATAGTCTTTTGTATATTTCGGTATATGTACAATTGCCGGTACGGCGGGGCCTTGTCCCGTCATATGTTGTTGTCAACTCTTAGAGGTCTGTATTCATATGTGGACTGGACCGGTGTAAAGTTGTAGTTCCTTTGGTTGTTATATATATAATGACGGTCTCGTCGGCTTTGCCTTTGTTGTTAAAAAAAAGAAAAACAATTAGTGTTATTTATCTTTTGCGGGTTACTTATGTTGTATGGGTAGAAGGGTGCCCAGGTAGGGCACAAGTCGCGGGCCTGGGGTTCAGATCGTGACAGGACACAACCTACATTTATTATTGAAATGTGTTAAAACAAGCCAATTGAAGGAAATGAAAGAGAAGAGAAAGATCGAGAATGAAGAGAAGCATAGAAGAAAGACTGAAAATAGAGAGAGAAATGTTTTTTGGTGCTCAAATGAGCTTTTGGATGTATTTTCTATTTGAGTAAAAGGAGAATGAATTGTTACATTGTAAATTCCCTTGTGTATACTATTTATACACTTTCTAATACAAATATTTATGCTAATACACAAAATATTTAATTTTCTAACCACCAAAATATCTAACAAGATCCTGTATAATATTGCATTCCTTATGATGTTCACCATCAATATTCTCTACACCCCCCTCAAGCTAGGAATCATGAAGACATTCATCATTCCTAGCTTGGAGACTAATTCCATGAAACTTCATATTGTCATCTTTATTTTTATTTTCTGGTGAGGATCCAGCAGCCACCTCAACATCAGTAGCTACTATAACAACATCAGTACGATCTACAGCAGTCGCACCTGAAACAGTCACACCAACAACAACAGTAGGTAGAAGCAGCAATACCTGCTGCACCTAAGGATGCAGTGGTTGCATCAAATACAACAACACCTGCAATCCCAATAATCCCATCCAACTGAACAGAAGACCTCCTGCTCTGTAAACATACTTATTCTGTAAACATACTTATTCTAGAATAGCTGTCTTCAAATCCGAAATAATGGATTTGTGGGTCAAAGAGGTTGCGGGACGATCGCTAGCCCTGTTGCAGAGCTTTTTCTTTATCGCGCTTTCTTGAAATGTGTTAAATAAAAGAGTCAGTCCTACCATCCAGACTGAATGAGAACCTCACACTGTAATTCATAGTAATCTCACAATATTTGAAATACAAACATATTAGAACACAATAACCATGTTATGACACGAAACTTCATCATTTTCAATGTATCAAGATCAAGTGTTTACACAATAATATTCTCTATCGACTCGTTACTGAAAGTACTCATCTTAACCAACATACATGTTTTATCTCATATTACACAATAAGGTTTACAAATGCAATTACATATATGTGGTGTGCAACCCGATTCGATGCATTTACAAATGCATTTACATATTTGTTGCGGCGTGCAACTCGATCCGATGCATTTACAAATTCATTTACATATTTGTTGCGGCGTGCAACTCGATCCGATGCATTTACAAATGTATTTACATATTTGTACACATATATCCATTTTGTATTTTCAGAAGGTCAATTAAATACTATACATAAAGAATAACATTTTGTCCTTCATACTTGTAATAGTTATAACTTTTCAACCGTAACTTCGACTATGGTGTTTCTTACGCTGAAACGAAGGTAAAACAGTGACCTATCACTGTACCAAATTTCATATGAAAATACTTTGGTTAGCTAGTATAAATTCGTCCGCAAAACCGCCACCTATAACTAGTCTCGCCAAAATTTTTGTAAAACAAGGTACCATATTAAAATAATCATAACTTCTTATCTGTAAGTTGGATCAAGCCCCGCAAATTCTCAAACTGACGATAAAAATTAAACCTAGGACTTTAGTTTGAATCAACGTCTCATATTCTGTACCAATTGCTACATTTTTACCCTTTTATCCTCTACCCTACGGATTTCAATCGCCGGAGCAAAAACTTTAAAATGAAATAACCCTCAAACCTAAGTCCGTTTTAACTCCTCTTTAGCTAGATCTCTCTGTAACAGAGATATTTACAACCATGTAAATTTTTATCTGATTATAATAAGTACAACTCAAGCAAAACAGTTCGTAATTCTGCCTTCCCAGATTTCATCCAAATCTGTGGTAGAAAGTTTAAATTATGATAACTCTTAAACCGTAAGTCCGTTTCATCTCATCTTTGATTCAATTTGTTCGTAACGGAGATATCTACAACCCTACAAAGTTTTATCTAATTCTAATAAGTATAACTTCGAAAAATAATTCGTAAAGTTCATGACTCGAACCAGCTGTTTAAACAATCAAAGTTCATGATTTTTCTTTTAACACCAACATTATATTTTAACATGTATAGAACTTAAAATACAGGATTTCACTGAGAATTCTGAGTGAGAAAACTCACCTTTATTTCTTCGTAACCGTGAATAGAAATCCCAACCTTTGACTACGCCTTTTCGAAACTTCTCAATTGCTTAAGATAATTTCTTTTTGTTTCTTCTCTGTATGGTGTGTTATATGGCAGAGGTGGGTGGTATTTGTGTAAGTGTGTGCTATTGAAATAGGGGATGTGAAGGAGTAGGAGAATTGGGGGATAAGTTTAGTTGAGAGTCATATGGAAAAGAGACCTTTTGTTGAGCTACTAGTGATTATAAACAATTAAAATCTACATTTTTGATCTTATAATTTAACCACAAAATCTTGCTTAGGCTTATCCTAAACCTTTATCGTTTTTTTTTTGTAGACTCCTACGTAGGTCTCATTACTATTATATATAAGATAGGATTTTAATTATTATTATTATATATATCTATTTTTATAACAAATAAATTGGGACTTTACATTCTCCCCCCCTTAAACAACATTCGTCCTCGAATGTGAATAAGGTCATAACACATGCACATAGACACACAAACTTTGCACACACATGAAACACAATGAAAACACAACGTAACATATTTTATTACCTTACTCAAACAGAAATGGATATTTAACTTTCATCGCTTTCTTCCTGTGTTGCTTTTCATGGAGTGATTCCTCCATAGAACTTTCACGGAGACAATATCTTTGTTCCTAAGACGATTAATTTGTCTATCCAGTATTTCTACTGGAATTTCCTCGTATTGAAGCTCTTCATTCAGGACTATCTCTTGGGGTTGGATTACGTGACCTGGATTGTGCAAGTATTTTCGTAACATTGACACATGAAACATCGGATGCACTGCTTCTAATTCTTGTGGAAGTGCTAGTTCGTAAGCCATATTCCCCACTTTTCGTAAGATTTCATATGGTCCGATAAACCTTGGGCTCAACTTCCCTTTCTTGCCAAAACGCATCACTCCCTTCATTGGAGAGACTTTTAAAAATACTTTCTCCTATTTTTGAAATTCGAGATCTCTCTTGCGATTATCCGCATAAGGCTTATAATTGTCTTGATCTGCTCCTGAATTATTTACACTTTATTGTTTGTTTCCTGAATGACTTCGGGTCCGAACAGTAGTGTTTCTCCCACTTCGAACCACCCAAGTGGAGATCTACATTTTCGCTCATACAATGCTTCGAACGGAGCCATCTGTATACTAGAATGGAAACTATTGTTGTAGGCGAACTCAATTCGACATAGATAGTGTCACGACCCGACGGGCCGCGACCCGGTTCCCTACATGGGAACCCTTATATCTGTTGACACCCAATTTTGACCCTCCCGTCCAGTCATTAACTATAAAATTACACTAATTTTCAACAATAATTCTAATAATTTTAAAATAATAAAATGCAGCAATAAAACATTAATACAGGCATAAATAAACAATTTAATAATAAATAATAAATACATAAAATAATAATCTAACACACGCGTTTTAATAATAGCATTCATAAAAGAATTAAGAAGTCCTAATTTTTATTTAATAAGTCTTAATAATGACATCACTTTATAAACATTAAACACTAATTAAATAGCACACCCGCATTTATTATTATAATAATTTAAATCTAAACTTAGACTAATAAAGCACCTAAATAATTTAATCACAATTTATTAATCTGATTTACCACTAATTAATTTTACCTAAACTAACAATTAAAACTAACCTAAAACTAATACACCTAATTTAATACCTAAACTCTACCCGACCCAAAACGCAAATTTCACACTTCACTTCACCAAATTTCAACCCGAAAACCCACAACCCGCTAGCCCACTCCCTCAGCCTTTATCTTTTCCCCTCAAGCCCAGGACTTCTTTCCCTCTTCCATCGTCCCCTTCAACACAAGAACCCTAACCTAAGAGATCCGCCGCACACACATCTCGCCCCTTGCCATCGCACCCTGTCACCGCCAGCACCCCAACCCGAGATTCTCGCCAGAGAATCCGGGGTTTCCCCTTACCTTCTCCAACGATATCTTACCATATAAACACCTAATCGCATCAAATCTCCTTACCATATCGACACCCTGTACCTTACCATAACCTGTTCGAATCGCACGAAATTAGTACGAAATCACTTACAAATCTCAGCCAAAATCTCAGCCTTAAATACTCACCAAACTTAGAACCCAAAGGAGGGCTATAAAAAAGCACATGCAATAGAACAAAGGATCATCGGTGGAGCACAGTTAAGAACCCAGACGGCAGTCCGATCTAGGGCATCAGGGGAACATCATAAAAGATAGAGAAAAGGCGTCGAAACTTAGCAGTCCAGTAAGTAGTAAAATCCGAAGAACAATAGATACACCCACCTCTTCTTACAGTAACAAACCTCTTCAACACCAATCCGAAAATTAGAAGTCTAAAGCAAGAACATAAATTCGAACCCTTTCGTCTTCCTCGCAAGAATCAGTCGCAAACCAGTGAGTATTCTCAATAACAAGCTCTACCTTTCAATCGCATCGCAATAACCCGTCGAGTGGACCGACGACTTGATACGCTGCCCCGGGTCGCTGTCCGGAGAAGGTAAACCCGTTCTCTTTCAGATTTCTTGTACGATTTACGCTTTATAACCTGTTTGAGTAATGTGCTCTATGGATAATGCTAATGCTTTTAATCGCTGCTGTTATGGTCGAAATTGCTGGTTTAATGTCGTCACTGTTTACTTGACTGTTAAACTTATCTACTCATCTGTTTCTTCTCTGGTCTGCGATAATTGAAGGCTTGCCATATTAACCTATTCAAATGCCTCCCTAATCAAAAGATTTGACTGCTAATATGCCCATGAATCTGCTCAGAATAGTCAGTTGTGTATAAATAATTATGGGAGTATTGTGCTATTGTGTTTGCCCCTGTGGAGAGTGTCCATACCTGTTTCATGTTTGGTTATAGAGGAACCTACCTTTTAGCTCTGTTTGAAATATCTATTGTCTATTGCTTAGTGTTTCTTATTTATTGCTTGAATTGGATCTTCATGTCTAAATTGCCTATTATGATGTGTGTGCTTGCCTGCTGGGTCCCTGAATTTTGTTTATAAATGTCATATCATAACTGCATGTTTAGTCCAGGCTAAATGGATCTCTGCCTATCTGGATAATGTTGCATCCGGCTTATCCATTCCTGTATCCTTTCTGCCCCCTTGCATACTTGTTAGTTGATCAATGTTATGCCCGTTAGATCTTGAGGCCAATGGTTGAAACATGACATAACTGGCCATATATTGTTTCTTTCCTATGTTAGTACATGAGTCTATATCTACAGCTGGTAATCTGACCTTAGAGGACATCAAGCAAGCCTATAATTGACTCGTAAATGAATTGAATATATGGCATCTAGAATAAAAGTTCATTTGTCCCATCTTCGTAAATGTTTAGCAAGTCGCAATAGATGTCGCTGCCAGGTCAATCAATCCAGGGGATGACTATACATGTTGAGATGATTTATGCTAAAAACTACCTAACAAAAAATGAAGCCTTGTTTCCCTTTCGGTTTGCCAGGAGTGACCATATTGGACTGTTTTTCTCCCTTTCATGTCTGTTGTGCACTTTATGATTGACTGGAATAGTTAAGTTAAATGAAACTCTACATTGATTTTTGGCAAGTTATTTCCCTGAGGTCATTTATTTGACTAAAGGCACAACTGATCATTTACTTGGTTCAGCAGCCCTGCTTATTTTCTAAATACACATATGCATATCATATCTGGGTCACTTACATTCTGCATACTTCTCGGGATGTAATTCTAATTTTGATAGACTGATATCAATTGGGCCCTCCTATTACCGAAATGAAACAATTACATGCGTTTAAATTCGTACAATGTCGCTTATTTTTCACGTGGTTTAGAGCATTTACTAATCCTTATCTTCTTTTCTTTTGCATGGCACGACGGAGCTAAACGAAGAGTCTCACCGCGAGACTCTCATGAGTTACAACAAACGAGGACCTACATCTATGTGCATCCTCCGCATCGTAAATTCCAAAGCCATAGGCGAAAATGACTTCGCCATCCCTGTAGTCTTTATTATTGCCTCCCTCTCCCTATTTGTTTCATCAGAATTATTTGTCTAACATTACGCTACTAGTAGAATATAATATTGAAGCAATAAATTAGAAGATAACCTCCCCCTCTTAAGTTCTAGGAAACCATTTAATAATTTTCACTTGCATAAATTACTTAGATAGTTAATATATTAGTTCAACATGAAACTCGTTTTTTTTTTATAAATCCTCATTAGCCTTCACACAAGAAAATTATCTAAAACATTGATAGCTCATTAGCCTCATAAGCAAACACTGTGTCATAATAACTTTTACTCCTATATATGACACATATCTAATATGGTATTTAGGTACCCTAATCACATATTTTTCAAAACTAACTTTGTCTTTTATACTCAAATCTTACAATTTCTATCCCTTTTATTTAAACCCTTTGAAACATGCATTCTTTAGCCATAATAATTAACCTAGGTTTGAACGGACAACCGCAAGTTAGCAGATCCTTTAGGGTGCCTAATCCCTTCCCTTTAGGATAATAAAAAACCCTTGCCCAAAATCTCATTAAAGTTTAGCAGACCATTAAAATGGAGTTAGTGTTGACTTTAACCTAGTTGACATTTAGGTGTCCTAATTCACCCAAATTAATTAGGTGGCGACTCCCTAGCAACCCTTTCTAGCATTTAAAATGTTCTAGCACCTTTTAGCATTCTTTTAATTATTTAGCATTTTATTACTTATTTCCTAACATTTTTATTAAGAAGGGTTCGCTAGGAAAATGTCGCGGACGAAATCGGGCGCGACAATATCCACCTGCCACATAATCACACAGATACCAAGGATAATATAATAATCCATAAATTATCTCAAAATAGGCAAGGCTGCCACTATATACGAGAACATATCAAAACGAGTACAATAGTACAGCTGGCCAAAACACATATACAAATACACATCTGCCACCCACAACTGTCTACAGACCTCTAAGAATACGATAATGAAATATGACGGGAGAGGGCCCCGTCGTGCCCCTAAATATACATAAGTCAAAAATAAGGTTATGTACCAAAATGACTAAGCTCCGAATCAATAGAGCTCTCCAAACAGCTGAACAATAATCCTAGACTGGAGGAACACCAAACTGAGTACCTGTACCTGCGTGCATGAACGCAGCCCCCCGAAGAAAGGGGGTCAGTACGAAATAATGTACTGAGTATGTAAAATATGAAGTACTATAAATAAGATCATAACTGGCCAAAAGATAATAGGAGACAATGTAATAGTCAAAATACCAATACAACTGTGCCATATAAAAATGAGAGTCAATTGTGCCCTTTTAAAAATGAGAGTCATATACATAAATATATACCGTACCGACCCCCTAGTGAGGGTCTCGGTGTGAATGAAATCATATACATACTGTACTCGGCCCCCTAGTGAGGGTCTTGGTGTGAATCATATACATACCGTACCCCGGCCCCCTAGTGAGGGTCTCGGTGTGAATCATATACATACCGTACCCGACCCCCTAGTGAGGATCTCAGTGTGATCATATAATGTGCACATACCGTACCCGGCCCATTATGGGACTCGGTGTGAAATTATCATATATGTACATACCCTGTCCGGGACTCGGTGAATTCATATAATCATATCCAGCACGAATAGAATATCATGAGTAACTTTATACAAATTAAATCATCATTTGACTCTCAATGGAATAAATAGAATAACTATCACTTTAGAAAATCCAGACACTATCATATCATGTATCACTAAGAATTAGGATTCAATGGAGTTATGTACGTCCGCCGTACATTCATTTTATTAAAATCATGCCAAAAGAAGTAATGGTAGTTTCACATACCTTTTAGTCGAACTAACCAACTCAATATTAGAATACGTCTCGTCTAGCACTTCAACCTATAATTATGGTAATACGTCCGTCAATTCTAAGATTAGTAACATACTTTATATCGAATGACGACTCTCTTTTCTATAAACATTCGGGCAGCACTTCCCCTATTTATATGCACATCTACAACTTACAAACAAAGCCAACAATACCAATAACAAGATGCAACTTAAAGATATAACCAAAATAATCCAAAATATTCCATATACGTCATCATAATACATTCCTTTTCTTTACGTTCATGGAAGACAACAACTACAACAACCAATGTGATTAATACACCTTTTCCTCTTGTTAATTCAGCCCCTTAATTCATATTAAAACAACCTTTAAAAACAACCCATCAATTCTAACAACAACAACAATAGTGCAAGTCTTATAGTTTGCAACATAACACCTTTCTACACTTAAATTCTTTTAGGACATATATCCGAAATTACAACAATGTATATGCATGTTCATTACTAAAATTCCAGCATTCTAATCTCAACAAAACAGCCCCTAATTATATTACAATGATGTCCAACAATTTCATGAAAGTCACGGCCACAACAACATGATTTCCCAACTCTTCTCTTAACTCCTTAAAATCCAATTTCATATTTCAATACTTTCATGTAACCAAATACAACTTTAAATATCCAGATTTCTTTTTAATTTCCACATGCAATTAGTGACAATAATAACAACAACAACGACGAATCCAATATACACAAAATCAGTCCCCAACAATCGGTACAACAACATCACAACAATCACATGCAATCTCTTATTTCTAATTCTTCTTTAATATGAGTTTATCTCTTAACTACAACATCATTTAATCTTCCAAATAATCCATGTTGACACCCAATTTTGACCCTCCCGTCCAGTCATTAACTATCAAATTACACTAGTTTTGTAAAATAATTTTTTATGATTTTTATAATAAAATGCAGCGATAAAACAGTAATACAGGCATGAATAAAACAATTTAATTATAACACCGCATTTTTATGTAGAGTATTAAGCACTTAGAATCTCGCGCCTTAATTAATTTAAGCCCTGTCATGATTCTTAATTGATAATAAATACATAAAATAAATAATTTAGCAATGACGTCGTGTCAGGTAACATAGTCGCATTTATTAATACGCAAATCAATTTCATAACTTATTTTAATAATGATAAGTAATGCACAATAAATAAGATTTTTAAATAATGGCGCGCATTCTAAAACATTAAGCACTAATTAAATAGCACGCGCATTTATTATTATAACAATTAGATTAATAGAGCACCCAGATAATTTAATCACAATTTATTAATTTACCACTAATTAACTAATTAAGCACCTAAAATTAAATAACTAATACCTAATTAAAACTAACCTAACACTTAATACCCAATACCTAAATACTAACCCTACTCCCCTATCTAAATTAACAATTAATTAAAATACCCTTCACTGCCCAATACGCGCTGCCCAAACCCGTCGCCCTACCAGCCTTCTTCACCCTTTAACCTTCCTCCCTTACCTTCAGTCGAGAACCCACAAACAAAACAAAACCCTCAACCCATCATCGTCCCCCACTCCCCTTAACCTAACCCTAAAAGTTTCCATCGCCGCCTTCGTCGAAAACCCGATATTCTCGCCGGATTTTCACAAAATCCGCTCCTTACCTTCCTTACCCACACACACCCAACCAACGATTTCTTACCATAACAATAAAATCAGCACTCAATCGCCAAGATTCGTCCAAAATAAAACAAGAGGGAATCAATACAGAATCAACCCAAGTCAAGCATGAATCAAGCACAAATCTCAGCCTTAAACACTTACCAAACTTGGAACCCAAAATCCTAGCTATAAATATAGAACCGCTATGCATGCAATAGGGATCGATTCAGGGAACAATAGGGCAGAACGGGGTCAGGGGCCATCGTTTTTTTTAGATTCGAAAAGGCAGCAGTCCAATCGAGTTATCCAGAAAAGAACCCAACCCTCAAGGTCAACAATTTTCGCAACCTTTCTTCCCACAGCATTAGCAAGCCCTCTGAGTGAATCGACGACTTGATACACTGCCCCGATTCGCTGTCCGGAGAAGGTAAAT
This sequence comes from Przewalskia tangutica, assembly GCA_029844215.1. Classification (NCBI taxonomy): domain Eukaryota; kingdom Viridiplantae; phylum Streptophyta; class Magnoliopsida; order Solanales; family Solanaceae; genus Przewalskia; species Przewalskia tangutica. The sequence goes on from CM056734.1 coordinate 14,636,433, forward strand.
TCATTACCCTTTCTGTTTTAGTTTCTTTTTCTGTGTTGCTGCATAGTTTGAGTTATTGTCTGGTATGGTATGCTCTTAGTTTAATGTAGTTTAATTCCTGTTAGTTCGATTACTAAACTAAGTTATAAGGTGCGCAAGCTGGCCTATTTGAATTAGTCAAAGAATATTGTCATGATCGATTATGTGATTGCAACTTAATTCCTACCATATTTTTGTATCATGTGGATAATGACTTGTTTTGGGTTTCTTTATGTATCTAATTTGTATGTCTACCAGTTCTTGAATGTGATGGTTTAAGGACAAATTGAGTAAATGTTGGAATATATTTGTGTGTCTAAATCACGATGCTAATCTGTTTGAAATACTCATTGAAAGTCAGCCACCTTGTTTTCTTCGTATAACATGTTTATTGAATGTGTGGGGTGTTCACTGTCTGTGTAGCTATTAGTATACCTTAGCTTTGATTCCCATTATGGTTAGTTTTAAGGGGAAGTTTAATGGTAGGCAGATTGGTTAGTTTTAAGGGGGGGTTTAATGGTAGGCAGATTTGTAATCAAATATTATATGAATGATTGTTTGGCATTAACTGCTAATGTGTTCCAGTTGGACTGTTTTAAATTTTTTATCCTGGATACTGGTTTTTATGTTTGACTTGCTCAATGGTGTTGTGTCCGAGGTTTCGGATATCAATAGTTTGTTATCCGGATGAATGTCCATTTTCAACTAACGTATTCTGAGACGATTCAACTAAATCGCTTAATAACCATATCAGTTACATGTTTACAAACTTGTAGAGTATGAAAACAGGAAATTAAGAGTTAAAAGAAATAAACAAGTCAGGAAATCAGTCTTTATATGTGGTGTGATAGTTGTTTGGGCCTGCTGGATTTCCTTGTCTGTTTACTGAAAGCTCACTGCCAAGGTCAAATGCTCTCATCTCAACCTAAATAAATGATCACTTAAATGGGTCCATCAGGCTGAAACGTTCTTTAACTTAGAATTTATAAGTTCGGGGCCAATTCTTTGTTTCTGCTTGCTGTTTGGTATCATCCTAAGATTGGTTGAAAATTATTGGGCTTTATTTGGAAGCATTAAGTCCAGTCCAGACTGATACATCATAATAAAAGGAGAAATTAAATATGCACTGCAAATATATATGAAGCATTTTATTAATTTGTGTTGTCGATAAGTTTTGGACATTTAACTAATCCTTTTCTTTCCTTATCTTTTTTACATGGCATGCATTGGAGCGAAACGAAGAGTCTCATGACGAGACTCGTCACAAGCTACAACAAATGAAGACTCATATCTTATGTGCTTCATCCACTCCGCATCACAAACTCCAAATCATAGGCGAGATGGCCTCGCCGTTTCTTCGAGTCCTTATTAATTCATATCCTCACCCTATTCATTTGTTGTAATTATTTGTCTAACATTACGCTATTAGTAGTATACTTAGAATAATTAAACTTTGGGCTATCATTAAAAATAGTTTAACGCTGGAAATTCACTCTCCTTTAATTAGTTATTTTTATGACTAGTTATGCATCGCCTAAGCCATACTAAATGACATTAAATATCCACGTAGTTAAAGTGTCACTCTATTAAATCCTTAGCATAATAAATTAATTTCTTCATAAACTCTTACTAACATTCATAATCAAAAAATTATTTTGTTAGCCTTTTCATAATAGATATTTTACAAGTACACATTTCGTCATAATAAGATTTTGCATTATTACAACACATGTATCTTATCTAATACGTTATAAATGCATAAATCATCTTTGCACATAATAATACATGTTTTAGCTAGAACTAGCTTTATATATTTTAAAACACATCTCACATTTTTATGCTAGCAAAAAAAATTACTTTCTATATTTTTACTTAAATACTTTTCAAGACATGCATTACATCTTAGAATAATTAACCCTAGGTTTGAACGGACAACCGCAAGTTAGCGGATCCTTTAGGGTGCCTAACCCCTTCCCTTTAGGATAATAAAGAGCCCTTACTCATAATCTCACATAAGTTTTGCAGACCATAAAATGGAGTTAGTGTTGACTTTAACCTAGTTGACATTTAGGTGTCCTAATTCACCCAAACTAATTAGGTGGCGACTCCGCGAACCCTTTAGCATTTCTAGCACCTTTTAGCACCCTTTTAAACATCTAGCATTTTATTATTTATTTTCTAACATCTTACTAAGCAGGGTTCGCTAGAATAAAGTCGCGGTCGAAATCGGGTGCGACAGAATGGTGACTCCACTGGGGATTTAAGGTTCTTAACCATAACAGACCTAGGGTTATTATTTGGCATTATTTTTTGCATTTAATTTTGTGTGCTATATTTTGTTTATTTTAATTGCTACCTGCTTTACTGCTTTCCCTAAACTGGCATTCCGCTCATATTTCTTCCACTCTGGAAAATTCACACAATCACACACTACATGCGAGGTGCGGTGGGTGCATCAGCAAAATCCTTTCTTCAAAACCCAAATTTAGGAGAGTTGGTAACATACGTGGAGTGTCCGGTCTAACCGGTGGCCGCGTAGCCTTCTCACTCGAGTTGTCCGCCTGAACTCAAGGCCCGTAAAAGCCAAATCTTATAAACTTAAGATAGAGCTATACCACCCTTTATTTTAGGGCATGCATGCATTTACCTTAGTGGTCGGCCTCGCATCGACACCACAATTAGGAAGACACCAAACTTGTCGATGTGTTTCTCAACCCAACGACCAACCAAAGATATTATGTGTAGCGTGGCAATGATAGACAAATCCAAACCTAATCATGTCATGCTGAAATTGGAAAAAGTGCACCGTCATTTGGTCGCCATTTCCAACAAAAGCATCACAATTGGACGCTTGACAAATCCATCATGACCGCATATGTGACGCTTAGGCCTACCGCATAAAAGGGTCCCCATGCATGTTAGGACTCGCTTGCAATGCGATAATTTATGTGCTACATGTACTTGCTAAATGCTATTTACACTTTTGCAAAATCACGTGCTTTACACTAACGCAGTTTGCTACATGTTATCTAAAGGATTTATCATCTCCCCCAAAGGTCGGTTTGTATTTGACTAAGCAATGGCAAAACATCGATATCTCACAAGATCAAAGGCACGCCAAATGACATGATCGATTCAAGGGCATCCGAAGTGAACGAGCCTGAACTCGCTCGTTCCTATAGGCAAAGCAGGGGTCTCAGAAGAGAAAGGCAGCATAGATCCGGTCGAGCAGCTCGCCCAATTACCGCAACAAATGGAAACCCTGCAGGCCGAAATCAAAAGGCTCAGAAATATCACTGAAGTACTCGTCACTGCAAATAACCAAAACAGTCAAAATTGTTACCAATACCCTCTTACCACATATCCCATTCAGCCAATGTACAATGCACCCATATATCCCACACAAATGCCTACCACACTCCAGCCAAACACAAACCAAAGGCCACCACTAACCCACTTTTGCAATGCATACGACAACCCCTTACGATACCCATCCGTGCATACGCCACAGCCAAATGCCCGTTCACTAAACATCTTCAAACCCCGTGATAAAGTAAGAGAAAACCAACCAGAACCTATACACCTTTAGCCGAACCCATAACCCGAGTGTATGAGGAGCTGAAAGCCGCAGGAATACTCCAGCCAATTACCAGAAATATCCCCAGGCCTACTTCCCGAGGGCACGATAAAACCAAACATTGTGCATACCACTCCGGTGTCGAGGGGCACGACATCGAAAATTGCTATACGCTCAAGGACAAAATAGAGGAGCTAATCAAAGAGGGAGTCATTCGGATGGAGGCCTCCCACAATGAGTACAATGAACCCCAAAGGAAGAGAGGTGTTCTCGCCGTAACCCGCCCGCCCGAATCAACCTTTATCCTCGCCTTCGTAGATCCACCCATCAAGCCCGCCAACAAAATAGAGCACCTAACGCACCTGCACTAAATAAGAATTTTGAAGGAAAACCACCCAAAGTTCGCACCCACTACCGAACCCATACCCCGAATATATGAAAGGTCATGAGCCGCAGCCCGATCCAACCAATTCCGTGAAGGATCCCCGACCTATCCCAAGATGGTATGATGAGAACAAGCGCGCATATCACTGATAGCCCAGTGACATGACGAAGGTTGCCATTCCTCGTGACGTAATCGAGGCGTTGATCAAAGAAGGGTAGTTCACCGGGCGAGTTCCGCCCCAAATCCTTGCAAACCACGCCACGCCAATGCACCTGACAACCTTAGATGAGGAATACACTCCCTTGCCTATGCCCATTCCGCCTGAATCAATCATTTATCCGAGCATGCACCACGCAGAAGCCAAAAGAGGAAGGTACTGATAGCAGAGCATGAAGACCTAGCCATCCACGATGCAGAGCATGAAGGCATATTGGTTGGATTTGCACCCTTGTTTTGGTCCGCCTAGAGCCCGGATAAGAAAAAGCAATTTAGTTTAGCAGAATAATTTAAAACTCGTATTTAAGCTTTAATAATGTTTTCTTTTATTTTGCTTGTAATTGGAACTACGTGTGACCTGATTCCCTTGGCGGATACGTAGGCGGCCACATCGGCTTCGGTCCCACCTTTTAGGAAAATCCCAATTTCTCTTTTGCTTGTAATTGGAACTACGTTCGACTGATTCCTCATGATACGTGGCGCCACATCGACTTCGGCCCCACCTTTAGAATTTTACCCAATATTCGCTTGTAATGAACTACGCCATGACTGATTCCCTCGGGGATACGTAGCGCCTAAATCGCTTGGCCACACCATTAGGAAACTTTCCTTCGCTCAAAATAACAAGAATGCACATAACATACAAGCAACTCCATCGAGACCCCTTAGGCCAAACACCCTTTTCAAAATCGGGACAATGTAGGAAACTGCATGCGGGTTGCAAGTCCAAATGCTGTGCACGCAGATGTCAAGGAACAAGGCATGGGTCAAATACGAATCGACCACCCCCCCAAAACTCACAAAATTTTCTTTGAGCGCAGGTCCTTCATATTAGCAGAAGATACAACAAAAGTTCTTCATATTAGCAAAAGCAGAAAGAAACAACATAAGCAGAGAGGGGCACCGACAAATCAACAGTCAGAATTCAAAAGTCCGCAACAAAGTCTAGCGCATCAGCTCGGGCATAAAGCACACAACAAAGGCATCGTGGCAATTCGTCAGTTGCAAGGAAACATCTCAGGGACGACATCTCTACCCACATAATTGCCTTTCTCAAATATTTATCATTCTGTTTTAACAGTTATACACTAACTCTTTCTCAAGCTTAGCTTGCAGGAGCATTTATTCTACAGGAGCAGCAGCAACACGTCCAGGCAACGACGTTATCAGCATTATGTCCAGGCGACGACATATATCCGACTCAGTTTCGTCAGTCAAAACTGGGACAATTTTTAAGGACTTCGCCACGAAAGGACACCGACAAATATGATTCCATATGCTCGAAAGATCGACATAAACTGGGACAAATTTTAAAAGAAAGAGCCTGACGGCAGCGGAGCACCAAGAGTATGGGAGAATATACCGCCGATTTCGGATAAGGGTGTTCGCTTTGTTTCATAACATATCACTATTCAAAAATCGACATAATTTCCTACTAGTACATTTTCTCAAGGTCAACAGGAACAAGGAGGACAATAACATTCCAATACAACATCTGCATTTCGTCCATACAACGACGAACATCTGCATTTCGTCCATACAACGACGAACATCTACATCTCGTCCATACAACGACGAACATCTACATCTCGTCCATACAACGATTTAACATCCGCATTTCGCCCATACAATGACGAACATCCGCATTTCGCCCATACAATGACGAACATCTCGCATTCGCCCATACAACGATTTAATATCTGATTTCGCCCATACAACGACGTAACATCTGCATTTCGCCCATACAACGATTTAACATCTACATCTCGCCCATACAACGCATTTAACATCTGCATTCGCCCATACACCGACGAACATCTCGCATCTCGCCCATACAACGATTTAACATCTACATCTCGCCCATACAACGATTTAACATCTGCATCTCGCCCATACAACGATTTAACATCAACATCTCGCCCATACAACGATTTAACATCTACATCTCGCCCATACAACGACGAACATCTACATCTCGCCCATACAACGATTTAACATCTCGCATTTCGTCCATACAACGCATTTAACATCTCGCATTTCGCCCATACAACGATTTAACATCTCGCATTTCGCCCATACAACGATTTAACATCTCGTATCTCGCCCATACAACGACGAACATCTACGCCTCGCCTATACAACGATTTAACACTGCATTTCGGCCCATACAACGATTTAACATCTACATCTCGCCCATACAACGATTTAACATCTGCATTCGCCCATACAACGATTTAACATCCGCATCTCGCCCATACAACGACGAACATATGAATCTCGCCCATACAACGATTTAACATCTCGCATCTCGCCCATACAACGATTTAACATCTACATCTCGCCCATACAACGATTTAACATCCGCATTTCGCCCATACAACGATTTAACATCTCGTGATTTCGCCCATACAACGATGAACATCTACATCTCGCCCATACAACGACAAACATCTACATCTCGCCCATACAACGATTTAACATCTACGCCTTCGCCCATACAACGATTTAACATCTCGCATTTCGCCATACAACGATTTAACATCTCGCATTTCGCCCATACAACGATTTAACATCTCGTGATTTCGGCCCATACAACGATTTAACATCTAGATCTCGCCTATACAACGATTTAACATCTCGCATTTCGCCCATACAACGACGCTATCTGATCTCGCTTATACAAGACAACGTATCATCACACCATTTCATTATATAGTATATACGATTTGACTACAACCACAACACAAAATTTACATTCTTACATTATTTTGTTTTGACAGTTATGCACTAATGCTTCTATCTTAGCTTCAATCTACAGGAACTGCACAAGATGGAGCACAACGTGGATTTTCTCTTACAATAACCGGCAATTTGTCGGGCCAACCTTCCCAACGAATGGCGTAAGCGCCTCAGGCCGTCCACTGCTTCACATCACCATAAAACCCAGTACCATAAGCCATAGCGGTACACCCCAGGTTCAAGCCCGTTTATTTTATTTTTATTCTTTACACCACAGCCCAGTGTCGTCATAACTCGACACTGAGACAAATTTTGAGTCCGCGTTAGCCCTCCTTGGTGTTTTGACCATGGTAGCCCAGTGTCGTCATAACTCGACACTGGGACAATTTTTGAGTCCGCGTCATCCTTGCCTAATTACCCAATATTTTTAATTCTGAGGATCGAGACAAAATTGGCTATGAGTCAACGTCTTTGTCCGAAGATTCTTCCATCATCTCCATACAAAGAGGGACAACTGTTGACACCCAATTTTGACCCTCCCGTCCAGTCATTAACTATCAAATTACACTAGTTTTGTAAAATAATTTTTTATGATTTTTATAATAAAATGCAGCGATAAAACAGTAATACAGGCATGAATAAAACAATTTAATTATAACACCGCATTTTTATGTAGAGTATTAAGCACTTAGAATCTCGCGCCTTAATTAATTTAAGCCTCACATGATTCTTAATTGATAATAAATACATAAAATAAATAATTTAGCAATGACGTCGTGTCAGGTAGCATAGTCGCATTTATTAATACGCAAATCAATTTCATAACTTATTTTAATAATGATAAGTAATGCACAATAAATAAGATTTTTAAATAATGGCGCCGCATTCTAAAACATTAAGCACTAATTAAATAGCACGCCCGCATTTATTATTATAACAATTAGATTAATAGAGCACCAAGATAATTTAATCACAATTTATTAATTTACCACTAATTAACTAATTAAGCACCTAAAATTAAATAACTAATACCTAATTAAAACTAACCTAACACTTAATACCCAATACCTAAATACTAACCCGGCCCACTCCCTATCTAAATTAACAATTAATTAAAATACCCTTCACCAGCCCAATACCCGCGTGGCCCAAACCCGTCGCCCCGACCCAGCGTCTTCAGCCCTTTAACCTTCCTCTCTTACCTTCAGTCGAGAACCCACAAACAAAACAAAACCCTCAGCCCATCATCGTCCCCCACTCCCCTTAACCTAACCCTAAAAGTTTCCATCGCCGCCTTCGTCGAAAACCCGATATTCTCGCCGGATTTTCGACTGAAAATCCGGCTCCCTTACCTTCCTTACCCACACACACCCAGCCAACGATTTCTTACCATAACAATAAAATAAGCACTAAATCGCCAAGATTCGTCCAAAAATAAAACAGTAGGAATCAATACAGAATCAACCCAAGTCAAGCATGAATCAAGCACAAATCTCAGCCTTAAACACTTACCAAACTTGGAACCCAAAATCCTAGCTATAAATATAGAACCGCTATGCATGCAATAGGGATCGATTCAGTACAAGAGGCGTAGCGGGTCGTGGCCATCGTTTTTTTTAGATTCGAAAAGGTAGCAGTCCAATCGAGTTATCCAGAAAAGAACCCAACCCTCAAGGTCAACAATTTTCGCAACCTTTCTTCCCACAACATTAGCAAGCCCTCCGAGTGAATCGACGACTTGATACGCTGCCCCGATTCGCTGTCCGGAGAAGGTAAATTCATTACCCTTTCTGTTTTAGTTTCTTTTTCTGTGTTGCTGCATAGTTTGAGTTATTGTCTGGTATGGTATGCTCTTAGTTTAATGTAGTTTAATTCCTGTTAGTTCGATTACTAAACTAAGTTATAAGGTGCGCAAGCTGGCCTATTTGAATTAGTCAAAGAATATTGTCATGATCGACATGTGATTGCAACTTAATTCCTACCATATTTTTGTATCACGTGGATAATGACTTGTTTTGGGTTTCTTTATGTATCTAATTTGTATGTCCGCTTCTTGAACGTGATGGTTTAAGGACAAATTGAGTAAATGTTGGAATATATTTGTGTGTCTAAATCACGATGCTAACTGCTTGAAATACTCATTGAAAGTCACCACCTTGTTTTCTTCGTATAACATGTTTATTGAATGTGTGGGGTGTTCACTGTCTGTGTAGCTATTAGTATACCTTAGCTTTGATTCCCATTATGGTTAGTTTTAAGGGGAAGTTTAATGGTAGGCAGATTGGTTAGTTTTAAGGGGGGGTTTAATGGTAGGCAGATTTGTAATCAAATATTATATGAATGATTGTTTGGCATTAACTGCTAATGTGTTTCAGTTGGACTGTTTTAAATTTTTATCCTGGATACTGGTTTTTATGTTTGACTTGCTCAATGGTGTTGTGTCCGAGGTTTCGAATATCAATAGTTTGTTATCCGGATGAATGTCCAGTTTTCAACTAACCGTGTTACAGAGACGATTCAACTAAATCGCTTAATAACCATATCGCTTACATGTTTACAAACTTGAGAGTATGAAAACAGAAATTAAGAGTTAAAAGAAATAAACAAGTCAGAAATCACTTTATATGTGGTGTGATAGTTGTTTGGGCTCGCTGATTTCCTTGTCTGCATCAAAGCTCACCGCCAAGGTCAAATGCTCTCATCTCAACCTAAATAAATGATCACTTAAACGGGTCCATCAGGCTCTCAAACGTTCTTTAACTTAGAATTTATAAGTTCGGGGCCGCTTTGTTTCTCGCTTGCTTGGTATCATCCTAAGATTGGTTGAAAATTGTTGGGCTTTATTTGGAAGCATTAAGTCCACTCCGCATCGATACATCATAATAAAAGGAGAAATTAAATATGCACCGCAAATATATATGAAGCATTTTATTAATTTGTGTCGATAAGTTTTGGACATTTAACTAATCCTTTTCTTTCCTTATCTTTTTTACATGGCATGCATTGGAGCGAAACGAAGAGTCTCATGACGAGACTCATCACAAGATACAACAAATGAAGACCCACATCTTATGTGCTTCATCCACTCCGCATCACAAACTCCAAATCATAGGCGAGATGGCCTCGCCGTTTCTTCGAGTCCTTATTAATTCATATCCTCACCCTATTCATTTGTTGTAATTATTTGTCTAACATTACGCTATTAGTAGTATACTTAGAATAATTAAACTTTGGGCTATCATTAAAAATAGTTTAACGCTGGAAATTCACTCTCCTTTAATTAGTTATTTTTATGACTAGTTATGCATCGCCTAAGCCATACTAAATGACATTAAATATCCACGTAGTTAAAGTGTCACTCTATTAAATCCTTAGCATAATAAATTAATTTCTTCATAAACTCTTACTAACATTCATAATCAAAAAATTATTTTGTTAGCCTTTTCATAATAGATATTTTACAAGTACACATTTCGTCATAATAAGATTTTGCATTATTACAACACATGTATCTTATCTAATACGTTATAAATGCATAAATCATCTTTGCACATAATAATACATGTTTTAGCTAGAACTAGCTTTATATATTTTAAAACACATCTCACATTTTTATGCTAGCAAAAAAAATTACTTTCTATATTTTTACTTAAATACTTTTCAAGACATGCATTACATCTTAGAATAATTAACCCTAGGTTTGAACGGACAATCGCAAGTTAGCGGATCCTTTAGGGTGCCTAACCCCTTCCCTTTAGGATAATAAAGAGCCCTTACTCATAATCTCACATAAGTTTTGCAGACCATAAAATGGAGTTAGTGTTGACTTTAACCTAGTTGACATTTAGGTGTCCTAATTCACCCAAACTAATTAGGTGGCGACTCCGTGAACCCTTTAGCATTTCTAGCACCTTTTAGCACCCTTTTAAACATCTAGCATTTTATTATTTATTTTCTAACATCTTACTAAGCAGGGTTCGCTAGAATAAAGTCGCGGTCGAAATCGGGTGCGACAATCCATAAAAAGAAGAATTCTTACCTTAATTTTTAGCCCAAAACAGTCCTTAAAATTGGTCACTGCCCCATTGTTTTCTTCACCATTTTCACCATTTCTTCAACCCAAAATGACATGCATGTATTCTACAAGTTTGAGACCATCTTACTTACTTGTTTTCTTCCAAATGCTCATCTCCAAATCTTGAATTTTTTTGAAGCAATGTTTTTGGCCCAGTGAATCCCGTGACTTACTGTTTTGTGAGCTTTTCGTGGTCTAGAATTTGTAGAAGAACTCTATCTTGTAAATGAGTTGATAAAATATTCAATTTGGCTATAGGATATGTGGTGTATTGATTGATGTATTTTATATACACATTTTGAGTCATTTTTAGTTAGTCTTTTGCCCATTTTTGTACAAATACGTGTCGTCTTAGGATATATTTTCTTTCTTTTGAGTCATAATGGTTTAAAGTGGCTCATTGGCGAAAATGAGCAAAAAGAGGGCAGAAACAGAGGTTCCAGAGCTCAAAAATCTAGAAAGTTGGCGAACCGGGCAAGAAACAGGGCGGCGCCGCGACGCCCAACCAAGAAGACTTAGGCCATGCGCCCAAAATACAGAGAACTACAGAGTTGTCGGCGCGAGGCGGAATTTCGCCAAATTGAATGGAATGGCCAAGGCCTAGAAGGAAAAGGTTAAGAACGATTTGAGGCTATAAAAAGGACCTTTATAGTCGGATGGCGGTTCCAAACCTCACAATTCATCACAAACTTAGAGATCAAGATTGAAGACTACTTTTGTGTAATTTCTTATTTCTTTGTTTTATTTCTTTATAGTTTATGTTGAATATTAGTTTAGTTTTTGGCATGTCTATGGCTAGGAACTAACTTAATTTAGGACTTTTCATATCAAATCACTTGAAATTCATTCTTATGAATTAATGCATGTTTTAGTTTCTTCTTATCATTGTTGAGATTTATTCAATATTTGTCTTGAATGTTTGGTAATTAATTGATCACTAATTATCATAATCTATATGATTTCTAATCGAAAGCCGAAAGGGGAGATTGTGAATATGCTATAGTTGAATAAACATAGGTTAAATTGTGGACGAAAGTACCCCGATACTTGTGTAGTTTAATAGGTTATTGCTCTTAATCCTCTTTTATAGTCAATCTTATCACCGAAAGGTAGAAGGGTTCTATAGTGGAGTTGAGTGTTTATATTACCTTAACAGGAGTATAAAACGGCTTAGTTAACCTGCTATCTCAAAATAGAAGAAGAACCATAATTAATTGCATTAATAAGTAAGATGAGCGGATAATTGAGGAGATTTGGAAGCCCTATTTCCACCATATATGAAGTAAAACAAAGTAATTTAGTTAGCATACATAAGTATAGTTATAAACAATTCATCAATCATCGGTTACCAAATAGATACCATAGAATAGAGTTTGAGAATTGGACACTAATCCCTGAGGACGATAACTCGGTCTTCTAGACTATATTACTTGTCACGACACGTGCACTTGCGTTAGTGTGTGCATAAATCGCGCATCAAGTTTTTGGCGCCGTTGCCGGGGATTGGCGTAGTTCAATATCATTTTATCTATTCTTAATTTCTAATTTGGTTTTTTTTTTTATTACTATATTTTTTCTCTTTTATTCGTGAAACCGTGCGCCGTGATCCATTTGTTGGTTTTGATTCATCTCAGGGATCCTGAAAACATGGATTACCACTATCAATAGTGTAATCCCCAGGCCCCATATGAAGAGCAGGATGGACTACGAGCAGCCATACTCAGGCTAACTAGGCACCAAACTCAGTTCATGGATTTAAACGAGAGTGTCTCAAGAATTTGGAAACGCAAATAGACAACTCGCGCATGCTAAGCGAGAATACAAGGAAGCACCCGAACATATTGGAGGGAATATAAAAGAGCAATGTCGCGATTGACTGAAAAATACCGAACCGGAAGCAAACTCACCAACCCCAGTCCGAGAAGGAAGGACCCGTAAAATTGCAGTTAGCTACGGCCACGCTGATCGAGCAGCGCTTACGGCGCGATGATTCTCGGGATGCAGAGCTTTAGGCGCCATTAACACCAATCTCGCGCCATGGCGCCAGAGCTCGTAAGGTGAAATGAGGCCGGAAGTTGTGAACGCACTTCGTGAAGATACTGCACTTAAGCTAAAAACAAGTGCTCTTGACAAACAGTTCTCTAAATTCTTGGAAATTCTCAAACAATTGCAACTCAACATCCCGTTTGCTGAGGCACTAGAGCAGATGCCGAGTTAAGTAAAGTTCATGAAGGATATTCTTAGCAAAAAGAGGAAGATAGATGACTACGAAACAGTGGTGTTGACTGAAGAATGCAGTGTCATCCTACAGAGAAAACTACCTCAGAAATTAAAAGATCCTGGGAGCTTCACCATCCCATGCACTATTGGAAAGTTTGAGTGTTAGAAGGCGTTGTGCGATCTGGGGGCAGGCATAAATTTGATGCCCTACCTAGTGTTTTGCAAACTTGGAATGGGAGAAGTCAGACCTACAAACATCACTTTACAGTTAGCTGACCGCTTCATAGTCCATCCTAGAGGAGTCATCGAGGACGTGTTGGTAAAGGTGGACAAGTTCATCTTTCCTGCTGATTTCATCATCTTAGATATGAGAGATAACGACATGATCCCCATCATACTTGGCAGACCCTGCCTAGCCACAGGACATGCACTCATTGATGTTCGAAAAGGGGAGCTGAAACTTCGTGTGGAAGAAGAAGAGGTGATTTTCAATGTTTTTCGGGCAGCAACCTTCCCAGATGAAAGTGACAACTGCTTCGCCATTGACGTAATCGAAGACGCAGTTTCGAAAAAAGGGTTCGTAAACGCCGCGCTTGAAGATCGACCGTGGGATGATAGTAGTGGCAACGATCCAAGACTTGTGGATTATGCAAATTGGATGAATTCTTATGAGAAGTGTGATAAGAAGAGATATGAAGAGCTTGGGCAGATGCCAGAAAGATCAGTACCATCCACAGAAAAGGCTCCAGAGTTAGAGTTGAAAATTCTACCAGATCATTTACAGTACCAATATCTAGGTGAAGATCAATCTTTACCAGTGATCATCTCATGTCATCTATCCACAGTAGATATTGAGAAGATGTTGAGAGTACTGAGGGATCACAAGTGTGCCATTGGGTGGACATTAGCAGACATAAGGGGGATAAGTCCGTCAACAGTAATGCATAAGATCCGTCTGGATGAGGAAAGCAGACCCTCCATTGAGGCACAGAGGAGACTGAACCCTAACATGAAGGAGGTAGTCAGAAAAGAAATCATGAAATGGCTTGATGCTGAAGTAATTTATCCTATATCTGACAGTGCATGGGTGAGTCCGGTACAAGTGGTGTCCAAAAAGGGTGGTATGACAGTAGTGACCAACGAAAGAAACGAGCTCATTCCATCTAGAACAGTTATCGGGTGGAGAATTTGCATTGACTATCGCAAGTTGAATAAGACGACCAGAAAAGATCACTTTCCGTTGTCATTTCTAGATCAGATGTTGGATAGACTTGCGGGGCACAACTACTACTGCTTTTTGGATGGTTACTCAGGGTATCATCAGATTGCGATAGCACCAGAAGATCAGGAAAATACAACATTCACCTGCCCCTTTGGTACGTTTGCATTCAGAAGGATGTCATTTGGGCTTTGCAATGCACCTGCGACCTTTCAGAGGTGTATGATGACAATTTTCTCAGACATGGTGGAAAGGACTATAGAGATTTTCATGGATGATTTCTCGGTCTTTGGGGCCTCATTCGATGAGTGTTTGAGGCACTTGGAAGCAGTGTTGAAGCGATGTGAAGAATCCAACCTTGTGCTGAATTGGGAGAAGTGTCACTTCATGGTAAAAGAGGGGATTGTCCTGGGACACAAAATATCCAACCAAGGTATTGAGGTGGATAAAGCAAAGATCTCAGTAATCGAAAATCTACCACCTCCAGTATCAACAAAAGGGGTCAGAAGTTTCTCGTACGCCGCTTTATAACGATTCATCAAGGACTTCTCAAAAGTTTCAAAGCCTCTTTCCACCTTGCTAATGACGGTTGATTTTGAATTCAATAAGGAATGCACCGCTTTTCGGACACTCGCGAGAAGCTTATCTCAACACCCATAGTCATTGCACCAAACTGGGAGCTCCCATTTGAACTAATGTGTGATGCAAGTGATTATGCAGTGGGAGCGGTGCTTGGGCAGAGGGTCGATAAGGTATTCAGATCCATTTACTATGCTAGTAAAACTCTGAATGACGCGCAGTTAAATTACGTAACTACAGAAAAAGAATTGCTAGCAATAGTATATGCATTCTAGAAATTCAGGTCATACTTGATTGGGAATAAGGTGATAGTATACACTGACCACTCTGCCATAAAGTATTTGATGACAAAGAAGGATGCAAAACCTCGCCTCATCCGATGGGTCCTGCTATTACAAGAATTTAACATGGAGATTCGCGACAAGAAGGGGACAGAGAACTCAGTTACAGACCACTTGTCGAGACTTGAGAACATAGAGAGCCAGAACACCAAGGATGTGCAGATAAATGATCACTTCCCAGATGAGCAATTGTTTCAAGTAAGTGCGGTTTTTAAGTTACCTTGGTACGCTGATTTTGTTAATTTTCTTGCAGCTAAGGTAGTACCCCCAGGATTGACAAGACAGCAAGTGAAGAGGTTTTACTTCGAAGTGAAACACTACTATTGGGAGGAGCCAATGTTATACAAACATTGCGCCGACCAAGTCATCAGGCGTTGTATACCAGAGGATGAGATGCACCAGATTCTCACTCATTGTCACACCTTACAATATGGTGGACACTTTGGGGCATCAAGAACATCGGCAAAGGTATTGCAAAGCGGGTTCGATTGGCCAACCCTCTTCAAGGATGCCCACACATTTGTGAAGAAGTGTGATCATTGTCAAAGAACAGGGAACATATCAAGACAAAATGAAATGTCTTCGCATGAAATCTTGGAGGTGGAACTATTTGATGTGTGGGGGATCGACTTCATGGGTCCATTTCCGTCATCCTTTGGAAATCAGTACATTCTTTTGGCAGTGGATTATGTGTTCAAATGGGTAGAAGCGGTAGCCACTAAAGAAAATGACAGTAAGATTGTTCAAAGGTTCCTCCAAAAGAATATATTCACAAGGTTTGGTACACCTAGGGCCATCATCAGTGATGAAGGAAGCCACTTTTGCAACAGGCAGCTTAATACATTGCTTTCCTGATATGGAGTCTACCACCGCACCACACTTCCCTATCACCCTCAAGCGAATGTGCAAGCAGACGTTTCAAACAGGGAAGTGAAGAGCATATTGGAAAAGATGGTGGATGGCTCAAGGAAGGATTGGTCTATCAAACTGGATGACACACTGTGGGCATACAGAACAACATTCAAAAACCCCATTGGAATGTCACCATATAAGTTAATTTTTGGTAAAACATGTCATCTGCCAGTAGAGTTGGAACTGTTATACCCCGTAGTTCTGACCCTACGTATGAGAGCGTACGAAAGCATGTAAGACTTAAAATTTTCAAAGGATAGGTTGACGGATTATTCCGGACGGGTTTTAGTCAACTTTGAGGCGGGTTATGACCCGATTCATTGAGAGTTCCTAAGTATTTTAAAGGCCTAGGGCGTAGTTCGTTGAGTCTAGATTCCAACGCAACCAACCGTTCGTCGATAGGACGTCGGAGTAGAAAGTTATGAGAGTTACAAGTTCACATGATCGGGCGTAAATGCATTTCGTGCAAAGCGCGAGGCCGCGGCCGGATGCAGGTCGCGGCGCCTAAAGTACATCGAGGGTCGCTGAAGTTGCAGCGCCACGCGCCAGACAGCAGGCCGCGACGCGAAAGTTCAGAGCTGCGGAGGTTTCCAGCACGCCGAGGCGGATTTTTGGGCGAAAAACTTAGAAAAGTCGATTTTTCTTTTAAAAGACCTTGGGAGGTGACAAGTGTCCCCATCTGATTTCTTGCATGCATTTTATTGACCTAGTCTTGTAGACTTGGTCATCTTTCACTTTCCCTCTCTCTCTAAAGCTTTAGCTCTCTCTTCTCTCTAAGTTTCCAAGTGAAATTCTAAGCCTAAAGAAAATCTGAAAAGTGTGATAGGAAGGAAAGGTTATTACAAGCTTGTGAAGACTATTGTGGTGATATTCTTGGAGTAGAGGCTAGCAATTGTTGGAGTAAATTGGCTAAAAGCTCTAAGGTAACCATTCTTCTTTTATAGTTGGTATTTGGTATTGCATGTTAAGTAGGAAGAACTTTTAGTTGGAAATAAGGCCCTTAGATTGATTGCATGTGAGAAATGTGGTTGGGATATGAAAGGATTGGTTAAAAGAACAAACAAGCATGTTGTAGCCTAAGAACTACCTTAAACTTGTTAAAATGAATTATTGTACCTTGTGGGGCAGAATTAGTTTGGGTGTGTAATCCCCTTTTGCATTGTTGGATTGTTGAGCCTTGAATGTGGCATTTGGATGATAAATTCGGCCTTGAGAAAGGTGGCAAAGTATGTAGAAACAAAGAAAATGCTGCCCAATTTTCCGTAGAATTTAGTGGCTTTGAGTTAGATTATTCTACATTGAAATTAGAGGTTAATGAGCATATCATGGTTATTATAGGTTGAAATATTACTTGCGGTAGTTGGACCTAGCAAGTGGATTGACCAAAGAGGTATGTGAAGTTTTCCTATCTCTTGAGCATGAATAGATTAAACTATGTAGTACGGTAGACGTACAAGATTTGGTATTCTTACTCGTTTTAAGTATACAATGACTTGTTTCATTTTAAGAATGTATAATTCCCTTAGTTAGGGGAAAAGTATGATTTTACTAAAGTGTAGAGTTAATATAACAACTTTATGGGAAGTTGGTTTATTAGCTTCATAAAAGGTTATTGAGAAGAGATCTACTCTAAATAAGATAAGTATATGGAGAGGCAACTTGATTTTAAGGTATCAATTGCCCAAAGGTTTTTTATGTATAAAGAAGAGTCATTTTCAAAAGAGTTAAAGTATATAGTACTTGGGTTAAACTCCCGGTATTCTCTTATTAAAGATATGGTTAAGTGTCTTAAGTAAACTAAAATGAGAGGGTATATGAACAAGACTAATAAGAAGTTATAAGTTTTCTTAACTTATTTATGATTATGATATGATGACAGTTTGAGTTAGGGTAAGAGTATATCTGAGGGGCAAGCCCCAAGATCGTTATACCACCTTCTCCAGGGTAAGAGTATGTCTGAGGGGCAAGCCCCAAGATCGTCATACCGCCTTCTCCAGTGTAAGAGTATATCCGGCGGGCGATCCAAGATCGTTATACCATCCGCACCAGATAAGAGTATATCCGGCGGCAAGCCCCAAGATCGTTATACCATCCGCCCAGCAGTAAGAGTATATCCGAGGTACAAATCCAAGATCGTTATACCATCCGCCTGTGGTAAGAGTATATCCGGGAAAGTCCCCAAGATCGTT
This sequence comes from Przewalskia tangutica, assembly GCA_029844215.1. Classification (NCBI taxonomy): domain Eukaryota; kingdom Viridiplantae; phylum Streptophyta; class Magnoliopsida; order Solanales; family Solanaceae; genus Przewalskia; species Przewalskia tangutica. The sequence continues at coordinate 14,654,903 of CM056734.1, forward strand.
ATACCACCTGTTCCGAGGACTTTCTACCAACGATGCGAGGAATAACTCATGCGAGTCATTATGGGCTTACGCGCGGTGAAATAGTCCCACGCCGGGGGTACACGATGCGAGGAGTACTCACGCGGGTCCACGACCCACGCGGCGTGAAATAGTCTCGTGAGTAGGATGGTTTTATTGATACTACACGCGAGGCACCTGCTTTGATCATGAGCCTCCTACTTTATGCAGTATTATACATATATACTGGTCACTCTCATTGTTAGTAAGGCACAGTAAAAGGTATTTTATCGTCTTTCATGACTCCAACTTGCTTTTAGACTTATGATATCATATTACAGTATTTTTCCCACTTTACGCATTTGGTACATATCAGGTAATCGACCCCTTCCCTGGGCCGCTCATGCCGCAGGCGGTAAGCGATTGAGGATCCTCGTTCTTAGGATCACTATTCCTGTCGAAGCTCCATTCCTCAAGCTTATTTATCGTACGGATGTTTCCACGATCAGTAGGTATTTTGTACATTCAGGTGTATGGCGGGGCCCTGTCCCGCCACAGTTGTTATCTTTAGAGGTCTGTGGCCACCTATGTGTTTTGGGCTATAAGAACCAGTTGTATTATAAATACTTTGTTTAAGTATGTTTATGGAAGGCAGCCTTATCGGCTGGCCGGATATGTATTACCCTTTTTATGATGTTATGTGTTGTGTTATGTTCCGCTGCTATTCTCTGACATATACCTGACAGGGTACCCCAGTAGGGTACTAGTCGCGGCCCCGGGGTCGGGTCGTGACAGGAACACAGAGCTTATTGGGCAATGAGGAAGCTAAACATGGATGCCAAGGCAGCAGGGCAGAAGAGGTTGCTACAGCTGAGCGAGTTGGATGAATTCAGACACAATTTCTATGAGAATGCAAAGATCTACAAGGAACGAACTAAAGTATGGCATGATAAGATGTTGATCCCGAAAGACTTCCAAGCAGGACAACAAGTGCTTTTATTTAACTCAAGGTTAAGGCTGTTCCCAGGCAAGCTCAAATCGCGTTGGTCAGGACCATACACCGTTGTAAGAGCATTTTCCTATGGTGCAGTTGAAGTAAAAGGGAGAGAGGGAGCCCCCTTCAAGGTAAACGGACAGAGGTTGAAACCCTATGTGATCAATGAAAGAGAATACATGAGCCTAGTGACCCATCTCACTCCAACATGAGTAAGGAACTTGCGTCCGGCTAAAAGACGTTAAAGACAGTGGGAGGCAACCCAAGGTTATTTTATTTTTTTAGTTTTTGCAATTTAGTTTTATTAGAGAAGTCTCACGGAAGGTATCATTTGCATGTTGTGATGACAGGTACAGGGCCAAAAATTTGGAGGACGAAAACTGGAAAATCAAAAGAAAAGAAAAATCGGCTCAGCGCCACGGCCAAAAGCGGCGCAAAGTCAGGCGCCACTAAATCGAGCGCCACGGCGCCAAATCAGAGCGCCACGGCGCTGGAAGTTCAGAGGATTGCAGAAGTTTGCGCTCCACTGGCCGCAGGGTCAGCGCGCCGATTTAAAAATCGAGTTTTAAAGGAGCCCTAATCCGATTTTCCTTTCTCCAAATCAAAAATCCAAAACTGTTCCACTCTGACAGGACCTCTGACGCTATCTGCCATGCATTATCCGCCACCACCTTAAACCAAGTCTGTAAGTTGTCCTGTTTTCTTTTATTTTTTTAAGTCTTGCACACATTGGGGACAATGTGTGATTTAAGAGGGGTGTCTTATTGTTTGTGAGTTTTTTTGATTTGTTTTGTGTATTTTTGAGTCAGATTTTTTTTTTAAGATCATGCATGCTGTAGTTACTGGAAACGCCTAGTGAAGTAAGGTTGAATAATGTAATGGAATTAGAAGCAACCATCTAAACACTTAGGTTAGATATGTCAAAAATTCATGAAATCAGATTATTTGGGGGTATCTTGCTTGATTTATACATTGTTTATGATTAAACCTATGTGTATGATTGCTTGCTATTTGAGGCGAAATAATTATGATATGCATGTTAGGGAGATGACTCAGGCATTTCTTTGTTAGTCATTTCTTACCATTTTTGCCTATCCCTGACATTCAAATTATATCCCTAGTCAGCCCCTTTGAGCATAAAAATAAGACTTTTCTTTGACACCATATAATTCCATACTTGTGCCATAAGTGAAAAATTGAGGTAATTGGAATATAAAGTGTTAAAAAAGAGACAAAGAGAGTGAACAATTTTGATGCACCCCAATGAAAAAGTAATAATAAATAGGCAAAAGCCTAAGTTTGGGGGTGCCGGCTATTCATAATACACTTCATTCTCTCAAAACAAAAGAGGGGAAAGATAGGTATGAAATGAAAAAGAGAATCACAAGAAAATGGAAGAATTTAAAGCAAAAGAGCTTATGGTACGTAAATTGAGCCTAAATGCCTATTTTTACCTACCCATGCCTAAGTCTACATTACAACCCTGAAAAGCCCTGAAGATCTCTTACATGTGTATCCATGATTAGTGGAGAATAGCAAGTAAACATGTCATAGGATTTTAAAATTGACATGCATAGTTAGGTATTCTTACTTCCACAGAGCATGATTAAAGTGAATTTGCGAAATATCTAACTAGATGTGTTTAGAATGCTAAAAATCCATGTCATATGTTCTTGCATATTATTCTGCTAACCTTCATGCTTTTCTAAGTAACAATGATGCAGCAACTTGATCAATGTCTTTGAGTCATTTTAGTCCTTCTTCTCGTGTCTTTATTTCTTTCTTTTGATCTTTACTCGAGGGCGAGCAAATGTTAAGTTTGGGGGTGTTTGATCGGTGTATTTTATATACACCTTTTGAGTCATTTTTAGTTAGTCTTTTGCCTATTTTTGTACAAATACGTGTCGTCTTAGGATATATTTTCTTTCTTTTGAGTCATAATGGTATAAAGTGGCTCGTTGGCGAAAATGAGCAAAAAGAGGGCAGAAACAGAGGTTCCAGAGCTCAAAAAGCTAAAAAGTCGAACCGCAAGAATAGGCCATGCCACTTACAACCAAGAAGATTTAGGCCAGCGCGCTCAAAATACAGAGAACTGCAGGAGTTTCGGCGCCGCGGCGCCAGTTGCAGGGTCGCGGCGCCGAGGCGGGAATTCTGCCAAATTCGAATGGGAATGGGCCAAGGCCTAGAAGGAAAAGGTTAAGAACGATTTGGAGGCTATAAAAAGGACCTTTATAGGTCAGATGAAGGGTTCCAAACCCTTGCCAATTCATCACAAACTTAGAGATCAAGATTGGAGACTACTTTTGTGTAATTTCTTGTTTCTTTGTTTTATTTCTTTATAGTTTATGTTGGATATTAGTTTAGTTCTTGGCATGTCTATGGCTAGGAACTAACTTAATTTAGGGCTTTCCATATCAAATCACTTGAAACTCATTCTTATGAATTAATGCATGTTTTGGTTTCTTCTTATCATTGTTGAGATTTATTCAATATTTGTCTTGAATGTTTGGTAATTAATTGATCACTAATTATCATAATCTATATGATTTCTAATCGAAAGCCGAAAGGGGAGATTTTGAATATGCTATAGTTGAATAAACATAGGTTAAATCGTGGACGAAAGTACCCCGATACTTGTGTAGTTTAATAGGTTATTGCTCTTAATCCTCCTTTATAGTCAATCTTATCACCGAAAGGTAGAAGGGTTCTATATTGGGGTTGAGTGTTTATATTACCTTAACAGGAGTATAAAACGGCTTAGTTAACCTGATATCTCAAAATAGAAGAAGAACCATAATTAATTGCATTAATAAGTAAGATGAGCGGATAGTTGAGGAGATTTGGAAGCCCTATTTCCACCATATCTGAAGTAAAACAAAGTAATTTAGTTTGCATACATAAGTATAGTTATAAACAATTCATCAATCATCGGTTACCAAATAGATACCATAGAATAGAGTTTGAGAATTGGACACTAATTCCTGAGGACGATAACTCGGTCTTCTAGACTATATTACTTGTCACGACACGTGCACTTGCGTTAGTGTGTGCATAAATCGCGCATCATGTATCAGCTAGAGATGTGAGGGAGTGTGAGAGAAGGTTTTTTGAATTGAAGTGTGGGAAGATGAAAGAGTTATAAGGTTAATGTGCTGAAAATTAGTTGCACAAGTGCTTAAATTAAAACAAAGTCTTGTATGCTTGGTACAAGTTCCCACAAATCCACTTATCATCATTCCCACTAAAATTAATCCCACAAATTAATCAATATGCCATACTTAATAATCTTATATATAAAAACTGAAAATTTCATGTCTTAACCACATTATACACGACACTAAGTCCATATCACATGTGTTGCCTCCAAAATTATTCCAGGATTACATCCTTTGTATACTAATTTTCGGATTAGCATATATAACTATACTTTTCTTCCAACACTTGAGTATTATTTCCTAATTACGTTCTCTAATTATCGTCTTAAACTTACGAGGTGTAATATCCTTCCCCCCTTAGAAACATTCGTCCTCGAATGTTCATAAGAGGTCTTATGCTATAAAAATTTCGGCAGAGTCTCCTCTATAACTCTACCTACCAACCTATATTCAACAAACTCAAAGATGCATCACAGGGCCACAATATATCACATATGTTATTCACCAATCAAAATAGTTAAGTAAGGAATCAAATTACCTGTAGGCATATGCAACAAGTGAGGTTACTTCTTCTTCATTTCGTATTCTGTTTTCCAAGTCATCTCATCCCTATTATTGTTTCGCCACAACACTTTGACAGAAGCCACATCCTTAGTCCGTAACCTTCTGACCTGGCGATCAAGTATCGCTATGGGACTCTCATCATAAGTCAACTCTTCTGTCACCTAGACATCATCCACCGGGAATATTCTAGAAGGATCACCAATACACTTACGCAGCATCGATACATGAAAACTGGATGTACCGCTTCCAAATCAGATGGTAAATCCAACTTATAGGCGACCTTGCCTAACCTACGAACAATCTGATAGGGTCCAATGTATTTCGGGCTAAGCTTTCCTTTCTTACCGAATCTCATCACTCCCTTCATGTGTGACACCTTCAAGAATACCCAATCATCAACCTGAAACTCCAAGTGTCGACATCGATTATCTGCATATGACTTCTGTCGACTCTGGGCTGCTAATAATCTCTCCTGAATAAGCTTCACCTTATCCACAGCTTGCAGAACCATATCTGGGCCGATCATCTTAGTCTCGCCTACATCAAACCAACTGATAGGTGACTTGCACTTCCTCTCATACAAAGCCTCGTACGGTGTCATCTGGATACTAGAATGGTAGTTATTATTATATGCAAACTCAATGAGTGGTAAATGACCATCCCAGCTACATCTTAAGCCAATAATATAGGCTCTCAACATATCCTCTAGTGTCTGAATAGTACGCTCAGTCTGCCCATCAGTCTGAGGATGAAATGATGTGCTAAGACTCACTTGTATCCCCAATCCCTTCTGGAACGACCTCCAAAAGCTAACTGTAAACTGAGTTTCTCTGTCCGATATAATAGATGTGGAGACCTCATAAAGTCTCACTGTCTCCCTAGAAGAAAATGAGCTGATTTCGTCAGCCTATCCACAATAACCCATATAGAGTCACACTTACGCTGGCTGCGAGGCAAGCCTGTAATGAAGTCCATATTAATCACTTCTCACTTCCAAGTCATGATCTCTATCTCTTGCAGTAATCCACCAGGCTTCTGGTGCTCAACCTTAACCTGTTGACAATTCGGGCACTGAGCAACGAACTCCGTTATGTTCTTTTTCATGTCATCCGACCAATATAAGCATCTGAGGTCATTATACATCTTTGTTGACCCCAGATGAACAGAATAACGAGCACAGTGTGCCTCTCCCATAACCTACCATCGTAGCCCTGCAACATCAGGTACACATAATATGCTGCCATACCGTAATACCCCATCAGGTGCAACCTCGAATAGGGTCTTCTCCTTTCGGAGAGTTGCATCTCTATACTGTGCCAGAACAGGATCCTCATACTAGTATCTCTTTACCTCTTCTATGATATAAGACTCAGCGACTCCTCGAACAATAACTCTACTATCTCCAGAATCAGCCAAACGGACTCCAAGGCTAGCTAGCTGGTGTATCTCACGAACCATCTCCTTCATGTCTGGCTTGCACATCCGTCAAGCTACCCATAGATCTACGGCTAAGAGCATCTGCTACAACATTTGCTTTCCCCGGATGGTACACGATATCAACATCATAATCCTTTAGCAACTTTAGCCACCGTTTCTGCTGTAAGTTTAGCTCTTTCTGCTTAAAGATATATTGGAGACTCTTGTGATCCGTATAAATATCAACATGAAATCCATACAAATAATGTCTCCATATCTTCAAGGCATGAATCACTGCTGCTAACTCCTAATCATGAGTAGGATAATTTTTTCGTGCTTCCTGAGCTGTCGGGAGGCATAAGCTATAACCCTGTCATGCTGCATCAGCACACAACCTAATTCAACACCTGAAGCATCACAATAAATAACATACCCATCTAGTCCCTCAGGAAGAGTCAGAACTGAAGCTGTAGTCAACTTGTCCTTCAACAACTGGAAGCTTTGCTCACAAGCATCGGTCCACTGGAACTTAGCTGCCTTCTGAGTTAGCCGTGTTAAAGGCGCTGAAATCGAGGCAAACTTCTCTACAAACCTCCTGTAATATCCAGCTATCCCCAAAAAACTGCGTACCTCAGTAGGCGTCGTAGGCTGGGGCCAAGTCTTTATCGCCTCAATCTTCTGTGTATCCACCTGAATACCATCAACTCTAATAATATGCCCCAAGAATTCCACTGAAGTCAACCAAAATTCACACTTAGAGAACTTGGCATACAACTTCTGGTGCTGAAGTACCCTAAGTACCGTCCTTAAATGGTTTGCATGCTCCTCTTCTGAACGTGAATAAACCAGGATATCATCAATGAATACAATGACAAACATATCCAAGAATGGCTTGAACACCCGGTTCATCAAATCCATAAATACTGCTGGAGCATTGGTCAGCCCAAAAGACATCACTCTGAACTCATAATGTCCGTATCGGGTCCTGAATGCTGTCTTAGGAATATCTGCCTCCTTTACCCGTACCTGATAATAACCTGACCGCAAGTCTATCTTCGTAAAACACTTAGCACCCTGCAACTGGTCAAATACATCATCTTGGGTGTCACGACCCAAACCTCGAGCCCGCGACTTGTGCCCTACCTGGGCACCCTTCTACCCATACAACACAAGTAACCCGCGGAAGCTAAATAACACCTTTTTTTTTCAAACAAAGGTCAAGCCGACAAGGCTGTCATAATATATAATACCCGAATGGGACTACAACTGTACAACAATATAAATACAACTCACGCAAGTTAAGCCCACATATGAATACATATCTCTAAGAGTTTGGACAAATACTATGACGGGACAAGACCCCGCCGTACCCATAAATATACAAGACTCTAATACAAACTTCGTACCAACATGACAAGACTCCGGCATAGTGGAGTTGTCTCAATAGAAGCTGATTGGAGATCCTAAGCTCGCAGATCACCCAATTGAGTACATAATACATGCGGGCATGAACGCAACCCCCCGAAGGGGGTCAGTACAACAAGTACTAAGTATGTAACGGAAATAAAGTAGAGTATTAAAATCATGGCTGGCCAAGAAATGACAGGGACAAGTAAAATAATCAAATACCAGATCCAACCGTGTCATATAAAATAAGAGGCAATTGTACCTTGTATCACTGTACCCCTGTACCACTGTACTACTGTACTCGCCTCATGGATGCATACTCATAGAATCATCATGTTCATACACGTATAGATAACACATCATACTCTATACCTATAACCTATCCCGACCCATATTGGGACTCGGTCCTCATACTCTGTATCTAACATGTCCCGACCCATATTGAGACTCGGTGTAAGGTCGTATAAGGTATAACATATCCCGGCCCATTCTGGGACTCGATGTGAAGTCATATAAGGTATAACATGTCCCGGACCTTTCTGGGTCTCGGTGTAAAGTCATATAAGTCATGTAAGGTATAACATGTCCCGGCCCATTCTGGGTCTCGGTGTAAAGTCATATAAGGTACAACATGTCCCGGCCCTTCAAGAATCAATAACATGAATACTCTAATAACGAGACAAGTATACTTCAAGAAACAAGTCATGTATACTCCAATAATCAATCATGTCGATAAAAGGAAGAAGTTCACATACCTCGTTGACGACTAACTAACACGACAAGTAGAATACGCCCCAATGTACTTCAACCTTGTCGGCTATTCCACATGTCAAGTAGAATATGCCACACGTAATACTTCAACCTAAAATGACAATAACACTTTTATCAACTTCAAACTTCCAAGTGTAAGACTTATAACAAATAATGGCCCTCTTAATCTACGGGGATTTGGGCAGCACTTCCTTTGTTTCTACGTACTTTTCCACCTTTTTCAAGGCCCAAATTCAACAACAACCAAGCCCAAATTAAGGGCACAACCAGCAGTTAACCAAAGGGGATCACACGCATACCTTACGTGAAAAATTCAGCCCCTTAACTTAAATAAACAGTTCACATCCAAAGCAACAACCAAAGGGGATTACATGCCAACTTGACGTGTAAAATTCTGCCCCACAACGATATAAAATCAGTCTATAAAACAGTCCATAAATAACCAACATTAAGGGTACAGTGTGAAGCCTTTTTCACCCTTATTCCTTAGGACTTTCATTAGTCATTTTCCCACATTAAACATGCAAAATGAGGGCTGAATTTCCAGAATTTCAATGCCCTAAAACAGTCCCTAAAAAATTGTATAATAACGTCCAACAGTTTTATACATTCCACGGCCAATAACTACAATCCAATAATTCTTTCCTTAATTCATATTATTCCAATTCAAGTTCCAACACTTCCATATATGACATACCAACTTACCAACAACCATATTACCGCATTTTAACATGCGACAAATGTGAATAACAACAACAATATAACCAACGAAACCAATGACACAAAACTGCCTCAAATCGGCCAACAACACATCTATCACATACACATCTTATTTTCCATTTATTCCTTAACATAAATTCATACCTTAAACATAAAAATAAGTAATATCCAATTACTTTAATTTAAGAAGAACTATTACCTCATTTTTGTGCCCAAAATCGTCCAAAACAGCCCCTACTATATTTGTCCGCAGTTTTCGTTTTGCTCTACTTCTTCAAGTTCCAATCACATATATGTATCTACTACAAGCTTATATCCAACTTCCTTTTGTATTTCACTTCCAAAAAGTTGATAGAACTTAGGGTTTTCTTGCACCATTTCTCGGCCCAAACAAGTCTCCAAAGGTTGAGATGTAATCTTGGTTTAACACTTGGTTTAGGGGCTTAATCTTGGAGAAATAAATTGATCAACAATGGTTGTTCTTGGTCTAAAGGTGCTCGAGATTTAGAGCTCAAAGGGAGAGAAGATGGTGAGATATATGGCTAAGTGTAAGTGAGATCCAAGTCTTGCAAGACTTGGATATGTATAGCCAAGTGGAGTGGGATCCACGTGTCCACTTGTCCTAAAAATATCTAACATGTTGTCATCTTAGCAAGACAAGTGGAGGGGTGACACGTGTCACCCTCCTATTGGTCCAAAATAATTCTTCACCAAAATAATTTCTATACTTGACCAAAATATCTAAAAATCTCGTGGGCCCCACAAAATTGTAAAATTTTCGGTGGGCCCCACATGACCAAATTCGTGACTTCAAAATTCAAAACTAATTCCGTACCTCCAATTAGGAGAATTGAACTCCAAGTTAACAAATTGTCGTCTTCACATTTTTTCTGAAACTTTCCTTAAGAAAATGTAATAATTCTTTCCTTCCCAAATTCAATTCTTAAATCCTTAATCACGTTCTCAATTAGTATCCCTGGTATTACGAGGTGTAACACTGGGGAGGGGATACCTATTCTTTATTGTTACCTTGTTCAACTGCCTGTAATCAATACACATCCGCAGTGACCAATCATTTTTCCTAACAAATAGCACCGGTGCTCCCCAAGGTGATGCACTAGGCCTAATGAAGCCTTTTTCTAACAAGTCTCTCAGCTGCTCCTTCAACTCTGCAGGTGTCATTCTATAGGGAGGAATAGATATAGGCTGGATACCTGGCGGTACATCAATAGTGAACTCTATCTCCCGCTCTGGAGGAAGACCTGAAAGGTCATCTGGGAATACACCTGGGAACTCATTAACTACCGGAACTGACTGAAGCGTTGGTACCCCCGCTTCCATATCATGCACTCGAACCAGATGGTAAATATAACCTTTCCTAACCACCTTCCTTGCCTTGAGGTATGAAATAAACTCACCCCTCGACGATGCTGTATTTCCTCTCCACTCTATAACTGGTTCTCCTGGAAACTGACATTGAACTATCTTTTCCCTACAATCTACACTAGTATAACAGGAAGCCAACCAATCCATACCCATAATAACATCAAACTCGGTCATGTCTAACTCTATCAAATTCTCCATGGTATGACGACTATATACAACCACCGAACAGTTTCTATACACCCGCTTGGCTATGACCAAATCTCCTACGGTGTAGCTAACTCAAATGGTTCTATCGACTCAGGTTCTATTCCGATACTACTAGCAACAAAGGGGGATATATATGATAAAGTAGAACTGGATCTATCAATGCATATACGTCCCAGAAAAAGATCGATAATATACATGTAACAACATCTGGCGACGCCTCCTGATCATGCCTACTAGCCAAGACATATATGCAGTGCGAGGGACCGCTAGAACTGGAAACTCCACCACGACCTGCTGGCATATGAACACCATGCCCTATGGGGCGCATAGCTATAGAAGAAGATGAACCAGCAACCGATCCACTAGGATGAGCCTTACCCCCTGTACCACCTCTGGAAGGACAGTCTCTCATCATATGGCCTTGGCGACCACAAGAATAACAAGCACCTGTAGCAAAACGGCATTCCCCAAAATGGGACCTACCACACCGAGAACATCGAGGCAAAGACGGCCTCGACTGACTAGAACCCCTGTTCACCTGAAGCCCTAGAGTTCGCCACTCACGAATACCTCATGCGATCAAATCTCCCTCGAGGATTGTAGGCGCACTCTGTCTTTGGTGGGAAGAATATCGACATCGCTTGAGGCTTCCCGCCTAGAGACTCACCAGAATACCCTGCTGACCTAGCCCTCTTATGCAGGCCTCTATCATGATCTCTATCTGGCTGACGCCCACTGTGTAGATCCTCTACCCCCTGTGCATAAGCCTGTACTCGGGCAATATCCATACCGGGCTGAAGAGCCACTGCCATACAACCATCGATCAAATAGCGATCCAGTCCAATCACATAATGATGTACTATATCCGCCATATCAGCTACGATAGTAGGCGCATATCTGGACAACGAATCAAACTCCAGACTATACTCCCGAACGCTCCTGCCACCCTGCCTCAACTGTAAGAATCTATCGACTCTGGCACGTCTCATCTCTGGAGGCAGAAAGTGGCCAAGGAATGCCTCTGTAAACTCATCCCATACAGCTGGAGGAGCACCCTCGCCTCTAGATAACTCCCAAGACTCATACCAATTAATCGCTACATCTCGCATCCGATATGAAGCCAACTCAACAGACTTCGTCTCTGAAGCCTTGATCACCCTCAAAGTACGCTGCATCTGTCGGATAAACTCCTGCGGGTCATCCTCGGGCTTTGACTCGAAAAACTCTGGAGGATTACAACTCAAAAAGTCACAAACCCTCAAACTATCAGATCTGTTATCAACTCCAAGCCCCGCATACGAAGTGCGCTCGCCACTAATTTGGTCAAGAATCAGATCGCATCTCATGACTCGTCCTGCCTGACTGAGGAGCTGGAGGCTCAGGTGTTGGGGCCTCAGGAGCTAGTGATGATATTGTCCCTGAACTGGAGCCTCTGGAGGTGGCGATGTAGCAGAGCTCGTCGATCGTACGATCTCGTGCATAGATCGGTATGTGACACAGTAAATCTCCTGATCGGTAGCTCACGCATCGATTTGCCATTCGTCTGCCGCTTTCTTCTGAGGCATAGGCTCTGATAATACGTCAGAGAGGGATTATCTTAATAACATAGCTCTATTGCACGATCTATGAGATAAAAGAATAGAAATCAATCCTAAATGTACGACATCCTCCTGCGTATAAGTATGGTGCACAACATACCCATATGCAAGACTCTACTAGACACGGTTTGTAGACATTCCGAGGACGAACTGCTCTGATACCACTTTTGTCACGATCCGACCTGCCGCGACCCGGTGCCCTACCTGGGCATCCTTATACCCACCTGCCACATAATCACACGGATACCAAGGATAATATAATAATCCATAAATTATCTCAAAATAGGCAAGCCGATAAGGCTGTCACTATATACGGGAACATCCCAAAATGAGGACAACAGTACAGCTAGCCAAAACACATATACAAATACACATCTACCACTCACAACTGTCTACAGACCTCTAAAAATATGATAATGAAATATGACGGGACAGGTCCCCGTCGTGCCTCTAAATATACATAAGTCAAAAATAAGGTTCTGTACCAAAATGACTAAGCTCCGAATCAATGGAGCTCTCCAAACAGCTGAACAGAAATCCTAGACTGGAGGATCACCAAACTGAGTACCTGTAAATACGGGCATGAACGCAGCCCCCCGAGGAAAGGGGTCAGTACGAAATAATGTACTGAGTATGTAAAACATGAAGTACTATAAATAAAATCATAACTGACCAAAAGATAACAGGAGGCAATGTAATAGTCAAAAATACCAATACAACTGTGCCATATAAAAATGAGAGTCAACTGTGCTCTTTTAAAAATGAGAGTCATATACATAAATATATACCGTACCCGGCCCCCTAGTGAGGGTCTCGGTGTGAATGAAATCATATACATACCGTACCCGGCCTCCTAGTGAGGGTCTCAGTGTGAATCATATACATACCGTACCCGACCCTCTAGTGAGGGTCTCAGTGTGATCATATAATGTGCACATACCGTACCCGACCCATTATGGGACTCGGTGTGAAATCATCATATATGTACATACCCTGCCCGGGAATCGGTGAATTCATATAATCATATCCAGCACGAATAGAATATCATGAGTAACTTTATACAAATTAAATCATCATTTGACTCTCAATGGAATAGATAGAATAACTATCACTTTAGAAAATCCAGGCACTATCATATCATGTATCACTAAGAATTAGGATTTAATGGAGTTATGTACGTCCGCCGTACATTCACATTCGAGGACGAATGTTGTTTAAGGGGGAGAGAATGTAAAGTCCAAATTTATTTGTTATAAAAATAGATATATATATATAATAATAATAATTAAAATCCTCTCTTATATATAATAGTAATGAGACCTGCGTAGGAGTCTACAAAAAAAAATGATAAAGGTTTAGGATAAGCCTAAGCAAGATTTTGTGGTTAAATTATAAGATCAAAAATTCAGATTTTAATTGTTTATAATCACTAGTAGCTCAACAAAAGGTCTCTTTTCCATAGGACTCTCAACTAAACTTATCCCCAATTATCCTACTCCTTCACATCCCCTATTTTCACTAGAACACACTTACACCAACACCACCCACCTCTGGCATATAACACACCATACATAGAACAAACAAAAAGAAATTATCTTAAGCAATTGAGGAGTTCCGAAAAGGCATAGTCCTTGGTTGAGATTTCTATTCACGGTTACGAAAAAATAAAGGTGAGTTTTCTCACTCAGAATTCTTAGTGAAATCTTGTATTTTAAGTTCTATACATGTTAGAATATAATGTTGGTGTTAAAAGAAAAATCATGAACTTTGATTGTTTAAACAACTGGTTTGAGTCATGAACTTTACGAATTGTTTTTCGGAGTTATACTTATTAGAATTAGATAAAACTTTTTAGGGTTGTAGATATCTCCGTTATGAACAAATCGAATCAAAGAGGAGTTGAAACGGACTTACGGTTTAAGAGTTATCATAGTTTAAACTTTCTGCCACAGATTTGGACGAAATCTGGGAAGGCAGAATTACGAACTGTTTTGCTTGAGTTGTACTTATTATAATCAGATAAAAATTTACATGGATGTAAATCTATCTGTTACGGAGAGATCTAGCTAAAGAGGAGTTAAAACGGACTTAGGGTTTGAGGGTTATTGCACTTTAAAGTTTATGCTCCGGATCGATTGAAATTCGTAGGGCAGAGGGTAAAACTGTAGCAATTGGTACAGAATATGAGACGTTGATTCAAACAAAAGTCCTAGGTTTAACTTTTCTCGTCAGTTTGAGAATTTACGGGGCTTGATCCAACTTACGGATAAGAAGTTATGATTATTTTAAGATGGTACCTTGTTTTACAAAAATTCTGGCGAGACTAGTTATAGGTGGCTGTTTTACGGACGAATTTATACTAGCTAACCAAAGTATTTTCATATGAAATTTGGTACAGTGATAGGTCCCTGTGTTACCTTCGTTTCAGCGTAAGAAACACCATAGTCGAAGTTACGGTTGAAAAGTTATAACCATTACAAGTATGAAGGACAGAATATTAAAGAATATATGTATAGTATTTAATTGACCTTCTAAAAATACAAAATGGATATATGTGTACAAATATGTAAATACATTTGTAAATGCATCTGATCGAGTTGCACGCCGCAACAAATATGTAAATGCATTTGTAAATGCATCGGGTCGAGTTGCACGCCGTAACAAATATGTAAATGCATTTGTAAATGCATCGGATCGAGTTGCACGCCGCAACAAATATGTAAATGCATTTGTAAATGCATCGGATCGGGTTGCACACCACAGATATGTAATTGCATTTGTAAACCTTATTGTGTAATATGAGATAAAACATGTATGTTGGTTAAGCTAAGTACTTACAGTAATGAGTCGATAGAGAATATTATTGTGTAAACACTTGATCTTGATACATTGAAAATGATGAAGTTTCGTGTCATAACATGATTATTGTGTTCTAATATATTTGTATTTCAAAAATTGTGAGATTACTTTGAATTACAGGGTGAGGTTCTCATTCAGGTCCGGATGGTAGGACTGACTCTTTTATTTAACACATTTCAGGAAAGTGCGATAAAGGAAAAGCTCCGCAACAGGGCTAGCGATCGTCCCGCAGCCTCTTTGACCCACCAATCCATTATTCCGGATTTGGTGACAGCTATTCTAGAATAAGTATGTTTACAGAACTAGGTTTCATTATCTCGGGGAATGCCCCACACAAGATTGTTCTTTGTAAACTTTGAATTGTTATTTATTATATATATTATTTCCGCACTTGAATACATAATTAATTTAGGAAGAAAAGAAGTTAATGGTTTGCCTGGAAAATGGATAGTTGTCCAGGTGCCATCATGTCCTAAGGAAAGACTTAAGAAAAATCGGGGCGTGACAAATTCAGTATGAGTTAGCTAGTACCTTCCCTGTGAATACCACCCTCGCATCAATACTTTGTGGTTCATTCACCTTCTTGACAAATGCTTTGAATATGTGACTGATTCTCTGGGTGATTTTTTCCTACTAACAAATGACAGTCCATCTTGTTCTTATTGCAAATATGCTAATTTCCACACCTGTTCTTGTCAGTAATTAATCTTTTATAGTGTCATCCACACCTGCTAGAAACATACTTGATTTGTCCATATTTGCAATAAGACCAGTGGTCCTACTAAAATGGTTCAGAGCTTCGATAATTCTATTCACTGAGCTGAGGTTCCCTTTGCAGAATACCATAACAAAATTTCAGCAGCTGTATCATTAACATTTTCAAGCAGGAGCTTTCAAGTCCCACAACAACAACGAAGAACCCCTCGTTCTCTAGTCTCATTCGGACTAGAGAATCCCTCGATTCTTCTTATGTAAAAACGACGGTAAGAACCCCTCATTCTCTAGTCTCATTCGGACTAGAGAATTCCTCGATTCTCATCACGCATAATAAGCTCGGATATGCAATGGAGTCTCCCTCAATTTCCAATTCCGGCTAGAAATTCCTCGATTCTCTTATCCAGAACTACATATATAAAAACAGGCAATCTAACACTTGATCGAAATGTGAATAACTTTGAATTGAGCTTCAACTCAATCCATATTGTCTCCGACGAAGCATCCATCAGTTCTCAGTCAATTTGTTGCTAAGAACTCCTCGATCCTTCCATCGATCAAAAACTAAAATCTACATGCTGACATTTCATCAATCCATTCTCCATTCATAAATGACCAGAGAAACTCCTTCTTCTTCCCTGAAACCTTCACTGCTGCAGCTTTTTAGTTCATATTCCATTACTTCAGTAGAGCCTTTCTTGGCAACACTAGTCCAATCCTTAGCAACCTCATTTTCTTCTGCTGATGCTTCAGCAGAAACACATATTTCTTAATTTCCAGCAACCAACACAGAGGCATCTTCAGCACCATCATAGAAACCTATTGTTTTATTAACCTCAACATCAACTACATCAATATTAACAGTAGCTAAAGCATAGTGACCAGTAACACATATATCAGTGACTACTTGTGGATTTCACCAACACATTGCAAATTCACCAACACTATCACTACTACATCAATGCATTACTAATTCACCAATTCACCAACACATATCCAACTTTAATAATACAGAATGACTCGCCAACCCAGAACATAAACCAACACAACAACAACGAACGACACTTTCTCCAATTCGTCAACACAAAATCAGCTTTAACGATACAGATTCATCTCAACACCACAAAATTGATTCACCTACACAGAACCAGTACGAAAATAAAATTGAATTTCCAGAAATTCACAAATCGATATCTAATTTGATCATTCCACGCCTTGAAATCTGAATCACATCAACTAGACTTACATACCTCAGAAGCACACACATTCTCAACGATATCCGACGTCGCAATGATAGTCAAAGGCGGAGTGTATCCACAGAAAACGATAGCATCTCCATCGCGGAACAAATAGGATGAATCGATCTTCAATTCTCTGATTTTCAGAAGAAAATCGTTATTTCAATTTTTTTCAGTTCTTCGATTCTCTGCTCCTCGATATTGAATTCCTTCGCAATTTTTAATTTTTCAGAAGAAAAACGCGATTATGTTCGATCGACTCCTTCAAATTCTGATTTTCAGTTCTTCGATTTTCTGCTCCTTTGTTCAGTGATTTTTGAATTTTTGAATTCCTCACTGCGATTGAATCGATCTATACCGCAACCTGCTCTGATACCATGTTAAAACAAGCCAATTGAAGGAAATGAAAGAGAAGAGAAAGATCGAGAATGAACAGAAACAGAGAAGAAAGACTGAAAATAGAGAGATAAATGTTTTTGGTGCTCAAATGAGCTTTTGGATGTATTTTCTATTTGAGTAAAAGGAGAATGAATTGTTACATTGTAAATTTCCTTGTGTATACAATTTATACACTTTCTAATACAAATATTTATGCTAATATACAAAATATCTAATTTCCTAACCACCAAAATATCTAACAAGATCCTGTATAATGGTGTAGCAGTAGAGCGCGGGACCGCAAGGTCACGAGTTCGATCCCCTGCATAAACCTTCTTGGTTGAGCCTGTCACACATGGCTTGCCAAGTGTGGTTAATCGGATGACGTGGTTTGCAGGCTATTGCGTCAGCCCGGGGTTTATCCTGTGCGCACTCGAAAGAGTAGCGACTGCGGGTTCCTTCGTCAACCAAAAAAAGATCCTGTATAATATTGCATTTCTTATGATGGTCCACCATCAGTATTCTCTACAAAATGCACACTATTTTAACAAATTGTTGTAGATCTTCAGGCCTTTGTTGAGATTGATTTCATAGCGTTAATCCTCTCCTTAATATAATCTATAGAGCTCGTATTATACTTTTATATAATTTGTGTACTTAAATCGGTATTTTTACGTCATGGATAAGACATCATGTTCAGCATTAACTATATAAATCTAATGTATGTGATTACAAAAGAAAAAGTGATACTTAGTGATGGTACAATCAGATGAGAATCATATCAAATTAATTTTATACAAGTCATCTGACATTAACGGATAGAAAAAATGAATAAGGTATCTCCGCAATATCATCTTCTTGTTACTGTCTGTATAGTGTTTGTCATTGCTCTCTTGTCAATATACAAAAAAGTATTGGACTTAGCAGCAATTTAGCTCATTTTGCTTACCAAAGTATGTCGTTGTAACAGGTGAAATTATTCTCATTACATATTTCACTTTTTGAGTTCCCTTTAGAGCATCTATTCTTTTATAGTGGTAGCTTAGGTTCTCATAGTTGCTCCAAATATTATCTTGTAATTATATAAAAATCCGTCTAGAGTCAATCCCTTGAATAAATTGTACATGGTTCATTTAACTCAAACCTTCAAGCTTGAACACAAGTCCGTCCATCTTTACCAATTGAGCTAACCCGAGTGCGTGGTTTCTCCCAATGTTAGTGTGGAAGGTTGACCATGACTAAGCCCGTGAGTGATGCAATAAGAGGAAAATGCTTGCTTTGGCGCACGATTCCACTGCCCAACAATGGGCCCTTCTTTTTTGTCAAAAGCACCTCGAACCGATTTGAAAACAAAGGTAAGTGAAAAAGAATTCCCTTTTCTCTCTTCTGGACCCCTTTTTCTTCACCACCTATTGTCAACAAATGTAGCTGTCAAATAGATTGCCTCCGTTCTCTTGGGGGCAATCAGCGAAATACCTCATCCAGAGGACCCCACCCCTCGGCCCGACAAAAATTGATAGACGAAGATATGAGGTAAATCATGGTAACTCAGCGGCTCACTAGGTGGGAGACCCCACAAATGTGGAATGAAGGGCTCGAACCTGTCTACTTAAGCAATCTATCACCCTAGAACCAACTGAGCTACGTCCACGCGGACAATTGCCTCCGTTCTCTATTATGCCACTCAGATTAGATTACATACCATATTGTCAAATTCTTGTAGAAACTCTTTTCGCCTACTAGTTCCACATCTGAAACTATTCATTAAGCTCTACGAGGACATAGCAGTGTTTTAAAAAGAGTGACCGTGAGGTACAACGTTTTATTTCATACGGAGCTAAGTGTAAACTTCGTGGTGTGAAATGTAGGCTCATGGATAGTGATTTTTTAATAGTATCTTGTAAATTAATAAAATAAAAAATTATATTAAAATTGTAAAAAAATAATTAAGAAAGTTGAAAAATTAGTAGGAAAATGAAATTTGAACTTCGTAAATAAACAGGCAAAGATTATTTGTTACTTGTAAACTACAAAAAGAAATGATTATGAAACTAAAGCAAGTAATTAGAAAGGGCCTTTGAGTTTTGAGTTCTTCTAATTAAGAATTTACTATCAATTATCTTTTGAGTTCTTAAGTATTACAAATAATTTATTAACCAATTTTGACTCAAATTTGAAAAAGTTCTTTCGACTAAATGTGAGTTACACAATGGATGTACGAGAATAATAAACAACTACTACTAGTGATTCGAAAGGAAAAATTATAATGATTACAATATTTAACAATCTTGTAGCCAACAAGAGTTGTGACTACAGTAAACTTGTGAGTTCTTGAACTTCGTCTTAAATCTGTGTTCTTGAGTCCATCTTGATTCTTCGTTCCAATTGCAGCAAACTCCTTGATCTTGATACCCTGAAACCAATAGGCACTAAATCTGAAAGCGTTACAGAGGCGTTGCTGAGTCGAGTGATATTCACTCTGTCCTTAAGACATTATTGCCCCGTATATATCCTTTTACGATATGGGCAACTGTCTCCCAAGATAAAACAACAACTAACAAATGAGCAAAGAAAACTCAAGTGTTTCTCAAAAAGAACCTTTGAGTGTATGAAATAATGCTTATAGAGGAAGAATTCAGAAAATCTGAATAATTCAAGTATGAAGGGTTAGTCTACAATTGAGCCAAAGCCTCAATTTATAGTAGTGTAAGAATATCTTTTCAAGTGCCCGTGTAATGGTCATTTAAGTGCCATGAAATGATCACTTAATTCACCAAGTAATGCAGCCAAATAATGGTTGTTTTATGGAGGAGAAATCGCTTTTTGAATACTTCAAACGGTCCCCATAATCAGCCAAACTTTTAGACTTCCGTTCGCACAGACACTGCCTCGTTAGCGCTGCGGCTCCAGTAGCCAAAGTCCACTTAAGCGCTGCAGCCCTACCCTTGGGGCTTTGCGGCCCTGGCGGTGTTGGCGCCCTGGCTCCGCAGTGACGCCGCAGCCCTTTTTCCGATCCGTTTCAATCTTACAGTTCTTCCTTCATTTACCAATATGGAACACGTGTCATTTAACCACCGACCGTCCATCATTTCATGTCTCAAACGTTTACTCACGTACCAACATCTCTTTCACTAATGAAATTTACGATACTTGACACTACATGTGCACGTGTGTGGAAACGACGTTTCCAACATGTGAGACCTCAATTGTTCGAGTCATAAATAATGGGTTAAACTTAATTCCACATTATTAAATTTCCAACACTAACAACCTACCAGAACGTTGGGGCTAGCTTGTGCCTGAACCAATGATTGGGAGGTTGGGAACTTACACCTGACAATACTTATGACTCATTTGTAGGCATTGGTGCATTATTAGTGCACCTTGCCTCACGACTTACACAAAAAACACCTTTTAAAACACTAGACATAGCAATTTATCCTATTAACAGGAACATAATACGGTACTTTGCTACATATTGTCCATCTTCCTACTTTATAGCTCAGAAAAGTTACATTTTTGAATTCCATTAGCCTCAAGCTTCGAATTCCATTCCACTTTACGACTAATGTCTCCACTATACACTTTGTATTTATAATTATACCTATAATAAATGGGTTTATATTATAGCGGAAGCAATTAAACAGAAGAAAGAATAATAATGGATGTAAAGGACACTGTGTTAGCTACGTCCACGTTAAATCGTTTGTGTCCTTTACATTCATTATTATTCTTCTTCCGCTATAACAGTTTAGCTTGACTAACGTTGAGAAATTTACCCTGATTGCACAATGCTAGAAGTATCCAACAAAATTTCCAGAATTAGTGTTCTTAAATTGTCTCCTGAAATATAAAATAGGAACATTCTTATGGGGATTACAAGTGTAATGTAATGCTCACATATATAAAATGGAGATTCTGGCCCCTTAGCACTTTGTGGTTCTTCAACACACTGTTCTGGCACACGAGCCGAAGAAGCTTCTATTGTGCTAAAACATTCAAAATTATTCTTTTTGTGTAATATTATGCATTTTAGATCATGTTCATACGATTTTCTCCAAAAGTCTCACGCTATTAAAAATATCATACACATTATATATATATATATCTATTTTCTTTTCAACTATTAATGTGAGACTTTGTTCTCACGCAACAATATTCCAAGGGATAAGGATAAAGTAAGAAGTATACACAGTGTCTTCTGCCTTTTCTGAATTGGTGGATAGATATCATGAGGAATCAGGTCCCTTTAAGATAAAATGAAACTTTGAACTGATGCTTATTCTGGTGGATCTTTCTCTTGTTACAATCAGAATCAAATGAGTCCCTGGCTACCCTAATTGACTTGGATATTTGTTGCTTTCCCCTCTAAAGTAGTTATGCCGATACTTGTTATAACTTTTGTAAAGTGCAGTACATTTACTGGTGGCAATATTGAATTGAGGTTGTCGAAATGCAAATTTTCAGTGTGCAAAACTAGATGATGTTAACCGATGTCTTTTGATATTGATATTCATTGCACGTTGAATATGTTCAGTACAGAATAGTTGAATTATTGGTCACATGATGATAAGAGAAATTCTAGTTACAAAGGTTACTCAATTTTACTTTGACTGACATTTTTGAGAAACGAAAACCCCTAAAGAAAATGCTAGCAATGCTGTAATTACAATCGTTTTGTTCTTCCTCAGAATTTCTTTTCCTGCTGCCAATATTTCTCCCTCATGCTACTTCTTCACCATTTTTGCATCATGAAATTCTTCTTCATCGCTTGTTCCATTCAATCCTTCTTTGTCATTTTCTTTTTGGTCCGTTTCATCGCCTTTTAAGCTTTCTATTACCTCTGTTTTCTTCTGTTGATTCTCTTCCTGAGCCGAGCTATCAATTGCTGCCTCGTCGTGTTAATTGTTTTCTGGTAATTCTTTTGGGATCATGACATACAGAATTCCGTCTTCAAGCTTTGCGCTGGTATCCTCAGATTTTGATTTTTCAGGTGCTTTAGTCGATTTCTGAAATCGAACAAACTTATATTCGCTTACCTTCCTTTCTCCACTTACTGTTATGTTGCCATATATATCAACTTGAAGTTTCACTTCCTCCCTTTTGAACCCCTCTAACTAAAAAAAAAGAGCAATATCACAAAAGATTCAACATCATCATTGATAAGCAAGTTTCAATCACTGCAGATAATAGTAACGATTGAATGAATAATTTATGCGAACATATTACTCTGACTCAAAAATTTGTGAATTACAATCGAAATGATAACTTAAAAAGCGGATATTTTCGAAAGCAAAATTGAAGAAACAATGAATTCTGAATACCAGGGAGATCAATAAGAAAATAATGGTTTTCCGGATCCTCTATCCAGCCAGATGAAGGTTCAATATCTTCATATACAGATTTGACTGAACTTGTCCAATTAGCCACTCCTCTGTAATCCCCATAATGTGCCATTGAATAGACTTGGTCGATTAACTTATTGTGTAATTTTTTTTATTGATGAAGCTATTAGTTGATGAGTTCTATTGCAATTGAATCGTATATAAGAAACAAGAAAATCCACGAGAAAATTTAGCCCGAATGTGCTATATTGTTTATTTTATTATGATCATATTCAGATAACTTTTCTTGCAAGATCCTGCAATTTTTATTCTGTTCTTTTACCCTGGGACTCTGTTAAGGCAAAATCCATATTTCTTCTTGAGAAAGGCAATGTTTTTATTCGGTGCTTTACTTCATTACAATTGGTCAAAAAGAGATAGAATTCAAAGTTGTGATATGTTGCCATTCTTCAAGTAATCTATTGACATTTTTATACATTGTTCTTAGCTTATAAGTGCGGGTGGATCTTTCCACAAACAGAGGATAATTTCAGGTTCTTACACAAACATTTGTGGATCCGAAGATTGAAATGCCAACACCATCACTTTTCGATTGATAACCATAATGATTGACGGAGTCTCTAATTAAGCAACCACTACCAGCCTTAATATCATGAACACGAAGGTTAATTACTAATAATCACATTGTGTATGAACTGTAACATAAGTCCACCACCATGAGCAATGTGCACTTTCCCTTGGGCGTCAATCGTCTTGTTGTTGGTCATAATAAGCTCCTCGCTAAGCATAATTTAGCGAATATAATCCAAGGTGACTCTGGCTGGATGACAGCGTGTCGCAATGTTCCCGGCTTAGGATTAACTAAATCTTTGTCCGAATTGTCCTTCACTACGTAGATTTTTCTACCTTTGCCTCTAGTCGTCTTGCGGCCAAAGCCGAGAACACAATCTGTTAGTTTCATGCGGTTTCGAGCCCCGTTTGGGTCACACCTCCAGCACTGGTCGATAGGATTAGTAGCCATGCATTTACCGCTGTACCTGTGTAGGTCCCTTCTGCTATTTGCTGCCTCGAATAGCCCTTCAAATTCACAAGAAGATTCAAAATTTAGAGTCAATCAATTTAGAATTTAGTACTCCTTCTGTACCGATTTATGCGACAATCATTTTCTTTTTTATCTGTACCAAAAAGAATGTCATGTTTCTATATTTAAAAACAATGTAACTTTTTGAGATAATTTAAAGTCATTAGACAATGTACACGTAGAAGTACAGGTGCAAAGCAATGAAGTTCACGTAGGTCCGCATGGATAAAGCAAAGGAAAGTAGCAGAATTATTTTGTCCAAAAGAGAAAAGATACAAACATTATAACATCAAGTTTCAAGTACAATGATCTAATTTATATTCCCATACTCCTTGCTTCGCGCGGTAACACTCGCACCGAGAAATCCTTACCGGCAAGTTAACCGGCGAGACCCTAACTTACAGTCAAAGCTTCTCCCTCGTCACTGTATACTGTAAGTCTCTCCCCTCATCTCTTTCTAATGACTAATTTATATTCTAATTATTCAAGCATCTTGATACTTGGTGATTTTTTTGTATTTTCTTTTTTGCGAATTGGTAGGAAACTAGGGACTAATAATAATTGAACTCATTGATGAGTATTACAAATAATGCATTTGTTATATGTTGAATTGTTACCTCAAAAGCTATTTTCCAGTTATATATGAAACTTCATATTGCCTGTACATACCTCTTGACCTAGGAGGAATAAGTGCGTGAGCGTTCAAGTGTGTGACAGTCCCCGTGTTATATTCCCATAAGCAGAAATAAAGAGAGCAAGGCCGTACAAGATCAAAATATTTATCACTGTATTAGTGACATTGGTGAACGTGTTAATTTTTAAGTCATTTACCAAATAATTCGTATTATCCAAAAGTCCAGGTTTATTTCTAGTCATCTTAATATATATTTGATCTCATATGCTTCTTTTAAATCCAAGTTAATCTACCCTAATGGACCTATGAGTTAAGATGAGTGTGTTAGACACAACTTGATAGTTAATATCTCACATCTTCTGTAGAAGTAAATTTTTTGTCTACGGAAAATATTAGTAATTGTTAGAAAGTGTATAGTAGTGTCCTAAAAGTGTGGTGCAATGCTGATTTTTCTAATGTGACTGGTGCTATTTTTGATTTTCCGGAATCCTTAATAGAAAGGATTCGTTATTCTGTATAGTTTAGTACTAGCTTGGTACTGAATGATTTCATTACTAAATTTACCTTTTACGTATATAAAAAAAGAAGGAAGTGTATAGTGACATTCTAAAGTCTTCTTTTATTGTTTCCTCTGTTCTAATCTCTTTCAGAGTTGCAGTCCATCAGCACGCAAACAACAATAACATACCCAGTAACATACGCAAAATGGAAAATAAAACAACGAAAGATTCTAAATCGATCAATTCAAATCGGAGGGATGACAGTAGCCAGAAGAGGGAAAGGGGCTTGCAGATTGAAGGATAAAAGGGATATCAATAGCAGGTCATGAGACATGCATAATAGTTCCCTCGCTTAACTTAGCCTTTCATATTGGCAAGTGCCCTCAGCGTGCCATCTCCCAGCAATTCCTTTTCATCTCTCATGGCCACATGGACCACATTGGAGGACTACCTATGTATGTAGCGACTCGTTCACTTTACAATTGTACCAAAAGTTATCAAAGAAAGTGTCAAGAAGCTTTTTGAAGCTCACCGATCTATGGATCACTCAGAATTGAACTATACTTTGATTGGTTTGGATGTGGGTAAAAATCTACTTGTATTGATTATATAGCTCTTCTAATTAGCTATTACAAAGTTGGAGTTAGCTCTTATTGCACAATCTAAGTGAATACTTCTTTGTGCATACACAGGAGAAGAAATCTACTTGAGGAATGATCTTAAAGTTAGAGCATTTAAGACTTATCGTGTCATTCCTAGCCAGGTTGAGTACTTTTCTTAATGCTATGAGCTTCGATTGTTTATTTTTCCTACCCACGCTTCTTGTTTGCCGGTATAAAGTGGATTTGAAGCACAAAATGTGATTGTGCTTTCCAAGAGAGGAAGCAGCTGCTATAGTAGGATGTTGTGGCCTTGTGCATTTTGATCTCTACATATATTAGTGGTGTCTATTTGAGATTTTAATCACCTTGTTTTTATGGTATATTGCAGGGTTATATAGTATATTCAGTGAAACAGAAGCTTAAGCAAGAATATGTTGGCCTTCCAGGAGATGAGATTAAGAGGTTAAAGTTATCAGGTGTGGAGGTCTGTCATGATATCATAGTTGAATAGAATTTTATCTGATTGCTTTTGTTTCTAAAGGCTGGTTAAATTCCAACCCAAGGTGTCTTGGATACTTAACACCATTTTCGGTAATTTCAACTTGTTGTGGTTTGAGAAGTTTTATTTTTTGTTTTCTTGATAACGGCTTGTTTGGTTAGCTTGTGTACACATCGACTATTCCACCTACCTACTACCTTCCACCAACGCATATACCAGGTAACTTTGTCCACCAACACTTAGTTAGATGGGGAGAAATCACATAGTGTTGTCTCTGCTGGAATTTGAACCGCTTTTCAAAGTTTTCACTCACTTCAGTTGAAGCTAGGCCTTTGGGCAATTTGTTTTGGTTTGAGAAGTTGTTCACTTGTTTTCATTATTTTCTGAAACACCTAGATCAGTCATTGCTTCATAAGTACTTTATTGTGTTTTCTAATCCTTTACATAAACATCCATCAAAATGTGAGATTTCATGAGACTAAGGTTTCGTAGTCCGGATGACCCTATTATTTTGTTGCTTGATCCATAACTTTCCTTTTAGAAACTTATGGAACTAGAGTTTCGTAGAGAGAAGAGATGACAGGTTCGAGAGAACGTAAATGAAAAATGGGAAATTGACTATTCACTCACTCTTAGAATATCTGAGCACTTTATATGGTGCTAATATATAACCGACCCAAGATCCCAATACATTTTACAACCACCTAAGCTAATTAAGTTACATTATGGATAGTAGAATGATTAAAACTAACTGTATAAGTATTAAATTAAATGTGTAAGTCATCCAACCCTCACCCCCACCCCCACCACCACCCTAGTTGGAGGGGGTTTGAAGAACCACCCAACTTGGACAAAATGGACTGATTGAAGTCAAATATTTGCAAGATGGAGCAAGGAAGGCACATAGTGAAGTCAAATAATCCCATGCTTAGTTGGTTGAGCATGGGGCTTCTATAATGGAGGTCTTAGGTTCGAAATCCCCCTTCCTAGAACATCAGGGGATTTGCCTTCTGGGTCGAGCTCGTCGCACATGGCTTTCCTAGTGCGTGTTATCTCTCCGGTGTGGTTTGCGGACGATTATACAGGATCCTGTGCGCACCCGAAGGGTAGCAGTTGTGGGTTTCCTTATTATCAAAAAAATAAGCCCATCACTAGTCACAGACAGAAATATGGTCCAACTCTTTTTGTTTTGTATGCTCGTGAAATATCGGGGTCTCAACAATGTGAATGACAACCTCGCTATCATAATGGAGAATATCTTTTCCATTTTATATATTGGCTGAACGGGCCTGCCTCTTCTCCATCTTTTTACCCTTTCTGTACATCTTATTGGTTATGGTAAGCTTTATGATGCTGGAGTGTTCTATTGCTGGGCAGAACAGCCAAAGAATCTTTATACTATAAAATAGATATTTTCTTACTTTCTTCCTTCTTTGCTTATTTTTTCTCTTTTCTGTACCAAGGATAAAAAACTCATATGCAATGGGATGTCCATGTTTCTTTCAGAACTTTTGAACGAATCTGAGGATTTAATCCTCTTTTGACCTTTTATGGCTTAAACAGTTTGTATGCTTTTACATTGAGCAATTCCTTTCTGGCACAGGTGCATGGTGCGCCTGTGCAACCTTTTTGGTATATAACCTTGCACGAGAATGCAGCTGCAATAAACGTCCTGCATATATTTTGTCAGTATGACAAAGATTAGCTTTGGTTTTTACAGATCACGTACACTACAACAGCACCTGAAATTGCATTCACAGGAGATACAATGTCAGACTTCATTAAGGATCCGAAAATGTTGATGTTTTGAGGGCTAAAATCCTCATAATGGAGGTAAATTACGTGTCTTTAACACTTGCCACAAAAATAACACCTGCCAAAAAATGTACCTTGTCTGTAACATGACGCTCAATTTATGTGACTCATTACAGCTATTTTTATCTCCCTTGAAAGAATTATTTTCATAATGAGGTTTATGTGGTTCTTCTACTTCTGGTCTATATATCTAATATTTACCATCTGGACTTCTAATGATTCCAGTAGCTTTGTTAATTTTTAGCAAACGCTCCAGGGAGGATAACGTAAGACATTGAGGACCACTATTTGATTTTTAACATTCTTAAACTTTTACCTTATCAAAAAAAAGATTTTTAACATTCTTATTTCATATCTTGTCATCTTCAACTTAGACACTTTCCTGAGTTAGTTTTTAGTAAATCTCCTAAGCATTTTCTGTATAATCCAACTTCAAGAGCATGAATTCATCAACTTATGGAGGACATAGTTGGAGTTGTTACAATGTTGCTGACTAGTATATATCACTTATTAGTTATGACGATGACACAATTGGATTAACTAATTAACCTAGTAATCTTTGACTAATAACTTTCGCTCGGAGTAGTATTGTTACTTGTGCTCCCTCTTACTTAAGTAATAACATTATAGCTGGTACAATAAATTTAGCAGTGGGAAGATCTTTTGTTCATTTTGCCTTTTCAGCATTTTGGTTCCAGAGCATAAGTTTTTTGTAATTCTTCTACAGAGCACTTATGTGGAGGACAAAACGACAGCTGATAACGCAAGAGAATATGGACATACTCATCTGTCAGAGGTGGTTCTTTTTTGCATCAAGTCCTGTATTCCCTTTTTATTAACCTCAAGATTTACTAGAAGATTGAAAAATAAAATCCTGAATGTTAGAAATTATTTAGGAGTCTGATATACTTTAATGCTTTAATGACATCCTACCAGATTATCAATTGCGCAGACATGTTTCAGAACAAAGCAATCCTTTTAATCCACTTTTCGGCCCGCTATCCGTTGGATGTAAGCTTCTCTCTCTCTCTCTCACACACACACACACCTAGCCCTCACCATCTAAACCAAGTGTCCTAGATTTGCAGAGCTTCTAGAAACTAGTCTGGTTGAGCTTTCCTAAGAAGTCCAGCAATATTTCTTCGTTCATGAGATGGCATACTCTCAAGTTTTTACTCTCTCTCTCTCTCTACTTTTATTTTGTTTGTGGGAAGTTGGTATCAAGGATAGAAATTGAATTTAACGATGTTTAATTTCTTATGTATGTTTTCACTATGTTGGTTGCAGCTATCCACCTTTGTGGTCTATTTTAATTCTATCAAAAAACAATTATTAGCATACCAGTTAGTATTTTTATCATCTGTTTTTAACAACAGTAGTGCTTTCGTACAGCGTTTTGGAACCGTTAAAGTGTGTTAGGAAAGTGCGGCTTCCTACCATCTCTTTTTCTCAAGGTTTACCAATTAATCAATCTTCCCCTAGTAGAGAAAGGATCTAACTCTAGGACTAACTTGTTTCATTGCTTCTGTACCATTCTAACAATTTTTTGTTTCTCTTATCTGGTTATTCAGGAGGCTATTTCTGCAATACAGGCCTTTGGCAGGCAGAGTTTTTGCGCTTACAGAAGGCTTTTGATGCATGGCCAAAGCTATGTATCAGCTTCTTTGGGCATTTCCTTTTTCTTTCCCCTTCTATCATTTGGCTAATTGCACGAAGAGCACTAGTGGAAGGAAAATTTTGCTATGGAAGTTGAGCTAAATTATAGTTTAAAATGAAGCTGGATCCAGTTCAATTTATAATGGTCCTTCGGGGCATCTGATAAATTTTTTGTTGTTGTGGGGGGAGGGGGTATCTGATTTGTATTTAACATTTATTTGGTGAAATTGAATATTTTTCAGTGAACCAATAGCACATTAGGAATATTGTATGTAATAAAATTTAATCACTTCTTTTTAGAGCAAACCAATTCGGCTGTCTGTAGGTGAGGATCTTCGGTTTAACTTTTGATCAAGGTTGTCCGCATGCGGGTAGCTAGGAGTGGCGGCTGTTTGGGCGGAAGTTGGGCGGGTCAAGATGGGCTAAAATGATGGGTCATAACTCATATTACCCAACTTGATCAATTACTTTTACAATTCAAACTTACTTTCTATGATGTTATTTTATTTTGTATGATATTTGATTTTTTTATATCTTTATTTTTGAAATAAGAATAATATTTTAAAGATTTTTTTTTTATAAAAGCAAAAAAATTATGAAATAGAAATTTGATGATGTAGTGGGGTGGAAGGGGTAGGTGTGGATGGGGGCGGGGTAAGAATTTTTTTTATATTTTTTGTAATTTTTTTATGAAAGTAAAAAAATATAAAATAGAAATTTGAGAATGTGGTAGGACAGAGGGATAGGGCGGGTGGAGGTAAGAAAAAAAACCTTTTTTTTTTTATAAATTGTTTATAAAAGTAAAAATATATAAATTAGAAATTTGAGAATGTGGTAGGGGCGGGGTGGTGGAGGTAAGAGGGTGAGGTGGGGGGTTAGGGCAGGGAGGGTAAGAAAAAAATTTATATTTTTTATAAATTGTTTATAAAAGTAAAGAAATATAAAACAGAAATTTGAAAATGTGGTAGGACGGGAGGTGTAGGGGCGGAGGTGGGGTAGGGCGGGAGGTAAGAAAAATTCATTTTTATAAAAGTAAAAATAAATATAAAATAGAAATTTGAGAATGTCAGAAAGCGGGCGGAGGCGATGGTAGAGGCGGGGTGGAGGTAAAAATTATTTTTATAAATTATTTATAAAAGTAAAAACAAATATAAAATAGAAATTTGAGAATGTGGTAGTGCGGCGGGAGTGGAGGTAAAAAAATCATATTTTTATAAATTGTTTATAAAAGTAAAGAAATATAAAATAGAAATTTGAGAATGTGGGGTTAGGGGGAGGTGGGTTAGGGTGGGGAGGTAAGAGGGTGAGGTGGGGTTAGTGCAGAGAGGGTAAGAAAAATTCATATTTTTATAAATTGTTTATAAAATTAAAGAAATATAAAATAGAAATTTGAGAATGTGGAGGTAGAGTGGGAGGTGGGGTATGGCGGGGAGGAGTGGAGGTAAGAGGGTGAGGTGGGGTTAAGGCGGAGAGGATTAGAGGAATAAGAAAAAAATTCATATTTTTGATAAATTATTTATAAAAGTAAAGAAATATAAAATAGAAATTTGAGAATGTTGAGGAGTTAGGGCGTGGGGGTGGGGGGTGTTGGAGGTAACAAAGGTGAGGAGGTAAGAAAAATTCATATTTTTTATAAAATTGTTTATAAAAATAAAGAAATATAAAATAGAAATTTGAGAATGTGGAAGGGTTAGGGCGGGAGGTGGGTGAGGGCGGGGGTGGGGGTGGTGGAGGTAAGAGGGTGAGGTGGGGGTTAAGGCAGAGAGGAATAAGAAAAAAAAATCATGTTTTTGATAAATTATTTATAAAAGTAAAGAAATATAAAATAGAAATTTGAGAATGTGGAGGGGTTAGGGCGTGGGGGTGGGGGGTGTTGGAGGTAACAGGGTGAGGTGGGGGAGGGGGGGTTAGGGCAGTGAGGGGTAAGAAAAAAAATTATATTTTTTTATAAAATTGTTTATAAAAGTAAAGAAATATAAAATAAAAATTTGAGAATGTGGAAGAGTTAGGGCGGGGGTGGGGGTAGTGGAGGTAACAGGGTGAGGTGGGGGAGGGGGGGTTAGGGCAGAGAGGGGTAAGAAAAAATTTCATATTTTTTATAAAATGTTTATAAAAGTAAAGAAATATAAAATAGAAATTTGAGAATGTAGAGGGTAGGAGGAAGTGGAGGTAAGAGGTGAGGTGAGGGGTGAGGGGATAAGAAATTTTTCATATTTTTTATTAATTGTTTATAAAAGTAAAGAAATATAAAATAGAAATTTGAGAATGTTGAGAGGGTAGGACGGAAGGTGGGTGTAGGAGCGGGGGATAGGTACGAAAAAGTTTTATATTTATAAATAATTATTTTATAAACGGCTCATCTGCAACATCTAATTATATTTAATATACTTAGTTATGTATAATAATATTATTTATAAATAAAAATCTTAATTTAGAGTGAAACTCTAATCATTAAAATTAAGTATTTTGATGAGTCAAGATCATCACGAGCTCATTTGAAATTGATTTATGATGAAATAATCTCGCTAAAGACAAACCAACCCATCATCAAAATCACTCTTACTCAAACTCACAAAATCTTGGGCGGATTGAGCGGGTCATTTGGATTTGGACTAATTTTACCAAGGCGTAGCTCAATTGGTTTTAGGGTGTTTGATTGCCCCAACTTTTGATCAAGGTTGATCTGTAAAAATAGGATTTCCGAGTTCTGCCCCACTAGTGGTAGAAAACTGACATCAACTTTGCTCTTATAGAATCAATGTCTGGATAGTCCAAAATAGCGACCAATGTGATGACAGCAGATATTTTTTTTATGCAGGTGATGACTCAGTTGAAAACTATTATATTGATAGCTCATCCTCAATCTCATCACTTAATAGAGTATTACATCCTTCAGTACTAAATTTTTTTCTTCGAAATAACTGCATTTATTTTTTCAAGCCTCAGAGTTGTAGTCGTGACTCGTGAAGTCGTGAGGAAGAGAGTTCTAAGATCACTGAGCTCTTGCAAAGGCAACCAAAACCATAGTTTTCGATCAAAGTACTGTTACAAAGAGTGCGACCGCCAAAACACATTCCCGTAGCCCCTATGCTCATTGATCTTGTCAAAAGATCTCACCTCGAAGAACAAGGCAAAATATGTAAGGCACCGAAATTAGTTACGAACTTTATCGCTAATTCATTACTAAATTATCCGTAGCTAATATAATATTTTGATAATCCGTCACTAAATATAATCTTTTGATAATCCGTCACTAAATAAGAATAACTACTAATTTTGTTGTTTAGTTTAGCTATATAATTTGTCCGATTTCTTTTCTTTATTAATTTTTTGAATTGCATGGCAAACTATAAGTGCCATACTAGTGACTTTAAATGGAATTGGAGCATTGGGCTATTTTATGAGTAGTAGCAAACTGTGAGTGCAAATGTCCAAGACCAAGGGTGATTGATTAGTTTGAAGACTCATTAAAATTAGGGTGCGTTTCGTTCGCGCAGGGTAAACGGAATGAAATTCAGTAAGGAAATGGAAAAGAAAGAAATTAGCCTGATTGTTCCTACATGTTTGGTTCTGGGTGATCCTGGATCCGGAGTCGGGGTCCGAGGTGGTCCGGGTGATCCGGAATCTGGGGTCCGGAAAGAGAATGAAAATACTTAGGACTAGGACGTGGGGAATCAATCTAAAAAACAATATTATCCGAACATGCTTTGTAACATGCCAATAAAGATATAAATGATAGTGGTTGGCAGATTTTTCTTTATAATGTGCAGACAAGAGGACAAATGTAAACGCATTGACATCTAAGAATAGTATGGAAGCCGGGAAACTAGTAGTGAAACTTGTCAAATGGTAATTAGTTCAATTGTTTAAATAGGAGAGACCATTCCAAATGAAATAAAATCCACTCTCTGTTTCTGGTAGCACATAGTAATGGTTTTTGCATGGCCCCTGGTTTTATAACGTTTGACTAAAACAAAGTAAAAATATCATATAATAATTACATTCTAAAATCCTCGTCATTTTACAGCTATCAAACAAACCCCCTCCACCTGGCTGCTAGTGCTACCTATTTTCACCTGACCTCCAACATGTTTCCCATCAAGATTTGCGGTACAAATTTAATTTGTTGAATTCGATGTGTGCTAATTAAGTTGTTTGTGCAAGTTGAACCTTGGATATTCAACAGCAGGCACTTGTTATTAACTGCATGAATATTGGGAGGATTTTTTGCTTAGTAAAACAAGTTTATCAGGACATTATTTGAGAAGATGAAGAAGAGGAGGAGAAAGAGAACATCATCATCATCAAAGGAGAATATGATTCAAAATTTGTATAATACTTGCAAGGAAGTGTTTGCCAATGGTAAAGCTGGCTATGTTCCTCCTCCTGCCGACATCCAACGACTAACTTCGGTACTAGGTATGTATGTATCCAAGTGGTTAAATCAGATTTTTCACTAAGAAAATTTAAGATATAAAAAGTTCAAATCACAAACACATGAAGAAATTTAGAGAATTCAACCTCTCTAGATGAACTCTTTACGCCCTTAACTCTACCCTTGCTCATGAGACATTATGTTTATTATGCACTTAATTGATCTTAGTGTTTCGAGTTCAAACACTATGTATATTTATATGCAACAAAATAAGTATGAGTAGAGTTAAATATACATTTCCACATTCAGATCTCAAAGTTTAAGGTTTGAATCTGCTGCATCACAACTCACCTTTCCATATATATAGTTTATATCTCTTTTCTTTCCATTCTCTTGGGGTCTGTTTATTTCTTTTTTGGGCCAGGTATATGATCGATGTGACACTTCTTTTTTGAGTTATAACATTGCATTTTATACATCTCCACAAAAAAAGTGAATGATTTATTTACAAGTATATGGAATTTACGAGTCATTAACTATTAAGAGTCCCACATCAAAAATTGAATGAAAATATAGATTCCTTATATGGACTTGGACAATCCTCACCCTACAAGCTAGCTTTTGGAAGATCATGTCAACGTAAGTATACCGAGGAGATTGTCTACAGGGCTAAAATGGCAAACTGCAAGATCATGTCCACTCCTGTCAGCGATCCCTCTCTTTATAGAAGTCTCGCATGTGCTCTTCTGTCATTCACTTGGTCTGATATTGCATATAATGTTCAGCATGTGTGATTGTTCATGCACGCTCCTAGGGAGCCTCACTTTACAACTCTTAAACGTATCGTTTTGTACGTTAAGAGCACTTTTGACTATGCTACATCTATATCCCTCCGCACCGACTAGGTTGCTTTCTTATACAGACGTAGATTGGGTAGGCTGTCCGGACACCCGTCGCTCTACGTTCGGCTATTATGTATTTTTTGGGAATAATATTATTTCGTGGTCTGCCAAGCGGCAAGCCCTTTCACGTTCGAGTGCAGAAGTAGAATATCGAGGCGTTGCGAATGTTGTTGAAAAACTATGTTGGCTCCGAAATCTCCTTCTTGGGCTTTATTGTCCCTATCGAGGCGTTGCTAACGTTGTTGCAGAATTATGTTGGCTCCAGAATCTCCTTCTTGAGCTTCATTGTCCATTACGTAAGGCATCTTTGATTTACTCCTTTACTGTGATAACTTTTGTCTATTTCTCTCATAACCCAGTGCAACATCTGCGAACTAAGCATATTGAGATGAATATTTACTTGTTCGTGAGAAGGTTGCAATGGCTCACGTTAGGGTGAGAATTGTCCAAATTCATTTTCACATTCAATTTCCGGGATGGTACTCTTAACATTTCCTCTATTTGTTTACCACTACTTTCTTTCAAAATTTTCACATCTCACTACGTGAAGCTTATTACATACGCCTAATAAACTTTCTACTAAACGCCAGATAGTGTGGGTATGTATATATCTCTTCTTTGCTTACTCAAGACATATTCAGTAGTATTATTTTTTAATATAGAGGATAGGTCTTAGGAGTCGTTTGGTTAGAATCTAAGTTATTTATGTATTAAAATTTTCATAAGTAATACTATTATGTTTGATAGCTTTTTTTGCTATGTATAAAATTTAACATACTTAATATAGCGTTTGACTTGCAATTTAAAAACATGTATAACTAATGTATAAGTTATATATGAGGAGAATCTATTTATTATTTTATACAAAATAGAAGACGAAACTAATATATGACTAAATTCTGCCTATTAACTAATTACTGTAATACAATAGATTTTCTTAGGATAAATTCCTACATCATCATAACTCTAACCGGTAACCAAACTACCCCATATATTTCCCTTCTCTTTCCTTCTTGTTCTTTTATTTATTTTCGAGATGTGATACTTTGTCATGTGATCAATGATGTAAAATTCACAAACCATTAATTGATTTCATCTCTTTGTTGAAACCCTACCCTCTCTTTAATTAATTCAAAACTTCCACATTCCGCTATGTGACTTAATTGAATCAAGCTTGTTACATATGCAGGAATTATAACTTTAATTTTCTACTAATGCCAGATAATATTGAACCAAAAGATATTAAGTTTACAGCACCAAGCTTGGAATTTTCGAGTACCAATCCTGGAACCAAGGAAGCTCCTCTTGTTACCTACATTAAGCTCCACGAATGCAACAAATTTTCGGTATTCTACATCTCTTAGATTAATGAAAAATGCTTCTTGGTCTTTGGTAATTAGTT
This sequence comes from Przewalskia tangutica, assembly GCA_029844215.1. NCBI lineage: Eukaryota > Viridiplantae > Streptophyta > Magnoliopsida > Solanales > Solanaceae > Przewalskia > Przewalskia tangutica. The sequence continues at coordinate 14,691,118 of CM056734.1, forward strand.
TTAACTCATTTTTTTTATAACTGTAGATAGGGATCTTCTGTTTACCTCCTTCTGGGGTTATTCCTCTTCATAATCATCCCGGCATGACTGTGTTCAGCAAGCTTCTAGTAGGAACCATGCATGCCAAGTCATATGATTGGGTGCAGAATCACGACCAGTTTAACCAGTGTAAGAAAATCATTTAATTTTGTGGTATATACTTATGAGTTATGCATCTATTTAAACAAGATAATAAAGTAAATTACAACTTTAGTGCATAACTAACACGAATTGAGCATCATGATTTAACCAGTATAAATATAGCAAATGATCAGTACTATATATTTATTTATGTATAGCAAGTTACTTACCTTAATATTACTCCCTATCTAGATTACTAATTTCACTAATTATCAGCACTTACCTGCGATAATTATTTAGGTGATGTAACAATGTAAAATAGTTTTACAGCGGTGCAATATATAATATATTATATGTATTCCCTCTGCTCCTCTTTGTTTGACACGGTTTCCTTATTAATCCGTTAAAAATGATAAATTTTTATATTTTTTTAGTGAGAAATTTTTATAGCCATACAAATGCTATAACATATTGTATTTAATTAGGCCACAAGCTATATCCACCACACATATTATGACACATATAAAACTACAAATTTTAAAAATTCTCATTTCTTTCTTTAAACTTGGATACAGCTGGTAGGCAGCAGGAATCTGGGAAGAGGCTGGCAAAAGTACATGTTGACGCAGATTTCAGTGCACCATGCAATGCTTCAGTTCTATTTCCAGAATCTGGAGGCAATATGCACTGCTTCAAGGCTCTAACACCTTGTATCCTACTCGATGTTTTAGGACCACCTTACTCCGAAGCTGAAGGCCGTCATTGTACATACTATCAAGATTACACTTATGACGCATGTTCCGGTACGATAACAACTTGTCCTCGTGGAATACTATATTATTGCCTCTATTAACTGCTACTTATTTAATTATAATTTGGCGAATGGAACTGCAGATGTTAAAGAATTGGAGCTGAAGGAAGATGGGACAAGATATGCATGGCTTGAAGAACGAAATGAGCAGTTCGTGGTGTTAGGAGGAACATATGACGGTCCTAGAATTAAAATATAAATCAGAACCAGCCCTTTTTATGTATATGTATATAACTCTTCGAATTAATTATTTCTTTGATGCCTAATTGCTAAAGCTAGTACTGGCAGGTGGGCTTAGGAAGAGACTATCCGCTAATCAAAAGTAGAATATATGATCCTTGGCTCGGAAACGAAAGTAGATCCGGACACGTAGCCGGGAGCGAGTCCAAAATCCAATTATTTTGTTTTCCTTCTTGTTTATCAATCGGAAATCAAGAAAAAACGGGCACTATGGTAATTAATAGAATATTTCCACAATAATTAATTGTACATCTCCTATATTAGGTAGAATTATATTTTTCTTATAATTATGATTTATTAGTTACCTAGTTTGTGGCAAAGTAAATATTTCTGTAACAATATTAATATATATATATATATATATATATATATATATATATATATATTGTAAATCATTAATGAATAAAATCAATGAAGAATATTTCTTACATGGTATAAGATTCTAGCCCCCCTCCCCTTCTTCCTTGCGCCCCTCCCTTTTCCGTCAAATGACCATGTCGATTCGAAATCCAATTTTCACCCTTGTTGTCTCTAACATCAAATCTCATATCTCTATCAATCTTGAGATGGAAAACGTCCATTATGCGATATGTGCGGAACTCTTTAAAATCCATTGTCGCTCACACTAAGTTATCCATCACATAATTTTATCTGAAAAAGGCAAGGAGAAGGTGTCGAAGACCGATGATGAGAAGGAATTATGGTTGACCCTTGATGCAATGGTCCTCTAGTGGATCTATACCACAATCTCGAGTGATTTACTACATACTTGTAATGCCCCGACTTTTCTTAAATCTTTCCTTAGGGCGTGATGGCACCTGGACAACTATTCATTTTTCATGCGAATCATTAACTTATTTTCTTCTTAAATTAGACATGTATTCAAGTGTGGAAATAATATATATAATAAATAGCAATTCGAAGTTTACAAAGAACAATCTTGTGTGGGGCATTCCCCGAGATAATGAAACCTAGTTCTGTAAACATACTTATTCTAGAATAGCTGTCACCAAATCCGGAATAATGGATTGGTGGGTCAAAGAGGCCGTGGGACGATCGCTAACCCTGTTGCGAAGCTTTTCCTTTATCGCGCTTTTCTGAAATGTGTTAAATAAAAGAGTCAGCCCACCATCCAGGGCTGAGTGAGAACTTCACCATGTAATTCAAAGTAATCTCACAATATTTTAAATACAAACATATTAGAACACAATAACCATGTTATGACACAAAACTTCATCATTTTCAATGTATCAAAATCAAGTGTTTACACAATAATATTCTCTATCGACTCGTTTCTGGAAGTACTCAGCTTAACCAACATACATGTTTTATCCCATATTACTCAATAAGGTTTACAACTGCAATTACATATTTGTGGTGTGCAACCCAATCCAATGCATTTACATATTTGTTGTGGCGTGCAACTCGATCCGATGCATTTACATATTTGTACACATATATCCATTTTGTATTTTCAGAAGGTCAATTAAATAATATATGTATATATATATATATATATATATATATATATATATATATATATATATATATATATATTATTCTGTCCTTCATACTTGTAATGGTTATAACTTTTCAACCGTAACTTCGACTACGGTGTTTCTTACACTGAAACGAAGGTAACACAGGGACCTATCACTGTACCAAATTTCATATGAAAATACTTTGGTTAGCTAGTATAAATTCGTCCGCAAAACATCCACTTGTAACTAGTCTCGCCAGATTTTTTTTGTAAAACAAGGTACCATATTAAAATAATCATAAGTTATTATCCGTAAGTCGGATCAAGCCCCGTAAATTCTCAAACTGACGATAAAAGTTAAACCTAGGACTTTCGTTTGAATCAACGTCTCATATTCTGTACCAATTGCTACAGTTTTACCCTTTTACCCTCTGCCCTACGGATTTCAATCGATCCGGAGTAGAAACTTTAAAGTGCAATACTCTCAAACCCTAAGTCCGTTTTAACCCCTCTTTAGCTAGATCTCTCCGTAACAGAGAAATTTACAACCATGTAAATTTTTATCTAATTATAATAAGTACAACTCAAGTAAAACAGTTCGTAATTCTGTCTTCCCAGATTTCGTCCAAATCTGTGACAGAATGTTTAAACTATGATAACTCTTAAACCGTAAGTCCGTTTTATCTCCTCTTTGATTCTATTTGTTTGTAACAGATATATCTATAACCATACAAAATTTTATCTAATTCTAATAAGTATAACTCCGAAAAATAATTCATAAAGTTCATGACTCGAACCAGTTGTTTAAACAATCAAAGTTCATGATTTTTATTTTAACACCAACGTTATATTCTAACATGTATAGAACTTAAAATACAAGATTTCACTAAGAATTTTGAGTGAGAAAACTCACCTTTTGTCGTTCCTGATTCTTGTTTGTTTCTTGTATTTCTCTTTTGGTTGTGTTCCTTTTTTTTTTTAAGTTGTATATTCTATGTGTGTTGGGTATGTGCAGCCTGTTATAAGGGACGTGAGGGAGCAGGAGATTTTGGGAGATAAGTTTTGTGAAGAATCTTATGGGAGAAGGAGACCTTGTGGGAGAAGATTTTAATTATTATAATTATATATATATATATATATATATATATATATATATATATATATATATATATATATATATTATAACAATTAAATTGAGACTTTACAATATTATTATTGAGCCTGATTCCACGGCTATGGAAGCTTGGGAACATTTACGTGACATATTACAAGACAATAAGAATTCCAGGGCCGTCACACTTGAGCATGAATTTTACACCACTGATATGGCAGATTTTCCTAATGCGTCCGCATCCTGTCAACGACTCAAGGTTTTGTCAGAACAACTCAAGAATGTGGGGGCGCTAGTAACTAACAATCGGGTCTTGTTACAAATGGTTGTCGGCCTTACTGATGCATATAGTGAAGTAGCTACGCTCATCCATCAAAGCAATCCTCTTCCTCAATTCTACCAAGCCCGTTCAATGCTCATCCTCAAAGAAACAGATTTTGCCAAGAAGACAACCACTGTGTCAACACTACAATAAATCGCCTCAAAGAGGACGACTTCAAAATGCCCTGTTAGTTAGTATCAAAAAGGGCGACATACAGTCGCCCTTTTTAATTTCACCAAAGGGGGCGACTTCAAAAAGTCGTCTCCTTTGGTGATGACCAAAAAGGGCGACTTGCATTCGGACAAATAGTCAACACATGAGATAGACTCTCTTATTATAAATAGTCCTCAAGCAATTTAATCTTAACAAATATTACATATGCAACATTCTTTAAAGATGACTAGTGTGGAAAAGAATAACCAACAACAAGATCAAGTAGCATGTGAAAAGATTCTAGAGAATGTTTGGGCAAACTTCATATCCAAGAATGATCATGCGCATGAAAATTCTCAAAGGGTGACAAATATCGAATGTTCTGAAAAATATTGGGAACAACTTCCAATTCTTGAAAGATTGCCAAGCTTAGGGAGATGGATGTCAATGGGAGCTGAAACTTGGGAAGAGATTCTTGATGGAATTAACATTATTCCTCCTTCAAATGACAAAAATCATTCAAACGATGAATCAACAAGCAAAGATGAAGCCGTTGTCAACGTTGAGCAGCAGAAGAAGAAGATGGTAATTAATACGCGACATTATCGAGGGGTAAGAAGGAGGCCATGGGGAAAATACGCGGCGGGGATAAGGGATTCATCAAGAAAAGGAGCTAGGGTTTGGCTAGGGACTTTTAGTACTGCTGAAGAAGCTGCTATGGCTTATGACAAGCAGCTTTGAGAAGTCTTGTGGATACAAAATTACAAATATTAGGGGGTGTATTCAATTAGAATTTTAAAAGACTTAAAAAAGTGATGTGGTATTCAATTAAGATTTTTAAATAATCTAAAAAAAAATTGTGTTATTCAATCAAAACTATTAGGATTTTTTAAAGTGGTATTCATTTAGGATTTTAAAAGACTAACAAAAAGTCTTTTAATATTCAAAATTTTGAAATTTCGAAAGATTTTTTTAAAATAGTGATTTTGGAGGACTTTTTAGTGGAAGGTATAACTAACAAATTCTATAAACAATCTCAGTCTAATTTATCAGACTTTTTCTCATTCTCAAATTTCTATATTTCATTTTTTTTACTTTTATAAAAATATAATTTTTTTTCTTACCTCCCCCTACCGCCCTAACCCCACCTACCCCCGACCCCCCACCCCATCCTCAAATTTCTATTTCATATTTTTTGTTACTTTTATAAAAAAAAATATTAGAAATATAAAATTTTATTTTACCTCCCCCCTACCCCGCCCTACTCCCTCCCACAGCCAGACATCAATCTCAAATTTTGATTTGTTATTTTTTTACTTTTATAAATAATTTATAAAAATATGAATTTTTTTCTTACCCACATACCCACACCTACCCCCTACCCCTCCACTCTACCCACACATACCCCTTCCACCCCCGCCCCATCCTCAAATTTCTATTTCATAATTTTTTTATTTTTATAAAAAAATATGGAATTTTTTCTTACTCTCCCCATACCGCCCTAACCTCGCCTACCCCCATCCCCACCCATCCTCAAATTTATATTTCATATTTTTTGTTACTTTTATAAAAAAAAAATGAAATTTTATTTTACCTCACCCTACACCCTACCCCCTACCCCCGCCCTACCCCAATCTCAAATTTTTATTTTATATATTTTTTTTACTTTTATAAATAATTTATAAAAATATGAATTTTTTTCTTACCCCCATACCCACACCTACCCCTATACCCTCCACATTACCCATACTTCCCCCCTCCACCCTCACCCCCTTAATTTAGCCCATCCTGATCCGTCCATCTTAGCTCATGTAAGTTTTGGGTGGGTTGAGCATTGACTCATCTACAACTTCAACACATCTTGACCCGCCCAACTTCCGCCCAAACGACCTGTCTGTCACCCCTAGTTGTAGCCCTCAAGTCATGTGAACAATTCAACTATAATAGGAGAAAGCATGAGATCTGTTGACACCCAATTTTGACTCATCTTTTAGTCATTTCTTGCAATTTTAAGCATTTTAGGACACCGCATTTTAATCATCATTTTTTGTATTTTTTACATAATATTTTATGCTTACTTCATCACAAAATGGCATTGCATCTTTTTATTTTAAATTAAGCATGATGTCTTTGTTAATATTATGTTTCTATTATTATTACACCGTCGTTTTATTTTATTAATGTTTGCATCTCTTTAAATAATTAATTGACATCCCATTTTTATTTTTAATTAGGAATTAACCATTTCTTAAATATTGTATTTTATTATTATTGCATCGGAATTTTCATTTTGATAATTTTGTATCTTTTTAAATAATTAATCTGTTTTGCATTTTTGTCAAACCAGTCCAGTCCGAGGCACAATCTGGATCAGTCCAATCCGCCAAAAACCGAAGCCCAAACTGAGGCCCAAAAATGAGGCCCAGTACACCTTTCATCTTTTCCCCCCAATACCCAAAACCCTAAACCTAAATACCCCCTATAAATAAAAACTCCTCATCTTCTTCAACGACACAGACACATACACACAGCAACCGCAACACTCATAATATCTCATTCTCTCTCATTCTTTTATCATTTATTTCCACCGGTGAACTCCCTTACCATCTCTCATCTGCCGCCGCCGCCATAAACGCCGGAGCTCGAAGCTCCGGCAAATCCAGCGAACTCCATCAAACTCCATCAAAGGACCTCTCTCCTTTATCACCCCGCACCCCCGTCGACCTCACTCCCCTGCTCCCCTTTTCTCACCCTAAAAACACTCATCTCCCCTCTCTTAGAGAGAATCAGCCGTTGCTCACCACCACTGTACCACACCCGAACCACCATTGAAACTTGGAACCACAACAATATTCGGTTGTTTGGCTTTTCAGATCTGATCGAAATAGATTCTGGCGTCGCCCCGCCATCTTGCTGATGAGGCGACGCCGACCCGTTCCCCCTTTCGTGTGTTGGTTTCTGTATGGACTATTTTTCGTATTTTTTATATCTAACCGGAGTTCTAAACTCCGGCGACCTGCGTTGATTTTATTTCTTGATATATGTTGTTGACTTTGGTCAGTGGACTGATTACTTCTGATTTTTTATATCTTGCCTGAGTTCTAAAAAGCTCCGGTGACTGTTGTTGGTTTATTTTGTTGGTTATCTGTCGTCGTTGGCCTTTGTTGGACTGATTTTTTTGGATAGGGTGTTCTACCGGAGTTCTGAAAAACTCCGGCGACCACTGTCGGTTATATCTTTCAGAATCTGTGTTTGGGTTTTCTGTGGGCCCTTCACATTTTTTTATACTCGCCGGAGTTTTAAAACTCAGGAGACTTCGGTTGTTTTATTATTGGGATTAGTCGCCTGTTTTGTTGTTACTAATTTTCTGATTTTTGTCGCTTCCGCGACGTTATGAAATTCTGTTGGCTGTTTGGTGCGTTTCTGGGAGATTTGTGTCGCTGTAATTTTTGTCTACTGTTTGTTGTTGCTTGGCTATGGTTTTGGACAATTTTAGACAATTTTTCCCTTTGATTTAGGTACTTACTGATTTAGAACAGATACTATAGTTGTGGCCAATGAAAAAGTTATCCGTCGATTTTTGAGGCCTCCACAGTTGCAAAGACGGAAAATAAAATAAAATAAAATAAAATAAAGCTTTCTGGGCAATGATGATTTCTTCCACTTACATAGGATAACCAACATGCGCTGGCGGGGCGAATTTTGCAGCCGGACTTGTTTAGGATGTCCCACTTTATTTTTTATATATCTGAGCCCTCCGTGTTTAAAACTATTACTGTTTTGGCAAGGATCTGAAGGTTTTATTTATTATATTGTTTCTAGCAATATTGGCCGATGAATGAATCTCCGTCTGATTTCCAAGGCCTCCCCTGTACAAAAGACGAGTTTATTTTTGGCTTTACTTATTAATTTTTGTCATTGCTTTAAAATTATTTATTCTATTACTAACACTTTTACTAAGTGTTTATGCAGGTACCCGGAGATCATCTTGTGCAGAAGGCCTAAAAAGGGCTAAAAGATGTCCCGAAGTTTTATTCGATTTTAGCTTTATTATTCTGTATTGCATTCCATTGTAATTGTAAATAATGAAAACTGCTTAGAATATGTAGAATAAAAAGGCAATAAATAATTAACCTAGGTTTGAACGGATAACCGCAATTTAGCGGATCTTAAAGGATGTTTAACACCTTCCCTTTAGGATAATAAAGAACTCTGATCCAGAATCTCATTAATTTCTCCGACCATTAAATGGAGATTAATTGCAGTATCTTTATTGCAATAAATCAAGTGTCCTAATTCACTTAATTAATTAGGTGACGACTCCTCAAAATCAGCATTATTGCTCCATCCAGGGAACCGCGCCAAAGAGTAATGTTGCGGATACCGTTCAGACCTCGAGGTAAAAAACGGGCGCAACAAGATCCTTACATTTGTTTGTGCTATTATAGTTTACTTTGATTGAACTTTTGGTACTTTGGTTGAACTATTTGAGTTATAATTTTGTTGAACTGTTGTTATTGTAATTTGATTAAACTTTTTATTGTTATTTATAGAATTAAGTAATATTTTAGACAATTAATGAGAAAGAATAGTTGATGAACTTGAAATACTATATATTGTTATTTTAGAAGTACAATAACGGTTTTTGATATATTTTACATTGAAAACTAGTGATGGAAAATTATAAAAAAGTGGTGATGATGAGAGCAAAATGATTGGAGAAAAAATCCATGTGGTCCTTTCAAATCTTTTAAAATCCAAACATAAGAAATCTTGATTGTCAAAATAGTCTTTTAAAATCATAACAATCTTAAATAGTCTTTTAAAATCCATAAGATTTATTTATCCCAAAAAAAAATCTTTTAAAATCCTAATTGAATACACCCCTTAAGAAAGATATACAGATAAGGGAAACTTCTAGGATATTATTGGAGAACCATTTTGTACAAAATTATGTGCCAGTTGATTTTAGTCATCACCTCTTTATCTTTCATGAATATTAAGTTGTATAACTCTAGATTATTTTTATATGTTTATTGTCATAGTTGCATAAACTACCGAAGGATGAATCCTAGGAAGCTAATGAAGTGATCACTATCGAGTTGTTGAATACAATGGCGATTAGTAATTTGGGACATTTAAATAGGACCAAAAAGCGCGACTTTTTCAAGTCTGACCCTTTTGATTTGGATAAAAAAAGACGACTTTTTCAAGTCGCCCTTTTTGTTCTTCACTTTACAATATAATTTATAGTTTGTTCACTCGTTTGTATTTTTACATTATTCTGACTTGTCATTTTACCTAATGTTCTTGCTTTTATTATTTATATTTAATAAAATATAAATAAATATGTATTTTTATAAGTTTTGAAATTTTGATTTATTTCTAAACTTTTATTCCACTGCCCATAAATGTTTCGATGTTTAAATTTATCTATCATATTTTATTAAAAATAAATAAATTACTACAAAATATAAATAGAGATATTAGTAGTATCTTTTAATTTATTTATTTTTAGTGATCTTTTAATTTGTCAATAGAAAAAAATCAAGCGGATCAATTAAAGGGGATTCTTCGGAATTAAACTATAAATCAATTAAAGGGGGATATTCGATTTTTTGTATATCCGAAATATTCGGATCCGAATTCGATCCGAAATTATCCGAAAATTACGGATATCCGATTTTTTATATATCCGAAATATTCGAATCCGAAATTATCCGAAAACTACGGATATCCGATTTTTTGTATATCCGAAATATTCGGATCCGGATCTGATCCGAAATTATTCAAAAATTACAGATATCCGATTTTTTGTATATCCTAAATATTCAGATCCAAATCCGATCCGAAATTATTCGAAAATTACGAATCCGAAGAATTTGTTGATTTTTTGGTCCTGGAGTTCTGGTTAACTTCAAGTTGTGATTTTTCTTTTTGGGAAAGGTGAGATTGTACTTTGGGCAATTTGGGTTGTACTTTTACTCCTTAATGCAGCCTAAATACCTAGGGTCTGCATGAATTGCAAAGAGGGTGTATGGATCTTGAACTGCATATTGAGTTTCTTGAGAATTCGGATGTGCAATTTTGAGTTGTGGAAATATTTATAATGTTATCGAGTTGCGAACTTTTACGAGTTTGAGCTGAGTGGTGAGGTTTTTGAGTAAAGAAAGCCTTAACTTTGTTTTAGGAATTTGAATATGATTGTTGGAGGTAATGCCGAGGATAAAAGGGAGAAATAGAGTACTGTTGATAATACCGGGGTAGAAAGAGTTGGTTCGAAATTATTCAAAAATTATGGATATTTGATTTTTTATATATTCGAAATATTCGGATCCGAATCCGATTCGAAATTTATCCAAAATATTCGGATTCGAATCCGATCAGAAATTATCCGAAAATTACGGATATCCGATTTTTTGTATATCCGAAATATTCGAATCCGAAATTTATCCGAATCTGATCCGAAATTTATTCGAAATATTCGGATCCGAATCCGATCCGAAATTATCCGAAAATTACGGATATACTATTTTTTGTATGTCCGAAATATAAGTGTAAAAAAAAGGCATCTTGTTAAAAATAAGCATCTTGTTAGAATCGATCAATGAATTTATGATTATGAGGAACATAAATATAACAAGTATTGATGACTAGTTTAGTGGTATAATGACACAATTCCATAGAGGATGTCCGGGTTCGATTCTTGGTCGAGGGTTGTATTTGTGATGATTAATATTGCATAACTGGTGGTCTAGTGGTAGAATGTACAGTGGTACAGTTCAGATCAGGATTCGAATCTGTCACGACCCGACTTGACGGGCCGCGACCCGGTGCCCTAATTGGACACCCTTATCCTGACCTGTCACATATAATCTGACTGATACCAAAAATATAAAAATCTCGTCAAAATAAGCTGCTGACTCATAACATCTCATATATCAAAATAACCTTGTCTCCTGGGGAGTCACAGAATCAACACAACAAAATAGGCAAGCCGACAAGGCCGTCTCTATACATGAGATTATCTAAGGTGAACAACAACCGGCACATGTCTTGCGTCACACATACACAACTCACAACTGTCTACAGACCTCTAAGAGTACGATAATGAAATATGACGGGACATGGTCCCGTCGTACTCCTAAATATGCATAAGTCTATAATAGTGAATCTGTACCAAAGTGACTAACTCTAGAACAATGGAGCTCCCAAAGAAAACAACTTGGCAGGAACGCAGCCCCCCGAGGAAAAGGGGGTCAGTACGAAATAATGTACTGAGTATGCAAAATATGAAGCACTGTAAGAAAGATCATATCTGGACAAAAGATATCATGAGACAATTATAATAATCAAATTACCATTTCAACTGTGTCATAAACAAATGAGAGTCAACTGTGTCTTATAAAAATGAGAGTCATATCAAAATCATAGATTCATGTCCATATAACGTATCCCGGCCCATTCTGGGACTCGGTCCATATAACGTAAGTCATATATACACTGCCCGACCCTCTAGTGAAGGACGCAGTGAAATCATATACTGCCCGGCTCATTCTGAGACGCGGTAAGGTCATATAAGGTACAATCGCCTACCATTCTCAAACGCGGTAGCGTCGTATAAGGTACAATCGTTCGCCCGTTCGAACGCGTAAGGTCATATAATGTATTGTGCAAAATCGCGCCTACCGACGCGATGAACATATAATCACATCGGGACGAATAAAATATCATGAGTAACTTTTAACATATTAAATCATCACTCGACTCTCAATGGAATAAATGAAAGACACTATCATATCATATATCATTTTAAATCATCATTTGGAAAATCAAGACACTTATCATATCATGTATCATTTTGAATCCTCGTTTGGAAATCAATGCACTTATCATATCATGTATCATTAGGAGTTATGATTCAATAGAATTATGTACGTTCGTTGTACACTCATTTGTATAAATCATGCCAAAAGAAAGAAATGATAGTTTCACATACCTTTTAGTCGAACTAACCAACTCAATATTAGAATACGTCTCGTCTAGTATTTCAACCTATAATAATGGTAATACATCTGTCAATTCTATGATTACTAGCATACTTTATATCGAATGACGACCCTCTCTTCTATAAAAATTCGGGCAACACTTCCCCTATTTATATGCACATCCACAACTTACAAACAAAGCCAACAATATCAATAACAAGATGCAACTTAAAGATGTAACCAAAACAATCCAAAATACTCCATATATGTCATCATAATCCATTCCTTTTCTTTTCGTTCATGGAAGACAACAACTACAACAACCAAGGGAATTTATACACTTATTTCTCGTGTTAATTCATATCAAATCAGCCCCTAAAACAGTCCATATACCAATAATAACAAGAATATAAAGTAACACCTTCCTACACTTTAATTTCTTTAAGACATGTATTAGTAATTACCACAATGTATATACATGTTCATAACTTAATTTTCAGAATTATAATCTTAATAAAACAACCCCTAATACATCACAACAATGTCCAATAATTTCATGCAAGTTTTCGGCCAACATCTACATTACCAGAGCTCTTTTCTTAACTTCTTAAAATCCAATTCATGTTCCAATATTTTCATATAACCAATTATAACTTAAACATAATGGATTTATTTTCAATTTCAACATGTAATTAGTGACAATAATACCAACAACAACAATCAAAGCCAATGTATACAAAACAGTCCCCAATTCGACAATAACAATTCCATCACTCAACAACTTCAACAACAATCACATGCAATCTCTTATTTCCAATTCTTCTTTAACATGAGTTTATCTCTTAACTACAACATCATTTAATCTTCCAAATAATCCATAAAAAGAACAAAATTTACCTTAATTTCTAGTCCAAAACAGTCCCAATTTTCGGCCACTGCTCTCCTTTCTTTTGCACTGTTTTCATCCTTTCTTCAACTAAAAGTGACATGCATGTGTTCTATAAGTTTAATCCACTATTCTTACATGTTTTTCTTTCAAATAATTCATCTCAAAATCTGAAATTTCTGGACAAAAATCGGTCCAACACCCGTGACCCACTGCTTAAGGTGTTACCTTGGTTTAGCACTTAGTTTAGGAGCTTAATCTTGGATGAGGGGAGTTGATAAAATATTTATTTTGGCTATGGAGAATGGAGAGTATAAGTTGAGAGGAGAGAGTGAGATATGAGGAGTGTTGAAAGGTTAAGTTTGAATTAAAGGAAATGAAATGGATGGTGTATTGGTTTATGGGGGCTGATGGGATTTTCTTGGCCTGCTCCCACAGTTTTCTTGTCCATTGGTGAGTTGATTTTTCTTGAGCATGCTTAGCAACAAGTTTTCACGTTTTTAATCATCCTCTCTACTAAAATTAATTCCACCATTAACTAATCTTATATCTCACTTAGTATAAATCCTGAAAATTTCATAAGATCTAATATTCTCGATATCATAATTTTTATAATACGTTACTAATCCATAACCCCGTTGAGAATATTCAACTACTAGTATTAATTCTCATCGCTACATATGTTATATCCAAAATTATTCCGTATTATCATATATAATTCGAACCTTATTTCTTAATTACGTTCTCTAATTATCGCCTTAAACTTATGAGGTGTAACATAATCACAGTTGGTGCATTTAATTTTTTCTCTTTTTTGAATCATATAAAAAAGTTCGACTACAGTCGCCATCTAAGACAACAGACGTAATAAGACGACTTGAAGGGCGACTAAAAATCGTCCCCTTTGATCTAAGGGGGCGATATTTCACCCAAAAAGAACGACTATAGTCGCTCTCTTTGAACCGATTTGTTGTAGTGCAAATTTCGGATTGGTTGTCGCTCCGTCCGATGAGAATTCGTCATAATTTAAAATTTTGTGGCCAAATCGTGGCCAGAAGGGTCAAAACGACATTAATGAGAGCAAAAACCGCGGTGGTGTAAAATGCAACGGTGGAGGTTGCGGCAGGGGCACCCAGGCACAACGGACCAGCCAGCAGGCCCAGCAATCCGGTGCGGGAATAATTGGGATTGTCGAGCCAGTGGCAGCAGGCCCACTCGACAAGTATGACCCCGGCAGATATCGAGGTCGCAATGCACATTCATGGGCTTACTCTGTCCGATGCAAATTGGTACATGGACATCGGTGCAACGTCTCATATGACGTCCTCACAAGATGATGGGAAGACTCACCGGGTTGGTGTGGATTGTGGTGAGATTTTCCGTCCGGTGATCAAACCGGTAACTATCAGGATGATCCTTAGTCTAGCTCTTTCGAAGGCATGACCGCTTCATCAGTTTGATGTCAAAATTGCGTTCCTGCATGAAGACCTCAATCAAATAGTGTATATGTATCAACTCATGGGGTACAGAGACCTTACTTATCTAATCATGTGTGTCTGCTGAAGAAATCATTATATGGACTCAAACAAGCTCCTAGGGCCTGGTACAAGAGGTTTGTAGATTACGTTTCACATATTGGATTTTCTAACAACATGTCTGTTCATTCTCTATTCATCTACCATCAGGGTAATAATATTGCTTACATTCTTTTTTATATGGATGATATTATCTTAACTACCTCATCTGATGACATTTGCAAGTCTATCATATCGCTGTTTGGCTCTGAGTTTATTTTAGAGCTCCACTGCCCGATTTCGAAGGTGATTGGTTTATTGTGATAATGTTAGTACAATTTATTTCTCATGGAATCCGATTCACCACCAACACACTAAATATATTGAGCTGGATATTCACTTTGTTCACGAAAAGGTTGTTGGTGGATAAGTACGTGTCTTACATGTCCCGTCACGTTATCAGATTGCCGATATTTTTACAAAAGGTCTTCCGCTGATTTTATTTAAAGACTTTCGGGACAATCTCGCATACGCCGACCTCCCGCTTCGACTCTTGGGTGTAATAGAATATTTTCACAATAATTAATTGTACATCTCCTATATTAGGTAGAATTATATTTCTCCTGTAATTAGGATTGATTAGTTACCTAGTTTGTAGCAAAGTAATTATTTCTGTAATACCATAAATATATATATTATAAATCATTGAGGAATAAAATGAATTAAAAATATTTCTTACAGTAATAGCCAAAATATCTTGTGCTCCAATTGGGCGATCTCTTTACTGTTCAGTTCTTCGCATAGCCATATGCTGATACAAAGTCAGTCGACTAAGTCATTTAATTTCTTTCTCGATTTGTCAATTTTTTTTTTGTTGACGGCGAACTCCGCCGCTATTTTTTCGAAATACATGCAGAAACCCCGGCCGACGCAATACCGCAAACTACGCCACCGATTAACCACACTGATGTCATGTGATAGGCTCAACCAAGAAAATTTATACAGGAGATCGAACTCGTGATCTTACGGTTCTGCGCTCTACTGCTACACCAACTATGTTTGGTGGTTTAAGGGGGTCTCTTCTTTCCTTGATTTTCTGTATCACTTTAGAATCCCAGAAAGTGGGTGGTTCTCAAATCTCAAGTAGAAGATTGAGAAGTAGTGGCACAACCAACAATAATTGTGTGAGGGCATTTTATATTTGTGACAAGTGTATCTGTGGGCTCCCTGTAGTTTAGATTTTTAAGGTGTATTATTTCTTATATAGACATAAAAATTTCATAAATCGTAAAAAATATTAAAATTTTCTCAATTCTTATACAATTTTACCAAATGGGCAAGTCATGGTTCATGACAAAATTAATATGTTACTAGAACTCTCGAAGATCATTCTAAAAAAATACAAAATTAATTGATCAAACATTAGTTCAATAAAATGAAAAATTGAACATAAGTTATAGTGTAATTACTCTTTAATATAATTCTCACACATGATCGGTAAGAGTAACTTTGTTATAAATATACTACCAATCTGTAGATCTTTTAATATTTGATATAAATGGTTGATAAACATGATTAATAAATATATCTATCAACTTATAAATCTACTTGTATAAAATATAAATTTGTGAGTCAACTTTTACATTTAAAGAATTTGATATCATAATTTGAAATTCTTTTTGGACAATTTGAAATTTCATCTCATTAGATGAAATAACATGTTCAAATGCCTACTTATACTTTATAACTTAAGATTTCTAACAAGTTATACTCGGAGTTAATTCCTCGAATGATATTCAACTTAACGAAATTATCTAATAAGATCTTTTATCATTATTTTATTTCAATAAGGACATATTAGTAAATATATTTATCTTATAAAGTAACAATAAATAAAAAATCATGAAATAATTGTAATCTTGAGTGTATGAGTATGACTCATAGTTCTTAGTTATACACCCTCACTACATGTTTTATTCATCTTCTACTCGTTGCTGGCAACATGGGACCCCAAACAAACTTAATTTTCTGTCCATGACGACACGTTAAAAAAATGTCAATTTGTAATTAAATTTTTCTCATATAACTTGATAATAGTTTGCAGAATTTAATTCAATATTTTAAATACCTGTTTAATATATTGAATAATAATAAATGCAATCGCATAAAAATGTCATAAAAACATTATTTAACGATAAGTATATTGAGCTAAAAGAGTACTGTTGTCATGTTTGGATAAGAAGTGTATATGAATACGAGCATCACTATTTGTCAAAACTTCATTGTTAAACAAGTACTTTTCGTGACTTCACATGAGCATACATGCACAAAAACGAAATTTTTTAGGACCCTTGTTTTATCTTTTATTAAGTAGTATTAGTCAGAATTTACTGTAAAGATTCATAATTCACAGAACTTATCCCAATTAAAGATCTACTTTTACGAATTAAAACAGGACCTCCAAAATATTTGAGACGGTCCTGTTGTTAAGCATAAAATGATAAAATATAAACACAATTTGAGTCGTGGGGGCTTCAAAAAAATTATGTGGGCCGTCTTATTAGACAAGAATGAGAATGGATAACTCGAGAATCCACTATCAAGCCCAGACATATATAGATCAACCCCCAACTACAAGGCCTACAAATGAATGGACTTGCTCCGGCGGGTCATTGGCACTTGTGCCATTTTTTCACGGATTTCCCTTCAAACACACTGGTATTTAATTTTTACCCTTACATATGTTTTCTTTAATTCTTCCCCCTGCTACTTGAAAATATTCAGAACTGCTTTGTAAGACATAATTTTTATAATATTTTTATCTTCTACTGAATTTTTATTTCGCTCGACATAAATTATGTAGAAATTAAGTTATGCGATATAGTTTTATAGTATTTTCAGATTATGTTGAGTGTTGAAATTATGCCGTGTCCGACGTAATTTGTGTGTATGTTATGATACATATTCTGAAGTTAAACTTAAATTATGCCGAGTGAAATCTCAAATTATATCGTTTTTCAGATTATGTTGAGTGTTGAAAGTCTGTCTAGTCCGACATAATTTATGTGGATGTTATGATACAAATGCCAAAGTTATACGTATATTATATCTTGCGAAATCTAAATTATGTCGCATCAAAAAATACTAAAGGCCAAAAATTAAAAATTACAAATTTGAGGGGCAAAAATTAAAGACCACCCCGAAATAAGGGCATTTGTGCGGATGACCCCACTTATGCCCCTATTTTGTGCAAGTCTTTAATTTTTGACCCCTAACAGATATTTTTTCAAGTGACATAAATTTATATTTTTGTATTTTTTCTGTCTCAAAAAGATTGACCTACTTTTTGTATTAGTTTGTCCCAAATATATTCACTTCTTTCTATATTTAGAAATAATTTAACTTTATGATATGATTTACAATCATATAAAAATTTAAAAATTTGTTTTAGACCATATATTTTAAAAGTCTTCTTTTATTTTTTTAATTTTGTGTCAAATTAAAATCTGAGACTTAGAGAGTATCATATATCTCACGAGTTATTCTCTACGGACTTTTGTACTTGGTGAGCTTATGATTGCTAAAAGAAAAAGAATCAAAGACCAGCCCATTTGAAGGGAAAAACGTGCAATTTCTTTATAACCGGACCCGTCTTTAAAGTTGTGGGTCCTTTCCCGAACAAACTATACAAATGACATGGGCTGGCCAATTGCTGAGCCGCTATTCAATATTTTAGTCACCATTTGAAATATAATTAAAAATAATCAGTTTTTAGTAACAATAATATTTTAGGAATATTATTTACCACATCCTCATATACAATGAAAGTATAATAAATAAGTACTAAGTTGATGATGTTTATCACGGAAATTATGGATCTTTTTTTTGGTAATTTAAATTTCAGATAAACAGATTCGAATTTAGGGACTATTAAACTTAATTTCAGGTATAAATATTTGAAGTTCGAATTACACGAGCAATATTCCTATTAGAATAACAAAATATTTTTCTTGATTATTCTTCATCCCATAAGGAAGAATATATACAAGTAATATACATTAATTATGAGGAGGAAATCATGCATCATAATAACTAAGAAATTCTACTTAATAATGTCTTCCTACCATATATATTAGGATTCTACATAAATATAATATTACTAATTAATTACATATCTAGAATATTCTAACGTAATATTCTAGCATGATATTACCAATTAATTACACATCTAGAATATTCTAACATAATATTCTAACACTCCCCCGCAATCGAAGCTGGAGGGCGGCGAATGCTGAGACTGTCCCAAAATTCTTCAAATAATATCAGCGGAAGTCCTTTTGTGAAGATATCGACAATCTGATGTCGTGTCGGAACATGTAACACTCACACTTGTCCGCGAGTCACCTTTTCACGGATAAATTGAATATCTAACTTAATATGTTTAGTACGTTGATGATGGATTGGATTCCCTGATAGATAGATCGCACTAATGTTATCACAGTATACCATAGTAGCTGTCGGAATAGAGCAATGAAGCTCAAGTAAAAGATTTCGAATCAGCGTAGTCGATATGACATCGCAACCGCGACGCATCACTTCAGCACTTGAGCGTGATACTGTGGGTTGCCTTTTAGAAGACCAGGAGATCAAATTATCACCAAGAAAGACGCAATAATCGGAGGTGGAGCGTCTGGTGTCCGGACAACGTGCACAGTTTGCATCTGTGTAAGTGACAAGTTTGGTGATGGAAGAAGGATAAAGATGTAAACCAAACTCCAGAGTGCCTTGGATATACTGCACAATACGTTTGATGGCATGCATATGCTCTTCCATTGGATTATGCATGAACATACACACTTGTTGTACTGCATAGGTAATATCCGGCCTGGTGAATGTGAGGTACTGCAAAACTCCAGCCAGACTGTAGTATAATGTAGGATCAACAAAGGGTTTGCTAGAGATAGCACTCAACTTCGACTTTGTGTCCACCGGAGTTGTCGAAGGTTTGCATGAGGACATACCAGCCCGTTCCACAATCTCAGATGCATACTTCTTTTGGAGAGAAATAAGCCACATGCATGGTGTGTCACAACAATGCCTAGAAAATAGTGTAGTGGACCAAGATCTTTCATAGCAAATTCGGAACCCAGCTGAGACATGTTATTGCGGAGGGAGTCTGAAGATAAATAAACAGAGAATTGTCATAACGGCTGTGAGTAAAACCCATGTGTGACACAAAATCTGCAAACCGCTTATACCAAGCCCTGGGGCTTGTTTGAGGCCATATAATGATTTCTTCAGCAAACACACATGATTTGGATATGCCGAATCACTGTATCCCAAGGGCTAGTGCATGTAAACTGTCTCATTCAGATAACCATGAAGAAAGGCATTTTTGACATCCAGTTGATGAAGTGACCATCCCTTTGAGAGTGACAGACTTAGAACTGTTCGGATGGTAGCTAGTTTGACCACTTGACTGAACGTCTCCCCACAATCAATGCCAACTTGCTGGGTCATCCCATCACCTACAAGACGGGCCTTATGCCGCTCAAAAGAACCATCAGATTTTTCTTTATGGCTAAAAATCCACATAGATCGAATAATATTAGCATTAGATGGACGAGGTACTAAATCTCATGTCCTATTTTTAATTAGAGCATGATATTCATCATCCATGGCCATTTTCCAATTCGGGTCTTTAAGAGCAGACACTGGGTTACGAGGCAAATGTGATTTGGAAACATGTGTGTGAAGGTTGTATTTGGTATTGGATTTGACAATACCATGTTGACTACGGGTGACCGGACAGGTGACGTGGCAGTGGGTGGCGCCATCGCCGAGAGTGAGGCGATGGTGAACGCCATCGCCGATTCGCTTTCTCCAAGTCCGCAGCGATATTGGCCGACACTTTGTTGGTGTGCTATTGGGCTTGGAAATGTGGAAGGGGCAGATGGTTTGTTGTGGAACAATTTCTTGCACTGGGCTGTGGAACTGATGGCCCAGTTCGCTGGATTGAATTTTCCAGTGGCTGGACCATCGGTCCTTGGTCCAGTGGGCCCAGCTGCGGTGATTCAGTGGGTCCCGGGCTGTGGAAAAAATGAGTTAGATACGGGAGCCTATCATCATCCAAAAAATCATAAGTATTAGTCTCGGTGTCATGTATCTTGACAAAAGGAAATTATGTTTCATCAAAAATTACATGATGACATATAATCATGCGTTTGGAAGAAATGTCATAACACATGTAACCACGGTGATTAGATGGATATCCCAAGAAGACACATGGAGTGGATCGGGGTTGGAGTTTTGTGATGGTGGTGGATGGAAAAAAAGGGTAACAAAGACATCCAAACACTCTTAAATGACCATATGAGGGTTCTCGTAAGTAAAACATTTTCAGTGGAGCTTGGTAAGACATGTTTTTATGGGGAAGGATATTCAACATGTAGGTTGCCATGTGAAGCGCATGATGCCAAAAAATGGGGGGAATTGAGGCATGAGCAAGGGATGTTCTAACAATATTATTGATGGTTCTAATTGTGCGTTTCGCCTTCCCATTTTGTGATGAAGTGTGAGGACAAGACAGACGAAAATTAAGACCATTTTTTTTGAAAAACTCCCAAAAATCATTATTGTCAAACTCCCTCCAATTGTCACATTGAATATTTTTGATATCACGTTTAAACTGAGTTCGGATGAATGCTCTAAATGTGAGAAATGTGGAAAATACTTGTGATTTTTTTGACAAAGGGAATGTCCACAAATAATTAGAGTAGTCATCAAGTATGAGCAAATAATATCTATGACCAGCAGAACTCAAAATAGGTGATGTCCATATATCACAATGTAAAATATCAAATGACAATAAGGTGCATGAAGTAGATAATAAAAGGCAATTTGACATGTTTAGCAAGTGCACAAGCATGACACTTATTGAGAGTCCGTGTTTGATTACAAGAAATAAAATTATTGTGTTTAAGAGAGGACAAAATAGCCTCTCCCGGATGTCCCAAACTTTGGTGCCATAAAGATGGGGCCAAGGCTGCAAAATTAGAATGAAACTTAGATTGCTGAGTTGGTGAACTTATTGGATATAGCTCCCCCTTGCTATCAGATATCATGAGTAGCTTCCCCGTCTGAAAATCATGTACCAAAAATCCAAAGGGGTCAAAACGAACAGATACCCAATTATCAGTAGTAAACTTTCTAACATACACCAAATTTTTGATTAATTTGGGCGCATGAAGGACATTCTTTAAAATTAGTGGGGGATTTGGTGGTGATAATTTGCTATAACCATACCCTTTTATTGGAATTGAATGGCCATTTCCGACAATAATTCCATTATCATTACTCAAATTAAAATAGGACGAGAGAATACCTTGGGAGGACGTCATATGTGACGTCGCTCCGGAGTCCATATACCAATTTGAATCTGGTGGATTGAGTGCAAGAGTGTACATGGCGGACTCAATATTCGTGGGGTGGGCCCCTGTTTAATGGACCACATGCCACTGGGTCGGCTGAGGCCCAAAACCGCTATCGCTGTGTGGACATACCCGAAGAAATGGGATCTGCAGGGGTGCACAGTGGTCAAAACCGGACGGACCGAGGACCGACTTGATTCTCGGATCAAGACCGGACCAATTTCGGTCCGGTCCGGCCCGTCAATTTCCGGTCGATCGGTCTAATGGACCGATGGACCGAATTTCTCCCTCAGTAGCCTCCAGGCCCCACCACTTTCACCCAGCCCCTAACCTCCCACCCAGCCAAATTTCACCCTCAGCAAACGGACGTATTGACATATGAAATATAGGTTGTAAATTGATCAAACTTTATACGGTTATAACTTTGTGCTCGGACGTCCGTTTTACCTAAAAAAAAATTTGATTTCGCGTATTTTTTCGATACGGGGGTGGCCAAACTGCAGTAGCAGTTTGATTCGCCCGATTTCTCCAAAAACGTCCATCTTGCCCCTCAATTTCTTTTTTCCCCCAAATCGTTACGTTTTTCCTATTTTCAAATCTAAATATCTCGCGATGTACAATAGATTTCAACGTAAAAATTTCGTGGCACCGCGTCCGAGAATGTCAATTTCAGTATTGGAAATTCAATTTTAAAAAAGCTGTCCCTAACCCACCGGAATTATATATATATTATATATTAGGAATTTAGAAAATTAGGAATTATATATATTAGGAATTATATATATTAGGAATTTAGAAAATTAGGAATTATATATATTAGGAAGGAATTTAGAAAATTAGGAATTATATATATTATATATATTAGGAATTATATATATTAAATATATTATATATATTAGGAATTATATAAATTATATATATTATAAAAAAAAATTAAAAAATTCGTCCGATGGACCGACTTCGACCGGACTGACCGGACCAAAACCAACACGATTTTTAAAGATCAAGACCGGACCGATAATCTCGCCCGACCGGAAATTGTGCACCACCACTGGTCCTTTGCTGCTTGAAGACCTCACAGAAAGTATGAAAAAGGCATTCTTGCCTGGCGGCGTTGGGCCGCTCGCCCGCTACCGATTGGTGCCAGGCGGTAAAGCCAGTGGCCATCGCTACTTTCTGCTTGCTGCCATCGCGGCACCGCTCTCGCCATCGCCCGCCATCGGAGTTGGTGGTGCCGCCATGTCCGTCGCCACTCGAATTTCGGTGACCTCCACCTTTATTATTTCCGCGATTACCACTCTTTTTATTTTTAATACGTCATTTTTGTCTCTTATTTTGTTGAGAAGGGTAAAAAACATTACCATTATTTGAAGATGCGGCAATCATAGCGGAATTTTGAATTGTTGAGGCCTTTTTAGCAAAGCCCGATTCTTCAAGAACAAGTATGGATCTTGCTTGGTAAAATTTAGGTAGAGGGTTACTTTGCCGGATAAGTGTCCCGACGCCGCTATATGTATCCGTGAGACCGACAACCAATTGTAAAACTAACCGTGTATCCGGAACTGGAGAACCTACGTTCCTTAGTTGGTCTGCCAACACTTTTAGGCGTTGACAATATGAAGAAACGTTAGTATGTCCGCCATGTCAATCGTGGAGAACTCTTGTTCCAATGTTACCGCGCGGGAATTTTGGTTATCTTGAAAGATATCCCGCAAGCGATCCCAAGCCGCCATGGCGGTGGAATCCGACTCCATTATCGCGTGCAACAAATCGGTTGAAATTGTTGCATATATCCAACCAAGAACTGTAGCGTCGAGTGTGTCCCACAATTCTTTTTCGTCGTCGGTTGTCAACTCATTCCCTTTACCATCCTTTGGTGGAATTATGTGATGAAGAACTTTATGAGAGCGACAACATATCTTGAACAATTCCACCCAAGTTGCGTAATGTACGTTTTCCATCTCTATTTTGATGAAAACATGAGTTTTGATGTTTGAGACGGTAAGAGCAGGGTGAAAAGATGATTTGGAGTCCGACATGATTGATTGGAGAATGAAAGAAAATTAATGGAGTAAGAATATTGAATAATAACACGGTAGGGAAAGAAGAAGAAAAATTGAAGTAAGCAAAACTTCAAAAGAAAAAAAAATATGGCTGCTGGACGAAAAAGTATGGCTGGAAGAACCAAAAATTCGTTAAGGAAGAAAATTAGTGAAGGAAGAATTATTTTGGATCTTTTCTTAATCTCTTGATACCATATTAAAATGACAAAATATTTTCCTTGATTATTCTTCATCCCATAAGAGAGAATATATACAAGTAATATACATTAATTATGAGGAGGAAATCATGTCTCATAATAACTAAGAAATCCTACCTAATAATGTTTTCCTACCATATTTATTAAGATTCTACATAAATATAATATTACTAATTAATTACATATCTAAAATATTCTAACATAATATTCTAACATAATATTACCAATTAATTACACATCTACAATATTCTAACAATTCCAAGTTCAAATGTACATATGTGAAGTTATGCTTGATAAACTCAACTTCAAATTTATATGTCCTTAAAACATCAAATTACTCACTGAAGTTACTTTAAAATGATTAAACTTATAAAATTGTATGAACTTTGGCTATTCTTTAAATAAGTGTCCCTAAAACCTTTTGTGCACTTTCCCCTCTTGTATTTAGTGAACTATATATAATTTAAAATAGTGATTACTATGAGATAAACAATGGATGTACGAAAATAGTAAACAACTATTATAAGTGCTTCGAAAGGGTAACTTTGGCTATTCTTTAAATAAGTGTCCCTAAAACCTTTTGTGCACTTTCCCCTCTTGTATTTAGTGAACTATATATAATTTAAAATAGTGATTACTATGAGATAAACAATGGATGTACGAAAATAGTAAACAACTATTATAAGTGCTTCGAAAGGGTAATTGTCACTATCAAGGCACACATAGAATAATTCTCATTTAACCAAGCCAAAGTACTATCAAGGCACACATAGAATAATTCTCAATTAAACAAGCCAAAGTACTATCAAGGCACACATAGAATAATTCTCTTTTAACAAGCCATAGTGTTACGTACGTACATTCTTTTCAAAAGACTCCTTTTTATGTAAAATCCAAGGTACTAACACCCGTAGTATCAAGGCGTGTCTATTTTTCAAAGTAAGTTACTACACCTTTAGAAAACTCATTTCAAAGCTTGAAACCAAGTAACTTCAATTTTTCACAATCTAGACAACTTATGCCCATTAATCAAAATAGACAACTTTCATAACCTTCCATAAAGTTATTATAACCAACTTCCCATAAAGCCGTTATACTAACTTTATGCTTTAGAAATTAAGACATTCTTATCATTTCATAAGGCCGTTATAACTAACTTCCCATAAAGCCGTTATAACTCCTTATAAACCATTTCGTTCTTTTACTAACCAAGAGACTTATACTTCAAACAAATTTACACAATCTTCAAAATACTTCAAGCCTCTTATCTTTAGAATAATTCAATACTCAATACTTTCACACCAAGTACTCTATACTTCTTTAGGTCAAGAATTCCTTGTCTACCTTATTTAGGATAAACCACTCCTCAAGAACAAGCGGGTTAACTTCTTAACCCAACCAACTTAGAAATTTTCTTAAAACAAGTCAAGTATAACAAAAGGGTTTACTTCATTTAAAACACGTACGTCTACCGTACTATATAGTTATAACTACTCATGCTCAAGAGATAAGAAAGTTTCCACATACCTCTTCGGTCAATCCACTTGCTAAGCCCAAACTACCGCAAGTAATATGTCAACCTATAATAACCATAATACGTTTATTAACCTCTAATTTCAATGTAGAAATAATCTAAGTTCAAAGCCACTAAATTCTATGGAAAATTGGGCAGCATTTCCTTTTTTTCTACATACTATGCCACCTTTCTCAAGGCCGAATTCAACATCCAAACGCCACATTTAAGGCTCAACAATCCAAACATTTCAAAGGGGATTACACACCTAAACTTGGGTGTGTAAAATTCTGCCCCAAAAGGTACAACAATTAACTTAATCAAGTTTAAGGTAGTTCTTAGGTTACAACATGCTCATAATATCTTCTTAACCAACTCTTTCACATCCAATCCATATTTCTCACATGCAATGAATCTAAGAGCATTATTTACTACTACAAGTCCCATCTTCTTCACATGCAACATCAATACTAGCTATAAGAGAAGAAATGTTACCTTTAGAGCTTTAGCCCAAAACTATTCAACAACTTTGCTAGCCTCCTTCCAAGAACACCACCACAATGATTCCTACAAGCTAGCCACAAGCTTCCTTCTTGTCCTTAACTTTTCAGATTTTTTTCCTTAGGCTTGAATTCCTCTTGGAATTTTAGAGAGAAGTGGGAGCTCTAACTTAGAGAGAGGGAAAGTCTTGAAAGATGACCAAGTCTTCAAGACTTGGTCAATATAAGAGACATGCAAAAAATCAGATGGGGGGGGGACACTTGTCACCCTCCCATGGCCTTTTTAAAAGAAGAAAATAAGATTTCCTCAGTTTTTCCGAGTTCCGCGTGACCTGCGCGTGCCGCCACCTGCGGAAACTTCGGAACTTCGGCCTTGAACTTCCGACGCCTTGGCGACCAGCCATGCGCTGCAACTTCAGCGACCCCCTCAGAACATCCGCGCCGCGACCAGATCCGGCGCGCTCAGATCCGTAGCGCTGCCGCTTCGCTCAAACGCATTTTTGTCTGTCTGCGCACTGAACTTGTAATTCCCATAACTTTCTAATCTGACGTCCTATCGACGAACGGTTGGGTGCGTTGGAAACTAGACTCAACGAACTACGCCCTAGGCCTTTGATACACTTAGGAACTCTCAATGTACCGGGTCATAACCCGCCTCAAAGTTGACTAAAACCCGTCCGGAACAATCCGTCAATCTATCTTTTGAAAATTTTAAGTCTTACTCTCTTTCGTACGCTCTCATACGCATGACCTGAACTACGGGGTGTAACACCGACAAGGCTGCCTTTACACATGAATAACCCTGTCTCCTGAGGAATCACATCTAAACAAATATAACGAGGGACACAAGTCGACAAGGCTGCCACTATATACGGGAACATCCCAAAACGAAATACAACAACACATATATCAAAACAGGTTTACAACTTCACATACGTACAACCCACCACTGTCTACAGACCTCTATGAGAAGGATAATGAAATCTGACGGTACAGGGCCCCGTCGTGTCCCTAAATATACATGATTCAAAAATAAGGTTCCGTACCAAAACGACTAAGCTTCGAAACAATGGAGCTTTCCAACCAGCTGAGTGGAAGTCTTAGGCCTGAGGATCACCCAATTGAGAATATGTACCTACGGGCATGAACGCAGCCCCCCCGAGGAAATGGGGGTCAGTACGAAATAATGTACTGAGTATGTAAAACATGTAATACTATGAAGAAGATCATAACTGTGCCAATATGTCACGACCCGACCCGACGGGCCGCGACCCGACGCCCTAATTGGACGCCATTACACTAACCTGTCACATAATCAACTGACACTTAAGGGTAATAGAAATTCGGCAGCATAATGCTGCATCTATAACATAAGCCTAAAGTAGGCGAGCTGACAAGATTGTCTTACACAACTAACCAACATGTCACAACAGGCTAGCCGACTAGGCTGCCACCAAATAGCATCACATAAATACGGAAACAATCAAAATAGGCAAGCCGGCAAGGTTGTCACTATATACGGAAATCTCCCCAAATCAGAGTACAACCGCACATATATTAAAAAAAAAGATTCACATATCTACATACGTACAACCCACAACTGTCTACAGACCTCTAAGAATTCGACGATGACATATAACGGGACAGGACCCCGTCGGGCCCGTAAATATACATAAGACAAAATAATAGGGCTCTGTACCAAAATGACGAGCTCTGAATCAAAGGAGCTCTCCCAAATAGCTGAGCAGGAACCTAGACCGGAGGATCCCCAAACTGAATACCTATACCTGCGGGCATGAACGCAGCCCCCCGAAGGGGGTCAGTACAACAGGTACCAAGTATGTAAACAAGAAGTACAGTAAATCAGATCATAACTGTACAAAGGAATGACAGGGCAAGTATGAAAATCAAATACCAGATCCTACCGTGTCATATAAAATAAAAGCCAATTGTACCTTTTTCAAAGAGAGTTATTTTTAAAACCATGTATGTCTAGTCATGTAATCCTATACTCTATATACATCTCATGGGAATCTATCCCGCATCGTGAATACAAGTTCACGGACAATACACATCTCATGGACTTTCAATAAAATCTTTAAAACAAACTTCCATTTTAGAAATATCAAGACAATACCATGTCTTCCTTTTTAGAAATACTATTTTCACAATAAGAGTTATCTCATAATCACGGACGTTCTCACATGATTTCCATAAGCGCATATAAGTCATAATCATGGACATACTCACATGATTTCCGTATAATATATAAGTCATGATCATGGACATTCTCACATGATTTCTGTATAATATATAAGTCATAATCATAGACATTCTCACATGATTTCCGTATAATATATGAAAGTCATAATCATGGACATTCTCACATGATTCCCGTATAATATATAAGTCATAATCATGGACATTCTCACATGATTTCCGTATAATATATAAGTCATAATCATGGACATTCTCATATGATTTCCGTATAATATATAAGTCATAATCATAGACATTCTCACATGATTTCCGTATAATATATAAGTCATAATCATGGACATTCTCACATGATTCCCTTATTATCCTCGGGTATGTGCATGCCCGTGTCCCGGCCCACCACGGGACTCGGTGTAACAATGCAATCATATGACATTTTAAACCATCTTCTGACTTCCCATAAAGCCATTATAACAAACTTTTATTTTAGAAAACTAAGGCACTGCCACATCTTCTTTTTACACAAACCGAGGCACTATCACCTCTTTCCTTTTAATAAAATCAAGACACTATCATGTGATGTAACATTAGGGAGTTGGACTCCAAAAGTATTAAGTACATCTATCCCTTTTTTTTTTTAAAAGAATCCTTTCATATAATAAACCTCAAGGTACTAACACCCGTAGTATCAAGACACTTCTACTTTCAAAATCAAATAACCTATACCTTTAAAGTCATTTCCACTTATAAAATAAATCAACTTATACTTTCAAAACCAAGTAACATATACTCTTAAAACCAAGTAACATATACTTTTTAAATTTAACTCGAGGCTTTAAAATCAAGTAATTTCTACTCTTTAAATCAAGTCACTTACATCTTTTGAAATCAAGTCATTTATACTTCATATAACTCAAGTCGCTTACTTTCAAAATCAAATCGTATATTCTTTCAAAATAAATCAAGTCTCTTGACTTTCAAAACCAAGACAAGTATACTTCAATAAGCAATACTAGTATACTTCAAGAATAATCATGTCAATAGAAGGAAGTTAGTTCACATACCTTAGCGTTCTTCTACCAACCCGCTAAGTGGAATACACTCACGTAGAACTTCCACCTATCACGACAATAGCATGTCTATTAACTACAAGCCTTTAAAGGAAGGTTAGGGACTTAAGTAACATTCCTATTTCTACGAAAAATTGGGCAGCACTTCCTTTGTTTCTACGTACTTTTCCACCTTTAAAAAGGCCCAATTTCAACAATAACCAAGCCCCGATTAAGGGCACAATCAACAGTTAATCCAAAGGAGATTACACGCCTACTAGACGTGTAAAATTCTGCCCCACAATCATATGTAAACAGTCTATAAAATGCATATAACAAGGTTCAATAATTTTCATACAAATTTCGGCCATAACGTCACCACTCTATGACTCTTTCCTTAATTCTTAATCCAACTCACCTTCCATCAATTCCATATAAAAAATACATCTTTAAACATCAATGTTTCCTTTCAATTCTCAACATGCAATTAGAAACCATAATAACAACAATAACACTTTAATCCAATGTATACAACATGGTCCTAAAATCGGATACAACATTAAATTTGTCACATGCATTGCCTAAACTTCAAGTTTCTCTCAACATACATTCATTACTTCAATTATAACAATATGAAACTCAAATTATATCATAGAAGGAAGAATTTTATACCTCAAACAAAGCCAAAACAACCCCTAATTCGAACTCACTGCTTCGCCGAACAACCCACAGTTTTATCAAATTTTCTTGCCTAATTCCTCACTTTTTCAACTCCAATTCAACATGCATACAATATATGATGTTAACCCATCATTTATACACATTTTCTCTTCCAAAAACTTGTCTCAAAAACTTGAATTTCTCTGCTCAAAATCGGCCAGCAGTGGTGGAATTCACTGTCTGTCAGCTAAAATTGTAACGTCCATAACTTTCTACTATGATGTCCTATCGATGAGAGGTTTATTGAGTTGAAAACTAGACTCGACGAACTTCATTTTAGGATTTTGAAACACCTAAAAATTCCTAATATACGAAGAGATATACCCCTCCAAAGTTGACTGAAAATCTGCCTAAAATTCTGTCAAGCAGTGGCGAATTCCTGCCACTGCTTTTCACGATTTTTCTCTTATTTTTGGCTTCTAATTTAGGTGAACATTCTTAATCTAGGAGGGGAATTGAAAGCTTAATTTTCTTGGCTATGAGGAGGATGTATTTTTGGTTGGATTGGGGAGGAAAGGAGATGGGTTTTGCCTATGCTTGAATTGGAGAAGATGAATGAATTAGAAAATAGGTTAAGTAAGGTTTCAATTATAAAATCTGAAAATCAAGTGTTAACACTTTGGCCCCTCATTATCTACTTAAATTATATCAATTCCCCAAGTAATAAATCTTAATCCATCTTCTTTTAATTTTTCGAAAGTTTCATAAGGTCTCGTATTCTTCATGCCGTAATTCTTATAATATGTTACTAATCCTTAATGGGAATATATATAACTATCATTTTTCATTTTCATTGACACGCTTGTAGTAACCAAAAAAAATTCCGGACTCACATCCTTTTAATACCAACTTCCGGATTAGCTTGTATAAATATATTTTATATCCAATATCCAAATCTTATTTCTTAATGACGTTCTTAATTATTGTCTTAATCTTACGAGGTGTAACACAATAGATAACATGAGACATGTACGATTATCAAATACCATTCCAACTGTGCCATAAAAAATAGAGAGTCACATGTGCCTTATAAAAATAGAGTCATATTAATAATCATGAATGCTTATCCATATAATCATCGTATATAAATAAGTAAGTTGTCCGGCCCTCTGGTGAGGGACGCGGTGAAATATACTATCTTGGGTATC
Organism: Przewalskia tangutica; assembly: GCA_029844215.1. Taxonomy (NCBI): domain Eukaryota; kingdom Viridiplantae; phylum Streptophyta; class Magnoliopsida; order Solanales; family Solanaceae; genus Przewalskia; species Przewalskia tangutica. Next base: position 14,722,580 of record CM056734.1, read on the forward strand.
TGTACTCGCATCATGTGTACATAAACTGCTCGGCCCCATAGTGAAGGACGCGGTGAACCTATAAGGTATATTTTCCGGCCCATTCTGGAACGCGATAAAGTCATATAAGGAATCTGCGCGCGTATCTGCCCGGCCCGGAACTCGGTGAAATTATATAGTCATATCCGCACGAATAAAATATCATGAATAACTTTATACAAATTAAATCATCATTTGACTCTCAATGGGATAAGTAGAATAACTATTACTTTAGGAAAATCAAGGCACTGTCATATTCTGTATCATTAAGAATTAAGATTCAATATAACTATGTACGTTCGCCGTACACTCACTTTATAAAAATCATGTCAAAAGAAGAAAGGATAGTCTCACATACCTCGTCGTCTATATCAACTCGATAACTAATAATCGCCTTGATTAGCACCTTGACCTATAATAATAACAACATGTCCGTCAATTCTATGATTTCTAACGTAAGTTATATTGAATGACGACTTCTTATTCTATAAAAATTTGGGCAGCACTTCCCCTATTTATATGCACATCAATAACTTCCAAACAAGCCATCAATACCAACAAGACGATACAACTTAAAGATATAACCAACACAATCCAAAATACTTCATATACGCCATCATAGTACATTCCTTTCCTTTTCGTTCATGGAAGACAATAACTAAAACAACCAAGGGAATTTATACACTTATTTCTCATGTTAATCCAGCCCCTTAATCATACTAAAACGGCCCTTAAAAACAGTCCATTCTTCTAGCAAAAAATCGAGAGTCCAAGAATGTAAAATAACACTTTTCTACACCTTAATTCTTTTGGGACATATATTAGTAATTACCATAATGTACATGCATGTTATTAATGAAATTTCCAGAACTCTAACTTCAATAAAAACAACCCTTAACACGATAAAATTTCCAGCGTTGGAGCTCAACACGAACACCCCTTTAAAGACCATAAAATTTCATCATTTTAACTTCAACAAGAATATCCTTAAAGACCAATCAACATTCCAACAATTCCACCTAGCAACTACAACTTAAACATCAAGATTTCCTTTATTTTTAACATGAAATTAGTGATGAGGATAACAACAACAACACTCAAAATTTAAGGTATACAAACAACCCCTAAGTCGGCAACCACAACATCAACAACAACCATATGCATTTTCTTACTTCCATTTCCTCTTAATATAAGTTCATCTCTTAACTACAACAACTTTAAATAATAAGAAGAAATCTTACCTTAGTTTTAGCTAAAACAACCCCTAAGGGTCACGGTCCACAGTCCACTGCTTCCAATTTTCATATCAATTTCACCATTTCTTCAACTTCAAATGTTATGAATGTATTCTACAATCTTAACCCATCATTCTTACATGTTTTTCTCCCACATTTCTCATCTCCAAAGTTGGAACTTCTTGAGCAAAAAGAACGGTCCAGCAGTGGCGAGATCACTGCTTGAGAAGTTCACTTTGGCTTAGAACTTTGTAGAGGACTTAATCTAGGAAGAGGGAGTTAAAAAAATCTTCAATGTAGCAATTGAGGGGGAGGAGCTCTCGGATAAAGGAGAGGAGGGAGGGGAGGAGTGGAGAAGAAGTGTTTGAGTGAATGTAATGGGGGAGGATATATAGGTGTAAGTGTGGCTGAAAATGTAAGGCATGCATGGCCCAAGTTCCCATATTTATAATCATCCTCTCTACTTTAAAATTTGTCCCACAATTAATTAATCCCCCACATAACCAACCTTATGCAAAATCTAAAAATTTCTAGTCTAAATATATGTATATACACAACACAAAGTCCCTCATTCTATTGGGAGTATTCAATTTTTGTATTACTTTTCATCGTCACACTCGTTGTGTCAAAAAAAAATTATTCCGGGATCACATCCTTTTGTATACTAATTTCTTTATTAGCATAAATAAGTACACTTATTTCCAATACTTGAATCTTATTTTTAATGACATTCTTAATTATCGCCTTAAACTTACTAGGTGTAACATTCTTCCCCCTTAGAAACATTCGTTCTCGAATGTTCATAATATGTCTCATGCTATAAAAATTTCGGCAGAGTCTCCTTTATAACTATGTCTATCCACCAATATTCAGCAACCCAAAAGATGCCTCATAGGGCCACAATAACACATATACAATTCATCAATTACTATAATCAAATAAGGGATCGAGTTGAATTACCTGGAGGCACAGGGAACAAGTGAGGATACTTCTTCTTCATTTCATCTTCTGTCTCCCAAGTCAGATCCTTCCTATTGTTGTTTCGCCACAATATCATGACAGAAGCCACATCCTTCGTCTGTAATCTCCTGACCTGACGGTCAAGTATGGCTATGGGGTTCTCCTCATAAGACAACTCCTCGGTAACCTAGACATCATCTATAGGTAACACTCTAGAAAGATCACAAATATACTTACGTAGCATCGATACGTGGAAGACTGTGTGTACTGCTTCCAAATCAGATGGAAGGTCCAGCTCATAGGCAACCTTGCCTATCCGGGCTATCCTACGAATAATCTGGTAAGGCCCAATGTATCTTGGGCTAAGCTTCCCTTTCTTATCGAACCTCATCACACCTTTCATGGGTGACAGCTTCAGAAAAACTCAATCACCAACCTGAAACTCTAAGTGTCGACGTCGATTATCCGCATACGACTTCTGTCGACTCTGGGCTGCTAATAATCTCTCCTGAAAGAGTTTCACCTTATCAACAGCTTGTTGAACCAAGTCTGGGCTGATTAACTTAGTCTCGCCTACGTCAAACCAACTAATAGGTGACCTGCATTTCCTCACATATAAGGTCTCGTAAGGTGCCATCTGGATACTCGAATGATAGCTATAATTATAAACAAACTTAATGAGTGGTAAATGATCATCCCAGCTACCTCTGAAGTCAATAATACATGCTTTCAGCATATCCTCTAGTGTCTAGATCGTACGTGCCTGCCCATCCATCTGGGGATGAAATGTTGTGCTGAGACTCACATGTGTCCCCAATCCCTTCTGTAATGATCTACAGAAGTTAGCTGTAACTGAGCCCCTCTGTTCGATATGATAGATGTGGGAACCCCGTGCAGTCTCACTATCTCCCTGATGTATAGCCTAGCATAGTCCTCAGCTGAGTAAGTAGTCCTGACTAGAAGAAAATGGGCTGATTTCGTCAGCCTATCCACAACAACCAATATGGAGTCACACTTCCGCTGAGTGCGAGGTAAGCCTGTAATAAAGTCCATATTGATCACTTCCCACTTAACTATCTTACTTACTAGTCTTAGCCCGTAACCTTCAAACATCTGCATTATCTGGGAAGGTACTTTAGAATATTTTTGTTGCCATGAAAATATGACTCTGCACATCTTATAGATTGTCATATTGATCTCATATATCACCCTGTGGATAGTCATCTTGCCTTCATGCCACATAATATTTCCCCACTTCCATATCTACCGCATAGTGATAAGTGGTACATCTCCGAATACTACTTTGAACTTGGAGGGGCAATAAGCATTCACCACACTCGCGATACTTGTGTCACCTACATAAACTGAGTTATAATACCTACATCAGTGTTACCGTATCTCCAAAAACAACCAATTGATCCACGATCTCATATTGTCTATTATCACAACAATAACATCTAGCCTCGGTCTCTTTTCCAACTCTTCTTAGGACATCCCCACTTGTATTTTAAACTTCCATAATCTCTAGAAAAAGAATGAAATCTTAAAAGGTAATCCTGGTGTCCATATATTCTTAAAAACATCAGATTTGTGTGATTTTCTCCTTAACAACTCTCATGCACTGCCTACTGTAAATTTACATGAAGCTGTCATTATCTACCATGACATTTCACATCCTTCTGTTAATTTATGCAACTCTAATGCAAAGCATAGTTTTGGGTGTGTTTTAAATATCCCAAGACTCGTTTTATTGCTATCCAATGAGTTTGATTGGGATTACTTGTGAATCGACTCAGCTTGCTTATAGCACATGCTATATCTGGTCGTGTAAAATTCATAATATACATCAAACTTCTCAAAACTCGTGCATAGTCCAATTGTGAGTCACTTTCACCATCATTCTTTTGAAGTGCAAAACTTACATCAATTGGAGTCTTTGCAACATTGAAATTTAAATACTTGAACTTGTCAAGTACCTTTTCAATATAATGTGACTGTGATAATGCTAGACCTTGTGGAGTTTTATGAATCCTAATGCCTAAGATCAAATCAGCAACTCCTAAGTCCTTCATATCAAATTTGCTAGCCAGCATACGTTTCGTAGCATTTACATCGGCAAACAATGACTTCATGATTTGGAGTATTTTTAATGTAAACACATTTGTCACACTCATTAATCTTAAATTCATTTGCCAACATTGTTTGATCAAATTTCGCATGTCATTGTTTGGGTGCTTGTTTAAGTCCATAAAATGACTTAACAAGTCTGCACACTTTCCTCTCTTTACCAGGAATCACAAAATCCTCAGGTTGTTCCATGTAAATTTCTTCTTTCAATTCTCCATTTTAAAAAGTTGTCTTGACATCCATTTGATGGATTTCAAGACCATATACGGCCGTCAGTGCCACTAACACCCGAATAGATATTATTCTTGTTACCGGCGAATATGTGTCAAAGTAATCAAGACCTTCCTTTTGTCTATAACCTTTGACAACAAGTCTTGCCTTATATTTGCCAATAGTGCCATCAGCTTTCATTTTCCTTTTAAAAATCTACTTTGATCCTAAAGGTTTATTTCCAGGTGGAAGATCAACTAATTCCTATGTATGGTTGTTCAAGATTGATTCAATCTCACTATTGACAGCTTCTTTCCAAAATGCTGAATTAGAAGATGACATTGCTGTTTTAAATGTTTGAGGCTCATTTTCAAGCAAGAATATCACAAAAACTGGTCCAAATGAAGTAGATGTCTTTTGACGTTTGCTTCGCCTTGGATCCTCTTTGCTTGGTGTACTTTGCTTTGGTTCTTCCCGCGGTCGTTTAGATCTTTACGACTCACATTCAGTTTTATACGGATAGATGTTTTCAAAGAATTCAGCATTATTTGATTCAATTACCGTATTAACATGAATTTCGGGATTATTCGATTTGTGAACCAAGAATCGACAAGCTTTGTTGTTTGTAGCATAGCCAATAAAAACACAATCCACAGTTTTGGTCCGATTTTTACCCTTTTGGGCAAAGGAACTTGGACCTTTGCTAAACACCCACACACTTTGAAATATTTCAAGTTGAGTTTTCTTCCTTTCCATAGTTCATATGGAATAAATTGTGTTTTGTTGTGGGGCACCCTGTTGAGTATTCGATTAGCTTTTAGGATAGCTTCCCCCCACAAGCTTTGCGGTAAACCGAAACTTATTAGTAAATCATTTATTATTTCCTTTAATGTTCGGTTTTTCCTTTCCGCAATTCTATTTGATTGTGGTGTGTAAGGGGCAGTAGTTTGATGAATAATTCCATATTCCAAACATATCTCTGCAAAAGGAGATTCGTACTCTCAACCCCTATCACTTCTAATCATTTTGATTTTTTTATTCAATTGATTTTCCACTTCGTTCTTGTATTGCTTAAATGCATCAATTGTTTCATCCTTACTTTTAAGCAAATACACATAACAATATCGAGTGCAATCATCAATAAAAGTTATAAAAAAAATTCCACTGCGAGATGGTATTGACTTCATATCACATATATCTGTGTGAATTAAGTCTAAATGATTTGAATTCCTATCAATAGACTTATATAGATGTTTAACAAACTTAGATTCAACATAGATTTCACATTTTGATTTATTACACTCGAATTTAGACAATACTTCTAAATTAATCAATTTCCGCAAGGTTTTGTAATTGAACATGCCATAAATCATTTGACTCCAATAAGTAAGATGAAGTTGAATTCTTATTAAATGTGAACGAGACTTTTCACATGTAGTGTGAACGAGACTCTTCACATGTAGTGTGAACGAGACTCTTCACATGTAGTGTGAACGCGACTCTTCACATGTAGTGTGAACGAGACATTGTACAAATTTTCCTTCAAAGCACTTAGGATGTAGCCCTTGCATAGAAAATTCGCTTCCAACCTTGTCTGTCTATCATCCAGTAAATAATTTTCTTGCCATTAATTGTTCTCCTTTTTACGGTCAAGATATACAAACTGTCTTAATACTCAGAATAGCAAACTCTTTTGCCTTTCTTTGCAGAGATAAAATCACGGATGGTCTCTGTTGACACCCAATTTTGACCCTCCCGTCCAGTCATTAACTATAAAATTACACTAATTTTGTAAAATAATTTTTAGGATTTTTTATAATAAAATGTAGCGATAAAACATAAATACAGACATTAATAATTAACTTAATAATGACATCGCGTCTTACGTAGAGTTTTAAGCACTTAGAGTCTCGCGCCCGCATTAATTAACTTTAAGCTTTGTCGTAATTCTTAAATAATTAATAAATGCATAAAATAAATAATTTAGCGATAACGTCGTGTCAGGTAGCATAGCCGCATTTATTAGTAATCATTTGTAATTTAAAGTCAATTTTTTTTTAATCTAAATACATGCATTTAAAAGCGTCGCATTTATAAAAACTTTAAACAATTCTTAAAAATCATACTTGCATTTAGCATTTAAATAATTTAATCTAAGCTCAACTTTAATTTTAATTTAACGTCGCAATAATGCATAATAATAAGTTTCTAAATAATAGCGCCGCATTCTAGAGCATTAAGCATTAATTAAACAACACGCCCGCATTTATTATCGTAATAATTTTATAACTCGAAATTAGACTAATTTAGCACCTAAATAATTAGACTAATTTAGCACCTAAATAATTAGACTAATTTAGCACCTAAATAATTAGACTAATGTAGCACCTAGATAATTATAATAAAGCACCTAATTAATTTAATCACATTTGTTAATTAATTAATAATACACTTACCTAGAATTAACTAGCTAATTAATTAACTAAGCCTAAAACTAATTAATCTATCACTAACTAATACTAATTAAATAACTTAACTAATTAAATACCTAAAGGCCTTAATTAATTAATTAACTAACCTAACACTAATACCCCTAACTAGTTAATTACCTAATACTAACTACCCCTAATTAAATTTCTACCCAGCCCAAACCCGCAGCCCACGCCGATCAGCCCACACCCGCAGCCCATCCGCCCCATTATTTCCTTTTAGACCCTAGCCTCATTCTTTCCCTTTCACTTCGTCCCTCTCAACAAAACGCTAAGAAGCCCACAGCAACCCTAAAAGGCCAGTCGCCGCCTTCGTCGCCGTGATTCTCGCCTGAGAATCCGGCGACCTCTCCCTTACCTTCCTTACCCATGCACATCCAGCCAGATCTTCTTTCAAATCGTACCTTACCAAATATCACACAAAATCAGCATAAAAGGGTAAGAATCAATACGAAATCTCAGCATATCAAGTACGAATCGTGCGAATTCAGAGCAAGAATAGGCATAGAAATCTCAGCCTTAAATGCATACCAAACATAGAACCCGAAGATGGCTATATAAGCACATGCAATAGACCAATCAAGGGGGGGCGCCGGTAGCAGCAGTGCCGAACATAGGTCAGGGGAAGAACCCTTAGCGGGGATAGCATCGACTCAGAGTTCAGCTTGGAGAGCATCAATTCAGGGATCAGTCGAATCCCTCTCTCAGTTCTAGCCAAAATCAGCAAGTATTTTACCCCTTCTATTCGCATCGCAAACCCAAAACCCGTCGATTGGACCGACGACTTGATACGCTGCCTCGGTTCGCCGCCGGAGAAGGTAAACTCACTTCCCATTTGAATCTCATTTTCTTTATGCAACTTGTGTGCTCCCTGCTATATGTGCATTGATTGTTTCTTGTCGAAATCGTCATATCATGTTTGGGCTTACCTAAAGCATATTTGGATTGGTTAAATTGCTGATCGGGTTTATACTTAATATAGTTACGTTGTTTAATATATGGGATGGTGATATTGGTCGGTGGAATGTTTTACAGCGTCGGTTTAGTCGATTGGTCATCTGATCGATATCTCACTATGAGTATGCAACATCAACATTTGGTTCTGCTTAATTCAGGATGTAGTCCTATGTATCATTTATCTGCTTCATGTCCTCTATGTTCGCAAAGTTGGTCACTGATATATCTTTACTAGTTTAAGTGACAAAGTGCCTCTGTATTAGCATGTAGAACTTTATAAGTTATATTGTATCACGCCCTGTCTACCTAGGGGTGAAGGACATCTGTACCAGTACTTGGAATTTATTTGGTTTAGCTTCTGTCCAGACGAGTCATGGCCTATATTTGTGTCATATGTTCAATTCATAACCCTGTTCTCGTGCTTGTATATAATATCATGTAGGACTGCTAGTTTAATCTAGTTTTGTTAAGTATTTGCTTAGTGTAGTTTCTTATGTAGATTAAGTAAAATTGGTAGAATAGACATATGTATGCTTTCGTTAATGCGGAGACTATTGTTTATGATAGCTCGAGTCTGAATAAATGTTGTAGGACAAGTTTTACATGTCTTTATAATCATGTAAGTGATATAATATAATATCAGAATCACTGATATGATAGAATATTTGTAAATCTATATGCATATGAAAGTTGGATGAATGAAGTGTGGGAGATAAGAGGAGATATTGTGCTGCGTGTTTGGTTTTTGAATGCTTGTTGCTCATGTTAAGACCATACTATGTGGGATCACGCTTTATTTTGGGTAAGTTGCTGACTAGCATCACCCGCAGTAGGATATCAGTTGCTTATTAGAAACGATACGTTAAACTAGCCAGCTTGTCATGAGTTCAATTTATAATCTATTGATGTAGAGATCACCTTGATCATGTTGAACTTTGTTTTGAGGTGTTAATCTTCATTCTGCCTGATAAAATGATATGAGATGATTTTATGTGTTTAGTTTAGTTTAATGTAAGTGACCCTGCATATTTGAATGCTCCCTTAGGTATTTACTTGCTCATTTCTGTGAGGACTAGCCCTCATAACTGTTTTGTCCATTAAATGTTGAATTGGCATATGCGGCAACATGTTAATTCCTTGATTTATTTTTGCCATGTTAAGTTATTAGTCTTTTGTTGCGTCCGACCTTCATACGTGGCTGCACGCATTAAGACATGTATATAAGATAGGAATATCGATTACCGGGCTCATCACATCTGGGCCGAATCTTCCTAGAATACAGAAACAATGGTTGGGCTATTTGTTGGGATGAGAACTGGGCCACATACTTGCTTAAATTCACATATCTATATCATCTTACTTACATTATTGTTATGACTTGGACATATACTAATCTTTATTTTTTTTTATCTCACATGAAAAACATCGGAGCAAATGGGGAGTCTCCTGGCGAGACTCATCACAAGATACAACAAACGAGGACCCGCATCTATGTGCATTTTCTATCCATGTCAAAAATTCCAACCCGCGGGCGAAAGGACATCATCCTTATTAATTTATATCCTCGTCCCATTTATTTGTTGTAATTATTTGACTAACGCTACACTAATTAGTAGAACTCTTAGAACATCAAATCTTGAGTCAATAGATTAGAAAGTAGTTAATTAGCAATTTGTGTCCCTTCGGGTTAAATATTTTAGATTATCCATACATAGTTTAAGTTACACTAAACCACCTAACAATCTTAACTTACATAATTAATCACATATAGCTATGATATTATTTTCCAGATTTCTAACCCATTTGCTATAGCACCCATATAGAAATCTTATTTTTCATATTAAGAAAACCCCCTTAAGCATGTGTTATACTAATCAAGGTAGGCAAATGTGTATATCTAGTCAATTAATCTATTTTTTGCATTATTTAAGGCATGCTTTAAACTTTAGTAACATTTTAGCACCTTCCTAGCATTCTTTGTACTTTAGCATATAGCACCTTTTGCCCTTTCAATACTTTAAGCACCTTTTAAACATTTTAACATGCTAGCATCTATCTCCTAGCCTTCAGCACTTTAGTATTTAGCACTTTTAAGCACCTCTTTACACCTTAGCACCCTTTAGCTTTAAAATTAACCTCTTAGCACCTTTAAACATCTTCCAACATTTTAAAACCTTTTTAACTACTTAGCATTATTTTAACATCCAGCACTTTATTTTCTAACATTGCACTTTTTATAGATCTTTTACTTTGCATTTTTAAAATATAATAACTACCCTAGGTTTGGCAGGACAACCGCAAGTTAGCGGATCTTAGAGGGTGCCTAACCCCTTCCCTCTAGATTAATAAAGAACCCTTACCCAGAATCTCATTAAGTTTAGCAGACCATTAAAATGGAGTTAATGTTTTACTTTAAACTAGTTAAACATTTAGGTGTCCTAATTCACCCAAATTAATTAGGTGGCGACTCCGCGAACCCTTAGCATTCTAGCAAACTTCTTTAGCATTTTTAATACTTTAAACATTTCTTTAACGTTCTTTTAGCATTTTATTATTTTATTTTCTAACCTTTTAATTTGAGCAGGAGTTTAGAAAAATAATGCCGCGGCCGAAAAAGGGCGCGACAGAAATGGCGACTCCACTGGGGATTTTAGGTTCTTAACCACAACAGACCTAGGATAATTAGTTGGCAATTACTTTTGCATTTAATTTTTGTGTGCTGTATTTTGTTTTGTTTACTTTAAATTGCTACCTGCTTTACTGCTTTCCTTAAACTGGCATTCCGCTCATATTTCTTCCACTCTGGAAAATTCACACAAACACACACTACATGCGAGGTGCGGTGGGTGCATCAGCAAAATTCTTTCTTCAAAATCCAAATTTAGGAGAGTCGGTAATATACGTGGAGTGCCCGGTCTAACCGGTGGCCGCGTAGCCTTCTCACTCGAGTTGTCCGCTCGGGAACCTTGCGTCTAGAAAGCCAAATCTTAGCAAACTTAAGATAGAGCTATACCACCCTTATTTTAGGGCATGCATGCATTTACCTTAGGTGAGTCGGTCCTTGGCATCGACACCACAATTAGGAAAACACCAAACTTGTCGACGGGTTTCTCAACCCAACGACCAACCAGCATATTATGTGTAGCGTGACAATGACAGACAAATCCAAGCCCAATCATGACATGCTGAAATTGGGAAAAGTGCACCGTCATTTGGTCGCCATTTCCAACAAAGGCATTACAGTTGGGCGACTTGGACAAATCGTCATAATCTCGCATAAGTGGCGTTAGGCTTACCTGGCATAAAGAGGTCCCCCTGCATGTTAGGAAACGTTTGAATGTGCTATGTGCGATATATCTGCTACATACTTGCAAATTATGTGCTTTATGCTAACACCGTTTGTTGCATTTTTAGAAAGATTTATCATCCTCCCCAAAGGGTCGGTTCGTATTTGACTAAGCAATGGCAGAGCATCAATATTTCACAAGATCAAAGGTACGGTCGAACATGACTGATTCAAGGACATCTGAGCGGAACGAGTCGGAACCTGTCTTGGTTCCTATAAGCAAAGCAGAGGTCTCAGGAGAGAAAGACAGCATAGATCCAGTCGAGCAACTCGCACAATTACCACAGCAAATGGCAACCCTGCAGGCCGAAATCAAAAGGCTCAAGAACCTCACCAGAGCACTCGTCACTGCAAATAACCAAAACAGTCAAAAATCTCCAAATTATTACCAGTACCCGCTTGCTACATATCCCATTCAGCCAATATACAATGCACCCATATATCCCACACAAAACCGAATGCCTAACGTACTCCAGCTAAACACAAACCAAAGGCCACCACAAACCCATTCTCGCAATGCATATGGCAACCGCTGCGATACCCATATGTGTATACGCCACAAGCCCGCCCACCAAATATCTTCACACCCCGCCTAAATACCACAGAAAGGCCAGCCAAAATATACGCCCATTTAGCCGAGCCTTTACCGCAGTTATACGAGAGGTTGAGGTTTGCAGGGATACTCCAGCCAATTCCAAAGAATGTGCCCAATCCCAAGTCCAAAGCTCATGATGGAAACAAAAGTTGTGCATACCATTCCGGAGCCATCGGACACGACATGGGAAGGTGTTATACACTCAGAGACAAAGTAAGGAGGCGATCGAGGAGAGTCATTCGGTGGAGGAGGCTTACCCCGATGAGTACAATGAACCCCAAAGGAAGAGGTGTTCCCTTGCGAGAACCGCTCACTGAATCGATCATTTATCAGAGCATGCGCGCGCGAGGCGGAAGAGGGAGATAGCAGAGCATGAAGACCCAGCCATCCACGAAGCAGAGCGTGAAGGCATATTGATTGGATTTGCACCCCTGTCTTGGTCCGCCTAGAGCCTGGATAGGAAAAATGATTTATTTTAGCAGAATAATTATAAACTCATATTTAAGCTTTAATAATGTTTTCTTTCGTTTTGCTTGTAATGAACTACGTTCGACCTGATTCCCGTAGTGGATACGTAGGCGGCCGTCTCGGCCTCGGTCCCACATCTAGAAATTTTAATTTTCCCAATATTCGCTTGTAATGAACTACGTTCGACCTGATTCCCTCATGGGGATACGTAGGCGGCCTAAATCGGCTTCGGTCACACCATTAGGAAACTTTCCCTTTGCTTTGAAAATGACAAGAATACACATAACCTCTGGCAACTACATTGAGACCCATTTTAGGCGGACACCCTTTTCAAAGCGGGGCGGTGTAGGAAACGAGCGAGGGTTGCAAGTCCGAACAAGCGAACGCGCGATATCAAGAACAAGCGGCAAAGTCAAATATGAATCGACCCCCCCCCTAAAACTCACAAAATTTTCTTTGGCGCAGTCTTTTCATATTATGACGGCAAATGCAATAGCCGAACCAGAAAATACGGCGAAGTTTCTTCCATGAAAAAGCAGCGGAAGCGAAAGATATGACAAAAAATCTCAAAATTCAAAGTCGCGTCGAAGCGGCAGCGTGAAAGGCATCAATAATCGCGATCAAAGTTGAGTTCGCGACAAAACCTAGCGCGTCGGCTTCGGGCATAAAGTCAAACTTGCAACCAGTGCATCGCACACAACAAAGGCATCATAACAAATCGAGCATTTATTCTACGGGAAGCGGCGGCAACACGTCCGAACAACGGCGTTATCGGCCGCAACAAGTCTGCAGCGCGCGCGCGGCGAACACGTCCGGACAACGGCGTGATCGCAAGTCCACGCGGCAGCGGCGGCGGCCACGTCGAACAACGGCGTAATCGGCAAGTCCACGCAGCGGCGCTGCGGCAACACGTCCGAACAACGGCGTAATCGGCAAGTCCATGCAGCGGCGCCCGGCGGCAACCGCGTCGAACAACGGCGTAATCGGCAAGTCCGTGCAGCGGCGCCCGGCGGCACGTCGAACGCGACATAATCGGCAAGTCACGCAGCGGCGCCCGGCGGCAACACGTCCGGACAGCGGCGTTATCGGCCTGGCAAGTCTATGCAGCGGCGCCCGGCAACCGCGTCGAACAACGGCGTAATCGGCAAGTCCATACAACGGCGCCCGGCGGCCGCGTCGAACGGCGGCGTGTCGGCAAGTCTGCGCAGCGGCGCCCGGCGGCATACGTCCGAGCGGCGGCGTTATCGGCCGCAAGTCTATGCAGCGGCGCCCGGCCAACACGTCGAACAGCGGCGTAATCAACAAGTCCGTACAGCGGCGCCCGGCGGCAATACGTCCGAGCAATGGCGTTATCGGCCGCAACAAGTCTCGCAGCGGCGCGGCGGCGTCCGTCGAACAGCGGCGTGATCGGCAAGTCCGCAGCGGCGCCGGCGGCACGTCGAGCAGCGGCGTTATCGGCCGCAATGAGTCCACGCAGCGGCGCCCGGCAACACGTCCGGCGGCGTTATCGGCCAGCAAGTCCGAAGCAGCGCCATCGTGACGTATTACATCTGCGAGGAAGATTTTCTGTTCTCAAAATTGCATTTTTATCATTCATGCTTTATTATTCTGTCTTAGCGGTTATGCACTAACTCTTCGCGAGCTTTAGTCTACGGGAGGCGGTAATGAGTCCAAAACGGCGCCGAGTCCGAAAATGGCGCCAAGTCCAAAAGCGGCGTCAAGTCAGAAAGCGGCCAGCACTAAGTCCAGCGACACGAGTCGAAAGCGGCGCGAGTCGAAAGCGGCGCCAAGTCAGAAAGCGGCGACAAGTCAGAAAGCGGCGACAAGTCAGAAAGCGGCGACAAGTCCGAAAGCGACGCCCGGTCGAAAGCGGCGCCAAGTCAGAAAGCGGCGCCAAGTCAGAAAGCGACAACGAGTCAGAAAGCGGCGCCAGTCGAAAGCGGCGACAAGTCGAAAGCGGCGACAAGTCGAAAGCGACGACAAGTCGGAAGCGACGCCGGTCCAAAAGCGGCCAAGTCGAAAATGGCGCCAAGTCAAAGCGACAACGAGTCGAAAATGGCGACAAGTCGGCGTCTGCAGGGCGATTTCTGTTCTCAAAATTGCATTTTTTCTTTTCTTTTTCCTCATATATTATTACGTCTTAGCGGTTATGCACTAACTCTTTCTTGAGCTTTAGTATCGGGGACAATTGCGGCAGGACAACGTATCGCGTTCACAATCGCAACACGTCGTGCGAGGCGAAATCACGGCGTTGCGGCGTCGCATCAACACGCGAGCATCATATTTTTCTACTCACGATTGCATTACTTTAAAATTATGCATCATCATTTTGCCTTATGATTTATGCACTAACCGTTTGTTCAAGTCTTAGCGTGCGGCGGCGAAGCCTGGCGTGGATTTTCTCTTCTGACAACCGGCAATCGTTGGGGGCGACCTTCCCAACGATTGGCGAAGCGACCTCAGCGTCGGTCGCTCGCCCAGCATCACCGTAGAACCCGGCACCGAAGCCATGCGATGCACTCAGGGTTCGAGCGGTTATTTTCTTTTACTTTTGCACCATAACCCGGTGTCATCATAACTTCGGCCTTGGGACAACTTTAAGTCCGCCTTAGCGCCTTGGTGTTTTGATCATGGTAACCCGATGTCGTCGTAACTTCGACCTTTGGGGCGGCGCTAGTCGCGTTAGCGCGCCAGTATTTTGACCATGGTAGCCCGATGTCGTCGTAACTCGACCTTTGGGCGGCTAAGTCGCGTTAGCGCTTGGTGTTTTGACCATGGTAGTCGGTGTCGTCGTAACTCGACCTTTGGGACGACTAGTCCGCCTTAGCGCGCCTTAGTGTTTTGACCATGGTATCGGTGTCGTCGTAACTCGACCTTTGGGGCGATTTTGATTTTTGCGTCGGCCTTGTCTACCGCCAACATTTACGCATTACGAAGATCGAGACAAAATTGGCTATGAGTCAGCGTCTTTGTCAGAAGATTCTTCCATCATCTCCATACAAAGAGGGACATCTGTTGACACCCGATTTTGACCCTCCGTCGATCATTAACTATAAAATTACACTAATTTTGTAAAATAATTTTTAGGATTTTTATAATAAAATGTAGCGATAAAACATAAATCTGAGACATTAATAATTAACTTAATAATGACATCGCGTCTTACGTAGAGTTTTAAGCACTTAGAGTCTCGCGCCCGCATTAATTAACTTTAAGCTTTGTCGTAATTCTTAAATAATTAATAAATGCATAAAATAAATAATTTAGCGATAACGTCGTGTCAGGTAGCATAGCCGCATTTATTAGTAATCATTTGTAATTTAAAGTCAATTTTTTTTTAATCTAAATACATGCATTTAAAAGCGTCGCATTTATAAAAACTTTAAACAATTCTTAAAAATCATACTTGCATTTAGCATTTAAATAATTTAATCTAAGCTCAACTTTAATTTTAATTTAACGTCGCAATAATGCATAATAATAAGTTTCTAAATAATAGCGCCGCATTCTAGAGCATTAATTAAACAACACGCCCGCATTTATTATCGTAATAATTTTATAACTCGAAATTAGACTAATTTAGCACCTAAATAATTAGACTAATTTAGCACCTAAATAATTAGACTAATGTAGCACCTAGATAATTATAATAAAGCACCTAATTAATTTAATCACATTTATTAATTAATTAATAATACACTTACCTAGAATTAACTAGCTAATTAATTAACTAAGCCTAAAACTAATTAATCTATCACTAACTAATACTAATTAAATAACTTAACTAATTAAATACCTAAAGGCCTTAATTAATTAATTAACTAACCTAACACTAATACCCCTAACTAGTTAATTACCTAATACTAACTACCCCTAATTAAATTTCTACCCATTGAACGCGACCACGTAGATCACCCCATGACCCATCCGCCCATTATTTCCTTTTAGACCCTAGCCTCATTCTTTCCCTTTCACGGTCCTCTCAACAACGCTAAGAAGCCGCGTGACCAAAAGGTCGATCGCGCGCCGTCGTAGTGATTCGCTGAGAATCGGCGACCTCTCCTACCTTACCCGTACACGTCGGCGGATCTTCTTTCAAATCGTGCACTTACCAAATATCACGCAAAATCGGCGCATAAAGGGTAAGAATCAATACGAAATCTCGGTATCAAGTGCGAATCGTGCGAATTCGAAGCAAGAATAGGCATAGAAATCTCGACCTTAAATGCATACCAAACATAGAACCGAAGATGGCTATATAAGCACGTCAATAGACGATCAGAAGCGCGATAGCGGCGATGCGAACATAGGTCGGGGAAGAACCGCCGCGGGGATAGCGTCGACTCGAGTTCGGCAGAGCATCAATTGAGGATCGGTCGAATCCTCTCTCGATTCTAGCCAAAATCGTAGTATTTTACCCCTTCTATTCGCATGAGCAAAACCGTCGATTGGACCGACGACTTGATCTGTTGCCTCGGTTGCGCGGAGAAAGGTAAACTCACTTCCCATTTGAATCTCATTTTCTTTATGCAACTTGTGTGCTCCTGCTATATGTCGTTGATTGTTTCTTGTCGAAATCGTCATATCATGTTTGGGCTTACCTAAAGCATATTTGGATTGGTTAAATTCTTGATCGGGTTTATACTTAATATAGTTCGTTGTTTAATATATGGGATGGTGATATTGGTGGTGGAATGTTTCTGGCGTCGGTTTAGTCGATTGGTCATACGATCGATATCTCATATGAGTATGCAACATCAACATTTGGTTACCTTAATTCGGGATGTAGTCACATGTATCATTTATCCGCCATGTCCTCTATGTTCGCAAAGTTGGTCACTGATATATCTTTACTAGTTTAAGTGACAAAGTGCCTCTGTATTAGCATGTAGAACTTTATAAGTTATATTGTATCACGCCCTGTCTACCTAGGGGTGAAGGACATCTGTACCAGTACTTGGAATTTATTTGGTTTAGCTTCTGTCCAGACGAGTCATGGCCTATATTTGTGTCATATGTTCAATTCATAACCCTGTTCTCGTGCTTGTATATAATATCATGTAGGACTGCTAGTTTAATCTAGTTTTGTTAAGTATTTGCTTAGTGTAGTTTCTTATGTAGATTAAGTAAAATTGGTAGAATAGACATATGTATGCTTTCGTTAATGCGGAGACTATTGTTTATGATAGCTCGAGTCTGAATAAATGTTGTAGGACAAGTTTTACATGTCTTTATAATCATGTAAGTGATATAATATAATATCAGAATCACTGATATGATAGAATATTTGTAAATCTATATGCATATGAAAGTTGGATGAATGAAGTGTGGGAGATAAGAGGAGATATTGTGCTGCGTGTTTGGTTTTTGAATGCTTGTTGCTCATGTTAAGACCATACTATGTGGGATCACGCTTTATTTTGGGTAAGTTCTTTGACTAGCATCACCATGATAGGATATCAGTTGCCTATTAGAAACGATACGTTAAACTAGCCAGCTTGTCATGAGTTCAATTTATAATCTATTGATGTAGAGATCACCTTG
The DNA here is from genome assembly GCA_029844215.1 of Przewalskia tangutica. Classification (NCBI taxonomy): domain Eukaryota; kingdom Viridiplantae; phylum Streptophyta; class Magnoliopsida; order Solanales; family Solanaceae; genus Przewalskia; species Przewalskia tangutica. The sequence continues at coordinate 14,740,529 of CM056734.1, forward strand.
ATCATGTTGAACTTTGTTTTGAGGTGTTAATCTTCATTACACGATAAAATGATATGAGATGATTTTATGTGTTTAGTTTAGTTTAATGTAAGTGACCCTGCATATTTGAATGCTCCCTTAGGTATTTACTTGCTCATTTCTGTGAGGACTAGCCCTCATAACTGTTTTGTCCATTAAATGTAGATTGGCATATGCGGCAACATGTTAATTCCTTGATTTATTTTTGCCATGTTAAGTTATTAGTCTTTTGTTGCGTCCGACCTTCATACGTGGCTGCACGCATTAAGACATGTATATAAGATAGGAATACCGATTAGGGCTCATCATCGGGCGAATCTTCTAGAATCCAGAAACAATGGTTGGGCTATTTGTTGGGATGAGAACTGGGCCACATACTTGCTTAAATTCACATATCTATATCATCTTACTTACATTATTGTTATGACTTGGACATATACTAATCTTTATTTTTTTTTTATCTCACATGAAAAACATCGGAGCAAATGGGGAGTCTCCTGGCGAGACTCATCACAAGATCTGACAAGCGAGGACCCGCGTCTATGTGCATTTTCTATCCATGTCAAAAATTCCAACCCGCGGGCGAAAGGACATCATCCTTATTAATTTATATCCTCGTCCCATTTATTTGTTGTAATTATTTGACTAACGCTACACTAATTAGTAGAACTCTTAGAACATCAAATCTTGAGTCAATAGATTAGAAAGTAGTTAATTAGCAATTTGTGTCCGCCGGGTTAAATATTTTAGATTATCCATACATAGTTTAAGTTACACTAAACCACTAACAATCTTAACTTACATAATTAATCACATATAGCTATGATATTATTTTCCATTTCTAACCCATTTGCTATAGCACCCGTATAGAAATCTTATTTTTCATATTAAGAAAACCCATGGCGTGTGTTATACTAATCAAGGTAGGCAAATGTGTATATCTAGTCAATTAATCTATTTTTTGCATTATTTAAGGCATGCTTTAAACTTTAGTAACATTTTAGCACCTTCCTAGCATTCTTTGTACTTTAGCATATAGCACCTTTTGCCCCTTTCAATACTTTAAGCACCTTTTAAACATTTTAACATGCTAGCATCTATCTCCTAGCCTTCAGCACTTTAGTATTTAGCACTTTTAAGCACCTCTTTACACCTTAGCACCCTTTAGCTTTAAAATTAACCTCTTAGCACCTTTAAACATCTTCCAACATTTTAAAACCTTTTTAACTACTTAGCATTATTTTAACATCCAGCACTTTATTTTCTAACATTGCACTTTTTATAGATCTTTTACTTTGCATTTTTAAAATATAATAACTACCCTAGGTTTGGCAGGACAATGAGTTAAGCGGATCTTAGAGGGTGCCTAACCCCTTCCCTCTAGATTAATAAAGAACCCTTACCCAGAATCTCATTAAGTTTAGCAGACCATTAAAATGGAGTTAATGTTTTACTTTAAACTAGTTAAACATTTAGGTGTCCTAATTCACCCAAATTAATTAGGTGGCGACTCCGCGAACCCTTAGCATTCTAGCAAACTTCTTTAGCATTTTTAATACTTTAAACATTTCTTTAACGTTCTTTTAGCATTTTATTATTTTATTTTCTAACCTTTTAATTTGAGCAGGAGTTTAGAAAAATAATGCCGCGGCCGAAAAAGGGCGCGACAGTCTCAACATCACTGAAGAAATGCTGAGGCCTTCGGTGGCAAGACAAATTAATGATCAGATTTCTCTTGCAAAGGCAATTCTTGTAATTGCAAAAGAAAGCAACAACCTTCAATTTGCATGGGAACTAAGTGCTCAAATCGCATGACTCACGCGATCTTCTTTCTAATCTTTGCTTGATAAGAAATTCCTTGACAAACAGAGAATCAGAAAGTGCAATTCGAGATATAGCACTTCTGCTCTACCAAGCCCAGCAAGTTCACTATGACAGTGCAATCATGTTTATGAGACTGAAAGCTAAAATCCAAAGCCTTGAAAAACAGACGAATTCCAGAATAGTAGTTAAATCACAAACTTAAACGATGAAGATTTTATTTCTTCAAATTGCAGTATAGTTATGAACTTTGGTATTCCAACGAAGTTTTTATATCTTCGAGTCAAAATACTAATATTCATATGGAGTAGAAAACTACACAAGTTTTAATCTCCTTAAAGAAACGATGAAGTTTTTATGTTCTTCAAATCGTTGTACAAGTACGAACTTTAATATTCCAATGAAGTTTTTACGTCTTCAAGTCAGAATATGAAATTTCATACGGAGTAGAAAACCACGCAGGTTTTAGTCTCCAAAATAGAATACAGATTAAAATAAAAAATGTATTTTCCTTAAGATTGTTGGATATAATAATCTGTATACGTTTAAATAACGTTTCAACACAATCTGTTAAACACTTAGTAAAAACAGATTACACAGTATAAAATAAACTATTTAAAACCAGTACCTGCAAGCGTGATAAATAGAATCTGTTTTGGAAAAATAATTAAAATATTTTTTCAGAATATAATCGAGTCCACTTAGTTCAAAGTGTGTCCTTAAGGAAATTATTTCCCTCACAGTACTCGAGGTTAATGGAATATCTCCTCCCGGGATAGAACGATTATCTTACCAGAATAGTAGTACTCCAAATTCAGGTAGCGGCGAACCACTCAACGGCAGTAAATTACACTGGAATTTGTTTGTGCAGAAGAAGAAGATGTTTCAGAAAGTTAGTAAAAAAATTTGAGGAATCAAACGAATTTATAGCCTCGGAAGTATTGTTTCTGAAGGTTTGCAACCCTTCTGAACAGTCACTTTAAAAATGGTGTGAAAATAAATTTTTGGGAAAGAATTCTGCGTCGACGTCGCGGCCCTGATGGCTCCAAATGTGTTGCAGCTTTCAGGACTTGTCGACGTGATTTTCAATCATTTGATCGAAATCGAGCGACGACGACGACATCGCGAGGGGAGACCCTCTTCTTAACCCTTTAGCAACAAGAAGAAGTACTTCTACTTTTAAGTAGAAGAACTTTTCTTTTCACTGCCGATGAAAGACAAATGCTTATTTTAATAAGTAAAAGGGACAACTCACTTTTTTCTCTCCCTCCATTTCCCATTTAACATGTCATTGAAACCGAGCAAATTAATCTACTAAACAAATGCAGGTATGCGTAATCATTAATTTGGTTTGGTGGTCAACTGTTTGTTTAGATTTAAACAACGAAACATTGTCCTAAAACATAGATATGGTCGCGCCGATTTTTTATATGAATGTGAAATTCAACAGCAAAGCAAAGTCGTGTCCAACTATTATTATTTAGATATCTGCTGAGGATATATAATAATTTTGACTTGGTACCACTCAAGTCCAAATTGTAAATATTTTACTACGTAAAACTCATTGACATTATGATCAGCTTGTATTGTGATTGGCTAGTTTTAGTTGGCATGAGGAATAAACAATTTGAAGTTTGAAAAATCGTTGATTATCATTGACTTTCACACGATTTAATAATATAGTCTGGCATATGCAAAAAAAATGAAATAAAAAAACTAAAAAAGGGGAATATTAGTTGTATTCATGTGCAAGATCTAGGCTCCGTTTGGTACAATTTATTAAAAAAAACTTATAGAAGTAGCGCTTTTATCAAAAAGTTGTTAGGTGTTTGGTTGCCAATAAAAAAAACAAAAAAAATTAAAGCCAAAAGAAGCTCTACTCCAAAAAGCCCAATTTTTGAATTTTTGGAATAAGTGTTTATTTTAAAATAAGCTCTACTCCTATTTTAAAATAAGTTCAACCAAACACCTTTTAATATTTTAATAAGTGATTATTTAAAAAAAAAACTTATAAATTTAAAATAAGCTAAACCAAACGGGCACCTAATTAGGTGCTCCCTTTCCTTTAGTCCTCCACCACATTTGCGTACGCTTTTTTAAATTTTCTTTTTCCTGTTTTAGTGCGACAGCCTTAAAAATCATTATGATTTTTTTTTTTCCAAATAGGAAGTCATTGGCCATTTTGGATATGTTTGGTACAAAGGTAAAAAGTTTTAGATTTTTTCATATGTTTTTTTATAATCCAGTGCGGGTGGCGTGCTTAAATATCATTTAATCATGCTAAATCTTTGATCTTATCTTACGGCGAATGAAACCCGTTCTTAGCTCTTGAATCATGTTTCTGAATAAACAAGATAAAAAAGCTGATAAAAATAAAATATCCGCATGATGGAATGACTTATATATATAGCGCCTATACCAATAATACAATAATAAAATATTAAAAGTTCATTGACTTTATGATAGTAATTAATAACACGCCAATGCGATATTGTTGCTTACATGTTAGGCATACCAACTCTCCCCCTCTTTCCCATAGAGTGGTATTAATTAATTATCATAATTAAGGTCAACGAACTTTCAATATTTAGCGAATATTTTAACATACGTATAGACTTTAATATAAAGTTATTAGGTTTAGATAAACCCCTTACTTGTACTTTATATTCGCCTCTGCTTACGACTCAAACCATCAAGAGAGATCCAAACAAATAGATATATCTATATATATATACTACTGTTCGGTCCTCGGTCCGGTCCGGTTCGGTCCGGTCCGGTTTTAACCCTTTGTGCACCCCTAAGTGTGGAAACATGTATAGAAATCAATTTATTTTCATATTCGTCCGTATGGGCAGCTCAACTGGTTTTCAAGGGGATAATTGGAAAAATGTATAGAAATCAAAATGCATGTAAATATGACCCACAAAATCTAGGAAAAGTACAGCGACCTTGGCCTAGTCCTTATCGCTACTAATTGTAAATATATCTCAACCTAAAGTGTTTCATCAAGGCGGGCTTTTGGGGGAAGCCCCTAAAGCTTGTGCTTTAGGACCCATATTTTTTGGCCCCATATTTGGGTAGTAGAAAAGTTGATTTTTATATATATATATATAAGGAAAAATAAATTTTAGATGTGTGACTAATAGAAGTGACAATTTGAGTATAAATTTGATAAATACGAATCACTTTCCAAACATTATGTGTACAATTTGGTAAATAAATCTAGCAATCAACTCATCAATTTTTTGGATCATTCTATTATTCTACTTTCAAGTTTTATTTTTATCACATATTTGTTATTTTCACTTTATAATTATATATTATCTTTCAATCATTCATTATAATTTAAATATGTCGACAATATGAATCTGCTTATTCAAAAATTAAAAGTTAAAACTATAATATAACCCCCCTATAAAGATTATTGGAGAAATCGATTATAAAAAGGCGAAATTCCTCGTCCACAGGGCCCCTACCCCCGGGCTTGACAGAGATTGATGAAGGAGGTAAATCATGGTTGTTACACCTCGTAGTTTTAAGGCGATAATTAAGAACGTAATTAAGATAATAAGATCCGAATATTGAAAATAAAGTATACTTACATATGTTAATACATAAATTAGTATACAAGGATGTGATTCCGGAATAATTTTTGAATACTACGAGTGTGACGTTGGGGGAACTTATTATGATAGTTGTATATTCCCGTAATGAACTAGTGTCGTATTATAGAATTATGACATTGAGAATACGAGGTCTTATGAAGTTTTCAAGGTTTAGAAGAAGTGAGAACTAAGTTTAATTTTTAATAAAACATGAGACAGTGTGCAAGATTTTATTTTTATTTTCAGCACTTGTGCAAAATAAGAAAAATCAGCCCACTTAAAACCTTGTAATCTTTCATTCTTAACCCTTAATTCAAACACTCATCTCTTCTTTCTCCTCCCACGTGAAACCAATACCTCCTCCATGCTTGACAAATTGAAGATTTTTGTTCCTTCTTCCTAGCCTAAGTTCTTCCACTAATTATTGTCGCGCCCTTTTTCGACCGCGACATTTTAATAAGCGAACCCTGCTTAAAATGCAAAGTTAGAAAAATAATGCTAAATAGTTAAAAATGCTTAAAGGTTTTAAAATGCTAAAAGGTGCTAAAATATTAAAAAAGGAATGCTTAAAGGGTGCTAGGGTTCACGGAGTCGCCACCTAATTAATTTGGGTGAATTAGGACACCTAAATGTTAACTAGTTTAAAGTAAACATTAACTCCATTTTAATGGTCTGCTAAACTTTAATGAGATTCTGGGTAAGGGTTCTTTATTATCCTAAAGGGAAGGGGTTAGGCACCCTAAAGGATCCGCTAACTTGCGGTTGTCCGTTCAAACCTAGGGTTATTATTGCTAAGCATGCATGTTTGAAAAGTGTTGAAGTAAAAGATATATGAAGTATTTTTGCTAACCTAAAAATGTGAGATTTGTTTTAAAATATATAAAGCTAGTTCTAGCTAAAATATGTATTATTAAAGATGATTTATGTGTTTATGAAGTAGCCCTAGCATGCAAGGTATCTATATAATAAATGGAACTAATTTTCCTATATGGATGTTAATGATCGAGTTTATAGAATTAAATGATATTTTAATTACGTGAAGAGTTATGCTAGTTAGGTTATTTAATGCGACTTTAAGCAATGTATAACTAGCATAAAATAATTAAGTTAGAAGAAGCGAGTTTCTAGTACCAAACTACCTCTCAATGGCGACCAAGCTTGGATGTCCTAAAGGTTACGCTAGTAGGGTGGCGTTAGGCAATTAATTTACAAATAATGAATAGGCGGCATAAATTAATAAATGACTCGATGAAAGCGATGTCTTTTAGCGGTGGTTTGGGATTCCAACGCGGATAGAGAAATGCACATAGATGCGGTCTTCATTTCTTTGTAGCTTGTGATGAGTCTCGCCATGCGACTCTTCGTTTAGCTCCGATGCATTTCATGCAAAATATAAGAAGAGAAAAGGATTAGAAAATATTTTAAACTTATTAATAAACAACAAACATTAATATGGAAACATATTAAACATCGTTAGTTCTTGTTTCAAGCTATTCCACGAAACAAATGGGCGTAATTGATTAAAAACATTTGAATAGACAATAATGAGAGCAATAGGCCAAACATGACATGTTGGACATTTATATGTTTAATGAAACAAAAGGAAGGCCCATTTCAGCATGGACGACAGCAAGTAACTGTACAAACACAAAGCGGGTCACAAAATAATTGTTTCACTCAGGACAAAACCTTTCATACACAAATCAAAATGCTTTAAGTAATTCTTACTACAAATGACCCCATTCCTCCCGGACCTAAAACTCTTGAGATGCGGATGTGATTAACTCCAAAGACATATATATGATCGTTGTATTACTATCAAGTTCCTAGTTATACAAACATGTCAAGCAACATCTATCTGTATATGTTATAGAAGAGCCGATCCCAACGAGAAAGAGATGTGGAAAATAATACATGTTTGTTCAAGATATAAAGTAGTATAAGAGGAGAAACCATGATGCGTGAGCGATTAATGTTCGGATCATATATCCAAGATTTCTTTGTTTCAAAACTATTTGATGCCAAACCATACCACTTTTTATGCTTATTAAGCGATCATGAGTTAAATACGGGATGCAACCAATAATAACCCAATATGGCATAAACTAGTTCAAATAAGTACAAGATGTTGCTGAATCTTGTCTAAGCGATCCAACGGACATATTACGATACAAAAATAGCTCGATTAATGGAAATCGATATGAACACGACTCGTATGAACAAGCAAGGTAACAACATAGTAGGATGGACATTTAGCGTACCCACAAGTCAAATGACGAATCTACAGTGATAAACCATTAATAGCCCTAGGAATGAGTTAGTTAGAAGAAATTGACAAGATAGGCGATTTTAATAATTTAGTCTCTGAAGGATCGTGATTCGAAACCACCCCATCTGATATTTCTATTCACATTTTTACTATCCTGCGCTCGCGACAACAAATTTCATATGAAGGCTAGTCGGATTCAAAGTTAAAATTGCCTTGTAATCCGGTAGCAAAGCGAAAGCGTGATCGTATATATTCTTTGATCACATAGACATGATCTAAAGTCTTTATTTTTTAAACATCCTTGTTGAAACCAGCATTTTCGAATAAGAAACCACCATCATATAGTGCTGGATATGAAACTAACATAGCTTTATCAAATATTCATGGCCAAAATGGGTAAGCGTGCCATTAGGCAGTAACAAAGATCAACGAGAATACTGCAATTTATATTATCAATATCATATTACTTCGAACGAATGGTTACAATAAACATAAATCTACTCAATGATTTAAATAAGCAAAAACCTAGATTACTTAGGCGAGGTAGTCCAACATTGCATTTTAAGCCTTAAATAGAAAAATAGTGACACAAACAAACGTAGCTACACATGATTAATCAACAGGAAACATAAAAGAACATATCAAACACATAAATAAAAAGAGTCAGGAGGAAGTCGAGTTTACCTTCTCCGGACAGCGAACCGAAGCCACGTATCAAGTCGTCGATCCACTCGACGGGCTTTGGGTTTGCGATGCGAATGAAAGGGGGCAGGTTTAGTTGTTGGTTTCTTTTCTGGAACTAAGAGAGGGATTCAAACTTCCTGTTCTGATGAAAACTAAAGGGTCTGGGTGCTGTGTTACCCTGAATAAACTCTACTGTGCTCTTCCCCCGTTTCTGCTCTTAATCGCTATGTGGCTGCTCTTGAGCTCTCTCGTATATGCCTACTGTCTGTGTTTGATGTCCCCTCCTCGATTGCCCTTTGCATGTGCTTTATATAGCCTAACTCTAGGTTCTAATATTGGTAAGTAAATAAAGGCTGATTCGTGCTTGATTCGACGAGATTTCGTATTTATTCTCTGCGATCTCGGGGTGTGATTTCGAGCTGATTTGTTAAGATTTGTGGGCTATTTTGGGTTATGCGAGTCACGGGTAAGGGAAACCCCGGATTCTCCGGCGAGAATCCAGGCTGGGGCGACGGGTAATGCGTGGGAGAGGTGCGGCGGTTGTTCTTTTTTTAGGTTTAGGTTAAGGTTTTCGTTTAGTCGACAGGGAAGGTAAAGGGCTGAAGGCTGGGGTTCTGGACTGAGGGGAAATAAAGGGCTAGGCGTGGGCCGGGTCGCGGGCATGCGGGTAGAGGGCGACGTGGGCTCGCGGGTTGGGCTGCGTTTTATGGGTTAATTAATGGGCTGGGTAGTTAAAGGGTAGTATTAAATTAGTGTTAGTTTTAGGTGCTATTTAATTAGTGCTTGAGTTTAAATTATTATAAAGAAATAAAGACGGACATGCTATTCAATTAATGCTTAATACTTTAGAATGCGGCGCTATTATTTAAAATTCTATTATTGTGCATTATTGCGAATTTAAATTAAAATTGAATTGAGTTTAGATTAAATTATTTAAATGCTAAATGCAAGTATGATAATTAAGAATTGTTTAAAGCTTTTACTCAAAATGCGGTGCTATTATTAAATTGTTTATTTATGCATGTATTTATGTTTTATCGCTGCATTTTATTATAAAAAATCATAAAAAATTAATTTGCAAAATTAGTGTAATTTTATAGTTAATGACTGGACGGGAGGGTCAAAATTGGGTGTCAACAATTATAACCCAAATCTAGCACCCAAAACAATGGCAAAAACGCCACTGCTGGCCGAAACATTTAGCCCAGAAATTCCACTTTTAAGATGAAGTTTTTGGAAGAAAAATATGTAAGAATGATGGATTAAACTTATTGAACACATGCATGTCACTTTGAGTTGAAGAAAGGATGAAAATTGGTGCAAAAGGAATTGGGGAAGTGGACCGAAATTAGGGACTGTTTGGCTTAAATTTAAGGTAAAAATTCTTCTTCTTATGATATAATTGGAATTGCATGTTGTTTTAGTTTAAGGAATGAACTTGTGTTAGGAGAAACTTGGAATTTAAGACAATGCATGTGATTGTTGGGTGTTGTAGCCGAAATTGGGGTTTTTTGTGTACATCGGATTTGTGTGTTGTTATTGTTATCCTTGTCACTAATTGCATGTTGGAATTGAAGGAAATCTTGACATTTTAAGTTATAATTGGTTATATGAAAGTGTTGAAAAGTGGATTGGATTCTAAGAAGTTAAGAAAAGAGTTATGGAATTATGTTGTTATGGCCGAAACTTGCATGAAATTGTTGGACATTGTTGTGATGTATTAGGGGTTGTTTCGTTAAGGTATAATGCTGGAAATATACATTATGAACATGTATATACGTTGTGGTAATTACTAATACATGTTCTAAATGAATTATGGTATAGAAAGGTGTAGAAAAGCTTCACATTTCACTCTCGTCGTTGCTTTACGTATGGACTGTTTTAACATGATTAAAGGGTTGGATGAACCTGATAAATAAGTGTATTAGTCACCTTGGTTGCTGTTTTGGTTATACCTTCAAGTTGCATATTGTTATTTGGTATTGTTGGCTGGGTTTATAAATTGTGGATGTGCACAGAAATAGGGGAAGTGCTGCCCAAATTTTTATAGAAAAGAAAGCAAGTTATCATTCGCCTATAACGTATGCTAGTAATCATAAGGTTAATGGACATGTTACTATTATTATAGGTTGAAGTGCTAGTCAAGGCGTATTTAGATTATTGAGTTGGTTAGTTCGTCATTAAGGTATGTGAAACTCTTCCTTCTTTCTTTTGACATGATTTATATATAATGAACGTACGGCAGCCGTACATGATTTCTACACAGTCTAACTCCTAAAGATATTTTTGTTATGAGAAGTGCCTTTGATTTTTACAGTAAAAGTTCATTTTAATGATTTCATTGAGAGTCAAATGATGATCTAAATGGCATATGGTTGCTCATGATATCTACTAGTGCAAAATGTTATTATTCCACCTCACCGAGTCTCGGGCCGGCAATGTTCGTGCGCAAATCATTGCATTTGTTCACCGAGTCCCTCACTAGAGGGCCGACAATGTTTATATATATGATGATTTCATGGACATGTATCCATGATGCGGGTACAAATACCCATGATAGTATATGATGATTCCATGGACATGTATCCATGATGCGGGTACAAGTACCCATGATAGTATATATATATATATATATATATATATATATACGATTATATGGACAGACATCCATGATTTTGATATGACTCTCATTTTTATAAGGCACAGTTGACTCTTATTTTTATAAGGCACAGTTGACTCTCATTTCTATATGGCACAGTTGTATTGGTATTTTGATTATTACACATGTCCCCTGTTATCTTGGCCAGTTATGATCATTCTGATGCCGTATTTACATACTCGACATTATTTCGTCTTGACCCCTTTTCCCGGGGGATTGTGTTTCATGCCCGCAGGTGCAGGTGCTTAGTTTGGTGATCCTCTAGTCTAGGATTTCCTGTTCAGCTGTTGAGAGAGCTCCATTGATCCGGAGCTTAGTTTTTTGGTACAAAGCCTTATTTTGACTTATGCATATTTAGGGGCACGACGGGGCCCTGTCCCGTCACATTTCATTATCGTACTCTTAGAGGTCTGTAGACAGTTGTGGGTAGATGTGTTTGGGACTTGCGTGGATTGTATATGTATTTTGGTCGACTGTACTGTTACGCTTCATGTTGGGATGTTCCCGTATATAGTGGCAGTCTTGTCGGCTTGCCCATTTGATATGATCTACAGATTACTGTATTATCCTTGGTATCTGTGTGATTATGTGACAGGTGGGTAGAAGGGTGTCCAGGTAGGGCACCGGGTCGCGGCTCGTCGGGTCGGGTCGTGACAACGGTGACGCAGCGGCCCACTAGGTGGGAGACACAGTGTCTGGTGCCCATAAGGAGTCATCCCCCACAAAGGAGGAATGGAACTCCCACACTGCGGCTGTCAGGGCTCGAACCTGTCTACTTGGGGACAATCTACCACCTTGAAACCAATTGAGCTACGTCCATGCGCGGGCTATTTCTTAATTCTTTATGGCGTACTAGTTGTTATAATGTGGGATTGAGAGAGAAATTGATCACCAATTACTATATAAACTAAACTTTGTGAACAAATGTAACTCATGTTTTCCTTGCAATATATAAATAACTTTTGATTCATGATGTTACTCAGGCTTCCTGCTTTTACCTAATAATCAACACTCATGCATTCACCATTGGTTGCGTGAAAATAAAGTTCCACGTTGGTTACTGAAAGGAAAAAAAATAAGCTACCTATAATTTGGACACTTTTAATATTGCGAAGCCACTGGGGGAAAATGTAAGAATTTGTGTCAAAGCAGACAATATCACACACCATTTCAAGAGTATATTTGAATTGTTTTAGCCCAAAAATCACCTTAATTACAAATTTGAAGTTTTATTATGGGAAACGTCTAGTTGTGAATAAAATTTATAATTACCTATAAACAGTGCCAGGTCAAATTATGAATATATATTAATATGTCCTCCGGGGCATAGTCCAGTGGTAAAGTCTGGGCGCTATAAGACGTTCTGGCATGGACAACGTGGGTTCGATTCCCCGCAAGCACGAGGAAACACTCTTAAGTGCTCTGTTTGTTGGGGGATTTGGCGTCTCGTTGATCGGTTATGCGTTACCGGCTAGTCAGAAGCGCATTCCGCGATTTACCTGGTGATGGTGTTGAAGGACAAGTACCATTCGCCGACATCCCGAGTATCTGGGTGAAATAGTCGGGCCTTGAAGTCAGAAGCGCCGATTATCAAAAAAAAAATATATATATATATATATATTAATATATATCCTCCATGACCAAGTGGGTGCTCTCCCCAGTTGAATTTGACAAAGACGTTGAAATGAAAGCATACATCACGTGGTACATTTACTAAAAAAAGGCATAAATTAATTGTAATAGTGATAAAGAGTATAGGTAGCTGCAGACGCGTCCTTCTTACTCGTTTCTCTTTTGAGTTAATGGTGAAATACAAAATTGAATATTTTTTTGGTGAGTTTTCTACTTTGAACTATTTGGTATGCGAGTTTTCTATCTGAATTATCATCAATTATATATTTATCAAAACACATCTCAATTATCAGTTGTTCACTTTTCACACAACTCAGTAGACATTTTATATTAGTTCACTCTATAAAAATAAACGGGAATAAATTGCGAAAGTCATCGTTAATTTGTTACCAAATAACTCATAGTATGATTTTTTGATAATTCATCATTAGTTCCTTATTAAATAGGATTAATGATGATTTTTTTAGTTGTTTAGCGATATGAAGTTATTCGTCCCTAAATATTTTTTTAGCTGGACAATATGCAAGGTATATTAAGACCAAATATATAACTCAAGACTCTTTCTTGCCATTATATTGGATGATTGCAAGTTGATTAATTTTACTACTTTTCGCATATTATAATGTCTGTGAGAAGTATTAATAAAATGATTTAGGTTATATAGGATGTGCACTAACAGAATTGTACTATTAAAGTAACTGGATTGTCAACCTGCATGCACGTCTGAACTAAGCAATAGTAAATAAATTTATACTATATACTTAAGTCAGACTTGAATACACCTACATCTAAGCTTGTTTGAAGGTAATAAATAGGAGTATATATATATATATATATATATATATATAGGAGTATATATATATTCTCTTAGGTAATATAATTGGAGCTTGTTTGCACCTATTCTTAACATAATAGAGTACACTTAAAAATTGACCAGATCTAAATTAGTCGGGTAAGTGAATTGACTATTAAGATACAACAACATACCCCTACCAAGATATGTTACGCATACCTTACCCTTACCAAAGTAGGGAAGATGTTTCCGAAAGACTCTCGGCTCACGAAAACACATAAAAAGATGTCAGATAAGGACAAAAAATTCAAAGCAGTATAAAAATGAAAATAACAAAAGCGACTAAGTCATGATAAAGCCGTTTGAAAAGGGACAGTAACCACATATTAAATAGGATAATCGAAGTACAAGAAATACCATATAGTAGCAGAAATCAAAGCACACGAAACTATAGAGCAATAATGTGGCTACTAAAATGAAAGGATAAGCGAGACTACCTACTAGCCTTCTACCCTAATCTGAGTCTTCCATAACCTCCTATCTAAGGTCATGTCCTCGGCAAGCTATAATTGTGTCATATCCTATCTAATCACATCTCCCCAATACTATTTCGGTCTACCCTTACCTCTTCTGAAACTGTCCATAACCAACCTCTCACATCTCCGTATTGGAGCATTTGTGTCTCTCATCTTCACAAGCCCAAACCATATCAGTATCGCTTCTCGCATATTGTCCTCCACTGAGGCCACTTCCACCTTGTCCCCGATATCTCATTCTTAATTATGTCTCTTCTCATGTGCCCACACATCCATCACAACAGTCTCAATTATGCAACTTTCATCTTTTGAACGTGAGAGATCTTAACTCGCTAACACTTTGTCCCATATAATATAGTTGTTCTAACCACCACTTTGTAGAATTTGCCCTTAAATTTTGGTGACACCTTCTTATCACATAGCACTCTGAAAGCGAGCCTCCATTTCATCATCAATCTCCCCGTTGCCTTTAAACTACTTTTCTTCTGGATGGCCTGGGTACCAAGCCTCACTTCCACGTCAACCTCATGAGGTGCGTCACTGAACTTGCACTCCAAGTACTCTGTCTTGGTCTTACTCAACTTGAACCCTTTAGACTCTATAGTTTATCTCCAACCCTCCAGCTTAGTTTTAATTCTACTGCAAGTATCATCGATCAGGACTATGTCATCCGCGAAAAGCATACACAATGGCACCTCACCTTGAATTTGCCGTGTATATCAGTCCATCACCAAGTCAAATAAAAACAGACTAAAAGTTGATCATTGGCGCAACCCCATCACAACTGTGAAGTGCTCTGAGTCTCTTCATTTGTCCTTACCATGGTCTTGGCCCCATCATACATGTCCTTGATCACCCTAATGTACGCCATAGGTACATCTCTAGACTCCAAACATCTCCATCGGACCTCCCTTGAAACTTTATCGTAAGTCTTTTCTAGGTCAATGAATACCATGTGTAAGTCCCTCTTCTTCTTTCTGTACTTCTCCACCAGTCTCCTTGCAAGATGAATGACTTATGTAGTTGAGCGCCCCGGCATGAATCCGAACTAGTTCTCTGAAATAGACACACATCTCCTCACCCTCATCTCCATCACTATTTCCCCCACTTTCATAGTATATCTTAGCAGCTTGATACCCCTATAGTTGTTGCAACTCTGGATATCGGACTTGTTCTTGTACAAAGAAATCATTACACTCGACCTCCATTCTTCTAGCATCCTCGCCGTCTTAAAAGTGATATTAAACAACCTAGTTTGCCACTCCAAACCTATTGTGCCTGCACTCTTTCAAAATTCCCCAGGAACATAGTCAACAATATTAGATGTTGCAACTTGCTACTAATATAAAGCTAGCCAAACACGGTGTGGAGACCCGACTCTTGCGGAGTAAACCCTCTTTCGACATGTTATATCTAATCCTATTATAATTTAAAAGACTTAAAGTTTGAAGTTGATTTCTTCTTCAAGCATTTTTGTTAATTTTGGACTTTTATAATTTAGGAAAAAAGAATTAATTAAATATAAGTATATTCCTAAGTTGTGTGCGACTGGGCCTCTGACATTTTTGTTTTATTTGTGGTGCCGGTAAGCCAATGAATTTGAATTTAATTATTTTGGACAAGTCAAATACTGTTGGCTCATCCTTATAAAGAAGACCATAACTTGCTTTTCAGATTTATCTAAAGGTAGAATTCACAGACAATTAAAGAGAGCCAGAAGAGAAGAGATAAGAGGAAGATAGACATGGAGGCTTCTTTCAGAAAATCTATTCACGGAGGCGTAGTCAAAGAGGAGAAGATCAAAGCGGATGAGGAAGGTTTTTTTGAAGATATTAATGTTCTTAAGGTAACCGATTCTTTCAATTCTCCAGATCGTAAAGAATGGATCTTGGGCCTAACTCAACCTCAAAAGTTAGCTTGTAAGGTGAGGATTGTCCAAGTCCATATAAAGAGTTCATGTTCACATTTCATATCCGATTTGGTGGGACTCTTAACACAGATATATGCTATTTGCGATTTGGATTTTTTGATTTCAATCATGCAACGAGACGATGAATATATGATCTATACAGAAGTAGTCATGCACTTGTTATATGTTAGTATAGTAGAAAATAAGATAACGAAGTCCACATGCATCTGAAAATGTCTGCATGGTTCTAAAATTGTGATGAAACTATTAATCCTAGCTCGAAAGGAAAATAGGATAGGAGAAAATTTGTAGGACATCTCTAGAAATGATTATCTAACTAATCCAAACTACACGAACTATGATAGGAATTAAATTAACTCTAATTCAGCTTTAACCTCGTATTAGATCTCACGGGATGATATCTATACCATGCTTCAGGTTGGAAAGGAAAGAAAAGCCCACGAGGATGATAATTCAAAGTCCTCTCAGCAAAAGGATCTCTCCAATGACGAGGAGGTATTATTGTCACCCTCAATCTTGTCCACTTTCTTGAGTTAGATCTGTTCGTGATATTTGATTTATTATGCATGGCTATTTTCTATCTCAATTTGTGTAACTTAGTTATATTTTATAATAGTTGTAGTTTGTTATAAATGGCTTGGAGAAGTGAAATGAGTACACATATAAACTAATTACTTGTGTTATACCGCAAAATCTTCATATAATATGGAAGCAGAGCAGAACATACGAGTTCACGAAAATTCTAGCTTTTACTCATATCTAGTATATATTATGAATATACTAAATATTTGATTATAAATCCAATTATTATTATTTTTATAATAAAGAGACTTTTTATTATCAAAGTGAAGAGTTAAGTACAGGAAAAAAAGTATCATTTGGACATAGTCCCAAACGATAGCTACCACTCAAACATACTAAGCCACTCAAACAAAATATAAATCCAATTGTTATTATATATTAATTTAAGATCAGTGTAAAATAATTCCATTAATTTCAAATTTTAAATCTATATCTACATGAAAGTATGTTTGAAACGGTTGGTGCCTTCCACATCAAGGCACGTTCCTATTATCATATATACTAGTATATACAGTTTGAGAACGTATGTAGAAAAACCAAATGGAATTGATGAAAATGTGAAACCTAAAGTAATTGGAGGCTCCTGCAGATCACATGCACGTACGATAAGTCAACCAATTTGTTTCTGGCATGTTTTGGCAGGAAAATTAAATTCATAGTAACCGGCAGATAGTTGTCAAACATTAATTTTCAGTCTTTAATTTCCAAACCTTTGACCATAACAATTGAAGTAGGGCATTGTTATCCCTGCCGATCAGAACCGACCTGTCTTGACTTTTGGATAACCAAGTTTGGTTATATACAGTAGTAGTAGTACTATTTTCTAATAATACACCACATGATAAATTCTTCTTGCCATTGTTATTGGGTAAGACTAATTATCACAAAAAGAACACGTTGATCCTTGTCCATCCTACATCTATTTTTTTTTTATCAAAGTTCTCATTTCCTTTTTGGGTGTGTGTCTGATTTTGTAGGACGATCAGCTCGAATCAGCCAAAGCCGATATGGAAGAGGTAATGGAAGAAAATCAAAGGTTGAAGACGCACTTAGAGCGAATTATGAAGGACTATCGAAACCTTCAGATGCAATTCCACGAAGTTGTTCAAAGACATACTAAAAAATCTAATACAAATATTAAATGTGATGAAGCTGAACTTGTGTCCCTTAGCATCGGAAGGACTTCGAGCGACACAAAAAAGAAGTTGTCCAAAATATTGAGCAAAGATAAGGCAATAGAAGATGATAAAAGTGGCCTAACCCTAGGATTGGATTGCAAATTCGAATCGTCTGCTAATACATCTCCAGAATCTTCATCACCTGCAAATCTCAGTCCAGAGAATAGTTTAGGAGAAATTAAAGATGAAAAAGGAGCTGAACCATTGCCACCCCATAAAATTCTCAAGACAATGAGGAATGAAGAGGATGATGTCGCGCAACAAAATCCTACTAAAAGAGCGAAGGTTTCTGTTAGAGTTAGATGTGATACCCCAACGGTAAGGATCTAAGAAAAATTCATTTCATGAAGTTATATATACTAGTTAAATTAAAAGAATACAGCCCATGCATTTTGTGTTAACCTTTTTTTTTCTCATCAGATGAACGATGGATGCCAATGGAGAAAATATGGACAAAAAATTGCAAAAGGAAACCCGTGTCCTAGAGCTTACTACCGTTGCACGGTAGCACCATCCTGCTCCGTAAGAAAACAAGTACGTAATATATATGTGTTTGATATGATGGAAGTTATTTTCGAAATTGTTTTTGTATTAGAATAAATCATGAAAAATGTCTTGGGAAAATAGGATGTATCTTAATTATCTCGTTGAGTCTAGTCAACAATTAATTGCATGCATAAATTCTATATTTTAGCTCATGATTCGGAAAATCTTGCTTTTCAGGTTCAAAGAAGCATGGAGGATATGTCAATCTTGATCACTACATATGAGGGAACACATAACCATCCACTTCCTCTTTCAGCCACATCAATGGCTTTCACCACTTCAGCAGCGGCTTCCATGCTATTATCAGCTTCTTCCAGCTCTGACACCGCAAGGACCACAACCTCCGCTACTACCAATGCACTCAACTACTATCTCTCGGATACCTCAAAACAAAAGCCATTTTACCTTCCAAATTCGTCCATTTCTTCTACATCGCACTCTCAATACCCTACGATCACTCTTGATTTAACCTCAAGCTCGTCCACTTCCTTATTGCCCCACCATAACAGGACGAGCAGTAGTAATTATCCCCCGCGATATAATAATTCTTCCACGAACATTCTCAACTTCAGTTTCTTGGAATCCAATCCTCTTCTTCCAATGTCTTGGAGTAACGGAAACCACGACTATAACAAGAACCAAGACCCTAGTTCTCTCAGCCTCGCAAGACGGTCACAAGAAATTCTTTCTCAATCTTATCTACAAAACATTAATAACCCAAAGTCTACACAATCTTTATTACCACAAGATACAATTGCAGCTGCAACAAAAGCAATAACATCCGACCCAAAGTTTCAATCAGCATTGGCCGTTGCTCTTACATCTATTATTGGCTCACGTGGCGGAAATAATCATCATATTGATGATAAATCTGGCCAGAATTTGAAGGTTACTGAGCCATTTCCAGTGCTTTGTAGCTTCCCATCAACCTCAAATGATCCAATTAAGTACTCTTCTTCGGGAAATACACAGCCTGAAAATTTAATGTTGGCCTCATTGCAATTTGCAGCCTCCAAGAGTAAATCCACCTCACTTGGTGATCACAAAGACTACACACTTTGATAATTCATTTTTATTACTTGTTACTCTATTTAGATTTTTGTTTGTTGAAGTTAGAAACTGGTAACGTCATTATTAATCATCAGGTGTATTATTTTCTAATGATTTGGATGTACAAAGTCCAAAGTGTAGATATTTTAATTTTTTTAAATCATCCATCCAACTCTATTGAGAGTGGATGCCTTTTTTATTAAGAGCAAAATGTACACCACAGAGGAGAACAACCTCCCTGTACCTACTTAGTATGGAACAAGCTCCATACTTTGAATCGAGTAGGATTTCTAGTAAGCTCACAAAAATTCGCATTTAACGATGCTCAACCCCTATGTACAGAGAGAATATTAGGGGACATCAAAAGAGTAGCTCCTATACATGTTTCTACCAATACAAAGTGTGTCTTGGACTTTCTTCTTTAATTTCCAAAGGAGGGGTAGTTCATTATGTCCATATTCAACGCTCCTCTGATTTCCTTGGGTAACTGTTGAGAGTTTGATATCCATTTTGTAAATATATATATTACAGATACAATTGTATCTCTATCCATAATTAGAATATTTTCATATATTGTGTAAATATAATTATGGTAAGATTAAGATTCCTCTTTTGTATAGGCTTAGGATTCCTATTGTATAAGGGATGAATATTGTATTCTATATATACTTTGATATTAATGAGAAGACTCCCTAAGGGAGATTAATATCATCTTACATGGTATCAAGAGCCTAAACTCCAAAAATCCTAAAAATTTCTTCCCTAGGCTGGCCTTCCACTCCCAGTGTGCGACTCCATCTTCTCTTGAGAAATTTCTTGTTTTTCTTTTATTCCTTTCTTCTCTAAATGGATACTCAGGATTCTCCCACTGTTGTTGACGCTTCTACCTCCACAAATCCCACCACCACGTCGTCACCCTCTTTTCATCTCGCTCTCACTGTTTTCAACATCAAGAACCATATCCCCATCCGTCTTGATCAAAAAAGCAGTCAGTATTATCCTTGGGTTGAACTGTTTCGCAATCATGCATGTCTCTATAACGTGTTTGATCATATTGATGACACCATTCCGCACCCTTCGAAGGTTGATGATTCTACTTGGCGTCGTCTAGACGCCGGTGTCAAATAATGGATATATGGTAGTATTTCTCAGGATCTACTTGTTACTATCATGAAATCTGACTCCACAGCCCGTGACTTGTGGAATCGTTTGGAGGAAATTTTTCAGGACAACAAGCACACTCGTGTTGTGTATTTAGTGGAGCAATTCAACAATACACGTCTTGAAAACTTTTCCAATGTGGTAGTCGCAAGCGATTAAAGCTCACGGCGGATCAACTTGTTCTTTGTCGACTCGCTTATTCTGAACGCAAAATGGTGTTACAATTGATTGTTGGCCTCCCTAAAGGAGAATATGATACATTGGCCACCATGATTCAACAGGCGGATCCGTTACCCAGCATTAACAAAGCTCGCTCACAGTTATTGCTCGAAGAAACCCGTTGTGCTAAGCGGCGAGACCAGCGCGCGGCGCTCCAACATCGATCTGGCGTCGCGGTGCCTCGATATAAGCGGCGGCGCAACTTTCGAGAGGTCATTCTCCCAAGCGATCGGCAATGCCGCGGCTAGTGATGGCGTCGCGGCGCCATATTTCGAGAGCTGTCGCTCGAGCAGCGCCATGGCGCCTCCGGCAACCGCCGCGCCTCGCTTTTCCGAGACCTACCGTGATCTCGACCTCATTTTCGGCCACGGCACCGCTCCAGCTGTCACGCTCTATAACAGACACTCGTGCCAAGTATAGAATCTTCAAACCCAAAGTCCAATTTAACTTGTATGCCCAAACCATTTCTCCAATTTCCAAAAACCCTATATTGGCTAAACAAGACCCTAATTGGAATACGACTATGTCTGAGGAATTCAATGCTTTAACTAAACAGCACACATGCGATCTAGTGCCTAGACCTGAGGGGGTGAATGTGATTCGTTGTCTGTGGCTTTTTCGTCATAAATTCAGAGACAGTGGAGATCTTGAGAGGTATAAGGCACGATTTGTGGTTAATGGCACAAATCAACATAAGGGCATTGATTGTGGTGAGACCTTCAGCCCGGTTGTCAAACCGGCTACCATTCGCACAATTTTGAGAATTGTCATGGGCAAACACTGGCCGATCCATCAACTTGATGTAAAGAATGCATTCTTACATGGGGATCTGAGAGAAACAATCTACATGTATCGTAGCGGGGTTCACTTCGTCAACGATTCCTCACTATGTGTGTCGTCTCCGTAAGTCACTATATGACCTGAAACAGGCACCCCGTGCGTGGTATGATCGCTTTGCCAAGTATATCTTGCATATTGGGTTTGTATGCCGCAAAAGTGATACATCACTATTCATTTTTCATCGAGGTAGTAGCAGTACTTACTTATTACTTTACGTGGATGATATTGTTCTTCTTGCCTCTCATAAAGTTGAAAAATGAGATTATTGTCTTGCTTAAGTTCGAATTTGCAATGGTGATTTGGGAAGCTGAGTTACTTTTTGGGGATATCGGTGGCAGTGCGCGATCATATGTTCTTGTGTCAGCGTAAGTATGCAGAGGAGATTGTGTACAGGGCTAAGATGGCGAACTGCAAAGAAGTGCCTACTCCAGTTGATTCCAAATCTAAGTTCAGTGCCATGGATGGTGCTTCAGTCTCTGGTCCTACTCTGTATAGGATCCTTACAGGTGCACTTCAGTATCTCACATTCACCAGGTCAGACATAGCTTATGTTGTTCAGCAGGTGTGTTTATTCATACATGCCTCCAGAGAGTCTCAATTCACTGCTCTTAAGCATATCATTCGATACATTAAGGGCACTCTTGATTATGGTTTACACCTATACCCCTCTGCACCAAACAGGTTGCTTTCATATACGGATGCAGATTGGGCAGAGTGTCCGGACACGCGACGCTCCACATCCGGATTTTGTGTTTTATTAGGGGATAATATGATTTCTTGAGTACGCGGCGGCGGTACCTATCTCGCTCGGTCACTGAAATTTGATCTGAGCGTTGCAAATGTAGTAGCTGAGATTTGTTGGCTCAGAAATTTACTGTTAGAACTTCAGTGACCTTTGCGTCAGGCATCCATTGTGTACCGTGATAACATCTCTGCCATCTATCTGTCTCATAATCCGGTTCAACATCAGCGAATCAAGCATATTGAGATAGACCTACACTTCGTTCGTGAGAAAGTTGCGCTAGGTCATGTCAGAGTGTTACATGTTCCATCATCCTATCAGTATGTAGACATATTTACCAAAGGACTTTCCAGACAGTTATTTCTTGATTTCAGATCCAGTCTCAGCGTCCGACCTCCTCCCGTTCCGACTGAGGGGGTGTGTAAATATGTATATTATATATACAATTGTATCCCTACCCATAATTAGAATATTTCCATATATTGTGTAAATATAATTATGGTAAGACTAGGATTCCTCTTTTTTATAGGCTTAGGATTCCTATTGTATAAGGGATGAATATTGTACTCTATATATACTTTGATATTATGAGAAGACTCCCTAAGAGAGATTAATATCATCTTACACATTTGGTGTCATTGAATTGCATTCTCCAGTTGGCAAGACCATCCGCAATCTTATTGCCTTCCCTGAAACAATGAAAAACATTCCATCTTTCCACTTTTTTCGAGCAGGTCTGAATTCTTCTAATAGAGCTCCAGATCTTCCAAGGTGGATTAGAATTATTGCTAATCCATTCTACTAGCAGTTTAGAGTCCAGCTTTATTTCTAAGTTTCTGACTCCATTTGTTACACACCATTCTAAACCAAGCTCAATAGCAAGTGTTTCAGCCATATTATTAGTGTTATTACCAAAAGATTTATCATATGCGACCTTCATAAAACCCTTCTCATCTCTGATGACACCTCCACCACCACTTTGGCTAAGATTGCCTTTAGCACATCATCTGAGTTTAGTTTCAAAGAACCAGTTCTTGGACATGTCTATCTAATTGGAATATGATCAAAATTATCCTTGGCTTGATCTACAATTGTACAGAATAGGTCCTATTGCATGAAAGAGTTGGTGTGCTTGAACTGTTTGTGTGAAATCATAGTAATCTGCATGTTGATCTGCTGCTTGATATGAGTAGAGTTCATCTTGACATTTTCAAATGATCTGTTTTTGCATCTGAACCTCCATATATGCCAAGTGATGATGCCAGGCAGAATTTGATTATAAACCTAAGATTACAATTATAGAATAACCTTGTTTTGAACATAACGATTTTGAATTGCTCAATTCTCTCAATAGTAATTGTAAGATGATATTAATCTCCCTTGAAGAGTCTTCTCATTAATATCAAAGTATATATATAGTATAATATTCATTCCTTATACAATAGGAATTCTAAGCCTATACAAAAGAGGAATCTTAGTCTTACCATAATTATATTTACATAATATATGAAAATATTCTAATTATGAGTAGGGAATATTGTAATTCTTATATACACGTTTACACACCCCCTCATTCGGAGCGGGAGTAGGCCGGACGCTGAGACTGGATCTGAAGACAAGAAATAACTGTCTGGGAAGTCCTTTTTGTAAATATATCTGCATTCTGATAGGATGATGGAACATGTAACACTCTGACATGGCCTAGTGCAACTTTCTCACGAACAAAGTGTAGGTCTATCTCAATGTGTTTGGTTCGCTGATGTTGAACTGGATTATGAGACAGATAGATGGCAGCGATGTTATCACGGTATACAATGGATGCCTGACGCAAAGGTCACTGAAGTTCTAACAGTAAATTTCTGAGCCAACAAATCTCAGCTACTACATTTGCAACGCCTCTGTACTCAGCCTCGGCACTGGAGCGAGATAGGGTAGTCTGTCGCTTGGCAGACCAAGAAATCATATTATCCCCTAATAAAACACAAAAGCCGGAGGTGGAGCGTCGCGTGTTCGGACACTCTGCTCAATCTGCATCCGTATATGAAAGCAACTTGTTTGGTGCAGAGGGGTATAGGTGCAAACCATAATCAAGAGTGCCCTTAATGTATCGAATGATACGCTTAAGAGCAGAGAAATGAAACTCTCTGGGGGCATGCATGAATAAGCACACCTGCTGAACAACATAAGTTATGTCTGGCCTGGTGAAGGTGAGATACTGAAGTGCACCTGTAAGGCTCCTATACAGAGTATGATCAGAGATTGGAGCACCATCCATGACACTGAGCTTAGATTTGGAATCAACTGGAGTAAGCACTTCTTTGCAGTTCGTCATCTTAGCCCTGTACACAATCTTTTCTGCATACTTACGCTGACACAAGAACATATGATTGGCAGACCTGGTCACTTATATCCCCAAAAAATAACTCAGCTTCCCCAAATCAGTCATTGCAAATTCGAACTTAAGCAAGACAATAATCTCATTTTTCAATCCGTCGGAGGAGGCAGTAAGAACAATATCATCCACGTAAAGTAATAAATAAGCAGTGCTACTACCTCGATGAAAATGAAAAGTGATGTATCACTCTTGCTGCATACAAACTCAATCTGCAAGATATACCTGGTAAATCGATCATACCACACACAGGGGGCCTGTTTCAGGACATATAGTGACATACGGAGACGGCACACATAGTGAGGAACTGCTAGATGGGTGAACCCTGGCGGCTGATGCATGTAGACTGTCTCTCTCAGATCCCCATGTAAGAATGCATTCTTCACATCAAACTGATGGATCGGCCAGTGTTTGCCCATGACAATGCTCAAAACTGTGCGAATGATAGTCGGTTTGACAACCGGGCTGAAGGTCTCACCACAATCAATGTCCTCCTGCTGATTTGTGTCATTAGCCACAAGTCGTGCCTTATACCTCTCAAGAACTCCACTGTCTCTTAATTTGTGATGAAATAGCCACAGACAACGAATCACATTCACCCCCTCAGGTCTAGGTACTAGATCTCATGTGTGTTGTTTAGTTAAAGCATTTAATTCATCAGTTATAGTCGCATTCCAATTAGGGTCTTGTTTGGCCAATATAGGGTTCTTGGGAATTGGTGAAATGGTTTAGGCAGACAAGTTAAATTGAACTTTGGGTTTGAAGACTTCATGTTTTGCACGAGTTTCCATTTGGTGAGTGGGGATAGTGGGAGGTTCCAAGGCGGGGGGATTTGTTGGATACGGAGAAGGAGGGACAGACGCCGTAGTAGGTACCGCATGTGCTGGAGGAACCGCCGTGCGCCGTGGCTCACGATCAGTGTCGCGTGCTGGAGGTGCAGCGGACCTCTCGATGTTTTAGCGTCGTGGCACCGGCCTTTGGGCGCGGCTGTTGTGATGAATCGAGGACCTGTTCGCGGGGAGTTTTAGCGCGCTGTGTGAAGAATTGTTATGCTCTAGTTGACTTAGGATGATGGGAGAGATGGCAGTCTCGTCAAGAAAAGAGTAATCCGGTTTTTGAAACTTTTTAAGATTCGAAAACGAAAATGTGGTCTCGTCGAATGTGACGTGACGAAAGATGTGGATCTGACAAGTGGATAAGTCATAGCATAGATAGCCCCCATAGTTCGGCGGAAAGTCTAGGTAGACACAAGAAGTGGACCGGGGGGCTAGTAAGATGATATTAATCTCCCTTGATGAGTCTTCTCATTAATATCAAAGTATATATAGAGTACAATATTCATCCCTTATACAATAGGAATCATAAGCCTATACAAAAGAGGAATCCTAGTCTTACCATAATTATATTTACACAATATATAGAAATATTCTAATTATGGATAGAAAATATTGTAATTCTTATATACACGTTTACGGTAATAGTTGGAAATTGCAGGTGCGTCGTATTACTAAAAGCCGAAGTCCTTATAATCATTATTTAAATCAAACATATTACGTACAAATATATTAGACGAAGAAATCTGAATCAGATTTCAAGCAGAAGTTTTAAAACGATGACTAAAAGTCTAAAATAAGATATAGTTCAGAATTCAGATTAGCTAATTTGTGGCGTTTTCTAATTTCTTGTTTTCGTTTTGTCGATACCAATAAGGACAAGGTTATTGGTTAATTGGTAGGTCCAAATGGAGCGATAGTTACTTGTTAATGTTCTATTATTGGACTATGAGCCTATACTATTTAATTAGCGGAATTCAGTAACTTTTATCTAAATTTTGTATATGTATTAGAAATTTATGAATTCAATTATTATTAAATATTAGCTCGAAAATTCATTTCGGTTAGCCTCCTCATGTGGCTTCTCTCTCGTTCATTATAATTATAAACCATCCTTTGTTTTAAATTGGTTTTCCTAATTGTATTAGATGACATAATTCATATTTAGTTTGACAATACTGTCTTGATGTCATTGTTTTAGTCTCATATGTTAGTATGCAATTTGTTTGTCTTTTAGAAGTGGAAAACCCGAACCAATTATTGAAACATCTACCATATAAAATTATTCAATAAACATCACAATATATCATTATTCAATGTCTAGTGTAGTATGAACTAAAAATTAAGGTCTTGCGTATGATTTACATGATTACGTTTAAATTTGTGTTTTTAATTATATATATGGAAGTCCCTTGATTTTTTTCCCATGTCAATGAAAAGTATCTGTCTTCGAAAGAAAATTGGGCATCCTCTATTGAAATATTAAAAATATTATAATGATGAGAATAGTATACAACTATCACTAGTGCTTAGAAAGGATAATCATTTATAATTTCAATATAATAGGCTTGAAGTCTAACATCAGTTGTCACTATATCAATAAGTGTTGATGATCTTGATCTTCGATCTTTGCTCCTCCTTGAAATCTTAAAATCATTGTCTGAAACTGCAGGAAGCCCCTTGAAAACAATAACAACAATATGTTTAGAAATCTGAAAATATAACAAGATAATTGGCTTGTTGAGTCGACCAAATTCTTGATCTATCCTTAAGATAATATTGCCCTGTATATCCTTTCAACAGTTGTTGTCGCGCCCTTTTTCGGCCGCGGCATTCATTTTCTAAGCTCCTGCTGCTCAAATTAAAAGGTTAGAAAATAAAATAATAAAATGCTATTAATGTCCAAAAATGCTTAAAGGTTTTAAAAATGCTAAAGGATGCCAAAATTGCAAAAGAGGCTAAAAGTGCAAAAGAGTGCTAAAAGGCTAAAGGGTTGCTAGAATGCTAAGGGTTCGCGGAGTCGCCACCTAATTAGTTTGGGTGAATTAGGACACCTAAATGTTTAACTAGTTTAAAGTGAAACATTAACTCCATTTTATGGTCTGCTAAACTTAGTGAGATTCTGGGTAAGGGTTCTTTATTAATCTAGAGGGAAGGGGTTAGGCACCCTCTAAGATCCGCTAACTTGCGGTTGTCCTGCCAAACCTAGGGTAATTATTATGTTTAAAAATGCAAAAATAAAAGCTACACCTGCTTAGTAAAATGCGAAGATGTTAAAATGTTAAAATGTTTAAAAGGTGCTTTCTGATAAAAGGTTCTTGAAGGTATTAAATGCTAGAAGGGCTCGCTTAGAAAAGTGTTAGGAAATAATAAAAGTGCTAAAATGTTTAAAAGACTTAAAGATTTCAAAAGGTCAAGGGGTGCTAAATGGAAAAGATGCTAGGGTGCTAAAGGTATTTATATTATTTATAAAAGATGGTGTAAAATTGATTTATCATAGATGCACGCATTTTATAAAGGATTTAAAGGACTTGTGCTACATGTAGAGTTTAAAAGTGTTCATTTACTTTTATTTATAAATAAGTGACGCGAAACTAATTTATAAGCTAAAGGTATGCACTTACTTGAAAATTTGATTTATGTGGCCTAGTGCAAAAGACGGTGATTATTTGACAAGTTTAGTCATGCGTGGCAATCCTAAAATAATTAACTTAAAGGGAAGCAAATTTCTAGTATCCAACTACTCGCTAATTTATTGATTCAAGATTCAATTATTCTAAGTGTTCTAATAATTAATGTAGCGTTAGACAATTAATTACAACAAATGAATAGGGAAGGATATGAATTAACAATGGTAACTCGAAGAATGGCGATATCCTTTCGCCGCGGTTTGAAATTCCTATGCTAGATGAGTGCACATAAATGTGGGCCTTCTTTTGAAGTAGCTCAAGATGAGTTTCGCCGTGAAACTCTTTATTTTGCTCCGGTGCGTGCCATGTAAAAGATAAAGAAAGATAAGGATTAGCATCAACCCAAATAAACTTTATGAAAAATGATTAAAACATTGAAAGCACATGCATATCCATAATTCAACTGTTGTTTAGTTATATTATTCTAAGAGATTGTCGATTTCAAGTAGAAATCTTGGTTGAACCACGAGGATTGGGCAATGAACAAAAGATTCGACATGCTAATGAATTCTAAATCTCACAAAAGTTAACTAGACCCATATACAAGAGCCCATAATAGCACTATGGTTGTAGTTAACGGACTAGGTCTTAGGAAAGTAATTCAGGCCCAAACAAATATCATTTCAATTCTTTCCTCTCATTATAAGAGGAGGAACAAAACGACCAACACATAACATATGAAGAGGACTCAAATAAGAAGGCAACTGGTGTGGCATGAAGTTTCCAGATTTTTTTTTTTTTAAAATTGTAGGGCAGATTAATTATGCACATATGGTGAACCATACAACAATGCAAAGCAAGGATGGGAACATGACAGGCCCAAGGACATATACCCTATGATATACACAGCAATATACTAAACATATAGGTATGATATACCGAGTATAGTATTTATATATTTTTGCATATACGCATTTTTAACTCAAGACAAAAGACAAGCAGCCATCGATTGAACGATACTCATTAAAATTGAACTTTCAGGATTTGTGCAGAGTTTTCAATTTCCAATTACCACTTAGAAATCAGTCACATTATGATACAAGGTTCCTAAATGCTTTATGCACACATTAGCTTAGGACAGCATGCTTAGCAAGACATTAGGTAGATTTCCAGCATATATGAATGAAGCCATGAGATAATTATATATGGTACTAGAATGGCATAATTCAACGGTGGTCTCAAGATATAATAGGCACAACATTAACCTGCCCTCCTTTTACAATAACTAAAAATGAACATACAAGCAAGTTTGCTAGTTCGTGAAGAGTCAACGACACACCAGGGCATGAACAAACAGACTTCATGATTTCTAGAACTAGAGAGAAAGATTCAATTTTGCAGATATGTAGAAGACACAACAACTTCTTATATTCGACAACATACTTGGTATAAAATACTAGGCATGTTTCTAAATTCCTGAAATCCTGAACATAACAATCCTAAGCCAATAGTTTAAGCACGTATGCACCTAACGAGGAGGTAGAGCCATTTTATGCGAATGTAACTTATCCAAATCATTCCTATGTTCTTTCCTTCATATCTAAACCATTTAAGAATACAACAATACAAAGCAGTGAACTAAATCACCGATAAAACACAACAAAGTAAATAAGCGAGAGGATTTCTAGTTTACCTTCTCGTGAACCGAAGCGGCGTATCAAGTCGTCGGTCCACGACGGGTTATTGCGATGCGATTGAAAGGGTAAGGCTTGCTGTGAGAATACTCACCGATGTGCGATGACACGCAACTAAGAAGAAGGGGTTTTGAATCGGTGTTCTTGCTACTTCCTCTTGAACTCGACGATCAATCTATGACCTGCTCTCCTGTTTACGCTCTTAACGGGTATCTCTATGTTTGACCGATGCCCCCTCTCTGCTCTACTGTCCTAAAAATTGGACTGCCCTCAGCTCCCTCGTCTTGTACTCTACTGTGCTCTGCATTCGACTGATGATCCCCTCTACTCCCTGCCTGCATGTGCTTATATAGCCCTATTTGGGTTCCAAGTTAGGTAGGCAATTAGGGCTGATTCTGAGCTGGGATTTCGTAAGATTTTAGCGTGATTCTAGGTGTTTATAAGGTAAGGTATCGTTGGATTCGTTTGGTTATGGAAAGGAGAGCTGGCTAGGGTGTGTGGGTAAGGGGAAAGCCCCGGATTCTCGGTAGAAATCCGGTGAAGTCTTTGGTGCGTTAGCGCGATTGCAATTTAGGTTTAATGTTCGTCGTGGGCTTCTGCGAGGGAGACGAAGTGATGACTATGAAGAAGAGGGCGACTGGGCTGCGTACAAAAGATAAAGGGGTGAGTTGGGCGTGGGCTTGCGGGTTGAAGTGCGGTCGCGGTGAGTTTAATTTGGGTAGTTATTAGGTGAAATTTGGGCGAATTAAGGGTAGTATTAAATGCTATGTATTTAGTTAATGGGTTATTAGTTAGGAGTTAATTAATTAATTTAGATTAATGAATTTAGTTAAATTATTTAGGTGCTTTATTATAATTATTTAGGTGCTAAATTAGTCTAATTATTATAATAAATGCGGACGTGTTATTTAATTAATGCTTAATGCTTTAGAATGCGACACTATTATTTAAAATTTTATTGTTATGCATTATTGCGAAGTTAAATTAAAATTGAATTGAGTTTAGATTAAATTATTTAAATGCTAGATATTTAGGAATTGTTTAAAGCTTTATAAATGCGGTGCTATTAAATGCATATAACAGATTAAAAAATTGACTTTAAATTACAAATGATTACTAATAAATGCGGCTATGCTACCTGACACGACGTTATCGCTAAATTATTTATTTTATGCATTTATTAATTATTTAAGAATTACGACAAAGCTTAAAGTTAATTAATGCGGGCGCGGGACTCTAAGTGTTTAAAACTCTACGTAAGACGCGATGCCATTATTAAATTATTTATTTATGCCTGTATTTATGTTTTATCGCTGCATTTTATTGAAAAAAAATTATTTTACAAAATTAGTCTAATTTTATAGTTAATGGCTGGACGGGAGGGTCAAAATTGGGTGTCAACAGCTGTCCCTCTTTGTATGGAGATGATGGAAGAATCTTCGGACAAAGACGTTGACTCATAGCCAATTTTGTCTCGATCTTCAGAATTGCAAAAATGTTGGGCAGGTAGACAAGGCTGACACAAAAATCAAAAACTGTCCCAGTGTCGAGTTATGACGACACTGGGTTACCATGGTCGAAACACCAGGGCGGGCTAACGCGGACTTAAAGTTGTCCCAGTGTCGAGTTATGATGACCTTTGGGCTAGGGTCAAAGTAAAAATAAAAATAAGCGGCTTGAACACAGGGTGTCTGCAGGGCTTGTGGTCTTTGGGTTACATGGTGATGTGGAGCGAGTGGACCGACGCTGAGGCGGCTACGCGATGTTTGGGAAGGTTGGCCCCAACAGATTGCCGGTTATTTGTAGAGAAAATCCACGTTGTCTCACTGCTCCTGCGTACTAAGACTTGAACAAGCGGTTAGTGCATGCTGTTAAGGCAAAATGATGATGCATAATTTTAAAGTAATGCAAGTGAGTAGAAAAGGTTATCTGCGAAAATATGATGCTGCTTGTGTTGATGCGATCTTGCAAATCTTTGTGATTTCGCCCTTGCACGGACGTGTTGCGATTGTGAATGCGGATACGTTGTCCTTGCTGCAATTTCCCCTGTAGACTAAAGCTCAAGAAAGAGTTTAGTGCATAACTGCTGAGACAGAATAATAAATGAGAAAAACGCAATTTTGAGAACAGAGAAATCTTCCTTATGTAATATGCTGATGATGGCGTCGTTTTTCGGACTTGTCGTCGTTTTCGGACTTGTCGTCGTTTTCGGACGTGGCGTCGTTTTCGGACGCGGAGTCGTTTTCGGACTCGGAGTCATTTTCGGACTTGTCGTCGTTTTCGGACTTGTCGTCGTTTTCGGACGTGGCGTCGTTTTCGGACGCGGAGTCGTTTTCGGACTCGGAGCCGTTTTCGGACTCGACGTCGTTTTTGGACGTGGTGTCGTTTTCGGACTTAGCGTCGTTTTCGGACGTGGCGTCGTTTTCGGACGCGGAGTCGTTTTCGGACTCGGAGTCGTTTTTGGACTTGTTGCTGCTGCTCCTGTAGACTAAAGCTCAAGGAAGAGTTAGTGCATAACTGCTAAGACAGAATAATAAAGCACGAATGATAAAAATGCAATTTTGAGAACAGAGAAAATCTTCCTTATGTAATATGCTGATGATGGCGTCGTTTTGGACTTCTTTGTCTTGATAACGTCGTTATGCGGGCGTGTTCTTCTTGGCGTCGTTGCGTGGACTTCTTGATCACGTCGTTATGCGGGCGATGTTCTTCTTTGGCGTCGTCCGCGTGGACTTCTTTGTCTTGATAACGTCGTTATGCGGGCGTATTCTTTCTTGGCGTCGTTGCGTGGACTTCTTTGTCTTGATAACGTCGTTGCTGGACGTATTCTTTCTTGGCGTCGTTCGTAGACTTCTTTGTCTTGATAACGTCGTTACTGGGCGTGTTCTTTCTTGGCGTCGTTGCATATTTGTCTTGATAACGTCGTTGTTTGGGCGTGTCGCCGCTCCGTAGAATAAATGCTCCCGAGCTAAGCTT
Source organism: Przewalskia tangutica (assembly GCA_029844215.1). NCBI lineage: Eukaryota > Viridiplantae > Streptophyta > Magnoliopsida > Solanales > Solanaceae > Przewalskia > Przewalskia tangutica. The sequence goes on from CM056734.1 coordinate 14,773,319, forward strand.
GAGAAAACGTTAGTGTATACCTGTTTAAACAAAATGATAATATATATGAGAAGTGCAATTTTATGGATAGAGATGTCGTCCCTGATATGTGAATGCTGAGATGTTGTGGGTGCTGAGATGTCGTTGTTATGTGCGAATTTGACTTCGTGTCCGAGCTGATGCGCTCGGCTTTGTTGCGGAACTTTGAGTTTTGATTCTTGATTCTGCTTTTCTTTGCTTCTACCTTTTTGTATTTTATACGCTAATATGAAGAACTTTGTTGTATCCTCCGCTAATATGAAGGACCTGCGCTCAAAGAAAGTTTTGTGAGTTTTGGGGGGGGCGGTTGATCCGCGTTGACCTTAGACTCTTGATGCTCGGATGTCTGTCTTGTTTGGGACTCATCACCCCTGCCTGGTTTCCTACCTTGTCCCAGTTTTGAATAGGGTGTTTGGCCTGAGGGGGTCTCAATGGAGTTGCTTGTATGTTATGTGCATTCTTGTTATTTTAGAACGAAGGGAAAGTTTCCTAATGGTGTGACCGAAGCCGATTTAGGCCGCCTACGTATCCCCATGAGGGAATCAGGTCATGACGTAGTTCATTACAAGTGAAATTGGGTAAAATTAAAATTTCTAGATGTGGGACCGGCCGAGACGGCGCTGCGTATCCACCGAGGAATCAGTCAAACGTAGTTCCAATTATTACATATAAAGGGCAAAATGCATTAAACTAACTATTTCAGGACTCAGCGGGCCGAGGCAGGGGCGCGAGTCCACTTCTTCTTGCTCTGTGTCTTCGATGGTTGAGTCTTCGGCAGGATCATCTCGCATGACTAGACGAATGACCTATTCAATAGTTAAACAATCTCCCGTGAGCACCTCCTTTCTTCTGGCGGTTGGTTGATGATTCAACTTTCTTCACTTTGCGGGCTGGCGTAATAGTCCCTTCCAGACTGTCTTATTCATTTTCAGCTATCATGCTAACATGGGCATCTTCATAACCCGTGAAAGTTATTGTTTGCATTGAGAGGACCATCTTTCACCGAATGACTCCTCGCCGATTAATTCCTCTACTCGTCGCCAGTGTATAGCAATTTTCGATGTCGTGTCCTCTGCCGGAGTGGTATGCACAATGTTTAGTCTTATCGTGCCTCGGGAAGTAGGCACAGGAGTATTTACGGGAATTGGATGGAGTATTCCTGCGTTTGACTTCATACACTCGAGCTATGGGCTCGGCTAAAGGTGTATAGGTTTTGTTGGTTTTCTTTGGCATCTATGCGGGGTTTGGGTCCGTTTGGAGTGCGAGTTCGTGATTGTGGTGAGTATTTTGGATATCTTTGGTTGGGTATGGTAAGCAGGATATGGGGTGGCGATCTTGATAATATGGTATGGGTTACGAGTGTTTTGGTAAGAAGGCGGTGGGCTTTGATATCTTGGATGTTGTTACGGCCCGTACTCACGAATGACCGTGATGGAGGGTGATCGTCTTCTCCTCCGGGAGGTACCTCAGATGGAATTTGACCGCTTTGCTCGCTAGTTGCTGTAGAAATGTCAAGTTTGTAATCACACTGTCTTAATGCTTCTTCCACGAAGTCGCCCGTTCTTACGACTTCGCAAAACTTCGCCAATTACACTGATCATTCTTTCATAATATGTCGCGTCGCTTTTACGCGATCGCACGAACAAGGTGGTCATTTCGCTCTCTGCCATTGGGGGTTGAACCTTTGCTGCTTCTGACCGCCACCTCAGGGCGTATTCTCTGAAAGTTTCTGTAGATTTCTTTTCAAGTTTCATAAGATAAAATCTGTCGGGGCGATGTCGATGTTGAACTGAATCTATCCATGAAATCTTGTGCCATGGCGTTCCAACCGTCCCATTTTCGAGGGTCTTGGCATGTGTACCAATCCAGCGCCTCGCCGGTTAGACTCCTGATGAATAGCTTCATGATGATTGCTTGATTTTTACCAACCCCAATCAATTTATCGCAATATGACCTTAGATGAGCTCGAGGATTCCCCTTTCCATCAAACATGTCAAATTTGGGCACTTTGTACCCATGGTAATTCAACGTCGAGTGCGTGCATAAGTCTTCATATTCTAAACCCTCCTCCCCGTTCATCTGAATGTTTTTGAATGCTTCTTTCAAGCTACAATTTCTTTTGCCACATTTTCATCTCTAGCTCAGTGCCAGGTCCATTTCCTTGTATTGATCTGTCTTGAGAGGATGCATGCAATAAATGGTTGGCTTTCGGTCGGATGTGCTAATCCCTCATATTGTTTGTGTGCCCTCTGCTCGTATTGGGCGGCTTGGCAATTTGGGTTGAGTGGGGAGATATAAGTAGGTGGAGGTTGAGATGTGTATGTAGTGAACGGGTCATTTTGGAGGTCGGTTTGCAAATTGACCGGGCGAGTGACATTTTAGTGTGAGCTGGTATGTTGCGGCCTCTGCGGGGAGCTTTGGAGAAGTGGAGGCTCAAGGGCTTGTGACACGATTGCATTTGTCCCTTGCTCTGGGAGTGGTGCATTCAAGCTAATAGACATGTTTGTGATATCTCGGAGCCTTTCTATTTCGGCTTGCATGATTTCCATTTCTTTGATAGTTTGGCGAGGTGTTGATCATTGGTGTTTCTCCTTTCTGACGCCTCTGCATCCTCTACATGAACGGGGATGAGTCCTAAGTTGTTTCGTCCCGGTGCTTCTGGATTAGTCATTGGAGGATTGTGCTTCTACTAGTCGACGCGAATCAACCTTTTGGGGAATAAGCTAGGCAAAAATAAACCTTTAACAAATGAGGCAAACCAAGTTAGTATAATATGCAAAAGCTGCGGGCAATATATACAAATAAGCAAATTGCAAATCAAGTGCGTGTTCTAACATGTTTGGGACCTCTTTTAGTGCCAGAGGTGGGCCTAAACGCCAGATATGCGAGATTATGATAGATTTGTCCAAGCCGCCCAACTGTAATGCTTTCGTTGGAAACGGCGACCAAATGACGGTGCACTTGTCACGACCCGGCTGGGCGTGGCGGTGCCTTACCCGAGCACCTAGTGACCTGACATCAGAGTAATCAGCGGAACATAAAACAACAACATGAGATAACATAAATATAAAACAATAATCTGTGAAAACTTGTCTGTCGGCATATATATAACCATCAACTCTTTTACAAATGAACAGCTTAATCCTTTTTACCAACCCTGCCCACAATAGTACTACAGACCTCTAAGAATGATACGACCACAATGGCGGGACAGGGCCCCGCCAAACCCCTGAATGTAAATACTTACTACGACAGGGGACTATACCACTGATAAGCCTCCGGAGAAACGGAGCTTCCCAAACGTTGAATGACCACGAGCTAGGATCAACGGCGATGTACCTCAACTGCGGCATGACGCGGCCGAAGAGGTCGATAACAGTCAAGTATGTGAAACTAAAAATAAATCGTAAATGAAATCATAGTAGTCTATACAAAGCGGGAGACATGTATGATAACCAAACTACGATTCACCATAAATAGCGATCGTGTCAAGTCGTGACTACACCTCAAGTCATCACTCGATTTAACAATGGGTCTCACGCCACAACATCAATCGTGCGTGGAATACCTTCCTCATCTGGCGATTTATGATATACAAGCACCAAGGAATACATATGAACACGTGTCCCACTGTGTCCTAATAAAAGCATGCGGGGTAAGTGCGAAGGCATAGCCGACTACTAACACCTACCGCAACAAGGTCATAAAGCGTATCATAAGATCTGTCTGCATCGTCACATGATCAAAGGCGGCCACTTGCGCGATATCTAATGTCTGCGTCTAGTCCTGGAACTTCCGCGACTCCGCGTAGGCCAATCTCATCGGCCGCGCATGAGGTATTCCCGCGCATCGAGGGTAGCTACTCCCCGGCGTCGCCCCGACTTTCGAGTCGCGTGGCGCGACCGCGTGCCCGTAAGGACGACACTAACACGGAACTCTCGTAGCTCCGCATAGGCCCCGGGACCCGCATGAGGTATTCTCGAATCATGGTCCTGCATCCGCTGAGTCTACCCGCGTCGGAGGGCACTTAACCGGAATCATCTCGAGATGAATGCCACAATACTATCATAACGACTGATAGTTAATAAGCATAATCAAGGGAAACCCCCTTACACAAACATCACAAGATACTAACACACGTAGCATCCTAACACGTTTACTTATCAAAGCAACAAGAAAGTATTACAAGGCTATCACAAACCAATACAATCAAGTTATTCACACAAGGTACTTTCTACTAACAAGTTCGGGTATCTATCCCCAAAGTACTTCACACATTAAAATCTTAAAAAAAAGATCTGTTTCTTTCACATAAGTCACACAATACCCGTAGTATAAAAATAGAGTGACTGTCCTTTTAAGAAAACCAAAACTCTTACCTTTGTAAAATCAAGTAACAACATTATTTTCCAAACGTCCAAGTTTGCCTAATTTCAAATGTTCACGTTTCTTATTTTAGAAAGGTTTCGTAGTTCATAGTCTTATTCATTTAAGAATATAATTCTCTTTCAAAACGATTTCAGAAATCTTTTGAAATACTTCAAGTTCTTTATAATCACACGTCAAGCCAGTTATAAACAAATCATTTACCTTTTAAAAACCACAAAGTGTTTTCTTATCTACATAAAGCTGTTATAACCAACTTCCCATAAAGCCGTTATAACACTTTATGTTTTAAACCCATCGAATACATTTAGCACATGTACGTCTACCGTACTACATAGTTCACACATATCATGCTAGAAGAGATAGGAAGAGGTTCACATACCTCGCGACGATTATCGACTAATAGCAAAATGCTCCGAGTACCTCAAGCCGTCGGCTACTCCTTAAGCCAAGTAGAACGCGCCACACGTAGTACTTGACCTATAAGGCCACAAGTGACTTATTAACATCTAGATCTTATCGTAGAACATTCTAGAAAATTCGACACCTCCCGCCAACAGCGTAAATCTCCTCCTCTATCGGGGCGGCCATCAAGCCAACCGGGGTTATACATCTAACCCGACGGGTATAATTCTACTCACAAGATTACTACAAGTCTCTTTATGTCTGATCGCATGTAAAAGCAGTTCGATTCTTGGGCTTAAGTCGAGACATTGCCACAAGCTATGTTCGATTATATATATATAGTATACTTAAACTATATTTTCCTACAACATGTAATATCCAATTACAATAGGGGGACAAGATATTTACCTCGCTAAGCCCATAATTATCCAAATATAAAGTCGATCATGGGCAATCGTTTAGCTCCAACTCCGAGCGCTCCAACCCGCTCTAAACCACCCTTAGAAGTTCTAACCAACTTCTTCACAATACTCCACCGGACTATGGAGATTTTCCTAGGGTTTCGGTTTTGTGGTGGGAAGTATAATAGTATTTACGGGCTTTTCGTATAGGTATAACCTTAGAATACAACAAGGTATACTGGCTAAGGTAATTTGGGCATTATAACAATACTTTTGAGAGTATTTCTACCAAGAGGGGGTATTATATGAAAACAAACTAGGCAGGGGTACCCAATGCCACACCACAAAGGAGGGGTGGCTACCTCGCCTACCCCACTGGGGAACTCTCGACGAGGGCCTCGAAAAGGGGAGGAAGGCTCTCAAGACTTAGGCATTTTGGATGAAGAAGTCTTCAACCTTAGAGGGTATTTATAGCCAAGCCAAGGCCAACCAATGGCCAAGATCTAGCCAAGTGCTAGGCAAGTGTAGGGCAAGATATGCCCAAGTGCCCCTAGTCCCTACTCCTTAAAACCTCACAAATATCTACACAAATATCTACCCACAACTTGCCCACCAATCGGCCTAAGCGCCCACTTGCTTCCGATGTGAGGTGACACGCCACCCTCCCGTTGGTCCAAAATGTTCGTTTCTCGGAAAAATCCGCAAAATAAGAAAAGACATAGCCGGAATTTTCCTCGCAAGTTATGTAAAGCGTTTAGTCAAACGACTCTAACCGGTGTTGTGCACAAATGCCATTCGGCGAGCCACTGGCGGGGTGACACGTGTCACCCTCCTATTGGCCCATAATAAAACATCTTAGAAAATATCCATAATGGCCAAAATCTAGAAAACAAAGTGGGCCCACAAACCAGTAAATTTCTCGTGGGCCCACGTGACCATTTCGAAAATAAAATTCCATAATTCTCTAATATTCCAGAAGTCCGAATACCAAATCTGGGAATCCAATTCCCATTAACGAACCTTTTTCCTTCACAAAACCGAAACTTTTCCGTGGAAAAATCGCCTCTTTCTTCCTTTCCAATCTTTCGTATTCTCGTCGTGCGTCCTCGCATACATACCCTAGAACTACGGGTATAACATTCTCCTCCTTAGAAACATTCGTCCGAATGTTCCTTCTAAGTCTCAAAACAAGCGTCTTGCCAATATAGTCTTCACTACTATACTTACGAGAACAATCCCGCCATACCGCCATGGAAACACTGCGCAAAACTTACATCTAAGTCCACGAGGAAACACCTCTACATCACCACAAATACCTCTTCCGGGTCAAAATATACTTCCTTAGTCACCGATACCACTTTTGTCACTTTGTCGCGAGCCTTGCTCCGACGACCCGACAAATGGTGCAGGTCTGCGATCCGGAGGATCTCGTACACTCGAACTCTTACCACGTTCGATACGGCCGGTTCCAAAACTCGGGTTACTATCTCTAACGTGGTCATCATTAATCGGGACATTACGGATGGATCTTCGATACTTTCCGATCATAACAATACGAAGACGGACGTCCTTCCTCCTAAGTCGGACGGCAAATGCTAACATATAGGCAACTGGCCTATTCTTCATGAACTCACAAAGGCCCAAAGTAACTCGGGCTAAGTTCCTTCTGTTTCCAAAACTCGTCACACACCCTGTCAGGTGGTACTTTCAAGAAGACCGTCGGCACGAACTCTGGCGTCGTCGATTATCCGCACGATTCCTGCGAGCCGCCGAACTTCTTCTAGACAAGCTTCACTATCCGCGATCTGCTGGAACAAGCTGAACGACTATCTCGAACCCGCCAACATCGAACCAATCGGCCGCAACTTGCATTTCTGCCCCTGGCGTCGCAAGGCGACATCCGAACACCGAAATGGTAGCTTAAACACTCCCAACCAGGAGACAACGATCCTCGGCTACCCGAAATCAAAACAACGGCGAGGCGAATGCGTCTGGAGACTCACCGAGTTCTAGCCCCGCACTGGTACAAACTCCCGGAAGAGAAACAGTACCACAGGCTCGCTGTCGTCATAAGGTGAAGGTAGGCACCCGCAACCTCACAACCTTTTCGGATAATATCAACTGCCGAGGAACGACCGAAGAACACGATAGTCGCCCCATCGGCCCGACCAGCGGTCGAACGCATCCACGAACTTGCACGCTGGCTAACTAAACATGGGCCTAACACCTCGTGACCTAACACAAAGAGGACCACCACAACCGACCCACCAAACCTACCGGGTTGACCGCGTAGCCTCAACCCGACCGGCAAGGCGAAATACCATCTCCAGAAGGAACAATCTTACTAAACACGTTACGAAAACCTAGCGGTCTTCTTAGCTCAACTACCTCTTTCATTTCATACTACATGGGACTTATCCCAAACACACTCACGTGCACTATGCACTCCTATAAAGTCAAACATAAACATACGTCTACCAGAGATGGCCTTACCTCTAAGGTCTTTGCGTATAAAGCTCTAAGGCTCACACTTTCTCTATCCTCCAAAATCTTACTCGGTTAACCCACCATGATTTCTAATCACAACTAACACCTCGCTATCGAACATAGCACTTAAGGTATACTCACCTTGAAAGTTACCGAAGGACGCTTTGCTCTGGCCCTCTTCTCTCGCCCGGTTAACTCGTCGATCTCTACGTTTCTCGGCCTGCTGCGCATAAGCCCGTACACAGGCCATGCTCAAGCCTAACTGAAGGATTACTCTTGCACAACCTTCTCTTAGGTAGTCGTCAAGACTCGCGATACATCGGTATACTCTCTGGTAGCCAAATCCATAGCTAGTAACAGGGTCGCCTCTTTGCAATCTATATTCTCGGTTCGATGCGTGGAGGCGAAGGTTCACATATCATGGCGCGATGGGAATGCGCCGCCATGCTTAAACTCTTGGGGCTAGTGGCGTCGCGAAATCCCGAATGAAGCACTACCCTAGGTAATGATTTGGCACGCCTCGCCACCCTCGAACTCTACTCGCGGCTCCGCCGCTTGCCCGCCTCACGGGCGGGTTGCCTACGCGGAGGCATAACGATAAGAAATAATTTCGTCGGAGGTCCAACTTACAACACGGCTAAGGCACGATCTCGAGTGAGAAGAATAGAAACCAATCCTAAATATCCTATAGCCTCACGATTATTGGTGTGGTGCACAACACCCCGATAATCAAGACTCTCGGATACGATGCGTAGACACTTTCCGAGGATTAAGCGCTCGATACCACTTTTGGTCACGACCAAATCGGGCGTGGATGGTGCCTTACCCGGGCACCTGGTGACACAACATCGAGTGTCAATGGAACATAAAACAACAACATGAGATAACGAAATATAAAACAATAATCATGAAAACTTGCACGGCATATATATAACCATCAACTCTTTTACAAATGAGCGGCAATCCTTTTACCAACCACGCCTGATAGTACTACTGGACCTAAGAATGATACGACCACAATGGCGGGACGGGGCCCGCCAAACCCTGAATGTAAATACTTACTACGACGGACTATACCACCGATAAGCCTCGAGAAACGGAGCTTCCCAAACGTGATCATGACCACGAGCTAGGATCAACGATCGATGTACCTCAACTGCGGCGTGACGCAGCCCGGGCGAGGTCGATAACAGTACCGAGTATGTGAAACTAAAAATAAATCAGTAAATGAAATCATAGTAGTCTATACAAAGCGGGAGACATGTATGATAACGAACTACGATTCACCATAAATAAGCGATCATGTCAAGTCGAGGACTCACCTCAAGTCGTCACTCAATTTAACAATGGGTCTCACGCCCACAACATCAATCGTGCGTGGAATACCTTCCTCACCGCTGGCGGTTATGATATACAAGCACCAAGGAATACATATGAACACGAGTCCCACTGTGTCCTAATAAAAGCATGCAGGGTAAATGCGAAGGCATAGCCGACTACTAACACCAGTACCAACAAGGTCATAAAGCGTATCATAAGATCTGCAGGCCGTCACATGATCAAAGCGGCCACTTGCCCGCAGATATCTAATGTGCGCGTCTAGTCCTGAACTTCCGCACTCGCGTAGGCCAATCTCATCGGCCCGCGTGAGGTATTCCGCGTCGAGGTAGCTACTCCCGGCGTCGCCCGACTTTCGAGTCCGCATAGCCACAAGGACCGCGTGCCCGTAAAGGACGCCACTAACACGAACTCTCGTAGCTCCGCATAGGCCCCAGGACCCGCGTGAGGTATTCTCGAATCATGGTCCTGCATCGCTGAGTCTACCCGCGTGGAGGGGCTTAACCCGGAATCATCTCGAGATGAATGCCACAATACTATCATAACGACCGATAGTTAATAAGCATAATCAAGGAAACCCCGCACAAACATCACAAGATACTAACACACGTAGCATCCTAACACGTTTACTTATCAAAGCAACAAGAAAGTATTACAAGGCTATCACAAACCAATACAATCAAGTTATTCACACAAGGTACTTTCTACTAACAAGTTCGGTGTATCTATCCCCAAAGTACTTCACACATTAAAATCTTAAAAAAGATCTGCTTTCTTTCACATAAGTCACACAATACGTAGTATAAAAATAGAGTGACTGTCCTTTTAGAAAACCAAAACTCTTACCTTTGTAAAATCAAGTAACAACATTATTTTCCAAGCGTCCAAGTTTGCCTAATTTCAAATGTTCACGTTTCTTATTTTAGAAAGGTTTAGTAGTTCATAGTCTTATTCATTTAAGAATATAATTCTCTTTCAAAAGCGATTTGAAATCTTTTGAAATACTTCAAGTTCTTTATAATCACACGTCAAGCGATTATAAACAAATCATTTACCTTTTAAAAACCACAAAGTGTTTTCTTATCTACATAAAGTCGTTATAACCAACTTCCCATAAAGCCGTTATAACACTTTATGTTTTAAACCCATCGAATACATTTAGCACGTATGCGTCTACCGTACTACATAGTTCACACATATCATGCTAGAAGAGATAGGAAGAGGTTCACATACCTCGCGACGATTATCGACTAATAGCAAAATGCTCAGTACCTCAAGTCGGCTACTCCTTAAGCCAAGTAGAGCGCGCCACACGTAGTACTTGACCTATAAGGCCACAGTGACATTAACATCTAGATCTTATCGTAGAACATTCTACCGAAAATTCGCAACTCTCCCCACATGGCGTAAATCTCCTCTCTATCGGCGGCTATCAAGCCAACCGGGGGTTATACATCTAACGACGGGTATAATTCTACTCCACGATTACACAAGTCTCTTATGTCTGATCTATGTAAAAGCAGTTCGATTCTTGAGCTTAAGTCGAGGACATTTGCACAAGCTATGTTGATTATATATATATAGTATACTTTAACTATATTTTCCTACTGACATGTAATATCCAATTACAATAGGGGACAAGATATTTACCTCGCTAAGCCCATAATTATCCAAATATAAAGTCGATCCTGGCAATCGTTTAGCTCCGACTCAGCGCTCAACCAGCTCTAAACCACCGCCAGAAGTTCTAACCAACTTCTTCACAATACTCAACGGACTATGGAGATTTTCCTAGGGTTTTGGTTTTGTAGTGACGGGAAGTATAATAGTATTTACGGGCTTTTAGATAGGTATAACCTTAGAATACAACAAGGTATCTGGCTAAGGTAATTTGGGCATTATAACAATACTTTTGAGAGTATTTCTACGAGAGGGTATTATATGAAAACAAACTAGGTGGGGGGTACCCCACGCCACACCACAAAGGAGGGGTGGCTACCCTCGCCTACCCCACTAGGGAACTCTCGACCAAGGGGCCTCACTAAAAGGGGCGGGCCAAGGCTCTCAAGACTTAGGCATTTTGGATGAAGAAGTCTTCAACCTTAGAGGGGTATTTATAGCACAAGCCAAGGCCAACCAATGGCCAAGATCTAGCCAAGTGCTAGGCAAGTGTAGGGCCAAGATATGACCAAGTGCCCCCTAGTCCCTACTCCTTAAAACCCTCACAAATATCTACACAAATATCTACCCACAACTTGCCCACCAATCGTACTAAGTCGCCCAACTGCTTCGATGTGAGGTGACACGTCACCCTCCGTTGGTCCAAAATGTTTCGTTTCTCGGAAAAATCCGCAAAAATAAGAAAAGACATAGCCGAATTTTCCTCGCAAGTTATGTAAAGCGTTTAGTCGAAAACGACTCTAACCAGTGTTGTGCACAAATGCCATTCGGCGAGCCACTGGCGGGGTGACACGTGTCACCCTCCTATTGGCCCATAATAAAACATCTTAGAAAATATCCATAATGGCCAAAATCTAGAAAACAAAGTGGGCCCACAAAACGTAAATTTCTCCGTGGGCCCACGTGACCATTTTCGAAAATAAAATTCCATAATTCTCTAATATTCCAGAAGTCCGAATACCAAATCACGAATCCAATTCCCGTTAACGAACCTTTTCCTTCACAAAAACCGGAAACTTTTCCGTGGAAAAATCGCCTCTTTCTTCCTTTCCAATCTTTCTGTCGTATTCTCGTACGTACGTCCTCGCATACATACCCTAGAACTACGGGGTATAACAGCACTTTTTCCCAATTTCAGCATGTCATGATTGGGTTTGGATTTGTCTATCATTGTCACGCCACACATAATATGCCGGTTGGTCGTTGGGTTGAGAAACCCGTCGACAAGTTTGGTGTCTTCCTAATTGTGGTGCCGATGACCCACCTAAGGTAAATGCATGCATGCCCTAAAATAAGGGTGGTATAGCTCTATCTTAAGTTTGCTAAGATTTGGCTTTTCTGGACGCAAGGTTCCCGAGCGGACAACTCGAGTGAGAGAAGGCTACGCGCCACCTAGGCCGCACTCCACGTATATTACCAACTCTCCTAAATTTGGTTTTGAAGAAAGAATTTTCTGATGCACCCAGCGCACCTCGCATGTAGTGTGTGATTGTGTGAATTTTCAGTGGAAGAAATATGAGCGGAATGCGGTTTAAGGAAAGCGATGGCGGTAGCAATCAAAAATAAATAAAACAAAATACAACACACAAAAATTAAATGCCAAAGTAATTGCCAAATAATTATCCTAGATCTGTTGTGGTTAAGAACCTAAAATCCCCAGCGGAGTCGCCATTTCTGTCGCGCCCTTTTTCGGCCGCGGCATTCATTTTCTAAGCTCCTGCTGCTCAAATTAAAAGGTTAGAAAATAAAATAATAAAATGCTATTAATGTCCAAAAATGCTTAAAGGTTTTAAAAATGCTAAAGGATGCCAAAATTGCAAAAGAGGCTAAAAGTGCAAAAGAGTGCTAAAAGGCTAAAGGGTTGCTAGAATGCTAAGGGTTCATGAGTCGCCACTAATTAGTTTGGGTGAATTAGGACACCTAAATGTTTAACTAGTTTAAAGTGAAACATTAACTCCATTTTATGGTCTGCTAAACTTAGTGAGATTCTGGGTAAGGGTTCTTTATTAATCTAGAGGGAAGGGGTTAGGCACCCTCTAAGATCCGCTAACTTGCGGTTGTCCTGCCAAACCTAGGGTAATTATTATGTTTAAAAATGCAAAAATAAAAGCTACACCTGCTTAGTAAAATGCGAAGATGTTAAAATGTTAAAATGTTTAAAAGGTGCTTTCTGATAAAAGGTTCTTTGAAGGTATTAAATGCTAGAAGGGCTCCTGCTTAGAAAAGTGTTAGGAAATAATAAAAGTGCTAAAATGTTTAAAAGACTTAAAGATTTCAAAAGGTCAAGGGGTGCTAAATGGAAAAGATGCTAGGGTGCTAAAGGTATTTATATTATTTATAAAAGATGGTGTAAAATTGATTTATCATAGATGCATGCATTTTATAAAGGATTTAAAGGACTTGTGCTACATGTAGAGTTTAAAAGTGTTCATTTACTTTTATTTATAAATAAGTGACGCGAAACTAATTTATAAGCTAAAGGTATGCACTTACTTGAAAATTTGATTTATGTGGCCTAGTGCAAAAGACGGTGATTATTTGACAAGTTTAGTCATGCGTGGCAATCCTAAAATAATTAACTTAAAGGGAAGCAAATTTCTAGTATCCAACTACTCGCTAATTTATTGATTCAAGATTCAATTATTCTAAGTGTTCTAATAATTAATGTAGCGTTAGACAATTAATTACAACAAATGAATAGGGAAGGATATGAATTAACAATGGTAACTCGAAGAATGGCGATATCCTTTCGCCGCGGTTTGGAAATTCCTATGCTAGATGAGTGCACATAAATGTGGGCCTTCTTTTGAAGTAGCTCAAGATGAGTTTCGCCGTGAAACTCTTTATTTTGCTCCGGTGCGTGCCATGTAAAAGATAAAGAAAGATAAGGATTAGCATCAACCCAAATAAACTTTATGAAAAATGATTAAAACATTGAAAGCACATGCATATCCATAATTCAACTGTTGTTTAGTTATATTATTCTAAGAGATTGTCGATTTCAAGTAGAAATGCCGTTGAACCACGAGTTGGGCAATGAACAAAAGATTACATGCTAATGAATTCTAAATCTCACAAAAGTTAACTAGACCCATATACAGTAGGCCCATAATAGCACTAGCAGTTGTAGTTAACGGACTAGGTCTTAGGAAAGTAATTCAGGCCCAAACAAATATCATTTCAATTCTTTCCTCTCATTATAAGAGGAGGAACAAAACGACCAACACATAACATATGAAGAGGACTCAAATAAGAAGGCAACTGGTGTGGCATGAAGTTTCCAGATTTTTTTTTTTTAAAATTGTAGGGCAGATTAATTATGCACATATGGTGAACCATACAACAATGCAAAGCAAGGATGGGAACATGACAGGCCCAAGGACATATACCCTATGATATACACAGCAATATACTAAACATATAGGTATGATATATCGAGTATAGTATTTATATATTTTTGCATATACGCATTTTTAACTCAAGACAAAAGACAAACAGGCCAACATCGATTGAACCAATACTCATTAAAATTGAACTTTCAGGATTTGTGCAGAGTTTTCAATTTCCAATTACCACTTAGAAATCAGTCACATTATGATACAAGGTTCCTAAATGCTTTATGCACACATTAGCTTAGGACAGCATGCTTAGCAAGACATTAGGTAGATTTCCAACATATATGAATGAAGCCATGAGATAATTATATATGGTACTAGAATGGCATAGTTCAACCAGTGGTCTCAAGATATAATAGGCACAACATTAACCTGCCCTCCTTTTACAATAACTAAAAATGAACATACAAGCAAGTTTGCTAGTTCGTGAAGAGTCAACGACACACCAGGGCATGAACAAACAGACTTCATGATTTCTAGAACTAGAGAGAAAGATTCAATTTTGCAGATATGTAGAAGACACAACAACTTCTTATATTCGACAACATACTTGGTATAAAATACTAGGCATGTTTCTAAATTCCTGAAATCCTGAACATAACAATCCTAAGCCAATAGTTTAAGCACATGTGCACACCTAACAGGAGGTAGAGCCATTTTATACCAGAATGTAACTTATCCAAATCATTCCCTATGTTCTTTCCTTCATATCTAAACCATTTAAGAATACAACAATACAAACGACTGAACTAAATCACCGATAAAACACAACAAAGTAAATAACTGAGAGGATTTCTAGTTTACCTTCTCCGGCGGCGAACCGAGGCAGCGTATCAAGTCGTCGGTCCACCCGACGGGTTATTGCGATGCGATTGAAAGGGTAAGGCTTGCTATTGAGAATACTCACTGATGTGCGACTGACTTCTGCAACTAAGAAGAAGGGGTTTTTGAATCGGTGTTCTTGCTACTTCCCTACTGAACTCTGGACGATCGATGCTATGACCCTGCTCTCCCTGTTTCTGCTCTTAACGGGTATCTCTATGTTCGACCGATGCCCCCTCTCTGCTCTACTGTCCTAAAAATTGGACTGCCCTCAGCTCCCTCGTCTTGTACTCTACTGTGCTCTGCATTCGACTGATGATCCCCTCTACTCCCTGCCTGCATGTGCTTATATAGCCCTATTTGGGTTCCAAGTTAGGTAGGCAATTAGGGCTGATTCTGAGCTGGGATTTCGTAAGATTTTAGCGCGATTCTAGGTGTTTATAAGGTAAGGTATCGTTGGATTCGTTTGGTTATGGAAAGGAGAGCTGGCTAGGGTGTGTGGGTAAGGGGAAAGCCCCGGATTCTCGGTGCGAAATCGGTGAGTCTTGGTGCATTGGCGGCGATTGCAATTTAGGTTTAGTGTTCGTCGTGGGCTTCTGCGAGGGAGACGAAGTGATGACTATGAAGAAGAGGGCGACTGGGCTGCGTACAAAAGATAAAGGGGTGAGTTGGGCGTGGGCTTGCGGGTTGGGCTGCGGGTCGCGGGTCGCGGGTTTGGGCTGGGTAGTTATTAGGTGGGCTGGGGCGAATTAAGGGTAGTATTAAATGCTATGTATTTAGTTAATGGGTTATTAGTTAGGAGTTAATTAATTAATTTAGATTAATGAATTTAGTTAAATTATTTAGGTGCTTTATTATAATTATTTAGGTGCTAAATTAGTCTAATTATTATAATAAATGCGGGCGTGTTATTTAATTAATGCTTAATGCTTTAGAATGCGACGCTATTATTTAAAATTTTATTGTTATGCATTATTGCGAAGTTAAATTAAAATTGAATTGAGTTTAGATTAAATTATTTAAATGCTAGATATTTAGGAATTGTTTAAAGCTTTATAAATGCGGTGCTATTAAATGCATATAACAGATTAAAAAATTGACTTTAAATTACAAATGATTACTAATAAATGCGGCTATGCTACCTGACACGACGTTATCGCTAAATTATTTATTTTATGCATTTATTAATTATTTAAGAATTACGACAAAGCTTAAAGTTAATTAATGCGGGCGCGGGACTCTAAGTGTTTAAAACTCTACGTAAGACGCGATGCCATTATTAAATTATTTATTTATGCCTGTATTTATGTTTTATCGCTGCATTTTATTGAAAAAAAATTATTTTACAAAATTAGTCTAATTTTATAGTTAATGGCTGGACGGGAGGGTCAAAATTGGGTGTCAACAGTTGTAATGACAACTTATCTCCCAAGATAAAACAGCAATCAAACAAATGAGCAAAGGGAACTCAAGTGTTCGCTAGAATAGAAGGATATTTGAGTGTGTAAGATTGCAAGATAAGAAGAGATTTCATCAAATCTGAAATCATCCAAGTGTAGAGAGTTATATCTCTTATGTGTTCAATGTGTACTACCTCAAATATGAAAGTAAAGCTTGATTATATAGTGTAAGGAAGAGGGGAGGTATTAATGGGTGTTAATGACTATTAAGAGGTTGTTTAAGAGGCTCAATGAAGATCCAAAACGTTCAGGAATAAGTGTCCAACGTTTCAACAACTTAATGACATTAAACTCTGAAAAATGCCCGCAACGCCGCGGCGCTGGCCAACTTTAGTTTCCAGAAACTTCAGGGACCAGACTTAATTATAATAAGGTCTGGGGTCCAAAAAGATAATGTCAGAACAGCCCAACAGCCCGCGACCCACCACCCGACCCGTACCGGAGGGTGGTAGTGGCGCGTGTGTGGGCCTAGTCTCGAACCCACGCACACCTAGATCCTCTCTCCTTCAAACAGATGAGTTACCCATTGGGGTCCCAATCCCTTATTAAGTTTTGAGGCTTATATTATGAACAATTCTTCCTTTTCCTACTGATGTGATAGATTTGTCTCACACCACTCTTCCATGTCTCAAACACCTTGCATCGCGGACCATTATCTCTTTCATTTCTCAATGGAATTTGACGATTCTTGGCCCTACGGTCATCTACTCACTTAGTAGATTACACACGTGTAAAGAACCAGGTTCTCCAACATGTGGAACCATGATGTTTAAGTCATTGAAGATGGGCGGACCCAACCTCCACCAAGCCCAAATTTCCAACAATCCCCTCTTGGAAGAGATTTTGGTGCACACACATGGTGCCTTCTTTCAGCAATCTTTTTGGCGGATCAATGTTGCATCTGGAGAGGTAGCCGGAGCTTTGAACCTTCCATATTAGAATACCATCAGATATTTATTGTGTGGTGAACGTGTTGTCTTGAACTGTCAGTGTTTAGTTGTTGACACCCAATTTTGACCCTCCCGTCCAGCCATTAACTATAAAATTACACTAATTTTGTAAAATAATTTTTTAGGGTTTTTATAATAAAATGCAGCAATAAAACATAAATACAGGCATAAATAAATATTTTAATAATGGCATCGCGTCTTACGTAGAGTTTTAAGCACTTAGAGTCTCGCGCCCGCATTAATTAACTTTAAGCTTTGTCGTAATTCTTAAATAATTAATAAATGCATAAAATAAATAATTTAGCGATAACGTCGTGTCAGGTAGCATAGCCGCATTTATTAGTAATCATTTGTAATTTAAAATCAATTTTAATCTGATATATGCATCTAATAGCGTCGCATTTATAAAAGCTTTAAAACATCACACTTGCATTTAGCATTTAACTAATCTAATCTAAACTCAATTCAATTTTAATTTAACGTCGCAATAATGCATAATAATAAGTTTCTAAATAATAGCGCCGCATTCTAGAGCATTAAGCATTAATTAAACAACACGCCCGCATTTATTATCGTAATAGTTTTATAACTCGAAATTAGACTAATTTAGCACCTAAATAATTAGACTAATTTAGCACCTAAATAATTAGACTAATGTAGCACCTAGATAATTATAATAAAGCACCTAATTAATTTAATCACATTTGTTAATTAATTAATAATACACTTACCTAGAATTAACTAGCTAATTAATTAAATACCTAATTAAAAGCCTAATTAAAACTACCTAACTAATACCCTTAACACTTGTGCTTGATGAATCGTCGTCCATGACCACACGTGAACGCCACTTTCCTTATTATTTCCTAGCCACGCGTCGCGACGCCACGCCTTATCCTTATCGAAGCCCACATCGCCGACCACTTCACTTCCTTCTTAGCCCTATTTGCCATCGTCTTCCCCCCTCAAAAACAATAAAAGCAAAACCTAAGCGAAACCTAAGCGCGCACCTTCACACCCCGAGATTCTCGCCGGAGAATCCGGGAACCTTCCTTACCCATGCACGAAGCCAGCCCTTCTCCAACGATACCTTACCATAATCCATTCAAATCACACCTAAAATCGCACTAAAATCTTTTCGAAACTGAACCAAATCGCATACCAATCAAGCACAAGTATCAGCCTTTATTCATTTACCTAACTTGGAACCCAAATGGGGGGCTATATAAGCACATGCAAAGGGCAATCGAAAGGGCAGACCCAGATAGCATCGAAACGGGAAGAACACAACGACATAGCAATTTAGGACCCAGAGCATCGATTCAGAGGAGGAAGGGCATCGACTTAGGACAGACAGAAAGAGGGAGACAACAATCGTTTCACCCTTTTAGCAGCAGTTAGGAACCACATAGCAATTTAGAGGCGAGAAGCGAGCGAGTGCGATGGCATATCTGAGAGAGCTCGGTCGGAGGAATATGGCGAAGCAGAGAATCAGTCGAACCCTTCTCTCAGTTCTAGCAAAAAAAAATCAGCAAGCAGTTTACCCCTTCTCATTCGCATCGCAAACCCAAAGCCCGTCGAGCGGACCGACGACTTGATACGCTGTCCCGGGTCGCTGTCCGGAGAAGGTAAACACATCCCCTTTTATCTTATTCTTTTGTTTAATTTAGAGTATGAAACTTATATTTGTATGTTCATGTGGTTACTGATCGTGTTTCAGTTAGAATTAGTTATGGTTTAAGCGTATTAGGTTAATCGTTAAGCATATTAATTAAATTATATATTGTTGATGTTCATCGGGTTAATGGTTAGTTTGTTCGAATCACTGTTTAGTGGCTGATTTTGTATGATTAGTTGGATAAATGACTATCATGTTAGTTTAAGTCAGTTTAATCATGTCTAAGTCTCTAAACTTATATAATTTATGACTTAAGATGCTCATGGTTTAGTATAGCATGTCTTAGTTGATTGAGATTATTATTTGTTGTTTATCACTGCAAGCTATAAGCATGATTAGATAGAGAGATGTTTACGGGATGAATGCGTGTTGGCGTGAGATCAATCGTGAGATGGTTTGAAGCTGCATAGCCTTTATTCTTGGCCTAACATGTTTATGTAACCATGTATGTCTTCCTGAGCTAGGTCTGGTTGGATTTTAAAATATCAGCATGCCTAATGTAGCCTAATCATAACTGTATGTGTTTAGCTTAAGGATAATTCATGCCATAAATCCAGAACCATTCTCTTAAATAGTCATTTTTGCACCATGCTTGTCTCATTTTTTTTCTGGGCAATCGCTCACCTGTGCTCACATGTTTACATACAAACAACTCATGCCAAGGTATGATACCTTCCCCCAAGTCCTTTTGTGTGATATCATGTCTACTGGGTCAATAAATGACCTCTGCACTAGCATCTCTGTTATCGAAAACAGTTACACCATGTTAATTATAAGCCCCTGCTTGCATACATATTTTTATAATTCTGTTTTTTTTTAGCATGCATATGTATAGTTGAGACTTTGAAATTGCCTAAATGTTTTGAATGTGATTAATCCGACTAAGCCTTTTGTTAGGCTAAAAAGTCCATACCTTTGATAGTATTTGTCTATGCCTAGATCACTTGTTTGAACACTTAGCTATATATGAGACCTTGAACCTGTTTGCATATGCCTATAATGTTTTGTTGCCATTTGGTTAAGGTATGTGTGTATCACATCTTGATAAGATGAGTTTTGCTTGAGATTCTACTGCTGTGTCTATTGTGTTGGTTTGGTTTTGAACATGTTTGCATGCATTATGGGCCTGCCTATCATTTTTTTCTCCCCTCTACCAGTTGGCTGCATACCTGCTCACCTCTATGTTTTTACGCTACTGTGGCGCTTTAATCCTATCCGATTGCCTCTGTTGGCCTTTACGTGTGCTTGCTCCAATATAAACTATGTGCCAAGTGCTTATTCGTTATTTAATTGGGCTCGTACTAATCCTTATCTTTCCTTTCTTGTTACATGAAAATGCATCGGAGCAAAACGAAGAGTCTCACGGCGAGACTCATCGCGAGCCACTTCAAATGGCAACCCGCGTCTATGTGCACCCGCATTCGCATTCCCGCTTCAAGGATTCCAAAACAATAGGGCGGATTGATATTGTCATCCGGCACAATCCTCTCGATCCCATCCGCTTAAAGTTTGTGTCTTTTACTGTAATTTTATCACTAAATTTGTAATTAATAGGATGTCTAGAATAATTAGCCTTTAAACATATAAGTGGGGGAAGGTAATTTAAAGTTCATCGCTTAACTTACTTGCCTTTTAGGATTGTCATGCATGTCTAATTTTTGCCAAAATAATTTAACTTGCATTATAAAACCAACATTTTGTGTATTAAAATCCACAACAGGTTTCTTCCTAAACTCTCAAAAATCATCTTAAAGCATCGCTTATATAACATTGTACGCAGGCTAGGCAAGATTAATTTAGCTAGCATGAGCATATAATTAGTCTATAAAGCACTTTAGCATTTAGCACTTTCTAGCATCTTAACAGTTTTTGCATTCTTAGCCCCTCTTTAAACTTTAGTAACATTTTAGCACCTTCCTAGCATTCTTTGTACTTTAGCATATAGCACCTTTTGCCCTTTCAATACTTTAAGCACCTTTTAAACATTTTAACATGCTAGCATCTATTTCCTAACATTCAGCACTTTAGCATTTGACACTTTTAAGCACCTCTTAGCACCTTTAGCACCCTTCTATCATTTAATGTCTTTTAGCAACCTTTAGTATTTTAAGCACTTTAAACATTTAGCATTTGGCTCTTTTATTTATTTATAACACCTTTTGCCCTTTTTAGACTTAAGCACCTTTAAACATTTTAACATTTTTTTTAGCATTTTATTAAGCGGGAAGATCTTTTACTTTGCATTTTTTAAAATATAATAATTACCCTAGGTTTGGCAGGATAACCGCAAGTTAGCGGATCTTAGAGGGTGCCTAACCCCTTCCCTCTAGATTAATAAAGAACCCTTACTCAGAATCTCACTAAGTTTAGCAGACCATTAAAATGGAGTTAATGTTTTACTTTAAACTAGTTAAACATTTAGGTGTCCTAATTCACCCAAACTAATTAGGTGGCGACTCCGCGAACCCTTAGCATTCTAGCAACCCTTTAGCATTTTAGCACCCTTTTAAACTTTAGCATCTTTTTTTGCAATTTTAGCATCCTTTTAGCATTTTTAAAAAACCTTTGAGCCTCTTAAACTATTTAGCATTTTATTATTTATTTTCTAACATTTGCATTTTTGAGCAGGGTTCGCTATTATTTAAAAATAATGTCGCGGCCGGAAAAGGGCGCGACAGAAATGGCGACTCCGCTGGGGATTTTAGGTTCTTAACCACAACAGACCTAGGGCTATTATTCGGCAATTATTTTGCATTTAATTTTTTGTGTATTGTATTTTGTTTATTTTTTGCTACTTGCTTTACTGCTTTCCCTAAACTGGCATTCCGCTCATATTTCTTCCATTCTGGAAAATTCACACAAATCACACACTCACGTATTTGGTGTGCTCCGCGCACCGCAAATTTCTTTCAAAAAATATCCAAATTTTAGGAGAGTTGGCGCTGTGAGTTAGATCGGTTAAATCGATCAGCGTAGCCTTTCACTCGAGTTGTCCGCTCGGGAACGCTGCGTCGGAAAAGCCAAATCTTAGAAACTTAAGATAGAGCTATACCACCTTTATTTTAGGGCATGCGTCATTTACCTTAGGTGGGTTGGTCGCGCATCGACACCACAATTAGGAAGACACCAAACTTGTCGACGGGTTTCTCAACCCAACGACCAACCGATATTATGTATGCGTGACAATGACAGACAAATCCAAGCCCAATCATGACATCTTGAAATTGGAAAAAGTGCACCGTCGTTTGGTCGCCATTTCCAACAAAGGCATTATAGTTGGGCGACTTGGACAAATCCGTCATAATCTCGCATAAGTGGCGTTTAGGCTTCCTACGGCATAAAGAGGCCCCCTGCGTGTTAGGAAAGCGTTTGAATGTGCTATATGCAATATATACGCTACATACCCGCAAATTATGTGCTTTATGCTAACACCGTTTGTTGCATTTTAGAAAGATTTATCATCTCCCCCAAAGGTCGATTTGTATTTGACTTAGCAATGTGAGCATCAATATTTCACAAGATCAAAGGCACGGTCGACATGGCGATTCAAGTGCATCTGGGCGGAGCAGTCGGAACTGTCTTGGTTCCTATAAGCGGCGGTCTCGAAAAGAAGAAGCGGCGACACCTTCTCAAAGCGGGACAATGTAGGAAACTGCAGACGGCTGCAAATCCAAGCGCACGAGCACGCGCGGATGTCGAGACAAGGCGGCGAAGTCAAATCTGAATCGACCCCCAAAACTCACAAATTTTCTTTGGCGCAGGTCTTTTCATATTAACAAAAGCGGAAATGCAATAGCCAAGCGAAAATACGGCGAAGTTTCTTCGCAAGAAGAAAGCAATGAAGCGTAAGATATGACAAAAATCCCAAAATTCAAAGTCGCGTCGAAGCGTGAAAGGCGGCATCAACAATCAGCGATCAAAGTTGAGTTCCGCAACAAAACCTAACGTCAACTCGGGCATAAAGTCAAATTGGCAACCCACGCGCATGCGGCAAAGCGCATCATGGCAATTCGTCACCGCGTTCGGCGTGTCGTGCAAGGACAACATCTCGGGGATGACATCCCTACCCGTAAAATTGCACTTCATATGTATTTATCATTTCGTTTAAGCGGTATACACTAACGTCTTTTCTCGCTTAGCTTGCGGGGCGTTATTCTATAGGAAGCGGCGGCACGTCCGGACAACGGCGTGATCGTGAAGTCTACGCAACGGCGCCCGGCGGCAATCGTCCATACAACGGCGTGATCGGCAAGTCACGCGCCAGCGCCCGGCCGTCGTCCGAGCGGCGGCGTTATCGGCCGCAGCAAGTCTGCAGCGGCGCCCGGCGAACACGTCCGAGCGGCGGCGTTATCGGCCGCAGCAAGTCTGCAGCGGCGCCCGGCGGCCACGTCGAACAGCGGCGTTATCGGCCACAGCAAGTCTGCCAGCGGCGCCCGGCGGCGATACGTCCATACAACGGCGTGATCGGCAAGTCCACGCCAGCGACGCCCGGCGGCACGTCGTCGCGGCGGCGTTATCGGCCATCAAGTCTATGCGGCGCCCGGCCGAATACGTCTGAACAACGGCGTTATCGGCCGCAGCAAGTCTGCACGGCGCCCGGCCCGGCGTCCGAACAGCGGCGTTATCGGCCGCGCAAGTCACGCAGCGGCGCCCGGCGGCAACGTCGAGCGGCGGCGTTATCGGCAAGTCTGCAACGGCGCCCGGCCGCGTCCGAACAGCGGCGTTATCGGCAAGTCTACGCCAGCGGCGCCGGCGGCACGTCCACGCAACGGCGTTATCGGCGGCAAGTCTACGCAACGACGCCAAGAAGAACACGTCCGGCAACGGCGTTATCGACATCAAGTCTATGCAACGACGCCAACAGCGGCGACGCCGTCGAGCGGCGGCGTTATCGGCCGCGGCAAGTCTACGCAACGGCGCCCGGCAACGCCCGAGCAACGGCGTTATCGGCGACATCAAGTCTACGCGCGGCGCGGCAATATCGCCCAGCGGCCGGCGCTATCAAGACAAGCGGCAGACGCCATCATCGCGTATCACGCGGGCGATTTTCTATCCGAAATTGCATTTTTATTCATGCTTTATTATTACGTCTTAGCGATTATGCACTAACTCTTTCTCGAGCTTTAGTCTACGAGGGCAATTGCGGCAGAACAACATACCCGCGTTCACAATCGCAACACATCTGCGCGGGGCGAAAATCACGGCGTTCGACATCGCATCAACACAAAGCATCACACTTTGCGGGATAACCTTTTTTACTCACGGTTGCATTACTTTTAAAATTATACATCATCATTTTTCGCTTTATGATTTATGCACTAACCGCTTGTTCAAGTCTTAGCATGCGGGGCGAGCACAACGTGGATTTTCTCTTCAAATGACGGGGCAATCGTTGGGGCCAACCTTCCCAACGATTGGCGAAAGCGGCCTCAGCGTCGGTCCACTCGCTCCGCATCACCGTAGAACCCGGCACAAGCCATAGCGATGCGCCTGAGTTCAAGCCGGTTATTTTCTTTTACTTTTTGCATAACCCGGTGTCATCATAACTCGACACTTTGGGGCGACTTTTAGTCCGCGTTAGCGCGCGAGTGTTTTGACCATGGTGACCCGGTGTCGTCGTAACTCGACACTGGGGCGACTGAGTCCGCTTTAGCGCGCCAGTGTTTTGACCATGGTGACCCGGTGTCGTCGCCATAACTCGACATCGGGCGACTTTGAGTCCGCCTTAGCCCGCCTTAGTG
Source organism: Przewalskia tangutica (assembly GCA_029844215.1). Classification (NCBI taxonomy): domain Eukaryota; kingdom Viridiplantae; phylum Streptophyta; class Magnoliopsida; order Solanales; family Solanaceae; genus Przewalskia; species Przewalskia tangutica. The sequence continues at coordinate 14,798,080 of CM056734.1, forward strand.
TTTTGACCATGGTATCCCGGTGTCGCCATAACTCGACACTGACGCGATTTGATTTTGCGTCGGCCTTGTCTACCGCCAAAGATTACGCACTCGAAGATCGAGACAAAATTGGCTATGAGTCAACGTCTTTGTCGAAGATTCTTCCATCGTCTCCATACAAAGAGGACGGTGTTGACACCCAATTTTGACCCTCCGTCCGGCCATTAACTATAAAATTACACTAATTTTGTAAAATAATTTTTAGGGTTTTTATAATAAAATGCAGAATAAAACATAAATCTGAGGCATAAATAAATATTTTAATAATGGCATCGCGTCTTACGTAGAGTTTTAAGCACTTAGAGTCTCGCGCGCATTAATTAACTTTAAGCTTTGTCGTAATTCTTAAATAATTAATAAATGCATAAAATAAATAATTTAGCGATAACGTCGTGTCGTGTAGCATAAGCGCATTTATTAGTAATCATTTGTAATTTAAAATCAATTTTAATCTGATATATGCATCTAATAGCGTCGCATTTATAAAAGCTTTAAAACATCACACTTGCATTTAGCATTTAACTAATCTAATCTAAACTCAATTCAATTTTAATTTAACGTCGCAATAATGCATAATAATAAGTTTCTAAATAATAGCGCCGCATTCTAGAGCATTAAGCATTAATTAAACAACACGCGCATTTATTATCGTAATAGTTTTATAACTCGAAATTAGACTAATTTAGCACCTAAATAATTAGACTAATTTAGCACCTAAATAATTAGACTAATGTAGCACCTAGATAATTATAATAAAGCACCTAATTAATTTAATCACATTTGTTAATTAATTAATAATACACTTACCTAGAATTAACTAGCTAATTAATTAAATACCTAATTAAAAGCCTAATTAAAACTACCTAACTAATACCTTAACATGACACACCTTTCAATCGTCCATGACCCGCAGCCCAACGCCACTTTCCTTATTATTTCCAGCGCCGCGCGACCGCCACGCCTTATCCCTTATCGAAGCCCACATCGCCAGCTTCACTTCCTTCCAGCCCTATTTGCCATCGTCTTCCCACGCCTCAAAAACAATAAAAAGCAAAACTAGACGAAACCTGTAGGCGCGCCAGCGCCGAGATTCTCGCCAAGAATCAGGAACCTTCCTACCCATGCACGAAGCCGCTTCTCCAACGATACCTTACCATAATCCATTCAAATCACACCTAAAATCGCACTAAAATCTTTTGGCCGAACCAAATCGCATACCAATCAAGCACAGTATCGACCTTTATTCATTTACCTAACTTGGAACCCAAATGGGGCTATATAAGCACATGCAAAGGCAATCGAAAGGGAAGACCCAGATAGCATCGAAACGGGAAGAACACAACGACATAGCAATTTAGGACCCAGAGCATCGATTCGTAGGAGGAAGGGCATCGACTTAGATGCGAGAAGAGGAGACGGCAATCGTTTCACCCTTTTAGCAGCAGTTAGGAACCACATAGCAATTTAGGCGAAAAGCGGAAGCAGAGTGCGATGGCATATCTGAGAGCTCGATCGGAGAATAGGCGAAACAGAGAATCGGTCGAACCTTCTCTCGATTCTAGCAAAAAAATCGAAGCGGTTTACCCTTCTCATTCGCATCGCAAACCCAAAGTCGGCCGAATGAATCGACGTCTGATCGGCTGTCGGGAGAAATAAACACATCCCTTTATCTTATTCTTTTGTTTAATTTAGAGTATGAAACTTATATTTGTATGTTCATGTGGTTACTGATCGTGTTTCAGTTAGAATTAGTTATGGTTTAAGCGTATTAGGTTAATCGTTAAGCATATTAATTAAATTATATATTGTTGATGTTCATGGGTTAATGGTTAGTTTGTTCGAATCATCTTTGTTTAGTGGCTGATTTTGTATGATTAGTTGGATAAATGACTATCATGTTAGTTTAAGTCAGTTTAATCATGTCTAAGTCTCTAAACTTATATAATTTATGACTTAAGATGCTCATGGTTTAGTATAGCATGTCTTAGTTGATTGAGATTATTATTTGTTGTTTATCACTGCAAGCTATAAGCATGATTAGATAGAGAAATGTTTACCAGGACTGAATCTGTGTTGGCATGAGACTGAATCAGCAGATGGTTTGAACTGCATAGCCTATTACTGGCCTAACATGTTTATGTAACCATGTATGTCTTCCTGAGCTAGGTCTGGTTGGATTTTAAAATATCAGCATGCCTAATGTAGCCTAATCATAACTGTATGTGTTTAGTTTAAGGATAATTCATGTCATAAGTCCAGAACCATTCTCTTAAATAGTCATTTTTCTGCACCTTGCTTGTCTCATGTTTTTCTGGACAATCGCTTACCTGCTCTCACATGTTTACATATAAATAACTCATGCCAATGTATGATACCTTCCCCAAGTCCTTTTGTGTGATATCATGTCTACTGGGTCAATAAATGACCTCTGCACTAGCATCTCTGTTATCGAAAACAGTTACACCATGTTAATTATAAGCCCCTGCTTGCATACATATTTTTATAATTCTGTTTTTTTTTTAGTATGCATATGTATAGTTGAGACTTTGAAATTGCCTAAATGTTTTGAATGTGATTAATCCGACTAAGCCTTTTGTTAAGCTAAAAAGTCCATACCTTTGATAGTATCTGTCTATGCCTAGATCACTTGTTTGAACACTTAGCTATACATGAGACCTTGAACCTGTTTGCATATGCCTATAATGTTTTGTTGCCATTTGGTTAAGGTATGTGTGTATCACATCTTGATAAGATGAGTTTGCTTGAGATTCTACTGCTGTGTCTATTGTGTTGGTTTGGTTTTGAACATGTTTGCATGCATTATGGGCCTGCCTATCATTTTTTTTCTCCCCTCTACCAGTTGGCTGCATACCTGCTCACCTCTATGTTTTTTCTGCTACCTGCTGGCAGTTTAATCCCTATCTGACAGTGCCTCTGTTGGCCTTTACGTGTGCTTGCTCCAATATAAACTATGTGCCAAGTGCTTATTCGTTATTTAATTGGGCTCGTACTAATCCTTATCTTTCCTTTCTTGTTACATGAAAATGCATCGGAGCAAAACGAAGAGTCTCACGGCGAGACTCATCGCGAGCCACTTCAAATGGCAACCCGCGTCTATGTGCATCCGCGTTCGTATTCCCGCCAAAGGATTCCAAACAAATAGGGCGGATTGATATTGTCATCCGGCACAATCCTCTCGATCCCATCCGCTTAAAGTTTGTGTCTTTTACTGTAATTTTATCACTAAATTTGTAATTAATAGGATGTCTAGAATAATTAGCCTTTAAACATATAAGTGGGGGAAGGTAATTTAAAGTTCATCGCTTAACTTACTTGCCTTTTAGGATTGTCATGCATGTCTAATTTTTGCCAAAATAATTTAACTTGCATTATAAAACCAACATTTTGTGTATTAAAATCCACAACAGATTTCTTCCTAAACTCTCAAAATCATCTTAAAGCATCGCTTATATAACATTGTACGCAGGCTAGGCAAGATTAATTTAGCTAGCATGAGCATATAATTAGTCTATAAAGCACTTTAGCATTTAGCACTTTCTAGCATCTTAACAGTTTTTGCATTCTTAGCCCCTCTTTAAACTTTAGTAACATTTTAGCACCTTCCTAGCATTCTTTGTACTTTAGCATATAGCACCTTTTGCCCTTTCAATACTTTAAGCACCTTTTAAACATTTTAACATGCTAGCATCTATTTCCTAACATTCAGCACTTTAGCATTTGACACTTTTAAGCACCTCTTAGCACCTTTAGCACCCTTCTATCATTTAATGTCTTTTAGCAACCTTTAGTATTTTAAGCACTTTAAACATTTAGCATTTGGCTCTTTTATTTATTTATAACACCTTTTGCCCTTTTTAGACTTAAGCACCTTTAAACATTTTAACATTTTTTAGCATTTTATTAAGCGGGAAGATCTTTTACTTTGCATTTTTAAAATATAATAATTACCCTAGGTTTGGCAGGATAACCGCAAGTTAGCGGATCTTAGAGGGTGTCTAACCCCCTTCCTAGATTAATAAAGAACCACTTACTCGAATCTCACTAAGTTTAGCGGACCGTTAAAATGGAGTTAATGTTTTACTTTAAACTAGTTAAACATTTAGGTGTCCTAATTCACCCAAACTAATTAGGTGGCGACTCATGAACCCTTAGCATTCTAGCAACCCTTTAGCATTTTAGCACCCTTTTAAACTTTAGCATCTTTTTTTGCAATTTTAGCATCCTTTTAGCATTTTTAAAAAACCTTTGAGCCTCTTAAACTATTTAGCATTTTATTATTTATTTTCTAACATTTGCATTTTTGAGCAGGGTTCGCTATTATTTAAAAATAATGTCGCGGCCGGAAAAGGGCGCGACATTAGTATATGTCAAGACAATGGTATCAACACAACACATTTCATACTAAATCCTTCTTTGTGTTTTGTCCGTCGGTCGTGGACACTCTTGGATTCTTAAGTGCTTTCATTTGAGGCGGCATGTCCTCGCACTTAAATAGGTGGTCTCCTACAAGGTATCCTGCAATACCTAGCTTCACAAGCGTTAGGAACCATTAAAAGTTTCCCCAATCTAACCTCAATTGTTGAGGATCATTAAAGATTTGAAAACTTATCCTTTACCCCTCTACAGGTAGCCCCTTTTGTCTATCACGGGAACGGCCTTGGATTATGTTTCTTAAGAAGAAGTCATTATCCGAAGTGCTCTTGCTTCCACCGAAGCGCTCAACTGAACTTTTACAGTTTAGTTTTCCCATTGAACCTTATTCCTGGGATCTTCAGTATGTAAGATTGGGTGTCCACCATATCGGTTCTTATTGATTGGGTTTTAAGCCAATTCTCCTAGACAGGCAGACATCTTGATCTGTGGGTAACCTTTTATCTTTAAAGGGTTCGTTATCTCCTTTTGATTTGTACTCAAGGATGTGTCACCCGATCAACTGCCATACGGTTTTATGTCTGCGACAAGTATGTCCAGACATCGTCATTCGTGCTTTCACAATGTCAAACTAGAGCAGCCACGAGTTACTCCCAAGAATGGACATCCTCTAAGAGGTCGTGAAGTTACTCAACTTCTTGTCATGTTTTGTGCAAAGCCATGACCTCCGATTCCATCATAAATCGTCCGATGCAAGATTTGCTTAGAGGATTTTCCTAAGACACACTATGTACATTGGTGTTCTTCAGGTCTTATGTCCAGTTTGCATCATGTTGTTCTCCCAGAACCACTGGACATCCAGAATATCATAGATAAGTGATTAATTCAGATGTCGTCACATCCAATTTAACACCTTCTATTGATTATTTCCAGAAGCACTAGTGAACCTTATGTCACGCCCCAAATTTTCCTAAGTCTTTACTTAGGGCGTGATGGCACCTGGACAATTATTTTCCACCAGGAGCACCATTTAATTCTCTTTATTTAGAAATTTAAACTTATATTCAAATACGGAGCTATTAATAAAAATAACAATAAAGAAATTTGTTTATGACTTTATTGAAAATATAACGCGAGTCCATACTCGTGTAAATATTGTTTCTACATAGACATACTGACAAATATTATTCTAAGTTGGAAGGGAGACCATTCCACACGGGCATTTCCCGAGACACTGGGCGACATTACGAACTCGACAGTACCAAGTCCGAAGCAATGGACTTGGTATGACAAGAGGCTGCGGGACGATCGCTAGCCTTGGCGTGGAGCCTTGCCTCTATCACGCTTTCCTGAAACATGTTAAATAAAGAGTCAGCCCTACCATCTGGGGCTGAGTGAGAACCTTACCCTGCAATTCAAAGTAACACCACAATATTCCAAGTGCAATCACATTATAACGTAATAAGCATATTGCAAAAACATATCAGGTTACAACATTTTTAAATATGCAACAACTCCTCATAGGAAATTCTCGGTTTAACTAACACTTCATTTTATCTCGTATTATACGTTAAGACATCCCCCTGCATTTCCACATGTTTATTACATTTATATATTTGTGAACGCGTATTCACTTTTCATATTTATATATAGGTGAACATGTATTCATCTTTCATATTTGTTGCGACGTGCAACCCGATCCATTATATTTACGTATTTGTGAACACGTATTCACTTTACGTTTTGTTGCGGCGTGCAACCCGATCCATTATGTTTACGTATTTGTGAACGTGTATTCACTTTACGTTTTGTTGCGGCGTGCAACCCGATCCATTATATTTACGTATTTGTGAACGCGTATTCACTTTACGTTTTGTTGCGGCGTGCGGCGATCCATTATGTTTACGTATTTGTGAACGCGTATTCACTTTACGTTTTGTTGCGGCGTGCAACCCGAGCCATTATATTTACTTATTTGTGAGCGTATTCACATTACGTTTTGTTGCGGCGTGCAACCCGATCCATTATCTTTACGTATTTGTGAACCAATATTCACTTTACGTTTTGTTGCGGCGTGCAACCCGATCCATTATGTTTACGTATTTGTGAACGCGTATTCACTTTACGTTTTGTTGCGGCGTGCAACCCGATCCATTATATATTTATATATTTATGTGAACACGTATTCACTTTTCATATTTTCAGAAGATCGAACAAATACTATTCTCTTTTCTAACATTCTGTCATTCATACTTGTAACGATTATAACTTTTAACCATAACTCCAACTAAGGTGTTTCTCAAGCGGAAACTAAGGTAAGACGGGGATATTTCACTGTATCAAATTTCATTTAAACTACTTTGGGTAACTAACACAAATTTATCCTCAAAACAGCCACATGAAATTTGTTTCGGCAGAATTTTTATTAAACAGCATCCAATCTTATAATAGTCATAACTCCTAATCTGTAAACCCGTTCAATCCCCATAAATTCTCAAAGCAGCGAGAACAGAGAGATACACGTCTCCATGTGAACCATTCTTTCATATTATGTACCATTTGGTACAGTTTTACACTTTATTCGCTGCCCTTCCTGGATATCGATAGATCCGAGGCAGAAACTTTAAACAGCGATAACTCTCAATCCGTAAGTCGGATAGACCCCCGTAAGGTCTCAAAATGTCCACAACAAAGAGATCTAGAACTTTCATTTAGCAACAATTTTCATATTCCCCACAGATTAGTACAGTTTTACGTTTCAACGTCCTGCCCTTCTGGATTCCGACGAATCCGAGGCAGCAACTTCAAACTACAATAACTCTCAACTCGTAAGTCCGTTTTAATAAATTTTTATATATATCTGTCCGTAACAGAGAGATTTACAACCATGTAAATTTTCATATAATTCTAATAAGTAAAACTCAATAAAAACAGTCCGTAATTATGCCTTCCCGAATTTCGACCAAATCTAAGGCAGGAACTTTGAACTATGATAACTTTCAAACCGTATATCCATTTTACCTCATTTTTGGTTCTGTATGATCATATTATAGAGGTGTACCACTCTTCCGAATTTCATCAAATTCTAACAATTATAACTCAGTGAGAACAGTTCGTAAAGTTCATGACGCAACTAGTCGTCTAAATAATCAAAAGTTCAATATTTCTTTTCAACACTCAATTCTTATTCTAACATGTATTGAACTTAAAATAAAGGATATTACCAAGAATTTCTGAGTGAGAAAACTCACCTTGTAAGTGTGAAAGGATTGTGGTTCGGTTGCTACAAGTGGTCCTTGCTCCTTAGTGTTCCCTAATTTTCTTATTCCTCCCCTTTATATTTTCTTGATTTTTTCCTTCTTGTTCACTTGATTATTTTACGATTTTCTAATCTTTGTGGTATGCACTTTGTTTGTGTATAAGTATAATGTATAAGTGGAGATAATTGTATAACTTATGGGAGATGGAAGGCCAAGGGTGGAGGAATTGAAAAGGGGAAAGGGGAAAGCAAAGGGGTAAGGGCGTGCAAATCTTTGCATGGTTTTTTTCCTTTTTTTTTTTTTTTTTGTTTATTATTTTCATTTTATCTATTTATTTATCCAACTTTAATACTAACCCTATCCCATGCAACTTATTCTTTGTTTTCTTATATATATATTTTTTATTAACCCAACCACAACTATATATTATTATTATTATTTTTTTCCGGATTTCACATTCTCTCCTCCTTAAGCAACATTCGTCCTCGAATGTGAATAATGTCGTTACATAATCACATAGACACAATAATGTTTATTGTTATTGTAACACTAATTTGGGGCTTCACATTCTCCCTTCCTTAAGAAGCATTCGTCCTCGAATGAGAGTAAGGTTGTAACACATGCATAAAGACACGCAAATGACACACATATGAAGTACTATGTAATGCATTTTTTTTTATTACCTTAGTCAAATAGGAACGAATATTTGACTTTCATCGCCTCCTCCGCTTCCCAGGTGGCTTCCTCGGTGGAGTGGTTCCTCCATAGGACCTTCACGGAAGCAATATCTTTATTCCAAAGGCGCTCAACCTTCCTATCAAATATTTCCACCGGAACTTCTTCATATTGAAGCTCCTCATTAAGAATTATCTCCTGGGGAAGGATGACGTGACTTGGATCGTGCAAGTATTTTCGTAACATTGACACATGAAATCTGGGATGCCTTCTTCCGACTCTTGTGGAAGTGCTAATTCGTAAGCCACATTCCCCACTCTTCGCAAGATCTCATATGGCCCAATAATCCTTGGGCTCAATTTCCCTTTCTTACAAAAACGCATCACTCCCTTCATTGGGGACACTTTTAAAAATACTTTCTCCCCATCTTGGAATTCAAGATCTCTTTTCCGATGATCCGCATAGGACTTATGACGACTATGAGCTATTTTGATCCGCCTCGAATCATCATGCCTTATCATTTGTTTCTTGAATGACTTGGTCGAACGATTCGTCTCACCACCTCGAACCATCAGTGGAGACCTACATTTTCGTCCGTATAATCTTCAAGCGGGGCCATTTGTATGCTAGAGTGAAAACTATTGTTGTAGGCGAACTCAATTAGACATAGATGATCCAACCAACTTACCTGGAAATCTAACACACAAGATCGCAACATGTCCTCAAGTGTTTTAATTGTTCGCTCAGCTTGCCCATCTGTTTGCGGGTGAAAAGCCGTGCTTAACTTAACTTTTGTCCCGAGACCCTGCTGGAAACTTTGCCAAAAGTGTGAGGTGAATCGGGAACCCTATCTGAAATAATTTGTAAAGGAATCCGTGTAACGCACAATCTCCCTCAAATAAATCTGTGTCTTGTGGTGCGCGATCGTAGTCTTGGCCAGGTAAGAAATGGGTGACTTTGTAAGCCGATCAACAATCACCCAAATAGAATCATACCGCTTCTCGAGTTTGGTAGACCGATTCTGAAATCCATATGAATCGCCTCCCATTTCCACATGGGGACTCCGATGTCTGAAGTAATCCGCGGGTTTTGATGTTCGGCTTTCACTGTGACATATAAGACACCTCGACAAACTCCATGGCGTCTTTCTTCATCCCGTCCCACAATAATTTGCCTTGAGGTCTGATACATTTTTGTATGCGACCATAGATGAATGGAATATCTTGTGTTGTGACCCTCATCTAAGATCTTCCTCCTTAGATCCTTTACCTTAGGAACACATAACCTACCACTTATCCGAAGAGGTTCCGTCATTATCTCCCAATGTAAAGCGTGAAGGTTTTCCATGTTGGATCCTCTCCGAAATCCAACAAACTCCGTATCCTCAAACTGACTTTCTTTTATTTACGGCTAAAGGCGATGCGGTATCATGTACCACCGCTACCTTCACCGATCTCGATTAAGCTAACCAGGGTTTCCCGATCTTTGTACCTCCCAACAATACCCTCTTTTGTATTGCCAAATGGGCGAGATGCCCGTTGATTTCCTCTTGAGTCGTCGGCCACGTTAGCTTTCGGGATGGTAAAGATTACTAAGGTCATAATCCTTAAGCAACTCTAACCATCTTCTTTGTCGGAGATTCAAATCCTTCTGCGTGGTTATGTACTGCAAACTCTTATAATCTGTAAATATGTCCACATGCACACCATACAAATAATGTCTCCATATTCGTAAGACAAACACCACATGACTAATTCCAAGTCATGAGTTGGGTAATTCTTCTCATGTATCTTCAATTGTCTAGATGCATACACAATAACCTTTCCAAATCGCATCAAGACACATCCTAACCCAACTCTGAGGCATCGATAGGCATGAACCATAGCATCCGATGGTAAGGTTAGGGTGATGCATGAGTCAACAATTCCTTTAGTTTATGAAAACTTGCTTCACATGCTTCTGACCACTGGTACTTACCGCTTTTTGAGTCGGCACAGTCGAGGAGCGTGAGACTAGAAAAACCTTTTACGAATCTTCTATAATACCCACCAAACCCGAAACTTCTAACTTACGTATGAGTGGGCGGTTTGGCGATTCTTCTTCTTCTATCTTACGAGGGTCTACCGTAATTTCATCCCTTGACCTGACATGGCCCAAAAAGGTTACCTTTTCAACCAAAATTCACACTTTGAAAATTTAGCATATAGTTTCTCGTGTTTTAAGACTGAAGCACTACTACCTCATACTCTTCATGTTCTTGACACTCTTCTTGTAAATTAGGATATCATCTATGAACACAATCACGAACAAATCTAAGAATGGGTTGAAGTTTACATTTATTAAATCCATAAAAGCATTGGGGCATTGGTTAACAAAAGACGTGACCGAGAACTCATAATGGCGTATCGGGTTCGAAAAGTTTTGGATATATCATCCGATTTATTTTCAATCGATGATATCGACGGAGATCAATCTTGGAAAAATAGCTAGCTCGCGAAGTTGGTCAAAAAGATCATCGATTCTTGGTAATGGGTATCGGTTCTTGATCGCGACCTTATTGAGTCGATAATGTCGATGCGTTCGGGCGATCCGTCTTTCTTTTTCACAAGCAGGACTAGTTCGCTGAGGAAACACTAGGCCTTATAAAGCCTTTATCGTAAGATCCTTCAATTGTTCTTTTAACTCCCTCAATTCGGTGGGGCCATTCGATATGGAGGAATAGAAATGGGTCTTGTGCGGAATTAACTCTATCGCAAACTCCACTTCTATCGGGAGGAAGGCACGGAAGATCTTCAGAAAAACCTCGGAAAATTTGAACAATAGGAACATCGTTCACCTTGAGGATTCCTTTTGGGTATCCACTATATTAGCGGATATGCATACTCCATCGTGACTTCTCAATAACTTTTGAGCCCCAGGTAGGAAATAAAGCGACGAGGATATTCCAATCCTACCCCTTATAACAACTTCTGGTTCTCCGGGAAAAGTTAATCTCACTATCTTCCGCCGACGATCTAACATGGCATAACATGCCGACAACCAATCCATACCCAAAATGACGTTGAAGTCTACCATATCAAGTAGTACTAGGTTCACCATTGTTCCCCTTCCATTCACTTCTAATGGGAAATTATTTACCACCCGGAGGCCCAATTGAGGCCCTGCGGTGTCATAACCTCAAAGGTTCACTTAAATAAGAAGGTTCTACGTGTAAATTCTTAGCAAAGCCCATTGACACATATGAAAATGTAGGCGGGATCGTACAATACAAATGCGAAATACTCGAGACTAGCAAAATACCGCGACCACCGTTAGATTAGATGCCGCCTCATTCCTCGGGCAAAGCGTGGCCGATTAAATTGTTGGGTTGTTGACCTCCACGACTCTGGTGGGGTTGGTTTCCCGATTTCCCACAGGCGGTGTGGTTGCCGACCTCACTGAATAGTTTGAGTTTGGGTCCTCTTCTGCAATCCCGGCATAGTGGCTCGACTCTCCACGATTATAACATGTCTTCGTTAGGCCGACATTCTCCATTGTGTTTCCTTTGACAAATCTTACAAATCGGTTTGTCACCTCATGTTAGGGTTGGTGGCCTTGTCCTTGCTACCTTGGTAATTAGACCAACTGTGCCCTTAGGCTTGAAATAAGGCGCCAGATTGGTTCGGTCCTGAAGATCCCTTACTAAACTCCTGCTTCTGATTTTGACTCTGGTTAAATGATCCTGACGTCCGAAATCTCTTCTGCGAATATTCTCTTTTTGTTTTAGCGAAACCTTCTACCCTCATTGTCATACCAACGATCTGAAGGTATGCCCGATAATGGGCTAATGCCACTACCTTCTCTTCCAAGTTTGGGTTTAAACCCTTAACAACTCTTTTGACCTTCTCCCTTTCTGTAGGAATAATATGTGCGTTGTATGCTGACAATCGGATGAATTAGGTATTGTATTCTATCACATTGCGGTCTCCTTGTTTCAACAGTTCAAACTCACGTCTGAGCGCATCTTTTCGGGAGTTAGGCATGTACTTTTCACTGAATGCGGCTTTGAACTCCCCCCACGTCATCGGTGGTGACATCGGAAAATGATTTCTTCTAAAATTTCTCCACCACACCCGTGTGTCGTCCACTAACCGTGCGATTACCAAATTGACGTCATGCGTCTCCACACATCCTCGTGTAAATGTGAGGTTTTCTACCTCATCGAGAAATACTATCAAGTTAGACTTGTAGTCCTTCCTGTATAGATATGTTCCTTCTTCTCACAAAATTTGCCCCATAGTTTATCTCGTGCCTCTCCTACCTTTTCTTCGGTGGTGCGATCTCGGTTATTTTATCATTGTACACTCCCTTCCACAATCTCTTGAAGGAGGTAGTACGAGAACCAAGTCTTTGAAAAGACTCAAGATAGGCACGAGAAGAGTATGAAAGAAGGGAAACTTTAGGTTGTTATTCCGTTCACTTATTACTAAGGTGGCGCGCACACCGTCGCAATAAGTAACCGTTCAAACACCCAACTCGAAGAAACTTCCTAGAATCTCCTAACCTGGTTTAGCTTTGATACCAACTTGTCACGCCCCAAATTTTCCTAAGTCTTTACTTAGTGCGTGATGGCACTGACAATTATTTTCCACCAGAGCACCATTTAATTCTCTTTATTTAGAAATTTAAACTTATATTCAAATACGGAGCTATTAATAAAAATAACAATAAAGAAATTTGTTTATGACTTTATTGAAAATATAACGCGAGTCCATACTCGTGTAAATATTGTTTCTACATAGACATACTGACAAATATTATTCTAAGTTGGAAGGAGACCATTCCACGGGCATTTCGAGACATGGGCGACATTACGAACTGACGAGTACCAAGTCCGGCAATGGACTTGGTATGACAGAAGGTTCTTGGGACGATCGCTAGCCTTGGCGTGGAGCCTTGCCTCTATCACGCTTTCTGAAACATGTTAAATAAAGAGTCACTTACCATACCATCTGGTGAGAACCTTACCTGCAATTCAAAGTAACACCACAATATTCCAAGCGCAATCACATTATAACGTAATAAGCATATTGCAAAACATATCAGGTTACAACATTTTTAAATATGCAACAACTCCTCATAGGAAATTCTCGGTTTAACTAACACTTCATTTTATCTCGTATTATACGTTAAGACATCCCCTGCATTTCCACATGTTTATTACATTTATATATTTGTGAACGCGTATTCACTTTACTTATTTATATATAGGTGAACATGTATTCATCTTTCATATTTGTTGCGTGCAACCCGATCCATTATATTTACGTATTTGTGAACACGTATTCACTTTACGTTTTGTTGCGGCGTGCAACCCGATCCATTATGTTTACGTATTTGTGAACGTGTATTCACTTTACGTTTTGTTGCGGCGTGCACCCCGATCCATTATATTTACGTATTTGTGAACGCGTATTCACTTTACGTTTTGTTGCGGCGTGCAACCCGATCCATTATGTTTACGTATTTGTGAACGCGTATTCACTTTACGTTTTGTTGCGGCGTGCAACCCGACCCATTATATTTACGTATTTGTGAACGCGTATTCACTTTACGTTTTGTTGCGGCGTGCAACCCGATCCATTATATTTACGTATTTGTGAACACATATTCACTTTACGTTTTGTTGCGGCGTGCAACCCGATCCATTATGTTTACGTATTTGTGAACGCGTATTCACTTTACGTTTTGTTGCGGCGTGCAACCCGATCCATTATATATTTATATATTTATGTGAACACGTATTCACTTTTCATATTTTCAGAAGATCGAACAAATACTATTCTCTTTTCTAACATTCTGTCATTCATACTTGTAACGATTATAACTTTTTAACCATAACTCCAACTAAGGTGTTTCTCAAGCGGAAACTAAGGTAAGACGGGGATATTTCACTGTATCAAATTTCATTTAAACTACTTTGGGTAACTAACACAAATTTATCCTCAAAACAGCCACATGAAATTTGTTTCGGCAGAATTTTTATTAAACAGCATCCAATCTTATAATAGTCATAACTCCTAATCTGTAAACCCGTTCAATCCCCATAAATTCTCAAAACGACGAGAACAGAGAGATACACGTCTCCATGTGAACCATTCTTTCATATTATGTACCATTTGGTACAGTTTTACACTTTTATTCGCTGCCCTTCCTGGATATCGATAGATCCGAGGCAGAAACTTTAAACAGCGATAACTCTCAATCCGTAAGTCGGATAGACCCCCGTAAGGTCTCAAAATGTCCACAACAAAGAGATCTAGAACTTTCATTTAGCAACAATTTTCATATTCCCCACAGATTAGTACAGTTTTACGTTTCAACGTCCTGCCCTTCTGGATTCCGACGAATCCGAGGCAGCAACTTCAAACTACAATAACTCTCAACTCGTAAGTCCGTTTTAATAAATCTTTATATATATCTGTCCGTAACAGAGAGATTTACAACCATGTAAATTTTCATATAATTCTAATAAGTAAAACTCAATAAAAACAGTCCGTAATTATGCCTTCCCGAATTTCGACCAAATCTAAGGCAGGAACTTTGAACTATGATAACTTTCAAACCGTATGTCCATTTTACCTCATTTTTTGTTCTGTATGATCATATTATAGAGGTGTACCACTCTTCCGAATTTCATCAAATTCTAACAATTATAACTCAGTGAGAACAGTTCGTAAAGTTCATGACGCAACTAGTCGTCTAAATAATCAAAAGTTCAATATTTCTTTTCAACACTCAATTCTTATTCTAACATGTATTGAACTTAAAATAAAGGATATTACCAAGAATTTCTGAGTGAGAAAACTCACCTTGTAAGTGTGAAAGGATTGTGGTTCGGTTGCTACAAGTGGTCCTTGCTCCTTAGTGTTCCCTAATTTTCTTGTTCTCCTTCCTCCCTTTATATTTTCTTGATTTTTTTCCTTCTTGTTCACTTGATTATTTTCTGATTTTCTAATCTTTGTGGTATGCACTTTGTTTGTGTATAAGTATAATGTATAAGTGGAGATAATTGTATAACTTATGGGAGATGGAAGGCCAAGGGTGGAGGGGAATTGAAAAGGGGGGAAAGGGGAAAGCAAAGGGGTAAGGGACGTGCAAATGCTGCATGGTTTTTTTTTTTTCCTTTTTTTTTTTTTTTTTTTTTTGTTTTCTTATTTTCATTTTATCTATTTATTTATCCAACTTTAATACTAACTCTATCCCATGCAACTTATTCTTTGTTTTCTTATATATATATTTTTTATTAACCCAACCACAACTATATATTTTTTTTTTTTTTTCCGGATTTCACATTCTCTCCTCCTTAAGCAACATTCGTCCTCGAATGTGAATAATGTCGTTACATAATCACATAGACACAATAATGTTTATTGTTATTGTAACACTAATTTGGGGCTTCACACCTTAGTTCAATTGGTCTTCTTTTATGAACCGATACCAGGTCATTTGCAGTGTGACCTGAGCATATCCCTCCTGTCATATGGGTGCACCATGATTCCAATCAACTCTATGATTTAAATCCATTGGTGACTTCAACGAGACTGTCGAACTCATCACATATGAGTTTGGAATAAGACCAGTCTGTTAGATGTCTTAGGAATTCCAACTCCTAAGATGTCATCTGTAGTACCTATATCCTTTCATGTTGAAACATACATTTGAGGAGATACCATTCGATAGTAGAGTACGATCAAATGTTTAGTGCCAATACTTTGGGCTTGTTTCAGTTCGCACAGAGATTTGACAAGCCGACAGACTTTCTTCTCTTTCCTGGAACCTCAAACCTCTTGGGTTGTTTCGCATTACTTACTTCTTCCTCTATCAGAATTTTTGGTTTTCCAACTGTTGGCTTTCTAACTTCAGAGTCAATGTTTCTATTGTTAGATTCATTGTTTCTGTTTTATCTGAAACTTCCAGGACTAAAATGCAGACATTTCTGGGACCATAAGGAATTTCAGGAAGAAGCCCAATAGTCCTCAAAACCAATTCTCCGGTTAGGAAGGCTGTCTCGACATCCATGTCACGCAAGACTGCGTTGACCCTGGATGTCTAAGCTATTCACATAGGAACACATGTCCTAGTAGCCGGGGCCTTATACCCGTTAATAGATTCATATAATGTATACTCAACTCGAGTATCTAATTTTACAACCCAAAGGTTTTTTTCCCGGATGAAGATCAACCATAACATGGTTCTATCTAACGAAATCTATTTCTCTGCTTTTAGCTTCTTTCCAAAGCGATGCTTTTGGTGTTGACAATTCTTTGTTAATTATCCATGGTATATTTCAACCATACAAGCTAGAAGGCTTGGAACACGTCTTTGTCCCCTCTTTTGCTCCGGTTTGGTTCAACATCTAGAATCTCTGAGTTCTGTAGATTTGAAACATTAAGTTCCGAATAGTCAGCAACTTTCGAGTCCTGTAGATTTGGAACGTCTCGTTCCGTATAATCAGGCCCTCGCGGATTCTCATTAACCTCGAGCAATTACTTCTTTTTCAAGGAAAGATAACTTCAAAGAATTCAGCATTCTTTGACACCAAGATGCGAAACGCACTACTGTTGTTTGCAGATCCAATGGATATGCACTCTACAGTCTTAGGTCCAACTCGACCTGTTTTTGGTTTAGGTGTTTCAACCCTTTGCCACACTATCCCATATCACAACATTTGTACATGTGATTTGCCACACTATCCCATATCACGAAATTTATATATGAGATTTGATCGGTGTATTTTATATACACTTTTTGAGTCATTTTTAGTTAGTATTTTACTCATTTTGTTTATGTTTAGTATAGTATTAGGGTCGTTTTCCTTTCTTTTGTGTCACAGCGGTCAGAAATGGAGAAATGACGAAAATAAGAGAAAATGAGCTTAATTGAGATGGAATTGCACACAAAAAGGGCCAAGAAAGGAAGTCTAAGAAGTTTCGGGAATTATAGAGGAGATCAGACGAAGACCGGACGAACAAAGGACGAAGAAACGAAAAATACGGAAGAATTCCGTCACGAGCATGGCGCTGGCAGGCCTTGTGGCGACCATCTGGCCGTCAAAGATCTCGATTTTGGTAGCGCTGGCTGCAGGCCAGTGGCCGACGCGGGAGTTATGAAGTGTTGGGCCGAATTTGACATGTTTTCAGAATCCTAAAGGGATAACTTTTCCTTCCTAAAGGGATAACGTTTCCTACCTAAAGGGATAACTTTTCCTACCTTAAAACCCTTACCTAAAAGGATTCTAATAACTTTTCCTACCTACAAAATCCCTAACCCTTCACCAAAAGGATTCTTTGGCTATAAATACTCTACATCATTAGAAGAATTATTCATTCTCCACTCCACCATTCACCATTCTACATTCATCCTTCCACCAATCCATCTTGTAAATATTCCACAACACAACCCTTGGATGCTTGGCTTAGAGACTCATTCTTAAGTATTTTCTTTTCTTTTTCTTTTCTTTTATTTCAGTTTTTGCATGATGAACTTTGAATTAGTTCTTGTCATATCTATGGCTAGGAACTAATTCTCTTATAGGGTTTTCCATGTTAATTCTCTAGAAACTTATGTTATGAATTAATGCATGTTTATGGTTATTATTCTTCTTTGAGAGATCTATCCAATAATTGCGTTGAATGCTTGGTAATTAATTGACAACTAATTATCCTTATATGATTTCTAATCAGACTCCGAAAGGAGGGGATTGTGAATATGCTGTAAGTTGGGTAGACATTCTTGGATTGGGGATGAAAATACCTCAATTATTTATGTAGCGTTAATGAGAGGCTTAACAACCCTAATTTTGCGCGTAGTGCGTGACGGTTAACTAGGTTTTGCTCTTAATCCTCCTATAGAGTTATCCTTATCAGAAAGGTAGGTAAGGTGCGATCTTTGGGGTTGAGTGTTTATATAACCTAACGGGAGTATAAAGCGATTTAGAAACTGCTTTCTCCGAAAGAAGAAGACCATAGTTCGTTGCATTAATAAATAACATAAGCAGATAGTTGAAGAGACATGGAAGCCCTATTCTCATCACAACTGAAATAAACCTATAGTTAAATTAGCTTTTATAATTCTTAGTTATAAACAACAAATCCAAATATCAATTGCCAAATAGATACCAAAAGATAGATAGTTGATACTTGAACCCTAATCCTTGTGGACGATATTCGGTCTTATCAGGACTATATTACTTTTCACGATAACGTGCACTTGCGTTAAAGTGTGTGCATCTTTTCGCGCATCAAGTTTTTGGCGCCGTTGCCGGGGATTAGGCATAGTTCAATATCAAATTTATCTATTTTTAATTTCTAATTTGGTTTTTATTTTTGTTTCTTTAAATTATTTATTTTATTTTCTTTAAAAAAAAAAAACAAGTGTGTCGTGATTCGTTGTTGGTTTTGATTCATCTCAGGGATCCTTAAGACATGGATTTCTACTGTCAATATGATCGAGCTCCAACCAGAGAGGAAGAGAGGGAGGAATTACGAGAAGCTATACTCACTCTCACGAGGTACCAAAATCAGTTCATAGACGAAACGAGAATGGCCATGAAGAAGTTGGAAACGCAAATAGCAGAGCTCGCGATCATATTCAACAGCGAAACACAAGAAGAGCAATCTGCACTGGGTAGGCAATGAGAAACACAATGTCGTGCAATTGACACGAAGGATGCCGAATCGGGAGATAGAGAGTTCGCGGCAGCAGACAGCCGATGATCGTGGCCGTGGCGCAAGATCGAGGCAGTCTGCGGAGAGTGGCCGCGGCTGCAACCTGTAAATCGAGGTGATTTTGAACATCGAACGAGAAATTGAGGCACGAACCACACCCAACTATTGAGAATGCGGTGAGATAGTTGGTGTAGAAGGAAAAGATTGCAGAGATCCAATTATTTACCTTCGATTACGTGGAAATTCTTTTCTTGCACCTATTACGGAAGAAACACCACTAGCTATCACGGTGATTCCCAATTAGGAAGCCCATACCATCAAGGTACCCCACAGAGTTGAGAGATGTAGAAGTTCACTGATTCCTACATTATAGAAAGCATAAAGACAAGCCTACTTGGGGATAATTGTATATGTAAGGCTCTTGTTTGAACAAATGGTCGTAGGAAATTGAGACCTCTGACAATAACTCTCTACGGATTGCAAGCAGTTCGCAGAAGGATCCAATGGGCACTCGAAAAGGTTAATTGCGTCCGGCTAAAAGACGTTAAAGACAACGCTTGTTGGGAGGCAACCCAATGTTTTTAATTATGTTATTTTAATTTCTGTCTTTATTTTATTTTATTTTGTCTTGAACAGTCTCACGGTCTAGGGTTCTTATTTTGTGTTGTTGGATGACAGATGGGTGAAAAGTGGAGGAAAAAGGAGCAAAAAAAAAAAAAAAAAGCGATCGTCGCGCTGGCACATCGAACATGGCCTTGAACTCAGAGAGGGCCACAGTACTAGCAGCGCCAAATCTCATGGCCGCGGCGCCGGAACTTCAGAGAGTCATATTTCCGTGCAAATTCCAAAAAATTTCCTCATAGACCTCCGTTATGACCGCTGTGTTGTGTCAGTAAGTTGTCCTTTTTCTTTTATGTTCTTTGAGTCTTGCACACATTGGGGACAATGTGTGATTTAAGTTTGGGGGGATGTTTTATTATTTTCGAGTCTTTTTGAATTGTTTTATGTATTTTTGAGTAATTTTTGAGTCATAATTTTTTTTTTATCTCTTTTGAGTCATATTTTTTTTTTAGATCATGCATGTTGTAGTTACTTGAAACACCTAATGAAGTAAAGTGGAATAATGTAATGGAATTAGAAGCAACCATCTGAACACTTAGGATAGATATGCCAAAAATTCATGAAATCAAACTATTTGGGGTATCTTGCTTGATGTATGCATTGTTAGTGATTAAACCTATGTGTCTGCTTGCTTACTATTTGAGGCGAAATAGTTAGGATATGCATGTTAGGGAGATGACTCAGGCATTTCTTTGTTAGCCCTTTCTTACCATTCTTTGCCTATCCCTGACAGTCAAATTATATCCCTAGTCAGCCCCTTTGAGCCTAAAAATAAGACCTTTCTTTGACACCCTATAATTCCATACTTGTGCCATAAGTGAAAAATTGAGATGTTTGGAATATAAAGTGTTGAAAAAGAGACAAAAGAGAGTAAACAATTTTGATGCACCCCAATGAAAAAATAAAGTAATAATAAATAGGCAAAAGCCTAAGTTTGGGGGTGCTTGTTTTTCATAATACACTTCACTCTCTCAAAACAAAAGAGGGGAAAGATAGATATGAAGTGAAGAAAGGAAATCAAAAGAAAAGGGAAGAATTGAAAAGCAAAAGAGCTTATGGTACATACAATGAGCCTAAATGCCTATTTTTACCTACCCCTGCCTAAGCCTACATTACAACCCTGAAAAGTCCTGAAGATCTCTAAAATGTGTATCCATGATTAGTGGAGAATAGCAAGTGAACAGGCCATAGGATTTTGAAATTGACATGCATAGTTAGGTATTCTTACTTCCACTTAGCATGATTAAATTGAATTTGCGAAATATCTGACTTTAAGTGTTTAGAATGCTAAAAATCCATGCTATATGTTCCTACATATTATCCTACTAACCTTCATGCTTTTCTAAGTAACAATTGTGCAGCAAAATGATCAGTATCTTTGAGTCATTGCATTGTCCTTTCTTTCGTGTCTTTGTTTATATTTTTTTTATCTTTGCTCGAGGGCGAGAAAAGGTTAAGTTTGGGGGTATTTGATCGGTGTATTTTATATACACTTTTTGAGTCATTTTTAGTTAGTATTTTACTCATTTTGTTTATGTTTAGTATAGTATTAGGGTCGTTTTCCTTTCTTTTGTGTCACAGCGGTCAGAAATGGAGAAATGACGAAAAGAAGAGAAAATGAGCTTAATTGAGATGGAATTGCACACAAAAGGGCCAAGAAAGGAAGTCTAAGAAGTTCCGGGAATTATAGAGGAGATCAGACGAAGACCGGACGAACAAAGGACGAAGAAACGAAAAATCCGGAAGAATTCCGTCACCAGAGCCGCGGCGCTTGATCTGCGAGGCAGCACGACGCGGAGTTATGAAGTGCTGGGCCGAATTTGACATGTTTTCAGAATCCTAAAGGGATAACTTTTCCTACCTAAAGGGATAACTTTTCCTACCTTAAAACCCTTACCTAAAAGGATTCTAATAACTTTTCCTACCTACAAAATCCCTAACCCTTCACCAAAAGGATTCTTTGGCTATAAATACTCTACATCATTAGAAGAATTATTCATTCTCCACTCCACCATTCACCATTCTACATTCATCCTTCCACCAATCCATCTTGTAAATATTCCACAACACAACCCTTGGATGCTTGGCTTGGAGACTCATTCTTAAGTATTTTCTTTCCTTTTTCTTTTCTTTTATTTCAGTTTTTGCATGATGAACTTTGAATTAGTTCTTGTCATATCTATGGCTAGGAACTAATTCTCTTATAGGGCTTTCCATGTTAATTCTCTAGAAACTTATGTTATGAATTAATGCATGTTTATGGTTATTATTCTTCTTTGAGAGATCTATCCAATAATTGCGTTGAATGCTTGGTAATTAATTGACAACTAATTATCCTTATATGATTTCTAATCAGACTCCGAAAGGAGGGGATTGTGAATATGCTGTAAGTTGGGTAGACATTCTTGGATTGGGGATGAAAATACCTCAATTATTTATGTAGCATTAATGAGAGGCTTAACAACCCTAATTTTGCGCATGGTGCGTGACGGTTAACTAGGTTTTTGCTCTTAATCCTCCTATAGAGTTATCCTTATCACCGAAAGGTAGGTAAGGTGCGATACTGGGGTTGAGTGTTTATATAACCCTAACGGGAGTATAAAACGATTTCGTAAACCTGCTTTCTCCGAAAGAAGAAGACTATAGTTCGTTGCATTAATAAATAACATAAGCAGATAGTTGAAGAGACATAGAAGCCCTATTCCCATCACAACTGAAATAAACCTATAGTTAAATTAGCTTTTATAATTTTTAGTTATAAACAACAAATCCAAATATCAATTGCCAAATAGATACCAAAAGATAGATAGTTGATACTTGAACCCTAATCTTTGTGGACGATATTCGGTCTTATCAGGACTATATTACTTGTCACGATAACGTGCACTTGCGTTAAAGTGTGTGCATATTTTCGCGCATCAAGATTCTTTCCATATTTTACATGGAGGGTTATTTTATCCTTAGGCGGAGTTCTATTAAGAATCGCATTAGCGGTAAGAATCATCTTGCCCCACATGTCTTGGACTCTTGGGCATATGGATCTGTGCTTGGCTAATATCGTTTTAGTCTGAGGTGAGTAAGGGGCAGTCGTTGGATAAACAATGCTTCGCATTTTCTCCCTCTATCATTACGAATTTCTCAATCCGTAGATTTTTAGCTTCTACCCCCGAAGCACCGCGACCCTGCCTGGGAGGCGTCGCGGTTCCTGAATTTGGTCTGGTCAGCGCCGTGGCCCTGCAGGGAGACGCCGCGAAGTTGAAACTTCAGAGAGTTCATGGTGTCGCCGGCGCCGTGGCTCAGAAACTTCAGAGAGTTTTTTGACGTTGTCGGTGCCGTGGCGCTGGCTGGCGGCGCCGCGACCCTTTACGACTCCGCGACGTTTCTGACTCGTTTCATTTTTGTCCTTACAACAAAGGATACAATACGTTGTATTATCATCAATTAAGATCATAACGTACTTGTCTCCCCCCCTCTATTTGTACAAACTTTAAATCACCCAAGTAGGTGTTACCAAGTTATAGAGGAGCAATGCTTCTTTCTCTAATCCTTTGATGGAACGGAAAGGTGATTTTTCCTCTTCGCCTACTGTCACGACCCGAACCCGGGCCCGTGACTGGTGCCTTACCCCGGGCACCCTTGTGATACAACATCAGAGAAAATCAGCGGAAGTAAACTCATAAACAAGAAACCATATGAAATATGAAACAGGCTAACCCAAAATGGCTACCTTTCCGTAAATATAAATATAGCAAAACTGAACAGTTACATCATTAACAACCCAATCTATAACAGGACTACAGACCTCTAAGAGTTTGTAACAACTATGACGGGACAGGGCCCCGTCATACCCCTGAATGTACATAATATCTACAATATCAGGGAGAACCGTACCAAAAGTCAAGCCTCCGGAGAAATGGAGCTTCTGACACCTGATCAAAGATCCTAAGAATGAGGATCCACCACCTGCTTACCCCTACCTGCGGCGTGAGCGGCCAGAAGAAGATTCGATGATATGTACCAAGTATGTAAAACTAGAAAATACTGTAATAATATCATAAGTCTAAATAAGGCTCGAGACATGGATGATAATCAAATTACAATGCACTGTACCTTACTAACAATGAGAGTAACAAGTATAAACTTTACTGCATAAAAATAGGAAGCTCATGATCAAAACAGGGTCCCTCGCCCGTAGTATCATTAAGCAATCCTACTCCTGAGACTATTTCACCCGCATAGGTCCTGTGGACCCGCATGAGGTCATCCGCCTCGCATGGGACTATTTCACCCGCATAGATCCTGTGGACCCGCATGAGTACAAGCGCCGCACTCGCATCATGGGTAGCAAATCCATGGAATAAGTAGTAACCCGGGAATTTAACCCGCACAATGGCCGCATGCCCCGGCATCTTACCTCGGTATAAGCATGGCCATGAAACCGTCCTAATGGACGCATACCCGTGGACCATCAATCGTGTCAGTATGTCCAAAGGAAATAACAAGAATAACCCGGGGTCTACCCCGTAAGAATACACAACCTAGCACAACCGGCTATCATACATAACATAAGCGCTACCGGCTTATCATAACATAAGCAAGTTAAGAAATCTCCTAACTTCTTATTAACATTATTAATATATCCTCTCATTTTAGTTTACTTAAGGCACTAACATGTCATTTAAGAGAAAATCCGGGAATTCAACCCAAGTACCACGTACCTCTAACCTTTTAAGAATGACTCCTTTTTATACAAAACTTCCAAGATACTAATAACCGTAGTATCAAGTTACGACTACTTTTCAAGACAATTCACATTTCCTTTTAGAAATATAATAGACTTCTAAATCAAGTGACTTCATTTCTTTTAAAACCCTAGGCAATTAATGCCTTAAAATCAATTTGCCTTTCACAAATTCAAATCATTTATCCGTACTTATCTTACTTAGAGTAAATCTTTCTTTATTAACCTTCCCTAAAGCTAATATAACCAACTTCCCATAAAGTCGTTATATTAACTTTATACATTAGTCAAATACATTTCCCCATATCCAAGGGACTTATGCTTTTAAAACGACACAAGTATCATATACTTAAAACACTTCAAGTCTCTTAACTTTGAAAACTTAGGACATCCTTAATACTTTTTAAAGAAGTGAGTTAATCCCCTTACTCACCCAACTTGGCAATTCTTAAAACAAGTAAGGGATATCAAAGTCTTGTACGTCTACCGTACTATATAAGTGCAATTATTCATGCTTAAGAGATAGGAAAGTTCCACATACCTCTTCGGGTCAATCCACTCGCAAGTCCAATATATCACGCGTAGTATGTCAACCTATAATGACCATAATACGTCCATTAGCCTCTATCTTCAACGTAGAACATTCTAATTGAAAAGTCTCTTATTCCTACGGAAAATTGGACAGCACTTCCTTTGTTTCTACACACTTTGCCACCTTTTTCAAGGCCGAATTCAATAACCAAACACGCCACCTTTATGGCTCAACAATGCAGTTAACAAATAAGGGATTACACGCCTACTAGACGTGTAAAATTCCGCCCCACAATTGATATCAAACTAGTACAAACTACAAGGTCCAATTCGGCAACTTTGAGGTATAACAACATAAATTCTTATCCAATTCCTTCTTAATCCAAATTCTTATCCAATTCCTACATGCAATATATCTAAAAACAATATTGACAACTACAAGTCCTTTCTTCCATACATGCAACACAATTTACTACCAAAAGAGAAATGATTGTTACCTTAGAGCTTACCCAAATTAGTCCAACAAATTCCACTTGCCTTCCTTCCACAATCACTTTCACCAACCTCCTACAAGCTTGTCAACATGTTTCCTTCTTGCACCTTTTCTGAAATTTTCCTCTAGGCTTTGGTTTCTTCTTGAATTTCTAGAGAGAAGGGAGAGGAATTTTAGAGAGAAGAAAGAACTTTTTAGAGAGAAGGGAGTTCTTTCAAGAAAGACCAAGTCTTGAAGACTTGGTCAATAAATAGGACATGCACAAAATCAGATGGGGGGGGGGGGGACACTTGTCACCCACCCATGGCCTCTTTTTTAAAAAAACAGTTCTGATTTTTTCCAGATTCGCAGAAACCCGCCGCGGCGCTGAAACCTCTGCAAACTTTCAGAACTTCCGGCGCCGCGGCGCTGCAACTTCAGCGTTTTTCAGATCATCCGGCGCCGCTGCCTCATCCATCCGCGCCGCGCCCCGACCGAAAATGTTTTCGCGCATCACGACCTTGAACTTGTAATTTCCATAACTTTCTACTCCGATATCCTATCGACGAACGGTTTGTTGCGTTGGGAACTAGACTCAACGAATTACATACTAGGCCTTTGAAACACCTAGGAACTCTTAATGCAACTGGACATAAACCGCCTCAAAGTTGACTAAAAATCCGTCCGAAACATTCTGTCGACCTATCTTTCAAAAATTTAAATCTTAACTCCTTTTGTACGTCCCCATAAGCATGACCCGAACTACGGGGTGTAACACCTACCTCACATTTATTTGAGGGTTTATGTCGACAGAAGGCAACAATCTCAAATTTTGTTGTCTTTTGAATGACTTTATATTTAATGTGTCTTAATCTATGATGGCATAGATGTACGGATTACAAATGTATCATCCACTTGTCAACTTCGCTGGCCTTTGAATGATTTTCTGTTTAACGTGTCTTAATCTATGATAGCATAGATGCACGGATTACAAACATATCATCCACGTGTAAACTTTGTCGGCCTTTGAATGATTTTTTGTTTAACGTTGTTTAATCTATGATAGCATAGATGCATGGATTATAAATATATCATCCACTTGGCTACAATTTTACTGTACCACTTTTGGTTATTATCGACCTGTGGGACAAAAAACTCAAGCAATATTGTCCAACAACGTCATTGACACCAAGTTTAGGACATGTATCACCTCGTTTAAGAGTGATCTCATTCCTTAAGTCCTTTTGAGGACAACCTCTTCCACTTCTTCTATTTTAAAGGTAGCGTTGTTCTACATGAACAACCTCTTGCCCGTGGTTATGGCGTAACCGGATCATATGTGATTTAGATTCTCTGGCCCACTCCAGTTGTCTTGGCAGACTGAATGTCCAATTTCTTTTCTTCCTTCCTTTTGGCCTTCAGATCTATTGAGATCTGGTAACTCTAAACCACTCCAGTCGCCCGTAGGCTTTGTATGACTGAGTGTCCAATATCTTCATGTCATGTGATGGATCTGGCCCACTCTAGTCACCCGGAGGCTTTGTATGACTGAGTGTCCCGTACTATCATGTCAAAAGACGGATCTTCTGTCGGAAAACGGTGACAGGATTGTCACTAGTCCTCTAGTCTTTGTCTTTAGTCCTCTAGTCTTCTTCCCATGCTTAGGATTGTCCATAAAATTATTTTATTACAATCTAAGTCCATATCTTTTAGGCCATTATTTATAACAGTTCAATATTACCCGGGAAGAAAAGTGAGATTAAACTTTCTGATTTTAAGTATAAGAAATATATGTTTTAATGAAAAACACTTCATATTCTTAGACTTGCCTTATTCACTTTTTTTTAGAAATTATCTTTTAATTTCATTATTGACAAGGAATAATAAGTCACTCATACCTTGGAATCTGGCCCATGTCAGTGACATGTCCAAATTCTTCTTCCATGAGATGTAGGCTTTATCCTCCACGATGGAAATTCATCTTCAACCTTCTCCTCAAGTTCCAGTTGATATCTTCAACCTCTTGTGGACACTTGTTTACACCACTCTCGGGAGCGGTGACAACCACTCTTCCTTAACCCTTAGCCTTGCCAATAAGACTATCAACATTATCTTCAAGTTGAAGATCAATAATTGAGATCTCACCTTTGACAAAAATAGATTTGTAGCTATCGTCAAAGAGAGACCCAAACTCGGACCAGAATTGTTGGCCCACATCTTTCTAGCACTAGTAGAATATTATCTTAAGCATGTTGGATATTACAGTGGATATATGAGAATAGTATACAACTATCACTAGTGCTTAGAAAGGATAATCATTTACAATTTCAATATAATAGGCTTGAAGCATAACATCAGTTGTCACAATATCAATAAGTGTTGATGATCTTGATCTTCTGTCTTTGCTCCTCCTTGAAATCTTGAAATCCTTGTCTGAAACTGCAGCAAGCCCCTTGAGAACAATAACAATAATATGTTTAGAAATCTGGAAATATAACAAGATAATTGACTTGCTGAATCGACCAAATTCTTGATCTATCCTTAAGATAATATTGCCCTGTATATCCTTTCAACTGTTGTAATGGCAACTTATCTTTCAAGCTAAAACATCAATCAAACAAATGAGCAAATGGAATTCAAGTGTTCGCTAGAATAGAAGGATCTTTGAGTGTGTAAGATTGCAAGAAAGGAAGAAATTTCATCAAATATGAAATCATCCAAGTGTAGAGAGTTATATCTCTTATGTGTTCAATGTGTACTACCTCAAATATGAAAGTAAAGCTTGATTATATAGTGTAAGGAAGAGAGAAGGTGTTAATGGGTGTTAATGACTATTAAGAGGTTGTTTAAGAGGCTCAATGAAGAGCCAAAACATTCAGGAATAAGTGTCCAACGTTCCAATAACTTAATGACATTAAACTCTGAAAAACGCCCGCAGCGCCGTGGACCTGCAGGCTGGCGCCTCGGCGCTGGCCAACTTTGGTTTCCAGAAACATCAGGGATCAAATTGTAATTATAATAAAGTCTGGGGTTCAAAAAGATAATGTCAGTGTCACGACCCGACCCGACTCGATGGGCCGCGACCCGATGCCCTACCTGGGCACATTTATACCCATATGTCACATATAATCACACAGATACCACGAATAATGTGGAAATCTGTAAATCATATCAAAATAGGCAAGCCGATAAGGCTGCCACTATATACGGGAACATCCCAAAATGAAGTGTAACAATACAGCTGACCAAAATACATATACAATCCACGTAAATCCAAAACACATCTACCACCCACACGACCTCTAAGAGTACAATAAAGAAATATGACGGGACAGGGCCCCGTCGTGCCCCTAAATATGCATAAGTCAAAATAAAGCTCTATACCAAAACGACTAAGCTCCGGATTAATGGAGCTCTCCAAACAGCTGAACAAGAAATCCTAGACTGGAGGATCATCAAACTGAGTACCTGTACCTGTACCTGCGGGCATGAAACACAGCCCCCCGGAAAAAGGGGGTTAGTACGAAATAATGTACTGAGTATATAAAACATGAAGTAATGTAAATAAGATCATAACTGGCCAAAAGATAACATGAGACAATGTAATAGTCAAAAATATCAATACAACTGTGCCATATAAAAATGAGAGTCAACTGTGCCTTATAAAAATGAGAGTAATATATATATATATATATATATATATACCGTACCAGGCCTATTATGGGACTCGGTGAATGAAATCATATACATACCGTACCCGGCCCCCTAGTGAGGGTCTCGGTGGAATCATATACATACCGTACCCGACCCATTATGGAATTCGGTGAAAATCATGTGGATGCATGTCCACGTATATCGTATCCGACCCATTATGGGACTTGGTGAAAATCATATAGTCATATCCGCACGAATAGAATATCATGAGTAATTTTATACAAATTAAATCATCATTTGACTCTCAATGGAATAAATAGAATAATTATTACTTAGAAAATCAAGACACTATCATATCATGTATCATTAAGAAGTAGGATTCAATAGAATTATGTACGTCCGTCGTACACTCATTATATATAAAACATGCCAAAAGAAGAAATGATAGTTTCACATACCTTATTGTCGAACTAACCAACTCTATAATTAATATTCGTCTCGATTAGCACCTCGACCTATAATAATAGCAACATGACCGACAACTCTATGATTTCTAACGTAAGTTATATCGAATGATGACTCTCTTTTCTATAAAAATTCGGGCAGCACTTCCCCTATTTATATGCACATCCACAACTTACAAACAAAGCCAACAAGATGCAACTTAAAAATATAACCAAATCAGCCATATACTATATTTACACCATAGTTATACATTCTTTCTCTTTACCTTCATGTACTACAACAACCACAATAACCAAGGTGATTTATACACCTATATCTCATGTTAATCCATCCTCTTAATCCATATCAAATCAACCCCTAAAACAGTCCATATATCAACAATAACGAGAATACAAAGTAACACATTTCTACACTTTAATTTATTTAAGACATATATTACTAATTACTACACGTATATACATGTTCATAACTTATATTTTCAGCATTATAACTTAACCAAAAACAGCCCCTAATACATCACAACAACGTCCAACAATTTGAATGTCACGGTCCACCCACAAAAATCCATAACTCTTCTCATAACTTCCTTAAAATACAATTCATGTTTCAACACTTCCATATAACTAATTACAACTTTAAATATCAATGTTTCCTTCAATTTCAACATGCAATTAGTGACAATGACAACAATCAAATCCAAGGTAGTAAAATAGCCTCAAAATCGGCTATAACACCCAAAATACTCTTATTTCCAATTTCTCTTAAGACAAGTTCATTCCTTAATTTACAACATCGTGTAACTTCAATTTTACTATAAAAAAAAATCTTACCTTAATTTTTGCCCAAAACAGTCCTAAAAATCGGTACCCACTGCTTCAATTTTCTTCACCATTTTCATCATTTCTTCAACACAAAATGACATGCATGTATTCTACAAGTTTAAATCCATCTTTCTTGCATGTTTTTCTTCCAACATTGTTCATCTCCAAAGCTAACGTTTTTCGGCAGTCTCTCGGCCAGAATGCCAATTTTCCCACTGTTTTGGGAAGTTACTATGACTTAGAAATTGTAGAGGAACTTAAGCTTGAAAGGAGGAGTTGGTTTGGTCTTCTTTTGGCTATGGATGAAGATAGAAATATGTTTGGAGAGGTTTGGAGAGATAGGTGAAGGATGAGTTTGAATTAAAGTGTAGAGAAATAAGTGTAACCTTGGTCTTAGTGAGCATGGGCAGATTTTTAGGTGAGAAGCGATTCGAGAGAGGGGGTGTTTTATTATACACGACACTTAGTCCATACCACATTTGTTGTATCCCAAAATTATTCCGGGATCACATCCTTTTGTATACTAATTTCCGTATTAACATTTGTAAGTACATTTTATTTCCAATACTCGGATCTTATTATCTTAATTACGTCTCCAAATTATGGCCTTAAAACCACGAGGTGTAACAGTCAGAACAACCTGCGACCCACGACTCGACCCGGACCGGGCGGGTGGTGGTGGCGGCGCGGGTGGGCCTAGTCTCGAACCCAAGCACACCTAGGTCATCCCTCCTTCAAACACATGAGTTACCCCTTGGGGTCCCAATGCCTTATTCAGTTTTGAGGCTTATATTATGAACAATTCTTCCTTTTTCTACCGATGTGGTAGATTTGTCTCACACCACTCTTTCATGTCTCAAACACCTTACTTCGCGGACCAATATTTCTTCCATTTCTCAATGGAATTTGACGATTCTTGGCCCTACGGTCATCTACTCACTTAGTAGATTACACACGTGTAAAGAACCAGGTTCTCCAACATGTGGAACCATAATGTTTAAGTCATTGAAGATAGACGGACTCAACCTCCACCAAAGACAAATTTCCAACAGTTTAAAATGACAAGATTTAAAAAGTATTTTGATATACTACATATATATTTAATTTAAAATCATAAAGTTTAAAGTCTTTTAATTTACATAAATTAAAATAAAAGGAGTAATTAACTTGCCATCGAGAAGAATGCGATAAATGTTTTCACTAGTTTGGATATACTAAGGGGTCGTTTGGTAGGATGTATACGAATAGTGTTGAATAGAGTGTATTAGTAATGGTGACAATCATTAATGCATACATTAGTTATGATGACACCATTTTTATCCACTATTTGGTTTGGTGTATTAAAGCATTACATAATTTCTAAAATATTATTTGTTTACAAAAATACTTTATAGCTTTGTACACTAATTTTATCGTAACAGTACTGTACTTGTACAATTGCAAATATGAGTCGTTGTCGAGTTACAGTTGATGACAATTTTTAAAAATCATTACAGTGTAGAATTTCGTCAAGTTTTCAACCATTTTCCCCAATAAATAAGTGGTTTGCTATCAATTCATATATGGTTATATGAGTCATAAGTCATAACCTTAACATTAACTTTAAAAAAAAAACGATGCAGAATTTTATATATATTAAGCAAAACACTGTGCATATATTAGATGACTTTTTTTTAATGTAACAAAATTACCTTAAAGTTTTTATTAGCAAAGATGAAAACGGTACTAATTCAATAATTGGAATTCAGGTAAAAATAAATTTGTATTAATAATTTCGGTACTGTTAATACCATGATTTGCTAGGTATTAATTATACATAGGATAATATCACATAAAGTGTATAACTAATATTTGTATTAATTATATATAGAGTGAAAAAATATACTCACTTTGTTCCAATTTATATGACACATTTCTTTGTCTAGTCCGTCACAGAAGAATGACACATTTTCTTATTTGACAACAATTTAACTTTAAATTTTACCTTTTACGTTTAACGAGATGATCTATAACCACACAAGTATCTTTGACTTATTTTAGACCACAAGATTAAAAAAATTAATTAATTTTTAAAATTTTGTGTCCAATCAAACTATATCATATAAATTAAAACAGAAAGAGTATCAAACAATATTTTAATAATGCACACTATACCAAACAAGGCCTTAGTAAGCAATTTGAATACAGTAATTAAAAAGGCGAGGACCATAAAGCATACATAGGGAAAAGGGTCAGATTTGCCCTCAAACTTTCGATTAAGGATTAAATTTGTCCTCTGTTAATGTATGAGGTCAAATATACCCTCCACGTTAGTAAAGTTGTCACACATGCCCTTTGTTGGATGGAAATTCCACGTCGGATCCACGTGGACGCCACGTGGTATCCATGTGGGCGACAATAAACACATGTAGCTCACATATGTGACATCTCCACCGGCCGACAACATTTACCAGTGGCTCAGATATGTGCCATCTCCACCGGGAACCATGGATCGACCACCATGAACCACGACTCGACCTCGCCATCATCGCGAAGACTCGCCCGGTATCGATCGTCGTGAGATCGAATGATTCACGATTCTTGGCTTTCAGCGTGCTCTAATGAAAGTCGTTGAAGCAATGCTGAAGCAACCAAACCATCGTCATCCACTACTCCGTTCTCACCCCTCTTCCTCATCAATACTCTGATGAGCTACTACCAACAACACCCCTCACCCCTATTTCCCTTGTCTCCGTACACTCACCACCAGAACCACCAGCGAACTTGTCGGGTCTTTGTAGATCTGGTGCGGGATTTTCACGGCAAGTCAATGAACGAATTCGTGCTCTGGCATTGCTCCGACACTTGTCGTTGAAGCGGCGAAAAGTCAAGAAATTAAAAAAAAATTGAATCTAATTAGGGCACCCTTTTTCTCTCCCCTGTCTCAAATGAATTGATTTTTGATCTATACTGTTCTTATGCTTATTTTGTAAAGGTTTTGACCGAAAATGTTTCAATTTTCGATGTGCTCTGTCATTATTCTTATTTTGACGTCGTTTAGGTGTTCTCCGGTGATTTTGTGTTGCATGCAGCTCTATTTATTACTGCTATTGATAGTCGTTAGTTATTCGGACTGACTTTGACTGTGTTTGTCTCTTTTCCAGCGAGTCAAATTTGTCGATAAATGTTGTTGGCCTATGGAGATGACACAGATCTGAGCCACATGTGTTTATTGTTGCCCACATGGATCCACGTGGCGTCCACGTGGATTCGACGCGGAGTCCACGTGAGATTTTTGTCCAATAGAGGGCATATGTGATAACTTTACTAACGTAGAGGGTATATTTGATCTCATACTTTAACGGAGGATAAATCTGATTCTTAATAGAAATTTAGAGGGCAAATCTGACCATTTTCCCTAAAGCATATGGTGCAAATAAGTGTGCATTTTGGAATCCATTACTTGGACAAATAAACTTTCCCAATTCACTAGTGCTGTTTCTATTTTGGGTGTACTATAGTAATGACGTGAAAGTAGAGGGAGATGCCTTCTGGAATTTTCCATAACTAATCATAAGGGATAAAGACTAACGCGGAATGCAAGTTGCTTTGTGTCGGGGTAGGGTAGGGGGTGTGTGTGTGTGTGTGTGTCTTCAAGTGAGAGTGATTCCCCGTTAGTTCTCATCAATACTTCCATTATTCGACAAACCCTAGCTCATGCCTTGTCTTTTCGCTGTTGGGTAATTGAATTTCTTCTTATATTATGTGTGCGATCATATGTTTCTGCTTTTTTATTGCTTAATTATTGGTGGATCTTAAGAATTCGAGAAAAAGCATTTTGATTTCACTTTTCATTTGATCGTATTCATTATATTGTCATAATTAATCAATTTTAGCTAAGAGCACAACTCTTCAGCACCTTTTTCCAGCTTTCGCGATGTCGTGTGCTGGATTTTGAGCTCAATTTAATTAAGCAGGCAGATGGAATACTCATTAATTTTTATTGGTTTGCTTGGTGTGTTACTTTAAGTGATGCC
This sequence comes from Przewalskia tangutica, assembly GCA_029844215.1. Classification (NCBI taxonomy): domain Eukaryota; kingdom Viridiplantae; phylum Streptophyta; class Magnoliopsida; order Solanales; family Solanaceae; genus Przewalskia; species Przewalskia tangutica. The sequence goes on from CM056734.1 coordinate 14,832,476, forward strand.
CTCTTTAATTATCAAAAAGTGATGCCTCCTATTAACTGCTTGGTCGTTTGTGTTAATTTGTATCATGGAAATGTGCAGGTAGTTAAAATGTCAACTCCTGCAAGGAAGAGACTGATGAGGGATTTCAAGAGGTTACAGCAGGACCCTCCTGCTGGTATTAGTGGTGCTCCTCAAGACAATAACATTATGCTTTGGAACGCCGTTATATTTGGGTCAGTCTTGTAATTGAAGTTCATGAGATATGTGCTTTTGAATTTAGCTATACTTGTCTGTTGGTACATCTATCTGGCATGTTTTCCAGAAACGACTAAACTAATTTCTGTTTTTATTGTCTTTTTGGTGTGAAATGCAGTCCTGATGATACTCCTTGGGATGGAGGTGAGTTGTCCTTGCATTTGAACACTGCCCTAGTGTCAGCAAAATAGTTTGGCATATGCGGTTAGCTTTCCAATGGTTTGGTCTATTTTATGTGTGATTGTCTATGCAGAGTACGATGTTTCAATTTTCTAAGTCTGTTTTTCTGTTATCTGATTTGTTATAATTTATGGATTTCAATGCGGTCATGCCCCCTGTCCGACTCATACCCGATAATAGAAATAAGAATTTTAAGGGAAAGAGGAAGAGAAGAAACCAGTGCAGTTGTAAGTTCTGTTAAAATCATTCAGCAGAGAGGGTGTACCTCTTACACTAGGTATTTATGATCATATTTTAAAGTGCTCTGATGGCAAGGATTTCTTTCTTTGATCTCCCGATCCGAGCTTTCCTGGTTTCATCATTCTATTGCTTAATGCCAAAAGCAAGTTAGTTAGCATAGAAGTGCTGCAACCATAATCTTCTATACTATTCTGCAATAGGCTCTTTGCGTTTGATCAAACTCTACGTACTTTTGGTGATTTAGCAATGTGTGGAACAACTGGGCTTCTCTATCTGCTTAGCTTCAGAAATGTCTATCTTGCCTTGCCTAATCTTTTTACAAAGGACCTGACTTTGTTATTGTTGAACCAAAAGTTTCCTCTGGTGGACTTATCACATGGTTACAATTTGTCTAGACTGACCAAGAAATTTGTTAAGCATTTGAAGCAATTCGATTTTCTGCTATTGCTTCTGGCACGTTTGCTATTTACTCCAGAGAAGAAAAACTAAATGGTGCACCTTTTCCTGAGTGAATTATGTGTTGATATCTTCTTTCTTGACACGCATTTGCTACTTTGGTCTCTTACAATACCATTTGAGAACATCAGGTACGTTTAAGTTGACACTTCAATTCAGTGAGGATTATCCCAACAAGCCACCAACAGTGCGATTTGTTTCTCGCATGTTTCATCCAAATAGTAAGTTGAGGAAGTTTTGGTTTTCCATTCATTAGAGAATCGGAAAATGAATTCTCATCTAGAATTTGTTTTTTTTGTTTTTCAGTTTATGCAGATGGAAGTATATGTTTGGATATCCTGCAAAACCAGTGGAGTCCAATATATGATGTTGCGGCTATACTTACATCCATTCAGGTATGTAGCTCGGACTGAATTTCAGTCCACAATAAAGAACTTTTTAGAAAGAAAGATCGGTTTATCGTTTGTTTCCTTGAGTTTTACTCTTATAGATGCAGTGAAAAGATCCTTATAACAATAGTCAAATGGTGATTAGTAGATGTTGTAAGCAGTAGCTATATATATGCTGGATTACTCCATTGTGCGCTACTTTTGCCTCATGCTTGGATGTTTCCATGTGAATTCGTTATTTCTAAAAGTGATAGTAAGTATAGAGGAATCACGAAAAAGTGATTCCAAAGATTTCATTGGTTGCTGAGGTTTTAAGGATTTGGTTGTCTAGCATTTCTCCATAAGTTAAGTATGATTCCTAGAATGTCCGGAAAGGTTCTCTTTCACAATGTGGACACTGGAAGTAGGATTATTCTTAGCTGTCTAAAAAGGGACCTTTAGCCAAAGCCAAAAATATCAGGCCTTTTATCTGGAGGATGGTCTCAAATATTTCTGTTTAAATTTAAAAAATTCTGTCAGAAGTCAGAGCACTGTTCTCAAGGAGAGAACTTTAAAATACTTTCTTTGAATAACACAACAAAGTTGACCTAACTGATCCTTTCGTAGCTAGTCCATCTATATGTTTGGTGATTCACTTTATTTGAGGGCAAGTTATATTTGTCCAAACAGTAAATAGAATTTCAAACTGCCGACAAGTATAAAAATTACTTATTTTTTGGAAAAATTTCTTGAGAAAAGCTGGGTGATTATATTGTAATTTCAGCATCTTCTTGATTCATTTTAATAGAACAACTAAATTCATAAAAACACAAATCAAAAGGAGCTGGCTGATTATGAATACTAGTATAAAGTGGGGCTATAGAGGCCTGTTTGGACGTTCAACTTCAACTTGAAATATTATTTGGACCATTATTTCAACTTCAGCTTGAAACAGGGAATTTGTAGTTAAAACTAGTTTGAGGAGCTTTCCAAGTGAATATTTATTCACAAAACTTTAGTATTTTTTCCAAGTTATGTCCAAACATAACTACTTCTCAATACTCTTTTTCTACTTAACTTGAAGTATTCTTTTTTTTTTCAACTTCAACCAAATATTATCCAACTGCCTACTTAGCCTTTCTAATTTCTTCTTCGGAAAATTATTGCAGTGTGTTTTGAGGGTAAGTCTATTTGTTTGGTTCCAAGACAAGCATTTACTTGTGGGTGTTTCGGCCCAGGGCGAGCTTTATTTATTTAAGAGAGAATGGTGAGTGAATTGAGTTCCGTAATCGAGGAACGAAGTAGGAGGGTCTTGTCTTGGAATTTGTTTCTCAGATCCAATTCCTTGATTTCGTCAATGGTAGGTAGACATTGAACCCTCTGTGCATCCCCCAGTATCAATGAGCTATTGAGTTACACCAGTGTCCATTTAGCAAGGACTTATCATCTTTTATCAAGTAATTTAATTCAAGCCACCTTGAGAGTGCCACAAGGTAGAAACAAATAGAAGCAGTGGTAGCTAGAAATAAAATTAGGATTTACACTTCCATGAATCAATTAACCCCAATATAACAGGATCTCAACTTTTGCGGAAACCCATATCCTAATGAGTCCAGGTTTAGGAATTACCACACCCTTCCTTTATTGGAGAAAAGGGAAGGTTCGGGTGAAAACTGAATTATACATCAAGTGACTAGATAGATGTTGAAATGGTGAAGTTTAATCCTTCACATATAAACTGTGACTAAACATGTAGAGATGGTGTGATTGAGTTGAATAAATTACCTATTATTACAAATAGTAACGTGGAGGTGGAGGAGATATGAAAGGGAAAAGTAAGTCTTAACGCATTAATGCAACCTTGCATCACATAAAAGTACATCTGTTTCATGCTTAGTCTTTGATCAGTATTTAGTTTATTTGCAAATTGCAATCCTCCAATAAATCTATTCAGTTGGCTATAACACCTTGCTTTGGGGATGGAGTGCTTGGTGCATGTATCACAAAGATGAATACTATACTCATATCAGCCATTAATTTTTTTGATAAGGTAAATACTCATATCAGGCATTGAGGGACACAATATATGTGACACTCACAAACACTCGTTGCTACGTTGAGCAACCATTGGATCATTCTATATTTATCCTACCCTATCTACTCCTTTTTTTCATGGCGAAATCCAGCTTCTGCCTTAAATTACGTATTCAGATGCAACTTTTGTGCATAGTTCTTGATTATGTTGGCACTGGCACCTTAGGTTGATTGTTGACCTGCAAGCAGAAATTTGCTAATAATTTGCAACAAGATCATATTTGGAGAGAGAACTGAATGGATAGGCGGTACTACTATGGCCTTTAGAAGGTCTTAGGACTACAATAGGAATGTTTTTAGGTGCTTTAGGAAGTGTCAGTTACGCCCATTAAACAATATTCACATGAGTCTTAAGAAGCTTACATTATGGCATGACTGAGGGGATGTGGACATTTGGAGCTTGGATGACTCATCTTAGCAGCATTGACATTAAATTGTGGGCAAAGGTGGGTGAATTGGGAGTGTGGGGGGGGGGGGGGGTCAGAGAAGTGAGATAAGTAGTGGGCGAGTACTTGTATAGTAGTGTTGATAGTGGTTACACGTATAAATTATTTACTTCCATATTTATATAAAACTAAACAATTTAATCTTAGTAATTACTCCCGTCATCTCATTTTAAGTGCCGGTATTTGAATAGGCACAAAATTTAAGAAAGAAAGAAAGACTTTTGAAACTTGTGGTCTTGTTACCCATGGGCATTTATTTGTGTGGTTATAAATCGTATAATTTAAAATATATTAAGAAAGTGAAAGTTAAATTGTTTGTCACAATTGTAAATCGTCTCGCCTGATACAATCAGATATGGTCGCAATTATATTTACCTAACACGATCATTTGGGTTGGGGTGGGGTTGGTTATGGTGGTTGATTGGCTGCATTTGGGGGGGGGATCAGAGAAGTGAGATAAGTAGTGGGCGAGTACTTGTATAGTAGTGTTGATAGTGGTTACACGTATAAATTATTTACTTCCATATTTATATAAAACTAAACAATTTAATCTTAGTAATTACTCCCGTCATCTCATTTTAAGTGCCGGTATTTGAATAGGCACAAAATTTAAGAAAGAAAGAAAGACTTTTGAAACTTGTGGTCTTGTTACCCATGGGCATTTATTTGTGTGGTTATAAATCGTATAATTTAAAATATATTAAGAAATTGAAAGTTAAATTGTTTGTCACAATTGTAAATCGTCTCGCCTGATACAATCAGATATGGTCGCAATTATATTTACCTAACACGATCATTTGGGTTGGGGGTGGGGTTGGTTATGGTGGTTGATTGGCTGCATTATGTACGGTTACTGCAGTGTGTGTGAGAAGTGATGTTATAATAGAAGGGAACTGGTTTGTACATGTACTGGGCTTATTCCAACCCTCTTTTTCTCCTCTTGCCTGTTGTAATTTGTTAAGGGGAAAGGGGGGGGATGAAAAATATGTCCCTCATAAGGTGAGTTAGGAGAGCTACAGTGGTAGTTGCTCTTTACCACTTGACACTTGGATGCCTGTGTGTACACCTTCAGAAGAGAGTTTCAGATTTCTTATTTTGCATAAATGATTATCAACTTTCTCCGTTCTTGCAGTCATTGCTGTGTGATCCAAACCCTAATTCTCCTGCAAACTCGGAAGCTGCTCGGTTGTTCAGTGAGAATAAGCGGGAATACAACCGGAGAGTTAGAGAAATTGTGGAACAGAGCTGGACTGCAGACTGATACCTCGAAAGAAAGATTATTGCAATCTCAAACACGAGCTCTAAGACTCATCTATGTAATGTTTCCAGATACCTTTGTCCGAAATTTTAATTTAAGTAGAACGCATTCGTGATCTGGTCCTAGTATAGTTGCTTGGTGCTTCTCCCCTCAATTGTTGTTCCCTGCATTGGGCTGTGTCCTGCAGTTTATGAATTCTGGTATTGGATTTGCTTAGAATGTGCTAGTTGCTTTTCCAACAAAGATGGTTTTCAGATACTTCCATTTCCTCTGAAGTTTGGATTTCACTTGTAAGCCAACAGACCTAAGTAGACCGGCAATGTATGATCTTATATTCAAGCCAAAAAGAAGCAATGACTTTTCATGATCTTTTGGATCAAAATGCTAGCCACTTCGTTTTAGTTATTTAATTAGTAGGTGGCTATTGATGTCGCCAAGTCTATCAATGAAACAGTTAAAGCTGGGTTTACATAGTTCTAAATAGGTATGGCAAGAAGTATCAAAGCATGGTCGGTAAAAATTGAGTCGTAAAATTTGGTGAAAGGGTGATAAAACAGGATTTTGGACATTATAAAGGTGACTAAGAACTAATCTCGATTTATGTTTGGTATATGTACAACAAAATATTGTTTTTTTTTGTAATAGGCAAAGCTAAGGAGATAAATGAATCCATATAAATAAGGAACGTGAACGAAGGTTTCACAACCGGTAGAATTGTGTAATTCTTGTTGCAATATATATAAGTGTTTACAATTACAATCTTAATTGTATGAGAATATCTACTTTACATAATTACACCAAAATAATAATTACAGAATATATGGAGAATATAAATGTACTCTCTATTACACCCCTTCAGTCGGACGGAAGGAGGCCAGACGTTCAGAGTGGATCTGAAGTCAAGAAACAGCTGTCGAGGAAGTCCCTTAGTAAATATATATGTGTATTGATAGGAAGAAGGAACATGTAACACCCGAACATGACCCATGACAACTTTCTCACGAACAAAATGAATATTCAATCTTAATGTGTTTGGTTCGCTGATGTTGAACCGGGTATGAGACAAGTAGACAGCAGATACATTATCACAATAGACAATAGATGTCTTACGTAAGGAACAATGAAGCTCTAGAAAGGAGGTTTCTAAGCCAACAAGTTTCGGCAACAACGCTCGCAACGCCTCTATATTCTGTTTCTGCACTCGAACGGAAAAGTGTGACATGACTTTTTGCATACCACGAGATGAGGTTATCACCCAAAAATACACAATAATCGGAAATAGATCGACATGTGTCGGGCAACCGCCCCAATCGGCGTCCGTATAGGATATCAGTCTCGGTGCAGACGAATAAAGATGTAATTCATAGTCAAGAGTACCCTTAACGTACCGAATGATACATTTAAGAGCGGTAATGTGAGGCTCCCTGGGAACATGCATGAACAAGGACACCTGTTGAACAACATAGACAATATCGGGCCTGGTGAAGATAAAATACTGGACCAGCGAGACTCCTATGGGTGATTCAACGGAACTACTTTGACTCGGTGTGTTTTATTGTCTATATTTGTTGTATACTAGATGCAAAGCTACGTGCCAGCACGGGCCCAATCTTTTATTAATATCAAATTAGATATCCTAGGTATACAATTTTTAGAAGTTCAATTTGTTCAGGTATTATAGTGCCAACTTTTGCCACAACATCATTATTTTGGTTTTCTTTTTAACTTTTTCTTTGAAACCATTGCTATTTATTGACAGAACTTTTTCTTTGAATTCATGACTATTTAATTTTAATATTTTAAGGTAGTTTTTGAAAATGCTTTTATTGTGAAAATAAAGAAAAAGAGATTTAATCATTGTTAAAAATAATTATCCTACCAGATTTTATATGCTTATTATAGGAAACATGATGCAAGAAAATGAATTTGATGCTCTTATGTTTGTACCAAAATGTGAATTGGAAGATTTTCTATTGTAATGTTAACATTGTATACGCAAGTGTTTGGAATGAAATGGGCTCAAGCCTCAAATACGTTACAGTACTTAACAAGTTTGGCGCGTGACTGCAGAGATATCTTCTAGAAAAGTGAAAATGGTCAGATTTGCCCTCAAAATTAAGGAAAAGGGTAATATTTGTCCTCCGTTAAAGTTTGGAATCAAATATACCCTCCGTTAGTCCAAACTTTTTAAATTTACTCATTTTTAACGGATCTGCCACGTGGACGACAAATGGCAATTTCCGGCGGGCTATAGTGCCCTCACCGAAAATTTGAAATTTCCGGCCAAACCACGGTAGCTCCGGCGACGTGTGATATACCGAAATATTCGTCTCTTCATCCTCTTCAATTCTATACTACCCATTACCGTCGATTTCATCATCTTCTTTGTCAATTTGGTGATCGAAGTTCTGGACGTATATATCCCTGACGGAGATTTGAATTTTCCGACGTACTCCGATCGAATTGACGGCAGTGAGGTATACCACCATCATCACCTCGCCGTCATTTTGACACCCCCATGTTGTTCGATTTTTGCTAAATCGCCAGAACAGTCAAATCGAAAAATCTAAAACCCTAAACGCCGCCGTCGATTTTCCGACCACCGGGGCTACAATCGACGGTCGGGGCTTGCATCATTAGATTCGCCGTCCTATACCCGTCATTTTACACCCACCCACCACTGTCAGTTCTTCACGAAGCCGTGGATCGACCAAATCGGAAAAATCCAAAACTTTGAGTGCGTTTTCCGACCAACTCAGGTAACGTCAACGACTGTGGGTGGTGTCCCTAAGTTCGCCTTGGTCTTAGCTATATTTTGCAACCAACCCCGTGTCTCAATTCATCTTAAATCGAATTTCACCATTGTTGCTGGTTGAAGTTCCGGTATCCATGGCATCACCGATGAGGGTACTGTAGCCCGCCGGAAATTGTCATGTGTCGACCACATGGCAGATCCGTTAAAATTGGTAAATTTAAAAGGTTTGGATTAACGGAGAGCATATTTGACCCCAAACTTTAACGAAGGGCAAATATGACCCTTTTTCTTAAGTTTGAAGGCAAATATAACCATTTTCCCTCTAAAAATGACCGGTGACAATTGTGTGCGCTGCAGATGGAATTAAATAAAAGAAATTGATTTTTCATCCAACCAAGGAAGGGTACACATATTATTCCATTGAAGTATAACCTCTTCGAAGCATGAAAACTCTACAATTCAGGAAATACCCCCATGTCGTTAAGCACACATGTTGACCAAGAGGTGTGTGCTTCCAGCCCCTTATATAGAGTAGTAATATAGTCCACGATGCTCGCATGGGCGTAGCTCAGTTGATTTCAGGGTGGTAGATTGCCCTTAAGTAGGCAGAGGTTCGAGCCCTGTCAGCCACAATGTGGAGTTTCATTTTTCCTTTGTGGGGGATGACTCATTGTGGACACCAGGCACTGTGTCTCCCATCTAGTGGCCGCTGAGTCACCATGATTTACCTTCTCCACCAATCTTTGTCGGGCCGGAGGGGTGAGCCCTGTGGGCGAGGGATTTCACCTGCCCCCAAGTAATATATAGTCCACAACGTGATCATACTGCAGGCAAAAGTATTTGCTTTACAGTTAGAAGTCGCGCAGAACAATCATTGCACCTACAGCCGAAACATCACCTCCTAGAGGCAATAGTTTAATTGGACAAAGAATGATACATAACAAAGCAATGACTACGCAACATGACAAACAAATCAAGCTAGAAGAACTACCAAGGGCCGAGGAGAACATGAAACAAGTCCAATATCGTCTTACGTAAGAACATGTATAAACCATTCGTATATACATAAGAACAAGACAACCGGGTCAAGCTCTGTGCTGATCTAAAATTTGGCAGAGGAAAATCACTAGTATATCAAAGATAGGCTACTGCAATATATTGCAAGTACAAAGCACACTAACTCGTAAAAAATATTCACGCGGTATTTCACAACAAAGAACAGAAGCATGATAAAAACATTTCGAGTATAATATTGTAAAACGAAATGCAATTCAAAAACATGTGTGTCTTGGGTCAAACTAGAAAAAAACAAACGAAAATGCACACCCCAGATTGACACTTCAACTTGACCCATCTATTATCTATACAAGGAAAAGCTTCCTGCTTATGAATACCAAAACGAAAAACCATAATAGAAGTATGTTCAACTTTCTTTGATTCCATACATCTGTTTAAACTTCTGAATTGATCTCTTCTTCCTGCAAAAAAGTGATAGCTAAGTTAACTATGGTATTATAAGGTATATGATTACAATTGCAATGAAGAAAGTAACAGTTAGTCCTTACTCAAAAAACCATGTCATTATTTGATCAGACAAGACAAAGAAAAATGATATCAATAGTAACAGATAGAGAATTAATTACTGTAAAGGGCTTTAAAAGTTATTGAAACTCAATAATAGAAGGATGTCAAAAGGGAGGTTTAAACTCTATTTTATCTTCTTACCGTATTCTCTTTGTCTTCTGGAGGGACTCTCTCTGCAGTGTCAGCGTTAGCAGGACCTATAATAAAGAATGTTAACAAACCTCATTAACAGAAACAGCAAGACATTTGACCAAGAAAGGTACAAACATATATTTACCTTCTACTTGAGCAGATTTCTTTCCCAGTCTTTTCCCCTCATTCTTTTTTGGTTCTTGCTTAATAGGATTTTCAAGTTTCTTTTTGGAAACTTCTGTTGTAGATTTTGGAGTAGCAGCAGTCTTGTTTACAGATCTACGGTTCTTAGTTGTAATTTCCTTCTTTGATGAAGTCTCCTTAGTTGGTTCTGCCACCTGGCAAGTTTCAATAGCATCTTTGTTCAAAACTTCCTGTTCTGATTTCTCAGAGCCAGCAACAGATGAAGATATATGCACTTCATCATCACATGAAGGTGTCCCATCTTCAGGCACATGGGAACAAGTCTCAGATACTTGCAACTGCTCAAAGCCTTGCGAAATATTGTAGCTCTCGAACAATTCTTTCACTGGCTCCCCGAGATCTACAAGGTTATGGCGTTGCACATAGGATTTCAGTTCATCCCTCAAACGTTGAAGAGGCTGAAATAAAAGAGAAAGAAAAAAGTAAGAGATAAGAGTAGTCAGTTCATATAACTTAATTCACTAACTACATGCAAGTCTTGAACTTTCCTACAGCATTGCAATGGGGGAAAAAGTAAAATCATTAACAGCAGTGAACTTCTTAATTAGAAGAAAATGAAAAGTAACTATCTGCCTTTATTCTTCACGGCACACAGTAAGGAGATTATCTTCATTAGCTCGTGATATAGTGTTGGTGGAGCATATATCTTACCTCACAGCCGGCTTCCAAAGCAAGTTTGAAAAAACCAAGAGAAATTGAATGCTTGGCTGCAGATTCAGAGAGCTTAATCTGGGATAGCCAATAGAGTGCAGAGAATAGACGATTGCTTTCCCTTGCATTTGATGACTTTGGAACTGCTGAAAGCGGTGTATTAGTTTTTCCCTGGTTGATCGAGGATCTCCTTGCTCTAGCCTCAGAAATAGGAGTGATAGTGCTTACTGCTCTTGAGGCAGGGCTGGCACTTGGTTTTGACTGAATAGACATCCTTCTTGGAGGTTTAGCAGCAGATTTTTCCTTACCAGAGAGTTCAAGGACATTAACACTCTTACTAACACTTGAGGCAGGTTTTCCCCTACAATAGGAAATGAAAAAAACTAAGCAAGCATGGAAATCAAAAGACGGATATTTGGCTACTGCAAATGAAGTAAGAATAAAATGATTCTCTTCTATTTTACATATGTTAGGTTGTTCCTTCTCCAAGACCTAATTTATCACTATGAGGAACAACAGAAAGCTATAAAAATCTTATGGAAACTGGTTAACATCTATGTGTTCACTAAATAAATTTAATAGGGGGATTTTACTTGATTCCAGACCAAAAATTATCATGCAGTTCAAAGAAGCAGTTTTAGGTGTTATGAAATTCTCCTAGTGATTTTAAAGTAGTATGCTGTGCAGTAGCATGAAAAAGGACTTTCAGACTCTTTGCTGGATAAGGTGTATAGGCCAATTAAGCAATAGCTTCTCAACAGGCCAGTGTCTATATGATTGATTGACCTTCATACACATATGTATGTGAAATTCAGCAATTTCTTTTTCTTCTCCCTAAATTGAAACAAATTGAGTTAATTTCTGCTTTTTCATATGCAGAACAAATTGGTATTTTGTGGCGAATGAGCCAAGGTAGGTTAGCATTTCTAGGTTTGAAAAGGACCAGCGAATAAGTGATATCGAAATCAGGAAAATCTTCATTCTAACAACGTGCACTCATGCAAGCGCCATTTTTTGGCAGTCTAATAGCAGTAAATTCGAAATACACACTAAAATCAATCAGTGAAATAACAACAGCACTAAAGACATACCTTCTAGGAGTCGAAGTGTTAGAAGAATCAGTCAGAGGCGGCTTCTCCTCCTTAGGGTTAGCGCCCGATCGCAGTGGATATCGAAGAAGCTTTGTCACCGACGACGATCCCCTAGCACTCGCTGCAACCAAAAAAAACCTAGCAGTCAATCACATACATACATACATACAGACAGACGCGCATGTATACGCACAATCATGAGATCATCAAACACAGAAATTGAAGTGGAGACTACTACCAGAAACAGAGGATTGATCTTTTCCGGCGACTTCCATTGGGAATTTTAGGTTTTCCGAAGAGAGACGAAGGAAATTAATAGCGAAAGAGACCAAATTTTAGGGCTTGCTATATATACTCACAAGAGATAGCAGTGGTGTTTGGGCGGGAAATGTGTTACAGCTGCTTTAAAATCAAAATCGAAAAATTCTGTGGAAACGGCTCTTCGGGCTAGGGCCCATATGGGCCCAATAAACACGCTCTTATCATATTGGTTTCAAATTTTGAATACACCAACCGTTAGTGCTGAGTTAGCGACTTGATTATAAACTTAATCCACAAGCTTTATCTGTCTTTCATATATTTCTCCGCCAAAATAAAATGAGAGTATAATATTTATTCGCATCGGGTGTTTATATTTAACTAATAGATACATGATATGTGCTTAAACATGTATAACTATTACTTACAACAACATACTCAGTGAGATCCCATGGTAGGGATATGTGAATGGTAGAGTGTACGCTTACCTTGAGAGATAGAGAGTATGTTTCCGATAGACCCCCAATATAAGAATAAATAATTCAAAACAATACTATAACTATTACTTAATCATAGTTAATTAATATTTATATATGTTAAGAGTCCACATCGACTATGAAATGAGAACATTGACTCATTATATGGACTTGAACAATCTTCCCCGTACAAACTAGTTTTTGTGGTTGAATTAGGCTCAAGATTCATTTTTTACAATATATTTCATTAAATTACTTAACCATAATGTAAACATAATGTGTGGAGGTAATATTCACCAAACAGACGAAAACACAAAACAAAACAAAAAACTTTTACCATATAAAAGGAGAAGTTCTCTATGTAGTATGTACTAACATTAGCATTTGAAATCTTGGGTAAAACCAAATGTTTCTCCTTTACTCGTGGTGCTATGTCAGTATGTCACTTTTTATGTCCTTTTGTCTTCTTTTGCCCCTGATTTTCATTCATAGGACCAACATAACTGGACAAAATTTCAAATGTACAATCAGTTTGACGTTAAAAATCTTGAGAGATGAACTCAACAAATTTAATTATTTTATCAAAATTTGAAATTTACAATGAGTTTGATATTAAATTTCTTGAGAAATGTACAATGAGTTCGTTACTCTGCTTTAGGTCGTCCCTTTTGTTCGTTAAGCTACTCAACTAGAATTGACCTTATTTCTAATTGAATGACTCTTTTTTCATTTCATAAAGAAGAGAAAAGATACAGGCATTAATTATTTATCAAAATTTTGAAAATAGAAATGGTTTCAGTATAAAAAGAGAGTAAATGTTACAACCATGATACTGGTATGATTTTGTAATATAAAGATAAATTAATGTTAACCAAAAACGAAGATATAACACACAAAAAACCTGCCTGGAAAAATGTCACAATGTTCTGGTGACAAACAGATATTCCAGGTAGTAAATCACATTTACAGCAATTCACCTATACACAAAAATAGTTCTGTAAAACATTTTTCCTGTGACTATTAAGTTCCATCTTTATTATGAACTTGCACCCAATATCTGTGCAGGGTCAATAACAATCCCATGATTTTTTTTCCGTCGTCGTAAAAAGCCTCTACTTGTTGGAGGATCTCTTAGTTGAACATGAGCTGGTATTGGCATGTCGTCCGACTGACCCGAAATGCAGAGTGTACCAGAATCATCTTGTTCCCAATACACTTCTACCATAGTACCAATAGGATTCTCAGCTGATTCTGTTCCTGGGATTTTCACATATCTTGCTCCTATAGGTATCTAAATAGTCACATCATAAATGAAATAGTGTTACTTATTGCACAGGGATTAGAGTTTTCACATGCAATATCATCATGAGAAATAGGAAATTGAGAATATGATAATCAATTTACTTGAAGGGAGAGCCCTGTATTCAAAGTAAGAGTTGCGAAGCTTCCTTCAGCCACATCTTCCAATTCTGCCTGTCTAGCAATGTTCAGAAAAACTTCTTCAAGAGTTGTAAGCCCGAGCTGGATATCTGTTATGCCAAATTCCTTCTCTCTATCTTGTAGCTCAGCAAAAAAGTCCTGATTGAGGGTAAAAGCCAATGATCACCAAATGAGCTAAAAGTCCAAAACTCGTGTGCATATAATTCCACAATAGACCAGAAATGATGTTAAACTAATCTAGTCTCATAGTTGCTTTAAAGATATTACCGTCAACAGCTTCTCCTTGTCATGGGGAATAATAAAGGTTAGGAATGACTTGTTTTCCTCTTTAGGCACCACGTCCAGACGCTGTGGACATAGTTTGGAAATCAGAACCAGTTCCTCTAATAGTTTCAGAAAAGAAAGAGAAAAAGCAAAAGGTATCTTTGACATACACTTCTGAAGAACTGTTTCACAGCTTCAGGTTGAGATGTACTCAAAGTGTCTTCTCTTTCAGGAGTCCCATTTGTCCCACTAGAAAAGCTTACATTAGCAATGAAACCAGTTCCAAACCTTGATTTCAATCTTATTGAAGTTCCAATGCAACGAAGTCTACCCTTTGCCATGATACCAATGCGATCACTTAAGATGTCAGCTTCTTCCATTGAATGAGTGGTCAGGATGATAGCACGCCCTTTTTTCGCATCCTCAATTATGTCCCAGACATGTCTTCTAGTTATTGGATCCATACCAGTAGTCTATGAAGTTTTTTCATGTTTTAGAGAAGAGAATGTCATGATAAACTTTTTTAGCATAATTCTGATAAACTCCGGGAGAAAACTTTTTTTTGAAACTAACTCAGGAGAAAACTTTATATTCCAAAACCTACCGGTTCATCTAAAATGACCAATTTTGGTTCACCAATAAGAGCTATAGCGACACTGAGGCGTCGTTTCATTCCTCCACTGTAACTACTAGCTCTCATTCCGGCTGCATCTGTGAGTTTTACCTCGGCTAGTGACTTCTCTACAACCTGTCATTGATCAAAGAATAGGTTAAGCAGGATTTTATAATCACTCTATTTGGTGCTGATCTTGTTCATCAGATCTTTAGAAAGGCATAAAAAGCTACACATAGATTAGGTTTATATGCTCTCACCTCTTTCATTGAAGCAGGGGGTAGACCTTTAATGCTGGCAAAAAGATACAGGTGTTCTTGACCGGATAATGCATCCCAAAGAATATCAAACTAAAAAATTACAAAAATGAAACTGAATTTCTTTTATGAAAACAAAATATTGTTGGTGTAGAGTCTTAGTTTCATGAAAAATTTGAGATAGAAACATATAAAGATAAGAAATAGTCACCTGGGGACAAACCCCTATCATCGTTCGAATGTTTGACATGTCCACAGAGCTTCTTATGGACTGACCATATACTAGTGCTGTTAAAAGAATCTTCATGTTACACATAAGTAACTTGCAATGAACAAAGAATGTGAGTGTGTGAAAACCATTTTACCATCTCCTGCAGTAACAGGTGTAATCCCAGTCAAACAATTAATAGCAGTAGTTTTTCCAGCTCCATTTGGCCCAAGCAGACAAAATAGCTGATCCTTTGCAAGATTCAGCCATAAGCCCTGCAGTATTGACTCCGAAGAATGAGATGCAGATGCAGCCAGGGTAAAGGTGTTGGATCTCCGGAGGATTATTAAATACCGATTTACTTCTTTATCTTTTGAAATGTGGACTTCTCATTTCCCATATGATGTTCTTACACATGTAAAACGTGTACTGAATGCAGACGAAACACAAATGTTGATTTGAACAAATTCCAGGGAAATCCAAAGAAGTAGCAGGTGAGATTTTGAGACAAGTGTCAAACTAGATTCCATGCTTGACTCCTATATGAATGCATAAACAGTATTTTCTTTTCTCTACTAATGAATTAGGTTTGCACAGAGAAAACAGCTAATGTTAGCTTCTCATAGACCAATAGATAAAATACCTTGAGGGCATGATAAGGAGGTTTCCTTTGGCATTTACAGCAGCCCATCTTTGTTGTTCCAGGAAATATCTTTACAAGGCCCTGTAGTTGAACTGCAACATCAGAATCAACTTCACCTTGCATAGCTAGCTGTTTAACAATGTTTTCTTCTTCAAGAACATCTTCATCATCTGGTATAATACTATCCAGGGGTGGCACTGAACCTGTGCAGCTACAAATACTACCCTCTGAACACAAAATGAACATCCATAAAGTTTTGTCACAGTATGATCATATTAAGGTGCTAATGAAATTTTGGTTACCTTTCACCTTATTTCCACCTTTGCCCGTCCAGTAGCCAGGATTCAAGAAGTAGAACATTGATTTTCTCACACCAGATATATTCGGAACTGTGTTATCCAAGTAAATAGCAAGAACAAACCACAGAAAGAATGTTGACACGAGCCATATGTAAATCTCATTCTGTTAAGAGAAACAACAGATAATGGGTCTATGTAAGATGCAAGATGGATGTATGCGACTGAAAGAAATATTGCCCTAAGAAAGAATTAACTGTTAGTAAAATGAGAGTTTTCGAGATAGTCTTTAGTCTAATAGTTCCTTTTTAATATTTTGCTTAGTTTGTAAAGGTGTTTGATCCTTGTTTCATGGATAAGTTCTGTAAAGAAGTACAGTAGTGGTCGGATAGGTAACGTCTTCTACCAACTTTTGTAAAGCTAATTAAAACAAAGTCCTTACTCCTCAAAGTCCTGGTGTTGCAGTAGGAGTCTTACCATATTTAGTACACACTCCGTATCATTAAAAGCACATTTTGTCCTCCCATTCCAGCTGACACCAGGATCTTCAGGAGTGGCAGTTGCATCAGCAAGTAACTGAAGACCTTGAGCAAGAAGATCTGGTGGGAACAGTGACCAAATGATCCTATAGCTCTTGGAATATTTCTTGCTATAGGGAAATCCAAATGCTGTTACAAGCTGAAAAAAATGAGAAATAAATACGTTATCCCAGTGAGTCAGTCATGGATAGTAATCAATTCGAAGATAAGCACTTGCCTGAGTCATAAAACCGACAATAAAGGTGAAGAATCCCACAGTTGTTGTTGAAGATGACTTGCTAATAAAAGCAGACAGCATAAATGCAAAACCAATCTGGCAACAGGAGCAGAAATTCTATCTCAGTGGACAAAATATTAAAGTAGTTTGCCTCATTAGAAGTTGTGACTTAATGCAGATTGTCTTTGGATTGTTAAATTGAAGGTGGAAGCGTACCATATTAAGTTGGAAGAGGAAAAAAAGAAGGAACACAACGGGAAAACTGTTGTTCAAGAAAAAATCAAATTGAAACATCATCCCGAAGAGAACTATGAGAAGAGAAGAGAGAAGTGTGATGAATCCCTCCCATGTGAACCATGACAACCAATAGGCAGTATCATAGAGACCCATCATAGTCATTGCCTGTAAGAAAAATGTGATAATTAGAAACTGAAACATCTTCCATGAAGTAGAAGAATGGTATTACCTCTTACAAAAATGCCAAAGAGGTGATACCTGCCGAAGTTTGAGTTCCTTTTCAATAACCAAAACATTGATTTGGAAGACAAAACCAAACATAGCAACAGCCAAGAAAAAGGTAGGTCCAACAGCACCCATGGCAGAGAAAACTTCAAAAGCAGGATGAGCAAATTCTTTGAGACTGACAACCCAACTGAAATTTGGATCTGAAAATGTACATAATCATAGGATAAAGGTGAGCTTAGGAAAAGGAGAACTTGATTTAAACTGTCATAATCCATTTACCGGATCAAAGCCAGTAGTAAACATCACATTTATATACCTCCAATCAGAGATCTCGCAATTTCACGTTCTGCTGCCAGTTGAAGTGGGATTTGGAACTTAAAAGTTGGATCTTCAAAGACTCCTCGTTTGACAACTGGAGTGGAGTTTGTCTGTATACCATAACTGATTACGCTAGCATTCCTTTCAACAAAGTGTAGAGCTCCAGGACAACGCATAGGGTTTTTGAAAAGCCATTCATCCACTTCATCTCGTGTTCTAAATGACAAAACCTGTGAAAAAGAAGGCATGGTATGATAGGTCAATGTTCCAACAAGGACATCAATTTGAAATATTACACTAAAGAGTACACCAAATTAAAGGAGCCATTACATGAAATATAGTGGTAAACAGGACGTGCGCACACTCAATGGACAGCAAGATCTATCTTTTAATGGAGTTAAAAATGGTGCATCTTTACCGATGCAATTCTTAAACTAGTTTTTATGCTTGCTGTTAATATGTTGAAGGAGTCGCATCACCTCCATCACGATAGATAAAGCTAATAGTGAACACTGGACAGATTCTTGAGCAAGGAAACATAAAGACTGTTCACTGTTTTAGGGAGGCAAATTGTGAAGAGGATGATTTGGCAAATCAGGTGACTGCATTACTAGAATCAACCATGTTTTTCAAGATAGACGATCTGCTGAGAGAGTTCGAGGCTGTTCAAGTCAGACAAGATACAGATGATTAACTTCAGTCTTAGGCCAGACAAAGCAAACAACCTCAGATTTTGATATGGAAGTTTCACCTCTACTTTTTTGTATTCTAATCAACTTGTAAAGGACAGGAATCCTCTCGTATTCCTTCATTTTAGCTTAGGCAATCCTTTTGTTAAGAATATGTAAAAGAGTGGGAATTTCACTCTTTTCAAGGGGAGTCGCCTTTGCATACTCTCATGCTGTTAAAGCACATTACTAATACTATTCATGCACACCATGTTTTGTGTAAGGAAATGGAAAGGTTCATTTCTCATACCGGTGTTGAGGAGGTAAGACACCATGTCTCTATACTTCATATATTTAGTCAATGCCAAATCCTCCGCAACATGGAAAAAACATCTCTAAAGAACAGGTTAACTTTCACATTTTCACACAACACAAGTCACTTTCACAATCTCACACAAGCCTCGTCAGGGACAGCGTTACTAACTACTGCTCTGTATGTGAAAAAAAGGGTCGCTCTTGAATAAAAGATAACTAGTACATCGGTCAGTTGTACATCAAGGACCCTAAGAGCCTCCTTGAGACATAAGAGACTAACCACTTCCCCTTAACATAAAGAGGCATGAAGTTTCCAACCATACTATTGCAAATATAAACTAGTAAAGAGCTGCACTAGGCTTATACCGTGGAGAGAACAGCAGCATTTACGGCAAGCGGTAAATTCTGTAATTTTATTTTCTGAACAACACGAAAGTGACTGTATTGCTTTCCAGCAAGCTGTACTATCTTATATTATCGGAAACTTTTACATTATAGGATAACAAAAGTAACATTTACTTTATATCTTGCTATTTCTGTAGCCGAGTGTTGTCGCACTTTATGTGGGAGAGGATGGGGGCTAGCCTCCGCCTCTCCTCCTCTTGTTTAGTATAGTATTATTTAGTTTGCGTAGTTTCTTATTCTTCAAAGTTTATCAATATTTGTTGTTGCATTAAACTTATATCTTGCTATTTTTGTGGTCTTATTTTTCTTTTGACCTGAGGATATATCGGAAACAACCTCTCTACCCCTCAGAAGGTGGGGGTAAGGTATGTGTACATCCTACCCTCCCCAGCCTCCCCAGCCCCCATAATGTCAACATTAACTCCATTTAAATGGAGTGCGAAACTTTATGAGATTCTGGGTAAGGGTTCTTTATTATCCTAAATGGAAGGGGTTAGACACCCTTTAAGATCCGCTAACTTGCGGTTGTCTGTTCAAACCTAGGTTAATTACTATGGATTACACTGGGTATGTTGTTGTTGTTGTAAAAATAACATCATTTTGGCTGATGATTAACAGATTTTTCCCTCACAAGAATTTTCAAATAAAGTAAGACGTATATAAATCAGTGTATGAAAACTGGCACTGTTTGAACAAAAGAAAATCAAATTAGAAAAAGTAGACAGGAAGAGGCAACCTAGCAGGATAATCATAATAGTTCTCGTCGGGTTTATTTCGTGATTCACACTGTTAAGCGTTAATTCTAGATTTATTTATCTAGGCAAACAAAAATTAATCTTTTTAAATTATTTGAAAATATAATTTCTCCATTGCAGTGTTTTTGAATAAATCTAACAACACAATTTATTCAACTCCAAGTTGACAAAATGAATTACACCCTTAGTAATTAACTACTCCTATAAAAATAAAAAGATGACTTTCTTTTTATTTGCAAATTAACCCTTCAAAAACCCGAACTCGCTCAAACTCAATCATCCCCAAATTATAACCATTCCGTAGAACATATCTAAAAACCAATGCGATCATCAATAAATCAGTGGAGAAAGAAAGTCTATACCTTGGAGGAAGGAATTGACCTGCCAGGATTATTAGCCATAATTCCACTAACAATTTGCCCGATTTTCGAACTCTCAGAACCACTCCAAACAAAATCATAACAGGGAAAATTAATGAAATTTTTGTCCTCACAAGGCGGAATTGGCGGCGACAACAGAGGTTTTGGGTCCCGCACGTTCTTGTACGATGAGGAAGAAGAGAAGCGGGCTTCGATAGCTCTTTGGATTATAAATAAAAGGAAGATGAACAATAGTGATGCGAAAAGTTGAAGGAATGTGGCCGTCTTGTTTCGCCATGCCACTAAATAGTTCTTTTTTAGTAATGCTTTGTATTGCTGTTTTAGCAAAGGGAACCCCCTCTGCACTTCCATGCCTTCTCCAAAGAGTTTCTGTTTTTTGGGTCAGTCAGGAAGTTAGTTGATACACTTTATATATGCAAACAGAAAAAAATGAAAGATATTATACTCATTTGAGTTTAATTCAATAGGAGTAGAACATAAGGTTGCAAAGTCAAAAATGGAATTTCCGGAGAAAATTTCAACAATAATTTTTGGGAAAGCAACAGAGTGTGCATACTTTAAGAATTCTGTTGTCCTTCTGTTTATCCTATGAAATTTTTTACAATGATGATTACAAGATCTATAGCTATAGCTGTCACAGTAACCAGTTTGTGTATGCTTTGGGCCCGTGCGAGATGTGCTATTACACATACATTCATTCGTTTCATCAAGGACCAACAAGTTCTAAATCGTTACTTTTAACTTATATATTTTACTAGTAATATTATAAATTAACTGTTCAGAAGTTAATTTAATAGAAAGCTCATTACCTTGAAGTTTAAAATGTGAACTGGAATTAAATGAAGTTAAATTCTTAAAAATTGTAATTAGTATATAACATTAAGTATTAATTTATTAATAGAATAAAGTTAAACATTTCATAAGCAGACTGACTTACATATAAGAGATTTTATGTAACTGACCAGGGTCGTCTTAAATATTTTGGGTGCGCTATTCTAATTCGTAAAATTGGGCCTTTGATATAAGCAAATATACGATTTCAATAATTTGAATTTGAATCTCCACATGCGCGCGTCACTAGAACTAAATGATTGGGTTAAAACATGCGAATTATTTGTAATTCTCTGTTTTTCTCGTCAAAAATGATTACAATATTTCTATGTAGTGGTCGACAAACTAATTGGTGAAATATGCATATTGTCAATCCTAATCTATTTGGATTTAAAACATAATTATTGCGTATATTTCGACGAGTTATCAATTTATTTTTGATATTCAGGTTCCTGACTTACGTCAGACTAGTTCTGGAGGTAGTAGTATTGGTTCATCCACTACTATCAGTAAATCACGGGACGTGCTTCAATAACTAAGATTTGAGAACGGACAACTGATAGTTATTACAAAGATCAACCCTATAAGAGATCTCACTAAAAATCGATTTCATACCGTAAGTTTTTTGTTATTGAACTGTGCCTTCGGGGACTTGCAATTTCTTATTTTTAATTGAGGAAATCCACATTGTTCGCCGCAATACGATCCCCCATAAGTCAACCAACAAATCGCGTCGATATGAAATATGTCGTGGTCTTCACGTTGATAGGGATTTTATGAATAACTTATTTTGGTTCGCACGGACGGGACAACATGGTCATTGCTTTGATGTCGTGGGGGCACTTTGGGGTTTTACAAATATCCCTAATCCCACTCCATATACATAAGTCACACCTTCGGGAATTACTCCGTTGTTATCCATCACAAATACTCATGTGAGTTTAAACCAAAATTTAAAAACATCATTTTCTTTTTATTTGTCCTAAAAAGAATATTATTTTTTTATATTTAAAAATAATTTAACTTTATGAAATGATTTACAATCACACATTTATATATGATTTTTTTTTAACCACACATGTAAAAATCTTCATTTTTTCTTAAACTATATACCAAGTTAAATGGTGTCACATAAATTGATACGGATGAAGTATAATTTATACCTATCAAACTCTGTCACTTAAAACGGAAAAAAGGAACGATAGATTAATTAAATAAATGCTAAACCAAGCATATCAGTGGTGGTTATTCAACTGAGTAAGCTGAAGTGAGCGTGTGTTTAGTTGAGCTTATTTTTAAGCTCATAAGTGCTTTATTTTAAAAATAAACACTTATTAAAATATTGAGAGGTGTTTAGTTGAGCTTATTTTAAAATAAGAGTAGGGCTTATTTTAAAATAAGCACTTATTCCCGTGGAAATATTAGACTAGTGTATAAGGGTGTCATGAGGAAGCATGTATGCTATCATTTTATTATTGAGGTAGTTAGAGAATTAATAAGGTGGTTAAATTAGTCAAAGTGGTCAACATTGATATAAGATATTTTGTATCTAGATAGTAGATATTTTGTATTTCTGGGATTGTGTATAAATACACACCAATATAACAGTGCAAATACTTAATTCATTTTCAATAAGAAAGACTTTTCTTTTCTCCTCTGTACATGAGGCCAACTTCATTTCTTCTCTCAACTTGAGTTCTCTCTTCCACTTCGATCTGCACAATTACAACTCCAACATCGACGAGTTCAACATGGTATCCGAGCACCACGCAGCGTAGATCGACAGATTCAATTGCTTGTGTCGAGAAGAAGTTGCGATCGATTGCATGTGGCGAGAAGGTGTTACAATCGATCTAATCCGAAATTGAGATTATATACAGAATGAAGTATGGATTCAATTACGTGTATTGAAGAATTTGAAGAGATTTGTGTGTGAAATCGACGAAATCGAATCTGGGAGTGAGATCGACGAAATCGAAGGAAATTGCATACGATCTAAACAATTTCAACAGCAATGGGGACAAATGAAGAAGTAGTAAATGTAGCTGGGGTGATAGTGACAAACATCGATCACAATCATCCTTTATACCTTTTTCCGTCCGACGCACCGGGATCGTTGTCGATTAGGATAACGTTGATTGGCATGGACAACTATACTTTGTGGAGTAGAGCAATGAAATTAGCTCTACTTGGAAAAAACAAGATAGGATTCATTGACGGCACAGTGAAGAAGGAAAGGTTCACTGGAGAATTGGTTAGTCTTTGGGATAGATGTAACGCAATTGCAGTATCGTGGTTGAAGGGGTAAGTAATAATTTACTTACTGTAATGCTATTCAATTCGGATTCTCATATGATATGGGAGGACTTGAAGGAGAGATTTGACAAAATCAATAGCTCAAGAGCCTTCTTATTGCATAAGGAGATAGTCTCTTTGAGGTAAGGATCATTGTCCATATCGATGTATTACTCGAAGCTGAAAGACTGCTGGGATGAGTATGATTCAATCATACTACCACCAAGTTGCTGCCCTAAATCAAAGGATTTGTTGATCACCTGCAGTACCAAAGGTTACTGCAGTTCCTAATGTGACTTAATGATAACTACAACCAAGCTAGAAGTCAAGTGTTGATGTTGCAGCAAGTACCGAGCCTAAATCAAGTTTATGTGATGGTAAACCAGGAGGAAAGCCAGAAAATGATACATGAAACGATGGAACCAGTTGCTATGTTTACGACAATGAATGGAAATGGAGCAAAGAATGGAAATAGAAGTGGTCCAAGGCAAAAGAAACCATATAATCCAAATGCGACGTGTGATTTTTGCCATGGAAAAGGGCATTTCAAAGTAGATTGTCTCAAACTAATGAAATGTGATTACTGCCTTAAGACTGGACATGTGTAGGATGATTGTTACAAGTTGAATGGCTACCCTGATATTATAAAAACAAATCCAGCAAGAAGGCAAATATGGCATTTGAAGATACTGGCCAGGAGAGGCTCAGACCATATGAACAACCACAAAGGTCATATGAACAACAACATCAACATGGAGCACATTTCCCATCAAGATATAGTCCACACTAATACTATAAAGGGACAACAAACATGTTACACCCCGTGGGGTTGAGACTTAAAATTTTAGAAAGATAGGTTGAGGAATGTTTCAGACGGGTTTTTAGTCAACTTTGAGGCGGTGTATGTCCAGTTACATTGAGAGTTCCTAGGTGTTTCAAAGGCCTAGTACGTAGTTCGTTGAGTCTAGTTTCCAACGCAACCAACCGTTCGTCGATAGGATATCAGAGTAGGAAGTTATGGGAGTTACAAGTTCGGTCTTGCAATCGGACGTAAAAATAATTCGGTCGTGAGCCACGCGGTCGCGCGGAAGTTACGTGGTCATGCGGAGGTTTCAGCGCCGCGGCGCCGGCTGCAGGGCCGCGGCACCGAAGCGGGTTCTGCGAGGTTGAGTTGAAAAATCTAAACTGTTTTGTTTTAAAAAAGGCCATGGGTGGGGGACACGGGCCCCCCCCCCCCCCCCCATCTGATTTTGCATGTTCTACTTATTGACTTGGTCATTCTTCAAGCTCTTCTCTCTCTCTAAAAATTAAAAAGCTCTCCCTTCTCTCTAGAAAATCAAGAGGAAATAAAGGCTTGAGAAAAATCTGAAAAAGGTGGCAAGAAGGAAACTTGTTGGCAAGCTTGTATGAGTTTTTGTGGTGGTTGTGGAAAGAAGACTAGTGAATTTGTTGGATTAATTTGGCTAAAGCTCTAAGGTAACAATTCTTTCTCTTGTGCTAGTTTATGGTGTTGCATGTGAAGAAGAAAGAACTTGTAGTGGTAAATATTGCTCTTAGATAGATTGCATGTAAGAAATATGGTTTGGATATGAAAGAATTGGATAAGAAGGTTATGTAAGCATGTTGTAACCAAAATACTACCTTAAACTTGTTAAGTTAGTTGTTATGCATTATGGGGCAGAATTTTACACATCCAAGGTTAGGTGTGTAATCCCCTTTATATTGATTGGATTGTTGGGCCTTAAAAGTGGCGTTTGGATGTTGAATTCGACCTTGAAAAAGGTGGCAAAGTATGTAGAAACAAAGGAAATGCTGCCCGATTTTCCATAGAATTTAGTGACTTTGCACTTGGAATATTCTACGTTGAAACTAGAGGTTAATAAACGTATTATGGTCATTATAGGTTGACGTACTACGTGCGGTATATTGGGCTTAGCAAGTGGATTGACCGAAGAGGTATGTGGAAACTTTCTTATCTCTTGAGCATGAGTAGTTATAACTATATAGTACGGTAGACGTACGTGATTTAAATGAAGTAAATCTATTTGTTATACTTGACTTGTTTTAAGAAAATGTCTAAGTTGGTTGGGTTAAGGAGTTAACCCACTTGTTCTTGAGGAATGGTTTATTCTAAATAAGGTAGACAAGGATTTCTTGACATGAAAAAGTATAGAATACTTGGGGTGGAAGTATTGAGTATTGAATTATTCTAAAAATAAGAAACTTGTTTTCTAAAGATAAGTGACTCGAAGTATTTTAAAAATTGGGTAAATTGATTTGAGGTATAAGTCTCTTGGTTAATAAAAGAACGAAATTGTTTGAGATATAAGGAGTTATAACGGCTTTATGGGAAGTTAGTTATAACGACCTTATGAAAGGATAAGAATGTCTTAATTTCTAAAGCATAAAGTTAGTATAACGGCTTTATGGGGAGTTGGTTATAATAACTTTATGGAAGGTTAAAGAGTTGGTTTTTCTTGAATAAGGTAAACATAGATGAAAGAATTGAAATTAAGAAGGGCAATTCGAATTAAAGGCATGCAGTATGAGTTTACTTGGACGTACCGTCAGTGATGGAGGATTCCACGGGTATGCTTCCATTGTCTTAGTATGAGTTTACATGGACGTACCGACAGTGATGTGGGATTCCACGGGTATGCACCTTGGACATGCTTACGATGAGGGATTCTGAGGCATGCAGTATGAGTTTACCTGGACGTACCGACAGTGATGTGGGATTCCAAGGGTATGCACCTTGGATATGCTTACGATGAGGGATTCCGAGGCATGCATTAAGAGTTTACCTGACGTACCGACAGTGATGTGGGATTCCACGGGTAGCGTCATTTGTATATGTCGTGGATTTGCTACCCACGATGCGAGGAATACCTCATGCGAGTCCGTTGAGGCTTATGCGGGTGAAATAGTCCCATGCGGGTGAGTACAGCCTATGCGAGGAATACCTCATGCGGGTCCACATGACCCATGCGGGTGAAATAGTCCTAGGAGTAGGAGTGCTTAATGATACTGCGGGCAGGTGACCTGGCTTTGATCATGAGCTTCCTATTTTCATGCAGTATGGTATATACTTGATATTCTCATTGTTAGTAAGGCATAGTGTACTGTAAATTGATTATCATACATGTCTCCAGTTATTTTAGACTTATGAGTTATTTCGGATTTTCCGATTCGCATACTGTACTGTTGTCAGATCGACCTCCTTTGCCGCGTTAAATGTCGCAGTTGAGGTAACGAATGGCGATCTGCACTCTTAGGATCACTGTTCAGTTCTTGGAAAGCTCCATTTCTCCGGAGGCTTTGTCTTTTGGTACGGTTCCCTGAGGTTGTAGACTTTTGTACATTCAGGGGGTATGGCGGGGCCCTGTCCCGTCACAGTTGTTATTCCTAGAGGTCTGTAGTCACGTTTGTGGTTTGGGCTGTAAGAACAAGTTGTACTGTTTTACTTTTGATTAAATATATTCTATGGAAGACGGCCTTGTCGGCTAGCCGGTGATTTTTACTATTTACAGGTTTATGTGTTATGTATGTTCACGCTATTCTCTCGAGGTATACAGGCAGGGTGCCCCGGTAGGGCACCAGTCGCGCCCAGGGGTCGGGTCGTGACAAAAGTGGTATCAGAGCAGTTAGTCCTCGGAAAGTGTCTACAGACCGTGTCTAGTAGAGTCTTGATTATCGGTGTGTTGTGCACCACATCTATAATCAGGAGGCTGCAGGGCATTTAGGATTGATTTCCATTCTTCTCTCTCTGAGATCGTGCAGTAGAGCTGTCCTACTAGGTTGAATCATCTCTGACCTTTTCTTATGTACCAGTTATGTCTCAACGCAAGGCAACCAGAGCCCAGAAGGGCAAGACAGCTGAGGGAGTTGCAAGTCGGACGCGGAGGGTTACGAGGGCACAGGCCCAGTCTTTACCTGAGGTGATGTTTCAGACGGCGAGTTCCACGACGTCGCCAGCCTCAGCGGAGTTCGGGGCAGCGGCCATCGAGATCGGTACACGAACCTCCGCCACGATCGGGGCGAGTAGGGATTACGAGAGCGGTCAGTTGTTGACTAGCATTCAGGCAGGTAGCGCCGCCAGAGCCGTGCTAACCCAGAGCCAGTTTAAGGATTCGGGACTTTCTGAGTTGTAATCCACCCGAGTTCTATGGTTCGAGGTCTGAGGAGGATCCTCAGGAGTTCATTCGGCAGGTGCGGCGGACTACGCAGGTGCTTAGGGCCTCGGAGACGGAGTCCGTTGTGTTACCTTCTTTGTTACACCCCGTAGTTCGGGTCATGCTTAGGGGGACGTACGAAAGGAGTTAAGTTTCAAATTTTAGAAGGACAGGATTGACGGACTGTTTTGGACGGGGTTTTTAGTCAACTTTGAGGCGGGTTATGACCCATTAAATTGAGAGTTCCTAGGTGTTTCAAAGACCTAGTGCGTAGTTCGTTGAGTCTAGTTTCCAACGCAACCAACCGTTCGTCAATAGGACATCGGAGTAGAAAGTTATGGGAGTTACAAGTTCAGTGCGCAGTCGGACAGGAAAATAATTGGCCAGAGCCACGGGGCATGCGCGAAGCGAGCGCGCGGATATTCTCGGGGTCAACTTCAGTGGCCGCGCCGAGGCGGCCGGCGTCGGAAGTTCTGTAGGGTTGTGGAAGATTCAGCGCCGCGGCGCCGAGGCGCCGAGGCGGAGTTTCTGGCGGAAAAACTGAGGAAAATTAGATTTTTTCTTTTTAAAAGGCCATGGGAGGGTGCCAAGTGGCCCCCCCCCCCCCCATTCTGATTTTTGCATGCACTATTTATTGACCAAGTCTTGAAGACTTGGTCATTCTTCAAGCTCCCATCTCTCTCTAAATTAGAAGCTCTTCCTTCTCTCTAGAAAATCAATAGGAAATCAAGGCTTGAGAGAAATCTGAAAAATGTGGCAAGAAGGAAGCTTATTTGCAAGCTTGTAGGAGTTATTGTGGTGGTGTTCTTAGGAAGGAGGCTAGCAAATTTGTTGGATTAATTTGGCTAAAGCTCTAAGGTAACAATTCTTTCTCTCTTTGTTAGTTTATGGTGTTGCATGTGAAGAAGAAAGAACTTGTAGTGGTAAATAATGCTCTTAGATATATTGCATGCAAGAAATATGGTTTGGATATGAAAGAATTGGATAAGAAGGTTATGTAAGCATGTTGTAGCCAAATACTACCTTAAACTTGTTAAGTTAGTTGTTATGCATTGTGGGGCAGAATTGTACACACCCAAGATTATGTGTGTAATCCCCTTTGTGTTGATTGGATTGTTGGGCCTTTAAAGTGGCGTTTGGATTGTGAATTCGGCCTTGATAAAGGTGGAAAAGTATATAGAAACAAAGGAAGTGCTGTCCAATTTTCCGTAAAATAAGGAACTTTATGCTTGGAATATTCGGCGAAGAAGTTTAGACGTTAATAGAAGTATTTGATTACTATAGGTTGATACTCTATGCGCGGCATACTCGACTTGGCTTGTGGATTAAGCCGAAAAGGTATGTGATTCTTCCTATTCTCTTGAGCATGATATTTGTGAATTATATATATATATATATATAGTGCGGTAGACGCACGTGTGTTAAAGGAGTTTGATTTTCCTTTTATGTTCTTGACTTGATTCTAGTTAAGTGATTTGTTATGAAATGTTAAGGACTTGAATTGTGTTAAAAAGTTGTGAAGCCTCATTCGTGAGTAATGGGTGCTTAGTCTTTTAAAAGAATAAAGTTGTCTTGATTTCGGAAATGAGAGTAGTTGTCCTTGGTTGGTTTAGAACATAAAGGGTTATAATAGCTTTATGGGAAGTTAGTTATAACAACTTTGTGAAAACGAAAGAATGGTTTTATTATTGAATTTAAAATGATAACTTGACATTTTAAAAGTTAGGAGGTTGGTTTCCTTAAAAGATATGAGATTTGATTCAAAGATTATGAGACTTAATTTTGAAAGTAAAGAGACTTGACTTAAAAAAAAAAGTGATTTGGTTTTAAAAAGAAGGCATGGTATTGTCTTGATTTGGTTTTAAAGAATGTAAGTACGTAGTACTTTGGGGTTGGAACCCAGATTTTTGACATAAAATAAAAGTACCTTGAGTGTGAGTAACTTGCCTATGTTTGCTTGTGATAGCCTTGGTGTGCAAGTATTGTATCCTTATGCTACCACGTCTCTCGATGGAGGGTCGGTCATGTTATTCTTGATCACTTTGGGCATACTGACTCGATGGATGGTCCACGGGTATGCGGCCATGATGAGGGTTCGTTCCCTGTTGATAGTGTTATTCCATGGACTAGCTCTCCATGAGGCTTACTGATGCAGGGTGGATCTGGTAGCTAGCCCTCGTACTTGCCCCGGTCGTTTCGTGATGCAGGGTGGATCTGGTAGTTGGCTTTCGTACTTACCGGTCGGTGTTAGGGCGGTTTCGTGATGCAGGTGGATCTCGGTGGTTAGCCTACGTCTTGCCCGATCGGCGACGTGATGCAGGGTGGATCTAGTAGAGGCTATCGTACTTGCCCCGGTCAGCTTCGTGATACAGGTATTTAGTATTGTTGGTACGGTGGGTTCTGGTAGCTGGCTATCGTACTTGCCCCGGTCAGCTTCGTGATACAGGTATTTAGTATTGTTGGTACGGTGGGTTCTGGTAGCTGGCTTTCGTACTTGCCCCGGTCAGTTGAGGATCGAGGTGGATCCGTAGCTATGCGCCGTACTTGCCCCGTCTGATTCTTATGACCCAGTGGGTCCCGTGTTCATGTGTACTCCTTGGTGTTGTTATATCATGATCGCCGGCGATGAGGAAGGAATTCCGCATGATAGATATTATGGGCATGAGACCCATGTTTAGAGTTTAGTGATGACTTAGAGGCGTGAGTCCACGACTTGACATATCACGTATATTTTGTGTCTTTGTTGCTTGTCATACATGTCTCCTGCTTTATATAGACTATTATGACTTCATTACTGATATTTTCGATTCACGTACTTGACACGCATGTTATCGACCTCGGCTTGGCTGCGTTCATGCCGCAGGTTGAGGTACATAGCTTGCTGATCCGCACTCTTAGGATCACTGTTCAGTTCTCGGAAAGCTCCATTTCTCCGGAGGCTTTGTCTTTTGGTACGGTTCCCAGAAGTTGTAGACTTTTGTACATTCAGGGGTATGGCGGGGCCCTGTCCCGTCATAGTTATGGTTACATTCTTAGAGGTCTGTAGTACTGTTGTGGGCAGGGTTGTAAGGAATAACTGTTCAAGTTTTATTTATGTATAAACGCAGTAAGGCGACTTTTAGGTCAGCCTGTTTTTGTATCACTGTTTACTTTCCATGAGTTTTATTTTCCGCTGGTTTTTCTCTGATGTCTTAACAGTTAACACTAGGGTACTCGGGATAAGGCACCAGTCGCGGGGCCGGGGTCGGTTCGTGACATTCTTACCGGTTACGCGATATTGCGTTGAACTGGTTTGAGTCGTGGGTGTTGTCTAGAGGTGTGGATGCTCCTCCAGCTGTTTGGGATGAGTTCACGGAAGCCTTCCTCGGTCACTTTTTGCCTCCTGAGCCGAGGAGAGCCCGCTTGGATAGGTTCTTGGCATTGAGACAGAATGGGAGGACCATCGTGAATACAACACAGAGTTTGATTCATTGGCGGTATCGCCACCATTGTATGGCGGACATGGCGACAATTTCACCGCTATGTGATGGGGCTAGACCGTTATATGGTTATCAGTATGCAGGGAGCTCTTCACCCGTGTATGGATATTGCCAGGATGTAGGAATATGCACAGGGGATTGAGGACAGAGAGAGTGAGGCGGCCAGTCGGCCCGAGGCGGGGCAGCGAGTTTCGTGGATAGCTTCGTGGTGGGCGACCTCAAAGTGAAGGTCAACATTTTCGCCAGCAGAGTGCCCCTTCCGGTCTTCCGGGTGGTTTGACCGTCGGGGATATTCGGAGCAGTCGAGCTCCAGCGGCAGGTTCACAGTGTCGAAGATAGTAAGCGAGAGGCCACCTTTGCCTCAGTATGGTCACTGTGGTAGATCTCATTTTGGGGAGTGTCGGACTAGGTCGGCAGCTTGTTATGCTTGCGGCCAACAGGGCCATTTGGCGAGAAGTCCACCGGTGGTGCGGTGGGATGGCACAGTCTATTGGATCAATTGCGGGTTCTTCACCTTCAATGACTAGGCAGGATGTTCATGCACCGGCAGGCCGCGACAGAGGTAGTGGTAGCAGTTCCCAGTTTTAGCGGTCCTTTGACCCGCCTATGTGATGTCAGGTATATCTTTGACCCTTTAGAGATTAGTATGCATGATAGGATTGTTGTATGATTTAGTGTCATGAACGGAGGATATTGAGACTATATACATGTGCTAGAATAAGTTGGTAGATACGAATAGGCAATCCCGTTAGGCCATGAATGGGAGTAAGTGGTGATGGTTCACACTTTGGATTCGTTTTCCTGTTTGACTTACGATGAATGATTATGCGTGTGCAATGTCTTAGGGTCACAAGTGGCATAATAAGGTCCCCTTAAGCGTAAAGTACGAGGATGTACCGGGGAATATTAGATTGGCTCCAAAAGAACATTCGGGGACGAATGTTTCTAAGGGGGGAGAATGTTAAACCCCGTAGTTCTGGCCATGCGTATGAGGACGTACGAAAAGGGGTTGAGACTTGAACTTTTAGAAAGATAGGTTGACGGAATGTTTCGGACGGGTTTTTAGTCAACTTTGAGGCGGTGTATGTCCAGTTACATTGAGAGTTCCTAGGTGTTTCAAAGGCCTAGTACGTAGTTCGTTGAGTCTAGTTTCCAACGCAACCAACCGTTCGTCGATAGGACATCGGAGTAGGAAGTTATGGGAGTTACAAGTTCGGTCTTGTGATCGGACAAAAATATAATTCGGTCGAGCCACGCAGGCGTGGCCGAAGCAGGCGCGGCGGACGTTACGCTGGGGTTGCGGAGGTTTCAGCCGCTGGGCTGCAGTGCGCGCCGAGGCGAGGTTGAGTGGAAAAATCTGAACTGTTTTGTTTTAAAAAAGGCCATGGGAGGGTGACAAGTGTCCCCCCAATCTGATTTTGCATGTTCTACTTATTGACCAAGTCTTGAAGACTTGGTCATTCTTCAAGCTCTTCTCTCTCTCTCTAAAAATTAAAAAGCTCTCCCTTCTCTCTAGAAAATCAAGAGGAAATCAAGGCTTGAGAAAAATCTGAAAAGGTGGCAAGAAGGAAACTTGTTGGCAAGCTTGTATGAGTTTTTGTGGTGGTTGTGGAAAGAAGACTAGTGAATTTGTTGGATTAATTTGGCTAAAGCTCTAAGGTAACAATTCTTTCTCTTGTGCTAGTTTATGGTGTTGCATGTGAAGAAGAAAGAACTTGTAGTGGTAAATATTGCTCTTAGATAGATTGCATGTAAGAAATATGGTTTGGATATGAAAGAATTGGATAAGAAGGTTATGTAAGCATGTTGTAACCAAAATACTACCTTAAACTTGTTAAGTTAGTTGTTATGCATTATGGGGCAGAATTTTACACATCCAATGTTAGGTGTGTAATCCCCTTTATATTGATTGGATTGTTGGGCCTTAAAAGTGGCGTTTGAATGTTGAATTCGGCCTTGAAAAAGGTGGCAAAGTATGTAGAAACAAAGGAAATCTTTGCGATTTTCCATAGAATTTAGTGACTTTGCACTTGGAATATTCTACGTTGAAACTAGAGGTTAATAAACGTATTATGGTCATTATAGGTTGACGTACTACGTGCGGTATATTGGGCTTAGCAAGTGGATTGACCGAAGAGGTATGTGGAAACTTTCTTATCTCTTGAGCATGAGTAGTTATAACTATATAGTACGGTAGACGTACGTGATTTAAATGAAGTAAATCTATTTGTTATACTTGACTTGTTTTAAGAAAATGTCTAAGTTGGTTGGGTTAAGGAGTTAACCCACTTGTTCTTGAGGAATGGTTTATTCTAAATAAGGTAGACAAGGATTTCTTGACATGAAAAAGTATAGAATACTTGGGGTGGAAGTATTGAGTATTGAATTATTCTAAAAATAAGAAACTTGTTTTCTAAAGATAAGTGACTCGAAGTATTTTAAAAATTGGGTAAATTGATTTGAGGTATAAGTCTCTTGGTTAATAAAAGAACGAAATTGTTTGAGATATAAGGAGTTATAACGGCTTTATAGGAAGTTAGTTATAACGACCTTATGAAAGGATAAGAATGTCTTAATTTCTAAAGCATAAAGTTAGTATAACGGCTTTATGGGGAGTTGGTTATAATAACTTTATGGAAGGTTAAAGAGTTGGTTTTTCTTGAATAAGGTAAACATAGATGAAAGAATTGAAATTAAGAAGGGCAATTCGAATTAAAGGCATGCAGTATGAGTTTACTTGGACGTACCGTCAGTGATGGAGGATTCCACGGGTATGCTTCCATTATTTTAGTATGAGTTTACATGGACGTACCGACAGTGATGTGGGATTCCACGGGTATGCACCTTGGACATACTTACGATGAGGGATTCCGAGGCATGCAGTATGAGTTTACCTGGACGTACCGACAGTGATGTGGGATTCCACGGGTATGCACATTGGACATGCTTACGATGAGGGATTCCGAGGCATGCAGTATGAGTTTACCTGACGTACCGACAGTGATGTGGGATTCCACGGGTAGCGTCATTTGTATATTCTGTGGATTTGCTACCCACGATGCGAGGAATACCTCATGCGAGTCCGTTGAGGCTTATGCGGGTGAAATAGTCCCATACGGGTGAGTACAGCCTATGCGAGGAATACCTCATGCGGGTCCACATGACCCATGCGTTTGAAATAGTCCCAGGAGTAGGAGTGCTTAATGATACTGCGGGCAGGTGACCTGGCTTTGATCACGAGCTTCCTATTTTCATGCAGTATGGTATATACTTGATATTCTCATTGTTAGTAAGGCACAATGTACTGTAAATTGATTATCATACATGTCTCCAGTTATTTTAGACTTATGAGTTATTTCCAGTATTTTCCAGTTTCGCATACTTGGTACATGTTGTACTGACCTCCTTCGGCGGGCTGCGTTCATGCCGCAGGTTGAGGTACGTAGCTTGCTGATCCGCACTCTTAGGATCACTGTTCAGTTCTTGGAAAGCTACATTTCTCCGGAGGCTTTGTCTCTTGGTACGGTTCCCTGAGGTTGTAGACTTTTGTACATTCAGGGGGTATGGCGGGGCCCTGTCCACGATTGCTATTCCTGTAAGTGCAGTAGTCACATTTGTGGTTTGGGCTGTAAGAACAAGTTGTACTGTTTTACTTTTGATTAAGTATATTGTTGACAGTCACTTTTGACCCGTTTTTTGTATATTTCGTGCAATTTTAAGTATTTTAGCACACCGCATTTTAATCGTTATTTTGCATATTTTTACATAATATTCTATGTTTATTTCTTCACAAAAATGGCATTGCATCTTTTATTTTTAAATTAAGTATTATGTCGTTGTTAATATTATGTTTTTATTATTGTTATACCGTCGTTTTATTTTAATAATATTTGCATCTCTTTAAATAATTAATTGACATCCCGTTTTAGTTTTAATTAGACATTAAACATTTGCTAAATATTGCACTTTAGTATTATTGCGTCGGCATTTGCATTTTTTATAATTTTGCATCTTTTAAATAATTTTGTTTTAAATAATTAACCCGCCTTGCATTTTGTCAAACCAGTCCAGTCCAAGGCCCAATCCGAGTCAAATCCAATCAAACACTTTTTTTATTATTTCACCCCATACTTCTTTTACCTTTACCACACTCCACTCCATACTTTCTTTCACCATTTCTACACTCCAACATCACTTCAGCAGCACCCTTTTCCTTTCTTTAATATCCATCTCATTTATTGAGAAGACAGACTCAGCAGCCTTCATTTTATCACCCACACAACACGCATTAACTCTCACCCTCTTTAAACCTCCAGCACCCCTCACCCTTTCCCCTCACCCCATTCCCGTCACCCTCACCCTCTCTCCCTTAACCCATCCGTCGCCGCCGCCTCCCTTCGCCGGAGCTCCAAGCTCCGGCGAACACCCTCACAGACAACAGCCGCACGTCTCACTCTCCTCACCTCACTCCCGGCGAACCCCCCTAGCATATCCCGTCGAACCTCACCTCTCCCTCACCCTCTCGCTGCTCCCGTCGCCACCATCCCGTCGACCATCTGTTGGCTTGCATTTTAGACGTTGCTCCGGTGAAAACCGCCGCAACGCCGCTTCCATTCCCCTCTGTTTTGCCAGTCCTCCGCCAGATTCGACCACTGGCGGCGGACACTACCGACGATGTTTATTTGTTTCTCTGTTATTGTAACTATTTTGCGGTTGTTAGACTGATTTTGACTTTTGGGTAACTTGCCGGAGTTTTAAACACTCCGGCGAATCTTGTGGGCTTTATTTCGATATATGATTTTCTGATTTTGTTGTGTCGCCGGAATTTAAAACTCCGGCGACCTTTGTTCTTGACTGCATTTTTCAGGCATCGTTTATTATCTTGGCATAATGGGCTGATTTTATGTTTTTAAGGTATCTGTCGGAGTTTTAAGACTCCGGCGACGTTTTGAAAATTCCGCGATCATTTCCATTGTTTATTTCATTTGTTCGTGAATCACCCGCTTCTACTATCTTCCGGTGATGTTGTTGGCTGCCGCTTTGCTATTTTTCTGATTTTCGCGTTGGGTTAATTTTCGCTGGTTTTGCTATGATAGACTGTTTGTGGTTGTCAGGCTGCTTTCTGGACTGGTTTTTATGATCACTGTTGCGATGTTCGGGATTAATTCTGGACATTTTTGCCCTTTTTTTCATTAAACTGATGTTTTTAAAAGGTACAAATGCTACACTTGGTATTTTACTGATTTAAACAAGATGATACGCTTGTCTGGCCAATGAAAAAGTTATCCGTCGATTTTTGAGGCCTCCACAGTTGCAAAGACGGAAAAAAAAATGAAGCTTTCTGGGCAATGATGATTTCTTCCACTTACACCGGATAACCAACATGCGCTGGCAAGGCGAATGCTCGCAGCCGCACTTGTTTAGGCTGTCCCACTTTATATTTTTATATCTGAGCCCTCCGTGTTTAAAACTATTACTGTTTTAGCGCGGATCCGAATGTTTTATTTATTTTATTATTTTTAGCAATATTGGCCGATGAAGGAATCTCCGTCTGATTTCCAAGGCCTCCCCTGTACAAAGGACGGATTTATTTATTTTGGCTTTATTTATTAATTCCTGTTATTGCTTTTAAAATTATTTATTCTATTACTAACACTTTTACTAAGTGTTTGTGCAGGTACCCGGAGATCATCTTGTGCAGAAAGCCTAAAAAGGGCTAAAAGACGTCTCTGATTTTTATCTTATGTCGCATTTAATTTCAGTTTTATTATTTTGTGTTACATTTTATTTTAATTGTAAATTATGTAATAATGCTTAGAATAGATAGAATAGAAAGACAATAAATAATTAACCTAGGTTTGAACGGACAACCGTAAGTTAGCGGATCCTTTAGGATGCCTAACCCCTTCCCTTTAGGATAATAAAGAACTCTTACCTAGAATCTCACATAGCTTTCGCAGACCTTTAAATGGAGATCATTAATTGCAGTATTTTTTATTGCAATAAATCAAGTGTCCTAATTCACTATAATAATTAGGTGGCGACTCCTTAAATACATATAGGAATCAATCATACGTGGTACTCCCGTTTCGACTCCGGTTAAAATGGGGTGTTACATATATTCTATGGAAGGCGGCCTTGTCGGCTAGCCGGTGATGTTTACTATTTACATGCAGTCTATCCGGTATTTCATGTGTCAATGTTACGAAAATACTTGCACGATCCAAGTCACGTCATCCTTCCCCAGGAGATAGTTCTTAATAAAGAGCTTCAATATGAAGAGGCTCCGGTAGAAATACTTGATAGAAAGGTCCAACGCCTTAGAAATAAAGATATTGCTTCCGTGAAAGTCATATGGAGGAATCACTCCACAGAGGAAGCCACATGGGAAGATGAAAGTCAAATATCCATTCCTATTTGACTAAGGTAATAAAAAAAAATGCGTTACATAGTACTTCATATGTGTGTCATTTGCGTGTCTATATGCATGTGTTACAACCTTATTCTCATTCGAGGACGAATGCTTCTTAAGGAGGGAGAATGTGAAGCCCCAAATTTGTTACAATAACAATAAACATTATTGTGTCTATGTGATTATGTTACGACCTTATTCACATTCGAGGACGAATGTTGCTTAAGGAGGAGAGAATGTAAAATCCGAAAAAAATAATAATAATAATATATAGTTGTGGTTGAGTTAATAAAAATATATATATATATAAGAAAACAAAGAATAAATTGCATGAGATAGAGTTAGTGTTAAAGTTGGATAAATAGATAGATGAAATGAAAATAAGAAAAAGAAAAGAAAAAAAACATGCAGAAATGCACGTAAGTCCCTTCCCTTTACCCCTTCCCCCCTTTTCATTTCCCTTCAATCTCTTGGCTTTCCCCCTCCCATAAGTTATGTAATCATCCCCACTTATACATTGTATTTACACACAAACAAAGTACATAACATAAAAGTTAGAAAATCAGAAAAAAACAAGGGAACAAGAAGAGGAAAATTCTGGAAAAAAAAACAAGAAAGTAAGAAGAACAACAATAAAAGAAATACTAAGGAGCAAGGGTCCCTTGTAGCAACCGAATAACAATCTTCACACTTACAAGGTGAGTTTTCTCACTCAGAAATTCTTGGTAACATCCTTTATTTTAAGTTCAATACATGTTAGAATAAGAATTGAGTGTTGAAAAGAAATATTGAACTTTTGATTGTTTAGACAACTAGTTGCGTCGTGAACTTTACGAACTGTTCTCACTGAGTTATAATTGTTAGAATTTGATGAAATTCGGAAGAATGGTACACCTCTGTATTATGATCATATAGAACCAAAAATGAGGTAAAATGGACATACGGTTTGAAAGTTATCATAGTTCAAAGTTCATGCCTTAGATTTGACCGAAATTCGGAAAGGCATAATTACAGACTGTTTTTATTGAGTTTTACTTATTAGAATTATATGAAAATTCACATGGTTGTAAATCTCTCTGTTACGGACAGATATAGATAAAGATTTATTAAAACGGACTTATGAATTGAGAGTTATTGTAGTTTGAAGTTGCTGCCTCGGATTCATCAGAATCCAGAAGGGCAGGACGTTGAAACGTAAAACTGTACTAATATGTGGAGAATATGAAAATTGTTGCTAAATGAAAGTTCTATATCTATCTGTTGTGGACATTTTGAGACCTTACGGGGGTCTATCCGACTTACGGATTGAGATTTATCGCTGTTTAGAGTTTCTGCCTCGGATCTATCGAGATCCAGGAAGGGCAGCGAATAAAAGTGTAAAACTGTACCAAATGGTACAGAATATGAAAGGATGGTTCACATGGAGACGTGTATCTCTCTGTTCTCGTCATTTTGAGATTTTATGGGGCTTGAACGGATTTACAAATTAGGAGTTATGACTATTCTAAGATTGAGTTCTGTTTAATAAAAATTCTGCCTAAACAAATTTCATGTGGCTGTTTTGAGGATAAATTTGTGTTAGTTACCCAAAGTAGTTTTAAATGAAATTTGGTACAGTGAAATATCTCCGTCTTACCTTAGTTTCCGCTTGAGAAACACCTTAGTTGGAGTTATGGTTAAAAAGTTATAATCGTTACAAGTATGAATGACAGAATGTTGGGAAAGAGAATATTATTTATTCGATCTTCTGAAAAATATGAAAAGTGAATACGTGTTCACATAAATATATAAATATAAACATAATGGATCGGGTTGCACGCCGCAACAAAACGTAAAGTGAATACGTGTTCACAAATACGTAAATATAATGGATCGGGTTGCACGCCGCAACAAAACGTAAAGTGAATACGCGTTCACAAATACGTAAACATAATGGATCGGGTTGCACGCCGCAACAAAACATAAAGTGAATACGTGTTCACAAATACGTAAATATAATGGATCGGGTTGCACGCCGCAACAAAACATAAAGTGAATACGCGTTCACAAATACGTAAATATAATGGATCGGGTTGCGCGCAACAAAGCGTAAAGTGAATACGGCGTTCACAAATACGTAAATATAATGGATCGGGTTGCGCGCAACAAAACGTAAAGTGAATACGCGTTCACAAATACGTAAATATAATGGATCGGGTTGCGCGCGCAACAAAACGTAAAGTGAATACGTGTTCACAAATACGTAAATATAATGGATCGGGTTGCGCACGCAACAAATATGAAAGATGAATACATGTTCACCTATATATAAATATGAAAAGTGAATACACGTTCACAAATATATAAATGTAATAAACATGTGGAAATGCAGGGGAATGTCTTAACGTATAATACGAGATAAAGTGAAGTGTTAGTTAAATCGAGAATTTCCTATGAGGAGTTGTTGCATATTTAAAAATGTTGTAACCTGATATGTTTTGCAATATGCTTATTACGTTATAATGTGATTGCGCTTGGAATATTGTGGTGTTACTTTGATTTGTAGGGTAAGGTTCTCTCACCATTGCATGGTAGGTGACTCTTTATTTAACATGTTTGAAGCGTGATAGAGGAAAGGCTCCACGCAAGGCTAGCGATCGTCCATGACCTCTTGTCATACCAAGTCCATTGTTTGG
The DNA here is from genome assembly GCA_029844215.1 of Przewalskia tangutica. Taxonomy (NCBI): domain Eukaryota; kingdom Viridiplantae; phylum Streptophyta; class Magnoliopsida; order Solanales; family Solanaceae; genus Przewalskia; species Przewalskia tangutica. Next base: position 14,872,550 of record CM056734.1, read on the forward strand.
GCTTGGTACTCGTCGAGTTCGAATGTCGGTTCAATGTCTCGAAATGCGGTGTGGAATGGTCTCCCTTCCAATTTAGAATAATATTTGTCAGTATGTCTATGTAGAAACAATATTTGCACGAGCATGGGCTCGCGTTATATTTTTAATGAAGTCATAAACAAATTTCTTTATTGTTATTTTATTAATAGCTCCGTATTTGAATATAAGTTTAAATTTCTAAATAAAGAGAATTAAATGGTGCTCCTGGTGGAAAATAATTGTCCAGGTGCCATCACGCCCTAACTAAAGACTTAGGAAAAGTCGGGGCGTGTGATGAGGCACCGATCGCGGCCGGGAGTGGTCGTGACAAAACACTTCAAAGACACGATTTACTCGGCCAGACAACACTGCAGGCTTCTCATGCCGCTTGACAACAAAGATGTTTTATACAAAAATGTTTTATACAACAATTCCAAAAGCCAGAGCTTATTTTGGCTTTAAAATTTTTGATTTTTTATACAAAAATGTTTTTTTGATTGTCAACCAAACACCTAACAACTTTTTGATAAAAACTCTACTCCTATAAGCTCTTTTTAATAAGTTGTACCAAACAGAGCCTTAAGCTATGTGCTCCAAAATAAATCTGTTTTTTTTAACAATTTTTTTAATACACGATAAGAATTGAATATAATTTATGAATTACGTAAAGATCGCTTTATACGGAGAGTTTTATGTTGGCTCGTATAAAATTTGTGCTAGTCAAAATATATACCCAAAACCAATTTCCTCCACGGACTGTCTTGTTTATTTGAATTTATGTACGTTAATGTTTCATGCTTTCTTCTCAGTTAAGAAAATGAAACCACGTCGAAAAATATATAATATTATTCAAGCTCGTATTTGACAACAGATTTTGGAACAAATGTGTTTGTCACTCTCATGAACCTGTGTTCAGATATGTTAATTATTATTTTTTTTTTGACTAAGGAACCCACCGCCGCTACTTGGAAGATTCTGTGTTAAATAATTCATGGTGACTTCAACTCGATGTGGCTCAAGCAGAACCGTGACTTTTCTTTTTTTGGAGACAGCTGACTTTTTTTAATCTGATTCAAAGGATATTGACGATAAAAATAGGAAACGAATAAATTGTCTGGTCAAAAAGAATTAATTGAACTACTATATTTGAAAGAATTAATCTCTTAATTATTTTTATTGATAAAAATCATATATATACAAATTACAATAGAAAATTTATTTTCTTATTCTACTTCTAAATTCATATTCTATATGAAGACTAATCATACAATTATGGTAAGACTACAAGACTAATTACTATACAAGTCTAATATACCATAATATTTACACTATACACGGATGTCCCACTGCCTTATTTAACACACCATGATCATAGCGGAGGCGGTCTTCGTCTGTTGAGAGGCTATCTAAAATCTTCAAAAAGGACCGAGGAAAGACCCTTTTGTAAAGATGTCTGCAATTTGGTATCTAGAAGGGACATGACAGACGCGTACTTGTCCTCTAACTACCTTCTCTCGAACAAAATGAATATTCATCTCTATATGTTTAGTGCGCTAGTGCTGAACTGGATTACCAGAAAGGTATATAGCACTTATATTATCACAATACACCAATGTAGCCCTCTGGATAAGACAATGGAGCTCTAAAAGTAGATTACGTAACCAACATGACTCAGAAACCACATTGGCTACCCCTCGATACTCGGTCTCTGCACTTGAACGTGAAAGCGTGGATTGACGTTTGGCAGACCATGAGACCAAGTTATTACCTAAAAACATACAATAGCCAGACATAGACCGCCTGGTGTCGGGACAACCATCCCAATCAGCATCTGTATATGAGACCAGTGTAGACGTCGACGAATGATACAAATGCAAGCCATAATCAAGTGTTTCCTGAATGTACCTAAGAATGCGTTTGAGTGAATTCATATGTTCAACCCTGAGATCATGCATAAACAAACACACTTGATGTACGACATATGTAATATCAGGTCACGTGAACGTAAAATACTGAAGGGCGCCTACAAGACTACGATAGCATGTCAGATCCTCAAAGGGAGAGCCAACTGCAACACCCAACTTTGGTTTAGTATCAAATGAAGTAGAAGTGGACTTACATGATGACATCCCAGCCCTCTCAATGATCTCTGTTGCATACTTCCTCTATGATAAGAACAATTCACCTGCATGACGTGTGACAACAATCCCCAAAAAATAATTCAATGGGCCCAAGTCTTTCATGGCAAACTCAGAACTGAGCATCGTCATGATAGACTTTCGCAAAATATCAGAAGAGGCAGTCAAGATTATATCATCCACTGTAAAATCCGGAAAATAATAATAATAATATATAGTTGTGGTTGGGTTAATAAATATATATATATACATATATATATATATATACATATATATATATATATATATATATATATATAGAAGAAAACAAAGAATAAATTGCATGGGATAGAGTTAGTGTTAAAGTTGGATAAAATAGATAGATAAAATGAAAATAAGAAAACAAAAACAAAAACAAAAAAAAGAAACAAAAGGAAAAAAAAAGAAAATTAAATAAAGATGCATGCAGAGATATGCACGTCCACCCCCCCTTAACCCAAACCCATTTTAATGCCCTCCACCCTTGGTCTTCTATCTCCCATAAGTTATACAACCATCTACACTTATACATTATACTTATACACAAAAAACAAAGTGCATACCACAGAGATTAGAAAATCAGGAAAATAATCAAGTGAACAAGAGGGGAAAAAAATCAAGAAGATATCAAGGAAGGAGAACAAGAAAATTAGGGAACACTAAGGAGCAAGGATCACTTGTAGCAACCGATAATCTTTTTTTTCACACTTACAAGGTGAGTTTTCTCACTCAGAAATTCTTGGTAACATCCTTTATTTTTGGTTCAATACATGTTAGAATAAGAATTGAGTGTTGAAAAGAAATATTGAACTTTTGATTGTTTAGACAACTAGTTGCGTCATGAACTTTACGAACTGTTCTCACTGAGTTATAATTGTTAGAATTTGATGAAATTCGGAGGAATTGTACACCTCTCTAATATGATCATATAGAACCAAAAATGAGGTAAAATGGACGTACGGTTTGAAAGTTATCATGGTTCAAAGTTCCTGCCTTAGATTTGGTCGAAATTCGGAAAGGCATAGTTACGGACTGTTTTTATTGAGTTTTACTTATTAGATTTATATGAAAATTTACATGGTTGTAAGTCTCTCTGTTACGGACAGATATATATAAATATTTATTAAAACGGACTTACGAGTTGAGAGTTATTGTAGTTTGAAGTTGCTGCCTCGGATTCGTCGGAATCCAGAAGGGCAGGAAGTTGAAACGTAAAACTGTACTAATATGTGGGGAATATGAAAATTGTTTCTAAATGAAAGTTCTATATCTCTTTGTTGTGGACATTTTGAGACCTTACGGGGGTCTATACGACTTACGGATTGAGAGTTATCGCTGTTTAAAGTTTCTGCCTCGGATCTATCGAGATTCAGGAAGGGCAGCGAATAAAAGTGTACAACTGTACCAAATGGTACAGAATATGAAAGGATGGTTCACATGGAGACGTGTAGCTCTCTGTTCTCGTAGTTTTGAGATTTTATGGGGCTTGAACGGGTTTACAGATTAGGAGTTATGACTATTCTAAGATTGGGTGTTGTTTAATAAATATTCTGCCGAAATAAATTTCATGTGGCTGTTTTGAGGATAAATTTGTGTTAGTTACCCAAAGTAGTTTTAAATGAAATTTGGTACAGTGAAAGATCCCCGTCTTACCTTAGTTTCCGCTTGAGAAACACCTTAGTTGGAGTTATGGTTAAAAAGTTATAATCGTTACAAGTATGAATGACAGAATGTTAGAAAAGAGAATAGTATTTATTTGATCTTCTGAAAAATATGAAAAGTGAATACGTGTTCACATAAATATATAAATATATAATGGATCGGGTTGCACGGCGCAACAAAACGTAAAGTGAATACGCGTTCGCAAATACATAAACATAATTGATCGGGTTGCACGCCGCAACAAAACGTAAAGTGAATATTTGTTCACAAATACGTAAATATAATGGATCGGGTTGCACGCCGCAACAAAACGTAAAGTGAATACGCGTTCACAAATACGTAAACATAATGGATCGGGTTGCACGCCGCAACAAAACGTAAAGTGAATATGTTCACAAATACGTAAATATAATGGATCGGGTTGCACGCCGCAACAAAACGTAAAGTTAATATGTTCACAAATACGTAAATATAATGGATCGGGTTGCACGCCGCAACAAATATGAAAGATGAATACATGTTCACCTATATATAAATATGAAAAGTGAATACGCGTTCACAAATATATAAATGTAATAAACATGTGGAAATGCAGGGGAATGTCTTAACGTATAATACGAGATAAAATGAAGTGTTAGTTAAACCGAGAATTTTCTATGAGGAGTTGTTGCATATTTAAAGATGTTGTAACTTGATATGTTTTTGCAATATGCTTATTACGTTATAATGTGATTGCACTTGGAATATTGTGGTGTTACTTTGAATTGCAGGGTAAGGTTCTCACCACCCGGATGGTAGGGTGACTCTTTTATTAACATGTTTGAAAGCGTGATAGAGGAAGGCTCCACGCCAAGGCTAGCGATCGTCCTGCACCTCTTGTCATACCAAGTTCATTGCTTGGGCTTGGTACTCGTCGAGTTCGAATGTCGGTTCGATGTCTCGAAATGCGTGTGGAATGGGCTCCCTTCCAACTTAGAATAAGATTTGTCGATGCGTCATGTAGAAACATGTTTGCGAGCATGGGCTCGTGTTATATTTTCAATAAAGTCATGAACAAATTTCTTTATTGTTATTTTTATTAATAGCTCCGTATCTGAATATAAGTTTAAATTTCTAAATAAAGAGAATTAAATGGTGCTCCTGGTGGAAAATAATTGTCCAGGTGCCATCACGCCCTAAGTAAAGACTTAGGAAAAGTCGGGGCGTGACAAGTTGGTATCGAGCTAAACCAGTTAAGAGATTCTAGGAAGTTTTCTTGAGTTGGGTGTTTGAGCGGTTACTTATTGCGGCGGTGTGCGCGCGCTTAGTAATAAGTGAACGGAATAACATCCTAAAGTTTCCCTTCTTTCGTATTCTTCTCGTGCCTACCTTGAGTCTTTTCAAAGACTTGATTTCTCGTACTACCTCTTCACACGGGTTAGAAAAGGGGATTGTACAACGTTATACTGACTAATATGATTTGTGTAGATGGCGATTATAAGGCGAGTTCCAACAAAAAGGGAAGTACTCATGGAACAGGCAAAGGAAATGAGAGCTCAGAGGGAGTTCATGCGTCGTAAGATGGACTCAGAAGGTGATTTTGATGAGTACATTGATGACACAATCGTACTATGTACATATTTGCTTAGGACTAGAAGGAAAAGGCGTTCATACGACCCGACCTTCTTCAACTTTCCAATTGGAGTCATACTACAGATAATAGTCAATTCCGTCCCAGAAAAGTTTCATTCCGCATTCAGAAAGGCAAGGATGCTAAGAGAAGATATTACAGAAAATTCATTGCACCAGTCTTAACCTTACCATCCGGACAGGAAGGGTTCACAGTCTATTGCGATGCCTCTAGAGTTGGGTTAGGATGTGTCTTGATGCAGTTTGGAAAGGTTATTGCGTATGCATCTAGACAATTGAAGATACATGAGAAGAATTACCCAACTCATGACTTGGAATTAGCTACGGTGGTGTTTGCCTTACGAATATGGAGACATTATTTGTATGGTGTGCATGTGGATATATTTACAGATCATAAGAGTTTGCAGTACATAACCACGCAGAAGGATTTGAATCTCCGACAAAGAAGATGGTTAGAGTTGCTTAAGGATTATGACCTTAGTATTCTTTACCATCCTGGGAAAGCCAACGTGGTGGCTGACACACTCAGTAGGAGATCAATGGGTAGCTTGGCCCATTTGGCAATACAAAAGAGGGGTATTGTTCGGGAGGTACAAAGATTGGGAAACCTCGGGGTTAGCTTAACTGAGATCGGTGAAGGTAGGGTGGTGGTACATGATACCTCGCGATGCGCTTAGCTTCAAATAAAAGAAATTCAGTTTGAGGATCTGAGTTTGTTGGATTTGAGAGGATCCAACAGGAAAACCTTCACAGTTTACATTGGGAGATAATGACGGAACCGCCCGGTATAAGGGTAGGTTATGTGTTCCTAAGGTAAAGGATCTAAGGAGGAAGATCTTAGATGAGGTCACAACACAAGATATTCCATTCATCCAGTCAACAAAAATGTATCGGGACCTCAAGGCAAATTACGGTGGGGACGGGATGAAGAGGGCGTTGCGGAGTTTGTCGGAGATGTCTTATATGTCGGCAGTGAAAGTGAACATCAAAAACCCGGATTACTTCAGACATTGGAGTCCCGTGGAAATGGGAGGCGATTCATATGGATTTCGTAATCGGTCTCAAAAACTCGAGAAGTGCGATTCCATTTGGGTGATTGTTGATCGGCTTACAAAGTCAGCCCATTTCTTACCGGCCAAGACTACGACGCGCACCACAAGTACACAGATTTATTTGAGGAGATTGTGCGGTTACACGGATTCCCTTACAAATTATTTGGATAGGGTTCCCGATTCACCTCACACTTTTGGCAAAGTTTCAGCGGTCTCGGGACAAAAGTTAAGTTAAGCGGCTTTCCACCCGCAAACAGATGGGCAAGTGGCGAACAATTCAAACACTTAGGGCGTGTTGCGATCTTGTGTGTTAGATTTTTGAAGCTGGTTGGACCATCTATGTCTAATTGAGTTACTTTACAACAATAGTTTTCACTCTAGCATACAAATGGCCGTTTGAAGCATTATATGGACGAAAATGTAGATCTCTACTTGGATGGTTCGAGGTGGGTGAGGCACGCCTGTTCGGACTGAAGTCATTCAAGAAACAAATGATAAAGGTACAGATGATTGGGAGCGGATCAAAAGCAGCTCATAGTCGCCATAAGTCCTATGCGGATCATCGGAAAGAGATCTTGAATTCCAAGAGGAGAAAGTATTTTTAAAAGTGTCCCCAATGAAGGGAGTGATGCGCTTTGGTAAGAAGGAAATTGAGCCCAAGGTTTATTGGGCCATATGAGATCTTTGCGAAGAGTGGGAATGTGGCTTACGAATTAGCACTTCCACAAGAGTGAAGCGATCATCCGGTATTTCGTGTGTCGATGTTACGAAAATACTTGCACGATCCAAGTCACGTCATCATTCCCGTAAGATAATTCTTAATGAGGAGCTTGATATGAAGAAGTTAGGTGGAAATACTTGATAGGAAGGTTAAGCGCCTTAGGAATAAAGATATTGCTTAGTGAAGGTCTATGGAGGAACCACTCACCGGAAGCCACCGGGAAGCGGAAGAGCGATGAAAGTCAAATATTCGTTCTATTTGACTAAGGTAATAAAAAAATGCATTACATAAGTACTTCATATGTGTGTCATTTGCGTGTCTTTATCGTGTTACAACCTTATTCTCATTCGAGGGCGAATGCTTCTTAAGGAAGGAGAATGTGAAGCCCCAAATTTGTTACAATAACAATAAACATTATTGGGTCTATGTGATTATGTTATTTACCTTATTCACATTCGAGGGACGAATGTTGCTTAAGGAGGAGAGAATGTAAAATCAGGAAAAAATAAATAATAATATATAGTTGTGGTTGGGTTAATAAATATATATATATACATATATATATATATATATATATACATATATATATATATAGAAGAAAACAAAGAATAAATTGCATGGGATAGAGTTAGTGTTAAAGTTGGATAAAATAGATAGATAAAATGAAAATAAGAAAACAAAAACAAAAACAAAAAAAAGAAACAAAAGGAAAAAAAATAAAAATAAATTAAGATGCATGCAGAGATATGCACGTCCACCCCTTAACTTAACCCATTTTAATGCCCTCGTGCATCTATCTCCCATAAGTTATACAACCATCTACACTTATACATTATACTTATACACAAAAAAAAAGTGCATACCACAAAGATTAGAAAATCAGGAAAATAATCAAGTGAACAAGAGGGGAAAAAAAATCAAGAAGATATCAAGGAAGGAGAACAAGAAAATTAGGGAACACTAAGGAGCAAGGATCACTTGTAGCAACCGATAATCTTTTTTTTCACACTTACAAGGTGAGTTTTATCACTCAGAAATTCTTGGTAACATCCTTTATTTTTAGTTCAATACATGTTAGAATAAGAATTGAGTGTTGAAAAGAATTATTGAACTTTTGATTGTTTAGACAACTAGTTGCGTCATGAACTTTACGAACTGTTCTCACTGAGTTATAATTGTTAGAATTTGATGAAATTCGGAGGAATTGTACACCTCTCTAATATGATCATATAGAACCAAAAATGAGGTAAAATGGACGTACGGTTTGAAAGTTATCATGGTTCAAAGTTCCTGCCTTAGATTTGGTCGAAATTCGGAAAGGCATAGTTACGGACTGTTTTTATTGAGTTTTACTTATTAGAATTATATGAAAATTTACATGGTTGTAAGTCTCTCTGTTACGGACATATATATATAAAGATTTATTAAAACGGATTTACGAGTTGAGAGTTATTGTAGTTTGAAGTTGCTGCCTCGGATTCGTCGGAATCCAGAAGGGCAGGACGTTGAAACGTAAAACTGTACTAATCTGTGGGGAATATGAAAATTATTTCTAAATGAAAGTTCTAGATATCTTTGTTGTGGACATTTTGAGACCTTACGGGGGTCTATACGACTTACGGATTGAGAGTTATCGCTGTTTAAAGTTTCTGCCTCGGATCTATCGAGATTCAGGAAGGGCAGCGAATAAAAGTGTAAAACTGTACCAAATGGTACAGAATATGAAAGGATGGTTCACATGGAGACGTGTAGCTCTCTGTTCTCGTCGTTTTGAGATTTTATGGGGCTTGAACGGGTTTACAGATTAGGAGTTATGACTATTCTAAGATTGGGTGTTGTTTAATAAATATTCTGCCGAAATAAATTTCATGTGGCTGTTTTGAGGATAAATTTGTGTTAGTTACCCAAAGTAGTTTTAAATGAAATTTGGTACAGTGAAAGATCCCCGTCTTACCTTAGTTTCCGCTTGAGAAACACCTTAGTTGGAGTTATGGTTAAAAAATTATAATCGTTACAAGTATGAATGATGAATGTTAGAAAAGAGAATAGTATTTATTTGATCTTACGAAAAATATGAAAAGTGAATACGTGTTCACATAAATATATAAATATATAATGGATCGGGTTGCACGCAACAAAGCGTAAAGTGAATACGCGTTCGCAAATACGTAAACATAATGGATCGGGTTGCGCCGCAACAAAACGTAAAGTGAATATATGTTCACAAATACGTAAATATAATGGATCGGGTTGCGCGCCGCAACAAAAGCGTAAAGTGAATACGCGTTCACAAATACGTAAACATAATGGATCGGGTTGCGCGCAACAAAGCGTAAAGTGAATATATGTTCACAAATACGTAAATATAATGGATCGGGTTGCGCGCAACAAAACGTAAAGTGAATACACATTCACAAATACGTAAACATAATGGATCGGGTTGCGCGCAACAAAGCGTAAAGTGAATACGTGTTCACAAATACGTAAATATAATGGATCGGGTTGCACGCAACAAATATGAAATATGAATACAATTTCACCTATATATAAATATGAAAACTTAATACCAGTTAAAAAATATATAAAAGTAATAAAAATGTGGAAAAGCACTGGAATTTCTTAACGTATAAAACTAGATAAAATGAAGTGTTAGTTAAAGCGAATTTCCTATGAGGAGTTGTTGCATATTTAAAGATGTTGTTACCTGATATGTTTTTGCAATATGCTTATTACGTTATAATGTGTTTGCAATTGGTATATTGTGGTGTTTATTTGATTTGTAGGGTAAGGTTCTCACCAAATTGGATGGTAGAGTGACTCTTTATTTAACATGTTTGAAGCGTGATAGAGGAAAGACTCACGCCAAGGCTAGCGATCGTCCGACCTCTTGTATACCAAGTCCATTGCTTGGGCTTGGTACTCGTCGAGTTCGAATGTCGGTTCGGTGTCTCGGAAAATGCCCGTGTGGAATGGGCTCCCTTCCAACTTAGAATAAGATTTGTCAGTACGTCTATGTAGAAACAATGTTTGCACGAGCATGGGCTCGCGTTATATTTTCAATAAAGTCATGAACAAATTTCTTTATTGTTATTTTTATTAATAGCTCTGTATCTGAATATAAGTTTAAATTTCTAAATAAAGAGAATTAAATGGTGCTCCTGGTGGAAAATAATTGTCCAGGTGCCATCACGCCCTAAGTAAAGACTTAGGAAAAGTCGGGGCGTGACATCCACAAGTATATGTCATGGAAGAACCCCGACGATATATGAATAATGAATTATCAGACCTGCTGTGATAGAACTCAATGGTTGAAACATAGTCAGCAAACCTCTTATACCAAGCTCGTGGAGATTGCTTAAGCCCATACAAAGACTTCTTCAACAAACAGACATGATGAGGATATCTCGTATCTCAAAAACCCAAGGGCTGATGCATATAGACCGTCTCCTTGAGATCACCATGTAGGAATGCATTCTTCACGTCTAGCTGATGAATGAGTCATGATTTCGAAAGAGCCAAGCTGAGCACATTGCGAATGGTAGTCGGCTTGACCACCGGGCTAAATGTCTCACCATAATTCACACCAACCTGCTGAGTCTTACCATCACCTACAAGTCGAGCTTTATGTCTTGCAAAAGAACCGTCAGAATTATCCTTATGAGAAAAAATCCACATAGACCGAATAATATTAACACCAGATGGACGGGGTACCAACTCCAACATCTTATTATCAATAAGAGCATTATATTCATCGGTCATGACAATTTTCCAATTATGGTCATTTAAGGCAGACACAGAATTACGAGATAAGGTTAATTTAAGAACATTAAAATTTAAATTTAAATTTTCTTTTTGGTGTAAAAATACCCCGTTGACTGCGGGTGACTGGACCATGACTCGGGGCTGGATTGAGTGAATTTTGGGAATTTTCAGCATGCAGTAGTGGTGTCTGGACCGTCGGAGGCGCCGCGGCGCTGCGATCCAGGACCGTGGCGCCTACCCAAAGGGCCGCGGCGCTGACGACGAGTGTGAAATATTTTGGCTACTGGATGGCAGGAATCGCGGCGCTGACGACGAATTTTGGGATATATCCGAAAAATATTGGATAATATAGGGGGAGATATCATCATCCAGAAAATCATACGAACTAGGCACATGTTTTTCTACTTTAAAAAATGGGAATTGAGACTCATAAAAAATAACATGACGACTAATAATGATTTGATTAGCTGACAAATCAAAATATTTATACTCACGATTATTTGACGGATAACCCAAAAACACACAAGGAGTAGAACGAGCCTAAAGTTTGTTAATTGTGGTAGATGGAAAAAGGGGATAACACAAACACCCAAAGACTCTAAAATGGGAATACGTAAGAGTCTTATTATATAAAATATGAAGGGGGATGAATATGTCAAACCTTTAGAAGGGAGAATATTAAGGAGATGTGTAGTCATTTGTAGAGCATGATGCCAAAACAACGGAGGGACGGAAGAATGAACCAATAAAGTGCGGATAATGTTATTAATGGTACGAATTTTACGTTCAGCTTTCTCATTTTGTGAAGACGTATGAGGACAAGAAAAATGAAAATTTATCCCATTTTGAGCATAAAATTTCCGAAACTCCCCATTACCGTACTCTTTGCCATTATCACATTGAGTATTCTTTATTTTCCGTTCAAATTGAGTTCTAATGAAAGCTCTAAATTTTAAGAAGATGGAAAAAACTTAATAAGGCTTCAATCTTTGATGACACACAATTTTCATCTTTCTAATAGGGTATTGGAAACAATTGTTCATCTTTCTAATAGGGTATTGAAAACAATTTTGCCACTCTACTTGTAGATTTCTTGATAAGGCTGCAATCTTTGATGACACACAAGATTCAATAGAGCATAAACAGAATCCATGGAGACTAGCAACTGTGACAAAGGTGGAAGAACTTAAACTACTTATCATGATCCCCATTTGGCTGCAAATTTCATAAGTAACATATTGATCACCATTGTAGATAATATCACAAAAAACAGTGGCACAAGAGTTGGTTTGGAAAGGATCTGAATAGCAGCATATTGGATTATTTCTACTTCTTGTTAGCTACCATAACAGCAGTGAATTTGTGCATATATGTCTTTGTTGCAAGGAGCTATTCTTACAAGAATGTGCAAAGTAGGAGAATTGCAGATGTGGCTAATTTCTATGATGGCGATGATCGTGAAGTGACGAAGAAAATTGATCTCTAGTACATTATTGAATTAGTACAGTCATCAAGCTGAGAAAGCAATGAACTATCATTAGACTTGTTGTAACTTAATTTGAGCGATATATTGTCAAAGAAATATCTGCATTTTGCGTATGCGTTTGATGTTTATACTTTGATCTAATAGGACATACATATTTTCTTCAAAACTCACCACCTGCCCTGCCTCATTTTAATTTTTAACAAAATTAATTTTGCCTGCCTCGTTAAAACATTGCCCTGTCCTGGCCCAATTGTCATCCCTAATTGATAAGCTTCAATTCAATAAGTATGAAGGACACTTAATTAAACCTATAAAAAAGTTATATTTAAAATGCTCAAATAACTTTAAGTCTTTTTATGCGTACTTCTGTCTTTTACATAAGATAAAACAAATTAGATGGCAAAAGAACCCAAAAAATCTTAAATTTTCATTATCAACAAAAAGTTAATAATACCAACAATACTTAAAACCTTATGTTTCGTCGTGTTACTGTTTGCCAGTGCTAGTAAAAGTCGAGTATATATATATATATAAACCTTTATGATCCCTCTATCCTCAGCTAGAAAAAAGATTAATCCATTTTCTCTTTAACAAATTACTAATGATGATAATACAGTTGGATATAACTTGGATTACCTGATTGTCCCTATATATTTGGTTTTGGGTGGTCCGGAGTCGAAGGTCCAGGGTTCGGGTTGGGGAAAGAGAATCTAAATACTTAGAGGGTGGGGGAATCAAGAAAAGAGAATGTAAATGGAAAAGGGACAAAAGAAATGAAAAAAATAAGACCAAACAAACAACAACAAAAGAAATTTCATTCATTCATAGCCTTTTTCTTTCCTGTTTAATTATAACAAAAGTCTTATGTTTGCGAGTGCTGGTAAAAGTCCAATGTATATAACTTCGAGAGTATCTTGTTAATTTAACTTTATACATACATTAAGATTTTATGATTCATATTTTTCTTCTCAGTTAAGAAAATAAAAGTAATTATAATTTCATAACTTTATACTCACAATAGTTAGACTTTGAATAGAAGATTCTCGATTATTTAATTAATAATCATGTTGATGTACCATGATTTCGAGTGAACTAATGACTTCTCTCGTAGAACGAATAAGTTGTCTGGTCATAGAAGTGTACTACTATATCTCTGCAGCTGCAAGGGAAGAAGCAATTATCTACTTTCTAATACTGTTGAGATCCGCATTTGATGGCTATTCCTCTGAATCCCTTGAATATCACAATCATTGGGCAGATATATATATTTTAGATTTTTACTAGATCTCTCCGCTCCAAACGCTTACGTTACAATCACTTAATAAGTCTGAAAGATTAAGATAAAGTCTTAAGATGTCCACTTTAAGATTTCAACAAAAATATCAATTCTCTGTTACTACATCCATTTTGATAGCTAAACGGCACCGCACCAATATCAAATATCACCATCGATCACCCTCAACCATAATCACGATCCCCACCAATTATCATTGATTAACCGTCACCATCACTGATCATCATTTACAATCACCGTCATTAATCACCAATCATTACCGACAATCACCACAATCCGTCATCACTATATATTGTCAACCACATCATCATTCACCACCACAATTAACTATCGTTATTATCCACCACAAGTATCAACAACATCATCAACTACCATAATAAAATTATTAACTACTACTTCCACCACAACAATAAGCTATCACTAGCTACTACGACAACCACCACCGTCAGACATCACCATCATCAACCACCATATAATTTTTTGAAGATATTTTATTGATATAATATTGGATTAATTTAGTATTTTAATATATTTATTAATTTTTAAATAAAGACAACTGTTATGCATTCAAATGTCGAGAAAATAAAGTATCGATTATAATATTCAAGAGACTATGCCGATTATATTGAGTCTGAGTAAATGTCCGTTCCTTTATTAGTACTACTTTAATAATTCCATTCCAATTTTTATTAATCGTCACTAGTTAGGTGATGGAAATAACAAAGATAATAAGATGATTTGAACAAGAACAAGAGATTAGGGACGTAATGCAAAGGTTAAGTTAGTCATTAAGGCGGCCTCTTTACCCCAGAAATGAAAACGACATGAAAGGGCAATTTCGTCAGCCTAGGTAAGTTCAAAAGCAAATGAAGAGGACACTCAACTGCACATAAAAGAGACTCAGTTCACTGAGTAAACTTCTTGTCGTTCTAAGTTTCTCAACGAACTTCCTTTCACTAACTTCAAACAACTTTAAAAATAAAAAAGTAAAACACTTTGCATTAAAAAAAAAAGTTGAATGCGACATGACGAATTTAGTGCATGGCCCAGCGAACTTCTGGACTCAAGCCAATGCTCTGCTCAGAAAGAATTTTATTTTTCAGGTTTGTTTATGGGTTCTTTACGCTCTCAAAATATGGTTATATTGAGTTATTTTGCAATGCAAGTTCAATATTTAGGGTCACTTCTGTCCATGATATTGTAAAAATGTATGTCATATTTACATATTGTTTCTGTACCTTTTCATGATTCTAGTCTTAAGTAGTATTTTTATCGGGAAAATTATCAATATATACGGCCAAGCTTATTTATCAATATGGGTGAAATATATAAAACCTATACACTGATTATGTATATTATATGTATAGGTATGTATGTGATATGTATATTATACGTATAAATATATCCTGATAACTATGGTTTGATTTTCTTTGTGCCGAGGGTATCGGAAACATCCTCTCTACCTCCATGGTAGGGGTAAGGTCTGCGTACACTCTACCCTCTCCAGACCCCACCTGGTGTAACTACACTGGTAAGTATACCAAACCTATACATTTGGCTATACTTTGTAAACTAGATCACCAACAGGCATTGGGCTGTAATTTTCTCATGTTAATTATTTTTATGATTCTTTTTTATTTGTGTAGATACGAGAGGTCAATTCAAATATTCGCCTCATTTCGGTCCCTATAATACTTTGTTTATTGCTAGTTCTCCTTCAAAATTGGGTCAATAAAGAGTTGATTAAATCATGGAACCGATGTGGCTGCAAATGTGTTGACAAAAATGGTGATGGAAAATGTGAAGAAGTATGCGGTATCGAGTACTCAGATTTGAACCAAGCCATTAGCTGTTCCATTCCTAGCCCAATGGAATGGCCACCCTTGTTACAAATTCCAGAATCAAAGTATCGTGCTGTACGAACTGATTCTATTTCATATGGAGACTTGCCCGATGATTCGTGCAAAATATCGGGTTCCTGTCCAGCTACTGTACTTCTGACTGGAACTAATCAAACTTTTGGAGAAAGTAAGTATGAACTGTTTTTCTGTGATCCTAGTACACCATAAGTGAACTAGTGTATTTTCTCGTATAACCATTCCTAATGTGTGTCCAAGAATGTGGAACTTAATAGGTTTGGGTAGAAATTTGTTCAGCACTGGATCAACTCTAAATTCCTCTGACATTTTCTATAGCTTAGCCTATAATGTCTTGGTGAGCATCTCTGCATTCAGCTTATTCTATTTTGTTCTTTCCCTTGAGATTCACCGTATATAGGTTCAAAATTTACTTTTTGATGATGAATCACCTTTCAAATTTTCAGGGTTCCGAGTCACAGACTAAGTATATGAATTTTCTTGAGGCAGCTTTCTTCTCTAATCTGACAGTCTACAACGTTCGGTCGCAGTGTTCTCCTAACTCCACATTTTCTGTTCCATTAGAATTTGGTTCTTTTGCTTTTCAGCAAGGTAGTCTATTTATGTTCATTATTGCTTTCTGACGAACCTTCACCATTTTGATGTTTAGATATTGCATGTGAAGTTCAGGAAAAAGGCACAAGGCTTAGCTGAAAAAGTAGACCACTTTTGGTGCATAAGTGACGTAGTGTTTCTGTAGAAGCTGAGTCTACATTTCATGGTTATGGTGTGACCCAAGTAGGATAAGTTTCTGATTCCTAGGTTTTTACGTTGACACATCTGTAAACAATGGGAAGATAAGCACACGCACCGTCATTCTGTCTAGGATTAAAGATTCTATATACAATTAGTCGAGTATTGTAAAAAAAAAAATAGACCCTTTCTCACAAACAAGCTTATGTCGTCCATATTGGGTCTATACAGTTTATAGCTTTGTTAGTTTCTGCTGCAGAGATAAGTTGTGTAAAAGGTTTACACTTGTGGCGTAATAGTTCTGATGAGATCAACGATGAGCTGTATAAAGGTTACAGGAATGGGAATCCAGAGGAAAAGATAAACGAGATAATAGCAGGTTCTTCTTCTGGTGCTCTCTGCATGAATGTTTTCAAGCATAACCATGCTATTTCAGTATCACGTTAACTATGTGTGATCTCTTTTATTGCAGCATATGATTTCCTTAACTCAAACAGAAATGTTTTCAATGTGAGTATTTGGTATAACTCTTCCTACAAGAATGGCAAAAGCAATCAACCTTTGGCATTGGCAAGGGTTCCTCGTGCGGTGAATTTGGTAAACCTTCCAATTTCTACTGCCATGCTCGTCAGTAGTCAAATTACTCTGACTACTGTCTTATTGTCCTAATCATAACAAAGTAAAGGGAGTCCTTAATAATATTAAGAGATTCCCAAAAATTAGTTCCATTTACTAGAGTAAGTCATGACAAGGCAAGGGATGAACAGTTTGAGAACTCTAGTGCATTTAGCTTTTACATTGTTGTTCCCCTTTCCATGCTTTATGGTTCCCTTAATCTCTCAATACATTTATATATGTTTTGAGACACGAGTCTGTATAAATAATTGAATGCATTTCATATCTACACACGCACACACAAATATAATAACTAAAATTTGATGTATGATTTTAAAGTCAGAAATATACTCTTCTTAAATTTATATTATATGACTGCCTTGTCTAGTTATTGGTACTAGCTGGATGGGACCATAATCCAGTTGAGCATCTTACTTTTGATTTTCTTATTGGACCATACTCTATATTGACTAATTTCCTTACTCTTTTAGTAAGTTCAAGGAAGAGTTATACTTGATAATGACAAGCAGCAGCTGTTGTTGAAAGTGATAACACTGATCATATTTGTGTTTCAGAGTGGAACTAGATGAAATAACTTCATTTGCATTGACAAAATGTCACTTTGAGCTCGTCATGTTGTGAAATTTTCTAGTTAATTGGCAAGGCCAAATTGTATCAAATTGACCCATTACAAAGAAATATCAAGTTGTCTAATCCTTACACCACTAGCAATTCAAAGGTCATCTGATTTTCTTCACGTTGCACTTCTTCTTGACTGAATATCTACACCTACACTCTGTTTTGATTATTTGTGAAAGAATAGTTATCGTTGTAATGAACCTATTTAAGTAACTCAAGTGTTAAATTTTGCTGAATGCTATGTACAGGTATCAAATGCCTACATTCAGTTATTGCTTGGACCTTCTGCAAGAATGCTGTTTGACTTTGTCAAAGAAATGCCCAAACCAGAAACAGAACTCACTCTGGACTTTGCTTCTCTCCTGGGACCGCTATTCTTTACATGGGTGGTTTCACAACTTTTTCCTGTAAGTATGTTCTTCTTCTGTTCTATGGTGATGGGACTTTTTCAATTGACCGTCTCAATCATGTCAGGCAAATCTGTTTTCTGTTAATGCTATCCACTGATGCCAACTTGTCAGCAATCCAGTTCCTAGACAACTTTCTTGGCATTCATCAACTGCATTGTTTAGTATTTATCTCCTTTTATGTATTGGAGTCATGAGGAGTGAAAGTTAACTCCTTATTCAGTCACACAATATGAGTTTTAAGTCTTTTTTTTTGGTTGCTGAGGATGGCTTATTTCTTGGTTCATGTACGGGAATAAATATCTGATTTATTCAATAGAAGAGCTAAGAAAACTTTGCGCCCTCCATTTCAATGTTTGTGTCTTACTTTCTTTTTTAGTTTGTCTCAAAGATATGTCTTTAGTAAGTTTTTATCCAACATTGTATTTCACTCTTAATGACTCACATGTATGAATGACATGATATGTTTAAGACCACAAGATTCAAAAATTATTTTGGTATGTTATACACATTTTTAGTTTAAAATCATAAAATTTAAAAGTTTCTTAAATTCCGTACTCATACAAAGCAAAACACTTAAAATGAAACTATTATTTTGGCCACTCCAAGAAATAAGAGTTCATCATTGTGAACATTTTGGGGCTTTAGCTTCTTTCAAAGTGTCGGGCTTTTTTAGCTCAGCACTTTGTCAATCATGAAGGTTGTCAGAATGTACTGCAGCTTTCAACGCTCATCTCTGAAACTCCTCACTGGTTATTTTCTTCAGAAACACTATCATGCTTGGTTAAGTTTATCTTATTAATTTGTAACAGAGTAGTTGCATATACTTATTAGCCTTTAAACAGATGTTAGAGAAAGGTTTTTAAAAGTATCCTTTCTCTGCTATCGTGCGCACCCATGGGGAAGCGAGCAAGGTATCCATCAATGAAAGCGGTAATGGCCATGGAATCCAAAACAAAATCTACAATGCAACACAAGAAGAAGGAAGGACCGGTTACTCAACTCAATTTGAGTACTGGAGAAACCCTAAGCACGAATGAAGAACCCCGGAAAATGGGAAGCGATGAACGAGAGATGGAGCAAAATGAGAATCAAACTACTGAGGCTCGAAAAGAATCACAGATGATAGACAAACAGAACAAGGATGATGATGAGGTAAATGAAAATCCAAAAGAAGTAACGCGAGAAGATGATGGCAGAAACAAGACAAATACCCTAGAAGACTGGGAAAAAGAGATGAATGTATCAGGAAGCTCAAGGAAGAGTTCATGGGCAGATGATACAGAAGCACAACCAACAATAGAGAAGAAATCATCGGTATGGGACAATTTCGATATAGAAAAGATTAGCTAATGCAGGATTTAAATTAGACTATGTTTCACCCAATATGCATGGTGAAATTCTGATATGTGAAATAGAGTATGATGATGTAAGCTCAGAAGTAATGTACCGGAAGAATGCCATTGTTTGCTATGTTCTAGGAGCATACACCCATTTTTAGTAATGAATGGATACATTCAAAGAATATGGGGGAAACTAGGGATAAACAAAATATCTATGTTGAAAAATGAAGTTGTATTGGTAAGATTTGATTCCAGTGTAGGAAGGAATGAAGCCCTACAAGGGGGTATATATCACTTTGATAACAAACCATTCATAGTAAAGGCTTGGAATTCAGATATGGAATTTACTAGGGAGGAACTATATACTGTTCCAATCTGGGTAAAATTACGTGGTTTAGAATTCAAGTATTGGAGTCAGAAAGGACTAAGCAAAATAGGAAGCCTCATAGGCAAACCATTGATGGTGGACAATCATACAGAAAAGAAGAAGGGACTCAGTTTTGCAAAATTGTTGATTGAAGTGGACATGAAAGCTACATTACCTGATAAAGCACACTTCAGGAATGAAAAAGGAAATTTAGTGGAACAGAAGATTCAATATGAATGGAATCCAACTTTGTGTCAACAATGTCAAAAATATGGACACGAAGAAAAGAAATGCAGGAAAAAGAAAGGCCAGGGACCAAATGCAAAAACAGGGGAAGGTAAAGGTACATGAGAGGTAACACAAACAAAGATGGATGTAAGAGATGATAAAGGGAAGGATAAGATTGATGAGCACACAATAAACCAAAAGGATGAAGAGGAAATACAGCTGGGATGGATTACACCTTTAAATCCTAGAAGGACTACAAAACTAAGAAATCAAGGTGGAAATCAGAAATCAGAAATCAGATCATCAAATGGGAACCGGACAGAGTAGACAAGTGAGCCCAGAAAGACAAGGGGATAAACAAAATCAACCTTTTAAGCTACTAGATGAGGAGTTTCCAGTCAGTGGAACTCAAAAAGAGAAGGCACAAATAACCCCAGGATGGACATGGATAACATCATGTGCTGGAATGTTAGGGGATTGAATGCCCCTAACAAACAGAACGAGGTAAAACTCCTTTGTAATAAAGAGTCCATTGGGTTGATGGGCATAGTGGAAAATAAAATAAAGAGTAAAAATATTGATAAGGTTGCAAGTCTGATGTTTAATGGATGTGCTACAGCCCTTCCTATCTGAAGGACCTGAACCGATCTTACCTGGGATCGCAAATCCCAAGCGGATGAGCGCACTAGCGTGAAAGTCGTTGCGCAACAAGCAGCGGATGAGCGCACTAGCGCGAAAGCCATTGCGCGTTAGTGTTAGTAACGCGCATTTTCTTGCTGCTTCCATTTGAGGAAAGAGAAGATTAAAGCAAGAGAACATGACCGGTGCACGAAGGTCTTTTAGGATTACGTTAGTGTTAAGCGGAGAAAAGAAAGTAGATCCTGCGCTAAGAAAGGGGAGTTCCCTATCTACCGAGAGAATGCAGGCAAACTCGGAAAAGAAGGAGTGACTCCCGTCCCTAAACAAACTCAGTTTCGAGATTGGGAATCGACAGAACTGCCCTTTCTTAACTTAATTAGAAAGGTTATTTAGGTACCTTTCTTCGTACAAATGCTCGTAGGCAAAAGAGACCTTCCTTTGCTCTTGTCGGCGGGATCAGCCAGTGTCCCCGTTGGTAAGGACCTTTCCTGAAAGAGGTCCTCTCCTTATTCATTCTATAAGGCAGGGCTGCGGGCGCAAACTCCCGAAGAGAGAAGCCCAACGAATGTCAGATGCAAAGCCCCGCACCTCATTAAGATCATATTGGCATACTCTCCCAAAAAAGAAATAGCAGACTCCATTGAAGACGAGAGTGAGGTACAACAAGGCCATTTCTGTCCACCGCCCTTCTCACGGAGCCGTACGTGGACGTTACCGCTCATATATAACCAATCTAGATCAACACAATAATGGTAGAATATGGATCACATGGAGACCTGATATGTTCAGGGTGCATCAAGTAAGTAGCAATGCACAAGCCATAACATGTCAAGTGCTGAATATAAGTCTACAGAAGACCTTCATACTGACAATGATTTATGCTTATAATACTAGGGAAGAAAGGAAAAGATTATGGCAATATCTGGGCATGATAAGTGGAGGTACAAACCCACCATGGATGCTAATGGGTGACTTTAACTCATTGTTAAACTTGGATGACATGATAGGGGGTAATGTAATCACTATAGCTGAAATTATGGATTTCAAGAATTGTGTAGAACAATGTGAGTTGATAGAATTATCATTCCATGGGAACAGGTACACATGGAATGATAAAAAAGGGGAAAGAAGGATATACTCAAAAATTGACCGGGTGTTCATCAACAATGAGTGGCTAAACAACATGCCAACATTTAGTGCACAATTACTACCAGAAGGAATAAGTGATCATAGTCCAGTAAAAGTAGCCTTAGTTTGGAAAAAAAACTAGACAACCATTCAAATACTGCAATATTTGGGCAAGCCATCCTAGCTTTCCGGACAAGGTGAAGGATGTATGGCAACAAAATATAGAAGGATGCATGATGATGGGTGTTGCTAAAAAATTAAAGTGGATGAAGAAGGAAATGAGGAAATTGAATAGTGAACACTTCAGAAATATAATCGTAGAAGCAGAGGTAGATAGATTGACATTGGAAAAAGCTAAAAAAGAACTATAAGTATGGCCATTGGATACAAAAAGGCAACAAAATGAAAGAGAAAAATACATCAAATTCAGAAGATCATCATACTTGGCTGAGGCATTCTTACAATAGAGAAGTAAGGCTAATTGGATTAAACTTGGTGATGATTGTACCAAATATTTCTTCTCAGTATTAAAGCATAGAAAACTTCAACAAGCAGTAGTACAATTACAAGATAACCAGGATAATCTACAGACTGATCAAGAAGCCATAGCTAACATTTTTGTGGATTACTATAAAGACATGTTGGGGGAAAAAACATAAGGTAAAGGCCAGGCATGTGATCTGTTCTTGAAAAATGGCCACACTTTGAATATAGAAGAACAACTTGAGCTGATAAGACCTTACACACTTAAGGAAGTGAAGGAAGCAATATTCAGCATTGGTAGAAACAGAAGTCCTGGACCAGATGGGTATGGAAGTGGATTCTTTCAAGATGCATGGGGAGTAAGAGGAGAAGATATGACCAAAGCTGTATTAGAATTCATGGAGAATGGGAAGATATTGAAGCAAACTGATCCCTAAGGTACAAACACCACATAATGCTAGTCAATTTAGACCTATATCTTGTTGCAATGTAGTATACAAATGCATTTCAAAAATGATTTGTGTAAGACTAAGGAACATTAAAAGTACTAATAGCAGAAAACCAAGCTGCATTTGTGGAGGGTAGATCACTAATTCATAATGTATTAATATGTCATGATCTACTGAGACACTATACTAGAAAGACATCCCCTAGATGTATGATGAAAATTGACTTAAGGAAAGCTTATGACATGGTTAGCTGGGAATTCATTGAGGAATCCTTGAGAGGGTTTGGATTTCCAGAGCCATTCACAAAATTAGTCATGACATGTGTTACATCTACCACATTTACAGTGAAGGTAAATGGAATTGGACATGGATACTTTGCAGGACAGAGGGGGCTTAGACAAGGTGACCCTATGTGACCCCTTTTGTTTGTAATAGTGATGGAATACCTGTCAAGAATACTTAAAAAGATGAGTGACTTACCAGATTTTAGATACCATCCAATGCGTAAGACCACACATTTAACATATTTGGTATTTGTTGATGACCTAATGATATTTTGTAAAGGTAATGTGGCACATCTAGAGTCATGGAATCACTTGATCATTTTAGTAAAGTCACGGGTCTGGAGGCAAACTGTGAAAAATCTAATATATTCATAGTTGGGATGGATAATGTAACTCAAGAAAGTATATTACAAAGGACAGGATTTACACTTGGAAATCTACCATATCATCCAACAAATGGAGTATGATGGAATGTCAACAATTGGTAGATAAGATCACAAACAAAATAAAGAATGGCTATTGCAAGCAATTTCTTATGCAGGTAGACTACAAGTTATAAATTCTGTGTTGTTTTCTATATACAACTTTTGGGATGTTGTTTTCATTCTACCCCAAAGAGTATTAAAAGAAGTAGACAGAAAATGCAATGAATACTTATGGGGTGGAAAAGAGGAAAATGTCACTAGTGGCTTGGGATGCAGTATGTGTACCTAAGAAATATGGTGGTTTAAACATCAAAAGCATGGAACATTGCCTCAGTAGGGAAACTACTATGGCAAATTGCATGCAAAAAGGATGTCTTATGGGTGAAATGGGTACATAAAGTGTATATGAAAACATATAAAGACATATGGGAACACAAACCTACACAAAACGGAATTCTTTGTTTTGTAATGGATAGTTGAAAATCCGTAAAAAAGAATTCAGTAAAAAATTTCTTACATTGAACCATTCCTATATCATATATGTGTATGTGTAAATATGGACAAGACATCAGCTGGTATTGGAGGAAAATAAATTTCATCAAAGAGGAACATGGTACTGTAATAGACAAGACAAGCTAACAGCAAATGGAAGATACTCAGTTACCAAAAGTTATCTCAGCATGATGGGCACAATGACAAAGATGGAAGAAGCTGACGTAATATGGAACTCCATAATGCTACCAAAGCAGAGATTCATATTATGGTTAGCAAATAGAAACAAATTACAAACAAAGATGAGGCTCCAGAAGTTGAACATACCAGTGGATAATACAAAGTGCAGCTTATGTTCTACAGGTACTGATGAAAACCAAGCACATCTGTTTGGAAATTGCAAATGGAATACAACACTACAAGAAGAAGTTGCAAAATGGCTGGGCATAACAGTCCAGCAGAATGACGTGAAAGCAGGAATAGATTGGATAAAAAGAAGACATTGGAGACAATTCAAGAAGGAAACTGTTGCAGCAGCATGGGGGCCATGATATACTATACATGGCAAGCAAGAAACAGGAAGATATACAAGAATATAGAAACTGATGTGAGGGTCGTAAGCACCCAAATACAGTCTGAAATTTGTACTAGGATTGAAGTAGTTAAATGTTCTAAGAGGGCACTTAAATGCAGATACTGGATAGAACAAATATGTAAATAATCAAATAGCTGATAGATGCTAATTGTTAAACTCTAGATGATTAACTATATACCCTTAATAGGAAGGGTAGTAGTTAATTGAAAAGTACTCTCTAAAGTGTAAATATTTTTGGCAATAATGGTAATACTTCACAGTTGTTTACCAAAAAAAAACAGATGTTATATTTTTATTTATCATATGATTGTATTTAATATTTTATGCTCGTTACACTTATTGCATGATTAATTGTGTGCAGGTTATTTTGATAGCTCAAGTTTATGAGAAGCAGCAAAAACTGAGAATCATGATGAAGATGCATGGACTTGGGGATGGTCCCTATTGGATGATTTCTTATGCTTATTTTCTGGTCATATCTTCTATATACATGATTTGTTTTGTGATTTTCGGTTCATTAATAGGTAATGCTCCAGCTACTCAGTTGAACCCTTTCTGTTAACTGGAGTTGTCTGATACAAATTTCCTTTGTTTCCCCCTTTTTTGCAGGCTTGAAGTTCTTTTTGCTTAATGATTACATCATTCAGTTCGTGTTTTACTTCATCTACATAAACTTGCAAGCGTCCCTTGCTTTTCTAGTTGCTGCATTTTTCTCTAATGTCAAGACAGCCACAGGTTTGGTATCTGCAATAGAAGTTGCTGTTAATATTGCAAGGATTGGGCATATGAAGAGAACATTTATGATAAGGATGAACCAATTTTTCATATAAACTTTCAGCAACTAATATGTTATGACTGATTCTGCTTCCTTGGCATTGTAACAGTTATCGGCTATATAATGGTGTTTGCAAATGGAATCTTGTCAGCATTCCTTTTCCAGTTCTTTCTCCAGGATGAATCATTTTCCAGTAAGTTCAGGAATATTACGGCTGTCTCGCTAACTCTTTGATCATCTAGCTGGAACTATAATCACGATTTTCATAGTTGCACCACCTAGTCACCCTCCAAATTCGTAAACAACTCTGTTTTACTGAAGCAGTACATTTGTACTAACCTGCATCTCATTTGGGACTTTTTAGGGGATTGCATCATTCAATTTCTAATGTGAAAATTAATGGCATGGTTGTCTCTTTTATCTGCTTACTAGAGCTCTCAGAAAATATTAAATATTGTTTAAGGGAAGCTAGGGCTTTGTTCACTTTTGTACACGAACACTATTCAGTTTTCAGCACTAATGGGGTGAGAGGTACTAATTCAAGTTCGGTAGGACTACTATAGTACTCCCAAATTAAGTTTATACAGCCGTGGTCTTTTTACCAGTTTCTGTTGAATTTAATGCTGCAATGTTCAATTTTCTGATATGATGTCTTCAGATTGTAGTTTTACCAAACCCTAGGAGGCTGGATTATAGATAAGTAGTCGGAGAGGGAAGTGAGGGAATGGAACAATTCAGGGGTTAGCAACCGTTCCCTGTCAATGCTTTTTAATGTCTCCAGGCTTTGAATGAAAATGGGGAACAAATTACTGTGTTCCTTCTAATATTCCCTTCCTTTACCAAGGAGCATGGGAGCTATAAACTTCCATTAGGCGAAGAAAATCAACTTCTTCTCCTTTCCTTCTCTTCTGTGCTTAAAATAATGTTAAAATTGAGATAGTGGTGGAATAGTTTTGCCTCTATTTCTCCTGGTATTTTGTTTGAGTTGTTTTATATTTTGTTTGGTTTTGTTTTTCGCTTTTGTATGCTAATCTTCTGATGAACTCTGTCATGACATTGTAGGAGGCTGGATTATAGTTATGGAGCTATATCCTGGCTTTTCTCTTTTTCGTGGATTTTATGAGTTTTCCCACTATGCTTTCAAGGGGAATTATCTGGGAACAGCTGGTATGAGATGGAAAGATTTGAGTGATGAAAAAAATGGGATGAAGGAGGTCCTAATAATTATGTTGGTGCAGTGGTTGGTGCTTCTCTTTCTTGCTTATTACATTGATCAGATTGCATCATCAGGGAAAGATCCCCTATTTTTCTTGTTGAACTCCCGAAAGAAGCCTTCACATTCCATCAGGAAACTTGGTTCAGGAAGGCAGGGGTCTAAAGTTTTCGTACAAATGGAGAAACCTGATGTTGCTCAGGAGGTAAACATTTAACGTTTCTCATGAAAAACATTTTTCCCGGTATATTTGTTCTTATTTACAAAACTAACCATACAGAACCTCCTTTCAACAGAGGGAGAGAGTTGAACAGTTTCTTGAATCAAGTACAAATCATGGCATCATTTGTGATAATTTGGAAAAGGTCTATCCAGGGAAAGATGGAAACCCTGAAAAGATTGCAGTGAGAGGATTGTCACTTGCTTTGTCTCAAAGAGAATGTTTTGGTATGCTAGGTCCCAATGGTGCTGGCAAAACTACTTTTATTAACATGGTCAGTCCTGCTGTCTGTTTTGTGCTAGATATATCTTTGTAAATCTTAAGTTTGTCACTCAAGGATGTGATCTTAGTGTATTCACAACATTAAAAATACATTCCGAGTGCCCTTAATATTGTAGTCAGATGTGCTGTATACTGATTCTTTTTTTATGTATTTAGATTGCTAAAAATGAAAACTCTACACCCTTTAGTGATAATTTTCTACTAACAGATGATTGGGCTCATAAAACCAAGCTCCGGTACTGCATATGCTCGCGGTATGGATATACAAACAGACATGGATAAGATATACACCAACATGGGCGTGTGTCCACAGCACGAGTAAGAATCGATTTTCTCTTAAGTCAACTTCACATTTGATCCCTTGCCCTTCCTGCCAATATCAGTGTCCTAATACTAATTGTCTTTTTCATTTGGGAGTTTATTTCAGCTTGGTTTGGGAAATATTAACAGGAAGGGAGCACCTACTTTTCTATGGAAGGCTTAAAAATCTTAAGGGACCAGAGTTGACACAAGTAGGTTAATGACTTTACTGATATTATTCAATCCATAGCACAAGCAGTTGTTTGATTTATCAGTGCTTATAAAATTGAACTTATCATCCAAAATCTGTTACAACAGAAATATTGATTCAGCCTAAGTTACAGCCAAATAGCATAACTGATTAAATTGATTGTGTTCCTCAACTCCAATATATCTTTACTGATATTATTCAATCGATAGCACAAGCAATTGTTTGATTCTTTACGGGCAATGAATCGTCGAGGCAACTTGAAAGACAAAATCTTGATAGTCTTGACTCCTCATCCAAAGCATATATATTTGGTTACTTATACTTTTCTGCCTACAGGCAGTTGAAGAATCTCTAAAGAGTGTCAACTTGTTTCATGGAGGCATTGCTGACAAGCAAGTTGGTAAATACAGTGGAGGAATGAAGAGGAGGCTAAGTGTTGCTATTTCACTGATTGGAGATCCCAAGGTATATTAGTCCCTACCATCCATCCTCATGGGAAGACATTCCGAGATGTGTATTGATATGCTTGTTGTTTATGAAACTTTCCAGGTTGTTTACATGGATGAGCCCAGCACTGGACTGGATCCATCTTCACGAAACAACTTGTGGAATGTTGTCAAACGTGCAAAACAAGATAGAGCAATTATTCTCACAAGTAATCTAACATACTATCTTGTTTCTTTGTTTCCCCTTGACATGAATAAAATATATGTGCACTCAGGGCAGTACTAATGAGTTGTATGAAGGGTTTCTCCAAATTCACATGTTCTTTAAACAACATTATAAAGTATTCTTTGAAGTGCTGATAAATGATAATGGGATATATGCATTATACACCAGTTTGTTGTCATTCATATGTGCATTTGACCCCTAGCCCCAACATATGTTGCACTTTACGCACCTGATTTCTTTCCTTATTCCTTTCTTACCATTGGTTAATGAGATCATCAATATGGATACTCATAAGGATAACAATTTCAGCCCATTCCATGGAAGAAGCGGAGCATCTATGTGATCGACTAGGAATATTTGTTGATGGCAGCTTGCAGTGCATAGGAAATCCCAAAGAGGTAATTTCAAGCTTTTAAAATCCTGTATATTCTTATTATTGGCGTTGTGGTTCGCCTCTGTGCCTTCCCTCGCTGGTGATTCTGGAGTTAGATATGCTTCTTATACTAATAATAATGTGTGCACATAAGTAAGAATGAAGGGAAATGATGGCCAGGGCTGAGTCAGTTTCGACTTCCCCATCTGCTTCTTTTAAGTGTCAAACTGTTCTGACCATGTATTTCCAACAGTTGAAGGCAAGACATGGGGGATCTTTTGTGTTTACGATGACAACATCATCAGATAACGAGGAGGAAGTAGAGCATATGGTACGACGCCTATGCCCAAATGCCAACAAGATATACCATATATCAGGGACACAGAAGTTTGAATTGCCAAAGGAAGAGGTTAGAATTGCAGATGTATTTCAAGCTGTTGAAAAAGCAAAGAGTAGATTCACTGTATATGCTTGGGGTCTGGCTGATACAACTTTGGAGGACGTGTTTATCAAGGTTGCTCGCACTGCTCATGCTTTCAATGTTCTCTCTTGACATCCATATCAGAACCAATCTATACTACATTTTAGGCCACTCAAGTTTTTCATTTTATGAAAATTTTGTCTGAATAACGCTGTAAATAATATTTATTTATGGTAATACAATTCTCTCCCCTATACTTGTTTCATATAGTAAGTTGAAACGAACTAAATTAATAGTCATCCAAAGTTCTCGTCAGATGGACATATAATTCTAACTATGAAACTTGTTTTGTCCAGAAAAAAGAGAATTGTTTTGTAGATGCAGGGAAACACACATGATCAGACCCGGAGGTGTTTATTAGTAATCATTTCATCAATTGAAAGTGTTAAAATGAAAAATACCGGAGCTAATAACCCAATTTTAAAACCCGATGCAAGTTTAGGTGGCATTTAGTTCATTCTGCCTATTTAATAATCTCATATTATCCTTTAAACTATTTTCTTTTTAACTCCATCTTTTTATCCTATTTTGACTTGGTCATAGACTCATAGTCCCCTCATCCTCGTTAGTACTCCTTGCCACTACTATACTTTTCGCCTTTTTCTTGGGAGTGATAATTGTATAGGGTAAAATTCGTATTGTACTAGACGAATTATATCACGATACGTGGCAAAATGGGACTTTTAGTGTCCCTGAAGGCGTTAGCATCAAATCAGAGGCATCGAGGAGTCACAGGTACCCAAAAAAAGAAGGCTCAGAGATCGGTTCAAATCCCAATGGATTTTCAAGATTGTGTGACCATGTGGTTTAATAGAACTTCCTCCCAAAGGAAACAGATATACATGGAGTGATAAGCATGAAGGGGATAGGGTGTATTCAAAGATAGATTGGGTGTTTGTGAACTCCAATTGGTTGTACACAATATTATAATGTTATTTATCAAAATGAGGGGATAAGTGATCATAGTGAAGATAGAGAAATTGTAAGATGCTAGGAAGCCACAAAGACCTTTCAAGTATTGCAATGTTGGACCTGTCATCCCAGTTTCATGGAGAAGGTGACAGAAGTGTAGAAAACACCTATGGATGGATGTTGTCACACCCTCGGATACGTCATATAATTTTTCGCACCCAACGAGCATGCCGGCAGCGAGCAACCCCATCCGCCAACTTCAGCCTTCTTCAAGTTCATCCAATGTTGAATGAACTTCAGCGCTTTGCGGAAGCATTTACACATACACACACTTTAGATATTTGTTTGGAAAGTACACGAAATGAAAGAACAACCACACAAGAACATTTACGAGCAAAAACGCCCAACCTTTGTTTATTTCTCGTCGAATAGGTACAAAGGACCCTTGTATGTATGGACAGAACCTACACTAACACTCATACATATTGTTGAACCCTCACACGACTCAACTCACTTTGGAAAGGTCTACCCTAGTCTCACCCTCTAGCATAGACACAAACCCGACACTATGTATATTTTGGGTGTATACGGACTCTCTTCTCTCTTTAGGTATATATCCGGTCTAAGAGACGTCCTAAGCTACTCCCTAAGCTTAGATATATATATAGGGGAGGGAATGAAAAACATGCCTTACAATAGGGAAGACACTCTACACGTTTTATAATCATGTGGAGGCGGTTACAATCACTATGCACACTACTCCACAATTTCGGCCCCCATGTATTCATTTGAAGACTTCATGCATCATCACGTGCTCAATCAAGACAAGGAAACATCTGCCCATGTCCCCTTTATGCTGACCACACGTTCTCACATCACCTTGCACACGTTTTCAACCACCCAAGTCGCACAACACCTTCTAACAACATTTCCGGAAATCCTGTTGGAACCATTCTGTCACGTCGTAAAGATTGAGGTCCAGAGACTTCAATACTTAACCAAATCGATCGATTCCAAAGCCCACGTGTCCCTATGCTCCTGAGGGAGCCAATGCCACCACCCGCACTTCCATTGGATCACTACCGTGAAAATAGGACATGTTCGACTGACCGGAACTGCTTTTCCCGCGTGCTAGTCTCTTTCGCCCTTGACTTGGTCAACTCGTGCTTCTCACATGATAATGTCTTCAATGCCTTAGCATATCTCACTTCCATATGCTCCACATACTTGCTTTGGCCAAATCTGCCACACTTAGCCAAATTCTCAATACCGAATTGTCTTGTAGATTTGCCCTCATGTCTAACTCGTCCCTTTTGTGTAATCCCTTCAATCAAGACTGTCTCCCAACTAGAGAAGTCTTCCTATATTCACCCTTGTCCATGGTTAGTCCATTCCTTCGGTCATTTATTAACTCAAAACCGTGACCTTATCCATTAGCCAAACCAGGGGTGTGACAGATGTATTATGTTACAGGCAGTAAAGAAACTCAAAGCTTTGAAGAAGGGTTTAAAGGAGCTGCATAAACAACACTTCAAGAACATCCTGACTGAAGTGGAGGAAGATAGAGAAGAATTGAAGCAAGCACGTAAGCACGTATGGCACTGCAGCAAAGTCCATTGGACCCAGCTTTACAAGCTCAGGAACAAGCACTGTATCAGAGATTCAGAAGGTCTTCATATCTTGCAGAAATGTTCCTACAGCAAAGTAGCAAAGCAAATTGGATTAAATTGGGGGGGGGGGGGGGTGACAATAGTAGATATTTTTACTCATTAAACACAAGAAGCTGCAACATGCTATTGTTCAGTTAAAAGATCAAGCAGGAGTGGTTCAAACAGAACTAGAAGCTGTTGCAAATGTGTTTGTGGAATTCTATAAAGACGTGCTAAGAAAGGAGGATAGGTGCAGAATCAGAGCTTTCAGAAGCTTTCTTAGAAATGTCCATACTCTGTCAGTAAACCAACAAATGGATTTAATCAGGGATTATAGTGAGAAGGAGGTCAAATCAGCTATGTTTAGCATTAACAGTAATAAGAGCCCTGGGCCAGATGGGTGTTCTTCTGTAAATTGTCCTTGACCCTTGTAAAATTTGTATTGAGATCATAGCACAATGAACGAAATCCGTAATAGATAGTAAGAGATTCCTGAAAATTAGTTCCATTTACTTGAGTAGGGCATGGCAAGAAATGGGATGAATATCTGGAGTACTCAGTGCATTTAGCTTTAACTTTGTTGTTCCGCTTTTCCCCTGCTTTATGATGCCCGTAATCTTGAGACAACAGTGTGTATAAGTAACTAAATAAAAGTATATGTATGTGTTAGAGACAATTTGTATTAGTACACAATGTACTTTGTACATATTCATATTGATATTAATGATGATTAATATTATGACAATTTGCATTTGTTGAATTATTAATTAATTGTTTATAATATTCTATAAATGCATCCTTAGAGGTTACGTGTTTATTAATGATGTGAGAATTAATGTTATAACGTAACTCTTGAATTACCTCGACTAATGATCATCGAAATTGGGATATCGATGATATGTGATATGTCGACATGTGGTCTGCATCATATCCTTAGAGAATGTAGTATGTCTCACTTGCTACGAGTCATGATGAACATTTAGCTTTAACTTTGTTGTTCCGCTTTTCCCCTGCTTTATGATGCCCGTAATTTTGAGACATCAGTGTGTATAAGTAACTAAATAAAAGTATATGTATGTCTTAGACACAATTTATATTAGGACACAATGTACTTTGTACATGTTGACACCCAATTTTGACCATCCCGTCCAGACAATAGCTATAAATTACACTAATTAATTAGCACACCCGTCTTTATTTTTGTAACAATTTAAACCCAATTTTAATTAATAAAGCACCTAAATAATTTAATCACCTTTATTATTTTAATTTACCACTGATTAATTAAATAATACCCTTAAAACTCTACCCCTAATTAAAATAACTCACCACTAATTAAATACCTAATAATTAAAATTAACTCCTAAAACTAATAACACTAATAACCCAACAAATTAATACCATCAGCCCATTTTTTTTTAATTCTCAGCGATCCGCAGCCCATTATTTCCTTATACTCCTAAACCCAGCAGCCCACAAACCTTTTCAGCCCTTATCATTCCCCCACGCCTCATCCTCTTCAGAAGCCCCCTCCCTCTACAAAACCTAACCCTAAAACTCAAACACTCGTCACGCCACGACAAAGAACGAGACTCACTAAAATCCGTGAGTCAATAATATCCCCCTTCTGTCTCCTTCCAAATCGCACATCTTCTCCTCAAATCGCATCCCCAAATCTTCTCAAATCACTTCCGAAAACTTACCATATTAAGCACAAATCTCGTCCAAAATCACACCCAAAATCAGCCAAAATCGCACCTTAAATACTTACCAACATTAGAACCTGAATTAGGGATATATAAACCATTCAATATACACATGCAAAGGGGGATTTAAAAGAGCGGATCGACTAACAACAAAAACTGGGCTAAAAACATCCGAAATTAGCAGAAAACAGGAGAGAAATTTGGCTAAAGGCATTCGAAAATACAATATCGGGCAGAATCGTAGAAACAGCAAGAACACAAAGCTAAAACTATTTATTTTTCGCACAAACGAGCAAAATCGTCCTAGCTTTGCTTTCCTCCCAAAATCGTATAACAATACCCTCCGAGTGGATCGACAACTTGATACGCTGCCTCGGTTCGCTGTCCGGAGAAGGTAAATCCGAATTCCTGTCATGATTCTACTTCCTGCAATTTTGATATGTTTATTACCCATTTAATTGGTGGCTGTCAATTCCAGTGTGGTGTTTCGCCTAGTTTGCACCGTTTGTATTGATGATATTGTGAATATCGTTCTAATTTGGCATATATGATTGCGAGTTGGGGTTTGTGGTACCTGTTCTATGATGTCATTCTTCCCACTTAATATAGTATTAGTTGTATATGTTGTTTAAATTATTCACTAATCTGAGTTGTAAGGCTATAAGGTATGTCACTCATGTCCTGGTGCATTGTTAACTATCTATGAGATATATAAAACTTGCTTATACTTTCCATTTGAGGTTACTGCCAAAGGATCAAGTAAAGGTGATCTGAATGGTTCCTCAGCACGAACAAACATCTACACTTTTCTGATCAATTGCACACATATGTCTAATTCGTCTTTTGCAAGCATGTGTTCGTCGCGTCTGGTTTTCTGAAACTGTCCAGTTATATAATATTTGCTTTTACTAGTTGCTTAAAGTATGTGTATTTGAATTGGTCTTAACTTTAGCTGGGTTGCTACCATCCCTTATCAAGAAATACAGTCATTCTAATCACCCCTTCATAATTTTAGTTGTGTGAGATCCACATGACACTCTGCTGAATACGAGGCTGTAGCCTGTCAGTCATGCGCCTTTGTTAAGTTTAGATCTTGCGCGTTCAACCCCCTAAATGCAATCATAATAAATCCAAACAGCTAGGATCCTTGCCTTATACCATGACTGCTCAACTTGGTATTTCTATAGTAAAATCTGAAACTGTGCAATTCCTAATTCATTTGCTGGATAGAATTTGATTAAAACAGTGGAATGGTTGGTTTTCAAGTATGTGTGTGTTGGATAATTTTACTGTTCATGTGTTCCTATCTTTAGTGACATATGAGAACATACCTTAAATATACTTGGCATACATAAATGTATATCAGGTGTATTCCAGGGAGTCACATGGGCATGATTAAAGTCCAGTTCTAGATTTAGCTATTGTGTTGCTCGTTGCCATTTTTGAGCAAATAAATAAAATCGTGGGTATGCGTGTGCGTTTGGCGTTTCAATTATCTGCATCGAATATTGTTTGAGTTGACACTAATCCTTATCTTTTCTTATATTTTACATGAAATGCACCGGAGCAACAAAGAGTCTCGTGGCGAGACTCATCGTGGCAAACGTGAAGACCCACATCTATGTGCATTTATCTCTGCCTCAGAAATTCCAAGCCGCAGGCGAAAGACATCGCCATTCCTCGAGTCCTTTTAATTATTTTCTACCCCGCCCCCATTCATTTATTTATTGTAAATTATTTGTCTAACGCTACATTAATTAATAGAATAATTAGAATATCTAAACCCTGAACCTCTAGATTAGAAAGCAATTCTCTTTAGGTTAATTACTTTAAACTCACTACATATTGCTTAAGTCATACTAAACCACTAAATTTTATTTATCCTCATAACTGTTCGCCGCTAGCATTTTATTACTAGATTTCCAACCCATTTTGTTATAGACTCTCATTAACACTTACATAAAAGCCCTATTTCTTTTATTAAAACCCTCCTAAACATTTGGCATACTATGATATGCTAATAAAAGTATAAATCATCTTTGCACATATAATAATACATGTTTTAATTAGAACTAGCTTTATATATTTTAAATCTCACATTTTATGTTAACAAGAAGACTTCCTATATTTTTACTTAAATACTTTTCAAAGATATGTATTGCATCTTAGCATAATAATTACCCTAGGTTTGAACGGACAACCGCAAGTTAGCGGATTCTTTAGGGTGTCTGACCCCTTCCCTTTAGGATAATAAAGAACTCTTACCCAGAATCTCATTAAAGTTTAGCAGACCATTAAATGGAGTTAATGTTTACTTTAAACTAGTTAACATTTAGGTGTCCTAATTCACCCAAATTAATTAGGTGGCGACTCCCGAACCCTTTTATTTTTTAAATTAACCTTTAAACACCCTCTTAAACCATTTTTAACTATTTAGCATTTTTTTATTTTATTTTCTAACATTTTTATTTAAGCAGGGTTCGCTAAGAAAATGTCGCGGTCGAAAATGGGCGCGACAGTACATATTCGTATTTATATTAATGATGATTAATATTATGACAATTTGCATTTGTTGAATTATTAATTGATTGTTTATAATATTCTATAAATGCATCCTTAGAGGTTACGTGTTTATTAATGATGTGAGAATTAATGTTATAACGTAATTCTTGAATTACCTCGACTAATGATCATCGAAATTGGGATATCGATGATATGCGATATGTCGACATGTGGTCTGCATCATATCCTTAGAGAATGTAGTATGTCTCACTTGCTACGAGTTATGACAACTCATGATGGACATATGGATACTTGTTGAAGTATTGGTACGCCCTGCTGATGTACTGTTTTGTTATATGTCTATAATATCATTGGCGTGTGGGAGATAAAAGTCCTTAGACTTGAGGTCAATATCATCTTGTTTACGGAGTAATGTACTTTGATCCTGTCCTAAGCTCAAATGCCTTATAGGTTGAGACGCGACTTGTTTTGGGTGCATTACGAAGTAGATTAAATGTGGCATGTGAGCCAAGAAATGATTCATTCCTTGAATTTATATTTGAGTGAACACTCAGGTACTCATATGGTATTAGGTTGACTAAGTCATTGGCCAATGAAATGGACATGTTTGTGACATGGTCCTGTTGTCAACTAATATAGATGAGTTATAATAATCAAGCCATTTGGATAGACACTTGACAAATCTTAAGCTTGATTCAGTGTGTCATGAATGAAGGGATTTTATCTTCTCACATATAGGTTTAGTTCACATATTTTGTGTAGCTAAACTGTACATATTGAGTTCGTCTTCCGGCGCAGTCTAGGATTTCCGTGAAGATCTTAATGTAATTAGTGACGATATGTAAAGGCCTGAAGGGTGACACTAAGTCAAATAATTTCGTTGATTGAAAGATGTAATTAGAAAGAGATTATATATATATATGTTCGGTTGATAACCGGGACATTAGAAATGGGAACAAGACAGAAAATTGGGATAGGACCGCGGTGCCTATGATTCGTGATCGCGCCAAAACACGCGAGGCACCGGCGGCCACTTACTCAGATCGCGGTGCCTACGCGTGTCCAATAATCCGGATCGCCCGCTTTGCCGACTTGTTCATCGCCCGCCCACGGAACCCTAGGTTGTTCTTTTACAACTATAAATAGAGGCTTCCCCTCCCATTTCAGTTACACTGAAAACCTAAGAGAGGTAAATCTCTTCTAAAGCTCTGTCAGAATCCCTAGCATTCCTGACTTAGCAAATTACATCACAGTTCTCCTAGAACTTACAAATCGAGGACGCCATGCAGACTACTGGAACCGCGGTACAATCGTTGGAATCATGACGACGAATTTAAAAAAAATCAAAAATCAGAAACAGAGACTTAAAAGTTTCAGATTCAGAATCTGAAGTTGTAAAGGTTTCAGTTTCTGAAAATAAAGTTTTGAATCAAACAGATTTGGTCCAGAAAGGGCAAATATGTAATTAAAGAAAGTTTTCTGAAAGTTAATTTTAGGTTCTGAAAATTGCAAATAGGTCCCAGAAGTTTGAAAATATTTTTTGAAGTTTAGAATTGCATTTTATGAATTTATAAGGGTTCAGAAATAAATTTTAAATTCTTAAGGGACTAAAGTGTAAATTCTGAAAGTTTACAGGATTCCGGAAAATCAGAATTTTAAAAATCAGAAAATGTTTAGGGACTGTTTGACATTTACATAGATTATAGAATTTAGACAAATAGACTCATAGTTTTCATTAATAGTATATTATTGAATAATATACAAATGTGTTAAGTGTTAAATGTGATGCATTTAAATTATTAGCATAGCGTCCGCAATTATTGTCTGGGTAGGCGGCGCCCAGTAATTGTTTAATTTCAAATGACCGCTATAACTCTCTGGGTAGACGGCGCCCAATATGTGATTAAAACCATCTTTTATCATGCCTATTGGGTTTGATGGTTTCCCATCTAATTGTGTTTAGAAATTGCATGATATGATGTCATATGATGTATGACTTGATTGTTGATCTTGAATGAATCCCTGAAAACTAAAAACGTTCTCCATACGTTAAATACAAGTTTAATTATAACGTGTCTTCCATTATAATTGTTAGGGTGCTAAGTTCTTTTCGGCGATAAAGGTATTTATGCCAAAGCATTTGTTCTAAGTCTAAGAGGACCGAGACCCTTTCATAGATGTGTTAAAATGAAAGTAGATAATAAACTTTTGTAGGTATTTACACCAAAGTGTTTGCTTGCAAAAGCTAAATTTACTTAGGCATTTAAACGCAGTCGTGTAATGTGGTTGGCTTGTTTAGATGAATCTTGGTGCCAAAGTGTCGGACTAGTCTAAAGACGTAAGATTAAAATGAAAGATATTTAATCAAACCAAGAGTTGTAGAGTTGCTTTACAATTGGTTGAGGACCTACCAAAGTGTGCTATTGAAGTTATCAGCCAAAGCAAACGCGGATATATCATATGTTTGGATCTTGGCCTATTATGACATTTTATATTGATTTAGGTCCGTATTCTACCTTGGGGTCGTAGAAGTATGCAAAATAGTGGGAGCTAATTAAACATAAGGTCATGTTAAATTAGTCTATAATGAACGTTTATAAATTAGGAGAATGAATGTTGATTGCATTTTCCTGAGTTTATCTATATCTTCAAAACTTCAAAATGTCGAACCTATCGTTGAAATGAACAAACTCACCAGACCGAACTATCTAGACTGGATAAGAAAATCAAAGAATTGTCCTAAAAGCAAGAAAAGATAAAATACGTATTGGACAAAGTATTCCCCACAGTGCCTGTTGATGGTTCTACAAAATATGCCACATTTGATAAGGTAGTCTACCATAAGAACCTAGATGACGCCACTTCAACACGACGCGTCATGTTGTCTTCCATGTCAGTGGAACTACAGAGACAACATGAGAACATGGTCCCTAACGAGTTGCTCGAACATTTGAAGAATCTCTATGACTCTTGGTTCCAAACATTGAAATTTGAGGTGTTAATAGAACTCTTCAAGTGTAAGCTAAGTGAAGGGAGCCAAGTGTCTCAACATGTGTTGAAGATGATAACTATGATAGAAAGGCTGACCTCGATTGGCATAAGGATGCGGAGTAACATCGCTTCCACCCTCTGCCAGAACTGCATGACATGTTAAAACCTTTGAATCTTCAATTTCCAAGAGCAAAGTTGTGCTCATGATGAGCTCCTCTAGCCGTCCCAAGCCGAAAGGTAAGGAATGACATAATAAGAAGGGCAAGGCAGTCACTGTGCCCTCAGCTATGAAGCCTATGGAAGGTGTGAAAAAGGAAAGGTGATTCTGGCCAAGGATGTATGCCTTGGAAGAAGGGACTGCACTGCACTAGGAGAAACAACACGAGATGTTTCTACCTCTAGTGGATAAGGTATGTACATCATTGAAATAAAAGAAATTTTCAATGTACAAAATAAAAGGGCTAAGTTAAATGAAAGAAATTCTACCTACTTGTGGCATTGCAGACTTGGTCATATCAATCAAACGAGGATAGAACGGTTGAGGAAATTAAATTACCTCGAACCATTTGACTTACAATCTTATGGTAACTGTGAATCATGTTTGAAAGGTAAGATGACCATTAAACCTCTTTCTGGAAAGGGGATCAGTGCCAAGGAGGTGCTTAAGTTGGTACATACGGATGTATGTGGACCATTTTCGACTCAAGCTAGAGAAGGTTTCTTGTACTTCATCACTTTTACAGACGACTTATCAAGGTTTGGATATGTGTATCTTATGAGACACAAATCCGAGGCTTTTGAGAAGTTTAAGGAGTTTAAGTGTGAAGTTGAGAAACAACTCTCAAAGAGTATCAAGACTCTCCGATCTGATCGTGAGGGTGAATACTTAAGCAAAGAATTTCTTGACTACTTAAAGCTTCATGGAGTTCATTCAGAATGGACACCTCATGGAACACCACATATGAATGGTGTTGCCGAGAGGAGAAACCGAACCTTTCTTGACATGGTTCATTCCATGATGAACTTTTCAGGTCTTCCTACATACTTTTGGGGATACACTATTTTGACCTCAAAGAGTATCAAGACTCTCCGATCTGATCGTGAGGGTGAATACTTAAGCAAAGAATTTCTTGACTACTTAAAGCTTCATGGAGTTCATTCAGAATGGACACCTCATGGAACACCACATATGAATGGTGTTGCCGAGAGGAGAAACCGAACCTTTCTTGACATGGTTCATTCCATGATGAACTTTTCAGGTCTTCCTACATACTTTTGGGGATACACTATTTTGACCTCAATATATGTTTTGAACAGAGTTCCATCTAAATCAGTCGAAAAGACACCATATGAGGTATGGTGTGGCAAGAAGCCATCACTTAGACGCATGAGGCCCTGGGGGTGTCCTGCATATGTCAAGAAGTTGATCATAAGTTGGAATCTAAAAGTGAGAAATGTTACTTTGTTGGGTATTCAAAGGAAACTAAAGGATACTACTTCTATCTTTCTGGAGAACATAAGATATTTGTTTCTAGGAACGCAACTTTCCTTGAAGACGAATATGTCTACAAGGATGAGAGTTGCACGGAGATAGAACTTGAAGAAATTCAAGAACGAAGTAATATAGAGGTTGAATCCTTGCCCGATGATAAAGGCAAGAATTCAGTGGGAGCTTCTGGCGAAGATTGGGTATTTAGTGTACCTCCTTCGGCCAGTGGGAGTGCTACGAGGAGTAATGTAGAAATGTAAGATCTTCCGGCACAGATCTTGGGAGCAAGTGCACCAGTTGCATTTCCTCCCATTCAGGAAAGACATGAAAATGATATTCCTGAAAGCTCTAATGTTGGTGGTTTGACCAGCGCACAAGAACCTACTCACAAATGTAACATATACCAGAATCGAATCGCAAGACAATCAACTCCGTAGGTCTACTAGATCTCATCGTCCTCCGGAAAGACTGAATCTACTTGTGGAAACACAAAATGAGCTAGATATTCCAAATGATGACGAGCCTAGAACCTGCAGCGAAGCAATGTTAGACATTGATTCGAAGAGATGACAAGAAGCCATGAAATCCGAAATGAAATCTATGTATATCGATCAGGTGTGGAACTTGGTTGATTTGCCAAATGGGGTTAAACCCATAGGATGCAAATGGGTCTTCAAGAAGAAGATTAATGCATCTGGCAAGGTTCAGAGTTCAGACTTATAAAGCTAGACTAGTGGCTAAAGGTTTTACTCAGTGTCCTGGTGTGGATTATGATGAAACTTTTTCACCGGTGGCTAAGATAAAGTCTATTCGGATTTTTCTTGCGATAGCTGCACATTATGATTATGACATTTGGCAGATGGACGTCAAAACTGCATTCCTCAATGGTAATCTAATTGAGTAAGTGTATATGAAACAACCTGAGGGTTTTTTCATGTGAGTCCAGACCAAATGTTGTGTGCAGGCTACAGAAGTCCATTTATGGACTTAAGCAAGCCTCTAGGAGTTGGAACCTTTGCTTCGACAATGCTATCAAATCTTTTGATTTTGTCAAAAGTAAAGAGGATCCTTGTGATTATTCCAAATGCAAGGATGATGGTATTGTCTTTATTATAATATATGTTGATGACATATTGATAATGAGAGATAATAAGACCCTTATGCAGTCAGTTAAAGATTGGTTGTCCAAGACCTTCATGATGAAGGATTTAGGTGAAGCCTGCTACATTCTGGGAATTAGGATCTATAGAGATAAACCTAATAGATTGTTGGGGCTGTCACAGTCAGTCTACTTAGATAAAGTGCTTAGACGTTTTTCAATGGAGAATTCCAAGAAATGCGGTCTTCCGATGGGTCAAGGCATCAAGTTATCAAAGAAGGATGCCCTTCTAATGCTATTGAACTTGAGCGCATGAAAAGGATCCCGTATGCTTCGGCTATAAGATAAATCATGTATGCCATGACCTATACTAGGCCAGATGTGGCCTTTGCACTTAGTATGACTTGCAAGTTCCAGCAGAATCCGGAACACTGGAAAGCAGTCAAGAGTATTCTCAAGTACCTCAGGCGTACTAAAGATTACTTCTTAGTCTATGGTGGAGTTGATGAGTTGGTTGCCACTGGGTATACCGATACTAGTTTCCAGACAGATGTTGATGATTTCAAATCTTAGTCTGGTTACACTTTCATTTTCAACGGAGAGCGGTGGTGAAAGAGTTTCAAGCAGCACTCATCGCACTGACTCAAGCGGAGTACATTGCTGGATCGGAGGCTTCTAAAGAAGCTGTCGTGATTTTTGAGTTCCTGATGGAACTAGGGGTTGTTTCGAGTGCTAGTTGTCCAATAACTATTTATTGTGACAACACTGGTGCGATTGCACAAGCAAAGGAACCAAGATCAACAAACAGAAACAAACATGTACCAAGGAAGTACCACATCCTGAGAGAGATGGTGGAAGCTGAAGATATCAAGATAGACTATATTCCCACAGATAATAATCTAGCAGACCTGTTTACTAAACCATTAAGCTTGGTGAAACATAATGGTCTTTTTTAGAACATGGGTATTAGATATGTTACGTGTTTTTGAGAACATGGGTATCCTGAGAGGTTACGTGTTTATTAATGATGTGAGAATTAATGTTATAACGTAACTCTTGAATTACCTCGACTAATGATCATTGAAATTGGGATATCGATGATATGCGATATGTCGACATGTGGTCTGCATCATATCCTTAGGGGATGTAGTATGTCTCACTTACTATGAGTTATGACAACTCATGATGGACACATGGATACTTGTTGAAGTATTGGTACGCCCTGCTGATGTATTGTTTTGTTATATACTATAATGTCATCGGCGTGTGGGAGATAAAAGTCCTTAGACTTGAGGTCAATATCATCTTGTTTAAACTCATAATCAAGTCATTTGGATAGACACTTGACAAATCCTAAGCTTAATTGAGTGTGTCATGAATGAAGGAATTTTATAGTGACGATATGTAAAGGCCTGAAGGGTGACACTAAGTCAAATATTCCGTCGATTGAATGATGTAATTAGAAGGAGATTATATATATATATATATATATATATATATGTTCGATAGATAACCGACATCGAAATGGAACAAGATGTAATTGGACGGGATGTGCGCATGATTCAGATCACGGTTAAAATACGCGAGGCACCTGCGTGTACTTACTCAGACCGCAGCGTTTACGCGTCCAAATAATCCGATCGACCGCTTTGCTTTGTCACTGGCCCCGCCCACGGGAACCCTAGGTTGTTCTTTTACAACTATAAATAGAGGGCTTTCCCTCCCATTTCAGTTACACTGAAAACCTAAGAGAGGTAAATCTCTTCTAAAGCTCTGTCAGAATCCCTAGCATTCATGACTTAGCAAATTACATCACAGTTCTCCTAGAACTTACAAATCGAGGGACGTTTGCGTGTGCACCCTCAGACTACACAAAGATTGAAGATTCAACTGCTTGGCTGACTGCTTCCAAAATGTAAGTCTTCGTTCAAAGTTTTACATTTACTTTGTGTTTTCATTACTTATCATACTACAGTTCGACCGTCGTCGGGTCTGAAACATAAATTTTCAAATTTCGCTGCGTGTACAAACCCGACGTAAACACCTACACTAAATGCATTTACATTTCTACATGCACATGCAGAGGTATATAAGTAAGATTTGCTGGTATGCTTTTAAAGTCAGAAAGAGACTTGTCTTAATTTAATACTTTATGACTGCCTTGTCTAGATATGGTACTATCTGGATGGACCATAATCCTGTCCTCAATACTTTTGATTGCTCATTAGACCATACTATAGATTATCTAATATCCTTGCTCTCTTAGTAAGTTTAGAGAAGAGT
Organism: Przewalskia tangutica; assembly: GCA_029844215.1. Taxonomy (NCBI): domain Eukaryota; kingdom Viridiplantae; phylum Streptophyta; class Magnoliopsida; order Solanales; family Solanaceae; genus Przewalskia; species Przewalskia tangutica. The sequence continues at coordinate 14,916,212 of CM056734.1, forward strand.
AGTACTTGTTTATGACAAGAAGCAGCTGTTCTTGAAAGAGCTGGAAGTGGTAGTTCTGATCATATTTGTGCTTCGTAGTGGAACTGGATGAAATAAGTTCTTTTGCATTGACAAATGTAACTGGGTGCTCATCATGTTGTCGAATTGTCCAGTTAATTAGCAAGAACCATATTGTATCAACATTGACCATTACTAAGAAATATCAAGTTGTCTGTTCATTATCCCGCTAGCAATTCAAAGGCCATTGAACTGATTTGCTTCAAATAGCACTTTTTCTTGAATGAACGGAATGACTATTTACATCTCCAATCTGTGTTGATTATTAATTTATGAAAGACTATTATAGTTGTACTGGACTTATTCATGTAATTGAGGTGTTAAATTCTTGCTAAATGTTACGTACAGGCATCAAATGCGTACCTTCCGTTGTTGCTTGGACCTTCAGCAAGAATGTTGTTCGAGTTTGTCAAAGAAATGCCCAAACCAGAAACAAAACTCAGGCTGGACTTTGCTTCTCTACTGGGACCACTATTCTTTACACGGGTGGTTTCACAACTTTTTCCTGTAAGGAAATTTGTCCTGTTCTACCGTAATGGAACTTGTTCAATTTTCGATCTCCATGGCAGACAAATCCGTTTTCTATTAATGCTATCGTTGATGCCAACTTGTCAGCTAACCATTTCCTAGACAACTTGTTGGAAATTTACTAATTTGGAATTAAGATTATTCCATTATTTATGACTCGAACAATTGAGATTCCGCACGTCGGAAACGTCGTTTCCACACACGTGCACACGTAGTGCCAAGTATCGTAAATTTCATTACTGAAAGAGATATTGGTACGTGAGTAAATGTTTGAGACATGAAATGATGGACGGTCATTGGTTAAATGACATGTGTTCCACGTTGGTAAATGAAGGAAGAAGTATACTAAGATCGAAACTGGGCGGACAAGGGCCACGACGTCGCCACGAAGCCAGGGCGCCGCGGCACCACCACCACAAGGGTCGCGGCGCTTCCCGGGCAGTGTTTGTGCGACGGAAGTCCAAAAATTTGACTGATTATGAGGAGGTTTTGGAGCATTCAAACATCAGTTTTTCCTCCATAAATCAATCAGTATTTGGCTGCATTACTTGGTGAATTAAGTGGCCATTTCATAGCACTTAAATGATCATTACATAGGCACTTGAAAAGACATTCTTACACTACTATAAATTGAGGTTTTGGCTCAATTGTAGAATAGACTTCACACTTGTATAATTCAGATTTTCTGAATTCTTCCTCTCTAAGCACTATTTCACACACTCAAAGGTTCTTCTTGAAAAACACTTGAGTTTTCTTTGCTAATTTGTTTGATGTTATTTTATCTTGGCAGACAATTGCCCATAAACGTAAAAGAATATATACGGGGCAATAATGTCTTATGGACAAAGTGCTAACATTCGACTCAACACAGTTGTAACAAGTAGGGATTTAGTGTCTTTTGGTTTCAGGTTATCAAGATCAAGGAGCTTGTTGTAATTGAACGAAGATCCAGGACAGACAGATCCAAGAACCATTCAAGACATATCAAGAACTCACAAGTTTACTGTAGTCACAACTCTTGTTGGCTACAAGTTTATTAACTGTTGTAATTCATTATTGTTTATCCTTTCGAAGCACTAGTAGTAGTTGTATATTATTCCCGTACATCCATTGTGTAACTCACACAAGTTTCTTGCACTCATCAACTGCCTTGTTTAGTATTTAGTAATTACCTCATTTTATGTGTTTGAGGCATGAGGAGTGAAAGTTAACACCTTATTTAGTCACACAGTATGAGGTTTATTTCTTGGTTCGTGTACGAGAATAAATACTGATTTATTTTATGGGAGAGCTAAGAAATATTACTTCTTTAAGACTTCTAAACTGTTAATTCGGGTATTCCAAAGAATACGTGCAAGAATTCATCACCGTAAACATGTGACTGAACTTCTTTCATAGTGCCAGGCTTCTTTAACTCGGCACTTTGTCAATCATGAGGTTTTTCGACTGTCACTGCACCTTTTTACGTTCAGTATTTCTGAAACTCCTTCAATGTTTATTTTCTTTACTTTCATGCCTGGTTAAGTTTATCTTATTAATTTGTGACACGGTATTTCAAGTTCATATAATGAGTCAATGTTTTCATTCCATATCCGATGTGAAACTCTTAACATATAGTATTTTTCATGTAGTTTTCAAATATATCAATTTTAATGTTGAAGTATTGAGTTAATCTAATCCAATTTAATTTTAATTTTTTGTAAAATTGAATCTCGAAAAGCAAAGAGTGACACATAAAATGGGATGAAGGGAGTAAATTTAAACAGCCTAAGAAAGGGCTGCAAATTTAGCTGTATTTGTTTCTGTTGATGTTTTTAATTTAATGTAATTGTAATGAATTTAGAAATATTTCATCAAATTGTAAAAATAATTAATATAACCGTGAAATTCAAACACACTATACTTAGTAATTGAACGCAAAGTCTTGAAATTTAAAAGTATTTAACATTGAAAGCATCTGTATGAGCCAAAAAAGTCTCGGTGCTAGACTATCACCTATGTGTGTTATTGACTTATTGGTAGTTCATACGTTTTCTATGTGAAGGCTAGCACAACGATTGAAGTAACACAATATACTTGTGTCGTCGGAAAGATATATGGGAAATAAATAAGGAAACAGAATTGAGATATTATATTTTATGGATTAATGTTGTAAGAGAAGAATTGAGTGAAACTCATGATAGAACCAACACTGTACCTTACAAGTACATGTGTAATGTCAATTTGATACTTAATTCATTTATTTATAATGTTGGTGTGTCATGTTCGCATCAACTTGCGCACATCTCAATTATTTTATAGGTATCAGATAACTCTCTCAAATATTAAAAAGTTAACGTAGTTTGATTTTTAGCTATTTGGATATCATTTTACTGAAATTTGAAAACAAAAAAAAGAAGTATATGAAGTTGAGTTGAATTCAAAATTTCAAATGGAGTAATGAAATAAAAAAATTGTGGGATAATTAATTAATTAATAAATCTTTTACGACTCCATTTTGTATCTTACAAGTATAATATCATATTCGCGATACTCCTAACTTATCCTTTCTCCTATCAACTTCTCTCCCACATTTTGGATTTTTTTTTTTTCCTGAGAGAGTGGGAAAATCAAATTGTAAATAATGCAAAAGAAGTCAAAGCTCGTGCTTGGAATTAATCACAAGTCTCTTTTTCAATAAATTGAACACTACTAGAATTTATAGGGATGTCAATTGTGCGGGGTCGGTGTGGTTACCTCTTCCCGCACCGTATTCGCCAGAAAATTTTATATTCGTCACCTACCTGTCACATGACGGGTACACTTTCAACATTCATACCCGTCTAGGTGGATATATTCTTAAATCCACAATGTTCCATCACCCAAGTGGATATCTTCAAAATTCATTATTATTGAGCATATGGGCTACTAAAATTATTTGGGCTTTAGTATAAATATAAAGTTGCACAAATAAAATTATAATTGACGCGTATAAGGTGGGCGGGTAGATTTGGGGCGGGCGGTTGGATACGGGGCGACGCAAGCGGGTATGAGGCGGATATAACTGTAAATTCACCACCTACCCATACCCGTCTATTATTCGCTAAAGTTATAGTCATACCCATCCCAACTGAGACGAGTACGGTGCAAAATCCGCAAAATTGTACTCAAACTTTCCATTCCCGACATCTAAACAAACTGTGACTGAATCTATGGCTTGGTAATCTTATCTTTCTGTAAATGTTCATTTCAAATCTGACACAGCTGAAAAGAAATATCAAAACCGTTCGGCTAGATGAAAATACTATTTATAGGATTCAGTAGTATAGTTAGTGGAAAATTTGTTAATTCTTAGAAAAATTAGAAGTACAACAATGCTGTTTTATTTCAATTTTTCACCTGGATATAAATCTACTGATTTTCCAACAACTTACAGTAGCTGTTGTAGTTGTTGCAACATATAATGTGGTTGTTGCAACTTCTACAACAAATTATGAAGTTGTTGTAATTGTTAAATAAATAACCTGCAACAACTGAGTGAGTTGTTGCAACAGGTACTCCACTTGTTGCAACAACTCAACGATCTGTTGGAGTCAACTTCGCTTTTATGCAAACGGAACTCAAAAATCGCGCTTTCAACAGATTATTGACTTGCTACAACAAGTTGTATAGTTATTGCAATAGGTGTTCCACTTGTTGCAACAGGTGTTCCACTTGTTGCAACAACTCAACTATCTGTTGGAGTCGACTTCAATTTTTGTCTGAAACGTAACCCAAAAAACTAAAGTTGCTTCCAACAGATTATTGACTTGCTGCAACAAGTTGTATAGTTGTTGCAACAGGTGTTCCACTTGTTGCAACAACTCAACTATCTGTTGAGTCACGATTTTTGTCCAAAGGAACCCAAAAATCAAGCCGCCTAAAAGATTATTGACTTACTGCAACAAGTGTACTACTTGTTGCAACAAGTAATACACTTGTTGCAATAACTCGATAATTTGTTGGACATCTTCAACAGTCTGAAATATTACCCCCAAAAAATGAAGCTAACTCCAACAGATTAGTGACTTGTTGCAACAATTTTATTACATGTTGCAACAAGTAGTCCACTTGTTCCAACAAGTCAATAATCTGTTGGAACAACTGCTACAGCTGTTTCATTTTGTTATAGATTGGTATGTACTCTCATGACCAATTTTTTTATTAAACAAAATATCTCCAGGTACCTCGAACACCACTAATGGGGGACTCAATAACAATAGGGATTGATTGTCATGGTGAATAGATCGAGAAGAACAATCGATATATTTGGCGATGGAAGGGTAGTGACACGTTAGAGACTATAGCGATGACTATCCAAGGAGATGTTATGTTCGATGATTTTGTGAACCTAATCATCACCTATTGCGAATTAACTTGTGAACCAAAAGATCTTGCCATAATTTACATGCACAGTTTTTTTGAAAATCGGAGGGTCTTGCCATTTAAGATAACTGATCAGATTCGTTTGCGTGCTTATTTGAATGATGTAGCTAGGCCCATTTTAAGGGTATACGTTGTTGGAAGTCCGGTAGAGAACCATAATTTATCTCAAGACCAAAAAGATATGTTAAATGATGAATTAGATGAGGTGGATGTGGATATCCCAGATAATGGAAGTGGGCTGACCCGATTCTTATACCCAAAGTTGCGAACAATACATTGGGCACTACACAATCAATACAGTCTATCCATGTTCAAGATGATGAAACATGTTTTTATAAAAGAATGTCATTCAAGAACAAGGAAGAACTAGCCACTTGGTTGAAACTTGCTTGCTTGAAGAAAGATTTTAGAATCAAGAAGGTGATTAATTCGCGTATTGTGTATTGCTTCAGATGTGTACATCCGGAGTACAAGTGGTGGCTGAGGGCTGTGAAGTTTTTAAGTTCTGACAGATTTTGTATTAGAACTTACATAAAGCATCACACATGTGGTTCTGAGCACATTACGAGCCATAATCCACACGCTACTGCTAAAGTCATTGGTGAATACTTCAAAGATAAGTTTCTTTACGATAAAGGCCCATCTACAAAAGATATGAGTCAATCAATCCGTACAGATTTGGGTTGTAAGGTAAGTTATTGGAAGGTCTGGAAGGGCATGGAGATTGCAAAGGCTTTGACAAGGGGGACACATGAGCACGGGTATGCGGTGCTTGATATGTACCGTTATATGCTTCGTTCTGCAAATCCAGAAAGTAAGACGGCATTGAAGGTTGATGAAAATGGGAAGTTCAAGTACTTTTTTATAGCCTATAAGGCTTGGATGCTTGGTTTTGCGCAAATGAAAAAAGTCATAGATGTCGATGGGACATTCTTGAGGAGCAAGTACGAAGGAGTGTTGTTGTCAGCAGTTGCACAAGATGCGGAGAATCGTATTTTTCCAGTGGCATTTTGTGTAGTGGACAAAGAGTGTGATGCTTCGTACAAATATTTTTTTGAACAAATGAGAAGCTATATAGAGGATACCCCTGAGTTGTGCATAATTTCTGATAGACATCCAAGTATCAAAAAAGCGGTTTCAATTGTATTCCCTATATGTCATTATGATTTTTGCATGAGGCACCTAGGGGAAAATATGAGAACCACCTTTCACAATGGGGTGGTCGTATCTCAATTTTATAAAGCAGCAAAAGCGTACAATATTGATGTCTTCAATGACCATTTCAATCAAATTAGTGATTTGGTTCCTGGAGCCGCCGAACATCTTGAACGTGCTGGATTCCACAGATGGAGCAGAGTATTCTGCCCCTGAAATAGGTATTTTCACATTTCTGTTTTCAATAAGTAACGTATCTGCTGCAACTAATAGGTAACTTGTTGTGGCAAATATTGTACTTGTTGTGATTTTTGACACAGCTGAGCCTCAGCCACATGTTCTAACACTAATATGTTTGTTTTGTCAGGTATGATTTTATGACGACAAACGCTGTTGAGTCGGTGAACTCAATGTTCAATGTTGAAAGAGAATTTCTCATTACTGCTTTATTTGATTCCATAAACAGGAGGTTTACTGAGAAATTTCATGAGAGGCGTATGAAGTTCATCGACTCACCAACCATTTTTGTTTCCTTAATGGAAAAGAAAAAACAAAATTTGTCAACTTGGGTAATAAGTTATTGGCCCATCAAATTGTCAACTACAAGTTCAGCGTCATCGGCCACGATTCAATTGCAACAGTCGATCTGCAAAGAAGATCTTGTACTTGTAGAGTTTTTGACCTGGACAAAATATCTTGCCCACATGCTATGACAGCCCTTCGAGTCCAATATGATGAAGACTTTGAAAGGCGGATTTATGACTACTCATCTCCATATTACAGGGTGGAGAATTACATAATCACATACTATGAGGAAATGGATCCTGTGCCTTCTGAAGAATCTTGGAAAGTTACTATGGAGATTTTAGAGAGAGAAATACCTCCTCCACATGTTGATCCGAGCAAACCGGGAAGAAGACGGACAAAGAGGAGATGTGAAATCGGGGAATCACTTGCAACGAGGAAAAATAAATGCTCCATATGCAAAACATGTGTCCATAAAAAAACTACATGCCCAACCCGAATTATTCCCTAGTTATTAAATATGAAATGTCTTGTAATAATAATTACTATTGTTTGTGTTTGTGAAATTAGATTTTATGACATTTTTATGTTGTTTCTGTTAGTAAAATTGGTTTAAATGATATGTTGATCTTGCTCAAATCACCAATGTATGTTCTGTAGTTTTGCAATTTCTGAACAGTTTTCACCAAGTAAAATTTTTGTTGTAACAGCTGTGTAACTTGTTGGGATTTTGCCAACCAGTAATTGAACTTGTTGCAGTAACTAACTTAACTTGATTTTCCAACAGATGAGTCAGTTGTTGCAACAAGATGTAAATTTGCCGCAACAGATGGTTCAGTTGTTGCAATATATGTGTTAGTTATTACGATAAATCTAACTGCTGTTTTAGAAGTTGCAACAAGTTGATAATCTGTTGCAACAAATTTGTGATATGTTGTAATAGTTGAGTCAGTTGTTGCAACAAGATGTAAATTTGTTGCAACAGATGGTTCAGTTATTGCAATATATGGGTTAGTTGTTGCGATAAATCTAACAGCTGTTGAAGAAGTTGCAACAACTGAACCATCTGTTGCAACAGATCACAAACTTGTTGCAACAAGTTAATAATATGTTGCAACAAGTGCATTATCTGTTGTAACGGATGAGTAACCTGTTTAATAGTTTCACATTTAGTAATCAATAAGTATCATTGATTTTCATTGTTTACACCTAAATATGGGTGAATCAAGTAGTTCTCATCAAATTACACCAACGATCGCTCGATTTGGGAAGTATACGTTTAGTTGATCATATGTCTTGACTCAGAATACCATCAAATTGGTTAGGAACATTTAGTAAACAATAAGTATCATTGGTTTTCGTTGTTTACACCTAAATATTGGTGAATCAAAGTAGTTCTCATCAAATTACACCAACGATCGCTCGATTTGGGAAGTATACACTTAGTTGATCATATGTCCTGACTCAGAATACCATCAAATTGGTTAGGAACATTTAGTAAATAATAAATATCACTGGTTTTCGTTGTTTACACCTAAATATGGGTGAATCAAGTAGTTCTCATTAAATTACACCAACGATCGCTCAATTTGGGAAGTTACGCTTATAATTTTCCATCAAAGCAATGAAATTACCGTCTAATCCATTAATGATGTTAGTAGATAAATATATTGATCACTAAATATCATTGAATCCTTTTTTAACATTAAATATCATTGATTCCTCTGTTAATAACTAAACATATGTAACTTATATCCTAGTTGTTGCAGTAATTTTATGATCTGTTGCAGCAATTACATAATCTGCTGCAGCAATTACATAATATGTTGCAGCAGTTGCATAACATGTTGCAATAAGTACATAATCTGTTGCAGTAATTGCATAATCTGTTGCAACAGTTGTATAACATATTGCAACAAGTACATAATATGTTGCAGCAGGTAACATAAATGTTGAACAAGTCATATCACTTATTGGATGAAACAGATAATGCACTTGTTGCAACATATTATTAACTTGTTGCAACAGGTTACCCATCTGTTGCAACAGATTACAAAGTTGTAGTAATAGATGGGTAATTTGTTGCAATTTCTTCAATAATTGAAAGATTTATTACAACAACTGACTCATCTGTTGCAACAGATGAATCAGTTGTTGCAACAAGTTGTGATGCATTGCGAAGATGGTTCGATTGTTGCAACAAATTTATTAGATTTTGTGACTTATTTAAAACTACTGAAACCATTGAACATAATGTATTGAACACAATTTAAATAATGAACACATAATATATACTTAACAAAATGTCTTAGAAAAGTACTGAACATCTAATATATACTTAAATTACATAATGTCATAAAAAATTCCTAATATATACTTAAATTGTTCAACATGCCATATTTTGGCTCCAAAAATGCAAAATTAATGAATTGTTTATCAACTCATCTTAGGGCTCCAACACCTTTTCAATGACACCTAATGTCCATATCCATTGCATCCTCCCTACAAAGTTGTCGCTGATTAGACTTTCGAGTTTTGTCACAGTTGTGCCGGTAAGCAAAGCCTCCATAAAAGCAATTGATCACGGACCACATGCCTTACTAGTGACATTGCGGGGGAGATTCTGTAGCCTATTGAATTCTCACAATTCATTGAGTAACTCTGCAGGCAAGTGTGCGAACATTCCACTCTGTTGCAATAACTTGGGCCACAATTCCATTACCGACTCCATGAAACAAAAGAAATCAGATTCTTCATAGACTGGAGTGTTGCAGTCATACACATTTACCACTCCCTCTTCAATCATGAACTCAAGAGTGACAAAATGTGTGACAATAATATTCATCACTGTTAAAACCCTTTTTGCACCAGCCGAGCGGCCTCGGGTAAGTCGACACCCTACAATAATCGAGCATATCATCATCCCACTTGAATTCAGCAAGTCTAACCATCAGAGGCACGACATTTGGAACTGTACTCTCTTTTGTCAATTCTGCGTACCTCTTGGACATGTTGTTGTAAAAGTTGAGGTCCACGATTATGTCGGTGGAATCATAGTACTCAGGAAAATTGATTTGCCTCATACGCATTAGAAGCGGGACTTCATCTACATACTAAAGTAAAAGTAGTAAAACAGTTAGTAACTTGGTGCAACAGATTCAACAGATTATCTACTTGTTGCAACGGCTAGTTAACTTGTTGCAACAGATTATCTACTTATTGCAACAACATACTGAATTAGATAGATATATACAAGTATTGAAACTTACCCAATCCTCCCACCAAACTTTCATGCTTGTCAGAGCCTTGAAGTCTGCTGCTTCAAATTCATGCATTGAGTACAAGGTTCTCCCACTCTTTTTGGACTTGATTGCAGTCTCAACCTTTTTCTTTCTTTGGGCATGTACAGACTTGAAAATATCCACCCTTTTTAGCACTTTTGGCCCAACATCAAGAAGAGGAGTCTCAATTGACTTCTTCGGGAGTAATGGATCTTCTTGATCTAACTGATGCAAGTGACTTGGAAATTGCTTTGCCCCTTCTCCGAGCATGAACATGAGTATAAGGTGAGGAAAGATTCTTTGATGGTTTGATACTTCTCTTGGATATCAACATTTGTATAGAAGTGTTTGTGGCTTCTTGGGCCTGCGCCAATTCCTCCACATTTTTAATCAAATTATCCATTTTGTCCTTACAAGTGGTGCACTCACAAGAACATGCGGCACCAACATCAACAAATCTTCTACCACTTAATCCACCACCACTAAAATTACCACCAAACCCGGAAAAATCACTCAACCCATGAACTGGAGTAAATACACCAATATTAGCATCATCATCTCTTAATTTTTCCCCAGCAATACTTGGTGGGACATCATCACCAACACCACCAACAACATCAACATGCTGAACAACACCACCAACAACATCAGCACCACCATCATAAACAACAACATCACCATCAGCACCAATAGCATGACCGCGCGCATTCTGGCATCATCAACTCTAGTGATGGCTGTCACTCCAGTCAATTCTCCTTTGAACCCATCAATCAATCTGTCAGACACAGATTCTATGGGCACAAATGTGACAATGCATGACATCTCCAACTCTCTTATTGTTGGGACAAGCCATGAGTTCACAACCTACAACAAAAAAAGTAGATATATCATAATGGTGCTAAATCATAAAAAGCAAAACCTATTAAAACAAGTTATCAGGTTGTTGCAAAAGGTTACACATCTGTTGGGAAACGTCCAACAGATAGATAACTTGTTGCAGCAGGTATCTCATCTGTTGGAAAATTTCCAACAGATGGGTAATTTGTTGCAGCAGGTTGCTCATTTGTTGGATATTGTACAACAGATTAGTAATTTATTACAACAGATTATTGTACTTATTGTAAAAACTTACTGTAACATATTCAGAAGTTATCAAATTAACAAATAAAGTGATATGTTACAACAGTTGTGGTACTTGTTGGAAATTGTCCAACAAATTGTCAACTTGTTACATTATGTTTATCATCTGTTGGGCAATTTCCAACAGATGGGTAACTTGTTGCAGCAGGTATCTCATCTGTTGGAAATTTTCCAACAGATGGGTAATTTGTTGCAACAGGTTCTCATCTGTTGGATATTGTACAACATATTAGTAATTTATTACAACAGATTATTGTACTTGTTGTAAAAACTTACTGTAACAGATTCAAAAATTATCAAATTAGCAAATAAAGTGATATGTTGCAACAGTTGTGGTACTTGTTGGAAATTGTCCAACAGATTGTCAACTTATTACAGCAGGTTTATCATCTGTTGGACATTTTCCAACAGATGGGTAACTTGTTGCAACAGGTTACTCATCTGTTGTAAAAAAATAGTTGCATGTTATAACAGATTCATCTGTTGGGTAACTTGTTGCAACAAGTTAATTATCTGTTGGACATTGTCCAACAAATGCATAACTTATTGCAACAGATGTATGTGTTGTTGCAGCAGATTATAAAAGTTGTTGCAACACTTAGTCATCTGTTGTGTTCTAATGCTTACAGCTTTCTTAGGAGGGTTAAAAAGGTCAACACTCAATTTTGTGTTGTTCCTGGCAGTGAGTCATCTAAGAATTCTTGGATAGGTAACTTCTTTGGAGTATTCCTTGACTTGATGCCTGAGGTGAGGAATGACTTCAAATGCCCAAGCCTAGAAAAAAAGATGTCATCAAAAATCAAAATAGTGATTGAAATTAAAAAAAAAGAAGGTAAAACATTAAAGAAAATTTACCATGAAAGCCCACGGAAGCTATATAGGTTTTGTGTCTTCCCCGTTGGCTTCAAATCCTTCATCAAATATTCAACAGTCAAGCTAAAGCTTTGAAAACCCCAGGCATAGTTGTTGAAGGCATCATAGTCCTCAGTAAGTTTAATCAATTCAAGCGGTATGTTGTTGTTTACGTCCCTTGCCCAGAGAACACTGTGCACAAACCAAACTAAGCGTAGTGCCTCCCTGTGCTTTTTTGAGAAAGTTTTGGACTCCAAGTCTTCCAATTTTTTTTTTTGAATGTAACTCTTTCCCACTAAGTTTACCAAAGAGACATCATTCTTAGCTTTGGAACCCTTTGCTTTCTTGGCTGCCTTGGGCGTCGGTGACTTAGTTAATACTGTGATAGGAAGAGGCTCGCGAGGATAACATCTCAATCCGTAACTATGACAAACTCCTTCATGCCAAAGCAAACCGTACCCACGATGAATTGATCCAAATCTCATCCTTTCTATTACAAATAATCTTACGCTTAAAGCTCGAAACCATTGTCATTTGAAATCGTGCACCGATGTCTTGAGCAAATCTAAATAGAACCCAAAACAGCTAGCCTAAAGAAATTCTCGACCCTCACTGTAGAAGAATGCCCCTAAAGGTGTAAAAGCCCATTTTCCATGGTTGATCTAACCACAAAATCACCGGACAAATCCTTATTTTCATTCAGCGGCATCGTCACGCCGTACTTTTCAATGCTGAAACTCTTGACGACCTCCTCAATCGAAGGTCTAGTAGGATCTATGGCAATACTAGAAGACTCAACAAGATTGACATCCACGTTATGTTTCTTTTTTCTTCTTAACTCGACCAAGGTCTGATCTGTTGATTCTTCTTCTTCTTCTTCTTCATTACCATTTTCAATTTCTGCATCTTCTTCACCTCCTTCATCCCTTCAGCTCCTTCATTCCCTTCATCTCCTTCTTCATCATCTTCTTCTTCACTTACTTCTTCTTCATCTCCTTCAGCATTTTTTTTCATTTTCTTCATCTCCTTCACCAGATTTTTCATCATCTTTTTCACTTTCTTCTCTAGTTTCTTCACTTTGTTCATTTTTATCACTTTCTTCTTCATGCCCAACAGAGGTGTCGTGGGTTTCCTCTCTTTCTGAAGCCCCAGTTTCACTAACTCTTTCCTCGTCTGTTAATTGATAAATAGCAGTCACAAGTTCATTTAATGGTGTTTGCACCTTAGCTCTTTTACTACTTTCTCCATCAGTTGGTTTCTCTCCTTTTCTTTTAACTGGAGCCATTTTATCTACACACAGGAGATAGAAAAACAGTTTTAATTGGTTAGTGTAACATTCAAAGTAAAAAGGGAAAAGGAATATGTTGCAACAAGTAATCAGTTGTTGCAACAGATTAATAATATGTTGCAACAACTGATTACTTCTTGCAGAATCTGTTGGTAGTAGAAAAACAATAGCAACAGCTTAGCAACTGTTTTAATTTTTTACAACAGCTTGTTAATATGCTACAACAATCGCTTGAATCTTTAAAACAACAATTGTTTTGATTTTATCCGGTAATTTGTTGGATAAAATCAATTTTTTCTAAACCATAGCATGGCAAAGAACAAATAACGATAAAAACATCTAAATTTAACTACAAAACATCTATATTTCACTACAAACACACAACCATCACAAATCTCACTCACAACTTAAACAAAATACACCAAATCATACAACCTCAGCAGATGTTTGCAACTGTCAAACAAGTGCTGAATTTGCTGCAACAGGTAACCTCAGTTGTTGGAAAACATCAACAAAATTGCAAGTCATTTTTTCGAAACAAGGAGAAGAACAAAAACAACACCAAAACCATAATTTCACAACCACAACCATTATTTACAAACTCACAAACCCCAACAAGTGCAACAAATACACGAAACTACAACAAAACAAACAACATTCAAGAAAAACTCATGCTCTTCTTCATCTTCTCTAATCAAAATCATCATTTTCACACTCTGATTTTAAAACCCTAACTTTTGAACCAAGTGGATTTTTTTTTTACCTGAGAATGAATAGAGAAGCAGCAGCAATGGAGAGAGAGAGAAATGAGCAGCAACAACAATGGTGGTCACCGGTTTTTTTGCCGCAGCAACGGAGGAGAGACAGAGACGACGAGAGAACTGGTTTTTTTTTAAATAAAATATTTTTTTGTATAATGTGTATGAGTTGGAAGAAGTTTTGTATAATGTGTATGAGCTTTTGTGTATTTTGTAAAAGATTATAAATTTTAAAAATTATAATTCAGTCTCAATTTTAGTTAATCACATTTTTAAGACAAGTTTGACCATGACTGGTCAAACTTGTCACCATTTCTAATTACGTGATTTTTTTGTCACCATAAGTTAAATTTTCCTAGTAAGTTACCAACGATTTATCCCCCTTCAGCAATGGCCAAAACCTCTCCTCTTTATTGTTTTGCTTTTATCATTCTTATTCTTGGAAATGTATGTAAAGCAGCTGAAGAAATAAAAGTTTAGTTAAAGAAGGGTGATTTTTCTGTGAAGATCACTAACTATGGTGCAACAGTTCTTTCTGTTATACTCCCTGATAAACATGGTTTGATTCTCTCTCTCTCTCTCTCTTTATTTCTTGATTTTCTTCTTGCATTTTTATGCACTGTCAATTTCATATCTTAAGTTTCTCCTCTCACTCACTTTTATTCCTTGTTATAAGGAAAATTGGATGATGTCGTTCTTGGGTACAATTTTATCAATGACTACAAGGTTAGTCTCTAATATTTTTTTTTCAGAGATGGATCTAGAATTTAAAGTTTATGGTTCTACGCAGGGGCGAAGTCAGGATTCCGGACTAGGAGAGCCTATTTTGGTCTAGGGGGACCGAAAAATTGAGGACTCTATTGTAATATCATGAATATTACTAGTATACTAGGAAAAATTTAAATTTGAGGGGAAGCCCGGGCCACCCCGGCCACCATGTAGCTCCGCCCCTGGACTTCTACGGGGAATATATAGAATTAGTGTATAATATATGTATATTGATTTAATTTCTTTTCAACTGGTCTATTACGCACTAGAACCAATCCACTACATGCTAATGGTCATTAGAATTTCATCTCCTGCAAAAATTGTAAATAGTTGACCGTTCGATCGAGTCCATCCCTAGAAGTTATACCTTCAAGTATGTGTGAGTCTTTTCTCGATTTACAATAATGCTGGCCAAAATTCGACAAGTCAATTACTCAGTTATAGTGATGTCGTTACTGTGAAAAATATGTTAGACGTGCTCAATTGGTTGAAAATTTTGAATTGGTTCGTAACACTTTGAAATATGTTGTATTTTCACAACGCCTTCTTGTTGATTAAACAAAATAAAGCAACGGAGGAAAATAATATATGTATACCTTGTTCACCATCAAAGCTATTGTAGGTAAGAGTAACATGACTATCTTCTTGATAATCTTCAATAGTCCATATTACATCACAGAATCCTCTGCTACCCCCTGATTTAAAACGATTTTCAACTTGTTAATCAAGTGTTAAGAATTATTATAATGGAGAGACTTAATTAACAACAAAAAGGATAAATAATTATAGAAATACCGTGGAGTGTGTTTCCATGATCATTAGCTGGTAATTTGTATTCCACACCATTCAACTTAAATTTTGCTCCTCCAATCCGATTAGCCACTCGTCCAATTAGGCCACCAAAGTATGTTGTGTCGTTCTACAATACATTAATAACTTCAATCAAGAATCCAACATACAAAAATTCCAGACCTTTTACAAAACTAAAAGAGAAATAAACATATGGATATCCTCAGGAAAAACATTACTATGAAAGATGACCCATAACCCATATTCTTTAGGGGAAGTTACACATTTGATCACTCAGCCAAAAATATTTACAGCCACTAAAGATAAGACGATTATGAATAGATATATCCAACATGGACCGATAACTGATGTCCCTGGCAATTGTTGATGTTTTTTATCTGCCATTTAAAATTAAAAAGATTCTCATTGTTATAGCTGGATGAGAGACATCTATTTGTTCAAATCGAATCCTTTGTTCTACTATTTATCTCTAGCTAGACAAATTTTGGTAATCAAATGATGTGAAACAGGATTTCCTGGTGACCTTTCTGTCAAGGTGACATACATGTTCATTGGGGCAAACAAATTAGCCTTAGACATGCAAGCAAAGCCTCTAAATAAAGCCACACCAGTGAATTTAGCATCACACACTTACTGGAATCTTGGTGGAGCCATCAGCGGCAACATTTTCTCCCTACACTATTCAGATATTCGGATCCAAGATTACTCCTGTTGATGATAAGCTCATCCCCACCGGACAAATTACTCCGGTTATAGGCACAGCCTACGATTTCCTCCAACCACGGACGATAGGGAGCAAGTTCAGTGAAATCCCGGGTGGATATGATATCAACTATGTGTTGGATAATACTGAGGGCAAGCATTTGCATAGGTTGCAATTGTCCACGAAATCAAATCGGGTAGAAAGATAGAGCTGTGGACTAATAAACCTGGTGTGCAGTTTTACACAAGTAATATGTTGGAGAATGCCAAGGGAAAGGGTGGACTTGTTTACCATAAGTATGGTGCACTTTGTTTGGAGACACAAGGATTCCCAGATTCTGTCAATCATCCCAATTTTCCTTCCCAGATTGTGAACCCAGGAGAAACTTATAAGCACATTATGGTTTATAGGTTCACTGCCTTGTAGAAACTTTTAGATTTTTCATGGTAACAGTACAGTTGAGGGACCTTTCTTGTTTAGTATCACTTGCATTTATATTGGGAGTAGCTTATTTTTATGCTGCTGGGTTTTAATAATAAAGTTATCAGTTTGATATTATATTTCATCGATCATTTATAGTTTTTCAACTGGATGTACGTAATGCCTTACTTTTTGTTGGATTGCTGTCGATGTTAATGATACACCGTTCTGAATTCTTGTAAGCAAATTCCACTCATGAAATAGCAGTACATAAATCGCTCTTTAAAGGATCTCACTAATAAAATTCACAGAAAGCATAATATACACACAAATCTCTGAATTCTAAATCCAGATTCATATTCGGCATATGCAAGAGTGTATCATATCCTTCTCTAAGTCTTCATGGCCGCAATAGAATTTGAATTCTCTTTAAATCCATCGACTCTGTCATAACTGTAGGATGTATATGAAGCTCTTCACAAAACAAATAATCTTCCCAAATGGAGTCTCTTCAATGGTCCGTCAGGGAAGCTGGTCAGTCACAATGTTGTGTCAACTAATTTCAAGGTACCACCGAGGGATATGATGAAATGGTAATAAGAAATCTAGAGCCGGGCTCTGGGAGTAAAGAACCTTCTGGTAGGGACCGTTTAAGTGAGCCTTCCCAGCAGCCTGAATTTGGAATAATCAGGCTAATGGACTTGGGATAACAGATGTAAAGAGCATCATTTCAAGATAGACAGATCCATCCATGCTTACATACGAAGAGATCAATAGACACATTTATCAAGTTATAGGCTTCTACTTTGCTAACCCTGTGAAAGCCACAATCAGTCTATCAACTTGCGAACAGATAAATTAAAATAAGGGAATTTTAGGAGCACAATAAACAGTGAAGACTTTTGCCGAGAAGATCTTTTCAAATTAACCAACTGAATTTTGAATGCAGACCAACTCAAGTAACTGGACATAAACCTGAATAATCGGGAAGCAACAGGAAAATAAACAAAGAAGGTAGAGAAAGCCTTGGAAACAAGCAAACAAAGGATTATAATGTCTTATCGACTTTTAGGAAAATCCGCTGAATTACAGGTTCTGCTATTCAATTAGCATTCTGTGTTGTTGTCTTCTTGAAATCAATCTTGTCAACTTTGACTTCTCCGTCAATGAGTTCATAAACATAGACCACAACACGCAGGGCGTCAATGTCCATGAGAACAAAGCTAGGGTTGACATCATATGTGATGCTACTGTAGGCACCAGTAGCAGATCCTGGATTTATAACAACCCCTGCTTCATGTTTGTATGCTGTGAACTGATGGGTGTGCCCGGTCACAAGTATGTCTACATCCAATTGCCTTTGAAGCATGGCTAGTGAGTCCAAGTCACCCCATGGAATAACCTGGAGTGTAGGACAAGATAACAAGTGGAAGATACCATTACTACTAGAAGGATGGCATGCTTGTGGAGTAAGCATATTTCTCAAATAATTCTTAAATGGTTATTTCTTAGTGTTAAAAATTTCGAAGTGGAAGACTTTCAAAGAAATTGTAAGCAAAAAGGTTAAAGACAACAAATAGCAGGAGATAGCGGGTCAAAGAGTGGAAGCTGAATGACAGGCCAAAAAAGAGTACAAATTTAGCCTGATATTCCTTTAAGTTAGTTGCGGAAATATTGGACAGACATGGTACTATAACTTGAGGAAAGACCAACAATAAATACAGAATGTCTATTTTGGCAGTGTAGATAATAAATGTATTCAAATCTCATCTCATGCTAAGCAAGAATGTTATTGCAAGTAAAATTACTCTCTTACAATAACATACTAACAAAAGTTTTTTAGCGAGATGCATAGTGTGAGCACTTAGATATATGACGAGGCTGACATAAGAACCTGCAACCACGAGAAGGACAAACATGCACAGAGATAGGGCAGGGCCCAGGGTGCATGTTAATACATATGTATCTGCATGCCATACAACTAAGCAGAGTACTTAGATGTTAGTTTTGGCCCTGACAAAAATTCAGGTCACCTGAATAACCCAAATGTTTTACCTCATCAGCTCAAAGCGAGGACAGCAAGAGTAACAAAAAAAATGGGGAATCAGACCTGGTGGCCATGGCATAATCCAATCTTAAATTGACCAATCGTTAGTGTCTTGGTCTCAGGGTAACGTGTCTCTTCGTCATACTCGCCTCTAGTGATATGCAAGTCAGGACAAAGAGTCTTTAAGTAATCATGAACCTCCTGCACATATAATTTGGATGAGGCAGTCAGTACATTTTCATAAAGAACCTACGTCCAACTTGGATGCTAAAAGATCTAGAACATGAATGTCCAGAGCGAATGAAGTATATCATTGGGAGTGAAAAACAAAACGAATTTGCTAAGGTAATCACTGAAATTGTAGGAATAGTTATTCTTAGAAGTTTCTCAATATAACCTAGAAGCACAATGTTTATATTAGAACACACTTGTGGAAATACTCTACAGATAAAACAGTACTGATGGAAGGGTGTGTTCGGTATGAAGGAAAATATTTTCCATGGAACATTTTCTAGGAAAATAAGTGAACTTCTTACTTATTTTCTTGTGTTCGGTACGTAAGCAAAAATTATTATCCTAAATGCATTCTACTCCCTCGGTCCCAATTTATGTGGCACCATTTCCTTTTTGTTATGTCCCAAAAAGAATAACACTTTCTATATTTAGAAACAATTTAACTTTTTGAGATGATTTATAATCACATTTATATAAGACTTGTTTCGGACCACACATTTTTAAAGTTTTCCTTTATTTCTTACACTTTGTGTCAAGTCAAATAGTACCACATAAATTGGAACAGAGGGAGTATAATTTAGACAAATACTACGGGAGGTGGGGGTGGGGTAGGAGGTGGGGTGGGGATGGGGGCTACGGGGGTGGGGTGAAGATGAGGTGTGTTGGAGGATGGGGAGGACATAATCAATGTAGAATGCCGTGGAACTTCTTTTCCCTACTTCCACTAGGAAAGTCATTTTTCTCATTTTTATGGAACTTGTTTTCCCAGAAAAAGTGTTTTCCAAAAAATTTGACCAACCGAACATGGCCATACCGAAGACACCCGGAATGAATGATTTGAATTCCCTAAATAAATCAGGGAGCAAGGTCCTCATTCTATACTTGACATGGTTTACTGAAAAGATATCTGCAAATGACTACTTACACAAATAGAAGCACTAGATTGACTATAAGACTTTCTATTTCAGATAGAATAAAGTAGAAACAGCCATAAAGTAATCTCATAACGCAGAACTGGCAAAAGTATCTCCGGGTTTTCTCCCCAGGTGCACAAGATAGAAAAGTGTTATCAAAGACCTGCTTCCAGAGAGCAGGCCATCATCCTTACTGAGTTTCAAAATCGGATCCATAGGAGTATCTACAATGCTCCAAACAATCCAGTCTGCCCTAAAAAGTCTGTAACTTCCGCCATTGTCATTTACTTAGCATGCCTACCTTTCCTTCTTTTGTGTCGCTTAGCTTTGATCTGTAGCAGCTGAGGCAGAGGTTTTCGTTGCTTGTTCTGTGCATACGATTGCTTAAACAATGAAGCCAGGGACGTTACAGTCTCTGCAATTTGCCTCGCTTAGGCAGCACTTATATGGAGACACCAAAGCTTGGATCCTAGGAAAAGCTAGCCAACCAACTGTCTTTTAAATCTTTATAAGAAAAACGTTTTTAAATAAATAAACGAGGACTAATCCATGAGCTTTGTACTCTGCTTGCTTGAGTACCCAAAGCCATTTACAACATTCTTATATGCTTTCTGCCATGAGAGTTCTCAAGACACATCTATCATCATCATCATACCCAGTGAAATCCCACAATGTGAGGTCTGGAGCAGATTTTACCTCTACCTTGGTAGGTAGAGCGATTGTTCCGAAAGACCCTCGGCTCAAGACAAAGCATAAACACAAGCAAAGCAAGAGAAACGGTCAGACCCGGACAAGAAATTTAAAGTTGTATGAAAATGATGTAACAAAAGCGAATAAGTCTCTGAAAAAAGAAACATTAACTAACGCAGGTAAATAAGATAAACAAAATACACTAAAGAACATATAGCAACAGAACTCAACTACCTACTATCCTTCCACCCAAATCCGTGTCTTCCACGACCCCCTATCTAAGGTCATGTCCTCAGTAAGTTGCACCTGCGTCATATCCCATCTAATCACCTCTCCCAATACTTCTTCGGCCTACCTCTACCCCTCCTGAACCTGTCCATAGTCAATCTCTCACACCTCCGTACTGAGACATTTGTGTATCTCCTCTCCACATACTTGAACCATCTCAAACTCGCTTCCCGCATCTTATCCTCCACCGAGGTCACTCTCAGTCTGTCCCGGATATCATCATTTTTAATTCTATCCCTCTTTGTATGCCTGTACATCTATCTCAGCATCCTCATCTCCGCAACTTTCATCTCTTGGATGTGTGAAGTCTTGACTGGCCAACACTCCGCCCCATACAACATAATCGATCTAACAACAACCCTATAGAACTTGCCTTTAAGTTTTGGTGGCACCTTTTTATCGCACAAGACTCCAGATGCGAGCCTCCATTTTATCCACCCTGCACCAATACGATGTGTGACATCGTCATCAATCTCTCCATTCTCTTGGATAATAGACTCAAGGTACTTGAAGTTTCTTTTCTTTGGAATGAACTGAGTATCAAGCCTCACATCCACGTCAGTCTCATGGTTGCTCCCGTCACTGAACTTGCACTCCAAGTATTCTGTTTTGGTCTTACTCAGGCTGAACTCTTTAGACTCCAAAGTCTGTCTCCAAAGCTCCAGCTTATCGTTCACTCTGTTGCGAGTCTCATCAATCAAGACTATGTCGTCTGCAAATATCATACACCATGACACCTCCCCTTTGATTTGTCGCGTCAGTCCATCCATCACCAAGGTAAATAAGAATGGATTAAGAGTTGATCCCTGGTGGCTGGTGCATCCCCATCATAAGTGCTCCGAGTCTCCTCCTAGTGTCCGTACCCCGGTCTTGGCTCCATCATACATATTCTTGATCGCTTTAGTGTACGCCACAGATACACATCTAACCTCTAAACATCTACATAGAACCTCCTTAGGAACTTTGTCGTATGCACTCTCGAGGTCGATGAAAACCATGTGTAAGACTCTCTTCCTTTCCCTATACTGCTCCACCAATCTCCTAATCAGATGAATGGCTTCTGTAGTCGAACGCCCCGACATGAATTCAAACTGGTTCTCAGAAATAGACACGCCTCTTCTCACCCTCATCTCCACGACCCTTTTTCAAATTTTCATAGTGTGGCTTAGCAGCTTGATACCTCTATAGTTGTTGCAACTAGGGATGTCACCTTTGTTCTTGTACAAATGAATCATTTTACTCCACCTCCATTCTTCGGGCATTCTCGCCGTCTTAAAAATGATATTAAACAACTCAGTCAAGACACGTCTATCTCTAGCTATAATAACACATCCACCATTCCCTTGTTTACTCAATCATAATACTTCGCTGGAAAAAAATTAAACAACTTCTTCTGCGGAAGGAGAACTATCTTCCGCAGACAAACTTATCCTAAAAACAATGCTGATGCTTGCAACAATACTGGAAAAG
The DNA here is from genome assembly GCA_029844215.1 of Przewalskia tangutica. NCBI lineage: Eukaryota > Viridiplantae > Streptophyta > Magnoliopsida > Solanales > Solanaceae > Przewalskia > Przewalskia tangutica. The sequence goes on from CM056734.1 coordinate 14,938,544, forward strand.
GAAAGCTAACATTAAACAGTTGTTTCCCTTCATTTTATCAAATGTATCTCAGTAGCACAAAGCTGAAGCAATTTAACTATGAAAAATCCTCTCCGCAGTTGTTTAACCTTTAATGTAGACTAGGGTCCAAACATTACCCCCAAAAAAAATCCTAGGGTTTTAGTTTCTTCTAAAGGAAAATCTCACTATAGTACTTATTCAAGTATGATTTCTCCAGCATAGAAACCGCCCAACATCTCCAGCGAAGTTGAATGAAGCAGATGGGAAATAATTAACATACACAATAACAATAATTTATACCAATTAGCTTTAATGCGATCAACTAATACAAAGTCAATATAAAAGACTCACTTTAATGCAGAGGTTACCAGTACAGATGACATGTTGGATCTTTCCAGGAACAAGCATAGACTTAAACTTTGCAGGAATATCAACTGCCCTATGCGGGATGTGAAGATCCCCCAACGCTAATACCAGCACCATCCTCCTCCTTCTTACTAATCAACTCAACTCTATTGGAATTTCAGACACCAAAATAGATCAATTAGCAGCACTTGATCAAAATCAAGGAATTTGATTTTTTTTGTTATTTAATCGGTTTTCCCCATTAAACCCGAAAATCATGGATAATACGACGTCGTGGGTACCTATATTGGTACTTAATATACGTTTGTTCTCCAATCATGAATCTCACGTGACCTCGAGAAGTCCTTTTTTTTTTCTTTGATTTATTCTTCGATAAATTACACCGAAATACCCCTCATAATTCATAATCTTAAACCGAACACTTTATACAAATTCTAAATTTAATTAACACCATTGATAATAGTGGATTAGAAAAAACTAGATTGCCCGTTAAAAAGTTTTGAAACTAAAAAAGAAGAAGGTGAAACTGATCAATGAATATAAAAAGTGAATTTTAATATATCTTTAAAAATATATATATCGCCAAAAAAAAAACTCAATTTCAAATTTTTGTCGTTGATAATATTGTCAAAATCAGCTTATTTAAGTAGTGTTTTTCATTAAAAGTGCTTTCTAAACAATATTTTTTTGAGAGTAGAAATTTATGTTTGACTTAATCATTTGAGAAGTGATTTTGTTAGTAGTTTGTGTATGTCCAATATTAGTTTAAAAGTGTGCTTTTAAGTCTCAAATTAAGAAAAAAGATATGTATATATACAATCATGTATCTCTGGGTAGAAATGTGTAATAACAAGAAAATGAGAATGTAACAACAATAAGTATGCAAGAAATCTGGAAATTAACAAAGAAATTGGTTTGCTGAGTCGATTGATTTTTCAATCTATCCTTAAGATAATATTGTCATGTATATCATTTCAACGGTGTAATGACAACTTATCTCTCAAGATAAAACAACAATCAAATAAATGAGCAAAGGGAACTTAAGTGTTCGCTTAGTAAGAAAGATCTTAGAGTGTGTGGAGATTGCAAGAGAGGAAGAAAGTATTCTGAAAATGTATTTCAATGTGTGTTTTGTAATTGTGTCAAAGACATCAATTTATAGGTAGATGATTATGTCTTCTCAATTAACCAAATGAATGGTCATCAATGTTAAGTAATGAGCATTGATATTGAGATTAATACATCCTAGTAATTGATGAAATCAATAGCCAAATAATGGAGATTAATTGCTCCAAATTCACGGCAAGAATCGCTTTAATTCGCCTCAAATGCGGGCATCGCAAATGCGGCGCCTCAATTCCAGTAAGTCACTGAAACAAAAATTCCATTTAGGGTCGCGGCCCTAGGAGGAGGCGATGCGACGCTCCAAGCACCGCGGCGTTTTCTGATTTGTTTCATCTTTTACACATTTTACTTTTTTCCCTTTCATTTACCAACGTGAAATCATTGTCATTTGACCAATAACCGTCTATTCTCTTATGTCTCAAACAATTTGTATACATACCAATATCTCTTCCATTAAGAAAATTACGATCTTTGACACTTTATGTGCACGTGTGTGGAAGTCATGCTTTCGACGTGCGGGCCCCCAATTATTCGAGTCATAATTAATAGGATTAACTTTATTTCACGTTTAGTAAATTTCCAACAGTATCTATCCATTAGCGAGATAATACACAAAATTGGTAAAACAAAATTAGCTAATAAATTAATATTATATGTAATAAGATATGAATATCATTTTAGTAATTAATATTATTTAACTAAAAAAAATAAACTTGCATAATGTGTTTTGTAATTTTCAGGTTTAGTTTAACTACTTTTAAGTTTACTTTTTAATGAAATATGCCTATCAAATAAATAGAGAAGTAAAATTAAATAAAAACGAAGAAATACAACATTGACTAGAAAATATTACTGGTACTCTCATAATAACATTATAAAATAAAATGGAGAAAAATATGTGATAGTTAATGTGTGTTTTACTAACTAGCTAGTGATAGTTTAGATAGAACTCTCACATTTCATAATTCAGATATGAAACTAAAAAATAAGTGATACTTAGCGTGTATTTTTTACCCTTATCTCAAATTTGTTATCTATAAATATACTGGTAGATAACACAAGAGAGAATTACATGCCGCTTTCAAATCTTCTTCATTTGAGATTTCTATTTTTAAAAAAAAGTAGCCCGGTGCACGAAGCATGGTTAGCAGATCCAGGGAAGGGCCTCACCCAGGGGTCTGAGATTTCATTTTAAATTTATAAAAAATCTAGTCCTCGTTTCTAAATTGACGAAAAGAACTGCTCATGCAGTCAGCTGCTCAATTCAAATTTATGGATGATATAGTTAAATATTCACAATATTCAAAGTTTCGCGTCCTCAAAGATGGTCTTTTTCTGTTCTAAATATGGAGCTATCAAGATAAGAATACTTTCCCTTTAAGTAATTCTTCCTGAAGTTAATAGAATTTTTCTAGCATCTATATATAACACAGGTAGATAACTGTTAACGATCGAAATGCAGGTATGCTTCAGGTAATTGTCACTGGAATCTCACTGCATGTGAGATATACAATGATGATATTGATAAAAGGTTGAGAGAGGATATGTGGGAGCTTTTCCGATTTCTTATTCACCGAAAACTCAATCTTACAAAGTGCACACAATGCACTTATTATACAAAGAAGAGAAGAGAACTATGGGCCCTGTTGTGGTCCCCACAGTACCATAACAAACTCATTAACTAGTATAACAAACACTAAATATCTATTATCTCTAAATAACTTCAACATCCTCCTCAAGCTAGGGGTCAAGAATAAGTTTTTCATTCCTAGCTTGGAGAGAAGATGAGCATGTTGTCCTGGCAATAGACCTTTGGTAAGTATATCGGCAGGTTGATCATCAGATGCAATGTGTTTGGTAGAAATCAGGCTTAGCTGGATCTTCTTCCTGATGAAATGACAATCTATCTCAATGTGTTTTGTTCTCTTGTGAAACACAGGATTGTTGGCAATTTGAATTGTTGACTTGCTATCACAATAAGCAGAGATGGGCAATTGCAAAGGTAAATCAAGCTCTGAGAATAAACCATTGATCCAGACAACCTCAGCTACTACTGATGCAAGGCTCCTATATTCAGATTCTGCTGAGCTCCTGGAGACTGTCTGTTGTTTCTTGGACTCCAAGAGATAAGGAAAAATCCAAAATATACTAAGTAACCCGAGACTGATCTTCTGGTGTTTGGGCAAGAAGCCCGCGTCAGATCACAAGAGACAGACATTCATTACCGTCACGCTATCAATACTCCCATTCCTGGAGCATGCTTTATATATCTCACCACTCTCTCTGCTGCCACCATATGTCACTGCTTTGGAGGCTGCATAAACTGACTTAAACACTGCATTGCAAAGGCTATGGCCTGGTATTAGTCAAGTAAAGGAGCCTGCCAATCAATCTTTGATATGTAGATGGATTCTTCAATAGAGTATCTTCACTTCCAACCTTCCCAAGCATCATCTTCTGTATATTCTTATCATACGCATCAGAAGTAAGCTTCACATTAGTCTCCATTGGTGAGTTAACAGGCTTAAGGCTTAGAACTTGTTAACCCCATATCCTTAATGAGCTCCAAAGAATACTTTCGTTGATGCATCACTATCCCTCCTTGTTCCTGGAAAACTCAAATCCTAAGAAATATCTGAGTTCACCAAGATCTTTGATCTTGAAGTGCTGCTGCAGGATGAGTTTTGTCTCATCAATGAGTCCCTGATCATTTCCAGTCAGTAAAAGATCATCTACATATATTGATATCATAGCTATTTTCTCTCCATCCCTTCTAATAAGTAAAGACTCTAAAGAGTAATCAAAACGACTTTGAACAAATCCAGAGGAAACCAAGACATTTGTTAACTTAATATTCCATTGTCTGGAGGCTTGCTTAAGATCGTATAATGACTTAAGCAACCTACATACCTTCTCTTGCTCATGATCAACCCCTTGTGGTAAGTGCATATACACCTCTTCATTGAGATCCACCTGGAGAAAGGCATTGAACACATTCATTTGTTGAATAATCCATCCTCTGGCAACTGCAACAGAGATCACATTTCTGACACTTCTGACAGTTACCATATTCACCACTAGAGAAAATGTCTCTTGATAATCAACTCTTTCTTTCTGACTGTACCCCTTTGCTACAAGTCTGGCCTTGAACCTCTCTACCTCTCCAGTAGCTTTGTACTTAATCTTAAACACCCATTTACATCTAATGGGTCTCCTGTTATTAGGCAAGTCAACTACTTCTCAAGTTTTGTTGTCTTGTAAAGCTTGAATTTCTGACTTCATGGCCTCCACCCATCTCTGGTCCTTGACTGTGGTTCATGTTCTGCAAAGACCTTAGCCAAGAAACCATGATACTGAGCAGACAGTCCAGTGTAATCCACCACTTCTGACATTGGGTATGCACAACTTTCTTGGCTGAATTTTGTTGTTGGATGCATGAAATCCTTCAACCATATTGGAGTCCTCCTTTCTCTGGTGGATCTTCTGATATCTGCACCAACCTCATCATCAGCCACACTGTCAGCCAATGTGTCTTCAGCATTGGAAGTATCCTGGGAGGGCATCTCTGATGCAATATTATTATGTGTATCTTCTGACTCTCTTGCAGGGACAGAGACATGTACATGCATTCCAGTCTTCACATTCTCCACTTCGATAGCATGTGAAATCACTTGTGCATCATCAATATATAGATCAGAGTTAGGATTTTGAGAGTGAGAAATAGATGAGTCTCCAGACTCCTGCAACTACTGATAGGGGAATATGTTCTCATGGAAGGTCACATCTCTGCTGACAAACATTGTCTCACTGGACAGGTCCAGCAGCTTGTAACCCTTTCTATTGACATCATAACCAAGCAGCACAGCCTTGATGGCCCTTGGTTCAAACTTATCCTTTCTCACCAAGTTTGATGCATAGCAAAGGCACCCTATCACCTTGAAATGAGAAAATGATGGCTGCCTCTCAAACAATTTCTCATATGGTGAGATATCCCCCAATACCACAGTAGGAATTCTGTTAATCACATATACAACAGTTTCAACACAATCAACCCCAAAACTTTCCTAGTAAGTGACCTTGCAGTTTAATGGCCCTTGTTATCTCCAATATATGCATGTGCTTCATTTCTACTACTACATTTTGCTGTAGGGACAAGATTTCTGATGTATAATCCCTAACTTGTTAAAGAGATCAAAACAGACATAATTAAGAAACTCTATCCCATTATCTATTCTAACACATTTGACAGTTAAATCAAACTGTGTTCTTATCATCACAAATAAATTCTTAAGAATAGTTATCACGTCAGACTTAACATGCATCAATAAAATCTATGTCCATCTAGTGTAATCATCCACCACAGTGAGGAAATATCTCATGTTATTATAAGATGACACTTTGTAAGGTCCCCATACATCTAGATGCAAAAGTTGAAAAGCAAAATCAGTTCTGTTATGCCTATCAGGAAAAGATTTCTTTGCTTGTCTAGCTAATGGGCATACACCACAATGTTTTATTGAGAAATCTGATTTGGTCCTAAAAACAACAATCTTCCTGAGCATGCTCAATGGAACATGTCCCATTCTTCTGTGCCAAAGTTCTGCTTCCAGTTCATCCTTAGACACCACAGATGATACATGAGCATGTGCTTTTATTGCTTCTTTGTAGTTCCTTCCTGACTCCAGTATGTATAGCCCATCAACCTCTCTACCAGTCTCCTTGACCTTCCCAGTAAACAGATCCTGCAGGGCAAAGAAATCAGGTAAAAACCTTGCACATCAATTCAATTCCCTGGTTAACTTTGACACTGAGAGCAGATTAAATTTAAAGGTTGGGACACATAACACATGCTCAATAATATCATCATTCTTTAGCCTACAACTTTCTGCTTGAGTAATCTCAGCTACATCACATGTAGGTAGTTTTACTTGACATGCACTTTCTTTATCCCTTTTCTCAATCATGTTTTTATCACTAACCATGTGGTTAGTTGCCCATGTGTCCACTATCCAGTCTGCATTGATATTACCTATATGCTTATGAGATGCAAGGTTACCTGCCATGTGAGATTTGGCTACTGCCTTGTTACTCTCTTCTTTATGCTGATCAAATACCTGCAACACCTTTTCTTATTTGTCTGGAGTACATGAAGATAGTCTGCTTTGGAGATAATCATGATGCTCCTTAGGCAGTTGCCTCATGTTCTCACTGTGTTCATGCTGAGAATTGTCACACATACCAGTTTGGGCTTCCACTACTGCAACATTCACCTTCTTCTTCCCTTTATAATCTATTGGATATCCAACTAGCATGTAACATTTATCTTTAATATGTCCTTGTTTCTTGCAGTAGTCGCAGAACATCAACTTGTAACAAATTTCTCTGGTGTGGCCTTTCATTTGACAGTGGTCACATAATGCAAACTGATTGTATTGAGTTGGTTTTCTTTATCTATACTGAGTTGTCGTACCATACATAGCCATAGATTCACTTAAGTCATGGTCTCTAAATCTTTCGGTGATTGATTTTTTACTCTCATCTTGTGCAATCATAGCATATGCTTGATTGACACTAGGTGTAGGTGATAACAACATAATGTGGCTTCGTGCCTGATTGTAGCCATCATTTAATCCCATCAGAAATTCTAATAACCTCTGATTAGCGAGATGATCAATATATGCTCGAGGACTGTCACAGTCGCATGCCGATGGAGGAATAATTGAGTCAATCTCGTCCCACAGATCCTTCATTCTGGAATAGTAACTAGCTATTGGTGATACTCCTTGCTGGAGCATAGCCAATTCATTCTTCAATTGATATACCCGAGACAAGTTAATTTTGTCAAATCGTTCCTTCGGATCTCTCCAAACTACAAGAGCAGTGGATCTATACAGAATTCCACTCAACAAATCTCTACTCACATTCTTCATAATCCATGAAATCACCATTGCGTTGCAACGATCCCATTGCTTCATCATATTTCCATCATACATGTCTTTCTTTACTGTACCGTCAATGAAACCAATCTTATTCTTTGTCAATAGATTAAATTTCATTTCACGACTCCACAGTGGTATAATTTTCCATTCATGTTAGTTGTATCTCAACATGCACATAAATCACCATTGCGTTGCAACGATCCCATTGCTTCATCATATTTCCATCATACATGTCTTTCCTTACTGTACCGTCAATGAAACCAATCTTATTCTTTGTCAATAGATTCAATTTCATTGCACGACTCCACAGTGTATAAATTTCCATTCATGTTAGCTGTATCTCAACATGCACAGCTCCAGGAGTATCGGATGAGCTAAAAAATAATGGATGATTGTGATCCACTATGTTTGAACTCATATTCGAAGTCTCATCTGTGATAACTGGTATGCTTTGCGAAGTATTCTCCATTCAAATGATTAACAACTCAATTAATAGCAGCATCGATTTGACAACATCGATGGTAATAAATCGATCTGAATCTCAGTAGATCAATTTTAACAAAACACACACAAAACTTCAATTATTAAGTGAAAATTTGAACTGCATGTACCGGATTGTTCTCGATCTTCTCGGTTTGAATCACGAACAACTCAGAAGTTCCAATTCGAAGTTTCGATCTTCAATTGCTCGATTTCGATTTTCAATCACACCGATCCTCCTCTTAGTGGCTTTGATACCATGTTAACGATCAAAATGCAGGTATGCTTCAGGTAATTGTCACTGGAATCTCACTGCATGTGAGATATACAGTGATGATATTGATGAAAGGTTGAGAGAGGATATGTGGGAGCTTTTTTGATTTCTTATTCACTGAAAACTCAATCTTACAAAGTGCACACAATGCACTTATTATACAAAGAAGAGAAGAGAACTATGGGCCCTGTTGTGGTCCCCACAATACCATAACAAGCTCATTAACTAGTATAACAAACACTAAATATCTATTATCTCTTAATAATTTCAACAATAACACAGGAGAGAATTTTTTACCTTGATGGTGCCGCTTTGTAATGGTTCTTCATTTGAAATTTCAAGTTAAATTTCTTTTGTAAATTGAAGAAAAAAGCTGCTCAATTCAAATTGGCGGACGATATAGTCAAATGTTCACAATTTTCAATTCTCCTTTTTTAAAATTGGTAAGAGGCAGCAGATGTCTATTAAATTGGCTTGAATAAATCATTTGCAACAAAATCAAATGAAGTTTATCGTCTATTGGATATTTTATCAGTTGTGAGAACTTTCAAATACTTGTACAAACTACAACGAGGGGAAGTACATTAACCAAATCGTATGTCTGAATTCAGAATTTTATGTTAATAAATATATTATCTTTTTCGTGCTATAGGCTTACATCGTGAATTGTTGAGTTAAATAGCTCTAAATCAACATGGGGGAAATATGTTGCCTGAATTGATGAATTGTTGATAATCCAATGCAAGAAAGTAGTTACAATGTGGAAAAAAGAGGCAAACGGGGAGGAGAAAAATTATTTGGTTGAGTTTGTTCAGTGAGGGACATATTTTCAAAAGTAGTGAAAAGCTTCTGATGTAAGCTTCCTGCGTCACATGTTTGGAAAACAATTCCCACAGAAAACTGGTTGTAACGGTTACAAATGTTGGCGCAATAAGAGAACTCTTGAAAGGTGGTTACGGTTTTCTGTTCTTTCTTTCCTAATGAATCCAAACTCATCAATGTTGGTAATCCTTTTACCCTTTTCTCCTCCACAAAATCCCTCTAATTAGATGTCCTAAAAGAGTAAAAACCTGCAGTTTCTCTGCCTTCCTTTTTTGTAGTGCCATTACTTTCAGTTATACTTGGGTTTCAAATTACCAGGTACTCCAATAGTGATTCCTTTGCTCATTAACAATTATTCTGGTTAACAATTTGCGTCGACTTTTGACTATTTATCTTTTTAGAAGGGCCATAAATCTTTTGATTCGACTCCATGATTTTATGTTCATCTCTTATTATAGATCTGCATGAATAATATACCCTTACTTCGTCTTGGAGACAAGAAAGTCTTGCTGTTCTGTTAGCTAATGTTTGCATTCTATTGAACGATGTTGTGCTTGTAGATGTGGTATTCTTACTGGAATATCTATAAAATTGAAATTCTTTTTTTACTATTTGGCATGATTTTCTTTAAGGACATTGGCTCTGGCTTTTCTTTTTCAGGCTAGGTGTGTTTCCTGACCCCTCTGCATATCAAGCGTCATGTTGGAGGGATCATATCTTGTTTCAAAGGACTTGCCTTGTGCATGCGAGCAAGCGAGCCAGTGGATATATTATGTTTTTCATGTTATTGAACACACAAAGGGAAAACGTCCATTGGAGGATGTATCAGACATTGGTTTCAGAAAGTCATCCAAGCTGCTTGATGCCCTAGAGAAGGAGGAAACTGTTCGGTGTCTTCATGATCTTTCGCTCTCTCAAGAGGAACAATCAGATAGGCAACATGATAGTGGCACTCATTCTGATTCAAGTTCTTTAATCCACCAGATTGGGCGAGACCTTTCAATGAATTGTCTGCTTCATTGCTCAAGGTCAGATTATGGGTCAATTGCTTCATTGAACCAGAGCTTTAGGTCTTTAATTCATAGTGGAGAACTGTATAGGCTCAGGAGACAGATGGGTATCATAGAACATTGGGTTTATTTTTCGTGCAGCCTCCTTGGATGGGAGGCCTTTGATCCCATTCGCTGTAGGTGGATGCATTTGCCAACAATGACATCAAATGGATGCTTCATGTGTTCCGACAAGGAATCACTGGCAGTTGGTACTGAACTTCTTGTCTTTGGAAAGGAAATAGAATCTCAAGGCCGGTTACTGATGTACCACTGCAGGATCCTACTAGTTATCAGAAGTTAATTGGGAGGCTCCTGTACTTGACTAATACAAGGCCGGACATTGCCTTTGCTGTTCAGAGCCTGAGCCAGTTTATGCAGACACCAAAAATGTCTCATCAATTGGCAGCTGAGAGGGTGGTTAAGTATGTCAAGCAGGAACCTGGTCTTGGCATCTTCATGCCCACAAGAGGGATTGACTTGCTGACTGCATATTGTGATGCAGACTGGGCATCTTGCCCAAACACCAGGAGATTTGTCACATGATATCTTGAATTTGCTGGTTCTTCTCTCATCTCTTGGAAGTAAAAAAAACAGGTCACCATCTCCAGTAGCTCTGAAGAGGCAGAGTACAGAAGCATGGCTTCTGTGGTGGCTGAGTTAGTCTGGATTTCAAAATTGTTTGCAGAACTAAATATATGTTTGCATCTCCCCATTTCAGTATATAGTGACAACAAATTTGTCATCCAGATTGCTGCCAATCCAGTGTTTCATGAGCGCACGAAACACATTGATATCGATTGTCATTTTATCAAAGAAAATGTCCAACAAGGTTTAGTTTCTACACTATATGTTCCTACTGCAGACCAGCCATCAGATTTGCTGACTAAGAGTTTAACACAGTGACATCACGACTATTTGTTGCGCAAGCTAGGTCTGAAAAATTTGTTTTCAGGACCTAGCTTGAAGGGGGTGTTAAGCAATACACTGTAGGTGCAGAGAAAGGATAGAAGGGAGGCATACACATTATCAAATCTTTATTTTAGTCAGTTAATTGGTTAATAGATATTTTGCTAATTTAGTCTTGTTCTCCAAGCTCTTTGCTCACTTATATAAATAGAAGCTTCTATTGCTTAGTGATATATGAAAACCAGAGGAAAGCTTTCACAAAAGGATTCTCTCTTCCCTTTCTCTCCCTATCATTCTTCATCTCAGTATCTTCGTTGTTCAATTCTTCTCTCGATGTTGTTCTTATGATTGCATGCATTCACGACTGGTGTTAGATCATGAATCATAACACTTTCTCTAGTACTTTATGCATGCATTGTTTTTGGTAGAGGTGTCTATTGTGTATTCTTATTGTTTGCCTTACTATTAGGCTGCCGCGACACGCCGATATGCCATATTGGTTCTTCTCATCTGTCCCAAAAAGCAAAAAAACGAGTGGTGCCAACTCTGTTGTTAATGGGCAGTTATTGTGCTAGAATGTCACCTGCACCTTTGATTTCTTACCCTGCTTTCTTGTCTGCAAAGCGTATACAAATATTGTTAGCATAATAATCTGTATACATTTAGATAACGTTTCAACACAATCTGTTAAACACTTAGTACAAGAGATTACACAGTATTAAAAATACTTAACAGTAAATTAATTAAAAACCAGTACATGAAACTGAAAATAAACAGAATAAGTGTTGGAAAAAATATTTTCCAGAATATAATCGAGCTCACTTAGTTCAAAGTGTCTCCTTAAGGAAATTATTCCACTCACAGTACTCGAGGTTGATGGAATATCCCCTCCCAGGATAGAACGATTATCTTACAAGAATAGTAGTACTCCAAATTCAGGTAGCGGCGAACCACTCAACGGCAGTGTATCACACATAATTTATTTGTGCAGAAGAAGAAGAAGTTTTGTAGTTCAGAAAATTAGTAAGTAAAATTCTGAGGAAGCAAACGAATTTATAGCCATAGAAGTATTGTTTCTGAAGGTTTGCAACCCTTCTGAACAGTCACAAAAATGGTGGGAAATAAAATAAAATCGAGAATCACTAATTTAACTTCGGAACTGGAAATTTCCGCATCGGCATCGCGGTGCTGCAGAATGGCACCGCGGTGCCGAAAGATCTGCAACCTCTCAGTACTTATGGCACCGTGGTCCTACATTGTGACACCGCAGTCCTGCATGATATCAGATCATTTGACCAAATCCAAATCCAAATCGAATCAATCCGACCAATCCGCCGGCGAAGCGACAACGGCAAGGCGAGGGTCCTTGCCCCCTCAACCCTTTTAGTGACTAGACAAGGTGTAATGTAATATATACACCTCTCTTTTCCTTTTTTTCGATGTGGGATAATTGTTTCAACAAAAGCAAAAGTGACATTTTACATTTCCTTCACTTTTCATCCCATCATTTCTCATTCACCAATATCAAAACCCAACAATCCCCCATATGAATGGGGAATGGCCATAATATAAAAGAATGTGCGGACAAGTGTGATATACTGGCGGATTGATCGTGATCCGATAAGTAGGTTTCCCTTTGAACTTTCTGTAGTGAACTTATATCGGATATACTCGATCAATTGGTAGATTTGATATCTTTGAACCGTCGAACTTTATTGTATACCTAGACAACATAAGTCACACAATCAACCCTCAACCGTTTATGGTTCTCACGGTTGTGTTCGTTTCAGTCATGAACACCGTCTGGTTTCATGAGTGCATAGAGAATGGGTCTTCACTGTCATTCCCCTTTAAAGCGGCTTACACTTAACACTCACATATATGATTTCTAAACATGTGGTTCTATAGCCACATTATCTGGTCATACACTGCCAAATTTAGATAATCATTAAAAATTAATGCTTTATTAACTCGTTAACAAGCCATAAAATTTTATCCTTATTTCTGAACATTGTCTTCATCTGAGAATGGGTTGAGTTATTTGACAATGTTGAATCGTCAGTCACAACTTTGTTTGATCTCCTTGAACCTAGCTCTTGGGATCTCCAGTCTGCTAGGTAGAGTTACCGTCATGATGACTTGTCCTCGGCCTTAACCCCATTCCCATTGATGATCTACTAACTCCCTCTCTAGATAAGCCTTTTGTAAGCGGATCTGACACGTTATCTCTTGACTTTACATAGTCAATCGTAATAACGCCACTAGAGAGGAGTTGTCTACAGATTGTCTCCGTCAGATGTGACGAGATTTTTCGTTATACATTACGCCATCGCCTCTACCTATTGTCGCTGTCACAATGTATACATATAGGAGCCAAAGGTTTGGGCCAGAAGGAAATATCTTCTAAGAAATTTCGGAGTCATTCAGCTTCTTCACCGGCCTTGTCTAAAGCTATAAATTCAGATTCCATTGTAGAGCGGGCGATGCATGTCTCTTTTGATGATTTCCAAGACACTGCTCCTCCACCAACGGTAAAAACATATCCACTCGTGAATTTAACTTTAGATGATCCGGTGATCCAGTTTGCATCACTATATCTCTCAAGTACTGCGGGATATTTATTATAATGCAAAACATAGTTTTTGATGTGTTTTAAATACCCTCGTTTCATTGCCATCCAATGAGTTTGATTGAGATTACTCGTGAACCTACTCAGATTGTTTATAGCACATGCTATATCTGGTCGTGTACAATTCATAATATACATAAACCTTTCCAAAACTCGTGCATAGTCCAATTGTGAGTCACTTTCACCTTCATTCTTTTGAAATGCAAAACTTACATCAATTGGAGTCTTTGCAACCTTGAAATTTAAATACTTGAACTTGTCAAGTACCTTTTCAATATAATGTGACTGTGATAATTGTTACACCCCGGAAATTCCAGGATATGTTTGTAAGGACGTACGTAAGAACTCAAAAATGTTAAGATTTGAGACGAGTAAATTTATCGGAATTATGGAATTGTCGGAAAACGAAATATTGCGACGAACGGGAGGGCGACATGTGTCACCCCTTAGTGGTCTTGGACGAAATTGTCTTGGATGGAATGGTCATTTGACCAATTTTAGGATGGCCAAGTCTTGCAAAGACTAATAGCTTGATATTGTTGACTTAGTCAAGTCCACTGCTAGGATCCATGTGAAACTTATCTAAAGCAACCATTTGTGTAGATCTTGACCTCCATAGTATTATATATGTGTACAAGTAGCAAGACAAGGCTTTTAACACTTAGCTAAATTTTCAAACAAATCTTGAAGAGCATTAAGAGAGCTCTCGCTTTTAGGAGGGTTTCAAGAGAAAAATTTCAATTGTTGTCCAATAATCTCCCCACTTTAAACCAAGGTACCTAAGGGTATAGTAAGCATATCTCAATAGAAAAATCTCGGAAAAAGATAGTTTTCGGGTTAGTCGCAAGGCGAGAACCTAAGGGGTTATTCAACTTTGAAGTTGGAATTTGAAGATGAGTTATTCTTAAGCTTCTAGGGTTGCTTGGAGTGGATTGGAACGTCGAAAGGAGGAGCTAAAGTTGCTAAGGATCGACTTGTAGTCTTGGATCATATTTGGGCTAATATGAGGTATAATCTTCGCCTTACTTTTGTAATCAAGATTCAATGTTATTATAAGTTAGAAATGATCATGTGATATGTGTTATGAAGTTTGATAAGTGTTATGGAATTTTAAGAGCTCAAAACCGAAATGGCATGTTTAGCCCTTTGAAATTGAAATACAATTTTAGTTGTTATTAGAAATCGTCGCATGTTACCTACTTAGAGATTATGGATTGTTATAATCAAATACGACTTGATATCATGTTATGCTACCAATTTGGATTGAAATGGAAATTTGATAAGAATTGGTAAGGTTGAACTCAAGGTGGCGAATTTGGACTTTTAGTTTGTTTTTCATTTGTATTGGACTACTTTATAAATTGTGAGCCAATTGGGGCTGTTTAGTTAGTCATTTGTATTGGAGTACCTTATAGAAGTTGTGAGCCAATTGGGGCTGTTTGGTTATTGTATTCGGCCTTGAAAAAGGTGGCAAAGTAAGTAGAAACAAAGGAGGTCTTCAGATTTTCCGTAGAATTTAGCGACTTAGCACCTAAAATATTCTACGATGAAGTAAGAAGTTAATGGACGATGGTGACCATTATAGGTTGACGTACTAGGTATAGAGTATCCTACTTGAAGAATGGAATAGCTCGGTGGAAGTACTTTGGAGCTTTTTGCTACTTGTCGATAATCGTCGCGGCGATGTGAACCTCTTCCTTCTTTAGACATGGTTCTATGTATGGAATATACATGTGGTATTATTTCATGATTCCTTCTATTCTTAGAAGTTAAGAAGTATGTATGTTGATTTACTCTACGTAAGGGTTATGTCTAAGTTATCCTAAGTTATAATTATGTTAAATTGTCTAAGTCCTTACCAAGTCTTACGAGATGTTGGTAAGAATGGTTAGGAAAATATGAGATTTGATTTAAAACTATGTGTCTTGATTTATTTAAAGTAAGTGGATTTTACGTTAAAAAAATGACTTGAATTTATATGTGAAAAGGGGATTGATTTTAAAAGTGAAAGTTATATGGTTTTAAGAGAATAAGTTACTTGGTTTTGGAAGTGTATGGAACTTTATATTTGTTTTGTATAAGTATAAGTAAGTGGATTTTAAAGAATGTATGATATAAGGTTTTAAGACTATGAACTTTGGTTGTCTTCTAAGGATTATGAAACTTTATTTTTCAAGTTGTGGACTTGATTTCTAAAAGTATTGATGACATGATTTTAAGAGTATGTGACTTGAGTTTTAAAAAGTTAAGTTTATGATTCTCATAAGACGTATGTACGTGGTATTTTAGGTCTAGTTTCCTAATGTTGTAAGAATAAAAGTGCCTTGAGTTCTCTAAAATGAAAGGTTGTTATAATAGCTTTATGGGAAGTTGTTATAACGACTTTAAGAAGGTAACAATACGCTTTAAAATGTTACGTAAGGAAAATCGCACCGAGCCTACACGTAGGCGGACACGTTATGAATACACCGAGCCTACACGTAGGCGGATTACGTTATGAAATACACCGAGCCTACAAATAGGCGGACACGTTATGAAATACACCGAGCCTACAAATAGGCCTGACGTTATGAAATACACCGAGCCTACAAATAGGCGGACACGTTATGAGATACACCGAGCCTACACATAGTGGGATTATGCCATATTACCCCGAGCCTACACATAGCCGGGTTACGTCATCTTACACCGAGCCCACGTAGGCGGATTATGCCATATTACCCCGAGCCTACACATAGCCGGGTTACGTCATCTTACACCGAGCCCCACGGTGGGCGGATTATGCTACATGATTCCACAAGATAACCGAGCCCCACAGCGGGCGGATTATGCTACATGATTCCACAAGACACCGAGCCCCACAGCGGGCGGATTATGTTATATGATTCCACAAGACACCGAGCCCCAGCGGGCTTGACATGTCACATGATTCATCAAGACACCGTGTCCCGCAAACGGGCCGGATTATGTTATGTAAGATATGTAAGTTATGTGAAAAGGCCGATTAAGATCTTAAGTAAGTATGTAAGAATATGTTGTTAAATCTTATCGAAAAAAGAAAGGAAACGCAGTTAATATACGATTGATTTCGTGAGTTAAAAGGCGACGCTCTTTCTACGATTATGATTTGATTCTTGCGTTATTTCGTTCCATATTCGCATTGTTATCGACTTCTTCGGCCGCGTTCATGTCCGCAGGTTTAGGTACACAGTTATGGATCCGCGAGCTTAGAATCCCGGTTCAGCGTTTTGAGATGGCTCCAATGTTCCGGAGTTGTCATGGCTATGTATATTCAGGGGTACGGCGGGGCCTTCCGCCACGCTTGTTCGATTGTTATTCCTGAGGTCGTATTCGCATGTTGTGGGTCGCTTTGTCAAAGAAATGAGGCAACCGCTGCTTGTATTTATATATGTTCAGGAAGGTAGCCATATCGGCTAACCTGTTGTTTTACATCTATTGGTTTATTTTATAAGTTTCATGAATGTTCCGCTAATTTTCTCTGATGTATACCTGTAAGGGTGCCCAGGTAGGGCACGATGTCTGCCCGGTCGTGACAAAAGTGGTATCGAGCGCTTAGTCTCGGAAAGTGTCTACTGCATCGTGTCAGTAGAGTCTTGATTATCGGTGTCGCGCACTACATCTATAATCGTGAGGTCGCAGGACATTTAGGATTCGTTTCCATTCTTCTCACTCGAGATCGCGATGAGCCGTGTTGTTAGGTCGCCCCTCCCTAACGAGTTATGTTGATTGCATTACGAGAAGCGCATGACCGGGAAGGACTATGTGGATCGCGTATCCGTGTTGGTAATGATTATAGTATAGTTGGTATTGTGACATACATCTATACAGAGTTATGTATGAGGGTCAGACGCGTGTTGCCTAGACTGATTTTAGATTACCAAGAGTTGGTAAAGACTAACTAGATACCGGGAAGGTATGAAATAGTTAATGAATATTCGCCAAGGTCTTCTCGGGTAGAAAGAGTTATTATATATCAATAATAAGAGTTAAGTTCGACGGCGGGTCGGTGAGGACTCACAGGTCTCCCATGGCACGGAATGGAGTAGGATCAGTTGGTAGTAGTTCGCCACGCGACGGTCACGAGGGTGCAAGGCCCAAGTCTAGTTAATTGTTTTACGGGTTCGTGGACGCGTTCCACCGGAACCAGGTCATGAAAGCCGGAAATGGCCTTATGTTGTTTTATAGAGTGACTCCAAAGATTTGAGGCCAGAGTCGGTGTGGAAGTTATGTATGTATGTTAGAAGGAGTTGGAAGTACGAAAAGATAATCTCTTTTGGGCTTATGATGGACAGATATGCGTGTGCGAGGTATTAGGGCCATGTGTGGCATTGTTGGTATGTCGGGGTTGTGAAAGGAAACTATGTCGCTAATTATAAGTTTGACTCCGAAAGAACATTCGAGGACGAATGTTTCTAAGCGGGGAAGAATGTTACACCCCGGAAATTCCAGGATATGTTTGTAAGGACGTACGTAAGAACTCAAAAATGTTAAGATTTGAGACGAGTAAATTTATCGGAATTATGGAATTGTCGGAAAACGAAATATTGCGATTTAACGGGAGGCGACATGTCACCCCTTAGTGGTCTTGGACGAAATTGTCTTGGATGGAATGGTCATTTGACCAATTTTAGGATGGCCAAGTCTTGCAAAGACTAATAGCTTGATATTGTTGACTTAGTCAAGTCCACTTGGCTAGATCCATGGAAACTTATCTAGGCCAACCATTTGTGTAGATCTTGACCCTCCATAGTATTATATATGTGTACAAGTAGCAAGACAAGGCTTTTAACACTTAGCTAAATTTTCAAACAAATCTTGAAGAGCATTAAGAGAGCTCTCGGCTTTTAGGAGGGTTTCAAGAGAAAAATTTTCAATTGTTGTCCAATAATCTCCCCACTTTAAACCAAGGTACCTAAGGGTATAGTAAGCATATCTCAATAGAAAAATCTCGGAAAAAAATAGTTTTCGGGTTAGTCGCAAGGCGAGAACCTAAGGGGTTATTCAACTTTGAAGTTGGAATTTGAAGATGAGTTATTCTTAAGCTTCTGGGGTTGCTTGGAGTGGATTGGAACGTCGAAAGGAGGAGCTAAAGTTGCTAAGGATCGACTTGTAGTCTTGGATCATATTTGGGCTAATATGAGGTATAATCTTCGCCTTACTTTTGTAATCAAGATTCAATGTTATTATAAGTTAGAAATGATCATGTGATATGTGTTATGAAGTTTGATAAGTGTTATGGAATTTTAAGAGCTCAAACCGAAATGGCACGTTAGCCCTTTGAAATTGAAATACAATTTTAGTTGTTATTAGAAATCGTCGCATGTTACCTACTTAGAGATTATGGATTGTTATAATCAAATACGACTTGATATCATGTTATGCTACCAATTTGGATTGAAATGGAAATTTGATAAGAATTGGTAAGGTTGAACTCAGGTGGCGAATTTGGACTTTTAGTTTGTTTTTCATTCAGATTGGACTACTTTATAAATTGTGAGCCAATTGGAAAGTTTAGTTAGTCATTTGTATTGGAGTACCTTATAGAAGTTGTGAGCCAATCATGCGCTGTTTGGTTATTGTATTCGGCCTTGAAAAAGGTGGCAAAGTAAGTAGAAACAAAGGAGGTCTTGTCAGATTTTCCGTAGAATTTAGCGACTTAGCACCTAAAATATTCTACGATGAAGTAAGAAGTTAATGGACGTATGGTGACCATTATAGGTTGACGTACTAGGTATAGCGTATCCTACTTGAAGAATGGAATAGCTCGTGGAAGTACTTTGGAGCTTTTGCTACTTGTCGATAATCGTCGCGGTATGTGAACCTCTTCCTTCTTTAGACATGGTTCTATGTATGGAATATACATGTGGTATTATTTCATGATTCCTTCTATTCTTAGAAGTTAAGAAGTATGTATGTTGATTTACTCTACGTAAGGGTTATGTCTAAGTTATCCTAAGTTATAAGTATGTTAAATTGTCTAAGTCCTTACCAAGTCTTATGGGAGATGTTGGTAAGAATGGTTAGGAAAATATGAGATTTGATTTAAAACTATGTGTCTTGATTTATTTAAAGTAAGTAAGTGGATTTTACGTTCAAAATGACTTGAATTTATATGTGAAAAGGGATTGATTTTAAAAGTGAAAGTTATATGGTTTTAAGAGAATAAGTTACTTGGTTTTGGAAGTGTATGGAACTTTATATTTGTTTTGTATAAGTATAAGTAAGTGGATTTTAAAGAATGTATGATATAAGGTTTTAAGACTATGAACTTTGGTTGTCTTCTAAGGATTATGAAACTTTATTTTTCAAGTTGTGGACTTGATTTCTAAAAGTATTGATGACATGATTTTAAGAGTATGTGACTTGAGTTTTAAAAGAAAGAAGTTTATGATTCTCATAAGACGTATGTACGTGGTATTTTTGGTCTAGTTTCCTAATGTTGTAAGAATAAAAGTGCCTTGAGTTCTCTAAAATGAAAGGTTGTTATAATAGCTTTATGGGAAGTTGTTATAACGACTTAAGAAGGGGTAACAATACGTTTTAAAATGTTACGTAAGGAAAATCGCACCGAGCCTACACGTAGGCCGAATTACGTTATGAAATACACCGAGCCTACACGTAGGCCGGATTACGTTATGAAATACACCGAGCCTACAAATAGGCCGGATTACGTTATGAAATACACCGAGCCTACAAATAGGCCGGATTACGTTATGAAATACACCGAGCCTACAAATAGGCCGGATTACGTTATGAGATACACCGAGCCTACACATAGGCCGGATTATGCCATATTACCCCGAGCCTACACATAGGCCGGGTTACGTCATCTTACACCGAGCCCCACAGGTAGGCCGGATTATGCCATATTACCCCGAGCCTACACATAGGCCGGGTTACGTCATCTTACACCGAGCCCCACAGGTGGGCCGGATTATGACATGCTACGATTCCACAAGACACCGAGCCCCACAGTGGGCGGATTATGCTACATGATTCCACAAGACACCGAGCCCCACAAAGGGCGGATTATGTTTTATGATTCCACAGTACACCGAGCCCCACAGGCGGGCCGGATTATGTCACAGGATTCATCAGTACACCGTGTCCCGCAAATGGGCCGGAGTATGTTATGTCCGATATGTCAGTTATGTGAAAATGGCTGGATTAAGATCTTAAGTAAGTATGGAAGAATCTGTTGTTAAATCTTATCGAAAAAAGAAAGGAACGGTTAATATATGATTGATTTCGGAGTTAAAAGGGCGTTCTTTCTACGCTATGATTTGATTCTTGACGTTATTTCGTTTCCATATTCTGCACTGTTATCGACTTCTTCGGGCCGCGTTCATGTCCGCAGTTTAGGTATTACGCTATGGATCCGCGAGCTTAGGATCCTGGTTCAGCATTTTGAGATGGCTCCAATGTTCCGGAGTTGTCATGGCTATGTATATTCAGGGGTACGGCGGGCCTTCCCGCCACGATTGTTCGATTGTTATTCCTGAGGTCTCAGATTCGCATGTTGTGGGTCAGTTTGTCAAAGAAATGAGGCAACTGCTTCGGTTGTATTTATATATGTTCAGGAAGGTAGCCATATCGGCTAACCTGTTGTTTTACATCTATTGTTTTATTTTATAAGTTTCATGTATGTTCCGCTGATTTTCTCTCGATGATACCGTAAGGGTGCCCGTGTAGGGCACTGCCGCGAGCCGGGTCGTGACAATAATGCTAGACCTTGTGGAGTTTTATGGATCCTAATTCCTAAGATCAAATCAGCAACCCCTAAGTTTTTCATGTCAAATTTGCTAGCGAGCATACGCTTCGTAACATTTACATCGGCAATATCTGTACTCATTATCAACATATAGACAAACAATGACTTCATGATTTGGAGTATTTTTTGTCACGACCCGAACCCGGACCCGTGACCGGTGCCTTAACCCGGGCACCCTAGTGACACAACATCAGAGAAAACCAGCGGAATGTAAACTCAAGATAAACAACCATTAAGATATAGAATAGCCTAGCCCAAACTGGCTAACCCAAAAGTACATAACCGAACAGTTACATCCTTAACGAACCAAGTTCTGACAAGACTACAGGCCTCTAAGAATGAATAACACTATGACGGACAGGCTCGCCATACCCCGAATGTACAAAAGTCTACAACCTCGTGGAATCGTACTAAAAGACGAGGCCTCCGAGAAACGAGCCTTCCGAGAACCGAACCGTGATCCTAAGAGCGGATCAGCAAGCTATGAACCTCAACTCGCGGCATGAACGCAGCCTCAAGGAGGTCGCATAACATGTACCAAATATGCTAAACCGAAAATACCGTAATAATATCATAAGTCAAAATATAAGTGGAGTTATAGACTAAATCGCTTTACTCAGACCGTGCCTTACTAACAATGAGAGTAACAAGTATAAGTTTTATAGCATAAAAATAGGAGGCTCACGATCAAAACAGGTACTCGCCCAGTAGTATCATTAAGCAATCCTACTCGGGACTATTTCACCCGCATAGGTCCTGTGGACCCGCATGAGGTCATCTGCCTCGTCATAGACTATTTCACCCGCACGGGACTATTTCACCCGCACGGATCCCGTGGATCCGCATGAGTACCATCGCAGCACTCGCACGGGACTATTTCACCCGCACGGATCCTATGGTCCATCCGCATGAGTACAAGCGCCGCACTCGCATCATGGGTAGCAAATCCATGGCATAAATAATAACCCGGGTTTACCCGTAATAATATATATATAACATAGCTCATCCGCTATCATACATAACATAAGCACTACCGCCTATCATATCATAACATAAGCACTACCGCCTATCATATCATAACATAAGCACTACCGCCTATCATATCATAACATAAGCACTACCGGCCTATCATAACTTAAGCAAGTTAAGAATCACCTAACTTCTTATTAATAGTATTAATACATCCTCTCATTTTAGTATACCTAAGGCACGATCATGTCTTTTAATAAAAATCCGGGAATTTAACCCAAGTATCATGTACCTCTAACCTTTTAAGAAATAACTCTATTATACAAAAATTCCAAGATACTAATCACCATAGTATCAAGTTACGATTTCTTTTCAAAACAAGTCACATTTCCTTTTAAAACTATCTCAAGCTTCTAAATTAAGTGTCTTCATTTCTTGTAAAACCTTAGGCAATTCATGCCTTAAAACCATTTTCCTTCCACAAGTTCAAATCATCAAAACCTTTCTCCATTAAACTTTCACAAACTAATATAACCAACTCCCCATAAAGCCGTTATATTAGAGTTAAACAATAGTAAAACACATTCACTTAAGTCCAAGGGATTTTTATACTTTTCTTTTAAAACGAAGCAAGTATCAAATACTTATAACAAACGAAGATTTCCAAATCTCAGACGCCTACCGTACTACATAGGTACAACTAATCATGCTCAAGAGATAGGAAAGCTCCACATACCTCTTCTGGTCAATCCACAAGCTAAGTCCAATTTACCGCACGTAGTATGTCAACCTAAAATGACCACAATACGATTATCAAGCTCTAATTATAATGCAGAATTTTTCCAAGTTAAAGTCACCAATTTCCTACGGAAAATTGGGCAGTTTCCTTTGTTTCTACATACTTTGCCACCTTTCCAAGGTCGATTTATAACGCTCAAATGCCATGTTTAAGGCTCAACAACCAACCAACACTGGGATTACACACCTAAATTTTGGTGTGTAAAATTCAGCCCCACAAGTTACAACAACTAACCCAACAAGTCTAATGTAGTATTTAGGCAACAACATGCTCATAATATCCCCCTAACCAATTCTTTCATAATCAACCCCATTTCTTACATGCAACTACTCTAAGTGCATTTTCCAACTACAAGTTCTTCCTATTAAACATGCAACACCCAAAACCAACTACAAGAGAAGAAATGTTACCTCAAGTTTTAGCCAAACTTATTCCAACACCTTGCTAGCCTTTTCTCCAAGAACACCACCACAATAGTCTTCACAAGCTTGTAATAACCTTTCCTTCCTATTACACTTTTCATTTTTCCTTAGGCTAGAATTCCTCTTGGAATTTAGAGAGAAGGATGAGCTTTTTAACTTAGAGAGAGATGGAGTGTAAAGATGAAAAGTTGAAAGAAATGACCAAGTCTTGGTCAATATAATGCATGTAGCAGAAATCAGATGGGGGGGGGGGACACTTGTCACCCTCCCATGGCCTCTTTTAAAACAAAAATCAGACTTTCTAAGTTTTTCCGCCCAAAATTCCCGCGCTTCGCTGCCGTTTCGCTGGCCAAGGCCAGAATCTCCCGCGACTGATCTTTCGGCGCCATGACCGATTTCGCGCCACGCCATGAATTTCGCCATGCCATGCCTCGCTCCGGCACACGAGGCCTCGATCGAAGTTTTTCGATTCAGTCCTAACTCCTTCCGCATGGCCCCATACGCACGGCCTGAACCACGAGGTATAACATTCTCCCCCCCTTAGAAACATTCGTCCCGAATGTTCCTTCTAGCCTTACACAAAACACAATATAAACATATCTTCTTAACTATTCCTTAGCAAATAAGAATGCTCCCCGAGCCACAACATTACTCAAGCATAATCAACCAAATTAACACCAATCAGTAGGAAAGGGGGGTTACCTGGAGGTATAGGGAATAAGTGTGGGTATTTCTTCATCATATCATCCTCCGCTCCCACGTCATCTCCTCACCGCTCGCTCCGCCATAAAACTCGACTAAGCCACCTCCTTCGTCCGAGTCGTCTAACTTGACGATCGAGTATCGCTATGGGACTCTCCTCATACGACAACTCCTCTCACACCAATATCCTGAATCGGGTGCAATCTAGATGGATTTCCAACGAATTTCCGTAAAATAGACACGTTAAAAACTGGATGTACCGCATCAATATCTGACGGCAGATCCAACTCATATGCAACCTTGCCCACTCTTAGGACATTCTGATACTGCCCATTGTAACTGGGCCTGAGTTTCCCTTTCCTCCCAAATCTCATCACACCCTTCATGGGTGACACTTTCGTAAAGACCCAATCTTGACCTCAAACTCTAAGTGTCGACGCCATGATCCGCGTATGATTTCGCCGACTGCGGGCTGCCAATAACCGCCTCCCGATAAGCTTCACCTTATCCATCGTCACGAACCAAATCCGCCCGATTAATCGCACTTCTCCCACTTCAAACCAACCTATCGGTGACTGCACTTCCTCCCGTATAAGGCCTCATAAGCGCGCCATCGAACACTAGAATGGTAGCTGTTATAAGCAAACTCCATAAAAGGTAAATGATCCTCCCAGCTACCCTCAAATCAATAACACAAGCCCGCAAAGATATCCTCGCCGATCGATAGCGCGCTTCCGCCCGTCCGTCGCTTCCAGGATGAAACGCCGGCCGAGACTCACTGTGTCCCTAATCCCTTCCGAAAGACCTCCGTGTTAGCCGAACTGGGCTCTCATCTCGATATAATCGACACCGACTCGTGCAATCTCACAATCTCTAATATATAATCCGCATAGTCCTTGGCTGAAAATGTCGCCCTGGCCGAAGAAGTGGGCCGATTTCGCCACCAATAATAACCCAAATGGAATCATGTCTCCTCCGTGCGAGGTAACCTGTAATAAAGTCCATGTTGACCACCTCCCACTTCCACATCTAATATCAATAGCTGTAATAGCCCACCGCTTCCGTGCTCAACCTTAACTCACGACAATTAGGACACTGGGCAACAAAACCGCCACGCCCTCTTCAAACCATCCCACCAATACACGCACTGAGGTCATGGTACATCTTAGTCGACCGGATGAATCGAATAACGAGCACCGTGCCTCTGCACCGCCGACGGTCCGCCACATCGGAACACCTAATCGCCCTTAAACCTTAGCACCCCATCCGGTGCTACCTCAAATAGACTCTTCTCTTCCGGAGAGTCGCATCTCTGCATCGCACCAAAATCGGATCCTCAAATCGCCGCCTCTTCACCTCCTCGACGATGGAAGACTCGGCGGCCTCTCAACCCGAATTCCGTTACAACAGAATCAACCAAACGAACCCCAAGGCTTGCTAATCGGTGTAACTCGACCATGTCCTTCTTCCCCGCCGCACTTCGGCTGCACTACCCATCAATCTGCGACTAAGGACATCTGCAACTACATCGCCTTCCCCGGTGGTATAGATATCAATATCACAATCTTAAGTAGCTCCAATCACCGCCTTCGCCGCAAATTCAGCCGCCACCAAGATATACCGAGTTTCCTGTGGTCTACGCAAATATCCACATGAAATCTATATAAGGAAATTGCCTCCAAATCTTCAAGGTACGATTAATCGCCGACTCTAAATCGCGAGTAACGTAATTCCTTTCGCTTCCCTAACCGGAAACATAAGCTCTAACCTTATCGTCGTACAAGACACAACCTAGCCTAACACCCAACGTGTTAATAATACCCTAACCTCTAGTCTCTCAAGAGGTTAGAATGTAGTCGTGGTCAACTTCTCTTCCAATAACCGGAAGCCTCTCTTGTACTTGCTAAATATTCGAGCATCCTTAATCTCGCCATGGTTCCTGCTTTCCTTTCTCTTGCAACCAAACTTGGTTACTATACTTGGATCTCGATTCTTTGCTCGCCGCATGGCTAAGACTTCCGCCAATCACAATTTTGGGAAGACTTCCTTGATCTTGTCACAAGTAGTAATCCTATTATCCTCTCTCACTGTAGAGCTTATAGTCCTGTTCAACCTCAATTCACGGTATTACATAATCCAATGACTTGTCAAGATTTCTTATCGCTCGAGTGTCTACTCGCCTTTCCTTATATAAGTTAATTCAAGTTGTCCCGGGTCCTTTACTCGCCGTGTTCTCTTACTATCTTTCTCGCCAAGACAGATGCTACTACCTTTCCTCGAGGTGTTCCTACCGCCCATTACCTACTAATGGTCTTACACTAGTTCGGGTAATCGTGTCTCGTGCAACTTACATAACCATAGTTGTATTCTCTTTTATCCTTTGGTCATAACCTACCTTATGCTTATTAATAGTAAAGTGTTTCTAATTTGATCCATAATCGCATAGCTTCAAACACGTGTACTACCTTCATTTTTCTTACGACACTTCCCGACCGCTTCGTGACGCCGCTCTTAATTACCCCCAACATAATACTTTTTCCACTGCTATCTAAAATCGTAACTTATGGCATGACGACATCAAGACCTACCAGCTTCCCATCCTTCGTCTAACTACACGGGTACACATAACCCCATAATACGTAAGACTATCCTTTTATGTATGGGAGAGAACTTATCTCCCTTCAATAAACTTTCCTCGGTGTCACAACCCTAATCACCGCCCTCTCGTGGTCCCGTAAATATCTAATCATTACGCACCGCTTTAAAATCGTGTAGATTTTCAAAACCTACCAAAGATGCCCTCTCTTCTTTCCGCTGCGCTACGTGATTTATTTTATTCTTGCTTGCACATTTCCTTGAAATTATCCGAAGGTCGTGGCCCCGACCGCCACACCAAACCAACTCCAAGTACCTCCAAGGGAACTTAACATAAATTCCTTCAAATTCAAGTATTACTTTCTCAGCCAATTTTTTCCCAACGAACAAGTCACACAAACTTATTAAAACAATGATGCCAAAGAAGGAAGGATAATTCATCGTTACTACCACTTCCTTCCTCTCCACTGATAACCGCCACGAAAATTGGTACCGAATCAATCTCTTCGTAGTCCACGCGGCATAACATGAGGCCAACTAGCCCAGCACTATAATGACCTCAACGTCCGTCATAATACTGCTAGGTCCGACGACTATATCGTTATCGATAATTATTATCCGCCCACTCACTACCACCCAACACTCACGCGTGGTTACCCCATAAAGGTTCTCATGGATTCTCGCTTCATTTCTTTCACACTTGGTTGCTCACTTCTTACCGGCCGTACTTTTTCCGCATTTCCAAACTTATTCTAGCTTACGACATAACTTCCATAATAAAGCCGCCTTCGATCTTGGAGTTACTAAGTTAAAACAATATAAGGTCATTTCCGCGCTCACAACCTGGTTCCGTGGGATACGCTCACGAACTCAGAAATGATTAATTAGACTTCGGCTTGTACCTCGTGACTCGCCACGAATGACTACTATCAATCGATCCCACCCCATGTCGGGTATACTAACTTCTCATAATACCATAGTCGTGTCGCCTTGGTCACAACAACCATTACTTACTCCACACGGATCCCATCCGCACTATCCTCTTAAGCATACCACGTAGCTTAATTTACAAGCATAGTCTCCCATCGGGCCCTTAATTAAGCTTCTTAAGGTTCCATTACTTTTTCCGACAACTCATCGTCTCCTAACTTTCTCAAACTAGCACGTAAACTCGAGAGTTCCTTAACTGCTCATACCTCCCTGCACCTATTTAGTCCTTACCAAATCTCGTAATCCAAAATCATTCTTGGCAACACATATGTGATCCTCATACGTAAATCAGATAAATGTATGTCGCAATACCAACTATACTACAAGTATTACCAACCCGATACGCAATCCACATAATCTTCTCTGGTCATCACGCTTCTCAGAATGCAGAACACCATAACCTGTTGAGAGACGACCCTAACCACACAGCCTCTATCGCACGATCTTAGAGTGAGAAGAAATGGAAACCAATCCTAAATATCCCGCAGCCTCACGATTATAGATGTGGTGCACAACACACCGATAATCAAGACTCTACTAGATACGGCTCAGACTCTTTCCGAGGATTAATCGCTTCGATACCACTTTTGTCACGACCGAACCGGACTCGTGACCGTGCCTTAACCCGCACCCTAGTGACACAACATCGAGAAAACCAGCGGAATGTAAACTCAAGATAAACAACCATTAAGATATAGAATAGCCTAGCCTAAATCGTTAACCTAAAAGTACATAAACCAACAAGCTACATCCTTAACGAACCAAGTTCGACAAGACTACAGCCTCTAAGAATGAATAACACTATGACGGGACAGGCTCCGCCATACCCCCGAATGTACAAAAGTCTACAACCTCGTGGAATCGTACTAAAAGACGAGGCCTCCGAGAAATGGAGCCTTCCGAGAACCGAACCGTGATCCTAAGAGCGGATCGCAAGCTATGAACCTCAACTCATGCAGATGAACGCAGCCCGGGCGAGGTCGAGACAACATGTACCAAATATGCGAAACCGAAAATACCGTAATAATATCATAAGTCAAAATATAAGCCGAGTTATAGACGGAATCGGTTTACTCAGACCGTGCCTTACTAACAATGAGTAACAAGTATAAGTTTTATAGCATAAAAATAGAGGCTCACGATCAAAACAGGTACCTCGCCTGCAGTATTAAGCAATCCTACTCGGGACTATTTCACCCGCATAGGTCCTGTGGACCCGCATGAGGTCATCTCGCTCGTCATAGGACTATTTCACCCGCGTGGACTATTTCACCCGCACGGATCCCGTGGATCCGCATGAGTACCATCGCGCACTCGCACGGGACTATTTCACCCGCACGGATCCTGGTCGGATCCGCACGAGTACAAGCGCCGCACTCGCATCACGGGTAGCAAATCCATGGCATAAATAATAACCCGGTTTACCCAGAATAATATATATATAACATAGCTCATCCCATTATCATACATAACATAAGCACTACCGCCTATCATATCATAACATAAGCACTACCGCCTATCATATCATAACATAAGCACTACCTACTATCATATCATAACATAAGCACTACCGGCCTATCATAACTTAAGCAAGTTAAGAATCACCTAACTTCTTATTAATAGTATTAATACATCCTATCATTTTAGTATACCTAAGGCACGATCATGTCTTTTAATAAAAATCCGGGAATTTAACCCAAGTATCATGCACTCTAACCTTTAAGAAATAACTCTTTTATACAAAAATTCCAAGATACTAATCACCATAGTATCAAGTTACGATTTCTTTTCAAAACAAGTCACATTTCCTTTTAAAACTATCTCAAGCTTCTAAATTAAGTGTCTTCATTTCTTGTAAAACCTTAGGCAATTCATGCCTTAAAACCATTTTCCTTCCACAAGTTCAAATCATCAAAACCTTTCTCCATTAAACTTTCACAAACTAATATAACCAACTCCCCATAAAGCCGTTATATTAGAGTTAAACAATAGTAAAACACATTCACTTAAGTCCAAGGGATTTTTATACTTTTCTTTTAAAACGGCAAGTATCAAATACTTATAACAAACGAAGATTTCCAAATCTCAGACGTCTCACCGTACTACATAGTACAACTAATCATGCTCAAGAGATAGGAAAGCTCCACATACCTCTTCTGGTCAATCCACAAGCTAAGTCCAATTTACACGTAGTATGTCAACCTAAAATGACCACAATACGCTTATCAAGCTCTAATTATAATGCAGAATTTTTCCAAGTTAAAGTCACCAATTTCTACTAAAATCGGGCAGCGCTTCCTTTGTTTCTACATACTTTGCCACCTTTTCCAAGGTCGATTTATAACGCTCAAATGCCATGTTTAAGGCTCAACAACCAACCAACACTGGGGATTACACACCTAAATTTTGGTGTGTAAAATTCAGCCCCACAAGTTACAACAACTAACCCAACAAGTCTAATGTAGTATTTAGGCAACAACATGCTCATAATATCCCCCTAACCAATTCTTTCATAATCAACCCCATTTCTTACACGCAACTACTCTAAGTGCATTTTCCAACTACAAGTTCTTCCTATTAAACATGCAACACCCAAAACCAACTACAAGAGAAGAAATGTTACCTCAAGTTTTAGCCAAACTTATTCCAACACCTTGCTAGCCTTTTCTCCAAGAACACCACCACAATAGTCTTCACAAGCTTGTAATAACCTTTCCTTCCTATTACACTTTTCGATTTTTCCCTTAGGCTAGAATTCCTCTGGGAATTTAGAGAAGGATGAGCTTTTAACTTAGAGAGAGATGGAGTGTAAAGATGAAAAGTTGAAAGAAATGATCAAGTCTTGGTCAATATAATGCATGAGTAGAAATCGACGTGGGGACACTTGTCACCCTCCCATGGCCTCTTTTAAAACAAAATCAGACTTTCTAAGTTTTTCGCCCAAAATTCGCCTCGGCCGCTGCCTCGTTCCGGCGCCGCCACAGAATCTCGCGGACTCGGATCTTTCGCGCCGCGCTGATTTCGGCCACGCCATGAATTTCGCTTTGGCGCCGCGCTCGCCCGCGGCTACGAGGCCCCCGACCAAGTTTTTCTGATTTCGAGTCCTAACTCCTTCCGCATGGCCCCATACGCACGGTCTGAACCACGAGGTATAACATTTTTAATGTAAAAACATTTGTCACACTCATTAATCTTAAATCAATTTGCCAACATTGTTTGGTCAAATTTCGCATGTCATTGTTTGGGTGTTTGTTTAAGTCCATAAACTGATTTAACAAGTTTGCACACTTTCCTTTCTTTACCAGGAACCACAAAACCATCAGGTTGTTCCATGTAAATTTCTTCCTCCAATTCTCCATTTAAGAAAGTTGTCTTGACATCCATTTGATGGATTTCAAGACCATATACGGCCAACAGTGCCACTAACACCCGAATAGGTGTTATTCTTGTTACCGGCGAGTATGTGTCAAAGTAATCAAGACCTTCTTTTTGTCTATAACCTTTGACCACAAGTCTTGTCTTATATTTGTCAATAGTGCCATCAGCTTTCATTTTCCTTTTAAAAATTCATTTTGATCCTAAAGGTTTATTTCCAGGAGGAAGATCAACCAACTCCCATGTATGGTTGTTCAAAATTGATTCAATCTCACTATTGACTGTCTCTTTCCAAAATGTTGAATCAGAAGAAGACATCGCTTCTTTAAATGTTTGAGGCTTATTTTCAAGCAAGAATGTCACAAAATCTGGTCCAAATGAAATAAGTGTCTTTTGACGTTTGCTACGCCTTGGATCCTTTTTACTTGGTGTACTTTCATTTGATTCTTCCCGCGGTCGTTTAGATGTTTCACTTGACGACTCACATTCAGTTTTATACGGATAAATATTTTCAAAGAATTCAGAATTATCTGATTAAATTACCGTATTAACATGAATTTCGGGATTGTCTGATTTGTGAACCAAAAACCGACAAGCTTTGCTGTTTGTAGCATAGCCAATAAAAATACAATCCACAATTTTTGGTTCGATTTTTACCCTTTTGGGACAAGGAACTTGGACCTTTGCTAAACACCCCCACACTTTGAAATATTTCAAGTTGGGTTTTCTTCCTTTCCATAGTTCATATGAAATAAATTGTGTTTTGTTGTGGGGCACCCTATTGAGTATTCGATTAGTTGTAAGGATAACTTCCCCCCACAAGCTTTGCGGTAAACAGGAACTTATTAATAAAACATTAATCATTTCCTTTAATGTTCGGTTTTTCTTTCCGCAATTCCATTTGATTGTGGTGTGTAAGGGGCAGTAGTTTGATGAATAATTCCATATTCTAAGCATATCTCTGCAAAAGGAGATTCGTATTCTCCACCCCTATCACTTCTAATCATTTTTATCTTTTTGTTTAATTGATTTTCCACTTCGTTCTTGTATTGCTTAAATGCATCGATTGCTTTATCCTTACTATTAAGCAAATACACATAACAGTATCGAGTGCAATCGTCAATAAAAGTTATAAAATACTTTTTTCCACCGCGAGATGGTATTGACTTCATATCACATATATATGTGTGAATTAAGTCTAAAGGATTTGAATTCCTATCAATAGACTTATATGGATGTTTAACAAACTTAGATTCAACACAGATTTCACATTTTGATTTGTTACACTCGAATTTAGGCAATACATCTAAATTAATCAATTTTCGCAAGATTTTGTAGTTGACATGTCCTAAACGAACATGCCATAAATCATTTACATTGAGTTTGAACATATCATTCTTACTTATTACAATTTTCTCACTAACCAACACGCACTTAAACCCGTTTTTGACGAGTAGTTCGGCTGAACTAAATTCTTCCTAATTGTTGGAACGTGTAGAACGTTGTTGGTGAGTCGACCTTGCTTAAGTCATCTTCGTAAGTATCTTCTCATATCCTTCAACCTCGTCTGCAGATTTTCCATAAACAAGCACTCTTCTGTCTAAGCGGAGCGTAGGTTGCAAATGCTTCTTTTGTAGCGCAAACATATCGAGTGACACCAGAATCAATCCACCACTCATTTGGATTTCCAACCAAATTGCACTCCGATAGCATTGCACATAGATCATCCATATCATCATTCATTTCCACCATATTGGCTTGTCCTTTTCCCTTGTCCTCTTTTGGGAGACGACAATCTGGGGCTTTGTGGCCAGCTTTCCCACAGTTAAAGCAGTTGCCCTTGAACTTTTTCTTGTTAGAATCCTTCTCTTTTCCAGAAGGCCTCTTCCTTTTCTTGTTCTTTTTCGGAGCAGCATCATCAACGATGTTTGCCCTTTCAATTGGTGAAGTCTTACGGTACCTCTTCTCAATGGTTTTGTTATCTTCCTCGATCTTGAGACGAATCACAAGATCCTCCAATTTCATTTCCTTTATTTTGTGCTTAAGATAATTCTTGAAATCTTTCCATGAGGGCGGCAACTTCTCAATCATTGCATCCACTTGGAACACTTCATTCACTACCATACCTTCAACAATAATGTCATGGAAGATAAGTTGAAGCTCTTGAACTTGGGTTCCAACGATTTTTCCATCCATCATTTTGTAGTCTAGGAATTTGGCAACCACAAACTTCTTCAAGCAAACTTCTTCGGTTTTGTACTTCTTTTCAAGTGCGCTCCATAGTTCTTTGAAAGTCTCTACTGCATTGTAGACGTTGTACAAGTAATCTTCTAAGACACTCAAAATGTAGCCTTTGCACAAAAAATCAGCCCCGTTTCCAAGCCTCAGTAACCATGAACTGTTGATTGTCAGGCATGTCGGCGGCAGGCACAGGAGGGTCCTCACTGGTGAACTTTTGCATACCAAGGGTGGTAAGCCAAAAGAACATTCTTTGCTGCCATCCTTTAAAGTTGGCACCGATGAACTTCGCAAGTTTCTCAGCCTGTGGCACAGCGGTACGGATTGTAGGATTAACCGCTGGTGCAATATTTGCAGAGGTAGTTCTAGTCTCAATTGCCATTATTCGTTTGTCACTGTCAAATCGACAAACCGTTTTAGTTAAGAAAACCAGAATAACAATTAAATCACAGACTTAAACGATGAAGATTTTATTTCTTCAAATCGCAGTATAATTATGAAACTTTAGTATTCCAACGAAGTTTTTATGTCTTCAAGTCAGAATACTTTTACAACAACAACGATGAAGTTTTTATGTTCTTCAAATCGTTGTACAAGTATGAACTTTAATATTCCAACAGAGTTTTTATATCTTCGAGTCAGAATACTAATATTCATATGGAGTAGAAAACTACACAAGTTTTTAATCTCCAAACCAGAATACAGCAACGATGAAGTTTTTATGTTCTTCAAATCGTTGTACAATTATGAACTTTAATATTCCAACGAAGTTTTTATGTCTTCAAGTCAGAATATGAAATTTCATACGGAGTAGAAAACCACACATGTTTTAGTCTCCAAAACAGAATACATATTAATTTAAAAAATATAATTTCCTTAAGATTGTTAGCATAAAAATATGTATACGTTTAAATAACGTTTCAACACAATCTGTTAAACACTTAGTACAACAGATTACACATTATTAAAAATATTTAACAATAAATTAATTAAAAACCAGTACACGAAATTGAAAATGAACAGAATCAGTGTTGGAAAAAATATTTTCCAGAATATAATCGAGCTCACTTAGTTCAAAGTGTGTCCTTAAGGAAATTATTTCTCTCACAGTACTCGAGGTTGATGGAATATCCCCTTCCAGGATAGAACGATTATCTTACCAGAATAGTTGTACTCCAAATTCAGGTAGCGGCGAACCACTCAACGATAGTGTATCACACATAATTTATTTGTGCAGAAGAAGAAGAAGTTTTGTAGTTCAGAAAATTAGTAAGTAAAATTCTGAGGAAGCAAACGAATTTATAGCCATGGAAGATCGTTTACGAAAGTTTGCGACCATCCGAATACTACAAAATGGTGGGAAATAAAATAAAACCGAAAATCACTAATTTAACTTCGGAACTGGAAATTTCCG
Source organism: Przewalskia tangutica (assembly GCA_029844215.1). Classification (NCBI taxonomy): domain Eukaryota; kingdom Viridiplantae; phylum Streptophyta; class Magnoliopsida; order Solanales; family Solanaceae; genus Przewalskia; species Przewalskia tangutica. Next base: position 14,973,433 of record CM056734.1, read on the forward strand.
CATCGGCACACCGCGGTCCTACATGATTTTTTTTTAATTAATTAAATAATTAAAATTAAAAAAAATTGGTCCAAAAAGATTATCAATCAATCAGATCCAAAGCGAGCGACGACGGCGCGAGGGTCGTTGCCCCTCAACCTTTTTAGTAACTAGAGAAGGTGTAATGTAATATATACACCGCTCTTTTCTTTTCTTTTTCCGATGTGGGACAATTGTTTTAACCAAAGCAAAAGAAACCTTTTACATTCCCTTCACTTTTCATTCCATTATTTTTCATTCACCAATATCAAAACCCAACAAATACTTCTATGTTTTTGGCACGTCAAACTTGAAAAAGAATCCAAGTACCCGCATTGTCTTGCATATTCTGAAAGCTCCATCTGCATTATCATATTGGAATTAAAAACTGAATCACCATGTTTTTATGTAGATTTGTGTGCTCCTATAGTTGGTCGATTCTTTCTGTGCTTCTCTGTTTTGTGAAGGTATAGGAGGAGGTTCACATTCAATTCTTTATATTATCTCAATTGATGACAATGCCAAATAATTGCTTAAAAGTGTCATAACTATGGGGTTATGAGTATATTAAGCTGCTGCAACTCATGTTTACACGTCTTGTAAAGTCTTTAATGAAAAAAAATAGAAAAGCGAACAAAGTGTAAAATGAAGAAGAAATGGAGTCGGTACTTCTAGAGTTGAGGTCATATAAAACACCTTCGTGGTTCAAATTCCAGCTGAGGAATAAACACAAGGTAATTGTTTTTTCATCTGTTCAAGTTTTGATGGACAAAGTTATCCGGCTCTTGTGTTGGTAGAATGGGGGAGATAGCAAATATTTAATGGAATTAGCTGAGGTGCGCGCAAGATAGTTCAAACACCATGTTTATCTGAACAAAACACCCTCTGCAAATTCACGTCCTCCTCTATAATACTGAAGACAGTGAAGCATACTGGATACAGTTCTTTGTCGTTCAAAGTACCATTCTGTTAACTAGCACATATCCCAAGCAGGGAAAGGTTGAAATCTTTGTCCAGTCAGGTCCTACAGTGAAGTTGAAAAAGTTTTCAGAAACAAATCCCACTGAAACAAAAAATTGGGGGGATTGCCCTTCAAACGGGCTGCTCTTTAATCCCCCCGCCCAATTTGTTGGTCTTTAATTTTTATACCTACCTCTCATTTAATGAAAACTTATGGGCCAAAGTATTCTTTATTTGCGGGTCTACTACATTATCGATTCTGAATTTCGAATCTCAACAGAAACAAAATAGAAGAAAAATTCAATGCAAAATTTTCATAGAAATTATGTCTATTCGGCCAAAGTTATATAGAGATTATGTCCCTTTGGGCATAGTTTCTATGTAACTAGTCGAACAAAGCATAATCATAATTTTAATGAAACTTTGCCTTCATGCATAGTTATATAGAAACTATGTCTCTTAAGACATAATCTCTATACAATTTTGGCCGAATATGCATAATTTATATGAAATCTCTATACAATTTTGACGGAATATGCATAACTTTTATGAAATCTTGCCTTGCAATTTTTTTTCTTTTTGAAATTCGAACCCACAACATCAGAAGTATTTTCGGTGGCATAATTACATAGAAACTATGTCCCTTAAGACATAATTTCTATACAACTTTGGCCGAATATACATATTTTTTCTAATGAAATCTTGTCTTGCGGATTTTTTTTTTACTATGTCGAGATTCGAACCCACAATCTCAAAAATATTTTTGATCATTTTTTTTAGACAAAAAGCAAAAAATTAAAGACCACCAATTGGTGAGGGATAAAAATTAAAGATCACCTAAAATAGCGTTGGAACAAGGCCTACAATAAATGGGGGATACAAGTTGCAACGTTACACTGATAACACTATGCTTGGGGTGGTCATTCGCACAAATGGCCTATTTTGGAGTGGTCTTTAATTTTTTTCTTTAATTTTTGTCCTTTATTATTTTTGGCATAGCATAATTAAAATTTCACTCGGCATAATTAGTGTTTATCTTCGGCATATGAATCATACACAACCCACAGATTATGCCTGATAAGGCATAACTGTCAACACTCAACGTTTTCATATTTAAACGGACATAATTAGCGTTTAATTTCAACATATGTATCATAACATCTACACAAATTATGCCGATTAAGACATAATTTTCAACACTCAACATAATTTAAAAATTGCTACAAAACTATGACGCATAACTTAATTCCTACATAATTTATGCAGCGCGAGGCAAAAATTCAATTTGTGAAAAAAATAATATTATAGAGACTATATCTTACAAATTATACCTGAATATTTTCATAAAATAAATAGAAGGAATAAAAATTACCACATAAATGAAGGGCAAACATTAAAGACCAGTGTGTTTGAGGGATAATCCGCACAAAAAACCTTGGGAGTTCATAGACAAATTCAGTTTTTACTAATCGAAATTCAGAAATCTGGAAAATTTGGAGTTGTGTTCATTCAGCATTCAAAATTTTAGCTTTATCAAATGTCATCAGTGTTAGTTCTCGAGATAATATGTCATATGATCATTAGTTCACCGGCACTCAGAAAGTCAATCAATTTTAGAAAGTCATCCAATTTATTTAAGTGATTTTTTCATAAAATTTATGTTTAAAGCCAATTTTTAAGAAATAAAAACATACGTATTTTAACAATTTATCCGCCCCATTTAACCCGGCCCGGCTAAAAATATATTGGCCCACCAAGCAATTCCTCAATTTTATCATTTCCATTCTCACAATACTTGATTTATCAGATAATGAACATAATCAAAGAAAAGCAGGACATAAACTTTGCTCGAATTATTGCGCCACCCAGTGGCGGAGCTTGTCCAAAATATTAAGGGGCGGTAGTAGCCGTAGAAACTTGCTCAAAATCTTATTACGCAACTTTGTCTTGATTATCTTCATTGTTGAAAATGATCTTTTAGCCGTAGAAATTGAAAGAGTTAAGAAAAGACGGATTATCCGGTCAATCAAGTACTATGTATTCGCCTTCCCTGTTTTTTTCAAGTTCTCCAATCTCACGAACTCAGCCACACAAAAAAGAAAATTTTAGACTAGGGTTTCTTGGAAAAATAAAAGAATAGTTAGGATTTTGGTAAAAGACAAATTCAAGATCCTAATTTCAAAATCTAGGATTTATATGCTCGAAAATGAGACTTGTAACTTGTAAGAGTTCTTTCACTGTACTCATTTTTTGTGCAAAATTTAGTTACCCAAAAGTTATGTTGATATATAGCCCAAATTAATTTATGAAAATTTTAGTTAATTTTTTTTTAATTTATATATAAGATATGTTGTAAACAAAAAGTTCTTTAACAAATCATATACAATCTACGATAAATCTCGTAAACGTAGAATTTGAAAGATTTCTTTATCTTTCTTCCTAGCTTCTCTTTCTTCATATATTCTCTTTCCACAATTAGTAGCCGTCATTGTTTTATCACCAGACCAATATCAGAAACAACCATAACAAACACGAGAAGTCCAGAACCACCACTTCTTCACCATAACATTGCAAACATCATTCCCATACAAAAAAAGAAGAAGAAAAAGAAGAAAAGTGTGCATGGGTATAGCTCAGTTGGTTCCAGGGTGATATATTGCCCCCAAGTAGGCAGGTTTGAACTCTGACAGCCGCTGAGAGTTTCATTCCTCCTTTGTGGGGGATGACTCCTTGTGGGCACCAGACACTGTGTCTCCCACCTAGTGGGCCGCTGAGTCACCATGATTCACCACCTAGTGGGGGCCCTGTGGACGAGGAATTTCGCCTTTTTGCCCCTTGAGAAAGAAGAGGAAGTCAATTTTTTTTTTTAAAAAATGAGTTTTTTTAGGGGGCCATGGCCCCTCCCCGCCCGTACTAAGCTCCGCCCCTGGCGCCACCCAATTCAATAAAGGCATCGATCTCAACAAAAAATCATAAAGAGGAACACCAAACTGCTACATCCTACAGTTAACAACTAGTGTAGTATTTACATTGAATGTAATCAATCCCAGAGATATTTAAAAGTAGTTTTGCAGGGACACTTAAAAATTCAGTTGCACTCGGAGTCCATAAATTTTCACTAAAAAATATTTGGTGTGAATATATGATGGAGTCAAGAATAGGTTAAGGATAATTGGAGGAGACTTAAACTACTTTTCGATTGTGATGGGGTCGCATCAGGGTCGATCCTTAGCCCATTTTTATTTGTCTTGGTGATGTATGTTTTGACGCTGCAAATTCAAGGTGAGGTGCATTGATGTATGTTATTTGCAGATGACATAATTTTGATTGATGAGATTCGTGATGGAGTTAACGCTAAGCTGGAGGTTTGAAGATAGATCCTGTAATCTAATGGTTCAAGTTGAGCAACACCAATGTAGAATAACTGGAGTGCTAGTTTAGTGGAGTAGCTCACGAGGATGGTGTGGACGTGAGACTTGATACACGGGTCATTCAAAAGAGAGAAAAATTCAAGTACCTTTAGTCTATTATTCAAGAAAATAGAGAGCTTGATGAAGATGCCACACATCATATTGGTGCCAGGTGTATGAAATTGAGGCTTGCATCAGGAGTCTTGCGTGATAAGAAGGTGCCATCGAAACTTAAAGGCAAATTATACATGGTTAGATCGACTATATTGTATGGGTGGAGTGTTGGCCAGTAAAGAACTCCCACGTTCAGAAGATAGTATAGTGACAAAAATGAGAATGTTGCAGTGGATGTGTAGGCATACGAGGAAAGATAAAATTAGAAATGAAGGGATTCAGGATAAGGTGAGAGTAGCCTCGATGGAGGACATGATGAGAGAAGGAAGATTGAGATGGTTCAGACATGTGCAGAGGAGAAGCGTGAATGACCCAGTGCGGAGGTGTGAGTTGGCTATGGATGGTTTCAGGAAGATTAGAGGTAGACCGAAGAAGTATTGAGGAGAAGTGATTAGACAGGACATGACGCAGTTCCAGCTCACCGAGGACATGACTTTAGATATGAGGTTATGAATGGAACAAATCAGGGTGAATGTTAGTAGGTAGTTGTCCGTGTCACGCTTCATATTACCCTTATAGTTTCTTATCCTTTGATTCCTGTTATTATTTGTTGTGTCTTGTACTTCGATTGACATATGATTGCGTGTTAGTTCATTAATGTTCTCTTTTTCAGATTACTTTGTCATTCTTTATTTTGCATTTCATGGCTTCGTTCGTGCTGATTATTTTCTTTTCCTCATTGCTATGTTTTGCTTTTCTTTGAGGTGTGAGTCTATCGGAAATAGTCCCTCTACCTACATGGTAGGGATAAAGTATGTGTACACTCTACCCTCCCAGACCCTACTTTGTGGGACTACACTGGGTAGTTATTGTTTATTTTGTGTGAATTAATTTTTCAATATATTTTTCGTTAATTTATGTAAGTTGTATCCGTTTGCTCTTCGTCAATATATATTTAGCGGGTCGGATCAATAAATTAGATTCCACTGGATGTGATATTGTTGTTGTTGGGCCGGGTCAATAAAATAGTTAAAATTCGTAACTTATTATTTCTTAAAAAATGGCTTTAAATATAAATTTCATATCAACAAAATTTAATGAAAAAATCACTTAAATAGATACGGTGATTTTTTAAATGAAATATCAATAATTGAGTGACTTTTGGGTTAAAAAATAAAATTGAGTGACATTCTAAGTAAACTATCCTTAGTTGCGTGATTTTTGTGTTAGAAAATAAAGTTGAAGTATTTTTCCTTATAAAAGTCATTGTACATTCTACCATCGACGACGGAAATTTGCTAATTAATAAAAAAAGAAAATTTAATAAAAAGTGTTATCTTTTACTAAAGCAAATATTTAGAGATTCATTCCAATACAATTTCTTTTATGTTAAGAATAAAAAGTGATACATGAGGCAAGGGTGAATTTTTTAAATAGTCAAATGTTACATGAAAAATATTAAATCATCGTGAGAAGTGAAAATTTACAAAAATGCAAAAGATATAAGTAACATCCTTTATTTCAATAGCCCTTATCGGCTACATCCATAATGTTTCATAAAATAATTAATGTATCATTACTTGTCATGCAACAAGAACTATGGGACTAACACTGAATATTTGATTTAATTAAAGATTAAATGTGATTAGCCGAACGAATACAAGGACTAAAACTAAAGTAACGAAATAATTCAGGGACCACAGTCGTTATTTTCCCTTCTGCGCATTCTCGCCGCTAAGGTGCCGGAAATAAATCAGCAAATCATCTTCTTTCCAATTGTGTTCCAGTTTACTTCAACTTTTGGGTAATACAATTTTCCAAGTTTAAATCATATTTCGAGGTCTCCTGTAAACTGTTTCAAATTTCAAACATTTCAACTCGATTCTTTTTTATACATGGTGTGATCCGAATGCATCAACGATGGACCCGATAACTCGAAAACTGCCTCCGCCATCATCTCTGTCCGGTTCGGTCATTTCTTTCCTCAACGGAAAGCTCAATGCAAAAGAAGATCTTGAACAGGCTCCGGCTCTTCTTTCGGAGCTCCGAAATCAGTGTCATGTCCTCGATCAAAGTCTTTCGGATCTCAATACACAGCTCCGGAACTATCTGATCAACCACGCTTCCCATTCGGATCGAACTGGTGCTCTTCTCCGTGATATAGATGCCAAATTAGGAGATCTTCAGTTAGCTTCTTGCTCTTCTTCATCAGGTGCAAAATGCACTTTTTTTTCCATAGACTTGCCAATTTATTTTTATTAGTAGTATTTATTGATATGCTCATGTGTAATTACTTGTAAAAATCTGTCCTTTGTTTGTGTAGATGGAGGATCAGGGAAGGTACTGGGAGAGGAGCTACCGGCATTGGCTAAAGAGGTTGCTAGGGTTGACACTGTGCGAACTTATGCAGGTGAGTGAGTTCACATGGAAAAAATTGTTATCTTTTCTATTGTGTATGCGAAGGGGAGCCTCGATGTAACTGGTAAAGTTGCTTTCATGTGACTAGGAGGTCACGAGTTCGAACCGCGGAAACAACTTCTTGCAGAAATGCAGGGTAAGGATGCGTACAATAGACCCTTGTAGATCGGCTCTTTTCCAGACACCCCGCATAACGAGAGCTTAGTGCACCTGCCCTTTTTTTGCCTATTGTGTGTGTTTCTTTTGACATTGAATGTTCTATTTGGTTCCTCAATTAGAATGAGGGAAAAAGATATGAAATATAATCAGAAGATACAATACAACAACAACAACATAACCAGTGCATCCCTCAACGTGGGGTATTTTCAGAGTTGAACAAGGAAGAAGTATATTGTAAATCTATTGGGGAATGAAGCAATAACCTTTAAGTAATCTGTGTGAGAAGTGATATCAGATGTCAGTTTTTGTTCTTTTATCTAGCTCGGGTTACATTGGCAAATTTTGCCACATAATTGGATGACTGGTTCAAGACCTTGTTGCAATCTTCTATTTCTAGGCTATGAGCAGATCAAGCCAGCTTATGTTACCAACTCTCTAGGCGTTATAGCCATGACAAGACGTTGAGACACATTTATGATAGCTGAGTATCTAAGTGTTTGTTGAAGGCCAAAGGGCAAAGAAGTGTATAAGAAGGAATTTCCGTTAGTAGCTTTAGTTATCGGGATACTAAAACATAGCTCGTTATATTACCTGTATTAGTGACTGGATGCCAACTTTTTTTATTCCAAAGAAAAATACTAAGATAGTATAGGTTAGGTTACTCATTTAGTTTTGCAAGGATTAGTGTTACCTACATTCAAAAGGTTATTCTTAGTATTGCGACTAATTTTGACCTCTTAAAGAACTTGATGATTTGGTGCACATGAATCAATAGAGGTACACATTAACATATGAAGATGAAGACTGAGGTAAAGTACCACAATAAGGAAAATTCTAAACTATCAATAGACTCTTACGAGAACTTGTGACCACTGATTTAACATACTCAATGAGGTAGGGCCTGAATTTGTTATGATTTTGGTCCAACACATAGGAATTAGCATGAAGCTGTGATAAAAGTGTTGGTATAGAACAGTTGCTTTCTGAAGTAATGTCTTTTCTATGGATTAAATATGAAATTTAATGCTCAGATTAGACGTGCCATGCTACCACTATTTGGTACTCTCTTTCACGTTTAGGCACAACTTGTGAGTAAAAAGTTCAAATAGACTAATTGTGAGATCTATAATCTCTTCGAACCTATGTAGACTTAGAGAAAAGTAGGACACAATGGAAAAAAAAGATCTATATAGGCGATACCAATTAGTTGGAAATATGTTTAACTCATGTTAGTACGTCTATTTTAGGTCCTATACTCTTGTGCAACCTTTTACTCCCGTTAAAGATTGATATGCCAGTAGAAAATATAAAGAAAATTTTAGTACTTATTTCTAATTTTTATTTTGTTTAATACTGGCCTAAGTTGAGCTTAAATGAAGCAACATGGTTAGTAAAGAATCCATATAGCCGGACTCAACTTGTTTGGAATTGAGCTTAGTTGTTATTGTTGTAGACTTATAGCGAGATATTCAAAATTTTGTTCCTTAAAATTCTGAAGGACACACAAGTTGGAAATATTTACTGTGAGAACAGTTACTGCCTTAAAGCGAAAATATTTTCACTAGAAGTTGTCTCTACAAGCTACACAGACTTCTCAAGTTGTCCATTTGAACACTATATCCTTAACCATGAATACTTTCGTTTGTAGCTGTTCCCTGTCAAATTTCGTGCAACTTCTCAACTTTATAAAGTGTCTACTTATTGACATGTTGTATCATGGTTGTAAAATTGTGGTCTATTGGTCAGTGAAGTATATTGAGAACCATGAGGTATCATGTTCTAGGGGAGGCAAAAACACTGGGTGATATCTTCCCATATATCCCAGCCTTGGCGGATAGAGTTACCGGTACTTGTGCTGGTGTGAGGTAGCATATACCTTGTGGAATTAGTCGAGGTGCAAGCTTGTCCGGACGCCGAGTGATAAAAAATATAAAATAAAAGGCACTCTACATTCTTAAAATCTTGTTGTCTGACACTGTCTTTATCAGTGTACCTCCTTGAAGCCCGAAGTTGACAATATTAAACCATTCAGTATGGCAAAATTTAATCACAAAATTATAGGTCATGGAAATTTCAGACTGAGGTTAGATCAGCATGGTTCAGAGAGCGCTTGTTTGGTGGGGTGTAATGTATTTATCCTAAAAGTTAACAGAGGATATTCATTTTGCTACCTTTGACATTATCTGCATGGTAGTAGTGAGGTAAGTTTAATTACTAAGTGAGGTAAGAGTTTTGGTCTGTGTTGTTTCTTTCTGAAACAACTGTGTCATGTCTGTACCATTTTAATCACTTGGTTGAGTATCAAAGAAACAAATAGCATTCATTATGAAGATTGTTATTCAGATTGAGCAAAAAGCCATCATTCTGAATGTCTTCAGTAGCGAAAGGCATTGTTTGATTAGAAATTGTCTGTCATGGAGAGATGAGACTAATAGGTATTCAATAGTTTGAAGACGATTTAGAGGCATGTGGTGTAGGATGAAGGGAAGTAGGGAAATTATTCTGATGAGAAGATTTCATTATTGACAGGGATGTTTGCATCTGATATGTGTGGAAATCATGTCGTAGAAGTATTAAATTCATGGGTATCCTTTCTGTGGCAGTAGGACATAATGAGGACATGCTTGGGCCTGAAGTAAATGTAAAAATTGGTAGAGTGCCTTTGTCCTTGTTTTTGTATAAAAATTTAAGCCACATACTTTTTGTTCTAGTAGTCTATTTGAAAATATTGATAACCTGAGGGTAAGTTGGTCAATTTAGGTAAAAAGTTGCGGACCAAGGATACAGACTTAGCCTGTTCTTGAAGTTCATGATAGAAAGTTGAGATGATGGCTGCGACAGATGAATATAGACATACTTTCAATACGAAATGGAGGGCATCTTCAGTTTTTAAATTTTAAATCCTTAAAAGGTAACGAGGGCATCTTCAAGTTTGGCACACATTTTTTTGGTCTGTCAAGTTTTGATCATAAACTTAAATTAGATTATATTTAGAAAAAGCTTGTGCATTTAAACTCTAGTGCCACTGATGTACAATGTCATTAAGTTTACATATATTTAGTGGCACTTTGAACAAGTAAGATTTTTTTGAGGAGACAATAAATATTGTGACCTGGTTGCTATATGCTGAATGGGCCTTGGATTCCTTATAAAATTTTCTTGTTTTCCTAATTTATTAAGTTTGTTTTCAGTAATCTTGACCTATCTTTATCCTTCATAGTGGTGGGAATTCAGGTTAGATGGATGTAATCTTACAAAGTTTAGCATGATGGAAATTGTTATAGAGAACCTTTAGTATTAGATAACTGAAATGGGCCAAGAAAGAGAGTTATGGTTAGTGGGGATTCTTATTCCAATCACAGCTAGCTTGAGATTGGGGCGTAGCTAATGTTTATCTGGTGTATACTTTCCTTGTAGATACATGGTTACTTACAGGTCATGGGGCAGCCCGTCCATGTTCAATTGTCTCTTATCTGTGTTGATTATAGTCCACATCAGTTTTATGCCTAACAAATGCGGTGATCTTTTACACATTTTCATTTGGAAATATTTCATTCTAATGACCTTTTTCTTATTGTAATTTCCAGAGACAGCATTGAAGCTTGATACTTTGGTTGGTGATATCGAAGATGCTGTCTCGTCCACTGTGAAGAGAACTTTGAGGAGAGAACCATCGACAAAAAGTTCAGAAGTTAGTGCTCTTTTGGAACGGAAGTGATATTTTGTAAAAATTCTGCTCATATCCTTCTCTAATTTCTCATTTTTCAGGAGATGCGGGGTGTTGCCATCAGAACCCTGAAGTTAACTGAAGAGACTCTAAGATTAGTGGCAAAAACACATCCTCAGTGGACACGACTTGCGTCAGCAGTTGATCATAGAGTTGATCGATCTCTAGCCATTTTAAGACCGCAGGCAATTGCAGATCACAGATCCCTTCTGACTTCCCTTGGCTGGCCGCCACCTCTGTCCACTTTAAATTCCTTAGCCCCAGAGTCAAAGGGGTCAACTGATGTCCAGAACCCACTTTTCACAATGAAAGGGGACCTTAAACAACAATATTGTGAAAGTTTTCTAGCATTGTGCAGTCTGCAGGAACTGCAGCGGCAAAGAAAATCTCGTCAACTTAATGGAGAGAATAGAGAAATTGCGTTGCACCAGCCACTTTGGGCCATTGAAGAGCTTGTCAATCCTATATCAATTGCATCTCAGCGCCACTTCTCCAAGTGGGTTGATAAACCAGAGTACATCTTTGCCCTTGTATACAAGGTGACACGGGATTATGTTGATTCTATGGACGAGTTACTACAGCCACTGGTGGATGAGGCAATGCTGTCAGGTTACAGTTGCAGAGAAGAATGGATCTCAGCTATGGTTACTTCTCTATCGACGTACTTGGCAAAAGAAATATTTCCCATTTATGCTAGTCAGCTGAATGAAGAGAGCACAAGTGGAACACACTCGCAGGCTAGAATATCCTGGCTCCATCTTGTTGATCAGATGATAGCATTTGATAAGCGAGTTCAGTCTCTTGCTTCACACTCGGGTATCTTGCTTTCTTTGCAGGAAGATGCAAAACTAGAGAAACTTTCATCATTTTCTGTATTTATTGACAGGCCTGATTGGCTTGACTTGTGGGCTGATATAGAGCTTACTGATGCATTTGATAAATTGAAACCTGAGATTGAGAATGAAAGAAGTTGGTCGACAGAAGTTCGTGGAGTGGCTGTTCTATCAGCCCAAGAAGACAATAAGTCTCCAGCAATTGCCAGTGCCTTTCATCAGCGTTTTTTGACTGTTATTGATCGTTGTCGATCACTGCCTAGCATAGAGCTGAGATCAAGATTTTTGAAATTGGCAGGTGCGCCAATAATACACAGATTTTTGGGTTGTTTGCTTTTCAGGTGCCAAGAAGCCGAAGGGTTAACTGCCTTGACAGATAATGATGCTTTGATGAAAGTTGCTAAGTCTGTAAATGCTGCACGCTATTTTGAGTCTATTTTAAAGGAATGGTGCGAGGATATCTTTTTTCTTGAGTTGGGGCTGGACCAGGTTACTCAGTTGGACACATCTACTGGTGGAATGGGCTTTGGTTTAGAGGAATCATCTGGAAATGGAATTCTTTATGAAGAAATTAGGAAGTTGGAAGAATTTAGAACAGGATGGGTTGACAAGCTGTCTACGGTTGTTTTGAGGGGATTCGATGTTTGCTGCAGAGACTATCTAAAGAACAAGAAGCAATGGCAGGAAAAAGGTGAAGAAGGGTGGATGGTATCCCAGTCTTTTGTTGGGGCACTAGATTATCTGCAGGGAAAGATGTCAGTACTAGAAGAAGGTTTGAATAGAATGGATTTTGTTGGGGTCTGGAGAAGTTTGGCCCCTGGGCTGGACAAGTTAATTTTTAATGGTATTTTGATGACCAATGCTAAGTTTTCTGACGGCGGAGTTGAGAGGCTTAGCAATGATTTGACAGTTTTATTGGGGGTGTTCGGAGCTTGGTGTTTAAGACCTGAGGGTTTCTTTCCCAAATTGAGTGAAGGTCTGAAGCTATTGAAAATGGGGAAGAAGCAGCTCCATAATTGTTTGGCAGGAGGTGAAATATGGTTGAAAGAAAACGGGATAAGGCATTTGACAGCAGCTGAGACAGAAAAAGTAGCAAAGAATAGGATATAAATCTTGTCCCCTGTATAAGTTTTAGTTTTGGATTAGTCCGATAGAGGTTTACCAAATTCAGCATAGAAACATGGAGTATTCAGTTTTGATATAGTGATTCTCACAGATCTAAGTATGCTCATATTTTCTTCAGTGAACTGTATTTAGAGGATGAAGTAGATTTCACCAGCAAATTGCAGGGGGATAAAACTGTATATTGCTAGACTTTTTAGTATCATCCTGACCATCTTTCTTTGTTGGAAAATATGATTCTTTTTCGTCTATTTTGTAAAAGTGACTCATTTTAATTTCTGTTGGTACGTTGAATTTGAAGGATAGCAAGAAAAAAACTGGTTTGGCTGCTTTGCTCGCCTTTTTTATTTATTTATTACCTCTAGTCCCATGAGATGTTTCTTACTTATTCCTCATGACTACAACTCAATCTATCAGTTGATGGTAAAAGTACTTCTATCAATAAAGCATATGCCTTGATTGATTGTTGCGAGTTACTCAGAGCACTCTTCGACTCTTCTTCCTTTGTGACTGTCGCTTTCAGCCTGTTTATATTGATGTTGGATTTGATGCACAAAAGGAAGAAGAGTGAAGAGTGCTCTGAGCATCCTTCATACCACTAGGTAATCTGTATTAGTAAGTTGGTGAGGTGGAAATTGAACATAGTACTAATAGCAAAGTCAACATCATAAGATTGGAATTCTGAATCAGAATCCTAGAATTGGCGAGTACATTTGGGAGTTGTAACATCAGGCCATCGACAATGGAAAGCAGTTGCTATGATCTATGTATAGAGTAATCACACCTAGAAGGGATGTGGCGAAATGGGTAACAGTCCTCTACCCTTGACTATAAGTCTTAAATTCGAGTCTCTAGAATGTTAAACCTATTTGTAATGAATGATTTACAACTTTGATGAACTTATCCGATGTGAATTTGAATTAATCACTCATTAATCAATGTAGAGTAACACATAACATACTCCACTAGAAACAGAAATAACAACATGGACTAGATACCATGTCTAAGCCAAATAATTTACACCGAAGAATTGTGATAAATGATGAGATTCCGCTAGAAAATATCCGATTTCTATTTTGACCAATGAATTTTAAATACTAAATGCTACAACAATAACATAAAAAAGATAGTCCGATGCACTAAGCTTTCGCTATCCGCGGTGTCCGAGGAAGGGCCGGACTACAACAATAACATATCCAGTGTAACAAATGGAGTCCGGGAAATATAGAATATACTTAGACTTACCCCTACTTTGTGAGGGAGAGTCTCTGTTTTCGAATACTACATGCTAAAAGGATAAAAAGGGCCACATAGTCACTACTCTGTACATTTTTAAGTCCCCTACCATGAAACATTGGTAAAATTGAGAGCTAGTTGCTGTGGTGTCCACATCAGAGGGAAGTAGCATGACATGGCTTTGCAACCGAAACAGGTTTAGTACCCATGTGGCAATCCATTCTTAGCTCAATACAAACTGCCCCTGTTGCTCCTTGTACAATTCATGCATGAAGAGAGAGAAAAAAAAGAAACTAATTTGCCGAAAATTTGGGGGTTGAAGAAAAAAAAGTAGTACTAGGAAATTGGTTGTTTGGTAAATGAGGACAAGAGCAGAAACAAACAACCAATGAGAAGGAAAGAATGAGTCACGGGTCAGCGATTGCCTCATGTGGCGCATTCATACGGTATTTGTATTACGTGCGTTGCCTAAGGTTGTCATTCATCCTCCCTCTTATGTTTTGTCACATCAACTCTCTTCTTTCTTTCGTTGTGTGTACCTTTTTTTCTAATAATCCTGTTGCTCGGATCAATTTGTGCGCAACTCAACTAATTTCACTAAATATCTATCACTTCTCACCAATCAGGTAATTCTATTCATCAAGACGAGAATATATAATAAAAAATCACATAATATTGTTATTTAATAGAATTTGAACCGGACACCTCATATTTTATTTTGTGTACCTTATATCAAAATAAAGCTAATTTTAGTAAACTCACCTACTCCCTCTATATTTCAATTAAGAAAAAGAAAAGGACTCCTGGACCAAACACCCTATGAAATTTCTAGGTTATAGCACCTAAGGCGTGATCACTGAAGTGGATTGAAAATTATGAGATTTCAAATTCAAATTCGAATAAAAATACTATAAAAGCATATGATGGGTGGCGTAAAAAATTAAAATTAAATTGTTTTAAGAATATTTTTTTTAAATAAACTAATAAGAAAATAGTTTCACGTAAAATAGAAGGGAGGAAACATAAAACAAGAAAACAGACAATCGGCCTCTTTACAATTCATAAATATATTTTTCCTCAATGTCAAGCCCTTGTCATTTGTTATCATAGTTTCTCTAAATGGGTTTTCACATTTTTCATTTGTAGGAAAAAGACGTGAAAAATAGGTAGGCATGACTAGAGGAAGAAACATACGTCTGCAAAGGCCAGATTACTTGAATATGTATTCATTTTCCAGTAAGGAAAACATGAACAAATATATCAATTCAATGACTTGCAGATTAAGAACTTCATCACCAAAACAAAACAAAAAATTGATCAGTTTTTTCAATGTGCCTTATCCATAGTTACAACTTACAATGAGAACCCTTCTAAATGCATTCAATCTCGTCACATGCAAAAACGATACCTATATATATTTAGGGAGATAATATCTCAAATGTTCACTTTCATTCAGAAAGTCACTCAACTTTATTTTTTAACCAAAAAGTCACTCAATTATGAGTGTTTTACTCAGAAAGTCACTCAACTATGAGTGTTAAGTCACTCAACTATGAGTGTTTTACTCAGAAAGTCACTTAACTTTATTGTTTTACTCAGAAAGTCACTCAACCTATTTAAGTAATTTTTTATTACATTTTGGTGTTTTATTTTATTTAAAGTCAAAATTATAAAAAATAAATAAGTACCCATTTTCACCATTTTATTGACCCGCGCATTTGATCCAACCCACTAAAAATAAATTGACCTACATTTTATTAAGTGAGACAATGTTTTTATTTTGACACTTTTCACTTTTCGAGGGTCAAACTTCTTAATTTTGACAGTGTGTTAGCATCTTTATATTTTTTAAAATAAAATTTACATAATAAAAAACTACGTGAAAAGTACTATAAGTCATCATAATTAATTATTTAAAAATATTTAAAAAACATATGAAAATATTATGATCAAAGAACAACTCATTTCAATCTCGAAAAAACGGAAAGTGTCAAACGAATAGACGGAGGGAGTATGCTATAGATGTCGACAATACATTTGAGTAATCTAACTTTTGTTAAAAAAATGCAAAATAGTAATTTACCCCTTTAAACACAAGGAGGACGTGGTCGGTATCACCAGAGCCATGATTACTGTGGATATAGCTCTAAGATTCATTCGTAAAGAAGGACGTGGTACTGATTGGCAGTCTAAGGTTAAACGCGTGGCTCTGACTATCACGATGTATATAATCTGGAACGAGCGAAATAAGATGATCTTTGAAGGTACAAGATTTGATAAAGATGCGACCATCTTCAAAATCAAGACCATCATCTTTAAAGTCTTGTACGCACTTTTTCCTCACTTTATTGATAAGTTCGTGTCTCTAGGAAATAGCTAGTCGCTGCAAAGTTTTTGTCCTATGATTTGTATTAATCTCCCGACTATCCGTGCTGTGGGATTAGCTGGAGTCTCCCGACTACCCGACTACCCGACTACCCGACATGTGGGATTAGCAGGAGTTTTTGTATTTTGTGGTTACTTCTCTTGACTGCCCATTCTATGGGTCAGCTTGAGGCGGGACGTTGTCGCATTTATAATGCGTATGCATCATAGGGGTTAGGCGCCATGGCAAATAATCCATAGCAGCATAATGCTAGGGCACTCTTTCCCTTGTCGTGGGTTTGTCTCATTTGGGTTTACTATGACAAGGGTTTAATGAGGCCTGCGGCTGCAACCTTATGCTACTTGCACAAGGGGTTTGGCATTGGTGAGTGTTTTAGTTAGCTCAAGTTTTCTCGGACTGTGGGAGAGCTGGAGTTTTATGTTTTTTTCTTGGCCACTTGACTACCCGACTTGTGGGATTAGCTTGTGACTTATGCTTTGACGACGTTAAATCTTGTGTTGGTCCGCTAGGTGGATCGCATAAGATTTATATCGTCACTTTTGGCCCGTAGGTTCGCCCACTGATCTTGTTAATTTTGATGATTATTAATACACATTTATCATTCCATAAAAAAAAATGTAGTTGGATACATGCAACTCAATCAACTAAACCTATTTTTAAACGAAAATATGAACTTCCCAGTAAATAAAAACGTTGTCTCACTTAAAATAAAAGGGGTAGGTTAATATATTTTTAGTGGGTCCGGTCAAATGGGCAGGTCAATAAAATGATTAAAATGAGTACTTGTTTATTTTTTATAATTTTAACTTTAAATAAAAATCATCAAAATATAATTTAAAAATTACTTAAATAGGTTGAGTAACTTTCTAAATAAAAGACTCACAGTTGAGTGACCATATGAAATATTATCTCTATATTTATGCAACAACCTCCCCTATATGAAATTCTCAAATTAACCGCCTAATTAATTTGTTATAGAACGTTATTTATTTTAGTTTTTTCCAAGTTAATAAATATTGTTTGTTATAAATAATTATCTATTATATCAGGTAATTTAATAATGATATAAAAATATTATACACTATCAGCGTAGAAAATTTAAACTTCTATAGTGTCCGTTTGCAACTTCTACTGTTACCCAAATCATCATAAGAAATAGGAACATGTAGCCTGGGTCAATGGTATAGTCATATCGAAAGAAATAATCCCTTGATTATTTTTATTTATGAAAAAATATATATACAAGTTACATATAGAAAAAAAAAATTATATTCTATATTTAAAATCTTATTCTATTTGAAGATTAATTATACAATTATGGTAGGAATATAAGACTAATTAATATACAAGAGTAATATACAATATATACCATAAATACTAATCTACACGGACTTGGCCTCGGACAGGCTGCTGCTTCAGTATTCAGTATGTGATGTATATTTAACATCCCCCGCAGTCATAGCGGGCGCTCTTCGTACACTGAGACTGTCTCTAAAATCTTCAAAAAGGACCGAGGGAAGACCCTTTGTAAAGATGTCTGCAATTTGATATCTGGAAGGGACATGACAGACGCGTACTTGTCCACGAGCTACCTTTTCTCGAACAAAGTGTATGACCATCTCAATATGTTTAGTGCGCTGATGCTGAACCGAGTTGTCATAAAGATAGATGACACTAACATTATCACAATAAACCAAGGTAACTTTCTCAATAGGACACTGCAGCTCTAAAAGAAGATTACGTAACCAACATGACTCAGAGACCACATTAGTTACCCCTCGATAACGTGATAACGTCGACTGACGATTTGAAGACCAAGAGACCAAGTTAGTACCAAGAAACATACAATAGTCAGACGTAGACCGTCTGGTGTCTAGACATCCTCCCCAATCAGCATTTGTATACAAGACAAGTGAAGATGTCGACGACGAATATAAATGTAAGCCATAGTCAAGTGTCCCTTGGATGTACCTAATAATGCGTTTGAGTGCATTCATGTGCTCAACCCTGGAATCATGCATAAACAAACACACCTGCTGGATAACATACGTGATATCTGGTCTCGTGAAGGTCAGATACTGAATAGCACATGCCAGACTGCAATATCGGGTCGGATCCTCGTACGGGGAGTTAGCCGCGGCACCCAACTTGGGTTTAGTATCAACTGGAGTGGAAGCGGACTTATAGGATGACATCCCAACCCACTCAATGATCTCATCTGCATACTTCCTCTGTGATAAGAACAACCCACCTGCATGACGAATGACGACAATCCCCAAAAGGTAACTCAAGGGCCCCAAGTCTTTCATAGCAAACTCAGAACTGAGCATTGTCATGATAGACTGTCGTAAGGCATCGGAAGAGGTAGTCAAGATAATATCATTCACATATAATAGTATATAAGTCAATGAAGAACCACAATGATATATGAACAATGAATTATCAGACCTGCTGTGAACGAACCCAATAATCGAAACATAGTCTGCAAACCTCTTATACCAAGCCCATGGAGACTGCTTAAGTTCATATAAGGACGTTTTTGTCACGACCCGAACCCGGATCCGTGACCGGTGCCTTAACCCGGGCACCCTCGTGACACAACATCAGAGAAAACCAGCGGAATATAAACTCAAGATAAACAACCATAAGATATAGAATAGTCTAGCCCAAAATGGCTAACCCAAAAGTACATAAAAACCGAACAGTTACATCCTTAAACGAACCAAGTTCTGACAAGACTACAGGCCTCTAAGAATGAGTAACACTATGACGGGGCGGGCCGTCATGCCTGAATGTACAAAAGCGGCAACAACACCGGGGAGAACCATACGAAAGTCGAGCCTCAGAAGAAATGGAGCTCACGACACACTGAGTAAAGATCCTATGAATGAGGATCTACCACCCTTTCCTTACCTGCGGCGCATGAGCGGCCCCAGGAAGGGTCGATTACCTGACGTACCAAGTATGTAAAACTGGAAAATACTGTAGTAATATCATAAGTCCAAAAATGTACTGAAGTTATAGATAAAATCAATTTATGTTGCACTGTGCCTTACTAACAATGAGAGTAATAAGTATAAGTTTTATAGCATAAAAATAGGAGGCTCGCGATCAAAACAGGGTACCTCGCCCGTAGTATCATTAAGCAATCCTACTCCTGGGACTATTTCACCCGCATAGGTCCTGTGGACCCGCATGAGGTCATCCGCCTCGTCATAGGACTATTTCACCCGCATGGGACTATTTCACCCGCATGGATCCTGTGGATCCGCATGAGTACCATCGCGTACTCGCATGGGACTATTTCACCCGCATGGATCCTATGGTCCAGATCCGCGTAGTACAAAGCGCGCACTCGCATCATGGGTAGCAAATCCATGGCATAAATAACAACCGGGGTTTACAGTAACAATATATATATAACATAGCTCATCCGCTATCATACATAACATAAGCACTACCGCCTATCATCTCATAACATAAGCACTACCGGCTATCATATCATAACATAAGCACTACCGGCTATCATATCATAACATAAGCACTACCGCCTATCATATCATAACATAAGCACTACCGCCTATCATATCATAACATAAGCACTACCGCCTATCATAACTTAAGCAAGTTAAGAATCACCTAACTCTTATTAATAGTATTAATACATCCTCTCATTTTAGTATACCTAAGGCACGATCATGTCTTTTAATAAAAATCAGAATTTAACCCAAGTATCATGTACCTCTAACCTTTTAAGGAATAACCCTTTTATACCAAAATTCCAAGATACCAATCACCATAGTATCAAGTTACGATTTCTTTTCAAAACAAGTCACATTTCCTTTTAAAACTATCTCAAGCTTCTAAATTAAGTGACTTCATTTCTTGTAAAACCTTAGGCAATTCATGCCTTAAAACCATTTTCCTTCCACAAGTTCAAAACATCAAAACCTTTCTCCATTAAACTTTCACCAACTAATATAACCAACTCCCCATAAAGCCGTTATATTAGAGTTAACAATAGTAAAGCACATTCCCAAGTCGAGGATTTTTATACTTTTCTGTTAAAACGAAGCAAGTATCAAATGCTTATAACAAACGAAGATTTTCAAATCTTGTACGTCTACCGTACTACATAGGTACAACTAATCATGCTCAAGAGATAGGAAAGCTCCACATACCTCTTCGGTTAATCCACAAGCTAAGTCCAATTTACCGCACGTAGTATGTCAACCTAAAATAATCATGATACGCTTGTTAACCTCTAATCTCAAAGTAGAACAATCCAAGTTCTAAGTCACTAAATTCTATGGAAAATTGGGCAGCATTTCCCTTGTTTCTACTCACTTTGCCACCTTTTCTCAAGGCCGAATTTATCATCCAAACACCACAATTAAGGCTCAACAATCCAACATTTTAAAGGGATTACACATCCATACTTGGGTGTGTAAAATTCTGCCCACTAGTTACAACAATTCACTTATCACTTCTAAGGTAGTTTTTAGGCTACAACATGCTCATAATCACTTAGCCATTTCTTTCATACCCAAACCACATTTCTAACATGCAAAGATTCTAGAAGCATTATTTACTACCACAAGTTCTTTCTTCTAAACACGCAACACTTAGAACTAATTCTAAAGGAAGAAATGTTACCTTAAAGTTTTAGCCAAAACTTATTCCAACTATTGCTAGCTTCCGCCAAGAACACCACCACAACAATGCCAACAAGCTAGCTACAAGCTTCCTTTTTGCTCTTAACTTTCAGATTTTTCTTGGGTTTTCTTAGAGAGAAGGAGGGCGATTTTAGAGAGAGAGAGAGTGTGAAGATGAAAGATGGGAAGAATGACCAAGTCTTGGTCAATATAATGCATGCAGAATCGGATGGGGACACTTGTCACCTCCACGGCCTTTTTAAAACAAAAATCAGACTTTCTAAGTTTTTCCGCCCAAATTTCCCGCCTCGGCGCGCGGCCAGATCCGGCGCGGCCGCAGCTCTGCGGACCGGATCTTTTGGCGCGCCTGCTTCCCGCGCGCTGAAACTTCAGCGACCCTCGCACTTTCGAGCGGCCACGACTTCCGCCGCGCCTACAATCACTCGCTTGCGCGCGCAAGATCGCCTCGGCCGCGTACTGAGACTCTGACCGCGGTCGGGCGAACCACTGGTATAACATTCTCCCTTAGAAACATTCGTCCGAATGTTCCTTCTAGCCTCACACAAAACACAATATAAACATATCTTTTAACTATTCTTTTGCAAATAAGAATGCTCCCGAAACCAACATTACTCAAGCATAATCAACTAAATCAAAACTAACAAGCGGGAAAGTGGGTTACCCGGAGGTGTAGGGAATAAGTGAGGATACTTCTTCATCATGTCATCCTCTGCTTCCACGCCATTTCCTCGTTCTCGTTCCGCCATAAGACCTTGCGGAAGCCACGCCCTTCGTCCGAAGTCGTCTAACTCGACGATCGAGTATCGCTATGGGACTCTCCTCATACGATAACTTCTGCACACTGGACATCCCGAATCGGGTGTACTCAGACGGATCTCCAACGCATTTCCGTAACATAGACACATGAAAAATCGGATGTCGCCACAAGATCGGACGGCAGATCCAACTCATGGCAACCTTGCCCACTCTTGGACAATCGATACGCCCAATGTACCTTGGTGAGTTTCCTTCCAAATCTCATCACACCCTTCATGGGTGACACTTTCGAAAAGACCCAATCATTAACCTCAAACTCTAAGTGTCGACGCCGATGATCTGCGTATGATTTACATCGACTGGGCTGCGCTAATAACCGCTCTGGATAAGCTTCACTTATCCATCACCTGCTGAACCAAATCCGCCCGATTAATCGCCTTCTCCCACTTCAAACCAACTATGGGTGACTGCACTTCTCCCGTATAAGGCCTCATGGCGCCATCCGAACACTAGAATGGTAGGTTGTTATAAGCAAACTCCACAAGAGGTAAATGATCCTCCCACTACCCGAAATCAATAACACAAGCCCGCAACATATCCTCGTGTATGCGGATAGTGCGCTCGGCTGTCGTCCGTCACGAGGATGAAGCGCGTCTTGAGACTCACTGTGTCCTAATCCGCCGGAAGGACCTCGAGTTAGCCGTGGCCCGGGCTCTATCTCGATATAATCGACACCGACTCCGTGCAATCTCACAATCTCTCTAATATATAACTGGCATAGTCCTCGGTGAAACGCCGTCTGGCCCGGAAGAAAGTGGTGATTTCGTCGACCACAACAATAACCCAAATGGAATCATGTCTCTCTGCAGGTGCGAGGTAACCTCGTAATAAAGTCCATGTTGACCACCTCCCACTTCCACATCGAATATCAATACCGTAATAGCCCGAACCACGGTGCTCAACCTTAACTCCGACAATTAGGACATCGGGCAACAAACCGCCACGTCCTCTTCAAACCATCCCACCAATACACGCACTGAGGTCATGGTACATCTTAGTCGACCGGATGAATCGAATAACGAGCACCGTGTGCCTCCCGAGAATCTGGCGGCGAAGTCTGTCCACATCGGGAACACACAACCGGCTCGAATCTTAGCACCCATCCGGTGCTACCTCAAATAGACTCTTCTCTTCCGGAGCCGCGTCTCGATGCCGTGCAAATCGGATCCTCATCGCCGCCTCTTCACCTCCTCGACGATGGATGACTCGGCGACCTCTCGAACTCGAATTCCGTTACTAACGGAATCAACCAAACGAACCCCAAGGCTCGCTAACTGGTGTAACTCTCGGACCATATCCCTTTTCTCTGGCTGAACATCAGATAGACTACCCAACGATCTGCGACTAAGGGCATCCGCCACTACATGGCTTTCCACGGATGGTACGAATATCAACATCGTAATCCTTAAGTAGCTCAACCACCGTCTCGCGCAAGTTCGGCTCTCGATCAAGATGTCGGAGACTCTTGTGATGCGTGTAAATGTCACATGAACTCCATATAAATAATGCCTCGCATCTTCAAGGCATGAATCATCTGCCGCCTCAAGTCATGTGTGGGATAGTTCTTCTCATGTTTCCTAAGCCGCCGGGATAAGCTATAACCTTGCGTCTTTGCATCAAAGACGCACTCCAAGCCCGACACCGACGTCACAATAAAACCACATATCCATCTAAACCCTGCGGAAGAGTAAGAACGAAGCGGTCGCCAACTTCTCCTTTAGCAACCGAAAACTTTCTCACACGTATCCGTCATCGGAACATAGCGCCACGAGTCGGTGAGTCAAAATCTTTGAAATAAAGCAAACTCCTCCACAACCTCCGATAATAACTGCAAGGCCCAGCTGCGCATACTGCCGGTGTAGTGGGTCTAGGCCACGTCTTGGCGCTCAATCTTTCTTTGTATCAACCGAATACCATCGGCTCGATAACATGCCCTAAGAAAGCCCGGCCAACCAAAACTCGCGACGAGAATTTGGCATACAATCGCCGGTCTCGAGGACTCGACCGTCGCCGAATGATTTGTATGCTCGCGCTCGTGCGTGAATACACCAAGATATCATCAATGAACACTATAACGAACATATCCAAGAATGGCTCGAACACCTATTCATCAAATCCATGAATACCGCTGGGCGTTGTCAACCCAAAAGACATTACCACTGAACTCATGGTGCCCATACGGGTCCGAATGCGATCTTGGGATATCTGCCTCTAACACACGCACTGATGATAACGGATCGCAGTCGATCTTGGAAAAACATCTCGCACCTGCAATCGTCAAACAAATCATCAATCCCGGGAGGATATCTATTCTTGATGGTTACCTTATTCACATGTAATCAATACACATACGCAACGCCCCATCTTTCTTCTTTACAAACAACACCGGCGCTCCTGGGAGAAACACTAGGCTGATAAAGCCTTTTTCTAGCAAGTCCTTCACCGGTCTTTGATTCCCTCAACTCGGCAGTGCCATTCGTATGGCGGAATAGATATCGGTCGAGTGTCCGTGCCAAATCAATACAAAACTCAATCTCCTCTCGGGAGGATACGGAGCTCGTGCAGGAAAATGTCCGAAACTCTCTAACCACCGGACCGATCAAGGTCCGTATCTCATTCTCGATGTCGAATACGAACAAATGGTAAATATACCGCCGCACCATCTTCCTAGCCTTGAGGTAAGAAATAAACCTACCCGCCGGCGATCAGATTCCCTTCCACTCGATAGCACTCGCTGGGAACTGAACCGAACTAATCTCCTCTACGGTCCACATTGGCATAGCAAGACGCTAGCCAATCCATACCCATAATCACATCGAAGTGCGTCATGTCCAACTCTATCAAGTCGGCTAGAGTCGGCGACCATCTATAGTCAGGCAAGCCTTATATACCGCTCGCCTAACAGAAGCACCTACGGCGTAGCCACCTCAAAGGATTCTATGGACTCGGGCTCATCCTATTCTACCAAAGAATATGAGGAGATATATAGGACAAGGTAGAACTGGATCTATCAAAGCATAAACATCACAAAGTGAGACCAATAATGTACTGTGGCGACATCGGTGACGCCTCACGATCTGGCGGTGGACATAGCATAAATGCGGTTACGAGGACCGAACTGGAACCCTACCACGACCCTGCCGCGGCTCTGTCGTCGTGAACACCACGCTCTCCGGCGCCCGACACCAAGATGAAGACCCGGCAAGCCCGAACTCGGTGAGCCATGGCACTCCGCCCGCCTGCGGACGGACAATCTCTCTTCAATGGCCTGCGCCACAAGAGTAACAAGCTCACGGAGTAACACGACATCTCCCATAATGGCAATCACCACATCGACCACCAGGCATAGGTGGCCTCATCGGACCGGAACTCGTCCTCAGGAAACCCAAGCCACGGAACCTGTCCCGCTCCCGAATACTCAGACGTCCGAAGATGGTGGAGGCGCCTGGGCCGGTGTGGTGCAAATCTGGTCTTCTTTGGGGTTGTCTACCCTAAAACTACGGAGGACCTGCTGTCACTGCCCTCTTCGCGATACACATCGATCCGTCGGCCCTGCGTTTCACACCAGAGAGCATGTGCTGCGTGCGGGCAATGTCCGTGCGGTGGAGAGCCACCACGAGCAACTCGGCCAAGTGATCATCGAGTCTGTGACATAGCGGTGCACCTGTCCTCCATGCGCTGCGGTGCGGGCACATACCTAGCCAATGAGTCAAACTCCACGTTGTATTCGGACCGTCGCCCATTCTGTCTCGGCGTCAAAAATCTATCGGCGAGCCCTCGCCATCTGCGGAGGCAAGAAATGGGTAAGGAATGCCTCGAGAACTTCGTCCCCAAACGGCCGAAGCGCATGCTCCTCCGGGGCGATCCCATGAATCATACCGATCAGCTGCCAGTATCCGCACCGTCACGAACTCGACCACCGATCTCGAAGCCGATCACCGCCGCGATCCGCTGCAATCGCCGGATAAACTCACGAGGATCATCTCGTGTCTCGACCGTAAAACTCGGTGGGTTACAACTCAAAAGTCCCTCGATCTCGAGCTAGCGGCTCTGTCTTTGAACTACAGTGCGGCCGGGCTGCATCTCAACCTATCCTCTGTCGCCACGATCACGGCGATGGCGGCTATCTCCTTGTAGCCCATATCCTCCGCCACAGGCTTTGGGTGGGGCTCGGTATCGCGGTCTCGATGGTTCTTTCTGCGCCCCGACTCTTTGGGGTTGGCGGCGTCGTAGAACTTCGCCGTCAAATACCTCGTCGTAAGGGCCAGGGCACGTGCCACTGGTGACCTCGGTGCCCTGCGGTAGTTCCTCTCTTGCCTTCCGCCACGGCTGCGGTTTGCGCGGAGACATAATCGTCTGAGAAAAATACGTCGGAGGAAATTCAACCTATAACACGCCTCTGTGCACGATCTTAGAGTGAAAGAATGGGAACGATCCTAAATATCCTGCGACCTCACGATTATAGATGTGGTGCGCACAACACCGATAATCAAGACTCTACTAGATACGGCTGTAGACTCTTTCCGAGGATTAATCGCTCGATACCACTTTTGTCACGACCGAACCGGATCCGTGACCGTGCCTTAACCTGCACCTCGTGACACAACATCGAGAAAACCAGCGGAATATAAACTCAAGATAAACAACCATAAGATATAGAATAGTCAGCCCAAAATGGCTAACCCAGTACATAAAAACCGAACGATTACATCCTTAGCAGACAAGTTACGACAAGACTACAGCTCTAAGAATGAGTAACACTATGACGGACGGGGCCGTCATGCCTGAATGTACAAAAGCAGAACAACACGGGGAGAACCATACCAAAAGTCGAGCCTCCAAGAAATGGAGCTCACGACACTGAGTAAAGATCCATGAATGAGGATCTACCACCCATTTCCACCTGCAGCGTGAGCGGCCCAGAAGGAATTCGATAACAACGTACCAAGTATGTAAAGCGGAAAATACCGTAGTAATATCATAAGTCCAAAATGTCTTGAAGTTATAGATAAAATCAATTTATGTTGCCGTGCCTTACTAACAATGAGAGTAATAAGTATAAGTTTTATAGCATAAAAATAGGAGGCTCGCGATCAAAGCGTACCTCGCGTAGTATCATTAAGCAATCCTACTCGCGGGACTATTTCACCCGCATAGGTCTGTGGACCCGCGTAGGTCATCCGCCTCGTCATAGGACTATTTCACCCGCGTGGGACTATTTCACCCGCATGGATCCTGTGGATCCGCGTGATACCATCGCGTACTCGCGTGGGACTATTTCACCCGCATGGATCCTATGGTCGGATCCGCGTAGTACTGGCGCGCTCGCATCATGGGTAGCAAATCCATGGCATAAATAACAACCCGGGTTTACCCAGTAACAATATATATATAACATAGCTCATCCGCTATCATACATAACATAAGCACTACCCTATCATCTCATAACATAAGCACTACCACTATCATATCATAACATAAGCACTCTGACTATCATATCATAACATAAGCACTACCGCCTATCATATCATAACATAAGCACTACCGGCCTATCATATCATAACATAAGCACTACCGGCCTATCATAACTTAAGCAAGTTAAGAATCACCTAACTCCTTATTAATAGTATTAATACATCCTCTCATTTTAGTATACCTAAGGCACGATCATGTCTTTTAATAAAAATCCGGGAATTTAACCCAAGTATCATGTACCTCTAACCTTTTAAGGAATAACCCTTTTTATACCAAAAATTCCAAGATACCAATCACCATAGTATCAAG
Organism: Przewalskia tangutica; assembly: GCA_029844215.1. Lineage (NCBI taxonomy): Eukaryota > Viridiplantae > Streptophyta > Magnoliopsida > Solanales > Solanaceae > Przewalskia > Przewalskia tangutica. The sequence continues at coordinate 15,001,092 of CM056734.1, forward strand.
TTACGATTTCTTTTCAAAACAAGTCACATTTCCTTTTAAAACTATCTCAAGCTTCTAAATTAAGTGACTTCATTTCTTGTAAAACCTTAGGCAATTCATGCCTTAAAACCATTTTCCTTCCACAAGTTCAAAACATCAAAACCTTTCTCCATTAAACTTTCACCAACTAATATAACCAACTCCCCATAAAGCCGTTATATTAGAGTTAACAATAGTAAAGCACATTCCCTTAAGTCCAAGGGATTTTTATACTTTTCTGTTAAAACGAAGCAAGTATCAAATGCTTATAACAAACGAAGATTTTCAAATCTTGTACGTCTACCGTACTACATAGGTACAACTAATCATGCTCAAGAGATAGGAAAGCTCCACATACCTCTTCGGTTAATCCACAAGCTAAGTCCAATTTACCGCACGTAGTATGTCAACCTAAAATAATCATGATACGCTTGTTAACCTCTAATCTCAAAGTAGAACAATCCAAGTTCTAAGTCACTAAATTCTATGGAAAATTGGGCGTTTCCCTTGTTTCTACTCACTTTGCCACCTTTTCTCAAGTGAGAATTTATCATCCAAACACCACAATTAAGGCTCAACAATCCAACATTTTAAAGGGGATTACACATCCATACTTGGGTGTGTAAAATTCTGCCCCACTAGTTACAACAATTCACTTATCACTTCTAAGGTAGTTTTTAGGCTACAACATGCTCATAATCACTTCTAGCCATTTCTTTCATACCCAAACCACATTTCTAACATGCAAAGATTCTAGAAGCATTATTTACTACCACAAGTTCTTTCTTCTAAACATGCAACACTTAGAACTAATTCTAAAGGAAGAAATGTTACCTTAAAGTTTTAGCCAAAACTTATTCCAACTATTGCTAGCTTCCTTGCCAAGAACACCACCACAACAATGCCAACAAGCTAGCTACAAGCTTCCTTTTCGCTCTTAACTTTCAGATTTTTCTTGGGTTTTCTTAGAGAAGGAGGAGCAGATTTTAGAGAGGAGAGAGTGTGAAGATGAAAGATGGGAAGAATGACCAAGTCTTGGTCAATATAATGCATGTAGCGAGAATCGGATGGGGACAACATCACCTCCCACGCCTTTTTTAAAACAAAAATCAGACTTTCTAAGTTTTTCCGCCCAAATTTCCGCCTCGGCGCCGCGGCCCTGCATCCCGGCGGCATGGCTGCGCTCTGCGGACCCTCGGATCTTTTAGCGCGCGGCCTGCTTCCGGCCATGCGCTGAAACTCAGCGACCACCGATCTTTGGGCGCGGCCACGACTTCGCGCGGCCTACAATCACTCCGCGCCGCGCGCGCCTCCGCGCGGCCACTGAGACTCCTGACCGCGGTCCAGGCCCGAACCACGGGGTATAACAGTTTTCAACAAACGGACATGATGAGGATATATGGGATCCCTAAACCCCAAGGGCTGATGCATATAGACTGTCTCCTTGAGATCACTATGTAGGAAAACATTTTTCACATCTAACTGATGAATGGACCATGCTTTCGAAAGAGCCAAGCTGAGCACAACGTGAATGGTAGCCGGTTTGACCACCGGAATAAATGTCTCACCACAATCTACACCGAGATGCTGAGTCTTACCATCACCTACAAGACGAGTCTTATGCCTCGCAAAGGAACCGTCAGAATTGTCCTTATGAGCAAAAATTCACATAGACCGAATAATATTAACATCAGATGGACGGGGCACTAACTCCCAAGTCTTATTATCAATAAGATCATTATATTTGTCGGTCATAAATTTTTTCTAATTTTGGTCATTTAAAGCAGACATTGGGTTACAGGGTAGATGAGATTTAAGAACATTAGAATTTAAATTAAAATGTCTTTTTTGGTTTAAAAATGCCCCGTTGACTACGAGTGACTGGTCTATGACTCGGTGGAAAATTGAGTGAATTTTGGAAATTAATGGGAGGCGTGGTGATTGATCACAGTGACGATGGGCTGCCGCCCAACTGGGAAAGAGTACTGCATCGATTACCAAGCAAGATTGGTGGCGATTCCATCGCCCGATCGGATGGGCAGGCGATGGGTCGCATCTTATGCGAGGGGATCTGCGTGGCGATGGGCGATGGATTCGGGGTGAGGGACATGTCCGATAAATGGTGGATAATATATGGGGATATGTCATCATCCAAAAAAATTATACGAACTGGGCACGAGATTACTACCTTTAGCAAACGAAAATTGAGACTCATAAAAAATAACATGACGACTAATAATGATTTTATTAGATGATAAATCAAAATATTTGTAATCACGATGATTAGATAGATAACCCAAAAACAAACAAGGAGTAGAACAAGTCTGAAGTTTGTTAATTGTGGTTGATGGAAACAGCGGATAACATAAGCACCTAAAGACCCAAAGAGCATCTGGAGAGCATGATGCCAAAAAGTAGAGGGTACAGACACATGAATCAATAAAGTTCGGATAATATTGTTAATGGTACGAATTTTTCATTCGACTTTCCCATTTTGTGAAGAGGTATGAGGACAAGAAAAATGAAAATTGATCCCATTATTAGCACAAAATTCTCAAAACACCTCATTGTCATATTCTTTGCCATTCACATTGGATATTTTTAATTTCTCGTTCGAATTGAAATTAATGAATGCTCTAAATTTTAAGGTGGAAAAAACTTGAGATTTTTCGCAATTGAAAAAGTCCATAAAAAAATAGAATAATCATCCAAAAATAGAACGTAATAACGATGACCCAAAGAACTGAGAACAAGAGACGTCCTTAGATCGCTATGAATAATATCAAATAACATTAGAGTATGAGAATTAGAGCCTACATACGGCAATCTAACATTTTTTTCTAAAGAACAACATTGACAATTCGGAGTATTATGCGTATCTTTACAAGAAATAAATTTATTTTTATCTAAGGAAGACAAAATAGATGACCTCGTATGACCTAGACGACATGCCACAAGGAAGAAGCAAGGGCGGCAAACGTAGATGGCAAGGCTTGACTCGAAAGACTGAAACTTGTCGTGATAAAATAAAGATCCCCCGTACTATCACACCTCATGAAGGAAATTCCCGTTTTGAAATCCTTCATCGAAAACCCAAATGGATCAAAATTAATAGAAACAGAATTATCAGCGGTGAATTTACGGGCAGACACCAAATTTTTGATCAATTTAGGGACATGAAGGGTATTTTCAAGATAAGAGGTGGATGTGGGGAAACAAAGTTTTATGACCGTAACCACAAATTAGAATTGAATTACCATTACCAATAATTATACTAGGATTGCTATTCAAATTGGAATAAGACGAGAGTACAGGTCGACGTCATGTGTGTAGTCATACGGTGTCCGTGTACGATTGAGTCCGAGGGATTTATTCCAAGTGTGTGCATAGCCGCCTCAATATTGATCGGGATGGGGCCTGCTGTATAATGGGTCTGAGGAGGCCGGGGCCCAAGCACGCCGACTTGTTGCCCCGACCCAGAACTGTAGTGTAAACTGATGGGCCACTGCCCACTGATCCCTTGATTATTCTCATTCATGAAAGGAGTATATATACAAGTTACATATAGGAATTTTTTTTCCTATTCTACATCTAAAACCCTATTCTATTTGGAGACTAATTATACAATTATAGTAGGAATATAAGACTAATTAATATACAAGAGTAATATACAATATATATCATAAATACTAATCTACACGGACTGCTTATGGGCCTCAGATAGGCTGCTGCTTCAGTCTTCAGTCCGTGATGTATATTTAACACGTACAATAAATCAGTTAAACAACATTCGTTGAAATATTATATTTATTATGTGTATATATATGTGAGTATAACAATTGCTATGAACGGGAAGTAAGTAAACATTACAAAGATTACAAATTGAAAACAAGAACAAATACAAGATTTGTCGAGTCGAGTGATATTCACTCTGTCCTTAAGACAATATTGTCCCGTATAAATCCTTTTACGTTAATGGACAACTGTCTCCCAAGATAAAACAACAACTTAACAAATGAGCAAAGGAAACTCAAGTGTTCTTAGAAGAAGAACCTTGAGTGTTTGAAAGAATGCTTAGAAAAGAAGAAGTTCAGAAAATCTGAGTGCGGTGTCTCTCCAATTGAGCCAAAGGCCTCAATTTATAGTAGTGTAAGAAGACCTCTTCAAGTGCCCATATAATGACCATTTAAATGTCATGTAATGACATTCAATCCACCAAGTAATGGTGCCAAGTAATGGCTGAGTTATGGAGGAAAACTGTCATCTTAATGTTCCAAAACGTCCCCATAATCAACCAAACTTTTGGACTTCCGTCAACGATCGCTTTCGTGCGGCTGCCAGGCGCCATGGCGCCGCGGCTCAGCTGAAGCAGCGACACGCCGCGACTTTTCCGAATTCGCTCCAATCTTTACACTACGCACACTTCTTCCTTCATTTATCAACGTGAAATACTCGTCATTTGGCCAACAACCGTCCATCATTCAACGTCTCAAACATTTTATTTACGTACCAATATCTCTTTCACTAACGAAATTTACGATCCTTGGTACAACGTCTGCACGTGTGTGGAAACAACGTTTCCAACGTGCGGGACCCCAATTGTTCGAGTCATAAATAATGGGATATACTTTATTCCACGTTAATAAATTTCCAACAATATAAAATTACACAATTTATATAAATCAATTTTTTTATACATATACATTAACGATTATTCTTAGCCCAAACTCCTATCTTCGCCGAGATCCATTGTATTTCTCCCGATTTTATGAACTCGAGAGTTTCAAATGTATAATGCACCTTCCCCTAGCTATCATCTTTTGTTTTCATTGTTAAAATTTAAAAATTCTAGCTATGGAAATACAGAAGCAGGAGGTCATGAGTTCAAACCATGAAAACAGTCTTTTGTAGAAATGTGAGTCGCGTCAAAACATAATAATGGTTGGCGCTTTTCCGAATCCCGCATAGCGGAAGTTTTGTAGCACTGGGCCACCTTTTTAGCTATGGAAATGGAGAAACAATAGTGAACCAAGACGTCTCAACAGTTAGTTCAACTTTTGTCAAAACTTAATACTAAACCTAACCTCAAATAGGTCGAACCAAATTATGTGAACTCTATTTTTCTCAAACATTAACTATTTAGGAGATTTCTAATTTCCTAATTCAAGTTCCAACTGCACTCCATAGTCAACTTAGATTAGATAGTTCAATGCCAAAACCAATGAACCACATCAATTTTTCAAATCCTTTTTGGCCGAAGATAAGGTGGTCTTACACTCTTCACAAACAATCAGTTGCTTATAAAAAAAGTTTCATTCTTTTGTACATTTTCCATCCATTAAAACCCGTAACTTGTTTATTTGTTGGAAAAGGAAAATACATGAGGACCTAAGCCTCCATTACAAATTAAACTTTTTTTTTTTGGTTGACGAAGGAACCCGCAACCGCTGCTTTTGAGTGTCGACAGCAGAACCCCCGATCGACGCAATAGCCGCAAACCACGCCACCGCTTAAACCACACTGATGCTCAGATGCACTCCTCAAGGCGCACTGCGCGTTACTCTGTTTCAACTTGTGCCATCTCTCACACCACCCATGAGGATACCTTCGCCTTCAAGCACTAACCTGGCCTGAGGCCGGATCAAATTAAACTTGAAAGATCAAGTTTTAAGTTACAATAAGTGTATTAATGTATTAATGTATTAATGTATTAATGTATCGACCGACAAGGTGCTATCTGTAAAAGAATGCTTTAATTTGTTAAACTAGACTAGAAATGTTGGTGGAAATATGTGAACTAAAATCTCAAAAAATTTAAAAGGGAAAGGAGAAGGCAATGCAGAGACAAAAAGGGGACATAGTCCCCCCTAGCTTAAGTACTATGAAACAAAAAGGTATACAGAAAGAAAAGACAATGAATCTTTCCGGTGGTATACAAATTAGGGCGTGTTTGATACGGAGGAAATATTTTTCAATTTTTGTATGTTTGGTTGGTCAATTATTTTGAAAAATAAGCCTCTTAAAATAGAGAAATGACTTCTCCGGTTAAAGTAGGAAAACAAGTTTCATAATTGATATTCAACTCCTCCTTCTTCTAACACACTCCTACACCCCTATAATGTTTGCCTAAATTATATGTAGTTAACACTTTTGGTATAATATTATTTACTTACTTATTAAAAACTAAAAACTATATAAGAAATTTTTTATATTCCAGAAAAACATTTTTGCTCGTAGCAAACATAGCCTTATAGAGACATCTTTATTATGTACACTTCCAACTAAGTGCGGGTGCTTTTCCAATTAATAAAGATTATATGTGTTTAATATTAATCAAATTAGGAAATTCAATCAAGAGTTTGAGCTTTTTAAATATTTTCATTATTTGATAGTTTGTCCTAATTAAGGCCAACATAATTGGGTCAAGAATAATACAAACAGAACCACTCTAACATTAGCTAATGTTTAGGTAGCTGCTACTGTTTTTTTTTTTCTTTTGGTGGAAAAAATGTGTAGGGATGGGGACCTCCTAAAGCTCCTTTTTTTGTTTTGTCTTACATATAGATTGTGTCCAAAACTCTGGCCTTATAAAGCAAATCAAACCTCTTCCTCTTCAACTTATTACTTGGCTTATTCTTATCATTGTAGAAAAAAGAAAGACAAGTGGAGAGGGAGTTGATATATAGCTAAATTAATTAAGTAGTCATGTCTTGTAGGAGAAGATCAAATAATTCAAGATTAACTCAAGAGGAGATTAATGATCTTGTCTTGAAATTACAATCTCTCTTGCCAAATTCCTCTTCAAGGTGCAACTCTAGGGTATGTATATATGATCATCTTATCTACATTTACTCTTTTTTTTCTTTCCCTCCTTTTCCTGTGGCCTAGCTAGAGCTCTGTGCTATCATAATGGTAGACATTGTGCAGCTAAGATTGATGTCATTACTTTTTCTTACTTTAATTAATGCACAATCTAGTAATTACCTATATTTTCATGTGGCTTTGCAGTAGCCACAGCCCACAGAGTACTCAACATTGGATAAGTCCCTTTACTTTTCCATCTCTAAATTTTACACCTGCATGGGGAAGCAATTCAGAGAGATAAAAATACCTATATCTACCTAGCGGTTATAAAAAGTAAGCAGAATTATAATCCTACGAAATAACACACATTAATTCTTTGAAGTAAGTCATTAATTGATGTGGTGATTATTAATTTAAATCACTTAAAATGAACAGAGATATGATACAGAATTAATGTGCAAACACATTTTAGGAAATACGTTGGAAGACTGTTGGATTGACCTAAAAGGAAATTGATGATTGTTGTCTCATAATGTATATGATCGTAAGAAATTGGGCTAGTATTTGAGTCTGAGTTAGGTTTAAGGTATATTTTATTCACATAGTATAAGAGTCGGATCCTTCCTATTTTTAATTTATTTAATGTTGAGTCCCATGTGTCATATTCTCCACCCTTCAAACGTGTGCGAGAAAAGGATATTAGCTAGATTGTCTTGGGAGAATAGGTTGTTTGTCTCCTAATATGACCCTTATAAAAGTACTTTTTTGTTAATTGCCTATAGAAATTTAGCTTTTTAGCTACATGTAACGACCAAATATTGTCTTATGATTTAATCAAAATGTAGTCAACTTCATTAAACTAGAAAGCTTCTAAGATCTTTTATCTTCTCCTTAACTTTTAATGACAGGTACCAGCATCAAAGATACTGGAAGAGACGTGTAATTACATCAGAATGCTGCACGGTGAGGTGGATGATCTCAGTGAGAGGCTATCTCAAGTACTGTCTTCAGTGGACACCAATACTGTTGATCTTGTAGACACTTTATTAAGTCGTCTCCAACAGTAAAAAAAAAAAACAACCGAAAATCTAGGCATCTCTGATGAGTGGTTGTATTTGTATTAATTAGTACATAGATTAATTAGTTTACTTCTACTTCGTGCTTCACTAGGTTACATTCTACCTAGAGTTTTATATGTATAATGTCGCAAATATTATAGTATATCATATGTCTTGTTATATTATAGACAAAGTCTAAGTTATGTTTAGTTGGTGTATTTGGTTCGTGTCGGTAATTCTAATATGAAAGCATTTGATAGTTGTGGACGGACCCACTGAGCTTTAGAAAAGTGTGGCTAACCTTGGATTTTATGGTAAAGTACTGTGATGATCCAATGACTGGGCATGAAGTAGCCCAGATAACAAGAAATTGAATAACAAACCTCAGCAATCACCAAGAGTATTAAAGTATCTAACATACAAAAGACATTCTATAATAATATTTTATCTGGGGTTGATGAAAACATTCAAGAATAGCAGAAAGTAGATTGATAATTTGTATATATTCATTTTTGCTTCCATAACAGAGGCTATGTATAAGCCTGAAAATCTTGATCGATTTGGAATAGATACATCTCTAAATTCAGATATCACATATGTTAATACCATACACAATTCACCATTTAAAGTTATATGGTCCAAAACGTGCTCTTTCTGTCTGGTAATTAGTAGCACAAGGACAATTAACACCTCCTGTTCTTCCTTCAGCTTTTTCTGTTTTGATTTAGTCTATTAATCTGGAGGACTGGGCCTCAAATTGGTGCGACCATTTAGTTTAGTAGCATGGAAGAGATTTATCACACACTCCATGTTTGCACTAGATCAATATATATCACATGTGTCTTCAAGACGGAACCAAAATTTCTTAGTCATGGCTGCTCATCTGCCTTTCACATAGAATACTGAGTTGATATCTATCACATAAGGGGTGCTTGCTTGAGCACCCATTAGTCCCTAAGTACCGCTATTGCACACACTTTTAGCACCCAATTGTGTTAATCAATATGTATTTCCATTTTCATTCTACTTCAACCTTAATGCCAATGTAGAAACACTTATTCCAGCACAAGTACTATCCTTTCCAACAAGAGCAGTTACCTTTTAATTTCCTAAGAGTTTTAAGTTATATACACTGTCACTATAAGAAATTTTTACACCATCATATCACCTTTACCTGTTTTAGGTGTAAACTGTCTTATTTTGAAAACTACAAATCTCATATTTAAAGGAGGATTACCTATAAATATCCTTTGGATGGCCTGATAGTATAAGAAATTTTTTACACTTACATGACAGTGTACCAAATATTCACTCTTTTCCTAAAACCTTTATCAAACCACCAGGAAGTAGTCTGAACTGATATACTTGGACCCTGCAATAGAATTATAGCAGGTAATGAAATACACATGAAACTTGTTCTGTTTGCAGGCATCAGCTCTGCTCAAGCACAACTTCCTCCAGAGTGTGCACAGTTGACTCAAATTTAATATAATCTCTCCAGCAGTATTGCATTTTTTAAAAAGTAACCCTTAAAAGCTATTTTATCTTATGGTAGAAGTCTGTTTGCAGCAGTCAAGAATCAACCATATCGAATGGCTGTCATTTGTCAAATTCTTGTGAAGCAGTCTAATAGGCGACGTGTGTCTCCGCAGCAGAAGCAAAGCTCAATTGAAGCTGAACCACTCAGAATCTTGGAAGCCAGACTAGTTTGCAAATGATTTAAACACATCCGAGGATAAGGATCCAGCAATAGGCATTTCAAAATTCTGTATCTTAACTCTCAAGTGTTAAGGTCTTCTTCTCATTCTAATCACCTTATTTTGATATGAATTTACTTTTATACACTCTAAAAAGCTCTTGTATATACTAGCATTACAGTTAATCGGCCGTAGCGTACTTTTCCTTCATCAGCACTCTGTATTGTAAATACTTCCTTCGTTTCAATTTGTTTGTCTTAATTTAATTGGGAACATACTTTAAAAAAGTAAAAAAAAGACTTTTGACCCCGTCCCGGTCCCGACCCGACCCCGACCCCGACACGACACCGGTATTAAAAAAAAAAAAAAAAAAAAGCGGGACCGGGGCTCGAACCGGGGCGGGACAGGGTATGGTCCCGCCAGGCCCCGATCCCGCCCCGACCCCGCCCCGACCCCGCCCCAAATCCCGCCCCAGCTCGACCCTTTGCACAAAATAGCCGTTGTCCAACGGCCATTTTACATTTTGGCCGTTGGACAACGGCCATTTTAGGCCTCCCCCCCTCCCCCCCCCCCCCCTACCCCCTTTATATTTATTTTTAACCCCTCTAAATACCTCATTCCTCTTCTTATTATTTTCACCAATCTTTCGACACTCTAAGCTCTCCATCAATCTCTACTTCTCTATACAACATTGTCTACATATTCAATCTATTTAGTAATTTGAGAATCGAGTGAAGTTGCAACTAGCTTGAGGATTATCTATCGAGCAAAGTTTCAATTTTCAACCTCTCGATTACACGTCGACTTACGTCGGCGTTGGTACATTCGTTCTCTCATTAAATTATTATTTTGTCTTTATTTCATTTAGCACATTTAATTTCATTATCTTTAACTATTTATTAGCATAATTAAAATGAAAGGACTAAGAGGCATGTAAGGGTAAGGGTCGACTTCTTCTAAGAGTGGTAACAAGGCAAGTGGTACTTCTTCTAGTATTCTGCTCCAGTTATTCCTAGACAAGATGATTTTATAGATCCCGAAATGTTTCTGAAATACCATATGATCTTGACACAAATGATTATCCCGAAATCAAGAAGAATTTAATTTAGATGACACTCTAGTTGATGATACACCTATTAATGAAGATGATGATACACCCACTAGTGAAATGCCTCCTATCCCCTACTATGAGACGAGGTCCCAAGAAACGACCATTAAAATCGGTTGTATGGAAATATTTTGACAGAGACGTAGCTAATCAAGTAATTGTATGTAAAACTTGTAAAAATGTTTATTCTTTTAAAACCGACAAGGTCATGGTGGGACGGGGTTTAGGAAGACACATTGCAAAAACACAAAGCCTTGCATGCCCAATACATGATTGAAAAATCGGTGAGCAAACGTCCTCTCAATCGGGACAAGGTTCACATACTCTTCTCCGAGAAAGTACAGGTCAAATTAACCCTATGACGGAGTCAGAGGCCCTAAATATGATAAACATAAAGATAGGAAGACTAGCAAAATTAGTCTTGTGGAGGGTTTGCCTTTTTCATTTCTGAATCTCCTGGTTTTATTCATTATATTAGAGATATGTATAATTCTCGCTTATAAAGGTTTTCCTAGATCAACTTAAAAGAGATGTATTTAAATTTGCATGAATATCAACAAGATTTACGTTATGCATTATATCATTTAAATTGCAAAGTTGCTTTAACTTCCGATATAGGTCGTAGTACTAACTACCATGATTATTTAACGTGTCTGTCATTGGATAGATTATAAATGGTCTATGCAAAACGTATTTTAGCATATAGATATATAGATAGTAGGCACCTTGGTGAGTTTATTTGAGAAAATATTTATTCAATCACGATTATTACTAATAACCGATAAAGTTATGAGTATTACATTAGATAATGCATCTTCTAACAATTACGCTATTAGTATTTTAAGAAATGTTTTAACTCAGTCTTTTCCAAAACATTTTCATATCAAATGTCGTGCCATATTTATAACTTAGTTGTAAAGGATGGTCTTTCACTTTTTCAAGATATTCTTGAAAAATATAATTTGCTATACACTTTATTTTTAAAAATAATAGAATTCAACAAAGAAAAGAATATAAAAACTTGTCACGATTGTGGACTATCTTACGAAAAATTCAGAAGTACCAACTAGGTGGAATTCTTTATATGACCAACTAGTTGTTGCTTATGACTATAGAAAACCTATTACTTTATTTTTAACGCCCATAATCAAAATTCAAATGATATGATTGTGAATCGATTGGGAGAAAATTAGAGAACTTTTGTATTTTTAGAAAATTTTCAACGAGCAACAAAAGAATTTTCTACTTTATATTATCCTACTATTTCAACTATGTTGTTTTATATAGCTATAATATTTTTACTTCTTAAAGAATATATGGAAAAACTCCTTATCTGCAATATTAAAAAAATGTTTATGAAATTAAAAAATATTTTATTCCTATTCCCCTATTTATATTATTGGTCTTTGTATTAAACCCGACTATTAAAGTAGAGGTTGTAAAAGTCTTATTGAAAATATATATAATAAGCGTATGGACGTACTACCACCTCCAACTCCCAAAAATTTAAATGTTGAACCACCTATTGAACTAACGCTAGAAGAAGTGTTGAATAGCGTAGAAGATGAATGCAAAAAGTATATCGGCATTACCAAGCAAGAAAGTGCTAGTAACCAACCGACTTTTGTATCATCTTCTTCTTCAACACAACCTAAAAAGACAAGCGGTTTACGTGGCTAGGCCTAATATTAATTCTATTGAAAGCCTCGTAAATAAAATGTGCGGTGGTAGCGATGCTAACCAAATTAGTGAGTTCGATGTTTTTGTTTTGCGGGTAATTTACCTTACCAGCGATTATCAATGAAGAAGGAAAGGAAGACTTGCTGAAATATTGGAGCGAATGAGAAGACATTTCCGACACTTTCAATGATGGCGAGATATTTTGAATATTCAGCGTCGTGATCGCCAAAGCGCTTTTCTGGCAGATTTCAAATAGGAAAGCACAGACACTCATTAGCGGAGCGGCTTGGAGATGGCGGTACTATTCGAGAGATTGGATACGAGCGGAGGCGAAGGAGTGATCAACCGTAGATTAACGAAGAAGATGGCGACAACTACAACGACATTTTATCCGAAGGCATGAGTAGCGGCGTGGAACAATTTGATCAAGATATACCAATTCCAACCAAGAACCACAAGAAATTATAAAGAAATTAGAAAAATATTTTCAAATTGGTAATTTATTTCATTGCAATTTTTAAATTTTTCTATGTCTTTCACTCTTTTGCAATTTTTTCAACAACAAGACACTACAATGTAATTTTGAATCTTATATATTTGATATTTCAATGAAATTAATAATATAAAAGCAAAACAGATCTTGGGATGTTTTTACACTATTCTTGTCTTTGTTTAATTATTTAGTTTATAACTTTATACTTTATACTTTATAGTTTATACTTTATAAATATATTATATATATGAGTATAATACTATAATACTATAATTATAAATTATAATACTATAAGTCTATAATATTATAGTATATGTATATGACATTATGACTATATGACAAGTATATGTTAATGTTACTTTGTTAGTACTTAGTAATTTATTATTTTTAATTTAGTGAAAAAATTTTAAAAAAAAAAAAAAACCCGCCAACCCGTCCCGTCCCGACCCGACCCGACCCCCTACCCAACGGGATCGGGATCGGGACGGGACATGGTATGGTCCCGCCCGCCCCAGCTCGACCCCGCCCCTTTTCTCCGCCTCGACCCCGCCAAACCCGACCCCGGTGGGCCCGTCCCGGCCCACTGGCCAGCCTTGTCTTAAACTAAAGATATGTCACAAACTAGAACGGAAAGTAAGACGAACAAAAAAATAAAGGGAGTAGTTACAAGTAACTGTGATTGACTCTATAGAAGGAAAAGAAGTACATATGCACAAATTTACACCAAAAATAATATATAAGACAGTAAAAAAAAGGTACAATAATGATACATAAATTGCGAGAAAAAATGTACAAGTTGTGCAAATGAACCTCAATGCATAGTGATACCAAACTTTTGAAGAAGGCTAGGCATATTACTGAGAATTGCTAAGGTGTTGCTCATGTACTCCTTAGCATTCTGCACCCGCGCTTTGACTTCTTCAAGCAACGGCGATCCCATTTCATACAGTCCTTCCAGACACGTGTCCTGATCAGTCATCGCAGCACTTATCCATGTCTGCATATTGTTCACCGTCAACGCGCTCTCCCCGGGACCCACATTCATTAACTCGGCCGACTGGTTGAGTTGACTCAGCGCGTCATCGAAAAGGCTAATACAGTCCTTCAACGCCGACACGGTTCCCGGGTCATTGACTTTCGATATCAAAGTCTTCGGTAACGAAGTAATGTTAGTTAATTCCTTCACGGTCGCTTGAAGAGAGAGGTTTAGGAATTGTTCCGGGTCGGGTTTGGGCGGGTTGGTGTTGAGGGAAGAAATGGAGTCAAAGCATGACCCGGGATGCTGAGTCACTGCGCAAACGATTTTGAGAGAGGGCGATGGTGAGTCGACGTTTGTGGGCGGCTCTGCGAGTGGACGAAGAAGCTAGATCTTCACAAAGATTAACTTTGTCATAGCCTTTGACTAAGTTCATAGATTCCATAAGAATGCAAATGGGGAAAATTGGGAGTGTTCGGTTTTGGAATTTGAGAGGTATTTGGAAATGAGGGAGGAAAAGTGGTAATGGCCAATACACACGGTTTGAGGAATTTGGGTAGGAATGTTAATACCTGTATTATATCATTTGATTTGTTATGAAATTAAAAAAAAACTTTTAAAATGTGTAATTCAAAATAAATATTATTATAAATTAAGACGGGGAGTAACACGTTCCGCTCTTTTTCCTTTTACAAGTATTAAATTTGCCGACAAATCAAAAAATAATTTAGAGAGCTCCGTCCTAAAATATTTATCGCATTTTTTATTTATACGCTTCTTAAGAAAATATTTATAAGAGTAGTATTTTAATTTCTCTTTAATAAATATCTACTTCATCAACGATGAGAACCTCTTAAATATTATTAATTAATATGGGGTAAAATGGAAAAAATTACTTAATTTTATCTTAATTAAATAAAAGTACAAGTATTTTAAAATAAATACTTTTAGTAAGGACAATAAATATTTTGAGACGAAGGAAGTATACGTTTAAAGGCAAATCATTTTTTTTTAAAATTTTATGTGTTCCAAATTTTAAGCTAATAATAGGAGATGAGGTAAATGATAAAGCTACGAGTTCGATCGAGAAAATGATCAAAATGGTCCCTAATGTAGTTTGTTTCTATTGATCCTTAATATTTAAATATTACGATTCTTAATTTATTTCAAAAGTGATCAATTTGATCTTAAGTCATAAATAAAATCAATCTTCGATTGTTCTCAAAATAAACTATGGTCCTTGATATCTTCCTTCACACAACCGACTTAACAATTAAATATATTCCAAACTTTTTTTTCCATACTTCATTGAATATATTCATCATAAAATTGTAATTTTGAAGTCATACCCTTAAATTAAAAGTTTTTATGTGGTTCTTTCAAGATAAGATTAAGAATTTTGATGTGAGTTTTGAAATCGAATTGAACATATAAAAAGATACCTTTATTTTATAATTTAATAGCTCACGTCCAATACACATGCTGATAGATTGATAAAACAAAGGGAAGTAACTTAGTGTTATCTTTACTTATTTCATTATGTTAATATATTAAAGACTAAATAGAATCAAAGCTCATACATTAAGGATCATTTAATTTTCTCGAGTTCGATCAAACTCGTACATATTTTCTTGCTTTGTCCCCTGTATATATAGGTTGAACTCGTACATAACCTTCTAACTCCATCTCCCTATATGTTATGATCTCCTCTAATTAACTTGAAATTTACTTTGTTATTTACAAATGAAGCAACAACATAACTATAAGTGCCCATATAAATTTATTCATATATTATAGGGTAACTCAAAGAGTGATGAACCACATACAACATCAAAATTGAATAATCAGCACATATATCACTATTAATCGATGGATTAAACATCTCAGAAATGCTGTTCATATTCGCCAGAATCATTAAGCAATTGTTCGCGTTTTCAGTGTCCATTCCCTTGTAGTACTCCAACCAATACAAACACCTCGTAATTTTGAGCCTTTAGTATCTCATATTTATCGTTGTTGTCGAGTTTTTCTCCCCCGGTAAAACTTTGAGATTATTTTCCTCAAGTTTCCTTATTCCATTAGGTAAGAATATATACAATCAATACAATGACTAGGAAGAATAAGTCTTCCTTAGTATAATCCTAGGAATATCCCCTATACAATAATTATTTATATAAGATATTCTATTAATACAATATATTCACATAATATTATATTAATGATACTATGATACTATTCTAGAATATTCTAATACTAATATTCTAACACTCCCCCGCAGTCGAAGCTGGAGGGCGGCGAATGCTGAGACTGTCCCGAAATTCTTCAAATAATATCAGCGGAAGTCCTTTTGTGAAGATATCAACAATCTGATGTCGCATCGGAATATATAACACTCGCACTTGTCTGCGAGTCACGTTTTCACGGACAAAATAAATATCTAACTCAATATGTTTAGTGCGTTGATGATGGATTGAATTCCCTGATAGATAGATCACATTAATGTTATCACAGTATACCATAGTAGCCGTCGGAATAGGGCAATGAAGCTCAAGTAAAAGATTCTGAATCCAGCAAGAGTCAGATACCACATTGGAAATCGCACGGTATTCAGCTTCAACACTCGAGCGTGATACTGTGGGTTGTCTTTTAGAAGACCAGGAGATCAAATTATCACCAAGAAAGACGCAATAGCCAGAGGTGGAGCGTCTGGTGTTCGGACACCCTGCCCAATCTGCATCTGTGTAAGTGACATGTTTGGTGATGGAAGAAGGATATAGATGTAATCCATACTCCAGAGTGCCCTGAATATACCGCACAATGCGTTTGAGGGCATGCATATGTTCTTCCATCGAATTATGCATGAATAGACACACTTGTTGTACTGCATAAGTAATATCCGGCCTGGTGAATGTGAGATACTGCAATACTCCAGTCGGGTTGCGGTATAATGTAGGATCAACAAAGGGTTTGCTAGATACAACACCCAACTTCGACTTTGTGTCTACCGAAGTTGCCGAAGGTTTGCATGAGGACATACCCGCTCGTTCCATAATCTCAGATGCATACTTCTTTGGGAGAGAAATAACCCACATGCATGTCGTGTCACAACAATGCCTAAAAAATAGTGCAGTGGACCAAGAGTTTTCATAGCAAATTCAGAACCAAGCTGAGACATGATATTCTTGCGTAGGGAGTCTGAAGATGATGTAAGAATGATATCATCCACATATAAAATAAGATAAGCAGTGTTATTACCCTGACGATAAATAAACAGAGAATTGTCAGAACGATTGTGAGTAAAACCCATGTGTTACATAAAATCTGCAAACCGCTTATACCAAGCCCTGGGGGCTTGTTTGAGGCCATATAATGATTTGTTCAGCAAACACACATGATTGGGATATGCAAGATCTCTGTACCCCAAGGGTTGGTGCATGTAAGCTGTCTCATTCAGATGACCATGAAGAAATACATTTTTGACATTCAGTTGATGGAGTGACCATCCTTTTGAGAGTGACAGACTTAGAACTGTTCTGATGGTAGCTGGTTTGACCACTGGACTGAACGTCTCCCCACAATCGATGCCAACCTGTTGTGTCATTTTTAGTTAGCATTTTACTCATTTTTGTTGTGTTTATTGTTTAGTATAGTATTAGGTTTATTTTTCTTTCTTTTGAGTCACAGCGGTTCAAAAAGACAAAATGGCGAAAAGGAACGAAGAATGGGCATAAAAGGAGGAATCCAAGGCCGAAAAAGACGGAAATTGAAGATCCGGATGAAAGCCAGGCTTTGCCGCAACGCTGGAACATCATAGAAGCCACAAAACTTTGGGCGCCACGGTGCCAGTCTGCAGGGCCGCGACGCCGGTACGGGAAATCGAGAATCCGAGGTTAATTTGGCCAGGGGCAGAAGGGTCCATAGGGCACGAAAATTGCAACATAATAAAAGCCCTAGGGATTATTCTAGAAAAGAAGTTGGTCATTCTAACACACAACACATCACAGGGCAAGGATTGAAAGCTACAATTGGAGACTTTAGTTCGCAGTACTTTTCTTTCTTTCTTTTTAATTCAGTTTATGTTTGGAATTGTATTAGTTCTTAGTGTGACTATGGCTAGGAGCTAAACACTTTATTAGGGATTTCCTTTTGAATCGCTTGAAACTCTATTTCATGACTTAATGCATTAGTTGATTTCTTCTTCACTTGATTAAGATTTATTCAATAATTAATATGAATGTTTGATAGTTAATTGATCATTAATTATCATAATCTATATGATTTCGAATCAAGAACCGAGATGAGAGATTTGGATATGCTGTAATTGAATAGACATAGGTTAAAATCGCGGACGAAAGTACCCCGATACTTGTGTAGCATTGTAGGTTACTGTTCTTAATCATATCATAGAAATATAGAAGGGTTCTGCACTGAGGTTGAGCGATTATATATCCTAATCGGAATATAAGACAGTCTAGTTAACCGCTATCTTAACGTAGAAGAAGAAGTCATTCTAGTTGCATTAAGGATTGAATAGAGTGGATAGTCGAGAATTTTGGAAGTCCTAATTCCTTCATAACTGATTACAACTTCAATAGTTTAGTTAATTCTAGAAATTATTCTAGTAGTTAAACAAAAAAAAATCAACTCTATTATCGATTGCTAAATAGATAACATAAAACAGATGAACGGTAATTAGAAACCAGTCTCTGAGGACGATATTCGGTCTTATCAGACTATACTACTTGTGAACGATACGTACACTTGCGTGAGCACGTGAAACTAGTCCCAACAGCTGGCTTGAATTGAGGCCCAGATTGAGAAGCTGCGCCGCCATCGCTGGGATCGGCGATGGC
The DNA here is from genome assembly GCA_029844215.1 of Przewalskia tangutica. Lineage (NCBI taxonomy): Eukaryota > Viridiplantae > Streptophyta > Magnoliopsida > Solanales > Solanaceae > Przewalskia > Przewalskia tangutica. The sequence goes on from CM056734.1 coordinate 15,019,779, forward strand.
CGTCAGATCTGCCCGCCTGGCTGGGTGGTGCGATCGAGCCGCTGCCGAGCCCGCCACGGACCACCACCGCCGCCATCGCTCACCATCGCCGCCGCCTCGCCACCGCCATCGCCCACCATAGTTGGTGGTGCCTCCATTTCCACCGCCATCGGAATTCCGGTGTCCTCCACATTTGTTATTTCGGCGATTTCCACCCTTATTTTTATTACTACGTCCTTTTTGTCCCTTATTTTGGTGAGAAGGGTCAAAAGAAGTACCATCACTTGAAGGAGTGGCTATGAAGGCGGAATTTGAAGTAGTTGAGGCTTTTTTTATCAAGCCCGACTCTTCAAGTACAAGCATAGATCTTGCTTGATAGAATTGCGGTAAAGGGTTACTTTGACGGATTAGAGTTCCCACTCCACTATATGCATCAGTGAGACCAGCGATCAATTGCAAGACTAACCGGTTATTAGTAACCGGTGAACCGACGTTTCTTAACTGATCTGCCAACACTTTGAGGCGTTGACAATATGTCGAAACATTGGAAAAATCCGTCATTTCAATGGTAGAAAATTCCTGTTCCAATGCAACAGCGCAAGTGTTTTGATTGTCTTGAAATATATCTCTCAAGCTGTCCCACGTTGCCATGGCTGTTGAATCCGACTCCATTATGGTGTGCAACAAGTCCGTGGAAATTGTTGCATAAATCCAACCAAGGACTGTGACATCAAACGTATCGCACAAGTCCTTGTCTGCATCCGTGGGTTTCTTTCCCTTCCCGTCTTTTGGTGGAATGATATGATGAAGGACTTTGTGAGCCCTACAACATATTTTAAACAATTTTGTCCATGAAGCATAGTGCACAGTTTCCATCTCTAATTTGACAGAAACATGTGTCTTAATATTTGAAATGGCTAGAGCGGGATGAAAAGATGATTTAGATTCAGACGTATTTTGGTTAAGATGAAGGTTGTTCAACAATGGAGGAAGAATAGAAAAAAATTAGGGAAAAAATCGTCCAAGTTGAAGACTTGGTCAGAAAAAAATGGGAGAAAATAATTGATCTTTCCTTAAGCTCTTGATACCATATAAAATTTTGAGATTATTTTCCTCAAGTTTCCTTTTTCCATTAGGTAAGAATATATACGATCAATACAATGACTAGGAAGAATAAGTCTTCCTTAGTATAATCCTAGGAATATTCCCTATACAATAATTATCTACCATATAGGATAAGATATTCTATTAATACAATATATTTACATAATATTATATTAATGATACTATGATACTATTCTAGAATATTCTAATACTAATATTCTAACATTCGCCAAATAACTCTTCAACTGACTCAATGAACTGTTGAAATACAGATAGTCGCATTGACTGATCATCGCTAGAGGAATTATACGATTTGAGTGCGTAAGTGATTTTTTGGAGCTCGTCGATTGCAGTATGAAGAGAGATTGAGAATATTTGAGATGAGTTGATTTTTGATGATTTGTTTTTGTAGAGGGAATTAGAGATGTATCTAAAGCATATATCGTAGTATGGAGTCGGATTGCAAATGGATTTGATTGCCTTTTCTGGATTATTGGCAGGTAACTCGTCAGTCCTGCGCCTAAATGATACATTTTTCAAGTCATAATGCTAAAAGGGGTCGTGGTCTCCACAATAGATCAAAACGAATTTATCGTGAAAAAACCTACGAATTACCCCAAATATTAACAGCCCTATTTGCTGTCTGTCAATGTTAATAAAGTTATTATTTTTTTAATTTTACTTTGCAAATCGCGGGGAGGTCCACGATTTACTGAAGGAAAAAAAATTCCTTTTGCAAATCGTGGACTTCCCAACTATTTGCAAGGTAAATTACGTCTTTTTTTAAAAAGAATTTTCTTCGCAAAACGTAGAGAGGTCCACTATTTGCAAAAGGGAAAAAAAATTCCTTTGCAAATCGTGGACATCTCCACGTTTTGCAAAGGAATAACCTTTTGCAAATCGTGGACCTCCCAACGATTTGCAAGGTAAATTACGTCTTTTTTTAAAAAGAATTTTCTTCGCAAAACGTAGAGAGGTCCACTATTTGCAAAAGGGAAAAAAATTCCTTTGCAAAACGTGGAGATAATAACCTTTTTTTCTTAAAAAAATATTTTACTATGTTGCATAGAATACTTTTTAGTTTTTTTCCCGATTTGTAGACACATTAATATTCAAAAATATTTAATCTGAAACTAACAAAGTCATACAATAATTAAAAAATTGTCAAATAATATGTCAACATACAAAAAACACAAAAATACAAGTCAAATAAATTTTACATGTTATATAAATAGTAAATGTTAAATTAAACACACAATTAAAATTCACAAAACGTAATATATATTTATTACAATAAGGATAAGAACATATTCGTAGAAGATTACATAAGGAAACAACAACCTACAATTTATGAATAAATATAATAACGATCAAGCAACAACAATTACTGAGTCCGCGTGAGACAACAATTTTTGTTATGACTTGTTTGCTTGCACGTACTACACTTTCTAGCCATGCGGACAGGAGCTATATTCATTTCATTCATCCTTCTAGTTGTACTCCGCTCTTCTGAAATTCGCTCGTATTCAGTTGTTGCAACTAAATAGAAAGGAGAATATGGTCAATATGCCTCATCACCCAAGGATAAAAAAATTTAACCGTTTGTTTGTAATACCTGCAACTGTAGTACTTGTTAACATAGTTCTTTGGCTAAATGCCATAAATATTATAAAATTTAATGGCATGTGGTAGTTTCTCAACTTCCCACGCGAATATTTTTTCTCTTCATAAGAAACTTTATGGATATTTCCTCCCTTACCTTCGTGTGCAAATGTCATAATCTCAAAGACCCCCTCCGATGTATTATATTGTTGTATGCTAGTGTGCACTTGAGTCCTCCATCGTATTCTTGGAACAAAAAAATATAATGACTCAACGGGTATTTTTCGTATTCATTTTTCTGTACATTCACTGATTATTTCTAAAATGTCTTTCTTCACACTACCACCTTAGTTTACTAGACCTTGGGGAATTGGCTAGTTACCTTCACTCCGCGTGGCAGCCTAACAATAGATAAGGGCTTCTCCATTTGAGGCCCCTCACTACCGGCGGGAGCAGCCGAAATAGTGGGTGATTGCGAAGGAATAGTTCTTTCATAAATGTTGGAAAGCTTCTCAAATTTCCTTTCAGCGGCTGATTTAAAAAGAAACAGAAAGGAGAAGAGAGTTCAAGAAATCCAAACGGGAGGGACGAAAAATTTAATTTAATTACACCATAGAGAAAAAATCCATGCTTGATTGTTATACTAGCTTGCATCAATAAAAAAATTACAGTGTTCTTCGCCTCTTGAAGAACGAACCAATAAATATTACACAACCGCTAGGAGACGCCGGACATATCATCGAAGGAGAGGTTCACGACTACAAGCTCACGGCGTAGGCATATGGGGAGTGGATGGAGTTAGGAGTGTACAAAACAGGACCGGACCGGAAAACCGGACCGGAACCGGACCGGAATGGACCGGACCGGTCCGGACCGGTGGATTCCGGTCCGGTCCTCGGTCCGTCAAAATGGTCGATTCCGGTTTTCCGGTCCGGTCCGGGTAAAAACCGGAATTTTCCGGTCCGGACCGGAATGGACCTAATTTTTTGTTATAAATTGAATTTTCAATATTGAAATTGACATTCCCGGATGCGGTGCCACGCAATTTTTACGTTGAAATCAATTGTACATCGCGAGATATTTAGATTTGAAAAGGGGAAAAATGTAACGATTTGGGGGAAAAGTGAAATTGAGGGGCAAGATGGACGTTTTTGGAGAAATCGGAGGAATCAAACCGCTTGCGCAGTTTGGCCACCCCCGTATCGAAAAAATACGCGAAATCAAATTTTTTTTTAGGTAAAACGGACGTCCGAGTGCAAAGTTATGACCATATAAAGTTTGATCAATTTACAACCTATATTTCTTATGTCAATACGTCATGGGAGCGGGGAGGGCTGGGGGGACTGGGCAAATCATTCTCCATTCGGTCCGAGTAACTGTAATTTCGGTCTTTGCCTTGGTCCCATTCCTGCTTTAACCTTTTGTGCACCCCTAGTTTCAGGAATGTCCAAATTCCAAATAGAAAATAGAAAATATAAATGTGGTGTGTAACTTTAATTAATGAGTAGTTCAGTAGTTCGTATACGAACCAAGTACATTTGGTGATTTTCTTTAAGTTAGTTATATTAATGAAATAAAGTTTATTGAAGGATAAGGAAAAAAACAAACATATTTAATGAGATTGATAAACGAACACATTCTTAAAAATTTATAATTTATAAATTGCATTTAACAAAAAAAAAAAAAAAAAAAAAAATCCGGTCCAACCGGTCCAAAACCGGGACCGGACCGGAATTTTCCGGTCCAGACGGATCGACCGAAATTCCGGCCCGGCCTCGGCCCGTAAATTCTTCGATTCCTGCCCGGCCCATTCCTGCTCGGTCGGCCCGGCCCGGCTCGACCGTGAACACCCCTGGATGGAGTTATACTCCAAGCAGTGCGACTACGAGATGTTATGTCATTGGCATGGTCTTTCGATCGTTCAAGCAATATCAGCAACCTACCAAACGAACTACCTAAAGGACGAGGAGCCAATTATTATGCCTTTATACAAGGAGATATTGGAGTTAGAGAAAATTCTAGCCCTCCATCATGCTTTGAAAGACCTTAAATTCGGAGGAACCGATGAAACATGTTAGAAAGTGTTGAAAAATCAAAAGTTGCATCGTGATTACTCATGTCCCACCTACCCGAACATGTCGGAGTGGAACAACCTAGAGAAACATTTACCAGGAAGTGTGAATTAGGGGATACCCCGATGCTGCAAAAGTCTTATGAATGAATGGATATTTGACAGCAATGAACAAAGAGAACAATGCGAAGTTTTGGGCTCGGACTACGACACTCTCAAATGAGAGGAAGGAAATCGTTCACCTAACAGTGGGTGGGGGGATGAAGATGACGATACCAGCAATGAGGAGGAGGAATAATCGGATGAATCGATAACATTAGCGTCGTTACAAACAGCGACGAAAATTAAATTATTTATATTTTTATAAATATTATATTTAAATCTTGATTAGTGTGTAATTAAATATTAATTTTAGAACCCTTCACACTAATTGAGAAAGGAGAAATTACTTCTACCATTAAAATAAAATATTTATGAGACAACTGATATATATTGTTATCTACATATTACCGATCTTATTAAATTGTTCATAAATTTTATCGGATTGGAATGATTTATCATGTCAAAACTTTATAAATAAAAATAACAGGTAGTAGAAAATTGAACTTATAGAATCTAAGGGGATTTTCAAACTAAAAATTAGTCACATGAATATACTAATCTAAAAACATTTCAAGAAGGTTCATGCTTGATTAACACTAAGACTACTTGTACAGTCAGTTAAACAATGCGCTGCTAAACTGTAAAGGGACAAACAAGTTAAGAACTTCACAACATGAAGTGCTAAAAAAAATTGCAACTTGCTCTCCTCCACATTGTGCTAACGCCAAATAAACTCTCCTCTATAAACTAGACAATGTAAAATTGAGATATTCAAGATATCAACAAGCTGAATCCAACAAGAACTTAGAAAGTTCAAGAACCGAAACCAATTTGGGTTTTGTTTTTCCAGTGACCTATTAAAATCTTGTCAGTCAAATATCCACAACCTCTTTGTTTTATTTCACTCAAACTATATCATCTAACGTAACAAAATAATATTCTCATGAGTGACTTTCTTCTTCTTGAGTTGGTTTGATAATTCAAATTAAGGCTAACTGATGTCTTTGTGATTTTGTTAGCAGAGCCTGTTGACTCTATGGCAAAATGGGAATTGAAATCTTGAGAATTTTTTGGTTAGATGAAAATATTGTGTGAAGGCACTGAAGGAGAAAAAGATAGTCCTAAATTGTCTCTCATTCTGTTTCAATCATTCATATCTTTTTTGATGTAAAAACATTTTCTCAGTTATATTTTTTTGTAAATATTATTAATGACATTTTAGTCTCTTTAAAAAAAAAAATACCATATATTAACTACTAATTATTAATTTCGATACATCTATCTACTTATTTATGAAATCGATTTCAACACCTAAAAATATGTTTTAACACTTTATGCTTACTTTTAATCAACTGACGCTAAATCACTACTTAACCAAATTTCTTCGGCAGGATTCCTAGGTTATTATCTGTCACGCACAAATTTTACGCTATTATCCTGTTGTAGACAGGTGTAAACAAGTAAATAGATATATAATCACGAGATATTCTCTTATAATCAATTACAAAAAAAAAAACGGATCATACATAAATATCATGTGATATATTTTGCTGATCTCCCCAAATGATTTTTGAACATGTATCGAAAGAATTAATCCCTTAATTATTTTTATTGATAAAAGACATATATATACAAGTTATAATAGGAGAATCATATTCCTACTTTATATCTAAATCTCTATTCTATAAGGAGATTAACCATACAATTATGATAATATTACAATCCTAATTAAGGTATAAGACTAATATAGAAACTACCATAAATTAATATACAAGGTAGGCTTCACGTAGGATTATGGACTGAGCCTCACGTAGGCCCACTGTTTAACACACCCCCGCAGTCATAGCGGATGGTCTTCGTACGCTGAGACTGTCTCTAAAATCTTCAAAAAGGACCGAAAGAAGACCCTTTGTAAAGATGTCTGCAATTTGATATTTTGAAGGGACATGACAGACGCGTACTTGTCCTTTAGCTACATTTTCTCGAATAAAGTAAATATCCATCTCTATATGTTTCGTGCGCTGATGTTGAACTGAGTTACCAGAAAGGTAAATGACACTTATATTATCACAATACACAAAGGTAGCCTTCTGAATAGGACAATGGAGCTCCAAAAGAAGATTGCGTAACCAACATGACTCAGAAACCACATTGGCTACCCCCGATACTCGGCCTCTGCACTTGAACGTGAAAACGACGCTTGACAGACCATGATACTAAGTTATTACCCAAAAACATACAGTAGTCAGACGTGGACCGTCTGGTGTCAGGACAACCACCCCAATTAGCATTGTATAGGAGACAAGCATAGACGTCGACGAATGATAAAAATGTAAGCCATAATCAAGTGTTCCCTGAATGTACCTAAGGATGCGTTTAAGCGCATTCATATGTTCAATCCTGGGATCATGCATAAACAAACACACATGCTGTATGACATATGTAATATCAGGTCGCGTGAACGTAAAATACTGAAGGGCGCCTGCAAAACTACGATAGCGTGTCAGATCCTCATAGGGAGAGCCAGCTGCAGCACCCAACTTAGGTTTAGTATCAACTGGAGAAGAAGTAGACTTACAGGATGACATCACATCCCTCTAAATGATCTCTGTTACATACTTTCTCTGTAATAAAAATAATTCACCTGCATGACGAGTGACCGCAAATCCCAAGAAATAACTCAATGGGCCCAAGTCCTTCATGGCAAACTCAGAACTGAGCATTGTCATGATAGACTTTCGCAAAGCATCAGAAGAAGCAGTCAAGATAATATCATTCACATATAAGAGTATATAGTCATGAAAGAACCCCGACGATATATGAATAATGAATTATCAGACCTGCTGTGAGAGAAACCCATAGTCGAAACATAGTCAACAAACCTCTTATACCAAGCCCGTGGAGACTGCTTAAGCTCATACAAGGACTTTTTCAATAAACAGACATGATTATGATATCTAGTATCCCTAAACTCCAAGGGCTGATGCATATACACTATCTCTTTGAGATCACCATGTGGGAAAACATTCTTCACATCTAGCTGATGAATGATCCATGATTTAGAAAGACTCAAGCTGAGCACAATGCGAATGGTAGCCGGTTTGACCACCGGGCTAAATGTCTCACCACAATCCACACCAACATGCTAAATCTTACCATCACCTACAAGATGATCCTTATGCCTTGCAAACGAACCGTCAGAATTTTCCTTATGAGCAAAAATCCACAGACCGGATAATATTAACACCAGATGGACGGGGTACCAACTCCCACGTTTTATTATCAATAAGAGCATTATATTAATCGGTTATCGCAAGTTTTCAATTAGGGTCATTTAAGGCAGACACATGATTACGGGGTAAGGGTGACCTAAGAACATTAGAATTTAAATTAAAATGTTTTTTTTTGTTTAAAAATACTCCGTTGACTCCGAGTGATTGGACCATAACTCGAGACTGGATTCGGTGAATTTTGGGAGACGGTACGGACTGGCCAGCAGGCAGTGAGCCTGCTGACCCATTTTAGGAAACTGTCGTCGGAGGCGCCGCGGTCTAGGGCCGCAACGCTGACGACGAGGATAAAACACCCTGGCTACTGGATGACAGGCGTCGTGGCGCCGAAAACAAATTTTGGGTTGTATTCAAAAAAAGACAGAAAATATTGGGGGAGATATCATCATCCAATATCATACGAATTAGGCACGGGAGTTTCTACTTTAGAAAATGAAAATTGAAACTCATCAAAGATAACATGACGACTAAGAATGATTCATTTAGATGACAAATCAAAGCATTTGTAACCACGATAATTTGACGGATAACGCAAAAACACACAAGGGGTAAAACGTGTCTGAAGTTTGTTAATTGTGGTGGATGAAAATAGTAGATAACACAAGCACCCAAAGACTCTAAGATGTGTATAGAGAGAGTCTTATTATATAAAATTTGAAGAGGAGACGAATATGTCAAAACCTTTGGAATTAAGAATGTTAAGAATATCGGTAGCCATTTATAGAGTATGATACCAAAAATATGGGGGTACGGAAGCATGAACCAAGAGAGTTCGGATAATATTATCAATGGTACAAATTTTGCGTTCAGATTTCCCATTTTGTGAAGATGTATGAGGACAAGAAAAATAAAAATTGATTTCATTATTAGCACAAAATTACCGAAACTTCCCATTGCCATATTCTTTGTTATTATCACATTGGATATTCTTGATTTCTCGTTCGAATTGGGTTTTAATAAAAGCTCTAAATTTATGAAAGATGGAAAAAATTTGAGATTTCTTCGGTATTGGAAACATCCATAAAAATTTAGAATAATCGTCTAAAAATAGAACATAATAACGGTGACCCAAAGAACTAAGAACAGAAGATGTCCATAAATCGCTATGAATAATATCAAATGACATTGAAGTAGTAGAAGTAAAAGCGACAAATGACAACTTAACAATTTTTCCTAAGGAACAAGATTGACAATTCAGAGTACTATGCGTACCCTTACAAGAAATAAGTTTATTTTTATCTAAAACAGACAAAATAGACGGCCCTGAATGACCTAGACGAGCATGCCACAAAGAAGGAGCAAGAGCTGCAAAAGTGGAAGGCATGGCTAAACGTGAGGAACCGAGACTTTGTGTGATTGGATAAAGATCCCCCTACTGTCACACCTCATGAGAGGACTCCCCGTTGTGAAATCCTTCAACGAAAACCCAAAATGATCAAAATCAATATACACCAATTTTTTAATTAGTTTTGGGGCATGAAGGGTATTTTTCAAGACAAGTGGTGGATGGGGAGGAGACAATGTTTTATGACCATAATCATTAATTGGAATTGAGTTGTCATTACCAACAATTATACCATGATTACTGCTCAAATTGGAATAAGACGACAGAGTACCTTGATCGGATGTCATGTGGGTAGTGGCGCATGTGTCCATGTACCAATTTGGGTCCGGTTGAGTCATTCCAAGCGTGTGCATCGCGGCTTCAATGTCGATTTGTGCGGGTTCCGCTGCGTGAGGGGGCCGAGGTCCGAGTATTCAGGACTGCTGCTTCGACCCATAAACTGGTCTGAAATCCGGAGCCTGACCCGAGAAACTGCTGGGTCGCGACATTAGAATGGGTAGAGACTATCGCACTACTGCCACAGATCGACAGAACTGTGGCCCATCGCCACCGTGACGGGGCCTCATTATCGCTGCATCGCCGATCGGGCCGAGAACTGCCGCTGCCACCGCCTCTGTTCCAATTGCCGCAACGATTCTTGCTATTATTTTTTCGATTTTGACCCTTTTTACCACCGTCGTTGTTGTGACTTTGGCTTGAGTTGATGGAGCCGAAAGACGAAAAATTGTACTCAGTCATCATGTCGACGGGACTAGCCCCTATAGCTGCCTTTTTAGCCAAAACCACTTTCTTCCAATGCGAGTACGAGCCGCTTGATGCATTTTGAAAAGGGGTTACTTTGACGCAGGATCGAAGCAACACTGTTATAGGCCTCGGATAAGTCTGCAACCATCTGTAGGACGAGACGACTATTAGTAACCGAATCCCCCACGTTGCGAAGTTGATCCGCCAAGTCCTTGAGTCGTTTACAATAAGAACAAACGTTAGGAAAATTCGTCATAGCAACTTGAGAAAATTTATGTTCAAGGGTAACAATGCGGGAGTGACTGTTATCTTGGAAGATATTACGCAATCGATTCTACGCCGCTATAGCGGTGGAGTTGAGTTCCATAATCGTATGTAAAAGGTACATGGATATTATGACATAAATCCATTGAAGAACCTTTGCGTCATGCATGACCCATAATTTTGGGTTGTCCGCTTTGGTGGGTACATCATCATCTTCGGTGGTGTCATCCCCTGTTTTAGGAGTCGAAGGGATGATATGATGAAGAATTTGATGTGTCATTGCATGAATCTTGAATAACTCCGCGCACGTCTCATATTGAACTATTTTTAGGTCAAGAACAATAGGAAAGATGCTCTTGATGTTAGAAATTGTGAAGGCAAGATGAAAATTGTTCTTATCAGTCATGGTGAATAGAACGAACTTTAGACAAGATTTTTAGGGGGGAGAGGAGTTCTCGAGTTTTGCAAAAACCGAGGAGGGGGGGGGGATTTTTGTCACGATTTTCAAGAAATTTGAGAACGAAGTGAGAAGCGGAAGCAAGAAAAATAACCTAAACTCTTGATACCATGAAAGAATTAATCTCTTGATTATTCTTATTGATGAAAGACATATATAGAAGTTACAATAAGAGAATCATATTCCACATCTAAATCCCTATTCTATAAGGAGACTAACTATACAATTATGATAATATTACAATCCTAATTAAGGTATAAGACTAATATACAAAGTACTTTAAATTAATATACAAGGTAGGGCCTCACGTAGGATTATGGACTGGGCCTCACATAGGCCCACTGTTAAACATGTATATGTAAATGAAGAAAAAGGAAATAAATATTTTTCCAGTGTTTTTCTGCTGCGATTGGATTATGTGGAAGGGAAAATAGAGGGGAAAAGTTGAAAAGAAAAAAAGAAGAAAGAGTTCAAATTCCATCTTTTTCTTATCATACGTGAGATGTGAGAGATTTAGTTGTAGATACACCGGAAGATCGAACATGAAGGCTGAAACTCATACAGATTAGAAAAAATGATAGTGTTGCTGATATATTTACAGGAGGTCGGTTCATTACAGTGACACTAATTACACCAATAACCTATGATCACGCACAAGATTTACACTAACCAAAGCTAAGAGGAAAAAGAGAAAAAACCCAAAACTTTTAACCAAAGCACTTCCTAATTTGAGAGCTCTCACAGCCAAGCTCCCCATCCAGGAAACATATGACACAAGCGATCAGGATCTATGGCGTCGTGTATGAGTTGTTGAACCTGCGAAAAGGGGGGACATTTATTACCTCTTTACTTTCTTATGCAAACGTAAGTTGAGATATCAACTTTGAGTAAAAGGAAAATATGCGTCTTAGAAGCACAGTACCCTGTCAGCCAATTCTATAGTTGTCTAAGCAAGTCATAGAACTCTACTTCCACTTGCCTGGACTTGTATTCTTTCAATATTACTTCAAGACACTACCATGTTTGTTAAATTTTCTTCTCTAACTTGCATTCAGGATAAGTTTAGTTTCGTTACTCAAACCTCCCTTCTTCCAGAAAAGAGTGAAAGTAAAGGAGATCAATCTAAAACCTCATAGCTATTGGAAAGAATTTGCAATTTTCCGCTTTCTGACTGTTGAATATTTGCTTTAGAACTGCAAGAATCCTTTTACTGTAGTAATTTTATTAAGTTGGATTCTATCTGTTTGTTCTACCACTTGATTCTAGCTGATAGCTACAACCATAGTTATCTACTTCTCCGTGTCTCTTATTCTTTTGATTCTTACTATTGTGTTTCTTCTGTTTCTTCATTTCTGGAAACCAATACTGACAGACGAGAGAAAGCAACTGATGATAACTGGAGTTGACTGACCCCAAAAGCACAATTTCTGACAAGAGTATTCATAAAGTGTAGTGTAATTATTTGTGTAGTAGACCAGGTAAAGATTGATGCTCTCAAGTTTAAATAAACAAAGCAAAATTAAGCATATCACTGGCTAGCATGGATGGAATCAATAATCAGACCAATAATTTAAGTAGTTAAGATAGAAACAAGGAAACTAGGAACTGTTTATTAGTGTGTGTGAATTGATGCATTATTCCGGTTTAACAGTTACCTGCCCATGAACACTTCTCATTTCACCTTCTTCATATCCATCTAACTTTTGTTTAACACGCATCAAGGCTCTAGCAGCATCCTTGTTCCCCTCATGGTCATCTTGTTGGGAGCCTTCCAAACTAGTTTCCAGATCATCATCACTTTCCTATCAAGCAGAAGAAAAGTTCAATAAGCCTTCTTGACTGCGAAAATGTACTCTATTATGTCTTCTACAGATAACAATCCGTTCATATATACAAGTATTTTAAGTTTGAAGTGTAAACTGAAACATGGCTACAGACTCTTCTAATGGGGATTGTGTAGTTAGTCAAGTGCTTTACGATAGTAAGGCAACTATTTGCTTCTAGCTTAAAATAAGTTACACCACCTATTGACTAATAGGTTCCTACAAAACTGAGTGTACTTTGGGACATATCTCGACTTGTTCATACTCTTAACTGTTCAATTAGTTTTACACATCTGCACGCCACATACTTCCTGACAAGTCTGTTCCAAACTAGAATTTTCAAATTAGGAGTGCTGTCAAGGACAAACATTAAATTTGGGCATTAAGAAAGTTGATTTTCTCTACTTATTCGAGAAAAAAAGGGAGTTGGATTTTGTCAAATCCCGTTGAACTTCACAAGCAGAACAATTTCTTAGATAATGTAGAACCTTTTTGAAAATACAACAGTCAGGTCAAAATGCATATCATGTCTCACCAGCTATAATGTCCAAGACAACCCATAGATCAATGTTCTTGTGGTTGCTCCTTCAGACAAACAGTCAGGTGCATGATGCATTATGGATAATATGCCTATGGGCTATAAATGCCACATTAATGGAAGTGGAATGACAGTCTAGGTTAGAAACAAAAACCAGAATCAGGGTTTTCGTTTAAATTAGCCAATGGAGTGCATTTTCATATGTAATAACTAATAACCAATGTTAAGCATATCTGCAGATAAATATATAAATCTTAAAATATAGTATATATCAATTAAGAAGCTCCAATGCTACAAATTCCGTTTTTTTCTTATTTTAGAATGTGTTGACCAAAAAATTGAGAACAAGCTGATAATTTCGCACAATATCCCTTCCTTTCTCTTTTCCTACAAACATATAATATGAAGTATATTAAAGTCAAAGGTCTTACAACACAAAATAATAAGAGAATACTTCGTAGAAAAAAAGTAAATTCACTAGAAGCTACACTTCTCATGAGCAGAACAAATGTTCAATACAAACCTCAGAACTCAGAAGGTGCAAGCTCATCAGAGAAATGATAGTTAAGCTTTAGAACCGAAATTTAGCAGTACGCTGAACAATAAATGTAGCTAAAAAAGAACATGTATAGTCAAGATACACTTTCCCAAATGTAACAGCAAAATTTTGAGCTGCTTTAATGTAATATTTATCCTCACAAGAAGCAAGAAAATAAGAGAAATGGTAACATGGGGGTCCAACTTTATGTAAACCAAGAGCAGAGATGGGACTAACTCTGGGCCTTGGGCCAAACTTAATACAAAAATCTAGCTCATAGCTTAAACTGTCCAAGGCAATTTAAGGAGACAATAACCCATTCTCTTGTGCCAATGTGAGCCTAACAGCAATCATGACAGTTCATATGGAATATGCTTCACTCATATTGTTTCCCTTTTTTATCTTGGCTCGGCAGCTGACATTTAATCATCGCAAGAGGGTCATGTCATTATTGATATCCATTCTAACATAGGATTCCGGAATTGATAAAATTCCATTCATTCAGGAATCACAGATAATGACATTTCATCATTAATGGGTTTGACCACTTTTTTTATAATTGTGGTGTCCGGGCCAGCTTGCGCGCACCTCGACTAATTCCACAAGATACCTGCCACCTCCACCAACAACAGGTACCAGGTAACTCTGTCCACCAAGATTAGAACAAATGGGAAGAAATCACCTAGTGTTTTGTCTCTACTTGGAATTGAACCTGAGACCTCATGGTGTTCAACCCACTTCATTGGCCACACCCTTGAGTGCACCACTTTTACGTTGTATTTTAAATGAACTTTTGAATTTCTGTTTTCTGAATGAACATGATGCTCAAATTGCAAGTGGACTTCAAATAGGATAAAAGTCAAAATCATTGATATACCTTCTGACGTTGCAAAGCCTTTAGAGGAGATAAAGCCCACTTGTATAAAGGATCATGGATAAAGACCTGCAGCGAAGGTCCATCAGTATGACTGACAGACAGTTTAAAACTCCTATGTGGTAGGAATAGGCATCTGAATGCTGTACCTCGATAATGGTTAGCAGTGCTTCTTTGTTTGTCCGCATAACAGACAGGGTTTCCTCACAGCATCTTCTAAAAACCCCTTCCACCCCAGTTATGCCCATGCCATCTATTATGTCCCTACTCAGCCTGAAGGGTACCTGCAACCGATCATTATGGATGACAATTGAGATACAGGTTGAAGAAATTTAAACAATGACATGATCTTAGAAAAACAAATAAGTGACAAAGGATATGTGAGAATATGAGAGAAAAGATTAGGAATGCACAAAGACAAGTGACTTGCACCTTAGTTCTTTTGTAGATACTCTATATCACGTATTTAACAAATCTATCGAACGTGGGACACTAATACATATTTACACACCTGATTAAATTTTCTTTATGAATATTTATATGACCAACTTCAATATAACTAGTACTCGAGATGGAAATAAACAAACCCTTTCAGGGGTATTCAGCATAAGGCCCTGCTCAAATGCAACCCCAAGATCTATGTGAACAACTTCTGCAGTGGCTTGATCTACAAGGATATTCATGGAATGCCGATCTCCTAGCCCAACAATGTATCCAACCTGAGTGTAAAAGAAGTATGAACATTTAAAACTACTGGATAAATCAAGATTTTGACATTTAAATATCTAGAAAGAAATTAAGCTGAAACACAGTTCTCTAATTTATGTTTATGATTACACTTTCTTTTTGGTTAACTAGGAAATATTTAAAGAGAAGGTACTGTTTTTGAAATTTGCTAAATCACTGGAAGAATCACCATGGAACTTGCGGCCACACTTCTGGTATAAGCAAGCCTCTTTTGAAACCAGTCAGCTGGATGAAAAAATCTCTCCAAGAAAAAGTGATGCATGACAGGCCTGCAGCAAAGAAAATTAGATAGCTCAAACAACGTGAGCTCAAGATCTCGGAGGGTAAGTAATACCTGAAGTTATCACAGACTTCCTGGAAGGCCTTCCGCTTGTCACTTTCCTACACAAGAGGGAACATTCTTGAAAGCAAGTCATTTATAAAACTCCTGACTGCATACTGAATATTTGGTTAGACCTTGTCTATGGGGAGATTCCCCATAAGAGGATCCAAACTTTCCTCACAAGCATATTTTATCAAGAGGATGCTCTTATATGCATAACTGCATCTTTGGTTTAGTTGTCAAGACTACCATGCTGCATAATTACCAGTGAATTTAATTAAGTTCATCCAGACAGAAATTTCTTTCGGAACAAACCTAGCTTCTTTTATTATTCAATTTTATTATTGGAATCTATAGAGTAACAAAGACAGCATCCCAACTGGATATGGTGTTTGAACTTCAAAGTGCTAAACTGATGCACTTTGAGCTTCAAACTTGAATTTTATTAATAGATGTCTCACACGTTTATGCCCATGTCTACATCCTTTTAGTGTCTAACTCATACAGCCAACTTTAGATATGCCGTAGCACACTGAACATGATAACTAAAGCCAGCATGACCGACCAAAATCCCCCCCCCCCCCAAACAAAGCAAAGCCCACAGGAAAAAAGAAAAGCAAAGAGAAGAAAAGAAAAGAAAGAAAAAGAACAACTTTATGCGTATGAATTAAAAGAAACATCTATTGGTATGACTAACTCGAAAGTAAGAATTACAGACCAACTTTATGCAGTTTCACGTAAATCTCTATATCTCATTTTATGGCATGTGTTCTGCATCCCCAGATGAGTTCCAATCGCTTGTTCTATTTGTTAGAATGTTCCACATTGGTTGGGGCCTGAGGGAATGAGCTGATCTCTCCTAATATGATCCTGACAATCCTCATCTTCATGCGCTAGCTTTTAAAGTAGATTTAGGCCCAAAGTCCATCTTTGTAACATGGTATCAGAACTACACCATCTCTAATCTTGATTTATGCAATGGTAGACCCTACTCTCTAGATAGCTTCTCTTCGGTTTATTTTCTCGCCAGTTCCATCAATTAACAAAATATAATCTGGGAATAGCATACACCATAGAAACCCACCTTGAATCATATTTAATTAACCCCATACATAACTAGAGTAAACTAGTACATGCTCGAAGCAGAGCTCTAAATGTTTAACCCACAGTTAACATATGTTATTGATTGAATATCCTCTCTATACCTATTGATCTAATGATCTTTATCTCCTACCAAAACTTGTTGGAAAATTATCCTTAAGACCCTAAACTTGATTTAAGTTTTCATCCTTCTTGTCTCTCAATCATTTTTTTCTCCTCTCTCGCATTCCTACCTTTTGGTACGAACTTATGGAGTCTACTAAAAGAGTTCAGCGACAAAATCCTTATGCCATGTCTATTGTTGCAAGAGAAGAGAAACTTGTCAAAATGTTTAGTAATTTTAACTTAGCAGGGCATTAAGGTTTCAAAACCTCAAAAGACTACTGGGGCACCAGCTGAATGTGCTAGCAAAAGAGTGCATGTACTTGTAAAGATGGGAGATTTACAACGAAGACTTGCAAAATGGAGAACAAACTAAGCAGATAACGTAGCACTTACCACAGTCATGTGTTTCCGGCATTTTATAAATGTCCAGTCTCCTGCTCCATAGCGTTCATGGGCACCTCCATCTCTAGTGCTGATTTTTGAATATAAAAGGTTGAATAAGCAACTCAATCCATGAAACATACAGGTAAAGAACAATGCAGAAGCTAGTTCTACTGACCTGCCTATAAGATATTCACCGAGTGGAACAGTGCCATTCACCCATTCCAAAACACCAGCACTTGGAGTAAAAGGTACAACCTGTCTCACAAACACAAAGGACACTTTTAAAATGAGTGGCCACAGGAAGTATTTATGGGCTCAAGTGTTGGTGCAAAGAAATGTGGCTTAATGAACTAATTTGACTGTTAGAGCTGGGGAATTTATACAAGGTCATATAACAACTCATTCCAGCCGAACCATGTGGAATGCAATAGCAAGCATATAATTGACAAAGTATATAAGATCTCGAATCAAAACTTAAACAACTCCTAGGCAAGATAGGCTTAACAATCTACTCAATAACATTAAGGTGACAAAGTTAATAGTCGTATTTAGAATAATAAATATACTTAAAAAGAGTATCCTCGAGTAAAACAAATGTAATTAGAGCATGGAGATTTTAAGAAGTTTGACAGAAAAGAATTAAATACTTTGGCCAGCGCCCCTTTAAAGAGGAACTTGTGTCGACGATTTTTGCTTCCTATTATAATTTGCATTTTAACCAAAGGTGCTTTACCCTTTTAAGATGTTACCTTGTAAGTGCGAATTCTCAGCCTCCTTTTCCAACTGTCCCGATGGTTCTGTAAGAAAGTATTAACTAAGCCAAAGAACTGTTCCATCACCTGTGTATTTAGTTCAGAACGTATATCAATACTCACGGGAAAAGAAAAACCATAGCAGGGAATTAGCAATCCATGCCATAAAATTTCTTGAGCTCAATGCCTACAACACATTTACACGCAGAAATGGGAAGGCGTCCATAGAAATTAAATAAACAAGAGGCCAACTAATAGATTTCATCAGAACCTGCAAGGCTCTTACTGATGGCTGAGAAACAACAAGGTAATACTACACCAAGAAATCAGGGAAAGGACTGGAAATCACTGATAACAAAGGAACTAATGCTTCCACAATAACCAGCAGAAAAAATTATAAGCCTTGAGCATTCATGCTGGTCCATGCTTCAAAATTTGACAGAAATCTATAGAAAAGAAATAACTACGTGACCTCATCAGAAAAAAAGATCAAGAAATAACTAGTTGTATCTGACACCCCCCCCCCCCCCCCTCATCCATAATACTCATGTAAAGAAAAGAAATAAACAAATGTCGTGTACTTTTGTGCTAAATTCAATATTGTCCAAATATAGTGAATGTAAGAAACAATAGTATAAACACGTACAGCATCTTGTCTCAGGTCATCATTGCCAGATTTAGCAAGTTGTCGGTATTTATTGCCGTCGGAGCCGAAACATTCAACAACTTTTGGAGCATTTATACCATTCATCACACTGCAAAGCACAATAGTTAAAACACCAGAAATCTATGACAACTGTATCTGAACTACATCTGGAGCATTCCGAAAACACAACGGTTAAGTCACAGGAAAACTATAACAAACTGCTGCTGAGTGGCATGTATACTTTGTTACTTACGTGACAGAATCTGCTAATCCTTTAAAGTTTGGAAAGGAGCCTTCCGTGTATTGACAACTCGGGTCAATTGGTATGTTGGCTGTTACCACAGGAACCTGAAGACACATTATACCACGAGGTGCTAGCTGTATCAGTCGACCTCCAACAAGAGAAAACTAAATTCAGAAGATTCTATAACAAAAATGACCAGTTGTTAGAATAGGATTTCATATATAATATCCTACTAGGAAAAAGATTGTAATGTAGTGTCTATAAATAGAGCTCAGTGTAATCATGTAGATACAACAATTCAATAATATATTTTCTCACATGGTATCAGAGCTCGCATCTCGACAGACTGAAGTATTTTCTAGGGATTGAGGTTGCCCAATCCACGTCAGATATTGTTATTTCGCAACATAAGTATGCCTTAGACATTCTTGAGGAGACAGGAATGATGTAAATTCATTGACACTCCTACAGATCGGAATGCTAAACTCTTGCCAGGACGACGGGAGTCACTCAGTGATCTTGGAAAATATAGGCGGTTGGTTGGTAAGTTAAATTATCTCAATTAGAACATTTCATGTGAGTGTTGTAAGTTAGTTTATGGATTCTTCCCGTGATAGTCATTGGGATGCATTATTTTGCTCCGACTTTTCACGCTCTCTCTCTCCTCTTACGGTCCTTTGTTTCGCCGGTAACGACTAATTCCCTAATCCCTTTTCCCACTGTTCATTCGGGCCGGCGTCCATCACACAAGTAGGTAGGTCGTCATTCTCTCTCCTCCCCTCTATATCTGTCTCTCGCCCTCTTTCTCTCTTCTTCTCCTTCTTCCTTTCTTTCTTCCCTTTCTTCTCCTCACTCCCCCAGTGTGGGTGGGTGTGTGGTACGGCCGACCCAGACTCCAGCAGCGAAGGCCCAGCCAGATTACCGGCGGTACCTTACCCCGACAGTCAATTCCGGTGAGAAACAGTTCCTCCGGCTAGGATTCCGACGATGCAGTCCAGGTGCTATCGTCTCTTCCCTCGTATTTTACTTCTTATCTAGCATCTGATTTTGTTCTTGTTCGACCCATATTGAGTAGTTATTGTGCAGCCTTTATCTACTTGCTATCTGACTCGCATCTATTGTGTATTTTTGTTTGATCTAGCTTGCTTTTAGTTCTTAATTAGCACATGTTGATTCTGCTTCTGCACCTGATTTCATTACTGTTCATCTTATGTTTGTAGATGTTGTGTAGATAATAGTAGTTTAGTTCTTGTCCAGCCTCTGTTTTTAATTGTAGTTTTGCCTCTATGTGTCTCGGTGCTTTTACTTTCCTTCGTTAGTGGCTCCAGTGCCTTTGGTGATGGATGGTAGACTAGGGTCATGTTCTCGGCCGGGAACGAGGGCGAGGGTTAGGGGATAAGGGAGATGCTAGGCTAAGAATAGGGTCTTGACACGCTGGAACTTTAACGGGGAAGTCCATAGAGCTAGTTAAGATTCTTAAGAAAAGGAGGATTAATATAGTCCGTGTCCAGGAGACCAAATGGGTAGGACCTAAGGCTAAGGATGTGGACGGATATAAGTTATGGTTCTCGGGTAGGTCGAAGTATAGGAATGGGTACGCATTTTGGTGGACAACGAGCTAAGGGATCAGGTGGTAGAGGTTAGGAGGATCAATGGCAAGATGATGGCGATTAAGTTGGTAGTGGGAGGGGTCACTATGAACATTATTAGTTCTTACGCGCCGAAGGCGGGCTTGGGCGAGGAAGAAAAGATACGCTTTTGGGAGGATTCGGATGAGGTGGTGGGAGGTATACCAACCATTGAGAAGTTATTTGTGAGAGGAGATTTCAATGGACATATCGGGTCCCTTCCAGGAGGTTATAACGACGTGTATTGAGGCTTTGTCCTCGGGGACAAGAACGGGGGAGGCGTCTCACTTTTGGAGTTCGCTAAAGCTTCTGGGATGGTGATAGCCAATTCGAGGTTCCGGAAGAACGAAGAGCACTTGGTGACATTTCGTAGTTCGGTGGCTAAGACTCAGGTAGCTCCTTAGGAGGGTTGCCAACAGTCTTTAAAGACTGCAAGGTTATTTCAAGTGAGTATCTTACAACACGACATAAGCTTTTGGTGATGAATTTGGAGATCAAGATAGAAAAGAAGAGAAGGATTGTGGATGACAGACTAAGAATCAAATGAGAGAGTTTGACCATGACTAGTGCAAAGGATATGGGGGAGAGGTTGATGGCCAAGGGGGATTGGGAAAGTAGTGGGACAGGACGGCCAACAACATTCAGGAGGTAGCTAGAGAAGTGCTAGGGGTCTCGTGGGGTAGCTGTGGTGGGCATCGAGGGGACCGGTGGTGTAATGGTAAAGTTCAAGAGAATGTGGAAGCAAAGAAAGAGGCGTATGCGAAATAGGTAGAAAACAAGGATAAGGTGGAGAAATAGACGAATAGGGAATTGTATAAGATGGCGAGAAATGAGGCAAAGCTAGCGGTCACGGCGGCGAAGACGGTGACTTTTGAACGACTATACGTGGAATTAAAGGAAAATGACGGAAATAAGAAGTTGTACAGACTAGCCAAGGCGAGGGAGAGGATGGTCCGTGACTTGGATAACGTGAGGTGTATCAAGGACGAGGAACAAAGTACTGGTGGAAGACGCGCATATTAGACGGAGGTGGCAGTCTTATTTTCATAAACTCTTGAACGATAAAGGGGATAAAGACATTGTGTTGGGAGATCTGGGGCAATCCGGAATGTACCAGAATTTTGGATATTGTAGAAGCATCAAGGTTGATGAGGTTAAGGGTGTTGTTCGGAGGATGCGCAGGGGACGAGCGACCGGGCCTGATGAGATTTCAGTTGAATTTTGGAAGAGCGTAGGCAGGGCAGGTTTGGAGTGGTTGACTGAGTTGTTTAATGTCATTTTTAAGACGGCAAAAATGTCCGAAGAATGGAGGTGGAGTACAATGATTCCTTTCTACAAGAACAAATGTGACATCTATAATTGCAACAACTATAGGGGTATCAAGCTGCTAAGCCACACTATGAAAGTTTGGGAAAGGGTTGTGAAGATGAGGGTGAGAAGAGGTGTTTCTATTTTCGAGAACCAATTTGGATTCATGTCGGGACGGTCGACTACAGAAGTCATTCATATTATTAGGAGGTTGGTGGAGCAGTATAGAGAGAGGAAGAGACTTGCATATGGTTTCCATCGACCTCGAAAAGGTATACGACAAAGTCCCTAAGGAGGTTCTATGGAGATGTTTTGAGATTAGAGGTGTAGATGTGGTGTACACTAGGGCGATCAAGGACATGTGTAATGGAGCCAAGACTAGAGTACAGACAATAGGAGGAGACTCGGAGCACTTTTCAGTGATGATGGGGCTGCACCAGAGATCAACTCTTAGCCCATTCTTATTTGTCTTGGTGATGGATGGACCGACGCGACAAATCCAAGGGGAGGTGACATGGTGTATGTTATTCGCAGACGAGATAGCCCTAATTGATGAAACTCGCAGCAAAATGAATGTTATGTTGGAGGTTTAGAGACAAACTCTGGAGTCTAAAGGGTTCGGGCTGAGTAAGACCAAGATAGAATAATTGGAGTGCAAGTTCAGTAACGAATGCGACCATGAGACAAACGTGGAGGTGAGGCTTGGCACTCAGGTCATTCCAAAGAAAGGAAGCTTCAAATACCTCCGGTCTATTATCCAAGGGAATGGAGAGATTGATGACGATGTCACACATCGTATTGGGTTTCGGTGGATGAAATAGAGGCTCGCATCTGGAATCTTGTGCGATAAAAAGGTGTCACCAAAACTTAAAGTCAAGTTCTATAGGGTGGTGATTAGACCGACTATGTTGCATAGGGCGGAGTTTCGGACAGTCAAGACTCGGCACATCCAAAAGATGAAAGTTGCGGAGATGGGAATGTTGAGATGGATATGTGGGCATACAAAGAGGGATAGGATTAGAAATGATGATATCCAGGGCAGAGTGGGAGTGGCCTCAGTGGAGGATAAGATGCGGGAAGCGAGGTTGAGATGATTCGGGCATATACAGATGAGAGACACAGATGTCCCAGTGCGGAGGTGTGAGAGGTTGGTTATGGACAGTTTCATGAAGGGTAGAAGTAGGCCGAAGAAGTATTGTAGAGAGGTGATGAGATGGGATATGGCGCAGGTGCAACTTACGGAGGACATTACCTTAGATAAGGTATCTAAGGGGTTGTGGAGGACACGAATTATGGTAGAAGAGTAGTAGTTAGTTGAGCGTAGTCCTACTTACGCTTAATAACAGGTAGTTGTATTGGTATTATTGTAGGTCTGCTTAACTTATCATACTAGTAGGCGCAATATTGCTTTATATCCCCTGTCGTTTGATTTCTGCTGTTATGTGCTCTTTAGTGTATTTTGTTTATCTTATTTACCTGCGTTAGTTACTGCTTCCTTTTTCAGATTGCGCTATCATGGCTTATTCGCTTTTGATACCATCATTTGCATACTGCTTTAAATTTCTTGTGCGAGTATGACCGTTTCTCTTGTTTTGCTTGTGCTTACGCTCTGTCTTGAGCTGAGGGTCTCTCGAAAACAGTCGCTCTACTTATCAAGGTAGAGGTAATGTATGTGTACACTCTACCCTCCACAGATCCCACAATGTGGGATTTCACTGGGTATGTCGTTGTTGTTGTATAGTCATTGGGATGCAGTTATCCACATGTTGTGATATATTAAGTCAGCCCCAGGTAAAGGACTGCTTTTCGAAGATCGAGGACATGAGCAGATCGTTGGACATACAGACGCTGATTATGCAGGATCACCCTTTAATAAACGTTCTACATCTGGATATTATGTGTTAATAGGAGGTAATTTGATGTCCTGGAAGAGTAAGAAACAAAGTGTCGTTGCTCGATTTAGTGCTAAATCAGAATATCGAGCAATAGTTGTAGCAACTTGTGAGCTAGTTTGGATTAAGCAGTTGCTCATAGATCTAAAATTTGGAGAAATCAATCAAATGGAACTTGTGTGATAACAAAGCGGCCCTTCATATCGCATCAAATCCGGTATTTCACGAGACTAATCACATTGAGATTGACTGTCACTTTGTCAGGGAAAAAATACTCTCCGGAGATATTGTTACTAAATTTGTAAAGTCGAGTGATCAGCTTGCGGATATTTTCACCAAGTCACCAAGTCACTCAGTCGTTCTCATATTAATCACATCTGTAACAAGTTCGGTACATATGACGTGTATACACCAGCTTGAGGGGGAGTGTTAGAATAAGCATAGAATTTCATATATATTATCCTACTAGGAAAAGGATTATAATGTAGTGTCTAAATAGGGCTCAGTGTAATCATATAGATACAACAATTCAATAATATATTTTCTCTCATAATTTCTCACAGTTGTCAAAGGCAAAAGCGCTAAAGTTGCATCGAGGCTTTAGGCGCAATTAAAGTGTGGGCTTAGTTTTAAAAAGAGCAATGAAGAAAGAGATAAATATATATGTAATGCGATAAAACAGTAACAACTTCATTTATAATGATTTCCTTAACAACTAATATATCTTCTTGCCGATCATATTTATTGTTTAATACCGCTCTATTCTACATAGAACATATGGGCAATGAGGCGCACACCTTAGTGCCTTGCTTACAGTGAAACACAACCTAATTGAGGTGAAGCGCCTACACTGAGCTTCAGGGCTTAAGCACCTAAAATGAGCACACTCCCCCCCCCCCCCCCCCTCAAAAGAGAAAATCTGTTCTTATATTCCAATCCCTCACTTTTTGCTGATAAAAGCATCAAGCTAGCCTACATGAAGAAGCCAGTCGGAACAAGTAAAGCCTGACACCAATATGCATGTTGAAATTCCCTAGCTTTTTCCATGAGCTTCACTAATGTAAATGAAGAAACAAATCTCGAAAGTCTTGATTCAATGGATTCATGTTAAAGGAGATAAAACTGGACACATGCAAAAAGTTAAAAACTATTCATTTGAATGAAAGTGAATGAAGCAGGAAGTAGAAGGTCCATGTGATACAATCTGAATTGAATTATTCCTTGGATCAACTTTCGACAGATGATGTGTGTCTACTGACAAATATGGTACAGAGTTCAACTTACTAAATACCATGATGGTCTAGTTACAACAATTACCAGGCCGATAACCAGGATTACCAACTGGGTTGCTGATGCACCCTTAAAAGAAAAGGCCTGAGATAATTATCATCCAAGATACCGCTTCTCACTCATAGTGCATCCCAGACAGTGGATGCCGAGAACAGTAATATAGACTTGAATTACAGTCTGAAAAAAATTATTGAACTTACAAGTTCAAGTTCTCGGATGCTGCGAATTTCCCTCGGAAGATTAACCTTTTTGTTAGTATCCTGCTCATAAATTTTAGTTAGTTGTGAAATAGCAAAAGATGCTGCAGTTCTACTAATAGTACAACAACCTGTAGAAGAAAAGTCAATACCGACATGATTGTCAATTACATTAAAAGTTACTATCATACAAATCCTTACAGCCACCCCCATCCAACGAGAAAAATAAAGAAAAGAAAAAAGAAGAATGGAACACAAAGAAGATAAATATCAAAATAAAAAGAACATGAAAACAGCTGCTTACCTCCCTCTTTGTTTCTAGTTCAGCCAGTTTAATGTAGATCTCAACCATTTGTTTCATCTGTTTACCAAAGAGATAACCACTTTAAGGAGCACACAATATAAACATACACAAAGATAACTTACTGAAGTATAATTGACCATCTAACCAGAATGCTAATGCGTCACTACCTGTCTGATGACAGCTCCATGATACGAAGATAACTCCTTCAGCAGATTTTCTGCAGCAACTTTCTTATCCATGTCAACCACAAAAGAATTTCTGCTACGTTGCTTGTCTTTGATTCTATCACCATTTGCCAAAGCTAGAAGCTGACACAACCACCACGAAAATAAAATCCTGATGTAGTATTTTGACAAACATATTTATGAACTACTAGAAAGGATAATCCATCAAGTTAGGACTTCAGTAAAATTTAGAAGAAAGCTAAGTTTGAAACACTATGGAATCTTCAACTTCACATATAAGAATCTCTATCCTACCTATTTACCTGAAATATCGTATGATATGGATGGTCAATGGCCAGTCTTTTAATGAGAGAAACCAAAGCAAACTGCACAACATACAAAATCCATATTCAGTCACCTAGAAACCCCTGTAACTACTGTAGAACTATTTTTGGATTATGTCTGCTCTTTAATTGTTCAGCAGTTTTTGTATACGAGCAGACACCCTCTTTTGTTGTAATTTTTGCATTGCATTTTCTTGATGTCATTTAATGAAATAGCCTTACTTCATAAAAAAAGAGCAAAAAGCACAAGCAGTAAAAGTCTCAAGTTATACCTGGAAGTTTTGAGCTCCCGGACCTTCTTTTGTGCTTCCCATCCTTGAAGCAATTTGGTATACTAGTGGTATAAACTTGTAAGACTGAACCTGAAAGAAAATGATAAATTGTGTTCTGAATAATCTTCAAGCTAGATCTAATATAAAATACACAAAAACAAAACAGATTATTTTGGGATATACAGCGTTGTAAAGTTTCCGGTGTCGACTTATAGCAATGATGGAGTATACCTCACTTATCGTGCTCAGCAAGCTATCCACAACAATTGGTCTAATTGAGAGACCAAACCACAGCGAAATAAGTCGAAATACCTGAAAACCGATGGTAGCTCTAAAGATCTAGATAAAGCCAGAGACAGCTTAATGATATTTCTAATGACCACATACAGCATTGATTTGCCAAAAGAAACTTTAAACATTTTTTATTTCCCTACATTGAAAAACAGTAAAGCAGAAGCATTTCATCCATTAAATAAATCTTGAGTAACTAAATACTTAAAAAATTAGTCATTCTAGTCATCTATAATCATTGTTGCAGCTGATTTAGAAACAAAATGACTTCGTCTCTTCTCCTCCCCCTGCCCACCAAAAAAGAGATCCAGGGAGCTTGGTCTCAGCAGAAAAAATCATAAAATCAAAAAGCAACAAGCAATACATACCACCCTGACATCATATTTATCTCCAATGACTAAACAGCGTTTATATTCATCAAGCGCGGTGCTTAGAAAGTTGTCGTTGTCTTCCTGAACAGTCAAGATAAGTAAAGAAAACAAATTATGACAATTAACAAGCACATAATCAGCTTCAGCTAACGTGCAACAGTTCTCACAGGAAATAATTGCAAGTGTTAAACTTACTCTTCCCGTACCTTAAAAGAGTGTTGGAATGTGTGACCATCTCATCTAAAAGCTTAAGTTGTTAAAGAGAGTACACTTTTATTTATTTATTTAGCTATGTCTTTCAACAGAGAGGATGAGGAACAGTTCAATAACTTTTAACCACAGTGAAGACTGGGGCAAAGGTTTATCAATATAACAAAAATTGGAAAGAACTATAATAGCTACTTTAACTTGAATTGTCTTTTCAAAGTGCTTCATTTGAACGAGAATAAAAAGATAATATTTTAATAGTATCATTTATACAGCTCTTACGTACCTAAACACTATTAGTAAACTCAAAGTGTTAACAGTTAGCAATGGAAACTAAGACTAAATACATTAAAAGCTGCAATGTTACACATTGTGAGAAATTATGGGAGAAAATATATTATTGAATTATTGTATCTACATGATTATACTGAGCTCTATCTATAGACACTCCATTACAATCATTTTCCTAGTAGGATACTATATATGAAATCTTATTCCTATTCTACATTACAATTCTTTTCCTAGTAGGATACTATATATGAAATCCGATTTCTATTCTAACACTCCCCCTCAAACTGGTGCATACAAGTCATATGTACCGAGCTTGCTACAAATGTATTAATATGAGGATCAGTTTGGAACTTGGTAAAAATATTTGCAGGTTGATCACTTGACTCTCCGGTATACCTAATCTGGATTGAGCAACCTCAATATCTAAAAATACTTCAGTCTGCTGAGATATTTAGTACGAGTCATGTCAAACTCCTGAATTACTATGCTGAATTTCACAAATCAGGCTTTGGGAGATTTTCAGATCATAAAGTCACCGACGCAATCGACACACCATGTTAAACTCTCCCTGAGCAACAAAACCAGGTGGTTGATCCATATAAACTTCATCCTCAAGGTCCCAATGGAGAAAATAGCATACTTTACGAATGTGTCCAAGCTTATTACAATAATTACACCTAGGTCGAGATCTTCCAAGGAGACCTCCTCCTCATCGCTTTTTCATGGACTGTGATGTGCGATTTTCTAATTTCCTCCTTAAGGATTTTGAAATAATCACTGAACTTTCAATTCTCGTGTTTTTGGAGTCAACGTATCAAAACGAGAGACGTGGTGAAATTTGTCTTGAAAGATGGATGAAATCTGGCGAAGAAAATCATCGAGATCTGACCGGAAAAAGGTGCATACGCTGCACATGGATCTGACGCGCTAGCCGGAGCTGGAACTTCGAGCGGCACATGGTGGCGCGTGCTGGAGCCGCTGACTGTATTTTGGTCGGAAGGGACTGATCTAATTTGCGCAACACTACCCAAAAGTAATTTCGATGCGGACAGCTATGTTGTCACCGAAAATATTGCACGGCGACTGATTTGCTTTCCTGAAAATTGTTAGAAATTTACACAATTATTAGTTTCTCACTAGCTTGAACTTGATCTATGTTGTGGTGGTGTTGATTCTGCACAACACCACTGAATAGAGATGTGACGCTAGTAACCACCGAAAAAATTATGCGCGGTGATGATTTTATTTTTTAAATATTCGTTGGAATATTGCATACTAATACTCTACAGTCGCCGGAATTGAGGCACGGGACTATGATGGTATTTTATGGGTAGGATCGGAATAATGGCACGACCTTAGGGGACGCAAAACAGTTGCCGGAATTGAGGTTCTGAATTGTGATGGTATTTTGTGAGTAGGATTGGAATGATGGCACGACCCTACGGGACGAGAAATTATGCCGAAAAAGTTGTCGAACCTCGAAGAAAGTGGTATGGATCAGCTCGGAATCTCTGTGCGATGCTGACAGTAAAAAAAATCTTAAAAGAATGGCCGAAAATAGCCTGGAATCACCGGAACCCGAATTCCGCGATCGACATCTGATTATTGTTCACGCCGAAAAACATTGTTCACGCGGCACTGTTCACACCTATTTTTTTAGAGAATATTTTATTTATAAATATCTGAAAGTTCTCTACAATCTTCACTCTCCCATTATCTTTGGCCAGACGGGCAACACACATTTTCTAGTGTCACCCGCCGCTAATCAATCAGAATTGAGACAGGGAGGAGAGGCGAAAGAGAGATTTTCGAGCCTGCAAGCAACAACGGCTTTTCAGCCGTTGCGCGCTAGCTTTTAGTTTAGGGGTATAGTAAGGCAGCGGAAGCTCTTTGATTCTCTATCAAGATCGTAGAAGCCCTGATATCATGTGAGAAATTATGAGAGAAAATATATTATTGAATTGTTATATCTACATGATTACATTGAGCTCTATATATAGACACTCCATTACAATCCTTTTTCTAGTAGAATACTATATATGAAATCATATTCCTATTCTACATTACAATCATTTTCCTAATAGGATACTATATATGAAATCTGATTCCTATTCTAACACACATGAACCAATGAGAAAACCCATTTGGGATACAATAGAGAACACCTTAAAATTTAAACTTTTATTAAAAAGGATAAAGGTTTTCTGAGAATCAGTGCTAACACGCTAAAGAGAGTAATTATCATGTCACCTGCAACTTTTCAGCCTCTTCTTTGTCCATGGACAGCTGTTTCTGTAACTCTTGTATTTTTGCTGAACATTCAGTCTTTTCCCCCTAGTATTAGAGGAATATCACATTTAAGTAGGTGCAAAATCAAAACCATCCTATCTCTGTATACCAAAAAGAAAGTATGACCATCATTAAGCATACCTTTGTTGAACTTCTTAATCGTTTAACTAATGCTTCCAGCTCCTTTGTCTAAAAATACAAAATTTACATGAGTAACCGTGGGATTATTAATATGCCGGCATTGTTTCATGACTTCCAATAACTTTTTCGTTTATTTCAGTTCTGTTAAAAGGAAGAAGGGTAACATACCTTGTGCTTTCTTAAACGCATTGCTGCCTGCCATTCACTGGAATTAAGTCTCTCTTCGTAACTACGAAATAGAGCATCCGCATAGTGTGCAAGATGGAAATGCATTTGACTTCGTTTTGTGGTGGAAACCTTTCCTCTTGCCATGCAATCCTCAGCAAGAGCGACTGCATGCTTCAAGTATTTCTCTAGTATAGTTCTTGAGCTGCAAAACCATACTATAGAGTGAGAAAGTGGAAAATGTTTTTCTTTGTACAGAAGGTGAATAAAGCATCACCCTTTAAATCTATTATTGTCAGACCCAAGAGAGGAAGTTTTAGTATCTTGGGTCTATAATCCAAGAAAACGAGATTGACGATGATGTCATACATCATATTGGAGCGGGGTGGGTGAAATGGAGGCCGCGTCTGGGGTACTGTGTGATAAGAATGTGTCACCAAACTTAAAGGTAAGTTCTACAGAGTGGTGGTTAGACCTACATTGTCGTATGGGGTAAAGTGTTGGCCAGTCAAAAATGCACATGTTCAGATGAAGGTAGCGGAGATGAAGATACTCAGATGGATGTGTGGGCGTAGGACAAGGTGGGAGTGGCCTCCGTGGAATACAGGGAAGCGAGACTGAAATGATTCGAGCATGTGAAGAGGAGGTGCGCGGATGCACCAGTAAGGAGGTCTGAATGGTTGGCTATACCAGCTTTTTAGGAGAGATAGAGGTAGGGTGAAACAGACCTGGGGACATGTGATTAGATAGGACATGACACATATTTACTGAACACATGATCCTAGATAAGAAGGTATAGAGGTCGAGGATTAGGGTATAAGGGTATTAGGTAGTCGAGCATTGTCATACTTCTATGTGGGAGAGGCAGGAGGCTAGTCTCCTTTTCTCATCTTCTCCTTATTTCATATTATTATTTAGTATTCACGCAGTATCTTATTCTTAAATTTTTACTACTACTTATTACTTCATTTGCTTTGTTTATCTTGCTATGTTGTTGTCGTTATTTTTCTTTAAATCCTGCTTTGATTACACTTCTTTTGAGATGCCCCACAAAAGGTAGGGGTAAGGGCTGCGTACATCCTACTCTCCTTAGACCCCACTTGCGGGATTACACTAGATATGTTGTTACTTTCATTAGGTCTGGTGTTCGTCAAAAGCCCTTAGTTTGACTACATATTTGTATGTCAAGTTCCTTTTTCACCACCTCCTTTTCTTCTGGGTTTTGTGTTTCCGTTGTTGGGAGTCGTTCTGATTATTGATGTTTCTACTGGGGATGGGGTGATGTACTAGGCTATGGGATATGGCGAAAAATGGGTAACAGTAAAGCAAGAATAAATTTATCAGAAGAAATTGGATATATCTGGACAGGAATCAATCCCAAAATTAACTAGTACTCCCTCCGTCCCAAAAAGATTGGCCTAGTTTGACTTGGCACAAAGTTTAAGAAATAAAGGAAGACTTTTGAAATGTGTGTATTTGTGTGGTTGTAAATCAGAAAGTTAAATTGTTTCTAA
Organism: Przewalskia tangutica; assembly: GCA_029844215.1. Lineage (NCBI taxonomy): Eukaryota > Viridiplantae > Streptophyta > Magnoliopsida > Solanales > Solanaceae > Przewalskia > Przewalskia tangutica. Next base: position 15,051,479 of record CM056734.1, read on the forward strand.
ATAAAGAAAGGAGCCAATCTTTTTAGGACAAACTAATAAGGAAAGTAGGCCAAGCTTTTTGGGATTGGTAGGACACTCATAGAACTTGTGAAAAAGGAACAATAAAGATGGAACATACTGGTCTTAAAGGGTTACATAAGAACAAGAAGCTGCAGAGACTAGGACAAGTTGGAGACAGAGAGCCAGACAAGTCAAAATATATCACACTTAAACAGAAGAAAAGCATCAAACTTCTATGGAAACTTAGTCCCATTGTTGGAATACTACTGACTTGCTTGTTCGTGTTTCAGCCAGCCACTTCCCAATTAACCGGAAAACATCAGATGCATTTTCATTCATCTGGTTGTTTTGCGAAATATACTTTGCAAGATTGATTGCCATCTGATGTTGGCCTTGAGCACGCAGAAGCTTAGCTTCTTCAAGCTGCACCACATGAAAAGAACCGTAGTAGTGCTAGTTTAATGGAACGTTATGAACCAGTAAGCAGAGTTTAGCATCAAATTTTAAAGTAAACAAGAACCAAGAATTTGCAGAGAAAGAAATATTTGAAGATCTATAAAGTAAACCCGAGCAAAAAGAACTACTTGAGACCTTTCATAACATGGACTACACAGAAAGTATACGGCATTTTGCCAATTAACTCATCAAATATCAAGAAGCCAGAAACATGTGAAACACGTAAACCTTCAGAAACCAACACCATGAAAAATAAATGTTTTTTTGGCTGTTATAGTTGACAAGCATAGGTATTCAAGTCAAAACATCTTCTAAAGTCTCATTTGTTATTCTTTGTTGAATTATTTGCTTCACCTTATCTAAAATCTCAAATTCTTAGAAAATGGATTTCGTTTTAGCTAATGGTTTCCTGAGAAACATCAATAGAATATGAGGACTAAATTGCAGAGCTACCCACTTGCAAATGTTCGTGAAATAAAAAACCATGTTCATACCGGATAAGAAAACGGACTTTGGCCTAAATCAACCCCAAAAGGTACCTCATGTAGAGAGAATTGTCCAAGACTATTAGCCTGTTTGGCCAAGCATTTGGGAGGCCAAAAGTACTTCTTCTTTTTTTTCAAAAAGTGAGGTGTTTGGCCAAGTTTTTGGGAGAAAATAAGTGCTTTTGGGAGTAGCAAAAGTTGTTTTTCAAAAGCTAAAAAAAATAACTTTTCCCCAAAAGCACTTTTGAGAAAATACACTTAGAAGCACCTTTTAAAAGCTTGGCCAAACACTAATTGTTGCTCGAAAGTGTTTTTTAAATTAATTTGTCAAACACAAACGGCTTCTCACCAAGACAGAACACTTTTGGAGAAAGCACTTATCAAAATAAGTTGATTTTAGAAGCTTGGTCAAACGAGCTATATATAGAGATACCACATTACACCTTTCACACAGATGTGGTACTCAATACCCCCCCCCCCCCCCTCCCCGGACTAGCATGGACAATATAATATAGGGGCCAACATCGGGTAAATGAAGAATTGAGATGTATTTGGGTCTGATACTCTAATAAGAAAATAGACCTTGGGTCTAACTCAACCCAAAAACTATCTCATTCGGTGAAGATTTCCCAAGACCATATAAAGAGACCAAATTACACCTCAAACTGATGTGGGACTCAACAATACCTTTCCCAAGCTACATTGATACTAGAGCACACAGAATAATCAAATTGAACAACTGTCCTGTTGCATCTAACATTATTTTAGTAAATGAAGGTGTTCATACCCGTCCAAGCCAGTAAAGGTTGGAATGTTCTCCTATTTCTGCACAGAGAAACTTGAATTCATGCAAAGCTGAAGCAGCCTGTGAAAACCTAGACACCTATACATCACAAAGAATACATTAGGAAAGAATACAGTGATCATTTCTACAGGAAGTACCAATTATAGCAGAATCACCTTGCGGAGAGTAGCTGCAGATTCAAGCAAATGTTGTACAGTATAATTCTGGCAATTTAAAGTCAGAAGCAAAACTCTTCTAAATGCCACAAATGGTTCCAGCAAATTCATATGTAACTGCGCTTGCTTTAAAGTGCGCTTCCAGTCCATGTCTAGACATGATAACTGCATTGGCCAATTCCAAGTCAAAAGGTACAGTATTCAGTACATTATTGACCAAGTCCATGATAAGCATCACAAATATTATACATGCAAAACTCTTCTTATACTGATGATATCAGAGGCAAAACAGGTACAGGAAAGAATAATTAAGACTATCTGCAAGCTTTATGTCTAGAATGATTCAGTGTTATATTTTTAATATTGCAATAGTGATGAAACCAGCAAGGGTGTCTAATGTCAACCAAAAGCTTGAACTGTAGAGAAGCACTCTAGAGAGAAGAGTGGCAAATGTCAACCAAAAGCTTGAACTGTAGAGAAGCACTCTAGAGAGGAGTTTTAGGATAAGTAGAAGACTGAATATATGTACGGCAATTTTAGCCAATATAAGAGGATGGTTGAATAAGGAAGTGCTACCAGCAGCGTTATATGATAGAACGATATTTATACAAGTAAAACGTAAGTTCTACAGAAGGAGCAAATGTTGGGCAGCTAAAGTCCGAATGATCCAAGAGTTGAGTATCGTCTAGAAGCACATGCTAAGATAAATGAGCGGCCATACAATATTAGAACTGACAACATTCATTAAAAGGTGCAAGCAGCACAAACATAAAATTGCTTGAGATGGTTTGACCATGTCCTGCATCGATCTTCAGATGCACCGTTCTCTAGGTGCCAAACCATGGTTAGCGAAAGTGTTAAAACTTCAAAGGAAACGACATTCAAAATGCCTCTGTTAAAGGGCAGGCTAATTTGAGACATTCAATAGTGAGCATGGACACCTTGGGACAAATTTGAGCTCAAGGGTAGCTGGATAGCTACCTAGAAGACAGTTGGGTGCTGGTTCATATCTGCCATTGCAATGTTGATTGAAGTCCTGCGTTTGACTACCCTCGAGAGTGTTGATGAAGAGGAGAGGAGAACGAGGAGGCGGTGATGAGAGAGAAAAAGAGGACGAGGGTTTGAGTTAGGCCTAATATCTATTTTCTTATCATGGTATCGAAGACAGCCTCTCTGCCATTACATGGTAGGGGGTAAGGTCTGTACACTCTACCCTCCCCTTCCCAGACCCCACCTGGTGGGAATATACTGGGTATGTTGTTGGTATCGAAGTCAGGCCCATTCCAATTCATTATTTACCCCTACCATGTAATGGTAGCGAGGCTATTTCCAATAGAAAATAGATACCCTCATCTTATAATGTCCACGCTCTACATGACTAGTCCAGGGCTTTGAGGGGGGTGTTTAGTCCAACATCAGTGGGGATAAAGAGAATTGGTCTATTTTATATAGTCATGCGCAATTCTCAACTCTTGAACTAGCTTTTGGGGTTGAGTTAGGCCCAATGTCCATCATGAGTAGTATCTTTAGTTTTGATTTTTGCTGTTGGTTTCGGTGCTTTATGGTCTTTCTTTTTCCTTTTCGAGTTGCTACCTGCACTTCCGCTCATTTTTAGGCTTTGATTTATGGGGTTTTAGTTCATAAAAATCCATTTTTCCCCAAATTCTGCTTCTTTTAAGCTCAAATTTTCTGGGTTTTTAATATTAGTGGCTAAAACCCATTAAAGATCCAAGATTTTTTCATCTTTTAGATCTTTGTTGCTGAAACCCATTAAAATCCAATATTTTCTACAATTTTGCTCCTTTAAAGATCTGATTTTCTGGGTTTTACTCTTATTAGCTGAAACTCATTAAAGATCCAAGCTTTTTTCATCTGGGTTTTAAGTCTTTGGGGCTAAAACCCATTAAAGATCCAATCTTCAATCTCTTTTTCATCTGGGTTTTTTCTCCAATCTTTTGGTTTGACTGATTTACTTGAGTTATTGAAGAGAAGTTGTGATCCACTTCATCGTCCTCCTCACTCCACATTGACCATTTGGATCATCTTCGGATTCGAAGAGACCCTGCCCCTATATTTCTTTCCTTCTCCCTTTTTGTTTTCCTTGGCTTTGCTTTTGCAGATCAATTGTCGGTCTTCCACCAAACATCCGGGTTCTATCGCTCTAGCCTTCATTCTTGTTGCAATTTATCTTTGCTTGGCTGTCAAATTCGTTTCATAATATATTGATTCCTGCCCTTAATATATTACGTTCTTGCATTTTACTATTCCTGCCTTTAGTTTTATCATTCTTAGTGTTCCTGCTGTAGGTGTAAACCTTAGATTAGACTATTAGTTTATATCCGCTTTAGTGGCTTTGGTGACTGATGGTAGACTAGGGTCGTGTTCTCGGTTGGGGACGAGGGCGAGGGTTAGGGGGTAAATGGGGTATGGGAGATGCTAGGTTGAGAATGGGTCTTGAACATTGGGACTTTGACGGGGAAGTCCATAGAGCTAATTAAAATTCTTAAGAAAAGGAGGATTAATATAATTTGTGTCCAGGAGACCAAATGGGTAGGACCTAAGGCTAATGATGTGGACGGGTATAAGTTATGGTTCTAGGGCAATCAAAGATAAGTATGATGGAGTCAAGACCAGGGTACATTCAGTAGGAGGAGACTCGGAGCACTTTCTAGTGATGATGGGGTTGCACAAGGGATCAACTTTTAGCCCATTCTTATTAGTCTTGGTAATGGTGGACTGACGCGACAAATACAAGGGGAGGTGCCATGGTGTATGTTATTCGCAGACGACATAGTCGACTCGCAGCGGAGTGAACGCTAAGCTGGAGGTTTGGAGACAGACTCTGGAATCTAAAGGGTTCAGGCTGAGTAGACCCAAGACAGAATACTTAGAGTGCAAGTTCAGTAACACGAGCGGCCTTGAGACGGGGGAGGTGAGGCTTGGTACTCAGATCATTTCAAAGAAAGAAAGCTTCAAGTACCTCAGATCTATTATCCAAGGGAATTGAGAGATTGATGACGATGTCACACATCGTATTGGGCAGTTTCGATGAGATGGAGGCTCGTACCTGGAGTCTTATGCGACAAAAAGGTGCGACCAAAACTTAAAGGCAAGTTCTATAAGGTGGTGGTTAGACCGACTATGTTGTATGGGCGGAGTGTTGGTCAAGACTTCGCACATTCAAAATATGGAAGTTGCGGAGATGAGGATGCTGAGATGGATGTGCGGGCATACAAGGAGGGATGGGATTAGAAATGATGATATCCGAGACAGAGTGGGAGTGGCATCAGTGGAGGATAAGATGCGGGAAGCGAGGTTGAGATGATTTGGACATGTGCAGATGAGAGACAAAAATGACACAGTGCGGAGGTGTGAGAGGTTGGCTATGGATGAATTCAGGAGGGGTAGAGGTAGGCCAAAGAAGTGTTGGGAGAGGTGATTAGACGAGATATGACGCGGTGCAACTTACTGAGGACATGACCTTAGATAGGGGGTTTTGGAGGACGCGTATTAGGGTAGAAGGGTAGTAGGTAGTCGAGCGTAGTCCTACGTACGGTTATAAACTGGTAGTGTAGTGTTGTTATTGTAGGCCTGTTTCGCCTATCATACTAATAAGCGAAGTATTACTTTATAGTTCCGCGTAGTTTGATTTCTGTTGTTATGTGTTCTTTAGTGTACTTTATTTATCTAATTTACCTGCGGCAGTTACGGCTTCTTTTTTCAGAATGCGCTATCATAGCATATTCGCATTTCGTACCAACATTTTCGTACTGCTTGAAATTTCTTATAAGGGTCTGACTGTTTCTCTTGTCTTGTCTTGTTGTGCTTGCCTTGCTTATGCTTATTAGACTTTGTCTTGAGCCGAGGGTCTCTCGGAAACAGTCGCTCTACCTACCAAGGTAGAGGTAAGGTTTGCGTACACTCTACCCCCAGACCACGTTGTTGTTGATGTATTATGGGTCTAACATGAGCTTAAAAAGAGTAGCATAGTCTGTGAGAATTTATTCAGCCAACCCAACTTGTGTGGGATTGAAGCGTAATTATTGCTTTTTTTTGTTTATCATAAAGAAACAGAAATTGTATAATACCTGGGCACTTGATGGGAGTATAGGTTTAGATGAGACATTCGGCATCTTCAAAGAATCCAGCATTATGCAAGATGAGGTCCAACGTGAACCCCATGCCATCCCGAGGTGATAAAGTATCTGCATAAAAATGGTTAAACTTATAAAGGATCTGTAATAATATATTTAGTTGTTCTTTTCATGGATAAGTTGGTTCATAAGAGGGAACCTAAGCATTAATGTATTACATGCAAATGAAAAACCACAAATTACCAGCCCGAGAGATCAGGATACCTGAAGCTTAACTATAGCTTGATAAATGTATTTGGTGCTCTCCTCACTTGCATGACAGATAGACAGCAAAAGCTCCTAAAGAGATCGAAAAGCAGCTACAAGGTATAAATGTCCAAACACACAACTATGAAAATATAAAGACGACATTGGACTTCATTTACCTGTTTAGAATCTTTTACTTTTATCTGGAATTCATTGAAACCTCCCTCTTTTAATGCTCTCAAACAGCTGAATTACAGTAGGCATATGCAGTGAGGAAAAAGCCAACAGGTAGAAAGCACTATTTACAAGTAACATGAGTAGTAACTAGCGTGAGAGGATGCAGCAGAAAGTAACATGTCACAAAGAAATAATGTTATCAAAATATGTACCATCTAAAACATGGCAGATATATCAGTCAGTAGAAGTGGAAACTGATTGCTTAATAGTTGTCAAGCTTATCACTGAAGCGGACGTACAATATCATCCGCTTAGACGGTTAGACCTATCATTGAAGATTGTAGATATTTGCTGAAGGCCAACAAAGCCACGGTTAGACATGTCTGGAGGGAGGCAAACCAGTGTGTGGATTTTGTCGCAAATGAAGAACCCAACCATGAAGAAGCTTTGATACTTTGGAGTCATGCTTTTAAGGACATGGAGTTTCTTCTCCTAATCCGTGTTCCTTATGAACGATTGTAGAATATTTATTCATTTTGTTTTTGTTTTCCAATGTACAAAAGAAAAGTCTGTGTTGGTTGATGGATTGCCCCTTTTTTAACTTTTATTTCTTTCTTTTTTTGAAGAGATGGGAGTTATGATGGAATTACAAGTTACTATCTATGTGGAGGCACAAATAGATAAAAACAAAGCTCAGAAGCTCTAAGGAGAACTGGAAAAGTACAAATCCCCAGAGATTTCTTCCAATTATGGGCATCTTCCATTAGGTCTTAAGATTATAGAAACCTCCACTAGTTTAAGACTTGAGTGATGGGATTAGTTATGCGATGTAAAGGGAAAGTTACTTTCCTTTTGTAAGTGATGTTTCAGAAAAAAAAACATTTAAATGGCTAGATATTCAAAGAGAACCATCCAAAACAGTTGCTCAGGATAGGTTCTACAAAAAACTTAACAGGTTAAGTATAAAAGTAAATTTGATGAAAAAAGCACTGTTTCAGTAATTCAGTTAGGTCCTGTATTTGTGCACCATTTTGGCAGGGATTAAACCAGAATCTCTCTTTTTTTTGGACAAGTTGAACCAGAGGCATTTTACACTAGTTATTTTGTTTGCTGCTTCATCATTTGAGCAGTACATAGTTAATTTCAATATTGCCCTTTGTATAACTCTGTACAGGGTGTAATCAAGATGTAAGCTCCCTAGCTTCAGGAGTACCCACAAAATGATCCAAATATCTCTAAGAGAAATCCTAGAAACTTAGTAATACTTCCTTTTTCCATTATGTATTGTCTTGCTATATCAAAGTTGATGACATGGCAAATACCATTAGAACTTCATTAAATGAAAGACCTGGTCATACCTGTGGAGATTTTCATTGAAATGCTCACCTCCATGCTGAATTGAGAGGACATTAGATTCACCATAAAGTAATGAGAAATCCCAATTTCCAGAACGCCAAGCAGCTTCATACTACAAATAGCACAAGCAACAATTGATAAGGAACCAATCTATAACATGAAGCATGTTAAGAAAATCAGTAGAAGCAGTGGGATATACATATTTCTGTTTACAGCATGCAGCTGCAGATGGTAGGAAAGACTAATTTATATACAAAAGATGCTATCCAGCTTGGCCATGGAAAACTCTTTTTCAGCCGAGTATTTGAGTCATCTCATGTATGGCACTGCATAAGTCAGACTGTAAACAGGAAGCAAGCTGATACTTTAAAGACAACTTTTTATGTTTGGTCACCAGGCAGAGCCGTCAAAACTTAAACCATAGGGCCCTCCGTCACTGGCAACAATAGGTATCTCTCGTGATTCTATGCACAAGAGATATGCCACTGGAGGAAAGAAGAAGGTGTGGAGGAAGAAGAGAAAGCACGAGCTTGGCAGACAGCGAGCAAACACAAAGCTGGTGCCTAATGCTAAGACTTCAGAAGGGTAAGAGTCTGAGGAGGTAATGTGAAGTGGCGTGCTTTGAGGTTGGATATTGGGAATTACTCCTGGGGCGGCGAGGCTATTACAAGGAAGACTCGTTTATTGGATGTGGTGTATAATGCCTCTAACAATGAGTTGGTTAGGACACAAACCCTGGTGAAGAGTGCAATTGTTCAGGTTGATGCAGCTCCATTTAAACAATGGTGTCTCCAGCACTATGGAGTTGACATTGGTCGCAAGAAGAAGACTGCTGCTTCCAAGAAGGAAGGACAGGAGGCTGAGGCTGTCTCAGAATAAAAGTAATCATGTCCAGAGAAATCTGGAAAAGAGGTAACAGGATCGCAAGATTGACCCACATATTGAGGAGCAACTTGCTAGTGGGCGTTTATTGGCTGTAATCTCATCACGACCTAGCCAGTGTGATCGTGCCGATGGTTATATCCTGGAGGGTAAGGAACTTGAGTTTAACATGAAGAAACTCCAGAGGAAGAAATGGAAGGGTGCCAGTGGTGCTGCTTAGGGTTGCAGCTCCAATTATTTATATTATTGGAAGTTCAGAATGAATTAGATAGGATGTTCTTCCCTATTCAATAGTTCGGGTACTTCCCTTCGTTGGAAGGGAATGATCACTTCTTGTATCAGAGTTAGATTCAAGTTTCTTTTGCATATGGTTATCTAAGAGTTTTGAGAACAACCTACTTTATCAAAAAAGTTTGGTCACCAATATCACGGTTTTGCACACCAATGGGGCACTATTACCTAAGCTTATAAGCCAGACAGATGTGTGACAGCAAACTTATATTATTAAAACAATAAAATTGGTTACTGTTACCACACTATTGTACACCAATTGGGCACTATTTCCTAGTTTTCTACATCCTTCTTCCTGGTACAAATAGAGTTTTTAAAAGATACAAATTAAGTCCTTGTTCAATAAAAGAAACCTAAGAGTTAGTATGAAAAAAGAAAATCTTCAATCCACATTATTCAACCAAATCTTTATTAGGAACATTGATCAAAGGCATCACAAAATATTATAGGTAATACTGTTGCTTTTACACCTTTGTCTCGTACACGTCTAATGCCCACCTATTCCAAAAATTGTGTCTAAATTAATGCTCCTTATTGGTTAGCAGAAAAAGAAAAGATATGGGGCAAACCTGTAGCTCAGTAAACTCTGGATCATGTTGAAACCTTCCTTTTTGAGAGGTCAATCCTTGGCAGTACACATCCAAAAGATGAGTGCAACCAATTTGCTGCAAGGATCTAATAAGACCCTTATATGGTTTCTTTTCGATGATCTGATCTACTACGGAATCAGATGAATGAAGAAAATTTTTAGGAGAATAACAGCTTCCTTGAGCCACTGGATCAGATCTAATTTGCAGATCATAGTACTCAAGAGCTTTACTCCAATTCCCCTCATGTTCAAATGTGATAATCTGGGAGGTCAACTGCAAAGACCAGAATCGAGAGTGTCAACTTGATGGCCATGAGTGGTGCACATGGTTGTGAAGGAAAATGGAAGAAAAAGGTATTACTCCTACCAAAATGTTAAATAAATGTAGACATTATATTAGAACAAGTTAGAAATATCCAAAGGAAAGGGAAAGCCTATTTCTCTTCTCTTTTTTTTGACAAGGTAATTTCATTGAGTGAAAACAGCATCGAGAGAGTGCTGGTAGTTACATCCAAAAGTATCAACCTAACTGTAGTTCTTCACAGGTTGTGCAATGAGTTGACGAACTAAAACATGGCTTCAGGAATCAGGATCATATACAACGGCAATGTTGTTCCAAAAGAAAAGTAAAAGAATACTTTTAACTTAAGACCAAGTGTAGAATGCTTTTTGTCTTCAAAATCGCTGGAGTTCCTTTTACTGCATACGACCGACCAGACTGCTGCATGTATGGAGTTCCATATTTCGTAGGAAGCTTTGCGGATCCCAGCCCTTCTCCAGCTATTTTGAGAGAAAGCATGTTTCAAAGTTTTCTTATCATAGAATTTACTTTATTTACCTTCTATTAGTATTTAATGCAAAGGATAATGTCATAGACTTCTAGGTTTTTTAAGATTTCTATGCTAATAACCACAACATAATTCTTCATATGATAATCTAAAACAGTTACACACGATATTCCACGAAAGAAAGTACATCATCTATTTTTAAGAACAATCAACAATGTCTCAAACTAAAATTAGTTGAGACCAGCTATATGAATCACTTGTGTCTGTCTGCTCTTTTAGAAGAAGAAAGAGTATATTTCCTATTTGTACTCTTCTTATGATTTACTTAGAACTTCTGACGTCTCATTATACTGATACATGACAATATTATGTTCAACCAAACTGCTCATTCTTTGACAATATTTTTAAAGAAAATTGTGACATAATAGTACCTTTATAAAGTTTACAAAATATGTACATTTCATCTAAAAAACTTAAGGGATTGATATCTAAATTGAGACCGAGGATTACATAAGTTGAATATATAGTCTACTTTTATAAGATCAATAATAATCTAAATATAATTTCATGAGTTCGATAAGTTTGCTTATCAATATTATATTTCATAACTTTTACGATTGATGTCGGTATTAAACAGCGAACATATATACCGCTTTGAATTGCTTGTCCTTGTGCCGAGGTCTACCGGAAATAGCCTCTCTACGAAGTACAAGAGATAGCAAATAGCAGCAGAGAATAACGATAATAATACGCCTACTAGTATGAAAGGGTACACGCGGCAACGCTCTACTACCTCCTAACCATCTACCATAATTCGCGTCCTCCACAACCTCCTATCTAAGATCATGTCCTTGGTGAGCCAACGGCATCATGTTGTCTAATCATTTCTCCCCAATACTTCTTCGACCTACCTCTACATCTCCTTAAACCATCCATAGTCAACTTCTCACACCTCCGCACTGGGCCTCCGTCTGCACATGTCCGAACCATCTCAGCGTTGCTACCCGCATCTTGTCCTCCACCGAGGCCACTCCCACCTTGCCCCGGATAACCTCAGTTCTAATCCTATCTTTCCTAGTATGCCCATACATACATCGCAACATCCTCACTTCTGCAACCTTCATCTTCTGAACGTGAGCTATCCTGACCGACCAACATTCCGCCCCATACAACATAGTAGGTCTAACTACCACTATGTAAAACTTGTCTTTAAGCTTTGGTGGCACCTTCTTATCACACGACTCCGAAGGCGAGCTTCCATCTTGTAGAAAAATATCATGATTCAGTTCAAGGACACTTGAACGTGCAAAGCTAGAATCCCTAGTAAAAATTTAGTAGCTTCACAGATTGCTGAAGGAAGCTCAAAGGGTTTATGAAAGGGAATAATGTAGTCTTTTTGATGTAAAAGAAAGCCAAGTTCTCCCGAAAAGTGCAAAACCAAGAAGGTTCAGGGGGGTGACGTGAAAAGAGAGAAATGAAGCGCACAATTCGTTGAAACGAAGTGCACAATTTACGAAATTCTAAGAAGCTAGAACTACAATAATCAAATTGCAATTAACAAACTAATTTCAGCATCCAATATACAAAAATGTCAATTTTAATCCAACTTCTCAAAGTTGAGATCAAGAACCATCAGTTTCACTGTGTCATTATTTGAAGCAAATTCTTCCCTGAAGCGCATGGATTCACTCATGAAGTTATAATCCTTCATTCCGCATGGCTAAGTGATGGCTTTTAAGAACACCGATTTCCATGATTTCCATGATGTGCTTTAAGAAGCAACACCTTCCAGTCACCGCACATTAGTATTCTTTCACAAATTTTTTTTGTTGTCTCACTAGTCCACCACATACTTTTTGTCTCCCTTTTTTCCTTTTAGGATTACCATTTACCACAAGTGAGGAGGAGCCTTGGAGCAACGGTAAAATTGCCTCCGCGTGACCTATATAGGTCACAGGTTCGAGGTGAAAGGAGCCACTAATGCTTGCATTAGGGTAGGTTGTCTACATTACACCCCTTGGTGTGTGGCCCTTCCCCGGACCCTACTAACGCGAGACGTTTTGTGCACCGGGCTGCCCTTTTTTTTTCATTTACCACAAGAGGCTATCACAGAAGAAATAACTTCAGGAGCCATAGCTAAGATTAACCATAGCATGCAAGAGATGATTGCAAAATCAGAGGTCAGAGTAGATAATAGAAATGTAATAAGTAGCAAAGATTGGTATTTATGTGAACTGACCTTGTGCGATTGGATGATTCCATAGAGGCTGTCTGGTTCGTTTATTTGTGTCACTGCGGATAAAAGTATTTCAATGTGTTGCGGCAGCTGCAAAAACAGATAAGGTATTAGCCGTGGCTTCAAAATATAGGATAGCTTCATTGCATAAATCATTACTTTCTATATGCTAAGTGACCGTAAGGGGAATGTTAACATAGAGGAGACTCTAACAAATGATAACTTCAGATAAACAATTATGCATATATTAACTCACAATCTCAACATGCGAGAAATCTGGAGTGCCCAATGTCAGGGAATTGAAATTCTCTTCACACCAGTGTTCCACGTAAAGAACAGCAGTAAAGTAAGCACCAGAAGTCTGTCGTTGAATGCAATGGCATTGAAGAGACGCAGAGAGAGATTAAAGGTAAAGGTAAGAACATCAAAGAGAGAGGGGAAAGGGAAGAGCATGAAAAAAGTTTGGCACTCACAATAGCAGACCTTGCAACAGCAAGATAATCGATAGGAATCCAATAAACCTAGCAAAACAACAGGAAACGGAAAGGGCATAAGTCAGTAATCCTAAGTAGAGAACTTGCGTCATAAACGTGGTCCATCGGTAATTCAATCTAACTTCCAGAACACTAGAATCCAAGAGAAAGACATCAAGTTTGGAATTCTCAAAAGATCTAGCTTTCAACCCTACCAAGTGTGAATGTTTAACATATCCTCTGACCTAAATTATACAAATGGGCCACTGAATACCTCAGCACAGCCAATTAGATTTGCATTCTTCAGTATGAGACCAAATATGGGAAGAAAGGAACCAGAGGTGCTTTGAAGATAAAGCCAGTAACATACAGAAGCTGAAGATGAAATGTCTAACTCTCTTTTATTTTTGGTGTAAAGGGATGTACCTAGAAGAACATAGTTCTATTTTGATGTTTTAAACTCCTTATGAGAAGGCATCGGAGTAGGAGTGCTTTTTATCCACTCCTTTTTATAATTATGGGAGACTACCACAATCTTCAGTGGAGTCATTCTTACTATTAATCTTTCTTTAATTTCCCTGCCTACATATGTATATATACATATTTTCAAATACTACTTTTTTCAAAATATCACATATTTTAAATCCAAACGCCTACTTAATCTGCGAGCAGCCAAATAATAAAGAACAGGGAATACTAGTTTATGATGATAGTCAACTGCACAACAACATAATAGAGATCAGAAACACTATCAAATGATAATCAAATACTGCAGAGTCAACAACTATGTTTCATGTACAGGATGAAGGAGTTGTTGCTACAGAAAAATACATGCTATGATTTAGTTACCTTTTCCCATGACAAAGCGGACACTGATACTACAGATGAGGTGGTTGTTTGATGCTTTGCCTTCAGAGGTGTGGAGCGTGACTTTGATCCATAGCTAGAAGGCCTTCCATATTGCTGAAAGTATTAGCAGATATTACTGATATCATCTCAATTGAATGAGCATATTTCTTTTCTTTTTTTTTAAAGCAACAGAGGATGGCAAATTAAAAGTAGGTGTCATTCTACGAAGAAAATTAGTGAATTTGCGTATCATGTAAACCTTTGAATTTTCTCGCTTAGAGGAATTAGAGGATGTGCCTCTTTCCATCACGTGACACAATCGAAGCTCATTAAGAGCATCTAAGATAACTTGAATTGATTTGGTCAACTTATTGTCCTCAGTAAGAATGTTCTCTTGCACCTACATACAAAAGCAAAGAATATTGATATTTTGATCTCACGAAAAAGATGAAATAGTACCTACTGGAACGGATATCCACACGCATGTTTAAAACGTCCATAGAACTCCAGATTGGTTCACCATAAAAAGGTACTTATTACAATGTTTAACAACAGCTTAAAATACATGTGCATTCAATAACACATGCTAATAGGAAAACTTGAAATAATGACAACTGCGATAAAGAAAGATAAATATAGAGTCTGTAAGCACAGGCTATCAAAAGGGAGCTACATAGTTTCCCACATACTGTCACATCTATTTGGAATTAAGATCCTTTAATGGTAGATATTTTTTATTATAAGGCATTGACTATTTTGATTTTCTTGACCTATTGTGAGCTAAGTTGCTCGGGTGCGGGTATCCGATACGGGTGCGTATCTGAGTGTCGGATACAGCAAAATCTAAATTTTAAGATTCGGGGGTGCGTTTCCACGTATGGATACGGGTGCGGGGATTCGGCTAAGAAAATTCAAATTATAAAAAAATGGAGCTACAAAGATATTATAGATTTTAAGAGATATTCTATGAAAAACTTACATGTGTATTGTAGGCTATGAAGCACGGACACCTCATTTAGGGTGAGGTGTCCGTGTCGGACACCTCATCGGACACGAAACGCCTCGGACACGCCTCGAACACGTGTCCGGGACGTTTCCCAGCAAAAATAAATAAATAAATAAATAAATCGGACACGTGGGGGACACGGCAAAGGGGGACACGGCAGGGACATTTTTTTTTTTTTAGAAAAAGTTTAGTTTTAATTTTATTTGATTTATTTTAAGTAAATTTATATTTATTTGAATTTGGGTCTTGGGACATACTTATGTATTAGTTTATGGACTATGGTCTTATGAATTATGTATTGAATATTTGATTGATTGTCAATTTGTTATGAATGTTTCTTTTTAATTTGGTACATATTTAATTTGGTATTTTGGTTATTTGGTATATAACAAATTTGAATTAAATTTATAATTTATTTATGAATGTGAAGCTTTAATAATATTAATTTTAGTATTTTATATATTATATTATATATATATATATATATATATAAATATTTTTTAATTTATTTTCTGTAGTGTCCTGTGTGTCGTGTCCCCTATTTTTCAAAATTGCCGTTTCCGCGTGTCCGTGTCCGTGTCCTATCGGACACCTCTCACGTGTCCGTGCTACATAGATTGTAGGTATGCAATTATGAGACAGAAGTATTTAATATTGAAAGTATGTCATTTCCCTTATCGTAAATCTATTTATCTTTAATTTTGAGAAATCAAAATCTCAATTTTCCCCAAATTTGTCGATGGGCTCGGATCAAAGTATCCGAAGTTGGGTTGACTGAATCCGGGACGTATCCCGCTCCAGTCCCGCACCTGACCCGTGTCGAGACGGGAACGGCACCAAAATCAAAGAGTCCGCGCAACTTAGATTGTGAGCTACAATTCTCGACCTTCATTTATCCACGTAGTATAGCCATGTGCAATGATGACGAAATAGCAATCGAATCTTCTAATTTTGAACAATTTAAAAAGAGAAGGAGAGGGCATAATTGACTCGTTTAATCAAAGAGATTGGGTTGTATCAAAAGAAGTGGAAAACAAGGCCATTTACAGATATTCTTGATGCTTTAACCAATACAGGATGATGTAGGAAAATAATGGTAAAGGAAACTTTGCAAGAACAGAAGTAAGAGGAGGACCATCCAAGAATCCTGTGCATACATGTTGAATATGCAGGTATGCATACTCAAGATATTCTTGATGCTTTAACCAATACAGGATGATGTAGGAAAATAATGGTAAAGGAGACTTTTCAAGAACAAAAGTAAGAGGAGGACCATCCAAGATTCCTGTGCATACATGTTGAGTCTGCAGGTACGCATACTCCAGTGAGCTTCATGACTAATTAAAACCAGTCTGAACTGCTAATTACTTGATAAGAGAGAATGTACACGATAACATAGGACCTAATATGTTAGTTACCCAAACTGTTAAATGGCTTAGGCACCAAAAAGAATAGAATAACAATTGAGCAATATATACTTTAAAGTATTTTTGACAAAACTTGCTCTATGTAGTTTGACTGAAAAGAATTAATTCGTTTGCTTTTGTTTATATGCTCATGTCACGTCACAAGATGGTGAAAGTTGTTAAGGTAAGTGGAAGCCAAGGATAATCAAGATGGAACAAATAACAAAATGTAACAATAACCTGCGAGGAGATTAATTGACAAAGATCAACATCCACGTCTCTTCTACTCGATAAATTGACCATCACATGGGGGAACAAGAGTTCTGCAACTTCAGATTTCACCAACACAATATCTTGACACAATCTGAAAGGACCATGGGCTTACAAAAAATAAAGCAAAAAAGTCGATAGTCCTAAATAAAGGGGTAGAAGTTCTGGGAAGAAATTACCTCAGGATCATATCATCACAATATTCAATCAGGGCACAAACAAGAGGACAAATCCATGTCTCAAATGTTTTTCCATCAGTCTTCCATATAGCAGAATTCTTTAGGGAAAGTGCCTCCGCTGCAAGGATATTAAGCAAGGAGATACATGAAAAGATAACATTGATGAAGCCTTTTGTTAAATAAGTAAAATATACCATCCAGTTTATCGTCTAATTGATCACAAAATCAACAACACACCTATCAGTGTAATACCGAAGATCTAAGTTGCTCGGACTCAGGTGCGGGTATCCGATACGGGTACGGATCCGAGTGTCGGGTTAGGCAAAATCTAAATTTTAAGATTTGGGGGTGCGTATCCATGTATGGATACGGGTGCGGGGATTCGGCTAAGAAAATTCAAACTTATAAAAAATAGAGCTATAAAGATATATTGTTGGGGAACTCGGTATAAGCGATTTTCCGCTTCCGCCTTTCTAGGCTTCACAATAGCTCCCCCTTTTCTTTTCCAATTCCTTCTTTTCGTTCTACTTAGGTGGAGCAATCCGAACTCTCGACAGAATATAAAAGAGGACCACAGGCCTGTGTAAACACCTCAACGAACTCATGTGGACACTCCTCAGCCCGAGGACAATCTCTCAAATGCGAATTTCTTACCCTAATTTGTAAACTACCCCTATTCCAATTTAGGGAGTTGAGGCGAAAAATGGCTTGATGAACCGTTCGCCACGCACCGGCCTGCTACTGTCTACTATCCGAACACAACCTTGAATTCTTAGTTTCTCTGAAACACGAAGCAGCAACAATGAGACAAAGTACTATAATATTGAAGATATGTCGTTACCCTTATCTTAAGTCTGTTTTATCTTTAATTTTGAGAAATCAAAATCTCAATTTTCCCCCCAAATTTGTCGATGTACTCCGTCAAAGTATCCGGAGTGACCTTATCCCGGACGTATCCCGCTCCCGCACCTATATCCCCCGTATCGAGACGGGAACGGCACCAAAAACGGAGAGTCCGTGCAACTTAACCGAAGATACAGAACATATATGTCTCCAAACATTTAGATTAGTCCTGGTACACTTCCAGTTTTCCAATGCAACTTTCACTAGCAGACTCATTTTTAGCACCATTTTGGGCCTATACTTCAAAATGCAGTAGATTGAAACTCTAAGCCTGTTAATTCAGTTTTCCCTCCTTCCAGGCAAGAGAGGCAAGGTCCTGAGTTCCTCCGAATAACCCCAGGCCGGAAACAAAGCAATATAGGGGCGAAACCTACATTTCTGGATCCCTCATAATTTTGGCTTAGCAATGGCGCACAAGTTTAGTTTTTAGCTTTAAGGAGAGTAAATAAATCATTTCCTTTTTCAAAGCTAGGCCACCAAGCAAAAAAAAAAATTGGTAAGGAAAATAATTTTATTAACAATTGTGGAAACCCCGTATACAAGCCATATACCAAAAGAAGAGAACCTACATCAAAATATGGTTCTCAACAAAAGAGATACAATCCTCTGTACAAATAGGGACCGCTTAATGGCGTAAGTACAAACATAAATGTTTTTAAAGCAATTAATCCTTGTTGTAAGCTATTAAAATCACTTGAAATAGTGTTTAAAGTACACCTGCCTTCTTTAGAATCAAAGCAAGTAGTCCTGTATTTCTCTTAATATTTCCCAAGACTAAAGACTTTTGTGGTAGATGAATCAAGAACATAGAGTGAAAATGATAGACAGGAACATATCCTCGTCATATCATTGCTTATTAGTACTAAACTTATGTGCATTATCTTTTGATAATGGAATTCAACAACAACAACATGCCCAGTGTATTCCCACAAGTGGGGTCTCGGATAAAAAAAAGAGGAAGTAATGTATATAAAAACGAGTGTCAACGGTGTCTAAACTCGAGGATGGGAATGCTAGAATAACGGTCACATCCCACCAAAAGAGGACCTAGTAGAAATAAAATAACAAAAGCAATTTCACAACGTTTAAAGGAGCATGGGAATACATTTTTCCTCTCATTACTCAACAGTTATACAGAAACATTCAGTACAAGCAAATGAAAGCACGAGGCATATAGGATGGAAAATATTAAACTTAATGACTGAACTGAATCCTACCGTTAAGCTTTCTTTGTAGATCTGCCAGGAGTTTCTGAACCAGGTTGACATTGACACCCTTGGAATGAACCTACAGAAACACCAAGAGCAGCTTAACTGCAAATATTGGATAACAAAAGAGTAATTCCAAAAAACCCAGACAATTGTATTGGTATCAAACTATTCTAATTTTTTGACACAATCATAGAACTAATATTATTGAATGTGAAGCAAGATAAAAGGCACATAATATCCAAGATACATTCCAAGAGAAAATGCTGCTGATTAAAAGATTTGTTATTATTGTTTTCCATCCAACTTCTGCAGATGTTAGGTTAGAATTAATCAGATATATTGTTAACTAACAGCAACAGTTATAAATGAAGAATTTCAGTTACCTGAATAAGGGATCTCTGATAAGAATCAAATGATAGCAAAGCCCTCTGACCATTTTCAGTTGAAAGTATCCCCTGTTTGAACAGACCAGCTTTAGAAAAAAACAGAATTCAAAGATCTTTTGAGCTGTACCCTCAGAAACCATGACTATTCAAGAAACTATACAGTTGTTGCACAGAATATTTGAGAATGACACAACAAAAAAAAATTGAAAGAATGAAAGTGAGAAGATGTAGACACAGGTGTTACAATCTGTGAGCTCCCAAGATCAAATGGCTAAGAATGTAGTAAAACCAGAATCTTTAATTAAGAACCTTCAATGTTTCACTTAAACAAATACACTTAGTTCTTGGTACCCTCTACCAAGACTAACTGAGTCAGGCATCCTAACACACAAATAGGATTTAAAATGCACCAATTTTAAGAACTCAAAACTGATATGCACCACATGAAGCTGGGATTCACTCATGAATGTGAAAACAGCAATAGAAGTACCAAGCTTTTATACCAAGATCCTCATGAATGAACTCCGTTTTATTAGATATGGAAAGGGACTCATTCTCAAAAATGAATATCACAGTGTAAAATTTACAAGAGCAACACTTGAAATATGTATTTCAAAGGTTTCTAGGTGTATGCAACATTAGAGTATCGACCTGAAATTAACATCTCAAACATGGACAAAGATAACCTCCTAACAAAAATGAGGGAACATAAGCACAACACTGGAGACTGGACATATATCCAGTGATGCCTAAGGAATCATAAGAAGGATCTAAGGAACTCGTTCTTGGAGGGTAATGAACATCGTGAAATTGTCATAAGATCCCTTCAATGACACAGATATTCTGTTCACTAACTTCACTTGGACATACTCACCTAGTTCAAGCATTAAAACATCAGTTAAATGTGTAGCTTCAGGACTCGGGAAATAACCATATAGCATTTACCCGACTGATGGAGGACTCTGTGGAATTTGATAACCTAACACCTTATCTAGCTCTCTGTAATCATTTACAAACTTCTCTTTTCTTTTTGTTCATCCCTTCTCTTCCATCGGAGCATTCTTTTTTTCTCTTTTTTTTTGGTTCCCAAGTTGGGAGGCAGGGTGGTTTGATTGGTTGGTTGGCACGAAAATTCAGGTCACCGGATATGAAGCCTAAGTTTGAAGCTCCTTCTTAATGACCAGCTTTACTAACAAGTACAATAGAGATTAGTGATGCTGATTGAATATACATGCATTAAAACTGACTTGAATGATAAAATCTTATGAATAACAGTACCAGATGGAAATATGGGGTTTGGCAGGGATTTGCTTGAAATAATATTACACAATTTATCATATGTTGACTCACCCGCAAAGCCTGAGATGCTATGTCAATTATCTTAACAGAATCATCCATCAAATATTTCTTTAAAAGCCTCATAATTTCCACCAGAAGTTCATCTGATATGCCCGCACCAAGGTGGAAGTTATGGTCATGTACAGATTTAGACTCGATAGGAAGATGGAACACAACACCATGGGGATCGCCAATACCAACCTGCACTTGCAGTTAGAAAGCAGACGACCGAGATACATGAAGAAACAAAAAGTAAAATAGACAGCAGAAATAAAAGAAAAAACAGCAAAAGGAATAACCCAATATCATAGCAAATACTAAAATAATACCCGAGATAAAAAATCAGAGACCAGCGCGCCAAATTTGCTAGCACCACTCAACCTACATGTGTGCACCAGGTTCCAGACTGTATGGACAATTTCATGGTCAGAATCCAAATATGCATCTTCAAAAATGTTTTCCTCATTCTTTTGTGATGGGTATGCTTCATCTTCAAACAATTTCTTGTGTAATGCTTTTAGACTGCCACCAAAGGAGAAGAACTTTAACTGCTAAAGTCACTTGCAACAGAGCAAAATAGATAGCATTGGAAGAAATCTGAATCAGATTGGTATATTCATCTATGACTTCAGCCTAGTCGTAAGGATAGTAAATTAGAAAATATTGAGAAAAGGACATTTAACTGCACCAGAAAGAATGTTCAAAGAACGGTCAACTTGATCAAAAATTCAATATAACATCTGGCTGAAAATGTGCGCTATAAATCAATTACATAACTGCAAGCAAAATCAATCCAAGAAAGTAAATTGTAGCATGAGAGAAATTATCGTCCACCCAACTTCACAGAAATATGCCACTCGCATTACCCTCCAAAATCAGCTTTCCTAATTTCCTTCGAAGATCCATTATCTCTTGTACCAGTTAAAAGATTCCACCTCAAAATGATGAGGCCACAATTAAACTTAAGAGCACATGCAAATACAATATGGGAATAGATTTGATTCCCCATGATATTGAAATCAAATAAATGCTCGTATATTTGAACTTCATTCATGAACCCAATAGTCTCCTGCATGGTTGATATGATATGGACCTGGAGCCAACTTAATCCAAAAGCTAGCTCGTGAGTTAAGGAACTAAGGATTACCCAAGACCACATAAGGAGACAACCCTTTTCCTCCACCAATGTGGGATACTTGGCAACTATCAAAGCCACTAAGGCACTGATTCCATACTTGAGACCCTCTACAAGAAACAATAAGGATCAAGTGTAAACCTTTCTTCCACATGATTGAACATCGCATATGGTAACAACAACAAAACAAATATACTTGCATTATCTTTTATTGGATTAATAAATTACTAAACATTGAAAGAACTCAAGGAAGATGTGTTTTATATGCTTCCATAATATTGAGCTACTCCGGTACTTGTCTTCCTTCTAAATTTCAAATTAGGCAACTAAAAGTTAAATCCAATTTTCTTATACATGATAAAACATTAATAGTACCAAAACATTTTCCAAAAGACAATTTTTAAATCTGATTCCAAATTAGAGTATACAAAGAGGGTACCTAATATCAAAAAAAGACTTGAGTGTACAAACAAGATAAATCAGTCTCTTTGACTCTTTTTCGGGGTTTTTTTTTTATGAACGGTCTTTACTTTAGTTTCACCTAAAATTATTCTTTCATTTCCGTTGAATTTCTCACCGGCCACTTCCATCCCATAATAGTTTGTGTTGAAGTGGACACTCAGTGCTAAACATACTCCTATTAAATCCACTCTCCAACTTCCTAATGTAAGGACAAATGAAAGAACTTTGTTCAATATTTATGTTTATCTGGGACTAATATTAGGCGCTTCGAACAAGGATCAAAGGGTGTTGAATCCGGTTCTTCAGAGGGTTGAGAAGAAATTAGCAGGACGGCAGAAAAGATACTTGTCCAAAGGCGGGAAGGAAGTGCTTATTAAGAGCACCTTATCGAGTATTCCTTTATTTCATGTCTTTGTTTCATGCTTCAACTTCGGTCACAGATAAGTTGGAAAAGATTCAAAAAAAACTTTCTTTGGGATGCAGCGGACGGGGCTAAGAAGTTTCACTTGGTGCGGTGGAGAACGGTCACATCTCCTAAAAAATGAGGAGGTCTCGGCATAAAAGACTTATCGGTTTTCAAAAGCTTTGTTGGGCAAATGGCTTTGGAGATTCGGGATGGAGGTACAAGCTTTTTGGAAAGCGGTGATAGTTGATACATATGGGGTAATGGAGGGAGATGGAGAACTAGAGATGTCAATATGTCTTTTGGGTGTGGCTTGTGGAGAATATATTGAAGGGATGAGATGATTTTAGTGCTAACATCTCATTCAAGGTAGGAGATGGGAGGAGGGTTAGTTTCTGGGGACAAAGGTGGTGTGGGGAGATATTACTGAAACATGATTTCCAGATTTTGTTTAGAATATCAGTAGAAAGGAATTCCTATAGATCCAACAAACAAAGTAAAGAGTCCTAATACAAATATTGGGAATAGCATTGTATTGTCCGATTCATAAGGATAGGAATATGTTAAGGAAACTTGACGGTTCACCAAATTAGGGGACACAAGGCGGAGAGAACTTTCGGATTTGAGATTTAGAAGGGCTTTCCACGATTGGGAGGTAACTGAGTTTCAAAGTTTGTTGGCACTACTACACAGGCAAGTTACTCCGGTTGATAATCCTGACGCTTTGTGGTGGGGTTTGGGGAACAGCGGTGTTTTTTTTGTTAAATCTTTTTATGAGAAACTTTTGATTAGGGAGGAGGTTGAGTTTCTGTGTAATGCAGTATGGACTCAACAAGTGCCGATGAACGTGTGCTTTTTCTGTTGTTTAACTACTAGAGGGGTGATCTTGACGGAAGAAAATCTTAGAAAGCGGAAGATTGTTTGCGTCAGTTGGTGTTACATATACAAGAACACCGGCGAGGAATTAAAAGAGAGCACACTTTTATTAATTACTTAATTATTATTCTCAACACGCCCCCTCATGCGCGGGCATGATTTTTTTTCATGGGCCAAGCACGTGGAAGTTCTTTCTTATACTGGGTGGCGGCAAGATTTGATCTCAGGACCTCTGTCTGTTCTGATACCATGTTGAAGTGTGTGACTATCTCATCTAAAAGCTTAAGTTGTTAGAGGAGCACACTTTTATTTACATAATTATATTCTCAACACTGAAAACACATTGAAACTTTCATATAATAGTATAGATACATCAATATGCCCCATTGAAGTTCACTTTCTTACTTCTAAGTTTGAAAACTAATTAATACTAGTTCTTTATTAGCAAATGATCAACGCTCTATTCACCTACTTCGACGTGTGCAGAAAAAAGGGATACGAAACTCAAATCTAGTCCACATAACCAAGTCATGCTTAAAAGGATCACAATTGATGAGACAAGAAAGGAAACGATATGAAAAGTAGAGGTTGTAAAAGAACAATTACCTCCAGATAAGAAATCTTGGCGGAAGGTAGCGAGATCGTTTCCCTAACTGAAACACCGAAATTTGATAAAGCATTATGAATAACAAAATGAAAGGTCATCAATTCATTGAAGTTCCGAGTGGTTACTTACGATTAGCAAGTGCTCCATAGGCGAGTAATTTTGGCATAGTTCCTCATGAAACATCCGTAGATCATGAAATAAGTCAAGGTTAGGGAAGGGCTCTAGTTCCTGAAGTAACAAACAGTAATTAGTATGCTATGAGTATTGCACGAGCTACTCAGGCATTATGATGGTCCAAACTGTACAGGTAATAAGAATACCATAAATGCATACTTTAATGTACTCGTGTAAAGATGAGTCGGAGTCCAAGGTAAGTTGGCGGAGCAGTGAAAGAACTTGAGATGATGTGGCAGCTGACAGTTTGGAACTAGATTCAGAAGGAACGCAACACATTACCAACTTGGAGATTAAGAACTGTAGGGGGGAAATGGCAAAAGGTTAAAAAACACTTGAAGAGTTGAGGTGTAAATAATAAGATGAATAGCAAAATAAGAGCCTCAGTGACATCAACCTGAAGCTGTTCACCTAGGACAATAATGGTTCCCTCCAATTGCTTGATTTTGAAAAAAATTAGCAATGAAGAAATCATTCTGCAACACTGGTCCAGCAAAGCATTAAGGTCCAAGCATTGACCAATCAAGTTGAGGAGATAACTGGAAAAGAAAATATTGTTAGATGTGAAATCCACTAAGCGTGAAATAAAAGTTTTATGAAAATCGAGCAAACGTAGCACCACCTATGCAATACAGGGAAGCACACAACTATAGCATACAAGTACTACCTCAGATCAGCCATGTGTTGTGAACAAAATTGAGGACAATTTTACTCAGTCTATACTGAAAATGCAACCAAGTAACTTAATTCAAAGTATGAAACAATTGTAAGTTGGATAGATTCTAAGATTCCTAACATTAACGATCCATATGTCTCAAATAAATAAACAGCTATACGGACAAAACATAAAAAGCTAAGGTAAAAAATCATTATCCACATTTGAAATTCCAATCTAACACCACGAAGTACAAAGCTATTGCATTTCTCAGATGACCTTCTCAGCTTGTTCACGGCTAACAAGAGAAAGGGAGACGAATTTGTGCTCACCACAAAATACTGTCCCCCTAAGCAGAGGCGTAATCCTCCAATTTAAAATTACCTGGCAGTACTAGGAACTGCAACTCGATGCCCTAGTACATCAATAAGCACTTCAATCCCAGCAAGCCTGTCGGATTTGTGCCTGAAATGACCAGCTGCAGCAACTTTGTAATGCATCTCTACTATAAACTGCATAGCGATAAAAAATATTTAGAAAGCGCCTACCAGTAGTTATTAGGTAAGAGTACAGTCAAACAAAAATTTCACAGGAGAAATATATATATGTAACGAGCAAGAAGTACCGTAAATACTCGATCAGGTCGGAAGATGTTAATCTTGTCAACAAGGCCAATTTTTTTACAAGAGTCATCTCTACAAAAAAGCAGTAAAAGAAAATTTAGAGAAAACATGCCAACAACAACATAAGATTACAAAAATGACCAAGAGAAGAGACTGCACATCTCCAAGAATCCATCCACAACTGTCATAATTGCACGTGCAACTGTCTCCTTGGAGAATAAAGGAAGAACAGGGTCTGCAGCTGTTGAAGCAAGAGAGAAAATAGTATTGACGATTGAAACCTGCATAAACATATGGTGGAATTATTTTTAAAAAAACTAGGGAAAGATGATTGATTTTTCCTGTGAAAGAGGAATACTCCAGTAACATTGACATAAAAATGGAACATTCATAACACATTATAGCAAGACTCTCCATAGAAGCCGCTGCGATGCAGAGAAACAAATGTTATTCCAAACTTATGCAATCAGATGTGAGGTTCATGTGAGCAAATCTCTATACAACAAGATAAATTTGAGTAACTTCCTCGCATAGTACACACCTAATTTCAGATAAATCATGATAATGTCAACTCGAATGTATGGGAAGGAGAGTCCTACCATGTGCGTCTTTATAAGTTTGTCTCTTTCAATATCAGATATTTTAGCAACATCCAGAATTGAACTTTCAAGTACAACTGATCCCTTCTCCCAACCAGCCTTCTTACTACAATGTAACGCAATACAAACGGAGAATATATCCACAAAGTGATTCTTAATCATTTCAGCAAGAGGCTCACAAGTGACCTGCAAAAGATGAAAATATAGAAATTTCAGGTATGGAACAGAACAGTGACTAAAAGCTGAGAATATTCAACAGAGGAAGCATGTAACTTTAGCGTAAGCACCATATGAATATTAGAGAAATCATACAAGTATATGACTAACTTAAATTTGTAACTGAATGAAAAATGACTAAAGAAACTCAACCTTCGCAATCCAATTCATGTTGGAGATGTCACCATGCAATATTAAAGATGGAAGAAGCCAACGACAACAGGACTGAATGAAATTGATAGGCTCTATATTGAAGACAAACAGATCTCTTGCCTGGCGTGACGTATTATTAATGTGTCAGCTGTTCGGGTCACAACAGATTGTTGATAATGAGTCGGATTACAAAGAAACCAAACATTACCTCGAGAAGAGCAGCTAAACCTACACCAGTAACAACCCAACTAAAGAGGATTGATGCCATAAGTTCTTCCATATACTGCAAACAGTCAAGATTGTGCCAGAGAGAAAAATATTTAAAGACCACGCAAGTTGACAATCTCACACTTCTTGATCAGGTATTATTAGGCGGATTGCCTACGCACTTTAACCAAAATAAGCAAAGATCATCAGAGATTTATTCATACCTTTGACCTAGAAGTGTACTTTAACTCCCTTGATAGATTATCAAGGGCAGCAATAACAAGTTTCCTGAAAAGAGGGCAATATAAGAAACAAGTGATCTCCCAGGAAAACATGACGAAGTAATGTCTTTTGATTACCTTAAACAAGGGTTAATTGCAGCAATAGCACATACCATAAAAACAGCCTGCAAAACAACAAATTAGACAGATATAATTTGGTTATTTCAAGAAAAAACAGCCTCGAGAATACCTCCAATTCAATCTTTTCACTGTGCAGAGCAAGGTGAGCTAGGGTTACAATTGTTGTTTCCAATATGGTGCGAGGCTGAGGACCAGCAGCTAAAACCTCCTTCGTCGTCACTAGTTTCTCTCTGGAGCAAGTCACAAGCTTTGTGCCAAAATTTGAACTGGGACAAAAAAAAATCAGGTGAATAATTGAAATGCTAAAATTCAAGAACTTAAATGCTAACGGAAGAGGGAAAAAAGATCAACAATTGCAAAAAGACAACGGTATAAAGAAAAATAACCTAAAAACTGAAACTGTGTAAAAGAGATAGTGGATGTTTTCTGGTAAATGTTCACAACGCAACACCAAATTGACCAGATTATTAAAGGCCAAATAGGATGAAAGATGTTGGCAAGGGAAATTGCTGAAAGTAAATTAGAACGATCAAAAATGGCCAGTTGCTAATGAAACAGAAAAAAAGGTGCCCCCCCCCCCTGCTTCTCTAATACCCTTTTCATTCATTGAAATTTTGCCCATTCCTTCTTCCAGTTTTCACAAATTTCAGACCACAATATCACCTCCATTGCACTTGTTAAAGATATAAAATAGTGTGTAGGGGTTTCCGGAAAGGAATTTATAATGGGCTTGGGCTACTCCACACATTGTCTTAAAAGTTTTCGATTGGATGCTCATATTCTTTTACATTGTGAAAGAGTCCCGCATCAGTCATTCAAGGGACGGGTGGTCTCCTTATATGGACTTGGGCAATCCTCCCCTCCCCATGAGTTAGCTTTTGGGGTTGAGTTGGCCCATGATCCACTTCTTTACCTGGTGTCAGGGCAGGACCATCCCAATTCTCATTTCCAATGGTGGGCCCCCATATTAAATTGTCCACGAACCAGAAGTCCAGTCATGGCCATGAGGTTGGGTGTGAAAGAGTTACACATTGGCCATTCAAGGGATGGGTGGTCTCCTTATATAGGCAATCCTCCCCTCATGAGCTAGCTTATGGGGTTGAGTTAGACCCATGATCCATTTCTTTACATACATGATATCAGAAACTTCTATAAACCCGTTTTTCTACTAGTAAGGCCATTGTTACAACTACTCTCTCTCTAGGCATCACTCTCAACATAAATCTGAATCACTAACTTTGCTTCAAGCCCACTTCTAAGTGTACTATCTCGACTCCAAACCTCTTCTTCAGCCACTTGAGTTGTTCCCTACACCAGTCCTACCATCAGGCCGAATGAGCTCTCTTAAAAATTAAACTCATTAACAAAACAAAACAAAAACAAAACTAGAAAAAATTATTCGACATGTAAACCCTACAACCAAGTCGGATGGTGTTAGACATATATAACATCTTGTGTAAGAAATTTCCAATTGATTTTACAAGGTCTTGGGCTACTCCACCTTTTACATTAAAGTTTTGGTTTGGATCTATTATCCTTTCACAAACAGTTAAAATTGAAAGAAAAAGTGCAACTTCAACTTCTAAACATGCATATTCCGTGTTTTATTTTTTGTTAAAGATAAAGTGCAACTTTAACTTCTAAACATGCATATTCAACTTTTGAACAACTTTCAAAAAATTCTACCTAAAAACTATAATTGACTGTGTGATAACCATGCTACTTAATTTGAGATTTATTAGGATAGTTATCTCTGGCCAAGCAGTAAATTTTGACAGACTTAAAAAGGTAATAATGCACCAAAAAGCAAAAGAAAAAACTAAGCATCGTACCATATGTCCTGGAACAGTTCGAAATGGCCATCCCATGTTTGGAAAAGCACACCAACTCGTTGAGCAAAGCATAACCTAACTCGATAATCAGGATCGCGAAGCATCAGCAACAGCTTCTCAATCATAGACTGTTCAAATTTGAAGCAGGTGTCATGAAGGAGAATGATGTTTCTGTAGATCAGAAATTAAAAAACAAACTAGACAAAAAGGAAAAGTGATCTCGTTCCAATATTTCTTTATTAGAGATTTTAGAAGGTGATACCTGACCAATTTGAGGATCCACTAAAATGAAATTGCAAATGCAATCAATAAGCTTAGTCCGGCCAACCCAATCAAAGAGGTCGCTGTCTGCAATTTTGTTCAGCAGGTCTCCAAGAAAAATCAAGCCCTACAACCCCATTTTACAGGACATGCAAATTGTGAAAGTTTTGTTAAGAACAAGAAAAGAGATTCTTTTATTCAAGAACGGAGAGAAGTACAACACGAAGGAAAACAGTTCTCCCCGATTGAAAAAGAACTAACTAGGACTTTATGTGAGTAAGGCATTAAGCTGCATCACAGATCTATCAGTGATGTTGGTGGAAAATATATAACCTTTGGACAATAAAAGAGCAAATATTTCAGAACGGAAAAAGGTATTAAAATAACAATAACGTTTTGTCAGGAGGAAGTTCTGGCAGGTTATCTTTGATAAATATTCCTCCATTTCATGCCAACCAATGTTTCAATTGCATTGGTTGGAGCACTATCCTTCAGCTTTTTCTTTTACTGGTAAATATCATGAGTGGAATTTCTTTTCTTCTACTTTATAAGGCAAGAAATTTGCAATTTTAAATATAAATTGCAGTGAGAATCCTGAGAAAAATATACTCTATAATGATTTAACAGGAATCCATATCATTCCAATTTTATCGGATGTCCCTGAAGGGAGAGATTTAACGGGAAATATTAGTAAGATGTATCAACTAAGCTTCTCTCAAGAAGAGCCTAGGTCAGCAACACAGAAGTTTGTTAGCTTTAATTTTATCATGTCAGTAACTAACTATAAAAAACTTAGGGAACTTAAAAGCAATTTAACGATGTAACAGCCGAGCTAGTTCCAGAATCCTTGTTGTGACCGATTGTAAACTAGTGAACTATTTGCTAAAGAGGTCCATCTTCCTATCAAAGACATCAGGATTGACTATTTCAGTTTATCCTGTGGAATTTTACTAGATACCAAGTACACGATTATTTGGGCTGGAGTTTTGACGTACTATACAATCTGAAAAGGCCTTAAATCAATAAACAGCATACAACAGGAGAAGCATTGCCCGTGCACACTGCAGGAGAACTCTAAGAACCATGTTATATAAATGGAACTTCCTTTCGAATACATAGCTTGGTTTAACAAGAACTACATTTAGCACCATGTAATACGCAGATAAAATTTAAGATATACCAATTATACCTCTTCAGACAATTTTTCCCGTGACAGAGTCCTCTTTTTGTACTTTGCAACATCATCATAGGATAAGAGACTCTCCAACAAACTGCAGATGGCAGCTAGCACATTCAGAGACTGGACCTTTAGATTTGCCAGTATGTCTAGGAAATCATTTAAGGATGTAACCTGTAGAGACAAGAAGAATTAAGTAATTGTCAGAGTTTTCAAAGCATAAATAACTTGTAGTAACTACGACAAATAAACTATACCTGTCAACCGGTCCGGGTTGACCCGGAACCGGACCGGTTGACCCGGTAGTTTAACCGGCCCGGACCGGACCGGTAAGGGCATACCGGGTTGGGGGTTGGGTTGGCCCCCAACCCCAACCCGCACGGGTTATAAAAAAACCCGGTAAGGCCCGGACCGGTTAGGCCCGGTAACGGAAAACCGGTTCCATTACCGGTTAACCGGACCGGACCGGTAACAAAAAAAAATTAAAAAAAATTAAAAATTTTGCCCAACGGTCATTTCGACCGTTGGGCTTGGGAGGGGGGGAAGGGGCATGGCCAACGGTCATTTCGACCGTTGGCACTATTTTTTTATTTTGTTTTTTGTTTTTTGTTTTGTTTACTTATTTATTTTAATTCCATTTTTACCCTTTAAAAAATCTATAAATTCTCTACATTTTCTTCATTTTTATCACACAACATTTCTCTCAATTCTCTTATTCTCATACTCTCTTAATCATCTTTATTATCAATTTTCAAGTTATTAATATTATTAGTTTTCAAATTCAAAGTAGCAAGACGCAAAACTTCGAGCTTCGAGTTTCTATTGAATTCTGAATCCCGAAGTTTGGTACACTCGTTTCATTCTCTAATTATTTTATTAAATTGTCATATTTATTTGTTGATTATTTAAATATTTTATAATGTCTTTACTAAGGGGAATTGCGTCGGAATTTGTAGTAAATCTAGTTCAAGGGGTAAAAAATCTGTAGGTTCTTCATCATCTAATCAAAATATAGATTATGATCAAGAAAATTTTGGAATAGAAGATAATGAATGTGATAACGTTCAATTAGATAATATTGTTGAACTTGAAGAACAAGAACCTCCTACACTCTTAGTGTTCATACATCAATGTTAGTGCTGCTAGTGGTAGTCGTGAATAGACCTCGCTACGAGAACCAGTAGCAAGAAAAAAAGGAGTAAAGTGTGGCTCTTTTATGATAAAGTTGTGGGTACTGATAGAGTTAAATGTAATATTTGTGGGAAAACTTATAAACATAAGACAGGGGGTGGTGACGGGGGACGGGCACTATAGCTAGACATATAAAATTCGATCATACGGCACAATGAAATGATGTCCCTGATTTAGAACCCGGTCAACAACAACTTAATCCATTAAGCGGGGTTGGCTAAATGCGATCAAAAAGATCGCGTTGAATTAGCAAAATGATTGTCGGAGGTTGTTTGCCTTTTTCTTTTGCTCTTCATATTTAATTACATATATTCAAAGAGTATATAATCCTTTTTTTAAAGGTGTTCCTCGTAGTACTACTAGAATGATATTTTAGACTTCATAATGATTATGTTATTTTCTTGCAATATTTGTTTGCTAACCTTCCATGCCATGTTAGTTTTACTTGGACATTGGACATCGTTGAGCGATTATGATTATTTAACAATTACTTGTCATTGGATTGATGAAAATTTTAGAATGGAAAAAGCGTATTATTGCTTTGCGTATGGCGAGGATCAAAGTCATCTTGGAAAATATATAAGCGAAACTATTTGTTTTATGCCCAAAATATAATCTTTATAATAAAATACTTTGTGTATCATTCGATAATGCAACTAATATCTTAACTTTGTAGATCTTTTAAAAGCGGAAGTACAACCACCACTTCTGATATATTTCATGTTCGTTGTGCTTGTCATATTTATAATTTAATTGTTAAAAGTGGTCTTGATTTATTTTCACTGAAATAAAACTTGTCAAAAGAAATTGGAGTTATTCAGTAATAATAGGAAAAATAGAATTATAGAATTTAAAGAAAAATGTAAACAATTTAATTTGAGACCTAAATTCATGCGGAAGAGATTATTACGGTGAAATTATACTTATTTATTTTTAAAGAATGTTATAAGTATAAAGACCTCATAACACATGTTGCAAATGCGCATTGTAAGAACGTGATGTATATGTTAACAAGCGAACATTGGAAATCAATTGGTGAACTTTTAAAATTTTTACGTAAATTTTACACTGCAATTGTTGAATTTTCGGATCTTATTACCAACAGATTTGTAATGCTTTAGCTCATATAAATTTGAAATTTCCTATTTACTTTATGGTTTAAAATCAAATGTGAAATATCTGAATCTGATTCTGATTATGTTTGAAAAGTTTAAAAAATATTTTTTCCTATTCACGATGTTTATTGTATTAGTGCGATCTTAAATCCTTCTATTAAAAAGTAGATTGTCATAATCTAATATTTAGTTTATATACTTATATGGAAATAGGTGGAGCGAAACTCCATCTTCATTTGATTACATAAGTAAACATCATACAAAATAAACTACATTATATCAATATTATGCTACATTACAACATAACACAAACTCTGCTACTAATATTACTTCTAGTTACGGTTACGTGTCTACACTGCAGGATTCATCTTGATGGCGATGAAGAAGAATCTTTAGACATATGGAGCACTTTTACAACACAACCAACCCAAGCCGATCTTGCGATGAGATGCAATTTTATTTGCAAAAGCCATGAGCCAAGAAAAATTTTGACCACTTTACAATGGTGGCGGGATAACAAAGGCAATTCCGGTACTTGTAGCGATGGCGGGATGTTCTTAATGTGTCGATCTCAGCGGTGGCTTCGAAAGTGCATTTAGCCAAGCACGAGATCAAATAGGAGACCACGCGTCACTCGTTGGGTGGAAGCACATTAGAAGTGTTAGTGCAGCAAGGGATTGGATCAGATCAGAGAGAAGAAATCAAGGATGTGGAGACGTTAATTCTCCAGAAGATGAAGAAATAGGCAATATTTTGGAAGGCGGGAGCGGAGGCGGGAGCGGAGGCGGGACTGGAATTAATACTCCAGATTTAGAGGCTATGGAGCATAACCAATTCAATCAACCTATAGATTACGAAGAACTTGCAAAAAGGATGCATAATATGTAAATAAAATTATTATTACTTCATTATGTACTCTTATTAACGTTATGAAAGTTCAAAAGTTTACATCTTATCATTAATTTTAATTTTACTATCTATTTAGTTGTTAATCTGTTATTACTTATTTGTTAACTTATAAGTTATATCTACTAATCTAATAAATTAATAAAAGTATAATTACAAATTTACAATATAAAGTTATAAACTATAAAGTATAAAGTTATAAACTATAAAATAAAAAGTTAACTTTAAAGTTTCAATTTTAATATATACAACTAAATTATATATTATATTATTATATTACATATTTAAATTGAATTTAGTTTATATTATAGAAAATAAATACTAGAAATTAAAAAAAAATAGAAACCGGACCGGTAGGACCGGTTCTGACCCGGAACCGTTCGGGCCGACCTGGAATCCGGTAACGAACCGGACCGGTTGGCCCGGTAGTCCGGTGAACCGGACCGGTAACCGGTCCGGAACCGGTTAAACCCGGTAAGGGGCTACCGGTCCGGACCGGGTCAGCCCGTTAGACACCTATAAAATAAACATCAAAGAGCCACATTACCAAATTTAAGAACTTTCTGCTGGAAGACCAATACGGATGTTGACAAAGGCCATGTATGATTAACTCCAGGACCTAATTTAAAATCAGAAGTCAGCAAAATATTCAACAAATGCAATATCAGAAAAAAAGAATCCCAGAACAGATAATTCCAATAGAGTTAATTACCCTTGGATCACTTTCTTTCTCCATGAGCATAAACATGACATCCCATGTATGAAATGGTAAAGCTGAAAAGAATTTTGTAATGATCGATACGACTTCCATTCTCTGATTTACCGATGAAGCCAATATATCGGCAGTAGCTTTTCCCCCAATGTTCACAGCATCAGTATCTTTAGAACCAATGTTCACATCCAACTCCATGTCCATGATCACACTAGTACGGTTATTTACTGGATGAGAATCTTGACTAGAAATAGATACAGAAGAGTCAAGGTCGCCCCTCTTTGAATGAATATTATTTCCACTACTTGAGGATCTTCCATAGAGTTCAGCAAGAAACTTGAGAAGCCTCTCCACCGATTGAATTACTGCAGCTAGTACATTTATGTTGTTGTAGGCTTGCATTTCCTTAAACAATGGGGAGCATAGAAAACTTTCAAAGGACACACGAATGGTGGCAATTGTGTCAAATATTGACCTTGAACCCAACAAACCGCAAACGAGGTCGTCATAACTCTTCTCCAAGATAGAAGCAGCTCGATCCAACAACTTGGACACGTATTGACTCAGAGTGGCAAGGCAAGGCACAGTTTCTTCTCCTAGCCTAAGACTGAACAGTACATGAAGTGTAACACAAACAGAAAAATTAATGAAGGCATTCCATTGCAAGAAGGAGATGAAACTTAAAAGCAGAGGGCAAAAAGAGAATGTCAATAATCAGTTCACTCCCGATGATATACCAGTATGGGAAATCAATGTATTCACATATGAACATTAAATCAAATAGGACAAACCTTGTACTATATGAACAATACATGAAGTTTGATAAAATAGCACAGAGGAAGATGACATCAGATAGAAGCATCCTTTCATGTTCTTCATCTTTAATAATTTCAAGAATGTGATTTTCGACTTCGTGACAAAGTGGATCACTGATCTGTCGGGGAAGACGTATGCTTTGGCAACGAGGTGATTGAACGTCCTGAAACCAGATAAAAGTTGATTGAGATTTAAGTACTTTGACCACAAAGAGAAGAAAACACAATAAAAGAGTGTAACACCTCCAGATCAGATTCCTGGCCAATCCTTGCAAGAACTTCAACAGAGCATTCAAAAAAGTCATGCACACTTTCATGTGTGTGATCGTCGACCTACAACAATAGGTACTTCAGCATCTTAGTCAACCTAACAATGTTCATGAAAGAGCATAGGTATAAGCATAAGGTTATCAACAACAATATATACCTTCACATCATTCACAGTTTCAGGAACATAGTGTGATGGGGAAAGTCCTTTATCTAGCAATGGTGCACCACCAGTACAGAGAGCATACACAGCTGTTGGCAATATAGCAACCAGCTGTTTATTCAACATTGAACATTCCTACATGTGAAATCACCACACCGTCATTAACCAATATATGTTTGTGCTTTTGCAGAGAACATGCAACATCATTGTGCAATAATTTCTTTAGAATCTTAAAGCAATATCATGATGCTCCTTGATTTTCAATGAGTGGATTCACTTCAGACTGGAAGGAGAGGATCCTGGAGTAACAAGTACACTTGATGGAAGCGCATTACCGTGTTAACTGGGGCTTTCTGGAGTTTGTTATGAGAACAAAAGGTTTTGTCGCCAAGTGGAGAGCGTGATCAATGATTGCATGTTTCCAGTCTGGCTTTAGGGGTTGATAAATGGCTCACCAACAGAATTCCGTAACAATAAAGGGGGTTAGGGCAGGGACATCCAGTTTTACTCATGTTATTTTTCTCTGTTTTGGGCAAGAGGACAAAGCTGTAGGAGGAGGTTGCAAGAAACCCAAGTGAAAAGCAGCAGAGTATGGGCAATAGTGAGTTAGTGACATCAAAGAGGGATACTGAATTGGCTCCAGCAATTCAGACAGAAGATTATTGCAAAAGTAGTGAATCACCTCAGAGGGAGAAATTCAATAAGATCCCAAACCTTGTACAGATTGCTCGAAGCAAGATGGGTTCTCTTCCCTCCACATATTCGGAACTGTCCCTGGTAACTAGTTATAAAGAAAGCACAGCATGGAGCCCAGTGCTCCAGATATTAAGATTATCAAGTCAGCAGCAAAATTCTCTTGCATAAGAAGAAACTGCCCTAATCAAAAACAGATTCTCCAGTTCCATATTTATTTACATATCTGCGCAGTGCTAAACTTCAGAGCTACTATGGCAGATATAAACGAACATTTTCATAGTGAACAAAACATCATCCAATCGAGTAAAGGAAGTTAACTCTTCAATTAAGGGTGGTAGTCTGCGTGTGAGAGATATGACTGATTAATTGGGATTTCTTGGGAGGGAAGGTTCTGGGTAGAGGAAGAGATATTGTAGAGGAGATCATTGGCTGAAAATCAGGATTTTGGAGAATCATGAAATACCATTACTGCATCTTTCATGTCCTTCCCATTTACAGTCACCATTGTAGGCCGAGATCAGTTAACGGATAGTTACACTTATGTGAGTGCTTTGAAGGGAAAGGAACGGATACGTATCCGAACAGGAGAATATGATTTTACACAGATTAGGAGATCTCTTTTGCTTTTTGTTAAGCTTTGGTGCATCCACAAAATTCCTATTTTGTATAGATGATTAGTTGTCGATCTTTTGGATACAGGAGAACAATATTTTTATGTAGGTTCCTTACCTTTGGTATACTACTTGTATACGAGGTTTCATTGCCCTAAAACATCGATAAAACATTACTTTATCCAAAAAAATGATAACCACATACAACAGTATATTATAAACAAACCTTCCAGAAAGGAAGAGCCAAAACAGCTCTCAAAAGATTTTGCCTCAAATATAAAGTGTCTCTGAGATCACCCTACAGAAAAAAGAAGAAAAGAAGATAATATTTCAAAATACAGGAATAAAAGAACATATGTAAGCAAGTTAATTTCCCAAACGCGTCATCAAAGAACAACAAAGCAGAAATATACAATAACATAGTTTACTTCTTTTCCACAAAATCTAGTATTAATCGGCTGAAAAGATTATAGTAGTAATTTAATTTCTAGAATTAAATCCTATGCAATAATGTCCACCTTGAACACTTTTTTTCTGGAGCGGCCACGTTGAATTACTCATTGAACATGTTGGCAAGTGCTTCAAGAGGATAAATGCCATAAACTAGTGGAAATTGCAACTCTCACTGTTCTGAGAGATCATCGGGATTCTTCGAGCCATCTCCCTCAAAAATCAATTTTTTTTTAACTTAAATCTCCTTGACTTATTTGCAATACTAGAAGCATTTTGGAGTATCTCTGAATCTAAGGGAAATTTTTCAGAAATTTCTTTCTTAAATGGGTTGCAGCGGCTAACAGAATATTGCCAAAAAAATTATGATCATACTGCCAAAACCAATCCCTCACTAGGGCAAGGAATAAACTATTCAAAGCTTATCCCTCTGAATATTAATGGGATAAATGGCCTATGGCATATCATAAAGATCAAAATGGGCCTCTTAATATGATTTATCCAACTCAGGCTTTCAATCTCTTCAGAATATCTAGAAGTCCCCTACATTCCATACAGCTATAGGAGATCCCAGAAATTCCAAGAACTTACTCTGATACCAGAATGCAGTAATCAGAAACAAGAAATAGAAGATGAGCATCTGGCGAAGCAATTTAGCAATGGCCTGCAAGTTACCACCTCAAAATTCAAAGAAGACAAGCTCCTGGATACATTACTAAATCAATCTGACAAAAAGCTAAATTCCCCATGGTACTTGCAATTTATTCAGGCCACATATATGCTACATCAATCCCCTTCACCTGAGAACAGAGCCTGTCCTAGAGCGTTTGTTTTGTTCTTTACTAGCCAAAAATAAATGGGAAGTCCAAATCTACAACCTTTATTTCGGTGTGGGTTCAGCAGGGTAGTTATGCTAGCTTCCTACAACATGGGTCCAAGCAATGATCTAAAACTACAAAAACTGTATTCCCTGCTTAGGACAGATACTCTCTAATAATTCAAGAGCACTAGATCTCTGATGACTAGGTCTTTTAGTTTTATTGTTGTTTATCATGGCTGTTATCATTGTGTTAGCCTAATATGAGAGACTTCCAAGGATGACCAAAATCTGGTATAGCATATAACAACTCATCTTTCACTTAATTGGCTTAGTATTAAAAGGTCTCTGCAGATATATCAAATTTCTTGGTTCTTTTTTTTGACAAGGAACAGATAAATCAAATTTCTGTCACCATACTCTTTCCCATTAGATGATCATCTTTCAGAGGTTCATCTGCAAATGTAGTTTTTGCCTTAAATAAAACCCTTCGCGCTTTTTATCACAAAAAAAAAACTTCATGCTAACTTATCAAAACTCAAAAGTATAACAGAATCCTCAGTGCTAAAGTATCAGAAATTATAAAATCCTTGGTGCTGATACAATAAATATGCTAATTTGTTGTGAGATGTTGAATTTTCAAAAAAGCAGTTATCACTGTATAACTTTTTAGAGGATATAAAACTAGTTAAGACATTATCTTAGTGCATTCACCAAAAGAGCAGGATGAATAATCTCGAGAATTGTGTTTACCACCATGCCTTTATCAAACACTTAGGATGTAGTTCTTCCCTAACGCTTGTTGGAAAACCACAGACGAATATAAAGCAAAATCAGAATGAACTTATTAGAGGAGCACTTACTTGGTAGCCTTTCCTTGAAAAGTAACATGAAATGAAGCACAAAACAGATCTGAAAATCAAAGGGGAAAGACGCGGAGATATCAAGATCAGTGCAGATCTAAAAGAGTAACAAGTAAAATATTTCAAGTCAAATGTTTCATATGTGATCAAAATACTTCAAACATATAACATAGAATAATCATATAATCTCAGAGGACATAAAGAGGAGAGTCTAGTCCATTGAAAACTATGGAAACCAGGATTTTTTTTCGATAAGGTAAATAAATTTCATTAAAAGAATGGGCAGAGCCCGTATAAAAGAGGTATACCAAAAAAGTAGAAAACCTACAAAAAGATATGGTTGTCTATGAAAGACACTCAATCTTCTAGACTCGTTGATGCACCAAAAAGGACTAAGGAATGTAGAGAAAATAAATAAGGAATCTTACACGACAGGCTCATATACTAATTCCAATGTAATTATATGAAAAGAAAAAATTACTTACATTGATGGCACGCGCTTAAGTAATCGAAGATCCCACAAGTCCTGGGGCACAAGATATGCATTTGTTGTATCCTAAAAGAAATAATGAAGCAAACATTAACATACCGATATAGTTACATACTACAAGAGGAAGACCTCCAAAATATTCCAACAGAAGTAAGTCAAGAAAATATCACAAGTCTGTAAAAGAATAGTGCTCACACTGAGTATTAAGTTTCTAAGTAGCATTACCGCAGCATCCACCTGCACATACACGGAAACAAGAAAGTAAACAAGTAGCCTAACAACTTGCTTACACTTGAGAAACTCTGAAAATTATCTTCTCAAGAAAAAACTGCTTGCAGACAAATTAAATATCAGATAGAGTTTTAACACAAAACATTTCACTTGCTTTGTTTTTCTCCCACAAGTTGTTCGCATGATGAGCAGGGGGACGAGTGACTACGAGTGACTGGGCCCGATGAGATCTCAGTTGAATTTTGGAAGAGCGCAAGCAGGGCAGATTTGGAGTGGTTGACTGAGTTGTTTAACGTCATTTTTAAGACGGCGAGAATGCCCGAAGAATGGAGGTGGAGTACAATGATCCCTTTGTACAAGAACAAAGGTGATATCCAGAGTTGCAACAACTATAGGGGTATCAAGCTGCTAAGTCACGCTATGAAAGTTTGGAAAAGGGTCGTGGAGATGAAATGGAGGCTCTCATCTGGAATCTTATGCGACAAAAAGGTAGCACCAAAACTTAAAGGCAAGTTCTATAGGGCGACCGACTATGTTGTATGGGGCGGAGTGTTGGTCAATAAAAACTTCACACATTCAAAAGATGAAATATGAAAGTTGCGGAGATGAGAATGATGAAATGGATGTGCGGGCATACAATGAGGGATATGATTAGAAATGATGATATCCGGAACAGAGTGGGAGTGGTCTCGGTGGAGGATAAGATGCGGGAAGCGAGGTTGAGATGGTTTGAGCATGTGCAGAGAAGAGACACAAATGCCCCAGTGCGGAGGTGTGAGAGGTTGGCTATGGACTGGTTCAGGAGGGGTAGAGGTAGGCCGAAGAAGTATTGGGGAGAGGTGATTAGACATGATATGGAGCAGGTGCAACTTACTGAGGATATGACCTTAGATAAGGGGTTATTTAGGATACGGATTATGGTAGAAGGATAATAGGTAGTCGAACGTAGTCCTACTTACGCTTACAAACTGGTAGTTGTAGTGTTATTATTGTAGGCTCGTCTAACCTATCATACTAATAGGTGCAGTATTGGTTTATAGTCCCTGTAGTTTGATTTATGCTGTTATGTGTCCTGTAGTGTACCTGCGCTAGTTACTGCTTAGCTTGTTCGCTTTTGATACCAGCATTTTCATACTGCTTTAAAAAAAATATTGGGTCTGACCGTTTCTCTTGCTTTTGCTTTGTTTGTGCTTATGCTCTGTCTTGAGCCGAGGGTCTCTCGGAAACAACCGTTCTATCTACCAAGATAGAGGTAAGGTATGCATACACTCTACCCTCTCCAGACCTCACATTGTGGGATTTCACTGGGTAAGTTGTTGTTGTAAGTTGTTCAAACTGAAGATATGTTGAAGTCGATCTGTTTTGATACCTGTTACTTGCATCACCTTTTTCTTTTTATTATTTGAGAACTTGCATCCCAAGTACATCGTTGCACCAGTTCAATTTTTCTTAAACGAAAATTTGAAGGGCTCTTTAACGAAACATATGTTCATAACTAAAGTACTTTTGGAGAAAACAATCGCATAAGGTAAGGTCCTCAAAACAATTAAGTTTCGGAAATGAAACGCATATTAGTATGAACCAAAAATTGCCCTTCATCATAGTTATGATCTCGTATTCTTTTATGAGAAGCTTTTGATGAGGGAAGAGGTTGTCATTCCATATCAATCGATTTGGATCCCTAAGGTACCATAAGAGGTGTGTTTTTTCAATTGCTTAGCAGCAAGGGGGTGGGTCTTGATGGTTGAGAATCTGATGAAAAGGAAGTTTACTTATGACAGTGGATGCTTTATGTGCAAGGGGACGGTTTTTTAATGTCTTATCCTAGGCCCATCTAGTTGATCGAGCCTTTCAGAATTTGTTCAAGGGAGGACCCTCTGATCTATCAATGGAAAGATCTCCATGTGTGGTGTGATAAGGAATCCTAGAAAAAATCGATTGAGACTCCCTCCACGGTCCCACGAAGATCTCTACGTACTTGTCCAGGACAAGTTCTACTAAGAAGGATGTTCACTT
Source organism: Przewalskia tangutica (assembly GCA_029844215.1). Lineage (NCBI taxonomy): Eukaryota > Viridiplantae > Streptophyta > Magnoliopsida > Solanales > Solanaceae > Przewalskia > Przewalskia tangutica. The sequence goes on from CM056734.1 coordinate 15,093,145, forward strand.
CAACAAATATCCTATATACGTAGGCGGGAACAGGGGAAGGAGTCAGATTTATCCCGACGGCAGCAAGAGTAAGAATACAGTTTCTAATGCTACAGCAGCAGGTATAGTAAGCAAAATCATATATGTTGATCATCTTCTGCATTGTCAGGTAGCTTCGAGACTATAGTGGGAAATCATGAGATAGTTTAGAGTTGAGTGGGTATGAAAGAAGTTGTCTTTAGCTGGAAGTACTGTAGATGGAGGAGAAGTCACAGGGTAGAATGTCTCTCCCTTGCACTAATGTGGATCATATGAAGAGAAAACATAGGAGAGTTGTGAGGGTGTAGAGATGAATTTTGTCAATTGAGGAGTAGCCTCTTATCCCTTATAGCTTTTTGCTGCACCCTGTATAGATGATTGGGTGTTGTTCATAGAAAACCATATCTTTTTTGTATGTTTTCTATTTTGTGGTACAAGCCTTGTTTACGAGCGTTTTGGGCCCAATTGTTGATAAAATTTAATTGCCTTATCAGAAAAATGATTTCGTACTCTTTTAGGCATCTTCCTACAAAACAGTAATCAGTTGCTTCTGGAGAAACAAACTTGGCTGGTAATCTTGAAGAGACAAAAGACAGATTATATGAAATAATCAGCAATTAGGAGAAAAACTCACATTGGTTTAATAACATCTAAGCAACTAAAGTTTAAGAATATATACTCGTCCTAGCATAAGTATCCATAAAAATCTATCGATACTGCTGGAGTCAACAAAGGCAGACAACCGACTTCTATATCCCCAAGTCAGAATCAGTTGAATTCTGCTTTTTTTTCTCAATTACAAATCACCTAGTTGCACTGCAATGTTTGAGTAGGATATCTGACATGACATCCAGAGAAGAAATCCAGATAATAAAAGCACATTCAGATTTGAAGTACTTAGAATTGGTATTTAAGACTTACAAGTCCTTGCAAATTATGTGACTGCAACTGTATTAATCATTCAGGTTAAAGGGCAAATGAAACTAATGGACTTTTAGTAATTGAAGTAAAATGATATTCATGACTGCTTTCAGTAAAAGATTCTTCCAATAGGAGAGTAAGCAGTACAAGGCTAAAGAACGAGAAGTCATGGCTTAAACAACGAACTAAGAACGAGCTTCATCAAACAAACAAAAAGCTGACTGACTAATAACAAGTAAATAGAACCATCCAAGACATGTCATAAATCAGTTTCAAGAATTCTTGATTTAATAACCAATTTAAACTGTAACAACAATGTGATGACTTTTTCCTATTAAACTACCTTTGTGTTCACTTCTAACAATCAATATATTGTTTATCACCTTAACACTAAATTCAACTAAGTCCTTCATACTAATTGCAGGCAAATTGTGTCGCAAAAAATGGGATGCAAAAAACATGATACTAGATGAGTTTTTTTACTTGCCTTGGGTACCTTTTAGTTATACATGCCCAGCATCTACTACCTATCCTGCATGTGGCTTCTATCACATTTCCTTATTGGAAATATTATATTGAGTAAAGATGACTTGGCAAAGTGAGCCAGTATTTGGAAGCACGCTACTAGTATTATATAACACCTCGATACTAGATAAAGAACAGGATTTCATCTTCAGAAGACCAATAAAGTCACAACTTACAACTGCTGTAAAAGTACTGAATGTGGGCAGACCACCAATAACACAGTTCCATATCATACGCCAGCCTGTTTCAATCTGAAAATACAGTCAGGAGCTAAAATTAGCGACTGCATTGACAACATTAAACCAAAAAACAAATAGATGAATTTCACATGGTTCTCCGTAAATTTGTTGTCAGGGACCACCAATCCCCAAGTGACTTATTAAAAAGGGCTTGTGCGTAAAACATTTGCTTGCCACAAAAAGATTTTAAAATATTGGGCCACCAAGCTTGTGCCGCTAATTCAGCATCTAATACAAAAACACTAATCAGGGTATGTCATGCTGTCTCATCAGGTATCAACAAAGGCAGACAACAATCTTAGCCAGCTATAAGGCAACGAAAAGTTCTCTATATTTATCAGCAAAAGACCAGATAGTCTTTTAAATTACTTGAACATGAGAACACCAAAGCAAGGACATCAAAAGACAATTGATTAAGCGACGAAACTTCCATCTTATGCACTCAAGTAAAGGCCAAGGTAAAAACTTGTCTCAAATTCAAAGAAAATCAATATAGATAATCAAGAGAAGAGCATTCTTACATTCCCCATAAAGGGTACATTTAACAAATGAGAGCAAGCTAATTGGTGATTTAGTTCTATTATGTCCTGCTAAAATACCCTCTCATACTTCCCAATTATCATCAGCAGAAAGGTTAGAAAGGTCACTTCATCAGATTTGAATTAAAAAATCATTTTTCTATCTTTGCACCATTTAATTGTGATATATTTTCCCGGATTTTAGGTTCTTATTTTATAACTTTTTCAAATTATGAACACACAACTACAAGAAAGATAGAGCATCTCAAAAAAACAAATGATTCGAATATTGAAACAACAATCTTACCCAGCTATAAGGCAAAAAAAGACGTTCTCTATTTAACAGCAAAAGACCAAACAGGTCTATGAAATTACTTGAACAAGAGAATATCAAAGTGTCATCTTGAACATGTCAACATATTTAGAAAAAGTCAGACTATTACCCCATTCAATGTGGATGACAGCTCTAAAGATGTCTGCAGTGATGGAACAGGAAACAGCAGCATCAAAGAAAGTCCTTGAAGACTCCTAGATAGGTTCAGAGAGAGTTGAGAAGAAAACGTGAAAAACGAAACAAATTACTCCTATATATTAGCATTCTAATGCAGAATCTTATGGAGCAGTATCAAAACTAGAAATTACCAACAGTAAATGGAAGTAACACACACAATTGTAACATATAACAGAAGATTAGTCAGTGCCACATGTCCAATGCAATGCAATAAAGCTAATATATAGACGAAATCAGGCAGAACACACCTCAATGTCCACAGGAGACCTCCATAACTATGCTCCATGTTTGCATCATTTATTATCCTGGAAAGAAAACAAAGATCGCCAGATCCGTAGTTTAAACTGACTCATGTATTGAATTGAAAAGTAAAGAGTTCTAAATTTATAATACTAGATCCATAAGCTACACACAAAAAAAGAAAAAGTCAAAACATCTGCACCAGAAAACTAACCTTTCAAAACTTGCACATATACCTTCAAACCAATATATCAACAGATCCTTCTTTAGGCGATCATAATAACTGTGGATGAGGTAGCAGAAAGTTGCATGCCTGTTGCTCAAACATACAGAGTGAATAACTTCACAAATTTAAGGAATTTCTCAAGAATTATGTTGATTGTGCTAGCAATAATTGCATACGTATTTATAGCAAACAGGTCAATTGGAGTATCCATGACCATAAAAAATTGATGCTACCAGACATGTTTGAATGCCTCGTATAAATTCTTTGGGCAGTGCCCAACAGTGTACGAAAAAACAAGGGCATAACAAGAACAAAAGCTTCCTTCCCCTTATCAATGTGAAGACTCTTTCAAAAATTGTATACCAGAGACCTTCTCCAAAAATATCATGAAGAAATAGTAGAATAGATGTCAGACAATGCGTATAGACATAAATAGATAATTCATATAAACAGCAGATAAAAGATTTAAAGAGGAAAAATCAGAAGGTACATGTTACTAACAAACTCGTCTCATTAAATGATCTACAGTAACAGATATGATGAATCATGGAATGAAGAATTAACTTTCTACTTTGATTAGTAAGCCAAAGGGAAAATGCCTAAAGACACACTCCAACTATGCCTGAATTTGTTGTTACACACTTCTACTTTGCGAGAGTCCTATGACCTTCAACTATTTTAAAGTGGAATTATTTACCATTAAGTGTTGATGTGTGAAGGGAAAGTGCATTTTACTCTCTTTGCGAGAGTGAGAAGTCCAGGAAAAAAAAAAGATAAGAGTGAGAAGTAAAATAAATGAACTTTTTTGTTTGTATCATATTTGTTTTATTAAATAATACTACATACCTACTTTTTTCCTTTTTCTTTTCTTTTTAACTCCAATTCTCATCACCCCAACTCTACCTCCACTCCACCACCACCATCATTTTTTATTTTATTTTTGAAATGGAAGAAAAAACACCATCATCATTAGCCGCCGCCACCTCCTCCACCACATTTCGCCATCTTAACTTCTTCTCAATTTACATAAATACATAGACAAAACCATTTCCATCTCCTTCTGCTGCCTTCTTTTTCAAAAACCGCATATTAACAAAAACCCACCACCAGTGGAGCCAGCTCTTCTCAGTCGCCAATTGCAATCGCCGAGGAGACCCATCTATAGATTACTTTTTTCAAGATCGTTTATCAAATTTTCTTTTTTATTCGAATGTTTTAGTCAAAAGTCATAGTTGTTGTAATTTCAAAATAGTCGAATATATGGTCAACAAGGGGCATGAAGGTGAGAGGAGTTGTGGGAATGGTTTTAATTTCTCCTCATATTTTTTAATTTTTGTGTGATTCATGAATCTAGGGACGAAAGATGAGTGTTTTGTTGTATATTTTGTTGAAGGAAACGGTGAAAATGAAAATTAATTATGGGGATCTTCAAATTGCCATTGAAGGGCAAAGGGATTCCAAAATCATATGGAGATTCACCATATCCGATCCTCAGCAATAACTCAATGACGACATATGGCTGGTGGAAGGTAGATGAAGGAAGAAACAAAAACAAAAAGAATTACTAAAAAGAAAGTTGAATTGTAAATACATGTGTGCAGGTGCGTGTAATACACTGATGAACACATATCTGAGTTTGGTTTTATATGGGTTTATATTCCACTTTAAAATAGTCGAAGGGGGTCACAGGACACTCGCAAAGTAGAAGTGTGTAACAGCAAATTCGGGCATAATTTGGGTGTGTTTTTAGCCATTTTCCCTAAACTAAATCAATAGACCACAAAAAACTCATCCAGCAACTACAGAAAGGTCTCCTTCCACATACTACACTTGCAAAGTTGCAATAGAAGCGAGAAGCAAAGACTAGGAACAGGCGAACAGCACACAAGAGAACATACCACGGCCACTTTCCCCTTGAGAGTCTTTCCCTTATCTGGACTACAACATGCTCCCTTCTAAGTCGTTTCTCAGATGATGATGCTATGGGTGTGCTAACACATGCCTGATAATCATAATCACGAAGTTAGTAGGCCATCCTATTTACCTTTACTGCTTACAGTTGTTAAGAATGATAATGATATAGATTCCTGTTTAAGTTTACAAAAAATACACAGTAGACGTACAAGCGAAGAATCTGATATAGACATACCAGCCTTGCAAAAAGACAACGATAATACTTGAATTATAGAAGTACCAAGAGATATCTGACTCAATTTCACAGGAAATATTGAGGGAACAGTTAAAAGTTCACAGAGCGTTATCATCTGATCACAACGTTGAAACAAAAATAAATTTAACAAACTCCTACCTGGCAAAAGACAAGTGCTGCAAGCTCCATAATACCACATTGAGAGCCTGTCAAGCTTCCACATTTGTCATCCCTGGTTGCGTCTTTCCTGTAAAGAAGGGCACATCATTAAGACGTCTAGAGAAAAATCATAAGATCTGATAATTAATAAATTTAAATATGGCAACTTGTCACATTGTAAATGAATGGAGCTGAGATGGGTTATGGGTATTGAAACTCTGCTCAATTATCATTTGAACCAAAGATGCCATGACGAGCAAGCTCATAACTCAAATAGAAGTTCATCTATGAGGTCCTTCAGAATCAGAGCTAATCATTATATCAAAGCAAAGGATCTCATTCTTCATGCTCGAATTATACGAAAAATTTAACAAAAATCAGACATCCAAAATGAATAAAGAAGAGAAACAAATGATCATAATGAGTTGGTGAGTTTGCAGATTCAGATTGGTCGGTGGATTAGCAGAAACAGATTTCAGATGGAAATAATAGCAAAAGAAAAACAACTTGACACCTGAAGATGAAATGCGCTCTAGCTTTTGATTACCACTTCACCGCTGTTGAAAAGGCCTCAAATTTGTGGATGTTTGAAGATTTGAAGGAAAGGCTAGAAATGGGACAACGGATGGAGGACCAATAGAAGAGTCCTAAACAAGATTGTGGAGATTGGACAGAAGACTGAGGTGAGCTTTGGGTGAAACTATTAAGTGTCCAACATATACTTTTGCACATAATTTAAGGGGGGGGGGGGGGGAGGGGAGAAAAAGACAATTATTTGTCCATGAATATTTGAAACCTAACCAGGGTAAATTGATGGTGCAACTGCTCATTTGATCTAATTCCTTCCTTAGTACATCCTGAAGTTGCTCTAATAAAGAGCTACCATCAGCAAGATCTCTCGTCAAATTTAGCTGTAACCTTGCATAAAGAACAAGTGAATCCTAAAAAAACGGACATTAGAAATTCATGTCTAATGCATAGGTATAGGCATGAAGTACTGCATGAAGTAAAATTTTACACCTTTAAGCCACGATCATGAGTTGTCATCCAACATCGGAAGACAAAATGCTGCAAAGCATCATGGATTTCCAGAGATTTAGAACCCAAATTTGGGCCATCCTTCAGCAAATATATGTTAATGCACTCGATTAGCTTGCGTGAAATCTTCCCTTCATCCCTAAACCACAGTAAGTAAAGAGATCAGTGGAATGTGAACCAATTTTTTTTTAAAAAAACCTAGGTCAGCAGTGGGCAAAAATAGAGGAAAAAGAACAAAACGCATAAGGACCTCAATCTCTCTCACCTTACATAAGAAAAAATTCCAATGAAACCCTTGACAATATCCTCTTGAAGGGTATCAGGATAATCTCCAGGGGGATTTTCAAGAAGAGAATGAAGTGTCGTGATGCAGCGAAAGACCTCCTCCCTTGGATTTATTTGGCCATCACTTTTTTCTTTTAAACTTGTTTCTACCGTTTCCATGTATAGAAGCACCAAACCTGCAGATTAACACGAAACTATGGTTAAGATGGAAATGGAATGTCAGGTTATAGGCGCTCTTTGCTGAACCACAAAAAGATACTTGCTTACTTACAACAGTAAACCCGCTTCCTCATGTGAAAACGGTAAGATCTCACTGCCAAAAGATGCCGGAGAATAGTTCCGTACTCGGATTGAAAACTAGGAGTATCCTTTAAGACATCCCAGACATGATTGAAAAGCAATTTTGCCACGGGAAGAAGAGGCATATCTTTGCCTGCCATACATAATAAACATATGAAACAATTTCATCATCTTTATCAAAAAAATTGTAATAATTTCATCATTTTGGTACATTAAGAATACCAAGAAATGTATGTTTTTTGCTTTGGTTGGTGGTTGTACAATTCTGGTGGTTGAAAACTTGAGAAAGAAGAGGATTATACATGTTAGTTCGTACTTCATGTGAAAACACTCTGGAGACAACATGAATCACATCCTATTACATTGTCAAGTGGCATCACGTCTGTAGTGGGAGCTTTTAAGATGGTCGAGAATACAATGCTCATATTGGATACTATGAAGGATGCATTGTTTGGTTGGGACGTCAGAGGATGGAAGAGAAGATGTTGGGCGTGAGATGTTTTTCCATTAGTACTTATGTGGATAGGAGATAACATGAATCATTAACTAAAGGAGTGCAGCATTATGCAAAAAGTGGTCAAATTTTGATTATCTTCATTCACAACAGCAATCTTGTCTAGCTAAGTTCATACGGCAGAGCACCGGTGCTCCACCTCATACAGGCAGTTGAAATATTTACGTATTTCTCCCTAACGAATAGACTCTCTCAGTAACGCCACTATTTGATCTTCCAAAAGGTTACATCCTATACAATAATCGGAGATGCCTGATCAATTCAGTTGAAAGATTAATGATGGAACGGCGAGAAAAACAAACCGCATACTCTAGCACAAGCCTATGATGTAATTCTACTTTGGCAAAAACTAACAGGTGGCTGCACTGCACAAGAAAAGAATCATTTAATACTGCATTAACTAAAGGAGAGCAGCATTAATGCAAAAATTGGTCAAATTGTGATTATTTATCATTAACAACAGCCGCAATCTTGTCTAAGTGAGTTTGTATGGCAGTTCAGCGGTGCTCCACCTTTTACAGGCAGTCGAAATATTCACATATTTCTCCCTAGTGAATAGATTCTCTCAGTAACGCGACTAGTTGATCTTCCAAAGGGTTACATCCGATATAATAATCCAAGATGCATATTCAATTCAATTGAAAGATTAATGACAAAAAAAGAATGACATAACAAACTGCATATGCTAGCAAAAGCTTATGATGTAATTCTTCTTTGGAAAAACTAACAGGTTGCTGCGCGGCACAAGAAAGGATTCAATAAATCCTGCATTTACTAAAGAAGTGCAGCATTAATGCAAAAATTGGTGTCAAATTATGATTATTTTCCATATGAAACAACAGTAATCTTGTCTAACTAAGTTCATACGCCGGAGCACCAGTGCTACAACACGTACAAGTTACATCCGATATAATAATCTGAAATGCCTGGTCAATTCAGTTGAAAGATTAATGATGGAAAGGCGAGAAAAACAAACTGCATACACTAGAACAAGCCTATGATGTAATTCTACTTTGGCGAAAACTAACGGGTTGCTGCACGGCACAAATGCAGTGCAACTCGAAAAGATCAATTAGATCATTGAAAATCGATGTGCAAATCGCAGTCCCACATTGCAATATTCTAATACTTTATCACTTACCAAAAAACATCTGTTCTAATAGTTAGTGCACACATGTCGAAGATTGTTAGAGACGAGAAGATATTGGTTCTCATGCTTATTAACCATGCCTTGAAAATTCGGAGACAAGCAATAACAGTTTTAGCTGTTGAGTTGAATGGGGCAAAAGGCAGACTAATCTATGTGTTGCTTCATGTCTGTATTCGAGTCTATATCGGAAGACAAATACAATCTATGTGGAATTCATCCATAGGCAAATGCCGTTCACTTTAAAGGTTCTCCCCACATGAACAAAGCAAACACATATTTTCTGTGTATTCAATTTCACGAGAAATAAGCAGAAACAACCTAAAGAATCTACATAGACTATAAATATATAATTATAGTACATAGTACCTGAAAATTTAGCATCTTCTGCTCGTTGGACAACAACCCGGAGAGTTTTTGCAAAATTCAACTTTGGCAAACGCTTTTTGCTCCCATATATCTCCAGGGACACACATTTAGTAAGCAATGTAACAAGAAATGGCCATGTCTCCGCTACATAAAATTAAAACACCCCTCTCAAATATCCGTAAGTACAACCCATACACAGCAAAGAACAAGAATATGTTAAAGTTATACTCACAGTGGGGAATTTCATCTGGTTTAAGCCTTGCCGTCTTCTCTCCAATGTATCTGCATAACTCGATAGACCTTTGCCCTTCTTCTAGCCATGCATTTAACAACTTAATCCCTTCCTGTTTTACGAAAAAATCACCTTAATAAGGTTGTTCACTCTTTTAAGTCAATTTTCACGTCAAAATTGCTTGACTTCAGTTTTTAAATCTTTTTTTAGGGATAAGTTGTTGAAATTCGGTTTCTTGAACAATAATTTATATATACAAATACAAAAAATTAAACATTAAGTGTTTATACTTGTCGTGATTTAGCTTTATCTGAAGATAGCTTGGTGACGATGTCCTGAATATCTCTGGACGTGACAGTATTGGCCATATCACTGATTGTAATGGTCTATAGTGATAACACCATTCGAAAAACAATAATCTGAGAATGTAACTAGGGTTTTGTTGGATTGATGAAGAGAAGCAAGTGTTTGTTTCAATTTAACTAGAGTGTGGAGGGGTCGACGCCATACCCGTGTTTTCTGGAATTTAGTCCGCTCATTTTACTGTAGCGGATCAATTTTTCAAACTTATATTTTATTTTCATACTATAACATTGTTATAGGGTTACAGTCTTTTTAAAATTACTTCTATATAATAATATTTTATAAAAAATATAGTATGTATTAAAATATTTATGTTAAAGTTAAACTATTAGAAAATCATCAAGGAAAAGCTATTAAATTCCCTGTTGATGAGTCAATATTAAGTTTGGACAAAAGTTTGAATTCCCTGTTTACGTCAAACTTAAAATATTAAATTCTCGATTAATTTTGAATGCATATGTTTTATAGATTTTAATTCTTTATCGGTATGGTACAACTAGTTATGAATTTATTAGTCTTTTTTAATTTTTAATTAATGAAATATGCAAATCAATTGAGTTTTTAAATTTAATAAGTATATTATTTTTGTTTATAATAACTATATGATGTCTAAATATCAAATGTCAATATACAGCAATTCATTATAACAGCCATGAAATTTTCGGATAAATACTGTCACTATAGAGATTTTTTATTGTATATGATTATTTTTTAGTTATAACATTTATGAATTCAGTTCCAAGAGTTTAAAAGTATTTTTCAACTTATATATTGATTGGAAATAACATCCTAATTGAAAATATTTTGTTGGAAAAATTACCTTTATCATTAATTTTTTATTTTATTTTATTTATTTTTTAGTTGAGTAATTCCTAGTGAACGTTGACCGAACTCTTTTTATCTTTTTCTTTTCATCAATCGTCGTCCAATCATTTTGTCTTATTAGTCAATCGTTATTCCATCACCAAAATCACCTTGTACAGCGTTTGATAGGCATTTTCAGTCGGACTAGATTACACTATTTTTAAAAATAATACATTTCAAGTGTCATTTTTGAGATACATCTAGTAGATGGTCTCTTCTGAACTGTACTAAAAATAAAAAAAATACAATTCATTATATATTAATACTATAATACCGTCTATTATATATTAATACAGTTCAGTTCATTACAATACAGTACAGTCCAATGTAAAAATATATAGTTCAGTGTGACGTAACAAACGAGCCCTAGTATCACTAAGCACTTTTTATTTTCAGAAGTCTTTCTATTTCTTATCGCTATATTTCGTTATAAATAGAAGTCGGTGTCCTCTTTCTCTTTCGTGTGCTCGTAATTAAGTGTCATCCCCTCTTCAAATTTCCTTTTTATCACACCTCAAAACTAATTGATGGTATTAGATTTATCGATATTTCTACTCCCTCAAACAACTAACCAATTTAAGGGAACACTAAACTGTATGTTATTGTTGTGTTTTAGCATAACGTTAGTATAGTAATGGTTGTAAATACAATTTTCGTACCTAAAAACAATAAATACAAAAAATAGTGCAATGATATAACATTTGAGTTTAAAACAATGAGGGTTATGCTATCTAAAATATATATCTCAAATTGAAGGAGACACTCCTCACGAGTCAAGATAGTTGATTCAAGGACGTGAGAGCTTGATATTGACTTGATAGATTTTGGATTTGAATCAAGAGTTTGATCTTGAATTTAAGTGTGCATGTAGAAGAATTGGTTACAATTAATACACATGTGCCTTAATTAGTTGTTATAGTTAGAAGTTAGTTAAGTTGGTTAGCATGTAGTTAAAAGTATTAATAGAAAGAATTGGGGTGTAAGTAGATGTATATATAGTTGTGTATCAGAATTGTAAAAATAACTAATTCATTTTCTCAATATACAATCTCAATTCTTTACTCTTGTTTCTCTCTCTCTCACCAACACATGATATGTTCTACTCTTCTCTATCTCTTATTTCTACTTTTATCTTCTTCTTCTTTCATTGTTTCTTCTGTTTGCTTCCTGCATCACAGTATGTAAATAGTTAAGTTCAATATGGTATCAAAGCCATATCGATCGGTATGGAGTATTAGCAATCGTAAATCGTGGAAAACAGATCTTAATTGATCGAAATTGATTTTGGATTATTGGATCAGAATCGATTAGGAGTTGTGGTGGAATTGATGTTTGATTACTGGATCATAATCAATTAGGAGTTGTGGTGGCATCTGGATGAAAGTACTTAATCATATGTGCGATCGCAGACATGCAATTGAAGAATCGCACATGCAGTTGAGGAAATCGAAGGTTTAATGTTCAATTGAATGAATCGGAGAAATTCCTATGTTGAGAATTGAGGAATCATATTGTGGAATTCATTAAACATGGAAACTCAATGAGAAGATATTGTAAATACGGTGGCGACAACTGTCATCGATCACAATCATCCACTTTATCTTTTCCCATCAGATGCACCAGGATCCCTAACTGTTGGTGTAGTGCTAAATGAGATGGATAATTATACGCTGTGGAGTATGGCGATGAAGTTGGCGTTACTTGGTCAAAACAAAATAGGATTTATCAATGGAACAGTTAGAAGGGAATTGTTTAATGGGAAATTTGTGAATCTGTGGGACAGATGCAACGTGATTGTGGTATCTTGGCTGATGGGGAATGTAAGTAAGAGTTTGCTTACTGGGATGTTGTTCAACTCCGATTCTCATGCAATTTGGGAGGATTTGAAGGATAGATTTGACAAGATTAATAGCTCGAGGAGATATTCACTACGAGGCAATGCATCATGCCAGTGTTTATGTCCTATTCTAAACTCAGAGATTTATGAGACGAATATGACTCAATCATGCCATCACCTAATTGTTGCCCAAAGTCGAAGGAGTTCATAGATCATGTACAATATCAAAGGATGCTTCAGTTTCTAATGGGACTGAGTGATAGCTACAGTCAAGTTAGAAGTCAAGTGATCATGATGCCACAAATGCCCAATTTGAACCAGGTATATGCGATGGTTAACCAAGAGGAGAGTCAAAGGATTGTTGCAGGATCGACTAGAATGATGCAGGATACAGTGGAGTCAATGGCTATGCTTACAACTAAGAGTGGAAATGTAAAACAAATGAAGCTATACAATCCAAATGCATTTTGCGATTACTGTCATGTTAAGGGACATTCCAAGGTGGATTGTATCAAATTAATGAAGTTTGACTATTGTCACAAGACCGGACACATACAAGATGATTGTTATAGATTACATGGATATCCAAAAAAAAATTAAAGTAAAGGTAAGGAGAGCAAATATAGTGACTGGATTTTTTGAAGAATCTGGACAAGGAGGACAGATTCAACATTTTGCACAACATGCTCAGAATCAGAACCATCAGCATTATGCACAGCAGGCTCAAAATCAGAACCAGTTACCACCAAACCATCACCAACAATTGCTCAAAATAATTGATCAGTTTACACCAAGCCAGAGACAACAATTGATTAGTCTGATCAAAGACAGAAATGAAGCAGGACAGTCCAATGCGAGTGCAAACATGACAGGTACATTTAGTACTGATGAAGCATTCATAAAATGGATATTAGACATAGGTACAACTAATCATATGGTTTAGTAGTCAAGGATGTCTACATAATATACATATGGTAAAAAATGCAGGAAAAATGCATCTACCTACTGAAGACTCGACAAAGATTACACATGTTGGATATTGTGACTTAGGAGGATGTGACACTCTTAAAAATGTTCTATGTGTGCCCACTTTCAAGTTTAATCTCATGTCTATCTTAAAAGTAAACCTGTCAACCGGCCGATTTGACCGACCGGTTGACCGGTGGTTTAACCGACCGGGCCGTAGGACATACCGGTTGGGGTCGGATTGTCCCTCAACCCCAACTCCGACGGGTCATTTCAAAACCCAGATGCTGGCCGGACGGTAAGGCGTATTGGAAAACCTGTTCCATTATCAGTTAACGGGCCGGACCGACTGAAACAAAAATAAAAAAAAATTGCCCAACGGCCATTTCGACCAGATTGGGCTGGGAGGGGAGGCGGCCTAATCATTTCACATTGGTCATTTTTTTATTTTTTTGTTTTTGTTTTGTTTAATTATTTATTTTAATTCCATTTTTACCCTTTAAAAATCTATAAATTCTCTACATTTTCTTCATTTTTATCACACAACATTTCTCTCAATTCTCTTATTCTCATACTCTCTTAATCATCTTTATTATCAATTTTCAAGTTATTAATATTATTAGTTTTCAAATTCAAAGTAGCAAGACGAAGACTTGAGCTTGAGTTTCTATTGAATTCAATCCAAGTTTGGTACACTCGTTTCATTCTCTAATTATTTTATTAAATTGTCATATTTATTTGTTGATTATTTAAATATTTTATAATGTCCTTACTAAGGGAATCGGAGGATCGCTAGTAAATCTAGTTCGAGGGTAAAAATCAGAGGTTCTTCATCATCTAATCAAAATATAGATTATGATCAAATGCAAGAAGATTTTGGAATGAAGATAATGAATGTGATAACGCTCAATTAGATAATATTGTTGAACTTGAAGAACAAGAACTCGCTACACCTAGTGTTCCTTCACAACGATGTTAGTGCTAGTGGTAGTCAAGGTCGTAGACCTCCTTTACCGTAACCGAAAGAAGAAGAAAAGGAGTAAAGTGTGGCTCTTTATGATAAAGTTGTAGGTCTTGATAGAGTTAAATGTAATATTTGTGGGAGAACTTATAAACATAAGGCGGGGTGGTGACGGGGACGCACTATAGCTAGACATATAAAATTCGATCATACGGCACAATGGAATGTCATCCTAATTTAGAACCCGATCAACAACAACTTAATCCATTAAGCTGGGGTTGACTAAGTACGATCCAAAAAGATCGCATCAATTAGCAAAAATGATTGTCGGAGGTTGTTTGCCTTTTCTTTCGCTTCTTCTTCATATTTAATTACATATATTCAAAGAGTATATAATCCTTTTTTAAAGGTGTTCCACGTAGTACTACTAGAGATATTTTTAGACTTCATAATGATTATGTTATTTTCTTGCAATATTTGTTTGCTAACCTTCCATGTCATGTTAGTTTTACTTGGACATTGGACATCGTTGAGCGGTTATGATTATTTAACAATTACTTGTCATTGGATTGATGAAAATTTTAGAATGGAAAACGTATTATTGCTTTTGCGTATTTATGGCGAAGATCAAAGTCATCTTGGAAAATATATAAGCGAAACTATTTGTTTTTATGCCCAAAAATATAATCTTTATAATAAAATACTTTGTGTATCATTTGATAATGATCTAATAATCTCTGCTGTAGATCTTTTAAAAGCGGAATCTGACAACCACCACTTCGATATATTTCATGTTCGTTGTGTTTGTCATATTTATAATTTAATTGTTAAAAGTGGTCTTGATTTATTTTCACTGAAATAAAACTTGTCAAAAGAAATTCATTGGAGTTATTCAGTAATAATAGGAAAAATAGAATTATAGAATTTAAAGAAAAATGTAAACAATTTAATTTGAGACCTAAATTCATGCGGAAGAGATTATTACGGTGGAATTATACTTATTTATTTTTAAAAGAATGTTATAAGTATAAAGACCCATAACACATGTTTCAAATGCGCATTGTAAGACGTGATGTATATGTTAGCAAGCGAACATTGGAAATCAATTGGCGAACTTTTAAAATTTTACGTAAATTTTACATCGCATTGTTGAATTTTCAGATCTTATTACCCAACAATTTGTAATGCTTTAGCTCATATAATTTGAAATTTCCTATTTACTTTATGGTTTAAAATCAAATGTGAAATATACTGAATCACGATTCTGATTATGTTTGAAAAGTTTAAAAATATTTTTTCCTATTCCCGATGTTTATTGTATTGAGTGCGATCTTAAATCCTTCTATTAAAAAGTAGATTGTCATAATCTAATATTTAGTTTATATACTTATATGGAAATAGGTGGAGCAAACTCCATCTTCATTTGATTGCATAAATAAACTTGATACTAATTTAACTACATTATATGAATATTATGCTACATTACATGATAACACCAACTCTGCTACTAATATTCCTTCTAGTTAGTTACGTGTCTACACTGCAGGATTCAATGTGGCGATGAAGAAGAATCTTTAGACATATGGAGCACTTTTACAACACAACCAACCACTGGCCGTCTTGCGATGAGATGCAATTTTATTTGCAAAAGCGGTGAGCCAAGAAAAATTTTGACCGCTTCTGATGGTGGCGGGATAACAAAGGCAATTCCGGTACTTGCGGCGATGGCGGGATGTTCTTAATGTGTCGATCTCAACGGTGGCTTCGAAAGTGCATTTAGCAAGCACGAGATCAAATAGGAGACCACGTCACTCGTTGGGTGGAAACACATTAGAAGTGTTAGTGCGCAGGGATTGGATCGGATCGCAGAGAAGAAATCAAGGATGTGGAGACGTTAATTCTCGGAAGATGAAGAAATAGGCAATATTTTGGAAGCGAGCGAGGCGGGGCGGAATTAATACTCGGATTTAGAGGCTATGGAGCATAACCAATTCAATCAACCTATAGATTACGAAGAACTTGCGAAGGATCGTAATATGTAAATTAAATTATTATTACTTCATTAACATTATGAAAGTTCAAAAGTTAACATCTTATCATTATTTTTAATTTTACTATCTATTTAGTTGTTAATTTGTTATTACTTATTTGTTAACTTATATCTACTAATCTAATAAATTAATAAAAGTATAATTACAAATTTACAATATAAAGTTATAAACTTATAAAGTATAAAGTTATAAACTATAAAATAAAAAATTAACTTTAAAGTTTCAATTTTAATATATACAACTAAATTATATATTATATTATTATATTACATATTTAAATTGAATTTAGTTTATATTATAGAAAATAAATACTAGAAATTAAAAAAAAAAAAAAAAAAAAATTAAGCAGGACCGGTTGGGTAATTTCGACCGGACATGGCGGGCGACACAGAATCCGAACGAACCGGACCGGTTGGCGTGTCCGGAAACCGGGCCGTGCCGATCGGAGCAGTTAACGATGAGAACTCTACGGTCGGGCCGTCGGCCAGTTAGCGGGTATACTTAAAAGTGACAAGAGAATTAAACTGTAGTGTTTCCTTCTTTCCATATTATTGTGTATTTCAGGATCTCTTATCTGGGAAGGTGAGGGCGATTGGTAATGAAGATGATGGTTTGTATGTCCTGAGCTGGGGTGCACAGAACAAGGAAGAAAATATGAATAAGTGCCTGACAGCATCTAAGCAGGCTGATACAGTCATATGACACCAGAGGTTGTGTCATGTACCACTTGTTGTCATGAGGAAGATTTCAGATATTGTTTCAGTTTTTGATAATAAAACTTCTTGTATTTTGAATAATTGTGAGGTATGTCCCTTGGCAAGACAAAGTAGAATTTCATTTCCTATTAGTTCTAGTAAGGCAGCAGGACCTTTTGAATTACTACATATAGATGTATGGGGACTATATAGAATTGAAACATATAATGAAATGATGTATTTCTTAACCATTGTGGATGATTACTCTATATGGACTTGGGTTTTCTTAATGAGACTTAAATCAGATGTCATTACACTACTCAAAAGATTTTTTATTGAAACTGATACTCAGATTAACTTGAAAATCACAAAGATGGGTCGGATAATAAGACTGAGTTTTTTAACCACAATTGTAATGAATTATTCCAACAATATGGTGTGTTACATGAAAGTTCTTGTCCATATACACCACAACAAAACGGGGTAGTGGAAATAAAATATAGACACATACTTGAGACTGCTAGAGCCATCAAAATACAAGCCAACATTCCAGACAACTTTTGGGGTTACTGTATAGAGGGGGAAGTATACATTATGAATAGGATACCATCCATTGTCCTAAACAATAAATCAGCTTATGAAATGTTGTACAACAAGTGTTCATCTTTCTCACATTTGAGGATAATAGGTTGCTTGTGTTTTGCCACTATGTTGCCTAGACAGGACAAATTTAGTCCTAGAGCTATAAGGGTTGTCCTTCTAGGATATGGAAGTGCACATAAAGACTACAGACTTTTTGATTTTGATAACAAGCTAGTCTTCATGAGCAGAGATGTGGCCTTCATAGAAATAATATTTCCATTCAAAGATGCTGGAGTAGAGCGGGGAATTCTCATCCAGTCAAAAGATCAATTCAATTATGATGATCTGGTGTATCCACACAAAATTGATATCCCACAGACTGAAGCAACCATCACAGATGATGTTGTGACATCTACTGAAGACAATAGTGCTGCAATGACTAATATTAGTAGTGAAGTTTCATGAGCAGATATATCAGACACCAGGAGATCCACAAGAACCAGTAGACCTCCCATTTGGCATAAAGATTACATCACTCAACAAGGGTCCAGTAGTTGCTTGTATTTTATATCAGAGGGGGTGAACTATACAGGTCTATCCTCCAAATACCAAGCCTTCTTAACTCAAATGTCTGTAGATACTGAACCACAGAGTTACTCAGAAGCAGCCAAGGATGAAAGGTGGGTTGCTGCTATGAAAGATGAGATCCAAGCATTAGAATACAATAAAACTTGGGAGTTGGTCCACCTTCCACCTAATAAGAAGACTATTGGATGTCGGTGGGTGTACAAAATCAAGTATAAGGCGACATGAGAGGTTTAGTGCTAGACTGGTGGCAAAATGATACAATAAAAAATAGGGGTTAGATTATCATGAAACCTTTTCTCCTGTTGTAAAATGACCACTGTCACGATAGTAGTAGCTGCTAAAAATTGGACTATCTACCAAATGGATGTCTATAATGCTTTCTTGCAAGGGGATCTATATGAAGAGATTTTCATGAAGCTTTCAGGAGGTTTTAATACTCAAGGAGGACAAAATAAAGTGTGCAAGTTGATCAAGTCTCTCTATGGGTTGAAACAAGCTTCTCGACAGTGGAACATCAAGCTAACTTCAACTTTGACTTCTTCAGGTTTTCATCAAAGTAATATGGACTATTCATTGTTTACCAAGCAACAGGATGACATAATTGTAGTGGTCTTAGTGTATGTTGATGACTTGTTGATCACAGGCAATGATCAGTCACTTATTCAATCTACTAAACAAGCCTTACAAAATTTGCGCCAAAATCAAGAACTTGGGAGAACTTAAATATTTTCTTGGTATTGAATTTGTTCGTAGCTCATGAGGTATACTTATCGTCAAAGAAAGTATGCCACAGGTTGATTTCTGATCTAGGCTTGGCAGGAGCTAAGCATGTGATGTCACCTATGGAGTTGAATAAAAAACTCACCACTATTGAATATGATCAAGTCTCTGCATCATCACCAGATTCAGCTGATCTTGTATTGCCTGGTCCTGCTGATCATTTATTGCCGGATCCCAGTCTATATAGGAGACTTATTGGGAGGCTATTATATCTTACCAACATCAGGTCTGGCATTGCATTCACTGTTCAACATCTAAGTCAATCTATGCAAAATCCCAAACATTCTCACTTGGAAGCTGGCTTGAGGTTGGTAAGATTCATTAAGAATGCTCCGGGATCAGGTATTCTTCTAAGCAGTTCAAACACATCTCAGCTACATGTCTTTTGTGATGCGGATTGGGGTTCTTGCCTAAACACTAGAAGATTCATCACTGGCTACTTAATGCTATTTGGTTCTTCTCCCATTTCCTGGAAGTCCAAAAAACAGACTACTATTTCCAGGAGTTCAACTGAGGCTGAATATCGAGCACTTGCTGCCTCAGTTGTTTGGCTTACCAGAATATTTGTTGCTCTCAATTGAGCTACATGTTTCCATCTTTTCTGATAGCAAATCTGCTATACATATTGCCAACAATTCTATTTTCCATGAGCGTACGAAACATATCGACATCCATTGTCATTTCATTCGGGAGAAGCTGAAAGATGGACTCGTCCACATCAGCTACCTACCTTAAAATGAACTACCTGCTGATCTACTTACAAAAGGCATAAGCATCACACAACACTCTTACCTTCAATCCAAGCTCGGAATGAAGAACGTCTTCATTTCTCCTGGGGGTGTAGAAGAATTGGTTACAATTAATACACACGTGCCTTAATTAGTTGTTATAGTTAGAAGTTAGTTAAGTTGGTTAGTAAGTGGTTAAAAGTTTTAATAGAAAGAGTTGGGGGTGTAAGTAGATGTATATATAGTTGTGTATCAGAATTGTAAAGATAACTAATTCATTTTCTCAATATACAATCTCAATTCTTTACTCTCGTTTCTCTCTCTCTCACCAACACACGATATGTTGTACTCTTCTTTATCTCTTCTTTCTACTTTTCTCTTCTTCTTCTTTCATTGTTTCCTCTGTTTGCTTCCTGCATCACAGTATGTAAATAGTTAAGTTCAACAGTGCACGGACAATTTATTGATCGTCGTGAACAAGAATTTGAGATTCGGCTATCAGGAATAGAAGATTTTAATAGTCCCTTCGAATATTGACTTGCACATTATCCTCAAATTTGATCATGAATAAATATTGCAGATGTAGAGAAAAACTAAGAATATTTTTCTTCAGAGTTTCTCTAACTTTCTCTTTGTTTGCTTGAGGTACTTTTGGTGTATCCTAGCCTTAAATTAAATAGATCATTATTTATAGTGGTAGAATAGATGAGTTATGATAAAGCCAAACTCATTTGCTTTAATTTGATTGTTTCGTTAGAATTACAAACCAATCTTATTTATTTTATGATATTTTATTTAATTAACAAGATAATGTGTCATTTTTACACATGACGAGCTTGTATTGAAAGGTTTATTTAACTTGACATGCCACACAATTTGATAGCTGATATAATTTCACTAGCTACTTCATTTGATTTGGCACCGCCAATTTGATATGTGGCATCGACACGGGCCTTAATATGGACTAATAATAGTCATTTGGACTTTAGACTCGGGAGATGGACTCTTCTTTTGGAGTCCAACAAAATGGACTTAGCCCAGATAAAGTTGGTCTTTAATTTATATGGATGTCTACACAATGTGGCTACTCGAAAATAAATATTATCCGATTTAAACTCTAAGAGCAATTTAATATCAATATCTAGCTAAATATACCGGGTAAAACTCATTAACGTTTGTTCGATCCATTACACAATGGGTAAAAGACGAGAATAAATTATAGATAGGAGTAACTTATGTAATCCCTTTTCCCAAAGCCTAAACCTTTCTTCTCTCTTTATTTTGGGGCAAAAAGGTGAAATTTCTCGCCCACAGGCCCCTATCTCCGGTCCGACAGAGATTGGTGGATGAAGTAATTCACGGTGACTCAGCGGCCCACTAGGTGAGAGGTACAGTGTTTGATGCCCACAAGGAGTCATCCCCCACAAATGAGGAATGTAACTCCCACACTAGGCGACTATTTGTTTCTTCTTTCTCTATTTCATTTACCAAAGCTAACCTATTGCATCTCTCTTAATTTCTCTCTATAACCCAATATCATTTTAGTCGTTCCTTCTCCTCTTCTTCTTCTTCTTCCACTTCAATCTTTTGGCTATGTTATAAATATTTTGCGATTTTTTATAAGATCTACGATGATTCTTCTTTAGATCTTAAGTGAAATTTATAGTTGAACTGTGTAAATTTATATATTTATTTGTTGTGAAGAAATGAACATGACATTCATTGTCTGTGGTCTTGATGGAATTGTGTCGAATTTGCAGTGTAAGAATTAAGGGAGTTATGTGAGGATCTATATGTTGTGTATATAATATGATGTTTATACATAGTATATATAAAATATATTGTGTAAAATTATACACTTGTATAAAAATTATATATGCACTATTATATAATATATAAGACGTGTAGGTCTGATACACTGTGTATAAAAGTATTACATAAATTATTTTCTGAGTTTGACATTGTACCCTTAATGTATTCAAGTGTGTTTGTGTACCATGAATGTATAGATTGTTTATACCATGTCAAAAAATTGTATATATAATATAAAATGTATACACTTTACAATATATATTTTATATTGTGTATCATTGAGAAAAATGATGAAGGATATAGGAGAGGTCGAGCTGTAGTGAAGGAGATAAGTTGGGAAGAAGAGGAATATTTGGAATTGTTTTTCGATCTTGACAACTAGGGAGATAGGGGCGGCGCAAATCTAATTTTATTAGTTAACATATGTTGTTAAATTTTCGGCTATAAGTCGTTATTTAGAATTTTTGGCCGAACAATCAACTATGTCAAAGCTCTAATTTGAATCATGTTGGACTTAAATAATTAACCTTGATTGGGGTTTGATATTTCTTAAATGTAGGAATTTATCAATTTATGGACTTTAATTTCATAAAATTTATATATCAATAGTAACTCTATTTTATTTATATAAACAACACAAATTGTCTTAAATATTACTACTAATATAAAGCACAATTCATTTGTAGCAGTATGTGTATAGGATCTGAATATTCATTAGTATACATATGTTATACACAGTTTTACTTAGTAGTGTTAACTTGTGGTTATTTCTATAATACTGGTTGTTAGTTCAAGTAGTGGTTATTTCTGTAATACTGGTTGTTATAAATAGTTGTAGTTTGCAGTTGGAGAGACATAATAAAAATCAGAAAAGCTTGGGCAAGTATCTCTCTTCTTCTTCCTTTCTTCATTGCTTCGAACTTCATGGTGTATTGAGATGCTCGTGTATGCAAGTGTAATTGTGTGCAGATTATGGATCTTAACATGGTGTCAGAGCCTTGCAATTGAATCGAGGAGCAATCTGCTAAGCTAAAAGCAGAAGCTGAGGGATTCAACTTGTAGAGGTTTAGAGATTATATTTTCTGTTTCGATTAAAATTTAGTTCAGATCTCGACCGACCTGTTTTTGCTGCATTTGCATTCTGCATTCATATTTCTGTTCTCGATCGACTTATGAAACACATATATTGTCCTCTTGATCGATCTATCAATTGATCGATCTACATCATATTTGCGATCTCAAATCAGTGTATAATTTTTCATTAGCTGTATAAATTGGAAAGTCTATGGAAGATACAACAACACTGGAATGGAGTTCAAATTCTGATGCAGAAATAATCGATCACAATCATCCATTATTTCTTAGTGCATCAGACACAGTAGGAGCAATTCAAGTTGACATTCAATTGATAGGAATGGAGAACTATACATTGTGGAGTAGAGCCATGCAATTGACTCTATTGATAAAAAATAAAATTGGATTCATAGATGGATCTATAAAGCGTGATACGTATTGACCCAACCACACAAGGCAGTGGGATAGATGTAATGCCTTGGTTATGTCTTACATAATGAGTAATGTTGATAAAAATCTGTTGAGTGGTATATTGTACAGATCGAATGCATATGGTGTTTGGAAAGACTTGAAGGAGAGATTTGATAAGATCAATCTCTCTAGAGTATATCAACTAAAGAAGTAATTGACGATGCTAAACCATGGAGCATCACCAGTGTCTCAGTATTACTATTACTCCAGAATGAAGGACTTATGAGATGAAATAGACTCAATCATACCACCACGTACATGTGAATGCTCAAATCTTAGAAAATATATAGCACATCTGGGGAACCAGAGACTGTTGGAATTTCTCATGAGACTGAATGATGGATATAACCAAGCAAGGAGTCATATTTTGTTGATGGCACCCACACCTAATGTAAATCAAGTTCATGCTATGATAGCACAAGATGAAAGTCAGAAGCACATTTCATTTCTGGAAGGAAATCATGTTGAAAATATGACATTGACCGGCAAGGCCTCATTCAATAAATCTAAGAAATATAATGCATATGCATTCTGTGATCACTGCCACATGAAGGGACACAATAGAGAAGGTTGCTACAAGCTGATGTATTGTGATTACTGCAAGAAGCAGGGGCACATTAGAGACAAATGCTACAAACTCATAGGATATCCTTCAGATTCCAAGGGAAAGAATAAAGTCAATGCAGTTATGGTCCCACATATGGAAGTAAATAGAACAACTTAGTAGGATATGAAGTGGTTCATGGTGGATATGCAAATGGTGAAATCAGTCAGAGGTATTATGAAGGCACCAATCATCAACTTTTTAGGTACCAACATGAGCAGCTTCAACACATGATGAAAACCTGTACCCCAGACAAGGTGGAAAAGATTATGTCTATGATGAATCAGAACAAAGGGATAGGTATAGACCATGCTATTGCAGCTAAAATGCATATGGCAGGTAAGTGTACTCATAATAAGAGCAAAAGTAGTGTTACACCTCGTAAGTTTAAGACAATAATTAAGAACGTAATTAGGATAATAAGATCCGAATATTGGAAATTAGTATACATGGATGTGATTCCGGGAATTTTTTTGATACTACGAGTATGACAATGGAAATTCAAGATGTTAGTTTTATATTACTAATGAGGTTATGGATTAGCGTTGTAGTATATAAATTTCGACGTCATGAAAATGAGACTTGTGGCATTTTCCGAATTTAAGTTAAGTGGGGTATGAGATTATTAATAGTGATATTTGGGAATAAAATGCAAAAAAGAAAATCAGATTTCTTATTAACAAAAAAATCCTTCATTTTTCATTGATTTCAAAACCAATTCTCACTCAAATCCTCTCCTCTCCTAGACAATTACTTCCCCCACTTTCTTAGCAAGAATTAAACACTTATCAACTCATATTCTATGTAAAATTTTGTACAATTCTAGCCAAGTTTTATACCCAAAAATAGTGGCCATTTCGCCACTGCTGCCGCGATTTTGAGCCTCAATTTTCGGATTTTTGGAGCAAATTTTAGGAAGAAAAACGTGTAGGAATGTTGGTCTAACATTGAAGAATGGTTGCATGTTGAAATGGAGTTGATGAAGTGAAAAATCGGACAAGAAATTGATGAAATTGTGGGTTAAAAATCTGGGCAGTGTTCATGCGATTTTTGGACAGTTTTTGGACAATCTTTAAGGTATAAAATTCTTTTTCTCATGGTATAAATTAAGTTGCATGTTGTTGTAAATGTTAGGCTGGAACTTGTGTTGAGGACTAAACTAAGATTAAGAGGAATGAAAGTGAAATTGCATGTGTTGTGGTGACATTGATTGTAGCCGATTGTGGGACTGATTTGGTATAAAATTGAAGTCAAGTATTGTTGTTATTGTTGCTAATTGCATGTTACAAATTGGAGGAAACATGGAGATTTAAGTTGTAGTTGTTTATATAAAAATGTTGAAATATGAAGTTGAATTTTAAGGAGTAAAGAAATGAGTTATGGAAGAATGTTGTTGGATATACTTAAAGTTAAGTTATAATTAGTAATGTAGAAGTATTGGAATATGAAATTAGATTCTAAAGGATTTGAAAGAGGCGTTGGAATTGAATAATAGGTTGGCCGAAAGGTTGATGGAATTATTGAACGTGATTGTGTTGTATTAGGGACTACTTGTTAAGATTATAATGTTGGAAATCAGGTATATGTATTGTGGTAATCACCTATATGTGTCTTGAAAGAATTAAAGTATAGAAAAGTATAAATTTCACCTTCTTGAATTCTTAAATGTTGATATAAGTTTGAGATTGCTTTTATGAACTATTTTAACATGACTAAGGATTGAATAACCATGATAAATAAGTGTGATAGTCACTTGATTGTTGAAGTTGTTGTCTTCTATGGATATTAAGAGAAGGAAGGTTATAGGATATCTTATATGACGTATGTTGGACTTAACTTAATTATATCCTGGAATAATGTTGGATTATTGGTGTTGGTTGGCTTATTGGTAATTGTGGATATGCATATAAACAGGGGAAGTGCTGCCCAAATTTTTGTAAAATAGGAAGCCGTTATTCATATAACTTACATTAGAAATTATAGAATTGACGAGCGTATTATTCCTTATTATAGGTTGAAGTACTAGACGAGACATACCTTAATATTGAGTTGATTAAGTCGCCTACGAGGTATGTGAGCCTATCTTCATTTCTTTTGGCATGATTTTGTGAATTATTGATTCTTCATTCGACATGAATATTACACAAGGGAATGTACGGCGGACGTACATGACTCATTCATAGTCTTATTCATAGTAATCTGAGTTATGAAAAGTACATGTGATCTTCTTGTAAGAAGTTATTTAATGATTTTAATGAGAGTCAAAGAAATGATTTAAATTGCATACAGTTGCTCATGATATCTATTCGTGCTAAGAGTCATTTTTCCACTTCACCGCGTCGGTAAGCCGTATTAAATGCGTGTATTAGGATGATTCATCGCGTCCTCACTGTAGGCGGACGGTTATATATATATATATATATATATATATGATGATTCCACGAACAGGCATCCGTGATGCTGTCTGAATACCCACGATGGAGATTCCACGCGTCCGCCGCGGCGCGTGCTTGATTCATTTATTTACATCTGATGATTTTATGACTAAGCATGCATGAGTATTGATATGACTCTCATTCTTTTATGATACGATTGACTATCTACCTTACAAGACACATTTGATCTTATTTATATTATTTCATGCTTACATACTCAGTACATTATTTCGCATCGACCCCTTTCTCAAGTGCGTTCATGCCCGCAGTTCACGTGTTCGAATAGTGACCCACCGCCTAGGAATTACATGCAGCGATTGGAGAGCTTTGTTCGGAGCGGCTATTTTGGTACATACCTTTATCTCTCAGTCTTATGCATATTTTGGGCACGACAAAGTCCTGTCCCGTCATATGTCAGTATTACACTCTTAGAGGTCTGTAGACAGTTGTGGGTTGGACGTTTGTACCTTGTTTTGGTTTTTGATGTTTTATACCCTGTGTTGGGGCGTTCCCGGTTATACTTGTTGTTATCTAGTGGCAGCCTTGCCGGCTTGCTTATTTTGATTATTCCTTTGTGTACATAATGTTGGTTGGTGGCAGCCTATTCGGCTAGCCTATTATGATTGTTGTTTTGTTGTTGATTTGGCAGCCTTGTCGGCTCGCCCATTTTATGAAGATGTTGTAAAAGTAGCGTTGTGCTGCCGAAATTTATATAGATCTCTGTACTAGATGGATTAATAGTGACATGTCAGTAATAATGTCCAATTAGGACGTTTAGTCGCGGTCCGTCGGGTCGGGTAGTGAAAAGTAGTCCTTGGATAGTAGATTCAGGAGCTACTAACCATATGGTTAAAGATGAAAATATGATAGAGACACCTGATTTGTCAGAAAATCTAGGGCATGTGCAGCTGCCTAATGGATGTATGGCCTCAATTACACAAACTGGGAATGTAGATTGACAGGAGGTGAACTCATAAAATATGTGCTTTGTGTGCCAAGTTTTCAGTTTAATTTACTTTTAGTATCAAAATTGACTAAGGAATTGAATTGTAGTGCAAGATTTTTTTCCTGACTTCTTTGTGCTACTGGATCTCTTCACTGAGAAGATGAAGGAGATTGGTAGAGAGGTGTATGGTCTATATGTGTTGGATTCTACAGGGGATAAAAACAGATTGGTGACAGCACAGACACACATGTCTAAGATCAGTACATGAGAATTGAATGCTGCTCTGTGGCATGAAATATTAGGACATGTACCAATGAGTGTGCTTAGGAAAATAAGTGATTTCAATAATACATCTAGCTTCATAACTCAACATTGTGATGTATGCCCTATGGCAAGACAAACCAGATTACTTTTCCCTACTAGAGAAGTATGACTGCATTTTCTTTTGATTTGTTACATATTGATGTTTGGGGACCATACAAGGTTCCCACTTACACACGAATGAGATATTTCCTGACTGCAGTGGATGATTTCACTAGATGGACATGAGTGTTTATTTTGCATATTAAGTCTGATGTTACCACCATGCTTAAAGAATTGTGTTTGATGATTAAGACACAATTTGGTACACATGTTAAGTGTATCAGGCCTGATAATGGGTCAGGGTTTATTAATAGTTCTTGTAGAGATTTGTTTGTAAAGTTGGGCATTGTACATAAAAGCTCTCGTCCTTATAGTCCTCAACGGAATGGTATAATTGAAAGGATGCATAGACATATCCTAGAACTTGCAAGAGCTATCAAATTTTAGAGTTATTTGCCAGCTAGATTTTGGGGAGACAATGTGGAGGTTGTTGTGTACATCATGAACAGATTACCTTCTGTGGTATTGGGGAACATCTCACCATATGAGACACTTTATAAGAAGGCTCCAATTATGTCCCACTTAAGAGTTGTTGGATGTTTTTGTTATGCGACTAATTTGGTGATGGCTGATAAGTTTGACACTAGAGCCATAAAAACAGTGTTGCTTGGTTACTCTTCCATGCAGAATGAATATAGACTGTTAAATATATATAATAATGTTCTCTTTGTGAGCAAGGATGTTGCATTCTATGAAGACATATTTCCTTTTCAACAGAAGAAGTCACATGATGCTGATAGCAGACTAAGTTCAGAACAGCCACAACAAGTGAATGTAGACGCTGATGGAGATATCTTTCAGCAAGTTCCTGGGAATAATGAGGCAGCAACTGACCATATTGAACAACCTGAAGATGTTACAGCAGTTGATGAAGGGCACCAGGGTGTTCAGTCCACAATCTAAACAGAGAACAATATTACGATCGAACCTCGGTGAGAAGATCGACAGAAGCGAGAAACAACTGCGTGGATGAAACACTTTGTACATGCATGATGAGCAAGCGGATAGTGCGAGGAAGCGAATAAGATTGCTTGTATCTTATGTCCAGTAATCTCAGCTACATTGTACTAACTGCAAGGTACAAGAGCTACATTACCAAAATTGAAGTTGAGCAAGAGCCAACTTCCTACTCTGTAGCAGTAAAAGACACCAGATAGGTTGATGCCATGAAGGTGGAGATACAATCATTGAAAGATAATAATACATGGGAAGTAACTGATCTTTTCAAGCACAAGAAGGCAATTGGATGCAAGTGGGTTATAAGATCAAATATAAGGCAAATAGTGAAGTGGAAAGGTTTAAAGAAAGACTAGTAGCCAAGGGATACAATTAAAAGGAAAGGGTTGACTACCAAGATACTTTTTCACCAGTGGCAAAACTGGTGAATGTGAGGGCTGTAATCTCAGTTGCTGCTTCCAAAGATTGGCATATATATCAAATAGATGTATACAATGCATTCTTGCAAGGTGACCTTAATGAGGAGGTGTACATGAGTATGCCACAAGGTTTTGATCACAAGCAAAAGAAGGTGTGTAAATTGATAAAATTATTGTATGGGTTGAATCAAGCTTCTAGGCAGTGGAACATAAAACTAACCCCTACTTTGAAGAGTTCAGAATTTGCTCAAAGTCAGTTCTATCATTCTTTTCTTACAAAAAAAAATTGACAATAAAATAGTGATGGTACTCATTTATGTGGATGATCTTCTTATTATTGGGAATGATGAGAGCCTTATTCAGGAGACCAGGTTGACTCTTCAGCAGAACTTTAAGATCAAAGACTTGGGAGCTTTGCGATATTTTCTGGGATTTGAGTTTGCTAGGAATGCAAGTGGGATAGTAATGCATCAGAGAAAATATGCAGTGGAGTTGATCTTTGATCTTGGACTATCTGCTGGGAAAACAACAAGGTCACATATGGAGCTCAATACTAAGTTGACATCTGTTGTATTTGATCAGCATATTAAGAATGCTTCATCAAAGGTCAATAATCCATTGCTGGATGATCCAACAATCTATCAGAGGCTTGTTGGCAGGCTACTATATTTGACGAATACTAGACCTGATATCTCCTTTGATGTCCAGTGTCTAAGTCAGTTCATGCAGAGTCCAAAGGCATCTCATCTTGTGACTGCACATCGAGTGGTCAGATATCTCAAACAGGCACCAGATCTGGGAATTTTCATGCCAACAGGAGACGCTACTAGTCTCACTGCTTATTGTGATGCTGATTGGGCTTCTTATCTCAATACCAGTAGGTCCATCATATGTTATTTGATGTTTTTTGGATCTTCTCTTATCTCATGGAAATCCAAGAAGCAACCCACTATCTCAAAGAGTTCAACAGAGGCTGAATATAGGAGTTTGGCTACTGCAGTTGTAGAGATAGTATTGCTTCGTGGATTGTTTGCTGAATTACATGTTCTTGTTACACTCTCAGTCCCTGTGCATAGTGACAACAAGTCTGTGCAGAGATAGCGATAAACCCAACCTTGATGAGAGGACCAAACATATTGACATTGATTGTCACTTTGTTAGGGAGAAAATATAGCAAGGCCTTAGGCACAGTTCCGCCTATTGCTACATTGATGAGAGCAATGAGCGGATATTCTTACAAAGGGATTGACACAAGGTCGATATGATTATCTGTTGTCCAAGTTATGACTTAAAAATCTTTTTTCAGTTCCTAGCTTGAGGGGGCGTGTTGAGGATCTGGATATTCATTAGTATACATATGTTATAAACAGTTTTACTTAGTAGTGTTAGCTTGTGGTTATTTCTGTAATACTGGTTGTTAGTTCAAGTAGTGGTTATTTCTGTAATAATGGTTGTTATAAATAGTTGTAGTTTGCAGTTGGAGAGACATAATAAAAATCAGAAAAGTTTGGGCGAATATCTCTCTTCTTCTTCTTTTCTTCATTGCTTCGAACTTCATGGTGCACTGAGCTGCTCGTGCATGCAAGTGTAATTGTGTGCAG
This sequence comes from Przewalskia tangutica, assembly GCA_029844215.1. Classification (NCBI taxonomy): domain Eukaryota; kingdom Viridiplantae; phylum Streptophyta; class Magnoliopsida; order Solanales; family Solanaceae; genus Przewalskia; species Przewalskia tangutica. The sequence continues at coordinate 15,123,693 of CM056734.1, forward strand.
ATTATGGATCTTAACAATATGGTAGCTTGAATTGGTTTAACATGGAGATTAATTACAATTTATCGAAGATCATAGCCCGCTGATTTGGTGCAATGATCATTCTTGACTTTACTATTGCAGATTTGCAGGGTGTAATCAGAGAAATGTTCTGATTTGTCGTAATATCAAAATTACAACAGATTCAAAATATGTAAAGCATTAAAAATAATTCAAATATGCATCGTGTCAAATTAAAGAGGTCCCCATATATTTTATATATATATAGAGAGAGAGATGTTTGTTTATAAGAATTCCTTTCATATTTTGGAAGTAAACTAGCAGTATGAGTTACATGTGTTTGAAATTTGAATAAAAAACATTTATCTAGCTGATCATTCGCACGAATGCCCAGGGTGGTTTTTAATTTTTGCACTTTAAATTTGAGATCTTTAATTTTTGTCTTTCATCATTTTTGGCGCATCATAATTTAGATTTCGCAATGTATAGTTTACGTTTAACTTCGAGACACTCAACATAGTCGGATAAAGGCATAATTTTAGATTTCGTTAGGCATAATTTACGTTTAACTTCGACATATAAATCATAACATCCACACTAGTTATGACGAACAAGACAAAACTTTTAACACTCAACATAATCTGAAAAATCAAATTAAACTTATGTCGGATAACTTAATTTCTACGTAATTTATGCCGAACGAGACAAAAATTCAGTTTCCGAAGGTAAAAATGTCACATAGATTATACCTTGCGAAGTAGGTCCGTTTTAAAAAAAAAAAAAAAAGCAGTAGAGACAAAAATTAAAGACCAGGAGCAAAAATAAAAAAAAAAAACAGTGCGTTTGAAGAGCAATTCGTGCAAGAAATGTTATCTAGCTATCACTGTTTGAAATGGGCCGAGCTCATATGTGATCCATTCTAAAACATAGGGGCCGGTTATGATTTCTGAATGTAAATGGGAGTCCTAATTGATAACCAGCAAGATGAGGTATTGAGGTTATGTTAGTGTATAACTAAGTAACTAAGTAACTAACTAACTAACTATATATATATATATATGTTATTGCAGGTGAAAAGAGAAATCTATAGCTATGATAAATGAAGATTCTTATAGCCTAAGCTCATATTCTTGTAAGTATAAAAATACAATTTATATTAGGCCTCAGATCTCCACGTTAAAAGGAAGACCATCCTTGGAAGTATGGACTAGCTAGAACTAGCCTATATACTATATGAAAAGTGAAGTAATTCCTTCATAGTTTCTATAAGTTTCAACTTTCAAGTTTCAACTACTCATATATTCGACAATGCAAATGCTCTTTTCCAAGTCCAAGTCCATGTTTCGTCCGCTCTATTCCTTTCATTACATTTTCAATTATTGTAAAAGTATATAGGGAAAAGGGCAAAAAATATAGCAGAATTTAAGATCTTTAGAATATGGGTGCACCACTTAAATAAGTAGTAAGTGATAATTGATCCATAATCCTCTAGATAATAACTCAACATTCAATCAATTGCATCATTCAATCTTTTTGGAGCATGTATGTTAGTAGTTAACATTATATCAATTCTAAAAATATGTACATAAAATATCTAATTTTTCAGGAAGACCATGGGTTCACGTGTCCCGTAATGTATATGTAAATTCACCCCAAGCAAAAAATATATCAAAACTATGAATATGAAATTGCCCTCCATTTGAATTAGTCTCAAATATGTTTTCACCGTTAGTGAACTGATTTAAATTTTCCATAAACGATGAGAAATAACTTGTATTTGATCCCAAATATACTCTTATCATTAGTTGATTGACTCAGATTTGCCCCTCAAAAGCCAACTGAATTCATTCTTTTAACATTTTTATCCGACGGTCAATTACTTGATGTTTATAGTACTCTCTTATAGATAAAAAAGATTTGTCCAAATTAGTTGCCTGTCTCGTATGAACTATAATAAATTAGTAGTTATTATAATGATTTACAATGAAATGGAATAGGGAATTGGGTAGGCAAAGAACGTGGTCCCCTACTAAACTGTCTCAATTCTTTTTTAGATTCGCATGAGGCACTGCACGATCACAAGTTCAAAGCTAAAAAGACAAGAAACGCAGTACCATGATGTAATGATGAGTGCACATATATATCCTTAATATCCAGATGGTCCTTACTTATACTAGTGTCATAATAATTGCCATGCACATATCTAAGTCATGACAACCTTGCAATCCAATATTATTCTCTCTTTTTACCCACCCACCCACACACACACAGAGACTCACCATGACCATGCAACGACAATCTTGCACAGGAAGAAAGGCAAGATGAGATCATTTCATTTTAAAGTTATGGCAGATCAACTTTTGGGAGGGGCTAGAGTACGGTTATTCAAAACGAATCAAACGCTAAAATCAAAGTGATGAAAATCTGAGTACTACTACTATACAGATTGTAATATCATCATTCATCAAGAATATTTGACAGCTTCAGTGGCAAGATTGTCCAGAATTTGCGAACAGCTTAACTTTGAAATTACTATATGGAAGCGGGAGAATTTAAGAAACTGATTCAAGAAAATGCTTAGACAATGTTCCGTCCAACCTTTGTTGTAAAGGACGGAATGAGAAGCGCGCACAATTTTACGCCCCATCTTATATTATTCACTCTCTAGATATTTAGTTTCGGAGATTTTTCCAAATGTAAATTATTTACCTCGACTTAAACAATTCCACATTTTGGCTAGCTTTTATTTGATTTAAGCACAATATCCATTTCATTATTACCACGTGTATGACGGATGTTTTAATTGGTCAAGAACGTAATGACTGTGAGATTTAAACCCACTTATATATATATTTATCATGTTAAAGTATGATATTTCCCATCTTAATTAAAAGTTAAGCTGTTAAATAGAATATTTTTTTATTTAATTATATTTTCTACAATTGGCATACACTTTATCTTTTTTTATCGGATGTCCCCAAACCCGAGTAATCATACGTCATAGATCTGTAATGACGAAATTTACAGTTCACTAGTTAGTATGGTACATGCTTTTTGTAGATCGAAGAGTGTTGAAGTATTGTGAAGATGCACTGTAAGTTACCATGGATCATTGCATAGATGATTAAGATTGAATTAGTTAGTTGGTTAGTTTGTTGAGATATTTTTGAAAGAAATAATTTCTTGATTATTCTTATTGATTGAAGATAAATATATATAAATTACAATACGAGAATCATATTCCTACTTTACATCTAAATTTCTATTCTATACAATTAAGGTAATAGAATAATTCTAATTATGGTACAAGACTAAGTCTACCAAATATACAATAATACAATAATAATGTGTGTCCACCGCCGACACCGGATATGGTTTGACCGGCCCATGGACGGGCTTGTGCCGCGCCGTGTCCTCGAGCTACCCTAATGCCAACTTTTGGACACTGTTTAACACACACCCGCATGATCGCAACGAAGGTCTTCGTCTGGCATCGCTCTAAAATCTTCAAAAAGGACCGAGGGAAGACCCTTTGTAAAGATGTCTGCAATTTGACATCTTGAAGGAGTATGACAGACGCGTACTTGTCCTTTGACTACCTTCTCTCGAACAAAGTGAATATCCATCTTTATGTGTTTAGTACGCTGGTGCTGAACTGGATTACCAGAAAGGTAGATGACACTTATATTATCACAATACACCAAGGTAGCTTTCTCAATAGGACAATGAAGCTCTAACAGTAGATTTCGTAACCAACATGACTCAGAAACCACATTGGCTACCCCTCTATACTCGACCTCTGCACTTGAACATGAAAGCGTTGATTGACGTTTGACAGACCATGAGACCAAGTTATTACATAAAAACATGCAATAGCCAGACGTAGACCGTCTGGTGTCAGGACAACCACCCCAATCAACATCTGTGTAAGAGACAAGTGTATACATTGATGATGGATACAAATGCAAACCATACTCAAGTGTTCCTTGGATGTACCTATGAATGCGTTTTAGCGCATTCATATGTTCAACTCTAGGATCATGCATAAACAAACACACCTGTTGTACGTCATATGTAATATCAGGTCGCGTGAACATCAGATACTGAAGGACGCCTGCAAGACTGCGATAGTGGGTCGGATCCTCATATGGAGAGCCAGCTGCAGCACCCAACTTGGGTTTAGTATCAACTGGAGTGAAAATGGACTTACAGAATGACATCTCAGCCCTCTCAATGATCTCTGCTACGTACTTCCATTGTGATAAGAATAATCTGCATGCATGATGAGTGACTGCAATCCGCAAGAATATTAGCGATGGGAACAATTGAGGAACCATCAATGGCGACAACTTCCACAGTGATCGATCACAATCACCCGCTGTACCTGTTCCATTCAGATGCCCCTGGGTCGCTATCTGTAGGAGTAATTCTGGAAGGTATGGACAACTACATATTATGGAGCAGGGCTATGAGATTAGCATAGTTAGGAAAGAATAAAATTGGTTTTATTGATGAGACTGTGAAAAAAGAGTCGTATCAGGGATCGTTGGCAGGTTTGTAGGAGAGATGTAATGCGATAGTCGTGTCGTGACTTATGGGAAATGTAAGCAAGAGCTTACTCACAGGGATGTTGTTTAATTCAGATTCATATGTGATTTGGAATGATTTGAAGAAGAGGTTCGACAAGATTAATAGTTCAAGAGCTTTTCATTTACGAAAATAAATAGTTTCGCAAAGGCAGGGAAATACATCAGTGTATTAGTCGAAGTTGAAGGATCTATGGGACGAGTATGATTCGATCATACCATTGCCACAATGTTGTGATAAGTCGAGGGAATTTGTGGATCATTTACAATATCAAAGGATGCTATAATTTCTAATGGGATTAAATGACAGTTTTAATCAAGCCAAAGGCCAGGTGTTGAAGATGTAGCAAATGCCTAGTTTGAACCAAGTCTATGCTACGATTAATCAAGATGAAAGCCAGAAGATGATGCAGGATCTAATAGAGCCTAGTGCTATGTTTACGGCAAGAAACATGAGTGGAAATAGTTTCAATGGAAACAAGAATGGGAATAAAAATGGATCTGGTGTATCACAGAAGCAAAAAAAGCCTTACAATCCAAATGTAATATGTGATTATTGTCATGTTAAGGGACATGTGAGGTTGATTTTCTTTAAGCTCATGAAGTGCAGCTATAGTCATAAAACTGGCCATGTGCAAGATGCTTGTTATCAGTTGAATGAATATCCTGAGGAATCCAAAGGAAAGCCTAGAAAGGCAAATGTAGTAACAAGAGAATGCTCATATTCTGAAGAATATTTCCAGAAACCAGACACACAACAGGAGGATCAGAGGATGTCTGCACTACTAGGTGGGCTTACACCAAAGCAACATCAGAGGTGGCTGCAGATACTTGACAGTGATGAGGCAGGATGCAGTGGTGGAGCTATTGCAAACATGGCAGGTATGACTGCCCTATATACAAGAAGGATCATAAAGTGGATTGTGGACTCAGGTGCCACAAATCACATGGTTAATGATCAAAAGTTACTGAGGACTAATAACTTGATAGGCAATGCAGGAAAGGTGCATATGCCAACAGGGGAATCGACCAACATTACACATGTAGGAGACCATCATCTAGGAGGAGGTGATGTGCTTAAGAATGTCTTGTGCATACCTACATTCAAATTCAATCTAATGTCTGTCTCTAAGGTGACCAAAGAATTGCACTGCAGTATTACATTTTTTCCAAAATGTAGTGTGTTTCAGGATCTCTCATCTGGGAAGGTGAGAGCGATTGGTAGTGAAGAAGGGGGACTGTATGTGTTGGATCTTGCAGTGCGAGAAGGAAGTGAAATAACAACACTCAATTTACACAGAATATTGATGCTACTACTTGGCATCTCAGAATGTGCCATGTGCCCATAAAGGTTTTGAAGATGATACCATGTTTTAGCAATAATGAATCTTTTACAATAAATAACTGTAAGGTATGTCCATTAGCTAGACAAGTTAGAGTTCCATTTCTTTTTAGTGTAAGCAGAAAATCAGGACCCTTCCAATTATTACATATGGATTATGGGGTCCTTATAAGGTTGAAACCTATAATGGAATGAAATATTTTTTGACTATTGTGGATGACTATTCAAGGTGGACTTGGATATTCTTGTTGAGATTAAAATCATATGTTATAAATGTGATAAAGAACTTCTTCATAGAAGTAAAGAATCAGTCTGAGATGACTATTAAGTGTGTAAGATCAGACAATGGTTCTGAGTTTTCAATTCCACTTGTAAGCAGTTGTTTCAAAGCCATATGGTGATACATGAAAGTTCCTGTTCATATACACCTCAACAAAATGGTGTTGTGAAAAGGAAGCATAGACATTTACTAGAGACAACTAGAGCTGTTAAGATCCAAGTTAATCTGCCGGATAAATTTTGGGGATTCTGTGTTGAAAGTGCTGCCTATATCATCAACATAATCCCCTCTACTGTTATGAAGAATAAGACTCCATATGAGATGATGTATAAGACAATGCCTTCACTCACTAACTTGAGAGTGATATGGTGTCTTTGTTTTGCAACCAGGTTGCCCAATTTAGACAAGCTCAGTCCAAAAACTGTAAAAGCTGTGATGTTGGGATATAAGACATCACAAAAGGGTTACAAGCTATATGACTTGGAGAATGGAATGATTTTCATGAGTAGAGATGTGATGTTTATGGAATCAGCTTTTCCTTTCAAGAATGAAATAGAAGCCAAGCCTGGTTTCATGACTTCACAGGAGCATTTCTGCTTTGATGATCTTATAATGACTGATAACCGGAGAGTTTTGGACCATCCACGGAACTCTGATCATGATTCATACATGGAGAATAGGGATATTGCATAGGTGATGATGAACCACAGAGTGACACTGGAGCTAATGAAGACATGTCTGTTGATTCTGTTAGGAAGTCCACTAGGACATGTAGACCACTTATTTGGCACAAGGACTGTTTTACTAGTCATGGTTCTTCTAGGTATCTACATTCTATATCTAATGGGGTAGATTACACATAGTTATCTCCTATGTATCAATATTTTATTGGACAAGTGTCCAAGGAGGTGAAACCACACAGCTTCTCAGATGCAGTGAGTGATAAAAGATGGGTAGAGGCAATGCAGGCTGAAATCCAAGCTTTGGAAGACAATAAGACATGGGAGATGATGGATTTTCTAAAAGGAAAGAAAGTTATAGGATGAAGTTGAGTTTACAAGGTAAAATACACTGCATCAGGGGATATTAAAATATTCAAAGCTAGATTGATGGCCAAATGATACAATCAAAGGGAGGGACTTGATTATCAGGAGACTTTTCCCCAATGGTTAAAATGACCAATGTGAGGGCTATTATAGTTATAGCTGCTGCAAAGAAATGGAGACTATATCAAATGGATATGTATAATGCATTCTTGCAAGGGGATTTGTATGAAGAAGTTTATATGGTGCCACCAGAAGGCTTCTACACTGCAGACAAGAAGCAAGTGTGTAGGTTACTGAAGTCATTGTATGGTTTGAAACAGGCTTCTCGACAATGGAACATCAAACTTACATCAGTATTGCTAGATGTTGGTTTTCAGCAAAGTCACAGGGATTATTCTCTGTTTGTCAAACACAAGGAGGAGAAAATGGTAGTCATACTTGTGTATGTTGATGACTTACTCATCACAGGCAATGACTCATAAATGATTAAATGTACCAAGGAGACCTTGCAGTCAACCTTCAAAATTAAGGACTTGGGAGAGCTAAGGTATTTCTTTGGAATTGAATTTGCTAGGAGTTCAGAAGGGATTGTTACACACCAAAGAAAATATGCCTTGTAGTTGATTTCAAATATGGGGTTGTCTGGTTCAAGGAGTTCTGCTTCTCCTATGGAGGTGAATCAAAGGCTAACAACAGTGGCATACGATCAACACCTCAAGGCTATCAATTCTTCTGCTGATAAAGATAGCACATTGAAGAATCATGCTGATTCTACTGCTGATCAACCAGACAGTACATTGAAGGATCCTAGCATCTACAGAAGATTGATTGGTAGGTTGTTGTATCTCACGAATACTAGGCCGGACATATCCTTCGTTGTATAATGCCTAAGCCAATTCATGCAAACACCTAAGAATTCCCATATGGAGGCTGGTATGAGTTTGGTAAGGTATATAAAGCAATCACCATGTTCAGGGATACTCATGTCCAGTAGTAGTTGCAAGTCGACACTTTAAGTTTTTTGTGATGCAGACTGGGGATCCTGTGTTAACACTAGACGATCCATCACTGGATATTTGGTGAAGTTTGGACAGTCCCTCATCTCTTGGAAATTCAAGAAACAGGTTACTGTTTCACAAAGCTCTGCCGAGGCAGAATATAGGGCTATGGCAGCATCGGTTGCATAAATTGTTTGGCTTGTTGGGTTGTATGAAGAGCTGAGGGTACACATAAAGCTGCATGTGGCTGTTTTCACTGATAGCAAGTAGGCTATTCAAATTGCTGCCAATCATGTCTTCCATAAAACACATTGATATAGATTTCCATTTAACCTTTGCTCGCCCTCGAGAAAAGCTCAAAACAAAAATAAAACAAAACGAACAAAGACTCAAAGAGATGGAACAAGTAGTTATAATATTGCTTCTTCAAAATCATGAATGAAAGATGAGATAATATGTTAGAACATATATAGCATGAATAATCAACAATCTAGAATTTCAAGTTAGATATTTCGCAAATTCACTTAGATCACGTTCAATGGAAATACAAACACCTAACCTATGCGTGTCAATTTCATTCCATCTTTCCCAAATGCTATATACATGTTTACTTGTTATTCTCCACTAATCATAGACATACATATTAAAGATCATCAGGACTTAGAAGGGTTGTAAGGTAGGCTTAGGCAGGGGTAGGTAAAAATAGGCATTTAGGCTCAATTACGTACCATAAACACTTTTCATTCAAACTCTTTTTCCTTCTTTTTGATTTCCTTTTTAGTTTCGTACCCACTTTCTCCCCTCTTTTCTTTTGAGAGAATGATATGTATTATAAATAACATGCACCCCCAAACTTAGACTTTTGCATATTTTTCATTGGGGTGCATCAAATTTGTTCACTCTCTTTTTATTTCTTTTTCACGCTTTTCATCTCAATACTTTTTCATTATTACTTATGGCACAACAAAGAAATCATAGGGTGTCAAAGAAAGATATTTATTTTAGGCTCAAAGGGGCTGACTAGTGATACATTTTATGTGAGGGTAGGTAATGAATGGTCAGAAGGGCTATCAAAGAAATGTCTGAATCATCTCCCTAAACATGTACATCTTAACTATTTCGCCTCAAATAACAAGTAAACATATTTTCTAGACATTTTTTTCAACCTTCTTTCCATAACTGACACACATAAGCTAAGCATAAATATTCCAAATAATTAAATGTCAGGAATTTTTGGTATATCTAACTTAAGCACACAGATTGTCGCTTTTAATTTTATTACATTATCCCACTTTATCCACTCAATATCTTTAGCAACTACAACATGCATGATCCATCAAATCAAAAAAATAAAATAATAATAATAATAATAAAAAATAATGACTCAAAAATACTAAAAAAACACACACAAAACAAATCAAAAAGACTCAAAAATAATAAAACATCCCCCCAAACTTAAATCACACATTGTCCCCAATGTGCAAGACTAAAAAAATAGGACAACTTATCGACACAACACAACGGACATAACGGAGGTGCAGGAGGAAAAATTCGAATTTGCACGAATATGGCTCTCAAGTTCCGCGCGACACTCGAGATTCGGCCGCGCGCCCAATCTTGTGGCTCTCAAGTTCCGGCCGCGACGATTCTGGTCACCCGGCCACGACGACTTTTCCTTTTTTCGTTTTGCTCCTTTTTCCTGCTTTAGCTTTGATCCACTGTCATCCAACAACACAAAACAAGAACCCAAGACCGTGAGACTGTTCAAGACAAAATAAAACAACTAAAACAAAAATTAAAATAACATAATTAAAAACATTGGGTTGTCTCCCAACAAGCGCTGTCTTTAACGTCTTTTAGCCGGACGCAGTTAACCTTTACGAGTGCCCATTGGATCCTTCTGCGAACTGCTTGCAATCCGCAAAGTTATTGTTGTAGGTCTCACTTCAACTACAACAATTGCTTCAAACAAGGGCCTCAGATATACGATTATCCTCCAAGTACATAAGACATGCTTGTCTTTTAGGCTCTCTCTAATGTAGGGATCAGTGAGATTCCCAACATCTCTCAACTCTAGGGGGTGCCCTTGATGGTATGAACTTTCTTTTTGGGGATCAACATTGACAGCTGGTGGTGTTTCTTCTGCAATAGGTACAAGAAAAAGATTTTTCAAGGAATCCAAAAAGATGAATGATTGGATCTCAGTAACATTTTCCTTCTCTACACCAATTATCCCGCCAGATTCCTCAACAGCTGGGTGTGGTTCAGGCTCCTCAATTTGCTTACCACTTCCCATAATGATGTCGCTTGGCAGATTTTCTTGAAGTGTATTGCTCATCCTATCCATCAGTTGCCCTATGTGGGTCTCCAAATTTTGAGGACTCTCGTCTCGGCCATAACCGAGTCCGCACTTGGTGAGGTTGAGTATGTCTGCCTGCAACTCATCTTGATCTTCCCAGCTAACCTGTGGGTTAAGCTGTTGTTGATGACTCCACTGTCTCTGATAGTAGTAGTCCATGTGTCCTGAGTTTTTTTCTTCCGATTCCCCCCCCCCCCGAATTTAACCTGAAAAATAAGAAAAACAACAAAAGGTGATAAAAATATGCTCGTAGAACAAGTTAGAAACTTGTTCTTGGAGCAACCAAATTAGAAATAAGAATAGATAAATCGATATTGAAAGTACGTCAATCCCCGACAACGACGCCAAAAACTTGATGCGCGATTTATGCACACACTAATGCAAGTGCACGTGTTTTGACAAGTAATATAGTCTAGGTAAGACCGAATATCGTCCTCAGGGACTGGTTTTCAAGTACCGATTATCTATGCTTTAGTTTCTATTTGGTTGACGTTAATTGATTGGGATTCTAAACTAATAATGCAGGAAATAAACTAAATATAAAAATACTTTGATTTAAATCAGTTATGATGGAGAATTAGGGCTTCCAAGATCATCAACTATCCACTCTATTCAATCCTTAATACAATTATATTGACTTCTTCTTCTACGTTAAGATAACAGGTTAACTAGACCGTTTTATACTCCTGTTAAGGTAATATAAACACTCAACCCCAATGGAGAACCCTTCTACCTTTCGATGATAAGATTGACTACAAATGAGGATTAAGAGCAATAACCTATTAAGCTACACAAGTATCGATGTACTTCCGTCCACGATTTAACCTATGTTTATTCAACTATAGCATATTCACAATCTCCCCTTTCGGCTTTCGATTAGAAATCATATAAGTGATGATAATTAGTGATCAATTAATTACCAAGCAATCAAAACAACTATTGAATAAATCTTAAATAAGTGAAGAAGAAACCAAACTAATATATTAATTCATGAATAGAGTTTCAAGTGAATCACAAGGAAATCCCTAATAAAGTAATTAACTCCTAGCCATAGTCACACTAAGAACTAATACAATCTCCATACATGAACTGAAATAAATTGAAATAAATAAAGCAAAAAGAAAGAAAAGAAAATACTCAAGAACGAGTCTCCAAGCCTTCTAGCATCCAAAGATTGTGTTGTGGAATATTTACAAGATGGAATGGTGGATGGAGAATGGGATGGGTGATGGATTGTAGGATGGATGTTGGAATGAAGGATGAATTCTTCTAATGATGTAGAGACTATTTATAGACCAAGAATCCTTTAGGTAAATTGTTAGGGATTATGTAGGTAGGAAATGTTATGGAATTCTTTTAGGTAAAGGTTTTAGGAAAATTTATGGAAAAGTGTTAAGGAATATGTAGGTAGGAAAAATTATCCCTTTTGGACTCTGAAAATGTGTCAAATTCGGCCCAAAAACTCAGAAATCCCGCGTCGGCGCCGCGACCCTGCAATCCGGCGCCGCGGCTCCCAAACTTCTGCGATCTTCTGAACTTCCAGCGCCGCGGCACCTGAGGCGTTTTTCTGGCGAATTTTCACTTCGTCGTCCAGTTTTCATCCGGACTTCGTCTGATCTTGTCTATACTTCCTGAGACTTCTTAGACTTCATTCATTGGCCCCTTTTAGTGTGCAATTTCATCTCAATTAAGCTCATTTCCTCTTCTTTTCGCCATTTCTTCATTTCTGACCGCTGTGACACAAAAGAAAGGAAAACGACCCTAATACTATACTAAACATAAATGAAATGAGTAAAATACTAACTAAAATGACTCAAAAGGTGTATATAAAATACACCGATCACCATTTTGTAAGGGAATGGATGCAGAAAGGTTTGGTTCAGGCTGTTACTTGCACACCAGTGAACAACCTGCATGTGTTCTTACTAAGGCAATTGATAGTCCCCATCATAGTCACCTAGTATCCAATCTAGGATTGAAGAATATTTTCACTTCTCCTAACTTGAAGGGGGGGTTGAAGTATTGTGAAGATGCACTGTAAGTTACCATGGAGCATTACATAGATGATTAAGATTAAATTAGTTAGTTGGTTAGTTTGTTGATATATTTTGTATAGAGTAGACATTTGTAGATATTTTCTATCTTGTATAAATACATGGTCTCAATACAAAAGAGGTAACATATCCTCATTTCACAAGTATCTTTTCCCCTCCTCTTGTGCACCGACTTCACATTTCTTCACTGCACACAAATGTTGCATGTCGACTCCAATGGAGACGGAGACATAGCAGTTGTAGCCAGTTTCATTAAAGAGGAAATTCTATCGCCTCACCCACCCCAACTTTCTTACTTGTCTTGTTTTTCCCTTCTATCATAATTGTTACTACTATAGAAACTATCTTTTTATCTTTCTTTACATTAGGCGGACCCTCTCCAACAGAAGATAATTGAAATCACATTTATCTCCTGGCACATCAGATTATTCATCTGCCACATCATCAAATATTTCTATTTATCACAATTCACATACACTTCACAACAAGAGATATTTCATAAATTTTATTTTCTTTTTCCTCCACATCAATATATATACCCACTATATATATTAATTCTATCTCATTTTCTATTTTGTATATGATATTTTTCTTGTAATTCATATTATTACACATATAATAATAAAATTATAAATTACTTATATTCATTTAATTTTGACACTTATCAAATTTATTATAATATTAAAACACAACAATACATGATTTTATTAATGAAGATGAATTAATCATACAATTTATCAAAAACACACTAAACATTGATAATATTAAAATTACAAATTGAAAATTAATTTTCGATTGTTCTAAACTTTTGCCAAATTCCAAACTTTTCGGTTATACAGATATTGCATACCAAAATTAGTTGGCATCATATCCATCATTTGAAAATTGGATGACATATTTTGAGAATTTTATAGACGTTGAATATTGAGATTTTGTAGTTGTTTACGAAATATAAAATTTGGAGGAAGATTAAAATTTTGATTAGGATCCATATTAAAAAAATAGCAAATAATGTAGAAGAAGATAGAAATTTGGAGAAAATAGCTAAAATATTTCGGTGTCCAAATGAAGTAAATTTAGTCTCTTTTTATAGATCTTGAAAAATAAAAAAAAATTGGTGTTTTTTTTATTTTTTAATTCGGTCAAATTATTGATCAAAAATAGCAATTAAAATAGCGTTGAAAAATGAATTTCTGGCAGCCAATCGCATACTGTCACATGACATTGCAGGAGACATTGTCTCCTTCTCCTTCTCCAGCAGGAGACATTGTCTCCACGTGACAAGATTATCTCTTATATATTCAATAATTCTCAATTATTTCAACGTTAACATGTCATTCAAATTGTCTCATGTTGTGTGTAATTATCGGGGACAATGTCCCCTGCTGGAGATGGTCTTAGGACCCGTTTGGTACAACTTATTAAAAAGAGCTTTTAGGAGTAGAGCTTTGCTTTTTCAGTAGCACTTTTTATTAAAAAGTGATTAGGTGTTTGGTTGTCAATAAAAAAAATGATTTTGTATAAAAAACAAAAAAGTTGAAGGCCAAAATAAGCTCTACTAAAGAAACCCAAATTTTGAGCTTCTTCCAAAAGTGTTTTTGGAATTCCACTATCAAACACTCCTATTAAAGGCCAAAAGTGTTTCTGGCTCTCCAAAAACACTTTTTACCTTTAAAAAAATCATACCAAACATACACTTAATATTTTTGGTATAAAATTCAAGACTGGACAACTGGCTAGGGTCCTGGTCCTACGTAAAACCCCATCTCAGTTCTCAATTATGTAAAATGCTCCAACAATCAACAATCCCATCATTTTGGTTATTTGTTTCTTCTTACTCTAGATTTCACGTTGGAGGAATTGAGACAAGCTAGGAAGAAAAGAGAGTATACGATAGGAAGAAGAAAACTAGAAAAGGAAAATTCATTAACTAAATGAATGATTGGGTCTTGAATTCAACAAATAAATGGTACTACGTACTAATGAGTAACTCATGGTATAGAACATTCACATCTAAATTCAATTTTAAAACAGTAGACATTATAAACTATATATTTTTATAGTATGTGACAATATAATGTGTTAACAAACATACCACTAACATGATATTGTTCAAATATTCAACACGATCGAACATAGTTTACCAGAAATTACACTGATTACATTTAGCAACCCTAATGAGATAGCACGTGGTCAACAGAAGAGTAGACACGTCATAGGAGAATTTATACCTTGCTTGTAAGAAGCGAAGAAGAAGGGGTCCACAAATGGAGTGCTCTTTCGGTTTATCCGCTCATTTGTTGTGCCCTAGCAGGGGCCCAAATGCTCTTTATCGACGACTCAAATATTCTCCCCCCAAGTAGTTGTCAGTTGTCACGTCAGACATAGACTCCTCTGGATTAGACGTTGGTAGTCTCTGACGTAGAAAACCGTATCGGAATCATCGGTTCACATTCCCGCAACTGAATGTGGACAAAATCGCAGCCGTCCAGCCTCTATCACGTAATGCAGTCAAGCTGAATTACTAGGATAGTTGCTGAATTATTTTGGGTGTTAGGAAGTGTAAATTATATTTATGATGAGGCGATATTTGTGATATTTCGTCATGAAACACGTTTTATTTGACATTTTTAATAGTACGAATTTAAAATTAATGAGTTTTAATAAAAAAAATGACATATATATGGAACATGAAAGTTAATTGATTATAGTGGAATTAGGAGAACTTTGTCATTCTGAACAATTTTGCCTAAAATTATTTTCATGGCGCAGTCATTGCATATAAATATAAGTTTAAGTAGTAATATAATGTTAATTGATAGAATATTATGTTTATCACGATTAATTAGATTATTAAAGTAATGTTATATAATTACCATAAGTTCTTCCACATCGATGGGATAAGTGATCCTTGATCTCCTTATATGAGTTGGACAATACTTCTCCCTTTAAGCAAACTTTTGGGATTGATTTAGACCCAAAATTCATTCTTTACTTGATGGTATCAGAGCCAGACTCATCTCAATTCATTGTTTTCGATGTTGGACCCTCTATTTTATTGTCCACACTCCAGATGTCCAGCCTTGGACGTAATGCGGTGTGTTGAGTTCTCCCACATCGATGGAATAAGTGGTCATTGATCTCCTTATATGGCTCGAGAAATCTTCCTTCCTTTAATCTAGCTTTTGGTGTTGAGTTAGACAAAAAATCATTCTTTACATGGTATCAGAGTTATTTTTATCTCAAATGTGATCTATTTTTATCTCAAAGGAAGTATGCTGCGGAGATTATTGAGAGAGCTGATAAGTCATCTTGTATATCTACTTCCACTGCCATTGATACCAAATCGAAGCTGAGTACTACGTCAGACACACCATACGAGGATCACACCCACTATCGCAGTCTTACAGGAGCACTTCAGTATCTTACTTTCACGAGACCTGCTATTACTTAAACAATTCAGCAGGTGTATTTATCCATACATGACCCACAAATTGAGCACATGCATGCGCTCAACGCATTATACGGTACATCCAGGACACACTTGATTATGGATTGCATTTATATCATTCTTTAGTCTTTACTATTGTGTTATATACATATGCTGATTAGGGTGGTTGTCCTGATATCATACGTTCGACATCTGGTTATTGTATGTTTCTTGGGATAATTTGGTCTTGTGGTCTGCAAAATGTCACACTATATTATCGCGATCCAGTGCAAAGACTGAGTATCGAGGCGTGACTAATGTGGTATATGAATCATGTTGGTTGCGTAATCTTCTATTAGAATTACAATTTCCTATTCAGAAAGCTACCTTGGTCTATTGTGATAATGTTAGTGCAATCTATCTTTCTGACAATTCGGTCCAACATCAACGCACTAAACATATCGAGATGGATATTCACTTTGTTCGCGAAAAGGTAGTTCGTGGACAAGTGCGCATTTTACATGTGCCATCTAGATACCAAATTGCTGACATTTTTACGAAGGGTCTTCCCGCAGTTCTATTTGAAGATTTTAGGGACAGTCTCAGCGTACGACAATCGTCTGCTATGACTGCGAGTGTGTGATAGAATAACGTGTATATCACAGTTAATTAGATTATTAAAGTAATGTTGTATAATTACCATAATTGTAAAATTCTTATACAAGTAGAATTAGAATATTAAAAGTATAGTAGGAATAAGATTTTCCATATTTAGATATTGTAAATTGTATATACCTATTCATTCAATAAGAATAATCAAGAAATTTTTTCTTTCATTAATATAATTAATATTATATTATTAGATTTTTTTCACCTGTTGTGGCCAAAAAAATATACTTTTCTTTTCCAAGATTTTAAATTTTTATATCTTAAAGAAGCGTAGAAAGTTATTACACTGAACGGATTAAACTTAAACTCATGACATAAACTCTAGTGGCAAAAGTGGGCGTACATAAGTTGTCACCGACGATATATACATCTTAGAAAGAAGTTTAGGCACAGTAGTAGCAAAGCAGCAGCAAGTTGTACACCCCACAGCAGGCCCCACCAGCTGCCTTTTTCTTCCTTCTTATTCACAATCTCAGCACCCATTTGCATACCCCCACAAAGCATATCAATCTTCTCTCTCGTTATCCCTTTGGATTTATCAGCTATCAAAGTATTCTTCTTCTTCTTCTCCTCTATCCACTAATAAGAATATTTAGAGTCGCACACACATACACAAAATATAGCAGGGAAGGAAATGCTGTATCGTAATTAAAAGAACTTTGCACAGATTGTACGTAGCTGGTTGTGTGCACACGCAGTTGAAAAGAGTGTAATCAGAGTAACTAATGGGGATTACTTCTTTGCAAGTTTGCATGGATTCGTCTGACTGGTTAGAGGTTTGTTAATGCCATTGCATATTTTCTTAAGGTTCATTATATATAGAGTAGCTTTCATTTGTCTTAGTTACCAGCCCCATGCATGTGAATTTAGTGTCTTCACAGTGTTATAACATATCATCCAACATTTCGTTCTTAATGTCTTTATATATGGAGTTTAATTTGAACATGAAAAACTTCCAAAGAAACTCTTGACGCGTAGGCGATATAATTTTTTTCTTGTTTAACTAGGCGATATACTTAAATTTAGCTCTTTTTCAGTGCAAAAAGAAATGTGAAACACTGTATTCACACTTGCCTAGTGTCTTTACCCTCTTAATTTGACAAATCCCACGAAACATCAAAAATCAGAAAAAGTATTTACCAGATAGAACTCAAAATGTGAAATAATAACTTGTATTATCCTCTTTATGTCATTCTTTGAAGTGTCTTAAATCTAGAAAGAGTATTTTTTCTTTTTATAACAGAATAACTTATAATCACACAAATATATGACATCATAAATTACTAACCGCTTCTATTATTTTTCAAAATTTTGCATATTAATTTTTAAAATTTAGCGTCATGTGAACTTATCATATGAATATGAACGGATTTGTATCAGACATATCCTAAACAATCTACATATTTTTCTGAACAAATCCTTGTATCTCCTAGGGAATGCCACAGTACTCCAGCACTGTGATTTGTAATCTTGTTTGTGATCAACATTTTTTTATTAGAATTTAGAAGACAGAAGAATGTCTCCAGAGTACCATGGTCGTGATAAGAGTTAGTAACTCTGACATGTCCCCACACTGATTCTTTACTTGTTTACTTATATGTCAGGGCACAATTCACGAGGATGCAGCAGCAGGCATGGATTCTTCTTCACCGTCTGACGGAGATCACATAAATCTGACATGCTCAAGACCGTTAATAGTAGATCAAAGAAGGCTAAGACCCCCACATGACCACTCCATCAAATGCCCTCGTTGTGACTCTACTCACACCAAATTCTGTTACTACAACAATTACAGCCTCTCTCAGCCTCGTTACTTCTGCAAGACCTGCCGTAGGTACTGGACTAAAGGTGGTACCCTAAGAAACATCCCTGTTGGTGGTGGCTGCCGTAAGACCAAAAACGTTTCCTCCAAAAAATCCAATAATAGTGAAACTTTAACTACTGCTAATAATAACAACCAAAATATTCCAGAAATGCCTTTTGTTCCTCATCATCATCACTTCATGAGTAGTACTGCTAACTTTGGGCATCATGGTAATCTCTTGCTTGAGAATCAAACCCCAATTATTGATTTCATGGAAAGCAAGTACGAGGCTTTAGTGGATATTACTTCAAGAAACCAAGATTTTCGAGGGAATGGTGGTGGTGATATTGGAATGATGAGTAGTAATGGATTTGGTCATGATAATATTATTGTACCGAATTATCCAATTGGAATGGCGACGACGACTATGGATAATGGGAACAATTTTGGAATGTTGTTGCCTAATTACGAAAATAATCATCATCATCATGTGAAACTACAAAATATTAATGCAGTTGATGTGAAGCCAAATCCCAAGATTTTATCACTGGAATGGCATGACCAAGCTGGCAAAGAGTCATCATTTGGATATTATTCTGGTACTGGTGGCCTAGGATCTTGGACGGGCTTGATGAATGGCTGTTATGGATCATCAGCCACCAACCCTTTAGTCTAAAATCCAAGTGAAGGTGGTTCACATTAATTAGTGAATTAGGGTTTCATGTTAATGCAATGTTGTATCATCATGAGTGCATGTTGTTTTTGTTGACGAAGGAACCCGCAACCGCTACTCTTTTGAGTGCGTACGGGGTAAATTCCGGATTGACGCAATAACTTGCAAACCACATCAGCCGATTAACAATACTTGACAAGCCATGTGTGCATGAGTGCATGTTTTGAGCATATTAATTAGGCAAAGAATATTTACCCATTCTTAATTTGGCCTAAATTCCTTTTTGGTGTGAAAGGCCGCATTTTGTCGAATCTCTTATCTTTTCTCCATCCGGAGGACCTTTAGTGTGAACGTACGGGAGATATTGTAAGAGTCCAGGTTTTACAATTACTACTTGCTTTTAGTTATTGTCAATTCTGATGCATGTTATATTTCTTAAATCTTGATTTTGTGGGGCAGGTCGTAACTAGGAAGGTATTCATAGTTGTTGCTTGTAAATTTGTTTCGGATAATGTTTTTGAAAGTATATATGTCATAGAAACAATCATTTTAGGAGCAACTGTACTTGAACACATTCGTATTATTAATGAGATTAATATATTTGGCTTTTGCAATTATTGAATTATTATTTGATTGTTTATATTATTCATTAATGTGCATCCCTTGAACTTACATTGTTATTGATAGTGTGAGATATTAATGATAGAGTGTAGTTCTTAAAATAACCTAGACTAATGATTATTGAGAATGGATATCAATGATATGTTATAAGTCGACATGTGATCTGCATCACATTCTTAGAGAATGTAGTATATCTCACTTACTGCTAGCAATAGTTGCTAGTGATGGACACATGAATACTCTTATAGGAGTATTGGCAAACCCTGCTGATAAACTATTTATTATACATGTCTAGAGTATTATCAGCATGTGGGAGATAGAGGTCCTTAGACTTGAGGTCAATATCACCTTGTTTACGGAGCAATGCACTTTGATCTCGTCCTAAGCTCAAATGCCTTATAGGTTGAGACGGGGCTTGTATTGGGTGCATTACGAAGTAGATTGAAGGTGGTAGTTGAGCCGAGAATAGGATTCATTCCTCGATTGGAATTTCGAGAGCACTCGAACTTTCGGAGATGTTAGATCGACCAGTCATTGGCGATGCAAGAGACATATCTAGGATATGGTCTAGTTGTCGACTAATATAGATGAGATAAAGTGATCAAGCCATTTGGATAGACACTTGGCAAATCTTAAGCTTGATCGAGTGTGTCGCGAATGAAAGGAATTTATCATCGCATGTAAGTGCATTTACTTGAATCTTGTAAACATACTTCACATATTAGATGCATCACCGCTGCAGGAGTTCCGTGTGAACCTTGATTTGATCAAGTGCCGATGTGTGAAGGTCTAAAGGGTCACACTAAGTCGATTGTATTTTTTGGTCTAAGGGTATATTGAGAGAATGTAAAATATCGGATTTAGAATAAGATATTTTATTTAATAATAAATTATGGGATAATTTTCATTTGATGAAAATTATATAATTAAGTCAAAATTAAATCTTGAATTTAATTAGAACTAAAACGTGCAGAAAATAAATAGAGGAGCCGCACAGCAGTGGGCCAGTTCGACTAGCCCAATGCAATTTGGATTTGGGCCAGGTCTTGAAGCTTTATCCAAATCTGATTTGGTTTAGGGTTCCTCCACTATATATTTGGCACTTAATCCATAATTTCAGGTTGCACTCACTTTCCACTTTCTGAACTCAGAGTTCAGGAAATAAAATTCTCTCAAACCTCTGCCAAGATTTCCTAGCTTTCTTAGGCAAAAAAATATACCGAAGCAAGGTGTCACGACCCGACCCGACGGGCCGTGACTAAGCGTCCTAATTGGACGTCCTTGCTGACCTGTCACTCTTAGTTTATCTAATACAAAGATTTATAGAAATTTCGGCAGCACAACGCTGCTTTTACAACATATCCCTAAAATGGGCGAGCCGACAAGGCTGCCAAAACAACAACAAAACAACAGTCATAATAGGCTAGACGACTAGGCTGCCACCAACCAACATCACGTGCACAAAGACATAATCAAAATAAGCAAGCCGGCAAGGCTGCCACTAGATAACAACATCAAAACCCAAAACAAGGTACAAACGTCCATCTCACAACTGTCTACAGACCTCTAAGAGTGCAATACTGACATATGACGGGACAGGACCCCGTCGTACCCAAAATATGCATAAGTCTGAAAGATAAATGTCTGTACCAAAATAGTTGGCTCCGGAACAAAGGTTATCTCCAACTGTTGTACATAAATCCTAGACTAGAGGGTCACCTATCTGAACACCTGAACCTACGGCATTTAACGCACTTCGAGGAAAGGGGGTCGATCTGAAATAATGTACTGAGTATGTAAAACATAAAATACTGAAAACTGAATAACAAATGTACCAAGTAAAACAGAGAGTCATCAAATTTCATAAAACTGAGAATCATGTCTGAAATCATATCATGTATACTGAATCATAAATCATCATGCTCATGTCTGTATATAAAATCAGATAACATGTCTCTTCTGCATGGAGGGCTCGATGGAATCTGTGTCTGGCGTGCGTGTCTCGGTCCTCTAAGGAGGAACTCGATGTAATCTGTTTATATATATATATAATGTGTCTCGGCCCTCTAGTGAGGGACTCGATGAATGATGCATGGCTGCGCACGAACATGACCTGGCCTGGGACTCAGTGAAGTGAAATAGTAACACTTAGCACGAGTAGATATCATGAGCAACTGTATGCAATTAAAATCATTATGTGACTCTCAATAAAATTATTACCATAAACTCTGTTACTGAAATCATAATCACTAGTAAATATTCATTCTTAAAATCAATCGGTAGGAGTTAAGTCGTCCAGCATTTTCATAAAAATCATGCCAAAAGAAAGAAGGAAATGTCTCACATACCTCTTAGGCGAACTAATCAACTCGATATTAAGGTATTCCTCGTCTAGTACTTCAACCTATAATAAGGAATAACACGCTCGTCAATTCTATGATTTCTAATGTAAGTTATATGATTAAAGACTCCCTTATTCCTATAAAAATTTGGGCAGCATTTTCTTTGTTTATGTGCGTATCCACAATTTTACCAATAATCCAAATCAACCAACACTTCAACTCCAACTAACAATCCAATTCAAACCAACAATCCAACCAACCAATCAATAGTCATTACTTAGGAGTATGACCATAATAGCCCATGTACTTGGCACATACCATCTATACAACCTTTCTTCTCACCTTTATGGAATTTAATCCCAACAACGATTTAGGTGATTAAACCACTTTTCTGTCATATTCCACCAACTCTTAATTCATAATAATAATAAAAAAATAGTCCATTAAGTCAATCCACCAAGTCTATCAATTAGTAACAAGAGTTCAAGTCTTCTAGTTTGCAACATATTACTTTACTTGTACTTTTAACCTCTTTTAAAATATGTGTTGACGATTTTCGCAACGTATTTATAATTTCATAACTTATTTTATAATCTAACAAGAACGCCCCTTTAGGCGGGACAATCGTGATCAACAATTTCATAAAGGTTAGCCCTAACATATTACAATTCTCTAATTCAACAATTCCATATCACAAGTGCATTAATATTAAGGTTTCCTTCCAATTCCCAACATGCAATTATCGATCATAACCCAATACTTCAACTACAACAACATGCACTTCAATTGTAACTTAAGGGAAGAATTTTTACCTCAATTAGATTACCAAAACAGTCCCTAGTCGAGCTCACTGCCCAGCCCGCGATACCCGCGGTTTCGTCGTCTTTTCTTCGCTAAAACTTATCCAAAAATCCGAAAAATCTTACCTTGTCCTGCGGCCAGCACCCAGCGATTTCCCCACTATTTTTGGCTCTTTTCTTGCCCAACTTCACCCCTTTTAATTCCAAATCAACATGCAACAATCTATGATGTT
Organism: Przewalskia tangutica; assembly: GCA_029844215.1. Lineage (NCBI taxonomy): Eukaryota > Viridiplantae > Streptophyta > Magnoliopsida > Solanales > Solanaceae > Przewalskia > Przewalskia tangutica. The sequence continues at coordinate 15,146,927 of CM056734.1, forward strand.
ACTCCATAATTCCTACACGATTTTCATTCACAAATTTGTTCCGACGTCACATTCGTTATTATCAAAATTATTCCGTATTAGCATGAACGAATATACTTAATTTCCACAAATTCGAACCTTTATTCTTAATGACGTTCTTAATTATCGTCTTAAAAACACGAGGTGTAACACAAGGCTTGCACCCGGATTGACAATCGCGTGCGCTCCCTTTAGTAAAGACTAACAAAGCTTAAACTGTATGTTTTCTTCGTGTCTTTGCAGACTTGAATTATCGCATAATCATACCAGAAACGTTTGTTGGGGCAAGTTTACTCAAAATTTTAAACTTCCGTTGTGTCTTACTTGTGTGTTTTACACCCAACAAATCCCTACAGTTTTATTATATTATATATGTGACATTTTCTTTTATTAGTATTTGTCTATTTTAAAAAAGAAAGGTACCATGTAATATTTGAAAATAATTTAATTTTAATTTTTAATTTTATTCTTTAATGAGAAGCTTTAATTTATATTCACAAAAATATTATGACATATTTTAGAAATCACAAACTTCAAAGTTTTTTTTTTTTCAAACTCTATGCAAATTGCGGAATCATATAGTACGCGAGATAAATTGAAACGTGAAATACCCTTGTCTCCGATAGTCCTTCTCTTTTGTATGATTTGAGTTTGATTTTGTCGGAGCTTATATGTATAATAAACGTACAATTGAATGAATTTTAAATTTGACTTTTAATATGTTTATAATGGTTGGAATATGAAGATGCTACATACGTTAAACTTTTGCTTTTTACGTATATAAGAAAATTAAAGGGTGTCAACTTTGAAAATTGTGGCAGGGTGGACAGCTGAGTTGCTTAGCACACCTTTTTAGTTCTTTATGAAAGTAATATTGTAATTGCATCTTCCTCTGCTGATGTCTCTATGTTTGGTGAACCAATTACTGTAGTATTAATCTGGAAACAATAGTCTTCTTATCTATAATGACTAATTAATTTCACGAGCCTTAATTTCTAGCAATTAAAATGAGATAAAAGCCGTCATGCGAGTTTAGTTCAGCTTTGTGTTGCTATACTGATATTCTATTAATATTCTGCAGTGATATAGAATTAGAATCCATAAATCTTCAGAATTATTTCAGCATTGGTAAATTCTATCACAATTCTTGTGACGAGTTACTCCATAAATCAGTGTTTTCCAGTAGTGTATATCTTTAGAAGGGAAACTAACGCTATTACTATTTAGGGCCACAAGTCCACAACAATCCACTCCATTGGTTATCGAACTCTTGTCTTCGGTTTTTAGCCCAGTTGCAAAACTTTCTAGGGCCCAGTTATTTGTGAAGCATTTGGTCTTGGCCTAATTTTCATGGCCCATATTTTTCTGTCGCTTTGGATCATAGCCCAATATCTATATTCTTTTGATCCATTTTTATCTCTTACTGCAAACAAATTGGCAACAATTATATCCATTGCATTCTTATTCTTTAACAGACTCTTGAAAGCTTACATATGAAATTAATTTTAATCCAGACCCTACTTATGAAATTACATTGATTATGCAATTATGGTTGTAGATAATTAATACCAATACAACCATTATTAAGTATGTTAACTTGGGTCAATTTGGACAAAGGTTGTTTATTTTTAATCCATAGAAAAACTTAGCTTTGATGTGTATTTCTTCCTTTATACTTTAGGGTCTGTTTGGAAAGTCACTTGGTAATTGAAATTTGTGTAATTACTAGGGTAGTAATTATACAATATTGTAATTACAACGACATGTTTGTTTGTCATAATGTAATTACAGTGTAATTACAAGCATGATGTTTAGTTGTACAAGTGTGATTACATAATTAGTTTAATTTAAAATAAATATTTAAAAAAATATGTATGTGCCTTTATAAATGATATTAAATTAGATATTTAATAACACATTGTTTCTTGAAAATATATTAATCAATAATCATATATTTGTAACTAATATTATAAAAAATATTTGATATACATATTTTAAATTAATAATATTTTAATTTTAATTTTAATTAATTACAACACTTAAAAGCAGACTTTTTTTGTGAGAACATCATGGATGTGATGTTTGCCTAAAAAATAAATATAATGCCATAACATTATTCAAATGTTTGACAAAAAAATCTATCAATTGTAAGTAAAAATTAAACAACATGCAATGTGAAATAACAAGTCAATAATCGAATTCCAATATTACATAAGTAAGTTCCAACGTAATTTAAGTAAATAATTCAAAAGAAAGGAAAGATATAAGTCTATACCTCATTCACAACGAAATTCTACTTTAATAACGTCACTCATTATATGCCAAGTTTGTATGACTCATTATTACTAATATTAAGATGTGTAGTTTAAAAAATGAGAATAATAACACAGTTATGTTAAATGAATAAAATAAAAAAAATAAAAAAATACGAGCAATTACATGAAAGCACAAGAAGTAAAGGTTGGGAATGAGAATAAAGGACATGAAAGATAAATAATATAAAAAGAAAAATATATATTTAAAAATAAAAAGAATTATAAGTAAAAATTAAAATAATAGAAATAAAAAAGTAATCATGTAATTACAATGTGAAATTACACCCAATTCTCAACTCTCTTTGTGAATTGGAGAGTGTAACTACATCATCTCAATTACACCCAATTATCATCTAAATGTGTAATTACTTGGTCAAACAAATAGATCAAACTGTGTAATTACACCCATTTATTTCGGTGGCTTTCCAAACATGCTCTTAAACACTTCTTTTCTATCTATAAAAAAGAAAAAATCATTTTTTACTTGGTTGGTGATTAATAATTTTTTTTAAAAAATGAAAATGTTGAATTTGAGTTGGATTAATTGAGTTAAGATATGTTGTTTAGTCCATGTTTATCAATTCATCATGACACAATAAAACATTTTGAGTCATGATCCCTTCGTTGATTCAACTCATTTTAAACGCTCAAATATGAGACTGGACGTCCCACCCATTTAACATCCTTTAATATTCACTTACATTAGCTAAAGAACAGAAATTAAAGGTAAAACTTTTTATAATAAGTACAAATTAACAAAAAGGATATGGACCATTTGGCAAAAAAAAGTGTAAACGAACTCATGATAAGCTAGTTGTCATTTGCATGCCATATATAACATGCTTTTAAAAAAATTGAGGGGTTATTGATCCAAAGCATATGCATTAATGATCCAACCAGATAAAGGGAAAACCAAAAACAACTTTAATCTGATCTCTTCATCACGCACACTTGTTATTGTCTTTTCCATTTTTAAGATTTTGTCAGAATTGTTTACTTATTAAGTAGTAATGAAGAAAAACCAAAAGCTCCTTTAGATTATCTCCACCATGAGATAATTGAAATCACATTTATCTCTTGCCATATCAGATTATTCATCTGCCATATCATCAAATATCTCAATTTATCACATACACTCCACAACATAAGATATTTTATAAAATAATTCATTTTCTCTTTCCTCCACATCAATACATATACTCCACCATATATATTCATTCTATCTCATTTTCTATTTTGTATATGATATTATTCTTGTATTCATATTATTACACATATAATAATAAAATTATAATTACTTATATTCATTTAGTTTTGACACTTATCAAAATTATTATAATATTAAAAACAACAATACATGATTTTATTAATGAAGATAAATTAATCGTATAATTTATCAAAAACACACTAAAACATTGATAATATTAAAATCACAAATTGAAAATTAATTTTCGGTTGTTCCAAACTTTTGTCAAATTCCAAACTTTTCGGTTATACGGATATTGCATATCAAAATTAGTTGACATCATATATGACATTTGAAAATTGAATGACATATTTTGAGAATTTTGTGGACGCTGAATATTGAGATTTTGTAGTTGGTTAGGAAATATAAAATTTGAAGGAAGATTAAAATTTTGATTAGAATCCATATTAAAAAAAAAAATTGGAAGAAGATAGAAATTTGGAGAAAATAACCAAAATAGTTCGGTGTCCAAATGAAGTAAACTTAGTCTTTGATTTTTTTTAATTCGGTCAAATTATTGGTCAAAAATAACAATTAAAATAGCGGTTGAAAATAAATTTCTGACAGTCAATCGCAAACTGCCACATGACGTTGCAGGAGACATTGTCTCCTTCTCCTTCTATGGCAGGAGACAATATATTCAATAATTCCTAATTAATTTCACGTTGTCATTTAAATTGTCTTCTGTTATTATCGGGGACAATGTCCATGGAGATGGTCTTATAAGTCAACCTCAGAGATTCAGACCTAAAGCCGCTTACTTGCATTATAATCATCTTTACAGCTCATAATATTTACTTTCTGCAGTTAAAACACACACAAAGTACAGTACATAACCATGCTTAATTATTTAGAAGCAATTAAGTAGTGAAAATAATAAAGCAAAGCAAGTAGGACTGTAGGAGTAGCAGTACTTAGCTAGTTGTAGTATTTTTTAGAAGACTTTCCAGCTTACACTATCCATCCCTTTTTCTCTTTCGGCAAAGCATGTCCTTATGCTCTCAAGTGCTTCATCTTCAGGTTTGGAGCTATAGTATTGGGTATCATGGTACGGATTCGAACGAATTCAATAGCTTGTGTTTAGACCTATTATTTATATTAAAAAATCAATTAAATATGTGTTGATAGTTAATTGCAATTCAATATCTAGAACGTGCTATAAATTTGATGACAATTAATTTATTAGAACTCATAAGCTTTAAATCCTGAGTCTCTCTATCATCTTGTCCATTTGATATTAATGAATAATTTCCTTTATGTTTTGTTTGAAGGAATTACCTTGATATTAATGGATATGATTTAAGAAGTTTGACGAATAAAAACACCTTCATCATTAAAGAAAGCTAGATTCCATACTTGTGTTCATGTACCTTCCATTATGTCACACATATGAATAGTAATATCTCGTGCACAATAGTTAGGAGCATATATTGAACCTCTTCAATCCACCAAAAACTTTCTTTTTCATGTTCTCGACCAATCTTCACAGTTGAACAACATATCACTGTAAGAATAATATTAAAAAACAGGAATTTTCAACAAACGTTTCTGCCGGAAATATGATATTTCTGAAGAGTCATTTCCGACATATTCTATTGACAACTCGAATTTTTAGTAGTAAAATAGGACATTTTGTGGCGAATAAAGACCCTAGTCCGGTCCTTTCTCGAACTCCGCACATAGCGAGAGCTTAGTGTACCGGACTGCCATTTAAAAATAGAAAATGTTGAAAATTTGTGTTTGGTGGAGGTTGGGTCCGCCCATCTTCAATGACTTAAACATCATAGTTCCATATGTTGGAGACCCTGGTTCTTCACATGTGCATAATCTACTAAGTGAGTAGATGACCGTAGGGCCAAGAAACATCAAATTCCATGGAGAAATGAAAGAGATATTGGTCCGCGAAGTAAGGTATTTGAGACATAAAAGAGAGGTTTGAGACAAATCTACCACATCGGTAGGAAAAAGAAGATTTGTTCATAATATAAGCCTCAAAACTGAATAAGGGATTGGGACCCTAAGGGGTAACCCATGTGTTTGAAGGAGGGAGGATCTAGGTGCGCTTGGGTTCGAGACTAGGCCCACCCACCCGCCCGAGTTGTGGGCTAATATTAACTTTTTGGACCCCATACTTTATTATATTTACAGTTTGATTCCTGAAGTCTCTGGAAGACAATTTCTATAGGAACCGCGGTGCCTCATGACCAGAACCGCGACCCTAATTGTCCAGTAAGTTCTAGTGGCAACGGTAATAAATCAGATTGATGGTCATTACTTGCTAAGACGTTTGACACTTATGCCACAACGTTTATGGCCTTTATGGTGGTCATTAACAGCCCTCTTAACACCCATTAAACCTCTCCTCATCCTTAAACACTATATAATCAATCCTTGTTTCAGATTTGAGAGATAACATATATACAAAAGAACAAACACAACAGAAATACTCTCTACATTTGGATGATTTCAGATTTGATGAAATCTCTGAAAGTATATATGTCCTAGAAACAATCATTTTAGGAGCAAATGTACTTGAACACATTCATATTATTAATGAGATTAATATATTTGGCTTTTGCAATTATTGAATTATTATTTGATTGTTTATATTATTCATTAATGTGCATCCCTTGAACATACATTGTCATTGATAGTGTGAGATATTAATGATTGAGTGTAGTTCTTAAATAGCCTAGACTAATGATCATTGAGAATGGGATATCAATGATATGTTGTAAGTCGACATGTGGTCTGCATCACATTCTTAGAGAATGTAGTATATCTCACTTACTGCTAGCAATAGTTGCTAGTGATGGACACATGGATACTCTTAGGGAGTATTGGCAAACCCTGCTGATAAACTATTTGTTATACATGTCTAGAGTATTATCAACATGTGGGAGATAGAGGTCCTTAGACTTGAGGTCAATATCACATTGTTTACGGAGCAATGCACTTTGATCCTGTCCTAAGCTCAAATGCCTTATAGGTTGAGACGCGGCTTGTATTGGGTGCATTTCGAAGTAGATTGAAGGTGGTAGTTGAGCCGAAAATAGGATTCATTCCTCGATTGGAATTTCGAGAGAGCACTCAGCTTCTCAGAGATGTTAGATCGACCAAGTCATTGGCCAATGCAAGAGACATATCTAGGATATGGTCTAGTTGTCGACTAATATAGATAAGATAAAGTGATCAAGTCATTTGGATAGACACTTGGCAAATCTTAAGCTTGATCGAGTGTGTCGCGAATGAAAGGAATTTATCATCTCACATAGAGGTCTGTTTACTTTAGTCTTGTAAACATACTTCACATATTAGGTTCGTCATCGGCGCCGTCTAGGAGTTCCGTGTGAATCTTGATTTGATCAAGTGTCGATGTGTGAAGGCCTAAAGGATCACACTAAGTCGATTGTCTTTTTCGGTCTAAGGGTATATTGAGAGAATGTAAAATATCTGATTTAGAATCAAGATATTTTATTTAATAATAAATTATGGGATAATTTTCATTTGATGAAAATTATATAATTAAGTCAAAATTAAATCTTGGATTTAATTAGAACTAAAACGTGCAGAAAATAAATAGAGAGTCAAGACAACGGTGTGCCCGGACCGCCCACTGCAATTTGGATTTGGGTCAAGTCTTGAAGCCTGATCCAAATCTGATTTGGTTTAGGGTTTCCTCCACTATATATTTGGCACTTAACCCATAATTTCAGGTTGCACTCACTTTCCGCTTTCTGAACTCAGAGTTCAGGAAATAAAATTCTCTCAAACATCTGCCAAGATTTCCTAGCTTTCTTGGGCAAAAAAATATACCGAAGCAAGACTTGTACCCGGATTGACAATCGCGTGCGATCCTTTTAGTAAAGACTAACAAAGCTTAAACTGTAAGTTTTCTGAATATCTTTGCAGTTTGAATTATCGCATAATCATACCAGAAACGTGTGTTGGGGCAAGTAAGTTTACTCAAAATTTTAAACTTCCGTAGTGTGTTACTTGTTTGTTTTACACCCAACAAATTCCTTCAGTGGTATCAGAGCCCAGACTGGTTTAATGATTATACGATAATCTTTAATAACGATACGTGGGATAATTAATTGTTTTGATTAAAACTGACTTTCGGAATTTATAAAAAAAAAAAAAATTTGGGCAGTGAACAGTAACCTGACACTGTTCCGGCGTGAACAATACTTCCGGTAAATTTTTGGTGATTCAACGTGTTCTAACACCGTCTCCACTATTATCGAGAAATCCACTTTTAAGATTGTCGATAAAGGTGTTGAGAGGTAGCAGAACACAATGAAGTCGCCGGAATACCGCTGACGACGGGACTGTTTCCGGCCATCACGGGTATCGAAACTCTTATATAATACAACCACCGTGTTCATCTCGACGAGAGGAATCTAATGGTGGTGGTGTTATATGGCAACGATGACCGGAAAAAGAACACCACCGACGGTTTTAGAAACCGACGGCGACGTCTCAGATTCCGGCCAGCGTGGGCCACCAAATCGGTGGTGAAAACCATCGGTGAGTTCGTCCCTATGTGTGCCATCGTTTGGTGGGTTTTAATTCCGTCAATTTCGCCCCGAAATCCGAATCCCAAATTTGATTTGGGGTTGGAATAGGTTTTGAAAATTTGAAATAGTTTAAGGACCTTTTTGCAATTAAAATTAGGGTTTTTAAATTGAAGATTGGTCCTTAAGCAAATCTGAAAATATTTTAAGTTCTGAAAAATTATAAATTAGTCCCTAAGATATTTTCTGGAATTTTAAAAGTTTTTAAAATCGGCAGATTCAGTCCCTGGGTCAATCTGTAAATTTCAGAAATGCAGATTTGATCCCTGGGTAAATCTGTATATATTTTAAGATTCTGAAAATTGCAGAAATACCCCTGAAAATTAAATTTTAATTCCAGAATTATTAAGGGACTGTTTGGATGAGTAGAAAATTTCGAAAATTGAAAATTGAGTTTAAATTTTGAATTTAAATATTTTCTAAATTGAAACAAATTAATTAACCCACAATTATTGTTATTTAGCATATTATTTGATAATGTGTGCACAAATTAATTGTTTCTCCTAATTATTTAATTGATTGTCATTCAAATAACTAGAATAGAGTCCGCATACATATGTCTGGGTAGGCGGCGTCCAGTATTTGTTAGTCCGCAATTATTGTCTGGGTAGGCGGCGCCCAGTAATTGTTTACTTTCATTGACCGCTATAATTGTATGGGTAGACGGCGCCCAGTATGTGATTAAAACCATCTTATATCATGTCTATTGAGTTTGATGGTTTTCCATCTAAATGTGTTTAGAAATTGCATGATAGGATGTCATATAATGTATGATATAATAGTTGATCTTGGTCATAACCCTGAATTAAAATGTTCCCCAAATTTAATACAAGTCTCATTTAAAATGAACGCGTCGTCCGTTATAATTGATTATAGTGCAAAATCCTTTTTGGCGAGATGAGTATTTATGCCCCAGCATTTGCTCTAAGTCTACGAGGACTCAGACCTTTTCATAAATTCATATAAATGTTGTAGTAGGTGATAAACCTTCCTGAGTATTTACACCACAGTATTTGCTTGATGAAGGCTAAGCCCCATTAGATGCATAATTGCAGTCGCATAACGAGGTTGACTTGCTAGGCTGTCTTGGCACCCAGTGTCGGACAACCAAGAGACGCAGATCGAATTGTTTAGAACATTCGGTCAACCAAGAGTTGCAAATTATTTGCAATTGATTTAGAGAACTACCAGATCGTATTGTTGAAGTTATCAACCTCAGCAAACGCGGAGACAATATGAGTTTGGATCTTGGCCCATTATGACCGTATTTGATATAAGTCCGTATTCTTTATGGGGTAAAAGAGTATGTTAAAATAGTGTGAGCTAATTAAACTAAAAGACCATGTTAGTTAGTTAATGAATGTGTTCAATGTTTACACCCAATTTTGACCCTCCCGTCCAGTCATTAGCTATAAAATTACACTAATTTTGTAAAGTAATTTGTATGATTTTTAATAATAAAAATGCAGCGATAAAACATTAATACAGGCATAAATAAGCAATTTAATAATACCTCCGCATTTTACGTATAGTATTAAACACTTAGAGTCTCGCGCCCGCATTTATTAATTTTAAGCCCTGTCAAACAATTAGATTAGTAAAGCACCTAAATAATTTAATCACAATTTACTAATTTAATTCACCTCTAATTAATTAATTAACTCCTAAAACTAATACCCTAATTAATTAACTGACAAGCCCAACCTTAAGCCCACTTTTACCCTTTTCACCGAAGCCACGCCCGACCTTATTTCTCCTCAGCCCACTTCACCCTTATCACTTACCCATCGCCTCTCTCGCAAAACAAAACGCAGCAATAACCCTAGCAACTAAGAACCAGTCGCCTCCACGCCCGGATTTCTCGCCGGAGAATCCGGGGTTTTCCTTACCCATGCACACTAACCCCAGTCATCTCCCCCCTTTTCCAACGATTTCTTACCATAACCAGCACCCAAATCTTACTTCAAAATCAGTAACAAATCGCACAAAATATCCTTCAAATCAACCCAAATCGCCCACGAAATCACACCAGTAGTTTACCAAGTTTAGAGTCAAATGGAAACTATATAAGCCAACCAACTACACATTCAAAGGGCATCCCCTCGTCAATGTAAAAATCCAGTAATAAACACAGCATATACACCCAATAGAAACCCCAGAAAGGAGAGAACGAGGGGGGAGGCAGTCGGGTAGCAATCGTTTTCCGCAGCAGAGGAACTCCCATTAAGTATCCAGGGAAAGTAGTATCCAAAGGGAATAGGCGTCGATTCGCGTCTTCAAACAACGATAGTCGAGATATATTCTTACACATGCATTTAGCAGCCTTCAACTTCAGTAGGCATCGGAGTTAGGAATTCAGCATTCAGAAATTAGCAGCCTAAGAGTAAGAATAGAAGTTCGAAGCCCCTTTTTTAATACTAGTCCAGAAATCAGCAAAAATCCCCCCTGCCTTTTAATTCGCATAGCAATACAACCCCGAGTGAATCGATGACTTGATATGCTGCCCCGGTTATTTACGGAGAAGGTAAAATCAATTCCTCTTCTTTTAGTTTCGCTCACGACATGCTTGTTCAAATTATGTTATTTGGCGGCTGCGAATTCATTTTATTCAATTTGTTGTTGCAAGTCTGGTTGTTGTGAATTCGTTTATGTCAGTTTTCTGCTATTGGTCTGTGTGTATTAGTGTGTATTGCTTTCGATTACTAATATATCGACCAGGTTGTATCTAATATAATAAGCCACAAGATTGCATAGGACTATGCCTGAGATGGCCCCACTTAGGTCGATTCGAATTGCTTTAAAATAAATGAGGGGTATATATTATTAGTGCGAAATCTTATTCTTGATATACCTTGTGTAGTTAAATAAAATATGCGATGTTTTTTTGTGGTTTGGAGCAATCGTAGTATAAAAGGGTTATTAGCACATCAAGTTATTTCATTATGTCGATCGAAATTTGTCGAACAAAGATACCTCTAAAATCGTAACTTTATGGCTGATGCTTATATTCAGTCCTCATATGCCTGGATGGATTTGTCCACTATTGTTTATGGTTACCTTTTGTCTTAATTTAAGAATCTGTTCAAATGTATGAATCTCGCCTGATCGATTAGACATTCAAGTCTGGCCATTTTAAAGTGTTATATGTCACACTTGACTGTTGAGTAGTCTAAATGATCTCTAATAAAAAAATCAACCCAAGTCATGTAAGCCATGTGATATCATATCTGGTTTCTATTGGATCGATTCTGCATATAACCTTCTCTCGTGCATGAAATTCGGACTTGTGCAAGTTAAGAGTAGGTTATCGAGTAGTCGTTGTTGAAATAAGCAAATTGAGCATATAATTTTGGAGGGCATAGTTAGAGAGTCTCTGTATGTGTCTAATATATACGCATGTTTGCATGTCATTTGCTATTTTATTGACCTGTCTTGGGAGCATTGATTATCCTTGTTTTTGACCTCAAACACTCGCTCATGTATTCTACCGCTTGCCTAGTATTGACGTGTCCAGGAATGGCTACTTGATTTATGAATGGTATACGGTTGGTTGCCTTCAACTTTTGTTTAAGTCTAAGTGGGCATTTCTGCATATCTGATGGTTTAAACTATTCAAGATCACTGCAAGGTTAAAATGTTGAGTGCGTTGTATTGCTGTGTCAAAATTGGCCACTGCAGGATTAAATGTTGAGTCTGTCTTCAACATACCAGTCATGCTGGGATTTGACCATGTCGATGGAAGCAGTATGAGTGCGTCGGTGTTGCACGTGTCAAATTGGTCACACATATTAAGAATAGTCTCTTCCTAGTCTCTTTTGTCAGCATTTATTAGCCAAAACAATGCATACATATCTCTTGCTGAAATCAGTTTGCTAATGTGGCAGTCATATCCCCATATATCTAAAGATTATATGAGCATTTTATCTACTTGTATTATTAATGAAGTTTGGGCATGTACTAATCCTTATCTTTCTTTTGCTACATGAAATGCACCGGAGCAAAAATGAAGAGTCTCCCGGCGAGACTCATCACGAGCTACTTCAAATGGCTACCCGCGTCTATGTGCACCCGCATTCACATTCCCGCTTCAGAAATTCCTAAGACAAAATAGGATAAGATGATGTCGCCACACATCTTGAAAGCCGCGATCATATCCACCTTTTATCTTATTTGTTTAAATTTTTGCCTAATTATTTAACTTTGTAATTAATAGGTTGTCTAGAACAATTAATTCTTGAATACATGAAATGGGGTGGTTAGCTTTAAAACTTGAAACACACTTCTAATTTATCTATCTTAGGCCTGTCATTCATGTTTAATCTCTTACCTAATCGTTAAAATTGCATATCTAAAACTAACGCACCACTTCTTTGATTTCGCAGATAGATGCATATCAATAGCCCATAAATCGACTTTGCACCATAAACAATATAAATGCATACTTTAAAACTTTATAGCATTTTTATCAACATGCCTTCTTTTATAAAATATTTTGAAGCATCCTTTATATTTTCAAAACAAGCATTTTTTAAGCATAATAATTAACCCTAGGTTTGGCAGGACAACCGCAAGTTAGCGGATCTTAGAGGGTGCCTAATCCCTTCCCTCTAGATTAATAGAGAACCCTTACCCAGAATCTCATTAAGTTTAGCAGACCATTAAAATGGAGTTAATGTTTACTTTAAACTGGTTAACATTTAGGTGTCCTAATTCACCCAATTAATTAGGTGGCGACTCCGCGAACCCCTAGCACTACTCTTAGCTTTTTAAGCACCTTTTTAGCATTTAGCACCCTTTTAGCACTTTTAATATGCTAGCACCTTTTAAGCACCCCTTAACATTTTAGCACCTTTTAGCATTCTATTTTAGCACCTTTTGCACTTTTAGCATTTTAACACCTTTTTAAGCCCTTTTAACATTTAGCACTTTTATTTTTCTTCTAACCTTTTTATTTAAGCAGGAGATTCGCTAAAAAATGTCGCGGTCGAAAAAGGGCGTGACAGAAATGACGACTCCACTGGGGATTTTAGGTTCTTAACCACAACAGGCCTAGGGTTATTATTTGGCATTATTTTGCATTTAATTTTTTATGTATTGTTTTGTTTAATTGCTATTTGCTTTACTGCTTTCCTTAAACTGGCATTCCGCTCATATTTCTTCCACTCTGGAAAATTCACACAATCACACACTACATGTGAGGTTCGCTTGGTGCATCAGCAAAATTCTTTCTTCAAAACCCAAATTTAGGAGAGTTGGTAATATACGTGGAGTGTCCGGTCTAACCGGTGGCCGCGTAGCCTTCTCACTCGAGTTGTCCGCTCGGGAACCTTGCATCTAGAAAAGTCAAATCTTAGAAACTTAAGATAGAGCTATCCCACCCTATATTTTAAGGCATGCATGCATTTACCTTAGGTGGGTCGGTCCTTGGCATTGACACCACAATTAGGAAGACACCAAACTTGTCGACGGGTTTCTCAACCCAACGACCAACCAGCATATTATGTGTAGCGTGGCAATGATAGACAAATCCAAATCTAATCATGACATGCTGAAATTGGAAAAAGTGCACCGTCATTTGGTCGCCATTTCCAACAAAAGCATTACAGTTGGACGGCTTGGAAAAATCCATCATGACCTCGCATATGTGACGTTTAGGCCTACCTCTGGCATAAAAGGGTCCCCATGCATGTTAGGACTCGCTTGCAATGCGATAATTTATGTGTAACGTGTACTTGCTGAATGTTTTTTTCACTTTTGCAAAATCACGTGTTTTACACTAACACAGTTTGCTACATGTTGTCTAAAGGATTTATCATCTCCCCCAAAGGTCGATTTGTATTTGTCTAAGCAATGACAGAGCATCGATATTTCACAAGATCAAAGACACGGTCCAGCGATATGACCGATTCAAGGGCATTTGAAAGCGAGCAGTCGAACTCGCCTTGGTTCCTATAGGCAAAGCAGGGGTCTCAGAAGAGAAAAGCAGCATAGATCCGATCGAACACCTCGCCCAATTACCGCAGCAAATGGCAGCCCTGCAGGCCGAAATCAGAAGGCTCAGAAACATCACTAAAGCACTCGTCACTGCAAATAACCAAAGTCCTCCAAATTATTACCAGTACCCTCTTGCTACATATCCCATTCAGCCAATATACAATGCACCTATGCCTACCATACTCCAGCCAAACACAAACCAAAGGCCACCACAAACCTACTTTCGCAATGCATACGACAACCCCTTGCGATACCCATCCGTGTATACGCCACAGCCAAAAGCCCGTTCACTAAACATCTTCAAACCCCGCATAGATGCTGAGAGAAAGCCAACCAGAACCTATACACCTTTAGCCAAACCCATAACCCAAGTGTATGAGGAGCTGAAAGCCGCAGGAATACTCCAGCCAATTCCCAGAAATACCCCCAGGCCTACTTCTCGAGGGCATGATAAAACCAAACATTGTGCATACCACTCCGGTGTCGAGGGGCACGACATCGAAAATTGCTATACACTCAAGGACAAAATAGAAGAGTTAATCAAAGAGGGAGTCATTCAGGTGGAGGAGGCTTCCCCCAATAAGTACAATGAACCCCAAAGGAAGAGAGGTGTTCCCTGGCCAGAACCCGCTCCGCCTGAATCAATCATTTATCCAAGCATGCACCGTGCAAGAAGGAGGTACTGATAGCAGAGCATGAAGACCCAGCCAACCATGATGCAGAGCAAGAAGGCGTATAAATTGGATTTGCACCCTTGTTCTGGTTCGCCTAGAGCCCGGATAAGAAAGAGCAATTTAGCTTAGCAGATTAATAAAAAGAAGAACTCGTATTTAAGCTTTAATAATGTTTTCTTTTGTTTTGCTTGCATTGGAACTACGTTCGACCTGATTCCCTTGCCGGATACGTAGGCGGTGTAACACCCCATTTTAACCGGAGTCGGAAAACGGGATTACTGCTACATATGGTTGATTCCTAAATGGTTTTTAAGGAGTCGCCACCTAATTATTATAGTGAATTAGGACACTTAATTTATTGCAATAAAAATACTGCAATTGACTTCCATTTAATGGTCTGCGAAATTAGTGAGATTCTGAGTCAGGGTTCTTTATTATCCTAAAGGGAAGGGGTTAGACACCCTTTAAGATCCGCTAACTTGCGGTTATTCGTTCAAACCTAGGTTAATTATTCATTGCTCTTTTTATTCTACCTATTCTAAGCATTTTACATAATTTACAATTAAAATAAAATACAATGCAAAATAATAAAACATGAAATTAAATACGACATAAAATAAACTCCGGGGCATTCATTTTGAAATGCATCTCCGGATACCTGCATAAACACTTAGTAAAAGTATTAGTAATAGAATACATAAATTTTAAAATAATAGCAAAAATTAACAAACAAAGCAAATAAATCCGTCTTTTGTACAGGGGAGGCCTTGGAAATCAGACGGGGATTCCTTCATCGGCCACTATTATTAAAAGCAATAAAATAAATAAAACCTTCATATCCGCGCCAAAACAATAATAGTTTTAAACACGGAGGGCTCAGATATAAAATATATATAAAGTGGGACAACCTAAACAATCATGCATGCGAATTCGCCACAAATGCATGTTGGTTATCCAGTGTAATTGGAAGAAATCATCATTGCCCAGAAAGCTTCATTTATTTTATTTTCCGTCTTTGCAACTGTGGAGGCCTCAAAAATCGACGGATAACTTTTTTATCGGCCAAACAAGTGTAGCATCTTGTTCAAATCAGTAAAATACCAAAAGTAGTATCTTGTTCAAATCAGTAAACCAGCAAAAAAATGTCCGAAATTAATAGCAATATAGCCAAAACAATAGCAAAATAGCCTAAAACCAGTGACAAAATACCCCGATCAGTAGCGATAAATGGCCAACAATCTGCAATGATAACCAAACAGAGACGAACAGGGCCCAAATGACAGAACATGGCGATATCGCGGAGATTTCAAAGCTTCATTGAGTTTTACTCCTACAGATACAAAACAAGAAATCAAACCATCCATAACCAATAGTATAAAATAACAAAATACTAAAATCAGTCGAAATAGCCAAAACAAGGAGCGTCACGGAAATCAAGAACAAGGCGCGAAACAGAAAGCTCGACGAGTTCTAAAATTCGGCGAATCACCAAAACAAAATCAAATCAGTTTCCAACATAGCCAAACAAAAGAGATACAAGCGTGATATTGACAATACAACACGGAAAGGCGGCAGCGTGGCGTCGGCCGCGGCGAGGTCGCCGAGCGACGCCACAAATGAGGTTCGCGGCGGTGGGTTGTTCATGGAATGAGGTTTACCGGCCATGGCGGGTCAAGTGGGAGTAGGAGAGGAGAAATGAGTGGAGAGGAGATGGGGCAGGCGAGGCGCGGTGTGAGGTGTTCGCGGAGCTTAGAGCTCCGGCGAGGCGGCGATCGCGCCGACGGAAGTGAATAGGGAGAGGCGTGGGTCGCTAGGTTTAAAATGAGAGAGAGGGCTCTGATTTGTTGTGGGCGTCGGCCGGGTTGTTCGCGGGTGTTACATCTCCGGGGTAGGGCGGCGGCGGAGGCGACGGGAAGGGGGAAGAGGGAAGGGCTGAAGTGAGAGTTAAGGAGAGGGTGAGGGACGACCGGGGTTAATGAAATGGGGGGGAAAATGTTTTGTTTTATAGGGTAGGATTAGGGTTAGGTATTGAGGGGGAAATGAAAAGTGGGGTATTGTTTTTTTGGGGGGGGGGGGGGGGGAAATGAAAGGTGGAGTTTAAAATTTAGGGGGGAAAATAAAAGAGTGTTTGGATGATATTAAAAATAGTGTTGGCTTGGACTGATTCAAATTGCGTCTTGGACTGGACTGGTTTGACAAAATGCGAGGCTGGTTAATTATTTAAAGAAAAATTATTTAAAAAGATACAAAAATTATAAAAAATACAAATGCCGACGCAATAATACTACAATGCAATATTTAAGACACGTTTAATGCCTGATTAAAAGTAAAAATGCGGTGCCGATTAATTATTTAAAAAGATGTGAATATTATTAAAATAAAAACGACGGTATAACAATAATAAAACATAATATTAACAACGACAATATGCTTAATTTAAAAATAAAAGATGCAATGCCATTTTTGTGAAGAAACAAACGTAGAATATTATGTAAAAATATGCAAAATAACAATTAAAATGCGGTGTGCTAAAATACTTAAAATTGCAACAAATACACAAAAAACGGGTCAAAATTGACTGTCAACAGGCGGCCATATCGGCCTCGGTCCCACCTTTAAAATTTTTACCCAATATTCGCTTGTAATGAACTACGTCATGACCTGATTCCCTCATGGGGATACGTAGGCGGCCTAAATCGGCTTCGGTCACACCGTTAGGAAGCTTTCCCTTCGCCTGAAAATAACGAGAATACACAAGCAACTCCATCGAAACCCACTTTAGGCCAAACACCCTTTACGCATTCAAAACTGGGACAAGGTAGAAACTGCATGAGGTTGCGAGTCCAAGAAGGTCGGACACGCGGATGTCGAGGAAGCAAGGCGAAGTCAAACGCGACCGACTTCTCAAACTCACAAATTTTCTTTGAGCGCAGGTCTTTTCATATTAACAGAAGCAGAAAGTGCAATAGCCGAAGCAGAAAATACGGCAAAAAGTTTCTTCGCAAAAGCAGAAAGAAGCAGCAGAGGCAGAGGATATGACAACAATCCAAAATTCAAAGTCCGCATCAGAAGCAGCAGAAGCAGAAAAAGGCATCGACAATCAACAGTCAGAATTCTGAATTCCGCAACAAGGGCTAGCGCATCAGCTCGGGCATAAAGTCAAATTTGCAACCAACGCATCGCACCCAACAAAGGCATCATGGCAATTCGTCAGTTGCAGCATTTAGCATGTCCGTGCAAGGACAACATCTCAGTATTCATCTGGCGTATCAGGGACGACATCTCTACCCATAAAATTGCACTTCTCATATGTATTTATCATTTCGTTTAAACAGGTATACACGCGTTTTCTCAAGCTTAGCTTGCGGAGCATTTATTCTACGAGCAAAGAGAACACGTCCAGTAACGACGTTATCGGCCGACAAAGAAGTCCGGCGACGCCATCAAGAACACGCATACACAACGTGATCAGCATTATGTCTATGAAACGACGCCAAGAAGAACACGCCCGCATAACGACGTGATCGCGATTATGTCTACGCAACGACGCCAAAGAAGAACACGCCCGTGCAACGACGCGATCGACAAAGAAGTCCGAAACGACGCCAAGAAGAACACGCCCGCATAACGACGTGATCGCGATTATGTCTACGCAACGACGCCAAAGAAGAACACGCCCAGTGCAACGACGTTATCAAAACAACAAGTCCGAAAACGACGCCAAGAAGAATATCGCCCGTGCAACGGCGTTATCGCGACAACAAGTCCGAAACGACGCCAAGAATAACACGCCCGCATAACGACGTGATCAACATTATGCCTACGCAACGACGCCAAGAAGAACATCGCCCAGTAACGACGTTATCGCGACAACAAGTCCGAAAACGACGCCGCAAAGAACACGCCCGCATAACGACGTGATCAGCATTATGTCTACGCAACGACGCCAGCAGCAACACGTCCAGACAACGACGTTATCAGCACAACAAGTCCGAAAACGACGCCAGCAGCAACACGTCCAGGCAACGACGTTATCAGCACAACAAGTCCGAAAACGACGTCAGCAGCAACACGTCCAGACAACGACGTTATCAGCACAACAAGTCCGAAAATGACGCAATGACGCATGTCCGAAAACGACGCTATCATCAGCATATCACATCTACGCAAGGACGATTTCCATACTCTCAAACTACATTTCTTATTCATGCTTTGTTGTTCTGTCTCAGCAGTTATGCACTAACTCTTTCTTGAGCTTTAGTCTAAGTGGCAAGGCGAAGCGACAAGATATCCGCATTCACAATCGCAACACGCTTGCAAGTGCGAAATCACAAAGATTTGTAGCAGGCATCACATTTTTGGAGGATAACATTTTCTACTCACAGTTGCATTGCTTTTAAAAATTATGCATCATCATTTTACCTTGACAGTTATGCACTAACCGTTTGTTTAAGTCTTAGCATGCAGGAGAAGGAGCACAACGTGGATTTTCTCTTACAGCGAACCGGGGCAATTTGTTAGGGGGCCAACCTTCCCAAGGAATGGCAGAAGCGGCCTCAAGCGTCGGTCCACTCGTTCCACATCACCATAAAACCCAGCACCATAAGCCATAGCGGTACACCCAGGTTCAAGCTAATTATTTTTATTTTTTACTTATTCTTAGCACCACAGCCCAATGTTGTCATAACGCGACACTGGGACAAGCTTTGAGTCCGCGTTAGCCCGCCTTGGTGTTTTGACCATGGTAGCCCAGTGTCGTCATAACTCGACACTGGGACAAGCTTTGAGTCCGCGTTAGCCCGCCTTGGTGTTTTGACCATGGTAGCCCAGTGTCGTCAAAACTCGACACTGGGACAATTTTGAGTCCGCGTCAGCCTTGTCTTAATTGCCCAGCATTTTTGCAATTCTTTGGATCGAGACAAAATTGGCTATAAGTCAACGTCTTTGTCCGAAGATTCTTCCATCATCTCCATACAAAGAGGGACAAGTTGTTGACACCCAATTTTGACCCTCCCGTCCAGTCATTAGCTATAAAATTACACTAATTTTGTAAAGTAATTTTTATGATTTTTAATAATAAAAATGCAGCGATAAAACATTAATACAGACATAAATAAACAATTTAATAATACCTCCGCATTTTACGTAGAGTATTAAGCACTTAGAGTCTCGCGCCCGCATTTATTAATTTTAAGCCCTGTCAAACAATTAGATTAGTAAAGCACCTAAATAATTTAATCACAATTTACTAATTTAATTCACCACTAATTAATTAATTAACTCCTAAAACTAATACCCTAATTAATTAACCCCCAAGCCCAACCCGCAAGCCCAATTCGCCCCTTTTACCCTTATCAGCCCAGAAGCCACGCCCCAGCCTTATTTATCCCTCAGCCCACTTCAGTCCCTTATCACTTCCCTTACCCATCGTCTCTCCCTAAAACAAAACGCAGCAAGAACCCTAGCAACTAAGAACCAGTCGCCTCCACGCCCGGATTTCTCGCCGGAGAATCCGGGGTTTTCCTTACCCATGCACACTAACCCCAGTCATCTCCCCCCTTTTCCAACGATTTATTACCATAACCAGCACCCAAATCTTACTTCAAAATTAATAACAAATCGCACAAAATATCCTTCAAATCAACCCAAATCGCCCACGAAATCACATCAGTAGTTTACCAAGTTTAGAGTCAAATGGAAACTATATAAGCCAACCAACTACACATGCAAAGGGCATCCCCTCGTCAATGTAAAAATCCAGTAGTAAACACAGCATATACACCCAATAGAAACCCCAGAAAGGAGAGAACGAGGGGGGAGGCAGTCGGGTAGCAATCGTTTTCCGCAGCAGAGGAACTCCCATTAAGTATCCAAGGGAAGTAGTATCCAAAGGGAATAGGCGTCGATTCGCGTCTTCAAACAACGATAGTCGAGATATATTCTTACACATACATTTAGCAGCCTTCAACTTCAGTAGGCATCGGAGTTAGGGATTCAAAGATTCGTAAATTAGCGACAAGAGTAAGAAGTTCAAGCCCCTTTTTAATACTAGTCCGTAAATCAAGAAAATCCTCGCTTTTAATTCGCATAGCAATACAACCCCTAGTGAATCGATGACTTGATATGCTGCCCCGGTTCGCTGTCTGGAGAAGGTAAAATCAATTCCTCTTCTTTTAGTTTCGCTCACGACATGCTTGTTCAAATTATGTTATTTGGCGGCTGCGAATTCATTTTATTCAATTTGTTGTTGCAAGTCTGGTTGCTGTGAATTCGTTTATGTCAGTTTTCTGCTATTGGTTTGTGTGTATTAGTGTGTATTGCTTTCGATTACTAATATATCGACCAGGTTGTGTCTAATATAATAAGCCACAGGATAGTCTGCATAGGACTATGCCTGAGATGGCCCCACTTAGGTCGATTCGAATTGCTTTAAAATAAATGAGGGGTATATATTATTCTGGGTCTGAAATCTTATTTACTGATATACCTTGTGTAGTTAAACAAAATATGCAGTGTTTTTTTGTGGTTTGGAGCAATCAGCAAGTATAAAAGGGGTTATTAGCACATCAAGTTATTTCATTATGTCTGATCGAGGCTGTCCAAACAAAGATACCTCTAAAATCGTAACCTGTAACTGGTCTGCTTATATTCAGTCCTCATATGCCTGGATGGATTTGTCCACTATTGTTTATGGTTACCTTTTGTCTTAATTTAAGAATCTGTTCAAATGTATGAATACTGCCCCAGTCAATTAGACATTCAAGTCTGGCCATTTTTAAGTGTTATATGTCACACTTGACTGTTGAGTAGTCTAAATGATCTCTAATAAAAAAATCAACCCAAGTCATGTAAGCCATGTGATATCATATCTGGTTTCTATTGGACTGGTTACGCATATAACCTTCTCTGTGCATGAAATTCTGGACTTGTGCAAGTTAAGAGTAGGTTATCGAGGATTAGTCGTTGTTGAAATAAGCAAATTGAGCATATAATTTTGGAGGGCATAGTTAGAGAGTCTCTGTATGTGTCTAATATATACGCATGTTTGCATGTCATTTGCTATTTTATTGATCTGTCTTGGGAGCATTGATTATCCTTGTTTTTTACCTCAAACACTCGCTCATGTATTCTACCGCTTGCCTAGTATTAACGTGTCCAGGAATGACTACTTGATTTATGAATGGTATACGGTTGGTTGCCTTCAACTTTTGTTTAAGTCTAAGTGGGCATTTCTGCATATCTGCTGGTTTAAACTATTCAAGATCACTGCAGGGTTAAAATGTTGGGTCTGCAATTGTGACTGCCTGTGTCAAAATTGGCCACTGCAGGATTAAATGTTGAGTCTGCCTTCAACATACCAGTCATGCTGGGATTTGACCATGCCCGATGAAGATGAGTCGTGACGGTGTCACTGTGTCAAATTGGTCACGCATATTAAGAATAGTCTCTTCCTAGTCTCTTTTGTTAGCATTTATTAGCCAAAACAGTGCATACGTATCTCTTGCTGAAATCAGTTTGCTAATGTGGAAGTCATATCCCCATATATCTAAAGATTATATGAGCATTTTATCTACTTGTATTATTAATGAAGTTTGGGCATGTACTAATCCTTATCTTTCTTTTGCTACATGAAATGCACCGGAGCAAAAATGAAGAGTCTCCCGGCGAGACTCATCACGAGCTACTTCAAATGGCTACCCGCGTCTATGTGCACCCGCATTCGCATTCCCGCTTCAGAAATTCCTAAGACAAAATAGGATAAGATGATGTCGCCACACATCTTGAAAGCCGCAATCATATCCACCTTTTATCTTATTTGTTTAAATTTTTGCCTAATTATTTAACTTTGTAATTAATAGGTTGTCTAGAACAATTAATCCTTGAATACATGAAATGGGGTGGTTAGCTTTAAAACTTGAAACACACTTCTAATTTATCTATCTTAGGCCTGTCATTCATGTTTAATCTCTTGCCTAATCGTTAAAATTGCATATCTAAAACTAACGCACCACTTCTTTGATTTCGCAGATAGATGCATATCAATAGCCCATAAATCGACTTTGCACCATAAACAATATAAATGCATACTTTAAAACTTTATAGCATTTTTATCAACATGCCTCCTTTTATAAAATATATTGAAGCATCCTTTATATTTTCAAAACAAGCATTTTTTAAGCATAATAATTAACCCTAGGTTTGGCAGGACAACCGCAAGTTAGCGGATCTTAGAGGGTGCCTAATCCCTTCCCTCTAGATTAATAAAGAACCCTTACCCAGAATCTCATTAAGTTTAGCAGACCATTAAAATGGAGTTAATGTTTACTTTAAACTGGTTAACATTTAGGTGTCCTAATTCACCCAATTAATTAGGTGGCGACTCCGCGAACCCCTAGCCCTACTCTTAGCTTTTTAAGCACCTTTTTAGCATTTAGCACCCTTAATATGCTAGCACCTTTTAAGCACCCCTTAACATTTTAGCACCTTTTAGCATTCTATTTTAGCACCTTTTGCACTTTTAGCATTTTAACACCTTTTTATGCCCTTTTAACATTTAGCACTTTTATTTTTCTTCTAACCTTTTTATTTAAGCAGGAGATTCGCTAAAAAATGTCGCAGTCGAAAAAGGGCGTGACATTCAATATAAATTATATTAGAGTATTAATTTCAAGTCTATCCTTTCTTCAGTTACATTGTCGAATCTGTCATTTAAATTGTTGTTTGAAACGAACAAGTTGAATGGAGCCAATTTTCCTGACTGGTTAAGAAATCTGCGTTTGGTACTGCGATTAGAAAAGATTGAGTATGTATTGGATACAACACTCCCTACAGTCCCTACTGAAGATTCTAAAGAGTTTGCTCTGTTTGACAAAGAAACCTATCAGAAATATCTTGATGATGCTGTTGCAGCACAATGTGTTATGCTATCTTCTATGACTCCAGCATTACAAAGACAACATGAAAATATGGACCCCAGCGAGATACTAGAACACTTGAAGAGTCTCTATGACTCACAGTCTCAGACAATGGAGTATGAACTGTTGAGAGATCTCTTTAAGTATAAGCTGAACGAAGGGGGTCAGGTGTCACAACATGTTTTGAAGATGATTGGATTAATTGAGAGGTTGGCTTCGATTGGAACGAATCTGCCTGCAAATGTTTCTGTTAATCTAATATTGAACTCGCTTCCTGGTTTATTTGAGAACTTAATTGTGAATTACAACATGAATGGAACGAAAGCGAATCTCCCAGAACTTCATAATATGTTGAAGACCTTCGAGTCGTCCACCTCTAAAGGTAAAACTGTGCTCATGGTGGGCTCATCTAGCAAGTTCAAACCTAAGGGTAAGAATATGCAGAAGAAGAATGGTAAGACGGTTGCCGCCAAACCCACAACTATGAAACCTAAAGGAGTTGTTCGAAAGAAGGCCAAGATAGCTGCTGATGTTTGCCTCAATTGTAAGAGAAAGGGACATTGGAAGAAGGACTGTACAGCCCCAGGGGGAGACAAGGCACAAGGTGCTGGCCCTGCTGGACAAGGTATGTTTGTTATTGAAATAAATATGTCTATAACTAATTCTCACTGTTGGGTATTAGATACCGCTTGGGGCTCACACATTTGTAATAATGTGCAGGGGCTAATTGGCAGCATAAAGGTTGGACCTTGGGAAGTAGATCTACGCGTTGGCAATAGAGCTAGAGTTGATGTGGAACGCGCGGGGACTTATAGACTAGATTTACCTTCAGGCTTTTGTTTAGAACTTAATAATTGTTATTTTGTTCCGTCTTTGACGAGAAATATTATTTCTATCCCTATGTTAGACGTTGAGGGGTTTTCCTCACATATTACCAATGTAAATTATGTTTTATCTTATAATGGTTTTATTTGTGGAAATGCTCCGCTTGTGGATGGATTGTATGTTCTAAACTATAGCCATGAAATTTTCAATATACAAAATAAAAGAGCTAAAATAAGTAATCAAAGAAATCCCACCTACTTATGGCATTGCAGACTTGGTCACATCAATGAATCAAGGATAGCAAGATTGAGGAAATTAGATTACTTAGAACCATTGGACTTAGAGTCATATGGTGATTGCGAATCTTGCTTAAGAGGAAAGATGACAACCAAATCACTTTCTGGGAAAGGAGTATGTGCCAAAGATGTGCTTGAGTTAGTCCATACCGATGTATGTGGGCCTTTTCCAACTCAAGCTAAGGGAAACTTTCTTTATTTCATCACTTTTACAAACGATTTCTCAAGGTTTGGGCATGTGTATCTTATGAAACATAAGTCTGAAGCTTTTGCGAAATTCATGGAGTACAAGTCAGAAATAAAGAAGCAACTTGAAACAAGTATTAAAACTCTTCGATCAGATCGAGGAAGTGAGTACTTAAGTAGAGAATTTCTAGATTACTTGAAGCTTCATGGAGTCCATTCATGATGGAACCTCCCGAAACGCCACAAATGAATGGTGTTGCTGAGAGGATAAATCGTACCTTATTAGATATGGTTAGATCCATGATGAGCTTCTCAGCTCTACCAACATACCTATGGGGATATGCATTGCAAATCTCAATCTATATAATGAATAGAGTTCCATCAAAGTCAGTAGAGAAAATTTCATATGAGATATGGAATGGCAAGAAGCCAACACTTAGACACATGCGACCCTGGGGGGTGCCCTGCATATGTAAAGAAGTTGCTCACTGACAAATTGGAATCTAAAAGTGAGAAGTATTATTTTGTAGGGTATCCTAAGGAAACAAGAGTGTACTACTTCTATCTTTCTGAGGAATATAAAGTAATTGTTTCCAGAAATGCAACTTTCCTTGAAGAAGACTATGTCTACAAGGAACAGAGTTGCAACAAGATAGAACTTGAAGAAATTCAAGAAATACAAAATAATGTAGAGAATGCACCCTTGTCAAATGACCTAGGCAAGGATTCAGTGGGAGTATTTGATGATGATTGAGTACTTAGAGTACGCCCTTCAGCCAGTGGGAGTGTTGTGAGGGATAATGCAGAAATGCAAGACCCTCATGCACAACCAATGGTAGATGACACAATAGTTGTGCATCATCCTATTCAAAATGATATTCCTGAAAGACTTAATCTCCTTGTTGAAACACATAATGAGATAGATATTCCTGATGATGATGAACCTACTACCTACAGCGAAGCAATGTTAGACATTGATTCACAGAGATGGCAAGAAGCCATGAAATCTGAAATAGAGTCTATGTACATAAACCAAGTATGGAACTTGGTTGACTTGCCAACAGGGGTTAGACCCATAGAATGCAAATGAGTCTTCGAGAAAAAGATTGATGCATATGGCAAAATATAGACTTATAAAGCAAGATTGATGGCTAAAGGTTATAATCAACGGCCTGGGGTCGATTATGATGAAACCTTTTCACCTGTTGCAAAGATTAAGTCCATTCGGATTTTGCTTGCAATAGTTGCATACTATGATTATGATATTTGGCAAATGGATGTTAAAACTGCCTTTCTCAATGGTAATCTAATTGAGGAGGTGTATATGATACAACCAGAGGGTTTTACATCCAAGACTCAATCCAAAGCAGTATGCAAACTACCAAAATTCATTTATGGACTTAAGCAAGCCTCAAGGAGTTGGAACATTTGTTTTGACAAAGCAGTCAAATCGTTTGACTTTGTTAGAAGCAAGGAAGATTCATGCGTTTATAGTAAACGCACAAATGAGAGCATTGTCTTCATTGTTATATATGTAGATGACATATTGATAATGGGAGACAATAAGACTCTCATGCAATCAGTCAAAGAATGATTATCCAGAACCTTCATGATGAAGGACTTGAGTGAAGCCTGCTACATTCTTGGAATTAGAATCTACAGAGATAGACCTAATAGATTGTTGGGGTTGTCACAGTCCGTATACATAGACAAAGTGCAAAAACGTTTCTCTATGGAAAATTCCAAGAAAGAAAATCTTCCTATGGGTCAACGCATCAAGTTGTCAAGGAAGGATTCTCCTTCCACAATTGCAGAACTTGAACGCATGAAGAGAATCTCATATGCTTCAGCTATAGGATCAATCATGTATGCCATGACCTGTACAAGACTAGATGTGGCCTATGCACTTAGCATGACTTGCAAATTCCAGCAGAATCCTGGATAGGAACACTGGAAAGCAGTCAAGAGTATTCTTAAGTATCTTAGACGAACTAAAGAATACTTCTTAGTCTATGGCGTACAAGAAGAGCTAGTAGCTATTGGGTATACTGATGCTAGCTTCCAAACAAATCTTGATGACTTCAAATCTCAGTCTGGTTATGCCTTCATTTTAAATAGTGGAGTAGTTGGTTGGAAGAGTTCCAAGCAAGCTACAACTGCCGATTCGACAACAGAAGTCGAGTACATTGCTGGATCGGAAGCTGGTAAAGAAGTTGTCGCGATATCCGAGTTCTTAAAGGAATTATGGGTTATTCCAAGTGCTAGTTGTCCAACAACGATTTATTGTGACAACACTGGTGCGATTGCTCAAACTAATGAACCAAGACCAACGAACAAAAATAAACATGTACCAAGGAAATACCACATACTCAGGGAGATGGTGGAGACATAACAAATAAATAGAGACTACATTCCCACCGATAATAATCTAGCAGACCCATTTACTAAACCATTAAGCTTAGTCAAGCATAATGGTCATTTCGAAAACATGGGCATTAGATACATTGGTGATTGGCTCTAGGCCAAGTGGGATATTGCAAGTATATATGTCATAGAAACAATCATTTTAGAAGCAAATGTACTTGAACACATTCATATTATTAATGAGATTAATATATTTGGCTTTTGCAATTATTGAATTATTATTTGATTGTTTATATTATTCATTAATGTGCATTCCTTGAACTTACATTGTCATTGATAGTGTGATATATTAATGATAGAGTGTAGTTCTTAAAATAGCCTAGACTAATGATCATTGAGAATGAGATATCAATGATATGTTGTAAGTCCATACGTGATGCGGATCACATTCTTAGAGAATGTAGTATATCTCACTTACTGCTAGCAATAGTTGCTAGTGATGGACACATGGATACTCTTAGAGGAGTATTGACAAACCATGCTGATAAACTATTTGTTATACATGTCTAGAGTATTATCAGCATGTGGGAGATAGAGGTCCTTAGACTTGAGGTCAATATCACCTTATTTACGGAACAATGCATTTTGATCTTGTCCTAAGCTCAAATGTCTTATAGGTTGAGACGAGAATAAGATTCATTCCTCGATTGGAATTTCGAGAGAGCACTCAGCTTCTCAGAGATGTTAGATCGACCAAGTCATTGGCCAATGCAAGAGACATATCTAGGATATGGTCTAGTTGTCGACTAATATAGATGAGATAAAGTGATCAAGCCATTTGGATAGACACTTGGCAAATCTTAAGCTTGATCGAGTGTGTCGCGAATGAAAGGAATTTATCATCTCACATGAGGTGCATTTACTTGAGTCTTGTAAACGTCTTCACATATCGAGTGCATCGCGTGGCCGTCAGAGTTAGTGTGAACCTTGATTTGATCAAGTGCCGATGTGTGAAGGCCTAAAGGATCACACTAAGTCGATTGTCTTTTTCGGTCTAAGAGTATATTGAGAGAATGTAAAATATCGGATTTAGAATTAAGATATTTTATTTAATAATAAATTATGGGATAATTTTCATTTGATGAAAATTATATAATTAAGTCAAAATTAAATCTTGGATTTAATTAGAACTAAAACGTGTAGAAAATAAATAGAGTCAAGACAACAGCTGGGCCGATCGCCCATCAGACTTTGGATTTGGGTCAAGTCTTGAAGCCTGATCCAAATCTGATTTGTTTTAGGGTTTCCTCCACTATATATTTGACACTTAACCCATAATTTCAGGTTGCACTCACTTTCCATTTTCTGAACTCAGAGTTCAGGAAATAAAATTCTCTCAAACCTCTGCCAAGATTTCCTAGCTTTCTTGGGCAAAGAAATATACTGAAGCAAGGCTTGCACCCGGATTGACAATCGCGTGCGCTCCCTTTAGTAAAGACTAACAAAGTTTAAACTGTAAGTTTTCTTCATGTCTTTGTAGATTTGAATTATCGCATAATCATACCAGAAACGTTTGTTGGGGCAAGTAAGTTTACTTAAAATTTTAAACTTTCGATGTGCCTTACTTGTGTGTTTTACACCAACAAATCCCTTCAATCTCTTCCTTTCTTGCAATCTTACACACTTAAAGATCCTTCTATTCTAGCGAACACTTGAGTTCCCTTTGCTCATTTGTTTGATTGTTATTTTATCTTGGGAGCTAAGTATCCATTATACCGTTGAGAGGATATACGGGGCAATGCTATTTTAAGGATAGATCAAGAATTTGGTCGATTCAGCAAGCCAATTATCTTGTTATATTTCCAGATTCTAAACATATTGTTGTTGTTGTTCTCAAGGGGCTTGCTGCAGTTTCAACCAACATCTCAAGACTTCAAGGAAGGATCAAAGACCGAAGATCAAGATCATCAACACTTATTGATGTTGTGACAACTGATGTTAGGCTTCAAACCTATTATATTGAAATTGTAAATGATTATCCTTTCTAAACATTAGTGATAATTATATACTATTTTCATACGTCCACTGTAACACCAACCGAAAAATCGTCACGTAAGACTTTCTTGATAACCTGAATATAGTCACCATTAGAACCGATTTTTGTGTCTTCACAAAAACCCTCGTTATAGTGATTAAAGGAGTCGCAAACACGTATAAAATCGTCAGAAAAAAAGTCTCATTTCTCATAGTGATATAGCCGACATCAGTCAATTGTTAGATCATATATGTGATTTGGTCCGAGTAAAAACAAGTAAAGTCACTTTATGATGTCACTCAATAATTTAAATTAAAAGTATTTGGCCCTTCGATAATTGTTTTTATTCATTGTGATGTGTTAAATCTGTACAGACAGACAAAATGAAAATTGGTTTTTAATTAAATGTCTTGGGTTAAAATTGATAGAATAGGATATTCGGTCATAATTATGTATATTTTATATATGATAAGTGTATATTTAGTTATTATTTATCGTAATTAGAGCCTATAATTATGCTTGTATTATATTATATTTACTACCACTTTAGAATGAAATAATCAAGAAACAATATTTCTTACATGATATTAGATTCTAGGGAAAGTTCCTAAATCCTAAATATTTTTTATTCACCGTCAGCCCCTTCCTTGTGCGCCGCCGACCATCTCCTTCTCTTCCGACAGCCATGTAGGACTCGAAATTCAATTTTCATCCAGCTCTAATCGTTTCCAACATCAAATCACATATCCCTGTCACCCTTGAGATGAAACGTCCATTACGCGACATGAACAAAGCTTTTTAAAATTCATTGTCGCTCACACCGGGTTATCCATCAAATTGGTGCATGGACACTGGTGCAATGTCTCATATCATGACGTCCTCACAAGGTAATCTCTCGTCCTATTTTAATTTGAGCAAAAATCGTGATATAATTATCGAAAAAGGTCATTCAATTCAAATTTGTGGTGATGATACTACAAACTTGTCTCCCCCGAACCTAGCGTTAACTTTAAAAAAATATCCTTCATGCTCCTCAATTAATTAATATCTTGATTTCAGTTAGAAAATTTACTAATGACAATTAGGTTTTCGTTGAATTTGATCCTTTTGGGTTTTTCGTGAAGGATTTTTAGACCGGGATGTGTCTACTGAGATGTGATAGTCGAGGTGAGATTTATCCAATCACCACAACCACACGTAAAGTCACACCATCCACTTTTGTCCTTTATAGCATGAACATTTGGGTCATCCGGGAGCACCTATTTTTGCCTTCCTTAAGTAAAATAAATTTATTTCAGGTACTAGACCTCGTAATTCTCATGTTTGTCATTCATGTCCGCTTGGGAAACATGTTAAATTGCCTTTTGTTGCTTCTAATTCTTGCACTGTTATGTCTTTTGATATTATCTATAGTGATATTTAGACATCTCTCATTTTGAGCTTTTTGGGCTCATAAATATTAATAAACTTCAACCACGATCTACTAAATATATTTTTTTTTGAAATATCCTTCCAATCATCATGATTATATTAATTAATCGCAACAACACATAAAAAGTCTACCATCTTTTCTCTTTTTTGTTCTTCTTTTCTTTTCTTCAATTTGTTTCCCCAACTCAACCAAACAAGGATGAAAATATTAACTCCTTTATCATATAAAGGCCATTTTCATTTGACTTGATTTTAAATATTTCAATTATTTCTCCATCCTCATCTTGTCCCTAGCTCTCTCCTTTTATTCCAACTACAATGTCATATAATTGGGTTGTCTCTAACTAGGCCCTTGCACTTTATATACCTAACGCCTCATTTCTTGTCCGAGACAAATTAATGAGAGCTCGTTGATCATATATATTCAACAACTTATAAAAACAAAAATAATCATTATATCTTACACTGGAAGTTACTCTAATTATTGTTAGTTGTAAATGAGGATTCAATTAGATGGTTCACATTTTAGTTAAAAGGCTGTCTCTAGCTTTGCTTAAACCATGATGTAATGGTTACATCCACCATTTTTCTAGATTTTCTCAAAATCAGCATCTTTACCTCAAAAGTCAAACATTAACTTAGAGGCTTATTGAAAATAATTTAATTTGGTTGGCGGCTTATATACGCGAAATCAAACGGACGTCCGAGCGCAAAGTTATGACCATTTAAAGTTTCACTAATTTACAACTTATATTTGATATGTCAATACGTTCGGGTTGGGTTGGAGAAATTTGGGTGCAGGGGGGTGAGGATTCGGTCGATGGGCCAGGACCGGACGAAAATGACCGGACCGGACCGAGAAATTCGATCCGGTCTTCGGTCCGGAGAATCCGACTGTTCGGTCCTCGGTCCGGTCCGGTCCGATCCGATTTTAATCTTTTGTGCACCCCTAATCACAGGTAAAAGGTAAAATGTTCTATCGTCCACCTCTTCTCTATGAATATTGCTCTTAATCTAGCTACAAAAAATAGATTTTACTTTACTTATCCGCTTATTCAAATCAAGAGAGAAAATATTTTTTTTAACCCTTATCATTAAATAACCATTAATTTCTCAAACTTATTGGACTAGTACTAGTAGTTTAATTTAAATAAGTATAACAAATATGAGTAATTTTTAGTAAAATAATTATTTAGTACTTTTTAAGAGGAGTGAGAAATGCATATATGATAAGAAAAAAAAACTGAACCGAGGAAGTACAATATTGGCTTATTCCTTTCCTCTTCACCATACTTAATTATAGCTCACCCTCGAATTAGGAGTACCTTAATTAAGTCAATAGCTTTGACACAAATGTTATTGAGTTTTTGATATTGGTGAATGAGAAATAATGAGATAAAAAGTGAAGGAAATGTAAAAGGTCCATTTTGTTTTGGTTAAAACAATTGTTTCACATCGGAAAAGAGAGAAAAAGAGAGGTGTATATATTACATTACACCTTCTCTAGTCACTAAAAGGGTTAAAGGGGCAAGGACCCCTCGCGCCGTCGTCGTTGCTCGGATTCAAATTCGGTCAAATGATCTGATAGATTGATAATCTTTTTTGACCAAATTTTCTTTAATTTTAATTATTTAATAATTTTAATTTTAATTATTTAATTAATTCGTTAGTGATCCGCGACCCGATTCTTTCCCGATTTTATTTTATTTCCCACCATTTTTTTTGTAACTGTTCAGAAGGGTTGCAAACCTTCAAAAACAGTACTTCCATGGCTATAAATTCGTTTGCTTCCTCGGAATTTTACTTACTAATTTTCTGAACTACAAAACTTCTTCTTCT
Organism: Przewalskia tangutica; assembly: GCA_029844215.1. Lineage (NCBI taxonomy): Eukaryota > Viridiplantae > Streptophyta > Magnoliopsida > Solanales > Solanaceae > Przewalskia > Przewalskia tangutica. The sequence continues at coordinate 15,179,642 of CM056734.1, forward strand.
TCTGTCCGAATAAATTTCGTGTGATACACTGTCGTTGAGTGGTTCACCGCTACCTGAATTTGGAGTACTACTATTCTGGTAAGATAATCGTTCTATCCTGAGAGGGGATATTCCATCAACCTCGAGTACTGTGAGGGAAATAATTTCCTTAAGGACATACTTTGAACTAAGTGGACTCGATTATATTTTGGAAAATATTTTTTCCAACACTGATTCTATTCATTTTCAATTATTATTATTTACTGGTTTTTTTCAATACAGATTACTAACAAATGTAATCCATAATAATTAGTTGAAGAACGAAAGAGGCAATTCAAAGCTTCATCATAACATTGTTTCTCCTTTCTAACTCCTTTTTTTCCCTCCTCCTTTTGGGATAATTAGTTTGTTTTCCCGAATTTAAGAAATGACTGTTAATTTCATTCTAGTACTATATTCCTTTGATAAGGTTAAATGAAAATTGAAACCCAGTCTGGGTCGTAGACAACAAAATTTTATCTGATTTAAAATAAGAATCTACGAGGCGATTTCAATCTATTTTCAAACTCTAATGTACGTTAGGGTTTTTGGAGGCTATTCTAGTCTAAACCCTAACTCACGCCTATGAAAGAGATACTTATTTTCTTGAAAGATATCTCGAAATCCATAAATTCATGGATATTCACAATAAAATCGATCAAGACATCAAATATTGTCATTCAACTCGAAATACCAAAGTGATGCCCGATGTAAAGATAAATATGTGGCTAAATATTTCTTGACGATTAAATACTTTAAGAAGATATACAATATCCTTTAATAAAAATCAAATACATCCCAAGATAAAGTCCACATCCAAGTCCTTCTATGTTCGAAGATATACGTAATACGTTACTAATGGTCTTCAAATTACGGAATTTAAAAAAAAAAAAATCAAAGAAATACACAAGATTTATACTCATAAATAAAATTACTTTTTTTTATTTCTGTATCTTGAGAAATTTTGATGCAAACGTGAGTATAAGCAGATGTTAAGGATCAAACAAAATCGTGGAAACCCACATGGATCCACAAAGGGGACCCATTTATAAAGATTCCAAGCAGTAGTTTCTGCAAAAACACAACCCAAAATCATCATCTTCATCATTTCATTTCTTACTGCACATGTGCCACCTCCCACGTGCCAATCCCTCTGGGCTGTTTAGCTTTTCTTCCATTGATCATACAAATAAAGTTATAGATCAGTAGCTTTATTCATTTGGTATATGTAGAGGCCCGACAACATAGCCCTACCAATAAAGCTTCTCTCTCTCTCTCTCTCTTATAAAGCTAGTACCCCTCACACATTTGGGCCATGCACGCCCCCCCCCCCACCCGATCTCCTCTAGCTCATCTTCAGTATTGAAATTAATTTGCCCGCATGGACGTCGATTGATTAGGGGTGATAGATTGCACAGTAGCGAGTTCGGCGCAGATCGCGGTGTGAGTTTCATTACTCATTTGTGGGAGATGACTCATTGTGGGCACCAGACACTGTGTCTCCAACCTAGTGAGCCGTTGAGTTATCATGATTTACCTTCTCCATCAATTTTTGTCGGGCCGAGGGTAGAGCCCTGTGGGCGAGAAATTTCGCTTTTTGTCCCCAAGTATTGAAATTAATTTCGTCGATCAGCACGTGTGAATCTCATTATTACTATCTCACCAAACGTTTCCAATATTAATGAAAGCGCTTAATTAAATTTATATTATATAATATAACATAACATGATAAGAATTACATAATACATGTCTGTTATATACATTGAAAGTGTTGTTATATAAGAATATTATTATAGAGAGGTCTGACTATATATATTGTCAAGATAAATAATTTTTTTCAATTATCAAGTCGTTTAGGTGATATTTACATGTAGACATCCTTAATATATATATATATATATTATATATAAAATTTTGAAAAGGAGACTGGTTAATTACCTACCTTAACAAGTAGGAGTGAGTTGAAGAAATAAAATTTCTTTATATTGATGGATATATATAACTTAAAAGTCAATTTAATACGATGAATGTGCTTGATCGACGAGGTGATAGATGACATCAAGCCATCAAGGTTTGCTCAGCTCACTTGAAACAAAATATAGCATTCCGTCCGTTCCAGTGTTCATATTTCCTTGTTGATCTGTTTATAAAAATGATATATTTTTATATTTAAAAATAATTTAAATTTAAAGTTCCTTTTTTACCCTTGATGACTGTATTTTACTATCAAAAAAATCTCATAACATGCTTAAGGCAAAGTTTCAAAAGTCGTTAGTTATTTCTTAAATTCCACTACAAGAAATTATAGAAACAAAACTTTAGCAACAATAAATATGTTATTGCTATTTATTATTGCTAAAACATTAAATAACAATAAAAAATAACTTGTTGTTGCGAAAAATTTTCGCATCAGAGGTTATTACAACGACATGAAACAATTTTTGTTGCGAAAAAAACTTTTGGCAACAACATCCAATATATGACAAAAAAATATTATTGACAAATGTTTTTCTTCTTGTAGTATCCGTTCATGTCCAGTCAAATTACGTCCAGGGGCTGACCCATGTACCATTTTTTAGTGCTCGAACACCCATTAACCATGGCTGATACTCTATGTAGACATAGAAAATATTAAAATGTTGGTATAAAATAATAAATAACATCCAAGAAAGAGTCATCATTTAGAGTTTAGGGTATAAAATAATAAATAATCTTGGTGATCTGGTTAAAAGGTCGTAGGCTTTAGGCTAAGTCATGAAGGAGCTAAGTTTGAAATCCATTTAAAGCAATATATTTTTGTTGATTTTAAGTTGAGCACCCATAACCATTGAATCCTGAGCCCACGTCACATAAATTAAAATAAAAAAAGTAGCAAACTTATTCAATTTGGAGTATGTATATGTGTGTGTCGCTGGATATGCGCCTCTCTAACGGTATAAACACATTGACACTATCTAAAAAAGTGTATGTTTGCACTGTACGTGAAATACTCTTTTTATTTTTCAAAGGTATAAACACATTGACACTATCTAAAAAAGTTAAATCCTAAAATTTCGAATAGCAGCACAATTTGTGGAGTATAAATGTATAATCAAGAAGATTTTCCAGTAATAACGTAATCTTGCTAGTTGCTTTTGATAGTTACGTTGCTTATGAAAGAAATTCAATATTCCACGTTTATGTTTTAGGATAATATGAAAGACACTTATTTTCTTTTTTGATTTCCCATTTGGTGTTCGTATTTGTATTAGAACTCGATAATATTCGAATTTGCACCGTATAGGATTCATTCAGAGAAAGCGTTCACAATAAAAAAAAATCATATTCAAAACTTAAATTTGAAACCTGATTAAAATAGAATCAACCTCATCCATCACACTTGTGAATTATTATGTGGCGGTTCTGATTTCTCGTCCCCCTCCTTTTCATCTTTAGTCACTTTAAGCGTGTCATTCTTCTGAACTAATTTAAAATGTTTATAAAATTATTCTTTTATATTTTCTTTCTTCAACATCGACCCCCCCCTCCTCCCTCCCCTCATGTGACTAATTTTTCTTGGGTAAAAGTATATGACAATTTTTTTTTGTTGTGAAGGAATCATGGTAGTTACTTTTCGAAGTGCGCCAGGTAAACCCGGTGGCGTAATAGCGGGAATCCACGTCAGCCGATTAACCACACTTGACAAGCCATGTGTGACAGGCTCAACCAAGAAGGTTTATGCAGGGAGTCGAATTCGTGACCTTGCGGTCCCGCGCTCTACTGCTACACCAACTTGGCTATCCTTGCGGGTAAGTATATGACAATTCTGTTCGATATGCAATAATTGTTAATTTACTGGTTCATCGATGAAACCAGTAACTTATTACATTCAGGAACGAAACTTCAATCAACGCAGCAGCGGTCTACTTCACTATGTGATATTAGCAGCACAGTCTACTGTCTGAGATGGAAGAAAGGAAGGAAGGAGAGAAGAGATGAGAATCGTAGTATGAAGGACGAAGAAGAACAAAAATGGTGTTAAGTCGGTTGAAGAAGACGAAGTTGAGAGAGGAGAGAGAAGAGAGAAAAATCTGTATATTGAATATTGATCAAAATGAATTAATTGTTCTGTGTAACAATACACAGGTACATATCACTATTACAAAGTGTACCAAATATCCCCAATGTTCTAGATATTTCTAATACACCCCAAAATATCTAATACATTCTAAAATATCTAATACATGCTACATATACTAGATATCTAGATATTTTCTACACCACACACACACATGGTAGGCATCATGAAGATATTCTTCATTCCTAGCTTGGACATCAAGTATGCATGTTGAGGTCGACCCAATGCTTTGGTCGACATCGCCAGTTGTTCTGTCGTGGCGAGAATGTAGGAGACACAATCCGCTGAATCTGTTCTCGAATGAAATGACAGTCAATATCGATGTGTTTAGTTCTTTCATGGAACAACGGATTTGCCGCAATTTGCATAGCGGTCTGTATCGATGAAACGAGCGGCGTCTGCGGAGACTCGACTTCCTTATAAAGACCAATGATCCAGAACACCTCAGCCACTGTTGTTGCCATTGCCCTATATTCTGCCTCGGCAGAACTTCTGGAAATAGTGGTTTGCTTCTTGGATTTCCAGGAGATAAGTGAATTCCCAAAGAAAATCATGTAACCTGTCACTGATTTCCTACTATTGATGCAGGAAGCTCAGTCTGCATCACAGAAGGCTCGCCTCCATATGTGAATCTTTAGGAGCTTGCATGAATTGACTTAAACATTGCACAGAAAAAGCAATGTCGGGTCTGGTATTTGTCAAATACAGCAATCGACCAATTAATCTTCTATATGCAGTGGGATCAGACAAAGGCTCATCAGGCAGTTTCTTAGACTCAGCAGGCTGTTGCTTTGTTAGATGTTGGTCAAATTCCAAGGTTGTATATTTCATATTTTTATCCATGGGCGATGACACCGGCTTTGCCCCTGATAATCCCAAATCTGAAACAAGTTCTAAGGCATATTTTCGTTGGTGCATAAGTATGCCTTGGGCACTCCTGGCAAACTCTATTCCAAGAAAATATCGTAATTCTCCGAGATCTTTTATCTTGAATGCTGACTTTAGAGTGTCTTTTGTAATCTGAATAAGTGACAGATTATCTCCAGTGACTAACAAGTCATCCACATACACCAAGATAACTACAATACTACCATCTTTGTGCTTGGTAAACAAAGAGTAGTCTCTGCCGCTCTGCTGGAAACCAGAATCAACCAAGTCTGTGGTGAGTTTAATGTTCCACTGCCGTGATGCTTGTTTTAAACCATACAACGACTTCATTAACCTACACACCTGCTTCTCCCCACTTCGAATGTTGAACCCTCAGGGACTGTCATATAAACTTCTTCATATAGGTCGCCTTGTAGGAAAGCATTATAAACATCCATTTGGTGAATGGACCACTGCTTTGCAGCTGCTAGAGAAATCACTGCCCTTACAGTGGACATTTTCACTACAGGTGAGAATGTCTCCTGGTAATCCAATCCCTCTTTTTGACTATAGCCCTTTGCAACCAGTCTTGCCTTGTATCTTTCAATTTCCCATGTTGCCTTGTATTTGATTTTATAAACCACCTGCATCCTATAGCCTTTTTGTCTTTTGGAAGTGACACCAATTTCCAAGTACCATTGTCTTCCAAAGCTTTTAATTCAGCCTCCATTGCTTCCACCCATCTTGCATCCCCTGCAGCCTCTTTGTAAGAATTAGGCTCAGCATTCTCTGATAGATGAGCTATAAAACTCTGATATCTGGGTGAGATATTAGTATAATCTACTCTATCAGATATAGAGTATAGACAGCTTGATGATCCATGACTAGTAACAAAATCCTTATGCCAAATGAGAGGCTTGCTAGGCCTGGAAGATCTTCTAGTAAGTACCTCTACTGCTGGAATGTGATGCTCAACTTCTTCTTGCTGGATATTCTGAATTATGTCCTCTGAACATGTATCTTCCTGTGCTCTATTTGATGGCACATTAATTATCTCATGTTGGGCCTCCTGAGGAACTCTAACTATGTGATGAACTAGATCATCATAGTTGAAGTGGTCATGAGCTCTAATGTGATGAATAGTATCACTAACTCCTCCTTTGTAGGGAAATACATTCTCCATGAACACCACATCTCTACTCACAAAGAATGTCTCATTTTCCATGTCATATAGCCTGTATCCTTTTTTAGCATCACCATAGCCAAGAAATACAGTCTTCACTGCTCTGGGACTGAACTTGTCCTGCCTCACCAATATTGTTGCAAAACACAGGCACCCAATCACCCTTAAATGAGAAAGTGATGGAGGCTTGTTATACAACAATTCATAAGGTGACTTGTTCCCAATAACAGTGGAAGGTACTCTATTCAGAATGTAGACAACTCCTATCACCAGTAAACCCGAAAACCTGTCTGGTAGGTTGGCCTGGAACTTAATAGCTCTAGCTGTTTCCAATATGTGCTTGTGCTTCCTTTCTACCACACCATTTTGTTGTGGTGAGTATGGACATGTACTCTCATGTACCACACCATGTTGTGTGAAAAGTTCTTTACAATTATGATTAAAGAACTTTGCTCCATTGTCTGACCTGACCCTCTGAATGCTAGTCTTAAACTGATTCCTGATCTCAACAAAAAATTCTTTTAAAACTGAGACTACATCTGATTTTAATCTCATTAGAAACACCCAAGTCCATCTAGAGAAATCATCCACTATAGTCAAGAAATATCTCATTCCATTATATGTCTCTACCTTGTAAGGGCCCCATACATCAACATGTAGTAAATGAAATGCTCTAGTAGCTCTACTAGTACTAATAGGAAAAGGAACTCTTGTTTGCCTAGCCAAAGGACATATCTCACATCTGTCCAAGACAAAGAAACTTTTATTACTAAAACATGGCATTTTCCTTAGAACACTCATGGGCACATGACATAGTCTTTTGTGCCAAGTTTTTGCATCCACAGATTGTCCTGCTGCCATACACTTCTGCTGAAACTTCTCCTTATCTTCTGTATCCAGACACACAGTGTACAACCCATCCTCTTCATTACCAATCCCCCTCACCTTCCCAGATGAGAGATCCTGAAAAATGCAATAGTGTGGGAAAAAGGTCACACTACAGTTTAACTCCTTGGTCACCTTCGAAGCTGATAGAAGGTTAAACTTGAAAGTTGGTATACATAGGACATTGCCAAGAACATCACCTTTCCCAAGATGGCAATCACCAATATGAGACACCTTGACTGAGTCACCTGTTGGCAAATGCACTTTCCCTGTATTCTCTGGCAAGTATGCATTTCGCAAACAACTCTTGTTACCAACCATATGATTAGTAGCTCCTGAATCCACAATCCATTTCATTTGTGTCTCATTATCAGAAGAGTTCATACCTGCCATATTTGCAATTCCCATTCTCCCTGTTTTCTCATCCAGTAGCTTCTGAAGTTGTTGATGCTGATCAGGTGTCAGCTTCATGTGGAAGGATTGAGGCTCCGGGCTGTGCCCATAGCTCTGCTGCAGAGGCCTTTGTTGATTGTATAATGATTGAGTCTCCTGGTTATATCCACAATTCTACTGAAAATTCCTCTGCTGGTTGTATGCTGGTTCATTTTCCTTACCAGTAACATCAGAGTATATTTCAGATCCTGCCACATTGTATGCCTTCTTAGTCTTGCTTTTAAAATTCTCAGGGTATCCAATCAATCTATAACAGTCATCTTGCACATGTCCAGTTTTGTGACAATAATCGCATTTCATCAACTTGTTGCAATCTTGTCTAAAGTGTCCCTTGCCATGACAGTAATCACAATACGCATTAGGATTGTATGGTTTTCTTTGATTTGCGACTCCACTAGCAACTCCATTTCCACCCCTTCCTGCTCCATTTCGGGCTGTAAACATTGCGGATGAGTCAATTGTCTCCTGCACCATTCGACTGTTTCCCGCGACTATCCTCTGACTTTCCTCTTGGTTCACCATTGCGTATACCTGATTTAGACTAGGTATTTTCTGCATCATCAAGATCTGACTTCTCGCTTGATTGTATCCTTCATTCAGCCCCATCAGGAACTGCAATACTCTCTGATAATGTAGATGATTACTGAACTCTTTTGATTTAGGGCAGCAATCTGGAGGTGGCATAATCAAATCATATTCGTCCCAAAAGTCCTTAAGCTTGGTATAATACATGGACACTGACATGATTCCTTGCCTCAATGTAAAAATCTCCTTATGTAGTTGAAAAGCCCTTGCACTATTTACCTTATCGAACCTTTCTTTCAATTCTTCCCAGATTGTATAAGACTCTGAATTAAAAAGCATTCCACTGAACAGACTTTTGTTCACATTTCCCATTAACCATGAAATGACGATGGCATTACACCTATCCCATAACCTTGCCATATCACCCTGAAACATCTCCCTCCTTATCGTTCCATCGACGAACCCTAGCTTGTTCTTTCCTAACAATGATAGCTTCATTGCCCTACTCCATATCGTGTAGTTGTCCATTCCACTTAACGTAACCCCTACCGATAATGACCCCGACGCATCAGATGGAAACATATATAACGGATGATTATGATCCACAGTCATCGTCACTGTCGTAGCTTCACTGGACAATTCCTCACCAGTGTTCTCCATTGTTTATTTTCGCATACGAAACTACAGATCTGTATATCCTTGTCCTTAATTCGATGAAATCACTTACCGATGTTCATCGATCTTCAGATTGTCTTTACTCAACACGCAGACTTCTCGAATATCCTTCTGCATGTGTCAAAAATCTCAAAAATCTCTTTTCATCGACTAACTGTAATTTCTCCTCATTCGATGTGTAGATCCCTCGAATTTCCTATTGCATGTGCCGGAAATCCCCTCAATCTACCTCACCGATCCACGAGGCTCTGATACCATGTTAATTTACTGGTTCATCAATGAAACCAATAACTTATTACATTCAGGAACGAAACTTCAATCAACGCAGCAGCGGTCTACTTCACTGTGTGATATTAGCGGACACGATCATGCGAGATGGAAGAAAGGAAGGAAGGAGAGAAGAGATGAGAATCGTAGTATGAAGGACGACGAAGAACAAAAATGGTGTTAAGTCGGTTGAAGAAGACGAAGTTGAGAGAGGAGAGAGAAGAGAGAAAAATCTGTATATTGAATATTGATCAAAATGAATTAATTGTTCTGTGTAACAATACACAGGTACATATCACTATTACAAAGTGTACCAAATATCTGTTGGGTTTTGATATTGGTGAATAGGAAATGATGGGATAAAAATTAAAGAGGGTAAAAGGCTCTTTTATCCCACATCGAAAAAATGGAAGGAAAGAGAGGTGTATATATTACATTACACCTTCTCGAGCTGCTAAAAGGGTTGAGAGGGCAAGGACCCCTCGCGCCGTCGTCGTCGCTCGCTCGGCTCGGCTTCGGCTTTGGATTTGGATTTGGATTTGGATTTGGATTTGGATTTGGATTTGGATTTGTCAAAAGATCGATTGATTGATACCTCTAACCCTATAAATTCTTGATCATTTCAAGAATTTATGAACTAATTCATTCTCTAATCAATTCTGAAATTCTGAAGTTGCTCTTCAACTCGAAAATTTCATTCTGTGTGATATACTGCCGTTGAGTGGTTCGTTGCTACCGGAATTTGGAGTACTACTATTCTGGTAAGATAATCGTTCTATCCTGGGAGGCGATATTCCGTTAACCTCGAGTACTGTGAGGGGAATAATTTCCTTAAGGACACATTTTGAACTAAGTGGGCTCGATTACATTCTGAAATTATTTTTCCAAAACAGATTCTGTTTTCGTTTATTGTTTCATTTATGTTATATGTTTCACTAAGTGATTAACATATTGTTTTGAATCATTATTTAGCCAAGTACAGATTATTATACCAACAATCACCCTGTCGACAATCACCCAAATGGAATCATGCTTCCTCTGAGTGGTAGGTAGTCCTGTAATAAAATCCATATTTATCACCTCCCATTTCCAAGTCGGAATATCAATAGCCTGCAATAGCCCACCGGGCTTTTGGTGCTCAGCATTAACCTGCTGACAATTCGGGCACTGCGCCACGAACTCCGCAACATCCTTAGAAAATTTTAAGTCTGACATGCTTTCGTACGCTCTCATACGTAGGGTCAGAACTACGGGGTATAACAAAAATAGATAATAACCAGATGTCGAACGTCTGGTATCTGGAAATCCATCCCAATCAGCATCTGTATAAGACACTAGAGTAGATACGGAGGATGGATATAAATGCAAACCATAATCAAGAGTGCACTGAATGTAACGTACAATACGTTTGAGAGCGTGTATGTGTTCGTCCCACGAATCATGCATACATAAACATACCTGATGCACTGCATAAGTAATATCGGGCCTCGTGATGTAAGATACTGAAGAGACCGCACAAGACTGCGATAGTGGAAGGGATCCTCGTAAGGTGTGCTAGAATTAACACTCAGCTTAGGTTTGGTGTCAACCGGAGTGGGAGAAGACTTACATGATGACATGCCAACCCATTCAATAATCTCAATCGCATACTTCCTTTGGGATAAAAATAGACTACATGCATGACGAGTTATAGTTATACCTAAAAAATAACTCAAAGGTCCCAAGTCTTTCATAGCAAATTCAGAACTTAGAAGAGACATGATAAACTTGCGAAGTTTATCAGAAGAACGTCAATATAATATCATTCACATATAATAAAATGTTTGCTAGAGAAGTACTATGATGATAGATGAACAGATAATGATCAAATCTGTTGTGATAAAACTCAATAGTAGATACATAATCTGCAAACCTTTTGTACCAGAGCTGATGGGACTATTTTAGCTCATACAAGGACTTCTTCAACAAACAGACATGATTATGATGATCGGGGTCCATAAAACCCAAGGGCTGATGCATGTATACCATTTCCTTGAAATCACAGTGTAAGAACACATTTTTCACATCCAATTGATGAATGGGCTAAGATTTGGAGAGAGCCAGACAGATAACAGTGCAAATAGTTGCTGATTTGACCGCCAGACCAAATGTCTCTCCACAATCCACGCCAACCTATTCAGTTTTACCATCCCCTACAAGACGAGTCTTATGCCTCTAAAAAACCATCAGATTTTTTCTTATGAGTAAAAATTGACATAGAACGAATCAAATTAACACTAGGCGGATGTGACACCAACTCTGTCATGACCCGAACCCCGGGCCCGTGACTGGTGCCCTACCTGGGCACCCTTCTACCTAAATGACATAATTAAACTGCGGAACTAAACAACACCTCATTTTTTTTTAAAACCAACGAACATGCAAGGGCAAAGCCGATAAGGCTGCCATATAATATACATAATCAAATGGCACTACACTGTACACGAGTCCAATCCCACATATGAATACAGACCTCTAAGAGTTTTACTAAACTATGACGGGATAAGGCCCCGCCGTACCCATCGCATAAAAGCACATCAAGGATCTATACTAAAATGATAAGCTCCCAACAAATGGAGCTATCAAAACTCGAGCAAGGGTCCTACACTGCGGATCACCGAATCAGTACCTAAACTGCGGCATGACGCGGCCGGAGAAAGGGGTCGATGCGAAGAATGTACCAAGTATATGAAGCAATAAGTTGTCACGACCCAACCTCGGGCCCGTGACTGGTGCCTTGCCCAGGGCACCCTAGTGATACAACATCAGAGAAAAACCAGCGGAAGTAAACTCATAAACATGAAACAATATAAATTAAGAAACAGAATAACCCAAAATGGTTACCTTTCGATAACTATACATAACAAAAGCGAGCGATTCATCCTTTCTGAAACCCAATTACAACAGACTACGCACTTCAAGAGTTGTAACAACTATGGAGACGGGGCCGTCATACCCTGAATGTACTGAATCTACAATGACAGAAAACATATCAAAAGATAAGCCTCGGAGAAACGGCTTCCCAGCGAAGCGGTGATCTAAGAGCGAGGATCAACAACCGATGTACCTCGACTGCGGCATTTAACGCGGCCGAAGGTCGATGACAACGTGTACCAAATATGTGGCGAAAATCGTAATGAAATCATAACATTTCCAAACCAAAATCCACAGATATGTATGAAAAGCCAATTAACCGCACATGGTGTCACAACATAAGCAAGAACAATTAGGTGTAACGTAACCGGTCTTTCCTAGGCTGCTAATGATCGAAGCAGGGCCACTCGCCCATGGTATCCTTACGCGAGCCTAATCCTGGACTTCCGTAGTCCGCATAGGCCATCTGGGCCCGCATGAGGTACTCCTCGCATCGGGGGTAGCTAACCCACAGTATTTTCCTGGACTCCCGCAGTCCGCATGGCCACTTGGACCGCATGAGGTATTCCTCGCATCGGCGTAACACACCCGGAGTGATTCCTGGACTACCATGCCTTTACACAAACCAAGACAATACCATGCCTTTACACAAACCAAGACAATTACCATGCCTTTCCTTTTTACATAAACCAAGACAATACCATGCCTTTACACAAACCAAGACAATTACCATGTCTTTCCTTTTTACATAAACCAAGACAATTACCATGCCTTCTTTTTTACACAAACCAAGAGTAATTCTTATTTAAGCAAGCCAAAGTACTATCAAGGCACAAATAGAAAAATTCTCATTTAAACAAGCCAAAGTACTATCAAGGCACAAATAGAAAAATTCTCATTTAAACAAGCCAAAGTACTACGTACGTCCATTATTTTCAAAAGACTCATTTTTTATATAAAACCCCAAGATACTAAAACCCGTAGTACCAAGGCATGTCTATTTTTCAAATTAAGTTACTACACCTTTAAAAATTCATTTCAAGGCTTTGAAATCAAGTAACTTCTAATTTCACAACCTAGGCAACTCATGCCTATCAATCAAAATAGACCACTCTTTTAACCTTTCATAAAGTCGTTATAACTAACTTCCCATAAAGCCGTTATAATTCTTTATGTATTATAAAAATTCATTCTTTTTATAACCAAGAGACTTATACTTTTAAAACCAAGTATCATATACTTTCAAATCAAGTTTCTTAACTTTAGAAATCAAGTCTCTTAACTTTAGAAATCAAGTAGCTTATACTTTTAAATCCCAAGTAACTCACACCTTTAAAACAAGTTACTTCTCTTTAACTCATGTCATTTCTCCTCTTTTAAATCAATTAAGTAAATCACTCCTTTGACTCCCATAAAGCCGTTATAACAAACTTTAGGTTTTTGGAACTAAGATACTATCTATGAGATTAGAAACCACTTCCTTTTTAAGACTATAAGTACTTCAAGTAAAACATCTTTCACTTTTGAAAATCCAAATATTATCAAGGGAATGGATTATAACAACTTCTAATTTAAACACCCAAAGTACAATCAAGGAAGTATATAGAACAACTTCTCTATTAGGCAATCCAAGTACAATCAAGGAGTAGATCATTTAAGGAGTAGGATTTACTTACTTTACCATAAGAAATCATGTTAGAAGAAGAGGAGATGTTCACATACCTTTTCGGCTTAATCCACAAGCTAAGTCGAATACGCCGCACGTAGAATTGTCAACCTATAATAACCACAATACGACTATCAACTTCTAGTTTCTAACGTAGAATGATACTAAGTATACGGTCTCTTATTATACAGAAAATTGGGCAGCACTTCCTTTGTTTCTACGTACTTTTCCACCTTTTTCAAGGCCCGAAATCAATAACCAATATGCAACATTTAAGGCTCAACACATCAACCAATCAAAGGGGATTACACGCCTTATAATACGTGTAAAATTCTGCCCCACAATTAATACCAAGTAGTTCCATAGACAATGTCATTCTCGGCTAACAATGTACAACAACACAAAGTCTTTTCCAACTCTTTTCAATCCAAGTTGTTAAGTCTACCATGTTATATAGTCGTAAACAACTTTAACACCTATAATTCCTTCTTTATATAACATGCGATGACTAAATTAATAACCAAATTGAATTGTAATCTCAAAGGCTAATCATGCTAGTTTCGGATTAGTGGTTCCAATATCCATAACATTTATCAATCTGCATAATATATACCTCATGCTTGCTAATATCCATAACTACAACAATAAGTAATCTTCAATCATTAAAACGACAAGATTGTTACCTTGATAAGCCTTTATATAACTCCAAGATTTAAAGTCGCCCCTTTAGCAATATTAGCTCCTTTATATCACGCTCCAATCCGCTATTTGAAGCCCTTAGAAGTTCACACACAACTTCCCTTCCATTTCCAATCAAAACTTATGAAAACAACTTAGGTTTTCATCTTGCGACTAACGTGAAAACGTCGTTTTTCCGGGATCTTTCTATTGAGATATCCTTATAATACCCCTAGGAACCTTGAGTTTAAGTGTGAATTATGAACCACAAACAAAAATTTTTTGTGTGGGATAATTCTTAAACCCGAGAGCTTTCAATAAGTAAGAACAAGGTCTTGAAATTTTCTAAGTGTTGAGATAAGTCTTGCTACTAGTGTAGTATATATAACACAGTGGAGGGTCAAGATTATAACACTTGTGGGGTTTGGATGAAGAGGATTAAATATCTAGCCAAGTGGCTCATTGACTTGATCAATTATCTCAAGCTTGGCTTGTCAAGACTTGATCATCCACTTGACTACTAACCTTGGTCACTTGACCACTTAACCTTGGTCACTTGACCACTTAACCTTGGTCACAATTTTCGAACAAGCCTATGCAGGGGTGACACGTGTCGCCCTCCCATTATCCATAAAATCTCGTAACCCTCGTGGGCCCCACAAAACGTAAAATTTCTCGGGTGGGCCCTACGTGACCAAATCCGTAAATAAATTTACACAATGTTAATAAATTCCATACTCCTCAAATAATGTATTTTGAGAATCTAATTCTCATCAACGAACATTTTTCCTTTCCGAAGTTCGGAAGATTTTCCTTCGGAAAAACAATTCTTTCTTTCGTTCAAATTTTCAAGTCTTGTGTTCTCGCGTCTATTCTCTTATACATGTCCTGGAATTACGGGGTGTAACAAACTCTCACATCTTATTTTTAATAAGAGCATTATATTCATCGTCCATTGCTATTTTCCAATACGAGTCATGAAGGGCAGACGAAGGGTTACGTGGAAGGGGTGATTTAGTAATATTAAAATTTAGATTAAAATATCATTTTGGTTTAAAGATACCCCGTTGGCTACACGCAATGGATCATTGACTCAGAATTGAAGTGGTCCGAACATGAGTTGGTGTAGTGATATGACGGGATTAGCCAGTAGGCCTACGACCTGCTGGATAATTGTATGGACTAACTGAGGGGTGGGTTAGGCCGAGGGACTGGACCAAAGCAGTGGGCCAGTTGGCCGAGAGGACATCGTTGCAAAAACTAGGCTAGCATGTAGTGGGCCTGCTGGCCGAGAGGACATCGTTGCAAAAACTAGGCCAGCATGTAGTGGGCTCGCCGGCGAGACACTCAGAGATCGAATTGGTCAGCGACGGTGGACTCTTGGCGACTGAGAAGATAATTGTTCTCGGCGAGCGATGGGCTTGCCAGTGTCTGTTGGACCGGAAGATGATGGGTAGAATGATCCAAATGGTGGACCATATACAGGGATAGTCCATCATCCAAAAAATTATAAGGGTTGCTCATAGAATTATACAATTTAGCAAACAGAAATTGGGTCAAAGTCGCCCCGACTATTACATCACATTAGAGGTATCCCCGTCGTGAAATCCTTCACAGAAAATCCAAAAGGGTCAAAGTCAACAGAAACTCAATTATCAGTTCATTTCTGAACAAGCACTAAATTTTTAATTAAGTGAGGAGCATGAAGGATATTTTCCAAGGGTAAAAGTGGGTGCGAGGTAGATAAATTTGTGTGACCATAACCACAAATTGGAATTGAATTACCATTACCAATAATTATGCCACGATTTTTGCTCAAATCTAAATAAGATGAAAGATTACCTGGTGCGTACGTCATGTGAGAAGTAACACCAGTGACCATGTACCAATGTACATCCGGAGGATTTAATCCAAGTGTATGCATCACTGCCTCGAAATCTGTGTGTGTCCGGATTGCTGCTGCTGGGCCTGCAACAACAAAGACCTGCTAAGACCGGATGAGGGATTCAGGATTTTTTTGAAGGGAAGTGGCCGGTGGCCGAGACCTAGGTAGTTGAGTTGGGCGGCGGAAGCTTAGGAGAATTTTAGAGAGTGAAAATTTTACCCTAGACTGCTGATACCATGAAAGAGAATAATCCCTTGAATATTTTCATTAATGTAAAGAGTTTATATACATGATATACAATAGTAAATCTAGCCTATAATTACAGATCAAATATATATTTTTCTAATACAAGACTACTACCATAATTACATTTTTTTAATACAAGACTACTACCATAATTACATTTTTTTAATACAAGACTACTACCATAATTACAATATCTCTAATAATATCAGGGAATTTACGTAGTATACCTAATATACTACGTATATTCTATCATTTATAACCATACAAATATTATAAACATTTTTAGAAACCACAAATTTCATAATCTATTTTTTTTATTTTTTAAAAGTTTCATGTTTCATTAAATATCTTGCTTTGATTTCACTTCTTTTGAGCCGAAAATTTATCGAAAACAACCTCTTTACCTCACAAAAACATAAATAATATATGCATATATTCTACTCACCCCAAACATGACTTGTGAAATTATACTAATATTTTGTTATTGTTGGTGTTTTATTAGATGGTAAGGAAAACAATGTATTAGAAAAGAGCTCGAGGATGACTCCTTGTGGGGACCAGACACTGTGTCTCCCACCTAGTGGGCCGATGAGTATCATGATTTACCTTCCTTCACCAATCTCTGTCGGATCGGAGGGATGAGGGCCCTGTGGGCGAGGGATTTCGCCTTTTGCTCCCAAGAAAAGAGCTCGAGGATGAGAGAGTGGAATATACACCTTATGTATTGAGGGGTTCGGGGGGAAATGAGGTGACCCACAGAAGTGATAATAGTACATTCACTTTTTTCCTGAAATTTGTAATTACATTTTTGGTGCTTTGTGTACGTCCACTTTAACCCATGCAAGTAGGTAATGCCTTTGTCTCTCCCGCTAGCAAACCGTCCATGTGGTTTTGTGTATATATATGTCATACAATTACTTCTACCATATATATACATATATGTGTCTGCCAACCCACCCCACCCCACCCCACCCCTCAGTATTTGTTGTCAAAATCTATCGGTTTCAAAAGTTGTTTTCTCTTTGTTGCTTCTCATTCATTCATTATCGATCTCCATAACGTCTTCTAATAAAGTTTAAGTCCTTTTTTAGGGATTCCCAATTATTGTCTTCAATTCTGTTCATATACCTAATTCCTAGCTTCATAGTCTGATCATTTCGAGCTTTCAAGCAGAAAAATTAAGTACATCTCTCTTTCTCTTTCTTTATACCAATCCATTGATTACTGAAACTCATAAGGTACTACTTCTTCCTCCATTTATTCTTGGCCTTTTTCGTGCTTAGAAATAATTGTTGGAAAAGATTTCTCTCAGTGTTTGTTGATTGTATTCTTGTGCATTAGATTCCTATGATAATTGATCTTTTTTTTTTTTTAATTTTCTCTCGAAGTTTTTTATTCTCGTCCAATAATAAGTTTCTCTCTGCAAGCTAAATTATTTGTTGGAATCATCATGATTACTAGCAGCAGCATGAAATTAATCATGTAGCTAGTTACCATTTCTTCGGTTCTCTTCCAAGTAAATTAGTTACTTACCTGAAAGGACATTTATAGTGAAAAATGAAATTGAATTCTCGTTAGATAGCTACTCTATCCTTTTGACATTCGCTGGGTTAGGTCAAAAGAAAAAAATTATAATTTTATAGGACCATGAAGACCATATATGTACTATAGGTAATGATTATAACATTACTACTACTGAAGTATATCTTTTCTAACAGTCATATGCCTGGATATATAATTGGATGTATGTGTCACATATATGATATATATGTGCTTTATTTCACATTAAGTCTGGTTTTACTCGTCTGATCGAATGACATCACTGAAACTATTATCAAAAGGCTGCACGTAAACCATATCCATGGAGTTAAAAGTATAAGCTACTAACTGATTTGTCTTTGGTTTTTAGTTGTCTTTGGGGTCGAAGTATTTCCTTTGACCATATACAAGAGAGAGCTAGATTCTCCCTGATTTGTCTTTGGTTTTTAGTTTTCTTCTCCTTGGTTTGTTTTCTAGTTGTATTATTCATATATCAGTCACATTATACCTGAACATTAAAAGTATTGCAGTTCACTGGAATCTCAAATGATCTCTTTGAATTTTGTTATATAACCACATATATGCATATACTCTATAACGACAATTTACCTGGCACACAAGAGTTCCTATATATTCAATATTAGTTATAACATCCGAGAGTACAGCTGCTCATATTTTTACTTTGGCCAATTTCCTCAACCTCTTTCTTTCAGTCTATTCAAGCATTGAACACTTATCCTGGAAATTAAAAAGCATAGAACAAGCTACGAAAATTTCATTCTCTTATTTTGGCTAAAAAATGGTTAATTAAGGCGCACACATCCAAGAATCCCAATTACATTTGTCTGTTCTTCCCTATCAGAACTGCAAGTGTTATTAATGTAATCCCTCTATTTAACCTAGTTGGTACTCAAGCTAGAGTAGATGATAACCTATTTAACCTTCCTTTTGGGTAACCTACAAAAAGAGAAAAAAGAAGTAAAGGGATTTTAGGGCATTTTTTGCTTCATTTTGCAAGCCCTTTGTCGTGATTTCTTAGAGACGTACCAAATGATATGTCACCTCTGAAAGCTAAAGTATACTACTACTATTAAATTAAAGTTTTTAGTTTTCTTCCTTATTCTCTTTGGCATGTATCTGATTAAACCTCGCGGCCAGGAACACACACATTTGTATTTAGGAATCATATGTAGGTATGGACTACATGTATTTTTATTGTGGATTTTAATTTGGACTGGATCCGCCTAACTTAAGTTTTACTAAGAGGGTATATTTTGTTCACAAATAACGTATATATTAGATATTCAATTACAATTTAACTCTATAAACTGATAATATAAATTTGTTTACACCATATATTAATGTCTTGTGAATTTATAACTTGATATAGCAGGCTATTAATATATAATTAGGCTTATCATAATAGTTATATGTTGTTATGGGTTACTTAACATGGTGGCTTAAAACAATTTTATAGTTCTTCAGAATATAATTAAGTAAATCATGTGATTTTTCTATAGCCTTGACCTTTTAGATGAGTTGATCACAACTTCAACATGGTAAGAGCGGGCAAAAGTCATTGATTTGAGTCTCAATGACACTCATTATAAAAAAAAAAGAATTCTATGTGCTTGAGGACTCATGAAAAAGAATTAAAGCCGCACGTGAGAGCTTGTGTTGAAAATATAATTAAGTAAATAAAAGTGTTCTCCCTCTATTAACCGCTTAAACCTTTAGATGAATTGGTCGCACAATCAACAACACTTTCATCATACACAAGTTAAACTCAATTAATCCTTATTACATGTATATATGTACCCTAATTCTTCTGTTACTGTCTGATCAGCATTCTTCATCAGTCAGCACATTGAGAGAGAGATATCCTTGACCATATTCAATGGGGGATCACCAGAAGGAGCTACACTTTCTGTCTACTCACTCAAATGCAGCTAATTCCTCCTCCTGGCCATCAGATTCTTCCGCAAACAACAACCGATCATCGGAATCATTGGAACCTCCTTCCTTGGACCTACAACTCTCAATAAGTGTAAGGCCCCTAAAGCCACCTTCACAAGGAGTCCTACTAAGGCCAGTAGTAAATCATGATAATCACTACAACGATGTCCGATTCGACTCGGGCTACGTTGAGGCACTTAAATGGCAAGCTGCCGAGCAAATCCGGCTGGCAGCCATAGAGAAAGCGTACGCGGAACGTGTGAGGGAACTTACTCGAAAAGAAATAGAGCTGGCTCAGTCGGAATTCGCACGTGCGAGGAGTATGTGGGAGAGAGCTAAAGAGGAAGTTGAAAGAGCAGAAAAATTGAAAGAAAGAGCAACTCGTAGGATTGATCATACGTGCATGGAAGTTACTTGTCAGTCTTGCAGTCAAAAATTTCGACCACACTGAAAATAAGGTATTTATGAAGGTGTGTTCTAATAAGAGTAATATATATATAATTTGAGCTTGAACGGGGAGATATTCTGTAGAATGCGTTCTTTTCTTTTGGTTGGAAACCTAAGTGGAATAATTGATGTATGATTCTTTTTTTTTTCTGTTCTTCCATGGCCGATTGATACTAAGTTATGTAGTATCCTGGTCATGGCAGAATTCGAACATGTATGATTCTTCCTTTTCTTGAGGTAATGTAATCTTCATAATATTGGAAACATGAGATTCGATCATTATTTGTGTTGTACATAGTTTAATTTTGATCTAATGTTTGGTATGAACTTGGAGTAATTAGTCAATCATCATTGCCATTATTCTTTTGTTTTAAGGTGAGTTATTCATATGAAAAATAAGGTATCTCATGTACGTTAACTCACACAGTAATAAATGTTGAAGTTTGAAGAAGAACACAATAAATTAACATGTACTAAACGTTTTTCTAAAAGCGATAATTGCTCCCTTTTCGATGTGAGATTGCTACGAAATTATATGCAAATAGCTTTAGTAATGAAAGGATTAGCCATTCATTCACTACATCTAACCATTTCTATCTCTTCGACAATTTTAGTAATAACCATAACCATCCTATTTCCGATGGAGAGAACTATAATTAGTTTTTTTGGGAAATTTCCAAACGAAGAGTTGCCTTTACGCAGTCAACGAACTCATACTAATGCTAGGACTTGTTATAAGCTAATTTGAAATAATGAAAAAAATCTATCGAAAACCCTAGATACTTGTCTGATCAATACACTGATAGTATCAATAATTCATTGAAGTTTATGTGAATTTGACACAACTTCTCATTAAAAATATTTTATTTATAATTTTGTTTTAACAAAATTCCAGCAATAAACAGGCAACCGTATTTTTGAGTTAATGTAAGTTATGGAAACAAACACTTAATTCGTCCTATATATATGCCAGTATTAGCACTCTTTTACAGAAAAAGAAACATTTTATTTTTAAATTTATATAATTTAATTTGACTTTGGAAGTACATTTCTTTTTTTATTATTTTATAGATCTAGTTATTATGATGGATAGTGATGAAATCCTCCTCGGACTATCTGATAAGGAGATATACGACCTGAGTCTCATGCATCATCAATTTGAAAGAATGGTCCTATTTCACTTTTCAACAATCAATTTTTTGTTATAATTTAATTAAGATCTATGTCATGATTACACTTCACTTTAACTACGAAATCATTTAAATGTTTTCAATTATTTAAGTTTCACTACAAAGAATTAGTACACAATTCTATTTGAAATTAATACCTTCATAATTTGGTTTATCCCTATAGGACGTAATAAATCTTTAATACACCTTTGGCGTCGAAGTTAGGCTCTCTTTTGCTCTTAAAGTCTTAAACACACTGGTTATTTACATAT
Source organism: Przewalskia tangutica (assembly GCA_029844215.1). NCBI lineage: Eukaryota > Viridiplantae > Streptophyta > Magnoliopsida > Solanales > Solanaceae > Przewalskia > Przewalskia tangutica. The sequence goes on from CM056734.1 coordinate 15,201,403, forward strand.
ACTCTTATTGCTAAACCATAGCCAATTAATATATACATATTCTATCCTTAATGTTTTACTTAATCATAATAACACAATACTTATAATTTAGTGTAACCACTGAGTGTGTGTACGTTGTAACATGCATATATACTAAGCTACTATGTTGTTAGGTCTCTCCATAATTATGTTACACCCAAGTCGGATTTGTAAAGAATGGATCTTGGGTCTAACTCAATTCAAAAGCTAGCTTTTAGGTTGAAGATTGTCCAAATACATATAAGTAGTCCATATTCCCATTTCATTTCTGATTTGAGACTCTTAACACTCCCCGCACGCCCAAACCTCGTTAACTGGAGCGTGAATAATATAATTTAGGGGTCTAACATCGGTGAACAAAGAATTGAAATGTGTCTAACTCTGATACCATGTAAAGAATGGATCTTCGGCCTAACTCAACCTCAAAAGCTAACTTATAGTGTCAAAATCCATATAAAGAGTTCATTATTCCATTCCATTTCTGATGTGTGACTCTTAATAGGATCCTCCAAAAATGCATTACTTTTGGAGAATCCGACACGCACCCTTACATTTTTCAAGAGTCCGAACAACATAGGTAGAAATCACTTCTTTCTCCTGTTTGGAATAAGAATTCATCAACTTCATCTTTTTCATGCTTAATTTCATTCTTCTCCAGCAAGAGAATGAATTAGTAAAAGAGATTCTCCTTTTACAAATGATGCTTTCTGGATAAGCCAAGATTTGTAGACGTTTGTCTGCTCTTTGCTGCTTTTCCCTCCCTCCATATGTATATTGAGCTCTGTTTTTGATTTCATTCAAACCTGTATTTGTCTTTTTACTTTCAACGCCAGCAATTGTTGGAATACCATGATTTCTGACATTGACTGCCTTCTTGTGATCAATTTCTTGACTGGTCAAATAACCCCAAGACAAATATATAAGATGAAAAGTTGCCTCACAGCTTTTTGCATTGAGGTAAAAGTAAAATAAAATATGGAATTGACTAAAAAAAAATGCTATTACTGAAAAAAGTTACTCCTACCCTACTACTTTTGGAGGGGTGAAAGAGTGCAAGATGCGAATACTAAAAAATATCACATAACAAAAAGAAAGTTGGCATTTTAGAGGGGCATTCCGAGAATCGAACTCGGGACCTCTCGCACCCAAAGCGAGAATCATACCACTAGACCAAATGCCCTATGATATTGAATGAGCCAAGTATATTGAGATGTGCAAGACTACAAAATGGATAACCCCCTAAAGCTCAACTCTGCGAAGGCCTTTCGGAGATTGACCTTTCTTTATCTTCTTCCCTATCTGATAACAACAACATCAACATATCCGTTGTAACCCCACAAGTAGGTTTTGTAGAGAGAAGAGTGTACACATACATTATCCATACCTCGTGGAGGTAGAGAGGTTGTTTCCGAGGACCTTAGCTCAAGTGCTAGTTGTTCAAAACATAGCTATAACTTATTTTGTGATGAATCATGAAAATCAATGCATCAACAATTTTCCATATCATGATAATTGTAAACATCGTATTAAGTTTCCTTAAGGTCTTTTACATTGTGTACTTATGATAGCATTTCCTTAAGGTCTTTTACATTGTGTACTTATGATAGCAAACAAATAGAGATCATTGTTGTCATGTTAGTTAAAGAATGTTATTTTAAAGCTAACTCGTGATAGAGTGGAAGAAGGGTATTAGTAAACATTGTGTATTTGGGAGCAGATTAGAGGAAGTGAAGGAGAATATAATCATTGAAAATAAAGAACTTTCGGAAAAGGCAATTAATGGTTCATATATGACTCATTTATGTAGATCGTCAGCATCTTAGGACTCATCCATTGCTGTTGGAATGTAATGAAGAAGCCAGAAGAAGAGGAAGAGTAACAAAAGAAGGTTTACGATGAAGTACTAGCTAAACTTTACATATACTGTAAGTTGCAGCTATCTTTTAAATAGAACCATCAAAAGCGGTCACCTGGTGCCACTTCTACTATTTAGATCACCCAGTGTAAATCCTCAAGTGGATTTTGGAAAGGGTAGTGCGTACACAAACCTTAACTCTACCTTGAGAGGTAGGGAGTCGAAAAATATAGAAGGGGGAATTCCTTTTATGGTAAAGAATTCAGTCATCTCAGTTTTTTCCTCATGAAGAAACAAAATGACATGTTGTACTTTATAATCAATTTCACCTATAAGTACAGTGACCCACCTCACATTTTTAAGAATTGGAGAAAAAAGACAACCACCAACACCATCTGCTTATTAGAGCGATAAGACATTTTTTCTTGATAACAGCCATTAAATCAATCTTCCCAGTACTCGAATGTAAACAGTATCTAGATAGAAATGGCGAAAGAGAAAACAGTGTGGAATGAAAAGAATATCTTAAGATTTTCATTGGCTTGTATCTAGAAAATAACACAATCTAGAATAAACAGATTAATGCATTACGACACAGCAAAATCTATTCAGAAATCAGAACAACCTTCGAGTATGAACCGACTCTTAAACCATTGGCTAAACATAGGAAAAACGAGAATGCAATTTCTGAAGGTTTTACACCTATATTGATACTCTTCAGCATCTCCACCACCTCAACTGTTGTATGGGGTGACAGTTCTGTGAGCAGAACCCAATAAACTACACGACAACAGAAGCTTTCAGCTAGCTGGTTCATATCTACATACACAATCATAAATATTCCCTTTAACCAATTTTGCTGCCAACCGCTGATTCTTCACCATAGCAAGCTGCAAAATCACATAAAGCATGAATAGGATAGCTGCATGATGATATCCATGAGAGCCATATGTAAATATGTGCAGAAACCATCTTTAAAATATTTCAAAGACTGCTATAATCCTTACCTTTAGAGCATCACATTTGAACTTTGCATTATAATTGGTATGCAAAGACCGGCCCATCCCTTCCAAAATTACCTGCACAAAATATCCGCAATAAGTTGCGCTTCCGAATGAGATAGCTGCATGTTTTAGGGTATAAAAGAAGGAACACAATACCAAATCCGCATCTTTGGCTGCAGCTGCTAACTCTGAGCTCACTTGCCTCAAGTCTATACATGGACTACCACATCCATTCTCCACAACCATCAGAGGAACGGAAGGTGTATCTTCCTTGGAACCATCTTGGATATTACTCATAGCATCAACAAGCAAGCCTCCTGCTTCAGCTGCCCCTCGAAGAATATCACAGTGCTATAAGCCAAAGCAATATTACCGAGGTAATGAGATATTATGTGACAGAGAAAGCTCTAAAATATTATACAAATACTCCCATGCCAAATATGCCTAAATAGTGCATAGATTCATTTCTGTTTAGAGAACAAGGTAAAATCACTCTTTCTCTATTTAAAAGGGAAAGAGTCGACAAGAGGAGTTATTATACATCTCATTATAACTAATAGGAAGTCCATGAAAATCAACACACCTTTGCAGCCTCAGCAACAATATCAGGCAACTCCATTGCAGTAACATCATTTAGTGCAGGAAGTGAGTTCGCTACCAGCACAACCTGCATAAAATTTTGAATATTTGATCTTTGGAACCTAAAACGTTCAGCATATATGCCAGGAAATAGGACAGGATCATACAAAGCAAACAAGGTAGCGATTGAAGTGGTTATTACGTGTTAAATAAGCACTTATCTAGTACATTATCAGATAAGGAAAGTATAACTAAATTAATAAAGCTTAACAACGGAAATGCAAGGTAATTTACCAGGAAGCAAAACATTAAAAAGTTTAGATTCATTTAAAGGCAAACCATACTTCAGTTCCACGGCGGAGAAGTTCCCTTGCAAGGGGAAGCATCCCTAAAACAATATCCGCACCCGAGTTGTCAACAAAAAGCAATGCTCTTTTATGTGGCTGAGGTTTTTTCTCTCCAGAGCCCAACATTCTCTCTTTAAAAGCATCGAAATCGTCCACCTAAAGACATAAGCATCACATTCAAATGCACATTCTCTAGCAGTAATGAAGAAACAACAAGTGCTACTTTTCTAAAATTGTTTTTCATTTCACTTGCCCGCCATGGTCTTTGCATCTTCTTGCGACTCATTCTATAGATCTCAATAATTGTTCCTTTGTGATAGAGATCAACACAGGCACGTGATCCCCAATCAAAGATATTAGCAGCAAGAACACCTTCTATTAGCGTAAGTAATCTCATATCCTACAAGATAGAAAACTAGATGTATCAGCAAATAGACTAAAAAATGCCAAATATTATATATTTAATGAGCTACCTAACCTACTTCAAAGGGAGGACAAAGTTGAAAAAAACAGTAGAGAAGGAAATATATTTGAAAAAACATACCTCAGTCAGGCTGTCAAGCTCCATCAACAGATCAGGTAAAACTGCAAGTGAAGCTTCATTCTCCCTACAAAATATTCAATGGAGTGGTACAATCAGCATACTTGCTTCCAAGAGAATAGAACAAAAATTTGCCCCTTCCATATGACGATACCTTTGTTTAATGGTGCGGTAGGCATCAAAAAAGTGAAACTCTCTCAAGCATTCTTCTCTTAGCTCCAAAAGGTTGGCGAGCCCTAGCTTTCCATAAGCTGCAGGTTCCTCCATCAATCTGTAAAAATACAAAGATATTCTTAGCAACTTTACAGATATCGTTGGGAAGTGCTAACACTCCTATACCCTCCTGTTTTTTCACTAACAAAATTAGTTCTTCCATTTTTGAGTTCCTCTATTCAAGATCTAGAGTAGATAAGGTAATTATCTTATGAGCTTATAGTGAAGTAGTTCCGTTTTTATCTAAGAAATATAGCCTTAGGCCCTATTAGTTTTCATTAAGATTAAGACTTCAGAACTTGATTACACATCTAAGTATTAAATTATTGCATCTGGATCTGAATACATTATAATTAGAACTGTTTGTTTTTTCAGCATCTGAATGTGGATAACTTATCTTTATTTAGAAACTAATAAATATAGAATTCAAATAAACTACAAATATATATATTATATCCACAAAATAGTACTCCCTCCATTCAATTAATGTGGCCAAGTTTGAATAGGTACGGAGTTCAAGAAAGTACAGAAGACTTTTGAACCATGTCGTCATCAACGTGCCATAATATTTGTGTGGCTATAAGACTTTTGAAATCTGTGGTGTTACACATAGCATAACATTTGTGTAGGCTATACAAGCTCTCATTAAGGATAAAATGGGAAGTTTAAGCTCAATTATTTTCAAATTTAGAAAGCATCCATTCTTTTCGGAACGGACTAAAAGGGAAATATTGCCACATAAACTTGAACAGTACATAAGAGATTAAAGAAAAATACACTTTAAGTGAGAAAAAGAATTATGTATTGACATATTTCTTATACATGTCTGATAACATTTTTTTTATTGCATTAAAAGAGTTTTTTTTTCAATCCTTTCTAATTCGCACATTGATGACATTATATAAGATGATGTATCAAATGATATAATTACTAAAAGAAGTTCCAAATAGGTAAAGATAGAAAATTAACTAAAATGAGTAGAGAGGAAAATTAAAAGTCTACTGTAGACATATCTGAAGTGTAAAAGGGCATCCTCGTGCACTAAGCTCCCGCAATGCGCGGGGTCCGGGGAAGGGACGGACTACAAGGGTCTATCTAATTTATATGTTAAATCGTGAATATTTTGCATCCAGTACAATTAGGGGGAATTTTTTGGAACTTTAGACATTTTCTAAATGCACAATCTGAAGTGAGTGCATGAAGCTAATAATGGACTGTATATAATACATTATATAAGATAAATAAACCCTCAGTGTCCTACATAAGAACAAAACTATTATAAGATTAATTAACGAAGTTATTATAAGATTAATTAACTCAAAGTCTTATATAACAATAGGCTACTATAAAATAACACATCTAGAGATGGATAAGGAAAAGGGAATAGAGCAGAAAACTGCAGCTAAATAAACAACGAATAATACCTAGCCAAGTGTGCAGAAAATGCCCGAGCAAATGCATCACCCCTTCTTTTTGCATCGTCAGTTCCACCCTCACTGGCCACTGCCTGGAATTCAAGAATTAGCTTCTCAAACCATGAATATATGGGAGACATAACGAGATAATATAGAACAAAAGTAAATAGTGACGCACATTGCAAAATACAAAACAAATGACAGCGGTTTCTCCTTTATTGTTCTAAACAATCAAAAGATCGGGTATGCCATTTCATGAATTGAATGAACAGCTGAAGAACAAATCAGTTCCTCGACCTAGGGGCAGGGACAAGAAGAGAGTGGAAATCATCCATCCGAAACTCTCTGTCCTAGTTTTTATCTGAACTAAGAAAGATTGTCAAGTCAAGCTTTACCCTTATCAAACTTTTACATCTTGGTTTTCTACAAGATAGTAAAAATAAAGTTACTCATAATATCAACTTGTTCTAGCCATTAAAAGTAGGAGTATCAAAAACTTGACTTGTAGCAGGAATTTCAGAAAGAGATCAGAAGCAGCGTCTGAAGAGATTAATGAGAATACTAGGGCATGCTAAAGAATCAATATTTTGCAGATGATATTACAAGGTTAAAAACATTTAGTTCCTCTACACATATCTTGGTAATCCATACTCCACTTATCCCTTAGGGTAATTTGGTAAATTTCAGTATGGTATTCATCCATAAATTTTAGAGTCCATAACAAGATCCTCTACTTCTTATTATAAGGACACTGAAAAGAGTCACTTCAGTCTCTTTGGTGGGTCAATAAGAGTTGTCTTATCATGTTTATCCACTAAGGAAATTGCTTTACTGGTCTTGCATTTTCAGCAATCAAATTTCTAATTAAAAAAAGGATTGTTTAATAGGCCACGAATTGAGACACGTAATGCATAGAAGCCCGTGTCGAGAGCTTCCTTGGAGGCATTTTTAGAAAAATACTGAAGCCATCCTCTCTTGGGCTGAAACAAGGATTTTGACATGATTAAAAGGTCAATATTTTACCTTATCAACAAGGTCCGACAAATGCTCAGATAATACAGTGAACCAGTACCTACAGCACAGCAGAATTTTAGTCAAAGAAAAAGAACAAAGGGACCAAAAACTGAAAACCGGGCTTGTCTGGCTATTACAGAGAAACAATAGAGCATGTTTTCTAGTATGCAATTTCAACTTACTCTAGCTCACCGTGATCTGAGAGGTCTATGGTATTTGGCTCATATCTGTTAAAAAGCAATTACAAAGAACTGGTTAAAACTCAATAATCTTCAAATCACTGTTGCAGAAATAGTAAAATACGTAAAAACACAATATTCTTCAAAACAGTAGTCCCAGAAATAGTAATACAATCTTGCCCTATCAAGTACCCTCTACATCTACACAAATAATGGAAGATATGAAACAAAAATGGGGCATTTCTAGAACTTTTAACATGCCAGCAGTTTGCAGGCTAACCAAGTCAGGAGACCAAGATAAATAAACACTGACAGTCCCTTCAAAGAAAACAAACAGAATGGAACGAAACTAAGATAACCAGAGATAAGAAATGGAAGTAAAATATCCAGAATGTACAAACAGACAACGATTGCAACCAGGAACTATGAAAGACCGGCTCAAATAAAGAGCTGTACCTTTTATTGAACCACACAAAAATTGCAAAAGATCTGCCCAAAAAATCAACTTTCATTAATCACTTACATTTTGGGATCTGCTAAAAGTGGAAAAACCTCCAAAGACGGGACCAGATGCAGAACCCCAACATTTAATTTGCTTGCATCAGGTCGCAGAACTCCTCTAGATGATGGAGCTTCAAAGCCTCCAAGTCCGGTAGTAGCTGGTGGAGCCATTGGAACAGGAGCAGTAATTTCAGTTCCCTTTCGCACAAATTTCTCCATCCACGATATCTGCAACCAAATATAGCTTATTATGTAAAATATCCCATCAAAAACCAGATTACTGAGATACAAGAAATTTCAAGCTACATGATCAATTTCCCATTGAAAGAAAAATCAAACTCCCTTAAAGATTAAACCACTTTACCTGCAAACTTTAGCTTCTATACATTCAGAATTCATTACAAGTTGTCAAGCAACTATGGAGTAAACTTGAAAAGCGGGATTACACCTTATTTCTCTCTAATCTGATTTATCAAATTCCCTTATCAGAATGGTAAAAGAATAAGTCTTTGAAAAAAAACCAATCTCTCCAAAAGTTAAACCAGTTGACCTGCTGACTTTAGCTTCTATAAATTCAAAACTCAATACAGCTTGTCAAGCAACTATGGAGAAGAAGGAAACAAATCAATCTCCCCAAAATTAAACCTCTTTACCTTCTATAAGTTCAAATGCGTCTAGCAACTATGGAAGCGGCGGTGGAGGAGGAGAAGAAAAAGTATATAATTACTGAAGGAATGTTTCTCCAACCATCTCTACAAGCAACTATTTACCTATCCTCAGAAAAACATTAACAATATTATTCAGAATATTAAAAAAAGGAAGTAAAGTACAATAGTCGCATAGGCGAGTACCAAACTGCAGCGACAAATTGCCCAACAAAAGCAGAATTGCAGGGTTAATTGGACTAACTGAGTCAGTTTAGTGAGGTGACTCGAAACCTTTACTCAATCCATGACGCTTCAACTTATATCGCCAACTTCATGTGCCTTTTCCCATTATTCTACTTGTATGTATTGTTGGTCGTAATGGGTACCATATCCCCACCTTGTACATAGTGGGGAATATATGCTTTATAGTTTTAGGCATTTATTCCTTATTAAATACAAAAAAGAAAAATCAAGAACTATATTGCCAAATTAGTCACTGCAAGGAACATTCGCAGGGCATTCAAACTGTTGAAAGACACTATTGATAAAAGTCTAAATCATACGGAAAACTTATCACATTCAAACCCAATATGCAGTGCACGGGAGTTTAAAACTTTAAGGTAATACTTGCCTTCTCATTCAAATCTCCCAGCGGTGGGCCATGAACATTCCCTCCAATGTATGGTGCACCCATCGGGAATCTTTCCACTAACTGATGGACCATCAGGTCATCTAGACCATGTTTTTCATAGCTCATAAATGCACCCAGAGCTCCTAAGAAACCTTCATGTCGCAAGAACATAGCTTGTGCCTCTCCCTTGGACCTATTCAAAGATTTGGAGTCGGGGTGAAATTGATGAATAGTCGATAATGAATGAAAGAAAGAAGCACATGCTTTGGAGGAGGAAAGAAAGAACTAGAAAAATACTTAGCGACTAGTTTTAAATAATGAAGCCTAGTAAAACTAATCCATTTCTCACCAGAAATGAACAGCAAAAGAGATTGTGTCCATAGTGTAAGCATGACCTCGTATGAAAAATCCTCCAAAGAATATCCTTTTGAGTCCAAAACGTAGTGCATTAAGATAAGCTATCTAGAACATGTAAAGATAAATTTCATGGTTAGGCAATATATAATAGTATATAATACCCATCAAGCAATGACTCATTTCCCAGAAGATATTCATTCAGAAAGGAAAGAATCAGAAATATACATAACCATTTTTCCCTTTTTAGGATAAAGTAAATATAGCTAACAACTGAACTGACAATACAAATCTCTTGTTGTGGAGAACTTGGTGGAAGAATTTACATGATTCTAAATTATTCAGGCACTATGTTCTTGAAACTCTTTTTGGGTTTCTTTACAAGGCAAGCTTTTGTTTTAAACCAAATAGAAGCCAAGAATAAGAACAAATTTCCCGTAGGGGTTCGAGATGCCCGCATCCTAGCTGGTCAAAAACTATTCACGTCGTGGACGATATTAGTATCCTCTCATCTATTTCGTTACAGTGCTACTTATTCATGTAGGTTCACTTTTAACAAGAAACCGGTCATAACTCACATGTAACAGTAAAATTTTGATGTTCTATTTCAAAAAAGTTAATTGATGTTCTAGAGTCTGAACTGCAGAAGCATGCAAACAATGATTTCCTGGTCTAGTTCCATTCTACGAGATCAACCATTTACAAATGTGTCACAAATTATCACTTGTGGACGAAATAGGATAGACCTAAAATGTCCTTAAACCCTAACTATAAAACTTGAAGTAAACGCTTTGTAGAATTGTAGGGATCTTAAGCGTGGGATACCTGACCAATATTGTATGAAATCATTCGCAACAAGGATAGAGAGATATCTTCAGGCTTATAATCTTCAAGCTCCTTGTTTTCTGAAATGGTCTTCCCAAAACTCGAAGCGATTGTTGAAGCTGAAAGGCCAATCTGTACAGATATAATAGATCTTGAGCAGATAATCATTAGGATACATAGCAAATACGAACCAAAGAAAACAAATTAAAAAACATCTACATGCTATCAGGAGAAAACATGGATCTTTACTTTCCCACATGATTAAACACCTATATAGACCACTAAAGTTCAACTCTGTTTAATCAGTAAAATAAATCCTAGATTATAGGTCCTGATCTATTCGAATGTACCTTTGAGTAATCCATACCACCATAGATGTCACCAACAAGCATGTCTATGGTTCTATTGTCTCCACGCTGACTGAGCTCTAGTAATTCATCAAAACTGTGACAGAATTGACAATATAAGTTACAATGATGCATTTTTTAGCCCCATAATTAGTGTTTAGGAAGTCATATTCCAAAGCTAGATCCCGGATCAGTTATAATTATGCAATGTTTAGCCCCATAATTAGAGTGTTTAGGAAATCATATCCCAAAGCAAGTGGGATCTGGAATAATGTCCCATTGTCACTCACACAAAATTGGAAATACCGTCCCATTGTGAATGGATATAAATACACCTGCTGTGAGAGATGTGATGCTGTAATCTTTTGTTACCCTTTATACTTCTCACTTTCTTCTTGGTACTATATAATAGAATTTACTTCACCTTATCAAAAAACAAAAAAAAAGAGGAATAAGTGCTGTGAGAGATAGTGCTCATGGATTCTCAAGAGATAGTGCTCATGGATTCTCAAACTTTCTATTTCTCTCTAGCTTCTTATCTTCAAATTATGATAGGCAAAAGAGGCAAAGGCAGAACATTGTCAAAGAAGATATCTAATCAAAAGTACCTTTTGCACTTAGTTAACAACCTCCCCAATCCCCAATATGTACCACCTCCGACATTCGTGCCACTGACCCGCTGAAACTTCCCATCCCCGTCAACCTATAAAAATGCAAAAAGAAGACATTTAGCAGTTACTTGAATTTTTTATGAGCTCAATAACACCAAACAAGAAAGAGAGCGCAGGACCTTGATCATACTAACACCAGATCCGATATTCACGAGCAGATAGGGAAATAAATCATTCTGGTCTATCTGCACAAACTCCTTGTGACCCTCCATATGCGTAAAAGCTTCATGACGGATTGCCTACCAAAAAGAAGCTTTCAGCAATAAAAAAGGGCAGCCCGGTGCACTAAGCTTTCAGCAATATAATCAACAAAAACAATAACGTAAGCAAACGTCAGAGATCACTGCCTAACAACCCCCAAGCTAAACTATGTTAAACTAGGAAAAGCTGAGGCCAAAACTGCCTGAACATGAACATCCAACAGCCATAGGATATTTTTTACACAATAAAGTAGAAAACAACTTCTGAAACAGCTTCTGTAAAATAAAGTAACGGCTGTGGTCAAGAAAGTAATACTATAAGGTTTGATTTTAACAATATAATTATATCAAATGGTATGATTAAAATGATATATAGGGAACCAGAGCAGCTTTGCAGGTCACTGATATATAAATATGCATAAAAATGTAAACCCCATAAAGAATCTCCCTAGACAACTTACTGACTGGATACTGGAGCACAACTATATTTCAACTGCCCATGTGAAATCAGAACTTAAACCAAGTAAGAGATGGAAAAACACTATGGTACTTGAAATCACGACAAAGGAAGTATAACGACAAAGGAAGTATAACGACAAGGAGAAGAAAAGTATGAGAACCACCGAGAGTCCTCTATAAGCACATATCAGTACAGTGTGCAATGATATCTTTGTAAGAATGAAACTATCTGTGCAAACAAATGAATGAAAGAGCCATGCAATGATATATTTGTAAAAATAAAACTATCTGTCAAGCAAATGAAAAAGAGAGCCTTTAAGCCTATTTTGCATGTAACGCTGTATCCAGAATGCAAAATTCAGTACATTCAGCAATTAACAAAACTGTAGCATAAACTTGTTAAAACGTTTTTTGCTGAAGCTACTAGTTTCCAACTTCACATTCTGATATATTCAACAGCCATCAACATCAGCAGTCCTTCAATGGTAGCTGGGGAATGCAAAAACCTACCAGTACACAAAAATAAAATGCACAACACGTGCAGATGCAGAGACCTACTACTGAACTATATCATTCGTTAAGAGCACGACACATGCAGATGCAGGCACGCAACTGTGTCAGAAATCAATCAAGTCCGAAATGGTTTTGTTACCAATCAGAGCTTTTGAGATGAAGGCAAAGTCTACATTCTTCAGTAGAATACAAAGTATAAACAACAACTAGATCTCAGTTCCAAACAAGTTGAGGTCATCTATATGGATCCTCACTGACCATGTTTCTCCATTTAAACTCATCTCAGGTAAACATTCTACTAAATAAAAATATAAAGTGCTATAAGTTTTCTATATTTTCTACTGGCGTGTTCTTCAGTAAAATAAATTTAATAAATTAAGTGAACACTTTATTCTTTATGCATTTTCAGCTTAAAGCTATGGTGATCAGGATATTTCTGGTTTTCACAACTTGAATTTTCCTATTCTTAATGTGGAGCTAAAGGGTGACGGCACTATGGCAGACAGGTTTCAAGGATATAAGAGAGTTAGGACTTGCTGTATATTTTGAAAGTTAGGTGTAGGTAATTCCGCAATAAAAAAAAGAGCAGATCTATCTACAATATATCCTATTAAAACTGTAATAAATCTGCCTGGGTAATTAGGAGGATCTTGTTGAAGTGATTGACAAATCCTGAATGCGAGATACTTCATGGCAATCTGTATCCTAAAAATTGTGGGCCACAAAGCCCTCTATAAGACAATATTTACAAGTAAATTTGAAAATCAATCAGCATTGAGTTGTTCCTTGTACTCCTCCCAATAGAAATGTGATCAAGAAAACAACATTTGATGCACTGTACTCAGTCAAACAAAGGACTTGGATCTAAAGCTTCCAATATGGGAGAAAATGCAGAGAGAGACAGTTAAGCAAGAAAAGTTTCATTTTTAGTCTGCTGGAGTAGCTACGGTAAAGTTGTCTCCGTGTGACCTATAGGTCACGGGTTCTAGCCGTGGAAGCAGCCACTAATGCTTGCATTAGGTTAGATTGTCTACATCACACCCCTTGAGGTGCGGCCCTTTCCGGACCTGCTAACGCGGGATGCTTTGTGCACCGGGCTGTCCTTTTTTTTTTTGGAGTTCCAGTTGGACATTGAGCAATACCAAGGGACAGGAAATTAGATCTTACCTTGAGTAAGAAGTTTGCACCAGCAACAAGACAATTCATTTCATCTTCTTTCTCTATACTGACTCCCAGCCTTTCCTTAAAAAGATCAGCGAACTTATATGCCCCACCACCTGTAGCCTTTTCACAAAACCAAACCGGTTAAATAGGCATGTGCATGCATGTTTGAATTATTAAAACTAATAACTAGCAGCAAGCTGAAGTAAAAACCACATTACACTTTGTGATTATACAGTAAAAGTACTAGTGGGACAACTTCACCGAAGTGGTAACCAGAGTATGGTGGATTCTTTTTTCTTTTATGACCAAGAAATCCGCCTGGGTTAATCCTCAAGACCAGCCGCAAACTTTGAAACTGGGGGACAGTGGACCCAACCCTCTACCCTTCTCCACTTAAATACCAAGCTTAGTTTGCATGGGACAGGGCTCGAACATATGACCTAAGTTACTAGTTCTTCAATATTTGCCACTTGAACTAAGCCTTAGGGGCTAGTATGGTGGATTCTATTATTATCATAATCATCATAGACGAATGCAAAGATAATCTCATTAGGTCCTTGGTAAGTTTCCTATTAGTAGTTTCTTGCAAATGTCAACGGGCCTTTTCCAAACTAGAATTATGTGCCTTTTTTACGTCACGTAATTTTAAATGAAATATACACCAAGATGATCCCGTAGTTTAGCTTAAAAAACTACTACTGATATGAGACAGGAGATACTGTTTGGGCGAAAAAAGGTACAATTCCGAAAGCTAGTTTGTTCAATAAGACTGGTCTAGCTATGCTTGTATAGGGGTACAAGGAATAAATTCTTCTTTACATAGAGACCTCAGGGCATAGTATGCTCTAACATTTAGTTAGTTTCTTAATGACTAATTCTTTATTTTATTTTTTTTCTTTCTCTTTTTTTTAGTTTGCATTTAGTTTGAGTACTTCAAACCTATTTGCTTCTGCATCCATATAACTCGATTCTGATCAAATTAAAATGGGAAGTAGTCGTCCTGGCTCAAGAGCATTGATACATAATAAAGAAATAAAGGTGTCCCCTCTTTAACAGTTTAAGTTTGGTCACAAAGCTCAACATGGTACCAGAGCAAATAAATGTCCTAGGTTAAACTCTCACACGACTGTTACCAAAGAAGTATTTTCACATGTTTGCCCTAGAAAAAGAATAATAGATCATTCAAAAGAAGAAAAGGTTCACACGTGAGAGAGTGTGCTATTACATAATTAAGCAAATAAAAGTTACCTCACTTGCAACTTTAACTTTTACATGAGGTTGTCACACAATTCGACATATGACGTTTACCTTAATTACTGCATTTTCACTTTGTGGGGCATCAGAAGGCCAACGTGGTGAATCAATCCCTGGACACAAGATTATAAATAAAATGTAAAAACAGTAATCCCTATTCTTGCCAATGTACGTTGTGCTGATCAAGAACATTTGAAAATCACGGGGTAATATATAGTGCATTTACAAAATTAGCAATTTGAAAATAATGGACAAGTCAAAGAACTATACCACCGCAGTGAAGTTGCTTGGAATGTATAAAATCTAAGCACTCATTAATTTTTGATGTCTCAAACTTCACAAAATGAAGCCTCCCTCCAAGGATAGGAAAGCTTCTCCTGTTGCCATTAGAAACACCCAATCTCTCCTTAACTCTTCTCTTTCTCCTATCATCCACTTGCCGGTCCGCGTGTCTTGAAAAGTAAATTAGCTTGATAAGCGAGCCTGGATTAAGAAATCAGAAAAATATTAATCTAGAACTAATAGCTTTTCGCCACATCAAACTCAGTATCAGTGCAAGATTTCAGCTTTACACCAAAAGCATATGAAAGCAGAAAAGGTTGGGACAAATGCCAAAATTTGGAGACACCCCAAGGATTATCCACAATCATATCAATGGTAAAACCAATTGTTATATCCAATATTCAAGTTATCATAGCTTAATCAAAGAATTTACCACCAACATTACAAGTGGTTCAAAGAACAACTACAACAACATACCCAGTGTAATCACACAAGTGGAGTCTACACAGACCTTACGTCTACCTTTGTGGGATAGAGAGGTTGTTTCCCATAGACCCTCGGCGTGGTTCAAAGAAGAATAAAACTAATTTGATGACTGTTACTCCCTTTCTTTCTGTGGGAGTATGAATTAAAACAAGCAAAAACCAACTTCATATGTATTTTAACAATGTGAATTACACACAGATCAAATCACACCTTGTTAGACTCTACAAAGATGAATGAGGAAATTTTACCACCAATATCCAAAGCAAGGTGAGAAATATCATCAGACTGATTAGGCAAGAGAATAGTGGGATCCTTCTCCTCAAAATTCCCCTGAATTGCAGCACCACTAACATCTAACTGTGGGCGATGAATTGAGCTACCAGGTAAAGGCGCCATATCTTTCTCAGAAATCTCTCTTTTTTCCTCTGTAGTTGGATTTTCCATTAATTCAATTTCCTAAATCCAAACAATACTTGTTTAGTCAAATGGGTCCAATTTGGTTAGCGCACTTGTCTTGATGGATTAAAGGTACATAATTATGTTTCCCGTAGTAGTAGCAGTTAATTAAGCAAATGAAAGAACCATATCCATGAATGGTTATGAGATGAGATGATGATCATCATACAATTGAGTGTTATAAGCAACCAAACTCGGACCCAGTTGTCGAGGATTAGTAAGAGATTCTTGATTTTTGGCCCCTTTGGTGTTATGGGGGGGGGGGGGGGTTTATATTCTTTCTTTTCGGTTTTTCTTTTTAGATAATGGTCAAACACGTGTAAACGTGTAAAGTAATATATGTCATCATAATTAGAATATATCTCATATATTGTGTAAATATTAGTGAATGTAATTATGGTAAACTATGATTTCTTTTGTAATTAGGACTAGAATTCCTACTGTACAAGAAAGATTAATATATCATCTTGTACACTATATATATATATATATTGATATTAATGAGAAAGACTCCCGGAAAATTAATATCATCTTACAACGAGTATCATTTTTTTCTGTCTTTTCTATTTGAATTCATACATGTTTATATTTTTATCTGAACTGTCATCAATTATCATGAAATTAATGAATCAATTGATATATGGACGAAATTTTATGGATGAATTAAGTTGGCACATGTCTTTTGACGATAACACTTGGTCTAGTCAGTTTCGAGGTGTGTTTTAATAAATAGTTGTTAAACTTGATACTTTATTCAAACGCCTGATAATTCAAGTAGAAAACTAAAAAAAAAGTGATACTTCATATATGTTTTTGAATTTCTTTTCTATGTTAAACAAGATTTGGATGCGGAGAACAAAAGTTCAATACTTATAAACTTATTAATAATTACATAATAATATCACGTTAAAGATTATAAACAACTTTCACTGATAAGACTGGTAGTCTTAAAATTATTTATTTTGGCAGTACCTAACTTCAATCCAAAAGCATGATTTAGTTATCTTTAAATAACTAATATAGTTGGAACACCTCTAGTTCCTGCTAAGAGTTACTGTAACACACAGTTTTAATCCAAAACTATAGAGTTGATTTCGTCATGATTATTATTTAAACATAATGTCGAAACAACTTTCATATATAGAAAGAGATAGAGTGAATTAGTAAGGATGAATGCATCCCCAATTGATCAAAAGAGAATAATATGCCCAAACATTTAAGTTCACGACACTATGATCTTTTGACAAGCAGTTTCTTTATAGGAATAAGACTTAATTTACACTGCCAAGTCGCATTTATCCATTATAGGTAATTTGTTTTGTTTTTAAGATTAAAAATCACATATATTGCTCCTCGACCAGCTCTTACGGTATCTACTACTCAGTATATCTTCTTTTACTCCTGTGTTGCCATAACTCTTTGATAGGTTTAAACGACTAGCGATTTAGTATAGCCCAGTTGTGTAAAATTTTCATGTTGTTACAAGACACAGCTTCAAGCTTTCAAAAATAAACAGAACTCTCGTGTTCGCCTCCTCATATTTTCACTCCAATATTACAACTATGCGACACTGGTGATGCATCTACTACATCTTGGTCACGGGCTCTAATGAACCACTGTAGTTATTTGCAAAATTCGGAGCAACATTCTGCATCTTAGTAAACGTTTCCACGACGTGGGTAACAGAGACTTGCAAAAGCAAGTTAACCTCTTCATCCGAAGTAGCAATATTACAAACCGAACAGTCACATAGCTAATTTACATCTATGAAAACCCAAGATACACTACATACACAGATCTCTTTCGTTTTTATGCTCAAAAACTTCGTTGCCCGGAAGCCTTTTATTACTTCAACTAGTCTATCAAGCATCAGCTGCTTTGTCCGTTGACGCACTTCCTGCGCTGCCACTGTATTTTGCCTTCTTCACCTCATAGTCCTTCACAGCAGCCTTAATTGCATCCTCAGCGAGCATGCTGCAGTGCAGTTTAACAGGTGGAAGGGAGAGATGTTTTGCTATCTCCCTGCAGTAAACTCAAATATGTTTCAGAATACATCTCGCAGTCTAGAAAAAACATAGACTATCAATTAATCTTCTAGCAGTTTGAACAAACATCAACACCACAAAAGAAAAGGCCTTCTAGCAGTTTGAACAAACATCAACACCACAAAAGAAAAGGCCAAAATACTATACATCTGTTTCTACATAAATATAAAAACATAAATATAAAGAAGAATAGATTTGTTCCCATAACCTATATAATCATCTCTCTCCAGATGATACAGAAAAAAATAAAGTTGGATCCAAGATAACGGTAAGGGACCAATGTAACAAGCAGCTAGGCAATTAACCTAGGACTACGGGCATATCTGCTGCTTGGGAACTAATAATGTTGCAAAGCTGAAGTTGAACTATGCCACAAGGTAGTCTTTCGTTAATAATCTAACATCATACTAGCAATTGGCTAAATGAAAGCACAAGCTTTCATGGGGATCCCCGAAAAGCCATCCTTTCAATTTTCAAGATGGAACAATTTTCTTCCAAGTATAGTCAAAGACCGAAAAGTAGAGATGGCAGTAGATCCTGAACCCGGTGGATCCAGATCCGTTTTATAGGATATGGATCTTCAAATTTGGACCCGATGGATCCGGATCGGATCTGGATTTGGATCTTGTATTTGTGATCCGTATCCTGTCCAGATCCGACCCGTGGATCCATTTTTTATTAAATATATCCATAATCTAGAATGTAATTTTATAAATATTTTGGATATACAGGGTAGCTCCACTTTTTTTTTGCTTTCCAAATAAAGGCAATTTCTGCTGTGCACTATCAATTTTCAACGATGCATATTTTATAAATATTTTGGATATACAGGGTAGTTCCACTTTTTTTTTGCTTTCCAAATAAAGGCAATTTCTGCTGTGCACTATCAATTTTCAACGATGCAGAGTAAGTATTTTTTACTTGGCTAAGCCATTATTAGTAAAAAGAAGGTGAAGAACTGCTATTATGGAAGTATTCCCAATTATGTGATGTGTACCACTTAAGGTGTAAATAGCCAGTTGGTGATTGTGACTAGGGGTGTACAAATTCGGACCGGAATGGACCGGATCGGAGGATTCCGGTCTCCGGTCCTTCAAAATGTGGGATTTTGGTTTTCCGGGTAGGGTAGGGTAAAAACCGGAATTTTTCGGTCCGGAATGGACCGATTTTTTTATTTTAAATTGAATTTCCAATATTGAAATTGACATTCTATGACACATTACCATGAAATTTATACGTTGAAATCTATTGTATATCGCGAGATATTTAGCTTTGAAAAGGAAAAAACCGTAAGAATTTGGGGGGAAAGTGAAATTGATTGGCAAGACGGACTTTTTTGAGAAATCGGCTGCTCCAAACCGCCTTACGTCAGTTTGTCCGGCCCCGTCTCGAAAAAATACGCGGAACCAAAAAAATTAGATGAAACGGACATCCGGTTATGACCATATAAAGTTTGATCAATTTACAACTACTACCTATATTTTATGTCGATACTTCAGGAATGTCCAAATAGAAAATATAAATGTGGTGTGTAACTTTAATTAATGAGTAATTCAGTAGTTCGTATACGAACCAAGTACATTTGTTGATTTTCTTTTAAGTTAAGTCATATTTAATGAAATAAAATATATTGAAGGATAAGAAAAAAAACGAACATATTTAATGAGATTGATAAACGAACACATTGTTAAAAATTTACAATTAAAATTGCATTTAACAAAAAGAAAAAGGTCCAACCGGGACCGGAATGTCACGACCCGACGCCCCAATTGGACGTCATTACACTAACCCGTCACGTAATCAACTGACCCTTAAGGGTAATAGAAAATTTCGGCAGCACAACGCTGCATCTATAACATATACCCAAAATAGGCGAGCCGACAAGGCTGCCTTACACAACTATTCAACCATCATAACAGGCTAGCCGACTAGGCTGCCACCAAATATCATCACATAAGCAAAGGAGTAATCACAATAGGCAAGCCGGCAAGACTGCCACTATATACGGGAACATCCCAAAACAAGTGCAACAATACAGCTAGCTCAACCGCATAAACGTTCTACACGAGTCCAAAACACATCTATCACCCACAACTGTCTACATACCTCTAAGAGTACAATACTGACATATGACGGGACAGGGCCCCGCCGTGCCCAAAATATACATAAGTCTGGAATGTAAAGATCTGTACCAAAATAACTGGCTCCGGAACAATGGAGCTCTTTAGAAGCGGTAGATGTCCTAAACTGGAGGGTCACCTAACCGATCACTTGTACCTGCGGGCATGAACGCAGCCCCCCGGGAAAAAGGTGTTCCTTAACTATTTTGAATTGGTGATTTGCATGTGTGTTATATTGTGGCCTTGTGAGGCATCTGTTGGTTTGTATGATATAGGTGGATAGATATAGTTACAAAGGAGACTCTGTCGAAATTTTTCTGGCATAAGACTTGTTATAAATTCTAAGGAGGGAAGAATGTTACACCTCGTAGGTTAAGACAAGGGTTAAGGACGTCATTAAGATTAAGATTCGGACAATGGATATGAGATACATTTACATAAGCTACGAGCACGTCAATGAGAATTTAATATGATAAGTTATATATATTTCCATTAAGGATTATTACATATTATAAGAATTACGACGTGAAGAATGCGAGACCTTATGGAATTCCCGGGAACTAAAGGGGACGGGAATCAAGATTAAAAGTAGTGGGACTAAGATTTATTACTTGGGGGATTAATTTAGTTAAGTTAACAATTAGAGGGGCAAAGTGTAACATTTAGGGGGACTAAAGTGCATATTTGTAAATCTGAAAATTGGATTCTAATATTACCCTAAGCTTCTTCACTTAGAAACTAGGAGCAAGAACACCCCTCCCCCTCTCAATTCGAAAATCACATCATTCCTCTAATTAGAGGAATCAATTCAAGATTCAAGCAACCTTCATTCTATGTTTAATCATTCCACAATTTGGAAGCAAAATCTTTGAAACCCAACCAGTGGGTCACGGGTTTGCTGGCCGAAAATAGGCCTGGAATTTGTCAAATTTTAACAAGAATTTTGGGAAGAAAAACATGTACAACTGATGGTCTAAGCCTCTCTCTTCTCCTTTCTTTACAGAAGCGGATTCGAAAGCGCAAACAAACAAAGCAGTAAGAAGAAAGCCTAAAGGCACAATCAAGGGAAGGCTCGGACAGCTGCCAAAGGGCTTCCCATGGTAGAATACATGCATGTTAATTTGGAGTTGAAAGAGGTGAAAATGGAGGAGAAAATGGGCAGAAAATCGCTGGTTGCTGACAGATTTTTAGTCAACTTTGGAGGGATTTATCTCCTCGCATATTAGGAGTTTTTGGGTGTTTCAAAAGCCTAAAATAAAGTTCGTCGAGTCTAGTTTCCAACGCAACAACCCGCTCGTCGATAGGACACCGGAGTAGAGTTATGGACATTACAAGTTCAGCTAACAGAGCAGTGACTAAAAATATGGACTGTTTTGGGATTAAATTAAGGTATGAAAATTCTTCTTTCTATGATATAATTAAAGTTGCATATTGTTGTAGTTGAAGGAATGGAATTGTGTTAGGAAGAAGCCTTGAATTTAGACAATGCATGTGTCAATTTTAGGTGTGAGCCGAATTGGGTTGTTTCGGGCATATGTTGGATTCGTGTGTTGTGTTGTAAATTTCATCACTAATTGTGTATTAAAAATGGATGAAATTGTGAAGATTAAAGATGGATTCGTTATATGGGATTGTTGGAAAGATAAGTTGGTTTAATAGTTAAGAAAAGAGTTAAAATGGTTGCATGTTAACGGCCTAAAATTCATGGATAACTCTCGGACATTGTGTGACCTTTACGGGCTGTTTTTGTGCAAATTAATTGTTAGTATTATTATTAGTATCGTCGCTAATTGTATGTTAAGAATGGAAAGAAGCATTGGTACTTGGTATTGTAATTAGTTATATAAAGGGACGCGAGATGAAATGGATTTAAGAAACCAAGAAAGGAGTTACAAAACTTTTTAGACATTATGGTAACATTTTAAGAATTTCATGAATATGGTAAATAGGTGTGATAATCACCTTGATGGTTAAAATTGTTGTCTTTCATGAGTAAGGAGAAAGGAGGAGGTATGATGGCGTATATGTAGTGTATGGAGCCTAATTAGATTACATATTGAAATGGTTTTGATTGTTGGTTGATTTGAATTGTTGGTTAATTGTGGATACGCACATAAACAGAGGAGATGTTGCCCAAATTTTTATAGAATTAAGAAAGCCGTTATTCAAATAACTTACGTTAGGAGTCCTAAAATTAATGGTCTTATTATTATGATTATAGGCTGACGTACTAGGCAGTAGCGTCTAGTTTTACATTGGTTGAGCGACTAAGAGGTATGTGAGACTATCCTTCTTTCTTTTGGTATGATTTTGTGAAACAAACTTTCATTTGACATGATTTTAATAAAAGTACGGCAGACGTACATAATTTTCTACAAAGTTAGTTTTAAAGGAAAATTGTTATGACAAGTGCCTATGATTTTCAGTAAAGAGCTTATTATGATGCTATTATCGAAAGTCAAAGATGATTTCTAATTGCATATAGTTGCTCATGATATCTACTCGTGTCAAGTCTTATTACACATTCACCGAGTCTCATGAAGTAGGCGACTATATTGTATGTTCCGGGTTCGAGTCCAGGCTATTATTATTATATTACTTGGGTTCGAGTTCCAAGCGGGTTCAACTCCCGATTTATTATTATTCCATGGATCAGCTCTCCATGATGCGGGTTCGAGTCTCATGACATTATATTATTTCATATACTTACGTGGGTTCGAGTCCCACGATATATATACTTACTTGGGTAGTTGGGTTCGAGTCCCATGATATATACATACTTACTTGGGTTCGAGTCTCATGATATACATGTACCTAGACGGGTTCGAGTCCCGTGCCATTATACCTGAGGATAGGAGTTCATGACTTTGGCATGATTTGCATATTTTGAAAAAGGTAAGAACTGATTTTCATTACTCTCATTTGGTAAGGCACAATTATACTGTTAAGTTGATTTCATACTAGCTTCCTGTTATACGTTGAACTGTTATGATCTCAATTACAGTATTTTTTTTCAGTTTCACATACTTGGTACATCTATTACTGACCCCCTTTTCCCCAGGGGTTGCGTTCATGCCCGCAGGTACAGGTGATCGGTTAGGTGACCCTCCGGTTTAGGACATATATCGCTGCTAAAGAGTTTCATTGTTCCGGAGCCAGTTATTTTGGTACAGATCTTTACATTCCAGACTTATGTATATTTTGGGCACGGCGGGGCCCTGTCCCGTCATATGTCAGTATTGTACTCTTAGAGGTCTGTAGACAGTTGTGGGTGATAGATGTGTTTTGGACTTATGTAGAACGTTTATGCGGTTGAGCTAGTTGTATTGTTGCACTTGTTTTGGGATGTTCCTGTATATAGTGGTAGTCTTGCTTACTGTGTGATTACTCATTTGCTTATGTGATCTTTATTTGGTGGCGGCCTAGTCGGCTAACTTTGTTGTGATAGTTGGATAGTTGTGTAAGCGACGCCGGCTCGGCTATTTTGGGTATATGTTATAGATGCGGCGTTGTCTTTGAAATTTTCTATTACCGCCAGGGCGATTGATTACGTGACGGGTTAGTGTAATAGCGTCCAATTAGGACGTCGGGTTGCGGCCCGACTCGGTCCGGAAAATATCCGATTTCCGGTTCCGGTCCGGTTCTGGACCGGTGTATTAAACAATGACTTATCCCACTTATAGCAATGGAAAGTTGTATTATTGCACTATTGTTAATCTCCTATTAGCCCCATTACTATAATTCTTGTTCCAAGTTCATTGTTTATCATTTTTCGATATGGTACAAGATAAATTAAATATAATGCTCTCTTGATTAGGCAATTACACTAAACCAAATATGCTACAGTAAGGATGTCACAGATCCTTGCTTACCATGACCAGAATTTTCTGTAGTACAACATAGTTGTCCTTGTTTTTCTTACCAATTTCTTAAAATGGGCATAAGGTTCACGATAAAATGTTTTACATTTGGATCCAGATCCAATCCGTGGACCCGGTGAATCCGATGGATCCGGATTTGGATATGATTTTTATGGATTCAGATCCGGATCCATATCTAGTAGGATCCGGTCCAGATCTGATTCGTTGTCATCCCTACCGAAAAGCAATCCTTTCAATTTTCAAGATGGAATAATTTTCTTCCAAGTATATAGTCAAAGACAGTCACGAAATGGGAATTCCAGTCTTCTAAGAATATACTCCCTCATCCAATTTATGTGAAGTGTTTGACTGGGCTTCATGGGGATCCCCGAAAAGCGATCCTTCCAAATTTCAAGATGGAACAATTTTCTACCAAGTATAGTCAAAGACGGTCTGGGCATGGAGTTTAAGAGAAAAAGGAAGACTTTTGAAACTAGTGGTCTAAAATAAGTCATAGAAATTTCTATGAATTGAAGTTAAATACTCCCTCCTTTCCCTTTTACTTGTCCACATTGACTTCGCACGACCCTTAAGAAATAATAAATCAAGTGCATAATTTACCATGATAACCATATTAATTGGTGCATAATTCTAATGGACTTGAAAAATGATTTGAAATGAGTAATTAATATTATGGGTATGGGTAAAACAGGAAAAAAGAAATTATATATGCTAAAAGTGACAAGTAAAAGTGAAAATTTATTTTTAGTATAGTGGAAAAGTAAAAAGTGAACGGAAGGAGTAGTTATTACTAAATATGAAAAGATGTCATTCTTTTGGGACTGGCCAAAAAGGAAAGAATGTCACATAGGGAAGAGTATATACTTCCAATAAATGACAATAACACAGAAGAATACCCTCGTGATTTAGCACGCCTGCTATTCATTAGATTCAAGATTTTTTTTCAAATAAACTGGAAATAGGTCAAATTTAACTTCGCCGAACTGGACTAGGTAACCCCTCTCTTAACTTAAATATTCACCAGGTCCTTCAAACAAGAGAATCTGAGCATCAATTTTCTCATAAACAATCCATTTTAGAAATTTTGAAACCAATCCATAATAATGAAAAATCAATATAGAAAAAAGCTTTCCTCACAATAATGGAAGGCCAGAAGCATGCAGAATTTTAGAGGGGGGGTGTACAAAGAATGCTGAAAATAATGGAACAGTAAGAGAGCAGAAGCAATGTGACAGAGAAAGCAAAGATTTTCTCAACGGCCCGCGTCAAAACCGAGAACGAAGAGGGGATTTAAAAATTATTTTAAACCACAAACATACATGCATCGGAAACAAGTTTTTGACGCATAACTGCTATCTTACAAAAAGTTTAACAAGCAATGCCACGAGCTAGTCAATCCACACTTTTTTCTAATAAAGTTGGACAAGCCTCAAATTGGAATTAGGGATGTATACTTTTACCTTGTCAAAAAAAGAAAAAATTGGAAGAGGGATGTTCTTTTCATATCCTGTAAATACTTTTGCTTGCACCTTCTTAGTGCTAAACTAATACTAATACACTTCCATCTCTCAAAAATAAAGTTGGTCACGCCTCACATATCCATTTCCTCTTATTAAATTCAGTCTAAAGTCTAAACTATAGCAAGTCCAATAGGTACTAGAACCGGCATGCAGATATCATAAACAGACTTCTTCCTTTTTAGGGGGGTTGTTTGATGATTAAGAAATGTCTAGTTCTTAGTTTTGAAACTCGATCGATGATAGGCCCGCCCCTCTACTGTTTTCCGCCTTAAATACCAAACTTGGTACACAAACCAGGACTCGAACTCATGAAGAGTGCACCTACTACACACCCGTGTTGTCTACCTTTCCCTTTGAACCAAAAGCCTTGCTGCATTTTTCGGGTAAGTTCCAACAAAAAAATCGAGGTTTTAAGTTCATAAAAAGAAATAAGTCTCGAACTCAATTCGATCATCCCTATTTTAAGGGCCCGCCTTCTAATTGGCCTGTTACAGGTGGGTTGAGATATCCACGATAGTAACCTCGTTCTAAACAAAAACTTACACCCTCAATTTTGTTGAACTGACATATAGAAGATAAGAGAAAACCTCTAATGTCCAAGCAGTTCAACCTTAATCTTTTAATGGTGTTAAGAGGATGACGCAAACAGTGCATCACAAGAACTTAAGTAACATCCTTGGGATCCAAGGTTCGAATCTCAACAAAGATGACACAGAGTAATTTTCATTTGTTTAAATCTCGAATTACTCAGGTACCCATACTAGTGAGAGATAACATGTATCCAGTGGATTGGTCAATGTGCATGCCCCAGTGTATTGGTCAACATGCATGCCAACTAATACCACCACCAATACCCAAAAAAAAGGGGAATTATACTACCCGATTATTTTGGTCAACATGCTAATTTGCAGAACAGCTATATACGAAGAAAAAAAAGGGCAGCCCGGAGCAGAAAGCATCTCGCGTTAGCAGAGTCCGGGGAAGGCACCCAGAGGGGTGTGATGTAGAAAGTCTACCCTAATGCAAGCATTAGTGGCTGCTTCTACGGCTCGAACACGTGACCATAGGTCACTCATCCATTATAAGTGGAATCAGTTAACTGAAAAAATAAGTCGGTGATAATATAAATTCTTACAGTGTTAAGTGTATATAAGTGCTATAGTCAAACCTCTCTATAAAGATATTGTTTGTCCAAATACGTTTTGGCTACTATAGCGAAATACTGTTACTATAGAAGATGGTTGTTATAGAGACGTCTCACTGTATTTCCTCATCTTTCTTGTAAAGAATGAAAACCACAAATCAAGTTTGTGAACGTCACCCTTATCCTAAGATAAGAAAGCATTCTTGGAAGATAAAGTAAAAGAGTAAGTGTAGACACAGAAAAGACTCAAGTTTTGCTGCTGTGATTTTCCAGGGATTGGAGGGCATTATGTCCTTGTTGGTTCCAGCCAAAACTTTATACTTATTTACTTGTTTGGAAATTTCTGGTGGTGGAATCAAACGTCAGAAGATCACATGTTGGGATTAGAAGAGTTTTGATCTTAGCTGGAGTAAGAAGTAGTTTTGCCATCTTGACTTTGGTTACATCATATTCTGGAGAGTAAGTTGGACCATTCAGTTTTATCAATTTGACATATGTCCAAAATTAAGCCTAGGATATACTCCATTTCACTATATTCTCTTTCTGTTTTCTTTTATTCCCTCTCTCCTTTTTGAGATTACAGATGGGGTAAAGTTACTTCCTTTATATGATCTCTTAGTTTACTTATAGAAGACAAGGCAGACTAAACAACCTGACTGTACACTCAGTAAATAGAGAATTGATCTCTGTTTAAAAGACTTGTCTATAAAATCTGATACTATGAAAGTAGTATATAGATGTAATTTCTGGATATTTGCCAACAGTTAATAATAAATAGAAATTGCAGTTTTGATACCCTGATTTGCAAGTGGAGAAAACTTGCTCAGAATCATGGCTAAGTTACATAATACAAGAGAACTGATCTCTCAAGGCTATCTACGTTGAGGTACATTAGTACTAAATTATGTGGAACAGGCACTCGGCTCCCCTTCAATCTGAATCATTCAAATGTAAGTACATTAAGTGCATTTGTTCTTTTTCTTCTTCCGCAACTAGATCTTAATAGGTTTGAATCATTCAGATCTTTTATAGAGTCTTAATATCAACCACCTCAACTACCATTTCAAAACTGAAATCGTCTCAATTTGGGTGCCGCTGAGTCTCTTTACCATTTCAAAAGCAAGACTGGTATTGGCCCAGGTAATAACACAGCAGGACCATTAAATTGTAAAAGTTTCACCAAATTTTGACGAAGTTGGAACCATAAAAATCGTTTCAAGACCTAAAGCTAAGAGAACCAACTGTCAAATTACTTCTAAGCAGGAAAAAACTAAAAGGGACAATCTGAAAACGCTATGCACCCCAAAATACACAGAACAAGGAAAAATAAAAAGGAAGTCCAAAGGACTTACGTATTCTTTATGGACAGTACTTCCTCCATTTGTCTCCCTTTCACCCATTCAGTTGCTGAAAATAGGAAAATTTAAACTCAGAATCACCAATCACATCTTAATAGCATCACATGCAATCAGTTTATGAAACGTTGAAATATGATCAAGTTTATCCAACATAGATGGAAAACAAACTAATACTCCCTCTTCCCAATTTCAATTAGGGATGGCAATGGGGCAGGGAAAAAGCAGGGCGGGACAGGTTAGGGGCTTAGGGCAGGGAGTACTTAAACGGGACGGGGTAGGGCAGGGCGGGTCAAAACACATTTTCATAAAATTGTAATAGGGCAGGTAATAGAGCAAAACAAAGAAAATATTTTTCTAGTTTCATATAATTAAAAGCTTAATTAAAAGTGAATGACACATTTATTCTTTAACTCCACCACCTATTGACATATTTAAAACGGATAAAGAAAATTATGATTATTTTTTTAGCATAAAACAAAGCATTTTTTTACAATGAAGCAGTTTGTGGCAAAGAGCAGTGAAACAAAAAACAGAATATTAATCAACTTCATTCTTGAAATACAGTGGTGTTTACACTAGTGTTTGTTGAGTGATTAAATAATTTGTAAGGATGTGAGCTAATGAATGATAAAATTGGTGATTATATAGACTCTTTCCCTCAACAATTTGATGAATTACATTAACAAAGTTGATGGTTTTCAAAAGAAAATCCTCCTCGAAGTAAACGGGTTTTGACTTCATTCAAGATAAAATAAAATATTATCCTTGGTATTGCATTCCATTTTCCGATTTTCATAAATCTGCAATGTCACACGTCCATATACATTTATTAAACCTGATAACAAAAAGTGTCATAAAAGAATTTCTTAAATTGTAGTGAATTTCAGGTTAGAAAAGTGAAAACAAAGAAAAAAATAAAAGATAACATAAATGGGGCAGGGCTTGGGGCATTTTTTTGGACAAAGCTAAACGGGGCAGGAAGGGTCAAAATTTTAGTAGGTGAAAGCTTCTCCTGCCCTAACCCGCCCTATTGTCATCCCTAATTTCAATTTATATGACACACTTTTCTTTTTAGTCAGTCCCAAAGAATTAGAATGACACATTTTCTAATTTGACAACAATTTAACTTCAAAATTTATCGTTTACGCTTAACGAGATGATCTATAATCACACAAATATCTTTGACTTATTTTAGACTACAAAATTCATGCTTCTTTTATTTCTTAAACTCCGTAAGTCAAACTACATCGTATAAATTGAGACGGATGGAGTATGTGAAAAGGGTAAACAGATTCGCCCTTTTTCATATTTATTTTACCAAGGGTTAATGACACTTTTGGTCCCCAGTTGTTGGTAAATTCTAATTTTTGTCATCCCGATATCTGACTAAGCATATTTGACTCCGAAATATGCACTTCTGATCCCTTTGCCTTTGAATGTTTACAAATTTTCAGAATTATTAATCGTTCCACCATTTAATTGGCATGTGTTATGTTAAACTTGTATTGATACTCTATATTTGAGGGAAATATACTTCTAAAAGTATTCCAATAACATATCTCCAAATAAAGGGACAAAAACACACACATAAATTATTTGAGGTTAGATGTGTTGAGTCATATATCACAAGGACCAAAAAAATAATACCAATAATCCAGCGACCAAAAACTGCTATTTCCCCTTTCCTGGAAATACAGGGATAAGAATTGAAAAGAAAAACGTACCAACGGATGAAGAAGCGATAGCAGAGCCACAACCAAAGGTCTTAAAACAAGCATCCGTAATTTTCCCGGTCTTATCATCGACCTTGATTTGAAGCTTCATCACATCCCCACAAGCCGGAGCTCCGACAAGACCCGTACCGACTGTCGGGTCGTTCTTGTCAAAAGACCCAACATTTCGGGGATTATTGTAATGGTCCACCACTCTTTCATGGTATAGCCGCGGCAAGTACCCTCGGGTCACCTGCGATCGTTGCCCTAGCCCCAAAATTCGGTTTCCAACGTGCTTCAACATCTTTGTAATTTGCCCTAATTGATTGAATTTGGGAATTATGGAGATATGTGTGTTGTATATATAATGAGGCTCCCGTTTTTTTTTGGAAGAAGAAGAGAGGCGGTTCACGGGCATTTTAATGATAAGTTGATAAATTGGTTTTAAAATTGAGTCGGGTAAGTCTAATTTTTTTAATTGAGTAGGGTGATAAATTTTGGGTTAGTGATTAGAGTGTTTTGACTCACCTCAAAGTTATATTTTTAACACTTTAACCCTAAGCTTTATTTTTTACACTTTGTTCCTAAGTTTTATTTTTAACACTTTGACCCAACCCATATAAATCCTACGGAGCCAAAAAAATGCGCCAAATTTTCGGTTTGCCTACGCCGTTTCCACCATTTTTGGATCTTCTTTTTGGCTTCGTTTCTGCTTCTTCTTTCTTCTTCTTCTGCTGCTCGTTTCTTCTTCGTCTTGACTGGATTTTGCTCAAGAAAAAAAAAATGACCACTTGATTTTGTAACTTTTTGACTATATTTCATTCGTGTAGCACTAGAAATTACTTCATAACTCATTCAATTGTTCTACTTTCTTCTTATTCTTCTTCTTCTTCGTCCGCCATTGTTGCTCAAGAAAGAAAAAAATGTGACCATCCGATTTTATTATTTTTTGACTGGATTTTGTTGTTGTAGCACTTGCAATTACTTCATAAGTGTTTTTCGCTCATTTGGTAAGTACAACAATGCTGTTTTATTTCAATTTTTCACCTGGATATAAATCTACTGATTTTTCAACAACTTACAGTAGCTGTTGTAGTTGTTGCAACATATAATGTGGTTGTTGCAACTTCTACAACATATTATGAAGTTGTTGTAATTGTTAAATAAATAACATGTAACAACTGAGTGAATTGTTGCAACAGGTATTTCATTTGTCGCAACAACTCAACGATCTGTTGGAGTCAGCTTCAGTTTTTATCTGAAACAGAACCCAAAAAACTGAAGCCGCTTCCAACAGATTATTGACTTGCTGCAACAAATTGTGTTGCAACAGGTATTTCACTTATTGCAACAAATCAACTATCTGTTGGAGTCACCTTCAATTTTTATCTGAAACGTAACCCAAAAAACTGAAGTTGCTTCCAACAGATTATTGACTTGCTGCAACAAGTTGTATAGTTGTTGCAACAGGTGTTCCACTTGTTGCAACAAATCAACTATCTGTTGGAGTCAGCTTCAATTTTTGTCTGAAACAGAATCCAAAAAATTGAAGCTGCTTCCAACAGATTATTGACTTGCTGCAACAAGTGTACTACTTGTTGCAACAAGTAATACACTTGTTGCAATAACTCGATAATCTGGCTGACATCTTGTGATGCAAACATTACCCCAAAAAAACTGAAGCTGACTCCAACAGATTAGTGACTTGTTGCAACAATTTTATTACCTGTTGCAACAAGTAGTCCACTTGTTCCAACAAGTCAATAATCTGTTGGAACAACCACTGCAACTGTTTTATTTTGTTATAGATTGGTATGTACTCTCATGACCAATTTTTTGTTAAACAAAATATCTTCATGTGAAGACTATGGCAGCGCTTCGAGTCCAATATGGTGAAGACTTTGGAAGGCGGATTTATGACTACTCATCTCCATATTACAAGATGGAGAATTACATAATTGCATACTGTGAGGAAATGAATCTCGTGTCTTCTGAAGAATCTTGGGAAGTTCCTATAGAGATTTTAGAGAGAGAAATACCTCCTCCACATGTTGATCCGAGCAAACCGGGAAGAAGACGGACAAAGAAGAGGCGTGGAATCGGGGAATCACTTGCAACGAGGAAAAACAAATGCTCCATATGCAAAACAGCTGGCCATAAAAAAAACTACATGCCCAAACCGAATTGTTCCCTAGTTGTTAAATTTTTAATGTCTTGTAATAATAATTACTATTGTTTGTGTTTGTGAAATTGGATTTTATGACATTTTTATGTTGTTTCTGTTAGTAAAATTGATTTAAATGATATGTTGATCTTGCTCAAATAACCAATGTATGTTATGTGGTTTTGTAATTTTTGACCAATTTTCACCAAGTAAAAATTACGTTGCAACAGCTGTGTAACTTGTTGGGATTTTGCCAACCAATAATCGAACTTGTTGCAGCAACTAACATAACTTGGTTTTCCAACAAGTGACATGACTTGTTACAGTAAGTTCCTATAGTGTTTTGAGTTTTTACAACAAATGGAATGAGTTGTTGCATAAAGTCCTTAACTTGTTTCATCTAACAAATGAAATGAGTTGTTTCATCCAACAAGTGATATGACTTGTTCAACAGCTATGTTATCTGCTGCAACAAATTATATACTTGTTGCAACATGTTATACAACTGCTGCAACAGATTATGCAATTGCTGCAACAGATTATGTACTTGTTGCAACAGAATATGCAACTGCTGCAACAGATTATGCAATTGTTGCAGCAGATTATGTAATTGCTGCAATAGATCATGAAATTATTGTAACAATTAGGATATAAGTCACATATGTTTAGTTATTAACAGAGGGAACCAATGATATTTAGTGTTAAACAAAATGATTCAATGATATTTAGTGATCAATATATTTATCTACTAACATCCTTAATTGATTAGACAGTAATTTCATTGATTTGATGGGAAATTCTAAGCGTATACTTCCCAAATCGAGCAATTGTTGGTGTAATTTGATGAGAACTACTTGATTCACTCATATTTAGGTGTAAACAACGAAAACCAATGATATTTATTGTTTACTAAATGTTTCTAACCCATTTGATGGTATTCTGAATCAGGACATATGATCAACTAAGCGTATACTTCCCAAATCGAGCGATCGTTGGTGTAATTTGATGAGAACTACTTGATTCACCCATATTTAGGTGTAAACAACGAAAAGCCGGTGATATTTATTGTTTACTAAATGTTCCTAACCAATTTGATGGTATTCTGAGTCAGGACATATGATCAACTAAGCGTATACTTCCCAAATCGAGCGATCGTTAGTGTAATTTGATGAGAACTACTTGATTCATTCATATTTAGGTGTAAACAACGAAAACCAATTATATATATTGTTTACTAAATGTTTCTAACCCATTTGATGGTATTCTGAGTCAGGACATATGATCAACTAAACGTATACTTCCCAAATCGAGCGATCGTTGGTGTAATTTGATGAGAACTACTTGATTCACCCATTTTTAGGTGTAAACAACGAAAACCAATGATACTTATTGTTTACTAAGTGTGAAGCTTTTAAACAGGTTACGCATCCGCTACAACAGATAATGCACATGTTGCAACATATTATTAACTTGTTGCAACAACTAACCCATCTGTTGTAACAGATGGGTTAGTTGTTGTAATTTCTTCAACAATTGAAAGATTTATTGCAACAACTGACTCATCTGTTGCAACATATCACAAACTTGTTGCAACAGATTATCAACTTGTTGTAACTTCTAAAACAACAGTTAGATTTATCGCAACAACTAACCCATATGTTGCAACAGCTGAACCATCGGTTTCAACAAATTTACATCTTGTTGCAACAACTGGCTCATCTGTTGCAACAGATTACAAACCTGTTGCAACAGATGGGTTAGTCGTTGCAACTTCTTCAACAACAGTTAGATTTGTCGCAATAACTGACACATATGTTGCAACAACTAAACCATCTGTTGCAACAAATTACAAACTTGTTGCAATAACTTACTCATCTGTTGCAACATATTAAAACCTTGTTGCAACAGATGGGTCAGTTGTTGCAACTTCTTCAACATCTGTTAGATTTTGTGACTTGTTTAAAACTACTGAAACCACTGAACATAATGTATTGAACACAACTTAAATAATGAACACCTAATATATACTTAACAAAATGTCTTAGAAAAGTACTGAACACCTAATATATTACTTAAATTACATAATGTCTTAGAAAAGCTCAGAAAGCATTGTCATTTGAAATCGGACACCGGTATCTTCAGGCAAATCTAAATAGAGCCCAAAGCAGCTAGCCCTAAAGAAATTCTCCAACCCATGTTGCCGTAAAATGCCCCTGAATGTGTCAAAGCCCTTGCCCATGGTTGATTTAACCACAAAATCACCGGACAAATCCTTATTTCCATTCAGCGGCATCGTCACGCCGTACTTTTCAATGCTGAAACTCTTGACGACTGATGCACAATTTATGCACACACTAACGCAAGTGCACGTGTCGTGAGAAGTAATATAGTCTAGAAGACCGAGTTATCGTCCTCAGGGATTAGTGTCCAATTCTCAAATTCTATTCTATGGTATCTATTTGGTAACCGATGATTGATGAATTGTTTATAACTATAATTATGAATGCTAACTAAATTACTTTGTTTTACTTCAGATATGATGGAAATAGGTCTTTCAAATCTCCTCAAATATCCGCTCATCTTACTTGTTAATGCAATTAATTATGGTTCTTCTTCTATTTTGAGATAGCAGGTTAACTAAGTCGTTTTATACTCCTATTAAGGTAATATAAACACTCAACCCCAATATAGAACCCTTCTACCTTTCGATAATAAGATTGACTATAAAGGAGGATTAAGAGCAATAACCTATTAAACTACACAAGTATCGGGGTACTTTCGTCCACGATTTAACCTATGTTTATTCAACTATAGCATATTCACAATCTCCCCTTTCGGCTTTCGATTAGAAATTATATATATTATGATAATTAGTGATCAATTAATTATCAAACATTCAAGACAAATATTGAATAAATCTCAACAATGATAAGAAGAAACCAAAATATGCATTAATTCATAAGAATGAGTTTCAAGTGATTTGATATGGAAAGCCCTTAATTAAGTTAGTTCCTAGCCATAGACATGCCAAGAACTAAACTAATATCCAACATAAACTACAAAGAAATAAAACAAAGAATAAAAAAATTACACAAAAGTAGTCTCCAATCTTGATCTCCAAGGTTGTGATGAATTGACAAGGGTTTTGAACCCTTAATCTGACCTAAAAACTCTTTTTTATAGCCTCCAAGTCGTTGTTAACCTTTTCCCTCTAGGCCTTGGCCCATTCCCATTCGAATTTGGCAGAATTCTCTCAGAATCAGCCTGCGGCGCTGAAGCTCCCGCAGTCAGATTTTGGTGCCGCGGCCTGATGCTGGTTGAGTGGCCACACGCCTATTTCTTGCCCGGTTCGCCAACTTTCTAGTTTTTTGAGCTCTGGAACCTCTGTTTCTGCCCTCTTTTTGCCCCTTTTCGCCAATGAGCCACTTTAAACCATTATGACTCAAAAGAAAGAAAATATATCCTAAGACGACACGTATTTGTACAAAAATGAGCAAAAGACTAACTAAAATGACTCAAAAGGTGTATATAAAATACACCGATCAAACACCCCCAAACTTAACATTTGCTCGCCCTCGAGCAAAGATAAAAAATATAAACAAAGACACGAAAGAAAGGAAAATAAAATGACTCAAAGACATTGATCAAATTGCTGCATCATTGTTACTTAGAAAGGCATGAAGGTTAGCAAAATAATATGCAGAAACATATAGCATGGATTTTTAGCATTCTAAACACATCAAGTTAGATATTTCGCAAATTTAATTTAATCATGCTCAGTGGAAGTAAGAATATCTAACTATGCATGTCAATTTCAAAATCCTATGGCATGTTTACTTGCTATTCTCCACTAATCATGGATACACATGTAAGAGATCTTCAGGGCTTTTCAGGGTTGTAAT
This sequence comes from Przewalskia tangutica, assembly GCA_029844215.1. Classification (NCBI taxonomy): domain Eukaryota; kingdom Viridiplantae; phylum Streptophyta; class Magnoliopsida; order Solanales; family Solanaceae; genus Przewalskia; species Przewalskia tangutica. The sequence goes on from CM056734.1 coordinate 15,237,204, forward strand.
GTAGGTTTCGACATGGGTAGGTAAAAATAGGCATTTAGGCTCAATTCATGTACCATAATCTCTTTTGCTTTAAATTCTTCCCTTTTCTTTTGATTATCTTTTTCACTTCATACTTATCTTTTCATTCTTTTGTTTTGAGAGAATGAGGTGTATGATGAATAACAGGCACCCCCAAACTTAGGCTTTTGCCTTTTTATTACTTTTTTCATTGGGGTGCATCAAAATTAATCACTCTTTTTGTCTCTTTTTAACACTTTATATTTCAATCACATCAATTTTTCACTTATGGCACAAGTGTGGAATCATAGGGTGTCAAAGAAAAGTCTTATTTTTAGGCTCAAAAGGGCTGACTATGGATATAATTTGAATGTCAGAGATAGGCAAAAATGGTAAGAAATGGCTAACAAAGAAATGTCCGAGTCATCTCTCTAACATGCACATCCTAACTATTTTGCCTAAAATAGCAAGCAATCATACACATAAGTTTAATCATAAACAATGCACAAGTCAAGCAAGATACCCCAAATAATCTGATTTCATGAATTTTTGGCATATCTAACCTAAGTGTTTAGATGGTTGCTTCTAATTCCATTACATTATTCAACCTTACTTCACTAAGCGATTTCAGTAACTACAGCATGCATGATCTTAAAAAAAAATTATGACTCAAAAATACACAAAACAAATCAAAAAGACTCAAAAACAATAAGACACCCTCCCAAACTTAAATCACACATTGTCCCCAATGTGTGCAGGACTAAAAAAAATAAAAGAAAACATGACAACTTACAAACTTGGTTTAAAGTGGTGGCGGTGGCTAATGCATGACAGATAACGTCAGGAATCCCGTCAGAGTGGAAGTGTTTGTGATTTTTGATTTGGAGAAAGGAAAATCAGATTAAGGCTCCTTTAAAATTCAGATTTTTCGTCGCGGCGCCGCGGCGCCCAAACTTCTGGGACCCTATGAACTTCTAGCGCCGTGGCGCTCTGATTTGGCGTCGTGGCGCCCAATTTCCTGCGATCTTCTGAACTTTTGGCGCTGCGGCCCTCTGCTGGGCGCCGTGGCGCTGATCCGATTTTTTTTTCTTTTGATTTCTCCGATTTTGTCCTCCATATTTTTGGCCCTGTACCTGTCATCACAACATGCAAACAATACCTTCCATTGTTCTAAGTTAAAACTAAATTGCATTAAATAAAATAAAATAAAATAAAATAAAATAACCTTGAGTTGCCTCCCAAGTAGCGTTGTCTTTAACGTCTTTTAGCCGGACGCAAGTTCCTTATCATGTTAGAGTGAGATGGGTTACTAGGCTCATATATTCCGTTTCATTGATCACATAGGGTTTCAACCTTTGTCCGTTTACCTTGAAGGGGGCTCCCTCTCTCCCTTTTACTTCAACTGCACCATAGGGGAATGCTCCTACCACAGTGTATGGTCCTGACCAACGCGATTTGAGCTTGTCTGGAAACAACCTTAACCTTTAGTTGAATAAAAGCACTTGTTGTCCTGCTTGGAAGTCTTTTGGGATCAACATCTTATCATGCCATACTTTAGTTCATTCCTTGTAGATCTTTGCATTCTCATAGGCGTTGTGTCTGAATTCATCCAACTCGCTCGATTGTAGCGAACCTTACGCCTGCTGCCTTGGCATCCATGTTCGCCTTCCTCATTGTCAATAAGCTCGTGTTCCAACTCTCTTGGCAAATGACATGCTTTGCAAAACTAACTTATATGGTGACATTCCATTGGGGTTTTGAATGTTGTTACAGATGCCAGCAAGGTCGTCGTCGGTTTGATAGACCAATCTTTCCTCGAGCCATCCACCGTCTTTTCCAATATGCTCTTCACTTCGCTTGACACTTCGCGCCCATTCGCGAGGTGATAGGGAAGTGTGGTGCGATATTGAACTCCATATCGGAAAGCAATGTATTAAGGTATGCATTACAAAGTGACTTCCTTCATCACCGATGATGGCCCTGTGAGTACCAAACCTTGTGAATATATTCGTTTGGAGGAATCTTTGAAACGATCCGTCATTTTTTCTTTAGTGGCTACCGCTTCTACCCATTTGGACACATAATCCATCGCCGTAAGAATGTCGATTTTCAAAGGATGACGGGAATGGACCCATGAAGTCGATCCCCCACACATCAAATAGTTCCACCTCCAAGATCCCATGCGAAGGCATTTCATTTCGTCTTGATATGTTCCTTGTTCTTTGACAACGATCACACTTCTTCACAAAGGCGTGGGCATCCTTAAAAAGGGTTGGCCAATAGAACCCGCTTTGCAATACATTTGCCGCTGTTCTTGATGCCCCAAAGTGTCCACCACATTGTAGGGTGTGACAATGAGTGAGAATCTGGTGAATCTCCTCCTCTGGTGAGGGTCTGCTCTTGTTGACACCCAATTTTGACCCTCCCGTCCAGTCATTAACTATAAAATTACACTAATTTTATAAAATAATTTTTATGATTTTTATAATAAAATGCAGCGAATAAAACATTAAATACAGACATAAATAAGCAATTTAATAATGACACCGCGTCTTACGTAGAGTATTAAGCACGTAGAGTCCCGCGCCCGCATTAATTAATTGTAAGTCCTGTCATGATTCTTGATTAATAATAAATACGTCAAATTAGCAGTGACGTCGCGCCAAATAACATAGCCGCATTTATTAATACGCAAAGCAACGTTATAAATATTGTAATTATTTAAAGCATAAATTAAATAATAATGCACAATAAATAAAATTTTAAATAATGGCGTCGCATTTATAAAGGCATTAAGCAGCCCTTAAATATCATATTTTGCATTTAGCGTTTAAATAATTTAATCTAAACTCCTTTTAATAATATTAACTTCGCAGAATACACATAATAAATAAGTTTTAATAACGGCATCACATTATAAATATTAAGCACTAATTAAATAACACGCTCGCATTTTTATAACAATTAGATTAATAAAGCACCTAGATAATTTAATCACAATTTATTAATTTAATTTACTACTAATTAACTAAATAATACACCTAAAGAATTAAATACCTAATACCTAAAACTAATTCCTAAAAATAATACACCTAATTTATAACACTACCTTTAATTCGCCCAGCCCACCTATTGACACAGCCCAAACCCTTTACCCGTCAGCCCAACACCCCTTATTATACTTCAGCCCTTACCTTCCCTTCGTCTACAACGAAGACGCAGCAACCCTAAAATGTAAACCGCCGCACCTCTCAAACCTCGCACCCCCCCATCACCGCACATTCCCTGCCGTGATTCTCGCCTGAGAATTCGGCGAATCGAACCCAAATCTTCCTAAATCGCAACTTACCATAACAAATCGCTTCGAAATCAGTAACAAAATCAACCCAGAATAAGCCCACAAGATCGTAACAAATCGACCCCGGAATAGAAACAAATCCCTCAAAACCAACTTACCATAAGCAATACTTGCCTTAACAGATTATACAAGATATTAGTACCAAGATTCGTCCAAAAATAAGCAGCCAAATCTGTCCGAATCACCCATTAATGGTAAGAAATACATCACGAATCAATCCTTACCAAAAGCTTTTACATGCAGTCCAAATCGCACCTAATTTAGAACCCAATTTGGGGCTATATAAACGAAGGCAGTATGTACATGAAAGGCATCCTTTTCGAGGGGGATTTTCAGAGAAAAACTTCCACACCTCTGCACTTTTCTGCTTTAGGAAATCGAGTCTACGATAGAGACTGTTAGAAAATATTTAATTTAGGCTTCATCGCAATCAATCGCATAGAAAAACCTGAACCCGTCGAGTGGACCGACGACTTGATACGTGGCCTCGGTTCGCTGCCCGGAGAAGGTAATAATCCACTTCTCCTCGACTTCTGTTCATTCTGTATTTTTTTGTGCGAATTTGTGTTAAATATGTGTTAGTTCATTCATGTGTTTGTGTTTGTTAGATGCTTAAGATGATGTTTGGGGACTGATGTTGATAAGTCACAGACCATGCCCGTTTCTGTATTTGCTTGAATGCTGTGGGATGAGCAAAATTCGGAATGTTACCAATAGGCTTGAATTGTGTGTATACATATTTCCAGGATGTTTGAGCCTTCAATGTGGTTCTGGTCTGTTTTAGTTTAATTGTTGTCTGCTCAACAGAGACATATTTGAGGTTCTATGAGTTTTTTTATAACTTGAGTAGTTCCGCATGTCTAAAAACCAGCTTACTCTGGTCAGTAGGATATCCCTGTCTGTTTAAAACAAGAGATCGAGTGGAGTCAATGAAAATCATGTTGAACTTGTCTATGTATCTCCTCTGGGATATATGTATCTGCCTATTGTCGCTGGTTCAAATTGACTTTGTTTATTTGCTGAAATCAGTGTTGAGAGTGCTTCGACGAATATCTGAAATGGATGGGAATTAAGTTGAATCATGCCCAATGACCTATATGGGTTAATCTGTTAATCTGCATCTAAATATTACCTTTTGATATCAGTATGGACATATGTGTTGATTAGACATGTGTCAAACAGTTGTCATGCTTATTAAGATATTTGCTATACTTGCTTAATAAATGATAATTGTCATTTATATTTGCGAATGTGGTTATTAATACTAGCATTTGTTGTGTGCTTGTATACATGACCTAGTGGATTAATTACTATCTAAGTTATAAGAATAACATGTGAATGTCCCTGAACCATGAATAGATGTTGTACGATTCTGCCATCTGATCTTCTGTTCAGGTCGTGTTCCTGACCTTGTCAAAATAGTTTCAAGAATGTTTAGAATATCTCTTGTGCACCTGCTTTGCCCTGTATCATATTTGTTGAAATCATCCTTGTCTAGCCTATTTGTTGAGAATATGTATTTGTGTTTATATGGGGTTAATAAGCTTGTCTATATGAGTATGATTTGCCTAGAGTTGCCTGTATATGCGTGTTAAACGAATGATCATGGCTTCCTATTTTTTCGATATCTCGCTTTGCTTTCAAGTATTCCATTGCTTCGGGTTGGAAATAAAGAGTCAGCCTATGTTCAGTAAGAGTGACATGCTCTGAATCTGCCCCTTTTCAAATCTGAAAGTTGCATATCTGGTGCCTGCTTCATGCCTTCTGCGGGTTATTTGCATATGAGGCCCAATGTTTTAATTAAGCAATCTCGAATCCTCGATACCTTCTTTGCTTGTGCCTGCCCCTTTGTTTAGATTGCTACAGTCAAATTATATATATATATATATGTTTAAATATACGAATGTTTTTATTTACTTGCATTATTTGATAAATTTAGACATATACTAATCTTTATCTTTTCCTATTCTTTTACATGAAATGCGACGGAGTGAAAAATGAAGAGTTTCATTACGAGACTCATCGCGCCTTCATCAACTGAGGATCTGCCTCCACCCGCGTTTGTGTGCTTCTTCTATCCGCATCGGAAAATTCCAAGAATACCGGCGAAATAACACCGCCATTCTTCGAGTCATATTTATTTTCTTTATTTTGCCCCGCCCCATTCAGTATTTAATTGTTTAACGTTACACTAACATTAGTATACATAGTTAAACTTTGAGCGCCTTTCGGAATTAGTTTGACGTTAGAAATCTACTTCCTTTTAAGTTAATCATTCTGGCTTGACACACATTTCTTAAACTATAATTAAATCATTTAGTCGCATAATTATTTAGGTAGTCAAGACAATAGTTACTAAATCCTAACTTGAGGAAAATCGTTTTTCTTTTATAAGTTCCTATTGGCATCCACATAAAATATATAGGATCATTAAACCTTTGCATGATATATTTTTTACATCGTATTTTCCGTCATCATAGGCTTTGCATTATTACTGCTATATTATACTGAGCAATATATGTACCCTATAGAATACTTTCATACGTCTTCTAACTATTGTTTAAATGCATGTCTTCAACTAAGATTCGCTTTATATAAATCTTATATTTTATGCAGGCTAAAAAATATCCTTTGCTTAAATACTTTAAAAACATGTATTCCTCTATAGCATAATAATCAATCCTAGGTTTGGCAGGATAACCGCAAGTTAGCGGATCTTAGAGGGTGCCTAACCCCTTCCCTCTAGATTAATAAAGAACCCTTACCCAGAATCTCATTAAGTTTAGCAGACCATTAAAATGGAGTTAATGTTTTACTTTAAACTAGTTAAACATTTAGGTGTCCTAATTCACCCAAACTAATTAGGTGGCGACTCCGCGAACCCTTAGCACTTTTAAGCAACCCTTTAGCATTTTAACACTTTTAATATTCTAGTACCTTTTAAGCACTCTTTTAAACATTAGCATTTTTGTTATTTATTTTCTAACATTTTTTCTAAGCAGGAGCCATTTTTTTTTTAGAAAAATGTCGCGGTCGAAAACGGGCGCGACAGCTCTCCTCATCCAGACGGATCTTATGCATTACTGTTGACGGACTTATCACCTTTATGTCTGTTAATGTCCACCCAATGGCACGCCATGAGCCCTCGATTTCTCTCGAACTTCTCAATCTCTACTGTGGATAGATGACATGAAATGATCACTGGTAAGGATTGATCTTCACCTAGATATCGCATGCGTAAATGATCGGGTAGAATTTTTAACTCTAACTCGAGCCTTTTACGTGGATGATCGATCTCTCTGGCATCTGCCCAAGCTCTTCATATCTCTTCTTATCATACTTCTCATAAGAATTCATCCAATTTGCATACTCCATCAGCTTTAGGTCGTTTCCACTACTATCGTCTCATCGGGTCAGTACTTCTTCAAGTGTATCAGCATTTCTGAACCCTTTTTCTGACACTGCATCTTCGATTATGTCAATGGCGAAGCAGTTGTCACTTGCATCTGGGAAGGTTGCTGCCCGAAAAACATTGAAAATCACCTCTTTTTCTTTCACCCGAAGTTTCAGCTCCCCTTTGTGAACATCGATGAGAGTCTGTCCTGTGGCTAGGAAGGGTCTGCCAAGTATGATGGGGATTATGTCGTTATCTCTTATGTCTAAGATGATGAAATCGGCGGAAAAGATGAACTTGTCCACCTTTACCAACACATCCTCGATGACTCCTCTAGGATGGACTATGAAGCGGTCAACTAACTGCAAAGTGATGTTTGTAGGTTTGACTTCTCTCATTCCAAGTTTGCAAAACACTAGGTAGGGCATCAAATTTATGCCTGCCCCCAGATCGCACAAAGCCTTCTGACACTCAAACTTTCCAATAGTGCATGGGATGGTGAAGCTCCCAGGATCTTTTAATTTCTGAGGTAGCTTTCTCTGTAGGATGACACTGCATTCTTCAGTCAACACCACTGTTTCACAGTCCTCTATCCTCCTCTTTTTGCTAAGAATATCCTTCATGAACTTTACATAACTTGGCATCTGCTCTAGTGTCTCAGCAAACGGGATATTGAGTTGCAATTGTTTGAGAATTTCCAAAAATTTAGAGAACTGTTTGTCAAGAGCACTTGTTTTTGACCAGTTGCAGGGTGCAAAGTGTTTTTCCAAGATAGACATGCGGTCTGGTTATCATCAGGTGCGAGTTAGAGAGATAGATATCCCAAAGACTGCATTCAGGACCCGGTATGGGCACTATGAGTTCAGGGTGATGTCTTTCGGGTTGGCCAAGCCGCGTGATATTCATGGATTTGATGAATAGGGTGTTTAGGCCATTCTTGGATATGTTCGTTATAGTGTTTATTGATGATATCTTGGTGTATTCGCGTACAGAGCAGGAGCATACAGATCATTTGAGGACGGTATTGGGAGTCCTCCGAGACCGGCAGTTGTATGCCAAGTTCTCGAAGTGCGAGTTCTGGTTGGCGTCAGTGGCTTTCTTAGGACATGTTATCGGGGCCGATGGTATTCGGTTGATCTGGCAAGATTGAAGCGATCGAACTTGGCGGACTCACTACACCGACGGAGTGCGCAGCTTTGGGCCTTGCAGGATATTATCGGAGGTTTGTAGAAGTTTGCTTATTTCAAAGACTTTGACTAAGTGACTCGTAGCGGCTATGTTCCGTGGACGGATACTTGTGAGGAAAGTTCCAGTTGCTAAAGGAGAAGTTGTGACCGCCTGCAGAACTCTTCCGAGGGCTTAGATGGATATGTGGTTTATTGTGACGTCGGTGTCGGGCTTGGAGTGCGTCTTTGATGCGGCCGGCAGAGTTATAAGCTTATGCATCTCGGCGGCTTAGGAAGCATGAGAAGAACTATCCCACACATAACTTCGAGTTGGCGGCGATGATTCATGCCTTCAAGATCGGAGACATTATTTATATGGAGTTCATGGGACATTTACACGGACACAAAGTCTCCAGCACATCTTCAGGCGAGAGTGAACTTGCGGCGAGAGGCGGTGGTTGGAGCTACTTAAGGATTACGATGTTGATATTCCACATACCCGGGAAGGCGATGTAGTTGCGGATGCCTTAGTCGCAGATCGATGGGTAGTCCGTGCGATGTTCACCAGAGAAAGGGATACGGTCAGAGTTACATCATCTAGCGAGCCTTGGGTTCGTTTGGTTGATTCTTAGTGACGAATTCGGGTTCGAGAGGTTCGAGTCTTCCATCGTCGGCGAGGTGAAGAGGCGGCGATATGAGGATCCGATTTTGCACGGCAGAGACGCACTCTCCGTAAGGAGAAGAGTCTATTTGAGGTAGCGCTGATGGGTGCTAAGATTCGAGGCGGTTGTGTGTTCCGATGTGGCGAGACTTCGTCGGCCAGATTCGTGAGGCACACAGTGCTCGTTATTCTATTCATCCGGGGTCGACTAAGATGTATCATGACCTCAGATGCGTGTATTGGTGGGATGGCCTAAAGAGGGACGTTGCGGAGTTCGTGGCACGATGCGGGTATCGCCAGTTAAGATTGAGCACGAAGCCGGTGGGTCATTGCGGTATTGATATTCCGACTTGGAAGTGGGAGGTGATAAATATGGATTTTATTACGGGCTACCTACCACTCGTAGAGCATGATTCCATTTGGGTAATTGTCGTGATCGACGAAATCACCATTTTCTTCCGGTCGAACGACGTTCTCGGTGAGACTATGCCAGATTATATATTAGAGAGAGTGTGAGACTGCACGGAGTCCCGATGTCGATTATATCAGATAGAGGAGCCCAGTTCTCGGCTAACTTCTGGAGGTCTTTTCAGAAGGGATTAGGGACACATGTGAGTCTCAGTACATCGTTTCATCCTCGGGCCAAGCCGACGGGTAGGCGCACTATCCGCACAACGAGGATATCTTTGCGGGCTTGTGTTATTGATTTCGTGGTAGTGGGAGGATCATTTGCCTCTTGTAGTTTGCTTACAACAACGGCTACCATTCCAAAGATTCGGATGGCGCGCCTGAGGCGCCTTATACGGGAGGAAGTGCAGTCACCGATAAAGGTGGTTCGAGTGGGAGAAGTTCGATTAGTCGGGCGGACTTAGTTCAAGAGCGATGGATAAGGTGAAACTTATCCAGAGGCGGTTGTTGGCGGCTTAAGTCGGCCAGTCGTATGCAGATCATCGGCGTCGACAACGGAATTTGAGATAGATGATTGGGTTTTCTAAAGGTATCGCCCGTGAAGGCGTGATGAGATTTGGAAAGAAGGGAAGCATAGCCCAGTACATCGGGTCGTGTCAGTTGTCCGTAGGGTAGGCGGGGTTGCTATGAGTTAGATCTGCCGTCCGATTGGAGGCGGTACATCCGATTTTCCATGTGTCCATGTTGCGGAAATGTATTGGAGATCCATCTAGAGTGCACCGGTTCATGATGTCCAAGTGATGGAGGAGTTATCGTATGAGGAGAGTCCCATAGCGATACTCGATCGTCGAGTTAGACGACCGGACGAAAGACGTGGCTTCGTCAAGGTCTATGGCGGAGCAACGAGGAGGAAATGACGTGGGAAGCAGAGGATGACATGATGAAGAAGTACCTCACCTATTTCCTATACCTCCAGGTAACCCACTTTCCTGCTTGTTAGTTTTGATTTAGCATTTACGCTTCAGTATGTTGTGGCTCGTGGAGCTTCTTTATTTGCAAAAGAATAGTTAAGAGGGTCTATGTCGATGTTGTGATTTGAGTAAGCCTAGAAGGAACATTCGGGATGAATGTTTCTAAGGGGGGGAGAATGTTATACCGTACTTCCGACCTACGTGTGAGAGCGTCTGGCATGTAAGACTTAAAATTTTCTAAGGATAGGTTGACGGATTGTTCCGGACGGGATTTAGTCAACTTTGAGGCGGGTTATGACCCGATACATTAAGAGTTCCTAAGTGTTTCAAAGGCCTAGGGCGTAGTTCGTGGAATCTAGATTCCAACGCAACCAACCATTCGTCGATAGGACGTCGGAGTAGAATGTTATGAGAGTTACAAGTTCGGTCTTGTGATCGGACGTAAATGTTTCGACAAAGCGGCAGTGGCATGCGCGGAAATCGAAGGGTCGCTGAAGATTGCAGCGCCAGATGGCAGGCATGGCGCGGAAGTTCAGAGAAGGCTGCGGAGGTTTCAGCCGTGCGCCTGGCGGATTTTGGGCGGAAAAACTTAGGAAAGTCGATTTCTATTTTAAAAGGCCATGGGAGGTGACAAGTGTCCCCATCTGATTTTCTTGCATGCCTTATATTGACCAAGTATTGAAGACTTGGTCATCATTACAACCTCTCCCTCTCTCTAAATTAGCACCTCCTTAGCTCTAAAGTTTCAAATGAAATTGAAAGCCTAAGAAAAATCAAAAGTTAAGAACAAGAAGGAAGTTTGTGGCTAGCTTGTTGGTGTTGTTGTGGTGGTATTCTTGGCAAGAAAGCTAGCAAAACATTTGGAATAAGTTTGGCTAAAACTTTAAGGTAACATTTCTTCCTTTAGAATTAGTTTCTAGTGTTGCATGTTAAGAAGAAAGAATTTGTGGTAGTAAATAATGCTCTTAGATTCATTGCATGCAAGAAATGTGGTTTGGATATGAAAGAATTGGTTAAGAAGATATTATGAGCATGTTGTAGCCTAAAAACTACCTTAGAATTGTTAAGAGAATTGTTGTACCTAATGGGGCAGAATTTTACACACCCAAGTTTGGAGGTGTAATCCCCTTTAAAATGTTGGATTGTTGAGCCTTAAATGTGGTGTTTGGATGATAAATTCGGCCTTGAGAAAGGTGGCAAAGTGAGTAAAAACAAAGGAAATGCTGCCCAATTTTCCATAGAATTTAGTGACTTTGAACTTGGATTGTTATACATTGAGATTAGAGGTTAATAAACGTATCATGATTATTATAGGTCGAAATATTACTTGCGGTAGTTGAGCTTAGCAAGTGGATTGACCAAAGAGGTATGTGAAGCTTTCCTATCTCTTGAGCATGAATAGATGAAACTATGTAGTACGGTAGACGTACAAGATTTGGTATTCTTACTTGTTTTAAGTATATAATGACTTGTTTCGTTTTAAGAATGTATAAGTCCATTGGTTAGGGGAAAAGTATGATTTTACTAAAGTATAGAGTTAATATAACAACTTTATGGGAAGTTGGTTTATTAGGTTCATAAAAGGTTAATGAGAAGAGATTTACTCTAAGTAAGATAAGTATATGAAGAGGCAATTGGTTTTAAGGCATCAATTGCCCAAGAGTTTTTATGTATAAAGAAGAGTCATTTTTAAAAGAGTTGAAGCATGTAGTACTTGGGTTAAATTCCCGGTGTTCTTTTATTGAAGATATGATTAAGTGTCTTAAGTAAACTAAAATGAGAGGGTATATGAACAAGACTAATAAGAAGTTATAAGTTTTCTTAACTTATTTATAATTATGATATGATGACAGTTTGAGCTAGGGTAAGAGTATATCTGAGGGGCAAGCCCCAAGATCGTTATACCACCTTCTCCAGGGTAAGAGTATGTATGAGGGGCAAGCCCCAAGATCGTCATACCACCTTCTTCAGTGTAAGAGTATATCTGAGGGGCAAGCTCCAAGATCGTTATACTATTTGCTTCAGTGTAAGAGTATATCTGAGGGGTAAGTCCCCAAGATCGTTATACCATCTGCTTCAGGGTAAGAGTATATCTGAGGGGTAAGTCCCCAAGATCGTTATACCACCTGTTCCGTGGATTTGCTACCCATGATACGAGGAATACCTCATGCGAGTCCTTATGGGCTTATGCGGGTGAAATAGTCCCATGCGGGCGGGTACAACCTATGCGAGGAATACCTCATGCGAGTCCACAGGACCTATGCGGGTGAAATAGTCCCAGGAGTAGGGGTGCTTATTGATACTACGGGCGAGGTACCCTGTTTTGATCCTAAGGCCCCTATTTTATGCAGTATTATATATATATACTTGTCACTCTCATTGTTAGTAAGACACAGTAAAAAGTATTTTGATTTTCTTCCATGACTCCAGCTTACTTTTAGACTTATGATATCATTATTACAGATTTTCGACTTTACATACTTGGTACATATTGTGTCGACCCCTTCCTGGGGGCTGCGTTAAATCTGCAGCGGTAAGGTAAGCAGTGCGGATCCTCGTTCTTAGGATCACTATTCCGGTGTCGAAGCTCATTCTCCGGAAGCTTGTTTATTGGTACGGATATTCCACGATCTTATAGGTATTTTGTACATTCGGGGTATGGCGGGCCCTGTCCCGCCACAGTGGTTATCTTTAGAGTGCGTGGTCACATATATGTTTTGGGCTATAAGAACCGGTTGTACTACTATACTTTGTTTAAGTATGTTTTATGGAAAGCGACACTTATCGGTGGCGATGATGTTACCACTTTTATAAGTTATGTGTTATGTATGTTCACCGCTATTCTCGACATATACACGGCGGTACCGGTAGGGTACCATGCCGCGGCCCGGTCGTGACAAAAGTGGTATCGAGCACTTAGTCCTCGGAAAGTGTCCTGAGCCGTTTAGTAAGTCTTGATTATCGGTGTGTCGTGCACCACATCTATAATCGAGGTCGCAGGATATTTAGGATTGGTTTCCATTCTTTCACTCTAAGATCGTGCAATGAGCCGAGTTATAGGTTGAACCTCCTCACGATGTTTTCCTTTATGTATCGCTTATGCCTCCACGCAAGGCAACCGCGGCCCGAAGCGGCAAGGCGGTGAGGTGATGCTAGTGGGGCGCGAGAGTCACGAGCACAGCCCGATCCTTACCGAGATGATGTTTAGGCGGCGAGTTCCACGCCGTCGCCCGGCCTCAGAGTTCGGCGGGCGCGGCTCATCGAGACCGCGATGCCGAGCCTCATCCACACAGTGGTCCGAGTACAGATTACGGGAATGATTCTTGACCAGATAGTGGCGGTAGCGCGAGCGGCGGCGCCAACCCTAGAGCCGACAGTTTACGGATTCGGGATTTCTTGGGTTGTCACCCACTAGAGTTCTATGGTTCGAGATTTGAGGAGGATCCGCAGGAGTTTGTCCGGCGATTCTGGACCATGCAGTCCTTAGGGCATCGGGGGTGAGTCTATTATACTAGCTTCTAGGATTCTGCGATATTGCGTTGAATGGTTTGAGTCATGGGTATTGTCGAGGTGAGGATGCTCTTCCGGTGATTGGGAGGAGTTCACAGAGGCGTTCTAGACCACTTCTTGCCTCCCGAGGTGAGAGAGCCGCGTTGATAGATTCTTGACCTTGAGACGGGACGGGAGGACTATCGTGAGTACTGACCGAGTTCGACTCGCGGCGAATATCGCGCACCATAGTAGCGGCATGGCGATGTGGTTCATCGATATGTGATGGGTTAGACCGTCATATGATTCTGCGTGCTTGGGGTGGCTCTTCACGAGATGGATATTGCAAGGATGCAGCGTCTGCGAGGATTGAGGCGAGCGAGATCGGCTAGATTTGGGCAGCCAAGAGGCCGTGACAGCGAGTTCTCGTGGCGATTTTGGCGGCGGCCTGCAGCGAACTAGGTCCACATTCCACCCAGCGTAGAGTGCTCCTTCTCGATTTCCGGCGAGGTCGATCAGCGAGGTTATTCGAGGCGAGTCGGGCTCGTGACTTCGTGTTTCGTGAGGCGAGACCAACACCAATCGAGACCACCTACCTCTGCGTTCGACGCGGTAGGTCTCATCCGGCGAGTGTCGTATGGCCGGAGCGTGTTACTCTTGTGGCGGCGGGCCATCCGAAGAAGATTGTCCGTCGCCCAGCGGCGGAGCGTTACGGTTCAGCGACGGTGCTGTTTGGATCTTCATCTTCGATGGTTAGACGCCGGAGGCGTGGTACTTATGGGACAGCCGCGGCGCAGGTCGTGGTAGGGGTTCGATTCTAGCGGTCCTCGAGCGCATATACGCTATGTCGGTCAGCGGGACCGAGGCGTCACGGATGTCGCCCAGTACATTATTGGTTTCTTGCTGTGATGTATATGCTTTGATAGATCCAGGTTCTACCTTGTCCTACATATCTCCTCATATTGCCAGTAGAATAGGGATAGAGCCCGAGTCCATAAGACCTTTTGAGGTGGCTACGCCAGTAGGTGATTCAGTGGTAGCTGAGCGGGTGTATAAGGCTTGCCCTGTAAAAGAGAAAAATATAGTAATAAATAAACAAAAAAAACAAAAAAAAACCAAATTAGAAATTAAGAATAGATAAAATGATATTGAACTACGCCAATCCCCGGCAACGGCGCCAAAAACTTGATGCACAATTTATGCACACACTAACGCAAGTGTACGTGTCGTGACAAGTAATATAGTCTAGAAGACCGAGTTATCGTCCTCAGGGATTAGTGTCCAATTCTCAAATTCTATTCTATGGTATCTATTTGGTAACCGATGATTGATGAATTGTTTATAACTATAATTATGAATGCTAATTAAATTACTTTGTTTTACTTCAGATATGATGGAAATAGGGCTTCCAAATCTCCTCAACTATTCGCTCATCTTACTTGTTAATACAATTAATTATGATTCTTCTTCTATTTTGAGATAGCAGGTTAACTAAGCCGTTTTATACTCCTGTTAAGGTAATATAAACACTCAACCCCAATATAGAACTCTTCTACCTTTCGGTGATAAGATTGACTATAAAGGAGGATTAAGAGCAATAACCTATTAAACTACACAAGTATCGGGGTACTTTCGTCCACGATTTAACCTATGTTTATTCAACTATAGCATATTCACAATCTCCCCTTTCGGCTTTCGATTAGAAATCATATAGATTATGATAATTAGTGATCAATTAATTACCAAACATTCAAGACAAATATTGAATAAATTTCAACAATGATAAGAAGAAACCAAAACATGCATTAATTCATAAGAATGAGTTTCAAGTGATTTGATATGGAAAGCCCTAAATTAAGTTAGTTCCTAGTCATAGATGATCGGTGTATTTTATATACACCTTTTGACTCATTTTTAGTTAGTATTTTACTCATTTCATTTATGTTTAGTATAGTATTAGGGTCGTTTTCCTTTCTTTTGTGTCAATGCGGTCAGAAATGGAGAAATGGCGAAAAGGAGATGAAATGAGCATAAATGAGATGGAATTGTACACAAAAAGGGCCAAGAAATGAAGTCTAAGAAGTTCCGGGAATTATAGAGGAGATCAGACGAAGTCCGGACGACGAAACGAAAATTCGCCAGAAAAACGCCTCAGGCGCCGCGGCGCCCAATGTTCTGAATGTTCCGAAAGTTGCTGATTTTCAGGCGCCGCGACACCAGTATGCAGGGCCGCGGCGCCGAAACGGGATTTATGAAGTTCTGGGCCGAATTTGACATATTTTCAGAGTCCTAAAGGGATAATTTTTCCTACCTAGAGGGATAACTTTTCCTACCTTAAAACCCTTATCTAAAAGGATTCTAATAACTTTTCCTACCTACATAATCATTAACCCTTCACCTAAAAGATTCTTGGTCTATAAATAGTCTCTACATCATTAGAAGAATTCATTGATCATTCTACCATTCACTATTCTACATCCATCCATCCACCAATCCTCTTGTAAATATTCCACAACACAACCCTTGGATGCTAGAAGGCTTGAAGACTCGTTCTTGAGTATTTTCTTTTCTTTCTTTTTGCTTTATTTATTTCAGTTCATGTATGGAGATTGTATTAGTTCTTAGTGTCACTATGGCTAGGAGCTAATTACTTTAATAGGGATTTTCTTGTGATTCACTTGAAACTCTATTCATGAATTAATATATTAGTTGATTTCTTCTTCACTTATTTAAGATTTATTCAATAGTTGTTTTGATTGCTTGATAATTAATTGATCACTAATTATCATAATTCTTATGATTTCTAACCGAAATCCGAAAGGGGAGGTTGTGAATATGCTGTAGTTGGATAGACATAGGTTGAATCGTGGATGAAAATACCCCGATTACATGTGTAGCATTAATAAGGTTTTTGTTCTTAATCCTCCTCTAGAGTCAACCTTATCACCGAAAGGTAGAAAGGTGCTGTACTGGGGTTGAGTGTTTATATAACCTTAACAGGAGTATAAAACGGCTTAGTAACCCTGTTGTCTTAACGTAGAAGAAGAAGTCAGTCTAATTGTATTAAGAATTGAATAGAATGGATAGTTGATGATCTTGGAAGCCCTAATTATCCATCATAACTGATTTATGTTGACACCCAATTTTGACCCTCCCGTCCAGTCATTAGCTATAAAATTACACTAATTTTGCAAAGTAATTTTTATGATTTTTAATAATAAAAATGCAGCGATAAAACATTAATACAAGCATAAATAAGCAATTTAATAATAACTCTGCATTTTACGTAGAGTATTAAGCACTTAGAGTCTCATGCCCGCATTTATTATTATAACATAGACTAATAAAGCACCTAAATAACTTAATCACAATTTATTAATTCAATTTACCCAAATTAATTAACTCCTAAAACTAATACTAACTACCCACCATTTTTCGCCTAGCCCACTACCCAGCACAGGCCCAATACCCGCGGGCCCAACCCCTTTATTTTTTCCCTTATCAGCCCAGAGCCCACGCCCTTATCAGCCTCAGCCTTTATCCCTTCGCCCATTTCATCCCTTGAAGATTTAACCTAAAAAACCCTAACCTAAAGCAACCGCCAGTCAGCACCCTCCTGCATGAAGCTCGCCGGATTTTCAGGGTGGAAAATCCGGCGACTTTCCTTTCCCTACCAGTATTATTCGAATCACACAAAATCACCCCTTTTATGGTAAGAACCTTTAACAAAAATCACCCCGAATCGCACCAAATCAGTCAGCATATTCGACCCAAAGCTATATCAAAACCTACCAAACTTGGGGCCCAGATTATTAGCTATAAATATAGAACGTTTAGGCATGCAATAGGCATTCGGAGGGCAGCAGTCCGATCGGGGGCTCAGAGGAGAATATCGAGAGCAGAGAGCTCAGTTGGGAGAGCAGTCCAATAGCAATAATCAACAGGCATAGGAAGTTAGGGAAACAGTCACTCAGACCATTAGCATCACAAGAATAGGAAGTTCAAAACCCTTCCTTTCAATTCCAGCCAAGAAATCAGCAAACAAACCTTGCCCTTTTATTCGCATCGCAAAGCCAAAACTCGAGTGGACCGACGACTTGATACGCTGCCCCGGTTCGTTGTCCGGAGAAGGTAAACCCGTTCCTTTTCAGTTTTATTATGCAATTTACACTTTGCAATCTGTTTGAGTAATATGCTCTGTGGATAATGCTAACGCTTTTAATCGCTGCTGTGTGTGGTCGAAATTGCTGGTTTAATGTCGACACTGTTTTACTTGACTGTTAGCTTGTCTACTCATCTGTTTCGTCTCTGATTTGCGATAGTTGAAGGCTTGCCGTGTTAACCTATTCAAATGCCCCCCTGATCAAATGAATATTGTAAAGATTTGGCTGCCAATATTCCCATAAATCTGTTCAGAACAGTCAAGTTGTGTATGAGGAATTATGGGAGTATTGTGCTATTGTGTTTGCCTCTGTGGAGAGTGTCTATACCTGCTTCGTGTTTTGGTTAGAGAGGAACCTACCTTTTAGCTTCTGTCTGTTTTGTCTATTGTCTATTGCTTAGTGTTCCTTATTTATTGCTTAAATTGGATCTTCATGTCTAAATTGCCTATTATGATGTGTGTGCTTGCTTGCCGGGTTCTCTGAATATTGTTTATAAATATCATATCATGACTGTATATTTAGTCCAGAACAAATGGGTCACTGACTATCTGAATATGTTGCCTCCTGCTTGTCCATTCCTGTATCCTTTCTGCCCTTGCATACTTGTTAGTTGATCAATGTTGTGCCTGTTACATCTTGAGGCCAACGGTTGAAACATGACATAACTGGCCATATATTGTTTCTTTCCTATGTTAGTATACGAGTCTATAGCTATACCGTGTCGACCTTAAAGGACATCAAGCAAGCCTATAATTGACTCGTAAATGAATTGAATATATGGCATCTAGAATAAAAATTCATTGGTCCCATCTTTGTAAATGTTTAGCAAGTCGCAATAGATGTTGCTGCCAGGTCAATTAATCCAGGGAATGTCTACACATGTTGAACTGATTTATGCTAAAAAACTGCCTAACAAAAATGAAGCCTTGTTTCCCTTTCTGTTTGCCAAGAGTGACAATTTGACTACGAGCATTTGCCGAAATCCTGAATCTAGACGTATCATGTACTGTAGGAGGCTAATCTGTCTTCTTGTAAATGTGAAATCTGCTTTTGGGACCAGGGGCCTGTTTTAGAATCTGAACTTTGTCATTTAGGACTGCTGAATTGTGTTTCTGCTGCATTCCTGACTGTTGCACTGGGCGACAGTGCTTATGCTTGAAATTGTCACCCTTCTAGAATAATATAACTAAATAATAACTGAATCGTGTTTCCTGAATTGGCCTTCCAATTCTATGAACAAAATGGACTGACTTGTGTATGATATTAGAAGCTGACTTGTGCTGCCTGCATACCTGCCCATCCTCATTTCTTTTTACCACCTGCTGGCTGCCTATTCCCATCTTATATTGACATCTGTTGGTCTTTATGTATGTGTGTGCTTAAATACAAACTATGTGTCAAGTGCTTGTTTTGGTTAAATAAATTTGGGCATATACTAATCCTTATCTCTCTTTATTTTTTTTACATGGCACGCACCGGAGCAACAAAGAGTCTCATAGTGAAACTCATCGTGGAAAACGTAAAGGCATGCATATACATCCATCGAGTTCCCTCTTCGGCAATTCCTAGAAAAACAAATAGGACGGAGTCATCCGCTTCAATCCCTTACTCTCTTATCTCATTTTATTTGTTATTGTAATTTATAACTTTGTAATTAATAGGAAACCAAGAGCAATTAGCATTTGAACGCATAAGGGGAAGGTAATTTATAATTAGAAATGCATTTCTACTTTACGTGTCTTTTAGGATGTTATGCATGTCTAAATTTTACCAAAGTAATCTAAATGATTTAACTTGCATCATAAAACCAACAGTTTGTTTCTTATTAAACCCATAACAAATTTCCTCTAAACTCTCAAAAAATCATCTTAAGCATTTTTCATATAATATTATACGCAGGTTAAGCAAGATTAATTTAGCTAGCAGTATACATAATTAGTCCATAAATAACATTTGCATGCACACATAATTAGTCCATAAATAACCTTTGCATCACTTACATTTTTTGGGCCTTAGTCTTATAAACTTTTATCAACATGCATTTTTATAAAATATTTTGAAGCATCTTTTATATTTTTAAAACAAGCATTTTTAAACATAATAATTACCCTAGGTTTGGCAGGATAACCGCAAGTTAGCGGATCTTAGAGGGTGCCTAACCCCTTCCCTCTAGATTAATAAAGAACTCTTGCCCGGAATCTCATAAAGTTTGGCAGACCATTAAAATGGAGTTAATGTTTACTTTAAACTAGTTAACATTTAGGTGTCCTAATTCACCCAATTAATTAGGTGGCGACTCCGCGAACCCCTAGCATTTAGCATTTTAGTACTACTTTTTAGCACTTTAGCATTTAGCACATTTTAAGCACCCTTTAACATTTTAGCACCTTTTCCACTTTTAGCATCTTTTTAACATTTTTAAGCACTTTTTGCACTTTAGCATTTATTATTTATTTCCTAACATCTTATTTTAGCAGGAGCATTTTTATTTAATGTCGCGGCCGAAAATGGGCGTGACAATTTAAATCAAAGTATTTTTATAATTAGTTTATTTCTTGCATTATTAGTTAGAATTTCAATTCAATTTACGTTAACCAAATAGATACCATAGGATAGATAATCGGTACTTGAAAACCAATCCTTGAGGACGATATTCGGTCTTACCTAGACTTTATTACTTGACACGACACGTGCACTTGCGTAAGTGTGTGCATTAAATCGCGCATCAAGTTTTTGGCGCCGTTGCCGGGGATTGACATAGTTCAATATCGATTTATCTATTCTTATGTCTAATTTGGTTGCTCCAAGAACAAGTTCTAACTTGTTCTGCGAGCATTTTTTTATCACCTTTTGTTGTTTTTCTTATTTTGCAGGTTAAATTCGAAAAAAAAAATTAATTAAAAATAAAAATAAAAATCAGGACACATGGACTACTACTATCAGAGACAGTGGAGTCATCAACAGCAGCTTAACCCACAGGTTCCAGAGGAAGATCGAAATGAGTTGTGGGCAGACATACTTATGCTCACCAAGTGCCAGACTCAGTTTATGGCTGAGACAAGGGAGTCCCTAAAAATTTGGAAACCCACATAGGGCAACTGATGGATGAGATGAGCAATACACCTCAAGTAAATCTGCCTAGCGACATCATTATGAGAGGTGACAAGAAAATTGAGGAGCCTGAATCACACCCAGCTATGGAGGACTCTGGCGAGATAGTTGGTGTAGAGAAGGAAAAGATCGTTGAGATCCAATTATTCACCTTTTTGGATTCTGTGGAAATTCTTCTTCCGCACTGCATATGTAAGAAACACCACAAGCTATCACTGTTGATCCCCAAATAGGAAGTCCATACCATCAAGGGCACCCCCTAAAGTTGAGAGATGTAGGGAATTTCACTAATCCCTACATTATAGAGAGCCTAAAAGACAAGCTTGACTTGTGTACTTGGGGGATAATTTTATGTTTGAGGCCCTTGTTTGAACAGATGGTTGTAGGAAAAGTGCGACCTGCAACAATAACTCTGCGGATTGCAAGCAGTTCGCAGAAGGATCCAATGGGCACTCGTAAAGGTTAATTGCGTCCGGCTAAAAGACGTTAAAGACAACGCTTGTTGGGAGGCAACCCAATGTTTTTAATTATGTTATTTTAATTTCCGTCTTTATTTTATTTTATTTTATTTTGTCTTGAACAGTCTCACGGTCTTGGGTTCTTGTTATGTGTTGTTGGATGACAGGTGGACTGAAAGCTAAAACCGAGGAAAAAGGAGCAAAACGAAAAAAGAAAAACGCCGTCGTGCGCGCTGTAATCGGCCATGGCCGAACTCAGAGAGCCACAAGATTAGCAGTGTATGCGCCAATCTCGTGCCGCGCACCGAACTTCAGAGAGCCATATTCCGTGCAAATTCCAGAAGTTTTCCTCTTAGACCTCCGTTATGACCGCTGCGTTGTGTCAGTAAGTTGTCCCTATTTTTTTTTAGTCTTGCACACATTGGGGACAATGCGTGATTTAAGTTTGGGGGGTGTTTTATTTGTGTCTTATTATTTTAGTATGTGAGTCTTTTTAATTTGTTGTGTGTATTTTTGAGTCATAATTTTTTATTTGAGTCATAATTTTCTGTCAAAGATCATGCATGCTGTAGTTACTAGAAACACCTAGTGAAGTAAGGTTGAATAATGTAAGGGAATTAGAAGCAACTATCTAAACACTTAGGTTAGATATGCCAAAAATTCATGAAATCTGTCTATTTGGGGTTTCTGCTTGAATTGTTCATTGTTAAATGTTAAAACCTATGTGTATGATTGCTTGCTATTTGAGGCGAAATAGTTAGGATATGCATGTTAGGGGATATGACTCAGACATTTCTTTGTTAGCCAATTCTTACCACTTTTTCCTATCCCTGACATTAAAAATATCCCTAGTCAGCCCCTTTGAGCCTAAACATTAAACTTTTTCTTTGACACCCTCTAAATCCACACTTGTACCATAAGTGAAAATGTGAAATGATTGGAATAGGAAGTGTTAAACAAAAAAGAGACAAAAAGAGTGAACAAGTTTGATGCATCCCAATAAAAAAAAGTAATAAGAAATAAGCAAAAGCCTAAGTTTGGGGGTGCTTGTTATTCATAATACACTTCACTCTCTCAAAACAAAAGAGGGGAAAGATAGATATGAAGTGAAGAAAGGAAATCAAAAGAAAAAGGAAGAATTGAAAAGCAAAAGAGCTTATGGTACATAAAATGAGCCTAAATGCCTATTTTTACCTACCCATGCCTAAGTCTACATTACAACCCTGAAAAGTCCTGAAGATCTCTTATATGCATATGTCACGACCCGATCCCGGGCCCGTGACTGGTGCCTTACCCCGGGCACCCTAGTGATACAACATCAGAGAAAAATCAGCGGAAATAAAAACTAAAACATAAGACAAGTCATAAAGTATGAAACAAAGCAACTAAAACGGCCACCTTCCGAATATATACATATATCAAATCAATGCTTAAATCCCTTTTACAAACCCCGCCCACAACAAGATTACTGCACTCTAAGAATGTAACCATAACTATGACGGACAGTGGCCCGCCATACCACGAATGTACAAGTAACTACACCGACAGTGACTATACTAAAGATAAGCCTCCGAGAAACGGAGCTTCCTAAAATCAATCGTGATCCTAAGAGCGCGGATCCACAACCGATGTACCTCACCGCAGATGAACGCACCTCGGCGAGGTCGATAACATGTACCAAGTATGTGAAATCAGAAATACAGTAAGTGAAATCATAATAGTCTATATAAAGCGGAGACATGTATGATAACCAAACTACACCCACAATATATAAACAAATATGTCAAGTCGTGACTCACGCCCTCAAAGTCATTACTCAAATATAACAATGGGTCTCACGCCCACAACATCAATCATGCCCGTGGAATACCTTCCTCACTGCCGACAGTCTATGATATAATCACACCAAGAAGTACATATGAACACTAGGTCCCACCTGAGTCATAACAACCGTACGGGGCAAGTAAGAAGGCTAACCACCAGATACCAAGCCGCATCATCCACTGACCGGGGCAAGTACGAAAGCCAACTACCAGATACCAAAGCCGTACCAACAAATATATATAACCAAACCACGGCGACCAGGCGGCAAGTACGAAGTCAACTACCAGATACTGCGCCACGCGCCTGGCCGGGGGCAATCACGAAGACTAACTACCGATACCAAGTCGGAATCACGAGACTTCACAAAACATCCAAACCACGGTTCGACACGGCAAGTACGAAGCTAACTACCGGATACCAAAGCCGTGTCACGTAGTCGACCGGCAAGTACGAGGGCTAACTACCGATACGGCGTCAGATCACGAGACTTCGTCACTAAACCGAACTGGCAAGCGCGAAGGCTAACTACCAAGTACCAAGGCCGAATCAGCCACGAGACGGGGCAAATACGAAAGCCAACCACCAGATACCAAGGCCGAATCAGTAAAACCTCATGGAGAGCTAGTCCATGGAATAACACTATCACAGGGAAACGAACCCTCATCATGGCCGCATACCCGTGGACCATCCATCGAGTCAGTATGCCCATGAACTATCATAGTGGAAGCATACCGTGGCCACCCATCGTGTCGGATGTCCAAAATGATCAAGAATAACACGACCCTCCATCGAGACGCGCAGAATATAAGAATACAACACTTGCACAACAAGGCTACCCCACGCAAACATAGGCAAGTTACACACAACTCAAGATACTTTCATTTTACGACAAGGTCGTGTTTTAATCCCCAAAGTACTACGTACGTTAAATTCTTTTAGAAGATCCATTTCTTTTACAAAAGTCCCCCGATACCCGTAGTATCAAATAAAGTGATTAACATTTTAATTAAACCAAAACAACTTCCAGACTTTCCTTTTTAAAACAAATTAAGACAATATCATGCCTTCTTTTTAGACCAAAACACTTCTCCCTTTAAAGTTAAGTTACCATTTTAAAACCAATGATAAAACCATTCCTTTGTTTTCATAAAGTCGTTATAACTAACTTCCCATAAAGCTGTTATAACACTTTATGTTCTAAACCAAAAACTCTTTAATTCCACAAGTTTCTTTTCTTTTAAAACAACAACAAGTATTCTTGTCGAGCCTCATTTTCCCTCTCACTTCGTAAAACCCAAATAACTTACTCTTTTCAAAACAAGTAACCTATACTTAAAATCAAGTTACTTCACTTTTTCCGAAAACAAGTCGTTATAAGTCAAGTCTCTTATCTTTCAAGATCAAGTCTCTTAACTTTCAAAATCAAGTCGTTTATAAGTCAAGTCTCTTATCTTTCAAGATCAAGTCTCTTAACTTCTAAAATCAAGTCGTTTATAAGTCAAGTCTCTTATCTTTTAAGATCAATAAACCATTCTTTTACCTACATAAAGTCGTTATAACTAATTTCCCATAAAGCTATTATAACACCTTATGTTTTAAACCAACCAAATCACTTAGCACACGTGACGCTCACCGCACTACATAGTTCACAACAATCATGCTAGAAAAGATAGGAAGAGGTTCACATACCTCGCGACGACATCGACGAAGCAAAAAGCTCCAAAGCATCAGAACCTCGCTAGCCTTTTCCACCCTTCAAGAATACGCTAGTCGTAGTACTTCAACCTAAAATGGCCATAAACGCCTATCAACTTTTAGATCACCTCGTAGAATATTCTACGTAAAATTCGCAAGATCTCCCTCCGCTATCACATAAATCTCTCCTATCCAGCCCGCTACTGTGCCAACAACTCCTGGGGATTACACGCCTAACCTGACGTGTACAATTCTACTCCACAATAATACAACATCATCAGAAATACAAATTTCTATGTAAATACAGTTCAATTATTTTCAATACTCATTCTATATATAGTATACTCAACTATATATTACTACAACATGTAATTTCCAATTACAATAGGGGGACAAGATTATTTACCTCGATAAGCCCAAAATTATCCAAGATTAAAGTCGATCCTGAGCAACGTGTAGCTCCAATTCCTTACGCTCCAACCCGCTCCAAGCAACCCTTAAAAGTTTCTAAACAACTCTTAACACTTCAACCAAGCTTATGAAGATTTTTCTGTGGTTTCATTTTGCGATTTTTGGAATAAAAGTAGTATTTCCTGCTCTAGTATTAAAACAACTTTGGAACTACTAGGGATACTAGGCCAAGGTACTTGGGATAATACTACAATACTCAAAGTATTTCTACTCAAGAGGGGGACGAAACTCAAGCTCGAGGAGGAGTATTTGCCTTGAAAGCTCTTAAGTGGAATGAATTTTAGTCATCAACTAAGGGGGTATATATAGGGATTCAAGGTCAAGATCTACGCAAGGTGTGGTGAGATCTTGGGACAAGTGTGGGTGGGTCCCACCCTCCAAATGGCTTCACAAGACTTGGGACAAGTGGCTTACCACTTGTCCCTACCATTTCGGCCAAGCCAAGTGTCACTCAAGAAACGGCCAACCATGGCCACATGGGGGTGACACGTGTCGCCCCCCGATTGGTCCAAAATATTTCGTCTTCCGAAAATATCCAAAATACCGAAAATCACAAAAACAAAGCGGGCCCCACAAAACCGTAAATTTCTCCCGTGGGCCCCACGTGACCATTTCCGAAAATAAAATCTCAAAATTCTAATATAATCCAAGAAGTCCAAATACCAAATTTGGGAATCCAATTCCCATTAACGAACCTTTTTCTTCACAAAAACCGGAAGCTTTTCCGTCGAAAAAATCACACCTTTCCTTCTTTCCAAAATTTCTGTCGTATTCTCGTACGTACATCCTCACATATATACCCTGGAACTACGGGGTATAACAACATATCCATGATTAGTGGAGAATAGCAAGTAAACATGCCATAGAATTTTGAAATTGACATGCATAATTCAGTATTCTTACTTCCATTAAGCATGATTAAAATGAGTTTGTGAAATATATCTAGCTTGATGTGTTTAGAATGCTAAAAATTCATACTATATGTTCCTGCATATTATTCTGCTAACCTTCATGTTTTTCTAAATAACACCAATGCAGCAAAGTGATCAATGACGTTGAGTCTTTCTATTTTCTTTTTCCTTGTGTCTTTATTTCTTTCTTTTTATCTTTGCTCGAGGGCGAGCAAAGGTTAAGTTTGGGGGTATTTGATCGGTGTATTTTATATACACTTTTTGAGTCATTTTTAGTTAGTATTTTACTCATTTCATTTATGTTTAGTATAGTATTAGGGTCGTTTTCCTTTCTTTTGTGTCACAACGGTCAGAAATGGAGAAATGGCGAAAAGGAGATGAAATGAGCATAAATGAGATGGAATCGCACACAAAAAGGGCCAAGAAATGAAGTCTAAGAAGTTCCGGGAATTATAGAGGAGATCAGACGAAGTCCGGACGACGAAACGAAATTCGCCGTAAACGCTTCGGCGCCATGCATACCAATATTCGAATGTCTAAAGTTGTTGATTTTCAGCGCCATTGATCTGTGGTCGCACGACGCGGGATTTATGAAGTTCTGGGCCAAATTTGACATATTTTCAGAGTCCTAAAGGGATAATTTTTCCTACCTAAAGAGATAACTTTTCCTACCTAAAGGGATAACTTTTCCTACCTTAAAACCCATATCTAAAAGGATTCTAATAACTTTTCCTACCTACATAATCCTTAACCCTTCACCTAAAGGATTCTTGGTCTATAAATAGTCTCTACATCATTAGAAGAATTCATTGATCATTCTACCATTCACTATTCTACATCCATCCATCCACCAATCCATCTTGTAAATATTCCACAACACAACTCTTGGATGCTAGAAGGCTTGGAGACTCGTTCTTGAGTATTTTCTTTTCTTTCTTTTTGCTTTATTTATTTCAGTTCATGTATGGGAATTGTATTAGTTCTTAGTGTGACTATGGCTAGGAGCTAATTACTTTATTAGGGATTTCAATGTGATTCACTTGAAATTCTATTCATGAATTAATATATTAGTTGATTTCTTCTTCACTTATTTAAGATTTATTCAATAGTTGTTTTGATTGCTTGATAATTAATTGATCACTAATTATCATAATTCTTATGATTTCTAACCGAAATCCGAAAGGGGAGGTTGTGAATATGATGTAGTTGGATAGACATAGGTTGAATCGTGGATGAAAATACCCCGATTACTTGTGTAGCATTAATAAGGTTTTTGTTCTTAATCCTCCCCTAGAGTCAACCTTATCACCGAAAGGTAGAAAGGTGTTGTACTGGGGTTGAGTGTTTATATAACCTTAACAGGAGTATAAAACGGCTTAGTAAACCTGTTGTCTTAACGTAGAAGAAGAAGTCAGTCTAATTGTATTAAGAATTGAATAGAATGGATAGTTGATGATCTTGGAAGCCCTAATTATCCATCATAACTGATTTAAATCAAAGTATTTTTATAATTAGTTTATTTCCTGCATTATTAGTTAGAATTCCAATTCAATTTATGTTAACCAAATAGATACCATAGGACAGATAATCGGTACTTGAAAATCAATCCTTGAGGACGATATTCGGTCTTACCTAGACTATATTACTTGACACGACACGTGCACTTGCGTAAGTGTGTGCATTAAATCGCGCATCAATAGACATGCCAAGAACTAAACTAATATCCAACATAAACTACAAAGAAATAAAACAAAGAATAAAGAAATTACACAAAAGTAGTCTCCAATCTTGATCTCCAAGGTTGTGATGAATTGACAAGGGTTTTGAACCCTTAATATGACCTAAAAACTCCTTTTTATAGCCTCCAAGTCATTGTTAACCTTTTCCCTCTAGGCCTTGGCCCATTCCCATTCGAATTTGGCAGAATTCCATGCCTCGAATGCGCGCGGCACCGGCTCCTGCAGTCAGATTTTGGGCGCCGTGGCGCTCGATCTTCTGGTTGGAGGCCATGGCCGCCTTTCTTGCCCGGTTCGCCAACTTTCTAGCTTTTTGAGCTCTGGAACCTCTGTTTCTGCCCTATTTTTACTCCTTTTCGCCAATGAGCAACTTTAAACCATTATGACTCAAAAGAAAGAAAATATATCCTAAGACGATACATATTTGTACAAAAATGGACAAAAGACTAACTAAAAATGACTCAAAAGATGTATATAAAATACACCGATCAACGACCTCCTCAATCGAAGGTCTATTGGGATATGTGGCAATACTAGAAGACTCAACAAGATTGACATCCACATTATATTTCCTTTTTCTTCTTAACTCGGCCAAGGTCTGATATGTTGATTCTTCTTCTTCTTCATTATCATTTTCAGTTTCTGCATCTTCTTCAGCTCCTTCAGCTCCTTCATCCCCTTTATCTTCTTCTTCTTCATCTCCTTCAGCATTTTCTTCATTTTCTTCATCTCCTTAGATAAGAAACGTCTTTTGAGTAGTCCTTCACTTGATGCCGAAGGTGTGGAATGACTTCAAATGTCCAAGTCTAAAAAACAATATGCCATGTAAATCAGAATAATGATTAAAATGCAAAAAAAGAAAGATAAAAGATTAGGGATCTAATAGCTTAGTTAGTTGACTACCTGAACTTTTACCTTGTTGGTGAGGGCATTGTAATTCCCTCTCTATTACCCCTTCCCCTATCCTCTATGTAATAAAAATATTTTTTTAAAAGAAGATAAAAGATAAAAATATTGAAGAAGTTTACCATGAAAGCCCAAGGGAAGTCATATAGGTTGCCATCTTCACAATTGGCTTCAATTCTACAACAACAACAACAACATACAACATACCCAGTAAAGTCCCATAACATGGGGTCTGGGGAGGGTAGAGTGTACGTAGACCTTACCTCTTCCTTATCTTTTTTTCAGTTTTATCTGATTCTTGGCCATTTTTAGGATGTTTATCATTGCCATCTCCAGACACTTCTACTTTGAGGTTTTCTTGGACTCTGAGCCCTCCTCTCTATTAGAAGATTATGTTTCATTTCGACTATTACTTGCATCTATATTTGTTGATTTTGAAATAGCTTGTTCAACAAGCTCATCTAACGGTGTTTGACCCTTGAGTCGTTTACTCTCTTTAGATTCCTCAATTGATTTATCTCATTTTCTTTTGCTTAAAGTCATTTTATCTTCACACAAAAGATAAACAAAAATAGTTTCAATTGATTTGTGCATCATTCAAAATAAACAGGAAAAAAATTGCAGCATCTGATCAAACAAAATACAATAAGTAATCGAATTTTCCAACAATTGAAGAATATGTTGCAACAACTTGGTGAGTTGTTGCAACAGATGCTTCAACTATTGGAAAAAATAAAATAGCTGTAACACCTCAGCATCAACCTTAGCAACTATTTTAATTTTTTACAACAGATGATGAATATGTTGCAACCTCAATAAATGTTTGCAACTATCAAACAAGTGCTTAAGTTGCTGCAACAGCTTACTCAGCTGTTGGAAAAATCAACAAAATTTCAAGACTTTTTTTCGAAACTCTAAGGAGAACAAGAACAAAAACACCACCAAAACCCATAATTTCACAACACATACACTATTTACAAACACACAAACGCCAACAAGTGAAACAAATACCCCAAATAAGGATTTCTCAAGCATGGAACAACAAAATAAACAACGTTGAAGACAAACTCATATTCTTCTTCTTCTCTGACCAAAATAATCATTTTCACACTTTGATTTCAAAATCTTAACTTTTGAACCCAGTGAAAGAGAAAATTTTACCTTAAATGGTAGAGAAGCAGCAACAACATCGACGATAGAGAGAAACGATATTGTTACAGTGAACGGTTTGTTGAGTGTATTTTATACACTCTTTTAAGTCCTTTTTAGTTACGTATTTTACTCTTTTCGTTTGTATTAGTATAGTGTTAGATTGTTTTTCATTCATTTTGTGTCACAACGGTTATAAAGGAGAGAATGGTACCTTTGAGGACGAAATGAGCTTAACTGAGATGCAAATTGCACAAGCACAGTCCTGTCACGACCCGACCCCGGGGACGCGACTAGTACCCTACCGGGGTACCCTGTCAGGTATACATCAGAGAATAGCAGCGGATCATACATAACACATAACTTATAAAAAAGTAAACATCACTGGCCAACCGATAAGGCTGCCTTCCATAAAACATACTTAAACAAAAGTATAGTAGTACAACTGGTTCTTATAGCCCAAAATACATAGGTGACCTGCACTTAAAGATAACAATCGTGGCGGGACAGGGCTCGCCATACCCCGAATGTACAAAATACCTATAGCATCAGGGAATCTCCATCCCAATAAATCAGCTTCCGGAGGAATGGAGCTTCTGACACCGGAATAGTGATCCTAAGAACGAGGATCCTCAATCTGCTTACCCTGGCGTGAACGCAGCCAGGAAGGGGTCGATACAATATGTACCAAATATGCAAGTCGGAAAATATCGTAATATGATATCATAAGTCTAAAAGCAAGCTGAGTCATGGAAGACAATAAAATACCTTTTATCAGGCCTTACTAACAATGAGAGTGACAAGTATATATATACATATATAATAATCGCATAAAATAGGAGGCTCATGATCAAAACAGGTACTCGCCAGTAGTATCAAAAAGAAACCATCCTACTCCCGGGACTATTTCACCCGCACGGGTCCCGTGGACCCGCATGAGGTACTCGTGATCTGCACGGCACGGGACTATTTCACCCGCGTAAGCCCATAAGGACTCGCGTGAGGTATTCCTCGTGACGTGGGTAGCAAATCCACTAATGGTGGTATAACGATCTTGGGACTTTCCCTCGATATACTCTTACCCCAAACAGATGGTATAACGATCTTGGGTCAGACCGATATACTCTTACACTGGAGCAGATGGTATAACGATCTGGGGCTTGCCTCGATATACTCTTATCTTTGGTGCGGATGGTATAACGATCTTGGATCCGCCTCGGATATACTCTTACACCGGATGGTATGACGATCTGGGCCGCCCTCGACATACTCTTACATCAAGGAGGTGGTATGACGATCTTGGGCTTGCGCCGTATATACTCTTACCCTATCACAAACTCATCATATCATAATAATAATAAGTTAAGAAAACTTATAACTTCTTTTTAGTCTTGTTCACATACTCTCTCATTTTAGTTTACTTAAGGCACTTAACCATATCTTTAATAAAAGAACACTGAATTTAACCCAAGTACTACATACTTCAACTCTTTCAAAAGTGACTCTTCTTTATACATAAAGCCTTTGGGCAATTGATGCCTTTAAATCAATTTGCCTCTTCATATAATTATCTTACTTAGAGTAAATCCTTCTCATTAACCTTTTATGAAGCTAATAGACCAACTTCCCATAAAGTTGTTATATTAACTCTATACTTTAGTAAAAATCATACTTTTCCTTAACCAAGGGACTTATACGTTCTTAAAACGAAAGTCATTTTATACTCAAACAAGTAAGAACACCAAATCGCACGCTCACCGCATTTACATAGTTTCATCTATTCATGCTCAAGAGATAGAAAGCTTCAAATACATCTTTGGTCAATCCACATTCCAAATAAAAACTAACGCAAGTAATATTACAACCAATAATAGTCATTATACTCCTGTTAACCTCTAATCTCAAGTAGAACAATCCAAGTTCTAAGTCACTAAATTCTATGGAAAATTGGGCAGCATTTCCCTTGTTTCTACTCACTTTGCCACCTTTTCTCAAGGCCGAATTTATCATCCAAACACCACAATTAAGGCTCAACAATCCAACATTTTAAAGGGGATTACACATCCAAACTGTGTGTAAAATTCTGCCCACTAGTTACAACAATTTACTTATCACTTCTAAGGTAGTTTTTAGGCTACAACATGCTCATAATCACTTCTTAGCCATTTCTTTCATACCCAAACCACATTTCTAACATGCAAAGATTCTAGAAGCATTATTTACTACCACAAGTTCTTTCTTCTAAACATGCAACACTTAGAACTAATTCTAAAGGAAGAAATGTTACCTTAAAGTTTTAGCCAAAACTTACTCCAACTATTGCTAGCTTCCTTGCCAAGAACACCACCACAACAATGTCAACAAGCTAACCACAAGCTTCCTTTTCTTGCTCTTAACTTTCAGATTTTTCTTGGGTTTTCTTAGAGAAGGAGCAGATTTTAGAGAGAGAGAGAGTGTGAAGATGAAAGATGGGAAGAATGACCAAGTCTTGGTCAATATATTGCATGTAGCAGAAAATCAGATGGGGACACTGGTCACCCTCCCAGGGTCTCTTTTAAAACAAAAATCCGCAGTTTCTCAACTTTCGCCGCATCGCTGGCTACG
This sequence comes from Przewalskia tangutica, assembly GCA_029844215.1. Lineage (NCBI taxonomy): Eukaryota > Viridiplantae > Streptophyta > Magnoliopsida > Solanales > Solanaceae > Przewalskia > Przewalskia tangutica. Next base: position 15,269,676 of record CM056734.1, read on the forward strand.
GCCATGGCGCTGCAACTTCGCGACTCTCAAGATTTTAGGCGCCGCGTTCTCGCATACGCGCGCCGCTGCCTCGCCGCTTTGCTCGAACGCATTTCTGCCCCGATCGCTGAACTTGTAACTCTCATAACTTTCTACTCCGACGCCTATCGATTTAACGGTTGGTTGCGTTGGAATCAAGACTCAACGAACTACGTCCTAGGCCTTTAAAATACTTAGGAACTCTCAACGAATCGGGTCATAACCCGCCTCAAAGTTGACTAAAAACCGTCCGGAACGACCCGTCAACCTGTCCTTCGGAAATTTTAAGTCTTACATACTTTCGTACGTTTCCATACGTAGGGTCAGAACTACGGGGTATAACAAGTCCAATGAATGAAGCCTAAAAAGTGCCACGAAGAATAGAACAAATCAGGCGAAACCGGACAAGAATCAAGGAGGCACCGCGGTGCATGGCAAGGTAGCACCGCGGTTCCATAGAACCGCGGTCAAGTGAATTAGCATAGCGGTGTAAAAATTGTCGAAAGTCTGAAGTTGAAACACCGTCGAAGGCACCGTGGTTCCGGGAAGAGGCACCGCAGTGCCATATTTCCAAAGAGCGCAGCGATTTCGTGAAAGATTTAGCACCGCTGCTCGCCGAGGAACCACGGTGCCGACGCGTAATTTTCAATTTCCTGGGCCGAATTGGACAGAGTTTTCATGGTCCAAAACAAGGTTTTTCTCAAATATATATACACTAAACCCTGCTTATTAAGGGGGGATCATATACCATATTCTAAACACAACTTTGGAGAGGAGAAAATGAGGCAAGCCACAATTGGAGACATCTCGTTGTTCAAGTTATTTTCTTTCCTTTACTTTATTTCAGTTTATGTTGAACTGTAATTTAGTTATTGACATGACAATGTTTAGGAACTAAATATTTTAGTAGGGTTTCTATCGAATCTTCTCGAAGTTCTTTCATATAGTTAATGCATTAGTTATTGATTTCTTTTTCAGCATATTAAATTCTATTCAATATTGTTATGATTGCTTGATAATTAACTAGCTACTAATTGTCATCACTTATATGATTTCGAATCAAAAGTCTGAAAGGTGAGATTTAAATATGTTGTAATTGTCTAGACATAGGTTAAAATCCTGGACGAAAGTACCCTGATACTTGTGTAGTAATTAAGGTTACTGTTCTTAATCCTCCTGTGTGGTAAAATCTATCATAGAAATATAGAAGGTTTCTGCATAAGGTTGAGCTCTCGTATGTTCGTATGTCCTAACCGGAATATGATGACAGATTAATTAATCTGCTATCTTAATAAGAAGAAGAGTCATTAGCATTGCATTAACACGTGAAAGAGTGGATAATTGAGGAGATTGAAAGCCCTATTTCCTTCATAACTGTTATAAACCCAAATTATTATAATCTTTAGTTTATTTTTCTGCACTTAGTCATAATTCTTAGTTATAATTCTCAAACTAAAGAACGTCAACCAAATAGATACCATAGAATAGATAACCTAGATTTAATAAACTACTCGGGACGATAAACTCGGTCTTACAGATCTTTATTACTTGAACGATACGTACACTTGCGTAAGCATCTAGAAATATCGCAACAACGGTCCGGTGAAGCGGAAGAATAAATCGACGTTATTGAAGAGAAAAAACGTGAAGAAGAGAGAGGGTTTGAGCGTTTTGTTTGATAAGAGAACTGGAGAGACTTTTTGATTTTGAAAGATGAAAGAAGTGGGGTCATGGTTGGTTTGGTATAATGTGGGTGTTTTTATATTTTATAAAAGATTAACATTTTTAAAAAATTACATTTCGAACCCCAATTAACTTAATCCGATTTTTAAGTGGGCTTTGACCTTGGATGGTCAAAGTTATCACCTTTTCTAATTAGTAGACTTTTTTGTCACCATAAGTTAAATCTTCCGCGGTTTCCCCGTTCCAGAGAGTCTAAACAGACAAGTCGTTGAGATTTAAATGAAAAATAATTGGGCTCAAGACGTAGACTTAGATATTGGGCCTGTATGTAGTCCTTTCTAGTTGGGCCTTATTTCGAAGAGTATCCAGTTGAAACCAGAGGCACTTTTTGTTTTAATTGCACTGTTGTTCCTTCAAAAATGGGTTGGTCGTTAATTTTTTCCATTTAAAATTATGTTTATTGGGGCAAAGTTCTTTAAAGGATAACGTATGTCCCAATAGTCATAAATTCATTTGAGGGACAAAATTAAATACCAACACAAAATAGGAACAAAAGTGTAAATTACTATTTTTCTTAGATGTGTTCGGGCAAATATTAAAATAATAGTTTGATTTGACAAGAATTGGTCAGAGCGAAGAATCACAGTTCAATATGGAACTCTTCTAGTAACACTTCTAAATGAAGATAGAATGCAATTTACTCTCAAGAATCCATAGAAAAATGATGTATTTATTTCCTTCTGTTCTTATAGCTCCGAGTGACATATAATCGATCATTGAATGACGTAAGAAACTTTTTTTTTCTTTTGTTCAATTGTCATGGCCAATATCTTAATTTAAACGTTTATAATTCATGACAACATTGAGCTTAAACTCATTACCAATGGATATCCGATATCAAAGTAAAGTAAATAACTTGTCAATTATTAATTTATTATAATGATCACATGTCAAAAAAATTACATTACATGTTTCAACAGTATTTTCTTGATAGTTTACAATAATTTTAATCCCTAGAAATTAAATGAATAGGTTGAATGATCATATTTCTATATGTATCACATGTATGTGGTCTAGTTAATGAGAAATATTACATATTAGAGATTTAGGCTACAAAATTGATTTTTGTGAATCATGAACTAAGTGAAATATTTTGGAGATATGTTTCCTTTATTAAACTGTATTAAAAGATCTGTTGTTGTGAGTCGAAGGACCGATTAGATTGAATGGGAGCCTCGTAGTAACTGGTAAAGTTGTTGTCATGTGACCAGAGGATCATAGGTTTAAGCCGTGGAAATAGTTTCCTGAACACTGCGCATAGCGGAAATTTAGTGCATTTCTTTTTTTTATATTATTAGAATAACTAGCTGCTAATCTTCTATCAAGCATATACTATCTTGTATGAACTTTTTGGTTTCCTTTTTAAGCAAACATTCATGAACAAGTTGAATTATATTAAGCAATATCATAGGAATGCATCATTTTGCAACACTGAATATTATCAACATCATTATCTATAATGACTACGACAAACAGAAAGTGGTTTAAGATCAACTTATCTTGGTAAAACATATGTATATTTATATCATATATGGGACAGCCAACAGTGTGCATTACTTGTCCCTGAGTAATTGAACAACTTGTTTGTGTAGAAAGATCTCATCTTTATCATGTAAGAGTGAAAAAGCTCTTTGCTAAATTGATGCCCATTTTCTCTCAATTGTCCTGGATCATTCCTTTTGCAATTTCTCATTATGGGTCCTCGTATTCTTGGATTTTTCTTGCTTCCTTGTTATGCCCATTTGGTTGAACTTGTTATAAAGCACTTGTCAAGAGATGGGTTCTCGCTAAATCGTTTGGTTTTTGGTTTCTACCACCTCACTCTTTTAAGTTGTGATTATGTAACTGTAACTCGGCCCTTGTAAGAATTTGTTATTGAGATTTGAGGAATGCATTTTTGGTGGGAGTATGTGATGAGAGTATTCAGAGTATGGATATAAATCTAATTGGGGTCAAACAGTTAGGGAAATCTTAGAAGACGGAGAGTTGCTGTTTCTTTCGTTAGTCTTGATTCTCTACTAGTTATGGCTTCAACCCCTAAGTCTAATCTTGTGGTCCTATGGAATTCAAGTAGGTAGAAGCAAGTTCAGTATCAAATTGCATCATTACCTGACATACATTATTGATCGTTAACTGATTCTTTCGATTCTTCCTAACTTCATATCAAAAGACATTCTTTGTAAATCTGTTAAGTTTAATAGGAGTAACTGATTATTAAATTTCATGGACCTCATAGCATATAGTCAACATATACATGAATCATATTGAAATTAAACTAGATTTTGGGTTAAGCTTAATTATGGGTTCATGATCCAACTAACCTTTTTAGACCAAACTCAAATTAAGCCCAAATTCTAGAATTTCTCTAGAAACATCATTACCTCCTTAAATGTTCTAGAGAATTCTATGTTGTAAGTTAGTTAGAGATCGAAACTGGACCTGAGAGAGACTAGACTTCTAGTAAGAGTAGGTGCGCCTGATAGTTAATAATCTAGATATTATGGTAGAAAGCTCTAGAGATTAGGAGAAGTTTTGTAAGATATTTTGTAGTTTTTGAGCCTATAAATAGCTCCTTCCTCTCTCATTTGTAAATATGCAGAAAAGTTGAACAAGTGAAATAAAAACAAGTTCAAAGAAAGAGTGTTCATCATAATTTTTCTTATTCTCTCTAAGAGTCTTTCAAGTATTCTCTAAGTATTCTTCCATATTCTTCTTCATACTTAGAGGGTTTATTCTCTTGGTTTTTCTCGGGTTTCTCGGGTATTACGGTCTTGGGCTAGTGCTAAGCACTATCGGTGGTTTCTCTACAAATCAACCCATTTTTCTTCTTTCCCTTAATTCTCTAGTCATGATCAAGTAAGTGTTGTTTTCTGCAAAGTCTTTCTTCAAAACGAAGAAAGCAGAAAAACAAACAAAAGATTCTTCTTCTTTTGTCTATGCAAATCTAGTTCAAGTATTGGACTCTCGAGTCCCTTCGATTTTGTTCTAGTTTCTCTTCTTCAAGTTACTTGTCTGTCAAACGGAAAGAGAACAAAGCTTCTCCTTTCATTAGCCAAAAGTTTGAGTGGTCATGGAAGAAACCTTTGTTCCCTTCCGTGGAATTAAGAATGATCTCAAAGGAAAACTATTATGCTACAAGCAAGACTGGACTGGTGGTCTCCGCGCAGGTATCAGGTTCGTTGATTTTACTTTAGCTGAAGTGCAACTGAACAGTAAATGATTTCTTATATTAGCTAGATTTCTTTGAGGAGACTTGAGTTCTATTCTTATTATCGTCAGCATTCTGTCTATTTAAAAGCAACACTCTAGCCTGTAACTCTTATGGATGTGTATGAATTGTCTTTTATGTTTCTTTGAAGGATCCTGGCTCCAACGACCTACATCTTTTTCGCATCAGCAATTCCTGTTATTTCTTTTGACGAGCAACTAGAAAGAAACACTGGTAAGACAGATTTTGACATTTCCTGGATTTCAGTCGCCTATTGTCAGATGGTGTATTCACTGATATAATGTATCTGTTTTATCTTGTGCTAGATGGAAGTTTAACTTCAGTGCAAACTCTTGCTTCAACTGCACTCTGTGGTGTGATCCATTCCATTTTTGGCGGACAGCCACTCCTTATACTAGGAGTAGCTGAACCAACTGTCCTTATGTACACATTTATGTTCAACTTTGCGAAAGACCGGAAGGACTTGGGTCTTAAGCTCTTTCTAGCCTGGACAGCATGGTAACTTTTTGCCGCCCTTGAATCACTATCTGCCAGCACCATCAAGCTTTCTGACATGGTTATATTCAAGGTGTGTGTTTGGACCGCTTTTCTGCTCTTCATGCTGGCAAGTTTGGGTGCATGCTCTATAATAAACAGATTTACACGTCTTGCTGGTGAATTATTTGGTCTACTCATTGCTATGCTCTTTATGCAACAGGCTATTAAGTTAAGAAAATTTTACATATGTAGCTTGATCCTAGTCTCAATTCCCTAAGCAGTCAAACCAAATTAATTGTGGATGTCTTCTAGCAGTAAGACTTGCGTTTTCTTTCTTGAATCCTCTTGAGAGATCAGCAATATTATGAAGAATGAGAAAAACAGAACTAGATATCCTTTTGTTGAAAACTTATCATTATGAAGGCCTTAATAATTGGCTCAAGAATCTACAATTGTATGACTCATGTACTAGTTTTGGTATATTGCACTTTTGATGACCATCCTTTTCCCCTCATCATTTCCAATTCCAACACATTTCTTCAGTTTCTCTGTTGGCTTGTTTGTTCCCAAAAACAGTGTTTTCACAAAAGTTCCTACTGAATTATAGATTTTACCAGAAAGAACTCGAATTGGACAGTTATAAAGGTGTTTCTTCTTTTTTCCTTTAGTGTTGATCAATCAGAGGATTAGAAATTTAAAATCAGACGTGCGTCTTTTCTCTTTATTCTTGATAACTCATACTCGAGTGGTATTTTTCACAGGAAATGTTGCACGTTCCTCCATTGTATATAATTGGAGCATTTATTCCAGCCACAATGATTGCTGTTCTGTACTATTTGATCACAGTGTTGCATCTCAACTTGCGCAACAGAAAGAGTTCAATCTAAAGAAACCTTCGTCGTATCATTATGATCTTCTTCTTTTGGGCTTCCTGGTATGCTGGTCACTCTGACCTTTTCTTTTAGACATCACTTTGGGGTTTTAAAAGTTTATTAGCAATAATGATTAGTTGGTGCAGCTTTTTTCACCCCTCATTCTGGTGCTTGTATAATCACTAGGTTATACTGTGTGGTCTTATTGGCATTCCTCCTTCCAATGGAGTCATTCCACAATCTCCAATGCATACAAAAAGCTTGGCCACTTTGAAACATCAGGTACCAAAATTCTCTCTTAATACACTGTTAATTTCTCGTTAAATAGTATCATGTCACAAGCTTCTAGTCTAGAGTTGAACAGTAGGAAGTATCTACACGAGGTCACACTAGGGCTGTCCAACGGGGCGGGGTCGGGTCGGGGATGACGGGGTCGGGGTCTGGGTGTAGGGCGGGGTCGGGGGCTGGCGGGGTCGGGGTGGGGTCGGGTGGAGTTATTTTTTTATTTGCCTTTAAATTAAATAAATAAATAACACACACAACAAGATATTTTAATAAAAACATCTCAAAGCTGTTTTATGCCTCTTATATTATTCGACTAGAAGTATGATTTTTTTTGTAATACAATTTCAAAATTGCAACTTCGTGATATTGAAAGTTGCAAATACATAACATAGTAAAATTACAATTAAAATAATTACATTTTAAGAAACACATTTTCTAGTTTCTTTATAATTTCTTGTGGTTCTTCGGTTGGAATTGATATATCTTGGTCAAATTGGTCGACGTCGCTTGCACATCTGTCGGATAAGATTTCGTTGTAGTTGTAGTCTTCTTCTTCGCTGATCTCCGGTTGGTCGCACCTCCTATGCTCCGCATTTAATCCAGCTCAATAGAATCGCAATCTTAATGAGTCTCCCGCCAATGAATGTCCTGCTTCTATTTGAAATCTTCCCGCAGAAAATGCGCTTTCAGAAGCGTTGATGACGTTTGAATGTTCAACACAACCGGACCATCTTTGCTAGTGTTGGAAAATTCTTCTCATTCTCCCTCCAGTATTTTAGCAAGTCTTCACGTCCCTCTTCATTTTCAATTGCTTCGTACGGTACAACACCCTGCAAAATAAAAACATCAAACTCGCTAACTTGATTAGAAATGGTACCACTAAACATTCTCAGTCTGAGGCTTTGAATACTAGCCGCTAGGGATGTCAGTGGGACGGGTAAATGCGGGTACCGCCCCGTACCCGCTTCAGTTGGGGCGGGTATGGGGATGGTTTGGTGGGTGGTGGGGCGGGTATGGGTATCAAAAGTGCTACCCGCCATGGTTAGTGGGGCGGGGGTGGATTTCATATAAGACCCGCCCCGCTATCCGCCCCATACATGTTTGTGTTGGATTCTTTAATTATGTTGATTATCTTGTATTCTTAACTAGACAAGGACTTGAATTTCCTTATTCTTGTCAAGACTCCTTGATTCTTGTCAAGTCATCAACCTATTATTATTATCATTTAAAATAAAGTGTACGATACACTTCAAATTTTTTAATGTTCTTGTGTGAAAATGTATGGTACAATGCAACAACTCTATCGGTGCATATGTGACAACTTTGGTAATGACATTGGAGTTTCTTTTTTCCTTTTTTTACAATTGTGATCATTTGAAAGGACTAGAAAATTCTTGTCTTCTTCTATATAAATTTCACGCTTTATTTTAACCTTTAATATTCCTAATATTTTGGTAAAGTTTCAGACTTTGATATTCAATACACCATAGTAAAAAAAAAAATCATTTTTTCCATTTTCTTGGACCTCATTTTTCTTTTATATAACTTTTTTTTTACTACCCGTGATGGGTACCCGCCGGGGTAAGTGGGGCGGGTGATGTGGAGGAATTACTACCCGTGATGGGTGGTGGGGCGGGGTGGGGGTGGGTTTTAGGTGGCGGGTATGGGTATGGGGTACCCTTCCCCCGCCCCGCCCCATTGACATCTCTACTAGCCGCAGAAACAACATGTCGTTTTTGAGGTTGTGTTGAAGAAGAAGATGGCATGAAAGCTGGTTGGTTGCTAGCACTTTCTTGTTGGTAATGCGTATATACTTTTTTACATTCATCTTGAATGCTAGACAACACTTCTTATCTAGTTTTTTCAACAGGTGGCGGGTCATTTGGATTTTTAGGAGTTGGAGGTGGTAGTATATTTATGCAATCGTAAATAGTTTCAATAAGATTTTTACAACCGTTTATTTTAATAGACAGATTTAATACAACACTAATAAAAAATATTGGGAGAATAGGAATAAAATATTTTTTCATTTTTATAAACATTTTTTTAATAGGTGCTTTATAAGCTGGTTTTGTCATATATTCACTAAGTAATATAAATATTTGAGCTACATAAAATAACATTGATGAAATAGTAGGGTAATTGTTGACACCCAATTTTGACCCATCTTTTAGTCATTTCTTGCAATTTTAAGCATTTTAGGACACCACATTTTATCACAATTTTTGACATTTTTTGTATATTTTTTACCTAACATTCTATGTTGTTTTATTTTTTGTAAATTGACATCATGTTTTTACTTTAATTAGGTATTAAACATTTTTAAATATTATGTTATTATTGTTGCGCGATCATTTTGTTTTACTAATTTTGCATCTCTTTAAATAATTAACTGACATTCCGTCTTTACTTTTAATCAGACATTAAATATTTGCTAAATATTGTATTTTATTATTATTGCATCGGCATTTTCATTTCAATAATTTTGTATCTTTAAATAATTTTCTTTTAAATAATGAATCCATTTTGCATTTTTGCCAAACCAGTCCATGTCCAAAGCACCATCTGGACCAGTCCAATCCGTCAAAAAACCGAAGCCCAAACTGAGGCCCAATACACTTTCATCTTATTTTCCCTCCAAAACCCAATACCCTATTATTACCCTACTTCACCCCCAGCCGCCCAAGACCCCGAGAACCCTAAAAATCCCCCACAAAATAAAGGTCATCTTCCCTACTACCCTTCAAATTTCACGTAATATAACCCTATTTCTACTCTACCTTTCTACTGCAAGACACCCATCTCCCTAAAAGAACCTCACCGCCATTCCTCTCGGCTCTGCCCGTTACTCCCAAGAACTCTCTCACTCTCCTCACTCCTCCCGCCGCTCATCCTCTCCCGCCCCTTCAACCCGCCGCACCTCACCTTCCCTTCTCCCCCTCACCTCGTCGCCAACAGCCCTCTCTCATCACCACACACCCGTCGCCGCCACTGTTCTCCGGTGAAACCCCAGTAACACCTCCAGAAAGCTTCCATCACACCACCTTCGCCATCACACCCCACCACCGTCACATCGCTTTGCGGAAAATACTCCGCGCATTCGCGCAACTTTTACTACCGCACGACTCTGTTATTGGGTTGTCTTCGGATCGTTTTGTTTGTTTTACCACCGCTACCGTTTTAATTGGGACCGATTTTGGCAATTTTACCGCTGTTAAGCTGATTTGGAATAGATACTGCACTTGGTATTAAACTGATTTAGAACTAATACTACACTGTTGGTATTGACTGATTTGAACAAAATGCTACACTTGTATGGCCAATGAAAAAGTTATCCGTCGATTTTTGAGGCCTCCACAGTTACAAAGACGGAAAATAAAATAAATGAAGCTTTCTGGGCAATGATGATTTATTCCACTTACACCGGATAACCAACATGCGCTGGCAAGGCGAATTCTCGCAGCCGCACTTGTTTAGGCTGTCCCACTTTACATTTTTTACATATCTGAGCCCTCCGTGTTTAAAACTATTACTGTTTTGGCGCGGATCTGAAAGTTTTATTTATCTTATTATTTTTAGCAACATTGGCCGATGAAGGAATCTCCGTCTGATTTTCAAGGCCTTCCCAGTACAAAAGACGGATTTATTTTTGGCTTTGCTTATTAATTATTGCTATCACTTTAAAATTATTTTATTCTATTACTAACACTTTTACTAAGTGTTTTGCAGGTAGCCGGACATGCATTTTAAAAGAATGTCCCGGAGTTTATTTCATGCCGCATTTAATTTCAGTTTTATTATTTTGCATTGTATTTTATTTTAATTGTAAATTATGTAAATGCTTAGAATAGGTAGAATAAAAGTCAATATAATTAACCTAGGTTTGAACGGATAACCGCAAGTTAGCGGATCTTAAAGGATGCTTAACCCCTTCCCTTTAGGATAATAAAGAACCCTGATCCAGAATCTCATTAATTTCGCAGACCATTAAATGGAGATTAATTGCAGTATTTTTATTGCAATAAATCAAGTGTCCTAATTCACTTAAATAATTAGGTGGCGACTCCTTTAAATACATTTAGGAATCATACCATACGTAGTACTCCCGTTTTCGACTCCGGTTAAAATGAGGTGTTACAGATGACGACTCTGCTGGGGATAATCAGGTTCTTGACCATAGCAAACCTATGTTTATTATTGCTTGGCTATATTTTATTTGTTTTAAATGCCTTAAAATTATTTGCTTTAATTTTGCATGCTTAACTGTTTTAATTGCTACTTGCTTTTATTGCTTTCCTTAAACTGGCATTCCGCTCATATTTCCTCCACTCTGGAAAATTCACATTGTCACACACTACACGCGTTGGTGTGCTTCGCGCACCCGCGAATTTCTTTCAAAAATACCCAAATTTAGGAGAGTTGGCGCTTGCGCGGAGTTAGATCGGTTCGTCTGATCAGCCGCGTAGCCTTCTCACTCGAGTTGTCCGCTCGGGAACCTTGCATCTAGTAAGCCAAATCTTAGAAAACTTAAGATAGAGCTATACCACTTTTTATTAAGTCATGCATGCATAAACCTTAGGTGGGTTAATCCTTGGTATTAACGCCACAATTAGAAATTCACCAAGCTTGTCGACCGGTTTTACAACCCAACGACCCATTAGCATACTATGTGTAGCGTGATGATGATAGACGGATCCAAGCCTGGTTATGACACACCGAAATTGGAAAAAGTGCACCGTCATTTGGTCGTCATTTCCAACAAAATATTGCAGTTTAACGGCTTGGACCTATTTATCATAATCTCGCATATTTGACGTTTAGGCCTACCTCTGGCATAAGAGAGGTCCCATGCATATTAGGCGCGCGCTTGATTTGCATGCTTTTGTTTACTATTTTGTCGCTAGCAATTCTGTACATATTATTTAATGCAATAATTACCCTTTTAACCCCTGTACATATCATGCTATGTGCTTATAAATCTGGCCACGCGCATTTGCATTTTTGCACTTTTGTTGTCATATTGCAATCAGGACTTCTACTGCGTAAATCGCTCTTGAACAACGCGATTTGGACTTTGTGAAGCATTAACCACCAATCCGGTTGAACCAAGCAGGGGAGTCTTTGACTATATTGTCACACCCTTACATTTTACTATTTTTGTGGCTTGCCTACTCTCACCCATTTGTCATATTTTTGCAGGAAGACCGTCCTCGCAAATAGTCGAGGGCGGACAACAACAACAACAACAACAACAACAAAAAAAAAATCATCCCAAGAATGAGTTGAGTTATGTTGACGGAAAGATGTCAGCTTATACAAGATTCAACAAAGCATCGCTCTGGGTCTTATATTTTGCATTTTTATACATATTTGCAAGTCTAATTGATATGTCTAGTATTGATTACATATTTCTTTATCATGCATTTTACAACATAATCATTCCGAACTACGCGTGTCTGATTCTCACCATACGGTGTGATACGTAGGCAACTCATCTAGGGTTCGACACCACCACAAAAAAAAAAAGAGACATATTTGGTTCACCCACTCATTGCATTTATCCAATCAACGGACATTCAATTATTGCACTTCAATCATTCTATCACATTCATTCATGCATTTCAATCATTCTATCACATTCATTTATTTCATTCATTCTATCACAACCATTCTTTTTTTTTTTCATTACATTCTTTTACTTTGCATTAGTCTTATAGTGAACAATCATTTGTTTTGTACAGCTTTACTTTTGCATTTCTTTCATGAATAAATTCTTTTAAATCATACGTTTTATAACATATCTGAATGAACTACGCACACCTGATTCTCGTCAAAGATGAGATACGAAAGTACTCTACTCGTTCTGCATCGCTTATTTAAAAAAATAAAAAACTATCTTGTTCATAAATACAAAAAATGTTATCCAAAAATACAAAAAACATTTTTTTTAAGTATCATTGTTTGACTTGGTTGATACCAACACAGTTGGGAGTGTGCATAGGAAAGAACGAGTAATAATCAGTATGAGTGGACTTCGTGGTAAACCATAGATTCTTTTGGTACCTTTCACGCACACCTGTAATGACATTCTTGCATGCTTCTGGTCGCTGTGGCCGCCGACTGACTCGCCCCGGCCCCGACCGACCCTTACACCCCGGCACCACACCGCCGTTATTTAAAAAAACGGATCGGCTCGAACCGGGCGATGGTATGGTCCCGCTCGCCCGACTTCGCCAGACCCGATCCCGCCCGACTTCGCCCCGCCCGCCCGACCCCGCCTGGCCCCGCCTGGGCCGACTGCGAGAAAATACCGTTGTCCAACGGCCATTTTACATTTTCGCCGCTGACAACGCCCATTTTCGCCTCCTCCCCAACCCCTACCCCCTTTACCCCAATTGTTCAACTATAAATACCTCATTACTCTTCTTATTATTTTCACAAATCTTTCTACACTCTAATCTCTCAATCAATCTCTAATTCTATACAACATTGTCTACATATTCAATCTATTTATTAATTTGAGAATTGGGAAAGTTGCAACTAGCTTCGAGGATTATCTATCGAGCAAAGTTTCAATTTTCAACCTTCGATTACACGTCGACTCTACGCGTTTGGTACATTCGTTCTCTCATTAAATTATTATTTTGTCTTTATTTCATTTAGCACATTTAATTTCATTATCTTTAACTATTTATTAGCATAATTAAAATGAAAGGACTAAGAGGTACGTTGGGTAAGGGTAAGTGGTCGCTTCTTCTAGTAGGGGTGGTAACAAGGACAAGTGGTACTTCTTCTAGTATTCTGCTCCAACTATTCCTAGACAAGATGATTTTATAGATCCTGAAATGTTTCCTGAAATACCATATGATCTAGACACAAATGATTATCCTGAAAATGAAGAAGATTTTAATTTAGATGACACTCTAGTTGGTGATACACCTACTAATGAAGATGACGATACACCCACTAGTGAAATGCCTCCTATCCCCCCTACTATGAGACGAGGTCCGGCAAAACGACCATTAAAATCAGTTGTATGGAAATATTTTGACAGGGACGTAGCTAATCAAGTAGCTGTATGTAAAACTTGTAAAAATGTTTATTCTTTTAAAATCGACAAGGTCATGGTGGACGGGGTTTAGGAAGACACCGTTGCAAAACACAAAGCCTTGCATGCCCAATACATGATTGAAAAATCGCGGTGAGCAAGCGTCCTCTCAATCGGGACAAGGTTCACATACTACTGTCCCGAGAAAGCATGGTCAAATTAACCCTATGACGGGAGTCAGAGGCCCTAAATACGATAAACATAAAGATAGGAAGCACTAGCAAAATTAGTTCATTGTGGAGGGTTTGCCTTTTCATTTCCCGAATCTCCCGGTTTTATTCATTATATTAGAGATATGTATAATCCGCTTATAAAGGTTTTCCTAGATCAATCATAAAAGAGATGTATTTAAATTTGCACATGAATATCAATGATTTACGTTATGCATTATATCATTTAAATTGCAAAGTCGCTCTAACTTCGATATAAAGCCGTAGTACTAATCGGCCATGATTATTTAATCAGAATATGTCATCGATAGACTATAAATGGTCTATGCAAAAACGTATTTTAGCATATAGATATATAGATAGTAGGCAATAATCGTGAGTTTATTTCGTAAAATATTTATTCACCGACATTACTAATAACTGATAAAGTTATGAGTATTACATTAGATAATGCATCTTCTAACAATTCAAATATTAGTATTTTAAGAGATGTTTTAACTCCTTCTTTTCCAAAACATTTTCATATAAAATGTGCGTGCCATATTTATAACTTAGTTGTAAAGGATGGTCTTTCACTTTTTCAAGATATTCTTGAAAAAATACAATTTGCTATACACTTTATTTTTAAAAGTAATAGAATCCAACTAAAAAGATTATAAAAATTTGTCACGATTATGGACTATCTTATAGAAAAATTCCCAAGAAGTACCAACTAGGTGGAATTCTTTATATGACCAACTAGTTGTTGCTTATGAGTATAGAAAACCTATTACTTTATTTTTAACGCCCATAATCAAAATCCAAATGATATGATTGTGGATAATGATTGGGACAAAATTAGAGAACTTATTGTATTTTTAGAAAATTTTCAACGAGCAACAAAAGAATTTTCTACTTTATATTATCCTACTATTTCAACTATGTTGTTTTATATAGCTATAATATTTTTACTTCTTAAAGAATATATGGAAAACTCGCTTATACTGCAGCTATTAAAAAAATGTTTATGAAATTAAAGAAATATTTTATTCCTATTCCCCCTATTTATATTATTGGTGCTGTTTTAAACCCGACTATTAAAGTAGACGGTTGTAAAAGTCTTATTCAAAATATTTATACCTGTATGGACGCACTACCACCTCCAACTCCCAAAAATTTAAATGTTGAGCCACCTATTGAAATAACGCTAGAAGAAGTGTTGAATAGCGTAGAAGATGAATGCAAAAGTATATCGGCATTACCAGAAGAAAGTGCTAGTAACCAACCGACTTTTGTACCATCTTCTTCTTCAACACAACCTAAAAAGACAAGCACTTTCTTCTTCTCGTGGCTAGGCCTAGTATTAATTCTATTGAAAGCCTCGTAAATAGAATGCGGTGGTAGCACTTCTAACCAAATTAGCGAGTTCGATGTTTTTATTTTGCAGGTACTTTACCTTACCAAGCAAGAATCAATGAAGGAAAGCGAAGACTTGTCAAATATCGAGCCGAATGAGAAGACATTTCCGACACTTTCAATGATGGCCCGAGATATTTTGAACATTCTGCGCCATCGCTCGAAGCGCTTTTTCGCAGCAGATTTCAAATAGAGAGCACAGACACTCATTAGCCGAGACACTGAGATGGCGGACTATTCAGAGATTGGATACGAGCGAGCGGAGGCGCGGCCAACCGTAGATTAACGGGTTAAGAAGATGGCGACAACTACAACGACATTTTATCTCAAGGCATGAGTAGCGACGTGGAACAATTTGATCAAGATATACCAATTCCAACCAAGAGCTACAAGAAATTATAAAGAAATTAGAAAAAGTATTTTCAAATTGGTAATTTATTTCATTGCAATTTTTAAATTTTTCTATGTCTTTCACTCTTTTGCAATTTTTTCAACAACAATACAAGATAATCTACAATGTAATTTTGAATCTTGTATATTTGATATTTGATATTTCAATGAAATTAATAATATAAAAGGAACTAAAACAGCATTGGGATGTTTTTTTTACACTATTCTTGTCTTTGTTTAATTTAATTATTTAGTTTATAAATTTATACTTTATAGTTTATAGTTTATACTTTATAAGTTTATAGTTTATACTTTATAAATATATTATATATATGAGTATAATACTATAATTATAAATTATAATACTATAAGTCTATAAATTATACTTTGTTAGTAATTTAGTATTTTTAATTTAGTGAAAAATTTAAAAAAAAAAAAACCCGCCTGACCCGTCCCGTCCCCTCCCCGACCCCCCCCCTGGCCCTCTTTACCGGACGGGACGGATCGGGACATGGTATGGTCCCGCCCGACCACTTCTCCAGCCCGCCCACCGACTCGCCCATTTTCCCGCCCCGACTCGCCCCGCCCCGCCAAACCCGACCCCGGTGGGCCCGTCCCGGCCCACTGGCCAGCCCTACATGCTTCTAAGATAAGAACGAAACCAACCTCATCGTTTCATGCGCATTGTGTGGTGAGTTTTAGAATCAGTTCAATTGCATTGCATTGTGATCCAGAACTTGGCCCGAATGTTTGTTGAGGCGAAATCTTGAGTAACGTTTGGTGTAGGAAATGATCGTAGGCTTTCTTTGACCCGTTTGAGCCTTTTCAGCCTACCAAATAACATTATCCGTAGTACACCACTTTGAGCCTAAAGCCTATTCTTTCGACAACCGCATATCACACCTATACCCTTTCTCGAAATACAGACGCACTAACCTCTCGCCCGACCTCCTTGAGCGCTTTGGAAATGTGCAAGTGGTGACGAAATTCTGTGTCGAAGTTTGCAAAGACAAAAGTTGTCAAAGTCCCAAAAGGGAAAAGAAAACACAAATGACGACTTCACAAAAGAAGAAATCAAAAGCCCCGGCATTATAAACAAAAATGAATGAAATGAGAGAATAACTTTGGAAAAAGCGGGCTCCAAACGAAAGATTCAAAAGGAAGTCAGTACAGAAAAACTGGGACAAAAAAAGGAGAAAAAGAAGAAAGCAGATCAGCATTAAAGCACACAAATATCAAACACGGACTCGAGGAAGGATTAGTCACTTTTTACCCAAATGATATCCATCCCTTTCCCCAAACCTACATTACAAGCCCGTGACAAGCCCTACATGATCTTATACTGAGAGTTCTCACATTAGTGGATACTTACATGACGGCCAAGCCTATGGTATCACAATTGCATGCACTGAACATCCTTTTGAGCGTGAGCGTGCTTCTCTAAACGTCCCAAAATTCAAAATACTGGAATATATGTGAGAAATGAGACTTTCTTTTCAGTGAGGGCATTTGAAACGTGAGATTACGTGTAGTTCGAACCTTGGCTGCAAGCAAGTGTGTCGATACTTAGGTGTCTGAGGTACCATTTGAAACTATAGGAATTACCAGAAGTCAGTTTTGATTAGACTGGAAGTGAATAACGGAATTCCTAAGCACAATACTAATTGTTGGTATCAACTGAAGTCAGAACGTGATGCTGTCTTTCCACTTTTCAAAAAAACATGCATATAAAATAATCATTTTTACTTCAAGAACTACGTCTTGACATGATTCTCTCAGCGGGATACGTAGGCGGCCACATTGGCTTCGGTCTCTTTTTTGAAAATTGTACAGTCATTTTTTACATCATGAACTACGCTCGACCGATTCCTACGGATACGTGGCAAACCGCATTGGCTTCGGTCCACATTGTTTGAAAATACATAAAAATCCTTACTTCAGATCACGAACTACGCTGACTGATTCCTCACGGATACGTGGCGCCACATTGGCTTCGGCCTCATTTTTGAAAATTGTACAATCATTTTTGCATCACGAACTACGTCTTGACCTGATTCCCTCAGCGGGATACGTAGGCGGCCTAAATCGGCTTCGGTCACACCATTAGAAATCTTCTCACTGGCTCGCGTGCGACAAATGCGTTTGATTATTCTGAAAAGAGATATGAGCAATTTTCGCCAGAGTTAAGTCTTGCCATGAGCCCCGCATAACGAAAACTAGGACAATTTTTGGGAAATGCACCATGAAGAGATCATAATAAGGATTCCAAAAGAAATCAGCAATCGCAGCATTCAAAGAAGCATTCGCAAAGATCCAAAGAAGTCCGCACAGATCGTGATCAAGACTCGCAGCTTTCAGATCTTCATATCAGCAAAGGCGGGAGCACAACAAAGCCCATGCGGGTTACAAACGCACAACTCTATGCAATGACGTTATCTCAACCCGGGCAAGTCACAAAGCAGGTACGTCCATAAAATGACATCATTTCATTGCAAGCCTATGCAACGGCTTCATCTATGTTTCGTCTATGCAACGACGAATATTTGCATTTTGTCCATACAAGACGACAACGCCCATACAAGGCGTCATTTGCATCTCGTCCATACAAGACGACAACGCCCATACAAGGCGTCATCTGCATTTCGTTCATACAAAACGACAACGCCCATACAAGGCGTCATTTGCATTTCGGCCCATACAGCATTTACAACGCCATACAAGGCGCTATTTGCATTTCGCCCATACAGCATTTACAACGCCCATAAGGCGCTATTTGCATTTCGCCCATACAAGACGCAACGCCATACAAGGCGCTATTTGCATCTCGCCCATACAAGCATTTACAACGCCTACAAGGCCATTTGCATTTCGCCCATAAAAGACGACAACGCCCATACAACGCGTCATTTGCATCTCGTCCATACAAGACTACAACGCCTTACAAGGCGCTATTTGCATCTCGCCCATACAAGCATTTACAACGCCATACAAGGCGCTATTTGCATCTCGCCCATACAAGACGACAACGCCATACAAGGCGCTATTTGCATCTCGCCCATACAGCATTTACAACGCCATACAAGGCGCTATTTGCATCTCGCCCATACAAGCATTTACAACGCCTTCTACAAGGCGCTATTTGCATCTCGCCCATACAAGACGATAACGCCATACAAGGCGCTATTTGCATCTCGTTTCATACATTTACAACGCCATACAAGGCGCCATCTTCATCTCGCCCATACAAGACGACAACGCCCATACAAGGCGCCATTCGCATCTCGCCCATACAAGATGACAACGCCATACAAGGCGCCATCTCGCATCTCGCCCATAAGACGACAACGCCATACAAGGCGCTATCTCGATCTCGCCCATACAAGACGACAACGCCCATACAAGGCGCTATTTGCATTTCGCCCATACAAGACGCATAACGCCATACAAGGCGCCATCTGCATCTCGCCCATACAAGACGACAACGCCATACAAGGCGCTATTTGCATCTCGCCCATACAAGACGACAACGCCATACAAGGCGCCATCTCGCATCTCGCCCATACAAGACGACAACGCCATACAAGGCATCATTCGTGATCTCGCCCATACAAGACGACAACGCCTTATAAGTCGCTATTTGCATCTCGCCCAGACAAGCGATAACGCCCATACAAGGCGCCATTTACATTTCGCCCATACAAGACATAACGCCATACAAGGCGCCATTCGTATTTCGCCCATACAAGATGACAACGCCATACAAGGCGCCATTTGCATCTCGCCCATACAAGACGACAACGCCATACAAGGCGCCATCTGCATTTCGCCCATACAAGCATTTACAACGCCATACAAGGCGCCATCTCGCATCTCGCCCATACAAGCATTTACAACGCCCATACAAGGCGTCATTTGCATCTCGTCCATACAAGACGACAACACCCATACAAGACGTCATTTGCATCTCGTCCATACAAGACGACAACGCCCACACAAGGCGTCATTTGCATCTCGTCCATACAAGACGACAACGCCCACACAAGGTGTCATTTGCATCTCGTCCATACAAGACGACAACGCCCATACAAGGCGTCATTTGCATCTTGTCCATACAAGACGATAACGCCCATACAAGGCGTCATTTGCATTTCGTCTATACAAGACGACAACACTCATACAAGGCGTCATTTGCATTTCGTCCATACAAGACGACAACGCCCACACAAGGCGTCATCTGCATCTCGACTATACAAGACGGCGTATCATCACATCACTTCATTACATCTACAAACACCATGTTTTTTCCAGCACCATATCACCTGCAACCCAGTGTCAATCATACTTCGACACTTGGACAAATTTGAGTTTCATATCACCGCTTTTATTTTCTAGCATCAGAAGAACCCAAAGGTCTCATAATTCGACACTAGGACAAATTTTAAATCGCATCGCCTTTGTCTTTTATCTTGGCATCACAACGACCCAAAGGTCGCTTTTGCCCATTCTTTTCGATCCTTGTTTTACTCGACGATGGGAACAAAATTGGCTACAAGTCAACGTCTTTGTCCGAACACTCTTTCATCGTCTTCGGTCAAAGAGGGACAACTGTTGACACCCAATTTTGACCCATCTTTTAGTCATTTCTTGCAATTTTAAGCATTTTAGAACACCACATTTTATCACAATTTTTGACATTTTTTGTATATTTTTTACCTAACATTCTATGTTGTTTTATTTTTTGTAAATTGACATCATGTTTTTACTTTAATTAGGTATTACACATTTTTAACTATTATGTTATTATTGTTGCGCGATCATTTTGTTTTACTAATTTTGCATCTCTTTAAATAATTAACTGACATTCCGTCTTTACTTTTAATCAAACATTAAATATTTGCTAAATATTGTATTTTATTATTATTGCATCGGCATTTTCATTTCAATAATTTTGTATCTTTAAATAATTTTCTTTTAAATAATGAATCCATTTTGCATTTTTGCCAAACCAGTCCATGTCCAAGGCACCATCTGGACCAGTCCAATCCGCCAAAAAACTGAAGCCCAAACTGAGGCCCAATACACTTTCATCTTATTTTCCCTCCAAAACCCAATACCCTATTATTACCCTACTTCACCCCCAGCCGCCCAAGACCTCGAGAACCCTAAAAATCCCCCACAAAATAAAGGTCATCTTCCCTACTACCCTTCAGCCCCCACAGAATATAACCCTATTTCTACCTACCCTTTCTCTACTCAGCGGCACATCCATCTCCCTAAAAAGAACCTCACCGCCATTCCTCGGCTCTGCCCGTTACTTCTCAAAGAATCCTCTCACTCTCCTCACCCTCTCCTGCCGCCGCCTCATCCTCTCACTCACCTTCAACCCGCCGCACCTCACCTTCCCTTCTCCCCCTCACCTCGTCGCCAGCAGCCCTCTCTCATCACCACACACCCGTTGCCGCCACTGTTCTCCGGTGAAACCCCAGTAACACCTCCAGAAAGCTTCCATCACACCACCTTCGCCATCACACCCCACCACCGCTCACATCGCTCCAGTTGCTCGTCAAAGTGAGTCGCTCCGGTGTTCGCCGTGGAAGTGACGCCGCCACCATCGCTGCCTGGGTTTGGTTCTATTTTTAGATTTGTTGGTATATTCTTATTTGGACTGATTTCCTTTATTTTTGAATCTCGCCGGAGTTTGAGGAACTCCGGCGGTCGTTGGTGACCTCTGCTTCGCTTTTCTACTATCACTTTGCTTGGACTGATTGTGTTATTTACAGTGACCACTTACGTTTTTTGACAAATCTAATTGAGTGTGGTTTGCTCTTGGACTATTGTTGTCGGATTTGTACTCTTAACTGCATTATCTGACTGATTCAGCTTTATTTTTGACGTCCGACAACGATGTCCCTAAGTTCTCCGACGTTGTGTTGCCATTCCTGTGTTGTGATGGTTTTCCGTCGACCATTGTTCACTGTTTTGCCCGGAAAATACTCCGGCGTGTGCATTCGTGCAGATTTTACTATCGCACGACTCGTTATCGGGTCTTACGGATCGTTTTGTTTGTTTTACCACTGTCGCGCTGTTCTTAATTTGGGGACTGATTTTGGCAATTTTACCCTGTTGTTAAGCTGATTTGGAATAGATACTGCACTTGGTATTAAACTGATTTAGAACTAATACTACACTGTTGGTATTGACTGATTTGAACAAAATGCTACACTTGTATGGCCAATGAAAAAGTTATCCGTCGATTTTTGAGGCCTCCACAGTTACAAAGACGGAAAATAAAATAAATGAAGCTTTCTGGGCAATGATGATTTCTTCCACTTACACCGGATAACCAACATGCGCTGGCAAGACGAATTCTCGCAGCCGCACTTGTTTAGGCTGTCCCACTTTACATTTTTTACATATCTGAGCCCTCCGTGTTTAAAACTATTACTGTTTTGGTGTGGATCTGAAAGTTTTATTTATCTTATTATTTTTAGCAACATTGGCCGATGAAGGAATCTCCGTCTGATTTTCAAGGCCTTCCCAGTACAAAAGACGGATTTATTTTTGGCTTTGCTTATTAATTATTGCTATCACTTTAAAATTATTTTATTCTATTACTAACACTTTTACTAAGTGTTTATGCAGGTAGCCGGACATGCATTTTAAAAGAATGTCCCGGAGTTTATTTCATGCCGCATTTAATTTCAGTTTTATTATTTTGCATTGTATTTTATTTTAATTGTAAATTATGTAAATGCTTAGAATAGGTAGAATAAAAGCCAATATAATTAACCTAGGTTTGAACGGATAACCGCAAGTTAAAGGATCTTAAAGGATGCTTAACCCCTTCCCTTTAGGATAATAAAGAAGCCTGATCCAGAATCTCATTAATTTCGCAGACCATTAAATGGAGATTAATTGCAGTATTTTTATTGCAATAAATCAAGTGTCCTAATTCACTTAAATAACCAGGTGGCGACTCCTTTAAATACATTTAGGAATCATACCATACGTAGTACTCCCGTTTTCGACTCCGGTTAAAATGGGGTGTTACAGTAATAAATACCAAAAAAATTTTTAGTAGCTAGATAAAATTTCTTTAAAAATGTATTAAGTTCTAAAATTGTATCCCAATCGAAATCTATAAGCATATCATTAGAATTTCGATTACGGGCATTAAAAATTTGGGTTATAGGTTGTCTATACTCATAAGCAACACGTAGTTGGTTGTATAAAGAATTTCATCTAGTGCATACTTCTTCAGAAACTTTTCTGTAAGGTAGACCACAATCGTGACAAGTTTTATATATTCTTTTAGTCGTTGTATTCTATTATTTTTAAAAATATAGTTTATAGCAAATTGAATTTTTCCAAGAATGTCTTCAAAAAGGAATATATCATCCTTTACAACTAAGTTATAAATATGACATGCACATTTTATATGAAAATGATCTGGAAAAGATAGAGTTAAGACAATTTTTAATAATCTAACAGCAGAAACATTAGAAGAAGCGTTATCTAATGTAATAGTCATGACTTTATCAGTTATGCCATAATAATCGCAAACAGAAGAAATATTTTCTTGAATAAAAATATCAGTGTGCCTACTACATCCATCCATTTGAGGGAGGTCAAATTCCGATTGCTGTGAAAGTTACTGAATGGATCTATTTCATTCTAATTCGATCTAAGAAGAAAAAAATCACGCTATACGTTTTTGCATACATCATTTATAATCTACTCAATGACATGTTACCGTTAAATAATCATGACCGTTAGTACTACGGCCTATATCAGATGTGAAGATACTTTTCCAGGGTAATGATATAAATAATAACGTAAATATTGTTGATATTCGTGTGCAAATTTAAAAACATCTCTCCTAACAGTTGATCTAGGAAAATCGTTATAAGCAGGATTGTACATTGATCTTATGTAATGAATAAAACCAGTAGAATCAGGAAATAAAAAAGGCAAACCCTCCACTGCAACTAATTTTGATAATTTTTCCCTATCTTTCATTTTATCGTATTTAGGTTTCTAATCGCTTCGCCATAGGTCAATTTGACCCTATACCTGGTGCGAGACAATATGTGAAGGTGGTCCCGACTGAGAGGGCATTGTTGACTCACCCTTCATTTGAGCCTTATATTCATCTCACCTAGCTTTGTGTTTGGTATTCAAATGCGTAGTTAAACCTCCCGTCCCGCTCTGACCTTTTCCCATTTTTAAATTTATAAACAATTTTACAAATTTTGCATGTAACAACTTGATTTTGTACGTCTCTATAAAAAAAACTCATACATGTGATTTTAATTTTCGTTCTGGTGGGCCTCGTCTCATACTAGGGGGGAATAGGAGGCGTTCCAGTTTGAGGTGCATTAGTTGGCGTGTCATATAGATTAGTTGGTGTGTCATCTAGATTATCTTCTAAATTAAACTCTTGTTGATTTTCAGAAAATAGCTCATCATCTAAATCTAATGGTACTTCAGGAAAATGTTCAGTATCAATAAAATCATCCTGTCTAGGAGGAATAGAACGACTAGAAGAAGGATCATTGCCCTTGTCACCCCTACTAGAACCAGACATACCCAACATACCTCATATTTCTTTCATTTTAATTTATGCTAATAAATACTTAAATAGTTAAAGATAATGAAATTAAGTGCGCTAATTAAAATAAAATAAAATAAATAATTTAATAAAAGAACGAATGTATCAAACGCCGACGTAACGTCGGCGTGTAATCGAGAGATGTTGAAAATTGAAACTTTGTTCAACGGATGATCCTCAAGCTAGTTGACAACTTCACTCTCAATTCCCAAATGAATAAATTAAATTGAATATTTAGAAGACAATGTAAAGAGAATGAGAGATAGATTGAGAGATTATTAGAGAGATTGTAATTGTAGGAAGATTTGTGAGAAAGAATGAAGAGAAAATGAAGTATTTGTAGTTGAAAAAATGAGCTAAAGTGTAAATATAATAATTAAGCGTTAAAAATAAATATTAGGGGGTAGGGGGGTTGGGGGAGGGGGGAGGGGAATTTGACCGTTGCACAACAGCCAAATTGGGAAAAGCCGTTGTGCAACGGCTAGAAGGGGCCTGGGGCAGCCTGGTCGGGCCTGGGATCCGGGGCGGGGTGAGTCGGGTCAGATTTTTTCCTCGGCCCCGTACCGATACCGATACCGAATACCGGTATACCGATACCGGTACATGGCGGGGGGTCGGTATATCCCGCCCCGCCTTAGGTCACACCACGGACCAAGAAAGAATATAACTTCATAAATATCTATTGTCTCCTGCTTTCTGATTTTCTTTTCCTAACCATGATCACGATGTACTGTTGCTATTTCTAGTATAATCGACAATTTAGGATGCCCAATTGGTACTTCAGAGATTATCCTAATTCTTTCTTATTGATATTTCAATATTCTATCTCTCTATGGAAACAGCTTTTACGGAATAAGCTTGTATCAACATCAAGAAAAAGCACGAGTAAAAATGCAAATCTTGGCCAATTGTACAGGAGCATGCAGGAGGCTTACAATGAGATGCAAACTCCCCTTGTCTATCAAATTCCACCTGGACTGGTAAATAGTTGATGTAATTGCCAAATGATGAGATAGAACTAATTAAGTCCCTCAAATCCTTAAGTGATACGTGCTATAGTTTTGTGTCATGTGAATTAAGTTTATTATGGAAATTAAGTTAAGTGTGATTATTTTACATGCAAACACAAAAGTAAAATTCCTCAATTTTCGACCAAAGAACCTTTAATTGCAAACTCAAGAAATGAACACGAGTTCGATCCCCTGCATAAACCTTCTTGGTTGAATGTCACACACATTGCAAGTGTAGTAATCGGTTGTGGCTACAATTGCTATCACAAATGGTTTATTCCCTGCGCACTGAAAGAAAGAATACCATGCCTTCACAACAAAAATAAATGAAATGATATATGGATTTGATGACAACTTCGTTGGTTTTGTCTCTTCCCTCAAATAATTAAAATATAAAGTATACTCTGGTCAACGCTAGTAATTAATCCAACCTTAATTAGCATGCATTCACTAAGTTCCTCTAGGTCTTAATTATATGATCAATTTAGTATTGATATCACTTTAAATGACAATTAGCACTTTCAAAATTTAATGCTACAATAGAAAAAGATGTGAGAGGAAGAGAAAGAGCTTCAGTTACAAAATCGATTTATTCAGTTAATGTAATGTAAGAAGTCTTTAAGAAACATAGGACATTTTTGGTAAATATTTTACTCAAGTCACAACTAAACAACAGCCATTGGATCTTCCAGATTACAAGAGGTCCAGATACATTTACATTAATAAATGTCTCTCCAAACTTTACTATTTCTACTACTAACATATAGTATATAACACATAAATAAAGCAAAATAGAGAATGAAAAACAGAAATCACCAATTTTTTTCCTCCTGATCTTTTCCTCTCTTGCTTAATTCCTAATTCCCATGGAGTTTGTGTTCTCTAAGTATTCTTCCATATTCTTCTTCATACTTAGAGGGTTTATTCTCTTGGTTTTTCTCGGGTATTACGGTCTTGGGCTAGTGCTAAGCACTATCGGTGGTTTCTCTACAAATCAACCCATTTTTCTTCTTTCCCTTAATTCTCTAGTCATGATCAAGTAAGTGTTGTTTTCTGCAAAGTCTTTCTTCAAAACGAAGAAAGCAGAAAAACAAACAAAAGATTCTTCTTCTTTTGTCTATGCAAATCTAGTTCAAGTATTGGACTCTCGAGTCCCTTCGATTTTGTTCTAGTTTCTCTTCTTCAAGTTACTTGTCTGTCAAACGGAAAGAGAACAAAGCTTCTCCTTTCATTAGCCAAAAGTTTGAGTGGTCATGGAAGAAACCTTTGTTCCCTTCCGTGGAATTAAGAATGATCTCAAAGGAAAACTATTATGCTACAAGCAAGACTGGACTGGTGGTCTCCGCGCAGGTATCAGGTTCGTTGATTTTACTTTAGCTGAAGTGCAACTGAACAGTAAATGATTTCTTATATTAGCTAGATTTCTTTGAGGAGACTTGAGTTCTATTCTTATTATCGTCAGCATTCTGTCTATTTAAAAGCAACACTCTAGCCTGTAACTCTTATGGATGTGTATGAATTGTCTTTTATGTTTCTTTGAAGGATCCTGGCTCCAACGACCTACATCTTTTTCGCATCAGCAATTCCTGTTATTTCTTTTGACGAGCAACTAGAAAGAAACACTGGTAAGACAGATTTTGACATTTCCTGGATTTCAGTCGCCTATTGTCAGATGGTGTATTCACTGATATAATGTATCTGTTTTATCTTGTGCTAGATGGAAGTTTAACTTCAGTGCAAACTCTTGCTTCAACTGCACTCTGTGGTGTGATCCATTCCATTTTTGGCGGACAGCCACTCCTTATACTAGGAGTAGCTGAACCAACTGTCCTTATGTACACATTGTAGGGATTTGTTGGGTGTAAAACACACAAGTAAGGCACAGCGGAAGTTTAAAATTTTGTTTACTTACTTGCTCCAACAAAGATCGTCTGGTATGATTATGCGATAATTCAAATCTGCAAAGACATAAAAGAAAAACTTACAGTTTATGCTTTTAATGCAGTCTTTACTAAAAGGTGCGCACGCGATTGTCAATCCGGGTGCAAGCCTTGCTTCAGTATATTCCTTTGCCCAAGAAAGCTAGGAAATCTTGACAGAGGTTTGAGAGAATTTATTTCCTGAACTCTAAGTTCAGAAAGTGAAAAAATGAGTTCTATTGAAATTATGGTTTAAGTGCCAAAATATATAGTGAGGAAACCCTAAACCCAATCAGATTTGGATCAGGCTTCAAGACCTGACCCAAATCCAAATTGCAGTGGGCCAGTCGAACTGGGCCCACTGTTATGCGGCTCCTTTATTTATTTTCTGCACGTTTTAGTTCTAATTAAATTCAAGACTTAATTTTAACTTAATTAATTAATTTTCATCAAATGAAAATTATCCCATAATTTATTATAAAATATCTTGATTCAAAATCCGATATTTTACATTCTCTCAATATACCCTTAGACCGAAAAGACAATCGACTTAGTGTGACCCTTTAGGCCTTCACACATCCAAGACTTGATCAAATCAAGGTTCACACGGAACTCCTAGACTACACGCGACTAACCCAATATGTGAAGACGCTTACAAGACTCAAGTAAACAAACCTCATGTGAGATGATAAATTCCTTTCATTCGCGACACACCGATCAAGCTTAAGATTTGCCAAGTGTCTATCCAAATGGCTTGATCACTTTATCTCATCTATATTAGTCGACAACTGGACCATATCCTAGATATGTCTCTTGCATCGCCAATGACTTGGTCGACCTAACATCTCCGGTGGTCGAGTGTTCTCTCGAAATTCAATCGAGGAATGAATCCTATTCTCGCTCAACTACCACCTTCAATCTACTTCGTAATGCACCCAATACAAGCCGCCTCAACCTATAAGGCATTTGAGCTTAGATGATCAAAGTGCATTGCTCGCAAACAAGGCGATATTGACCTCAAGTCTAAGGACCTCTATCTCCCACATGCTGATAATACTCTAGACATGTATAACAAATAGTTTATCAACAGGGTATGCCAATACTCCTCTAAGAGTATCCATGTGTCCATCACTAGCAACTATTGCTTGCAGTAAGTGAGATATACTACATTCTCTAAGAATGTGATGCAGACCACATGTCGACTTATAACATATCATTGATATCCCATTCTCAATGATCATTAGTCTAGGCTATTTTAAGAACTACACTCTATCATTAATATCTCACACTATTAATGACAATGTAAGTTCAAGGGATGCACATTAATGAATAATATAAACAATCAAATAATAATTCAATAATTGCAAATGCCAAGTATATATTAATCTTATTAATAATATGAATGTGTTCAAGTACATGTGCTCCTAAAATGATTGTTTCTAGGACATATATACTTTCACACATTTATGTTCAACTTTGCGAAAGACCGGAAGGACTTGGGTCTTAAGCTCTTTCTAGCCTGGACAGCATGGTAACTTTTTGCCGCCCTTGAATCACTATCTGCCAGCACCATCAAGCTTTCTGACATGGTTATATTCAAGGTGTGTGTTTGGACCGCTTTTCTGCTCTTCATGCTGGCAAGTTTGGGTGCATGCTCTATAATAAACAGATTTACACGTCGGTGAATTATTTGGTCTACTCATTGCTATGCTCTTTATGCAACAGGCTATTAAGTTAAGAAAATTTTACATATGTAGCTTGATCCTAGTCTCAATTCCCTAAGCAGTCAAACCAAATTAATTGTGGATGTCTTCTAGCAGTAAGACTTGCGTTTTCTTTCTTGAATCCTCTTGAGAGATCAGCAATATTATGAAGAATGAGAAAAACAGAACTAGATATGCTTTTGTTGAAGACTTATCATTATGAAGGCCTTAATAATTGGCTCAAGAATCTACAATTGTATGACTCTTCATGTACTAGTTTGGTATATTGCACTTTTGATGACCATCCTTTTCCCCTCATCATTTCCAATTCCAACACATTTCTGCAGTTTCTCTGTTGGCTTGTTTGTTCCCAAAAACAGTGTTTTCACAAAAGTTCCTACTGAATTATAGATTTTACCAGAAAGAGAAAACCGTCATCAGGTTGCATTCTTACCTTCTTGGCACTTCGCAAATGGATTGTTTGCATTAGTTTTATCCTTTGGCCTTCTGTTCACTGCATTGAGGAGCCGTAAAGCTAGATCCTGGCGCTATGGGACAGGTATACAATTTCAGTTTACCTACATGAACATTAAAGTAAAAGAAACGAATTATTGCTTTTATCCGTTTTATTCTTAAACTTAATATATGTGTACAAAGGTGCATTTGTTGTGTTCGTATCAATTTAGTATGATCGATTAGCTTGGAACTACAAGGCAATTGTTGTCTTGTGTGCATTTGCTGACACCTCATTTTTTATAAGGCTGGCTTCGAGGAGTTATCGCTGACTATGGTGTCCCTCTAATGGTGCTTGTTTGGACGGGTGTATCATATATACCAGCCAATGATGTTCCACAAGGGATCCCACAGCGTCTTTTCAGCCCCAGTCCATGATCGCCCGCGCTTACTCGAATTGGACAGTTATAAAGGTGTTTCTTCTTTTTTCCTTTAGTGTTGATCAATCAGAGGATTAGAAATTTAAAATCAGACGTGCGTCTTTTCTCTTTATTCTTGATAACTCATACTCGAGTGGTATTTTTCACAGGAAATGTTGCACGTTCCTCCATTGTATATAATTGGAGCATTTATTCCAGCCACAATGATTGCTGTTCTGTACTATTTGATCACAGTGTTGCATCTCAACTTGCGTAACAGAAAGAGTTCAATCTAAAGAAACCTTCGTCGTATCATTATGATCTTCTTCTTTTGGGCTTCCTGGTATGCTGGTCACTCTGACCTTTTCTTTTAGACATCACTTTGGGTTTTTAAAAGTTTATTAGCAATAATGATTAGTTGGTGCAGCTTTTTTCACCCCTCATTCTGGTGCTTGTATAATCACTAGGTTATACTGTGTGGTCTTATTGGCATTCCTCCTTCCAATGGAGTCATTCCACAATCTCCAATGCATACAAAAAGCTTGGCCACTTTGAAACATCAGGTACCAAAATTCTCTCTTAATACACTGTTAATTTCTCGTTAAATAGTATCATGTCACAAGCTTCTAGTTTAGAGTTGAACAGTAGGAAGTATCTACACGAGGTCACACTAGGGCTGTCCAACGGGGCGGGGTCGGGTCGGGTCTGGCGGGGTCGGGGTCGGAGTCTGGCGGGGCTGGGTGTAGGGCGGGGTCGGGGGCTGGCGGGGTCGGGTGGAGTTATTTTTTTATTTGCCTTTAAATTAAATAAATAAATAACACACACAACAAGATAGTTTAATAAAAACATCTCAAAGTTGTTTTATGCCTCTTATATTATTCGACTAGAAGTATGATTTTTTTTGTAATACAATTTCAAAATTGCAACTTCGTGATATTGAAAGTTGCAAATACATAACATAGTAAAATTACAATTAAAATAATTACATTTTAAGAAACACATTTT
Organism: Przewalskia tangutica; assembly: GCA_029844215.1. Lineage (NCBI taxonomy): Eukaryota > Viridiplantae > Streptophyta > Magnoliopsida > Solanales > Solanaceae > Przewalskia > Przewalskia tangutica. The sequence goes on from CM056734.1 coordinate 15,300,483, forward strand.
CTAGTTTCTTTATAATTTCTTGTGGTTCTTCGGTTGGAATTGATAAATCTTGGTCAAATTGGTCGACGTCGCTTGCACATCTGTCGGATAAGATTTCGTTGTAGTTGTAGTCTTCTTCTTCGCTGATCTCCGGTTGGTCGCACCTCCTATGCTCCGCACGAATCCAGTCTCTGAATAGAACTGCAATCTCTAATGAGTCTCCTGCCAATGAATGTCTGTGCTCCCCTATTTGAAATCTTTCCGCAGAAAATGCGCTTTCAGAAGCGTTGATGACGTTTGAATGTTCAACACAACCGGGCCATCTTTGCTAGTGTTGGAAAATTCTTCTCATTCTCCCTCCAGTATTTTAGCAAGTCTTCACGTCCCTCTCCATTTTCAATTGCTTCGTACGGTACAACACCCTGCAAAATAAAAATATCAAACTCGCTAACTTGATTAGAAATGGTACCACTAAACATTCTCAGTCTGAGGCTTTGAATACTAGCCGCTAGGGATGTCGCTGGCGGGTAAACGCGGTATCGCTCGCACTGCCCAGGCGGGTATGAGGATGGTTTGGTGGGTGGTGGGGCGGGTATGGGTATCAAAAGTGCTACCCGCCATGGTTAGTGAGGCGGGGGTGGATTTCATATAAGACCCGCCCCCCTATCCGCCCCGTACATGCTTGTGTTGGATTCTTTAATTATGTTGATTATCTTGTATTCTTAACTAGACAAGGACTTGAATTTCCTTATTCTTGTCAAGACTCCTTGATTCTTGTCAAGTCATCAACCTATTATTATTATCATTTAAAATAAAGTGTACGGTACACTTCAAATTTTTTAATGTTCTTGTGTGAAAATGTATGGTACAATGCAACAACTCTATCGGTGCATATGTGACAACTTTGGTAATGACATTGGAGTTTCTTTTTTCCTTTTTTTACAATTGTGATCATTTGAAAGGACTAGAAAATTTCTTGTCTTCTTCTATATAAATTTCACGCTTTATTTTAACCTTTAATATTCCTAATATTTTGGTAAAGTTTCAGACTTTGATATTCAATACACCATAGTAAAAAAAATGTTCATTTTTTCCATTTTCTTGGACCTCATTTTTCTCTTATATAACTTTTTTTTTACTACCCGTGATGGGTACCCGTCGGGGTAAGTGGGGCGGGTGAGGTGGAGGAATTACTACCCGTGATGGGGCGCAAGGTGGGTTTTAGGTGGCGGGTATGGGTATGGGGTACCCTTCCCCCGCCCCGCCCCATTGACATCTCTACTATCCGCAGAAACAACATGTCGTTTTTGAGGTTGTGTTGAAGAAGAAGGTGACATGAAAGCTGGTTGGTTGCTAGCACTTTCTTGTTGGTAATGCGTATATACTTTTTTACATTCATCTTGAATGCTAGACAACACTTCTTATCTAGTTTTTTCAACAGGTGGCGGGTCATTTGGATTTTTAGGAGTTGGAGGTGGTAGTATATTTATGCAATCGTAAATAGTTTCAATAAGATTTTTACAACCGTTTATTTTAATAGACAGATTTAATACAGCACTAATAAAAAATATTGGGAGAATAGGAATAAAATATTTTTTCATTTTTATAAACATTTTTTTAATAGGTGCTTTATAAGCTGGTTTTGTCATATATTCACTAAGTAATATAAATATTTGAGCTACATAAAATAACATTGATGAAATAGTAGGGTAATTGTTGACACCCAATTTTGACCAATCTTTTAGTCATTTCTTGCAATTTTAAGCATTTTAGGACACCACATTTTATCACAATTTTTGACATTTTTTGTATATTTTTTACCTAACATTCTATGTTGTTTTATTTTTTGTAAATTGACATCATGTTTTTACTTTAATTAGGTATTAAACATTTTTAAATATTATGTTATTATTGTTGCGCGATCATTTTGTTTTACTAATTTTGCATCTCTTTAAATAATTAACTGACATTCCGTCTTTACTTTTAATCAGGCATTAAATATTTGCTAAATATTGTATTTTATTATTATTGCATCGGCATTTTCATTTCAATAATTTTGTATCTTTAAATAATTTTCTTTTAAATAATGAATCCATTTTGCATTTTTGCCAAACCAGTCCATGTCCAAGGCACCATCTGGACCAGTCCAATCCGCCAAAAAACCGAAGCCCAAACTGAGGCCCAATACACTTTCATCTTATTTTCCCTCCAAAACCCAATACCCTATTATTACCCTACTTCACCCCCAGCCGCCCAAGACTCGAGAACCCTAAAAATCCCCCACAAAATAAAGGTCATCTTCCCTACTACCCTTCAGCCCCCACAGAATATAACCCTATTTCTACCTACCCTTTCTCTACTCAGCGGCACACCCATCTCCCTAAAAAGAACCTCAGCCGCCTCATTCCCTGGGCTCTTGCCCGTTACTCCCCAGCAACTCTCTCACTCTCCCTCACCCCTCTCCCGTCGCCGCCGCCTCATCCTCTCACTCACCTTCAACCCGCCGCACCTCACCTTCCCTTCTCCCCCTCACCTCGTCGCCAGCAACCCTCTCTCATCACCACACACCCGTCGCCACATCGTTTCTCCTGGGCAAACCCCAACAACACCTCCAGAAAGCTTCCATCACACCACCTTCGCCATCACACCCCACCACTGCCTGTCACTGCTGCGTTCGTCGGCGCCGCCTCGTGTTCGCCGTGAGTTGACGCCGCCACCATCGCTGCCGGGGTTTGGTTCTATTTTTAGATTTGTTGGTATATTTTTATTCGACTGATTTCTTTATTTTTGAATCTCACGAGTTCTCAAACTCGCGCGTTCGTGACCTCGCCGCTTTCTACTATCACTTTGCTTGGACTGATTGTGTTATTTACAGTGACCACTTACGTTTTTTGACAAATCTAATTGAGTGTGGTTTGCTCTTGGACTATTGTTGTCGGATTTGTACTCTTAACTGCATTATCTGACTGATTCAGCTTTATTTTTGACGTCCGACAACGATGTCCCTAAGTTCTCCGACGTTGTGTTGCCATTCCTGTGTTGTGATGGTTTTCCGTCGACCATTGTTCACTGTTTTGCCCGGAAAATACTCCGCGTGCATTCGCAGCCTTTTACTACCGCACGACTCATTATTGGGCCGCTTTCCGGATCGTTTTGTTTGTTTTACCACCGCCGCTACCGTTTTAATTGGGACCGATTTTGGCAATTTTACCCTGTTGTTAAGCTGATTTGGAATAGATACTGCACTTGGTATTAAACTGATTTAGAACTAATACTACACTGTTGGTATTGACTGATTTGAACAAAATGCTACACTTGTATGGCCAATGAAAAAGTTATCCGTCGATTTTTGAGGCCTCCACAGTTGCAAAGACGGAAAATAAAATAAATGAACTTTCTGGGCAATGATGATTTCTTCCACTTACACCGGATAACCAACATGCTACCGCAAGGCGAATTCTCGCAGCCGCACTTGTTTAGGCTGTCCCACTTTACATTTTTTACATATCTGAGCCCTCCGTGTTTAAAACTATTACTGTTTTGGCGCGGATCTGAAAGTTTTATTTATCTTATTATTTTTAGCAACATTGGCCGATGAAGGAATCTCCGTCTGATTTTCAAGGCCTTCCCAGTACAAAAGACGGATTTATTTTTGGCTTTGCTTATTAATTATTGCTATCACTTTAAAATTATTTTATTCTATTACTAACACTTTTACTAAGTGTTTATGCAGGTAGCCGAACATGCATTTTAAAAGAATGTCCCGGAGTTTATTTCATGCCGCATTTAATTTCAGTTTTATTATTTTGCATTGTATTTTATTTTAATTGTAAATTATGTAAATGCTTAGAATAAAAGCCAATATAATTAACCTAGGTTTGAACGGATAACCGCAAGTTAGCGGATCTTAAAGGATGCTTAACCCCTTCCCTTTAGGATAATAAAGAACCCTGATCCAGAATCTCATTAATTTCGCAGACCATTAAATGGAGATTAATTGCAGTATTTTTATTGCAATAAATCAAGTGTCCTAATTCACTTAAATAATTAGGTGGCGACTCCTTTAAATACATTTAGGAATCATACCATACGTAGTACTCCCGTTTTCGACTCCGGTTAAAATGGGGTGTTACAGATGGCGACTCTGCTGGGGATAATCAGGTTCTTGACCATAACAAACCTATGTTTATTATTGCCTGGCTATATTTTATTTGTTTTAAATGCCTTAAAATTATTTGCTTTAATTTTGCATGCTTAACTGTTTTAATTGCTACTTGTTTTTATTGCTTTCCTTAAACTGACATTCCGCTAATATTTCCTCCACTCTGGAAAATTCACATTGTCACACACTACACGCGTTGGTGTGCTTCGCGCACCCGCGATTTTTTTTCAAAAATACCCAAATTTAGGAGAGTTGGCGCTTGCGCGGAGTTAGATCGGTTCGTCTGATCAGCCGCGTAGCCTTCTCACTCGAGTTGTCCGCTCGGGAACCTTGCGTCTAGTAAGCCAAATCTTAGAAAACTTAAGATAGAGCTATACCACTTTTTATTAAGTCATGCATGCATAAACCTTAGGTGGGTTAATCCTTGGTATTAACGCCACAATTAGAAATTCACCAAGCTTGTCGACCGGTTTTACAACCCAACGACCCATTAGCATACTATGTGTAGCGTGATGATGATAGACGGATCCAAGCCTGGTTATGACACACCGAAATTGGAAAAAGTGCACCGTCATTTGGTCGCCATTTCCCTATCTTTCATTTTATCGTATTTAGGGCCTACAACTGCCCCCGTCATAGGGTCAATTTGACTCTATACCTGGTGCGGGACAATATATGAAGGTGGTCCCGACTGAGAGGGCATTGTTGACTCACCCTTCATTTGAGCCTTATATTCATCTCACCTAGCTTTGTGTTTGGTATTCAAATGCGTAGTTAAACCTCCCGTCCCGCTCTGACCTTTTCCCATTTTTAAATTTATAAACAATTTTACAAATTTTGCATGTAACAACTTGATTTTGTACGTCTCTATATAAAAAAGCCATACATGTGATTTTAATTTTCGTTCTGGTGGGCCTCGTCTCATACTAGGGGGAATATGAGGCGTTCCAGTTTGAGGTGCATTAGTTGGCGTGTCATATAGATTAGTTGGTGTGTCATCTAGATTATCTTCTAAATTAAACTCTTGTTGATTTCCAGAAAATAACTCATCATCTAAATCTAATGATACTTCAGGAAAATGTTCAGTATCAATAAAATCATCCTGTCTAGGAGAAATAGGATGACTAGAAGAAGGATCATTGCCCTTGTCACCCCTACTAGAACCAGACATACCCAACATACCTCATATTTCTTTCATTTTAATTTATGCTAATAAATACTTAAATAGTTAAAGATAATAAAATTAAGTGCGCTAATTAAAATAAAAATAAAAAATAATTTAATAAAAGAACGAATGTATCAAACGCCGACGTAACGTCGGCGTGTAATCGAGAGATGTTGAAAATTGAAACTTTGCTCAACGGATGATCCTCAAGCTAGTTGACAACTTCACTCTCAATTCCCAAATGAATAAATTAAATTGAATATTTAGAAGACAATGTAAAGAGAATGAGAGATAGATTGAGAGATTATTAAAGAGATTGTAATTGTAGGAAGATTTGTGAGAAAGAATGAAGAGAAAATGAAGTATTTGTAGTTGAAAAAATGGGCTAAAGTGTAAATATAATAACTTAAGCGTTAAAAATAAATATTAGGGGGTAGGGGGATTGGGGGAGGGGGAGGGGGATTTGACCGTTGCACAACATCCAAATTGGGAAAAGTCGTTGTGCAACGGTTAGAAGGGGTTGGGGGTAAGGGAAGGTGTCGGGGTCGGGTCGGGTCTGGGGCGGGGTGAGTCGGTGTCGGGTCGGATTTTTTTCTCGGCCCCGTACCGGTATACCGATACCAGTACAGGGCGGGGGGTCGGTATATCCCGCCCCGTTGCACAGCCTTAGGTCACACCACGGACCAAGAAAGAATATAACTTCATAAATATCTATGGTCTCCTGCTGTCTGATTTTCTTTTCCTAACCATGATCACGATGTACTGTTGCTATTTCTAGTATAATCGACAATTTAGGATGCCCAATTGGTACTTCAGGGATTATCCTAATTCTTCTTATTGATATTTCAATATTCTATCTCTCTATGGAAACAGCTTTTACGGAATAAGCTTGTATCAACATCAAGAAAAAGCACGAGTAAAAATGCAAATCTTGGCCAATTGTACAGGAGCATGCAGGAGGCTTACAATGAGATGCAAACTCCCCTTGTCTATCAAATTCCACCTGGACTGGTAAATAGTTGATGTAATTGCCAAATGATGAGATAGAACTAATTAAGTCCCTCAAATCCTTAAGTGATACGTGCTATAGTTTTGTGTCGTGTGAATTAAGTTTATTATGGAAATTAAGTTAAGTGTGATTATTTTACATGCAAACACAAAAGTAAAATTCCTCAATTTTCGACCAAAGAACCTTTAATTGCAAACTCAAGAAATGAACACGAGTTCGATCCCCTGCATAAACCTTCTTGGTTGAGCCTGTCACACATGGCTTGCCAAGTGTGGTTAATCGGTTGACGTGGTTTACAGGCTATCATCGGCAATGGTTTACTTTTTCGAAAGAGTAGCGGTACCATGTTCCTTCACAACAAAAAATAAATGAAATGATATATGGATTTGATGACAACTTCGTTGGTTTTGTCTCTTCCCTCAAATAATTAAAATATAAAGTATACTCTGGTCAACGCTAGTAATTAATCCAACCTTAATTAGCATGCATTCACTAAGTTCCTCTAGGTCTTAATTATATGATCAATTTAGTATTGATATCACTTTAAATGACAATTAGCACTTTCAAAATTTAATGCTACAATAGAAAAAGATGTGAGAGGAAGAGAAAGAGCTTCAGTTACAAAATCGATTTATTCAGTTAATGTAATGTAAGAAGTCTTTAAGAAACATAGGACATTTTTGGTAAATATTTTACTCAAGTCACAACTAAACAACAGCCATTGGATCTTCCAGATTACAAGAGATCCAGATACATTTACACTAATAAATGTCTCTCCAAACTTTACTATTTCTACTACTAACATATAGTATATAACACATAAATAAAGCAAAATAGAGAATGAAAAACAGAAATCACCAACTTTTTTCCTCCTAATCTTCTTCCTCTCATGCTTAATTCCTAATTCCCATGGAGTTTGTGTTGGATATTTGTGTGGAAAAAGGAAATGGGAATGCAACAACAACAACCAATGTGAACAATGTAACTTGTCTTGCTGCGTCAATTGATGATCAATCTCTCCTTAAGATAATATTGCCCTGTATATCCTTTCAACGGTTGTAATGACAACTTATCTCCCAAGATAAAACATCAATCAAACAAATGAGCAAAGGAAACTCAAGTGTTTGCTTTGGAAGAAAGATCTTTGAGTGTTTGTGATTGCAAGAGAGGAAAAATATTTTCAGAAATGTATTGTCAAGTGTGTAAAGTGTGTTTCCAAATGAGCCCAAGGCATCATTTTATAGTGTTGGAGAAGATGACCTTCCATTAGCATAATAATGACCTTGAATGACCATGTAATGACCTTGAATATGGAGTTACAATTCAGCCAAATAATGACTGAATTCTTGAGCAACATAATGGAGAGTTAATCCTCCAAAGTCAGCTCAAGCGTCAGTTTTTATTCTTTTCCAACGGATCAAATCGCCGCAGCCGCGACCTGCGAGTTGGCGCGTGGCACCGAACCGAGAGTTCCGGCGTCACGGCACCGCCAGCGCGCTGAGAGATAGCCATGGCGAGATGTTTCTCCGACGTCGCGGTCCTTTTTCTGACTAAAGTACATTTCTTCTTTCATTTACCAACGTGAAACCAACATCATTTGGCCAATAACCGTCTATTACCTTACGTCTCAAACAATTCGTATACGTATCAATATCTCTTCCATTAAGGGAATTATGATCCTTGGCATTGTATGTACACGTGTGTAGAAATAACGTTTCCGACGTGAAACCCCTAATTGTTCGATTCGTAATTAAATAGGATTAACTTTATTTCACGTTTAATAAATATTTCCAACAGTTTGATCATAATAGTAAACAAGATATTTTTTGCACAATCCCTAAAGATTATCTTCAAGATTTTCATCACCTTGATCTTACTTTTTCTCCATTTTTTTCTCTTAGTGGAGGACCATTAACCTTCAACACGAATCCTGATCACAGTTTCATGATTGAAACGAATAATGGTTATAACCAGTTATTTGATCCATTATTCTCCAATCACGAGGGTAACTTCTCATCAATCGGTCAAGATTTCAATTTTGGTTATGAGTTTAAGCCACTTGAGCAAAATGGTAGTGCAAGTGGTAGCACACTAGTCATGAAGAATTTTGAGAGTTCAATGGATATAAATTACAACTTTAGCTGTGATCAAGATGTGAAGCCTATCAACTTTAATGTTGTGCCTGATGAAAGTTCATGCATTACTAGTAATGTTGATAATAATGGTAACTTTTATGATCATAAAGAAATTGGTGGAAGAAAGACTAGTAAGAAGCTTATAAAGAGCAATGAGAAAAGTTTATCTTCTTTATCTATGAGAAAATTAGGAAGGGGTCGAAAGAAGTCAAAATCAGGCAAAGGTCAATGGACTATTGAAGAAGACAGGTATTTTATTCTCTTAGGAACAAAAAAAAATTATAAAAACAAAGTCAATCGATATATCAAAGAGTCATCACAAACTTTGTTGTCACCTAATTGATGAGTCTTACCAATGTTACTTATTAATATTAATTCATTTGATTGTTTTACATTATTTAGGAATGTTGATTTTGATCAATTTGGTAGAGAAATTTGGAGATAGAAAATGGTCACAAATAGCTAAAATGGTGAAAGGGAGAATAGGGAAGCAATGTAGAGAGAGGTGGCACAATCATCTTAGACCTGATGTCAAAGTATGATTTTACTTCTTTATTCCTTTGCTAAGGGATATCTTACATATATTACACAATTTCTCCTCCCAGATTAGTGATTATATATTTTATAGAAGATTGCTTCCCTTTATAAAAGATTATCAATTAATATTTGTATAAAATTATATGTAATTACCTTTTAATTGGCATTGTACGTGGTGTAATTTTGTATATACCGTCAATATATGGAGTTAGAACTTATACTCGTGAGGCTTTCCTTCGTCTACATCTGAGTGTGGTTTAAAAAGTTACTCCATTTTAAATAGCTTTCTATTACATCTATAGGTCCGAGGAGATCAGAAATGTGGCAATTATATTGAACCCCCATCTTATATGTGAGAGATTTTCATCACTACCACTACACGCAATTATGACGTTTTCTATAGATTTAAAAGTTAAGGATTAAAAACATACATCAACTATACCTCTTTTAGTTTCCACGTTAAAATTTTCTTAGTAAAAACGCACGTTATGTTGTTTACCCTTGTCTCTAGATTTAACTTGTACATAGTTATTAAGTGCATTCTAATTGGTTATAGCAGGTTATTAATTAGTTGATTTTCTTAATTTGTTACCAAATATCAATATTATTATATATACATACAGTTATCTACTATTGTAAGTTGCCTTCAACTTGATGATCTAAAAATACTATGCAAAACTTTTTTTTTTCTATTATTTAATTATTTTTTTAGCAGAAGGAATTCTGGACAGAGGAGGAAGACAGGATATTAATCGAAGCACATGCAGAAGTTGGGCAGAAATAGCAAAGAGACTTCCTGGAAGAACTGAGAATTCCATAAAGAACCATTGGAATTAATGCAACTAAAAGAAGGCAATTCTCAAGAAGAAAATGTCGCACCAAATGGCCAAAACCAAGCTCTCTCCTCCAGAATTATATCAAAAGTTTGAATTTCGAAAAGGGTAATACTAATAATAGCAGTAACAATGATACATCCCTTAATAATATTAATGCACCTATATTAGAGCCTATTGAGCAAGTAATTCCTGCTAATTATGATTTTAGTGAAGTGCCAGAGTTTGATTTGGACGACAAATTGAGTGATGATTTGGAGATTCCTTATGAACTAAATAAGGAGCTCGACATGATGGATTTGATTCCTAGTGTTAATCCAGAGATATAGGAGTAATCTAATGGTCATGTTAATTTTTTTTTGAAGGTTTATGTCCGAACAATGCATAAAAACTTTTATATTATTAAGGTACTCCAAACCCATCCGAAGCCCTAGACCAGTTGGTCTTAAAGGCAGAGGGTATCCTCATTGGGTGGTGTGGGAGAGCTTGGTCACAAGTTCGAAACCCCAAGGTAACGTCTGGCCCGCCGCTGAGGAGCTCACACACTGACTTGCCAAGTGTGATTTAAGCGCTAACGGTTTGCGAGCTATTACGCGCCGGGGTTTACCTTACGCGCACTCGAAAGAACGGCATGCGTTCCTTCACAAAAAAAAAGTACCTGCACTCCAACTACACATAAAAGAAGTTGATGTACATCCGATAAAAAGTACAACTATGTGATATTTTTAAAATGGTTATATATATTATTTAAACCCTTAATTGTATACTTACATTAGGATGAGAAGAGGAAAATCTGGCGACCTGGAAAAAAACTGGGCAATGAAGTAATTCAGTATATTTGTTAAAACATATAGCTTTAAAGATTTATGGTACTCAGTCCGTTCCAATTTATGTGACATTATTTGATTTGACACAGAATTTAAGAAAGAAATGAAGATTTTTAAAATATGTGGTCCAAAATAAGTTTTTTTATAAATGTGTGACTGTAAATAATTTCATAAAGTTAAATTGTTTCTTAATATAAAAATGTGACATTCTTTTAAACATATCAAAAAAGAAATTATGTCACATAAATTGGGACAAAACCTTAGAATAATTCTTAAAACAAAGTATTTTTGGACTATTTAATGTTGTTGCACAAATTTGCAGTTTGACTATATTTTGGTTTATTCCAGTAGTTAAAATAATCTCAGCTTAAAATTTTGCAAAATAAATGATAAGTTTAGTTGATTGCAAAGAAAAGATGATCTTCACAAAAACATAGCTTTTGAAGGATATATTTGCATATTTGCTCAATATAAAATAATAGTAAAATATGTTATCAAATCAAAAGTATTTAAGAAAATACAACTTAATAAATTTAAATTATATATATTCAAACAAAACTTCAAATCATATTTTATATCATAATTTCAAATTAATCATGTTAAATGTTAAAATGTGAATATAACAATTTGCATCACTATCATCATTCACATCAACAACCAAGGGGGTGGGTGGTAGGAACCCAAGGGGGGGGGGGGGCAATCTCTGTTCAGTTCCTCAACTTCTCTCACTTACCATCACTCTCCACTTGTTCAATCTTCAGACCAAAGAACAATGGCTACCACAATTTTCATTTCCCATTTTACCCCTATAACCCTGCTCTATTTCCTTCTCTTAACCACTTCCCACATCCCAATCTTAGCCATCAACATCACCCATCTCCTATCTTCATACCCTGAACTCTCCGATTTCACTAATCTCCTTTCCACCACCGCCGTCGCCGCCGATCTAACCGACCGCTCCTCCGTCACCATTCTCGTCGTTCCCAACACCTTCCTCCGCAACTCCGATGTAATAAACAACCACTCGCCGTCGTCAACCGCCACCAATCTCAGCGATGTAATCCGTTACCATGTCCTACTCGAATACTTCTCTTGGCCCGATTTCCACCTTATACCCCCCACCGGAAAACTCGTCACTACTTTATTCCAGACCACTGGTCGTGCTCCAAACAATTTCGGGTCGGTTAACATAACCCGTGACCCGATTTCAAATGCCATCACTATCCATTCATCGAATTCCAACGCTACTATTATCAATCTTGTTAAAACCCTTCCGTACAACATCTCAATCTTTACTGTTAACTCAGTTTTAGTTCCAAATGGGTTTAATTTAATGGCATCTGAAACTCGACCCCCTTTAGGTGTCAACATAACAAAGACCCTTATCGACGGTCATAACTTTAACGTTGCGGCGTCAATGTTAACGGCGTCAGGGGTAGCAGAGGAATTTGAAAACGATGAAGGTGGTGCTGGAATAACGTTGTTTGTACCGACAGATCAAGCATTTACGGATCTATCCTCATCTATGAAGTTCCAATCTTTACCGGCTGAGAAAAAAGCTGACGTGTTAAGGTTCCACGTGTTGCATTCCTATTACCCGCTGGGTTCACTGCAATCGATAGTGAACCCGGTTCAACCAACATTAGCAACGGAGCAAAATGGGGCTGGAAGTTTTACACTCAATATATCTAGAGTTAACGGGTCCTTATCGATCCAGACCGGGATCGTTAAGGCGTCGGTGACCCGAACAGTGTTTGATCAGAACCCGGTTGCGATATTTGGGGTATCCACGGTTTTATTGCCTAAAGAATTTTTTCCTAATAATCCAATTGAGGTAAATAAGCCAAGTTTAGCTGACCCACCGGAGATTTCTCTATCGCCGGTGAATTCGCCGGGTTTTGATGGTTCAGCTAACCACTTATCTTCGCCGCCTGGGTTAGAGGATAAAACGACGTCGTCGGTGAACAAGGAAAGTGCAGTAAGAATAATTTTGGGTTTATTGTGCATTGGATTCTACCTACTGGTAATTAATTAATTCTGAAATTCGTGTAATTAATTTTTTCCTGTTATTTGCATTTTTCACACGGCGAATTGAATTTTGGATGGTACCAGAAAGAAAGAAAGCCATTATCCCTGTCCAAGTTAATTTTTCGTCTCTGTGGAAATGATTTAGGGCGGGAAACAATCGTTCTACCTACTAATGTGAAGTTAATGTCTGTGTAAACTCTACTCTTTCCAGATCACACGGGTTAGATTTCACTGGTATGTTGTGGAAATGATTTAGGTCAAGCAGTATCAAATTTTTTGCCTTTTTTTTTTTTTGGCTGTTGTAAGTTGTAAAGAGCTCCATTTTGTTTATTGCAATTGCTAAATGAGTAATGTTTATGATAATGTGTGAAAACACAAATTTTTGCATATCTTTTGATTAATTTTAGCTTATACATATAGCATAAAGTTGTGATCTTTGTGGTTTGTGTATGTGGGTAATCAAGCCAACCAATTCATGCACACAAGATGCAATGGTTAAAATCTTTACAGCTGAGATCTTCATTAATGGAGTAAAAACTGTTGTAGATATACTTTTTACTTTGTCATAATAAAAAGCTGATGAAATATTGGATCTTTAACGGAAATACCAATACTTGATTATTCTTTATAAATTTTCTTAAACTGAACACCCAAAAAGAAGGAAAAAAGTACCATCTCTTTGGAGGTATTGGAAGATGTTCTTAAATTATGTTTGGGACCTTTTGGGGGAATGTACTTAGCTGTTACCACCCAGGGCCAGGTGTATTCAATGTTTGCTTGTTGATCTCAGCAAATGCAGTACTTTCCAAGAATAAGACGCTATTAGGTCATTTTATGTGGATTCTTCTTTTTTTTTTCCTGTTTGAACTTTGCAGGTGACGTTTGTTTGAAAATTCAACCGTTTTAAGAAAATCTATTTTTGCAAACTTTTATTTTAAGAACCAAACTTGTTTTTGCAAAATAAGCACATACAGTGATAAATTAACCCCTAGAGGGGAGAGAAATAGCTCGAATGCAATGATACTGTAATCAAATATTACGAACTCTTCCCAACTCTGATGTTTTCCACCCTCGCAACAGCCTAGTGAAATAGTCAAATTGGTAGCAATTAATTAAAACTGCCTAAGAAAAGAATAACTCGTCCAACATGGCACAACAGACTAAAAGAAGATCCTGCCTACATTACAACCAAGTTTTGGTTCATCCATCTAATGATCACAATCTACCATCAAAATTGATCTAGAATTCATTCTGCTTTTGCCTTGGGCTTAATGCGCTTCACCCTTGAATATAGGAAAACTCCAGCAAGGGCAATTCCAGTTCCTACATCAAAAAGGAAGAAGAATTCTCTATTGTGAAAAAAAAAAGAAGGTAATTACTATCTTTATATATTCAACAAAACGTTATCACTTGAGCTGCCAACAGGAAGGAATGAAAAGGAGAAAAGGGGTTTCTCAATCAGGAATATGCTGACAAGTATGAAGTGTGAGATGTCGTACCCAAACCGTTAATGGGAGAAACAGGTGTGCGGAAGAAGAGTACGGAAGTCACAATAACCACCACTCGCTTCACACAGTTACCCACAGAATGAGTAACAGGAGATACCCTCTGCAATATCATGTACGAAACCTGCACCAAAAACTTAAGTGTCAGCAAGAAATAACATAACCAGCAGTGGTCGCAAATGAAAGAGCACATTTTTCAGTAATTCATCAAAATTTGTCACATTGGTTTGTGAAATTACATAAAACAAAGAATTCTAATCAAGCAAACCAAGGGCTGTAGAGTTGCAGTTCACACAACCATGAGTAAAAGAGAAACTTTTAGCCAATTATGCATTACAATGGCCATTGATCATAGCCGAAATTATCCAACAAGTGAAATCTCCACCTGTGTGTTTACAAAATTTCCGAGACCTCCTGACATTTTAAGAGGCATGGAATTTAAAGCTTTTACCCTCATACACCTTCAATTTTGTCAAATTGACTGCTCAGGGTATCTTTTTAGACAAGCTCAAGCGTCTATATTCAAATAAGGCATGCAGGAAACAACTGTGCTCAAGGAGAAGGCAAGGAAGAGCCATGTCTTTCAAATTGGTCTACAGCTAATAGGAATATGAGCTTGCAGCATGCACTGTCGAAAATAGATGGCAGGAAAAGGAAGGTTCTATCCTTTACTAGAACAATGGAATACCCAGCAACCACAAATTGCAATCAACACCACAGCACAAATCAAAGCACGGTACTACACGAATTATGTCAAGGTCTTATAAACGATTAAGTTGATCAAAAATGTATAATAAGATCTCACATAACCTGATTAGTTCATTAGTGTAGCAACATAAATTTTATACCTGCTGATAAGCATGGAAGCAGAGAGCAGCAATGAAAGACCTTGTGTAAAGCTGGTTGACATTGATTCCCTAGCACAAAAGGAAAATAACAAAAGTTTTTCAAAATAGTTGCTTCAATTTCTGTACAATGGAAATGAAAAAAGACTCAGAGTAAGCAAAGAGGTAGAAGCAGTATAAATTTCCACTTCATATATCACTTACTGCAGCTTCCAGGTATGCAGGAGTGAACTTGACACCTTCCGTGAAAAAGGCGTATGGGGCCAGCAAGAAAAAGGACATGATTGTGATTATTGAAAAGAGAGTAATATTATCCAATGATTCCTGTAAAAAATATTAAATTGGTAACTTAAACAACATTTCAGAAACCAACTAAAACCAAGCAAGAAACATAACTTGGTTTTGTCATGCAAATGCAACAAGGTTAATCAAGAAACAAGCTAGGTACTTGATGAAAAATGAAAAAGAACAACGTAACAGCACCCAAATAGTTTGCTCTTACAACTACCATTTCATATAGCTTGAAATATCAACTGAAGAAACCTTCTACTTCAGGTACACATATTCTACATACCCTCATCTAATAGCATGAAACAGAACAAAATTACCTCTTTGCGAACCATAAACTTACCTCTTTGCGAACCATAAACTTCTTGCTGAGGACATTACGGGATTGATTTGTTAAATTAGAGGCCATTGCACTCCAAAATCCAGCCCTGGAAATCAACAACACGAGATCTGAATATTAAATTTTGTTATAAAACTTGATCTAAAGTAGTTATATACTAAAAAAAGTAACAAAATCATATGGCCTTATATAGCATAGAGCATTTTAATCCCCCACCAATTAAAAGATGCCTCAGTCATGGATGCCAGTCCCACTCCACCAACAATTGGTACAAGAGAAGACAAAACCCATATGGTAGGGAACTGCATGAACAAGACAGACACAATGTCATTAACTATGATAACACAGACAGTAGACAAACAATTAAATGGAAGTGAATATCTTTTCTTTTTAACGTACTGAAAGCATAAATATAATCTGAATTAAGAAGAAAATATAGGAAGAGATCGAAAAATACATTCTTCGCCTTGCTGTCACAAATGAATGCAAAAACTTTATATAGAAATGTAAAGGATATTCATCTAAAACGCACCTCGCCTAAGAACATAGCAGAGAGGACAACAGAGAATAATGGCTCCATAGCTTTGATAGTGTGAGTGAACGACACAGCAACTTTTCCAAGACTCATGTTGGTGAAAAGGTTGCCCAAGGTATGCACCATTGCCAATGGCAAAATTGCAACAAGCTGCCAATTGAAAATTTAAAATCAGAACACGCGCACATAATCAGTTTTAAACCCAGAGCAGGTTAATCCATCTCAATGAAGTTACCTGTGCACCACTGATTTTTGGCCTTTTGTATAGATTGAGAGTCCACATTAGAATTACAAGGACAGAGCCAACAGCAAATTGCGCGAGAGTCACTGTAACTGGGTAATGGAACGCTTTCAGCACCTATAGAATATAGGAATGTTAATCAATGACGCAACTTGCCATGTCCGGAAACACAAAACTTAACGTTTCTATTTAGCAGTTCAATTGTAAGTAACATGTACTGAGAATCTAAAGTTTTACTATTCTGTAAGCAAATTGCATTTCCTAAGCATATATTGTATAGGACAATGAGAGATTCAAAAGCACTACAATTATGTTGCAAACTGTAAATAAATGTAGGCTAACCATATCTTGCATATGACAGTGAGAGATTCCAAATCACTTCAATTAAGCTGCAAACTAACTGGGCACATGATTGTAAGAAAAGAGACAGTAAAATAGCAAGATACAAAACAAATGTGACAACAAACATTAATACACATCGAGGAATAAGAAACTATGTGATAACTAAATACTACTACTAAAAGGAAAAGAGGAGTGGAGGAGACTAGCCCCCTCCCTCCCCCACACAGAAGGTGACAACACTTTTGTCCCAATCCTCCTCCATAGCATCCTATCTAAGGTCATATCCTCGGTCAATTGAAGTTGTGACATGACGAAGTCTAAATTAATATTGTAAATTTTTTGATTGATTCATGCCTTGAAGAACCTCACAAATGGCAATACATGCATGCATTTATACATACAATAAAGCACTATCAAACACAAGCAAGGAAGCAACATTTATACACGTACGAACAAGTGATATAAGCAACTAGGAGTCTAGGACCTTAGATCAGAGCTAATTTTACATCAATCCAACACAATTAAAGCGGTATGAGAAACAGAAAAGCTTACCTGTTTGTTGTAAATGTTGAAGTAGATGTTAAAGAGATACCAAAACCCGAAAAGAGATCCGAGCACCAACGTCTCCGTTAGCTTGGATTTCGATGTCTCACCAGCGCTCTCTGGCACAGACGTGGCTCGAACTTCAACTCCATCGGATTCACGCTCGGGAACCGGCGGCGGAACTGAAATCCATCCGTTGCGATTCAATTTAGATGATGAAGAAGAAGAATCGGCTGAGCATCGAATTGGATTGATTTTCCTGGCAGCTGAGCCATTTAGGGAGCCAAAACGACAAGATTGAGAATATAAAGGATTGAATCTGCACAATGAAGGCTTCTTAGGGGGTGAAATTGACGGAGAAAATGAGATTGCTGTGCTCTGCATTTTAGCGAATTAGATAGAAGCAACGCAGTAGAGAGAGTGAGAAGAAGAAAGAGGGAGGTGAATATAAGTGTGTGAGGGGAAAGAGGAGAACGTTGGGGGCTCCGTCGAGGCGTGACAAGTGAAGTGAAGACAGAATGGAAACGGTGAGGCAAAATTAGAGAGTTCAGAAATGTATGGGGATATTTTGAGTACTTTTTGTAACTTTGGGGGTGCTTTTTGTATGATATTTTCAATTGTGGGTTTGGGTTGGTGAATATATGTGGTTGGGAGTGGACCAATTTGTTGGTAAATATTTTTCTTACCAACCTGGAAAGACTGATTGGAAAAATAAACAGTGAAGAGAATATGAATATATGTTGCTGATCTTATTAATATGAGGTTTAAGAAAATCACAAAAATAGGTCAAACTTAAGGTCTCAAGTAGGCGTCTGGCCTAGAAATGAAATATTTTTCACTTCATTTGAATTTTTTAAGCATAATTTATCAGAAACAAACCTTTTATATATGACTTTTTGCGAGAGACAATCTTTTAAAAAATTGAATGCCGTATTTAATAGTTTTTGTGCGAAACAAACTTTTAACAGAAATATTAACGAAAAATAGGCATTTCTGTTAAAAGGTTGTTTCTCGCAACAAAAAAAATTATTAAGGTCTGACATTGTCCAATTTTTTTTAAAATTTAGTAAATATCGTTACTTTTGAATTATTTAAAAAATAACATATATATTAACTATTATAACACAAAATTGCTTTGGTGTAATAGAAATATATCTAAAAAGTAATTAATAATATTTATATTAAAGGATCAATTTTGATCCTCATTTCATTATTATTCTTATTAATGAGCAATAAAATAGGAACGATCTTGGTGGAAAAGTTATGTCTGAGATTAATATTAATGTTTTTAAAAAATAAAAAGTAGATCCATATAATCAATGTGTATGAACCGTTGAGAACTAAACCTAAAAATTTAAAAATAGTAAGTGGGAATCCAACCAGGGCACGCATGTTTGCACTTTGGCAAAATGTAACATTTTTCTACGTGAAAAAAAGTAATGGCAAAATTAAAGATAGTAGATCAACTCAACACTATTCTAATATACATAAATTATACGATGAATATGAAGAAATTAAAGAAACGAATATAACAGCTTGTGCAAGTTGTTCGGTCTCAGCATTTGCATCTAAGGAATTTCTTAACAACCGGCAACAGTGATTTCAAACTTTCTTTTATTTTCGTACATTTCTGTAAATATATATCTTATGATCTTACTCTAAAAATCAACATCATCTTTATATTTTTTCAGCTTCATTGGTATATTTTTTGCAGCCATGAAACCGAACAAAAATTACCCAAGGTATCGCTCTTTCCTTAGTATTGTTTTTCTTGGCTTTCAATTGGATATAATTTAAGTTATATATTCCGTTAGTATAAGACATTTTACATTATTCGATTATTTTTACATGTTATATCATGTAACAGTAACTTATGTATTTTCAAGATTACCATATCTCATATCACTAAGTACTAAAAACAAGTCATAAACGGAAGATCAAAACCGACATGAAAAAACCAATGAACTTGAATCTGTCGGAAAATAGTGGCTCGAAAGACAAAGTCGACGGACTCCATTGATTTAAACCGAGGAGACCATTGGTTGTTTAAAATATATAAATCTCAATTTGTATGGTCAAAAGATTTATATTTATAAATCCTTTATATATATATATATATATAATACTATGTCTATATACAAAAGAGTGGTGTGATTGTTTGTTCTTGAATTAATGTTGATAAGTTGATATTGGATTCTTTTTTGCAGTCTTCGTGGACTAAAATGGTGGTTACCAGGTTAGGAAATGATTGAATACGAGGAATTAATCATATTAGGATAATTTGTTAGAGACAACCTTTTATATATGACTTTTTGCGAAAGACAACCTTTTATAAAAAAAATGGGCAATGTCAGACCTTAATAGTTTTTTTGTTGCGAGAAACAACCTTTTAACAAAAATGCCTATTTTCCGTACATGCATCAGTCGCCTGGTTCCATCCATCCAGTAGTCCCTCACTATGTGTGTCGTCTCCGTAAGTCACTATATGGCCTAAAGCAGGCCCCCGTGCGTGTTATGATCGTTTTGTCAGGTATATTTTGCAGATTGAGTTTGAATGCAGCAAAAGTGATACATCACTTCTTTTTTCATCGAGGTAGTAGCATTGCTTACTTATTACTGTACGTGGATGATATTGTTCTTACTGCCTCCTCCGATGGGTTGAAAAATGAGATTATTGCTTTGCTTAAGACCGAATTTGTAATGACTGATTGGGGCAAGCTGAGTTATTTCTTGGGGATATCAGTGACCAGGTCTGTCAACCACATGTTCTTGTGTCAGCGTAAGTATGCAGAAGAGATTGTGTACAGGGCTAAGATGACGAATTGCAAAGTTATGCCTACTCCAGTTGATTCAAAATCTAATCTCAGTGCTATGGATGGTGCTCCAGTCTTCGATCCTACTCTGTATAGGAGTCTTGCAGGTGCACTTCAGTATCTCACATTTACAAGGTCAGACATTGCTTATGATGTTCAGCAGGTATGCTTATTCATGCATGCCCCCAGGGAGTCTCATTTCACTGCCCTTAAGCGTATCATCTGATACATTAAGGGCACACTTGATTATGGTTTGCACTTTTACCTCTCTGCACCAAACAAGTTGCTCTCGTATACGGATGCAGATTGGGCAGGGTGTCCGGACACGCGACGCTCCACCTCCGGCTTTTGTATTTTTTAGGGGATAATCTGATTTCATGGTCTGCCAAGCGACAGGCCACCCTATCTCGTTCCAGTGCCGAGGCTGAGTACAGAGGCGTTGCAAATGTGGTAGCTGAGATTTGTTGGCTCGGAAATTTACTGTTAGAACTTCAGTGTCTTTTTCATCAGACATCTATTGTGTACTGTGATAACATCTCTGCAATCTATCTTTCACACAACCCGGTTCAACATCAGCGAACCAAGCACGTTGAGATGGATATACATTTCGTTCGTGAGAAAGTTGCGTTATGCCATGTCATTACATGTTCCTTCATCATATCAGTATGCAGATATATTTACCAAAGGACTTCCCAGACATTTATTTCTTGACTTCAGATCCAGTCTCAGCGTCCGACCTCCTCCCGCTCCGACTGAGGCGGTGTGTAAACGTGTATAGTAGTATAATAAAATCTCTATCCATAATTAGAATATATTCTATATATTGTGTAAATATAATTATGGTAAAACTAAAATTTCTCTTGTAATTAGAACTAGGATTCCTCTTGTATAAGGGATAAATATTGTACACTATTTATATATTGATATTAATGAGAAAGAATTTTCAAGAAAGATTAATATCATCATATAATGTGATCTCGAAGTAGTAGTAACATATTGTTATTGGAGAATATAGCAAGCAGTCAGATAATTTTACGTGAAATCTAAAGAAAATATGAAAACACTAACTCATTCTGGAATGGAGTAAATACTACTTCCATATTATAAAGAAAAAATTGTCGATACAATTACAGAAGCGCGCATCCACAGAAAAAAGAAAATAAAATGTTTACTTTGGAGGTCACATGCTTCTGGCAAATTATACTGCTATTAAATGACTATAAAGAGTGTTCCCCAACACAAACAAGCCCACCAATTAGGCAGAAAATTGACCCTCTTATCACACTAACAATGGTTTTGACTCATCCCTAGCATCATAAACATGCAAAGACCATGTATCAAGAAGAAGAGCATGACAAAGCAACAATGTGCAAGCCAGAAAAGTACCATACTCGTTTCATCTGATCTGTATTCATATAGTTAAGGCATCCATAATTCATGATTGTAACAAATATTACAACCTGTTCATAATTTAAACATTCCTCTTTTAACACAAAGATGATGATGATTGCAAGACGTATACGTCTTCATGACATGTAAACTTGAACACTTGCAGTCTTCATTACCTGGCATACTGGGTAACTATCAATAAGCCCTTCAATTCTTTACAAAGACACAAGTGCATGCATGGGTATAACAAGACACTGGCTTCTTTACTCTTGCAAGCTCTGCATTTTAGTTGTTGTATTTGGGGTACTGGGTCTTGAGAACCCCTTGCCAAATGGTGATTTGTACTTGAGGCAGCATCATTTACTTCACTGTCTCCACAACCATCCTTAACTTGCATGGAACCATGGGCCATGCCCTGCTGAATATTGCTTTTCAGGGCATTGACAACCGACTCGTTGTACTTAGCTCTGTAATGCCACGATTGAGCTTCTACAGTAATCTGCTTAATTATCTCCCCAAGTTCCCTGTTCTTGCAGTTCAAATTGTCTATTTCAAGATCTTTCTCATATAATCTCCTGTTGGCTTCTTTTTGCAAGGAGTTCAGTAAAGATACTGTCTGTCGATGAATCAACTCCCTCATGCCCTTCATCATATTTTCTTCCTGAGTTACCAAGGATGAATCAGAAGTGCCTAAGGACTAAAATTTCAGAAAACACAAATTCAATCCAGAACATATATGTTGGTATCAGTATCCACCTCCACCGCTCCACGTCATTTCTTAAACTCTTTAATGCCTTCAACTATCAACATTTGCTCAATTCTCAGATATACGTTGGAGATACTAACCTTTGTGATACTGCCAACATGGAAATTATCATATTTATGCTCTTACTCATATAATAAACAACTTTTACAAGTCAATCCCAGCCATTCGGGGGATGCATAATAATGACTAAAGGCATGTCAACCCCTTTAGCAGTAGGTAAGACATATCAAGAATGGATAGGAAAAAAACATATTTCTTTTTTCAGACACATTGTATAACTTAATCCAGATCAATCTAAAGTTTGATATGCCAAACTTCAGACTAAGTTAATGAATACATTACCTGCACTTTCATGTAGTGATCAAATTCTTCTCTTTCCTGTTAGTCTCATATTTAAAGCCACTGTCTATGGTAGAAGAGCAGGAAGGGCTACTTTCATGTTTTCAGGAGCGGAAGTGACTGATGAATTGCGTTCTTTTTCCTCATAAGAAAGTCTAAGTCCAGTTGATACAGTAATTGGATTCAAAATACTTCCACCTTGATCCACTTCATTCTGACCAAAGTTGTTATTCAAGGACATCTGAAGCTTTTGCTGGCTATAGTTGGGTTCAACTTCCCAGAGTCTTTTGGTAGGGCGAAGTGCAGCATATGGGTGTTCATTGACTGTGTGGCTTATCGGGTAACCACTACATCTAACGGTAACTGAACAAGATAAAAAAAATCTGTTACCATGAGATCAAAGAAAATGAAACCAGGAATTGTTAACACCGTTCTATCTAGAATGGCTAAATATCTAGCAGCAAGACAATGAACAAATTATGCAAGGAGCACCAAACAAAGGAAAAATCAGCACCAGAATAAGCAAATAAGATCTAATTGGGGGGTTAAGCTAAGATCTAATTGGGGAGTTGAGTGTCCTGTTAAGTTTAATATGCAGGATTAAAACAACAGAGAAGATCTAAACTGCCACGACTCTGTTAGATTTAAAAAGCAAAGAACTCTACCTTTTGACAAAGGGATGACCATATTTTCCAAACATAAATATCGTCTTTTTATAATATTCACCAGCCAAGAAAACAGAACTAGTCATGGAGACGGGTAGGTATAAATAATGAAGTAATAGTTTTAGACTTTTAGTTAAGTACTAATTAACTGACTCTGAGTATAGAACAAGTCCCATACACAATAATAAGATGACATCCAAGAAAACAGAACTACTCGGAGATAGGTAGGTGTAAATTATAAAGTAGTTTTAGCTAAGTACTAATCAACTGACTCTGAGTATAGAAGAAGTCTCATACACAATAATCAGATGAACAAATAAAATGAGTATAGACATCCTCACAAGCATTAACAGTAATCTGTTCTTTGCCTCCTTACCCAGAGGTGACTAAGTTGCATACAGGTTTTAGGCAAGTCTATTAGTAAGACATCAAATCATATTGTCACAAAATCAAGTATCATATCAACCAAAGTCATTAAATTTAAATGGTGGAAATAAGAAACGACTATGAATGTGCTGGCTGCCATAATTCACCATTTTCCTTTTCCTAACAGATGCAAAGCTCACCATTCACCACAACTAGTGCACCAATGGAAACCCCTTAATAACAACCAGAAAAGAAGATTTATTTCTTGGAAAGTGAAAAATAAGATTGATCAGAACCAACAAAAGGAACCCCTAAACCTCCTTTCCTTCTAGTTTAGGATTGTTTACTAAGACTCCCAACTCATACATAAAAACTTATCTCTTAATATTTGGGATCCTTCTTTCTTGAAGATAGAATTAAGTCACAAGAACATGTTCAGATTAGAAAAGACTAAAGGTTTTAGCACAAAGCTATCTTATCTTTCTCAAGAAATGTAGCAAAAGGTTACATGCACCTCTAAGATTAAATAAGCGCCACGTGTTTAAAAACAATAGAAATCAAATTGATTTAAAACCTAAAGTTGAAGAAAGAAACAACAACAACAACAACAACGAGCTCAGTTCCCTTAAATGATCTGAACAATAACAGGCAACTATCATTATGTCTTCCTTGCACACTTCATTAAACACTAAAACAAGTCTTCTACCTATTTAGTATAATTGAACAATGTAAAGAGAGATACTATAAAATCAGCACAAGCTCAAAACCTTCATCAATGTATCGTTATCCAATGTATTTCCCCTACATGCTGGTTTCTTTTTCTTGTTTCCTCTTTCAGCCACACTACATCTCTTATAAGAGGATAGACTAAAGATGTGAAGAGATGCTGGTAATGCAGGTCACCATTGTCATGAGCTAAGCTGTGATTTGTCTGTTCTAATTTCAGAAAGATTTGTGGATGAGAACTCTGGTCACAACAAGTGCAAAGTGCCTCACGACGAGCTTTAGGCATCGAGGTGCTGAACAATCAAGAAGATAAGTCACTCTCCACATATGCCCTGGACCAACTTTAATTTATCAGGCACAGGGTGAAATACAACCCTTGCCCAGTTTCACTACTAGAAGTCTTTATATAACACTAATACAGGTCAGTTCGTATCAACCTTCTAAAATGGCTTTAACGCCCTAGTCAGACTTCGTGGATCAAGCTAGAAAGCCAGGGCATGTCAATGCTGAATGTGGAAATTCAAACACAAAGGAAACCTAGAAAGACATAGAGCTTGTATTAACAATCAATCTACCAGATTCATGACAAACCGTCAAGCCGAATAAACAACATAAAAGAGGAAAATCATGAACCACGTTAGTGAAAGTATATATGTCCTAGAGACAATCATTTTAGGGACACGTGTACTTGAACACATTCGTATTATTAATGAGATTAATATATTTATGGCAATTACTGAATTATTATTTGATTGTTTGTATTATTCATTAATGTGCATCCCTTGAACTAAACGTTGTCATTGATAGTGTGAGATATTAATAATAGAGCATAGTTCTTAAAGTATATTATAAGCCGACATGTGGTCTGCATCACATTCTTAGAGAATGTAGTATGTTTCACTTACTACTAGTAATAGTTACTAGTGATAGACACATGGACACTCTTAGAGGGTATTGGCACGCCCTGCTGATAAACTATTTGTTATAAATGTCTAGAGTATTATCAGCATGTGGGAGATAGAAGTCTTTTGACTTAAGGTCAATACGCACCTGGTTTGTAGAGTAATGTACTTTGATCCTGTCCTAAGCTTAAATTTCTTATAGGATAAGACATGGCTTGAATTGGGTACATTGTGATACATACTAAGGTGGTAGTTGAGCCAAGAATATGATTCATTCCTCGAATATATATTCGAGAGTAGGGGTGTACAAAACAAGACCGGACCGGAAAACCGGACCGGAATGAACCGGACCGGTGGATTCCGGTCCGGTCCTCGGTCCATCAAAATGGTGGATTCCGGTTTTTCGGTCCGGTCCGGGTAAAAACCGGAATTTTCCGGTCCGGACCGGAATGGACCGGATTTTTTTTTATTTTTTTATTTTTAAATTGAATTTCCAATACTGAAATTGACATTCTCGGACGCTGTGCCACGCAATTTTTACGTTGAAATATATTGTACATCGCGAGATATTTAGATTTGAAAATGGAAAAAACGTAACGATTTGGGGGAAAAGAAAAATTGAGGGGCAAGACGGACGTTTTTGGAGAAATGGGCGAAATCAAACAGCTTATGCAGTTTGACCACCCCCGTATCGAAAAAATACGCGAAATCAATTTTTTTTTAGGTAAAACGGACGTCCGAGCGCAAAGTTATGACCGTATAAAGTTTGATCAATTTACAACCTATATTTGATATGTGAATACGTCGGTGGCGGGGAGGTGGGTGGCGGGAGAGGGCTGGCGGGCGTGGTGGCTGGGGCGGGGGCAAATCATTCGGTCCGAGTAATCTGTAATTTCGATCTTCGGTCCAGTCCGGTTTTAACCTTTTGTGCACCCCTAGTTTCAGGAATGTCCAAATTCCAAATAGAAAATATAAATGTGGTGTGTAACTTTAATTAATGAGTAGTTCAGTAGTTCGTATACGAACCAAGTACATTTGGTGATTTTCTTTAAGTTAGTCATATTAATGAAATAAAGTTTATTGAAGGATAAGGAAAAAAACAAACATATTTAATGAGATTGATAAACGAACACATTCTTAAAATTTTATAATTTATAAATTGAATTTAACAAAAAAAAAACGGTCCATAGGTCCAAATCGACCGACCGAATTTTCCTGGTCGGACGGTCGTAAAAATTACGGATTAGGTTAGGTCATTCGGTTCCGTCCGGTTCGACCGTGAACACCCTATTCGAGAGAACACTCGAACTCCGGTGATATTAGGTCGACGATCATTGGTCGTCAACGAAGACATATTTGAGATATGATCTAGTTGTCGACTAATATAGATGAGATAAAGTGATCAAGCCATTTGGATAGACACTTGGCAAATCTTAAGCTTGATCGAGTGTGTTGAGAATGAAAGAAATTTATCATCCCACATAGAGGTTGTATTTACTAAGAGTCTTGTAAACGTACTTCACACATTGAGTTCGTCACCGACGCAGTCTAGGAGTTCCGTGTGAACCTTAATTTGATTAAGTGTCGATGTGAGAAGGCCTAAAGGGTCACACTAAGTCGATTGTCTTTTCAGCCTAAGGGTATATTGAGAGAGGATTAACTATTCGATTTAGAATCGAGATATTTCAACCAATAATAAATTATGAGATAAATTTCATTTGATGAAAATTATTTAATTAAGTCAAAATTAGATTTTGGATTCAATCAAAATTAAAACGTACACAAATATTGGAAAAACATGAGAGGCGTTGCGGCGCTGGTACGGCAGTGGGCCCAGTTCGACTGGCCCACTGCAACTCGATTTTGGGACAAGTTTTTAAGCCTAATACCAGTTTGATTTAAAACCTAGTCTACCCTATATATTCAGCTCCCGTTATATGCAGGTGCAGGAAGGGTCGGACCACAAGTGTCTATTGTGTCATTTCTGCAATAGATCGTTTACACGGCTTGAACCACAAACTAATAAACGCATGTCAGCAACTTTATCGGTTACTCCCTTGCACAGTCCCTAACAATGGTTCCAAGAAAGGAAATAGATGCGTCGATCGACCCGGAAAACATCAAAAACATAAACCCCATGTCCCAAATGGACATAAAAACAGCATAAGATTAAAAAGTGACTAGAAAACAAGAATGTAAAAAAAATGGGTACCTAAAAAAACTCGAAATTCAGCGTTGTTAAAGGGTGATCTGAAGGAGAGATTAGTAAGAAAAAAGATGGGAGAAGAATAAAGAAGCGTAATAATAATAAGGGTGTCGTTTGGTTCGCCGAAATGAATAAAGAAGGTTTAACGAAATGAAATCCAGCAGGAATTATCTATTTTTCCTACATGTTTGATTCTGGTGGTCTGAATTGGGAAAAAAGAATCTAAATAAGGATGGGTCAATCAAGAAAAGGGAATGAAAATAGAAAAGATTAAATAAAAAAAACATAAAATCAAACAAACAACAACAAAAGAAATTTTATTTCTCCATTCCCTTTTTCTTTCATGTTTACCCAAAAAGATTTCGGTTAAGAAAAACGATTCCATTAGTTGGTATTGGTGCCCGTTCAATTTTCCCTCCCCCCTTCAAATCTGCAATTTTTTCGCATGGGCATTTGAACCTCCTATGATCTTTTTTCCTCCTTGTGAAAACAACCGCCAAATATCACCTTAGATAAATTGAAAGTTTATGGTCAGTCTAAATTGGTACTTAGGTTTAGGTAAATTACCTAAATGTGAGTTTATTGTAACTCAAATTACATGAGTTTGTAAAAGATTTTATATTTGGCAGGTGGACAAGTTTTTATTTCTAAGAAAAAAAGTGTAACGTTACTTATTTATTAATCTTTGTGTATTCATAAAATATCCCCAATAAAAGTACATAGAATCAAATATATCACCTATTTTTTCAGAAAGTCCGGTTTTTCTAGTTTTTAATTAAAAAAAATAAGACAAATCATGTGTAAATTAGCTAGAAAAACACTTAGGTTAGATTTATATCCCCAATTTTTTAAAACTAGCAAAACCACCCAAAAATAATAATAAACACTGTCCTTCAATCACTTCCTATTACATTAAGAATGAGATTATATAGACTTTCTTTAATACGATGATATAATTAAGTTTACAATTATTCGCATTTTCAACGTGTATCTTTATTAATCACAAACATGTACTTGTTTATTGATGCATACGAGCTACATAACTAAAATGACCCAGTGCATTTCTTTTCACCTACGAGCTACTATATAGTATTACACTTCGTCAATTCTACATATCATTACAAAGATTCATTAGTACTAAAAGTCAACAATACTAGTAATAGTAATTATTCTTTAATATAATTCTCCCACATTGTGTGAATAATTTGTTCCTGTCGAACATGCATTTTTCAATCAGCTGAACTAAATTGGGTCAAATTTATAAAAATAAAAATACAGGGTAAAATTTGAAAAATGAAAGACAAAAGCAACAAAAAAAAGTTAAAAAAAGAAGTGAAAATAAGGTTTTGGTTGTTTTTAAAATTTCAAAGTTGTATTTGAAATTTTTATGGCCAAACACTAATTTTTTTAAATGCCCGAATGTATTGCATTTTTAATGAGGGGGAAGTGTCCAGATCATCAAGAAAGTTGTAATCAATGACCTGGAACTTTTGAATGTTTGCAAATAGGAGATCGTTCTCCTCGGATGTGACATGGCGAGAGACTAAGATTTTATTTGTGGACAACCCGTAGCATAAGTATCCCCTTATGATTTGACGGAAAACCTAAGAAACTGAAGGGGTAGTTCTAGGTGCTAATTTGTGAGGGGTTGTGGAGTGCGAGATTTGGATAGCATAGACACCCAAAAATTCGAAGGTGATCATAAAAGGGTATTCAACGGAAGAGAATTTCGGTTGGAATTTTATTTTGAAGAGTTCGTGTTGGTAATATATTAATGAGGTATGCCGCCATGTGTAAGGAGTATACCCAAAATGAAGGGGGGGTGGAAGCACATAAGATCATAGTGTGGATCTTATCATTGATGGTGCATAAGATTCTTTTGGCTTTACCATTTTGAGGTGATGTATGAGGGCAATAAAATTAAAACACCATGCCGTGATCCACACAAAATTTATGAAAGGGAATGTTGTCAAACTCTCGCCCGTTATCACATTGAAATATTTTGATGGTCTTTTCAAATTGGTTTTAACATATGCTTGAAATTCAAGAAAAAATTTATAGACTTAGGACATATATTTTAGAGGATACACCTAAAGAAAAGGAATCATCCAAAAATATCAAATAATATTTGTGACCTAGTTTGCTAGTAATTGAAGCCATAAATCCACATGAATAATATCAAAAGGAGAAAAAATAACGTTCAAAGATGATTTAAACGAAAGTCAAACATGCTTCTCTAATGGAAAAGAATAACAACTTTGGATAAATTTCTCATTATACATTGAATGAAATTTTGACTTTTAAGAAAACTAAAAATTGGTGCTCACGTGTGCCCAAATCTATTGTGCTATGTTGATTGAGAGATTGCAGTTAGACAAGTATGATGACGGACACATGTGACAGAATTAGATTAGAAATGAGGTCCCCCACACTATTGCATCTCGTAAGAGGTGTCCTCGTATGTAGGTCATTCACAGAAAACCAAAAGGGTCAAACTCAATAGATACGTAATTGTCACTGGCAAATTTTATAACATAAATTAAATTTTTAATAATGTTAGGAGCATATATGATGTTTTTAAGAAAAAAGGAGGGTGTGGTGGTGGTGTATGAGTTGTGCCATAACCTTGAATTGGAATATGATTGCCAGTTTCGACCAAAATAAATTGAAGATTGTGCAAATTAAATAGTCGAGAAAGATTACCAGAGATGCGAGCGAGGTGGGATGTAGTGTCCGTGTGTATATACCAAGCATTATTGGGATGTTGTAGATTTATAATGTTGTAGTCCTGGGCCAATTCGGTAGGGAGTGCGTAGGCTAGAAGGTTGCTGATGCACGTCAGGCAGGCCACACGGAGCAAACCCATAGAGAGTGCGTAGGCTCGAAGGTTGCTGCTGTTGTTGGGCTGACGCAGTATGGGTGTGGCCTGCCTGACGTGCACCTGGACGAGAGCCCAATATGTTGGGATATTGCCACTAGCCAGCGTGCTGGGATGGCAGCGTCGGGTATGGGTTAGAGGGGCGGCCAAATTTTCAGAAATCGCCCAAGGCAATGGGCTGACCCAAGGTGATGGGTATAGGGCCTGCTGTGTTGGACCGATGGAATTGGATCATCCTCTGTGACCCTTTTCTCTTCCGCCACGCCAGTTGTCGTACTAGAGGGAAAGCTGGCGAAAAGCATGAAGTGATCAAGAGAAGTTCTTCCTCAAGACACGATGGGGGTCCGTGGGTTGCGGAGGACCGACGTGTGTGTTGGTGATTGGCAGTACGTCAAACGCCAATGCCTGTTGAGTGTGTTTGTCTATTTGGCTCGTTTGGTCTCCTTCAACAATAATTGTGAACGAGCCTTGTTGAAGCTAGTAAGAGGATCAACTTGTTGGATCATCGTTGCAAGTATATCGTACTCACCCTTCGGTAAACCATTGATAAGTTATAAAACCATAATTGTTTTAGAAATTGGAGTACCAACATTAGATAATTGATCGACAACCAATTTTAGTTGTTTACAATAGTCTGACGTATTGACAAAGTTCTCAAGATGAGTGTTGTTGAATTTGTTCATCCAAATAGACGGCATATGTATGTTTGTTGTTTTGAACGATTTTCTCTAGCTGTATCAACAATTCGTGAGCCGAGACACTTGTCTGCAGAATAATATGAAGCAAATAATTGGATATGGTGTCATATATTCATTTTTGAACAATTGCACCTAGCTGCTTCCACGTCGGGTTGTTGACGTCGGGCGAACGATGTGTGACATCGATATGATCAAAGACGTTGTACGCACAAACATGTATTTGAAATAATTTAACCCACGATGAGTATTGTCCATCCTCTTGATAAAAAATCAAAGGGATAAAGTTCTTGATATTTATAACGACGAAGGCCGGATGAAAGGAATTAGGAGAGGAGGAGAGAGAAGGAGGATGTGTGATGTCGGGGGTGGAGTAGTAACCCTCGGGAGATTCGGGAGTAGCCATGAATTGGATGTTTTCGGTGGTTCAAGAGAGAACAAAAAAAATTAGGGTTAAGGGGGGGGGGGGGGTTGCCGCCGTCGGAAGCAAGGAGAGAGGGGGTGCGGTGCGGCGAAAAGTGTAGTAGAGAGAGGGTGTTTAGGGTTTGACTCTTGATATCATGTAAAATAGTGTAATTTTCTTTGATTGGAGCCTTCTCATTAATATAATATATATATGTGTTTGCAATTGTAATTCTAATTGAATGAGAATATCAACTTTATATAAATAAACTAAAATAATAAATACAGAATATATAGAAAATATTTATGTATTCTCTGTCACAGAATTCCACTGACTTGTGGAAAAAAATTGGACAATTAATTTTCTTTTATCAACCTTAGTCTACAGAATATCATTTGGACTATCTTATTACATTTCTCAAATTTTGTGTTGGTTAAACTATGTTATTAATTGAAACAAGGAAGCATACAAGATAAAACATGCCATATTGAGTTGCACAATTTAACGTTAAAAAATAATGGAGTGGCCAGTCTCAATCTTGATATTTAAGTTATATCAAACTTTGCAAGAATGTTTAACTTATAATCAATTGACAAACTTCGGAGAAAAAATAAAATTCTAAGAAGACTGCCTTTTAGCACTTTTAAATCTCGACTATTTTAAATAGGGTCCTAAAAGTGGCTATATATGCACTTCCTGCAATTCAGTCCATACAACAGTAAGCCCAATGACATGTTCTTAACTATAGCCCAATAATTTCAGCCGACAAGCAGAGCCCACCTTTCAAAGTCGGAGTATATAACTTATCATCTTCTCGAGTTTTAGGGCTTTCGATCGGCACCAGCTGAACGGCGATTGTGCTCTCTGCTATTTCTGTCGGCGACAATGGTATTACATCCTATTTCCGCCTTTTTAATTTCTTACTTAATCAGTATGTGATTGTAAAGTACTGAAATGCAATATGCATGAGATTTGGGATTGAGGTGTAATTGATGTACTCTATGTGAATGGTTGAGTCCTGTTGAGGGATTTTTAGAACACACTATTTGCCGTAGCTAAGAAACCCTGTACTTATGGAACGTTTCTTTGACATATATGCAAGTAGGATATATCTTAACTTAGTTGGGAAACTAGATGAAACGACCAATCATTATTTCTTGATTTCATAGTAGAATTGCACCCACTGAACACATTATATTGAGTAGCAACAAGTCCGTGTCTCTTTGATGTAGCCATGTAGGATTAGTTATTGCCCATACTCAAATGCTTCATGACTTTAATTTAATTAATGTTCTAGCACCTGTATTTCTTGAAAGGAAACTTGTATTGAAAAGAAATGGACTTGAGAATTGGGATTGAGGTGTAATTGATATA
Source organism: Przewalskia tangutica (assembly GCA_029844215.1). Taxonomy (NCBI): domain Eukaryota; kingdom Viridiplantae; phylum Streptophyta; class Magnoliopsida; order Solanales; family Solanaceae; genus Przewalskia; species Przewalskia tangutica. Next base: position 15,333,319 of record CM056734.1, read on the forward strand.
CTGTACGAGAATGGTTGAGTCCTTTTCTTGAGGATTTTAGGACATTCTGTTATACCTCATTGAGTATTGATTATCTTGTGTACTATGGATTTGAATGGGCACCTTCTTCCTTCTTTTGGCCGGTAGCAAACTAGCAAGGCTATATGTTCCTTGTGGCATAATTCGTGACTGTTCAATGTGGCCCTTGCAGGTGAACGTTCCTAAGACAAAGAAGACCTACTGCAAGTCCAAGGAGTGCAAAAAGCACACATTGCATAAGGTCACACAATACAAGAAAGGAAAAGATAGTTTGGCTGCTCAGGGAAAGCGTCGTTATGACAGGAAGCAGTCTGGTTATGGTGGTCAGACAAAGCCCGTCTTCCACAAAAAGGTAGCGTTTTCAGAATATATATGATCATTGTTTTTTCAGAAGAAAATTGGTATACAATCAAATGTTAGAAAGTATTTGGTATACTGGTTATGAGTAATTGACCTCTTTCTTTTGCCGATACGAACCAGGCTAAGACCACAAAGAAGATTGTGTTGAGGTTGCAGTGCCAAGGCTGCAAACATGTTTCACAGCACCCAATCAAGGTTAGTTAACGGAGTTTGATCACTGATATATGCGGTAGTGCTTATTTTCCATATTTGTAAGTTGATCATTTTCTTTGGTTATGCAGAGGTGCAAGCATTTTGAAATTGGTGGGGACAAGAAAGGAAAGGGAACATCTCTTTTCTAGATTGCCTGTGAAGTCATCAAGAACTTTTTTTGCCTTCTCTCATGCACTGTTGACCTTTAGTTATTTTGGATGTTGGTTCTTTTGTGTTAACATTGTCTTCAAATATATGATTTTGCATTATGATAATTATATGGAGATCCTATTTATATTCTAGTTTTTACTTTTTTGATAATGTGGTTATTGTTTTAGTAGTAATTGATTTTCTAGCCATTGGGATGTGCTTCTGATGTTTTATTTGTTATGATAGTAATATTTCTATAAGGTTTGCCCACTTTGAATGGATGGTGGTTTGTTGAAATCAAGTCAACAAGTCAAATTGCATATTAATGTTGGACACGAGGTTGTGCTCATCTTTATAAGCGGTGGTATATGACATACTAAAAAAATCATGTTAGGACAGAGCGACAGTTCTCAAGGATCCCAGGAACTCAGAGAGGAATGGGTATCCGTCGGTAATCGGGACTTGCAGTAAACTACGAACGGAGCTAGAAGGACGAACAGAGCCAGAAGAGAAGCCCGAACGAGAGCAACAGAACAGTGAAAATAGTCCCACACCAAAGCCGCCCGACAAAGAGTGGGGGTAAGGGCATCTTGGATGGCGAAGAGGCAGAAAGAGCTTAGAAGCGGACACTCGAAGGAATGAGCTTGTCCAAGTCTCAAATCGGTAAAACCCAAACCCGTTGATAAAAGAGGGTATTTCACTAAGTATACGATCACAACCATCCTTGAGGCACAAAACGAAATGATGATGCGCATGGAGAGAGCAGTTGCCGCTATAGCTACTCACTTCAGGGCCGAAACTCTTGCGTCAAACTAGAATGCAACAAAAACCTCTGGCTTACTTGAAACCAACAAGAAAAGGGCTGATGGCGAGAATGACCAGATGGAGCATAAAGGGAGCACTCTCTTGTTTTACTCATTTACCTGAAAACTATATTGATTCATTCACCACTTTTGCAGATACTTTTGTAAAGGCTATATAGTTGCCCAAAGGGTAGAAACACACAAGTAGGACATGTTCACGATAAAGCAGTGCGGAGACGAGCTGCTACGGGGATTCGTAGACAGGTTCCAAGGGGAGAGAATATTACTGTCGGTCATCCCAAAAGGTTGGGATGCAGCCACATTTGCGGATGGGCTGAACCTGAAAAGTTCGAATGCTTCCAGAAAGTTGAAGAAAGCCCGAGGGAGTTCCTGACAAAGGCATGGAGCGAAATAAATCTCAAATATACAACCAAGATGCGAATCGAGGAAAATCAGTGAGTAGCAGCACCTGCATACACACCAAGAAGGCCGGGTCAGGGATACAATACTAACATTATGAACGGCGGATGATTCGAGCCGTATGATGACAGAAGAATCCCTAGCACAGGGACAAGTCGGGGCAACATCTGGAGTTATTAGGGTCTCATTGAACGAGCCCCTCCACATCTCGAAGCGTCCACATCGAGGGGGACTGGCCCCCCAAAGTTGTCCGATCACAATTTCAGCATAAATACAGTGGAAATGGTGGCGGTGAAGAAAGCCAGATTCTCGAATAATGTACGCATAAGTCCAGAGAAAAGGAATATAGGGTTGTGGTGTCATTTTCATAGCATGCACGACCATACCACAGAGGATTGTGCCAACTTAAGAATCAAAGTCGCGCCACTACTATGTGCGTGACACTTGAGAGAATATATCAGTGATCGGTCGAAGCTCAATCTGAGTAGGAATATCAGACAAAAACTGAATCAGGTGCCTCCACCCACTCACACTATCAATATGATCTTCGGAGCAAAGTGATAAATATGGTTACACATCAATGAGGAAATCCAAGATCTCCATCACTACCATGAGCATGTCTAGAAATACGTGGAGAGCCAGTATATCACATTCTCCAGCGATGACTATGTGGACCTCACAATGAGCCCCTGGTCATATTTGTGCAAATTAATAAATCTTTTACTAAGCGTGTTTGGTTTATCCAGGAATTCAACAAACATCATCCAGCTACGCGTCTGAAAAAAATGCATATGGATAAATTCATCGCCCCGATAACAAATGTGATAGCAGGCTTCAATGTCAAGCGAGCTGACAAGGGGACAAATTGAATTGCAGTTCACAATAATGGTGTGGAACAAAGTACTACCTTCGACGTTGTGTCTGGTGACATAGCGTACAATATAATATTGGGACGGCTATGGCTATATTCAATGCATGTGGTCCCTTCAACTTACAACCAGAAGGTCAAATTTTCTACAACTTGGGGGTCGGAGAAATTATAGGAAGCAATGATAATCACCTGTTAGAGAAAGCCTTGATAGTGGCAATATCGCAAGTTCGCAAGATGGATAAATAACAATTACAAATACCAGGCCCAAGCAGGATGTTCGGTGGAAAGAAAAAATAGCATTTAGGGAAAGACATTCGGATCCGGCCATCCCAAAAGGATTTGGCATGCCATCATACAGGGACCCCACAAACTCCACTATATAAGAGCTAGAGAGCGCAACGCTTTTCGAAGTATATCCCAAAAAGAAGTATACCTAGGCTCGGAGCTCTCGCCCAAGCTCAGGAGTGCAGTTTTATATTATTTAAAAGATAACTCCTATTGTTTTGCTTGGTCTCACCTTGACATAACATAGATCCTCCTTGAAATTGTTATCCACCGACTGAGCATTGATCCACATCACACCCCGGTAAGACAAAGGAAATGACCAATATCCGTCGTTAGGGAGCAATTTGTGAAGGAAGATGTGGCACATTTACTTAACATAGGTCAATGCAGAGAGATGAAGACCCCGCATGGCTGGCCAACATAGTGGTGGTTCCCAAGAAACTCAACAAATTCAGAATGTGTGTGGACTTCAAGGACTTGAACGAAGCATGTCCTAAAGATTCTTTCTCGTTGCCGCACATTGATCAAACGATTGACGCCATAGCAGGGCATGAGCTGCTCAACTTTTTAGACTCATACTTCGGTTACAAACAGATCAGCCTACATCCGGATGATCAAGAAAAAACCTCTTTTATGATCAATCAAGGTAATTTTTGTTATAACATAATGTCTTTTGGTCTTAAAAATGCAGGAGTGACTTACCAAAGATTGGTAAACAAAATGATAAAAAAAATCGTTCATACCATGAAAGTCTACATTAACGACATGCTGGTCAAATTCTGAAAAGCTGAAACTCGTCTGGCTTCCTTAGCGGAGACTTTCGACATCTTGTGTTGCCACGACATGAAGCTAACCCCGGAGAAATGTGTCTTCGGAGTTTTATCTGCAAAGTTCCCGAGTTTCCTCATCTCTAATTGCGGTATCGAAATGAACCCTGACAAAATTAGGGCCATCCAAGAAATACCGGACACACTGAATAACGTCAAGATGGTACAAAGATTGACGGGAAACGTTGCGGGCCTGGGGAGATTCGTAACTCGATCGATGGATCGGTGCCATGAATTTTTTAAAATCATGAAAAAGGATCATCACTTTCAATGGATGCATGAGTGTTACCAAAGTCTGCAAAACCTCAAAGTTAACTTGGTCAGCCCTCACGTGATGGCCAAATCCGAAAAAGTTCATGTATGTGACTATCTTGATAGTATTAGTTAGTATTACACTAATACGAAAAAAGGAGGAAAATAACTCCCCGTTTATTATGCAAGTAAAACATTAACCGGGGGGAAATCTCGATATTCGGATACAGAAAAATTGGCCCTGGCCCTCATCACAGCCACACGAAAGCTACGATCATACTTTCAGTGTCATCTGATAAGGTCGTCACAAGTGCCCCACTGCAAACTCTATTGCAAAAGGAGAACCTCATGAGTCGACTATCTAAATGGTCGGTCGAGATAAGTGAATACGACATGACGTACTAACTTCGCTCAACGATATTGTGACACCCTAACTTAGGAGTCCCACATCGATAAAATACAGGAGAGATGTTAAGTATATGAGTAAGTAGGCCTTAGACCTTAGTGACACATTTTAAAGCTGGCAGACCTAGGCCTAAAACGAACAATATCACTATTGGGTTGAGCTGTTACAGATGGTATCAGAGCCATTCATGTATTACCCTTATCAGTATGGGCCGCCAGAGTTCAACTGAGTTTAGGCAAATCCTGGTTAGGCGGGACAAACCTTAGTGCCGAGTCTAGGCAAATCCCATGTAGTGGGGCAAACCTCAGCGAAGACCCTTAGTCCATAAGAGAGGATGTATGTGACACCCTAGCTTAGGAGTCTCACATTGATAAAATACATGAGAGATACTGAGTATATGAGTAAGTAGGCCTTAGACCCTAGTGACGCATTTTAAAGCCATGCAGGCCTAGGCCTAAAGCGGACAATATCACTAGTGAGTTGAGCTCTTACAGATTGTAAAATACAGGAGAGATATTGAGTATATACGTAAGTAGGCCTTAGACCTAGTGACACGTTTTAAAGCCATGCATGCCTAGGCCTAAAACGGACAATATCACTAGTGATTTGAGCTCTTACAGATTGCCATGCCTCGAACCATGGCTTGGACGTAACATGACACCTGATGCCTGACTGCATGTGACCGAGCGAACCACATGGCTTGCTGAATCAATATGCGACATGTACTGATGCTGAATAAAAATTAAAATATGAAAAGTTTGGGTAAAGCATGAGTCATGATAATAATACTGAAAATATTGTTTAATCATAAATGCGGAAATAGTTTGAAAATATAGTAGTGTAGCCCACAAGGATAAACGCCTTTGAAAACTGACTAGTTTATGAAACCTCTGACATGAATCTGAAAATATTGGACTATTGCTGGGACAAGGCCCCCAGCATACCTGACTGTCTAACATGACATGACTTCTGAACGTAAAGACAATGCCCCGAAATAAATGGGGCTCACCCAGTAGCTGATACGATGAAGTCCTAACGAGCAGATCCGTTATCCTGAAAATTCGCGGCTGCATTGTGAAATGCAGGCTCGGATAATAGGGACAATATATTTGAATTGTAATGTCATGTAAAACAAATGAATGAAAGAACTGTAAGTGGGGTACTCGGGGAATGAGCAATCTAAATTAATAACATGGATATATGAAGTAATCTGAAACTGAAACTGCAACCTGAAAATGATCATGATCTGCATGAGGGACTGTAACATGTATAAAATGTTTTTAAGTGGGCGAACCTTAGTATAACCGACATGTAACTACCACGTGCTCGATCAGCTAAGACATCTCAAAAATTTAAGGGCAAATATTAAAGACCACCCCGAAATAGGGGCATTTGGGCTAATGACCCCTCAGTCATTTGACACCTCTAGCTAAGTGATATTTTGGGCCAAGACAACGGAGTTCTCTGATGGCCGGAGGTGTTTCATTTTAAGAACTCTCGTGTTAATAATAGCTGTAAGGAACTAATTAGTTAGAAATGCTCAATATATCTGTTATTCTGTTTTGTCATTCTCTTGGTATTTCCCTGAAAAAGATGTGAATAAGTATTTAGTTTGGCCAGTAAAATTGGTCATAATCTTTAAGCCCCGTCATTTTCCTAAACCTTGAGGTGCATCTCCAGTAGCTTGAAATGAGAGGTTTGTTCCTCGAAATCTTTTTGTGCTTTTCCTCTTTCTGAATTTAAGAATAAGTAGTATAGAAACAGTTGATACAATTTTGCAACTATCTTAGAGATTGTATCTCAAAGTCGACATGTTTATAAATGTTATGAGTCCAAAATATTGAATTACAAAAACAACATCATGGCTCTATTATACGATTTGGAGAAACTTGGGAACCAAATCATATGCTTTAGGTCTCATCAACAACATAAGCTAGCTCATGTTTAGGATTTTGAAAGGTTAAAAAATGATGAATTTTGTACAATACATGGAGAAAATAGAATCATATACTACGGAAGACTGAACATTTAAAATTATTGTCTTAAACAAAGAAGTATTACCTTTTATAGAAATGTTAAGTCACTTTTCACAAACCGACACTTCTAAATATTTTTACTATTTGATATGAAAAGATTTACACCTAAAAATGGATTAATTTAGTGAATTTGTGAACAAATTGGGGTATCAATAGAGTAAATTTGGTGTGCATGACTTATCACGTCTACACATTTATCGTGCTTATGCTGAAAAAATTCACTCTTTAAATAGATAAATGTTTTTTCAGATATCTAACTTGTAAATTACACTGGATATGTTGTTGTTAAATAGATAAATGCTTTGTAATTGGAGCAATCATCATATATGCTCTGTAATTGAAGTAATCATTAGCAGACAAAATATTGCTTTAAAATAGTAACATTATTGACATTTAGCTATATGTGCTCTATTTTTTGTTAATGTGTCGTTGCTACTATGGAAGTATGGATCCATCATAAGTATCATGAAACAATCTGAAAAATAAAGAAACAAAGCCATATTCCTCGATGAGATAGCCCATTGGCCTACTTAATCACGGGCCTAATTTCTCCATTCGAAAGTTAATCAATGAGCTTAAATTACGTTTCAACTATTAATGAGTTCCCTTTTATTAGTATTTATCTTGGGTTGGGTTGGGGTGGGGGTGGGGGAGTTGGAGTTATGTGGAAGTTTTCTTAATACATGCATTGACAAACTCTTTGGGCTCGTTTGGTACGTTGTATTCTGTTGGGATCAGATCTGAAAAATAATACTGACGTTGGTGGGCGTTTTATCAGACTATTACTAAAAATAGTACACTCCATCTGCCATTTTTGAGACTCCCCTGGACTGTACTAAAAAAAATACAATCCATTATATATTAATACTCTAATACCGTCCAGTATATATTAATATAGTCTAGTCCATTACATATACAGTACAATCCAATATAAAATATATAGTTCAGTGCGACGTACCAAACGAGCCCTTGATGTACTCTTAAGTTGTCCTATTTTTCCTCCGTATTTTAATGCATGGTATAAACTATTTTTAAAAAATGGCCTTTTTTGTGCATGTATAAAATTGAGAGTCAAATGTAGATACTCTGCAATACTTCTAATAATCTTAGAATAACATTTACCTCCAAATTTATTGGAAAAAGGAAAATTGTGAACGCAGAAACGATATAGACTTTGAGCTTTTCTTGGGAATCAAGCTTGGCAACCTTTTCAAGCCCAAAACAAAGGGGACAAAATGGGCCCTCTTCACCGACAAGAGTCCAAAATATCCTTAAACGAAGGGTTAAAGAGTAGAGACTAAGTATTTGGGCCTGATAGCGTGTACGCAAGCCGTGTGACTAATTAAAAAATCTGGGCTCTCGTCGTATATGAATGTAGGAGTGTGGGCCCTACCTGATTTGCTCTCATCTCACCCTCCTCATTTATGTGCTCCTTCCTTTTTTGTCTTATCTTTTCATCATTTTAAGTTTGATACAAAAGTGAAATGTAGATCTTAATTTGTTTCAAAAATCGATATAGGTTAGCCTCAATTTGCAGTAGTGCAGAACTAATTTCTTGAGTCAATACCATTTCTCATAGTGCAGATGACAAATCTTACAATGGTATCATTTCAAAAACTTTACAAAGAACAGTATATCTTTATTGGGAACTTGCAAACCTCTACCTGCATATACTTTTTTCTTTTTTGTGTTAAAAGAAGAATCAAGTGACAATCAACTAAGGCTGGCCAGTGGGCCGGGCCCATTGGGATCGGAATAGACGGGGTCGTGATGGAGAGAAGGGCGGGTCGGGCTGGGGCTGGGGCGGGATCGGGTCGGGCGGGACAATTCCGTGTCGTCCGGTGGCGATTGGTCGACGATTACGAGTCGTCAGGCGATTGGTCGGGACGGGCGGGACATTTTTTTTTAAAAAAATTTCCACTAAATTAAAAATACTAACAAAGTAACATATAGTCATATACTCATATTATAGTATTATACTCATATATATTTATAAACTAAATAATTAAACAAAAACAAGAAGAGAAAATGAGATATTTATAGTTGGAAAATTGGGTTAAAGTGTAAATATAATAATTTAGGGGTTAAAAATAAATATAAAGAGGTAGGGGAGTTGGGGGAGGCCAAAAATAGTCGTTGTCTAACGGCCAAAATGTAAAATGGTCGTTATTGCAACGGTTATTTTTGGCAAGTGACTATTTTTGGGCGGGGCTGCGGGGCCAACAGGCGGGTCCAAGCAAGACCGGATCGAGCGGGACCATACCATGTCCCGACACCGTGCCAGCCCTACAATCAACTATCAATCCACCACAAACTTGCCTTCCACCGGTGGGCCCCCACCCCCCACCCCACCCCCACCCCCAAACCCCCATATGACACTTGGAATATAAAAAAAATAAAAAAGGATCATAATAAGGCTGTTAAACTAATATCAGGGAAAAATGACATATCCTCTATGTCTAAGAATATCATATTTAATTTGCATGGGCATATTGAGATTGTGAGATTGGATTATAGACTAGTGACTAGTCATAATAGGCAAATCTCATTGGGATAACAAAATAAAGAAGCTTATGTTCAAAGAACACCATCTCTTATCTTTCAATTTATTTATTTCTTTTTTCTTAAAAAAATTGATTCCTCCAAAGCAAAGAAGCAAAGCATATATTCTTACACACCACTTGTAAGTATCCTAACTTTCCTTTGCTTCCAATTAAGAACTTGCCTTCTTTTTACCACCTTTTATTTCAAAAATTTAATATATTAAAATTAATTTTTGTACATATCTTTCTGTGCAAATGCATGCTGAAAGTTTGGAATCCCTGCTTACTTTCACATAGCAAATGTAGGTCAATATCATACTATTTGTTATTTGCATTCTTGACCACCCCCTCAAGGCTCTAGCTGTTATAAACTGTCTACAGTTTCATGTTATATATAATCATTGGATTTTCTTCTCTATTTCCCTTGTGGGGTGTAATAAATGCAACCTTTTGTTTAGCTTTTTGATTAAGTTTTGGTCTTTTTTAGTCCTGGATTCTTGATATTTGTATGAGAATTTCATTCTTGATTACCACATTCAACTTTGCCATTACAAGTTTTCATCTTGACCTTTCAGATTTTTTGGGATTTCAATTCTTTGAATTTATTCAATTCTTTTGAGTTCAAAGTTAAAAGAAAAAGAAAAAAACATTCTTTAGTGTTGTGAACATTTAGAATTTTTCTGGACCCTTTGGCCAATTTTGTGAACAACATAGAGGTGGAAATTAAGAGAGAATTGTGATATAATGAGTTTTCTAACAGGAGCTCCAAAAAATTCATGGCAACCAGCTATGACTGTTGATACAACAACATCAAATTACTGGTTGAACTGGAGGGTTACGTTGTGCTCCATTTGGATTTTTGCTTCTATGGTTTTTGCATCCATTCTCATAACAAAGTATGAAGGTCCTCGCTGTTCAAGAAATAGGAGCAGAGAAGAGGAGAAAGACTCACCTGGCCTTTTGTATGAAGATGAAGTTTGGAAGCCATGTCTAAAAACTATACATCCTGGTTGGCTTCTTGGATATAGAATCGCCGCGTTCTTAATTCTCTTGGTATTGTTAATCCTAAATGTTGCTGTAGATGGAGGAGAACTCTTTTACTACTATACACAGTAAGTATGCTTTTTCAATCAATTCATGGAATGTGCAAATGATTATAATTTATGAACCTTGAAAGTGTCCTTAAATTTTACTAACTGATATTTGATGTGTATTGGCTGCTGAACAGGTGGACATTCACATTGATTACTATTTATTTTGGGGTAAGTAATAGCAACATTGAATTCAATGTTTTATTTTTATTTTTTAAAATTTACTCATGATCTTTTGTTATATGAATGTAGCTTGGATCTGTGCTGTCCATGTATGGATGTTACCAGTATCACAATAAGGTTGGTGGTGATGGAATTGATAACGAGAGGCTAGACGCTGAGTATGGTTCGCGGAGATTGTCTATGAATGTGGAAAGTAGCAGCAGTTCAAATGCTGCAAAACAAGTAGGTGGAAATGCAGAACAGAGTTCTCGCCAAATTGCTGACTTCTGGGGATATGTTTTTCAGATAATTTTCCAGGTAAATCGACGAGTAATCGGAAAATATGTGTTTTATTCTATAACAAGGCATGAAAAACTTGTACATATTACTAACTTTTGTCTTTCTGTTTTGTGATAAAAGATGAATGCAGGAGCAGTAACGCTTACTGACTGCGTCTTCTGGTTCATACTTGTTCCATTTCTGACCATTAGAGGCTATAATTTGAATTTTGTAAGTGCTCTACACTTACTAGTATGACTTTACTGTTATAGTGGATAAAGTTAAGAGATGTTTTGTGTTTCTAATTGATATTTCACTTATGTTGTAGTGGATAATAAACATGCATTCAATCAATGTTGTGTTTCTACTTGGTGATACAGCTCTAAACTGTTTGGTAAGTTGCACCAACTTTTCTCATTTGATCTCAAAAATCATCATCATATGTTATGTTTTCTACATATTATAATTAATGTATGATTCCATTATGTAAATTCAGCGTTTCCCTTGGTTTCGAATTGGATATTTCTTTCTGTGGACAGCAGTTTATGTTGTTTTCCAGTGGGCAGTCCATGCCTGTATATCAATATGGTAAGAACACAATGTTCTTTTATCAGTTGCAATCACATTTTAAGTTTATCTGTTTGAACAACTAATGAATACTGGTCTGATCAGGTGGCCTTATCCATTTCTTGATCTGTCATCTTCATTTTCTCCTCTGTGGTATGCATTTTATTTTAATGTATTACACTATATAGTTTAGCTTATACTGCAAATTTTGATCTGGAAGAAATTTATCAATCAAGAAAATGAACTGTGATTGAAAATTTTCAGGTATTCATCAGTGGCGGTGATGCACATACCATGCTATGGTATTTTTGTTTTGGTCATGAAGTTGAAACACCATTTGCTGAAGAAATGGTTTCCTCATTCTTATCAGTGTGCAGGATGATGCTAAATAAGGGGTTTTATGTTTTAAAGACAGAAAAAAGATTACCACAAATAGCAGAGAAGGCAACATAAGTTCATCTTTTGAACAATACAACATGGGTGCTTGGTCCTTGTTTCCCTAGAAAAGGAAAAGGTAACAAGAAAAAAAAAAGAGTATGTAGCAAAATAACAGTAAATCTTGAGAGGTTATACACACACACAAAAAAAAAACTAGAGGGATAGAGTTTTAGTGTTTGTAAGATATACATGTAGCCCAAATATGCAAAACAGATAATTATTGTTCATATAACCTATTGCTTCATATATGCAACATGTTTACACATCATTCTTTTCACTATAATATTAGTACTCCAATATAGTGTTACTTTTTGTCCCCTAAGGTTAAATACATTGAACATGCCGACAATGAGAAAGCTGTAAAATAAATAGTGAATGGCCCATTCTTCTATTCAGGTCTCCACTTTTCTAGTGGAGCAATGGCTATATGGTGGAAAACAAAAACATCTTGCAGTCAAAACTAAACTGATTAAAGGTGTGGGATGCTACTAATCACTTTTTTCTGTTTTATGAGAAAAAACAAAAGAGGCATCTGCAGCATCAGATAACTCTTTTTCTCCAAAGGATTATCCAATATCCATGATGGAATATGTATACTGCGATTCACCGTTTTTCAGGCCCCATAAAAGTGAAATTAGTAAACCTGATAAATAAAGCAGGTTACAAGTATATTGATACTGTAAATACACACTTCCAATTTACGTAAGTTAAATCCTTCCCATTTCCCTGGTGGTGCTATACCATGAGGAATATGCAGACACCAACTACTCCAATGCCAAAGCCAAAACAAAAGGAATAGAACAAAAAATTCACACAGTAAAGACATTCATAAGCAGGATAAGTTGCACTCTTCAAATTCATATAAACTAAAGTGATGTCGTGATGTATTGGCAAAACTAAAGAATGCTGAATTTATACGTTGAATTTGCTGAGCTATTTGAACCTCACAAAATGTATAATGCATTCATTTATAGCAGAAGTTTTGGCTGTAATAGAAGAAAATGATCATGTGTGTGTGTGTGTGGGGGGGGGGGGGGGGAGGAGTGTGGTAGAAGAAAAATCACCTTGTTTCTGAAACATTATTACAAAAGAATACATGTCGAATTGAGGAAAATACAAAAGGACCAAATGAGGGAGACGCAGAAAGACAAAGAATAAGGCAACTCTTACAGATCAAACTAAAGCACAATCTTCAATCACATGATTTTCTTGGAACCTAAAAAACAAGGCACTATATATGTATAGGCATTCAGAGGTTGGTCATTGGCAATGAACCCATTACAATAACAGTACTCTTATCTTCAGGCCGCTGTTCTTCAGCCTCGCTAGACTTCAGTGACCTTACCTTCGAGAATAATCCAGAAAAAAGTCCCTTACTGAGGTCTGCCCTCTTTACTGTCAAGTCCAAGGAGAGACCCCCTCGCTAGCACTCTGGCTGCCCCCACTTGTATTGCCCTCTTGCTCCGGCTTCAACCGAGTACCACAAGGGCAACTTGATATCCTCCTAAAGCAATGCTTGTGAAAAACTGATTGACAAGACTTGCATCTTTCAATTTCTCCTTCCTGTAAAAAGGACAAACTACATCAATCAGGAGCTTTATGCAAACAAGGGAACTCATAATTTTGTAATCTCTTGCTCTGACCTTGCTTATGCATGTAAAGAGAACTGAACAATTTTATAAGATTACATCACAGCATTTAAAACTTAAGCAAAATATATAGGAACATGAAGGGCAGATTGGGTGAAAAGACTAGTTAACTTAAGCTTCCCAAATAGGATATGTATATGAAGCAAAGATTGTTACTTTAGAAAAGAGAGTTAAAATAAATACAACTAAATTTAAGACATGCTAACCTGGAAAGGGAAAATGAGGGAAGAGGGGTCATCACAGGCTTGCCGAGCATTGCAGGGTATACCCACATCACAACATACCAGACACTGCTCAGCTATATGCTCCAGAATTTTTCTTGAGATAGTCTCGACCATAACTGGTAAAGCTGCATTTGAAGTGGTAGAAAATTAGAAATCCAGAAGACCAAAACATAAGCCACTTTTCTCAATAGTGTCACCACATAAAAAACAAGGTCAGAACTATCCTAGATTCTCTTTTCTATGTTCTGACGATCAGGAAGCAACAGTAAATGTAAATTAAGAGGGAATTGATAGTACTTTCTAGCTCTACAATGATTTAGTTAAACTGGAGAGAGAAAGAGAGAGAGAATAGGAACAAAAGAAAGAAAGGGTTGCAGTTTAGGAACAATTCCATGGCAACTTGAGCAATTGGAGGCTAAGCTAGTGTATAACTGTAAAATATCAACAAAAAAGTCAACTAAGACCTAACAATAGCCCTAATTCATTACCTTCAACAAAATAAAATGGAAAAGAAAGAGACTGTCCGTAGCAAATCACTAGCAAAGACAAGATCTTCTAGGACTTTAACAAGGCGGTACATGCATCCAAGCATCATAAGTATAAGGTTTAGTTGTACAGGATAACCTGCAAAGATTCCCTTGGATAGATCTACGAGGTCCCTAAGAGAAAAGAAGTCACTGCTTTCAAGAAGATATCTTCTAGATCCGACTCCCTTGTAGATGGACCTACGAAAAGGGCAACGAACAAATGGAAGCATGACTCCTATCTTTTTTCTGATATCTGTGACATGCTGCAGAGCTGGGACCTTCGAGAACAGCAAAGGATTGACTGCACTGACACAAAGCATTGGCTGCAAGAGCAAAAGAATGAAGCATAAGTCCTATAGTTCTTTAGTATAATCATAGTGATAAGGAGCCAGAAGTAAGAGATACAGGAGGCTGCAGCCCAGGAGAGGGCAAGAAAACGTGAGCATTTACACAGCTGGGGCTTAATGCCTATTCTCCCTGTGACGGCAGCAGGCCATATGTATCAAAGCCTAGTTTTTTATCTTTTTCGGTGGCATCCAGGACAGCTTGCGCATACCTTGACTACTCCACCAGGTACCTACTATCTACCACTAACATAGGTATGTTTAACTTTACTTATCAAGGTTTAGGTAGATGATAAGAATTTACCAAAAATATACTGGGTATGTTATTGTTGTTTACTTTTTTGTCTTTGCCAGGATTTGGTCCCTGGTCTCCAGGGCCTTTATCCCCATTTTCATTGACCACTTACACCCTTGGGCGCAACCTTTTGGATCATAGAAAGATATTTGGTATGCAAGATGGAAACAAGACCAAGTGCCATTAAATTGCTTAATTATATATAGATATACACACACATAATTCATGCCTGTTCGGTTCAAAAAATGGCACGGAATAGAGTTTTAGGCAAATTTGTTTGGAAAATTTTCTCATTACCTGGTCATGGATAGAGTCCAGATAAGATTTAGCCAGCTGAGAAATTGGGTATTGATTAAAGTCCCAAAGATGCAGAATCTTTGCAGGCAAGATGGCCATATCATTTGTATGGCATGACGAACAGTACAACTGACAACTATATTCACAAAAACGAGGTTTTCCCCACCCCAGAGACTGCGCAAGTTCCTGCATTCGAGTCTTCCCATCGTCAAAATCTTTGTAGCAACCAGCACAAGAATAATGTTGTTCATCCAGTAACTGTTTATTCGATTTATAAGGCCTTTTATTTACGATGAGGGAAATAGTCTTCCCCAAGCTGGAACTTCTCAAAGTAGACGGAGACTGAGGTACATTTGTATCATGAGTTGGAAAACTGGGAAGATCCTTAGACAGAGATAAGAAACAAAATACAGCATTGAGGGCACCTGTATGAAACCTCGACCGGAGAAGGGAATTTAAACACTCTTGAATAAGAACACTTCGATCAGAAATAACTTCTGGAGAAGCACTTCTAAAAATCTTCCGTGTTTCTTGTTCAACAGAGGACCAGACAGGAGGAAGAATCCTGCCCTGATCTGCAAATAACTTCTTCAACCGCCGGTAGAGAGCAGAAAAATCACGATACCGTTTTTCAACCTCCCAATTGTCCTCACCACTCCATACTCTTATCCTGTATACAGTATATTCTTTTACTCCAACTAACCTCTCACTAACTGAAACATCCCCTTTCTTCTGTCTTGTACCAATGACCTCCACCCTGTCAAATCTCAGAGGGTGTTGAATTACCTCATAAGCATCATCAGTAACAGAAGTAGAAGCAGTAGAACCTCCATCTCTTGAAGGAAGTGGTATATATGATTGATAAATCTTGGTACCAAAACTGAATCCAAGAGATTCACCAGATTCAAGTAATATCTCTTCCATATCATGAACAAGCTCGTCATATAATTCATTTAACTCGAGATTCTGTATCTGCAAAAGGAATAGAAAGTACAAATCATCATAAAGGAGCCTTGTACATAGAATAGGGGAAAGATTCATCAGCGCCAGAGTGTAATATATATAGACCAACATGAAAACAATAAATACTGCCAGCAATAACCACTGTTCAGAAAATTCTGCACAAATGATATATTTTTTCTTTCGATCTGTACGCTGCATAAGCATGAACCAAAGGACCCTGATTGACCAGACAGAAGGGCCATAAGCACAGTAGAAGAAGTCACTGAAAGTCATTGCACTCGGAAAAGAATCACTATGTGTTCCAAGAGGGAAAATGCTTACGAAAATAAGTGGACCCTTGAGGATTTCCGACAAAAAGGCACTCCAAAATCAATAAGTCATAGTATCAAAGATTCTTTTTCAACTCCACAGCATATAAATAAGCACTTTATCATTTATGAAGCTGAAATCTTTCTTCTTTCTCTAAACAAGCCCTAATTTCTAGTAGCTACTATTTCATGAATTCGATTTTATTTTTATCTGTTTGACAGAGAACATGGTATGTATTTGTAAACTTCACAGGTATAAGAATGCAACAGCCTGATAAATATTTGTGAATAATTTACCTTAGTAGATGCAAGATGATTTTCAGAGCAACCAACTGAAAGAGAGGTACTTTTAGCATTTGTATGATCATTGGCCACTGATGCTAATGATGAAGATGAGCTTTGGTCTGCGGATAGTTCTAACTTTACATCTTTGGAAGGTTCTGTAGATGAATGATATTTTCTTTTATCAGGATGGGATAGAGGGTCCAATAGTAAGCTTCTGTGCTTTAGCTCCATTTTTCCGGAAACAAGATCATCATGGATATGAATTCCTTCCTCAGTATAGGCACCTTGATGTTTCACTTCCCGTTCATCGTCTTCAATTTCTAGATCCTCTTTGATAGGAACTTCTTCTAGTTGTATTTGAGGACTTTTGTCCCATTTAAACAATTCAAAAGCAGAAGACTGCGCAAGGAACTTTGTCGATTCATTAATGTGTTGGCTTTGACTGTTTGTAATAAGCACGGTGTTCTCATCTTCAACATGCTCAGATTTACCATTGTTCAAAAGACTCAAAGGGTCAACGGAACAGGTAGTATGGTAGTTGGTTAATTCATCACCAGCTTGGTTGTGATTACTTGGAAGGTCCTCTTCTTTAGGCATTGCTAAACCTACACTAGAATACTCAGCAGTATTCAAACATTCATTTTCACTTCTAATAGTAGACTGGTTTTCAGGTTGAAGTTCTTCATGCACCATCGAAGAGAGAGTAAATTCTCCATTTTCCTGCATGAAATCGTCCCAATCATCCGAACCAAACGCTACTGCGGAACTCATAACCAACTTATTTTCATTCTTGTCATTTTCTTCATGAGAGCGCTCTACCTTTCTTTTATAATAAGAATTAAAGTTCTGTTCTTCATCGGTGTTTCCTCCAAACATTGAGTCCTCGCCATCTGAATGCTCGTATTTTGATGACGTCTCACTTTCATCCGAATATCTAATAAACTCAGCTCCACCGGTTGTTATACCAGATTGCAAGCTCGACCCTTCCGAATTCCCTCTCGTGGTTCTAACATCCCCACGGAACTCCAAACCATCATCAATCCCCATAGGTTTGATTTCCCATGAACCACCACTCATCCCAAAGCTTTCATTTTTTTCAATTAGTTAACTATTCTTATATTCTGCAGATTCATGTGAATGTGTTGATATAAACAATTTATCACTATTTTCACTCGTATTTCACAGTTGAGTAGCCTTGCTATTCCATTCCTCACCCATATCCATGCTGCCTATAAGTTCCCTCTCATCCATGATTCAATCATTAGCATATAAATCTAATCCATTTCCAATAGTGGATCACAAGGAGAGGTGACCGTAGAAGATAACTTGTTCTCTGTCCCCTCTCCCATTTTCATCTGATTATAAACACATAAACAAATTATATACTGAATTAAACCAAATCCACATAGGAAATTCATCAAGAAAATAAAATCATCTAAATTAGATAACGAATTTATTGCTTTCCGTTCACATCATGGGAAATCTGATACAGCTGCGGTCGTTAAATAAAGTTATTTCGTTCAATTTTTGCGATAAGTAGTTGAAAAAACTGACCTTGATGATCAACTCACCGGAGCATGAGAGAGACGAAATGTTGGATAACAACAATTTTTATTTATATACAGGGTTGCCAAAATTAGCCCAAAGTCAAATGAGCCCTCCAGGTTTTATGTGTTTGGTCAAGACTCAAGAGTGAATTTGAGATTGAGTTAGTTTGGTCAAGTCAAAGTTTACTCGTCATAAATTAACAATCTAAATAAATATGATGATGCCTAAACTTCACCCACAAAAATGTTCAATTTTAACAGCTCCAATATATATTAAGTTTTTTATTTATAAATAATTATTTAAAAAATTCATTTATTATTTCGAAACAATGAAATACGCAACGCACCCTAACAACACTATCTATCCACCTTAATCTTTGTTCCCTACCTTACCTATTCCACCCCCTACCATCCCTATCTATTTCTACCCCCACCTACCGCCCTACCCCTATTCCCTTATCCCATTCTAAATTTTTTATTTTTTATTTCTTTTTACTTTTATAAAAATTTATTAAAAATATGATTTTTTTCTTACTCATCCCATTGTCTTACCCACACCTATCCCTCTACCCCCACTTGCCCTACCCCACATCTAACCCCCACCCCATTGCCCTACCTCATCCTCAAATTTTTATTTCATATTTTTTTATTTTTATAAAAAATATGAAAAAATTTCTTAACTCCCTCTACCGCCCTACCCTCACCTATCCCCCTTCACCACCACATCATCTTCAAATTTCTATTTCATATTTTTTGTTATTTTTATAAAAAAAAAAATTAAAAATATGAAATTTTTCTTACATCTCCTACCTCATTCTCAAATTTCTATTTTATATATTTTTATAAATAATTTATAAAAAAATATGATATTTTTCTTACCTTCTCCCGTCCTACCCACACCTACACCTCCACCCCCACCCCATTGCCCTACTTCATCCTCAAATTTCTATTTCATTTTTTTAAATTTTATAAAAAATATGAATTTTTATATATATAGTACCGTTAATAGTTTAATATATATATATATATATATACGAGAAAAAAGGGTGTAACAGTCAAATCCATAACAGAGATGGAAATGTATCACACCGCATGATTTTTTATCCTCTTTCAACTCGCTTGCTATAAATCAGGAAAGAAAAATAATTGGATGCATAGGATGTTTGTACAAAAGCATTGCATATAATTTTTACATGAAATTATGATTTTTTTTAATTACAATAACAATAACATACCCAGTAAAATCCTATAATATGAGGTCTGGAGAGGGTAGAATGTACACAGGCTTTATATCTACATTGATAGGTAGAATCATTGTTTCCGCGAGACCTTCAGCTCAGGATAAGCAAAACAGAAGCAAAAACAGGGGGGGAAAAAGTCAGTCCCAATCCAAAAACTTAAAGATTTAAAGCAATTAGATACTAAGAAAATGATGATAGCAAACTCGAATAGCGCATCCTAGGATTGTCCAACTGGCGAGGCCTGGTCCAAGTGGGAAGGGGCGGGGTCAAGTGGTATGTCGCTGCCTCGTCCGATCCGCAGTGGGTCAGGGGTTATTTGCCTTTAAATTAAATAAATAAATAAATAACACACAACAAGATAGTTTAATAAAAACATCTCAATGTTGTTTTTGTGTCTCTTATATTATTCGACTAGAAGTATGATTTTTTTTTTGTAATACAATTTCAAAATTGCAACTTCGTGATATTGAAAGTTGCAAATAAATAACATAGTAAGATTTCGTTGTAGTTGTAGTCTTCTTCTTCGCTGATCTCCGGTTGGCCGCTCCTACGCTCCGCACGAATCCAGTCTTTGTCAATGAATGTATGTGTTCCCCTATTTAAAATTTTCCCGCAGAAAATGTGCTTTCAGACGTTATTGATGCGCTTCCCACCTAGCTTTGTGTTTGTTTTGTACATGTCTCAATAAACTTTCCGTCCCACCCTGACCTTTTTCCATTTTAAAATTATAAATATTTTCACAAATTTGACATCTAACTACTTCATTTTCTACGTCTCTATAAAAAAAAGCACATACATCTGATTTTACTTTTCATTGAGCAGGGTCTCGTCTCATACTAGGGGGAATAAGAGGTGGTGCAATTTGAGGTGCACTAGTGGGTGTGTCATCTAAATCTAATGGTACTTCAGGAAATGATTCAGTATCAATGAAATCATTCTGTCTATGAGGATCTGGGGGAATAGGATGACTAGAAGTACCATTGCCCTTGTTACCTTCCATTGTAATTATGTAAATAAATAATTAAAGATAGTGAAATTTAATTAAGTGCGCTAAATAAAATGAAGAAACAATAATAATTTAATGAAGAAACTAATGTATCAAACGTCGACGTAACGTCGACGTGTAATCGAGATGTTGAAAATTGAAACTTAGTAGACAATGTAGAGAGAATGAGAGATAGATTGAGAGATTATTAGAGAGATTGTAGGAAGATTTGTGAGAACGAATGAAGAGAAAATGAAGTATTTATAATTGAAAAATTGGGTTAAAGTGTAAATATAATAACTCAAGGGTTAAAAATAAATATTAGAAGGTAGGGGGGGATATTTGACCGTTGCACAACAATCAAATTGGGCAAAGCCGCCAGGCAACGCCAGAAGGGGTCAATGGGCGGGTGAGCCTGCCTGGTCGGGTTTTTTCTACCAGATCGATATCTAATATCGGTATACCGATACCAATACAAGGTAGGGGGATCGGGGCGGGGTCGGTATACCCCGCTCCGTTGGACAGCCTTAGCGCATTCCGAAAAGGAATCAATAATCACGCAGGATAATTTGTAATAACTAGTGCTCCTCTAATAATTTAATTCTAATTGGAGTCGAGTTTGACTCAAATATATTCATGTTACAGGATAATTTCATTTTATTTTACCTATCATTTAATATTGAACAATGTTTGTATGAAAAGACAAAATCAATATATAAAGATCCGCAAATGCATATTCTCTTCCTCTCCTTTCTTTTAATTGCCATCATAAAAGAAATGATAGAAAATGATGTGACCGGCTGACCTTCATATTATTGTAATATACTACTAATAGATAGAGGGATGAGACATTAATCAAATTAACTAAAAAAATTAAGCTTAATTATAACTTTTGATTGTTGAGTTTGGTTTTAGACGAAAATTTAAAAGCTCTCGATCTTTTAATTCGACATCGAGTTTCAAAGGACAATATAAAATAGAAGAACCAAAAACTCGAATCATTATTTAGCTCACATATATGTAACTAAATACACCTCAATTATTTGACTTTTTAGATTTTGTATAATCCACTATATTTTAGTAGCACACTCTGTTAGAATCCACCATAAAGTGACACTTCTCTCAGTTCAGCACTAGATTCGAACTCTTGCACCGCTGCAATACTGCCTCCAAATGCTTTAAGCATTCATCAAAGGAGGACCCAAAAACAGAAAAATCATCCATGAAGATTTCTATGGTCCTCTCCACCATGTCCGAAAATATAGTCATCATACAACGCTAAAAAGTGGCGGGTGCATTGCAAAGCCTAAATGACATTCTTCTGAAAGCAAACGTACCAAAGGGGCATGCTGGCGTTGTCTTCTCCGATCTTCCGAGAGACGGCAATTTGACGGTACTCAATAGCCATCCAGAAGCAATAGTCAGGTCCTCGCAAGCCCGCCAAGCATTTGGTCAAGAAAAGGCAAAGGAAAATGATCTTTCCCGTTGCTTTGTTCAACTCATGTGAGTCAATACACATTCTCCACCTCAGTAGTTGTTCCGATGGAATAAGCTTATTATTTTCGTTAGTCACCACCGCCATGCCACCTTTCGGTACCATTTGCACATGGCTTACCCACGACCGCCGAGATAAGATAAATCACCCCAAAGATCGAGCCATTTCAGGATCTCTTTTCTCACCACCTCTTTCATGGTTGGATTTAGTCTCCTCTGTGCCTCAATGGATGGTCTGCTCTCAACTTCTAGACGAATTTTGTGCATCACTATAGAAGGACTTATCCCTCCAATGTCTGCTAGTGTCCACCCAATCGCGAGCTTGTGAGCCCTCAATACTCTTAACAGTTTTTAAACCTCCACCTTGGATAAATGACATGATACGATCACGGGTAAGGATTAATTCTCACCTAGATATTGATAGTGTAAATGATCTGGTAGAGCCTTCAATTCTAGTTCTGGAGCTTGTTATGTGGACGACACTGGTCTCTGTGGCATGGTTCCTACTCCTCGTATTTTCTCTTATGGCAGGGCTTATGGGAGTCTAACCAATTCGCATATTCCCTCCATTCTGTGTCTTTACCACTATCCTCATCCCATAATGTCATCACCGTTCCAAGAGCATCTGCACTCCTGAATCTGTTTTCAGAAACTACTTCATCAACCACATCAATAGCATGACAGTTATCACTCGCCCTATGTTAGGTGTATTTTGTATACACTTTTGAGTCAGTTTTAGTTAGTATTTTACTCATTTCGTTTGAGTTTAGAATAGTATCGTGGTTGTTTTTCTTTTTTTTAATCACAGCGGTCATAAATGGAGAAACGTAAAAAAGAAGATGAAATGAGCTTATTTGAGATGGAATTGCACACTAAAAGGGCCAAGAAATGAAGCCTAAGAAGTCCCGGAAAGTATAGAAGAAATCAGAATACGCCTAACAGAGAGCTAAGTCGCTACACAGAGCAGATTGGGCCCAAATCGATCACATCGATTTCAGATTTTGGATCAGTTTTAAACCTGATCCAAGTCTGATTTGGTTTTACCCCTTCCCTATATATATTTGGCACTTAACCCATAATTTAATGTTGCATAAAATTGTTACTCAATTCCTACTTTCTGAACTCATAATTCAGGAATTAAAATACTCTCAAACCTCTGCCAAGATTTCTTGACTTTCCTGACAGAGGAGTATACCGTAGCGAAGGCTTGCACCCGAGGAAACAATCGTGTGCGCACCTTTTAGTAGAGACTTAAGAATATCAATTGTAAGTTTGTTTCTAATGTCTTTACAGGTTTCAATTGTAACGTAGTCATACCAGAGACGGGATTGTTGGGGCAAGTAAGTTAATAAAATTTTAAACTTTCGTTGTACCTTACTTGTGTGTTTTAGACCCAACAAAATCCTACAGTGGTATCAGAGCCCAGACTGGTTCAATGGTTACATAACAATTGAAAGACATAATAATATGGGTTAAGCGTAAAATTGATTTTAATCTGAATTAAAACAAGGCTATTAAAATCTGACAGACTTTGTCTGAGCGATTAACCTTTGTAATCACACTAAATTATCAACCACGCTAAATAGAGGAAGTCATTCTGTTCTAGCATGAATTGAGCTCAGGCGTAAATTCGGCTCATCATAACGTGGTGCACGCGAAAACGCAGTAGAATGGATGATGGTCGACATGTGCGTTATTGATAATGGTGGATGATAGTAAATGACCCATAATCTGAACCCTGAATTAGATTTAAGGGTTGGACGATTTTTAGAAAATCAACGCGGAAACTGCTCTAAAAAGGACGTCGGTGCCGCAACCCTATTTTAGGGCACCGCGACGCCAACTAGGGTTTCACGCCGGCGCCACGGTCCATGTTGGAGCGCTGCAGCGCCGGTCATGGTAATTATCAAGGACGTGATTAAAACCTTCGTTTAAAATTCAGAGCCCACTGGAACTGAGGCGTCGCGACTCCATAGTGGAACGTCGCGGCCCTAATTGTTATACCCCGTAGTTCTGACCCTACGTATGGAAACGTACGAAAGTATGTAAGACTTAAAATTTCCGGCGACAAAGTTGACGTCGCTCCGACGGTTTTTAGTCAACTTTGAGGCGGGTTATGACCCGCACATCGAGAGTTCCGGTGTTTTAAAGGCCTAGGCGTAGTTCGTTGAGTCCGGATTCCAACGCAACCAACCGCTCGCCGATAGGACGCCGAGTAGAAAGTTATGAGAGTTACAAGTTCGGCGCAATGGACGTAAATGCGTTTGACCAAGCGATGTGGGCCGCGGCCGGATGCAGGCCGCGCGCCTAAAGCATCGAGGGTCGCTGAGTTGCAGCGCCGCTGCCCGGATGTTAGGGCCGCGCCAAAGTTCGAGAGGTCGCGGAGGTTTCAGCGCCGCGCGCCGAGGCGGCCGCGCGCCGAGGCGGCCGCGAGCGAGGCGGGCTGGCGCGCCGAGGCGGGAAATTTGGGCGAAAAACTTAGAAAATCTGATTTTGTTTTAAAAGAGACCATGAGGTGACAAGTGTCCCCATCCGATTTTCTCACAGATGCAATATATTGACCAAGACTGGACATTTTCTATCTTTCATCTTCTCTCTCTCTCAAATTGCTCCCTTCTCTCTAAAAACCCTTAGAAAATCTGAAAGTTAAGAACAAGAAAAGGAAGCTTGTAGCTAGCTTGTTGGCATTGTTGTGGTAGTGTTCTTGGCGAAGCTAGCAATATTTGGGATAAGTTTTGGCTAAAACTTTAAGGTAACATTTCTTCCTTTAAACTTAGTTCTAGTGTCGTACGCTTAGAAAGCAAGATCTTGTGGTAGTAAAATAATGCACTTAGAGTCATTGCATGCAAGTAAATGTGGTTCGATATGAAGAATGGGTTAAGAAGAAATTATGAGCATGTTGTAGCCTAAAACCACCTTAGAATTGTTAAGTGAATTGTTGTAAACCTACGGGCAGAATTTTGGGTGTGAAATCCCCTTTGAATTGTTGGATTGAGCGAGCCTTAAAGGTGGTGTTTTGATGATAAATTCGCCTTGAGAAAGGTGGCAAAGTGAGTAGAAACAAAGGAAATGCCGCCCAATTTTCCTTAGAATTTAGTGACTTTGAACTTGGATTGTTCTACATTAAGATTAGAGGTTAATAAACGACGCGACTATTATAGGTTGAAATATTACTTGCATGTAGTTGGACTTGGCAAGTGGATTGACCAAAAAGGTATGTGAAGTTTTTCTATCTCTCGAGCATGAATAGATAAAACTATGTAGTACGGTAGACGCATACGATTTAGTATTCTTACTTGTTTTGAGTATAAAATGACTTGTTTCGCTTTAAGAATGTATAAGTCCTCGTTAAGGGAAAAGTATGATTTTACTAAAGTATAGAGTTAATATAACAACTTTATGGGAAGTTGGTTTATTAGCTTCATAAAAGGTTAATGAGAAGGGATTTACTCTAAGTAAGATAATTATACAAGAGGCAATTTGATTTAAAGTCATCAATTGCCCAAAGACTTTTATCTATAAAGAAGAGTCACTTTTGAAAGAGATGAGATGTAGTACTGGGTTAAATTCTGCTTTTCTTTATTTAAAGATATGGTGAAGTGCCTTAAATAAACTAAAATGAGAGAGTATATGAACAAGACTAAAAGAAGTTATGAGTTTGCTTAACTTATTTATGATATGATTTACGCTGAGATGTGGTAAGAGTATGTCCGGCGGCAAGCCCCAAGATCGCCATACCACCTCCTTCAGTAAGAGATGTCTGGCGGGCCACCCCAAGATCGCCATACCATCCGCTGACACCCAATTTTGACCCTCTCCCACCCATTAACTATAGAATTACACTAATTTTGCAAAATAATTTTTTTAGGGATTTTTATAATAAAATACAACAATAAAACATAAATACAGGCATTAAGAATTAATTTAATAATGACATCGCATCTTACGTAGAGTTTTAAGCACTTAGAGTCTCGCGCCCGCATTAATTAACTTTAAGCTTTGTCGTATTAATAAACGCATGAAAATAAATAATTTAGCGATAACGCCGCGGTCGTAGCATAGCCGCATTAATTAGTAATCATTTAAAATCAATTTTTAAATCTAAATACATGCATTTAATAGCGCCGCATTTATAAAAAGCTTTAAACAATTCTTAAATATCATACTTGCATTTAGCATTTAAGTAATTTAATATAAACTCAATGCATTTTAATTTAACTTCGCAATAATGCACAATAATAAGATTTTTAAATAATAGCGCCACGCTCTAAAGTATTGAGCATTAATTAAATAGCACGCCTTCATAACAATTAGATTAATAAAACACCTAAATAATTTAATCACAATTTATTAGTTTATTTAGCACTAATTAATTTAAACACTACCTAATTAAATACCTAATTAAACTAACTAGCCTAAAACTAATTAACCCCTAATTAAAACTAATACCCCAATGCCCACTTAAACTCTACCCTTTACTAACTACCACCTCTTCACCAACACCGCGCCCACACCATTACTACGACCGCCCACGCCCCAACCTTTATTTTCATTAACCTTTCCCTCGCCTCCTCAATCAAGGCAAATTCTAAAAACCCTCGACGAACCCTAAACCTTAACGCCGCTTCACCTCACGCTGTCGCCGTGATTCTCGCCGAGAATCCGCGACTTTCCTTTCCCTTTACTCGCACACACGCCTCCAACGACTTCTTACCATAGATAACCAAATCCTTCAAATCAAAATCCATTCAAATCACACCTAGAATAAGTACGAATCGTGTAATTCAGAGCAAGAATAGCATAGAAATCTCAAACCTTAAATGCATACCAAACATAGAACCCAAGAGGGCTATATAAGAACATGCAAAGAGCATCAAGTATCGAACAGAGAGCAGTGGCTCATAGGAGTCCAACAAAGAATCATCACCGAACGCAGAGCACAAGAGAGTACAAGACTTATGAGCCGAGGCACCCAATTTTAGGACAAGAGAGGCAGAGGCATCGGCCGAACATGTAGATACCCGCAAGAGCGTAAACAGTGAGAGCAGTGGTCATAGCATCGATCGTCCGTAGTTCAAGAGGAAGTAGCAAGAACACCGATTCAAAACCCCTTCTTCTTAGTTGCGTGTTTCACGACATCAAATGAGTATTCTCATAGCAAGCCTTACCCTTTCAATCGCATCGCAATAACCCGTCGTGGACCGACGACTTGATACGCTGCCTCGGTTCACACGAGAAGGTAAACTAGAAATCCTCTCGCTATTTACTTTGTTGTGTTTTATCGGCGATTTAGTTCACTGCTTGTATTGTGGTATTCTTAAATGGTTTAGATATGAAGGAAAGAACATAGGAATGATTCGATAGGTTACATTCGTATAAAATGGCTCTACCTCCCGTTAGTGTGCATACGTGCTTAAACTATTGGCTTAGGATTGTTATGTTCAGATTTCAGAATTTAGAAACATGCCTAGTATTTTATACCAAGTATGTTGTCGAATATAAGAAGTTGTTGGTCTTCTACATATCCGCAAAATCAATCTTTCTCTCTAGTTCTAGAAATCATGAAGTCCGCTTGTTCATGCCCCGCGTGTCGTTGACTCTTCACTAACTAGCAAACTTGCTTGTATGTTCATTTTTAGTTATTGTAAAAGCGAGGGCGTGTTAATGTCAGGCCTACTATATCTTGAGACCACCGTTGAATTATGCCATTCTAGTACCATATAATTATCTCATGGCTTCATTCATATATGCTGGAAATCTACCTAATGTCTTGATAAGCATGCTGTCCTAAGCTAAAGTGTGCATAAAGCATATAGGAACCTAGTATCATAATGTGACTGATTTCTAAGTGGTAATCGAAGTTGAAAACTCGCACAAATCTCAAAGTTCAATTTTAATGAGTATTGGTTTATTTGTGTGTCGCCTATCACACGTGGGATTAATTGGCCTTTCTTTAAAATCGAAATTTTACACTTTGGGGTTTATTTCATCCTCGCCACCGCTACATCTAGCTAGTATTTCACAAAGATAGTTGAGAACTCGCCGCAGCAGTCAGAGGAAAATCGACTGATTTTTTTTTCCTTTCCTGTCTGTTGTGTCTAATTGCTTGGAAACTGATTATCCACATAAACATATTTGTGTGGATCCGTTAGTTGCCATGATTAAAAGTATGCCTTCATCGATCGTGAAATACGCAGTCGCCCTCGATATATCCAAATACATCCGCAGGTCGATTTTTTTGCCTTAATAAGCTTCGTAATACATCTTGGTTTGATTAATCATACCCAATCGCTTTAACTACCGACCGTCGCCAAGACGTATACGATTGTCTTACTGATCAATAAACCGCATATCCAAAAGTCTCACGAGCCATAGAAATAATTGGTTAGCATTAGTGTCACTATTACATCGCTCGCTGGAACCATCACACCGTTGCCTCGCTTGGGTATCATTGCCATTATCAAGCATCGTGTTATCACATCGTAGGTTCGCCCCGCCTCTGATTTGCCTTTGTTAATTTCTTACTACGATCCGGGAATTCATTTCTCTTCTCAGATATCGCCGGCACTCGCCCCATATGTATGTACATCCGTTCTGGCCTTGGATTTGCCTCGCCTATTTCGCTATCCCGCAATTCAATCACGATACATGTTTTAAGTATAAATCATACGCTAATTCTTATGTCTAGTACTTGTTTATTATTCGGGTTCTTACTAATCCTTATTTTTCTTATTTTTACATGGCACGACGGAGCTAAACGAAGAGTCTCACTACGAGACTCATCACGAGCTACTCCAAATGAATACCGCATCTACGTGCATTTCTCTATCCACATCGGGGAGTTCCAATCACGCCGAATAGCATCGCTATCTGTCGAGTCCTTTTATTTCTTATCCCGCCCGCTTATTCGTAATTAACTGCCTAACACTCGCATATTAGTAGTAAGTTGCCTAGAATATTTAAACTTGGGTCACCATTAGAAATTAATTCGACATTAGAAATTGGCTTGTTCTTTAAGTTAATATTTTTAACATTTGCTTAAATCATATTAGATTCTAACAATTTCCCATCGCATAAATATTCAAGTAGCTAAGATATTATTAACAACAGGAGAAATTTATCTTTTATGAATTCTTGCTAATATGTATAATAAATCCTTTTTTAGCCTTCGCATAACATGTACTATTCATATGATTTTGTAAACGCATTAAAACATTTTTTTTTTTTTTTTTTTATGAATGCAGGTTTTCCACTAAGGACATTTTAACAAAATCTCACATTTTGCTTAGTCAAAATACATCTTAAGTATTTTAAGATTTTGAAGCATCTTTTATAAACAAGCATTTTTAAACATAATAATTACCCTAGGTTTGGCAGGATAACCGCAAGTTAGCGGATCTTAGAGGTGCCTAACCCTTCCTCTAGATTAATAAAGAACCCTTACCTAATCTCATTAAGTTTAGCAGACCATCAAATGGAGTTAATGTTTACTAGTTAAACATTTAGGTGTCCTAATTCACCCAAACTAATTAGGTGGCGACTCCGCGAACCCTTAGCATTGTAGCAACCCTTTTGCAATTTTAGCATCCTTTTAGCATTTTTAATACTTTTTGCACTTTAGCACATTTATTATTTATTTTCTAACCTTTTATTTTTGAGCAGGAGTTTAGAAAATAAAAGTCATGAAATCTAAGCGCGACAGAATGGCGATCACTGGGAATTTAGGTTCTTAACCACAATGCATCTAGGATAATTATTTGGCAATTACTTTAGCATTTAATTTTTGTGTGTTGTATTTTGTTTTATTTATTTTGATTGCTACCTGCTTTACTGCTTTCCTTAAACTGGCATTCCGCTCATATTTCTTCCACTCTGGAAAATTCACACAATCACACACTCACGCGCTGGTGTGCTTCGCGCACCCGCAAATTTCTTCAAATACCCAAATTTTAAGAGAGTTGGCGCCTGCGCGGAGTTAGATCGGTTCGTCTGATCAGCCGCGTAGCCTTCTCACTCGAGTTGTCCGCCGAACTCAAGGCCTAGAAAAGCCAAATCTTAGCAACTCGTGATGAGCTATACCACCCTTATTTTAGGGCATGCATACATTTACCTTAGGTGGGTGGTCCTCGCATCGACACCACAATTAGGAAGACACTAAACTTGTCGACGGGTTTCTCAACCCAACGACCAACCAAAGATATTATGTGTAGCGTGACAATGACAGATAAATCCAAGCCCAATCATGTCAGTGAAATTGGAAAAAGTGCACCGTCATTTGGTCGCCATTTCCAACAAAAGCATTACAATGGGCGACTTGGACAAATCCGCCATAATCTCGCATAAGTTGACGCTAGGCTTACCGCATAAAGAGGCCCCCGCATGTTAGGAAACGCTCGAACGCGGTATATCCGCTACATACTTGCAAATTATGTGCTTTATGCTAACACCGCTTGTTGCATTTTTAGAAAGATTTATCATCCTCCCCAAAGCGGTCGGTTCAGATTTGACTAAGCAATGGCAGAGCATCAATATTTCACAAGATCAAAGGTACGGTCCCAAAGAACACGACCGATTCAAGGACATCCGAAGGGAACGAGCCTGAACTGCCTTGGTTCCTATAAGCAAAGCAGAGGTCTCGGAGAGAAAGACAAAGATAGATCCAATGAGCAACTCGCACAATTACCACAACAAATGGCAACCCCGCAGTCGAAATCAAAAGGCTCAAGAACCTCACCAGAGCACTCACATCGCAAATAACCAAAACATAAAAATCTCCAAATTATTACCAAGCACTGGCCATACATATCCCATTCACCAATATACAATGCACCCATATATCCCACACAAAACCGAACGCCTAACGTGATCTAAATAAACACGAACCAAAGGCCACCACAAACCCTTATCGCAATGCATACGGCAACCTCATGATACCCATACGTGTATACGCCACAAGCCCGCCCACCAAATATCTTCACACCCCGCCTAAATACCACGTAAAGGCCACCAAAATATACGCCCATTTAGCCGAGCCTTTATCGCAGCTTGTAACGAGAGGTTGAGGTTTGCAGGATACTCCACCAATTCCAGAATGTGCCCAATCCCAAGTCCAAAGCTCATGATGGAAACAAAAGTCACAGATACCATTCTCGAGCCGCTTGACACGACGTGGGAAGGTGTTATACACTCAGAGACAAAGTAAGGGAGCCGATCGCGAGGAGTCATTCAGCGGATGAGGCTTACCCAACGAGTACAATGAACCCCAAAGGAAGAGAGGTGTTCCTCGCTGTAACCCGCTCCGCTCGAATCGCTTATTTATCCAGCAGCACCACGCAGAAGCCAAAAGGAGATATCGACAATGAGCACGAAGACCACCTACCACCACGAGCAGAGAAGGTGTATCGTTGGATTTGCACCTTGTCTTGGTCCGCCAGAGCCTGGATAGAAAACGATTTATTTTAGCGTAATAATTTATAAACTCATTTAAGCTTTAATAATGTTTTTTCGCTTTGCTTGTAATGAACTACGCTTGACCCGATTCCTTAAGTGGATACGTAGCGCCGCCTCGCCTGGCCCCACATCTAGAAATTTTAATTTTACCCAATTTCACTTGTAATGAACTACGCTCGACCGATTCTCACTGGGATACGAGCGCCTAAATCGGCTTCGGCCACACCATTAGGAAACTTTCCTTTGCTTTGAAAATGACAAGAATGCACATAGCCTACAAGCAACTACATTGAGACCCATTTTTAGGCCGACAATTTTTTTAAAATCGACAAGTAGGAAACTGCATGCGGGTTGTAAGTCCAAACAAGCTGCACGCAGACATCGCGGACAAGGCGCTGGTCAAACGCGAATCGACTTCCAAAACTCACAAATTTTCTTTGAGCGCAGTCTTTTAAATGTAAGCATAAAGTGCAACAAACAAGCGTAAAATACGACGAAAGTCTCTTCGCATAGAAAAGCAAACAAAGGCAGAGGATGACAATAATCCAAAGTCCGCAGCAAGAGCAAAGCAGCAGCAGAAGCGGCATCAACAATCGCAATCAAAGTTCGTAGTTCCGCAACAAAACCTAGATAAAATCGCAACCAGCGATCGCACACAACAAAGGCATCATAACAATTCCGCTACCAGGCAAGCGGCAAGATCTCGCATTCGCCGCATATCGTGACGACATCTCTATCCATAAAATTGCACTTCTCATATATATTTATCATTTTGTTTAAACAGTATACACTAACGCTTCTCGCTTAGCTGCAGGAGCATTTATTCTACGCGAGCAATGACACGCCCGCATAACGACGTAATCAAGAAGTCCACGCAACGACGCCAAAGAAGAACATCGCCCGCATAACGACGTAATCGCAAGTCCATGCAACGACACCAGCAAAGAACACGCCCGCATAACGACGTAATCGCAAGTCCACGCAACGACGCCAAAGAAGAACACGCCCGCATAACGACGTAATCGAAGTCCACGCAACGACGCCAAAGAAGAACACGCCCGCATAACGACGTAATCAAGAAGTCCACGCAACGACGCCAAGAAGAACACGCCCGCATAACGACGTAATCGCAAGTCCACGCAACGACGCCAAGAAGAACACGCCCGCATAACGACGTAACCAAAGAAGTCCACGCAACGACGCCGGCAAAGAACACGCCCGCATAACGACGTAATCAATAAGTCCAAAACGACGCCAAGTCCAAACGACGCTAAGTCCAAAACGACGACAAGTCCAAAACGATTTACAAGTCCGAAACGACGACAAGTCAAAACGACGACAGTCCGAAACGACGCCAGTCCAAAACGACGCCAAGTCCAAAACGACAACGAGTCCAAACGACGCCAAGTCCAAAACGATAACGAGTCCGAAACGACGATAAGTCCAAAACGACGCCAGTCCGAAACGACGACAAGTCCAAAACGACGCCAAGTCCGAAACGACAACGAGTCCGAAACGCATTTACAAGTCCGGAAACGAACAAGTCAAGATCTACGCAGGACGATTTCTGTTCTCAAAATTGCATTTTTTCCTCATATATTATTCTCGTCTTAGCAGCATGCACTAACTCTTTCGAGCTTTAGTATATGTGGACAATTGCAGCAAGGACAACGATCCGCATTCACAATCGCAACACGCCTGCGTGCAAGGACGAAAATCACAAAGATTCGCAACATCGCATCAACACAACAGCATCGCGCTTTGCGTGATAACCTTTTCTATTCACGCTACATTGTTTTTAAAATTATTTTTGCCTTAGCGCTTATGCACTAACCGCTTGTTCAAGTCTCAGCAAAGACGCAGCAGGAGCACAACGTGGATTTTCTCTACAAATAACCGGCAATTCGCCGGGCCAACCTTCCCAACGACGCGTAGCGCCTGCCGCTTGGCCCACTCGCTTCCACCGTAACCCAAAGACCACAAGCCATAGCGCAGCACCCTGTGTTCAAGCCGCTTATATTCTTTTACTTTTTGCACTATAGCCCAAAGGTCATCATAACTCGACATCGACATCTTTAAGCCCGCATTAGCCCGCCGTGTTTTGACCACGGTAGCCCAAAGGTCATCATAACTCGACACCGGGACAGCTGAGTCCGCTAGCACGCCTTAGTGTTTTGACCTTGGTATCCCAGTGTCGTCATAACTCGACACTGGGACAGTTTTTAATTTTTTGCGTCCGCCTTGTCAAACTGCCCAACATTTTTGCAATTCTGAAGATCGAGACAAAATTACATGAGTCAACGCTTTGTCCAAGATTCTTCCATCATCTCCATACAAAGAGGGACATCTGTTGACACCCAATTTTGACCCTCCCGTCCAGCCATTAACTATAGAATTACACTAATTTTGCAAAATAATTTTTTTTAGGATTTTTATAATAAAATACAACAATAAAACATAAATACAGGCATTAAGAATTAATTTAATAATGACATCGCATCTTACGTAGAGTTTTAAGCACTTAGAGTCTCGCGCCCGCATTAATTAACTTTAAGCTTTGTCGTATTAATAAACGCATGAAAATAAATAATTTAGCGATAACGTCGTGTCAGGTAGCATAGCCGCATTAATTAGTAATCATTTAAAATCAATTTTTAAATCTAAATACATGCATTTAATAATGCGCATTTATAAAAAGCTTTAAACAATTCTTAAATATCATACTTGCATTTAGCATTTAAGTAATTTAATATAAACTCAATGCATTTTAATTTAACTTCGCAATAATGCACAATAATAAGATTTTTAAATAATAGCGTCACGTTCTAAAGTATTGAGCATTAATTAAATAGCACGCCGCCTTCATAACAATTAGATTAATAAAACACCTAAATAATTTAATCACAATTTATTAGTTTATTTAGCACTAATTAATTTAAACACTACCTAATTAAATACCTAATTAAACTAACTAGCCTAAAACTAATTAACCCCTAATTAAAACTAATACCCCAATGCCCACTTAAACTCTACCCTTTACTAACTACCAGCCTCTTCAGCCCAACACCTGCGGCCCACACCATTACTTCGCCGACCCGGCCCACGCCCCAACCTTTTATTTTCATTAACCTTTCCCTCGTCTCCCTCAATTAAAGGCAGCCCTAAAAAACCTCGACGAACCCTAAACCTTAACAGTCGCCGCCTTCACCTCACGCCTTCGTCGCCGTGATTCTCGCCTGAGAATCCGGCGACTTTCCTTTCCCTTTACCTGCACACACGTCTCCAACGACTTCTTACCATAGATAACCAAATCCCTTCAAATCAAAATCCATTCAAATCACACCTAGAATAAGTACGAATCGTGCGAATTCAGAGCAAGAATAGGCATAGAAATCTCAGCCTTAAATGCATACCAAACATAGAACCCAAGAGGGCTATATAAGAACATGCAAAGAGCATCAAGTATCGAATGCAGAGAGCGGTGGCTCATAGGAGTCCAACAAAGAATCATCACGAACGCAGAGCAAGAGAGTACAAGATTTGGAGCTGGCGGCACCAATTTTAGGACAAGAGAGCAGAGAGGCATCGGTCGAACATAGAGATACCCGCAAGAGCGTAAATGCGAGAGCAGGTCATAGCATCGATCGTCGAGTTCAAGAGGAAGTAGCAAGAACACCGATTCAAAACCCCTTCTTCTTAGTTGCGTGTCGCCAGACATCGGTGAGTATTCTCATAGCAAGCCTTACCCTTTCAATCGCATCGCAATAACTGTCGGGTGGACCGACGACTTGATACGCCGGTTCGCCACGAGAAGGTAAACTAGAAATCCTCTCGCTTATTTACTTTGTTGTGTTTTATCGCGATTTAGTTCACCGCTTGTATTGTGGTATTCTTAAATGGTTTAGATATGAAGGAAAGAACATAGGGAATGATTTGGATAGGTTACATCGTATAAAATGGCTCTACCTCCCGCAGTGTGCACACGTGCTTAAACTATTGGCTTAGGATTGTTATGTTCAGATTTCAGAATTTAGAAACATGCCTAGTATTTTATACCAAGTATGTTGTCGAATATAAGAAGTTGTTGGTCTTCTACATATCCGCAAAATTGAATCTTTCTCTAGTTCTAGAAATCATGAAGTCTGCTTGTTCATGCCCCGCGTGTCGTTGACTCTTCACGAACTAGCAAACTTGCTTGTATGTTCATTTTTAGTTATTGTAAAAGCGAGGCGTGTTAATGTCAGGCCTACTATATCTTGAGACCACCGTTGAATTATGCCATTCTAGTACCATATAATTATCTCATGGCTTCATTCATATATGCTGGAAATCTACCTAATGTCTTGCTAAGCATGCTGTCCTAAGCTAATGTGTGCATAAAGCATTTAGGAACCTTGTATCATAATGTGACTGATTTCTAAGTGGTAACTGGAAGTTGAAAACTCTGCACAAATCCTGAAAGTTCAATTTTAATGAGTATTGGTTTATTTGTGTGTCGGGCCTATCACATGTGGGATTAATTGGCCTTTCTTTAAAAACTGGAAATTTTACACTTTGGGGTTTATTTCCATCCCTGCCCACTGCTTACATCTAGCTAGTATTTCACAGCATAGTTGAGAACCTGCTGCAGCAGGTCTGTAGGAAAATTGGACTGATTTTTTTTTCCTTTCCTGTCTGTTGTGTCAAAATGCTTGGAAATCTGATTATCCACATAAACATATTTGTGTGACTGTTAGTTGCCATGATTAAAAGTATGCCTTCATTGACTGTGAAATATGCAGGCTGTCCCTGATATATCCAGCCACATCTGTGTGCTGTATTTTTTTTTGCCTTAATAAGCTTCAGAATACATCTTGGTTTGATTAATCATACCCAACTGTTTTAACTACCCGACTCGCCAAGATGTATATGATCGTCTTACTTGGATCAATAAATCGCATATCTGAAAAGTCTCATGAGCCATAGAAATAATTGGTTAGCATTAGTGTCACTATTACGCTCGCTGGAACTATCACATTGCCACTGCTGGGTATTCTTTGCCATTATCGCATCGTGTTATCACTCATCATAGGTTCGTCCCGCCCTCGGATTTGCCTTTGTTAATTTCTTACTACGATCCGGGAATTCATTTCTCTTTTCTCGCATATCGCTCGGCACTCGTCCCATATGTATGTACATCCGGTTCGGCCTTGGATTTGCCTCGCCTATTTCGCTATCCCGCAATTCAATCACGCATACATGTTTTAAGTATAAATCATACGTGCTAATTCTTATGTCTAGTACTTGTTTATTATTTGGGTTCTTACTAATCCTTATTTTTCTTATTTTTACATGGCACGACGGAGCGAAACGAAGAGTCTCACTACGAGACTCATCACGAGCTACTCCAAACGAATACCGCATCTACGTGCATTTCTCTATCCACATCGGGAGTTCCAATCACGGCGAATAGCATCGCTACTCTGTCGAGTCCTTTTATTTCTTATCCCGCCGCTTATTCGTAATTAACCTGCCTA
The DNA here is from genome assembly GCA_029844215.1 of Przewalskia tangutica. Lineage (NCBI taxonomy): Eukaryota > Viridiplantae > Streptophyta > Magnoliopsida > Solanales > Solanaceae > Przewalskia > Przewalskia tangutica. The sequence goes on from CM056734.1 coordinate 15,370,144, forward strand.
ACACTGCATTAGTAGTAAGTTGCCTAGAATATTTAAACTTTGGGTCACCATTAGAAATTAATTCGACATTAGAAATTGGCTTGTTCCTTTGTTAATATTTTTAACATTTGCTTAAATCATATTAGATTCTAACAATTTCCCATCGCATAAATATTCAAGTAGCTAAGATATTATTAACAACAGAGAAATTTATCTTTTATGAATTCTTGCTAATATGTATAATAAATCCTTTTTAGCCTTCGCATAACATGTACTATTCATATGATTTTGTAAACGATTAAAACATTTTTTTTTTTTTTTTTATGAATGCATGTTTTCCACTAAGGACATTTTAACAAAATCTCACATTTTGCTTAGTCAAAATACATCTTAAGTATTTTAAGATTTTGAAGCATCTTTTATAAACAAGCATTTTTAAACATAATAATTACCCTAGGTTTGGCAGGATAACCGCAAGTTAGCGGATCTTAGAGGGTGCCTAACCCCTTCCCTCTAGATTAATAAAGAACCCTTACCCAGAATCTCATTAAGTTTAGCAGACCATCAAATGGAGTTAATGTTTACTAGTTAAACATTTAGGTGTCCTAATTCACCCAAACTAATTAGGTGGCGACTCCGCGAACCCTTAGCATTGTAGCAACCCTTTTGCAATTTTAGCATCCTTTTAGCATTTTTAATACTTTTTGCACTTTAGCACATTTATTATTTATTTTCTAACCTTTTATTTTTGAGCAGGAGTTTAGAAAATAAAAGTCGCGGTCGAAATCGGGCGCGACACCATCTGCTTCAGTGTAAGAGTATATCTGAGAGGCAGATCCAAGATCGTTATACCATCTGCACCAGTATAAGAGTATATCTGAGGGGCAAGCCCCAAGATCGTTATACCATCTGCTCCAGTGTAAGAGTATATCTGAGGTACAGCCCCAAGATCGTTATACCATCCGCTTGTGGTAAGAGTATATCCGGCGGGAAAGTCCCCAAGATCGTTATACCACCTGCTCCGTGGATTTGCTACCCATGACGCGAGGAATACCTCACGCGAGTCCTTATGGGCTTACGCGGTGAAATAGTCCCATGCCTACAGTACACCGACGCGAGTGAGTACTCACGCGGTCCACAGACCCACGCGTGAAATAGTCCCGTGAGTAGGATGGTTTCTTTTTGATACTACGGGCGAGGCACTGCTTTGATCACGAGCCTCCTATTTTATGCAGATTATATATGTATATATATACTTGTCACTCTCATTGTTAGTAAGGCACAAGAAAAGGTATTTTATTGTCTTCCATGACTCCAATTGCTTTTAGACTTATGATATCATATTACAAGATTTTCCCACTTTACATACTTGGTACATATTGTGTCTCGACCCCCTTCCTGGCCGCTCATGCCGCAGGGTAAGGCGATTGAGGATCCTCGTTCTAGGATCACTATTCCTGTCGAAGCTCCATTCCTCCCAAGCTTATTTATCGTATGGATATTTCCACGATGCCATAGGTACTTTGTATATTCAGGGGGTATGGCGGGGCCTTGTCCCGCCACAGTTGTTATCTTTAGAGGTCTGTGGCCACCTATGTGTTTTGGGCTATAAGAACCAGTTGTACTATTATACTTTTGTTAAGTATGTTTTATGGAAGGCAGCCTTACCGGCTGGCCAGTGATGTTACTTTTTATGCGTATGTGTTGTGTATGTTCCGCTGCTATTCTCTGACATATACCTGACAGGGTACCCCGGTAGGGTACTAGTCGCGGCCCCGGGGTTGGATCGTGACACTAATTCACAGAAACATAAACCAAAAGTTTTTGTTTGTTCAGCGCCGCGGCGCCGGATTTCCAGAATGTTAAAATCTCAAATTTTTAAGTTTAATCCATGATTATTGTCACACAGTATATTGGTATACTGTTTGCGTGCTAAATGATCGCCATTTACCTTACTAAGTTTTAGAGTCCGCAAATCATGTTTGGGTAGGCGTACTAAAAATAGTTTGTAGTCCGCAATCACGCTGATAGCAAGGCCCAAAACTAGTTTAGAGTCTGCAATCATGCTTGGGTAGACGCCGCCCAAATACATGTTTAAATGCTTTGAATAATGTTTGAAACATGTAATAGTTGATATTGAATATAACCCTGAATTAAAATGTTCCCCAAAGTTTAATACAAGTCTCATTTAAAATGAACGCGTCGTCCGTTATAATTGATTGTGGTGCAAAATCCTTTTCGGCGAGATGAGTATTTATGCCCCAGCATTTGCTCTAAATCTACGAGGAATCAGACCCTTTCATAGATGCATATAAATATTGTAGTAGGGTGATAAACCTTCGTGAGTATTTACACCCTAGTGCTTGCTCAATGAAGGCAAAGCCCGCTTAGATACATAATTGCAGTCGCATAACGGGGTTGACTTGCTAGGCTGTCTTAGCGACCCAGTGTCGGACAGTCGAGGGACGCATATCGTATTGTTTAGAACATGCGATCAACCAAGAGTTGAAAATTGTTTGTAATTGGTTTAGAGACCCATCGATCACGTTGTCAGTTATCACCTCAAGAAACGCGAGACAAATACGTAGTCCGGATCTCGCCCATTATGACAATATTTGATATGAGTCTGTATTCTTTCATGGGGGTAAAAGAGTATGTTAAAATAGTGGGAGCTAAATTAAACTAAAGACCATGTATATTAGTTAACGAATATGTTAAATGGAAATTATATCGGAATGTTAATTTCAAGTCTATACTTTCTTCAGTTACAATGTCGAATCTGTCACTTAGAATGTTGGTTGAAACGAACAAGTTGTATAGAGCCAATTTTCTTGACTGGTTAAGAAATTTGCGTTTGGTGTTGCGATTACAAAAGATTAAGTATTTATTGGATACAACACTCCCTACAGTCTCAGCTGAAGATTCTGAAGCGTATGCCCAATTTGACAAGACAACCTATCAGAAACACATTGATGATGCCACATCTGTACAACGCATTATGCTACCTTCCATGTCAATAGATTGGCAGAGGCAGCATGAGAACATGGGTCCCAAAGAGATGCTAGAACACCTAACGAACCTCTATGACTCTCAGTCTCAAACAATGAAGAATGAGCTGCTTGTAGATGTCTTTAAGTTTTGGCTGAACGATGGGCCCCAAGTGTATCCATATGCGCTGAAGATGATTGAGATGATTGAAAGGTTGACTTATGTTGATATTAAGTTTCATGACAGGATTGCTTACACGATTATCCTAAATCCATTTCCTGGTTCGTTTGAGAGTTTCATCATTAATAACAACATGGATGAAACTAAAGCGAGACTGCCGATATTATATAACATGCTTGAATCTTCAATCTCTAATAGCAAAGCTGTGCTTATGGTTAGCTCTTCTAGTCTTTCCAAACCGAAGGGTAAGGAATCTCAGAAGAGAAAGGGTAAAGCTATCGCTGCGCCCATAACAATGAAGCTCAAGGGCGGTGCAAAGAAGAAAAGGGTAATGCCAGCTGAGGATATGTGCATGAACTGCAATAGGAAGGAGCATTGGAAGAAGGATTGTACAACCCCAGGGGGAGACAAAGCACAATGTGCTTCTGGACCTGCTGGACAAGATATGTTTGTTATTGAAATAAATATGTCTATGACTAATTCTCACTGTTGGATATTAGATACCGTTTGTGGCTCACACATTTGTAACAATGTGCAGGTGCTAATTGACAGCAAAAATGTTGGACCTTGGGAAGTAGATCTACGCGTTGGAAACGGAGCAAGAGGTGAACGTGTGGGGACATATAGACTAGATTTACCTTCAGGCTTTTGTTTAAAACTCAATAATTGTTATTTTGTTCCCTCGTTAACGAGGAATATTATTTATGTCCCTATGTTAGACATTGATGGATTTTCCTCATTTATTACCAATGGAAGTTATGTTTTATCTTATAATGGTTTTATTTGTGGAAATGCACCGCTTGTGGATGGATTGTATGTTTTAAACTGTAGCCATGAAATTTTCAATATTAAAAATAAACGAGCTAAAACAAGTAATCCAAGAAATCTCACCTACTTATGGCACTACAGACTTTGTCACATCAATGAATCAATGAATCAATGATAGCAAGATTAAGGAAATTAGATTACCAAGAACCATTTGACTTAGAGTCATATGGTAATTGTGAATTTTGCTTAAGAGGAAATATGACAACTAAATCACTTTCTGGGAAAGGGGTACGTGCCAAATAGGTGTTTGAGTTAGTCCATACCGATGTATGTGAGCCGTTTTCAACTCAAGCTAAATGGGGCTTTCTTTACTTCATCACTTTTACAGACGATTTCTCAAGGTTTGGGCATGTGTATCTCATGAAACATAAATCTGAAGCTTTTGAGAAATTCATGGAGTACAAGTCAGAATCAGAGAAGCAACTTGAAACAAGTATTAAGACTCTTCGATCAGATCGAGGAGGTGAATACTTAAGTAAATAATTTCTAGATTACTTGAAGCTTCGTGGAGTTCAATCACAATGGACACCTTCCGGAATGCCACAGATGAACGGTGTTGCTGAGAGGAGAAATCAGACCTTATTAGATATGGTTAGATCCATGATAAGCTTTTCAGCTCTACCAATATACCTATGGGGATATGCATTACAAAACTCAATCTATATTTTGAACAGAGTTCCTTCAAAGTCAGTAGAGAAAACTCCATATGAGATATGGAACGATAAGAAGCCAGCACTTATGTCACGACCGCCGCGACTGGCCGCCTGAACACCCTCGCCTCCGGCGCATAACAATCAAGCAAGACCCAACAATCGAATCGGTCGGCTGAGCCATAGCATTTCCGCCGCCTCTGGTCGGACAATCTCTCTTCAAATGGCCCTGCTTGCCACAAGAGTAACAAGCTCCTGGAGGAACACGACACCCCCCATAATGGCAATCACCACATCGACCACACCGAGGCATAGGTGGCCTCATATGACTGGAACTCGTCCTCCGAAACCCAAGCCCTCGAACCCCGCCCCGCTTCCGAATACTCAGACGCCCCAAGATGGTGGAGCGCCTGACCGGCCGGTGCAAATCTGTCTGGGCTGGGGTTGTCTACCCTAAAACTACCAGAGACCTCGCTGCCCGGCTAAGATACTGCCGATCCGCCGCCCTCGCTCTCACACCTGCATATGCTCGCACGCGGCAATGCCCATGCCCTACCAAGAGCCACTCCCGCAACTCTCGACCAAGTGATCATCGAGTCTCGTGACATACGGTGCACCGCTCGCTACCAAAGCGGCACATACCGAGCCAATGAGTCAAACTCACATTGTACTCCCGAACCGCTCGCCCACTCGCCTCGGTGTCAAAAATCTATCTACCGAGCCATCCTCATCTGCAGAGGCAAGAAATGGCCAAGTAACGCCTCGAGAACTCGTCCCAAACACCGGAAGCGCATGCTTCCCGGGACGCTTCCCGTGAATCATACCCAATCGCAGCTGTCCCGCAGCCGATGCGAACCTAGTACCACCGACTCGGTCTCCAAGCCCCGATCACCCTACGATCCGCAGAATCGCTTGATAAACTCCCGAGGATCATCCTCGTGCCTCACCCATAAAACTCGGTGGTCGCAACTCAAAAGTCCTCGCCTTAAATTAACAAACAGGTCAACTACGGTACAATGGAATCATTGTCTCGACTTATCATCATGTTCGCCACGATCTCGCTAGTAATCGCCATCTCTCAGTAGCCTATATCCTCTCGCTCGGCCTGGATCGAGGCTCGTGTACCGCGGCTCGTGAGCTGCCGCCGCCGCTCGATTGGGTCATGGCGTTGTAGAACTCGCCATTCAAACACCTCCTCCGTAGTGACTGGCTCAGCCTCGTAACCTCGGTGCCTACTAGTAGTTCTCAACCGCTTTGCCCTTCTCGGGCGGCTGCCTGCGTGGAGGCATAACTGATACATAAAGGAAAACATCAGAGGAGGTTCAACCTATAACTCAACTCTATTGCACGATCTTAGAGTGAAAGAATGGAAACCAATCCTAAATATCCCGCAGCCTCCTGATTATAGACGTGGTGCACGACACAATCGATAATCAAGACTTACTAGACACCTGCCTCATGGACACTTTCCGAGGACTAATCGCTCGATACCACTTTTGTCACGACCCAACCCCGGGCGCGATCGTACCTACCGGTACTTCGCCGTGTATGTCGAGAATAGCAACTAACATACATAACACATAACTTATAAAAAGTGGTAAACATCACCGCCTACCGATAAGGTCGCTTCCATAAAACATACTTAAATAAAGTATAGTAGTACAACCGGTTCGATAGCCCAAAACATATATGTGACCACGCACTTAAAGATAACAATCGTATGGACAGGCCCCGCCATACCCACGAATGTACCAAAAATATCTATAGCATCGTGGAATATCCGTACTAATAAACAAGCTTCCGAGGAATGGAGCTTCGACACCGAATAGTGATCCTAAGAACGAGGATCCACAATCGCTTACCCTTACCGCGATAAACACACCCAGGAAGGGGTCGACACAACGCATCAAATATGTAAAATGTAAAAATATTGTAGTAATATCATAAGTCAAAAATAAGTGAGTCATAGATAAAAATCCATTTCCTTACACCGTGCCTTACTAACAACGAGTAACAAGTATAAAACTTATAGCATAAAAATAAGAGGCTCACGATCAAAACAGGTACCTCGCCCGTAGTATCATTAAGCAATCCTACTCGGGACTATTTCACCCGCACGGGTCCCGTGGACCCGCATGAGGTCATCCGCCTCGTCGGGACTATTTCACCCGCACAGACTATTTCACCCGCATGGATCCCGTGGATCCGCATGAGTACCATCGCCGCACTCGCACGACTATTTCACCCGCACGGATCCCGTGGTCCGATCCGCATGAGTGCAAGTCACGCGACTCGCATCATGGGTAGCAAATCCATGGCATAGATAATAACCCGGGGTTTACCCCGTAATAATACAAATATATAACATAGCTCATCCGGCTATCATACATAACATAAGCACTACCGGCCTATCATATCATACATAAGCACTACCGGCCTATCATATCACAACATAAGCACTACCGGCCTATCATATCATACATAAGCACTACCGACTTAGCATAACATAAGCAAGTTAAGAAATCCCCTAACTTCTTATTAACATTATTAATATATCCTCTCATTTTAGTATCCTAAGGCACTAACATGTCTTTTAATAGTATCAAGTTACGATTTCTTTTCAAGACGAGTCACATTTCCTTTTAGAAATATAATAAGCTTCTAAATCAAGTGACTTTATTTCCTTTAAAACCTTAGGCAACCAATGCCTAAAAATCAATTCACCTTTCTTAGTCTCAAACCCTTTACCCGTACTTGTTTTAATTAGAGTAAACCTTTCTGTGTGAACCTTTCAAGAAAACTAATATAACCAACTTCCGATAAAGTCCTTATATTAGCGTTATCCCTTTGTCAAATACATTTTCCCTCAACCCAAGGGACTTATACTTTTGAAATGAAACAAGTATCATATACTTTAAAACAAGTGTAGATTGTCAAATCTCAGACGATACCGCACTACATAGATACAACTATTCATGCTCAAGAGATAGGAAAACTCTACATACCTCTTCGGTCAATCCACTTGCTAAGTCCAACTACCGCAAGTAATATGTCAACCTAAAATAACCATGATACGTTCATTAACCTCTAATTTCAATGTAGAATAATCTAAACTTAAAGCCACTAAATTCTATGGAAAATTGGGCAGCATTTCCTTTGTTTCTACATACTTTGCCACCTTTCACAAGGCCGAATTTATCATCCAAACGCCACATTTAAGGCTCAACAATCCAACACTTCAGCGGGATTACACACCTAAACTTGGGTGTGTAAAATTCTGCCCCAATAGGTACAACAATTCATTTAACAATTCTAAGGTAGTTTTTAGGCTACAACATGCTCATAATATCTTCTTAACCAATTCCTTTACATTCAAACCATAGTTCTTACATGCAACGAGTCTAAGAGAATTATTTACTACCACAAGTTCTTTCTTCTTAACATGCAACACTATAAACTAAATCTAAAGGAAGAATCATTACCTTAGAGTTTTAGCCAAACTTATTCCAAATATTTTGCTAGCTTCCTTGCCAAGAACACCACCACAAGCTAGCCACAAGCTTCATTTTTTGTTCTTAACTTTTCAGATTTTTCCTTAGTCTTGGATTTCCTTTGGAAATGTAGAGAGAAGGAGGAGCTGATTTTTAGAGAGAGGGAGAGAAATTGGATGATGACCAAGTCTTCAAGACTTGGTCAATATATTGCATGCAAGAAATCAGATGGGGGGACACTTGTCACCCTCCCAATGTCTTTTAAAAGAATAATCTGACTTTTCTAAGTTTTTCCACCCAAAATCCGCCTGGCCATTCGCCCCCGGCCCGCAAGCACAAAACCTCCGCAACCTCTATGAACTTTCGCGCGCTGCCGCCTGCCTGGCGCTGCAACTTCAGCGACCTCGATTTCTCGGCGCGCCCTCATCCGCGCCACGCCTCGCGCTTTGTCCAAACACATTTATGTCCGATCACGACCGAACTTGTAACTCTCATAACTTCCTACTCCGACGTCCCATCGATTTAACGGTTGGTTGCGTTGGAATCTAGACTCACGAACTACGCCCTAGGCCTTTGAAACACTTAGGAACTCTCAATGTATCGGGTCATAACCCGCCTCAAAGTTGACTAAAACCCGTCCGGAATAATCCGTCAGCCTATCCTTTGAAAATTTTAAGTCTTACATGCTTTCGTACGCTCTCATACGTAGGGTCAGAACTACGGGGTATAACAACTTAGACACATGCGACCCTGGGGTGCCCTGCATATGTAAAGAAGTTATTTACTGACAAATTGGAATCTAAAAGTGAGAAATATTATTTTGTGGGGTATCCTAAGGAAACAAGGGGATACTACTTCTATCTTCCTGGCGAACATAAAGTAATTGTTTCCAGAAATGCAACTTTCCTTGAAGAAGACTTTGTCTACAAGGAACAGAGTTACAACAATATAGAACTTGAAGAAATTTAAGAAGTAAACAATAATATAGAGAATGAACCCTTGTCAAATGACCTATGCAATGATTCAGTGGGAGTATTTGATGATGATTGGGTACTTAGAGTACTTCCTTCAGCCAGTGGGAGTGATGTGAGGGATAATGCATAAATGCAAGACTCTCATACACAACTAATGGAGGATGACATAATGGTTGCGCAACATCCTATTCAAAATGATATTTCTGAAAGTTCTCAAGGTCCTGGATTGTCCAACACACAAACACCTTCTCAAAATCAAAATACAACAAACACTGAAACGCAGAATCTTCAACTCCGTAGGACCACTAGGACTCATCGTGCAACTGAAAGACTTAACCTCCTTGTTGAAACACACAAAGAGATAGATATTTCTGATGATGATGAACCTACTACCTACAGCGAAGCAATGTTATACATTGATTCACAGAGATGACAAAAAGTCATGAAATTCGAAATAGAATCTATGTACATAAATCAGGTATGTAACTTGGTTAATTTGTCAACATGGGTTAGACCCATTGGATGCAAATGGGTCTTCAAGAAGAAGATTAATGCATAAAGAAAGATTGGTGGCTAAAGGTTATAATCAACGGTCTGAGGTCGATTATGATGAAACCTTTTCACCTGTTGCAAAGATTAACTCCATTCGGATTTTGCTTGCAATAGCTGCATACTATGATTATAATATTTTTCAAATGGATGTTAAAATTGTCTTCCTCAATGGTAATCTAATTGAGGAGGTGTATATGATACAAACAGAGAGTTTTACATCCAAGACTCAACCCAAAACAATATGCAAACTACATAAGTCTATTTATTGACTCAAGCAAGCCTCAATGAGTTGGAATATTTGTTTTGACAAAGCAGTCAAATCGTTTGACTTTGTTAGAAGTAAAGAAGACCCATGCGTTTATAGTAAACGCACAGATGAGAGTATTGTCTTCATTGTCATATATGTACATGACATATTGATAATGAGAGATAATAAGACTCTCATACAATCGGTCAAGGAATGACTTCATGATGAAGGACTTGGGTGAAGCCTGCTACATTCTTGGAATCAGGATCTACAGAGATAGACCTAATAAATTGTTGGGGCTGTCACAGTACGTATACATAGACAAAGTGCTAAAACGTTTTTCTATGGAGAATTCCAAGAAATGAAATCTTCATATAGGTCAAGGCATCAAGTTATCAAAGAAGGATAATCCTTCTACTGTTGCAGAACTTGAACGCATGAAGAGGATCCCATATGCTTCAGCTATAGGATCAATCATGTATGTCATGACATGTACAAGGCCAGATGTGGCCTGTGCACTTAGTATGACTTGTAAATTCCAGCAAAATATTGTAGAGGAACACTGGAAAGCAGTCAAGAATATTCTTAAGTATCTTAGACGAACTAAATAATATTTCTTAGTCTATGGTGGACAAGAAAAGCTAGTAGCTACTGGGTACACTGATGCTAGCTTCCTGACATATCTTGATGACTTCAAGTCTCAGTCTGGTTATAATGAGTTGGAAAAGTTCTGTCACGACCCAACCCCGGGGCCGCGGCTAGTACCCTACCGGGGTACCCTGTCAGGTATACATCAGAGAATAGCAGCGGAACATACACAACACATAACTACTAAAAATGGTAAACATCACTGGCCAGCCGATAAGGCTGCCTTCCATAAAACATACTTAACCAAAAGTATAGAAGTACAACTTGTTCTTTTAGCCCAAAACATATATGTGACCACGCACTTAAGAATAATCAACCGTATGGACAGTGGCCCCGCCATACCCCGAATGTACAAAATATCTATAGCATCGGGAATATCCGCATTCAATAAACAAGCTTCCGAGGAATGGAGCTTCGACACCTAACGGTGATCCTAAGAACGAGGATCCACACCGCTACCTTACTCGCAGATGAACCCACTTCAGGAAGGGGTCGACATACACATGTACCAAGTATGTAAAGTCAAAAATACTGTAATAATGATATCATAAGTCTAAGAGTAAGTTGAGTCATGGAAGACAATCAAAATACCTTTACTGTGTCTTACTAACAATGAGAGCGACAGTATATATATATAATAATCGCATAAAATAGGGCCTTAGGATCAAACAGGTACCTCGCCTGTAGTATCAATAAGCACCTCTACTCGGGACTATTTCACTGCATAGTCCCGTGGACCCGCATAGGTATTCCTCGCATAGGTTGTACCGCATTTGAGACTATTTCACCCGCGTAAGCCCATAAGGACTCGCATGAGGTATTCTCGCGATCACGGGTAGCAAATCCACTGAACATGTGGTATAACGATCTGGGACTTACCTCGATATATACTCTACCCCAAACAGATGGTATAACGATCTGGGACTTACCCTCGATATACTCTTATATCAAGCGGATGGTATAACGATCTTGGGCTTGCCTCGGATATACTCTTACACCGAAGGTGGTATGCCGATCTGGGCTTGCCACTGCACATACTCTTACCCCGGAGAAGGTGGTATAACGATCTTGGGGCTTGCCCTCGATATACTCTTACCCTAGCTCAAATCACATCATATCATAATCATAAATAAGTTAAGAAAACTTATAACTTCTTATTAGTCTTGTTCATATACCCTCTCATTTTAGTTTACTTAAGGCACTTAATCATATCTTTAATAAAAGAAAACCGGGAATTTAACCCAAGTACTACATACTTCAATTCTTTTAAAAGTGACTCTTTTTCATACATAAAACCTTTGGGCAATTGATGCCTTAAAATCAATTTGCCTTTCATAAATCAAATCATTTGTCCTTACTTGTCTTACTTAGAGTAAACCTCTTCTCATTAATCTTTTATAAAGCTAATAAACCAACTTCCCATAAAGTTGTTATATTAACCCTTCACTTTAGTAAAATTACACTTTTCCCCTAACTAAGGGACTTATACATTCTTAAAACGAAACAAGTCTTTATATACTTAAAACAAGTAAGAATACCAAATCTCAGACGCTCACCGTACTACATAGTTACATCTATTCATGCTCAAGAGATAGGAAAGCTCTACATACCTCTTTGGTCAATCCACTTGCTAAGCTCAACTACCGCAAGTAATATTTCGACCTATAATAATCATGATACGTTTATTAACCTCTAATCTCAATGTATAACAATCCAAGTTCAAAGTCACTAAATTATATGGAAAATTGGGCAGCATTTCCTTTGTTTCTACTCACTTTTCCACCTTTCTCAAGGCCGAATTTATCATCCAAACGCCACATTTAAGGTTCAACAATCCAATATTTCAAAGGGGATTACACACCTAAACTTGGATGTGTAAAATTCTGCCCCATAAGGTACAACAATTCTCTTAACAATTTTAAGGTAGTTTTTAGACTACAACATGCTCATAATATCTTCTTAACCAATTATTTCATATCCAAACCACATTTCTTGCATGCAATGACTCTAAGAGCATTATTTACTACCACAGGTTCTTTCTTCTTAACATGCAACACTAGAAACTAATTCTAAAGGAAGAAATGTTACCTTAAAGTTTTAGCCAAACTTATTCCAAATATTTTGCTAGCTTCCTTGCCAAGAACACCACCACAACAACACCAACAAGCTAGCCACAAGCTTCCTTCTTGTTCTTAACTTTTCAGATTTTTCCTAAGGCTAGAATTTCTCTTGGGATTTTAGAGAGAAGGAGGAGCTAATTTAGAGAGAGAGAGAGGTTTGAAAGATGACCAAGTCTTCAAGACTTGGTCAATATAAGGCATGCAAGAAAATCAGACGGGGGACACTTGTCACCCTCCCATGGCCTTTTAAAAGAGAAAATCGATTTCCTAAGTTTTTCCGCCAGAATCCCGCCTTGCGCTCGACAGGCCAGCGGCTACAAAACCTCTGACTTCGAACTTCCGACGCCGCGCCGCTGTCCTGGCGCCGCGGCGCGGCAACTTCAGCGACCTTCGCATTTTTGGCGCTGCGACTCGCATCCGGCGCCGCGACTGCCGCTTTGTCCGAACACATTGTCCGATCGCGCATCGAACTTGTAACTCTCATAAATTTCTACCCGACGCCCTATCGATTTAATGGTTGGTTGCGTTGGAATCTAGACTCAACGAACTACGCCTCAGGACTTTGAAACACTTAGGAACTCTCAATTTACCGGGTCATAACCCGCCTCAAAGTTGACTAAAACCCGTCCGAACAATCCACAACCTATCCTTAGAAAATTTTAAGTCTTACATGCTTTTGTACGCCTCATACGTAGGTCGTAACTACGGGTATAACATTCTCCCTTAGAAACATTCGTCCCGAATGTTCCTTCTAGGCTTACTCAAATCACAACATCGACATAGACCTCTTAACTATTCTTTTGCAAATAAAGAAGCTCCACGAGCCACAACATACTGAAGCGTAAATGTTAAATCAAAACTAACAAGCTGGAAAGTGGGTTACCTGGAGGTATAGGAAATAGGTGAGGGTACTTCTTCATCATGTCATCCTCTGCTTCCCACGTCATTTCCTCTATGTTCTCGTTCCGCCATAAGACTCGACGAAGCCACGCCTTTCGTCCGTCGTCTAACTCGACGATCGAGTATCGCTATGGGACTCTCCTCATACGATAACCTCCGCCACTTGACATCATGAACCGGTGCACTCTAGATGGATCACCAATACATTTCCGCAACATGGACACATGGAAAATCGATGTACCGCTCCAAATCGGACGGCAGATCTAACTCATAGCAACCCCGCCTACCCTACGGACAATCTGATACGCCCAACGTACTTGGGCTAAGCTTCCCTTCTTTCCAAATCTCATCACGCCTTCATGGGCGATACCTTTAGAAAACCCAATCATCTATCTCAAATTCCAAGTGTCGACGCCGATGATCTGCATACGACTTCGCCGACTGAGCCGCTAACAACTGCTCTCGATAAGCTTCACCTTATCCATCGTCACCGAACTAAGTCCGCCCGACTAATCGAACCTATCCCACTCGAACCAGCCTATCGGTGACTGCAATTCCTCCCGTATAAGGCCTCATAAGACGCCATCCAATACTAGAGTGGTAGCATTGTTATAAGCAAACTCCACGAGGTAAATGATCCTCCCAACTACCTCGAAATCAATAACACAAGCCCGCAGATATCCTCGTTGTCAGATAGTGCGCCTACCGTCTCGCTTGGCCCGAGGGTGGAACGCCGCATCGAGACTCACTGTGTCCCTAATCCCTTCAAAAGACCTCCGTGGTTAGCCGTAAACCGGCTCCTCTCGAAATAATCGATACAGTACTCCGCGCCTCACAATCTCCCGATATACGCCTCGTAATCCTTGGTCAAAAGTCATCCGATCGAAGAAATGGGCTGATTTCACACCGCCGACAATTACCCAAATGGAATCATGCTTCCTCCGAGTGGTAAGTAGCCCCGTAATAAAATCCATATTTATCACCTCACTTCCAAGTCGAAATATCAATACCGCAACATCCCACCGCTTCGTGCTCAACCTTACCGCCGACAATTCGCATCGCGCCACGAACTCCGCAACGCCCCGCAAGGCCATCCCACCAATACACGATTCGAGGTCATGATACATCTTAGTCGACCGGATGAATGGAATAACGAGCACCGCGCGCCCCTGCAATGGCCGACGAAGTCCTCGCTACATCGGAACACACAACCGCCTCAAATCTTAGCACCCCATCAGCGCTACCTCAAATAGACTCATCTCTTTCGAACAATGCATCTCTGCATCGCATCAAAATCGGATCTTCATACCGCCGCTTCTTCACCTCCTCGACGATAAGACTCGACAACCTCTCAACCCGAATTCCATCACTATCGAATCAACCAAACGAACCCCAAGGCTCGCGAATGATGCAACTTTCGACCATATTCCTCTTCTCCGATCAGACATCGCATGCACTACCCATCGACCGCGACTAAGGGCATCTGCAACTACATCGCCTTCCCCGTGGTATAGAATATCAACATCGTAATCCTTAAGTAGCTCCAACCACCATCTCGCCGCAAGTTCACTCCTCCGTCAAGATATACCGAGACTCTTGTGGTTCGTGTAAATGTCCACATGAACTCCATATAAATAATGTCTCCGCATCTTCAAGGTGAATTATCGCCGCTAACTCCAAGTCATGTATGCGATAGTTCTTCTCATGCTTCCTAAGATGTCGAGACGCATAAGCTATAACCTTCTTTGGCCGCCAAAGACGCACTCCAAGCCCGACACTTGACGCGCCACAATAAACCACATATCCATCTAAGCCCTCCGGAAGAGTAAGAACTGGCCGCCAACTTCTCCTTTAGCAACGGAAACTTTCTCACAAGTATCCGCCCACCGAACATAGCCGCTTTCCGAGTCGCCTTAGTCAAAGGTGCCAAATAGAAGCAAACCTCTCTACAAACCTCCGATAATAACTCGCAAGTGCCCAAAAGCCGCGCACTCCGCTGTAGCTGGTCCGCCAAGTCTTGACCGCCTCAATCTTGCCAGACAACCCGAATACCATCGGCCCGATAACATGCCCTAAGAAGGCCATCAAGCTAACTGTAACTCGTGACTTCGAGAACTTGGCATATAATCACGGCCTCGAGGACTCAATACCGCCTCAAATGACCAGATGCTCGCTCGCCTGCGCGAATACACCAAGATATCATCAATAAACACTATAACAAACATATCCAAGAATGGCTCAACACTCTATTCATCAAATCCATGAATATTTCAGGGCGCTGTCAACCCGAAAGACATTACTCAACTCATAAGGCCCATACCGGTCCCGAATGCGCTTTGGGATATCCGCTTTCTAACTCGCCTCGATGGTAAACTGCATCGCAGTCTATCTTGAAAAACACCTCGCGCCGCAATCGTCAAACAAATCGCCAATCTCGGGAGGGATATCTGCTTCGATAGTTACCTTGTTCACCGCTCAGAATCAATACACATACGCAGCGTCCCATCCTTCTTCTTTACAAATAATACTGGCGCTCCAAAAGGAGAAACACTTGGCCTAATAAAGCCTTTCTCCAGCAAATCTTTCAGCTGGTCCTTCAATTCCTTCAACTCGGCAGGTGCCATCCTGTATGGCGGAATAGATATCGGTCGAGTGTCTGACGCCAAATCAATGCAAAACTCAATCTCCTCTCGAGGGATACCCTAAGCTCGTCGGGAATACGCCCGAAACTCTCTAACGACTGGAATCGATCAAGGTCCAGATCTCACCTCGGTCGAATACTCGAACCATATGATAGATGTACCCTTTCCACACCATCTTCCTAGCCTTGAGGTAAGAAATAAACTTACCCCCTCGGCGATGCAGTAATCCCCTTCCACTGAGCAACCTACCACCAGAAACCGAACCGAACTAATCTCTCTCTACCCCACGGGCATAGCAAGACGCTAGTCAATCCATACCCATAATCACATCAAAGTCCGCCATATCCAACTCTATCAAGTCGGCCAGAGTCCGACGACTATCTATAGTCACAGGCAAGCCTTATACACCCGCCGCCTACCACCGAATCACTCATCGCGTAGCCACCTCAAAAGGTCTTATGGACTCGCTCTATCCCTACTCTATCGCAATATGAGGAGATATATAGGACAAGGTAGAACTCGATCTATCAAAGCATATACATCACAAAGAAGAAACCAACAATGTACCGTGACGACATCCGCGACGCCCCGGTCCCGCTTACCGACATAGCATATATGCG
Organism: Przewalskia tangutica; assembly: GCA_029844215.1. Classification (NCBI taxonomy): domain Eukaryota; kingdom Viridiplantae; phylum Streptophyta; class Magnoliopsida; order Solanales; family Solanaceae; genus Przewalskia; species Przewalskia tangutica. The sequence continues at coordinate 15,386,963 of CM056734.1, forward strand.
GCTCGAGGACCGCTAGAATCGAACCCCTACCACGACTTCTCGCCGCGCCGCCCATAAGTACCCTCGCCCGGCGCCTAACCATCGAAGATGAAGATTCAAAGAATGCACTTCGCCGCTGAACTGTAACGCCCCGCCGCCATGACGGACAATCCTTCTTCGACGGCCCCGCCACAAGAGTAACACGCCCCAAACCCATACGACACTCGCCGTGAGACCTACCGCATCGAATGCACCGGTAGGTGGTCTCGATTGCGACGGCCGCCTCCTCAAACTCAAGGCACGAGCCCCGACCGCTTCCTAAATAACCCGGCCGACGTATTCTCCCGCCGGAAATCGGTAAGGAGCACTCGGCCGGCCGGAATGCGGACCTAGTTCGCCGAGGCCGCCTCGAAACCGCCCGAGACCCTACTGCCCCGCCTCTGGCCGCCCAAATCTAATCGATCCCGCTCGCCCTCAATCCTCAGACGCCGCATCTCCGCAATATCCATACTCGTCAAGAGCCACCCTAAGCATGCAAGAATCATACGACGCCTAACCCATCACATATCGATGAACCCCGCTCGCCATGCCGCCTACTATGGTGTGCGATATTCGCCAAGGAGTCAAACTGTGTCAGACTCGATAGTCCTCCCGCTTGCCTCAAGGTCAAAAATCTATCTACCCGGCTCTCATCTCGTGAGGCAAGAAGTGGTCTAGAACGCCTCGTGAACTCCTCCCAACCACCGGAAGAGCATCCTCACCTCTCGACAACACCCATGACTCAAAACTACCAACGCAATATCGCGCAACCCAGAAGAAACTAGTATAATGCACTCACCTCCGATGCCCTAAGACTGTATGGTCCGTCAGAATCGCCGGACAAACTCCCGCGATCCTCCTCAAATCTCGAACCATAGAACTTCGGATGGGTGACAACTCAGAAATCCCGAATCCAGAATCGCTTTGGGGTTGGCCGCCGCTTCTCGCTTGCCACGCTCGCCACTACGCTGCCGTCAAGAATCAACTGTTTCGTAATTCTATACTCGCACTTCGATCGGGACCGAGGCTCGCATCGCGGTCTCGTGAGCCGCGTCACGCCGAAGCTCACAGGCCGGGCGACGACGTGGAACTCGCCGCTTAAACATCATCTCTCGCAAGGATCGGCTCAGGCTCGTGACTCTCCGCTGCCCCACTAGCAGCCTCTCGCCGCTTTGCCCTTCGGGCCGCGCTGTTTCATGCGAGGCATAATCGATACATAAAGGAAAACATCGTGAGATTCAACCTTTAACTCATCTCTATTGCACGATCTCGTGAGTGAAAAAATGGAAACCAATCCTAAATATCCTGCACCTCTCGATTATAGATGTGCACGACACACCGATAATCAAGACTTACTGTGACACGGTGATGTGGACACTTTCCGAGGACTAATCGCTCGATACCACTTTTGTCACGACCGACCGGCCGCGACTAGTACCTCACCGGTACCTCGCCGTATACATCGTGAGAATAGCAAATAACATACACAACACATAACTACTAAAATGGTAACATCATCACCGGTACCGATAAAGTTTCCATAAAACATACTTAACTAAAAGTATAGAAGTACAACTTGTTCTTTTAGCCCAAAACATATATGTGACCACGCACTTAAGAATAACAATCGTGGCGGGACAGGCCCCGCCATACCACGAATGTACAAAATACCTATAGCATCGGGAATATCCGTTCAATAAACAAGCTTCCGAGGAATGAGCTTCGACACCTAACGTTGATCCAAGAACGAGGATCCACAATCCGCTTACTCCCTGCGGCGTAACGCAACCCCAGGAAGGGGTCGACACAATATGTACCAAGTATGTAAAGTCAAAAATCAGTAATAATGATATCATAAGTCTAAGAGTAAGCTGAGTCATGGAAGACAATCAAAATACCTTTTATCGTGCCTTACTAACAATGAGAGTGACAAGTATATACATATAATCTTGCATAAAATAGGGGCCTTAGGATCAAAACAGGTACCTCGCGTAGTATCAATAAGCACCCTACTCCCGGACTATTTCACGCATAGGTCCGTGGACCCGCACGAGGTATTCTCGCATAGGTGTGCACCCGCGTGGGACTATTTCACCGCATAAGCCCATAAGACTCGCATGAGGTATTCCTCGCATCACGGGTAGCAAATCCACTAACAGTGGTATAACGATCTTGGGGACTTACCCGCCGGATATACTCTTACCCCGGCGGATGGTATAACGATCTTGGGACTTACCCTCGATATACTCTTATCAAGCGGATGGTATAACGATCTTGGGGCTTGCCCGCCGGATATACTCTTACAAGAACGTGGTATGACGATATCGGCTTGCCGCATATACTCTTACCCTGGAGAAGGTGGTATAACGATCTTGGGGCTTGCCCCTCAGATATACTCTTACCCTAGCTCAAACCGTCATCATATCATAATCATAAATAAGTTAAAAAAACTTATAACTTCTTATTAGTCTTGTTCATATACCCTCTCATTTTAGTTTACTTAAGGCACTTAATCATATCTTTAATAAAAGAAAACCGGGAATTTAACCCAAGTACTACATACTTCAATTCTTTTAAAAGTGACTCTTTTTCATACATAAAACCTTTGGGCAATTGATGCCTTAAAATCAATTTGCCTTTCATAAATCAAATCATTTGTCCTTACTTGTCTTACTTAGAGTAAACCTCTTCTCATTAATCTTTTATAAAGCTAATAAACCAACTTCCCATAAAGTTGTTATATTAACCCTTCACTTTAGTAAAATTACACTTTTCCCCTAACTAAGGGACTTATACATTCTTAAAACGAAACAAGTCTTTATATACTTAAAACAAGTAAGAATACCAAATCTTGTACGTCTACCGTACTACATAGTTACATCTATTCAAGCTCAAGAGATAGGAAAGCTCTACATACCTCTTTGGTCAATCCACTTGCTAAGCTCAACTACCGCAAGTAATATTTCGACCTATAATAATCATGATACGTTTATTAACCTCTAATCTCAATGTATAACAATCCAAGTTCAAAGTCACTAAATTCTATGGAAAATTGGGCAGCATTTCCTTTGTTTCTACTCACTTTGCCACCTTTCTCAAGGCCGAATTTATCATCCAAACGCCACATTTAAGGTTCAACAATCCAACATTTCAAAGGGATTACACACCTAAACTGATGTGTAAAATTACGCCCCATAAGGTACAACAATTCTCTTAACAATTTTAAGGTAGTTTTTAGGCTACAACATGCTCATAATATCTTCTTAACCAATTATTTCATATCAAACCACATTTCTTGCATTTAATGACTCTAAGAGCATTATTTACTACCACAAGTTCTTTCTTCTTAACACGACACTAGAAACTAATTCTAAAGGAAGAAATGTTACCTTAAAGTTTTAGCCAAACTTATTCCAAATATTTTGCTAGCTTCCGCCAAGAACACCACCACAACAACACCAACAAGCTAGCCACAAGCTTCCTTCGTTCTTAACTTTTCGATTTTTCCTAAGGCTAGAATTTCTCTTGGGATTTTAGAGAGAAGGAGGAGCTAATTTAGAGAGAGAGAGGTTTGAAAGATGACCAAGTCTTCAAGACTTGGTCAATATAAGACATGCAGAAAAATCAGATGGGGGGACACTTGTCACCTCCCATGGCCTTTTAAAAGAAAAATCAGATTTCCTAAGTTTTTCCGCCAGAATCCATGGCGCCCAGGCGCGCCATGAAACTCTGCGGACTTCCGGAACTTCCGCGCCATCATTGTCTGGCGCATACACGGCAACTCAGCGACCTTCGCATTTCGGCGCCGCCCGATCCGGCGCGACACTGCCGCTTTGTCCGAAACACATTTACGATCACGCCGCTCAACTTGTAACTCTCATAACTTTCTACTCCGACGTCCTATCGATGAATGGTTGGTTGCGTTGGAATCTAGACTCAACGAACTACGCTCCAGGCCTTTGAAACACTTAGGAACTCTCAATGTACCGGGTCATAACCCGCCTCAAAGTTGACAAAAACCCGTCCGGAACAATCCGTCAACCTATCCTTAGAAAATTTTAAGTCTTACATGCTTTCGTACGCTCTCATACGTAGGGTCAGAACTACGGGGTATAACAAGTTCCAAACAAGCTACAACTGCAGATTCAACAACTGAAACCGAGTACATTGCTGGATCGGAAGCTGTCACGATATTTGAGTTCTTAAAAGAACTAAGGGTTGTTCCAAGTGCCACTTGTCCAATAACGATTTATTGTGACAACACTGGTGCGATTGCGCAAGCTAATGAACCAAGATGAACGAACATAAATAAGCATGTACCAAGGAAATACCACATACTTAGAGAGATTGTGGAGACTGAATAAATAAAGTTAGACTATGTTCCCACAGATGAAAATCTAGTAGACCCATTTACTAAATCATTAAGCTTAGTCAAGCATAATGGTCATTTCGAAAACATGGACATTAGATACGTTGGAGATTGGCTCTAGGCCAAGTGGGAGATTGAAAGTATATATGTCCTAGAGACAATAATTTTAGGGACACATGTACTTGAACACATTCGTATTATTGATGAGATTAATATATTTATGACATTTGCAATTGTTGAATTATTATTTGATTGTTTGTATTATTCATTAATGTGCATCCCTTGAACTAAACGTTGTCATTGATGGTGTGAGATATTAATGAAGAGCGTAGTTCTTAAAGTGGCCTCGACTGATGATTATTGAGAATGTGATATCAATGATATATTATAAGTCGACATGTGGTCTGCATCACATTCTTAGAGAATGTAGTATGTCTCACTTACTACTAGTAATAGTTGCTAGTGATGGACACATGGGTACTCTTAGAGGGTATTGTCATGCCCTACTGATAAACTATTTGTTATACATGTCTAGAGTATTATCATCATGTAGGAGATAGATGTCATTTGACTTGAGGTCAATACGCACCTGGTTTGTAGAGTAATGTACTTTGATCTTGTCATAAGCTTAAATTCCTTATATGATAATACATGACTTGAATTGGGTACATTGCGATACAAACTAAGGTGGTAGTTGAGCCAAGAATAAGATTCATTCATCGCATGCTGATAATACTCTAAACATGCATAACAAATAGTTTATCAGCAGGGCATGCCATACCCTCTAAGAGTATCCATGTGTCTACCACTAACAACTATTACTAGTAGTAAGTGAGACATACTAAATTTTTTAAGAATGTGATGCAGATCACATGTCGACTTATAATATATCATTGATATCTCATTCTCAATAATCATCAGTCGAGGTCACTTTAATAACTACGCTCTATCATTAATATCTCACACCATCAATGACAACGTTTAGTTCAAGAGATGGACATTAATGAATAATACAAACAATCAAAAATAACTCAGCAATTGCAAATGCCATAAATATATTAATCTCATCGATAATGCGAATGTGTTCAAGTACACGTGTCCCTAACTTTCAGAAAAAACATGCAAAAGAACCACACGAATAAAAAGGAAATGCTAATTGACTGACGATATAGTCGAAGCTCAATTATATGAATACGACAACACTATTAAATTTTGCCTCTCATTGTGACTTTGTTGTGTGCGCTTATTCTACTATTGAAAGCATTTTTTATTTAGGGTTAAAGAGTAAAAAAATACATCTCAAGTATTATATTTTTTTGGGGTTTTACCTGAATTATCACCAATTAATTTGTAAAACACACATCAACTATCAGTTGTTCACTTTTCCTACTTGAACTATCACCATAGACTCATCCAGGGTCGAGGACCCGACCGACTGAAAAATCGGGGCGGTCACATTGCGGACCCGTGAGCCACCTGACCCGAAAAAGCAGGGAACCGAGCATACGTAGGGTCGGGCCAGAGTCAGATTTTTTTACCCACTAGGCCCAGTCCGACCTCGACCCGCCACTAAATCTTTTTAATATAATTTATATTATTTTTCCTTTATTAATATTTACTTGTTTTAAGAATATATGTGATGTAGACTTTATGTTTTAATGTGAAACATTGACATAAAATATATGTGTTGTAAATTGATGCAACTTGAAATTGCTGCGCTCGGACGTTCGTTTCACTCATTTTTTTTTAATGATTTCACGTATTTTTTCGAGACGGAGCCGTCCCAAAGAGCCACAAGGCGGTTTGGCAATGCCAATTTGTGAAAAAAATGCCAGTCTTCCCAATCGATTTGACGTTTCCCCCAAAACGATTTCTAATTTTACTTTTTCTTCACTACAGATCTCGCGATATACAATAGATTTTAATGTACGAATTTCGAGGTAATGTATGTGTGAATGTCAATTTCAGTTTTAAAAATTCAATTTTAGAAATAACAAAAAAAAATAGTCGGATCCCGCGATCCGACCTGGCCCGACCATCCCATTTTTTTTGTTTTGTAGAGAGGGTCAGGGCCGACCCGTAACCCGTAGGTTCCCAAGGGTCAGGGCCAATGTCAGATTTTAAAAAAAAAAAATAGGGTCAGGGTCGGGCAAGTAGGAAAAAAAAGTCACCTGACCCAATCCTGACCCGGCCCGATCCGAGCTTTGGACATGTCTAATCATCAATTAACATAACTTTTACACCCGATAGTTCGGTAGAAATTTTTTAAAAAATGATACTTGTGATGTATTTTTTATCATTATTTCTTTTATTTATTCTAACGAGAAAGTGAAAATATTTGCTCTAGGAAAGTTCATTGTAGTATGAAAAACCTTGCATAATTTTGAACAAAAATTGACTTATTTTGAAAAAACCCCGTATAAATTTGCAATTTACGCCAATAAATAATTTACAATCATGATCTGGCACTCGGCATACCAAATTAAAGGGCAAACCCCTAATTCGGGTCGGGTTAAAATTGAAATAACCAAAACCCTTCCTCAAAACTTTTCTTAAACCCTACAAACCTCTAATGCTTGCGGAACAAAAGCACAGTCGTTTTTCGCCATGTCAACCGACGACAACCAAAATGCCGGCGGAGTTATGGCTCTCCGGCGGCTTAAATCAACTGAACCACCTCTCTATCTCTCAGCATCATCGGAACTCTCCGAAGCGGCTCGATTAGCCTCCAAGTACCTATACTCTTCTCTCACACCCTACACCCCGAAATCTCCTTTCGCTCAGATCTTGACAGATGGTTTTGATGCCGAGCAAATATGGCAGCAAATAGACCTCCAATCTGAGCCCTTACTTACCTCTCTCGGTCGACAAATCAGACAATTTGAGAAAAAACCCGAAGAAATTTCAAAGGTTTTTAATTTAATAGAAAAGAAGAATAATTTAGAGAGGGAAGAAGAGGAATTGCAATTAGATGGAAAAAGTGAGGACTTTAAGGATTTAGATATGGATGATGATGATGAGGAGGTGGTAGAAGAGGGTGATGATGGAGAAATCAGCGAAGACGGGAAAGAGGAGAATGATGGGGAAATGAGCTAAGACGGGAAAGAGGAGAATGATGGGGAAGGAGGAGTGGAAGATAAGTTTTTCAAGATAAATGAGCTGGAAGAGTATATGGAGGATGATGAGGCAAGGGAGTATGGGTTGAAAAAGAAGACTAAGACTATAAGAAGCAATGAGGAGGACGAGGACGAAGAGGAAGATGACGAGGTAAGAATTTGCTGATTGTGCCTAAGTTCATTATGATTAGGTAAATTGGTGAGTGGGGATTTGTGTTGTTTTGATAAAGCATTCATTTTTACCATTATCTTGTTCTTGCAGCTTGGGTTTATGGGCCTCGGAGATGATGAAGATGATGAAAATGGAGGCACGGAAATTGCCAGGTGGGCCCTTCCTCTCCATGTACTTATCAATCTTTTTAGTGTCTTATGACAAATAAAGCATGAAATTTATCAGAATTTGCAGAATTGGCTATTTGATGGCCTTAGCTCAATGATTTCAAGGATTTAATAGGTGTAATTCGTCTAAAAGACACTTGAAGTCTTCTGGTTATTTTTCAATACTTGAGGTGCTTATTGTCCATTAGATAGAACCTTTGATGTCAATTAGGCAGAGTAGATTTGGTTGTGAAGGGTGATTCATATTGCCTTAAACTGAGAAGGACATGGATAAACTATGTGATTAGGCTGTCTGATGAGGCTCAAACATAGTCTTTATGCAGTCCTTCAGAATTTGCCTTGTGGATGCAGGGTGCTCTTTCTGCCTCCTGGGCAACTGTAATCTATATTCCGTCATTATGACATTTAACCTGTACTCGATTAGTGATTTTAGATGAAGATGCTCCCTGGTTTAATAAAATATCAGAGGAGCTTGTGCTTTCTTTCTCCCTCTATATTTGATATTTCACTGCAGTATGTGCTTTGTTTCTCCCTCTCTATTTCATTGCAGTGCTAAAGCCATTGATGGTACAGCCATTTAACTAAGTTTCAAAGTTTTATTTAAAGATCTCCAAGTACTAATTTTCCAAAAATGGGCTCAAACCTTGCAAAATCACATTCCATATCTGCTGTTCTTAGCTTAATAGTAAGGCGCACCTGCACCTACCCCGTGACAGTTTTCTTTCACTATTTTCACCCCTCTACTGAATGCCAATCACATTATTCATGGCAATGAGGTTTTAAACTATGTTACCTCAACATCAACACACTTTTAATTTGCTCAAAATTTTCTCGGTGATGCACAGATATGAGGACTTCTTTGGTTCGAAAAAGGGTGTTGGACAGAAGAAAAATGTTAAATCTTCTGATCTATCAGATGACCTGGGAACAGATGATGACATGATTGATGATAATGATGACAATCAGGTAGTTTTACTCTGTCCTTTCAGTTGTAAATTGTATGAAGATGACTGAGTAAGTGATATATACTCAAGCTTCAAGTCATTTCAATATCTAACACATTTCATCTGTTTAATTTGTTTTCTTCATCTGTTCTAGAAGAAGCGAATCCTTTCTACCCATGAAAAGGAGCTTGAAAAACTCCGATCTACAATTGAGGATATGGAGAAAGCAAACTTGGAAGAGAAGACCTGGACTATGAAAGGAGAAGTAAGATCTCTCTTTCATAATTCCCTTATTTGTGTTACATATTTTCTGGGAAGAAACACCTGTTCATGAATACACAAGCCGAGACCCAAGATGAAAACTGAAACTCTGATATCCCCGTACTCTCGTGTTAATTTCACAATATTATTTTCTCTCATTGTAGATGCTACTTACTGTCTTCATAAACTTTTTCCTTTCTAATTGTTCTGTCTTCCTTTATAATTCCCTATCATTCTTTCATCAACATGTATTAGCTATATGTAGCACATATGGCGTCTTCAGTTCTGTATGTCTGAACAATCTCTATTGGCAGGTAACTGCTGCAAGAAGGCCAAAGAATAGTGCATTGGAAGTTGATCTGGATTTCGAGCACAATGTGAGACCTGCCCCTGTAATCACTGAAGAGGTTACTGCAACACTTGAAGAACTAATTCAGAAACGTATCATTGAGGTGAATATTCTTTTTGTTTCTATGCTGCTAATATCTAAGTCACTTTGACCGTGAAAATGTTAATAAAAAGTTAGTTCGTTGCTACTAAATTTGGGGCATTCTTCATGTGAATGGAAGTATTCTCTTTCTTTTGATGAAGTGGAATGGAGTTATTCTGCAGAGAAGACTACTTTTGGTGAATTTGGCTCACATGTAGAGATAGGCACGTGGGCTCAAATATAATACTAAACTCTTTTTTTTAGAATGCACTTGAAAAAAAGTGTTACATTTCAACATATATTTATGCTTTCAAGATAGTAATAGAAAATGGTTAGGTTCTTTGAAGATGTCTTTTCCTGGGGGACGGGGGTTTCTTTGAAGATTTGGTGTATTTATTCAAGGGTTAATGGTGTTCTTCTAGATCAAGTTATCATCACAGTGGTTAGTGGATAAAGTTGTGGCTTTTATTTAATGGAAGTAATTGGAACTATTTGTTTTCATGATCCTTAAATTTCTTGCTTTCTATCCAGTGGACACCATGTGCCCAATTTTCCTGCCAAACTCTTTCTAGTAATGATTCTTCAATATTAGGATATTGTTGGCACTAAAGTTATCCCAAAAAGTAAAATAAAGATGTTTTAGCAGTAACTTCACTTACTCCTGAGGTTCAAATATATGCAATAATTTCCGATTGGCTTAAAAAGTCCCATTTGGTTATATGTTAAGTGGTTTTCTATGAGCTTAGCATATAAAATTTGTTTTTACGGGTATCTCTCTGTACAACTAAAAATTATAAAAAAATGAAAAAAGGTAGAAGGCAAAAGAGTAGAGACATTCCATTTTCTCTCACACCATGACATCTATTTCATGAATCCATTGCTAGTTTGGTGACTTTAAGGAAATTGTGTAGTTTCTTTTTCCCACTCCAATTTTCTCCTAGAGAAAAGTAATTGTTGCATAATCTGACTGCAGCAAAAGCTCATTTAGTATGTACTAGAAGAAGATTTGTGTAGTTCATATTGGTGTGCTTTGTTCTTCTGCTATTGCTTTATGCCTCCCTCCCTAGCCAACATTTGAGTGTGCATGAAACAAAGTAACCAGCGCGTGACCCCAGTTTGTGATGTCTAGGGCCGATTTGATGATGTTCAGAAGCCTACTAGTTTGCCAACCAGAGCACCGAGAGAAACAAAAGAACTGGTAAATACTATTTCTATATGTATATACTTGTGCTTGTCCAATCAAGTGGATTCTATACTAATCTCAAGTAGATAGTTGTTATTAGATGCTGTGATTTGATGTCTTTTTGATTTATCAACATGCAGGATGACAATAAAAGCAAAAAGGGACTTGCTGAAATTTATGAGGTTAGTGCTCTTGAATTCATGTTACTCCAGGAGTTTGATACTTTTTGGCAGCAACTACTGCTATAAATCTGTGTACTCTATATGCTTCATTCTCAGACATCCTAAAGGAAATCTGTTATCTTAATTGCCACTTTATTTCATGTATTATATATTTTTGCAGGAGGAATATGTCCAGAAGACCGGCCTTGTATCAACAGCATTATCTTTCTCAGATGAGCAGAAAAAAGAGGTGTGTTTGATCACTTGCCTATAATCCAGCCCTCTTCTTTATAACAGGAGGAGTGGTTCTTGGTCTTCTTAACTTCGTCATCGACCCCTTGTAATTCCTTGTCTTACATGCCTGTCCTATGCACTATGTCTGATTACTTGATGCACTATTTTATAAAGTGATAACCTTAGCCTGAAATATATCATTGTTGTTTGAATATTATGAGCGATCTGATGGAATACAATTGTTAGGTAAACGCTAGGTTATGTGTGCACAAATAGTAGAGTGAAAACGCTGTCAATAGATTAACAGACTTCTAGAAAGTTACAGCATACAAAGGAGGGGAGGAATCTCTTGACTTCAACTTTTGAGGGGTGGGGGTTGCATGGGTAGGAGAGAAGAAAGGGATGAATCAGGGCTTAGTTTCTTTACTTGATTGCACCTTTTTTGAGTATGTTTTATTTTGAATTCAAAAACAGGCCACTATGCTGTTTAAGAAACTGTGCTTGAAGTTGGATGCTTTGTCTCATTTCCACTTCACTCCAAAACCGGTATGACTACAACAATGTACATTCAGCTAGATTTTCCCATCTCTAAACTGTTTGTCTCATATTACTTCTCCATGACTCAACTTGGTTAGGTCATAGAAGATATGTCTATACAAGCAAATGTCCCTGCACTTGCAATGGAAGAGGTGAGTTGTCCTGAATAAGTAGACACTTGTTTTTGAATAAACTTATCATACTTGCATAAATTCACCGTTTCTCAAGTATATTTGCTCACATTATTGTTCTATGGTAGGTTGCACCTGTGGCGGTCTCTGATGCAGCTATGCTGGCCCCCGAGGAAGTATTTGCTGGCAAAGGAGATATTAAAGCAGAAACAGAGTTGACACAAGCAGATAGAAAAAGGAGGAGAGCGAACAAGAAAAGGAAATTCAAAGGTGAGTTTTCTAGTAATAATATGCCCCAAGGACACTTTCCATGGTTGACTGTACAAAAACTGATGGTTGAATTAACAAATTTAGCTAAGGGTGTGGCCTAGTAGTCAATGAAGTGAGGAGAACCATGAGGTTTCAGTTCAATTCCCGCGGAGACAAAACACACTAGGTGATTTCTTTCTCCTAAGCCTTGTGGGACAGCCTTGTGGTACAAAGTTACCCGATACCTATGTTGATGGGAGGTACCAAGGTACCTGGTGGAATAGTCGAGGTGCGTGCAAGGTGGCTCGGATACCACCGCCATTAAAAAAAAAATAACAATAGCAATATAGAGACTCATCAATGAGGATCTAGGGTTCTTTATCAACTTCCCCAACCCCTGTGCTTTGCACTTCAACCCAATGCCGTAGGTGATGGTCCACATTTTGAGACGTTAGGCAATTGTATCAAAGTTAGATGCGAGTACTTACATGAAACTTGAAATGTGAAGTACAATTGTTGAAAATTGCATCTCAAGATTAATAAAACACGTAGTTAGTAATATTGTCCTGATTATTCTTTGTCTTGAGCCGAGGGTCTCCCGAAACAGCCGCTCTACCTCCCAAGGTGGAGGTGAGGTCTGTGTACATTCTACTCTCCCCAGACCCCGCATTGTGGAATTTTCACTGGGTATGTTGTTGTTGCTTTAGTTAGTAATATTGTCTATATTGATTTCAAGTTTGGGAAAAGGTCTTTTCAATTTCTTAATAACGGTGGCGCCCAAGCTAGCTTGTTTGCGCTATCCACCGAATTCCGGCTACCTCCCATTCAAAGCCTGGAGGGAGGAAGGGGGGAGTGGTGCTATTTATGAGCTTTCATTCTCATCACTGGTGACTTGCCTCTAGTTGGAGTGTGATAGGTATGATGTTTATCTAATGTGTTTATATCAATTTCATTCACAGCCATGCTCGAAGAAAAAAATAATTCACATCCATGCTCAAGTACATCTGTAGCTTGGTGTTTAGGGTTGAGTTATTGAGTTTAAGAACTTTACCGGGATTTAGAAGTTTATACTTTATGTTTCTACTTGTTATTTTTAAGTTGGGTAACTGTTTTGCAGCTGAGTCGGCAAAAAGGACGGTAAAGCCGGCACCAGAAAATATGTTGTCTAATGGTGTTGAGAGTAAGTTGTTTCTTTTACTCTTTATCTCTGACTTCTTTCCTTGATGAATTTCAATAACTGAATTTTGTTGTGCCATTATTTTACAGGTAATGATAAGTCATAGACTCATAGTGTGTACCAAAACTGAACATTGAGTGAAGCTCCCATGCCTCAAGCAATTTTGACAACACTTTTGGCACGGAATGGTTTCTGCATCCTTGCTCACCCAGAGTGCCAAGCTGTTCAGAGATGTGTCCTCATACAAGATACTGTAGTTTCCACCGTGTACATAAACCGGAGTTCCTTGGAGAAGTTCCATGGCATCATTATTATGGTACTTTGGCATGACCGAATGTCATTACCGGGCTAATTTAGTTGAGAAGAACGAGTCATCATGATAGGGATCTCCATTAATGTATTAAAAAAAAGGAATTTGGTGATCTTCGGCATCGTTAGTTTGAATTTTAATGGGAGCTTTCGAAAAGTTTTTGATATGTAAAGAGTTGGAATGGTGGGTGATAAGATGTGTCAAGTTTCAAACAATATAAACTAACCATCAATATGTATTAGTTTGAATCGTTGGACAACAGAAGTGATGCATTCAAAATAATACTCTCCCAATTTTCATCAGTCTAAAAAAGAACTACGCCTTTTTCTATTTTTATAGTAATTTAAGAGTGTGTATTTAGCTGGGTAAGACCACCCTGTACCTTTGGAAATGTTAGCCAAACGTGCTTGAGAACTTCCAAATGTCTTCTCACACATTACTATTCTAGAAAATTGAGCATCTTAAAAAGCTAGTAATCTACAGTTACAGTCCTTTGCTCGTCTTACCAGGATTCTTTTACACACGCACAAACACAAATCATTCCAAATGGAGCTACACCAATAATGACCAAAATAGGAGGATACCACCATGATAAATCAACATACCTTAATCCTCGACCAAAAAATACTCTAGTAATTAACTTTTTCTTCCATAATATTGACAAGTTGAGGGATAATTGATCCTGATAAGCATTACATCCTCTCCATGTTTTTTGTTATTTTGGAAACGTCAAAAAAGTCGATTCACGCTCTTTCCATGTAACGCAAACTATCAAAACAATCCTATAATGCAATATAGAGAAGATTCCACTCCGAACAAAAAACGTGAAGGCCAAGATAGCGAGCTTTACAGCTCCTGACTGGGAGCAAAGCGGGAGAAGAGGGAACAATACAAGATGGCTGCTTCAAACCTCTTCTGTTTTCATCTTGCCTTCGCTATTAACTTTTGCTAATATCACAATCATACAGGTCAAGTAAAGATCAGAATCCGGTTCTTGTGGATTTAACATCATCGAAATCTATTTGTTCAAGTGCCCTTCAAGTCGCTCAATTGCAGCACCTACACCACCCTTCATTTCATTGTCATCAGTTGTCCCAGTCCCTTCATTGGCTTTCTCTACAAGCTTCAAATGAAGCCACCCTGATAGAACAAGATGTTTTGGTAAAGCTGTAAGTACACCTTTAATAGAAAAAGAATATAGCCCACCCACAGGTTTGTCCCTACTTCCCACGATTCTTCATGCTTAAAGAGTACATAAGATGCATGGAACCCTCATAATTTGAAAGTGTAAAGCAGGCTGCCTTAGCAGAGATGATAAGTTAAATCAACTACAATTAACTGAAGTTACTAATTTTTAAGTTTTAGTAGCATTAGCAACACTATAAGGTTAAGAACTTTGAGAAAAATACAGAGCAATGTAATAGATTGGTATTAGTAAGCAGGTCACATTCTATTACCAAGAGGGAAGCAAACTGCAGCACCCAAAGCAGAACCCAACATCACATTTCTCGCACGCCATTGGAGTGATCCTGGCACTGGAACCATAACAAAAAAGGAGTTATTGGTGGAGGAGATAATAAAAAATGGTTCTGATGCCAAACTTGCCACTTACTAATTAGACCAAATGTTGCAGCTGTAGCAGAACCAGCTGCAACAACATTATAAACATCATGCACCCCACGCTTTTCAGCAAGCAAATACTGTAATCCATAAAAAGCAGCAGTAAACATTCCAAGGCGTATTCCGCCAACTATTGAGCCACGAGTGACTCGTATAAATCTTTTTTCCATGGCATCTCTCATGAGCCGATACTGTTCTCGCTTATCTAGTGTGCTCCCAAGCTTTAACATCACCTCCGCATCCTTGCTCTGTTAAAAGAGAAGAAAGTCACATAAATGTTAGAGGAACTACCTATGCAGAAAGAAAAGAATTTCATGCTCTTCCTTTTGGGAAGGGAGGACTAGGGAAATCCTATTAGTTGCAGCTTTGCTTCACGCCTCTGGAAAAAAGCAGCAGGAAATCAAATGTTCTTCAAAGAAGCATCTACCTTATACAGGCGCAATAGTAGAAGAACATACGTATACAAGGTTAACATGGTCATAAAGTTCGATTTAAGAAAGCCATAAGTTTTCTTCTGTTTTTTTTTAATTTCAAATTTATTCCGAACTCCTTAACGACACGTTTGCAATCTTTTTTACTATTTAGATAATGTAACATTTTACTACTTCTCCAAAGCTTCACAACCAACACTTCCTCTCTCCACTTTATCTTCCTATGTCAAAATGCAATTACGGCTATGTTGCTCAGACTCGGGTGTGGGTGTCGGATACTGGTACGGATCTAGACGTCGGATACGGGTACGGATCTAAACGTCGGATACGGGTACAGATCTAGACGTCGGACTCGTCATAATCTAAATTTTAAGATTCGGGCGTATGGAACCAGGTACGGATAGGGGTGCGGGGATTCAGCAAAAAATAATTCAAAATTCTAATAATAGAGTTATAAAACCTAATTATGAGATATTATGTGAAAAACTTGAGGAGAAAATATTGATCAAGAGGAGAATCTCAGAAGTAGATAAAAGGAAAAGGAGTGACATAAAAATATACAAGTTATTCAATTTTCTTGAATTTCACCATAGATTTTGTTTTGATTACATAAATTATTGAATTTGTCCCTCAATTTTGGTCAAAGTACCCAAATTGGTTGACCAGATCGGGTACGTATCCCACACCCACACCTATGTGGCGTCGACACGGGTGCGGCACCGAAAGTGAAGAGTCCGAGCAACATAGAATTACGAGAATCAGTAAACTCAATATAATAGTTATAGAGAGAAGGGATACTAACAACAGAAGCAGCAGCCTCCTTGCTACCTCCATAAAACATGCCAGCAAATACCCCAATTACAGTAGCAGTGCCCCAGTGTACAGTCCCTGCCATTTTCTGAGATTTCTGAAAAACAAAATATACATAGAGAGATAAATATAAATGTCAAACAGATAAGTTTGCTAAGCAAAACCCGAGATAAGAAATAAAGTAGTACCACAGTTCCAACATTTTAGCTCAATCTCAAACTGATAGGTGTCATATATATATACACACACACACACACACACACACATATATAGATACTTCATAGTTTAGCTACTTGTACGCTTGGCGTCAACCAACATTAACATTTTTCCTTTATGGGATTTGGGATTGGCTATGTTTTGCACCCATAAGCTGAGTTATAAGGAAATAAACACTTCAAATTAAAAAGAATATCAATGAAATAGCAATTGGCAGGGAACATGAATAACAAGGAAGACAATTACAGCAGCTAGCTGGACCAAACAGTATTGGAATGAAAAATTCTTGAATGAAGTATATATCAGAACTTTAAAATAATCATGTAAAGATCCCAAATTCTCAATCAAATAATCAACTCTTTGATAAGTAAATATCGGAGTAGGATTTCGAGTAATTTCAGCATCGTTTTGAGTCGAGGTCTATCAGAAACAATCTCTACTAAGGTTATATCCTACTCTCCTCGCACCCCACACTTTGTAGGAGTCTGGGTATGTTGTTTGTTTGTTTGTTTGGATTTCAAGTAATTTCTGATTGAAGTATTCAACAAGTAGAATACAAGAACAAAAAGAAACTATAATTAAATGATTAAAATTTACGCAAATGCACTTATTTGTTAGAAATTCACTTAATATTACTCACATTAGTCACCGATGATTCCATTAATGTTGCAAATGAATTAAGCCGACTTGAATGTTCAATTCGAACCGATGGATGTTATATACCCGGAAAGATATGATTCAACAATTTGATTTGGGCCTGATTCGGCACTCCATGGTGGGCCGACCCAAGAGTCCTTATATCTTTTTGGGGAAAATGATTTTAGACTACTTCCGTTGTCCAATTGATACGACACCTTTTAAATTTCTCTTCGTCATATGGATTTTGTTTTGATTGCAATATTTTCATATGCTATTTAAATATTTTAAATTATTAATTATTGTAATTTATAATATTTTTTACCTAATTTCAAGATATATAAATTTTATTGCAAAATATTAGAGATTTTATATCTGAATTTAAGGTCAAACTTTAAAAGTTTGACTCTCGTAGTCCAAATTGGGGTAGGGGGATCACTACTAGTTAATACAAAATTGAAATATTGTTGTCATTTTTAATTTTTTATGAAGGATTGGGAATTTGAGATTATAAATGCATACGACAAAGTCCATTGTGAGGTTTTATGGAGATGTTTAGAAGTTAGAGGGGTAGCTGTGGCGTACACTATGACAATTAAGGATATGTATGATGAAGCCAATACAAGAGTACGGACAGTAGAAAGAAACTCGGAGCACTTCCCAGTGATGATGGGGCTGCACCAGTGATCAACTTTTAGCTCATTCCTATTTGCTTTAGTGATCACTACAACAAATCGGTTCAAATAAGGCCTCTTTGGTTGGAATATCGCTCCCTGATCAAAGGAGACGATTTTTAGTCGCCTTATTACGTCCGTTGTCTTAGATAAAAAAGAGCGATTTTTCAAGTCGCCCACTTTGGTAAGGACCAAAGAGGGAGACTAGAGTCGCCCTTTTTGAGATTCATCAAAAAGGGCGATTGTAGTCGCCCTATTTGGTCCTTATCAAAGAGGGCGACAACAGTTGCCCTTTTTGAGATTCATCAAAAATGGCGATTGTTGTCGCCCTCTTTGGTAAAGACCAAATAGGGCGACTACAATCACCCTTTTTGATGAACCTTAAAAAGGGCGACTCTAGTCGCCCTATTTGGGATGGTTCAAAAAAGAGAAAAAATTAAATGCACCAACCGATTGAACCTGTCAATCGTGACATCGCACTATTCTACCACTAGTTATGCAACATTAATTACCACAAATACAACCCTCTGCCAAGAATCGAACTCAAACATCCTCTATGAAATTGTGTCATTCTATCACTAAATCAGCCATCAATACTTGTTATATTTATACTCATCATAATCATAAATCCATTGGATTCAGATCCGAATATTTCGGATATCCAAAAAATTGGATATTCGTAATTTTCGGATCGGATTCGGATCCGAATATTTTGGATATCAAAAAAATCGAATATCCGTAATTTTCGGATAATTTTGGATCGGAAACGGATCGGATTCGGATTGAAATATTTTGGATATCCAAAAAATTAAATATTCATAATTTTCGGATAATTTCGGATCGGATTCAGATCCGAATATTTCGGATATCCAGAAAATCGGAAATTCGTAACTTTCGGATAATTTCGGATATTCAAAAAATAGGATATTCGTAATTTTTGGATAATTTCAGATCGGATTCGGATCCGAATATTTCGGATATCCAAAAAATCAGATATTCGTAATTTTCGAATAATTTCGGATCGGATTCGGATATCCAAAAAATCGGATATTCGTAATTTTTGGATAATTTCGGATCGGTTCGGATTCGAATATTTCGGATATCCAAAAAATCAGATATTCGTAATTTTCTGATATTTTCAAATCGGATTCGAATATTTCAGATATTCGTAAATTTCAGATAATTTCGGATATTTCAGATATCCAAAAAAATCAGATATTCTTTATTTTCGGATCATTTAGGATCGGATTCGGATATCCAAAAAATCGGCTATCCAAAATTTTCGGATCGAATTTCGAGACTTTGAGTTAAAAAGAGAATTAATCATGTTTGAAATTTTTAATCTTTAAAAGTATATTTTAAATTGAACAAAAATTATAATTCTTATATCAAGAAGGGCGATTTTCTCAGGTCGCCCTATTTGGCCTTAGCAAAGGGGGCGACTTGAGAAAATCGCCCTTCTTGATGTAAAAATTATAATTTTTGTTCAATTTGGAATCTACTTTTAAAGATTAAAAATATCAATTAATATTAATAGTTTCATAAATAATATATACAACACATGATGTTCTTACAAATATGTGCTTTTAATTTTCATAATTAATTAAATTAAAACTTATCTAATTTGAAAATATACTAATATTTTTACAATATTATTTACAAATATATTATTATTAATTAATATATTTTCAAAAAATAATATGTATCTTAAATACCTAATTTAATATATCATTTATAATGACGCATATTTGTCAAGTATTAATTTTTATTTTTATTTGTGTAATTACATATGTGACTTTAATTAGCTTTGTAATTGTAAGATCAAGAAGGACCATTTTCTCAAGTCGCCCCCTTTGGTAAGAACAAATAGAGCGACTAAACTCGCCCTTTTCGATGTATACCAAAAATGGCGAGTTTAGTCGTCCTCTTTGCCTTCTCAACCAGGGCGATTTTTAGTCGCCTTCTTTGCCATCTCAACTAAGGCGATTTTTAGTCGCCCTCTTTGCCTTCTCAACCAGGGCGATTTTTAGTCGCCCACTTCGCCTTCTCAACCAGGGCGACATTTTCAAGTCGCCCTCTTTGGTTAAATAAACTTAAATGTCATTTCTAAAGAAATACAAAATTGATCTTCATTATTTTATAAGACAGATCAGATTCGGATCCAAATATTTCGGATATTCGTAATTTTTGATATTTATTTTATGGATTTAAATTAGGAAAAAATCTAAGAGGGTAATTTATGATTAACAAAAGTCTATAATGCGACTTAATTTGAAAGGAGGGCTTTTAATATTTTCATCTATTAGTAATAGAAATGTTATATATTATCAACACTACAACAAATCGGTTCAAATATATATATTATCTATTTATATTTGGTAGTAATTTGATTTTTTAAATAAAATATGATACATAAATTTAAACATCGAAACATTTATGGGCAGTGAAATAAAAGTTTAGAAATAAATTAAAATTTCAAAAGTAAGAAAAATACATATTTATTTATATCTTATTGAAAATAAATAATAAAAGAAAATATTAGTACGTGATAATATTAGTACGTCATAATAGTTATATACTATGATATATGCATTCAGTGAAGATTGAATGTTGGAAAACAAGAAAGAAGAAAACTAACGTTTGGAAAAGAAAATATTAGAACGTGATAATATAATTTGTTATTTCATTTGTACTTATTATAACATTTTACTTGACCATGATATTATGTGTGATTAATTATCATAGGGCGGATAACAACGGAGATGAAAAAATCACGAGAGATGATATTTCTCATCGTATTTTATATTTTGTTCTTTCATAAGATCTCGATTATTTATATCTTATTAAAAATAAATAATAAATGCAAAATATAAAGTGGAGCAAAAAGGACGACTTGAAAAAGTCGCCTCTTTTGATTCAGATCAAAGAGGGCGACTTAACCATGACCAAAAAGGGCGACTTCAAGTCGCCCCCTTTTGTGATAACAAAAAAGGGCGACTTGAAAAAGTCACCCCCTTTGGTGAAATTAAAATGGTATTTTTTAGTTTTCCTTTTTGGTTTAAAAAAATCTCCCTCTTTGAGGCGATTTGTTGTAGTGGATGGACAGGATGTCGCAATAAATCCAAGAAGAGGTACCATGGTGTATGTTATTCACTAACGACATAGTCCTTCTTGACGAGACTCACAGCGGAGTGAACGCCAAGCTGGAGGTTTGGAGACAAACTCTGGAGTCTAAAGGGTTCAAGTTGAGTAGTACCAAGACATAATATTTGGAGTGCAAGTTCAGTAACGGGAGCAATTCTGAGACGAGCGTGTAGGTAAGGCTTGGTACGCAGGTCATTCCAAAGAAAGGAAGCTTCAAGTAGGGTTTATTATCCAAGGGAATGTAGAGATTGATGACGATGTCACACATCATATTGGGGCAAGGTGGATGAAATGGAGGCTCGCATCTGTAGTCTTGTGCGACAAAAAGGTGCCACCAAAACTTAAAGACAAGTTTTATAGGGTGGTGGTTAGACCGACTATATTGTTTGAGACAGGGTGTTGGCCAGTCAAGATCTCACACATCCAAAATATGAAAGTTGCGGAGATGAGGATCCTGAGATGGATGTGTGTGCATACAAGGATAGATATGATTAGAAATGATGATATCTGAGAGAAAGTGGGAGTGGCCTCGGTGGATGATTATATGCATGAAGCGAAGTTGAGATGGTTCGGAAATGTGTAGAGGAGAGACACAGATGCTCCATTGCGGAGGTGTGATAGGTTGACTATGGATGGGTTCATGAGGGGTAGATGAAGGCCGAAGAAATATTGGGGAGAGGTGATTAGACGGGATATGACGCATGTGCAACTTACTGAGTACATGACCTTAGATAGGGGGTTGTGGAGGACATAATTCAGGGTAGAAGAGTAGTAGATACTCAAGTGTAGTCCTACTTATGCTTACAAATTAATAGTTGTAGTGTTATTACTGTAGGCCCGATTAACCTATCGCACTTATAGACACATTATTGCTTTATAATCCAATGTAGTCTGATTTCTGCTGTCATGTGTTCTTTAGTGTATTTTGTTTAGCTTATTTAGTTGTGTTAGCTACTACTCCCTTTTATTCAAATGCACTTTATACTATTTTAATTCCTTATTTGTGTCTGACAGTTTATCTTGCACTACAATAAATAACCTCAAAGAGGGCGATTTTTTTAAACAAAAAAGGACGATTTTTTAATGCCCTATTAGTTATTACCAAAAAGGGCGACTTCTAGTCGCCCCTTTTGGTCCGAATCAAACGGGGAGACTTTAAAAAGTCGCCCTTGTTGGATATCGATAAAAAACAGTCGCCCTTTTTGATATCAACCAAAAAGGGCGACTACAGTCGCCCTCTTTGAGTACAACACAAAATGGGATTAAATAACTTTTATTTGTTACTTCAATTAGTGATTAATAATTACATGTCTTCTTAGAGTAGTAAAAGTTGAATTGAAATATGAAATTAATGCTTTTTTATTTTCCAAAGTGACAAATATTATAAACCAAATTTGAGATAAATTTATTTAGAGATTAATCCGGAATTAATTATTTCTTATCTCTCACACCAAACGAGTCCTACAAATTCTTTAAATGTCTTTCTTAACTATCACATTCTAAATGATTTTAGTCATTTTCATAGTCAAATTTCACTCTCAACATCTAAATAAATGAACATATCCAATTTAGTAAAACGATATATCTCTATTTTTAACTACATCAAAAAGGGCGACACAGTCGCCCTTGTTGGATATTGACAAAATTACAGTCGCCCTTGTTGGATATCGATCAAAGAGGGCGACTACAATCGTCTTTTTTTATGAATCTTAAAAAGGGCGACTGTTGTCGCCCTCTTTGGTAGAATCTCAAAAAGGGCGACTAGAATCGCCCTTTTTGATGAATCTCAAAAAGAGTCGTCCTCTTTGGTCCTTACCAAAGGGGGCGACTTGAAAAACCGCCCTTCTTGATCTAAGACAACGAACGTAATAAGACGATTTGAAGGGCGACTAAAAATCGCCCCCTTTGATCTAAGGGGGAGATATTTCACCCAAAGAGGGCGACAGTCGCCCTATTAGACGCGATTTCTTATAGTGTTGCTTCACTCTTTACTCTTGTTTTAATCTTGCTTTGTTTTGATTGCTCTGCTTGTGATTATGTTTTGTCTTGAGCCGAGGGTTTTCCAAAAACAGCCGCTCTATCTGCCAAAGTGAAAGTAAAGTCTGTGTAGACTCTACTCTCTTCAGACCCACGGTGTAAGATTACACTAGGTATGTTGTTGTTGTATGGTTCTAGTAGTATTTGGATCTCAATCCTCTCCGATCTTATGACTTCATTGTTAAGGGAAGGACAGTTTATAAGTACTAAATTTATATTGGCAGAATTGAATACCTACAAACACCCCAAGATTTATACAGATTATTAATTACACTTTTAAATTTTTCATAGTCGTAATCAATCCTTTAATTGGTTATTTGATAATTTTATCTCTTGAACACTGATGTGGCAAAGAACATGAATATACTCTCCTCTACCCGTGTGGAAGTTTTTTTTGTTTTTTTTTTTGAAAAATCGTCTTTCAAATGGGTATTTTTAACCGTAAGTTACCTCATAATTATATATAATAGTTCATTTAGTAGAATTGTGTATCTTCTTGTTTCATCCTAATATAGTAATATACAATAAATAATTTACCCTAAGTTGCACTTTTAATTTCTTTTGTTAGATATAATGACTATTTGATTCAACTGTATATGAAATTTCTGAATCACTAAAGAGCATTTCCATAATTTGAAAGACGTCAGAATCATATACATACATGTTCAACAACAACAACAACGACGATGACAATGAATTTCTACCCATTTCATAGATTTATTGCAACAAATACAAAGTAATGCACCTTAATAAATTTAATAGGCTGAACACAAATACATGATATACGAATTAATTAACCCTAGTTTTTATTATTTTTCCATTATGTATTGTGAAGCCTTAGCTAGAAGAAGCCTCTTCCCTTGCGGTTCATGGAAGTAAGAATGGTGAGTATAGCCATTGTTATAAATCCAGCCAGCAGTGGAGCACTTGCAATATAACCCCTTTCAACGGTTTCTCTTCTATTGATACCTTTGAATTCAAAGCTGACTCCAAACCCCAAACCAACACCACTTGCCAAGAAAAATGCTATCACCTGCATGCAAATTTCATTCACACCACTTAATTATTTGTAAAAAATTTAAGCATGAAAGTAACGTTAAAACATGATCTTCAAATTTGATATTGGTTCCAATGTAACAAAGTAAATGGTATTAACATGGGGTATTGTGTTGAAAAATACCACATATATACATTGTATATGTGATTAGTTAGTTGGATATTAGTTAGTTGTTAATTAGATATTTTGTTATTAGTGGAATATTATTAGTAGGGGTCTAATTTCCTATAAATAGGACTAGATATTTTGTAATTACATTTTGAGCAAAATAAGAGAATTATAGAAGAGCATATTTGCTCCCAATATCAGACTTTTGCTCCTGCTCCTCCTATCTCAATTCCTCTTATAAAATCCTTTCGATCTAACATGAATCTCGAACACGGATTGTGTAATTGTTAATCCAATTCATAATTTTAACATGGTATCAGAGCCTATTAATTCGTAGAACTTCATATCGTGCAATCAATCGAAGAAACTAATAGCAATTTCTGAAAATCAGAAAATCAAAATCGTTGAAGAAACTGAAACTGCACAATCGATCGAAAGCAGATTGAAGATCGCCGAGAGTATACTGAGGAGGAATTAACGATCGCGAAGAGACTGAAAATCAGAATCGCGACACATTCGAAGATCGAGAATACAACAGATCGACATTACATCAGATGAATTGAAGTGAAATTGACGGAGGATCGATTCGACTCAAAGTCGAGATCGAAGGAGCTAATAGAGCATATTGAGATGGAAATTAGAAAAATTGGAAATTCAGAATCGCGATTGCGATTTTTCGGAAAACAGAGAATCGAAGATTGAGGTAATTTCTATTATCGCATTTGTCGATCGAGTCGTATGGATATGTTATCAGTTTGTGCGGATACACTCCGCCTTTGGCTATCATTGCGACATCAAAGATCGCCGAAATTATTTCTAGAGGTTATTTTCGTATTATTTCGTGTTGGAGAATCGTTTTGTAATATTAGAATTGAATTCGTGTTAGTGAATGTTGGATTGTTGCTGCTGTTTCACTGTGGCTGTTAATATTGTTCATAAAGCAGCAACTGCTACTATTTTTGTGTTGTCGAATTGGAGGGAAGTGTCATTTGTTGTTGTCGTGTTGGTGTGTTGGTTATATACTGGTGTATTGGCTTCTATGCAGCTCATGATGATGCTGCTACTGGTGTTGTGGAATCAACACCTAAGGAACAACTAATCTTTGGTGTCTTTGCTTATTAGCGTTCACTGCTGCGATCTTCTTTGTGCTCTGGAATTTTGCTCACTGGTAATATTACTGGTGTTATTGCCTGGAATGTAGAGTTGGATTGGGCTTGTAGGATGATAAGAGTAGGAAATGTCTATCGATAGGAGGATCGACGAGTTCTTAGCGACAAATAGACTAAGAACTGAGGGATACTTCGTCGGAGACTATATGGATTGAGTTGAAAATCAATTCAAGGATTCAAATAGTTATTCACAGTCGATCAAGTGTTAGATCGACTATTTTTATATGTTTATCTCAGGATAGGAGAATCAAAGGATTTCTAGCCGGAATTGGACTAGAAATTGAGGGATACTCCGTTGCATATCAGGTCTTATTATGAGAGATTGCGTGATGAGAATCGAGGGATTATCTAGTCCAAGCGATACTAGAGAACGAGGGGTTCTTGCCGCTTATTGAAATAGCTTGCGTGATGAGAATCGAGGTTTTTTTAGTCCAAATGAGACTAGAGAACGAGGGGTTCTTGCCGTGGGTTGTATAGGGAGAATCAGAAGATTCTCTAGTGCGAGTGAGACTAGAGAACAAGGGGTTCTTCATTATTGATATGGGAGTTGAAGCTCCTACTTGATGCAGCTGTGTTGCTTCTTGTTGCTGCTTTATCTACTTGTTTGCAGCTGATTTACAACTGATGTTCCTGCTGTTGTTGTTTCTAGTGTTGATGACATCAAACTGCTGGTATTTTCTACGGATGCGACTGATGTTGTTGTGGTTGATGGTTGTCGAGAATAATCTTCCTCTGCATATAAAAGAAGGCAGAACAAATTGTTTCTGCGATTTATGCGATTCTTTGCAGATGTTGCATTCTTTGCTAAAGCTGTGATATTGCTGCTTTCAACAAAATATGATTTCTGATACACAAAAAATTTGATGGTTGTTGTCCATCTAGTTAAGGCATGTAAGAGATATGAATAACTTGTCAAATGATATTCTGGGCATATGGCTACTGTCGTAGAGCCAAAATGGGCTTGGACAACATCACAGATATGCTTGAGTTTTTCTTGGTCCCAGTGGGCAATCTGTCTACTGATTCCACATTCGAGCTCTTGTTTTCAGTAGAATTTTCCTTGTCTGCATCCAGTTCAGATGGTCTCGAGACTTTTCTTCTTTGGTATGGCCGTGTTATTCTTCTTATTCATGAATCTGCTGATGCTATTTTTATTGCTGAAGAAGCTGTTTATGAAAGTTAGCTGCTGGGGTCAAACCAAACCCCTGCTTCTACTACATAGGAAAGTTTAAAAGACTCAAAGCAGTGTGCTATCGAATCTTTATGCACTTGCACTTGATATTAAGGCCAGAAACCATCATTGATATGCCTTTGGCTAACAAGCTCGTCTGGAGGGGATTTACCTGTCCTATTCACCGTTAATGATGCATTTCCAAGCTAGGACTGAAACCGATGTTTTCTGTGCCTAGCTTGAGGGGGGTGTTGAGATATACCACATATATACATTGTATATGTGGTTAGTTAGTTGGATATTAGTTAATTGTTAATTAGATATTTTATTATTAGTGGAATATTATTAGTAGGGGTCTAATTTCCTATAAATAGGACTAGATATTTGTAATTACATTTTGAGCAAAATAAGAGAATTATAGAAGAGCATATTTGCTCCCAATATCATTCTTCTGCTCCTGCTCCTCATCTTCTCCTCTCTCAATTCCTCTTATCAAATCCTCTCGATCTAACATGAATTTCGAACACGGATTGTGTAATTGTTAATCCAATTCATAATCTTAACATATTGTAATCACATATATTAATATAAGAGTTCATCATAAAAGGGAGGTTCCGAAATTAGTCTAAAAAACAACTAAGAAAATAAAGAAACAACATAAATCCTAATGAATTATTTTCCGCTTCTATATAAAGAGATCTTCCCAGGTCTCAAATGTAATTTGACATCGATCTTCCCACGTAGATCTTCCATGGCCGTTTCTATACTTTTAAGGGCCCGGTGCGAGAAACAAAAAGAGGCCTTTTATTTATATGAAAAATTAAAATTAACATTGTTTAAAGAGGGGGGACTGTTTGAGAGTTGGGGCCAAATTTGATTTTGTGTTTAAAAAAAAACCTTTCGCTGCTCCTTGGATTAAAAAACACGCGACCTCTCACTAGGGAACAACTTTTGAAGGGGGCCCTCAACCGCTAGACTACAACTCTCACCGATAAAATTGAAGTTATTTTTAATACATATCTTAATATTTGAAACCAATAAAAGAAAAATAAAAATTCTGGAGCGAAGGTGGGGCCGGCGCCGCCGCTTCGACCGCTCCAGGGACGGATCTGCCTCCATCTTAGCTATATTCGTAACATTCCATGAGTTATTGTTTGTAACCTCTTGGAGTTAATTAGTACACAAATTTTGAGGGGAAGAGTTTATGAAGAAGACCTTATCACCGTAGAAGTCAAACATTGGGAGAAAATTGCCTGTAATCAATCTCTTCTCTTTGATTGCATGATACATTGCGAAAGGAAGCTGAATTAACGAGTATAAAATTCCACCTGCTGCGGCAGCTAGCACATACCTTCAATGGTGAAATTAATTATTATACAACTCAAACGAAAGATAATTAATTAATGTACCTTTCTGTATTTTATAACGTAAGCCTATTAGGATATATATATATATATATATATATATATATGTGTGTTTAATTGTTTTATTACGTACATATAAGGAAAATGAAGCCAACAGTTTACTTGCCATACAGAGAACTCACCAAGGCGTAACATGTTGTTTTCAATATAAAGTAATATTATTACGTTTATCTCAATTTATATAAATGTGTGATTATATTGGGTATGTTGTTGTATCTCAATTTATATGAAGGGTTCGGGTTGGACTTTGCTCCAATAAACTTTGGTCCAGTAAAGATTAATAGCCTATTTGACAAGTTTATTTTCCCCCAAAAGTACTTATTTTAAAAAATTGAGATGTTTGACCACTTTTTGGGAGAAAAATAAGTACTTTTGAGTATTAGAAACATGTTTTCAGAAGCTAAAAAATAACTTTTGCCTAAAAACACATTTAAAAAAAATACTTTTGAGAAAAATACACTTCGAAATACTTTTTAAACGTTTGGCCAAACACTAATTGCTGTTCAAAAGTATTTTTTAAATTAATTGATCAAACACAAACTATTTTTTCACAAAAAATATTTTTTTTCAAAAGCACTTTTAAAAAACAACACTTTTAAAAATAAACAGATTTTAGAAACTTCGCCAAACGTGCTTTAACCCTTGTGATTCATGACCTATGTCCAAGAAATATTAGATGACTAGGATTTATTCTACGGCTCATGGTTAATAAAAGGATTTAAAGAAGGTTAAAAAGAATTTGGTAAAACTAGTTAACGGGTGCTACAAGTCTGTGGGATCAAAGGGGTATTGATTTTTACTCGAAAGATTTGGAGTATGTACGCTAATATATGGAGGAGGAGGAGAGAAATGTAGGATTTTGCTTTTCTGATTTGGATTTAGTTTTTAGGGATATTGAGTTTAGAAATAAAATGGGTTGGGTCGGATATAAATTATTTAAGCAAGTAAAAAAATTAAATTCGTATTTTAAAAATAGTCACAAAAATATGTGTGATTGAATTACTCATCATTACATCATGAAATGTGACGGGTAATAAACCGCCACATATCTGTCATGGTCAGGTGACCAAAAAGTCAAATCTTAAAACCGTCATGTGTGTGACGATTTTTAAAAACGTCACCATGTCACTCAGAGGTTTTTTTGTAGGGCTTAAATTCTTCAAAATAAAATTTATATTTTTCAAAACTATATAAAAAATTAGAGTAAGTGCAAAAATACCTATAGCTCTTGATACTAAGGAATTGGGATTTGATGGTGCCACGGAGCATGCTGATAACTATTAGCGTAAGAGAAGCAGCACAAAACAAGAGAGTTAAAATCCTAAGAGCAAGAATTGATTTGATTATACCCCTTGATGATGCCATTACTTTCCTTGGTTTATTTTCCTCTTTCTTGCCAAACAATTCTCAAGTGCTAAGTGCTCACTAATGCATATCCCAACTGCATGTTCCTTTTATACATTTAAACAGAAATCACACAACTTAATTAAAAATGACTGAGAGATCGATATGGTCAAAGACTTTGTTTCCTAATACTAGTAGTTTAAGGTCATTGTACGTAGCCGGACGAGAATGTCACAGCGTGCACCATCTTTTTCTATGTAAAACAGCCGGCCAGTAATACATTACTCGTCCCAATTTATATAATACATTTTTTTAGTCAGTTTAAAAAAGAATAATATTTTTACTTATTTGATAATAATTTAACTTTAAACTTTAACTTTAACTTTTACATTTAACGAGATGATTTATAACTATACAAACATATTTAGCTAAGATTCAAAAATCTTCATTTATTTCTTAAACTTCGTGTCAAGCTAAAGACCTTCATATAACATGGGACGGAGGGAGTATTAGTTAAGTAATGGTAAAATCTTTTAACTTAAATCTATAAATCAACCTTAACAAAGATGTGCTGGTTTAATTTAGGCTAAATATGTCTAACGATTTTTTAAACTTGTCAATAAATTTCATCTAGACACTCGAACTATGACATGTTTTAATAGACCATCTGAACACATGATACACTGTTTATATTACACTTCCCACTTATGTTCTCAAAAAGTTTTTGTGCGTGTTCGCATACGTCCATTACATAAAGATAATAAAAAATTATAAGTGAAAAGTCTATAATAAAAACACCTTATTATATGTTCAGTCATTTAATCCGAATATTTCTAATGTCTAAATAAAATTTTTGTGACAAATTTTATAAGTGGACGGTTTTCATAATTTAAAAGGATAGTCAATACTTTGATATTTCATACAAGAATCAATAATGGCCCAACATGCATAAAAGCTTGGGGCTAGTCACGACTCACGACCACTATGATCCTATTCTAAATTAAAACTTCACCATAAAGCAATCCAACAGCATCATATCTTCAAATTTTCTACCACTGTGCAGTGCCTAAAAAGCAAGTTAAAGCAAACAGAAAAGCTAAAAAGTTAGCCAAATCTTCCCAAAGAAACCAGAATGGCCTCCCAAAAAGATGAAAGTAGAAAATCCCTTTAACGTGTTTAACTCAACATCTACATAATGTTCCACCCCTTAAATCATGCACTCTAAACTTAGCCCTACTAAAAGGAAAAAGAAACTTAGTCCTATTATTCAATATCACCATTTTCTTAGCATCCCAAGCAAAGTATCTATTGGACTAACTTTTTTTTAAGATTTTTTTTTGTATATTTCAATACAGAAGTCTCTCATTCCAGGTTCATCGATCTGCTCTTAGCCATGACTCATCTTCTCTCTGTTTTTTTCTTTATTATATTTCAAACCCTAGCAGTACTCCATAGAGCTCATAGCTATGGCAATGCACATACATGCAGATCATACTGTGGAAACTTAACCGTCGATTACCCTTTCGCCATTCAATCTGGCTGCGGCCATTCAGGTTACAGAGATCTCCTATTTTGTATCAACAATGTTCTTATGCTTCACATTAGCTCCGGATCCTATAGCGTTTTAGACATTGATTACGCTTACGAATCCCTCACATTAGACGATCCTCACATGTCAACTTGTTCGTCGATCGTATTCGGTAATCGCGGCAACGGCTTCGTCGTTGAGCGGTGGCGTGAGCCCTACCTGAACCCTACGCCGGACAATGTGTTTATGTTGCTAGGTGAGTTGCTACAGTGACAGAGCTAGAAATTTTGTTAAGAGTGTTCGAATTTATTTAATACAGTTTACTATATATTAAGCATGTTTAATATATAATATATATTTGTAATACATAATAATTGATATGTCTACACGATATAATTTTTGAAGAAAAGTGTTTGGTTGAACACCCTTGATGGGATGTTCGCCTGCTGGATCGGTGAAGATTATATTGCAGTGAACTTGAATCTACTCAAAGAGAGCGAGATATTCACAACCGAATATTTATTTTATTTTTCAACTTAATAATGTGTGATGTTTTCACCAACAGGTTGCACGGTGGAATCGCCGCTGTTTCAAGGGTTTCCCGGGAAGCATTTGCCGTGTCGGAATGTTTCCGGGATGGGTTGTGAGGAGTATTATGGGTGTCCGGGCTGGAATGTTATTGGGCCGAAGAAAGTGGGCTTGGTTTATGGATCAGGCCCACCTGATTGCTGTGCAGTTTCATTTGAAGCTATTAAGACTATTAATTTGACTAAACTTGGATGTCAAGGGTATAGTAGTGCTTATAGCTTGGCTCCATTGAGAGTGGCTGGGCCTCATGGATGGTCTTATGGGATAAGAGTGAAGTACTCAGTTGAAGGAAGTGACTCATTTTGTAAAGCTTGTGAGGCAACAGGGGGATCTTGTGGCTATGATGTTAATGATTTTAGCAGTTTGTGCATGTGTGGGAAGGGAAATTCTACTACCAATTGTGATTCATCAGGTGATACACATTTAAAACTCCAACTCCCTTCATCTTAATTTATGTGATATTTTTTATTTTCTGAGAGTCAATTTCACTAAACTTTGAAGTTTATATATTGGATTAAAATAACTAATATTTTAAAATTAAAATTTAGATATTAAAAAACTATAAAAAAATTATACTAGTATAAATTTCAATTCTTCTCATGTATGTTAAAGTATTGATCAAAGTTTAAATAATTTGATTATCGAAAGGCTAAAGTATAACTTAATTTTATCATCGGATATGTTCTGTAAATTTATATCCATGTCCTTGGCATAACTCGTTTCGTACTTGCTCTTTTGTCAAGCCAAGGACATCGTAATTTCCTTATTTACTTGAAGTTTTGTAAGAATTATTTGAAATGATAAATCTTCCTTAAGCTTTATTCATCTCAATGGTAACAATATATACACTTAACTAATAATTAATAGGAAGATTAAGTCTTTCCTAAAATCCTCCTACATATCCCATAATATATTCCTATATTAATACTATTCTATTTAATACATAATACTACTTACCATAAACATAAGATTCTACATAATGATATTATTAATTGTAATTAATAATAAATATTCTAACACTCCCCCACAGTCGAAGCCGGAGGAAGGCGAATGTTGAGACTGTCCCGAAATTCTTCAAATAATATCAGCGGAAGCCCTTTTGTGAAGATATCTGCAATCTGATGTCGTGTCGGGACATGTAACACTCGCACCTGTCCGCGAGCTACCTTTTCACGGACAAAATGAATATCTAACTCAATATGCTTAGTGCGTTGATGATGGATTGGATTTTCGGAGAGATAAATCGCATTAATGCTATCACAGTATACCATAGTGGTCATTTAATAGACAACGGCTCAAGTAAAAGATTCAATCCGGCGTAGTCGACACAACATCGCTACCGCATCGATATTCAACTTCAAAGACCGAACGTGATACGGTGGTTGCCTTTTGAGGACCATGATACTAAATTATCACCGAGGAAGACGCAATATCCGGAGGTGGAGCGTCTGGTGTCTGGACATCCTGCCCAATCTGCATATGTGTAGGTGACACGCTTGGTCATGGAAGAAGGGTACAGATGTAATCCATAATTCAGAGTGCCCTGAATATATCGTACAATACGTTTGAGTGCTGCGTATGTTCTTCCATCGATTGCGTGAACAAACACACTTGTTATCGCATATGTAATATCCGCCCGTGAATGTGAGATATTGCAAAGCTCCCGCCAAGCCGCGATACAATGCCGGATTGGCAAAAGGATCACCGGATATGACACTCAATTTTGACTTGGTATCTACCGGAGTTGCGAAGGTTTGCAAGATGACATTCCACCGCTCTACGATTTCGATGCGTATTTCTTCCGGGAAAGAAATAAACCACCGCATGGCGTGTCACCGCAATTCCTAGAAAGTAGTGAAGTGGACCAAGATCCTTCATAGCAAATTCGAACTTACTGGTCGCGATATTCTCGAAGAGGTCTCAAGAGGTCATAGGATAATATCATCTACATATAAGAGAATATAAGCGATGATTACCCCGTTGATAAATAAATAGTGAATTATCCGAACTACCGTTTGAGAAACCCATGTTGAATACAAAATCGCAAACCGCCATACTAAGTCCCGAAGCTCGCTTGAGGCCATATAATGATTTTTAAGTAAACACATGATTGGGATATCGAGCATCTCTGTACCCTAATGGTTGGTGCATGTATACAGTCTCACTCAAGTGTCCATGTAAGAAGACATTCTTGACATCCAATTGATGAAGTAACCATCTTTTTGAGAGGGCTAGACTGAGAACAATTCGATGGTCTTTGGTTTAACCATCGGATCAATGTCTCGCCGCAATCTAATCCCACTGCTGAGTCTTGCCATCACCTACAAGTCGGGCCTTATGCCGCTCAAAAGAACCATCAGATTTTTCTTTATGGCTAAAAATCCACATAGAACGAATTATATTATCATTAGATGGACGAGGTACTATTCCCATGTCATATTTTTAATTAGAGCATGATATTCATTATCCATGACCATTTTACAATTAAGATCTTTTAGAGCGGATACGTGAGCGCAAAGGTGATTTGAGACTTGAGTGTGTAGATCGATTTGGCATGGTTTTGTAATTCCATGCGACTACGGTGATCGTCAGTTTAGTGGGCAGTGGATGGGCCATCGGCGGGAGTGAGACAGTGGGTGAGCATTGCCAGATTGCATTCTCATTTGGTTGCCTTCCACCGACTGGGCCGAGTAGTTTGTGTGTAGTTGGGGCTGGATTTGGAGTTGGCCCAAGGCGGCACAGTGTGAGGTAGGATTCTCGTGCACTGGTCTTTGAGGCGATGGCCCGGTTCATTTGGGCGTATTTTCCGATGCGGACCATCGGTCCGTCCAGATGGGCCAGTGCGTTTGTCCAATATTTTTTGTGAGTCCCGGGCTGTGGAAAAAATGAGTTAGATACGGGAGCCTATCATCATCCAAAAAATCATAAGTATTTGTCCTGTGTCGTATATCTTGGCAAAGGAAAATTGTGACTCATCAAAAATTACATGACGACATATAATCATACGTTTGGAAGAAATGTCATAACACATGTAACCACGGTGATTAGTAGGATATCCCAAGAAGACACATGGAGTAGACCGGGGTTGAAGCTTTGTGATTGTGGTGGATGAAAATAGAGGGTAGCAAAGACAACCAAATACTCTCAAATGATGATATGAGGGCTCTCGTAAGAAAAGTATTTTTAGTGGAGCTTGGTAAGACATGTTTTTATGAGGAATGATATTTAACATGTAGGTTGCCATTTGAAGCGCATGATGCCAAAAAATGGGGGGTATATAAGCATGAGCAAGGGATGTTCTCACAATATTGTTTATGGTTCTAATTTTATGCCCGCCTTCCCATTCTGTGAAGAGGTGTGAGGACAGATAAACGAAATTATAAACCATTTGTTTTGAAAAATCCCAAATCGATTATTGGCAAATTCTCCCATTGTCACATTGAATACTTTTAATCTCCTGCTCAAACCGAAGTTCAGATAAATGCTCTAAAGTTTAGGAAAGTGGAAAACACTTGTGATTTTTTCGACAAAGGGAATGTCCACAAATAATTAGAGTAGTCATCAAGAAACAGTAAATAGTATCTATGACCTGAGGAACTCAAAACAGGTGATGTCCAAATATCACAATGTAAAATATCAAACGGCATAGTAGTGCATGAAGTAGAAGAAGTAAATGGCAACCTAACATGTTTACCAAGGGCACAAGCATGACACTTATTCAAAACATGAGTCTGAGTACATGAAATAAAATTGTTTTGTTTAAGAGAGGCCAAAATGGACTCCCCCGGATGTCCCAATCGTTCATGCCATAGTGATGGAGCCAAGACTGCAAAAGTGGAAGAAACTTTAGACTGTGGATTTGGTAAACTTATCGATGAGCTCCTCGCTATCACATCTCGCAGAAGCTTCCCCGCCCAAAGTCATGTACGGAAAAACCAAATGGGTCAAATTTAACAGAAACCCAATTATCACTAGTAAACTTCCTAACAGAAACCAAATTTTTTATTAATTTGGGAGCATGCAGGACATTATTTAAAACTAGTGGCGGATGTGGTGGTGATAGTGTGTTTGATCCATAACCTTTATGGAATTGCATGGCCATTTCCGGCAATAATACCATTTTCTTTGCTCAAATTAAAATAAAGCAGAGTGTACCTTGGGACGCCGTCATATGCGACGCTGCCCGAGTCCATATACCAATTAAAATCCTGGATTGAGTCCAAGAATGCATAGCCTACTCAATATCCGTAGGATGGTCGTGGTTGAACGGGCCTCCGCCATTGGGACGGAGGAGGCCCAAAATCTGCCGCCGGCCAAAACAGACCAGTGAAATGGGCTCGCCGGGCTGCTGACGTGGCTGGCCGCCTGATCGCCGCCGGATCGCCCAAAGCCGCTGCCGCTGCTGGGTCAGCTGAATCGCCGCTGATGTGCCCACCGGCGCTGCTGGCTGCCGCTGATCGCCGGATCGCCTAACGCTGCCGCTGGCCGCTGGCTGGCCGCTACCGGGCTTTCCGCCGCTGTTCTGATGGTTCTCGTGGTCACGCGAGCCACCGAAAGCCGTTGCCGCCATTTCGCCGCCACGGAATTCCGACTTCACCTTTATTATTTCCGCGATTTCCACCCTTCTTATTATTATTTCCACGTCCTTTTTGACTCTTATTTTGTGAAGAATAGGCAAAATAATTACCATCATTTGAATAGGTGACAACCATGGCGGAATTTGTAGTCGTTGAAACCTTCTTGATCAAACCAGACTCTTCAAGAACAAGCATGGATCTTGCTTGATAAAATTTTGGTAAGGGATTACTTTGACGGATTAGTGTCCCCACGCCACTATAAGCATCCGTGAGACCGGCAACTAGTTGTAAAACTAACCGGTTGTCAGAAACCGGTGAACCTACGTTTCTCAATTGATCTGCCACCACTTTGACGCGTTGGTGATGGTTGAAACGTTAGGGAAGTCTGCCATGACAATGGTTGAAAATTCTTGTTCCAACGCAACGACACGAGAGTTTTGATTATCTTGAAAAATGTCTCTCAAGCGTTCCCATGCCGCCATGGCAGTAGAATCTGGTTCCATTATTGTATGCAACAAGTCTGTGGATATTGTTGCATAAATCCAACCAAGAACCGTGGCATCAAGGGTATCCCACAATTCTTTGTCTGCTTCAGACGATTGTTCCGTTGTTGTACCATTTTTTGGTGGAATTATATGATGAAGAACTTTGTGAGCCCTACAACAAATTTTGAACAACTCCGCCCATGTTGCGTAGTGAACAGTTTTCATCTCTAGTTTGACAGAAATATGTGTTTTGATGTTGGAGATAGTAAGGGCTGAGTGAAACGAAGACTTTGATTCAGACATGGTTGACAACAATAATGGAGGGAAAAAAATATTAACAATGGAGAAGACAAATTCGGTTGGATGGATGAGGAAGATGACCGAATTTGGAAGGAATATTTTATTTAGAGTAGGATCTTTGAATTATCTTCTGATACCATGTAAGAATTATTTGAAATGATAAATCTTCCTTAAGCTTTATTCATCTCAATGGTAACAATATATACACTTAACTAATAATTAATAGGAAGATTTAGTCTTCCCTAAAATCCTCCTACATATCCCATAATATATTTCTATATTAATACTATTTTATTTAATACATAATACTACTTACCATATACATAAGATTCTACATAATGATATTATTAATTGTAATTAATAATAAATATTCTAACAGTTTTGCATCACGCGTTTAACAAAACTGAACATTTTATGTGCAGTGCACTCAGCTTCGTGCAGACGAACTTGGTCGTTAATGGATGCAATAACAGGTATGGATTTATTGTTAAATAGCAGCACTACTTATGGTTTATATTATTTACGGAGTATATATTTAAGTGCATCATTATAATTTATATTTCTTTCGAACATGTTATTTAATTAACACTCCACTAATCACTAATTAGAATAGTAAGAGTGAATAGGAAAAGAAGTAACAAATGTTTTATTTAAATGTCAAATATTTGAAAATAGATTTGGTTTGTTACTATAGTTATTCTAATTACTGCTCTGATAAAATGTAGGACTCGTGGGTTGTGTTGCCGTCTGGAAGCTCTCCGCCACACTTGGATTGTAGGCTTTGGTGTAGATTGATCCAAAAAAGAAAGAGCAGTTCAAATGTGCTTACCAGAAGAACGCATAAAAGCAACTTATATCAATGTTGCATCTCAGCGTTAAAGATATTGTTAACTTGTGCTAGATAAGAGGAAAGTGTATTTGGTTCTTCAGGTTTTGTAAACTATTTTCTTTTTTCTCTTGGTTGGTGAGTACCTAATTTTTCAATTTTGGTTTAAGAATGAAGAATTTGATTACTATATGTTATTGTCATAACACATACAGAGACAACAAGTTCATTTGATTCTTCAAGTTACTGTATTCAAATCCTAAATTATTACGCCGAAATAGCTTTCTGGTTCTTAAATCGGACAACAGAGAAGACGTTTATGTTTATTGAATCTGTGTAGTGACTAAAAGTGTAAGCCATGTCTCTCTTACATTGCCGTATTCCCCCTTCAGCAGCACCTCTCTGCAAATCGTTATCTTAACACACCGGACATTACCAATTTCACAGTTCTAATGACCCAATTACCAAGACCACCCTTCTCTCTGCATTCTTCCATTTCCTCATTCACTGGGGTAAAAATTTAACCTTTTTCCCCCATAGTTTTAATGGTTTTGAAGTGGGATTTTGTTTGTTCAGCTGATCGAGGCTTTAATTAGTGGGAAAGACTTGACAGAATCTAAATCAGAAGATTCTCTTGATTTCCTGTTGAATGGTGCTGATGAAGCTTTAATTAGTGCATTTCTTGTTCTTTTGAGAGCTAAAGGTGAAACCTTTGAAGAAGTAAGTACCTACACACATTACAGCCAACAAAACAACAAGAATAACATACCCTCGCGGCCAGCTTCTTAGAGGGACTACGGTCTTTTAGACCGCGAAAGTTTGAGGCAATAACAAATCTGTGATGCCCTTAGATGTTCTGGGCCGCACGCGCGCTACACTGATGTATTCAACGAGTTTATAGCCCGTTCTACCTCTTCTATAAACTGCAAAATAAGGCAAAGCCGAGCCAAGCCAATATCGTGGTAATTATACCATAAAGTGAGGTTTGAGATCGTAGGATGTGACCGGGCCTTACCTTTACCTTTGTGGTGGGGTAGAAAAGTTGTTTCTGATAAACCCTAGACTCAAAAGGAAAGTAGTTGATGCATTGATTGCAAGGAAAATAAGACTGTTACTCACATTACAGCCATAGACGTAAAATGTTTATGTAATAGACACGCTTCTCCTCACCCTCATATCCACGATCATTTCCTAAACTTTCATAGTGTGACTCAACAACTTGATACCCTTATAGTTATTGCAACTCTGGGTATCACCTTTGTTTTTATATAAGGGAATCATTGTACTCTACCTACATTCTTCGAGTATTTTTGTCGTCTTAAAAATGACGTTAAACTCAGTAAGCCACTCCAAACCTGCCCTGCCTGCACTCTTCCAAAATTCGACTGTAATCTCATCAGGCCCGGTCGCTCGTCTCCTGCACATCCTGCGAACAACACCCTTAACATCCTCAACCTTAACGCGTTTACAATATCCAAAATCCCGGTGCCTACTAGAATGCTCCATATCTCCCAGCACAATATCCCAATCTCCTTTTTCGTTAAAAAGTTTATAAAGTAAGAGTGTCATCTCCTCCTAATATGCACATCCTCTACCAGTACTTTGTCGTCCTTGTCCTTTATGCATCTCACGCGATCCAAGTCACGGGCCCTTATCTCCCTTGCCTTGGCTAGTCTGTACAACTTTTTATCCCACCTTTCCTCTCTAATTCCGCATACAGGAGTTCAAATGCCGTCGTTTTCGTCGCCGTAGCTGCTAGTTTTACCTCTTTCCTCACCATCTTATACAGTTCCCTATTCGTCCACTTCTCCACATCATCCCGGCTTTCTATCAATTTCGCATATGCCACTTTCTTCGCTTCCACCTTCTATTGAACTTTTCCATTCCACCATCAGTCCTCTCGGTGCCCACCATGATTACCCTGTGAGACCCCTAACACTTCTCTAGCTACCTCCCTGATGCAACTGATCGTCCTGTCCTATATACCGGTCGCATCCCCACTACTCCCCCAAGCTCCCTTGGCCATCAACCTCTCCCTCATATCCTTTGCACTAGCTATGGTCAAACTACCCCATTTAATTCTTAATCTGTCATCCACAACCCTCTTGTTCTTCTCCATCTTGATATCTAAATAAGAAAGATATACCAATCATCTGAATTAAATGTGTGGCTGCAATTATTTAAAAAGAAATCATTTTTAGGGTAGATAGCATGATAAATAGAGTAAACAAAAGAAGGTAACAGACTTAACACAGAGTTGGTGTGACCCAAGTAGGAGGAAAAACTCGACTTAGGGAAACACCATAATAATGCGGCTGGAGCTGCCATCTCCTAAGTTGAACACCCCATGTTCAAGTAGGGATGTCAAATGGGGCAGGACAGGGCGGAGTAGGACAGGTCAAACGTTAAACGAAGCAGGACATTGCTTAAATGGGACAGGGCAGGGGGGGGGGGGACATGTCAAAACACATTTTTAGAAAATTCTAAATAGGGCAGGGCAGTTAATAGGACAACTTTCTTTGTGCAAATTTAAAGATATAATTTGTTACGTTGGGTTGTACTTGTTAAAATTGGATAAAATTTTATAGAGTTGTACATCTTTCTGTTACGGTCATATTGAGACTTTACAGGGATTAATCCGATTTACGATTTGAAAGTTATCACTGTTTAAAGTTTCTGCCTCGGATCAACCGAAATCCGGAAGACATATGTATAACATAAAAACTGTACAAATCGTAAGAATCTGAAAGTTTGTGCTGAATAATTTTTTTAGATTATTCCATTATAGAGGTATAGTAGATTGTTGCATGTTACGTTTCAGCTAATTATACTATTCACACATTGACCTCTATTTTCTTTTTTTTTGTTGCCGAAGGAACCCGCAGCCGCTACTCTTTCGAGTGCGCACAGGGTAAACCCCGGGCAGACGCAATAGCCTGCAAACCACATCAACCGATTAACCACACTTGACAAGCCATGTGTGACAGACTCAACCAAGAAGGTTTATGCAGAGGATCGAACTCGTGACCTTGCGGTCCCACGCTTTACTGCTACACCAACTTGACTACCCTTGCGGGTGACCTCTATTTTCTTTGACATCATTATTATGAGATTAACTATAAGTACTATTTTTCACTGGAATTCTTTTCTCAAATATTAGTTTTTTCTTTTAAATACTCCATTAAAGAGTTAAACTAAAGAGTTCTCAAAGAAAGAAAAAGAAAACAAAGGGGCAAACTTTACTCTTGTCGGAAACAGAAGAGCATATGTAACACGAATCTACAGTATATACTTCCCAAACAGGTGGTAATGTCGTAGCAGTAAGTTAGAAAAGGATAGAAGGTACACTAAAAAGAAAAGTTCAGAAGACTGAGGCAAGGCAAAACAAAAAAAGAAACTTGGAATTCAATGCCTTATTAAACAACCCCAACGAGAGGAGGCTGTCAAGTAAGTTACAGCACTCTCAGCTTCATTATTATCGTCAGCTTAACAACATACAATCAACAATGTATGGATGTGTTTACACTATGCGGGATTGTTGGGAACAGCAGCGGCATCTTTCAGCATAGGAAGTAGCTCTCCCTGTTGATGCTTCGCTAATACGCCTGCAGGAGAAGAAACAAATGTCACAGCTACTGCTGGCAAGTTTAAGGAAAAAATTAATGATAAAAGAGGATGAGTTGATTCTTACTGTCGCAGCCACCAACATGTTCTCCCCCAATAAACACGTTAGGCACAGTCCTCTGCCCAGTCCATTCTAGTAGTGCTTGTTGCACCTCATCTCCATCACCTTCACATCACAAAGAAAACTCTCATCACTATGATAAATGCTCTTGACCAGGAGGGAGAAAATGCCAGATCCATATGAGGATGGTAGGAACGAACTAAGCACAGCCTTTTCAAGCAACTATAGAGTTCGAACTCTTTCAGTAAACATACATCTTGAAAAGCTAAACAAAGCCACCAAGTTCGAGATATATATTTATCTCTTAGAAGACTCAATCAACCAAAAATGTTATAGCAGTATAGATCTCTCGATAGACCTAGTTCTAGTGCTTCTAGATACTTCCAAAACCAAACTAAAATTCTCAAGGCTATGTAGGAATGTTCAATGCTTATAGGTAGGAACTAGGAAGATTGTAAAACAAACTACTACCATGTCACTCCAGTGCCCCCGCACCAAAAACTTGTATGGAATTTTCACAAGCCTGACCATGGATATAAAGTACTTTGTATTTGAAAAAGAAGCATCACGATAACCAACTAAACAATTATAGAATTAGTTGTAATTCTTAAACCTCTAGGGTTTAAGAGTCTTAAAAATTGAATATTTCAAGATAGAGATACTTAGTAAAATTCATTCTGAGACATTACATTATCAAAACTTACCGATACAATTAAATACATTACTTTTTTTTTTTTGCTTAATCTACTCTATTTTTGAACCTTACTGCTTTATAATATTTTAGGGGAAACATCCCCCTTCGCCAAAGGAGGTTGAATACTTCTTTGGATCTCTAAAGAAAATCAAGGGTCACTTTCTAATATACCCATAGAGAAGACACTCAAATCTTGTGAGACCTTTTACTTATTCGATTAACTTAGAGATAGAACAATAGAATAAATTGGAAACTGAAAAAGGAATCAAAACAAGATGGTGAGAAGTGAAGAAATCTTGTCACGAGATTTCAATGATTTTCTTAGGAGCTATTGAAAGAAAGGATTTGGTGAATAAAAGGATTGTATATAAGATGTTTACCAGAGAAGTGACATAGAATCATAAATGGAGAAAAAAGAGGAAATCCAAAACACTACCACACCCTCCCCTCCCCTCCCCTCCCAAAAAAAGGAAAGAAGAAAAGAAAGCTCGTTTTGACCTCTGGCCCTAAAAATGATGAACAGCAAAGTTTTGTATAATTGTGATGTCTGGTCAACAACTTGCGCGCACCTCACCTTGACTATTCAGCTGGATAATTTCTACTCAGCTTGGACGTATCTTAACTATTTCAATCAATACATGCTACCTCTCACTAGCATAGGTCTATCCACCAAGGTTTTAGGTAGGTTCAAATTGCAAAATAATTCCTCCATTTTAATTTTGTATCTTAGTTTGATTGTGCACAAACTTTTAACTATGTCAAGAAAGAGTTCTGAATTTTGTGATCTTTAACTAAAATTGAATATAGCACACCAAAATTATCTTCTGAATCTTGGGTATTAGATGCTATCAGACATACTATGTCATCCATATAAGGGACTGTAATTAAGGGGGGAAATGAGAATGTTGAATTTAAAGTTTACTAAGAGGCATTTTTTTTAAAAAAATAGACTAGATAGGAAGGTAAGACATAGATACAGTAAACATAAGAATTTGATTATTCCTATTAGATATGAGATAGCTCTTTATAGCCTCTATGGCAACTTCTCTTAAAAGCCTCGGTTGTCACCCCCCCTAATCAAAAGACTTATCTTTAATTTCGTAAGGGAGACATCGGCACGACATTGTAGTAATATTGGCAATGATTCCTGGACCCGATCAGGAGGATCCAGATCCGTTTTATAGGATATGGATATTCAAAGTTTGGACCCGACGGATCCGGATCCGTTTATGATGGATCGGATCTGGATCTTGTCTTTGAGATTCGTATCCGGTCCAGATCCGACCCGTGAATCCATCTTTTATTAAATTAATTATACATTTATTATTCATACATCATGACACCGAATCCTTTGTAATCTTAATTTTATTTTATATTCAAAGGGCCGAAGGCCATTTTTTTTCTAATTGAGACACGTTTTGCGTGTTATT
This sequence comes from Przewalskia tangutica, assembly GCA_029844215.1. Lineage (NCBI taxonomy): Eukaryota > Viridiplantae > Streptophyta > Magnoliopsida > Solanales > Solanaceae > Przewalskia > Przewalskia tangutica. The sequence goes on from CM056734.1 coordinate 15,430,376, forward strand.
CTTTAATCATTATATTAATCATTTATATTTATGTGGTACTTATGTAGTAACTTAGGTATTGAGAGGATTGTTTCTCACTACAGCAATAGCCAATAGACATAACAATTGTCAACAATGTTATTTACTCCTAATTTACGGATGCATTCCCCATGATTCCGTTAAATTAAATTGACTCTTTTTCTGGACTGATTAGAAGGTATAACTTAATAATCAGTCACTTTGATTTGGATCCAGATCCGATCCGTGGATCCGATGGATCTGAATATGATTTTATGGACCCTATGGATCTGGATATGGATACATGTATGTAAAACGGATTTGGATCTGGATCTAGTAGGATCCGGTCCAGATCCTACCCGTTGCCATCCCTAGTAAGACACATTAATTGAAACAAAGGGAGTATTAATTTGTCTTTGTTGGTATTCTGACCTTGAGCGCTTCATAATCCCAAAAATACCTACTATAATGAATCAGCATGCACATTCTGTAAATTCAATAGTCCCCCTCTTAACTATTGAAGGCACAATTTTTGCAGCAAAAAGATGGAACAAGTGTTATATAAAGCAATTGATATGTGGAATCACTCACTTTCCCGGTCAAGTTCAATAATTTTGAAAGTAGCACCAAGTTGGGAAAGAATCTGCTTCACCCTCGTGCAATATCCGCAGTATGTTTTACTGCACGAAGAAAAACACGCATATAACATTAATAAACATAAATATCTTGTAACAATTGAGATAAACAGGGAGCTCAGTCAGAACAGTTACATGTTTTATGAAGGTTAATGAAACAGCTTGCAACCTTATACAATGAAGATTATCCTGATATTACAAAACTTGAAATATAAATATGTATATTACAGAAACAATTGTATTCCTGCCCATAATTAGAATATTTTTATATATTGTGTAAATATAATTATGGTAAGATTCAGATTCTTCTTTTGTATAGGCTTAGGATTCCTATTGTATAAGGAATGAATATTGTACTCTATATATATTTTGATATTAATGAGAAGACACCCTAAGGGAGATTAATATCATTATACATGGTATCAAGAGCCTAACACAAAACCCTAGAATTTTTCTTTGTGTGAGCCGCCGCCGACCAGCCCCCCCTCGGGTAGTTCCGCTGCGGTTCCTCCCCCTCTCCTCCCAAAATTCTTTGATTTTTCTTCTTCTTTTCTCTCTTCTCTAAATGGATACTCAATTACGCTTCTGATTCTGACGTATCTACCTCCACAAATTCCATCACCACGTCGTCATCCTCTTTTCATCCCGCCCTCACTGTTACCAATATCAAGAATTATATTTTCATTCTTCTTGATCAAGAAAACAGTCAGTATTCTCCTTGGGTTGAACTGTTCCGTAATCATGCGTGTCTCTATAACGTGCTTGACCACATCGACGACACTATTCCGCGCCCTCCGGAGGTTGATGAGTCTACTTAGCGTCGTCTAGACGCCGGCGTCAAACAGTGAATTTATGATAATATTTCTCAGATCTTCTTCTTACTATCTGGTGTCACAGCCCGTGATTTATGGAATCGCTTGGAGGAAATCTTTCAAGATAACAAGCACACTCGTGCGGAGTATTTGGAGGAACAATTTAACAATACACGTTTTAAAAATTTCTCCAACATGACTGAATACTGCAGACAGTTGAAACTACTGGGGATCAACTCTCCAACATCGACACGCCTGTCTCAGATACTAAGATGGTGTTGCAATTGATTGCAGGCCTTCCCAAAGGGAACTATGATACATTAGCCGCCATGATTCAACAGACAGATCCGCTTTCCAGTTTTAACAAAGCTCGCAGTTGTTGCTCGAAGAGACTCGCCGTAAGGTGACGATGAGCACGCCGTAAGGCGTTAGCCGTCAAACACGCCTCAAGATCCAACGCCGCCGAAAACTCTCAACCGCAGCAGGACGCGATGGTGCGGTCGCGCAGAGGAGGCCGTGGTCGTGGTAGGGGTCGCGAACAGCAGAACCAGCAAAGAAGAAGAACAACACGCCCACGATTCGATTCGCCACACGGCCGCCGCAGCTCCAAAGACAGAAATTTCGCCAAGCATGACACCCATCGAGTTGGTCGCCTTCACTGCCTCAACATGCAATGACCGACAACAACTGGTACATGAACTCCGGAGCCACTTCTCACCTCACCCGATCTGCAGGTAATATTTCCAAACTGTTTGGTTTAAAGTATCCTCAATTTGTGACAGTTGGTAGTGACCACCACATTCCAGTAAAGGGTTATGGTACATCCTACACACCACTTCCTCATCCATTCCCCCTTCAAAATACCCTATATGCCCCACATATGATTAAGAATCTAATCTGTACCCGCAAATTCACTCGTTATAACTCTGTCTCCGTTGATTTTGACCCTTATGATTTCACTGTGAAGGATCTTCATACGGGGACACCTCTTACGAGATGCAATAGCACGGGGATCTCTATCCATTCACTCCCACCTCCGCTGTCAGATCTAGCTCTCCCGTCTCTCTAGCGGTCATTTCTTCTTCCACATGGCATAATAGGCTTGGTCATCCAGGAGACCCAATTTTTAATTTTCTTAGAGACAAAAATTTCATTACTTGTAATGAGAAGCTTGCCAAAAACTGTGTTTCTTGTTCTTTAGGCAAACATACTCGTCTTCCGTTTAAGTCATCCACCAGTGTTACTTTTGCACCCTCTGATATTATACATGCTGATTTATGGACATCACGTGTTGCTAGTTCTCTCGGTCATAAATACTATCTTATCCTACTAGATGACTTTTCTCACTTTGTTTGGTTGTATTCTCTCAAATTTAAATCGGAAGTGTTTGTCAAATTTCTTGAATTTCGAACATTCATTCAAACACAATTTGAAAAAGGTATAAAATCTTTTCAGTGCGATAATGATCGTGAATTCAACAACTCTATATTTCACCGTTTTCATACTAATAATGGCATGGTTTTTTGCTTCTCCTGCCCTCACACCTCCCCTCAAAACGGTAAAGCTGAAAGAATCATCCGCACCATTAACAATATGATTCACACTCTATTGATTCAGGTCTCCCTACCTCCATCCTTCTGGGTCCATGCTGCTAAAATGTCAGAATACGTTCTCAATATCCTCCCAACTAGCACCCTTCACAATATGACCCCTACCGAAATTCTCTATCATAGAGTTCCCTCTTATGATCATCTCAGAATATTCGATTGTCTATGCTATCCTAACCTTGCCTCTACTGCCCCGCACAAACTATCCCCCGGTCCACTCCTTGTGTCTACCTAGGCTTCCCGCCGAATCATATGGACTATCTATGCTATGACTTGTCCACTCGTCAGATCCACATTTCTTGTCACGTCACATTCGACGAGACCAAATTCCCGTTTTCGAATCTTAAACAGTTTCAAAAATCGAATTACTTTTTTCTTGACGAGCCTGCCATCTCTCCCATCATCCTAAGACAACTAGAGCATAAGACTTTCACACACATGCGCGCCCAGTGGTCACGCGGGCCCAACTCCCGCCAATGTGTTCTTTCCTCACTGTCGGCGCTTACTGGCCAAAACATCGAAAGATCTCGCTCCTCGTCATCGCCGCGCTTTGATCACGGCGCCACGACGCCTCCGACGACTCCTTCCAGCACCGCGGTTCTTGATCTAGGCATGGTGCCTCTCCACGTCGACCCTCCTTCTCCATATCCAACAAAACCCTCCGCCTTGGAGCCTCCCACTATCCCTACTCACCAAATGAAAACACGTGCAAAACATGAAATCTTCAAACTCAAAGTCCAATTTAACTTGTCTGCCCAAACCATTTCACCAATTTCCAAGAACCCTATATTGGCTAAACAAGACCCTAATTGGAATGCGGCTATGTCTGAAAAATTCAATGCTTTAACTAAACAGCACACATGAGATCTAATACCTAGACCTGAGGGGTGAATGTGATACGTTGTCTGTGGTTATTTCGTCACAAATTCAGAGAGTGGAGATCTGGAGATCTTGAGAGGTATAAGACACGACTTGTGGCTAATGGCACAAATCAGCAGGAGGGTATTGGGTATTGATTGTGGTGAGACCTTCAGCCCGGTTGTCAAACCGGCTACCATCCACACAGTTTTGAGCATTGCCATGGGCAAACACTGGCCGATCCATCAGCTTGATGTGAAAAATACATTCTTACATGGGAATCTGAGAGAGACAGTCTACATGCATCAGCCGTCAGGGTTCACCCATCCAGCAATTCCTCACTATGTGTGCAAACTCCGTAAGTCACTAGATGGCCTGAAACAGGCCCCCCATGCGTGGTATGATCGTTTTGCCAAGTATATCTTGCAGATTGGGTTTGTATGCAGCAAGAGTGATACATCACTCTTCATTTTTCATCGAGGTAGTAATACTGCTTACTTATTACTTTACGTGGATGATATTGTTCTTACGGCCTCCTCCGACGGATTGAAAAATGAGATTATTGTCTTGCTTAATTCCGAATTTGCAATGACTGATTTGGGGAAGCTGAGTTACTTTTTGGGGATATCAGTGACCAGGTATGTCAATCACATGTTCTTGTGTCAGTGTAAGTATGCAGAGGACATCGTGTACAGGGCTAAGATGACGAATTACAAAGTTTCACCTACTCCAGTTGATTCGAAATCTAAGCTTAGTGTCATGGCTGGTGCTCCAATATCTGATCCTACTCTGTATAGGAGTCTTGCAGGTGTACTCCAGTATCTCACCTTCACCAGGCCAGACATAGCTTATGTTGTTCAAGAAAGCGCGCTTATTCACGCACGCCTGCGAGTCTCATTTCACTGCTCTTAAGCGTATCATTCAATACATTAAGAGCACTCTTGATTATGGTTTGCACCTATACCCCTCTGCACCAAACAAGTTGCTTTCATATACGGATGCAGATTGGGCAGGGTGTCCGGACACGCGACGCTCCACCTACGGCTTTTGTGTTTTTTAGGGGATAATCTGATTTCTTGGTTTGCCAAGCGACAGACTACTCTATCTCGCTCCAGTGCCGCTCCAGTGCCGAGGCTGAGTACAGAGGCGTTGCAAATGTAGTAGCTGAGATTTGTTGGCTCAGAAATTTACTGTTAGAACTTCAGTGTCCTTTGCGTCAGGCATCAATTGTGTACTGTGATAACATTTCTGCCATCTATCTGTCTCATAATCCGATTCAACATCAGCGAACCAAGCACATCTATTTGTCTCATAATCCGATTCAACATCAGCGAACCAAGCACATTGAGATAGACCTACACTTTGTTCGTGAGAAAGTTGCACTAGGCCATGTCAGAGTGTTACATGTTCCATCTAGGATGCAGATATATTTACAAAAGGACTTCCCAAACAATTATTTCTTGACTTCAGATCCAGTCTCAGCGTCCGACCTCCTCCCGCTCCGATTGAGGGGTGTGTAAACATGTATATTATAGAAACAATTGTATCTCTACCCATAATTAGAATATTTTCATATATTGTGTAAATATAATTATGGTAAGACTAAGATTCCTCTTTTGTATAGGCTTAGGCTAAGTAGCACGGACACGGCAAGACACGTGGACACGCCAAACTCAAAATATATAAGAAGTGGACACGGCAGGACACGACAATATAATTTATAAATATAATTTATAAATATAATGAAAATATTTTAAATATTAAAAAATAATTAAGCAGGTGCAAGAATGGTAAGAATAGTTCTATTATTTTAATACCTTACAAAACTACCCATCATAACACCCAAGCTCTCCAAGGCCCAAAACAATCCAGCCCTATACCCATTAATACCCAAACCGGCTCAACATCCAGAATCAGCCCATAGCCTTTTGCTTCATCTCCAAATGATTCAAAACCTAAAAAATAAGAATCACAAACGAACCCCCAATCTCCCTAAAACCTTCAGTCGCGCTTCACACCGGATTTCTCGCCAAGAAATCCGGTTCTCTTCTTCACTCCCCTTGTAGAATCGTACAACTTACCATTCTTGGACTGGACAAATCGAAACCAAGAGCTACGACTTCCAAGAAATTCGATTCTCTTCTTCACTCCCCTTGTAGAATCGTACAACTTACCATTCTTGGACTGGACAAATCGAAACCAAGAGCTACGACTTTCACGCTATCAAAGGAAAGCCAAATCAAAGTCCTCATCTTCGTTCATAAGATCCGATTCGTTGACCATATTGACCGTGTCCCCGTGTCCGACACAGGAAATTTTAAAAAAATGTCGTGTCCGTGCTTAGAATTCCTATTGTATAGGGAATGAATATTGTACTCTATATATACTTTAATATCAGAACAACTATCACGACAGATTAGAGAGAAGAAACTGTTATACTCCCTGTTTCAAAATATTTGCCTAACTTACTAGACTGTCACATCCAAAAATATTCTTTTTCACCCTATTTGCTCAGTATAATTTTCCCAAAGGGATTCTATTGAACCCCTTTCTCTACATAGTTAAACTACATAACCAAAAGTGAAAGCTCTAACATCCTATTTATTAGCAATAAATAAATATTGGCTAAATTCCACCCAAAATTTTAAGCATAAAAACCAAGTAAAGTTGCTATTTTTTACTACTACTATAAAACAGAAAGTGAATTAAAAATGGAAAACCAAGTAGGTATTTAGACCTGAAGACGACAACGGGATTAGAGGAAACGATCTGCTTGGCTTTGGTAAGGGCCATCTCCATTTGTTCTTTGCTAATCTGAGTTGAGCTGAATATTGATCCCATATTAGGATGTCCTTTATACACACCACAACTACACTACAAAGAGAGCTTTAACAGGTGTTGGAGGTTGGGTTTGGCTTGGTGTTCCAGAAATAGCACAGCTGGCTTTCTTCTTTCCTACTTTTCGGTGAGCTTTGATACTTTTGTTTTATCAAGAAAAGACTTATCAATTGCGTTTATTTTATGCACTTCATACTCCAATTCCATTTCTTTTTGTCACCAAGGTCAACACAAAAAGAGTGTAATTATAAGAAACTTGGTTTGTTTGTTAAAGGACATCCTTTAGTTGGGAACCAGTCCCATAAAATAAAACTAACATTACAATTCCATAATAACTAATTTCCATATTAGTTATATCACGATTTTATACTAATCAAATGTAGGACAAACTCATGTTAAATTAATTATTTTTTATCTTTCTTATCAAACAAACACAAGTATTTATTCTACTTGTCCCTCGCCCCGATACTTCTATGCACTTTCAAAAGTTAAATTTAATATCAGTCACATTCATTTTTTTATTAGTCGTATATAATTGGAAAATGTTAGTAAGTTTATAGATGATTATATTTTTTTAGAGCCTTTGCATAAGGATACTTTTCATGTAATTTTATCTTATCATCGCAAAAGTTGTTAAATCTACCAAAGATAAAGCTTGACAATGAAAGTCCAATTTACAAAAATCTTTTAGGACACGGGGGAAATACTTGCATGGACTTTTCTTTTTGGATTGGCTAAATTTAGTTTTCATTGTGCTATTTTCTCCTCTTTCCGGTACTAAGTACTAACTGAAGAAAGGTGGAAAAAAAGTTGTATATGAAGCATCTTTCCCCCCTTTTTCCTTGTTTATAGGACAATTTATTATCCAATGAAAATATTTAGTATAAGAAATCAAGTAGTAATTGTAAAGTCCCGAAAAAAATATAAAATGTTTGTGTTTCATGTGTGTGCAGTTTGTGTATCTATGTGCATGTGTTACAGCCTTATTCACATTCGAGGACGAATGTTGTTTAAAGATGAGAGAATGTAAAGAACAAAAAAAAATGCACGTTCCCCCCTTAAAGTAACCTCTCTCCCTCAACTATATCCCACTCCCTCCGCTCTCTCAACTCCCTACAGACTCACAATACACACACATACACTTATATATAAAACACAACAAAAAGAAAAATACAAAAATCAGAAACAAAACAAGAGAAACAAATCCAGAAATTTCAGAGAACAAAAGGTTAAGATAGCAAGGATAAGTCGAAGTTGATATTTTCATTCGCGATTATGAAGCAATAAATGTGAGTTTTTCTCACTCACATATTCTTGGTAAAATCCTTTGTTTTGAATTACAATGCATGTTAAAACATAGTATTCATGTTAAAATAATATATGTTTTTGGGAAACATAAGTTGTGATGAAGTAATTGAAATAAGTATTGTCTTGTAGCAAATTTGAGCCTTGTGTTTGCGGACTGTTTTACTGAGTTATACTTGTTAGAATTGGTTGAAAATTTACAGTGTTATAGGTCTCTCACTCACGATCAGATTGAGCCTAGGCGGGGCTAAATCAGACTTACGGTTTGAAAGTTATGACCGTTTAAAGTTTCTGTCTCGAACCAACCGAAATTCAGACGAGCAGTATGTAAAATGTGAAAACTGTACAAATTCCTAAAGAATATAAAAGTATGTGCTGAATAAAAGTTGTATATTACTCTGTTCCCGTCAGTTTGAGATCTTACGGGGATAAATCCGACTTACAGTTTGAAAGTTATGATTGTTTAAAGTTTCTGCCTTATTTTACAAAATTCTGGCGACACAGATTTCATAGGGTTGTTGCTTTCGTAAATTTTCACCAGCTACACCAGATTTCATAAATTCCGGTGACACAGATTTCATAGGGTTGTTCCATACGAAATTCCTAGATTGCGTCATATGATGAACTCAATATGTGAAGTACGTTTACATGAATCTAGCAAACTTAACCTTTATGCAGAACTATAAACTCCTTTCATTCACGACACACTCGATTAAGCTTAGAATTTGCTAAGTGTCTATTCAAAATGACTTAATCACTTTATCTCACATTTATTAGTTGACAACTAGACCATATTCTAAATATGTGTCTCTTGCACTGGCCAGTGACTTTAGTCAACCTAATAACATTGAGAAGTTGAGTGCTCTCTCGAATTTTCAATCGAGGAATGAATCATATTCTTGGCTCAACTACCACCTTGATTTACATTTGGGTTCTCTACCATCTAGTAAGAAAACCATTGGTTCTCGATGGGTGTACAAGATTAAAACCAAGTCTGATAGCTCTATTAAGCGATATAAAGCTAGTTTGATTGCAAAGGACTTTGCTCAAGAGTATGGTATAGATTATGAGACTTTTGCACCTGTTGCAAAGATGACATCTATCCGGGTTCTTATTGCAGTAGCCTCTGTTCGTCATTGACATATTTCATAAATGGATGTTAAAAATGCCTTTTTGAATGGGGATCTTAAAGAGGAAGTCTACATGGTTCCTCCGCCTGGTGTGTCACATAGTCCAGGACAGGTATGCATGATTAAGAAGGCTTTGTATGGTCTCAAACAAGCCCCACGAGCTTGGTTCGACAAGTTTTCCACTGTAGTATCTTCTCTTGGGTTTATTTCCAGCTTTCATGATTCAGCGTTATTTGTTAGATCATCCCCGACAGGTCATATTTTACTTTTGTTATATGTTGATGATATGATCATTACAGGTGATGATATTGATGGTATCACAAACCTAAAATCCAATTTGTCTCATCGCTTTGAGATGAAAGATTTAGGCCATCTGTTACTTTTTAGGCATTGGAGCTTATTCTGAGAAGGGGTATCTTCTCTTTCAGTCTAAGTACGCTGCAGATATTCTTGAGCGGGCTCGTCTCACAGATACTCGTATTGTTGACTCTCCTCTTGAGGTCAAGGTTCATTATACCCCTACTGATGGGGATCCTCTTCCTGATCCCACTTTATAGCGTTCAGTTGTGGGTAGCCTGGTGTACCCAGGGTCGGCCTTGAGATTTGGGATGCCCTAAGTCATCACAATATTTTTGCGCCCCCCCCCCCCCCACACCACCCCACCAAAAATAGTTAACAAGTAGTTAGACTTACTTAAACACATGAATAAAAAAAATTAACATGATTATTAACCTAATATAATAAAAATAGAGGTTGCAACCTTATTCAAAATTGTATAGCTAAGTAACAAGAATACTACCTGATGAGTATACGAGCATTGCTATTGAAACATTATCCTTCTCGCCTTTTTGCTAGCAAAATCATTTATCAAGCTTTCAAAATTGGAATTCACTAGCATTTCCTTTTCAATTGATATCATAGCTAGTCCATTCAACCTTTCTTGTGACATAGTCGAACGAAAATACGACTTGATCAACTTCAGTTTTGAAAAACTTCTTTCTCCGGAAGAGATTGTCACTGGTATAGTTAACAAAATTCTATAAGCAATTATGGCATTCGGATAAACCTTCCACACTCTTCAAAAAGTTCAACATCTCAATTGCTTTTTTTTATTTCCGCGGGTATGCATTCTTTTAGAACTCTTAACTCAAGAAATAAGACATTCCCATCGATATCAGAAACAAAATCACACTTCAAAATAATTTCCAGATTAATTGGTGTCAACATGAGTCATTATTTCAACATCTTCTAGTAACTTTTCAAGGTCTATATTTGTGTCTTGCCCCTCAGTATTTTCTCCGCCCTCAACATTATTAATTGGATTCACAAACCTATAAAGACCACCGCCTTTAGCATATTCTTTTGCGAATGCATCCCTATCTTTTTTCTTCTGTCTATTTTGAGCACCGGACGGTTGTTTTCTCATAATCATGGTCCTGATTGAACAACAAAAAACTTAATCATTGCGGTCCTGGTTGAACAACAAAAAACTTAATCATTGCGGTCCTGGTTGAACAACAAAAAAACCTATAAAAATTCCACATTATTATTAAACAACAAAAAACCTAATAATCTAGTTACATACTGCCCATGAACCTTCAACAAATCCAACAACAAAAATCTAAATTAAATAGAAAGCAAAAACAAAACAAACAGATAATTTAGATTTAAAGTTATACCTGGCAGAGAAACTTTAAAGTGTTAGGGACCTAGGGTTTTGAATTCTTGATTTTGTTTGACTTCCTATTGGCGCAGAAGTTCAGGTTGATATAAGATAGTTAGGAGAGACTCTTAGCTCATCTACAAATGTGATGAAAACGAAACAGAAAGTTTAATTTCTTAACTAGCTAGAGTGAGTGGTGGAGAGATTTTTTTTGTAAACCTAGTGAATAATGATTTGTTATTTGAGTTTATATGAGGGATTTTATTAGAGATTCTTTAGAGTCCAAAAAGATGTGAGGAATGTATATTTTGACCCCTAAAATTTTGGTTATTGTTGTATTTAATAGTGATTTTTTATATGCCCTAAATTTTTTTCAAAAAAATGATGCCCTAAATCATTGCATTGGCTGCTTTGGCTCAGGGCCGGTACTGGGTGTACCTTACCATTACTCGCCCTGACATTGCATATGTTGTTCACATTGTCAGTCAGTTTGTTTGTTTTCCTACATCCAGATATCATGCGCATGCGTATTCTTCGCTATCTCCGAGGAACGATTTATCAGTCTCTTGTTTCCATCAACCTCATCATTAGAGCTTCATGCATTTTCTGATGCAGATTGGGCTAGTAACCCAACTGATCGAAAATCCACTACTGGTTATTATGTATTATTAGGAGATTCACTCATTTCATAGAGAAGTAAGAAACAAGATGTTGTTTCTCGCTCTTCAACCTAGGCAGAGTATCGTGATATGACTTCTACTACGTGTGAGATTGTATGGTTACATTGGTTATTGGCTGATATGGGTGTCTCTCTTTCCTCACCGACACCGATGTACTGCGATAATAAGAGTTCTATTCAGATTGCACACAACACAGTCTTTCATGAACGTACCAAGCATATTGAGATTGATCGTCATATTATTCGATATCATCTTCAATAAGGCACTCTATCCTTATCATTTGTCTCATCTTCGATGCAACTTGTAAATTTCTTCACAAAGGCACATACCTTACAGCGTCACCGGTTCTTTCTTGGCAAACTCTCAATGTTTCTCTCTACACCATCGCGAGCTTGAGAGGGGATGTTAGCATTGTTAATGTCCCACATCAGAAAATAAACATTATGTATTATGTATTATGTATTAGACCCTATATAAAGGGATGTAGACTTACCAATTCACTATCAATAATATTCTTATTCTCTTTTCTTTACTCTTGTTATTGCCTTGTAAGAATTCATAAATTATATGAATTCTAACATCTAGGACATATATACTTTGAGAGAGAGCTCCATATGTTGAGTGAACATTTTTAAGACAAACTCAACCAGCTTTGACTACTTGATAATAGCTACTGCAACTTTCTTTTATTTCTTTAACTAAAACCTAACTTTCAATATCATTTTAATTGTAGAAATAATAAAATGTGAAAAGACAGAATATATTAGACAGAACACATCTTTTAGTCATAAAATGGGGAAACATTATATTAAAAAAATGTTTGTCGATTCTTTAGTTTTAAACCTATCTACCGCATCTTTTCTTTTTTTTCATTTTCAAATTTATTGGATCTTTTCTTTTCTAATCTTTTTTTGTTCTTTTTCTATATCATTTGTTTCTTTTTACTAGTAACACAGAACAAAAAGAATTGAAGATTCGATGCAAATAAAAGAGTAGGCATTGTCATTACATTTGAAAGTGGCGTACAAAATTATTTTTATAGTACAACATTTGATTAAAAGGATGAATCTTTTCTTTTTTTGTTTTTTTTTCTCTCTTTTTAGAGTAACTGGTAAAGTTGATGTAATGGATTTAAGCCGTAGAAACAAACTCTGACAGAAATGAAAGGTAAAGCCGATACAACAGACACTTGTGGCCCGGCCCTTCCCCGACCCCGACATCATAGCGAAAGCTTAGTGCACTGTGCTGTCCTTTTACACCATATTAATAAAGGTTCATTTGGTTTCTAGCACATAACTCTGTTACTGGTATAAGCAAAAATAATCATGATATAGAAATCCGCACCATTATATATAGTTTTTGGTATAAAGTATAAACTACAAAATCCTACATTACAAGAATTAGTTCAATTTCCTTGTAAACACAATTCCCACGACGTTATTGTTATTTTTGAAGGCAAGGACATATTAATGAGCTGAAGTTCATAGGTGCAAACATATAGTAATACTATTTGTGACAAATATATATAGTCTTCAATAAGTTGTTTAATAGAAGCACATCATAAAGGAGAACTAGAAAATGTATTTACAAACCTGAGCAGAACTAGAAGAACAACCGTCGGACAATAAATTATGGGGAACTGGAGATTGCTGGCCTTCCTCTACTGGGTTCCTGGACTCCTGATGAGAAATAAGACCAAAGCATCCCTTAAGTTTAAGGGTTGGCGCAACCTTGGTCCTTTAAATATTAGAGATAGCATTCCCCGTCCATCTAAATATTAAGTACTCCTTTTGCAGTGTGGGTTTGATACTCCTCGCATAATCTCGCGCATTGGGAGTCGGACCTTATAGATGATCCGCTGGTAGCGACATCGAATGCGGGGCGCACATCCCGCGATTTACCTGACGGTGACGGCTAAGAACGGATATAGTGGCCCAGTGGCTATTAGTCAAATTTGTGGCCTTAGGGTCACAAGTTCGATTCTCGGCGGATACGTTCTCCGGGGCATATGTCTCGCATTAAAGCCTGGTAGCTTAATCGCGCGGGCATGTTGCATTGTGGGTTTGATACTCTCGCATAATCCTGTTGGGGTCGGACCTTAGCGTTGATCCGGTGGCGATCGGACACCGAATCGCGAGGCGACATCCAAATGATTTACACAGGTGGCGGCTAAGAACGGGTTCCATTCGCCTCCAGGAGCATAGTACCAGTACTTGTGCAGGTACTAGCGATATGGGGGTACTAAGGCCACCCCGAGACCTGGATTATCAAAAAAAAAAGTACTCCTTTGTGATTATGAGTGTCAAACACTTAATTTTGATATTAATTTATTTATAGATATTTTAAAATAAAGTTTACATATTTGAAAATCATATAAAAAGTGTTGTGCAAGTTCAACATAGCTAATGATTCGAAATTTTTTAAAGAAGTTTGAGATTATTATATTCAAAGAAAAATTATAACATTTTCACATAAATGGACAGAGGAAGTAAATCTTAAGACACTTAGGGGTCATTTGGTAGGATATATTAGAGTAAATATTATATATATTAGCGTTAGTATTATTAAATCCTTATTTGGTACATATTTACAATCTATATATAACTATCAAGACTATTAATACATGCATAAGTCTGATTAAAGACAAAATTATCCTTGAAATCTCTCAAAGCTAAAGGGATGTGGAAGATATTTTTATAAATAAATCTATATATTATTAAAAGCCAAAGAAAAAGGCACCACATTAAGCTAAGTGACAGCCTAGAAAAAAGCCACATATAATATTAACTAATTAACAAGTAACTAATAACTAATTCACCCATGTGGCCTAGCTAGAAAAAACCACATGTGACTTATTAAAAATCTATATATTATTAAAAGTCAAAAGAAAAAGGCACCATATTAAGTCAAGTGGCCGTCTAGAAAAAAGTTACATGTAATATTAACTAATTAACAAGTAATTAGTAATTAATTTACCCATGTGGCATATCTAGATGAAATTCTTGTCTATATGTTTAGATTCTTCTAAGGGCCTAGGAAGGTCCGAATAATAAATCCTCAAAGGGAAGGCAGTTAGACCCATGAATAGCTTGAGATTGTAGGAAGAACTTAAATTTCAAAAAAAAAAAGATTTTATATACATGGATCCGTTTTTCAATAAATCTACTTCTTTTGATTTTGGTTCAACGTCTTTCATGGATTCCAAAAAGATAATAAATTCGGAAGAAATCGTTATACAAGATTTTGAAAAATCAACTGATAATCAGGAAATATCAAAAGTAAATAGAGATCAAATTTACAAAATTTCCAAATATCAATTTTTCAAAATTGATTTCACAATTAAAACAGAATAAAGAGATATTCAATTAACAAAACTCTTTGAAACAATACAATTGCTTTCTCAAATTTCCTTAAAAACATAGGGAAAAAATTTATAAATATATTCATATTGCCTTAGTTCAAGTAGGGATAAAATCCTTAATTAAGTGTTCTCGCCCCGAATTTTGTCTTATGTCGTTGTACGGCTGATCGAATCGGGAGACAAATTGATTCCTTAACTCAAGTGATTCGGGCTGGAAACGAAACTCTAATTTCAGCAATGGGTTCCCCAACTACTCCAGATAGCGTTAGGACAGTAGTATTAGTAAACTTAGAGGTAAGAAACATGAATGTAGCTAAAGGATAAAGTAAAGTAAAGGATAAAGTAAGGATAGATAAAAGATTTGATTTGTTTGATTGATTGTATGTATATACAAAAGAATGTTCTTGTTTATAGTACAAAAAGAAGAAGAAAATTATACAAATGTGTCCCCTATGTAAGTCATCAAGTAACCCACTAAGTTCAATGGTCGACCATTGGGGAGGTGGTGCCAATTTTCTCGCCCTCTACTCCTTTTGCTCGGGTAATGACCCTTGTTTTCAGCTATTGTTGGTCGTTACCGCTTTTAGGGGTCCAAACATATTAAACCGTAAGTGTTCTTTCGATGCATTACGGTTATTACATATTTTATATTATTACATAATTTGTCGTTTGCTGAGTTTGAAATATAAAATTTTCAAATTCCGCTGCGTACACGAACCCAACAAAACCCTACACTATTATATTCAATTCATCAGCTCTCATGGTTACTTTCTTCTTCAATTCTCCCAATGCAGCCATAAATTCTTCAAGTGGTCAATTTGTTCATTCCACCAAAACCCCCATCATTATTATCAACTTTTTTACTATTTTGTTTTAAAGATTCCCCAGATTATTGACTATTGTAGTTCTGCTTATGGCGAAGGCTATGGTGAAGAAGGTACTGATGGAGAAAATAATAAATAATAAATAATAAATAAAGAGTGATTAAAAAGTTAAAAGAAAAGGTGGGATTCACAGATTTTATTTGTTCAAAATAAAAAATTCATATATAATATATCAAGAAAAAAATTAAGAATATTAATTATCTATTGACCATTAAAAAACAATGTGTATTATTTTATCAGCTTTTTAATATTTTTTTCGTTTTCATTTGCTTTCGGGAAGGTGAATATACTTTATCTACTTAATAGATATTTAATACACTATCGACAAGAAAAGAGGGTACTTTGGCTTGTTAAATGAGAATTATTCTATTTGTGCCTTGATAAGTACTTTGGCTTGTTAAATGAGAATTATTCTATTTGTGCCTTGATAAGTACTTTGGCTTGTTAAATGAGAATTATTCTATTTGTGCCTTGATAAGTACTTTGGCTTGTTAAATGAGAATTATTCTATTTGTGCCTTGATAAGTATTTTGGCTTGTTAAATGAGAATTATTCTATTTGTGCCTTGATAAGTACTTTGGCTTGTTAAATGAGAATTATTCTATTTGTGCCTTGATAAGTACTTTGACTTGATTAATTGAGAATTATTCTAAGTGTGCCTTGCTAAGTACTTTGGCTTGTTTAATTAAGAATTGCCTATATGTGATGATGATAGCCTTTGAGTGCAAGTATTATGTTTTATTACGTTGTCGCGACTCTCGGTTGGAGGGCCGACGGTCTTGTTGTAAGTACTTGGACGTACCGACAGTGATGTGGGATTCCACGGGTATGCTTCCGTTATTTGTAGTACTTGGGTTAAATTCCCGAATTTTTATAAAAGACCTGGTAGTGCTTAGGTGTTGTTTGTGGCCAAGTCGAGATAGGTAAGAGTATAAGTGAGGTAAACCCCAAGACGCTATACCACCTTCTCGGGTAAGAGTATAAATGAGGGTAAACCCCAAGACATTATACCCCGCTTGTTTTGTTTAATGGTCACGAGATAGGGTAAGAGTATAAGTGAGGTAAACCCCAAGACGCTATACCACCTTCTCCGTGGTAAGAGTATAAATGAGGGTAAACCCCAAGACGCTATACCACCTTCTCCGGTAAGAGTATAAATGAGGGTAACCCCAAGACATTATACCCGCTTTACCACCGCTGCCTTCCTACTGCCCGCATGCTTTTAGGACACAGTGGGACTTGGTGTTCATGTATGCCTATTGGTGTTATATTATATCATGGATCGCCGCGGTGAGGAAGAATTCCACGCATGATTGATATTATGGGCGTAGACCCACGGTTATATTTTAGAAATGACTTGAGGTACGCGTCGACTTGATATGATCGCTCAGACATGTGATCGTAGGTTGGCTATCATACATGTCTCTGCTTTGTTTAGATCGTTATGATTTTATTACGATTTCATCGCTTCACATACTTGGTACATTCTTCGTCTTGACCTCCTTGGCGAGCTGCGTTAAATGCCGCAGTTTAGTCTGTGATTTGGTGATCGGCAGTGTAGGACCACGCCGAGTTTTGGATAGCTCCTTCTGTTCGGGAGTTTATCTTTTTGGTATAAGTTCTTTCAGTACAGGCTTTTGTACAGTTATGGGTACGGCGGGGCCTTGTCCCGTCATAGTTCAGTATAACTCTTAGAGGTCTGTATTCATGTGTGGGATTTGACTCATGTACGGTGTAGTGTCTTTTGTTATGTATATTATATGGCAGCCTGGTCGGCTTTGCCCTTGCACGTACGATTGGTTTTTAAAAAAAATGTGTTATTTAATTTCCGCAGTTTTCTTAGTTGTTAAGGTAGAAGGGTGCCCAGGTAGGGCACCAGTCACGGGCCCGGGTTTCGGGGCGTGACAGATTCGACCCTGATTATAGTTTTAGCTAAAATAGAAATGAACAAAATGATATACTCCTTCCGTTTCAAAAAGATTAATCTAGTTTAACTTGAAACAAAATTTAAGAAATAAAAAAATACTTTTATAATGTTTGATCCAAAACAAATTTTAGACACAGTTAAATTGTGTGTCGATCTTTCCAGTACAAATTAATAAGGAAAGTATGATAATTTTTTTTAAACAGAAGGAGTAAATTAATAGAAAGTACAAAAATATCAACAATAAAAAGAACCAACATCTTGAATGATTTTATTAGTACCATACATTTTATTAGTGTTGGTATAATAATCTGTATTTGACTAAATAATGTTTCAAAACAATCTGTTTATCACTTAGTGAAACATATAACATTAATGAAACAATAAACGAAAACAGAATCTGTTTTGGAAAAATAATTTCAGAATGTAATCGAGCCCACTTAGTTCAAAGTGTGTCCTTAAGGAAATTATTCCTCACAAGATTTCGAGGTTAACGGAATATCGCCTCCCAGGATAGAACGATTATCTTACCAGAATAGTAGTACTCCAAATTCCGGTAGCAGCGAACCACTCAACGGCAATATATCACACAGAATGAAAAATATTTTCGACTTGAATATGAAATTCAGAATGAAAAAGCGAATGAATAAATTCTTGGAATAACCAAGAATTTATAGGGTTGGAGGTACTGATTCTGAATGGTTGCAACCATTCAGAATAATCACATAATTTTGGAGGGAAATTCGAAAAAGAGAGGGAGAGCCGGACGGGTCGGGGGTCGATCCGTTTGGATTTGTTTTTAATTAAATAATTAATTAATTAATTTAATTAAAGAAACGTTTGTCCAAAAAGATTATCAATCAATCGATCTTTTGACAAATCCAAATCCAAAGCCAAAGCCAAAGCCGAATCGAGCGAGCGACGACGACAGCGCGAGGGGTCCTTGCCCTCTCAACCCTTTTAGCAGCTAGAGAAGGTGTAATATAATACATACACTTCTCTTTCCTTCTCTTTTTTCGATGTGGGACAAAAGAGCCGTTTACCCTCTTTAATTTTCATCTCATCATTTCCCATTCACCAATATCAAAACCCAACAATCCCCCACATGAATGGGGAATGGTTATAAGATAGAAGAATGTACGGACGAGTGTGATATACAAGAGAATTGATCGTGATCTGGATAAGTAGGTTTCCCTTTGAACTTTCCGTAGTGAACTTATATCGGATATACTCGATCAATCGGTAGATTTGATATCTTTGAACCGTCGAACTTTGTTGTATACCTAGACAACATAAGACACACAATCAACCCTCAACCGTTTATGATTCTCACGGTTGTGTTCGTTTCAGTCATGAACACCGCCTGGTCTCATGAGTGCATAGAGAATGGGCCTTTACTGTCATTCCCCTTTAAAGTGGCTTACACTTATCACTCACATAGGTGATTTCTAAACATGTGGTCCTATAGCCACATTATCTGGTCATACATCGCCAGATTTAGATAATCATTAAAAAACCTTAATGCTTTATTAACTCATTAACAAGTCATAAAGTCTTATTCTTATTTATGAACATTGTCTTCATCCGAGAATGGGTTGAGTTATTTGACAATGTTGAACCGTCAGTCACAACTTTGTTTGATCTCCTTGAACCTAGCTCTTGGGATCTCCAGTCTGCTAGGTAGAGTTACCGCCATGATGACTTGTCATTGGCCTTAACCCCATTCCCATTGATGATCTACCAACTCCCTCTCTAGATAAGCCTTTTGTAAGCGGATCCGCCACGTTATCTCTTGACTTTACATAATCAATTGTGATAACGCCACTAGAGAGGAGTTGTCTAACGGTATTGTGTCTCCGTCGTATGTGACGAGATTTTTCGTTATACATTACGATCCCTGCCCTACCTATTGCTGCTTGACTGTCACAATGTATACATATATGAGCCAAAGGTTTGGGCCAGAATGGAATATCTTCTAAGAAATTCCGGAGCCATTCAGCTTCTTCACCGGCCTTGTCTAAAGCTATAAATTCTGATTCCATTGTAGAGCGGGCGATGTCCTGCATTTGATGATTTACAAGACACCGCTTCCTCCGCTAACAAAGGAAAACATATCCACTCGTGAATTTAACTTCAAACGATCCGGTGATCCAATTTCAGATCACTATATCCTCAAGATCGCGGGATATTTATTGTAATGCAAAGCATAGTTTTGGGTGTGTTGTAAATATCTCAAGACTCGTTTCATTGTCATCCAATGAGTTTGATTGAGATTACTGGTGAATCGACTCAGCTTGCTTATAGCACATGCTATATCTGGTCGTGTACAATTCATAATGTACATCAGACTTCCCAAAACTCGTGCAAAGTCCAATTGTGAGTCACTTTCACCTTCATTCTTTTCAAGTGCAAAACTTACATCAATTGAAGTCTTTGCAACATTGAAATTTAAATACCTGAACTTGTCAAGTATTTTTTCAATATAATGTGACTGTGATAATGCTAGACCTTGTGGAGTTTTATGGATCCTAATTCCTAAGACCAAATCAGCAACCCCTAAGTCTTTCATGTCAAATTTGCTATCGAGCATACGCTTCGTATCATTTACATCGACAATATCTTTACTCATTATCAACATGTCATCAACATACAAACAAACAATGACTTCATGATTTGGAGTATTTTTAATGTAAACACATTTGTCACACTCATTAATCTTAAATTCATTTGCCAACATTGTTTGGTCAAATTTCGCATGTCATTGTTTGGGTGCTTGTTTAAGTCCATAAAGTGACTTAACAAGTCTGCACACTTTCCTTTCTTTACCAGGAACCACAAAACCCTCAGGTTGTTCCATGTAAATTTCTTCCTCCAATTCTCCATTTAAGAAAGTTGTCTTGACATCCATTTGATGGATTTCAAGAAAATATAATGACGCCATTAACACTAACACCCGAATAGATGTTATTCTTGTCACCGGCGAGTATGTGTCAAAGTAATCAAGACCTTCCTTTTGTCTATAACCTTTGACCACAAGTCTTGCCTTATATTTGTCAATAGTACCATCAACTTTCATTTTCCTTTTAAAGATCCATTTTGATCCTAAAGGTTTATTTCCAGGAGGAAGATCAACTAACTCCCATGTATGGTTGTTTAAAATTGATTCAATCTCACTATTGACTGCTTCTTTCCAAAATGTTGAATCAGAAGATGACATTGCTGCTTTAAATGTTTGAGGCTCATTTTCAAGCAAGAATGTTACAAAGTCTGGTCCAAAGGAAGTAGATGTCTTTTGACGTTTGCTACGCCTTAGATCCTCTTTGCTTGGTATGCTTTCCTTTGGTTCTTCCCGCGGTTGTTTAGATCTTTCACTTGACGACTCACATTCAGTTTTATACGGATAGATGTTTTTTGTAGCATAGCCAATAAAAACACAATCCACAGTTTTGGTCCGATTTTTACCCTTTTGGGCAAAAGAACTTGGACCTTCGCTAAACACCCCCACACTTTAAAATATTTCAAGTTGGGTTTTCTTCCTTTCCATAGATCATATGGAATAGATTGTCTTTTGCTGTGGGGTACTCTGTTGAGTATTCGATTAGCTGTAAGGATAGCTTCCCCCCACAAGCTCTGCGGTAAACCGGAACTAATTAGTAAGACATTCATCATTTCCTTTAATGTTCGGTTTTTCCTTTCCGCAATTCCATTTGATTGTGGTGTGTAAGGGCCAGTAGTTTGATGAATAATTCCATATTTCAAACATGTCTCTGCAAAAGGAGATTCGTACTCTCCACCCCTATCACTTCTAATCATTTTGATCTTTTTATTCAATTGATTTTCCACTTCGTTCTTGTATTGCTTAAATGCATTAATTGCTTCATCTTTACTATTAAGCAAATACATGATCGGTGTATTTTATATACACTTTTTGAGTCTTTTTTAATTAGTATTTTACTCATTTTATTTATGTTTAGTATAGTATTAGGGTCGTTTTCCTTTCTTTTGTGTCACAGCGGTCAAAAATGGAGAAATGGCGGAAAGGAGATGAAATGAGCATAAATGAGATGGAATTGCACACTAAAAGGGCCAAGAGATGAAGTCTAAGAAGTTCCGGGAATTATAGAGAAAATCAGACGAAGTCCGGACGAGAAAAGACGACGAAACGGAAATTCGCCAGAAAAATGTCACGAGCCATGGCTAAAGTCTTGAAAGTCCCGAGAGTTGCTGAATTTCGTGAGCCGCGCGCCAGTCATAGGCGCGGCGCCGACGCGGGATTTATGAAGTCAGAGCCGAATTTGACATATTTTCAGAATCCTAAAGGGATTATTTTTCCTTTCTAAAGGGATAACTTTTCCTTCCTAAAGGGATAACTTTTCCTACCCTAAAACCCTTACCTAAAAGGATTCTAATAACTTTTCCTACCTAATAACTTTTCCTACCTTAAAACCTTTACCAAAAAGGATTCTACCTAAACTTTTCCTTTTCCTACAAATTCTTAACCCTTCACCTAAAGGATTAACTTTGGCTATAAATACTCTACACCATTAGAAGAATTCTTCATTCTCCAACCAATTCTCCATTCCACCATTCACCATTCTACATCCATCCACCCACCAATCCATCTTGTAAATATTCCACAACACAACCTCGATGCTTGGCTCGAGTCTCTTTCTTAGTTTAGTTTTTTTTCTTTTCTTTTTCTTTTATTTATTTCATTTTGATGTTAAATATTGAATTAGTTCTTAGCGTGACAATGGCTAGAACTAATTCTCTTATAAGGCTTTTTCTATGTTGAATTTCTTGAACCTTATGTTATAAATTAACGACGCTTATGGTTATTTTTCTTATTGTGAGATCTATCCAATAATTGGGTGAACTCTTGGTAATTAATTGACAACTAATTATCACTATATGATTTCTAATCAGTTACGAAAAGGGGATTGTGAATATCTTTGTAAGTTGGGTAGACGGTCTTGAATTGGGGATGAAAATACCTCAATTAGATTTGTAGCGTTGATGAGAGGCTTAACAACCCTAATTTTGCGCATTGTGCGTGACGGTCAACTAGGTTTTTGTTCTTAATCCTCCTATAGCGTTACCCTTATCAAAGTTAGGTAAGGAACAATCTGGGTTGAGTGTTTATATAACCACTAACGAGTATAAAGCGATTTCAGTAAACCCGCTTTCTCCAAAAGAAGAATACCATAAGTAATGCATTAATGAGTAGCATAGCGGATAGTGAGGATACATGTAAGCCTATTCTCATCATCAAGTAAATCTTTATAGTTAAAATAGCTTTCATAATTCTTAGTTATAAACAACCAATCAATCATTAATCCACCAAATAGATACTAGAAAATAGATAATTGGTACTTGAACCCTAATCCTAGAGGACGATATTCGGTCTTATCTAAGACTATACTACTTGATACGATAACGTGCACTTGCGTTTAAAGTGTGTGCAATTTACGCGCATCAAGTTTTTGGCGCCATTCTTGATTAAGCGATAGTTGATATCAAATTATCTATTTTCAATTTCTAATTTGGTTTTAATTTTTTATTTTTACGTTTTCGTTATTAAAAAAATAAAAAAAAAAATAAAAATATAAAAATATATAAAAATATATATATAAAAAAAAATAAAAAAAAAAAAAAAAAATATAATAAAAAAAAAAAAAAAAGCCGTGATTCGTTGGTTTTGATTCATCTCGGGATCCTCAAGACATGGATTTATCTTGTCAATATGATCGAGAGCCAACCATAGAGAACAGAGGAGGAATTACGAGAAACCCTACTTAGTCTCACGAGGCGCCAAGCTCGATTCATGGGCGAAATGAGGTCGGGCATAAAGAGGTTGGAAACGCAAATAGCGAACTCGCGATCATATTCAACAAATAACAACAAATTGAGAGCACGAATCACACCCAACTATTGAGGAATCTGGCGAGATAGTTGGTGTAGAAGGAAAAGATTGCAGAGATCCAATTATTCACCTTCGATTCCTTGGAAAATCTTTTCTTATACCTATTGCGGAAGAAACACCACCAAATCAAAGTTGACTCCCAAACAGAAGTCAATACCATCGTGGCACCCGCAGAGTTTAAAGATGTAGGAATCTCACCGATCCCTACATTAGAGAGATCCTAAAAACAAGCATGCCTTGAGCACTTGGGGATAATCGTATATTTGAGGCCCTTGTTTGAAGCAATTGTTGTAGTTGAAGTGAGACTCTGACAATAACTCTGCGGATTGCAGCGATTCGCGAGAAGGATCCAATGGGCACTCGTAAAGGTTAAAGCGTCCGCTAAAAGGCGTTAAAAGGCATTGTTGGGAGGCAACCCAATGTTTTTAATTATGTTATTTCAATTCATGTCTTTATTTTATTTTATTTTGTCTTGAACAGTCTCACGGTCTTGGGTTCTTGTGTTGTGTTGTTGGATGACAGGTGGTGAAAAGTGGCAGGAAAAAGGAGCAACAAACGCTGGAAAAAAAAAAAAAAAAAAAAAAAGGAAAGCGATCGTCGTACGCTGAGTCGGCGCGCAGTAACCGTAAGAGCCACGATCTTAGCAGCTTGTATTTGAATCTCAGCGACGCCTGAACTTCAGAGAGCAATATTTCCGTGCCAATTCCAGAATTTTTCCTCCTAGACCTCCATTATGACCACTGTGTTTTGTCAGTAAGTTGTCCATATTTTTTTTTTTTTTTTTTTTTTTGAGTATTGCACACATTGGGGACAATGTGTGATTTAAGTTTGGGGGTGTTTTATTTGTGTCTTGTTATGTTTCAGTTAAGTCTTTTTTATTTGTTTTGTGTTTATTTTTGAGTCACAAATTTTTTTTTCTTTTTTCTTTTCTTTTTTTGAGTCATAATTGCCTGTCAAAAATCATGTATGCTGTAGTTGCTAGAAACACCTAGTGAAGTAAGGTGGAATAATGTAACGGAATTGAAGCAACTATCTAAAACACCTAAGTTAGATATGCCAAAAACTCACAGAATCTGTCTATTTGGAGTTTCTTGCTTGAGTTATGCATGCTAAATGATAAATACTTATGTGTTATGAGTGCTTGCTATTTGAGGCGAAATAATTAGGATATGCATGTTAGAGAGATGACTCAGGCATTTCTTTGATAGCCAATTCTTACCATTCTTTTCTATCCCGTACTTTAAAAATATATCCCTAGTCATTAATTGAGCCAAAAATTGAAACTTTTCTTTGACACCCCATATTCCCACAAATTGTGCCATAAGTAAAAATATGAAAAAGTGGAATACATTGTGTATTGAAAAAGGAAGACAAAAGGAGTGAATAAGCGTGTGCACCTGATAAAAGTAAAAATAAAATAGGCAAAAGCCTAAGTTTGGGGTGCTTATTATGATTATACATTTCACTCTCCCAAAACAAAGAGGGAAAGATAGAATCGAATGAAGGAAAGAACCAAAAGAAAAAGGGAAAAATTGAAAAGCTAAAGAGAGCATGGTACACAAAAATGAGCCTAAATGCCTATTTTTACCTACCCCTACCTAAAGCCTACATTACAACCCTTAAAGTCCTGAAGATCTCTTTTATGCATATCCAGAATTAGTGGAGAATAGCAAGTAAGCATGCCATAAGAATTCTTGAATTTATATGCATGATTTAGTATATTGACTTCCATTAAGCATGATGAATATGAGTTTGCGAAATATCTAGCTTCTTGTCTTTGAAATTTCATGCTACATGTTCCTGCATACTATTCTGCTAACCTTCATGTTTTTCTAGATAACACTAATACAGCAAAAATGATCAATGGCAGTGAGTCTTTTATTTTTCGTTCTTTGAGTCTTTTATTTTCTTTCTTTTCTATCTTTGCTCGAGGCGAGCAAAGGTTAAGTTGGGTGTATTTGATCGGTGTATTTTATATACACTTTTTGAGTCTTTTTTAATTAGTATTTTACTCATTTTATTTATGTTTAGTATAGTATTAGGGTCGTTTTCCTTTCTTTTGTGTCACAGCGGTCAAAAATGGAGAAATGGCGGAAAGGAGATGAAATGAGCATAAATGAGATGGAATTGCACACTAAAGGGCCAAGAGATGAAGTCTAGAAGTTAGAATTATAGAAAATCGGGCGAAGTCCGGACGAAAAAACGACAGCAAGCGAATTCGCCAGAAAAATGTCCACAGCGCCACGGCCGCAATGGCCATGGCGCCAAAGTCTTGAAAGTCCCAGAGTTGCTGAATTTGAGCCGCGGCGCCGATCTGCAGTAGCTACGCCGCTGGATTTATAATCTGAGCCGATTTGACATATTTTAATCCTAAAGGATTATTTTTCCTTTCTAAAGGGATAACTTTTCCTTCCTAAAGGGATAACTTTTCCTACCCTAAAACCCTTACCTAAAAGGATTCTAATAACTTTTCCTACCTAATAACTTTTCCTACCTTAAAACCTTTACCAAAAAGGATTCTACCTAAACTTTTCCTTTTCCTACAAATTCTTAACCCTTCACCTAAAGGATTCTTTGGCTATAAATACTCTACACCATTAGAAGAATTCTTCATTCTCCAACCAATTCTCCATTCCACCATTCACCATTCTACATCCATCCACCCACCAATCCATCTTGTAAATATTCCACAACACAACCCTGGATGCTTGGCGAGTCTCGTTCTTAGTTTAGTTAAGTTTCTTTTCTTTTTCTTTTCTTTATTTCATTGATGTTAAATATTGAATTAGTTCTTAGCGTGACAATGGCTAGGAACTAATTCTCTTATAGCTTTTCTATGTTGAATTTCTTGAACCTTATGTTATAAATTAATGCGCTTATGGTTATTTTTCTTATTGTGAGATCTATCCAATAATTGGGCTGAACTCTTGGTAATTAATTGACAACTAATTATCACTATATGATTTCTAATCAGTTACGAAAAGGGGATTGTGAATATCTTTGTAAGTTGGGTGACGGTCTTGAATTGGGGATGAAAATACCTCAATTAGATTTGTAAGCGTTGATGAGAGGCTTAACAACCCTAATTTTGCGCATTGTGCGTGACGGTCAACTAGGTTTTGTTCTTAATCCTCCTATAAGCGTTACCCTTATCGTGAAAGTTAGGTAAGGAACAATCTGGGGTTGAGTGTTTATATAACCCTAACGGAGTATAAAGCGATTTAAATAACCCTGCTTTCTCCAAAAGAAGAATACCATAAGTAATGCATTAATGAGTAGCATAAGCGGATAGTGAGGATACATAGAAGCCCTATTCTCATCATCACTGAAGTAAATCTTTATAGTTAAAATAGCTTTCATAATTCTTAGTTATAAACAACCAATCAATCATTAATCCACCAAATAGATACTAGAAAATAGATAATTGGTACTTGAACCCTAATCCTAGAGGACGATATTCGGTCTTATCTAAGACTATACTACTTGATACGATAACGTGCACTTGCGTTTAAAGTGTGTGCAATTTACGCGCATCAATACACATAACAGTATCGAGTGCAATCGTCAATGAAAGTTATAAAATCTTTCTCCCACCACGAGATGGTATTGACTTCATATCACATATATCTGTGTGAATTAAGTCTAAAGGATTTGAATTCCTATCAATAGACTTATATGGATGTTTAACAAACTTAGATTCAACACAAATTTCACATTTTGATTTGTTACACTCGAATTTAGGCAATACTTCTAAATTGATCAATTTTCGCAAGGTTTTGTAATTGACATGTCCTAAACGAACATGCCATAAATCATTTGACTCCAATAAGTAAGCATTTGAATTTTCATTAATCGCCAACAACCATTACATTGAGTTTGAAAAGGCCCTGGTGAGGTAGCTCTTTCCTATGAACATATCATTCTTACTTATTACAATTTTCTCACTAACCAACACACACTTAAACCCGTTTTTGACGAGTAGTCGGTACGAAACTAAATTCTTCCGAATTGTTGGGCGTGCGAGAACATTGTTGAGAGTCGAGACCTTGAAGTCATCTTCGAAGTATCTTCCTATATCCTTCAACCTCGTCATTGCGGTATTTCCCATAAATGCACTTTTTCGGTCCGGGAGCATAGGTTGCAAATGCTTTTGCGAAGCAAACATGTCGAGTGGCACGAGAATCCACCACCTCCTTTGGGTTTCCAACCAAATTGCACTCGACAAGATTGCACACGCATCATTCGGATCATCATTCATTTCCACCATATTGGCTTGTCTTTTTCCTTGTCTTTTTTGAGAGGCGACAATCTGGCTTTGTCGCCAACTTTCCCACAATTGCCATTGAACTTTTTCTTGTTAGAACCCCTTCTTTTCGGAAGGCCTCTTTCTTTTCTTGTTCATTTTGAGCAAGATCTTGTCAAGTTAGCCCTTCAATTGGTGAACTCTTACGATACCTCTTTTCAGCGGTTTTGTTATCTTCCTCGATCTTGAGACGAATCACAAGATCCTCCAACTTCATTTCCTTTCTTTTGTGCTTAAGATAATTCTTGAAATCTTTCCACGAAGACAGCAATTTCTCAATCATTGCAGCCACTTGGAATGCTTCATTCACTACCATAACTTCAGCAATAAGGTCATGGAAGATAAGTTGAAGCTCTTGAACTTGGGTTCCAACGGTTTTTCCATCAACCATTTTATAGTCTAGGAATTTGGCAACCACAAACTTCTTCAAACAAGCATCTTCTGTCTTGTACTTCTTTTCAAGTGCACTCCATAATTCTTTGGAAGTCTCTACTGCACTGTATACATTGTACAAGTCATCTTCTAAGACACTTAAAATGTAGCCTTTGCACAAAAAATCAGCATGTTTCCAAGCCTCAGTAACCATGAACTGCTGGTTGTCAGGCATGTCGTGGCGAGCGGGAGGTCCTCACCGGGTGAACTTTTGCAAACCAAGGGTGGTAAGCCAAAAGAACATTCTTTGCTGCCGTCCTTTAAAGTTGGCACCGGTGAACTTCGCAGTTTCTCGGTAGGTGTGTGCTGCGGTGCAGTTGTAGTAATGTAGTGTGCGGTATTTGCAGAGGTAGTTCAATTTCAATTGCCATTGTTTGTCCTTATCAAATAGACAAACTGTTTTAATTAATAAAACCAAAATAGCAATTAATTCACAGACTTCAACGATGAAGATTTTATTTCTTCAAATCGCAGTCGAATTATAAACTTAAACGATGAAGATTTTATTTCTTCAAATCGTAGTATAATTATGAAATTTTAGTATTCCAACGAAGTTTTTATATCTTCGAGTTGGAATACTAATATTCATATGGAGTAGAAAACTACACAAGTTTTAATCTCCTTAAACAGAACGATGAAGTTTTTATGTTCTTCAAATCGTTATACACAACGGTGAAGATCTTATTTCTTCAAACCGAATCAATTTTGATAGCAACAAATATAATACACAACGGTGAAGATTTTATTTCTTCAAACCGAATCAAAATTGATAGAAACGAAGTGCAATAGATTGTATGTTATATACTTGATGAAGTTTTTATATCTTCAAATCAAGTATCCAAATGAGTAGAAAGTTATGAAAACTTTAATCTCAACCGGAGTAGAAAATCCGAAGATTTTAGTCTCCAAACAACATACAAGAAAAACACTTTTTTTTCCTTCTGAAAAAACACTTTTTTTTCCTTTTTGGGAAAACACTTTTTCCTGGACTTTTAATATTCCAACGAAGTTTTTATGTCTTCAAGTTAGAATATGAAATCTCATACGGAGTAGAAAACCACACAGGTTTTAATCTCCAAACCAGGATACAGATTAAAATACAATAAAAATAATTTCCTTAAGATTGTTGGTATAATAATCTGTATTTGGCTAAATAGTATTTCAAAACAATCTGTTTATCACTTAGTGAAACATATAACATTAATGAAACAATAAACGAAAACAAAATCTGTTTTGGAAAAATAATTTCAGAATGTAATCGAGCCCACTTAGTTCAAAGTGTGTCCTTAAGGAAATTATTCCCCTCACAGTACTCGAGGTTAACGGAATATCGTCTCCCAGGATAGAACGATTATCTTATCAGAATAGTAGTACTCCAAATTCCGGTAGCAGCGAACAAGAATTTATAGGGTTGGAGGTACTGATTCTGAATGGTTGCAACCATTCAGAATAGTCACCTAATTTTGGAGGGAAATTCGAAAAAGAGAGGGAGAGCCGGACGGGTCGATCCGTTTGGATTTGTTTTTAATTAAATAATTAATTAATTAATTTAATTAAAGAAACGTTTGTCCAAAAAGATTATCAATCAATCTTTTGACAAATCCAAATCCAAAGCCGAACCGAGTGAGCGACGACGGCGCGAGGGGTCCTTGCCCTCTCAACCCTTTTAGCAGCTAGAGAAGGTGTAATGTAATATATACACCTCTCTTTCCTTCTCTTTTTTCGATGTGGGATAAAAGAACCTTTTACCCTCTTTAATTTTCATCTCATCATTTCCCATTCACCAATATCAAAACCCAACAATTAGTAAGATTTAAGATCATATAAGCTGTGATGGAAGAAGAAGAAGAGGAAGAAGAAGAAGAAGAGGAGGAGGAAGAGGAGGAAGAAGAGGAAGAAGAAGAAAATTGATGATCGGTCGACTCTTAGATATTTCCATAACATATTGAAATTTTCATGCTTTGTAAATATGTTTATTTGTTACAGAAATACCAATTGTACATGAAATAGAGTAGTTTAGGATCAAAATCAATCATTGTCTCTTAATTCTTTGATTTAATGCCTATTGCACCAAGAAACCTTGAACATGTCACGTTTATCTCCTTAATTTCCTTCATTTTTATGTTATCTCCCTCTCTTGCTGATCCGAGAACATCCGTAGCTAATTTTTCCTGCAAGCTTCGTACAAATGTGGCGATTAACGTGGATTTATTACCAAAATACACGGAAGTCATGGGGCTCAATGATTTCATTTCGGAAAATAAGTCCGCGACACATGCCATGAACACGAATGATCCCGATATTTATG
The DNA here is from genome assembly GCA_029844215.1 of Przewalskia tangutica. Lineage (NCBI taxonomy): Eukaryota > Viridiplantae > Streptophyta > Magnoliopsida > Solanales > Solanaceae > Przewalskia > Przewalskia tangutica. Next base: position 15,461,036 of record CM056734.1, read on the forward strand.
GATTAACGAAATGCCACAACGATCTTTCTCAGGACTAATGCAACGACTTACTAAAATTCAATGAAGTAATTAAAATTGTGTTCGCTCTAACAACTTAATCTTTTAGACGAGTGGGTCATGTAGTTAGTTCCTTCGTCCTTTAACTGTTCAAATTGCATTGACATTTACTAAATAAAGCATGGTTTTTAACTCTTGTAATAGGTATGGAGAAATTACAAGTTTACAGATACCATCGACAGCAGGCTGATGAGTGATTTTCAAGAACAGGAGGCATCACGCGTGCTTCAACTAGGGCTCTTGTGTACACAAACTAGAAGATTTTCGCGACCATCAATGTCTCAAGTGGTAACGATCCTAAGAAACGAAGAAATTGAAATTCCAGTGCCAATGCAACCTCCATTCCAGAACTCAAGTTTAGTAGTTCGTCCGTAACTAAAGATAGTTTCTGCTCAGAATGGTATTCCACCGATGGAATTTCTATTCAATCTTCTGAGTTTGCTAGCCTATCTAGCTCTTAATCAGGTGATTTTTTGACGAGTGAAAGCAGTAGACTTTTGAAAATTTCTTGAGGATTTTGGTTTCTCGCCATAATTAGTCTGTGGATTTACATTAGTCCTCTCCAGGGTAATGAACCAAGATCAATGATTTGGAATTGACCCTATGTAAACTTTGAGAGCAGAGCCATGACTTGTAAATCACGTCGTTGGTGTAACTGTAACTTTTAATGAACTGGTTTTAGTGAAATTGGCCGGAAATTGCAAGAATGATATACACGAAAAGTTGAGTGATTTTGTGACTAGAAATATAAGTTTAATAATTTTACCGTAATCATACTACAAGTCGAATGACAAATTAACCCCTTTTAAGCTTGAGAATTTGTTTCCTACTTAAAAAGATAAGTTCTTATTTTGGTAATGCTATAAAGTAGAATATCTATTTTTGGAAGCCTTCATATGGTAAACTAATTACAGCCGCATGTATTCCAGCACCTTAGGTATTAGAAAACTCATATAAAGGAAAGTAAAAAGCCTCATTCCATTCTTTCTCTCTGAAATATTTTCCATTTGTAGCAATTTTTGTGTTTCACCCTATGGATTTAAGTGTTCATGTCTCTCGTACAACATACATCACAGTTACTGTTAGTAGACGTTTGGCCATAGAAATCACTTTATTTGAAATTTTTGATGTTGGAGTTGAAAATGAATTTGGATGTACTGAACCGCTTTAACTTTTTGTATATCAATTGTTTCACTTATGCAAATTGTGAAAGTATGTGCAAAATCTTCCATCCGCTTGCAAAACAATAATGAGCAAAGGAAAATGATGCTATTAGCACCGTTTATATGGTGTTGGATCTAAAAGGTTATGTTTGGCCTTACTAGATTCAAACAGCAGACATTCAAACACCATAAATTGTTTTCTACTACGGGTGCTTCTCTATAATATAGCTTTTAATTTATAATTAACAACATTCATTATTAGTATATTCTTTGCCGTCTCTATAGCCTTATTCATATTTCTCTCTGTATTTGTTATTTTATCATAACCAAAAAAAAAAATCTATTAATTATTTTATTGGAGATATAACTTTAATAAACTTTATAAGTTCAAACGAGGAAATTGGAATGTCAAAAAATCTTGGTAACTTGGAATAGGAGGAATTAAAACATGTTGCATTCTGTCATTATTCCACACATAAAAGATTGGAAAGGTTGGATTTTTTGTAATATTTGTCTAAACAATCAAATAAGATCGTTAAATATTACGAGTATATAACAACCAATCGCTTTAATAAGCAAAGAAAGTGTCACGCCCCGAATCATGATCTGAGTGAAACACAACATTCGGTGCCTTGTTGTGATCGAGCGAACCACATGGCTTGTTTGTCAACATGTACATCAAAACATGCTAAAGAAATGATTTAAAATATTTAAAACATGTTATTGAAATAACCGTCTAAAAATATAATAGCGGAATATCTGAGTAAAATATGATAAGTCTAAAAATACTGCTGACATGACATGATACTGGACTAGTCTATAAAACTTCTAAAACATGAGTTTGCAAAACTGTTACCAGGACAAGGCCCTGACATATATCTGCTAATAAAATAGAATCATAAAATAACTAGACTGGCACACCGAATGAGATGGGCTCACCGAAATAGCTGATACTGAAGCAGTCTTACTGAGCAGATCTGTCTCCCTAAAACTCAGCACATGTACCGTGAAGTGCAGACTTCATGCAAAGGGATGTTAGTAAATTTGAATTGTACCGTATGTAAAGCAACTAAAAGAATAAGCAGGCACGTGAACTGAAACTGAAAACATGAACGTGAGTATAATAACATGAGTAAAAATCTAAAAACTATATATCTAAAAACTTGTCTAAATCACGAGAAACATACATGACTTCATGAAATTGAGTGATAATAATCATAACTTATATTTAAGAACTTATGAAAATCAAGAGATGGGTTCATCAATCACAGACGGATTTTTGACAATCACAATATCATATCATGAATGTAAGTAACAAAGTCAATACATAACATGAAATACAATTATACACAGAGAAGAATTATCATGAACTTGAATAAAACTCTAGGTTATGAAAATTCTTGGTGTCATGGATAATTGTGGCGTGGGGAAGAACAATGACGTTCACACACATAGATAGAAGCTATACATACCTTAATTCCTCCAAAACTTGTTTTAAAAATCTAAACTTAGAAGAAGAAACCCAAAGCTTGAACTTTAATTACTTGAGTTGAGTTTTCCTGAAAACCCTAGGTTAGAAATAGTGAATTCGCTTAGAAATTAATAGTAATCGATTAAAATTGCAAGGAAATACATGGAAAGGACTTACCTAGGTGTAGGAGATGGTTGGGAAGAGATAGCCTTCGTTCCAAGGCTTGGGAATTGTGAAAACTAATTTTAGAATAAAGTCTCGAATATATTGTTTGTTGTCGGAAGAAATTGATGATCCGTCGAATATTTGACGGTATGAGTTTGGGCCATCGATATTTTGACGGTTTGAGTTTGGACCGTCGATATTTTGACGATCCAGATTGACGGTCCATTAATAATTGTATGGTCCGTCGAATTGGACCGTACTGTTATTTCTGAGAAATTTCAAAGAGTTGTAAAGCTGGAGTTCTAGGACGGTGAAGATTGATGGCCGTCAATAATTTGACAGTTTGTAGAATTAAACGAGGCTATTATATTGTTTTTAAAAAAAGATTGACTATACTTTCTTTTGATAGAAATAGTAGCACAGAGAACATTATCTAAATCTGATAGAAACAAAGAGTCCACCAAACAGTATAAAGAACCAGATTCTCTATCTACTCTCTCAAGCAAAACAAAAAGTAAATAACACATGATATTTACGTGGAAAACTCCTCTTGAAGGGATTAAAAACCACGACATACCAAGTATGATTTCCAACTTTACTAACTAAAACTTCAAATTACAACCTATTGCAACCTAGGAATTAACATATTAATCTCTCACCCCTTACAATACCTCTATTGCAAGCCTTTTACAATAACTATATTGCAAAGCTACAAGCCTCAACTAACTCTAGTTAAGAACACAAACAAACAAAGATTGAAATTTGTCCTACAATGACACTTTCTTAAAAGTAGAGTAGGATTACAATAAAGAACAAAATGACAAAGACTCAAAATAAACTAAAGAACTTAGACATCTTCGGTGTCGGGATTTGGTCCTTCAATTTGCAAACAATTTTGTTCTTGAGAGCACTTGAAGACTTGTGACAGTTGTACTTTCAAAGTGATTTTAGGTTTTCAAGTGTACCTTAAACCTTGCAACATGTTGTATATATATTAGGGAGCATGTGTGAAGAGATAGAGACAATTCAGCCCTTAGTTTGACCACTAGCTAGTTGTAGAGTGCTGCCATACTTCTGTCAGTGAACAGTATACTTTACCGTAATTGTTGCATGTACGATAGCCGAGAGAACGGATCGCAGACCAGATTCCTATCTGGTTCTTCGAAAGTTTGGCAAATCATCTAAACACAAGATGACATAACTTATCAAAATCACACATTCCTTATGAATGAGACATCTAGATAAAGAGGGCTAAAATGAATTAATAAGTCGAATACAATTAAAAAAATATTATATGTACAACCCAAAGGTTCGCCTGGACAAATGCTTCGCGTCTACCCTGGTTAGATTGGAGGCATTGGAACGCTTCAATGCCCTACAATGGAATTGCAAGCTTTTAGTTGTTATTTCCTTTTCTTTTTATCACATTTGTCTTGTACGTCCACTAAAAAAAGGGTTAACAACTGACTATATTTCAAATCTAAAAATAGTCTGGATCGACTATATAAATTTTTAAGGGATCTTTAACAATTAGCTAGGAGGCTGAAAAAAACACACTCCTATTCGTAATAGTTTGCAGTCGTCGCCCGTACATCCTCTATATATAAAACTGTATACTTACTGTAAGAAAAGAGTATAATAAATGTATATTTATGCACACTGACAGCTTATACTCCCTAATATTTATAAAATTGTACTCAATATATACTCGGTGTAAGAAAAGTGTGCCACGAGTTATAGGGAAGTTTTATGTTGCATTCGGTAAGCGTCCAACAATAACAAGTGTAGAATATAATGTTCTCACTAATCACTATCTTATACTGGGGAACAAGGTAGTTAAATAACTTATTAGGGGAATAGGGGTTAACATTTAACAATCCTCCGAAAGAGGGAACCAGGATACAAAGATGTCCTATTGCCCTTAAATAGCAATAGTCAAATTTAATTCATACGTATTTTTAAAGCAGCTATTTTTTATTAGAGTAGAGCTGGATATCGCTTAGCCTGCTCCTTTACTAGTCTCTTGTACTCAGTTTTATCCTGCAAAAGTGATGGCAACATTATTCATAACCATAACCATATTCAGCTAAAGTAGAGTCCATTTAATCATCACTTGATTCACTTCTACAACCAAGTAGTGGTTAGAATTACAAATATCATGGATTCCTAGTACCCTCCAAATTAGTTATTACTAGGCAATAGCATAGATGATTCAAATGATAACGTTGCAAGGATTATATATAAAAATTTAATGCGGGTAAGTGTTGAATGTCAAAAATACAAGATTGATCAAATACACATCAATATCAATAAGTAGAATACCTGCTGCATATAGAGCTTATAACATTCAAATTGTGCTGAAGAACTGGGATTTGGCTGGTCGAGTAATTCTTGGATACCCAGCAAAATTTGTTTAATTGTAATTGCCGGACTCCACCCCTAGGAAACGGTAATTACGACAAGTGGGAGCTGTAAATAAAAATCAGTATCACATAAAATAAAATAATGGCAACAATAAGTACTTACAAAGCCCACATTGAGGATAGACAAACAAACATCTCCTGAAGGATAGACATTTATATGAAAGAAACCTATAGGGAACTTGCACTTCGGGGGTTGGCTCGGATAGTCTTCACTAAAGTGCATCGTCAGTGGATAGTGACCCCCCTCCCAGTCAGTCTGTAAAATTTGAACATTATTCTTCACAATCAACTGAAGGAAAGGTGAAAGAGGGATTTTAATTACAGTAAACACAAGCAAAATGTATGTCGTACCAGGAATATTTAGCCTTAACCCATTCGCTAAATTTCCAAAAAAGAAATTATTAAAAGACTTGAAAGGAAAAGCAAATGATTCGATAACTCAAAAGTCAGAAAAAGAGAAAGCGCTTTTTCACAAGCAATGCGGGACAAATTAATTGAATAATCAGGGGAATTGCCTCGAGTAATCATTTCATCACTACATTTTTTGTGTGACCCGGCGGTTATGTTGCTCAGGCGGTCAGGCCTCCTACTAGAAAACTTGTGGACAATTAACAGGAATCCCAAATATTGGGAAAAGCGACATGAATTTCTACCAGAAAGATTTTTGACCCAAGAGGGGAACATGAAAGCCCAATTGGACGTAAGGGGAAAAAACTATCACAATTTAATGGCCTGTAGCTTTGGCCTTCTACTTGTTTAAGGCAAATGACAAGAACTCTGATTACATCCAAACTATTAGTGCCATGGCGATACAAAGTATATTTTCAAGGACTTTGAGTGTCCATCACAGAACAGCAGCAAATTGATTCAGGTCTACAGCTAACAAAGTCATTCATATGCCATCACTATATATTTACACCTCTATGATTGATCAAACAGATGAATACTTGGCAGACATCACGCTCTTTCTCATAGATTTCAGTTATTCAAATATTTCACCTGGAAACTAATGAGATTAGCTGAAACAGTTAGTCAACTACACACCATAGTTGTTAAGGAAAACATTATGAATGAATTTGTTACTTTTTCTTGCATTGCAGATATAACTTTGATATAATCTCCATTATGCTTTTTTTCTACTAATGTTCACACTTTAACTGAGCTTTGCGTTTAAAGCCCCAATAGACCTTGAGCGCTATCTAAAGCTTTTCACTTTTGACAATACATTATATATATATATATATATATATATATATATATATATGTCAAATACCTGCATAACTTAGAAAAAATGGAACGGCGGAAGTTGGGAAGTTCCACTTTAAGTGCACGAAAAGAAAGCATAGTCACACTAGCTCCTGATATTTACTTAGAGAAATTCACAAAATGAAATTAGAAAGTTACCCCAGGTTTACCAGGTATACTACAATGCCAAACCATCAAATTAACAAACCCATCGGGACCAGTCTCCGGCTTTGCCACAAAACCCTAACAATAAAAAATTGACATAAGCAACAATTAAAACCCCATTAATGTACCCGTTTCTTTTTTATTTTATATGCCGTGTCCGATACCCGCTTCAGACCCAACAAAATCCACTTTGGGTAAAGCACACCCTACTGAAGGCAATTCCGGGCTCAAACCCGAAAGTTTATCGCCCGTCACAATCTTAAATTGAATATAAAATGTAAAGGAACGCACATGTGGGTGATTCTTGCGCCATGCTTTCCTCTCTTCAGCCAGACGACCACGCGCGACTCCACCAACCATGTTTCCTTCTGTCGTACTCAACCGAAAACGATTTTATTTATTTTTTATGGGAAAAGAAAAGGGTTTTATTTATTTTTTGTGGGAAACCAAAGGGTTTTATTTATTTTTTATGGGAAGCCGAAGGGTTTTATGCACACTTATATTTTGTAAAATCTTATTCCCACTTGTTTACGCCAAATTAGCAAACACAAGATATATGCATACTTGTGCTTGATATGTAATCTTATTTTAATTTTGAACGTGTAAGGGTAAAATATTTAATTTAATATAGATATAGGTTACAACCTCCTACAAACGAAAATATATCTAGTTTTAGTTCTACTTTTGGTATTCACTTTGTCTCAATTTATATAAAACACCTTTCTTTTTAGTCATTTGACAACAATTTAATTTTATATTTTACGTTTAACGAGATAATCTATAACCATATAAGTATCTTTGACCTGTTTTAGATCTCAAGATTATAAAAACTTCTTTTATTTCTTAAATTTCGTGTACAGTTAAACTACATCATTTAAATTGAGACGAATGAAATATTATATTCCCCACTTCATTTTATTTGATTCTTATATTAAAAGTAATAATATTTTTTATTTGTTCATTTTAACAAATTAAAAAAAAACTTTTTATTTTCTTTCATTATTATCCTTCTCATTACTAATAAAGTAATTCTAGTTAAATTTAGATTTTATAATTAAAAATAAAATAAACCCCTACCAAATATGAAATAAGCATGTATCTCATGGTCAACATGCTTGCGGAGTAGATGACAGCATTGAAAAGTCCATAAAAACAAACAGAGACCAAACCAAAGGCGGCTACAACTCTACCTGTCTGCCGTTGCCATTTGTTCCTTTGGTCAAATTAATCATCTCTTTCCTTCCTCTTTCTAAGCATTTACTTATATCATCTTTCTCTTCTCCTGTTTTCTGAAACTGAGCTGAGTTTCCCCCCTTCTCTCTCCACACCAAAAAGCTTACAAATATTTAATGGAGACAGAAGTGATGGTACCGTCTCCTCCAGTGGACTTCAACTTGGACGACAGTGCTTGCACTACTCCTTATATTAGTGCTTCTTCAAGCCCTCAACGTTATCATGACACGTTTTTCCTCAGCGCCCCCACTAGCCCTGCTCATTTCTCCGTCCTCTACGACGATGCTCAAAAAACAACCGGTGAAGTTCCATTCAACTGGGAGGAAAATCCTGGAACTCCAAAATCAAGACAAACTAGTAGTACTATCCATGATGAGGATGATGATTTTGTTTTTGATTTTAGCGGACAGTTGGATAGAAACTCGTTTTCAGCCGCTGATGAGCTATTTGATGGTGGAAAAATCAGGCCTTTGAAACCACCACCGAGATTACAAAATAATGAAGCTGGCAAACCATTTGATCATTCGCCGAGATCATCACCAAAGCAAAGGTTCAAGCAAGCTTTCTCTCCGGCCCGAAACAAGAAGGAAGTTGATCCATTTGCTGCAGCCATAGAACACAGTACTCGAACAAAAAATGATCTTCCTGGAAGTTCAGCAAGTTCTAGGCCAAAAAAGACAAGATCTTTATCCGTTCCCGATCTGGTATTTGATCATGAAAGCAATCGGGAAACCACCAACACTAATTCCTCTTTGTCATCATTGATATTACTTTGGTACAGAAAATGGAAGTTGAAAGATTTGTTTCTATTCAGAAGTGCTTCTGAGGGAAGAGCAAGCAGCAAAGATAACTTAAACAAGTTTATGAAGAAAACTCATAAAGAGGATGTGGAAACTTCAAGCTTTAGATCAACTGCTAGTAGTGTCGCATCATCATCGGTATCCAGCTCCTTGATGAGGAGGAGGGAAGTTTCGGCTCATGAGTTGCATTACACGTTGAACAGGGCACTCTCCGAAGAGATGAAGAGGAAAACTTTCTTGCCATACAAGAAATTAGGGGTACTAGGTTGCTTAGGGTTCATTCCGTCAATGGATGATACAAGTTTTAGAGGTGTTGCTTCTTCTGTGTCCATGACTCGCCGTCAATAAGTGTGATTATCTATTTTTTCAGGCTGAATACATATCCGGCCACTTAAACTTGTACAATTTTTTCATTTAGACATTTGTACTAAGAGTTGTATCAATTGAACACTTAATATTAATTAGCTAAAAATGTACCTACTGAACACCTTACTAACAATATGCTAGGAAAAGAGAACGTGTGAATCTCAAAAGCAATGAAATAGCAAAAAGATCAATCAAAACTTGACACTTGCAAAATAACCCAAAAAAATTCATCTCACATTCGACGGCCATCTTCTTCATATTTTCTTTATCGGCTATTCTCTAATCACACATGTTCATCACAGGTAGGGATGTCAGTGGGGCGGGTAAATGCGGGTACCGCCCCGCACCCGCTCCAGTTGGGGCGGGTATGGAGGATGGTTTGGTGGGTGGTGGGGCGGGTATGGGTATCAAAAGTGCTACCCGCCATGGATAGTGGGGCGGAGGTGGATTTCATATAAGACCCGCACCGTACCCGCCCCGCCCCGTTACCCGCACCGTACCCGCACCGCCCGTACCCGCCTTTCTTCCTTTTTAATACCATACATGCATTTCACTCTCAAGTTTAGCATCCTTTCTCCTTCTCCAGTAAGTAAAACTCACTATATTTGCCTTACAAAAATCTCCTCTATACCACTTATTTACAAAGTACCAAACAAGTAGAGATATAAAGTATAACAAGACAAAGTGTTGCATAAAAATGGGAATAGATTGGGCGCCATCGATAATAGCGGTGGGATTATTCATATTATTGTCACCGGCCGCTATTCCGATTCAAGAACAAGATTCATGAGTTCGGAATATGTACACCAGTGAGATTTTAGTACTTGCTCATGCCATCTTATAATTTTGTATATTTACCCTTTTGTATATTTACCCTTTGTATTATGGCTTTTAATCTCCACATGGTCCGATTTTTCCTTCCCTCCAATCAAGATTTAGTAATAATCGTAACCTTTTTTTTGTGTTTCTTCCCCGTATAGTTATACTATTTCACAGGTAATTCTAAAAGTGTTTTTCAGGGTGTTATCATGATCAGTTCATGCAAATGAAATCAACATTTTTTGGATCAGCTTTTGATCATGAGATACTCTTTATATCTTCAAGATACTACATAGTATTTTTAAACTAGCTACTTAGGTTCATAGATGTTAGAGATTCACTACTAAAAAAACAATTCTGCTATGCAGTTTCATTCAACTTATTTAGGTGGGTACCCGCCGGGTAAGTGGGTACCCGCCCGGGATAGGTGGGGCGGGGGCGGGTGGAGGAATTACTATCCGTGATGGGTGGTGGGGCGGGGATGGAGGTGGGTTTTAGGTGGTGGATACGGGTATGGGGTACCCTTCTCCGCCCCCGCCCCGCCCCATTGACATCCCTAATCACAGGAATTCCAACCTAATCCGTTGGGTGTTTGCAATTCTAGCGATGACTACAACAAGGAAGAAGTTCAAGAGTGTGAGGGCTACGTAACGGGGATTAGATATGTTACCCCAACATTCGAGGACGAATGTTTCTAAGAGGGAAGGATGTAACATTCCGTACTTTCGGGTCACGGTTTAAACCACTAGGTGTATGTAAAATCGCTTGGCGTGTGTAAATAGACTCGAGCGTTGGAAAAATTTATGTTATATTTACGTATGCTAATAAAGAGGTTAGTATACAAAGGATGCAACCCTGAGATAATTTTGGACGTAACAAGGGTGACAACGGAGTTGAGAATAATAGTTGTATATCCCAAAGAGGTTATGGACTAGTGTTATATCACAAGGTTATGACATTTGGCATATGATAATCTTATAAGTTATTAAGATTTAAGTGAATTGAGATCAAAAGATTAATTGTGTGTACAATTGATTAATTGTGGGATTAATTAATTATTAAGGGGGGAGACAAGGGTTAGTGGGGAATCTCTATGTGTAAATCCCTAAATAAGCTACTATTAAGTAGGGGGTCTCGGCCCATCCGTGTATAGTGTAATGTTTTATGGTATATTTGTATATTAGACTTGTATAGTAATTAATCTTGTAGTCTTATCATAATTGTATGATTAGTCTCCATATAGAATAGAGATTTAGAAGTAGAATAGGAAAATGATCTTCCTATTGTAACTTGTATATATATGTCTTTCATCAATAAGAATAACCAAATGATTAATTCTTTCATGGTATCAAGAGTCTAGGTTATTTTCCTTGCTTCAGCTCCTCTCTTTTCTCAAATACCGTGAATAATCCTCCCCTCTTGGATTCCCATAAATCGAGACCAATCTTTTTCTTTCGAAAAATAATCCCTCAAATTCCCTTCTCCGAATCTTTGTGTTTTATTCACCATTACTGATAAAAACACGTTTCATCATGCCCTTACATTTTCTAACATTAAGAGTGTTCTTTCTATTGTTCTTGACCTAGAAAACGTCCAATATGGGACGTGGGCGGAATTATTCAAGATTCATGTTATGACACATCAAGTTATTCACCATATCATCCCTCCGCATACTCCTAAGGAGGGTGATACAGAGACTACAAAGATTGTGCCCACCAAAGCAGACGGTCCAAAATTATGGATCACGCTTGACGAAAAAGTTCTCCAATGGATTTATGCCACAATATTTATGGACCTTTTACATACGATTATGGAACCCAACTCTACAGTTATGGAGGCTTGGAATCGATTGTGTGATATCTTCCAAGATAACATTCATTTTCGCATTGTTACCCTTGAATAGGAATTTTCTCAAGTTGCTATGGCGAATTTTCCTAAAGTTTCATCTTATTGTAAACAACTCAAGGACTTGGCTAATCAACTTCGCAACATAGGTGGTCTGGTTACGAATAGTCGTCTCATTCTACAAATAGTTCCACGCTTATCCGAGGCCTATAACGGTGTTGTTTCGATCCTTCAGAAAAAGTAACCCTCTTCCGTAATTCTATCAAGTCCGCTCATCCGTAATTTTATCAAGTCCGCTCCATGTTCACATTGGAAGAATCGGATTTGGTTAAAAATACGGCTAGAGGGGCTAGTCCCGTCGTCATGATGACTGTGTCTAATTTTTCCCCTTCTGATTCCGCCAACATGAGCCAAAATCTCAACAAAAATGGTGGTAAAAAAGGTCAAAATCGAAAAAATAATGGCAAGAATCACGGCGGCAACAACCACCGGAACAGTGACAGTGGTGGCAGTCAGCAGCATCCGCAAACGTGGGGCCAACAGTGGGCCCCAATGCATTGGCAATGCGTCCCAGTCTTTGCCCAGCCCAGCGCCACGGCCCAACAATTTCTTCATACCAAAGAAATTCAAAGACTGGACATCGGGCCCCATTTTCGAAGACGTGGGCCCAACTTCTCGTCGAGCTCGGTTGGTCGGTTTATGGCGAGGCGTGATCGAATACTCGGACCTCGGCCCCCTCAAGCCCATCACGCAGTGGGACCCACACAAACCGACATTGAAGTTGCGATGCACACGCTTGGAATGACTCCACCGGACCCAAATTAGTACATGGACACATACGCCACTACCCACACGACATCCGACCAAGGTACTTTATCGTCTTATTCCAATTTAAGCAGTAATCGTGGTATAATTAACTTGGTAATGCCACTTCAATTCCAATTAAAGGTTATGGTCATAAAACTTTGTCTCCTCCCCATCCACCACTTGTCCTAAAAAATATCCTTCATGCCCCAAAACTAATTAAAAATTTGGTGTCTGTCCATAAATTCACCACTGATAATTGGGTTTCTATTGATTTTGATCCGTTTGAATTTTTTGTGAAGGATTTCAAGACGGGGAGTCCTCTCATGAGGTGTGACAGTAGGGGAGATCTTTATCCAATCACACCAAGTCTCAGTTTCTCGCGTCAAGCCATGTCATCCACTTTTGCAGCTCTTGCTCCTTCCTTGTGGCATGCTCGTCTAGATCATCCGGGGTCGTTTATTTTATCTACTTTAGATAGAATACGTTTATTTCCTGCAAGGGTACGCGTAGTACCTCAAATTGTCAATCTTGTTCTCTAGGAAAATTATTAAGTTGTCATTTGTAGCTTCGAATTCTCTTATTTCAATGTCATTTGATATTATTCATAGTGATTTATGAACATCTCACGTTCTCAGTTCTATGGGTCATCGATATTATGTTTTATTCTTGGATGATTATTCTAAATTTTTATGGACATTTCCAATAGCGAAAAAATCTCAAGTTTTTTTCATCTTCGTGAAATTTAGAGTTTTCATTAGAATATAATTCGAACGGGAAATAAAGAATATTCAATGTGATAATGGCAAAGAGTATGACAATGAGGAGTTTCGGGAATTTTGTACTCAAAATGGGATAAATTTTCATTTTTCTTGTCCTCATACGTCTTCACAAAATAGGAAAGTTGAACGTCAAATTCGTACCATTAATATCATTATCCGCACCTTATTGGTTCATTCTTCCATCCCTCTATTATTTTGGCATCATGCTCTACAAATGACTACATATTTGATTAACATTCTTCCTTCTAAAGGTTTGACATATTCGTACTCTCTTCAAAGTTTATATAATAAGACTCCTTCGTATTCTCATCTTAGGGTATTTGGATGCTTATGTTATCCACTGTTTTCATCCACCACAATTAACAAATTTCAGGCACGTTCTACCCCTCGTGTGTTTTTGGGTTATCCGTCAAATCACCGTAGTTATAAATGCTCGATTTGTCATCTAAACGAATCATTATTAGTCGTCATGTTATTTTTGATGAGTTCCAATTTCCATTTTCTAAAGTAGAAAATCTCGTATCTAGTTCGTATGATTTTTTGGATGATGATATCTTCTCCTATATTATCCATCATTTTTCGGATTTGTCCCTCAACTCATTGTTAGCGCCGCAGCCCTTAGGGGATGCGCCACAACTAGAGGTGTACAAAATAGGACCGGACCGGACCGGTTGATTCCGGTCCGGTCCTCGGTCCGTCAAAATCAAGGATTCCGGTTTTCCGGTCCGGTCCGGGTAAAAACCGGAATTTTCCGGTCCGGACCGGAATGGACCGGATTTTTTTTTTTTTTAAAAAAAATTGAATTTTCAATACTGAAATTGACATTCTCGGACGCGGTGCCACGAAATTTTAACGTTGAAATCTATTGTACATCGCAAGATATTTAGATTTGAAAATGGGAAAAACGTAACGATTTGGGGGAAAAGAGAAATTGAGGGGCAAGATGGACGTTTTTGGAGAAATCGGACGAATCAAACCGCTTCGCGATTTGGCCACCGTGCTCGAAAAATACGCGAAATCAATTTTTTTAGGTAAAGCGGACGTCCGAGCGCAAAGTTATGATAGATAAAGTTTGATCAATTTACAACCTATATTAGATATGTCAATCGTCGTCCGGTGTGACGGTGGGTGGATGGATGGGGCTGGTGGGGACGGCGGGTGGGGGTGGTGGGAGGGTGGGGCAAATCATTCGGTCAGAATGTCTGTAATTCGGTCTTGGTCTTGATCGGTCCGGTTTTAACCTTTTGTGCACCCCTAGTTTCAGGAATGTCCAAATTCCAAATAGAAAATAAAAAATATAAATGTGGTGTGTAACTTTAATTAATGAGTAGTTCGTATATGAACCAAGTACATTTGGTGATTTTCTTTAAGTTAGTCATATTAATGAAATAAAGTTTATTGAAGGATAAGGAAAAAAACAAACATATTTAATGAGATTGATAAACGAACACATTCTTAAAAAATTATAATTTATAAATTGCATTTAACAAAAAAAAAAAAAAAAAAAAAAAAACCGGTCCAACCGGTTCAAAACCGGAATTTTCCGGTCCTCGGTCCAGAAAAATTCTGGATTCCGATTCCGGTCCATTCCGGTTCCGATCCGGTCCGGTCCGGTTCTGGACCGGTGAACACCCCTAGCCACAACGCCTACCATCTAGTAACCATATTACTTTGCCACCGTCTACAGCGCCTAGCCTAAGTAAGACATTCTGATTTGTCTACAAACGTGGGTTATCAATCCAAACCCCACAGAGACTTTTTTTTTTTTGATAAGCACTCATATTAATGTGCAAATAGAAGGCTTGTGTTTTGGTGCTTCCAAAACAAGTTAAAACACTTTTTTCCTGCCGCACTTCTACCGTTGCATGCTTTTACATTTCCCTATTTGATTCAGAGTCTGTTTGGCCAAACTTCTGAAAAAGTGTTTCTATTTTTTAAAAGTAATTTTGCAGAAATTGTTTCTAGAGAATTTGTTAGGGTGTTTGGCCTATAATTATAGAAGTACTTCTGAGAAACAGAAACAGTTTCCTGTTTGGCCCACATTTATGCAAATATCCTAGAATATTATTTTTAATAGATTTAAAACTATTTAAAATATTCTTTTTTATCCTATGTATCTAAAAAATAGTATATCTTTACACTTTAATAAAAAAAAAATTAATTGCAACATTTAATCAAAATAATATATTATATTGTACATAAGAAATATAACGACAATATGATAGTCAATGACTCAAATATGTCCAAACCTACCCCCGTCCTACCCACACTTACCCCCACCCATTTTTTTACTATTATAAAAAATATGAATATTTTTCTTCCCCTACCCCTGCACTACCCCACCCCACTTCCCTACCACATCCTCAAATTTCAATTTCATATTTTTTGTTACTTTTATAAAAATTGATTGAAAATATAAAAAAAAATCTTACCTCCCCCCACTCCCTCCCCCCGTCCACCTACCGCATTCTCAAATTTTTATTTTATATTTTATTTTATTTTATTTTTATAAACAATTTATAAAAAATATGATTTTTTTTCTTTCTCCCCCCACCCTACCCCTCCTCAAATTTCTATTTCATATTTTTTGTTACTATTATAAAAAATATGAATATTTTTCTTCCCCCTACCCCACCCCACTTCCCTACCCCATTCTCAAATTTCAATTTCATATTTTTTGTTACTTTTATAAAAATTGATTGAAAATATAATTTTTTTTCTTACCTCCCCTACCCCCTCCCCCCCGTCCACCTACCGCATTCTCAAATTTTTATTTTATATTTTTTTACTTTTACAAACAATTTATAAAAAATATAATTTTTTTCTTCCTCCCCGCCTACCTCCTCAAATTTCTATTTCATATTTTTTGTTACTTTTATAAAAAATGTTTGAAAATATGAAATTTTTCTTACTTCCCATACAAATTACCACATTTTCAAATTTTTATTTTATATTTTTTTACTTTTATAAACAATTTATAAAAATATATGAATTTTTTCTTACCCGCCTTCCCTACCCCCACCCCACCCAATTGCCCTACCCCATCCTCAAATTTCTATTACATATTTTTTGTTACTTTTATAAAATAAAAATTATTAAAAAATATAAATTTTTTCTTACCCTGACCCCATTTGCCCTACCTCATCTTTAAATTTCTATATCATATCTTTTGTTACTTTTATATAAAAAATTATTAAAAAATATAAATTTTTTCTTACCCTGACCCCATTTGCCCTACCTCATCTTTAAATTTCTATATCATATCTTTTGTTACTTTTATATAAAAAATTATTAAAAAATATGAATTTTTTTTTACCACCCTCCGCCCTACCCCATTCCTAAATTTCTATTTTATATGAAGATATTATATGAGATTGAAAGAAATTTTGTGAAAAGAAAAGTGTAAATGATTCCAATTTTTTTTATTTAATGACCAAAAAGGGTTTCTCGAGAAGCACTTCTGGAGAAGGACCAAAGGTCTGTTTGGCTAAGCTTCTAGAAAGGTGTTTCTGTTTCTCAGAAGTAGTTCTACAGAAACTGTTTCTGGAGAATCAGTTAGGGTGTTTGGTCTATAATTATAGAAGTGCTTCTGAGAAACATAAACAGTTCCATGCTTGACCAACATTTATGCAAATTTACTAGAATATTCTTTTTAATATATTTAAAACTATTTAAAATATTCTTTTCTATCATATGTTTCTAAAAATTGGTATATCTTTACAATTTAATATTTTTTTTAAATTATTTAATTGCAACATTTAATCAAAAAATAATATTATATTATACAAAAGAAATGTAACGACAATATGATAATCAATGACTCAAATATGTCCAAACCTACATCCCGCCCTACCCACACCTACCCCCACCCCATCATCAAATTTCTATGTCATATTTTTTTTTTACTTTTATAAAAAATATGATTTTTTTCTTCCCCCTTACTCCCCCCAAGCCCTACCCCCAACCCCACCTCATTGCCCTACCTCATGCTCAAATTTCTATTTCATATTTTTTGTTACTTTTATAAAAAATAATTGAAAATATGAATTTTTTCCTCCCTCGCCCTACCCCCACCCCATTCTCAAATTTCTATTTCATATTTTTTATTACTTTTATAAAAAAAATTATTAAAAAATATGATCTTTTTCTTACCCCCGCCCTATCCCCACCCCACCTCATTGCCCTACTTATCCTCAAATTTCTATTTCATATTCTTTGTTACTTTTATAAAAAAAATTATTAAAAAATATGAATTTTTTTCTTACCCCCGTCTTACCCCCTACCTCCCACCCCACCCCACCTCATTGCCCTATCCATCCTCAAATTTCTATTTCATATTTTTTGTTACTTTTATAAAAAAATATATAAATTTTTTTTCTTACCCCCCGTCCTACCCCACCTCCCGCCCCAACCCACCTCATTTTTCTACCCATTCTCAAATTTCTATTTCATATTTTTTGTTATTTTTATAAAAAAAAAATGATTTTTGTTTAACCCCGCCATATTTCCATATTTCTATTTTATATGGGAATATTATATGAGATTAAAAGGAATTTTGTGGAAAAAAAAATGGTAAATGGGTCCAAAAAAATTCAATGAATGAGAAAAAGGGCTTCTCCAGAAGCATCAAATTGGTGTTTCTGTTTCTCTTCCATCTAGAAATACTTTTTGGTTCTGAAAAAAGTATTTCTACATCTGGAAAGAGGGTGTTTGACCAAAGAAGTGTTTCTGAGAAACAGAAACACTTTCAGAAATTTGGCCAAACACCACCCAAATTAGTGTTTCTGTTTCTCCTACCATATAGAAACACTTTTTGAAACAAGAAAAAGTGTTTCTACTTCTGAAAAGTACTTGTTTGGCCTAAGAGTCCATAAGCTTGGCCAGACAGGTATTCAGTCTTCAGATCATTTTCTAGGAAACGATCCTGAACAGTTACAATGGTGTTTCTATTGTTTCCGAACTTCTGAATAAGGAAAAAATAAGAAATGCTTTCCATTGCCAAACGAGCCTAAGGAAACTAAAGTACCAAATGAGGTTGAATTGTACAAATTGCTGAT
Organism: Przewalskia tangutica; assembly: GCA_029844215.1. Taxonomy (NCBI): domain Eukaryota; kingdom Viridiplantae; phylum Streptophyta; class Magnoliopsida; order Solanales; family Solanaceae; genus Przewalskia; species Przewalskia tangutica. The sequence continues at coordinate 15,479,431 of CM056734.1, forward strand.
AAAGGTGGTCTCAATTTGGAACGAAACATTTTGCAAGAAAAATTGTTCAAGCAGCAACATCATTTCCTCTGTTAGCAATAAATTCCCTTCGAGGTATTAAGTAAATCGAGGTATGTTATGACAAATTATTGCTTTATGGGATGCATAATATGTAATTGAAATGCAAAAAGGATCCAAAAAATCTGATAATTTTATGTAATGCTCCAATTTGTTAGAACACCCACTCTCATAATTTACCAAACATGAATTGAAGCTTTCAAGCTGAATATCGGACACCCATTGTTTTTGTTCAATAAAAAAATTAGTGAACAATTGAAATATGATAAACAATAATATTTAATGATTAAAAATTAAAAAAATAATGATTAGTAAAAAAACCTTGTTATGGCAGAGAGGGAGATAGTCAGAAAGAAGGTGATTTCATTTTTTTGAAAGTTAGAGAGAAGCACGACCCTGGGTGAGAGACTAATGCACTGGGAAGCACATTTCATTTTTTGAAATAACTCGAAGCAGTGCTTTGTGAAAAGTAAAAGATGAGGAACTATAGGGGCTAGGGCAGGGTTGTCTTTGGGCTATTAATGCCATACGCAAATATGGGCTGCAGTTTTTATTTTTTTGGCCGGTTCGTGGATGTTGACCGAAAATATGGGATGCATATTTAATGATTGTTTGGGCTGGTTCGTGAGTGTTGACCGAAAATAAAATATTGGTTGGTATGATTTTCATTTGGGCCCCTAAAATTTTTGGGTCCTGTGCGGTAGCACAACTCGCATAGGCATAAAGACAGCCCTGGTTCCGTGTAACGAAACGTAATCGTGATATTGCTCCATAATTTATTCTACTCCTAAAAGTTAAAAATGTTCATATTATTGATTCCTATGTTAAAAGCATGTCTAATTATGTTTCTAAGTTCTTATTGAGGCATACGGAAAATATGTTAATATTCATAGTGTTAGCCAAATGTACAAGGATATTAAGTCACTCAGGATGTTTTATTGTCATTCATGCATTTTTTTATTTGCATTGCATTCATATATTACACTGGACCACTTGTGCTATGCACACTATTATATGATAAATATTATATATATATGTAGGGGATATGGAAAAAAGGGAAATGTGTTATATACGCACACCACCTGCAGCTGATACAAACTATAACAAAAGAGCCCTAAGAGGCCAATATTAAAGCATGTGTGGCTCATAAGATATAACCGGATGCCTGTGTGGCGGTTATGGGAAGTAGGATTTCTGTGTGGACATTAGTATACCGCATTTGTATCATGCATACATTTATTAACCATTATAAGGTATGATGCCCACAGAGGCTGTTATGAAAAGAAAGATGTCTGTGTGGCCAATATTATACCGCAGTTGCATTGCATAACATATAGACATATGTATTAGGGTCTCAGAGGTAGTTACTGCTGATCAACTGTTTTTGTTTCAAATATTGTTATATATCCCTGTTATGCTATTATTCATGCCTGACATACTCAGTACATCAGTCGTACTGAAGTTCTTTTTGCCGGGGGAAGATTGAAAACTCACTTGCTGCCCTAGAACCTTCGAGCAGGTTCACATAGACAGGACGACGATCCACGCTAGTAGGTTGCTGACTCAGCGGATTTTGGAGCACTTCCTTTGTTTCGGAGTGTCGGTCTGTCTTGGTACGATAATTTTTGTGTGTATATATGCGTATGGCGGGGCCCTGTCCCGACCTTATGATGTCGTATACTCTTTAGAGGCTTATACATGATATTCTGTGGGCGTAGTAGACTGTATGGCCTTGTCGGCCTTGGTATGAGTATGTACATATATAAGTTGGTTTCCTGGTTATCTGATTTTCCATAATCTTTTCGGCTTAGTCCGTATTTAATTATAACGAAGTGTTAAATGTACGAATGGTGGTACCCGGCAGGTGGGATCCGGGTGCCCGTCACGGCCCTCCGGTTTGTGTGTGACATTGTGTTTCGTTCTCCTCTGAGCAATTCATTTCCATATAGGAACCAGCTCAAAAAGCACACATGGTATGATAAGACGTTGGGCATTTGCAACACTGTATGTAAGAACCACGAGTCTGTTGGCATATACTGCATGCTTGATGAAAGGACGTTGGTGGAATTGCAAAAAGTCCTATTGCAGGCTCCATCTTCTTATCACAAACTAAAGCGATTTCGGGTCTAAACCAAGCACAAGTGACATGAACCCAAAAAGGATCAATATCAGTAGGTTTCAATGCACCCTCTTTGACAGGGCAAAGGCTTCCCTGTCAACTCGTGGTGTTTCACAAGCCCGGCAAACCCAAGAAGCAAAATCTCGAACCCCTTTAGCACCATAACATTCTTGATGAACAGCTATCTGGCACCTATTGTATATAATAATCTTGTTGAAGTCCCAATCTTCAATCCATCTACAGATAGCGCAACGTTCTGAGGTCCACTTTGCATTAACAGGTCTGTACTTTTCTTGCAAGAGAGAAATCAATTGGTGCTTATCTAATTTCAAAGGAGTAATAATTCCATGGGCCTCATTATTTGCAACCCATTCACCAAGTGGCTTCATAGACATCATCACTTTAATGCTCGCCTTCCACTTTTTCGCTCTGGAACCAGCATGCCTTTCCCATTCACCAACCTTTTTGCTTCTTGGAGCTGCAAGAACCACACTGGCACTGAACCATATGAAGTCCTGGAAAATAAATCCCTCCCACCCCATTGCAAATAACAGCTAAATTGTCAGATTTTACACTGCAGCCAGGGCATAACTAGTTTTCGTTAAGACTACTGGAGACTTTCTTACATGCCGAGTAGCATATATTGATTTTCCTCTATTTAACTGAGATTTCAGGAAAAAAATGGGATCTTGAACTTGGTATACGGTCTTTATAACTTTCTGCTGAAAAAGGGAAATCTTGAACTTGGGGCAAGAAATTCGGCAATCCTTTCAATTGAAGGCTAAAATCTCTGAATCCTCTAAGAGCAGGAGCCCTGAAAACCTCGTCAATTTTCGGCTTCTTGGATGTAATATACCAACTTTCCCTATCAATTTCTTCGTCGATCTCTTTCTTGTTAGTTTTTCGTTTCACAGCCATATCCGAGGGGCAATTTCTTCATCCACGTTGGATTGAATGCGGAAATTGATATTCCCTTAACCCTAAAACACATGAACTCGATTGCAATTCGCTGAAAAGCCCTGTTGCACAAGAATTTGATTTGAGTGAATTTGTTGACGTAAATAGAGGGGATTGTAAATTAATCTTCAACTTCTTTAACTGTTTCTATATATATAAATCCCGCATATGATTTTGTAAGATTGTATTAAGTACAATAATAAGTGATTCTAATTCTACCATAATTACATAATATGATAAATATAAACACGGTACACTTTTTGCAGGAAAAAGAAAAGCCCCCAACGGAAAATAAACGATTTGAGTCAAGGAACTACATGTTCCAGTCTTAATCGTACAAGGATTTTCTCGTATTTATAGGTTTCCTTCTGGTCGATCGACTACTACTATTTAATGGATACAGTTTATGGGCTTGTACTGGGCCGAACATCTTCAGACAAAATAAGCCCATTGGGCCATCATTCGACAAACATCTCTTTTCCTAATGGCAAAAAGTATAGAGAAGACCCTTCTTGCTTACTGAATTTAATTTCTTTTAGAGTCATAAGTCATAACTCATTTTCCCAAATTTTTAAATGAAATTTTTATATAATATAATTAATTATTCAAAATTTAAAATCAATTCATGATTATTAATGGAACTCGGCCGAAAATTTGACATTTTTCTATGGAAAAAGCATGCGAGGAGTTAACAATGAAGCTACGCCAACCCATTCACAACATTTGGTAAAAGAAAGATCACACTATTGTATGAGATACAAATGAAAGAAGGGAAACTTTTCTATCATGCCTCTCTAACCTTTCGTTTATAAGTATGATCAAGAACATACACATAATTGAGATAACCATTGACCGCGAGGCTACATTTTGTATGGCATCTAATGTTCTTAATTAATATTGTTTTTTGTGATTAGCATAGTAATTTTCATTTTTTGGTTTGAAAACAATTTCCCTCAGTACATCAAATAGGCGAACAATTTATGTGTTAACATTATTATCAATGTATACTACTCATTTATTAGGAAAACACTACATCAATGTTCCACCACCCACCTTAGACAACAAATATCTAAAAGTATTTTTCCTGAAATTTGGACAATAAACTGTTTACACCATCCCAAAAGTACCTTTTGAAAATGAAAGCTATGGTTCAGTCGATTTGCCCATTTACTTCACTATGTAGTAGACATAATCAACATATCTCATAATCATGAGTCTCTCCTTGATGTTGAGTTTTCATAACATAATTGCTCTTTACATGTAAACCCCATTACCTCACAGAAAACAAATTATCTGAACACATAAAAAATTAAAAATTTACAAAGTAGAGACAAGAAAGGAAAATATTATAAGAATCAAGAATGATCAAAGCAAATAAAACACCCTCTCAAACTAATGGTTTTTCTGTGCTATCTGATGAACTCACACTATAATGAAACATGCATGTCCCTTTAGATATTTGCTTCTCCTTAGATGAAACAATTGATGTTGTATTCCAGTATTGTCCACTCTTAATCTCCTCTCCATACACCCAATTTTCCCCTTCTCTACTTTTACTCTCAAATCCACCTGTCTCTGAGCATGAAATTGTAACTTTTTTCCAGTTGCACCATAATCTCAGTATGATATAAAGCAGTACCATGCATATCACTGTGGAAGTAAACACAATGGCCACTGTTATCCCTACAACACCAGCTTTCGATAGCTGCCAAATTCTTTCATGTTCCTTTAATTCAGAACATGATAATAATGGTGGGCCACATAGCTTATGATCATTACCTATGAAAGAGCTAAGTGGGAATCCTGAAAATGTGGAAGGAATTTGGCCTTGGAGATGACTATATGAGAGGTTGAGCCTATGTAAACTTGATAACTTTCCAAGTGATTGTGGGACTTTTCCTTGAAGTTCATTGAATGAAAGATTTAGTCTTTCTAACTTCACAAGATTACCAAGTGATGAAGGAATTTCACCAGAAAGGTGATTCTTGCTCAGGTCTAATATCACTTGTAATTCAGATAAAGAGCCGATTTCAAAAGGAATTGAGCCAGTTAAATTGTTTTCAGAAAGCCTTAGCTCATAGAGCTTCTGGCATTTTTGAAGAGTTGAAGGAATGGAGCCAGAAAGATTGTTTCTTTGAAGATTCAAGACATTTAAACTTGTGAGATTTCCCAATTCTTGTGGTATGGTACCTGATAATGTGTTGTAACTGAGAGAAAGTTTGAGTAATTTTGGAGAGTTTCCAAGTTCTGCTGGAACTGTTCCAGTGAAGTTGTTGAACGAAAGATCGAGCTCACCAAGACCTTCTATGCCTCCTAACCATGTGGGAATTTTCCCCGTAAATTGATTAGAGCTAAGGAGAAAATGGCCAAGGTTTTTAAGGCTAGCAAGGGAAGGTGCTAGATCTCCGGTCAAATTGTTGAACGATAAATCAAGAAACCTAAGCTCTTCAAGTTGTCCAAATTCAGAAGGGATTTCTCCAGTGAAAAAATTATTAGCAAGGCGGAAACGGGTTAGATTTTTTGACAAAGCTAGCTCAGATGGGATAGGACCAGAGAAGCTGTTGTTTGTTAAGTCAAGAGCTGTAAGAGAGTGTGAACCAGCTAAGGGAGAAATGCTTCCACTAAACTTATTGTGAGAAAAGTTAACTTTGCTGAGATTTTTCAGAAGGGAAAGAGATTCAGGAAGTGGACCTGAAAAAGAATTGTTGTAAAGAGTAATCAGGTCTAACTCCGATAGAAATCTGAAAGTTGGTGGCAATGATCCTGAAAGCTTATTATCAGCCAAAGCCAGTTTTTGAAGCTTCCTGCAATAACCTAAGCTTGGTGGAATTGGACCAGACAACTCATTCTGCCTTAGCTGAAGAATTTCAAGATTCTTAAGCATACCAATGACATCAGGAATAGAGCCCGAAAATTGATTACCAAAGAAATCAACGCGTGTTAAGCTGGAACAGTTTGTCAATTCTCTTGGGATACTTCCTGACAGCTGGTTTTCATAGAGGTATAGTTCGCGCAGCCTCTGAAGCTTTCCTATTACAACTGGAATTGAACCAGAGAGCATGTTATGGAACAGGTACAGATCTTCCAAGTTAGTCAAGTTTCCTATTTCAGGCGGTATAGTCCCAGTAAAGCTGTTATTGTTGAGCAGGAGATCAGTGAGACTTTCTAGCCTGTCGAGGCCACGTGGCAGCATTCCACCAAAGTTGTTACCGGAGAGATCCAGCTGTCGCAAGGACGTGCAATTTAGTAGCTCCAAGGGAAAGTTGCCTAATAGCTTATTGTCAGCCAGAATAAGTAGGCTTAAGCCTGAACCACGGAGACAGAAATTACTCGGGATGCTTCCTGTTAAGAAGTTGCCCGAGAGTGATAAAGTCTCAAGATTCTTCAGGTGGGTGTTGAGAAGTGATATGGTTCCTGAAAGATTGTTGTTAGATAAATCTAACGTCTCGAGCTGCACCAACTGGTTAAGCTCGAAAGGGATTTCTCCATCCAATTCATTGCCAAAAAAGTTTAAGTACTTCAAATTGGAGAGATGGCTCAGCTCAACAGGAATTGAACCAGAAAAACTGTTGTTTGCCAGGTTCAAGATATCGAGTGATTCGAGCTGACCAATTGAGGCAGGAATATGTCCCCCTATTCTGTTATTTGATGCTGCAAAATTTTGAAGATTTTTGCAGCCGCCAATTGATTCTGGTATGGGGCCACTAAGACTGTTTTGCTGCAAGTCAAGATTTATCAGATGCTTCAAATTACCAATCTCATTTGGTATCTTTCCACTGAATTGGCAATAAGCAAGAGCCAGGACTCTTAACTCAGAAAGTTCACCAATTTCTGGTATCACTTGGCCTGTCAACATGTTGGCTCCAATTCTAAGAACTTGCAGTTTCCTCAAACGACCGATCTCCGAGGGAATCTCACCAGTGAGAAAATTGGAGAAAAGAAGCAATTCCTCCAAGTTATGAAGCTCTCCTAATGCAGGAGGGATTGTTCCATTAAGAAAATTGTCCGATAAATCAATCACTCGAAGAGAAGTGAGATGCGCGAATTCTGGAGATATTGGACCTTCTAGTCCTGAGGCAGAAAGATTCAGCCTCACAATATGATAATGATCATCTGAACATGCCACTCCATTCCAAGTACATATGGTAGTTCCTTCAGACCAGTTTTCAAGAACTCCATATGGATCAACAAATTTTGACTTTATTCGCAAAAGCCAATTAGAATCAGATGCACCATCTGGAGAAGAAACAGCAAGAACAACACCAAGTGTTGCTAAGAAAAGCAGCAGATAAGAAAGATGAACACTTCCCATGTCAATATTTGTGAAAGGAACACAACCTTGGAACTTAAATTGAGAAATGCATAGTTTATGAAAGAATTTGTGGAGCTGTTTTTAACTTAAAATGGAAAACTATTAGTAGGAGATAGAAGGAAAATTAACATTATCCTAAGTTGGCAAGGCAAAGAGGAACTTGGAGTTTAAATAGTTTAAATGAAGTCGTCCTGCCTAATCATCTTTCCAATAAAGTTGATGACAATCAGCATGAAAAGTTTTCTGAGTTTAATAATACTTTTTATGACTATTCCATCTTTTCACTTTCCAAGCTCTAGGTAAAAGGTGTGATATTGTAACCTTTTTTTCTTTTTGGTCTGAGGGTAATCATAGAAATATGGAGCATGTGTTAGTAACTTTTTAGATGATGAAACATATGGAGATAAGATATTGTGATGGCTAAGAAAAAAAGAAGTCCGGTGCACTAAGCTCCCGCTATGCGCGGGGTCCGGAGAAGGGCCGGATCACAAGAGTTTATTTTACGCAGTCTTACCTCACATTTCTGCAAGAGATTGTTTCCACAACTCATGATCTCATAGCCCATGACAGTAACTTTACCAGTTATTCTAAGACTCCCCTTCGATATTATGATGGCATGTTGAAAAAATAGTTAAACAAGAACAAAAAAGGTATGGGAAGAGTCCCACTTGCCCCTGAAAAAACAATCAAGAAAAATGGGTCTTTCTCTAGAAAAGAGTGGGCCTTTCTCTAGAGCTCTAACTCTGAGGGCCCTCTTGGTCAAGTTGATGTAATTCTTGAACTAGATACATAGAGAATGTTATGAAAAATAAAGATCTTCTGGAATCTATTGCAAAAGATCAGATCATGTTTGACTTGTTGAATAGATGTGGTCAATTAAGCTTCATCCTTTTTGTCAACATAATTGGTATAACTCCATTATATTATATAATTTGTAATACATCCTCTAGCTTGTTGTTCTTTATCTCCTCCATAGTTTAATTTGGACCCTATAATTTCTCCATCAAATTAACAATTTAAATATATAGGCATAATGACATGTTTACTTAACATTTAAGTTAATAAACTAGATTATAGAACAACATGTTCAATTTCATATATACTCGAATACTTTAAAAGTCAAAAGGCGTAAAGTGTATACAAGACTAACATCTCACCTATTGGAGTGTTAGTTACTTAGTTATTTCCTCCATTCCATTGTGACTGTCGTTTTAGCTCTTTTAACAACCATTAGAAAAAATATAAAGTATATCATATTTAATAAATAGATTGATTTCTTCTTCTTAAATACGGCACCATTAAAATTAAGGATATAATTGGAAACATTTGTTAATTTTAATCTTGAATTTCTAAAGTGATAGTAATTATTTTGGGACTTCCGGCTAAAGTGACTTTTAATTTGGGATGAAGGAGTCCCTAGACTTTGGTCTTCTAACCTCGAGATGTTGAGAGCCTAATTCACATGGATCAAGCCTAAGACGAGTCCTTACTTACCTCTTATGAAATTGAGTGCAATTTTGCGAGGTAATCTCTCGTGAGTCCTTACTTACCTCTTATGAATTTTAGTGCAATTTTGCGAGGTAATTCTAGTTAAAGAAATAATTTTTAACAACTCCAAAATTTCATAACCGCGTGAACCTAGACATATAGTACCTAGCCAAAAACAAAGGTAGCAGCTCTTTCAAGTTGTTCTATTAAACTGGAGCCTATCAACTTTTCATAATTTGGTACAATTCTCTGTCAACTTGTGATTGGAAATTTGCATGGAATTATTCTCAACCCTCTAACCAAATCTCACCAAATACCACATTTAAAACAACTAGAAAACAGAAGAGCAGAGCAACCACATTTGAATTATCTCACAGAGGTAGCAGTTTGATTTTAATGCTTTAAAATTCAGAACAACCAAATGACCATGTGAACTATTTTTGGTTGTATTATGATCAAAGAATGTTAACATTTTTTGTCCATTTGGGCCTATTATTAATGCTTAATTATTTGAAGCAAACATAATTTAATGAATATTCTTGCCTAAGAAGAACACAAACATATGTAGACAAATTAGTCAACTTTTATACAGGGCTCTCCATTGATAATAACTTGTATATACTATATAGCGGCGGGAGATAGGCGTGCAAGGGGTTCATGCGAATCTTTTTATCGAAAAATTATACTATATATATAAAGTCATTAAATTTTCTTAAGTATTTAATAATATATTTTAAATCTCCTTGACTTCTTTATATATATATATATATTTTTTTATATTTAAATCGTCTTAGTAAAAAAAAAAACTAAAAAACTTAGCTACACATTGTATGAATATCTACTTAGCTAGCTTTCAGGTTTTTTTGCTTATTTCTTGAGGAACCCTAGAGAGACAATTGGCTCTCGTCAAGAAATTCACAGTATGGTGTCCAATCAAAACTATAAAACAAAGCAAAATATTCACTTTACTGGATCATGTCACCCAAGTGTTTAATCACTTTCAGATCCTCATCAGAACATTGTAATAAAATATTTCTCAATATTCTTTCATTGTATATCTCTTATTTTAAGTAGAATTATAATTATTTTATAATTAAGTTAATTAATTACCTAATTTGTATCAAAGTAAATATTCTTGTAACCTTATATATATCGTAAATCATTCATCAATAAAATTAAGAAAACTTATTCTTTTATTTACTATCAAAGAAACGGAAAAGGTATGCACATGGTAGATAGAGGGGGATATAGATTATTATACATATTAAATGAATATTTTTAATACAAATATATTATTTGAGCATGATTCCACAACGTCGTCTCCGCACATTGTAAAGAGGATAAAAATTTATTCATATCGATATTTACATCAAATCATGTAAATTTATCATAATTAAGTCATAAATTAAGGTAAGAATATATATTAATTAACAGTAGTTTAGTGATAAGAGTGTATATAAAAATATGTATGGTATATTTATTAAGTAATTGGTGCAAATACCGAAAATTCTATCGTATAAAAAAGGGAGTGATCCAACCACCTTTGGACATTAGAGTATAATATGCTTGTAGTTACTTGTCTTTACTCAATTTGAGCATTATGTCTAAGGTTCCACCTGAAGAGAAACAAATAGAATGAAGCCACAAAGGCACAACAACTCTAGAATTAAGAATGAATGAAGGGATAATTGACATTGACTTCTGAAGACCATGGGGAACATAAATCCAACAGAGAAGGTGCATTCAATTGATTATTTTAAAAGCAAGTAGTCACTATATTAGGGAGATAACAATAACCTAATTATTGTTTATGTTGAAAATGGCTGACTTTTCTTCATGAACAGAAAGAAAATGTTATCTGTGATTCATTGACATTGGAGGGAATATCTGAATGATTATGAAGAAATCCGTCCACTTCAGAGAATTAAATGGATTTATATATACTGGCAATATAAAAAAAATTAAGTACTTATAAATATGTTGTTTCATGTATTTCGATTATCGTATTAATTTATGATAATTACTACTTTTTTTTTCATACTACTCTATCATGTTTTTAATAATATTTTGTCATGGCTTATTTGTTTCTATTATTTCTTATTTCGTATTGTTTTGAATTGCTTCACCTTGTGTTGATTGTCTATCGAAAACAATCTATCTACCTTAATTACTAATCTCACTTTTTACCGACAGTGTGAATTTTTTTGTATCCTGTCACAATATAGTTAGAAGTTAAACTTAATAAATTTTGAGTTTCCAATCTTGGATAAAGTACATTAATCGAATCACATATCAAATTCTGCTGGTCAACGTCATGTGTTGAATTTTATGTGCTAACCTTTTCCATAATCAAGGAGTTGACTTCAATGTTGCAAATTAATCAATAGGTGGGAGTATACCTGTCTAAAGGACCGGGTTGACCCGGAACCGGACCGATCGATCCGTTACAAAATCCGGTCCGGTCCGGTCCGGTAAGCCTTATAGGGTTGGGGGTTGGTTTGGCCCCAACCCGCACGGGTTACAGAGAAATCCGGTAAGGACCCGGACCGGTTGAGCCAGAATATTCTGGTTAACCTGGTCCCACTGCAGACGATAGGTAATTTTTTTAAAAATAAAAATAAAGGGTTGTTGGCCCAACGGTAATATTACCGGTGGGGGGGGGGGGGGGCGGGGTGGGGCGGAGGCAACGGTCTTAAGACCGTTTTTGACATTTTTATTTTTTTGTTTTTTGTTTTTTAATTTTTTGTTAATTACATTTTTATCCTTTAAAAATTTTATAAATACTCTACATTCTTCTCATTTTTATCACACAATTATTTCTTCAATTCTCAATTCTCATACTCTTTTAATTCTCTATATTATCAATTCTCAAGTTATTATTATTATTATTAATTTTTAAAGTAGCAAGACGCAAGACTTCGAGCTTCGAGTTTCAATTGAGTTCTGAATCCCGAAGTTTGGTACACTCGTTTTATTCTCTATTTATTTTATTAAATGTCATATTTATTTGTTGATTATTTAAATTAAATATTTTATAATGGATAAAGGTAAAACTATTTCAAGTGGTACAAAATCTAAATGTTCTTCATCATCTAATCAAAATATAGAGTATGACCAAATGGAAGAAGATTTTGAAATAGAAGATAATTATTATGATAATGCTCATATAGATAATATTGTTGAAACCGAAACTCATACATCTACTAGTGTGCCTTCTATCATTGTTAGTACTACTAGTCGTACACCTCCTTCACCAGTAGTAAGGAGTAGGAGAATCGGCATAAGGAGTAAATTGTGGAACTTTTATGATAGAATTAGGGACACTGATAGAGTTAGATGTAATATTTGTGGGAAAACTTATAAACATGGTAATGACGGGAGGACGGACACTTTAATTAGGCATGTACAGAGAGTTCATCCGACACACTGGTCAACAACAAATTAAGTATAAAATATAAAGATGCAGTTACATTATTTGATAATTGATAATTGATAATTGAACAACTCTGCTACTAATCTTCGTTCTAGTTCTGCTTCTGTTCTGTGTCTACATCTGCATGATTCAATGAAGATGATGATAATGAATCTAGATTCTAGATATATGGAGCACTTTTACAACTGCAAAAGTTGCGGCGAAACCGTGGAAACGGGACTGAAATTTCAACTCCAGATTTAGAGGCTATGGACTATGGAGCATCACCAATTCAATCAACCTATAAATTACGAAAAACTTTGTAAAAGGATGCATAATATCTAAATAAAATTATTATTACTTCATTATGTACTCTTATTAACATTATGAATAATGAAAGTTCGAAAGTTTACATCTTATCATTAGTTTTTATTTTATTATCTCTTTAGTTGTTATTTGTTAACTTATGTCTACTAATTTCTACTAATTTAATAAATTAATAAATTTTCGGAATAAAAAAAAATTATATAGTTTATATAACTACAATATAAACTATAAAGTATAAAGTTATAAACTATATTATATTATTATATTACATATTTAATTTGAATTTAGATAAATTTCGAAATTTACAAAAAAAAACAACAAAAAACAAAATCGGACCGGTAGGCCCGGTTCAACCCGGACCCGCACAGGCCGACCGAAAATCCGATAATGAACCGGACCGGTAGGTCCGGTAAGCCAGTGAACCGGACCGGTAACCGGTCCGGAATCGGTTCAATTCGATAACGGACTACCGGTCTGGTCCGGGTCGATCCGTTAGACAGGTGGGAGTGGGGCGTGCCACAGCCCGGAGGCGGACCTAAAAGCCATATTGAACTAATTAAAATCCCCTTTAAACTTTGGAGGTACACAAAGGCTAATGTTTATTCACATATAATATTTGCATCTTATCATAATTAAGTGACGAATTATATGAGCATACAAATTAACTAACTACGATCAAGTCGTAAACGCGTATACAAAAGATAGTTTTATGCAAAAATATTGAGAGTACCCATATCGGTTTTTTTTTTATCTAGTGTATTTTATGTAATTGACATTAAACTCTACTTGTTAGATATTAGGAAAATTGAGTACCCACCAGCCAATCATCTCTTAATGACTTCATGGGTTTGACCAATCCAACATTAGTTGAGACTCTTTAACTAGTTTGACATCATGACTTGCTATGTGATTTCTTAGTTGAAATACTTGTATTAGTTAATGCTCCATGAGGCTAATTACATGAATTCTCAAATTTTAGGTTAAGTAGAGGAAGTTCATGAAAGCTTGTTTAAACGATTAAGATAAGTAGAAATATATTAGAACATGGATTTAAGATAAGATATTACATTAGAATTTGAAGTTTATGTGGGTGGTAATGTGTAGAACGGGAAAATAACAACAACAACAAATTGTAATAAAATTTGGAAATGATCAAATAGAAGGGCTTGCTGAGTCGACCAAATTCTTAATCTATCCTTAAGATAATATTGCCCCGTATATCATTTCAACGGTTGTAATGACAACTTATCTCTCAAGATAAAACAACAATCAAACAAATGAGCAAAGGGAACTCAAGTGTTTGCTTTGAAAGAAAGTTTTTTGAGTGTTTTGTGATTGCAAGAGAGGAAGAAGTATTTCAGATTTTCAAGTGTTTTGCAAATGAGCCTAAGGCCTCATTTTATAGTGTTGTGAAGATGACTTTCCAATTTCCCATGTAATGGCCTTGAATGACCATGTAATGACCTTGATTATGGAGTGTTAATTCAGCCAAATAATGGCTGAATTCATTTGGGATGTAATGGAGGTTTAATGCCTCAAAAACCAGCCCAAGAGTCATGTTTTTCGCCTCCGTCAGCCTCGACTACCAGCGCGGCCCTGCAGGAGAGCCGCGCGCCCAAACTTCAGAGAGTTGGCGTCGTGGCGTGTTGGTGAAATGCAGTACCAAACTTCAGAGAGTTGGCGCCGCAGCCCGATACTCGTTTCATCTTTAAACACATTGTACACTTCTTCCTTCATTTACCAACGTGAAACCAACGTCATTTGGCCAATAACCGTCTAGTATATTACGTCTCAAACAATTCGTATACGTACCAATATCTCTTCCATTTAAGGAAATTAAGATCATTAGCACTATATGTACACGTGTGTGAAAACAACGTTTCCGACGTGCGAAACCCCAATTGTTCGATTCATAATTAATAGATTTTATTTTATTTCACGTTTAATAAATATTTCCAACACTTTAGAGCCATAATTAATACGTACAAACCTACGCCAATTTGTATTTCATGATCGATATTTCAACAAAAGCAGTTTTAAGAGTTCCATATTCGAACCTAGTTAGCTATGTTGTATCTTAGTGCGTGAATCTGAACAAAAGCAGTTTCAAGAGTTCCAAATTCAAACTTTTAAAAAAAAAAAATTGGTGCACAAAACATCCCGCGTTAGCAAGTTCTGGGGAGGGGTCGTACTCCAATTTTAAATATGTACTAAACACTATGTGAAACACGACATCCATAAACAAGAAGTGTGGTGCGATAGATGAGATTGCTTCACCCTTAATCAGATATCTCGAATTCGAATTCTGACTTCTGAGAATGGAAAAATCTTTGATAGGAAGGTGTGAATCTCAATTAATCGGGGTGGTCATCCATAGGAAGTTATTTTTAGTTCAATCATCACGATTATCCTGAAGAAAAGTAGAAATAGAAGTTGACAAACTAACATAAAAAGTAGTTCTTGTAGCCGTGACGAAAGAGAATGGCGAGTCATAAAATTCAGCTGCCAACATCCCATCTGGAAAATTAACAAAACAAAGTGTGCCACTTCAAGCCGAAATGCGGCTGTATAAGAGAGAAAAATAGGACAAAAGTGAAACTTATAACATTTGACATTGCTAGAATTGATATTTCATTTATGTTAGTGCTCAAAGCATGTACATTTTTTGTCCACCTACGATGTTTCTCACTGTGGCAATAATCAAGTTGTACTTATAATCACCACAGGATAGCTCGAATAAACTCTTTTTTTTTTTTTATAATCCAGGTCTCGGGGTGGCCTTAATACCCCATATCGCTAGTACCTGCACAAGTACTGATACTAGGCTCCTGGAGGCGATGGAACCCGTCCTTAGCCGCCATCGCCTGGTAAATCGCGGGATGTGCACCCCGCATTCAGTGTCTGATCGCTACCACATATCAATGCTACAAGGTCTGACCCCCTAACAGGACTTGTCTGGAGGGAATCAAACCCACACTGTAATATGCCCGCGCGGTTAAGCTACCAGACTTTAATACGAGGCATATGCCCCGGAGAACGTATCCGCCGAGAATCGAACTTGTGACCCTAAGGCCACAAATTTGACTAATGGCCACTGGACCACTATCAGCGGATTCGAACAAACTCTTTTGATAATACCTAGAAAGGAGGAGAATATACCCAAAAGACTGCTGCTATATTGACCTTTTCTTTTTTCAAACACAATAGCCATAAAACGATTGAAATGTACAAGCAAACCTAGTACACCTTCCTAAACAAGGTCGAACTTTTATAGTACCAAACATCAACAACTAGGACAATTCAATAGTGTCAAGTATTCTGTTGTTGAGATCAAACTAATGAACACAATACAGAGAATGTGTTTCGATGATGACCACTATTTAATGTTTTATTAGATTTGATCAACATTATTAATTTGATGAATTAATTCAGCAGCAATATAACAGTGGCGGATCTACATCGTTTGAAGTGATTGTTCAAATATATAGGAAAAAAATCACAGCGTTGTATAAAAGAATGAGGATGTTGTGCTTGTTCAAAAGTGAAAAATAGCTTTGCAAAAAAAAAAATCACGCTTGTTCACGTGAACAAGCGTGCACACTGGAGCTCCGCCCCGACAATATTCACACATGCAAACATAACCCAAGTGAACTCCTTGCCACGCACATAGTCCTGTGGGAGATCCCTATGGTATATTTTATAATTATTATTTTAGTGTAATTATGTAAATTAGATATTTTCATAGGATTATGATTACAATTGTAAACACCTATATATATATTGTATTAATGAAAAGACTTCACACAAGGAGAATTACATTAATCTACATGGTATCAGAAGCCAAATCCTAGCTTCCTCTCAAACCCTAATTTCGGCGCGCCCCACCCTCTCTTCTCACGCCGCCAACAGCTAATCATCATGGCTTCTACTGCCGACTCCTCCTCCACTCACGACGTCACACATCCTCCTCCCCCTCCTAATACCTTTCATCCGGCCTTTGCCGTAACGGACATCAAATTTTTTATCTCTTTAGCTCTTGATCAAGAGGATGAACAATATTTATCGTGGGTCAAATTATTTCAAATACATGCTTGTGCTTACAATGTCCCTGATCACATCGATGCCACCACCCCCGTCCACCCGACGTTGACAATCTGACATGGAAGCGGCTTGATACTATTGTCAAACAATGGATATATGACATCATATCCAAGGATTTACTTCATACTATTATAAAGACAGGTGCCCCGACTCACAAACCATGGACACGACTAGAGGAAATCTTTCAAGACAACAAACATACACGTGTCTTTGGAGGAACAATTCAATAACACTCGTCTTGAGAACTTTGCCAACATGTAGAACTATTGTAAACAACTAAAATTGGTTGCCGATCAATTGTCTAATGTTGGCACTCCGATTTTCGAAACAAAGATGGTTTTACAACTTATCAATGGTTTGTCGAATGGTGAGTATGATATATTTGCGACGATGATCCAACAAGTTGATCCCTGATCGGTGTATTTTATATATACTTTTTGAGTCATTTTTAATTAGTATTTTACTCATTTTATTTATGTTTAGTATAGTATTAGGGTCGTTTTCCTTTCTTTTGTGTCACAACAGTCATAAATGGAGAAATGGCGAAAAGAAGATGAAATGAGCATAAATGAGATGAAATTGCACACAAAAAGGGCCAAGAAATAAAGTCTAAGAAGTTCCTGGAATTATAGAGGAGTTCAGACGAAGTCCGGACGAAAAAAGGGCAACGACTGACCGCCAGAAAACGCCACCGAGTCATAGCGCGTACGCGCCAAAGTGCTGAAAGACCCGAGAGTTGCTGATTTTCAGGCGCCGCGGCGCCAGTCTGCAGGGCCGCGGCGCCGATGCGGGATTTATGAAGTCTGGGCCGAATTTGACATGTTTTCAGAATCCTAAAGGGATTACTTTTCCTACCTAAAGGGATAACTTTTCCTACCTAAAGGGATAACTTTTCCTACCTTAAAACCCTTACCTAAAAGGATTCTAATAATTTTTCCTACTTACAAATCCTTAACCCTTCACCTAAAGGATTCTTGGTCTATAAATAGTCTCTACATCATTAGAAGAATTCATTCTCCATTCCACCATTCACCATTCTACATCCATCTTTCCACCATTCCATCTTGTAAATATTCCACAACACAATCCTTGGATGCCAGAAGGCTTGGAGACTCGTTCTTAAGTATTTTTCTTTTCTTTTCTTTCTTTTATTTCAGTTTTGTATGATGAACTTTGAATTAGTTCTTGTCATGTCAATGGCTAGGAACTAATTCTTTTATAGGGCTTTCCATGTTGATTCACTAGAAACTTATGTTATGAATTAATTCATGTCTATGGTTATTATTCTTCTTTGAGAGATTTATCCAATAATTGTTTTGAATGCTTGGTAATTAATTGACAACTAATTATCATTATATGATTTCTAATCAAACTTCGAAAGGAGGAGGTTGTGAATATGTTGTAAGTTGGGTAGACATATTTGGGTTGGGGATGAAAATACCTCAATTATTTATGTAGCGTTAATGAGAGGCTTAACAACCCTAATTTTGCATACGTGCGTGACGGTTAACTAGGTTTTGTTCTTAATCCTCCTATAGAGTTATCCTTATCACCGAAAGGTAAGGTGTGCACATCAGTTGAGTGTTTATATATCCTTAACGGAATATAAAACGATTTCAGAAACTCGCTAGCTCAGAGAAGACCATAATTCATTGCATTAATAAATAACATAAGCGGATAGTTGAGGAGACATGAAAGCCCTATTCCCATCACAACTGAAGTAAACCTATAATTAATTAGCTTTTATAATTATTAGTTATAAACCACAAAATCACATATCAATTACCAAATAGATACCAAAAGATAGATAGTTGGTACTTGAACCCTAATCCTTGTGGACGATATTCGGTCTTATCAAGACTATATTACTTGTCACGATAACGTGCACTTGCGTTAAAGTGTGTGCATCTTTTCGCGCATCAATCCCCTCACTAACTTCAACAAGGCTCGATCACAATTGTTGTTGGAGGAAACTAGACGAGCCTGTAATACCTCGTATTTCCGGGTAATGATTCGAGCACATGGACATGGGCAAGTGGATCCGAACCCCGAGAAATTTATGTTGTACCTGCGTACACTAATAAGGAAATTAGTGTATTAAAGGATGTGATCCCGAAATAATTTTGGATGCAACAAGTGTAACGAGGAGGATTAATAATAATAATTGTATATCCCCAAAAGAGGTGATGACCTAGTATCATACTACAAATTATGACATCGAGTATACGAAGATTTTGTGAGTTTTTAGAAATTAAGTAAATTGAAATTGAAAATTATTTATGTATGTGATTGATAAATTATACGGAGATATGATCACTTAATTAAGTGACCATGCATATTAAGGAGTGGGTGGCGTCAAATGAAAGCTTCCACCTTCAAAAAGGGCCGGTGGAAGACCGAATCATTAGCTTTATTAATGATGCACTAAGGCATCATATAAGGGAATCTACACTTTTGTTTTAGGAGCTCATTAGAACGTTATAGCAACTCCTAGGACTTGTGAAAAATAAATTCTTTTAGGAAGCAGAGGAGAACATCCATCAACCCCTTTCATTTCATTTTAGCAATTCATTCATTTTGTTTATTTGGAAAAAAAAAACAAGTTGCTTTCCTTCATTTCCTTAATCCCGTAGTAAGCTTTGAAGCTTCTCAACCAAAATTTCTGATTTTTGATCCAAGATGTTAACAAAGGTATTCAGGAACTCTAAATGTAAATTAAGGTTTCTTCACTTATCGAGGTATGTTAAGACAAATCCTTCTTTCCTTTGGCTGATACGAATTTCAGAACATGACTCTTACTAATTTTAAGACGATTATCAGAAATATTGGGTTGTTGGGTATCATTGGAACTGTTTGTGAAAGTGGGGGATTGCATGTGAAAATTTCTGAACTGTTTTTTAACCTTGTGACAGTGAGGAGAAGAATTAATTGGGCTGGTTGTTTCGATAGGTACATAGATTTTGATATAAAGAAATATAGGTTCTATGCGTATAAGACGTT
This sequence comes from Przewalskia tangutica, assembly GCA_029844215.1. Taxonomy (NCBI): domain Eukaryota; kingdom Viridiplantae; phylum Streptophyta; class Magnoliopsida; order Solanales; family Solanaceae; genus Przewalskia; species Przewalskia tangutica. The sequence goes on from CM056734.1 coordinate 15,499,204, forward strand.
CGATATAATGTCGCAATAAATTCTGTTAATTAGTATATTGACTCGATTGCGATTTGAATCATTCATAGGATGTAGAGAATCCTTTATAGAGCTTACAAGAATCTGCGGAACTTAGACTAATTCGACAACAAGGTATGTGAAACTATCCTTTCTTCTTTTGGCATGATTTATATAAAATGATTGTACGGCGGACGTACAAAATCCTATTGAATCCTAACTCCTAGTGATACATGATATGATAGCGCCTTTGAGTTTTCAAATGATGATTTCAAAATGATACATGATATGATAATGCCTTTTATTATTCTATGGAGAGTCAAATGATGATTTAAATTGCATATGATTTCTCATGATATCTACTCGTGCAAAGTGCTACCATTCCACTTCACAGCGCCCCTCACTAGAGGGTCAGGCAATTTATGTAGATATGATACTTCACCGCATCCCGGGCCGGGCAAATACGCGCACATTTTTTTTATATGATTTACCGCGTCCCAGAATGGGCCGGGCAGTATACCTTATATGTTCACCGCGTCCCTCACTGGAGGGCCGAGCAGTTTATGTACACATGATGCGGGTACAGATACCCAGGATAGTATATTTCACCGCGTCCCTCACCAGAGGGCCGGACAGTTTATTTCTTTATATATGACGATTATATGGTTAAGCATTCATGATTACTGATATGACTCTCATTTTTATGAGGCACGGTTGACTCTCTATTTTACATGGCGCAGTTATGATCTTTTTTACAGTAATTCATGTTTTATATACTCGGTACATTTTTCGTACTGACCCTCTTTCTCCGGGGAGGCTGAGTTTCATGTCCGCAGGTACATATACTCAGTTTGGTGATCCTCCAGCTTAGGATTTCTGCTCAGTTATTTGGAGAGCTCCATTGTTCCGGAGCCTAGTCATTGTGGTATAGATCCTATGATATAGACTTATGCATACTCGTGCTAGTCATGAGTACGGCGGGGCCCTGTCCCGTCATGATTCACTGTTATACTCTCAGAGGTCTGTAGTCATATGTGGGTTGGTCATGTGTGGATGGTAAACGTGTTTGGTCAGCGATACAGTTGTAATTCGTTTTGGGATATTCCCGGGTAAAGTGACAGCCTTGTCGGCTTGCCTATTTTGATATGATTTGCAGTTTCCGCATTATCCTTGGTATTAGTTTGATTATATGTGACAGATTCGTATAGGGGTGTTCAAGTAGGGCACTCAGTCGCGGCCCGTCGGGTCAGGTCGTGACAGAGCCAAACAGGACGAGCACCATCAACATGTACTAGCGGTTGACGTACTGACAACCGCCACCACACCCGTCCGTCCTCCACATCTCATGGACCACTAACCTCAACGTGGTGTCTGATGAGGTGAAAGGGGATGAGGCACAAAAATCGAGACGGTGGCAAGGGAAAAGGCTATGGCAGAAAATCCAACTCCGGTGGATAGACACAACCGGCCCAATATCCATCTCAGTAGGCCCACCTAATACCATGACACATGGTTGTAACCCATATCCCCGGGAACTGGGCCTCGCCACTATGCTCGTATCCCATAGTCTCTGCCAAATACACCGGGAAATGCCAGCAGTCAAGTATCTTAGGCCAACAACACTTGGCCCACGTTTTCATGGCCAACAACAGTCATACATCTCTATGACCCCTATCGAACTTAGTCAGACTAACAACACTATGAATCTTTAGTAGCCCGATGACACATGATACATGGATACAAGTGTCACATACCACCTCACTCGTGACTCTGATAATCTCCCTCACCTATTTAATTTGAACAATCCTTAATTTATTTTGGTTGACAATGGCAATCGCATTCTAATTCAAGGCTATGGCACCACTCAAACACAACCACCTCACCCACCATTTACCCTAAAAAATATTCTATATGCTCCTAACATCATTAAAAACTTAATCTCTGTTAGGAAATTTGCTAGTGATAATTTTGTATCTATTGAATTTGACCCTTTTGGTTTTTTGTGAATGACCTACGTACGGGGACAACTCTTACGAGATGCAATAGTATGGGGGGCCTATATCCTTTATCATCCAATTCGGTTACAAGTGTCTATCAACCAACCTCTCTAGCTGCAATCTCTCTATCAACTTGGCATTGTAGACTCGGGCATCCGGGAGTACTAATTTTTAATTTTCTTAGAAGTCAGAATTTCATTCAATGTAATAAAAGAATAAATTACTCATGCTTGTTACTCTTGTCAGTTAGTAAAATATGTTAGACTTCCTTTTCAATCTTCATTATGTGTAACGTTTTGTCCTTTTGATATTATTCATGCGGATGTATGGACATCTCTCATTACTAGCAAACTGGGCCACAAATATTATTTGGTGTTTTTGAATGATTTCTCTCATTTACTTTGGGTTTATCCTCTAAAATATAATTCCCAAGTTTATACAATTTTTCTTGAATTTCAAGCATATGTTAAAACCTAATTTGAGAAGATCATCAAAATATTTTAATGTATTAAGGACCGTGAGTTTGACAATCTTCCCTTTAATAAATTTTGTGCGGACCACTGCATGATATTTTAATTTTCTTTCTCATACATCTCACCTCAAAATGGTAAAGCCAAAAGAATCCTACGCATCATCAACAATAAGATATGCACTATGCTCTTCTATGCTTCTATCACCCCTTCATTTTGGGTATACACATTTGATCGGTGTATTTTATATACACCTTTTGAGTCATTTTTAGTTAGTCTTTTGTCCATTTTTGTACAAATACGTGTCGTCTTAGGATAGATTTTCGTTCTTTTGAGTCATATTGGTTTAAAGTGGCTCATTGGCGGAAAAGGAGCAAAAAGAGGGCAGAAACGGAGGTTCCAGAGCTCGAAAAACGAGAAAGTGGCGAACCAGGCACAAAACAGGCCAGCGCCTCCAGCCAGCAGGGCCAGAGCGCCACGGCGCCCAATATCCAGAGAGGTTCATGAGTTCCGGCGCCGCGGCGCCAGTAGCAGGGCCGCGGCGCCGAGGCGGAAAAATCAGAAAATTCGAAAGTCAATGGGCCAAGGCCTGAAGGAAAACCTGCACCACGTTTTGGAGACTATAAAAAGAGGACTCTAGGTCAGATTTAAGGGTTCCTCTTCTTGCCAAATCACACAACTTTTGGAGATCAAGATTGGAGACCTTTTCTTAGTAATTTCTTGTTCTTGTTTTACTTTCTTTACAATTTATGTTGGATATTAATTTAGTTCTTGTCATGTCTATGGCTATGAACTAAATCAATCTAGGGCTTTCCATGTCAATTCACTTGAAACTTATCTTTATGAATTAATGCATGTTTTTGGTTCTTCTTCTTGTTGTTGAGATTTATTCAATATTAGTTTTGATTGCTTGGTAATTACTTGATCACTAATTATCATAATCCTTATGATTTCTAACCGAAAGCTGAAAGGGGAGGTTGTGAATATGATGTAGTTGGATAAACATAGGTTAAATCGTGGACGAAAGTACCTCGATACTTGTGTAGTATTAATAGGTTATTGGTTTTAATCCTCCTTTATAGTCAATCTTATCACCGAAAGGTAGAAAGGTTCTATATTGGGGTTGAGTGTTTATATAACCTTAACAGGAGTATAAAATGGCTTAGTTAACCTGTGTCACGCCCCGACTTTTCCTAAGTCTTTACTTAGGGCGTGATGGCACCTGGACAATTATTTTCCACCAGAAGCACCATTTAATTCTCTTTATTTAGAATTTTAAACTTATATTCAAATACGGAGCTATTAATAAAAATAACAATAAAGAAATTTGTTTATGATTTTATTGAAAATATAACGCGATCCCATGCTCGTGCAAATATTGTTTCTACATACATATACTGACAAATATTATTCTAAGTTGGAAGGGAGACCGTTCCACACGGGCATTTTTCGAGACATTGGAACTGACATTCTGAACCTGACGAGTACCAAGCCCGAAACAATGGACTTGGTATGACAAGAGGCTGCGGGACGATCGCTAGCCTTGGCGTGGAGCCTTTCCTCTATCACGCTTTCAAACATGTTAATAAAAGAGTCACCCTACCATCTTGAGTGAGAACCTTACCGCAATTCAAAGTAACATCACAATATTCCAAGCACAATCACATTATAACGTAATAAGCATATTGCAAAACATATCAAAGTTACAACATTTTTAAGTATGCAACAACTCCTCATAAGAAATTCTCGCTTAACTAACACTTCATTTTATCTCGTATTATACGTTAAGACATTCCTCGCATTTCCACATGTTTATTACATTTATATATTTGTGAACGCGTATTCACTTTTCTTATTTATATATATGTGAACATGTATTCATCTTTCATATTTGTTGCGTGCAACCCGATCCATTATATTTACGTATTTGTGAACGCCGCATTCACTTTACGCTTTGTTGCGTGCAACCCGATCCATTATGTTTATATTTACGTATTTGTGAACGCGCATTCACTTTACGTTTTGTTGCGCGCAACCCGATCCATTATGTTTATATTTACGTATTTGTGAACACGTATTCACTTTACGCTTTGTTGCGTGCAACCCGATCCATTATGTTTATATTTACGTATTTGTGAACGCGTATTCACTTTACGTTTTGTTGCGGCGTGCAACCCGATCCATTATGTTTATATTTACGTATTGGTGAACACGTATTTACTTTACGTTTTGTTGCGGCGTGCAACCCGATCCATTATGTTTATATTTACGTATTGGTGAACGCGCATTCACTTTACGTTTTGTTGCGGCGTGCAACCCGATCCATTATGTTTATATTTACGTATTTGTGAACACGTATTCACTTTACATTTTGTTGCGGCGTGCAACCCGATCCATTATGTTTATATTTATATATTTATGTGAACACGTGTTCACTTTTCATATTTTTCAGAAGATCGAATAAATAATATTCTCTTTCCCAACATTCTGTCATTCATACTTGTAACGATTATAACTTTTTAACCATACCTCCAACTAAGGTGTTTCTCAAGCGGAAACTAAGGTAAGACGGGGATCTTTCTCTGTACCAAATTTCATTTAAAACTACTTTGGGTAACTAACACAAATTTATCCTCAAAACACCCACATAAAATCTGTTTCGGCAGAATTTTTATTAAGCAACACTCAATCTTAGAATAGTCATAACTCCTAATCTGTAAACCCGTTCAAGCCCCATAAAATCTCAAAACGACGAGAACAGAGAGCTACACGTCTCCATGTGAACCATTCTTTTATATTCTGTACCATTTGGTACAGTTTTACACTTTTATTCGCTGCTCTTCCTGGATCTCGATAGATCCGAGACAGAAACTTTAAACAGCGATAACTCTCAATCCGTTAGTCAGATAGACCCCCGTAAGGTCTCAAAATGTCCAAAACAGAGAGATCTAGAACTTTCATTTAGCAACAATTTTCATATTCCCCACACATTAGTACAGTTTTACGCTTCCACGTCCTGCCCTTCTGGATTCCGATGAATCCGAGGCAGCAACTTCAAACTACAATAACTCTCAACTCGTAAGTCCGTTTTAATAAATCTTTATCTATATATGTCCGTAACAGATATATTTACAACCATGTAAATTTTCATATAATTCTAATAAGTAAAACTCAATAAAAACAGTCCGTAATTATGCCTTCCCGAATTTCGACCAAATCTAAGGCAGAAACTTTGAACTATGATAACTTTCAAACCGTATGTCCATTTTACCTCATTTTTGGTTCTATATGATCATATTAGAGAGGTGTACCACTCTTCCGAATTTCATCAAATTCTAACAATTATAACTCAGTGAGAACAGTTCGTAAAGTTCATGACGCAACTAGTCGTCTAAACAATCAAAAGTTCAATATTTCTTTTCAACACTCAATTCTTATTCTAACATGTATTGAACTAAAAATAAAGGATGTTACCAAGAATTTCTGAGTGAGAAAACTCACCTTGTAAGTGTGAGGATTATTGTTGTGTGGTTGCTAAAATTATCCTTACTCTCTAGTATTTTGATTCTTGTTCTTCTTGCCCTCTTGGTATTTTTTTCCTCTTCTTTTCACTTGTTTTTTTCTGATTTTGTAACCTTTATGTTATGTACTTTGTTTGTGTGTAAATACTATGTATAAGTGGAGAGTTTTCTATAACTTATGGGAGGGGAAAAACCAAAAGATTGAAGGAAAATGAAAAGGGGGGGAGGGAAAGAAATGGACGTGCAATGCAATGCTTGCATGCCTTTTTTTTTTTCTTTTTTTTTATTATTTTCATTTCATCTATCTATTTATCCAACTTTAACACTAACTATATCTCATGCAATTTATTCTTTGTATTCTTATATATATATTTTTTTATTAACCCAACCACAACTATATTTTTTTTTCCGGATTTCACATTCTTTCCTCCTTAAGCAACATTCGTCCTCGAATGTGAATAAGGTCGTAACATAATCACATAGACACAATAATGTTTATTGTTATTGTAACACTAATTTGGGGCTTCACAACCTGCTATCTCAAAATAGAAGAAGAACCATAATTAATTGCATTAATAAGTAAGTTAAGCAGATAGTTGAGGAGACTTGGAAGCCCTATTTCCACATTACTGAAGTAAAACAACGTAGTTTAATTAGTTTTCATAATTATAGTCATAAACAACATATCAATCATCGGTTACCAAATAGATAACATAGAACAGAATTTGGTACTTGAACACTAATCCCTGAGGACGATAACTCGGTCTTCTAAGACTATATTACTTGACACGACACGTGCACTTGCGTTAGTGTGTGCATAAATCGCGCATCAACATTACACATAGTTGTTAACCTCCTTAATATATTACCAACACGAGCTCTTCATAATAAAACACCAACTCAAATTCTCTTTCATCGGATCCCCTCTTATGATCACCTTCAGATTTTTGGTTGTCTATGCTACCCGAATAACGATGTTGCTGCTACTCATAAATTAACACATAGGACTACTCCTTGTATTTTCTTAGGTTCTCATCGAACCATAAGGGGTACCTATGCTATGATTTGTCCACAAATGAAATCCTAGTCTCTCACCATGTCACACTCGAGGAGCACATTTTTCCATTTGCAAACGTCCAAATTTTTTACGTAATTGATTACGGCTTCCTTGATGATCCAGACACTTCCTCTCTCATTCGAAACGCAATACATAGTGATAGTATTCCATCTCAGAAATCAATGACCCTACAGCCATCTCATCACTACCCAGAACCCACCAGCTACCCCACATATCCCGTTGCCCACCCACTACCCACTGTTCCCATCTCGGCCTTCACATTCAATCAAATAACCCATTGCCCCACCGCCAAAATTCCTCGTCGACGTCCCACAGCCCGTGTCGACCACCCCACCCTCCGACAACCCCACTATCCCAAATGACCCCACTGCCCCCAGTTCTCGTCACCCAAACCATCCTGATTCCAACCCACTACATGGAAACTCGTGCATAACACGAAATTTTTAAATCGAAAGTCCATTTTAATCTATCCACTCAAACTATCTCACCTCTACCTAAAAATCCAAAATTAGTCAAGTTTGACCCGAATTGAAATGCGGCCATGTGTGAAGAATTTGAGGCGCTCACTGCACAACACACTTGGGATCTTATCCCGAAACTAGAGGGGATGAATGTGATTTGTTGCATGTGGCTATATCATCACAAATTCAGAGATATTGGTGAGCTTGAACGCTATAAGGCGAGATTTGTGGCAAATGACAAGGGACAACAAGAGGGAGTTGATTGTGGTGAGACCTTCAGTCCAGTGGTTATACCAACCACCATTCACACTGTTTTGAGCATAACTATGGGAAAGAACTGACCAATTTATCACATTGATATGAAAATTCGTTCTTACATGGGGATTTGAAATAAATTATATATATGCATCCACCACGTGGCTTTATGCATCCATCAACTCCTCAGTATGTCTGTCGTCTTCGAAAGTCACTCTATGGCTTGAAACAAGCCCCTAGGGCTTGATATAAGCAATTTGTCACTTACATCATGCAGATCGAGTTCGTGTGCAGCAAAAGTGATAGTTCACTTTTTATTTTTCATCGAGGTAATGACATTGCACACCTTTTGCTCGGTGTGGATGACATTGTTCTGATAGCCTCCTCTGATGTTCTGAAACACGAGATCATTACCCTGCTCAAATCCGAATTTGCCATGACAGATTTGGGTAAGTTGAGTTATTTTTTACGATTTTCATGACCAGATCCAAGAATGCAATATTTCTGTGTCAGCGTAAGTTTGCTGAAGAGATTGTTTACAGGGCTAAAATGGCAAACAACAAGATCATGCTCACTCCAGTCGACTCGAAGTCAAAATTTAGCACCGATTACGGGGATCCGGTGCTTGATCCTTCTCTTTATAGGAGTCTCGCTAGTGCACTTCAGTATCTTACTTTCACTAGGCCCGATATTGCCTATGTCGTTCAGCAGGTGTATTTATTCATGCATGCTCACAGAGAGCCTCACTTTACCGCTTTTAAACGTATCATTTGGTACGTTAAGGGTACTCTTAACTACGGATTACATTTTTATCCATTTGCACCGACCAGACTGATATCTTATTCGAACGCCGATTGGGGAGGCTGGCCTGACGCACGTTGATCTACTTTCGGATACTGTGTATTTTAAGGTGATAACCTCATCTCGTGGTCTGCCAAACGACAGGCCACACTTTCCCATTCAAGATTCATTATCCCTTACGTAAGGCATCTATTGTCTAATGCGATAACATATCTGCTGTCTACTTGTCTCATAACTCGGTTCAACATCAGCGAACCAAATATATTGATATGGGTATTCACTTTGTTCGTAAGAAGGTTGTCATGTGACATGTTCAGGTGCTACATGTTCCTTCTTCCTATCAGTACACATATTTATACTAAGGGACTTCCTCGACAGTTGTTCCTTGACTTCAGATCCAGTCTGAGTGTCCGGTCTCCTCCCGCTCTGACTGAGGGGGTGTGATAGAGAATACGCAAATATTCTACATATATTCTGTAATTATTATTTTAGTGTAATTATGTAAAGTAAATATTTTCATACGATTAGGATTACAAATGTAAATATATTTTATATATATATTATTAACAAGAAGACTCAGGATAAAGGAGAATTAAGCTATTGTACCCTCGATAACGCACGTTGCCACACAATGAGCCGACTCATAGTCATAGCATTGCCCACTATATAAATGTTGAACTAGATTTCATGCAAATCCCATTCTCCACTCAATTGACATCTGCACCCACAAAAAGAACAGGGAAGAGAAAAAAATCAAAATAAAATTTTAATGGACTTTGAATTGAATATTTGTGGTTTAAAATGAGTCGTTTACCTTACGTGGTTATAAATCATTTCAATAAGAATAAAATTGATATTTTTAAAATTAAATTATTATTCCCTTCCATCCATATTATTCCCTTGCCTCCCCTTTTTCCTATACACTCACCGTTTGAAGCAATGAGGAGTACTCTAAATAGTATCACCTGAAACCTAGAGAAACAAACATGATATTCGGCCATATTAAAATTTCTCTTTAAGTATATCAAATACTCCACAAAGAGTTATATGAGAAGTGGAATGAATGTCAGACATTTATAGGGAGAATAAAAGTTGGGTTCTTAATTAATTAGAGTTAGTTGATTCAAGAAACAACATTCTTAGTATCTTCAACATCATCGTTTGAGCTGTTTCTATCCTACTTGTTCGTATTTGTATTTTTATTTGTCTCATGTATAATGTCTCGAGCCCTTGCTTTGAATATATGTGTTTGAAATTATGTTCTGAAAGTGTTTATACTGTTGGTATGTTATTTATGACTTGTTGGTATGATTTGATTTGAGTTGAGTTTCAAGGGGTTTGAACCAGGGGCGGATTTAGATCACTGTATGAACCCCCATACATCTCGCCAACTCGGTATATGTATTGAAAATCTAAGAAATACAACTTGGGAACTCATTAACAAAGTGTAATGTTGGTCTAGCAGAGAAAGAACCGTTTAATTTTTTGCTTCTCTTTTTGAAGGCTTCGAATCCCTTGGCCACCATAGATCTTTGTTTTGTCTCTTTTTATTTTTAATTTGAGATTAGTGGAACTCACCAACTTTAAATTCTGGATCCGCTCCGCTCTGATTTGAACATGTTTCGAAAAAGTTTGAAGCTTAAAGATTTGTTGCCGATATATGGCACCTACCTCAATCACGAGGCAGCATGATCAGAAGCCGTGATCATGAGATAGTGGGGTTGACCTAGAAATTGACTATCGTTTGTGTCAGTTTATTTTGACAACAAAAGTGGCAATTGTCTTCACTCAGATGGTTTAGGACCAAATTGATCACATTTTGGAATACATGAAGGACTATTTCAATCATGTTAATACATTAAGGACCAAATGGAACCAAAACTCATACATTAAAACCCATTTTGATCATTTCTCTAGGGTTTGCACTGGTTGGATTTGGACAAGCATATCTTACTAACCTTGGCCTAGGGGTGGTAAATGAAAGGGTTGGATAAAATTTAAACAAGTTAAACTTGGTTATGCTGATGAAAAGGTCATAATCTAATCCACCCAAACTAACAACAATAACATACTCAATGAAATTCACAATGTGGGGTCCGGAGAGGATAAAATATAAGGAAATATCATGAACTCAATCCATTAAAAGTCTTGACGGATTACACATTTATGGGTCAAATATGACACATCTACCCTGGCCTCACTACCTCTCTATCTTCACATATTTTTCCCGTATATACTTGTCACACACTTACAATTGTAACTCTACCAAATATACTTGTATAACGTGATTCAGTAGACATATTTGTTTTCTCTTTCGTTCATTTATCCACGGTCAGTTTCAAGTTTATATTTGCGGAAATGAGAATTGCTAATACATTTCCAGAAAAAGGGGGGGAAACGATTTATACCAATAGCCTTCATTTTTCTTGAAATTGGGAGGGGGTAACTTCCAGATTCGGAGCTTAACGAGTTAAAAGATCAAAACTCGTCCACAACAAAAAAAACGGAAGCAACCCACTTTCACATGTCCACTAAGTTACAACAGAAACATGTATTTCTGCTCTCAAGTCTCAAGGAGAACCCCATCCCTAACTGGGGGTTCTCAACAGACAATTCCTAAGGCACTGCTTACAAAAAGCAGTAAAGGAGATGACAAAACAAAAAATATTCCGCATTTCATTGTTGCTTTTCCGTTGACAGAATCTTGCAAAAATATAATAGTCTTATACCTAGATTAGATTTGCCCTCTTTAGAAACCTGACTGTTCTGCAATAATAGGGCCATATCGATTCGACATAGTCCAGGTACTTTTCCACCAAGTACACCTGTATATTCTTCGTCTTCCTTTTCGCTGCCTCTTTGTAGTCCAAATTCTTTACATCTACTAACGGTTGCAGTAAATACACTCTAATATGTTCTTTGAGCTTCCCGCGAGCAACATAGTCATAAGCTAATAGGGAATACCTAGGCAAGTTCTTGACCACATTAACCGTCTGCTTGAAGCTAAATACATAGAGTGCACATATGCCGCGGAGCATCTTAACATACAAAGCAACAATCAATGGTCCAAGAACCCACAGAGGGGTCAACTCTTTAGATACTTCGGCTCCATATACTAGAGTAATAGCAAGATACAGGGGGACACTGCAAAGTAAGAGAATAGGCAATGTAAACATTTAATATGCAGGATCACAATTAAAGCAAAAACAGCATAACCATTCTATTCCGTAAAATCAATGCCTGAAATACTGGAAAGGCATATTTTCCAACTTTTGGATAAATAACAACAAACACAAAAATGTAGCTCGGACTCTCCAAAAATGATGCTGCAACTGCATCCGATTCTTCAAAAATGCACTACTTTTGGAGGATCCAACACACACTCGTCGACATTTTTGAAGAGTTCGAGCAACATAGCACATGATAGCTAAAAACAGCAATTTTCTATCACAGATATAAACTCCAGAATGCTCAGAGCTCAAATATTTTAAAAGAAAAGACATTCTTTTACTTAAAATAAAAGAAGATGCTCACGAGCTCCATTCTAAAGCAAAATAGCACATCGTATGCACATAGCAAGGAAATATTTAAACTCATTAAAAATATTGCAGAAGACATTTTGAATGTCTATGTAACATCTCGAAACCCAAAAATCAATGAGTGAAAGAGCATATTAAGTAGAATAAACACCACATAACTGAGAGATACTCCCCCAAACTCAAGATAAAAATCAGAGAAAACATAAACCGAGGGGGGAGAGAGGGAGAGGACGGACAAAAGCAGGTAGTAAAAAGACACACAGTAACAACATATACTGTGATACTTACAATATCAATACAGGTATCTTTATTGTTGCATCCAGACTCAGAAAGTAGCACCAGACCGCCTTTAAGACGCCTCTTTCTTTCTCTTGTACCATCTTTTGTGTTTCTGACGTTTCTGTGGTATATGGCTCTTCCACTGTTTCATTCGTAACTTGGTTTGGTGAAGGTGTACGCAACAATGTTAACCAGCTCTTAAATATGTTTTGTATGGCAGAATAACTTGTAGTCTCGTCTGCTTCCGCAGAGTAAGAAATGGGAACATTTTGTGCCCTTAGAGATTCCACAGAGGTTTCTTCACTCTCATGTGGCACATAAGAAAGTTTTACCGAGTTCTTCAGGATTTTTGACCCACTGACTCTGCCTCCAGACTCATTTTGGCTGTTGCTCTTGAAAGCTGAGATCTTCAAGGATTTTCCTTTTGGTTTAAGGACAAGAGGAGCTCCTATTCTGGAATCAAGTTATTTAATCAATCACATATGCAGCACCGTGCTTGGAACGGACATAGTACAATCTAGAATAATAATATGAACTCATAAAACAGTCCAATGAGGGGAATATCTTGGACGACCAACACACAACCGAAAATCGGCAATCCAGATTTCAGACTGCACACGCCTAATATTGACACTAGGGCAGCGTCTTTCTGGGCAATTAAACACGTAGAAGCGGCCCTCGGTAGAAATGGAAGTTTTTTTTTACTTTATTTTTTTAAAGGTCTTTTGCAGCTAAAAACCTACACAGTGAGAAATGCCAAAAAGAATGAATCAATCTATCACCAGGCTAAATGCAGATTTTTTGCGCAAGTAAAATCACATTGCATTGCATCGCATCGCCTTCAATAGAATAGTCAAAGGAATTTTTTTAACCAATTTAACCAGTATTATGATGTGGCTATTGTACAGTCCTTTGGTTTTGTTTAAGCCTTACAATGGCCTGACAAAAAAAATTGACAAATTGCTTGGCAACTCCTAAGTCAAGCAAACAGAAAGACTTAACTTCAGCATGTAAACGTCAATGCAGATAGATTTGAAGACCTAAAGGCCATCATATTTTCTGTTATCGATTGAGTTAATCGTACCATTGACATTCTAGTGTAGATGGTAAATAAACATCTGATATGTCAGATCAGAGCTAAATATGACAGTAAGAGAAAGAAAACTCAAAACATTTTGTAGTATATTCCCTCAATCCCATCCCAGGGGGGCTTTGTGATTAGTGAGATGATTAAGGAAGGATGAAAAGGTTGGTCTTTCAGAGTTTGTTAGGTTAAATAAATTTAATATTAATGGAAACATGTAGAAGTGATAAAAGACAGTTTGTCTGTACAGCAGAAAAAAACATACACATATTTACAGGTAAATGAAAAGGATAAAAGTTCCATTAAGAAACTCTGCAGTTCCATAGCCATAGGGAAGTATTCGAGGAAGCTACGATGGAGTACAGTTGAGAAGGGGTCAGACATTTTGTAGTATATTCCCTCAATCTCATCCCAGGGGGGCATCTTCACTAGTGAGATGATTAAGGAATGATGAAAAGGTTGCTTTTTCAGAGTTTGTTAGGTTAAATAAATTTAATATTAATGGAAACATGTAGAAGTGAAAAAAGAAAGTTTTTCTGGAAAGCAGAAAGAAAAAAACACACACATATTTACAGGTAAATGAAAAGGATAAAACTAATAAAAGTTCCATTAAGAAACTCTGCAGTTCCATAGCCATAGGGAAGTATTCGAGATCTTCATTAGTGAGATGATTAAGGAATGATGAAAAGGTTGCTTTTTCAGAGTTTGTTAGGTTAAATAAATTTACTATTAATGGAAACATGTAGAAGTGAAAAAAGAAAGTTTTTCTGGAAAGCAGAAAAAAACACACACATATTTACAGGTAAATGAAAAGGATAAAACTAATGAAAGTTCCATAGCCATAGGGAAGTATTTGAGGAAGCTACGATGGAGTACAGTTGAGAAGGGGTCAGCCACATCAAAACTGAAGAAGGAATCATGAGTACTACCATATTCTTTCCCACAAGAAAATGTTGTCACCGCCCTTCCCCTTTCTCAACTTTATCACACTACAACCAAGAGTTATGTACAATAAAAAGAGCGGAACAGTCAGCATAGGTATATTGATCAATGACATTCTAATTCTATAGTGCTATCCTTTTCACATACAATATGATCACATCACAATATAATCGAAGAACAATAGATCATCTCCATGAATTGCTGCATAGGTTGCTGCTGCTTGGATAGATTAGGTTGGATCCGTTTTAAAACAATCAGCACAATTAGGTTGGAAGGATTTGTACTCTGATCCTTCAATCTGTTCTCACTGTCTTAGATGTCTTAATTTAATACCAAAGGAATAAAAATAAATATAGCAACTGCACAAGCCCCTAGGACTTTGGTCGGATAAGATGTGTAGGTTAGGTGCACGTCACGGGTTCGAACTCTTCCGCAAACAAATGTGAAATATTTGGGTGGAGAAGGATAGAAGGTGGGTCCATTATCCTCCAAGATTCAAACCGTTAGCCACTGTCCCTCAAGGATTTCTCGGTTATCACAAAAAATATATAGCAACTGCACGAGATTTCCTAATACGTGATAATGAAAACTAAACCTCTTCCAATTCACCGTCATTTCCTATCCCATGGGAAAGAGTGCTAGTTTCAACAGTGAATTTTAAATTTTCTTCATCCAGGATTTCATCAGATTTTGGTGTGGCCTCTCCAATGTACACTGATATCAGCATACAATCTTTTATAGTTTAAGAAAAAAAAAAATCTACGAAATCCTTTCTATCCCTCATTTTTCTACATGCTTTGTGCAACCCTATCAATTACAGCTTCCAGCCAAAAGGAAAAGCAAGAAGCAGGAAATTCTTCATCCTCTGTCTCATATCCTGACGTTGCACTTGGTCACGCATTTAATTCAAAGGAACTCAAAGAGTTGTAAATCTTGATATAACATGGAGTAATTAACTTACCAAAGATTTTATTATATATTTACATCTGATTGAACTATATAGACCAAAAGTTTTACTATGTTTATGATCAAGAGGTTATTTAGAAAAATCATGTTCATGTTATTACTTCTAAAAATCTTCATATAACTGTTTAATCAAAAGTGAATGACTAGTCCATCACCACCAACTCCTTGAATTTAGAAGCTTTCTTTGTTTTGTGATAAGTCATTTTAAAAAGCTGAATACAAGGACTGCAAAAGTTAAGACCATAAATGCAAACATAAATTGGGCACCAAGAACAAAGGTAAAAGGAGGATACAAGATTCTACCTCAAACCGGATTTGCACTTCAGTGAGATGAAATTATCTTTCTGGGCAACAGGAATTTTTGTTACAGAATGTCTCAATTTGTTCCCAGTGGTCCACGATGAAGGACTCAAAGGACATGTTCTATAAGAACCCTGCGTGTAAAAACATGTCTGCTTAATACAATTGAGGAACTTGCAGGCTTTGATGGGCATGTATGATGATATTTCTTCTATTAGCAACTACTTTTTCCTGTATGGAGAACTTATGGGGAGGAATGCTTGAAGTCGAGCCACAGTTCATGTTGCTGCTTCTGGAACAAAAATATTCCAGATGCAATTGCATAAAATGGTCATAATGTCCAACTAAGTGACTCAATGCCTAGCAGATATTGCTTTACCCTAATATCGTCTTATTTCCCTTTTCAAAATGTCTGTAAAGGTCACTCTTTTGTAAAAGTAGGCTTTCCTTACGCCACTTTAACAAATATGTTTAGAAAAAATCACAATCATTATAAAATGGAATTTTGAACTCAGAAAATGGCACAAAATGATTGTGACCCAGTTTTTCTAATATATCGTACATCATCAACAGAGACAGAAAATTTGAGGTAGATGGAGTACTTGATTAAGTTCCTAGAGGGTAGGGGCATTTTACAGAAACTTTTTCATTAGTATAGAGAAAATTGCACCATATAAAACTGTTACGGACTTCCAAGTCTAACAAATCAAATAGAGGCTTTGAAGTTTAAGCTTAGAAAGCATGTCATGGAAACTGTAATGGAATTGGATCATTGTCCATTTACCTGCAAATGATGGGTTTCCAATGCCATTATCTCCACCTTACACGTGCAATCATCTAGCAAGCAAGTTCATTACTTCTCAAAGAGCTACAATAACATGGTATAGGGACACATCATAAAACAAAAATAGGCTCAATGACTAGCAGAATAGAAACCAGAGAGTTATAAATTATGAAAGAAAGCAAGATAATCTAATTTGATTGATTAAGAAGCATTAAACGCCACACAGCACCCAACCAACAAGATCAGAAAAATGAAAAAACAAGCAGTAAATTATATATTAAATTCTAACAAGCATTGCAAATAAGAGACATCAGTTCCAATTCACTCGTAAAAGGGGAATAAAGCGTTGGAATTCAAACTTAACCCTCTTTATTTGTACAACGTAAAGGACCACAATTTGGTAACATTGAAGAAGATGAATGCTTACCTGTGAGCTGTGAGGTGACTTGAAGAAAACTTTTATCTCTTTCTTCAGATAACAATGCAATTTTATTTTAGATTGCGGATAGGGTTAGAATTGTCAAATTAGGGTTCTTCCAGGGACTCTTTCTTAAAACTAGTCCCTCAATCGAATTTACTCCATAAGTCTTTATTTTCGAATTTTGAGAGTTAAATAATTTAATTTTGATCGTGGATTTAGAAATAGAATTATTTATACACGTAAAAAAATATTATAAGTCATAATAATTGACATGAAGAAATATGGTAAAAGAAAAACTTATTTGAATTTTTAAATCCGAAAAGTGTCACATAAATTGGGACGGAGGGATTACTGTTTAATCTAAAATTAAATATTTGTCACTTTTTTAAGTATAATGTTTACTCTTTAAATATACTAAACGTATATTTCCCCCTTATAATTTGGATGCATTTTCAATTTAGTATATATACAGTAAGATCTACTAATATTCCAATTTGAAACACGAAGCATATTTACTCATATCTAAATTACTGAAAGTAAATTCGGGGCTAGCTCCATCCTAATTAAATTCGAAGCAGACTATTTAGATCTTCCACCCATTATTTGTTCCAAATTTTTTAATCAGATTTTAAGTCCCATGAAAAATTAAAAGAAAAAATAATATCAGGACATAAGTCTCTCCGCTAAGATTTAGACAAATAGAAAGAAAATAACTTGAAACATGGGTGAGGGCCTCTTTAATTGACAAGTGCATATTATGGGGTTCACTCCATTTTACTATCAATAACCCTTTGGCTAAACTTGACAAAAATACTTTCTATTTCTTACTTTGTTTATTGATTGCACAATGACATAGTGAAATAATTAGTATTAATTAACTAAAAAATTATAAAATTGAGAAATCGAGTCATATTGAAAAATATATATATTAATGATTTGGTATTAAAAAAGAAATATTTATGTTAGGTATAAATGTGAGCACTAGACTGCGAGGAGGAAAGGTATTAGCGCCAGCTAAATAAAAAACAAAGAGGTGGCAAAACCAGCTTCGCTTTGGTCATCTTTTCGACCAAGAGAAAAAGCTACTACACCTAAAAATTATGATCATACAAATATAATAGCAACTTAAAATGCTCCATATGGCATTAGACATTCCTCTGGGGAGAAAATGGGCAACAACATTAATGTTCTTCAAATTAATTACAGCTCTCATAACGTCGCACTTACAGTTGCACCAAACAGATTACTTTTCCCAAAACCATGTACCCGTGTGACATTGGCCAACAAGTTCTCTCTTCTACCACGACAAAAGCTATCACCTAAAACTGCACCACCAGATACCTCGCCAAACTAAGAAGAGATTTATCTGGTTAGGTTGCTGTCCATCACAAGCTAAAACACCTAAAACAACATTTTCACCTCCCCATCAATCATAATTGGCAGTTACTCGGCCAGATCCACCTTGCCTACCATGGAAATTTCCACCTCCACGCTTCGACTGAGCCTGACCCCTCTCTCTGTATCTTTTTTGATCAACATTGTGGGAACCATCAGCTAGCCCTTCAAAATTACTTGATTTGCTATTATTGTATTGCCCAACTGGCTGGTACTCATAATGCATGTTGTTCCTCCGCCTTTCTCGACCACTGGAGGTGTTGTGCTGTCGATTATCTTTCCCTGAGAGCAAATCTCCACTAGATTCCTGGGTCCGGGCAGGACGATTATTTTGGTTTACATTCCTCCTCAAACCTGAGTTGCTCCTCTCTGGCACACCTTCGGCACTTTCAGCAGGATCTGATCCAGCTTTGACAAGAGGACCTTGGTTGGGGGAGTAGGGGCGTCCCCTAAATGAATCAGGCCTTCTCTCTCTTCTTGGATCCAGATTTCGAATGTTTGGCACCTCTGAAACAATTTTATCTTCAGATGCGAATTGATCTGCTTGACCTACGCCTATATCACAGCTCTCCTTCTCACTGCGTAGAGGAACAATAACTTTATCGTGATGATAATCCCTCTTATTACCCCGATCGCCTTCCATAGGAACATTTTGGGCTCCAGTAGACACACCTGTCTGTTGATTGTTAACTGCATGCATGTGGGACTTGGGTTGCCAATGTGGTGGTGGAGTACGATTGCCCACGTCACGGTTTTCCTTTGCTGCAACTCTTCTGTCCATCTGGTTCATTTCAGTAGCTCCTGACAGAGTTTGATTTTGCTGAGTCACCACGCTGTTGTTTTTGTATTCATATCCAGAATTTCCTGTGCTCCTATTGCCCTTAGAAGGATAACGTTTTCCTTTACCTGTCGTTCCCTCATCTTGTACAACAAGAATGGTGGTGCGTGGGCCTTCAAATTCATCAGGCACGTTCCAACCATCTGATACATCGAACTCACCGGTGTACTTTGATTCATATTTTATAGAATCTCCCTCAGGCTTCAAAGATTGAGTGTGATCCAAGGATTTAAAAGTGTTCTTGCTGGTGTCTAATGCCAATTCTGTTGAACCCCTTTGCCTCCACACTCCATGTGCTTTTCCTTGCTTATTATTATTATTGTGTTTGCCATCACCATCACGGGACTCTATGGAAAAACTGTCTGTTGCAGATCCAGTAGGTAGGGAACATCCAGAGTTTTCAGTCCTAGGTTCTGCCCTGCCAGTTGTCCCATCTGGACCAGGAGAGTTGCTTGGTAACAACAGTGGCTGCTGACTACTACCATGCTGGGCAAGCTCTTTGGCCACCGGTTTTGGAACATATCTCTCCATTTCAGCCCTCTTGCTTTTTGAATTACTCTGCACCACATTATCACTCTTCAGAGGACCAATGGAATCAGATCCAGTTTTCTGACTTGCTTCAGCAGCATCTTCAGTTTTGCTTTGAGACCGCACAGGTGCCCACACAACCGCATCACCTCCCTGAAACTTATCAGTATGCATATTAGAGTGCTGATTTCTCTGCGTCCTGCGAGGGTTCTGAGGTTTCCAGTGGTTAAATACTCGACCATGACCTTCCATTTGCAAAGGAGAACTATGGCCAGAAGGTTGCACAACATTATCACCACTTGCTGCCTGACCAGAGCTCACATCCAGAACCAACTGAGAGGAATTCAACTTCTCCTGTTGTGTACGAACTTTAGCAGGATTACTATCATTTTGCACTGGTAATGGAGAAGCAGAGCCAGACAGCACATTATCAAGTTTCTGCTTGTTCTTGTTGGTCCTATTACCCTTCCTTCTCGGCTGCTCAGATGACTCGACCGCAACCTTGGCATTATTGACCATGTTTGATTCAGCATTTAAGCCAACTTCATGAGCCTCAGCCGATGGAACATCATTGATAATTACATCATTAGGGACCTTAGATACCTCAGTAACACTACTGGGGACTGATTTTTCATTCATATTCTTCGGTGTCATATTTGGCCTTTGCTTGTAGCCAGTACGCTTATGCTTGATGACACCCCCATCACTTGACTGACTAGTATCTTTTACATGAGAGGCAGAAACCCTATTGACATGCTTAGGTAGAAAAGCCTGGGGTTGTGGGATGGCTATTCCTGACTGGACCATAATAGAAGTGCCGAATTCTAACTTAACAGGTGGATTAATATGCTCACTGTCTTTGTCAAGAATGCGCTGACTAGCATCAATGACGTCACAATATGCTGCTAAAGGTGCATTGTGTGCTTGAGGTTTGACAGTAGACATCAGTGTTTCAGGAGATGGGGAGCCTTCTCGATCTTGCTTGATAACATCAGGTAACGAGTCCTTTTCAGCCTTCTGCAACGGAGCATCACCTGCCTGCATACGGCGATTCAATTCCTCTAATTTAGCAAGAGCTTTGGCTCTCTGCTGTTTAATTCGTTCTTCCTCTTCTTTCTGCAGCTGTAAGGCACGCTGCTTGGCTAACTCTTTCATCTTTGCCCGCTAATTGAAAAGAAGTAGCATACATTACATAAAAGGGCAATAAACAACTAAAGTTAAAGAGTTAAAGTAAGCATACTACCTGAGCTTGGGTATCTGCTGAATCATGCAAATCTAACACAGAATCTTTTTCACTACTCAAACTTATATCAGTTAAGGCTTGCCCAACAGCCTCAACTTGAGGACCTGACTCACACGCATGAACATTAGAAGCAGGTTCTAAGCATGTGGCAGAAGCCACAGCAGAAGATGATTCAGCTGTAATGGGCCTTTTTCTCCAACCATCATCTTGCCCATCAAATCTGGGTTTACCAAGATGATCATTTCTGGTTTGCACACCATGAGATGGCCTCCTGCGAGAAAGATGTTTTCAGTAAAGGGAAAAGCAGATCTATGAAGTATCAAGCACAATATAAACAACCACCTTGACATGGCAGCTATTGGATGACCTCCCTTATTTCCTGTGGTTCCAGAAGTATGAGTTCTTTCCATTGACATAAGACCACTTTTAGCTTCATTTATTGAATTGGTAACTTTGGGATTCAGTTCTGACTTATTCATATCCTCTTCTGACGAAACATACGGCGCTTCATAACGTCCATCAGATGCTCGGACCTTTGCATTTAGACCTTCAACCTTCTTCATCAAGGATGAATCTTTGGCAGTAACTGCAGGAGCTGAACCCTTTTCAGGAGCTGAGAAAGACGGACGCACTCCAACAGAGGATTCCACAAACCCTGATTTCTTTGTCCAGGTGTCATCAGCTACCTTCATAGTATTTATACTTCCAAATGAGTTTGCCTTGGTGATATCTGAAGAATCACCTCCTCGATCATCATAGCTGCGCGGATAACAGTTCCCACTACCTGTTGTTCGCCTTGTATACAATTCCTTCTCACCATCGTGCTCACCTCCCCGCTCATATTTCTGCAATGATCTCTGAAAGCGTCTATCATGATATGGGCCATTAGTGGGCCCATAATGTTCCCGAGTCTCTCCTTCATCTCTTGTATCATGGTGTAAAATAATTTTATATGGTCCTTTAGCATCATCGGGATGAGTAGACTCTGGCCCATCTGGCATTGCTTTGGTATTAGCACCGTGGCTGCCTATCCTGGCATGAGTATTGCTTGGATCAGGAGCGTTTGGGCCTGAATATCTACTATAGACTGGGGGGCCAGGAGGCATGCCCATAAGAGGAATTTCCCGTTCATTGGAATTGCAATAACCCATTGGCGGTCCATAATAGCCCTCAAAAGCCACTGGACCAGAGTAAAAACCAGGTCTAAATGGCATATTTGGACGAATATAACCATCAGCAATCTGGGGTCTATATATATCTCCACCTCTGGGATGATGCCCTCTGGATCTAGGCCCCTGAGGAGAAACTGGCTGTGAATTTGCAATAGCAGGAGGTGGCATCTGGGGTGGAAAGTAGGGGAATGGTTCAATTGGAAAACCACCGGGAGGAACTGGAGCTCCATAAGGTGGCCCCCCAGGTGGTCCTCTATACCAAAGACCGGCTGGAGTATTCATAGGAGGACCACGCCAGGCATCAAAATGCTGTGGTGGAACATTAGGACCGTGATACTGATGGGGACCCCCTTGCCATTTCTCCATGCCATGCTGAGGAGCATCCTCAGCACTTTGACCATCTCTTTTCCATGCATCAAATGCCCCACCCTTCACATCTGCACTTGTAGTATTACCCTACCATCATCAGAAAGCATATTCCACGAATACTCTGTTGCAACTGAAATAAGTACCAAATAAGAATCACTTGACAGTTTCAAACAAAATACACAAACCTGAGTGAGATGCAGTTGTCTTCTCTAGGGGCTGTAATACTTTGCCAGAAGCTGAGCTAGGACGGCTACGAGAATCATGATCTAGCAAAAGCACATGATCAAGCAATCAGTTAAAAGAACAATCAGCAAAGTTTCATTCCCGAAACAGCACAGGATAAACACTGTTTAAAGTTTCTTCTTTTTTTCTTTTTTTCTTTTTTCTTCCTTTTTCTAATTTTTGGGTCTAAGGGAAGAGGGGATTCTTGGGATTTAGGTGTAGTTGTTGAAGGGTGTGAGGGGATTGAACAAAGGAAAGAATTATAATGTTTAATAGCCTGTTTGTCCAAGCTTTTTTTATTTTGAGAAGTGCTTTTCAAAAAAGAACTTTTAGGGAGAAACAATTTGTGTTTGGCCAATTAATTTTAAAAAGCACTTTTGAGCAGCAATTAGTGTTTGGCCAAGCATTTAAAAAGTGCTTCTAAGTGTTTTTTTCTCAAAAGTACATCTCAAGAAAGTGCTTCTGGGCAAAGCTATTTTTTTAGCTTCTGAAAAACTGCTTCTACTACTCCTCAAAAGTACTTACTTTCTCCCCAAAACATGGCCAAACACCTCAGTTTTTTAAAATAAGCACTTCTGGAGAAAAATGAGTACTTTGGGGAAAAATAAGCTTGGCCAAACAGGCTATAACTACATTTACAGAATCCCTAGAAAGGAAAGTTTTAAAGATTTAAACCGAAGATGTCCCATTCTTAATAATTGCAAGCAAATCATAAGTTCTAGACTCCAAGTACACAAACTGCCGGAGAAACTAGTAAAAGATGAAATGACAAAATCTATCGGGAAGGACAATTCATTTTAAAGAACCAAAAAAATGATTCCAGAAAGCATTGTATAAAAATGGTATGTGCATTGAGCAGGTAGTATTTACACCACTGAAATGACAAAAGCTAATGCAGTTTACCAATAAAAGACATTATGCAGGAGATTTAAAAAAGCACCAGCAGTCACCTTGTGACTCAGTAGTCCTCCCAGAGGCATCTTTATCTGAACCAAGAGTTGGAAAATCCCCAGAACTCAAAGAAAAGCCTTCATTCTTAGATGACAGTACTCCCTGTATTAAACAGCACAGTGACACAGTTTATTAGAGAGAGAGAGAGAGAGGAAGGAAGGGGGGAGGGGGAGAGATACACTTTTAAGGTGCAGAAACTGTAGAGAGAACATAGGAAAAAAGATGATAATGCCCTGTTGATAGAAATAGACCTTGAGCCACCTTTCAGACATTTAAAAATCAAACAAGAATAATTCTCATTTCTCTAGGAAAAACCTTATTTTAAAACATATAGCTTCTGACAATTGCATTGTACAAAACAGCATAATACACAGGAATAAAATTGACAAAAATAAGAAGAGAACGTCGACAAATTTGTACACAATTGTAGAACGAACACTTCTTAAAACTACTACTCTTCCACAAGCATGGTTTCTTGTAGACCTTTCCCATTAACACCTTTAACTATTAGATTGCAGAAATAAAGTGGAAAAAAAAGTTAAAACACACTCCTCTTGACACCCTAAAAACAAAATAAATTACAGAGGAAGTGCAATAGGAAAATTTGGCAAAAGAATACCTAAGAGGTTCATCAGAAGGGAACATGAAATAGCAACAAACTACGTACCAAACGCTCTGCAGTAGTCGTTGCTCCCCATGCTACTGGATGTTCGGAGACAGGCTCAGCAAAGCGTGAAAGTTGCGAGCTTCCAGGCCTCGTCTCTGCACTGCGTGGACGCGCCAATGTTGATGGTGCTTTGTTTGATGATAATGGCCCAGAAGCTGACGAAGGCCTAGAACTGGTACCCCATGCACTAGTGGTAGGTTCTTGTGTTCTATCACTACCAGCAGTTGACGGTCGAGTGCCACTCCCACCAGATGAAGGGCGGGATCTAAGATGACTTGGTGAGCTCGTTCCCCCATCAGCATTTGGAGAGTGTGTTGAGGAACCCCACGGATTTGAGGTAGAGGAAGATGGACGGCTACCCCAGCTCAATGTACCCCTATGTCAAAAGAGGAGAGAGAGGCCTAGATCAAGTCAACAAAGAAACAATGCAAAAGGAAATACCAGACAGCTCTCCGCAAGTCAGGCAAACCCAAATAAGTTTCGCATAGAAGTGCCAATGCCATGGGTAGGCGGACACCAATATAAGAAGGGTTAAAAACAAAATAAGAATTTAAAAAGAACACATGCACTCACTTGGGAACAATTTCAACATTTGGGTCCAATCCATGATTCTCTAACCTTCAAAAGATTTAAGTACACACAACTTGAGCAACACCTATAATTAGATCAGAAAACCAAAAGTTTAATCAACCAATATTTCATACCGCTGACTAGGTAAGTTCAATGGTTTTGGGACAGCCACTTTCCCGAGGACAGTCATGCCACCTCTTCTTGCAGAAACCCACCTATAATGATGGAATTAAAAACAACTTAAAGAAATGACACAATCACACCAGTAAAACAATGTCATCATACTGATTTCAATGTATGTAACACGATCTAACAATAGATCAGCCTTGATAACACCATAAATAGAGAGAAAATATAAGAAATGCCAGAAGTTTAATTTGTAGCAGAAATCAAAACAGAAATTTAGAAACCCTCCTCATCGATCCCAAAAAAAGGGCTCTACAATATATTCCTAAGCTTTAATGCCACACCACAGAAGAATCACCCTTTTGAGTAATTAACACAACAATTCTTCAATACACTGAAAATGTCGCATTGGAACTCATTGTTAGGTCTCACTTGGTCCTACTAAAGAAATCCACAAGGGCATCATAGTTTTGCCTAAAAAGATGTTTGAGCATTTGGACAATATTAGCTGACAGCACTTTGAATTTTTTGGGAGAAAAAAGTGTGTGCAAAGGAATCTATGTAAAAGAAAATTATGCATTTTGGAACGCAAAACTTAATAGGGAAATTCTGATCACGATAAGGAGAATATGAGACCCTCCTCGAATTGGTTAGTCTACATTCCCTTTCACTTCGACCTAATAAATTCAATACTTCATCAAAAAAACAATGCTACCAGTCCGCAACATTAAACAATTTAACTAACATAAGTTCTGTTCACAATATTTGGCCCCTTAAGTGACATATTTCCAACATATTAACCACTTCAGACAATTGAACTACTCCATCTTTCAATTATTTGATAGTATTTGACAAGGACGAAATTTAAGATGCCGATTTCAGCCGTGTGTAAACCAGTGAGACATTAAAGTTTGACGCGTACATTCTTTTCTTGCAGGAGATGGAGGAAAATAGAAAGACATGGACTTTCAATCAAGATTTTCCTTGCAAGCCGATTCCCCAGCTCCTAAAAATAGGTGCTGCAAATCTTAATGTATCCCATGACAATGAGGTCATTTTTGCATGGGCTTGGACTTGCTTTGATGATGGGTAGGCTTGTTATATCAAATTAGTGATTCTGTAAGAAAATCTTAAAGTACTGTTGAAAAGTTATTTCATACTGAAACATTATATCAAACTTAAAGAATTTTAATGAATTGAAAGCTCTGAAAGTTGTATTTGGGATGATGCCAATCATCTTGGAACGCCGCAAAATGAAAAGAGTATCGTATAAAGGAATATTAGTTAATGCTTTTCATAGTCTAATTGTGTCCATAATCTGCATAATAGACGATGAGCACCAGAGAGAATAAGATGAGAAAACAGTTTTGGCCTTTTTAAATCAAAAAATAATAGAGGGAGGCATGCATTAACGAGGAATGGAGAACGAAGCTCAAATAAAGCAACATAAAGGGAAGTTATGCAAATTTAAAAAAAAAACTATTTACGTAAAAGAGGATTTCTTCTTACCTTCTCTCCCCTGCCAACATATTCGAAGTCATTATCCAAATATTGACCTACGGTCATCCAAACAGCTTCACAAACAGCCTAATTCAGCTAGAATCTGGAAAATATTTGCAATAGCACCTCTTTCCATTAACAACAAGTCATCAAATTAATAGAACCGACAACAAAACATTTTCAAGATGAAACGTTACACCAGAACCTTCAGACAAACAAAATATCTACTTTATGGAAAAAAGTGTACATATAATAAGACTTGGCTGATGCTCAGATCAATTGGATTTGAGGAAGTGGGGAACAAAAAGAAGATATAGCATGTTTGGCCAAGTTCCCAAAATTGCTTATTTTGGAAGGTGTTTTTCGAAAAGTACTTGGCAAGTAGCAGATTTTTTTTAGCTAATCAATTTGTAAAACACTTTTTCCAATATCATAGCATCAATTTTTGCTTGGCCAAGCTACCTGAAAGTGAGTGCTTCTGGGAAGAAGCTACTTTTTTCAGCTTATCAAAAACAGTCAAAAGCACTTATGTTTTTCTTAAAAACATGACCAACACTTCAACTCTCTAAAATAAGCACTTTCGGTTCCCAGAAGCTTGGCCAAACAGGTTAATAGACAGTTTCACACTTCCACTTAACAATCTCCGGAGAAACTTTATTAACCATAACCTCAATAGTAATTGCTTTAAGTTTGGAGATTATGACAACTAAACTCTACGTAATCAACTATAAATTCTTTTCAGAATACTTAAAGGTATTTGCACATTCCCAGGTAACCAACTATTTTAGGTCATTAGTGAACTAGATAAGAGAAAAGTCATTCTCAAAGAAAATATCATTCTCAAGAGTTAACTAGTTAAGAGAAAAAGTAACCAAAAGTAACGCCTTTTTAAGCATAAACAACCGTATCAACCGAGTGGACACATCTTAAAATGATTTTACTATTTTCTAGCATAACTCAATGGCTATCATTTTTCTAGTAAAAAATAGGTGATTATATACATACATTCAGTTATAAAAATCAGGTAATGTTTTTGGTCCCTAACCAAGCTTCAAGGCATAATTCCCTCTGTTTCCACAACTAACTTCAACATCCTACAGCAAAATATGAAAAAGAAACAACGTAGGAGGGTATAGGAAATTGATCTAGCCACTTTTTTATCTCTACTCAATTTTGCTTTATAATTTTTTTCAGGATAAATCCTTTTCAGCAATCTATATATATGACAGTTTATTTAAGGCAATGGAACAAGATGATACACTATCATCACCACATGCACATGAATAGGAAAAGCATTTCTTAATGCCTCAACCTCTGGCTACATAATACATACCCTTCCTAAGCTTAACTATGTCATGCATAAAACATTTGGGAAGCAAGTGATGACAGGTTTATTCCTTTAGTTACATATTAATATTAATTCCTAAAAGCCAGTAAGCATCAAGTAAAAGTGTCTGAACTTCTCTCAACTAGATGATTGGCTTTACTACTAACCAGCTTAATACATGAAAGTGTTGTTTGGAGTATGCTGCCTTCAAAACTCAAATAAGGCGTCAAAATCAAAGAAACTTCAAGCAAGTGAAGTGTACAAAATCATTAACATCACAAAGTTTTGAGGTATATAATACAGCTTTAACTTGAGATACTCAGAACATACATGTGAACGGCATACTAACAAAAAAACAGAAACTCTAAAGCTCGTGACAAATTAAGCTAGATTAACCGCATACTCCATTAACTCTACTCTATCTTGAACTGGATATCTTTTCTTCTTTTTTCCCCTTTGATGAAAAGATAAACAAGCTGGTCTCTTCTCCCCATAACAAGCTAGCAATTTTCACAGAAGCAGGACTTTACATGTAAAGTCTTGCACATTATACTAACAACTACGAAGGAGGAGAAATAGTGTTTCATCTATTATAATTTTATACAAGTAATACAATCCTCTCATTGCAGAAAGCTTATATAATACTTCACTGAGACATAATGTTACTACAGTGTAATTAGAAACCCCTCAAATCCCTAGCAACAACTCTTTTTTTGCAATTAAAGCACTCCAGATATCAATTTACACATCCAAACATACAACACTGTCCCATTATCCACAACAATGACACCTAAAAACAAATAAAGACTCCGCAATTTCTCAAAGCCAAAACCTTTATGTGTCCACGAAATTCACAAACAAAGTTTAAGTGCAATTATAACTCAAGACACAATATTTTCCCCTCTACTCAGCGCACTATAGCGTGCCGATGAAACATATAGTGTAAATAGCCATATTTCCTAACCCTAGAATTCAAAAAAAAAACTTAATTTCTATAAAAATCGCGAAATTCAAGATAAACACGGAAGAATGCCGAAACAATCAGATTACTTTATTATCGAAGCACCGATAGAGCTTACCAAAAAAAAAAAAAGAGATAGAGAATTGAATCGGATCTACCAGAAGCTCCGATCTGAAAACACGTAAAACACAAGTGTGTGTATTTATTTTTAGATAATTTTTTGGATTTGAAGGGGAAAAGAGATCGAAGAGAGAAAAGGGGGAAGTGGAGAAGAGAGAATAAGGAAGAAGGGAATATTGATTGTAAACGGAAGGAGCAAAGTCTTTAATTACAGACACGGGCACTGTTAATTTCGGATTCACTTTATCTGTTTTTGTTTTTCTTTCTAAAACTTTTTATTATTACGTCACCCGCGCGCGTGATTCTCGCTTGACTGATAAGAGGATGAAAACTTGTACACAATACTACTACTTATTTTCATTTCATGTGAACTTATTTGAGACTAGGCATCCAAGTTAAGAAGAAAAGAATGTTTTTTTAAAATATAGGAGGATATTTATGCGATTATAAAATTATGTCATCAATAATATGATTGAAGTTAATTATTTTTAAATAAAAAAATAAGAATAAAAAGAAAATATATCCTGAAATAGCGAAAATATGATAAAAATTTACTTGCATAGAATGTTTACTCCAAATTAATATATGTAAGTCATGTGTTATCATATAGATTTTCAGCACATAACCATGTGTTATTATATAGATTGTGTATTTGGAGTGCAAGTTTAGTGACGTGACGCAAGAAATAAATGTGGAAGTGAAAGGCACAAGTTATACTCAAAAGAGAAAGTTTCAAGTATCTTGGGTCTATTATAAAAGGGAACAAGGAGATTGACAATTATGTCGCTCATCGTATTGGAGTAGTGTAGATGAAATAGAGGCTCACCTCCAGGGTGTTTAGCGATAAGAAGGCGTCACCTAGGCTAAAAGATAAGGTCTACAAAGTGATGGTTAGACAAGTATTATTGTATGGGGCAGAGTATTGTAAAGTTAGATGCCGTACAAGAAACACGCATGGTAATGTCAAAGTTTGGAATTACAGTACATGAGCATGATAATATGTCGTTCATGCTATTTTATGAATTCAGTATGTGTACATAAGAAGCAACTGTTCACACCTCCTTGGTCTCTATAAGGGGAGATGTACAACAACGATCCAAGAAGCTTCAAGATCGAACTCATAATCAGTATGCAGCAACTGGATTGGATTCGCAACCACTTGCTCTAGATCCAGCGACGTCCACCCACACTTCATTGACACGCCCAATGATCCGGAAGGGAGAATTATACTGCGCTATGGAGTAAGCATATTCGCTTGTAGAAGCAGTGGAGTTTGCCCATGGAGATCTACTCAAGCTCAGAGCCAGTTTCTCAGCTTCTTTTACAATGTTGCCATCTCTTGCAAATCCTGAAAACTTCCTAACAGCAATGCAATGACTAGTCCATGGATCAGGTTGAAGGTTCAGCTCCGGAAGTGGAAGAGGTGGATCGGCTTGGAACTTATCAGGCAAGTAGAATTTAACAAAGTATGCTGATGAGTGAAGAGGGCCAGCTCCTGGGACTATGCTTGTCAAAACTGGTTTTGTCATATAGATACGAGAGAAGTTCAAATTTGCACCTTGGATGAACTGAAACAATCTGTACAACAATGGCCGAACATAAGAAAATTCAAAAGTAAGCTTTCAATTCATCTACACATGAGCCAGTCCCAAACTCAGATAAAGTACAGTAGCTACAGTAGGTCGTTGGACAATCTAAAAATAGTGTGATAGATCCTCTAAGTACTACATCCATTGGGACGTATTCACCTAGACATACGCTACCTTGAGTAAACCGGAATTGATACAAAGGATTTATATGGCTGATCCGAACCAATTGATATTGATACATAGCTGATTGATTTATACATATAACAGAGACTTGGCAATTTTCTTGTACAAATGATCTGTTCAACTGTATTTGTTCGTATTTGCAACCAAAACTGAGTTATGTTTACTAAAAGAACGTCTCCAGATCTTCATACACCACTGGCAGAGCCACGAACCTACCTCTGCTAGCATTTACTAGAAGCCTATATGGCTATATCTATGGTAAGTTGGGAGCAGCTTCTGTTTAACATATAGTAACATTAAGCAACTGGTTCAGAGTGACACATCTGTGATCTGACAAACTGTACTTTATAATGACCAACCATCTAGAGTCGCAACCAAAGACCTCTATGATTCAAGTCCCAGCCTCGTACAAAACTGTATTGACTTGACAGACCCTTGCTAAATCTCCAATTGTCAAAACTACTACTCCATTGTTGTTATAGACAAGATTGATAGCAGCCCGGTTGGTTCGAGAAACAGAATAAGGAGTCGTAGCACATAGTTGACAGTGTTCAGAAGAGAATCTAAGAGTCAATCAACATTAAAAGACTTTAGTAGTCTATAAAGGTGATGAATCCACAAATAAATCTCTCCCTTACCTCTTATACTAAAACTCTTCAGCATACTAGACCTAAGTATGATTTTTTTTGTTTGATAACCGTGGTGTCCATGTTTACCTCGCACCAACTTAGATTTCGGGTAACTCCAAGACTTGGACAGAAGGAAAGAAATTAACTAGTAGTATTTTTTCACCCACTGAAATTTGAACTGAGACCTCATACCCCTACACCCTTGGCCTTGGGTGCTAGACCTAAGCTTGATATTGACAGAAAAATGTATTCTTGATTATATATATCCGTTTTGATACATGCAAAGCCCACAGGAATTGTTTTTCCTCCATGGATACTTACAAACTTCTAAGGAGCTTATTTATTCTAAAAGTTTAAGTCCATAAGAAAATTTGGATACTGACTTAAGAATAGCCATAAAATTAGAGATCAAATTGGGTATCATACAAGAGAATAAAAGGGAAAGACTGTCAATCACCACTAAGTTAAACTCGAAAATCGAAACCCATCAACTCCAGTTCTGAAAATTCAAGAATAGCTATACCTAATAGGTAACTCCAATTATTGTAACCAGAAAAAGGTACCCATTTAATTATATCGATACAAAATAAGAAGAAACAGTAAACAAATGAAGAAAAAAAAGGGTACCTGTGAAAACCATGTTTGGTGGCTTTCTCGAAGGAGATTTCATTGACGGGTGCAGTCATCCATACTGATTCCCTGTAATGTCTGATTTCAAAATCTGATTCTGAGTGCACTATTTTGTACTGTGGTGACTCGATTGCTTTGCACAATTTTGTTGAACACGCAATAATTATTGCTAAAAGGATTATTAAAGCATTCTTCACGCTTGACTTTGCCATTTCCTCACAACATCAACACTGAGTTCTAATTTATCACTTGTTTGCTTCTTTTCAGTAAATTTCACTAAGGTCCCTCATTTAGCATTCAATTTACCTAACTGTTTCATTCTGCTGCAATTTCCATCAAGCAGTCTCTTGATGCAGTCTGTTACCTGAAATGACCGTTTTTGTACAATTGAGTGTTTTTGTGCAATAATTAGAACGAATATTGAAAGGTCTATTATTTAATAATTACTTGTTCTTTTGTTTTGATTGTCCTGTTTGTGATTATGTTTTGTCTTGAGCCGAGGGTCTTTCGAAAATAGTCGCTCTACCTATGTAAGTTGTGTGTACGTTCTACATTCCCCAGATCCCACGGTGTAGGATTACACTGGGTATGTTGTTGTTGTCGTAGTACTTGTTGTTGGAGGACTATGGGAGAAGATTATTTCACTACCTTTTTTTTAATGTATTAAAACAAGAGAAATGAAGATTTTGGATAATTTCTCTTACAACATTCTACACCATTTTGTTTCATAAAGGAGAGCAATATTTCTAGATGGCCTTAAGAGGAAAAATGAAACTTTGATTCGAGTTAGAGAGAAACTTTTTCATCAGAAAATGAGCTGGGCTACATTCATTTCTCAAAACTTAGGGAGTGATATGACATTCTGAAGTTTCTGTGATGTAGTAGACAATTTGGGGTCAAGCCAAAGCATATGGAGTAAAAACAGAATGTCTCTCAGAGAGTGACGATAGATTTGCTTAGTCGTAAGCAATACACACAAGTATCTTGCCCTAATGTCATTGCAGTAATCTTTTTCCTTTCTGATAACCGAGAAATTCGGTGTTTACAACTTCCAAACTCAGTGGATAATGGACTTACCTCTACCCTGCTCAACTTCAATAGCGAACTTGGTTTTAAACTGGTGACATGCGTCTACCACAAATCTTGCCCTGTACAACCTTTAGCGTCGAATGCCTTGGGAGCATTATCAAAGTAACTTTTAAGGTTATTTTTATTGTATATGAATCAAAACAAGTATACTTACGAGCTTTTGATACATCATTGCTCTTGTAAATGATCCTAACTCTAACATAGGGTTTTAGAGGAAAGTGGCTTTCTCCATTCATGTACAACTGAAATGACTAGAATCCGGTAACTTCATTAGTCCATCTCAACATTGAGCTTGTCATCGTTATCTTGGCCAAAACTTCTGTGTACAAGTTTCAGTCTTTTCTATTCTTTCTGTGCATCAAAACTCTGGTGCAAGTGTGTAACAATTGCTCCTGTCTTCATTTTCTAAAACTAGCTGGGACCGTCTCTTCTGTAAAATACTCTTCTCTGACGTCCTTCGCGAAGCAAAATCTCACCTTTGAAATTGCAAATACAAGTGTAAGACGATAACATATCAAAGCAGCTGAAAAAATAGGATTATTTTTATTCTATCAAAGATAAAATGAAGATTATGTAATCGGGATTTGAGACAGCCATCTCTTATACTGTCCAGTTTATTAATGGCCAAGATAAAAGGTTCAAACATAAATAACTAATGCAAGGAAAGTTATGAGAAACTGAAGACTATTGCATCAAAAGCGACAAATCATACGGATATTTCATGCTTGCTTTAGCGTAGAGGCTCACTGTATAAAGGGTAAAATTAGACTTTGCAGAATAAAAAGTGAGGTTACAGGCAATAAATATACTATCTCAGTGTGTGTGTCAAAATAGAGGCATTAGTGCAACTATGAAGAGTCGATTCAAAGGGGAAATAACTTCAAAACCTTGTCTAATTCTTCAAAATAAAATCAGCATGAACTATGGTTTACTATAAAGTGAGATATAAGACGTATGACTCAAACAGAAACAATATATATGAGAAGTCAACAAAGAAATAGCTCCTTAGTTGACATAGCATGGAAATTCTTACCAACGAAGCGTATTGCTTGAGCATGGGTTTGACAAGCTGCCACAGTGGTTTGAACACAAAAGGAGCTTCAACAAAAAGAACCTGACCTAATCGTCTTGGATAATAGTAGTAGAATACATCAAACTGTGCAAGAATGAATAAGAAGAAATCAGCATGAGATTTAAACTGTTCAAGATTTTCATAAAAATTGACAAATACTACGTACTAAAATACAAGTAGACACAATGAGAGGGTACAGAAGATGACATTCGCAAGTCCATGAAGCATATATAGGCCCGAGAGTGACTCACTTGACAAAGATTATTGTGAAAATAAAAAGAAGCTGGTGTATGAGGGTGTTATGTTAAAAGGAGCACAAAGAGCAATATCATTAAGTTTCTCAATCCAGAGTTTTGAAACATAAAGTTTCATGATGTATCAGCATCATGAAAGTTCAGTTTTACTTAACAAAGGCGATACTGTAAGTACCTGTATAGTTTAGTCACAGAAGAAAAAAGAAAAAGAAGATACAAAAACTTATGGCTCAAATCATCCTAAACTAAAACACGGATAGATAAACCATGCAAAAAATGTAAAAGAGCAACTACGGTGGACATTACCAAAAAAGTAAGGAACTTAAGATCTGCATTCTCCGTTCCAAAACCTCTCAGATCAAATATACCAAGTATATTTTGTTTACCAGCAGGAAGCATGGTCAATGCCTTCTCGATTAGAAAGACACACAACTTCTCATCGTCATCAGGATCCTGCTTCTGTGGCACCAATTAGAGTGTACACGTTAGATCTTCTGAACAGGATCTACAGGGGGAAAACTTTATTTCATAAGAAATCTCCAGTTTCCAACATTCTATTGCTTTTCCACCCAAAATCACAAGTTTCGAGAAACACTTTTCTTCTCCTTAAGATACTATACTTGATAGATAAGTTTTATACTTTCAATTAGTACAACATTGGAGGTATTCTGAAAAATAGTACTTTAATAAATATAAAGAATTAGATCTAGCTAAGAGTCAAAATTCGAAAATTTCATGTCAGAAAAATCCATTCATGCATGAAATAACTAGGAGAAAGCACAAATGCAAGTTTCGTTATTTACATCAGTAACACTTCAATGTCAGTCACTTTAGTTTAAAAAACAAAACAAAATCTTCAAGCTTTTACTAAAACAATGGCATCAGGCACGTATGACTTAAGAAATTCTGATCAGTCAAATAGAAGTGGGTTCAAAGTTTGGTTCTCTGAATGAAAAGCAAACGGTAAAGATACAGCCTTCTTATTCTTAAGAAGATTTGAAAATAATTCTAGAGTTACTAATCTAGTTTTAAGATAAGCTGAGTTACATTGTTACCTGTGGAAAATGTTTTGATGCGTCCACTATCAGGACTGGTCTTCCATTGACATCAAAATTGTCATGCACATATGCTTTTCCAGTTTCAGCAATACTTTTAACTGACTCTTCTGACAAGTCTGATACACCAAATTCACGACGCCATCTCTAATATCAAGGTTTGGGAGATACATCATTGTTAGTGTCCCTTCTTATTTTGAAGCTCACGGCAACTATTATAGCATTGCAAATATTCAACTCAGATGCAGCTTCTAAGTAATTTCATGATAATTGAAATGAAGAATTGATACAGTGAAACAAGTCAACTGGCAGGCAAGAGGAACAATACTCACATTCTTCTCATCACCATGAGGTAATGGAATGTTTGTAGTAATCTTAGCAATACAATGTCCCAAGTTTTGCGATTGAGAAAACCTTTTGTAGCTTATAGTAAATTTAGCATTAGAAATTTCAAGTTGGGTACGGCTAAAGCCACTTAATGAAAATTGGATTAATTTTTATTGACACAATGAACAAGTCAATTGAAAGGCAGAGGAAGAATAAGTCCATTCTCTCCACCTTCAGAAACCCGATGGAAGGAGGAAAAGTAAATCAGAAAACAGTAAAAAGAGGAAGATAGTTGAGGCCTTATATGTGCAGATATGATGCTGTGCTAATCCACACGAGATAAGCTATATGTTTTTTTCCTTTCAATAATCAAGTTCTAGTATGGCAGTCAAATTGATGCAATGATTCTAATAACATAAACGGTATAATTACAATTGCTTTATGCAGCTTGGAAACAGCATCATCAACTGAGAATTTGCGATCCTTCAGGAACCATAGAATCATCTCCTCATCATCTCTTCCATTTCTTCCAACTGGGAGATCTGTATATTCCCTTTCAAGTCTCTCTTTTACATCCAGCACTAACTGCAAAGTTCAAATGTGGATCCATCAGATTCAATCACAACATTTTTAATGAATTGTTTAATCACACCATTCAGAATGACCTTGTGGATTGAAATTACCTCAAATCAATTTCATGGATTGTCTTTAATGAATTAAAGTTATATAAGATTAGAAGGGGTAAAGGAAAAGAAAAGTTCCAAAATCACACTGAAGAGATAGAAAACTGAAATCATTGCATAGAGATCGCTTCAGTTACAGCCTAAGAGGCTGAGAATAAGATGGAACAATAAAGGAAAGACCTGTCCTGCAGGCTGAAAAACTTAAGCTTGTTAAAGAGTTACTTCTAAGATGACATGTTAGTAACTATTTGTACTCTTAGGGGGGTGTATTCAATTAGGATTTTAAAAGACTATTTTGGGATAAATAAGTCTTGTGGTATATAATTAAGACTTTTAAATAATCTAAACAAGTCTTGTGGTATACAATCAGGATTTCGGGATATTATTTTCCAAGTCATGTTCAAATTGATGAGTTTGTGGAAGATCTGGAAAAACTGATAGATGAAGAACAATGAAATCTTCATACGATGCAAAACTTGTTGCCTGAGGATGTTGATCATATCAGAGAAGAGTAAGGCCAGTTAGTGAAATCAGAAGAAAAGGATAGACCTTGGTGGATGAATACAAACTCAGAAAAATTTATAGTGGGTCTCTCCGGGAGTTACTTAGGGGCAATTCAGGGCCAAGTTCTGCAGTATTTTGTGTGAGAAGAAATACTAGTGATCTATTTATGCAAAGGCAAGAAGACTTCCTGATTCTATAAACTTAGTAGCAGAAGTTGTGGCCATTGAGGAAGGGCTGAAATATTGAATTGAATGTCATTTATTACCCTTAATAATTGAGACTGATTCACTTACCATGAATAAGATTTTGGATGGCATTTCGGAGGCGCCTTGGAGTATTTCTTTGGTGGTGAGGAGGATACAGTGTTGGAGAATTGGGAACCAGATCTAGACAGTTCAACTAAGTTGAAAAACATATTTACTTGAGAATGAGGAGGGAATTAACTGAGAATAGTAGTAACTTTGTGTGTGTTATTAACCTGAGGGTTTATTCTGTTGAAGGAATTACTATTCTTCGTTGGAAATTTAGATATGCATGTGCATTTATGCAGAAGTTGCTCAGATAAGCACATGTCTTCAACAACTGATGAGAATTGTTGCAGTTCTGTTGATAACAATGGTTTTACAAGATGATGAACTAGGTAGTACAATGCAGGAACCGTGAGACATGAAAACTGTAATTGTAAAATCTTATTTTTTCTGTAAGCCAATGACACAAAGATATTCATGTTGGCTACAGAAGGACTCAACTACATCCATGTTTGCATGAAGAAAGCTTCATTAAATTTGATCGGTTCCATTTATTTGTTGGTGTGAAAGATGGATTCAAATCAAGGCACTTGAAGAATTTTGTTAGAATCTTGTTGAGTAGTTAGTATTATATAATATTTAAGGTTTCACTTTCACTTTATGAATTTCTTTCTCGTTTATTTTTTCATCAATCTTTTCAGGTCTGTACAAATTCTTTTTTATCAAGTACTAATAAATTTCTGGCTTTGCATAAAAAGAAAACTATTTAAGGGTGAAAATGTGGCTCATAACAGATGCATATTCATTTTGGAGATAAGGATCGTATTCAGAAGCAGAGAGACGTTAATGTGAAAATGTGATCGATCACCTCTCACGATGCCTGATTCTTGCAAGGGTGAATTCCATGGCCCAATTTTGCTCCAATATTTGTATTCTATTCTTCAAATTGTTCTTCGTATTCAGTCGCTTCACAATGACTCAAATAGATTTGAGGAAAATATGCACAAGAGGGCTGAGGAAGTGAAGCGAAATCGCCGATCCCTCAAGAGATTTGGGGGAAATGAGGTTATAGGATAATGCCAAATCATTTTAAAATTGGAACCGAATAGAAAAGTAAAAAAATCCATGTGGTCTTTCAAATCTTTATAAGATGATAAATCTTTTAAATCCAAACAGAAATCCACTGGACTTTTAAAAAAAAATTAAGTCATTACATTCCTAAATAGTCTTTTAAATCCACTGGACTTATTTATCCCAAAATAGTCTTTTAAAATCGTAATTGAATAACAATGTTCCATAGATAGTTAAGGGCTTAAGGCTCAAGAAAGCAAACAAGACCAACAAATTGACTTATTGAAGAACTGACACAGATGCTAGGCACAAAATCTATGTAATATTTCATAACCCTTTCTATTCAAGAACTGCAAAAACCTAAAGACAATTCTCTTCTAGTCAGAGGTGGGTTCAAGATTTAAACTTGATAGGTTCTCATTCTGAATTCTACCCCAACCTATTTGATCTGGGTTTCTGAATTTTTAACGCATATACAGAACGAAAGCTACTTCTAGAAATGGGTGAACTCTAAACTTCAAATGAAAATAATAAAAAGAGTGTTGATACTGGGAAAGCGAGCACCTTTTGGGATTTCTGAGGGTCCATTGCGACGCAATTCCGAATACGTAAGCTGCGAAATACATTGGGCTTATTGGCAACTAGCAGAGTAGCTTTGATACCCACTGGAGGTCTAAGAACCAACTGGAATGACATTGCTCTGTTTAAAGTCTCACTTCTTCGCCTCTACTCATATACAATCTTATGTAAAGTGCCACCTATTCTTGCTCAGCCATCTTTGTCATGTTGTTTTTCTTTTTCTTTTAAGAGAATATCTCACTTTTATATTTAGGAATATTTAAAATTTAATTTTTAATAAAATTATTTATAGCTACGGAAATATCCATTACTTATTTCATATCATAAAATGTAAAAGTTTTGTTTTCTTTCTCTTTTAAATTAATGTCCAGTAATGAAACAGAAGTTGTGCTAATCGGGCACGTTTGGTATGTTGTATTCAGATACGCTGATCAGACTTGAAAAAAATAATACGCGTTTGGTGGGCGTTTTAATGGATCGAATCAGATTATTTCTAAAAATAGTACACTCCAACTGCCATTTTTGAGACCCTACTAAAAAAAAATACAGTTCATTATATATTAATATTCTAATACCGTCTATTATATATTAATATAGTCCAGTTCATTACAATATAGTATAAAAATATACAGTCCAGTGCGACGTACCAAACGACCCCATGTTGTTTGAGTGACAACTTAGGGAAGGGGAGAAGTAGCGAGTGAGAATCAAACCTTGCACCTCTAGCTTGAGTAAACTGAATAATATTCTAATTTCCCTACTCTTTTTCCTCCTTAATAATGTTTATTGTCCACAAAGTTGATGATAGGAAGCTGGAAAATGTGCTAAATATATGAGGTGCAGAAAATTCTCATTTTATATGACAAGCGTCCTTCACAAAACAATTATCGACAACTCCAAAAAGCATTCATAAAGGAACTAGTAAATTACGAAAAATTATTCCCTTTCAAAAGGGTGACATGGAGTTCCAGTTTCTAGCATGTTTCAGAACAATAATAAGAATAACGCAATAGCACCGGAAAACTGAGACAGGAATTCCATTAACCAAAAAAATAGCAAAGAGTTGGTAGCTGAAACATAGTTGGGGCAAATAGAAAATGAAGATGTCTCTTAAATATCTAATGCTAAGAGTACAACTGGAGCCACAAAATTCTTCTCTCCTTTCATTTATCTTGTAAACAACCTGCTCATAACCGTTACATGAATGTTACACTCTAGTGCCTTTTATAAATCCTATGCTACATCCTTCTGAAATAATCACTTTACAATATGGAAAATGATCCAAGAGACAACATACCCTTCTGCACAAATATTTCAGAGGAGCAAAGAAGCCATCTTGCAGGTGTGTCTAAGGTCCTCTTCGCGCTAGGT
Source organism: Przewalskia tangutica (assembly GCA_029844215.1). NCBI lineage: Eukaryota > Viridiplantae > Streptophyta > Magnoliopsida > Solanales > Solanaceae > Przewalskia > Przewalskia tangutica. Next base: position 15,539,372 of record CM056734.1, read on the forward strand.
TGGCTGCCGAAGCATCTGTTGGAGCTGAAGGACCTGCTGCAGCTGATCTGGTGGCAGTGAACTTAACTGTTCAGGAGTGAGACTCAGTACTTGTTGCAGCAAGGCAGACTCAACGTCCGAGGGAAGCTGCACCTGTTGAAAAGAACATATCTTAATATAACTAAACTGCCATTTTATAATTACATCCTGCATGATTCTAAATACAGTACCAAATCAAAACAATCAGTTGCTTCTAAAGAAATAATTAAACTAAAGGCATTTAACATATTCACATCCATGAATGTACCAGACTGCACTGGAAGTACTAGTTAGGCAATTCAGATCAATATATCAAACAAGAAAACAAATGGGAGTAGAAGCATCTAAATTCACTTTTCATTTGCAATTGATGTCTTAGTTTCTTCAATTGATTAAAAAGAAACAGCAACACTCTAAAATTACCTGACTAGATTGTTTATCAAGGTTTGACACTTCTGCTGCAACTGAAACTTGAGTTGAGGGTCCTGGCAGGGACGTAGATACACTTGCAACAGGCAAGGGATAACTTATTCCATCATTTAGTCTTGCCTGTTTCGATGGTCGACTCAGAAGATCTAGATTATTAGATTCCCCTCTCTTCTCCTCAGGCAAACCAGAAGCGTAAGCTGATCTTGTAATCAAAGATAAATCATTACGAGCCTGGGGTCGTCGAGAGTCTACTCTCATATTATCCAAGACACCAGAAACAGCTGAAGGGTTTCTCTGTCAAGAAAAAAAAAATTATACAAGATCATATTGATGTCCCTTTGGAGGTGACATAGTACAACCCCACTGAAAGTAAGTCTCTACATACTGTTCCTTATAGCAACTATCCTTTGGACTTCCTATTTTCCTTGCGTTTGGGAGTCATATCACGTAAATTTTCCATGAAGCAGAAAAGGGGTGAGGAGCAGAACTTGTATTATTATCTAAGATAAAGCGACCTTCTGCATAAGATGCTAGTTATCTTCTCGTTTCACCCAAAAGCTATTAAGAGAACCCAATATTTAAGCTCTCTTCCTTCCTAAGATAAATTTATTCAGTGGATAATTACTTACTCACCCAGTCTAGCATGACAATCATCCAAAGTAAGTTATATTGACCTTATTTTGGAAACTGCAAGTTATATTGACCTTATTAAGTCATTTTCAAACTAATGCATCCATAGATTTTATATTTCGCCGTCGCTGTTCTTTTATTTGCAGTCATAACCTAACAGTAAAGAAAGATGGACACCTGAAAACCTTGTTCCAATAATGGGGGACGCATTGATGGAGGAGGATGATAGCTTGTATTTGCTGTCCCCAGCTGATTATTATATGTAAAATTCATAGAAGCAACAGGCCCCTCTTGTTGTAAGAAAGAAGGCTGCATTTGCTGCTTTATAGCAGAGGAAGTTCCCACCTGAACTGGCAGGTTAATTGACACATTGGTCTGGGGTTGCATTGATGGAAGGATTCTAGAAGGCGTGGGCAACTGACTCTGCAAAAATTGGTTCTGCCCTGGTTGTGCCAGTTGAATCTGAGGCCGTGCCTGAGGGAGCAAATTAGGGGGAAGTGGGGGTAACCCAGGAAGAGACTGAGTTTCTAGTTGTTGACTTCGCTGACTATCTAGCAACAATGGCGGCAGCTGAGGTGCAGCAGATTGTTGAATATTTGGCGTCTGCAACTGCACATTTCAAAGATTATTAGGTGTTGCTTTTTGACAAGCTGATGCCTCAAAAAACAACTAAAACAGCAGCAGCAGTAGAATGTCCCCCCAAAAAAGGAAGAAAAACTATATATTGTATATATATGTGTGTGTGTGTGCGTGCTGATTTTCAAATAAAATTAAGAACTAGGCAAGAATTATAGCAACAATCCTTAACCTGGCTCCGATACCAAAATGATAGGAATCAAACTCAAAACAATAAAGTAAAGGAAAGCAATAGGAATTCTGAATAGACACAACTTGACAGCTTATATATATATATATATATATATATATATATTAGAGAGAGAGAGAATGTTAGTGAAATAAAGTATGGAGCCAGTGAACGAACCATTGGTTGGGTTACCATTCCCAGTAGTAGTTGTGCCTGCATTAAAAACTTGTAAGCATGTGATTTCAATAATCGTGCAATGCAAAAAGAAGCAACAGTGCTATTCTGAAGGTGAGAACTAGTAATATGACCCCCTTCATGTTGCAATAAAGCATGCACAGCACTCAGAAAAGAAAAATGGCTATGCAATTTGCAATGCAGGAAAACATCTAAAACAATAAGCATACAGCACAGGTGTTCAGGGAAAAGGTAGTCCCAACGCTTATGCACATTGACAAACCATGTGATAAGCACCAGTAGGCAGATTCATTTGTCCTAATCTAGCAAAAAGTTTTGAATTGTGACTTCCAAATACTGATGAAAGAAGCAGCTGAGGATAAGTGCAATTTCAGAAACCTTAAGTGGCTGCTTGGCAGTAATTAGGGGTGGTCAACGGGCCGGGTTGGCCCGGGCCCGACCCGACACCACCCCGACCCGATATTTTTAAAAAAATACGGTACCGGGATTCGAACCGGGACGGGATATGGTCTCGTCCAATCCGGACCCGGCCCACCCCAGTCTCGCCAACCCGCCCCGATCCCCTCCCCTTTGCACAAAATAACTGTTGCACCAACGACCATTTTATATTTTGGTCGTTGTGCAACGGCCATTTTTGGCTTCCTCCCTCCCCCAACCCACCTCCCCCTTTAATATTTATTTTTAACCTCTAAGTTATTATATTTACACTTTAACCCAATTTTCCAACTATAAATACCTCATTTTCACTTCAACTTTCCCACAAATCTTCCTACAATCTCTCAATTTATCTTCTGCAAATCTACATTGTCTACTAAATATTCAATTTTATTTATTTATTTGGGAGTGAAGTTCGGAACTAGCTTGAGGATATTCCATCGAGCAAAATTTCAATTTTCAACCTCCCGATTACACGTCAACGTTACGTCGGCGTTTGATACATTCGTTCCTTCATTAAATTATTATTGTGTCTTTATTTTATTTAGCGCACTTAATTTCATTATCTTTAACTATTTAGTAGTATAATTAAAATGAAAGGAATTAGAGGTATGTTTAAGGGTAAGGGTAAGGCTTCTTCTAGTAGAGGTAACATGGGCAGGGGTACTTCTTCTAGTATTCCTAGTTCACTCCTAGACAGGATGATTTTGTTGATACTGAACATTTTCCTGAAATACCATATGATTTAGACGAGCAGATATATTCTAAAACTCAACAAGACTTTAATTTAGAAGATGCTCTAGATGAAACACCAACTAGTGAACCTCTAACTGAAATGTCTCATATTCCCCCTAGTATGAGACGAGGTCCAACAAAACGACCATTAAAATCAGATGCATGAAAAAATTTTGATAGGGACGTAGAGAATCAAGTAGCTTTATGTAAAAAATTTAAAGACAGAGTAGGACGGGGGTTTAATGAGACACATAGAAAGGGATCACCTAGCTAGGTATTCCCAATACCTGCCTGGAAAAAATGGTGCGCAAGAACCCTCTTCATCAGGACAAGGTTCACATACTATCCCGGAGGGTCAAATTAACCCTATGACAGGAGAATTGTAGGCCCTAAATACGATACATAGAGATATTGTACCGTACCAAACAGTTCTCAATGAAGAAGGACATGAAGACTTGCTGAAATACTGGAGGGGAATGAGAAGACCTTTCTGACACTTTCAATGATGGTCCGAGATGTTTTAAACATTCAAGCGTCATCAACGGCGTCTGAAAGCGCTTTTTCTACCGACAAAATTCAAATAGGGGAGCACAGACACTCATTAGCCGGAGACGGCTTGAAGATTGCAGTATTATTCAGAGATTGGATACGAGCGGAGCGAAAAAGGTGCGGTCAACCGGAGATCAGCGAAAAAGAAGACGAAAACTACAGCATCTTATCCGAAGATGGTGGAAGCGACGTGGAGAAATTTGACCAACAAATATCAATTCCAACCGAAGAACCACAAGACATTGTGAAGAAACTAGAAAAAGTGTTTTCAAATTGGTAATTTTTTTAACTGCAATTTTACTATGTCATTTGCAACTTTTGAACAACACCACAAAGTTGCAATTTTGACGATTGTATCTGTATTACAAAAAATCATATTTCTATTAAATAATATAAGAGGCACAAAAACAACCTTGGAATATTTTTTTACACTATTTTGTTCAATTATTGAGTTGTTTATAGATATGTTATTTTTTAAAATTAAGTGCAAAAAAAAATGAAAAAACCCGCCCCCGACCCGATCCCACTAGTCTCGGCCCGCCGGGGACCGATCCCGCCCCACCCCCCTAATCCCGATCCCGCCAAGCCCGCCCCACCCAACCCGTTGGTGACCCATAGTAGTAATGAATAGCAGTGGAAAATGGGCGGGTCAAATATGAGCGGGTCGGATATGGTTAAACAAAAATGGATAAAATATCTGACCTGCCCATATTTAAAACGGATAAAAAATGGGTTAACCAACCGATAATATGGATATCCATATTTCAGGAATAGCCAGGTGAGAAGACAAGCTAAAAGTCAAAATAAGCTTAGACTCCAAGAAAGCAAGAATTCATGAAAAACAACAAGCAGACAAATGGGGTGTTGATAATATGGATATCCATATTATCCATCTGGATATCCATTTTTTAGTGGATAATATCCATATTTTATTTTTAAAAAGTCAGTGATCCATGTCTAATGGGTTGGATTGGATGGTTACTGGTTTTTTTCAACCATGTTGCCACCCCTGGTAATGAATAACATAAGCACAGAAGCCATATTGATATCTAAGCTTCACCAAATATGAAGAATATGATTGTTTTTATTATTGAGAAGTCAGCAATAGCAAAAAAGCTAAAAAAAAACAGCAGAAACTTGCAAATAAATTAAGCATCTACCATAAGTCAATACCTGAAAAAGAGCTTTTGACAAATTTGGAATTGCTAGCAGCAGTTGGCGTGTCTGTTCTTTGTTTTGTGTACACATTGCCTGTCATCACAATTACAATAATCATGTCAAACAGTTATCCACGAGGATCACATACATTGATATAAATAAAGGAAATAACCTGCCAGGATAAGACCATTTGGCTACTTAGTTCTTATAACTCCAGCCATAAGAGTAGTTCGTATTGTTCCTGTTACTTATAGCATAACTTAGCAGAATGTCTTTGAAAGCTACTCAACGTTTTTTTTATTGATTCTCCAAGTTTGTTGCTATATTATAATTTTGCAGCAATATTCAAGCAGAACTAGAAACATCATGAATGGGAGAAGGATTTAATCAACATCCTGACCTTAAACTCAGACATAACATCATTCAGTTGACTCCTAGACAATTTGGACATATGCAGCGTTAAAGGATCTACTCCAGACTGATTGAATGAGCTGCCACTCTGAGCAGCTCCAAGAGCTCCTGCCATAACGGCTGCAGCAGTCATAGCTACTGACATGCCTAATGGTTGCTGAAGTGCATAATCCACAGGGACAGATGGTCCCCCAATGTGTTTTTTGGGATCTGATAGACATTACCATAGAAAAAGTTAGATTCTAATATTGTAGAGAGAAAGAAAGAAAGAAACAATCACCAGTGATGGCATGAATCTCATGCCCTCCTCTTTTGCCTATTGGAAAAGAAAAGGTGAAAAGCAGAAGTAAAATTGAAACATACCAGCATTCGCAACCATGCCAGGTCCACCGCGACCCTGTCAGAAAAGACAAACATGGTCAATTGAATAGATTTTATTAAAAATTAGAGAAAAGAAGTATCTGAAGAGTATACGTTTTTTTCCTTTCTCTTTTCTCATTTGGCAGGTTTCAATGACGGAGCCAGGATTTTACTAAGGGGTTCAAAAATATAAAGAAGTAAACACACAAAGAAGTCAAGAGGGTTCAACATCTATTATATACAGATAAAAAATAATTTTAATCTTGTACATACAGTGCAATTTTTCACCGAAGGGGTTCCAACCTAGCTCCGCTCCTGGCGGGGTTTAATAAAGTATTTGCTTGAGTTGGAAAAAGACGTCCAGAAAAAATAATGGTAATACATCACACATGAAGTTCTCTCAAGATAGTTATACTTCCGCCATCTTCTTCAAGAGGTGTTTGAATATTGAGAAGTACTCCTTCCATCCTAATTTAGGAACAGTATTCTGTTTGGGCACGCCTGTTTAGGTAACAGTTGAAGTTTTGATGTATTTAAATGAAAGTGGGTCCACAAATGTAGATGATGCTAACTTTTTATAGAATTTGGATTTTAATATAAAAGTCAGTGGAATCACATCTGTTTTATAGCCAAAAAATGAAATTAAATATTGTAGAGAATAAATCTTCATTTCAATCTAAGAGTTATGTTGCTGGCCTCTGAAGCCCTTCAGGTTTACACATTAACATGAGCAATAACCTTCTTTATCCAGTTAATGGGTGGAAAATATTCAGTAGTTACCTATGATTTTGGGGTGCAAACCAGGACAATTGCCTGCTACTTACTTGGGTCTACATTTGAGGGCAAAACATAAATCATCTGATGTGTGGCAAGGAGCAATAGAAGATTTGAGAAGAAGTTGGATATGTGGAAAAGTAGTACTTATCCATGGAGGAAAGATCAACACTGATCAATAGTGTTTTGGATGATGCCCAGGGCATTGGTCTAGTGGCAAGAGCCAAAGCACGATATTTGAAGATACTTCAGTGACAACTCCAGAGATAAAAGGCTAAACGCCTTCCAAACCTTTTTTCTTGGTGAAATTTAATCATTTCCATAATTCCCACTAACACAGTCATGGATTTAAAAAAGCGAGTTGTTGAGTAGGATAAAACCAATAACTTTTGATATATATGGATATTTGGGATGAGACATGCAGCTCAATTAAGCAGAACAATGGCTGTTCAGTCCAGGGATAAGAAATTAAGAAATAGGTAATGAAAGAAACAAACTTTAGTAATTTTTTCTAAGGACGTACTCATAAAAATAATTTGGCCAAGGATGTCTAAAGATTTTACCTGGTCACGATTTCTGTCAGAATTTTTATCATTTTCAGCAAAATCAACTCTTAGCTGCCGACCATTTATATCGTACCCCTGAAGGTTGCGACGAGCACTTAAGGCAGTCTCTTCATCCTTGTATTCGCAGAATCCATAGCCTTTTGGTTTCCCAGTTTCTCTATCAATCACTAATCTGAGGGGAAAAAACAGATCGAATAAAAATATGAGGAATGCTAGGCAGACTCATCCAAGTAAGAGAGAGGAAGGGGGAATAAATCATCTCCTATCAGATGACAAAAAGTCTCCTTCAGTCGGTCATCTTCCACATAATGCCCTCTAAACAAAATTTAAAATCTTTGCCGGTGAAAAGCTTTTAAACCAGCTGCAGTAAAAACTTCAAGCATTCATTTTTATACTAAATGATGTTAGGTTTACTAGCTGTCAAGTTCACTGTATCCATTAGTCACCTCAATGAGCAAACTAAATCTACAGGGATGCGATAATCAGCATTACAAAACGCCAAATTTGTGATGAAAAGGTTAAAAGAGTATTTTCTTCCCTTTCTTACATATAATAGATATATGTTAGTGCACTTGCAACAGGATAAACTCTTCTATATGGAAAACCAAATCAGCTTCTTTATCTAACTAAATAAAACAAACAAAAGATATAACTATTTCTGAGTAAAATAAGGTAGAAAGCAAAGAAAATATACTAACCTGAAGGAAATAACTGGTCCAACTTCCTCACAGATTTGAATTAGTTGGTCCTCAGTAGCATCATATGGTATATTCCCAACTACATCACCCACAAATTACATAAAAATTCTACTAATCTTACTGCCAGTAGTAATTCACAAATATACATACAGAATCAACATAAATTGGATCGGATTACCAAACCCAGTATGCCAAATGGGTTAAAGTTTCAATCTTTTCAACTAATTAAGTGGGATTATAATTCATAAAAATCAATTGAGAGATGCTAACCAAAGACGCAGCGACGCTGAGAATCAGGAGTGGCCATAAGAGTTAAAAGTAGAAGAAGAAGCTCCAGCAGTGAATTAGCTTCATCCTTTCCCTCTTTAAGAATTCATTCATTCACTCTATTCTCCTTGGGATTAAGCGGAGGGGTTGATGGGAAACGGATCATGCCAGGCCAGCCCATTAATTTACTAACTTCACTTACTAGTACTACTACTAATTTACGTTGGGGTTTTGGTAAATTCTAAAGTCCTTCTTGTAATAAATTGGGGGATAATAAATTTAAAAGTTACTAGTTGTTATAAAATAATAAAGCAATAATAACAATATTGAAAACAAAGAATAATTCTTTATTTCTCTTGAGTATAGGTAAATATAATTAAGAAAACATCTCTATTTATAATAAAAATTTATTTGGTCACAAAGTTAATAACTCTAACTTTACTTGTAGAAATAGACATTCACAATAATAAGTAATATTTATAACACGCCTCCTTAATGTCTATATGATTGATAATGTGTCTCGCTAAAAACTTACTAGAAAATATCCCGTCAAAAAAATTTAGTGAAGAAAAAAGAATACATATTTCTAATAATACGTGTTTTGGTTGCCTTATTAAAAAACTTGCGAGGAAAATCTTATGGGACAAAACCTTGTAACGAAAAAAAATACAATATGTATTAACTCTCCCTGATGAGAGCAACAATATAAAACTTGAATTTTACCAATCCAATCTTGTGTACCATCTTCTAGAAAGTTGCAGTTAGTAGAGACTTGGTGAAAAAATCAACCATATTATCACTTGAACGAATCTGTTGCATGTTGATATTGTTATTCTTATAAGATGATATTAATCTCCTTTATGTAGTCTTTCATTAATATCAAGGTATATATAGAGTACAATATTCATTCCTTATACAATAGGAATCTTAAGTCTATACAAAAGAGGAATCTTAGTCTTACCATAATTATATTTACACAATATATGAAAATATTCTAATTATGGGTAGGAAATATATTGTTTCCTATATTTACATGTTTACACATCCCTCCGGGGCGGGAGGTAGGACGAGAGGCGGATTCAAGTCGAAACAAGTATGCAGGAAGTCATTTGGTAAATATGTCTGCATACTGATACAATGATGGAACATGTAACACTCTGACATGGCCTAGAGCAACTTTCTCACGAACAAAGTGTAAGTCTATCTCAACGTGCTTGGTTCGCTGATGCTGAACCGAATTATGAGACAAATAGATGGCGGAGATGTTATCACAGTACACAATAGATGTATTTCGCCCAACATGATCACGAACGAAGACAGAGAATTGCGTAGATATGAGGACGAAACGAACCTAACGCAAAGGACACTGAAGTTCTAACAATAAGTTTCTGAGCCAACAAATCTCAGCTACTACATTTGCAACGCCTCTGTACTCAGCCTCGGCACTGGATCTAGATATGGTAGCACATCGCCGCGGACAAGAAATCAGATTATCCCCTAAGAAAATACAAAAGCCGGAGGTAGAGCGTCGCGTGTCCGAACACCCTGCCCAATCTGCATCCGTATATGAGAGCAACCTGTTTGGCGCAGAGGGGTATAGGTGCAAACCATAATCAAGGGTACCCTTAATGTATCGAATGATACGCTTAAGAGCAGTGAAATGATTATCCGTAGGACATGCATGAATAAGCACATCTGCCGAACAGCATAAGCTATATCTGGCCTGGTAAAGGTGAGATACTGAAGTGCACCTGTAAGGCTCCTATACAGAGTAGGATCAGAGACTGGAGCATCATTCATAGCACTGAGCTTAGATTTCGAATCGACTGGAGTAGGCATAACTTTGCAATTCGCCATTTTAGCACTGTACACTATCTCCTCTGCATACTTACGCTGACACAAGAACATGTGATTGGCAGACCTGGTCACTGATATCCCCAAGAAATAACTCAGTTTTTCCAAATCAGTCATTGCAAATTCGGACTTAAGCAAGGAAATAATCTCATTTTTCAATCTATCTGAGGAGGCAGTCAGAACAATATCATCCACGTACAGTAATAAGTAAGCAGTGCTACTACTTCGATGAAAAATGAAGAGTGATGTATCACTCTTGCTGCATACAAACACAATCTGCAAGATATACATGACAAAGTGATCATACCACGCACGGGGAGCCTGTTTCAGGTCATATAGTGACTTACGGAGACGACACACATAGTGAGGGACTGTTGGATAGGTGAACTCAGGCGGCTGATGCATGTACACTGTTTCTCTCAGGTCTCCATGTAAGAATGCATTATTCACATCAAGTTGATGGATCGGCCAGTGTTTGCCCATGGCAATGCTCAAAACTGTGTGAATAGTAGCCGGTTTGACAACCGGGCTGAAGGTCTCTCCACAATCAATGCCCTCCTGCTGATTTGTGTCATTCGCTACAAGATGGGCCGTATACCTCTCAAGATCCCCATTGTCTCTGAACTTGTGATGAAAAAGCCATATACATCGAATTGCATTCACCCTCTCAGGTCTAGGTACTAGATCACACGTGTGCTGTTTAGTTAAAGCATTGAATTCCTCATACATAGTCGCATTCCAATTAGGGTCTTGTTTGGCCAATTTTGGGTTCTTTGGAAGTGGAGAGATGGTTTGGGCAGACAAGTTGAAATTGACTTTGGGTTTGAAGATTACATGCTTTGAATGAGTTTCCATTAGATGAGTAGGGACAGTGGGTGGCGGAGTGGTGTCTGAGACGGGGGTAAAGTTGGATAAGGAGAAGGTGGGGGCGAAGCCGTCGGAAGAGCTGCGGCTCCTGGATCGAGCGCCGCGACGCTAGAAGGTTGACAGACTTCTCTGAATTTTGGGCGCCGCGGCACCTTAGCACAGGGCCGCGGCGCTGTCGACGATATTCCTGAAGATTGCTCACTGGAAATCAGGCGTCGCGGCGTCTCCCCTTGAGGCCGCGGCTCTGACGACGGAACAGAGGACGTGAGCTGTTCGAGGATGAGGGGATAGATGGCAGACTCATCAAGAAATGAGTAGTCCGGTTTTTGGAATTTCGGAAGATTCGAAAACGGGAATGTGGTCTCGTCGAATGTGACGTGACGAGATATGTGGATTTGATGAGTCGACAAGTCATAGCATAGATAGCCCCTATGGTTTGGCGGGAATCCTAGGAAGACACAGGTGTAGACCTAGGAGCAAGCTTGTGAGGGGCGGTAGAACTAAGGTTGGGATAGCACAGATGTCACGACCCGAGCCGACGGGCCGTGACTAAACGTCCTAATTGGACGTCATTACTGACCTGTCACTCTTAATCCATTTAAAACTGAGATCTATAAAAATTTCAGCAGCACAACGCTGCTTTTACAACATCTCCCCAAAATGGGCGAGCCGACAAGGCTTCCAAATCAACAACAGAACAACAATCAGGCTAACCGACTAGGCTGCCACCAACCAACATTATGTACACAAAGGAATAGTCAAAATAAGAAAGCCGGCAAGGCTGCCACTAGATAACAACAGGAATAACCGGGAACGCCCCAACACAGAGTACAATAACATTACAACCCAAAACAAGGTACAAACGTCCAACCCACAATCGCTCTGCACTTAAGAGCGCACATGAAGGGGCGGGACAGACCGTCGTGCCCAAAATATGCATAAGTCTGAAAGATAAAGGTATGTACCAAAATAGTTGGCTCCGGAACAAAGGATCTCTCCAACTACTGTATAGAAATCTTAGACTGGAGGGTCACCTATCTGAACACCTGAACCTGCGGGCATGAACGCAAACCCAGGAAAGGGGGTCGATTTAAATAATGTACTGAGTATATAAAACATGAAATACTGAAAATGAAATCACAATTGTGTCAAGTAAAGATAGATAGTCATCAAGCTTAACAAAAATGAGAGTCATATCAGAAATCATGAATGCTTACTCATACTGTCACTATGTCTATGTTTGTATATCAATATGTATAACATGTCTCGGCCCTCTAGTGAGGGACTCGATGAAAGTTTGTATATGTGTGCATATCATGTCTCGACCCTCTATGGAGGGACTCGATAAAATCTGTATATATGTATATAACGTGTCTCGGCCCTCTAGTGAGGGACTCGATGACTTCTGTAAAGTTGTGCACGAACATGATCCGGCCCGGGACTCGGTGGAGTGAAACAATAATACTTAGCACGATTAGATATCATGAGCAACTATATGCAATTAAAAATCATCTTTGACTCTCGATAATTGATCGGTGTATTTTATATACACCTTTTGAGTCAGTTTTAGTTAGTCTTTTGTTCCATTTTGCACATATAAGTGTCGTATTAGGATATTTTTTCTTTCTTTTGAGTCAAAGTGGTTAAAATGGCCAAATGGCGGAAAAAGAGCTAAAAGAGGGCAAAATAGGAGATGTCAGAGCTGGAAACAGAGAAAGTGGCGAACGAAGGAAAAATCAAGACCAGCGCCGCGGCGCCCACTATCCATAGAGGTCAGAAGACTCAGCGACGCGGCGCCCTCAGATAGCAAAAGCAGGGCCGCAGCGCCCACTATCCAGAGAGGTCAGAAGACTCAGCACGGCGCCTCGACAAAGAAAAGCGGTCGCGCGCTAAACATCCAGGAGCTACGAAGATACTGACTCGCGGCGCCTCGAGCAGCGATATCGGCCGCGCGCAAAACACCCGGCATCGCAGAACTTTCGTGGCCATGGCGCGTCTGCCGCGGCCGAAGCGGAAAAATTAGGTCTTTTGACGAAAATCGGCGGACACAAGGAAAAGAGGGAGGCGGTTTGCAGCCTATAAAAGGAGAACCCTAAGCAGTTTTTAAGGGTTTCCCTTCTTGCACAACACAAGACTTTGGCTTGGAGATTGGATACCATTAGTCTAGTAATTTCTTTTCCTTTTCTTAGCTTTATTTCAGTTTTTATGATGAACTTTGAATTAGTTCTTGTCATATTTATGGCTAGGAACTAATTCTCTTATAGGGCTTTCCATGTTGAATTGCTAGAAACTCATGTTATAAATTAATGCATGCTTATGGTTATTTTTCTTATTGTGAGATCTATCCAATAATTGAGTTTAATTCTTGATAATTAATTAACAACTAGTTATCACTATATGATTTCTAATCAGATTCTGAAAAGGGGGGATTGTGAATATGCTGTAAGTTGGGTAGACATTCTTGGATTGGGGATGAAAATACCTCAATTATTTATGTAGCGTTGATGAGAGGCTTAACAACCCTAATTTTGCGCATTGTGTGTGACGGTCAACTAGGTTTTTGTTCTTAATCCTCCTATAAAGTTATCCTTATCACCGAAAGGTAGGTAAGGTGCGATCTGAGGTTAGTGTTTATATAACCACTAGCGGGAGTATAAAGCGATTTCAGTAAACCCCTTTCTCCTAAAGAAGAATACCATAAGTTAATGCATTAGTAAGTAGCATAAGCGGATAGTAAGGATACATGGAAGCCCTGTTCTCATCACCACTGAAGTAAATCTTTATATTAAAATAGCTTGCATAATTCGTAGTTATAAACAACAAATCAATCATAAATTCACCAAATAGATACTAGAAAATAGATAGTTGGTAATTGAACTCTAATCCTTGTGGACGATATTCGGTCTTACTAAGACTATATTACTTGTCACGATAACGTGCACTTGCGTTTAAAGTGTGTGCATCTTACCGCGCATCAAGTTTTTGGCGTTGCCACAGGATTAGGCATTAGTTCAATATCAAATTTGTCTATTTTTAAATTTCTAATTTGGTTTTTATTTTTAATTTTTAATTTTTACGTTTTTCTTTTGAAAATTCGAGGTGCCGTGATTCTTTGTTGGTTTTGATTTATCTCAGGAATTATTTTTAGATATGGATTTTTACTGTCAATATGACAGAGAACCAACCATAGAGGAAGAGAGGGAGGAATTAAGAGAAACGATACTCAGTCTCACGAGGTACCAAAATCAGTTCATAGACGAAACAAGAATGGCCATGCAGAAGTTGGAAACGCAAATAGCAGAGCTCGCAATCATATTCAACAGCGAAACATATGAAGAGCAATCTGCACCTGGGGTAGGCAATGAGGAAACACAATGTCAGGCAATTGACCTGAAGGATCTGCGAATCGGGGAGAAAGAGAGTTCGCGGCCAGCCAGCGCGATGAGCGAGCGCGGCGCCAAGATCGAGGCAATCACGGAAAACGGTCACGAAGGTTACGGCATCCGAGGCGATCTGAGGAAAGTGGCGCCGCGGCCCGATGAGCGGTCCGCGGCGCCTGTAAACCGAGAAATCAGCACCAGCTATGGCAACCGCACCCCAGGTGATGATACCATATCCTCAGAAATTAAAAACATGCCGCCGACAAGCAATTCTCAGTTCGTGGAGGTCCTCAAACAATTGCAACTCAATATCCGTTCTTTGAAGCATTATAACAAATGCCGAGCTACGTCAAGTTCATGAAGGATGTGCTTAACAAAAGAGGAGGCTGAGGATTACGAAGCGATGATGTTGGTGAGGAATGTAGTGCCGTCTTACGAGACAAGCGCCTCGAAGTTATAAGACCACAGGAGCTTTACCATCCCATGTACTATTGGGAAGTTTGAATGTCGGAAGGCATGCGACTAGGAGCGAGAATAAATCGATGCCCTATCTAGTTTTACGCAAACTAGAAATGGGAGAAATCGACCTCTGAACATCACTCTTGCGATTGGCGACGCTCAATTGTTCATCAGGAGAGTCATCAAGATATTTTAGTGAAGGTGGACAAGTTCATCTTCCCGCCGATTTCGTTATCTTAGACATACAAGATAACGATGGAATCCTCATCATACTTGGCGGACCGCTTCTTAGCCACGGCGCCATCGTTGATGTTCACAAAGGGAGTTGAAGCTTGAGTAGACGAAGAAGAGGTGATTTTCAATGTTTTTCGGCGGAACTTTTCCAGAGGCCAAGGATAAGCGCTCGACCATTGATCTTAGTGAAGAAGCGATTAATCGACCAAAGAGTTCGGATATGATGATACGCTTGAAGAAATCACGACCACGTGGGATGATGATAGTAAAGCGATCGGTTGATGGAGTATGCAAATTGGATGAATGCTTATGAAAAATGGGATACAAGGAAGTATGAAGAACTTGGGCCAATTACGGAAAGATCATTACCATCCACGGAGAAGGCTCGAGTTAGAGTTAAAAACCCTACCCAATCATCTACAATACCAATACCTAGGTGAAGAAAAAACCTTACCGATGATCATTTCACGCCACCTATCCACCGAAGAGATGGACAAAGCGCTAAGAGTACTAAAGAATCACAAGCGGGCCATTGGATGGACATTAGCGGACATAAAGGATAAGTCCATCAACGATGCATAAGATCCGTCTAGATGAGGAAAGCAAACCATCCATCAAGCCCAAAGGCGACTAAACCCAACATGAAAGAGGTAGTGAAAGGAAATCCTAAAATGGCTCGATCAGAGTAATCTACCCCATATCCGACAAGTACGGGTAAGCCCAGTCTGAGTGATGCGAAAAAGGGTAGAATAACGGTGGTGACTAACGAAAAGCGAGCTCATTCCTCGGAAGCGGTCACGGTTGGAGAATTTGCATTATTATATCGCAGTTGAATAAAGCAACCGAGAAAAGACCACTTCCCGTTGCCATTTCTAGATCAAATGTTGGGCGACTTGCGGCATAACTACTCTTGCTTTTGGATGGATACTCGGTATCACGATTGCAATAGCCCAGGAAGATCGGGGAAAAGACAACATTCACTTGCCCTTTTGATACATTTGCATTCAGAAGGATGCCATTCGGACTCTGCAATGCACCTGCAACTTTTCAGAGGTGTATGATGGCAATTTTCTCAGATATGGTAGAGAGAACTATAGAGATCTTCATGGATGATTTTTCGGTCTTTGGAGCATCATTCGATGAGTGTTTAAGGCATTTAGAAGCAGTGCTAAGCCGGTGTGAAGAATCTAACCTTGTGCTAAATTGGGAGAAGTGTCACTTCATGGTAACAGAAGGAATCGTCTTGGGACACAAAATATCAAACCAAGGTATTGAGGCTGACAAAGCAAAGATTTATGTGATCGAAAATCTACCACCTCCAGTATCAACAAAAGGAGTCAGAAGTTTCCTTGGACATGCAGGTTTCTATAGAAGATTTATCAAGGATTTTTCAAAGGTCTCAAAGCCTCTTTCCACATTACTAATGACGGGGGTTGCCTTCGACTTCAATAAAGAATGCTTATCCGCATTTCAAACGCTCGAGAAGCTCATTTCGCACCCATAGTCATTGCACCAAAGGAGCTCCATTCGAACTAATGTGTGATCTGGCGACTATGCGATTGGAGCGGTGCTTGGACAGAGAATCGACAAGGTATTTAGATCCATTTACTATGCTAGTAAAACTCTAAATGACGCCAGATTAAATTATGCAACTACCGAAAAGAACTACTAGCTATAGTATATGCGTTTGAGAAATTCGAGCCATACTTGATTGGGAATAAAGTGATAGTATATCGACCACTCTGCTATAAAGTACTTGATGACAAAGAAGGATCGAAGCCTCGCCTCATTCGATGGGTCCTACTTCTACAAGAATTTGTCGTAGAGATTCGTGATAAGAAAGAACAGAGAATTCGATTGCGGACCACTTGTCGAGACTAGAAAACACAGAGAGCGAACACGAGGATGTGCACATAAATGATCACTTTTCGAGACGAACAACTGCTTTGAGTAAGTATGAATTCTAATTTACCTTGATGCGCTGATTTTGTTAACTTTCTTGCGGCTAAAGTACTACCCCGTGCTTGTCAAGAGGCAAATGAAGAGGTTTTATTCGAAGTAAAGCATTACTATTGGGAGGAACCGATGTTATACAAACATTGTCGACCAAGTCATCAACGATGTATACGGAGGAAGAGATCGCGAGTTCTCACCCATCGCACCTTATCACGTGGTGGACACTTTGGGGCATCAAGAACACGGCAAAGGTATTGCAATCACGATTCTATCGCCAACACTCTTTAAGGATGCCCATACCTTTGTGCGAGAGATGTGATAATTGTCGAGAACGAGGAACATCTCAAGCGAAACGAAATGCCTTATGAGGATATTGGAAGTAGAACTATTCGATGTATGGAAATCGATTTCATGGGGCCATTTCCGCCTCCTTTGGAAATCAATATATCCTTACAGCGATTGACTATGTGTCCAAATGGGTAGAAGCGGTGGCCACCAAAGAAAACGATGAAGACTTCAAAAATTCCTCAAAAGAATATTTTCACAAGGTTCTAAGACCAAGAGCGCTCATCGGTGAAGGAGCCATTTCGCAATAGACAGTTGAATTCATTGCTCTCCGATATGGAGTTTACCATCTGACTACAACTTACCACCCTCAAGCTAATGGGCAAGCGAAGTATCAAATAGAAGTAAAGAGCATATTAGAAAAGGCGGTGAACGGCTCGAGGAAAGACCGTCCATCAAATGGATGACGCGTTGTAGGCATCTGGACAAAGATTCAAAACACCATTGGTATGTCACCTTATAAATTAGTCTTTGGTAAAGCATGTCATTTGCGATGGAGTTGGAACACAGAGCATCTTGGGCAATGAAGAAGTTAAACATGGATACCACGGCAGCGGGGAGGAGGCTACTACGGTGGCGAATTAGATGAATTCCGACACAATGCATATGAGAATGCAAAGATCTACAAAGAACGAATGAAAGCATGGCACGATAAGAATTTGATACCAAAAGACTTTCAAGAAGGACAACAAGTGCTGTTATTCAACTCAAGGTTGAGATTGTTTCCAGGCAAGTTAAAATCACGTTGGACAGGACCATACACGGTGGTGAGAGTATTCCCATATGGAGCGATTGAAATAAAAGGGAGAGAGAGAGTTGCCTTCAAGGTAAACGGACAGAGGTTAAAACCCTACCTAATCAATGAAATGGAATACATGAACTTGGTAACTTCTCATACCTTAAAATAATAAGGAACTTGCGTCCGGCTAAAAGACGTTAAAGACAGCGCTTGTTGGGAGGCAACCCAATGTTTTTAATTATGGTATTTCAATTTCTGTTTTTATTTCATTTTATTTTTTATCAGTCTCACGGTCTTGGGTTCTTGTGTCTATGTTATGTTGACAGGTGAAAGCCGAGGATGTGGAAGGCGAAAAATGAAGAAGCGAGATACCTGAAAAATCGCCATAAGCGCTGGCCGCCATTCGCAGGGCGCCAATAAACCGTAAGATGTTCGAACTTAGTGCGTATTTGCTGCGCAGCGGCGCGCGCCACGAAAAATAGGAAAATCTGGAAGACACCCTGATCCGAAGGCCCTCTCGCCAAATCAAAACACCAAGAATGCTCCTCCCCTCACGGAATTCAAAGTATTATCCACCGCCACCACCACCATTTTAACCAAAGTTTGTAAGTGTCTATTTCTTTTACTGTCGTTAAGTCTACACACATTGGGGACAATGTGTGATTTAAGTTTGGGGGTGTTTTCTTCATGTGTCATGTTATGTTTTACTTAAGTCTTTTTGATTGTTTTTATGTTTATTTTGAGTCACCAAAATTTTTCTTTTTTGAGTCATAATTGTCTGTCAAAGATCATAATTGTTGTAGTTGCTAGAAACACCTAGTGAAGTAAGGTGAAATAATGTAAAGGAATTGAAGTAACTATCTAAACACCTAAGTTAGATATGCCAAAAACTCATAGAATCTGTCTATTTGGAGTTTTTTGCTTGAATTACGCATACTAAATGATAAATGCTTATGTGTTATGATTGCTTGCTATTTGAGGCGAAATAGTTAGGATATGCATGTTAGGGAGATGACTCAGGCATTTCTTTGATAGCCAATTCTTACCATTCTTTTCTATCCCGTACTTTAAAAAATATCCCTAGTCAGCCCCATTGAGCCTAAAAATGGAAACTTCTTCTTTGACACCCTATATTCCCACAGATTGTGCCATAAGTAAAAATGTGAAGTAGAGGAATACATTGTGTTAAAAAAAAAGACAAAAAGAGTGAATAAGTCTGTGCACCCTAATACAAAAGTAATAAGAAATAGGCAAAAGCCTAAGTTTGGGGGTGCTTGTCATTATTATATACTTCACTCTCCCAAAACAAAAGAGGGAAAAGATAGAATTGAAGTGAAGAAAAGAACAAAAAGAAAAGGGAAATACTGAAAAGCTAAAGAGCTTATGGTACACAAAAATGAGCCTAAATGCCTATTTTTACCAACCCCTACCTAAGTCTACATTACAACCCTTAAAGTCCTGAAGATCTCTTTTATGCATATCCAGAATTAGTGGAGAATAGCAAGTAAGCATGTCATAGGAATTCTTGAATTTATATGCATGATTTAGTATATTGACTTCCATTAAGCATGATGAATATGAGTTTGCGAAATATCTAGCTTCATGTGCTTAGTGTGTTGAAATTTCATGTTATATGTTCCTGCATATTATTTTGCTAACCTTCATGTTTTTCTAGTTAACACTAATGCAGCAAAAGTGATCAATGGCAGTGAGTCTTTTTATTTTTTTGTTCTTTGAGTCTTTTATTTTATTTCTTTCTATCTTTGCTCGAGGGCGAGCAAAGGTTAAGTTTGGGTATTTGATCGGTGTATTTTATATACACCTTTTGAGTCGATTTAGTTAGTCTTTTGTCCCATTTGCACATATAAGTGTCGTATTAGGATAGTTTTTCTTTCTTTTGAGTCAAAGTGGTTAAAATGGCCAAATGGCGGAAAAAGAGCTAAAAGAGGGCAAAGAGAGATGTGTAGCCGAAAAGCAGAAAGTGGCGAACGAAGGAAAAATCAAGACCAGTGACGCCTCCTCGCAGCGGCAGCGCGGCGCGCCACTATCCGTAGAGGTCGAAGACTCGGCGCGCGCTCGCAGCAAAAGCGGGCCGCGCGCCACTATCGAGAGGTCGAAGACTGGCCGCGGCGCCTCGCAGAAAATAGCGGTCGCGGCGCTAAACATCCGGAGAGCTACAGAAGATACAGCGCGCGCTCTCGAACAGCGAGATATCGGGCCGCGCGCCAAAACACCCGGCGATCGCAGAACTTTGCGCCGCGGCTCAGCGCAGCGCCGACGCGGAAAAATTAGGTCTTTTGACGAAAATCTGGGTCAGACCTGAAGGAAAAGAGGGAGACGGTTTGCAGCCTATAAAAGGAGAACCCTAGGCAGTTTTTAAGGGTTCCCCTTCTTGCACAACACGAAGACTTTGGCTTGGAGATTGGATACCATTAGTTTAGTAATTTCTTTTCCTTTTTTTGTCTTTATTTCAGTTTTTATGATGAACATTGAATTAGTTCTTGTCATGTCAATGGCTAGGAACTAATTCTCTTATAGGGCTTTCCATGTTGAATTGTTAGAAACTTATGTTATAAATTAATGCATGCTTATGGTTATTTTTCTCATTGTGAGATCTATCCAATAATTGAGTTGAATTCTTGGTAATTAATTGATAACTAATTATCACTATATGATTTCTAATCAGATTCTGAAAAGGGGGGATTGTGAATATGTTGTAAGTTGGGTAGACATTCTTGGATTGGGGATGAAAATACCTCAATTATTTATGTAGCGTTGATGAGAGGCTTAACAACCCTAATTTTGCGCATTGTGCGTGACGGTCACCTAGGTTTTTGTTCTTAATCCTCCTATAAAGTTATCCTTATCACCGAAAGGTAGGTAAGGTGCGATACTGGGGTTGAGTGTTTATATAACCCTAGCGGGAGTATAAAACGATTTCGTAAACCTGCTTTCTCCTAAAGAAGAATACCATAAGTTAATGCATTAGTAAGTAGCATAAGCAGATAGTAAGGATACATGGAAGCCCTATTCTCATCACCACTAAAGTTAATCTTTATATTAAAATAGCTTGCATAATTCGTAGTTATAAACAACAAATCAATCATAAATTCACCAAATAGATACTAGAAAATAGATAGTTGGTAATTGAACCCTAATCCTTGTGGACGATATTCGGTCTTACTAAGACTATATTACTTGTCACGATAACGTGCACTTGCGTTTAAAGTGTGTGCATCTTACCGCGCATCAATAATATCATCATAATAAACTCTTTTACTGAAAATCATAGACACTTATCAACAATTATCCTTTAAAACTGAACTTATAGGAATTACGTACGTCCGCCGTACTTTCATTAAAATCATGCCAAAAAGAAGGAAGGAAGAGTTTTACATACCTCTTAGTCGCTCAACCAATGTAAAACTAGGACGCGTCTCGTCTAATATGTCAGCCTATAACAACAATGATACGATCATTAATTCTAGGATTTCTAACGTAAGTTATATTGAATATCGCCTTCCTATTTCTATAAAACATTGGACAACATTTTCTCTGTTTATGTGCGTATCCACAATTAACCAACAATCCAAATTAAACCAACAATCGCAACAATTTCAATATATAATCTAATTAGGCCTCATATACTACATATACGACATCATACAATCTCCTTTCTCCTTATTTATGAAAGACAACAATTCAACAATCAAGATGATTAACACACCTATTTACCAAGTTCATTAAATCATTTAGTCCATATTTAAGTAGTCCATGAAAGTAGCCCATACTTCAATCAACAACGAGATACAATTCAAGGATACACCGAAACAATCTCAAATACTTATTTACGTCACTAATACACATTCCTTCCCTTTTCATATTTATGCACTCCAATTATCGTAACAACAAGTAGTGCAAGTCCTTCAATTTTCAACATAATATCTTTTTACTCCTTAATCCTTGAAGACGGGTATTAGTAATTATCACAATATATATATATATATATAAATATATATATATATATATATATATACATGTTTCTAATCAAATCTCCAACATTTAAACTTCACAAAATCAGCCCATAACTTAACGCAACAAAATCCAACAATTCCAAAATTGGTCCAACAACATTACAACAATCGCATGCATGTTTAATTTCCACTTTTCCCTTAATCACAAATTTATTTTTCTTAATCCTAACAACATGCATTCCAACTATATCATAGAAGGAAGAATTTCGTACCTTGAATTGATGTCATGGAAGAGCTCAAGCTCACGTCTCCAATGGTGTTTTCACAACGAGGCTTAATCGAGCAGCGGGGTTAGTATATTATGGTAGTATGGCTCAAAGCGAGTTGATGGGTACCCGTCCCGACGCCGGAAACCACCGGAGCTGGCCGGAATTTGAGAAACGACAGCTAGGGTTTGTCCAAATCGCAATTTGGTCGTCGGACCTCTAGGGGATGAGTCTGTCACAACCCGACCCGACGGGCCGCGACCCGACGCCCTAATTGGATGTCATTACACTAACCCGTCACGTAATCAACTGACCCTTAAGGGTAATAGAAAATTTCGGCAGCACAACGCTGCATCTATAACATATACCCAAATTAGGCGAGCCGACAAGGCTGTCTTACACAACTATCCAACCATCACAACAGGCTAGCCGACTAGGCTGCCACCAAATAACATCACATAAGCAAAGAAGTAATCACAATAGGCAAGCCGGTAAAGCTGCCACTATATACGAGAACATCCCAAAACAAGTGCAACAATACAGCTAGCTCAACCGCATAAACGTTCTACACAAGTCCAAAACACATCTATCACCCACAACTGTCTACAGACCTCTAAGAGTACAATACTGACATATGACGGGACAGGGCCCCGTCGTGCCCAAAATATACATAAGTCTGGAATGTAAAGATCTGTACCAAAATAACTGGCTCCGGAACAAGAGATCTCTTTAGCAGCGGTAGATGTCCTAAACTGGAGGGTCACCTAACCGATCACCTATACCTGCGGGCATGAACGCAGCCCCCCGGGGGAAATGGGGTCAGTACGATAGATGTACCATGTATGTGAAACTGAAAAATACTGTAATTGAAATCATAACAGTTCAACGTATAACAGAGGGCAAGTATGAAATCAACATAACAATATAACTGTGTCTTATCAAATGAGAGTAATGAAAATCAGTTCTTACCTTTTCAAAATATGCAAGTCTTGCCAAAATCATGAACTCCTATCCTCAGGATATAATAGCATGGGATTCGAACCCGTCTAGGTACATATATATCATGGTACTCGAACCCAGGTAAGTATGTATATATCATGGGACTCGAACCCAAATGTTGCGCGATTTATGCACACACTTACGCAAGTGCACGTGTCGTGTCAAGTAATATAGTCTTAGAAGACCGAGTTATCGTCCTCAGGGATTAGTGTTCAATGCTCAAATTCTATTCTATGTTATCTATTTGGTAACCGATGATTGATATGTTGTTTATGACCATAATTATGAAAGCTAATTAAACTACGTTGTTTTACTTCAGTAATGGTAGAAATAGGGCTTTCAAATCTCCTCAACTATCCGCTTAACTTACTTATTAATGCAATTAATTATGGTTCTTCTTCTATTTTGAGATAGCAGGTTAACTAAGCCGTTTTATACTCCTGTTAAGGTTATATAAACACTCAACCCCAATATAGAACCTTTCTTTCGGTGATAATATTGACTATAAAGGAGGATTAAGACCAAAAATCTATTAATACTACACAAGTATCGGGGTACTTTCGTCCACGATTTAATCTATGTTTATCCAACTACAACATATTCACAACCTCCCCTTTCGGCTTTCGGTTAGAAATCATAAGGATTATGATAATTAGTGATCAAGTAATTACCAAGCAATCACAACAAATATTGAATAAATCTCAACAACAAGAAGAAGAACAAAAAACATGCATTAATTCATAAAGATAAGTTTCAAGTGAATTGACATGGAAAACCCTAGATTGATTTAGTTCCTAGCCATAGACATGACAAGAACTAAATTAATATCCAACATAAAATGTAAACAAAGTAAAACAAGAACAAGAAATTACTAAGAAAAAGTCTTCAATCTTGATCTCCAAAAGTTGTGTGATTTGGCAAGAAGAGGAACCCCTAAAACTGACCTAGAGTCCTCTTTTTATAGTCTCCAAAACGTGATGCAGGTTTTCCTTCAGGCCTTGGCCCATTGTCATTCGAATTTACTGATTTTCCCGCCTCGGCGCCATGGCCAGAATCAGCCGCAGTCACGAACTCCCGAGGCTCTACGAAGATCAGCCGCGCGCTCGACTGGCTGGAGGCGTCACGGCCACGCTCGCTTACTGCGGTTCGCCAATTTTCTCGCTTTTCGAGCTCTGGAACCTCTGTTTCTGCCCTCTTTTTGCTCCTTTTTCGCCAATGAGCCACTTTAAACCAATATGACTCAAAAGAAAGAAAATCTATCCTAAGATGACACGTATTTGTACAAAAATAGATAAAAGACTAACTAAAAATGACTCAAAAGATGTATATAAAATACACCAATCAAACACCCCCAAACTTAACCTTTGCTCGCCCTCGAGCAAAGATCAAAAGAAAGAAATAAAGACACAAGGAAAAAGAAAATAGAAAGACTCAACGACATTGATCACTTTGCTGCATAATTGTTACTTAGAAAAACATGAAGGTTAGCAGAATAATATACAGGAACATATAGCATGGATTTTTAGCATTCTAAACACATCAAGTTAGATATTTCGCAAACTCACTTTACTCATGCTTACTGGAAGTAAGAATACTGAATTATGCATGTCAATTTCAAAATCATATGGCATGTTTATTTGCTATCCTCCACTAATCATGGATATGCATGTAAGAGATTTTCAGGACTTTTCAGGATTGTAATGTAGGCTTAGACATGGGTAGGTAAAAATAGGCATTTAGGCTCATTTTATGTACCATAAGCTCTTTTGTTTTTCAATTCTTCCTTTTTCTTTTGATTTTCTTTCTTCACTTCATATCTATCTTCCCCTTCTTTTGTTTTGAGAGAGTGAAGTGTATTATGAATAACATGCACCCCCAAACTTAGGCTTTTGCCTATTTCTTATTGCTTTTTTTTATTGGGGTGCATCAAACTTGTTCACTCTTTTTGTCTCTTTTTTAACACTTTCTATTCCAATCACCAAAAAATTTCACTTATGGCACACGAGTTGAAATGTATGGTGTCAAAGAAAAAGTTTACTTTTTAGGCTCAAAGGGGCTGACTAGGGATATTTTTAATGTCAGGGATAGGTAAAAGTGGTAAGAAATGGCTAACAAAGAAATGCCTGAGTCATCTCCCTAACATGCATATCCTAACTATTTCGCCTCAAATAGCAAGCAATCATACACATAGGTTTTAATCATTTAACAATGCACAAATCAAGCAAGAAACCCCAAATAGACAGATTTCATGAGTTTTTGACATATCTAACCTAAGTGTTTAGATAGTTGCTTCTAATTCCATTACATTATTCAACCTCACTTCACTAGGCGATTCCAGTAACTACAGCATGCATGATCTAAAATTATGACTCAAAAATACACAAAACAAATCAAAAAGACTCAAAAATACACAAAACAAATCAAAAAGACTCAAAAATACTAAGATAATAAGACACAAATAACCCCCCCCCCCAAACTTAAATCACACATTGTCCCCAATGTGTGCACGACTCAAAGAAAATAAAAGAGAACAGGACAACTTACAGACTTAGTTTAAAGTGGTGGCGATGGCGGCGGATAATATCAGGAATCCCGTGAGATGGGAAGGGCTCTGGATTTTTGATTTGGAGAAAGGACAATCGAATTGGGGCTTCTTCAAAAATTCAGAGTTTTCGTCGTGGTTCTGTGGCCCTGCAACTGGCTCCGCGACGCTGAATCTTCTGCGCTCCTCTGAACTTCCAGCGCCGTGACGCTCTTATTTAGCCATGCGCCAAACTTCGTAATTTTTCTCGATTTTGGCGCCGCGACCGCAATCGAGTCGCGCTACGAGCCGCTTTTTCGCTTCTTTTCGCCCTTCAAATTCTTGGCTCTGCACCTGTCATCACAACATATAAACAATACCCTCGTGATACTGTTCTAAGTAAAAAAACTAAACTGCATTAAATTGAATAAAATAAATTAAAATAACCTTGGGTTGCCTCCCAAATAGCGCTGTCTTTAACGTCGTTTAGCCGGACGCAAGTTCCTTATCATTTTAGGGTGAGAGGGGTTACTAGGCTCATATATTCCATTTCATTGATCAAATAGGGTTTTAACCTCTGTCCGTTTACCTTGAAGGGGGCTCCCTCTCTCCCTTTTACTTCAACTTCACCATAGGGGAATGCTCTTACCACAGTGTATGGTCCTGACCAACGCGATTTTAACTTTCCTGGAAACAGCCTTAACCTTGAGTTGAATAAAAGCACTTGTTGTCCTGCTTGGAAGTCTTTCGGTATCAACATCTTGTCGTGTCATACTTTCGTTCGTTCCTTGTAGATCTTTGCATTCTCATAGGCGTTGTGTCTGAATTCATCCAACTCGCTCAGCTGTAGCAGCCTCTTCTGTCCTGCTGCCTTGGCATCCATGTTCAGCTTCCTCATTGCCCAATAGGCTCTGTGTTCCAACTCTACTAGCAAATAACATGCTTTACCAAAAACTAACTTGTATGGTGACATTGCAACTGGGGTTTTGAATGTTGTTCTGTATGCCCACAGTACGTCATCCAGTTTGATAGACCAATCTTTTCTTGAGCCATCCACCGTTTTTTCCAATATGCTCTTCACTTCCCTATTTGACACTTCTGCTTGCCCATTCGCTGAGGGTGATAGGGAAGTGTGGTGCGGTGGTAGACTCCATATCGGGCAAGCAATGTATTAAGCTGCCTGTTGCAAAAGTGACTTCTTTAATCACTGATGATGGCCCTTGGAGTACCAAACCTTGTGAATATATTCTTTTGAAGGAATCTTTGAACAGTCTTACTATCATTTTCTTTAGTGGCTACTGTTTCTACCCATTTAGACACATAATCCACTGCCAGAAGGATGTACTGATTTCTAAAGGATGACGGGAATGGACCCATGAAATCGATTCCCCACACATCAAATAGTTCTAATTCCAATATCCCTTGCGAAGACATTTCATTTCGTCTTGATATGTTCCCTGTTCTTTGACAACGATCACACCTCTTCACAAAGGCGTGGGCAACCTTAAAAAGTGTTGGCCAATAGAACCCGCTTTGCAGTACCTTTGCCGCTGTTCTTGATGCCCCAAAGTGTCCACCATATTGTAGGGTGTGATAATGAGTGAGAATCTGGTGCATCTCCTCCTCTGGTATACATCGCCTGATGACTTGATCGCAAGATAATACGTATAACATCGGCTCCTCCCAATAGTAGTGTTTTACTTCGGAGTAAAACCTCTTCACTTGCTGTCTTGTCAATCCTGGGGGTATTACCTTAGCTGCAAGAAAATTAACAAAATCGGCGTACCAAGGTAACTTAAAAACCGCACTTACTTGAAACAATTTCTCATATGGAAAGTGATCATTTATCTGCACATCCTTGGTGTTCTGGCTTTCTGTGTTCTCAAGTCTTGACAAGTGGTCTGCAACTGAGTTCTCTGTCCCCTTCTTGTCACGAATCTCCACGTAGAATTCTTGTAGTAGCAGGACCCATCGGATGAGGAGAGGTTTTGCATCCTTCTTTGTCATCAAATACATTATGGCAGGGTGGTCAGTGTATACTATCACCTTATTCCCAATCAAGTATGGCCTGAATTTCTCAAAAGCGTACACTATTGCTAGCAATTCTTTTTCTGTAGTCGCGTAATTTAACTGTGCGTCATTCAGAGTCTTGCTAGCATAGTAAATGGATCTAAATACCTTATCGATTCTCTGCCCAAGCACTGCCCCCACTGCATAATCACTTGCATCGCACATTAGTTCAAATGGGAGCTCCCAGTTTGGTGCAATGACTATGGGTGCTGAGATAAGCTTCTCCTTGAGTGTCTGAAAAGCGGTCATGCATTCCTTATCGAATTCAAAAGCAACCCCCGTCATTAGCAAGGTGGAAAGAGGCTTTGAAACCTTTGAGAAATCCTTGATGAATCTTCTATAAAAATCGGCATGCCCAAGGAAACTTCTGACCCCTTTTGTTGATACTGGAGGTGGTAGATTTTCGATTACTGAAATCTTTGCTTTGTCCACCTCAATACCTTGGTTCGATATTTTGTGTCCCAGGACAATCCCTTTTTCCCCATGAAATGACACTTCTCCCAGTTTAGCACAAGGTTGGATTCTTCACATCGTCTTAACACTGCTTCCAAGTGCCTCAAACATTCGTCGAACGAAGCTCCAAAGACCGAGAAGTCATCCATAAAAATCTCTATAGTCCTTTCCACCATGTCCGAGAAAATTGCCATCATGCACCTCTGAAAGGTCGCAGGTGCATTTCAAAGCCCAAATGGCATCCTTCTGAATGCAAATGTACCAAAAGGGCAGGTGAATGTTGTCTTTTCCTAATCTTCTGGCGCTATCGCAATATGATGATACCCTGAGTATCCATCCAAAAAACAGTAGTAGTTGTGCCCCGCAAGTCTATCCAACATCTGATCTAGAAATGGCAACGGGAAGTGGTCTTTTCTTGTTGCCTTGTTCAACTTGCGATAGTCAATGCAGATTCTCCACCCAGTAACTGTTCTAGAATGAATGAGCTCGTTCCTTTCGTTGGTCACTACTGTCATACCACCCTTTTTGGGTACCACTTGTACTGGACTCACCCATGCGCTGTCAGATATAGGATAAATTACTCCCGCATCGAGCCATTTCATGATTTCTTTTCTGACTACCTCTTTCATGTTTGGGTTTAGTCTCCTTTGTGCCTCAATGGAGGGTATGCTCTCCTCATCTAGACGGATCTTATGCATTACTGTTGACAGACTTATCCCCTTTATGTCTGCTAATGTCCACCCAATGACACGCTTGTGAGCCCTCAATACTCTCAGCAGCTTATCAATCTCTACTGTGGATAGATGGCATGAGATGATCACTGGTAAAGATTGATCTTCACCTAGATATTGGTACTGTAAATGATTGGGTAGGATTTTTAACTCTAACTCTGGAGCCTTTTCTGTGGATGGTACTGATCTCTCTGGCATCTGCCCAAGCTCTTCATATCTCTTCTTATCACATTTCTCATAAGAATTCATCCAATTTTCATACTCCATCAGCCTTGGGTCGTTTCCACTACTATCATCCCATCTGGTCAGTAATTCTTCAAGCGTATCATCATTTATGAACCCTTTGTCTGACACTGCATCTTCGATTATGTCAATGACCGAACAATTATCACTTGCATCTGGGAAGGTTGCTGCCCGAAAAATATTGAAAATCACCTCTTCTTCTTCCATCCGAAGTTTCAGCTCCCCTTTGTGAACATCGATGAGAGCCTGTCATGTGGCTAGGAAGGGTCTGCCAAGTATGATGGGGATTATATCGTTATCTCGTATGTCTAAGATGACGAAATCAGCGGGAAAGATGAACTTGTCCACCTTTACCAACACATCCTCGATGACTCTTCTAGGGTGGACTATGGAGCGGTCAGCTAACTGCAGAGTGATGTTTGTAGGTTTGACTTCTTCCATTCCAAGTTTGCAAAAAACTAGGTAGGACATCAAATTTATGCCTGCCCCCAGATCGCACAACGCCTTCTGACATTCAAACTTTCCAATAGTGCATGGGATGGTGAAGCTCCCATGATCTTTTAATTTCTGAGATAGTTTTCTCTGTAGGATGACACTGCATTCTTCAGTCAACACCACTGTTTCGTAGTCCTCTATCCTCCTCTTTTTGCTAAGAGTGTCCTTCATGAACTTTACATAGTTTGGCATCTGCTCTAGTGCTTCAGCAAACGGGATATTGAGTTGCAATTGTTTGAGAATTTCCACAAATTTAGAGAATTGTTTGTCAAGAGCACATGTTTTTAGCCTCTGGGGGTACGGTATCTTCACCTGGGGTGCGTTCACAATAGCTTCCACCCTTATTTCAGCTTCTGGGCTCTGGGCGCCGCGACCCTGAGATTCGGCACCGTGGCGCCTAAAGTTCGCATCGCCCTAGAATCTTGTGCACAAGGCCACTGCGCTGCGAATTTTCTGCTTCCACTGATTCAGCATTTTTCAGGTCAATCGCCTGACATTGCTCTTTTATATTTCCTCCAATATGTGCAGAGTGCTTTTCTTGCATTCCGCTGCTCAGCATGTCTGCGAGTTGTCCTATTTGCGTTTCCAAATTCTTCAAGGACACTCTCGTTTCGTCCATGAACTGAGTTTGGTGCCTAGTCAACCTGAGTATGGCTGCTCGTAACCCATCCTGCTCTTCTTGTGGGGCTAGAGGATTACATTGTTGATAGTAGTAATCCATGTCTTCAGGATCCCTGAGATGAATCAAAACCAACAAACGGATCACGGCGCAATGGTTTTCACAAAATAATCAAAAAAAGAATAGTAATAAATAAAAACAAAAATAAAAACCAAATTAGAAATTAAGAATAGATAAAATGATATTGAACTACGTCGATCCCTGACAACGGCGCTAAAAACTTGCTGCGCGATTTATGCACACACTTACGCAAGTGCACGTGTCGTGTCAAGTAATATAGTCTTAGAAGACCGAGTTATCGTCCTCAGGGATTAGTGTTCAATGCTCAAATTCTATTCTATGTTATCTATTTGGTAACCGATGATTGATATGTTGTTTATGACTATAATTATGAAAGCTAATTAAACTACGTTGTTTTACTTCAGTAATGGTGGAAATAGGGCTTTCAAATCTCATCAACTATCCGCTTAACTTACTTATTAATGCAATTAATTATGGTTCTTCTTCTATTTTGAGATAGCAGATTAACTAAGCCGTTTTATACTCCTGTTAAGGTTATATAAACACTCAACCCCAATATAGAACATTTCTACCTTTCCGTGATAAAATTGACTATAAAGGAGGATTAAGACCAAAAACCTATTAATACTACACAAGTATCGGGGTACTTTCGTCCACGATTTAACCTATGTTTATCCAACTACAGCATCTTCACAACCTCCCCTTTCGGCTTTCGGTTAGAAATCATAAGGATTATGATAATTAATGATCAAGTAATTACCAAGCAATCACAACAAATATTGAATAAATCTCAACAACAACAAGAAGAACAAAAAACATGCATTAATTCATAAAGATAAGTTTCAAGTGAATTGACATGGAAAACCCTAGATTGATTTAGTTCCTAGCCATTGACATGACAAAAACTAAATTAATATCCAACATAAACTGTAAAGAAAGTAAAACAAGAACAAGAAATTACTAAGAAAAAGTCTCCAATCTTGATCTCCAAAAGTTGTGTTATTTGGCAAGAAGAGGAACCCCTAAAACTGACCTAGAGTCCTCTTTTTATAGTCTCCAAAATGTGATGCAGGTTTTCCTTCAGGCCTTGGCCCATTGTCATTCAAATTTACTGATTTTCCCGCCATGCGTTCAGAATCAGCCAAGCGCCGAATCCCCGAGGCTCTCAAGATTGGCAGCCAAGGCCTCGATTTGCTGGCTGAGGCCATGTGCCGCTCGCTTCGTGTCTTGCCGCTAACTTTCTCGTTTTTCGAGCTCTGGAACCTCTATTTCTGTCCTCTTTTTGCTCCTTTTTCGCCAATGAGCCACTTTAAACCAATATGACTCAAAAGAAAGAAAATATATCCTAAGACGACACGTATTTGTACAAAAATGGACAAAAGACTAACTAAAAATGACTCAAAATGTGTATATAAAATACACCGATCACCAAGTAAGTATGTATATATCATGGGACTCGAACCCAAGTAAGTATGTATATATCATGGGACTCGAACCTAAGTAAGTATGTATATATCATGAGACTCGAACCCAAGTAAGTATATATATCGTGGGACTCGAACCCACGTAAGTGTATATATCGTGGGACTCGAACCCACGTAAGTGTATATGAAATAATATAATGTCATGGGACTCGAAACCGCATCATGGAGAGCTAATCCATGGAATAATAATAATCCGGGAGTTGAACCCGCTTGGGACTCGAACCCGGAACATACAATATAGTGTCGGCCCTATATGTGAGAAACTCGGTGAATGTGTAATAAGACTTGGCACGAGAAAATATCATGAGCAACTATATGCAATTAGAAATCATCTTTAACTTTCGATAATATCATCATAACAAGCTCTTTACTGAAAATCATAGGCACTTGTCATAATAATTTTTCTTTAATACTAACTTTGTAGAAAATCATGTACGTCCGCCGTATTTTTATCAAAATCATGTCAAATTAAAGTTTGTTTCACAAAATCATGCCAAAATAAAGAAGGATAGTCTCACATACCTCTTAGTCGCTCAACCAATGTAAAACTAGGATGCGCCTCGTTTAGTACGTCAACCTATAATAATAATAATAAGACCATTAATTCTAGGACTTCTAACGTAAGTTATATTGAATAACATCTTCCCGTTTTTATAAAAATCTGGGCAGCACTTCCCCTATTTATGTGTGTATCCACAATTAACCAACAGTCCAAATCTAACCAACAATCACAACCATTTCAATATGTAATCTAATTAGGCCCCATATACTGCATATACGTCATCATATAGTCTCATTTCTCCTTATTTATGAAAGACAACAATTTCAACAATCAAAGTGACTATCTCACCTATTTACCATGTTCATTCAATCCTTAAAATGTTACAACAATGTCTGAGATTCCAAAACTCTTTTCTTAGTTCCTTAAATTTCAATTCATCTCGCGTCACCTTATATAACTAATTACATCACCAAGTACCAAATGCTTCTTTCAATTCTTAACACACAATTAGTGACGATGTTAATAATAGTAACAACGATTATATGGTACCAAAACAGCCCGTAAAGGGTCGCACAATGTCTGAAAGTTATTCATGAGTTTTAGGTCATTTAGCATGTAATCATTTTAACTCTTTTCTTAACTATTAACCCAGCTTATCTTTCCAACAATCCCATATAATGAATCAATCTTTAATCTTCATAATTTCATTCATTTTTAATACGCAATTAGTGATGAAATTTACAACACAACACACGAATCCAACATATACCCGAAACAACCCAATTCGACTCACACCCAAAATTGACACATGCATTGTCTAAATTTAATATTTCTTCCTAACACAAGTCCATTACTTCAACTACCACAATATGCAACTTCAATTATAGCATAGAAGGAAGGATTTTCATACCTTAATTTAATCCTCAAAACAGTCCCGATTTTTAGCCACTGCTTTGTCATCTGAGCTTGTAACGTCCATAACTCTCTACTCATTTGTCCTATCGACGAGAGGTTTGTTGATTTGAAAACTAGACTCGATGAACTTCACTTTAGGCTTTTGAAACACCCAAAAACTCCTAATATACGAGGAGATATATCCCTCCAAAGTTGACTAAAATTCGTCCCCAAAATCCCGATTTTTGTCCCAACTTTCATCAAATTCTTGTCCAATGTTTCCCTTCTTCAACTCCAATCCAACATGCAAGCATTCTACAATGTTATACCAACATCCTTACATGTTTTTCTTCTCAAAAACTTGTCCGAAACTTGACGAAAAATCCCAATCTCTCTCGCTCAGCAGTCCCGCAAAACCCACTGTTTTTGGTTCCTATTTGGGCTTCTAATTGTTAGATGGATTAATCTAGGAAGAAGGTTATAGAATGACTTCAATTCTTGCTAAGAATGGTGCAATTTTCGGATTTGGGTTGAGAGAGGAGGAGATGAACTTGGTGTTTTGAATGAAATTGAAATTAGAATAGAAGAGTTTTGGTATTTTAAGGAAATCTGAAAATACTTGTTTAGACTTTAGACTTACACTTTGGCCCTCTTAGTTAAAAACAACCCCAAGTAATAAATCTTAACCCCTCTTTCAATTAATCTCAACACTCGTTGTCTTAAATTCTTATCGTCGTATCTTATATACCTTACTAATCCATAACGGAAATTATATATGTATATATACCACCATTACTAAAGAATTTTCCGACGTCGCATTCGTCATTATCAAAAATTATTCTATAATCACATCCTTAAGTATATTAATTTCCAATACTCGAATCCTATTTTCCTTAATTATGTCCTTACTTATTGTCTTAAACTCACGAGGCGTAACAGAGTCGACGGACAGCGTTGGTACCAAAATTACCGATGTGAGATGGCGGTAACAATGGTATATCCCTTCGCCGTCGATTTCAACTCAGGCGACCGAAATTTGTAAAAAATCGAGCTTCTATGACTGATTTTTCGATCTGATATTGGTCGCGATATAGGAAGAATTAAGGGTCATGGTTGGTAGGGAAATGACGGGCTCGACAAGACGAAGCTAATGGTATAAGCCCCGTCCCCGTTGGACGCCTAAGTCGGCCGAAAAATGTGAATTACCGCCGGAAACACTATTCACGCATTTGCACATCAGAGTCGCGCGATTTTATTTCATATGTGCATCTTTTTTTTTGCTTTTAAATTCTAAATGGGAGAATAAAAGGGTTTAAAATAGTTTTTAGGGACTCGGAAATCTGAACATCTATTTGCAATTTGATCCACTTCTCACAATTAATCAACCTTATGTCTCACTCTCTTTAAATCTTGAAAATCTCACAAGACCTCGTATCCTTAATGTCATAATTTTATAATACAATACTATTTCATAACTCCAGTGGAACAAATTCGACTACTGAGTATTAATTCTTGTCGTCACATGTATAGTACTCAAAAACTATTCTGGGATAATATCTGTTTTTACACTAATTTTCCGTATTAACATTTGTAAGTATCCTTTATATTCAATATCTGAATCTTACTTCCTTAATGATGTTCTTAATTATCCTCTTAACTTACGAGGTGTAACAACAGACAACCGAAAATTCGTAGATGATCATAGGAGGGGACTCTATGGTAGAGGATTTCGGTAGGGGTCATATTGTGAAGAGTGCTATTACGAAGAATATTTAGAATGTATTCAGACATTTTAACAGCATATACCCGGAAGGAAGGAGGGAGATAGGCATGAATCAATAGGGCGTGAATCATATTGTTAATGATATGTATGATTCTTTCATCTTTACCGTTTTGTGGTGAGGTGTGAGGGCAGGAGAAGCGAAAAATTGTGTCATTATTTGTACAAAATCGGTGAAACATAGAGTTATTAAATTCACGACCATTATCGCACTGAAATGATTTTATGCTCTTTCCAAATTGTGTGTGGATAAACTTGCGAAACTCAAGAAATTTGGCAAACACTTCCGATTTAAATTTAAGAGGATATAACCAAACATAGTGTGAAAAATCATCAAGCAACACAAGATAGTATTTATGACCGAGAGAACTAGAGATATGAGATGTCCATAAATCGGCATGTATAATATCAAAAGGAGCAAGTGTAACACTAGTAGATGATTTAAACGGAAGACGAAGGAATGGAGACAATTATTCCATCTATTTTTATTGTTTGCTTAAAGAGCAAGAAACACAATTTTGGGCAAGTTTCCCTTTACAAGCAATGAAATTGTTGCCTTTAAGAAAATTAAAAATTGGGACTCCTGGATGACCAAGCCTATTATGCCAAGTTGAAGAAGAAACAACCGCTAGAGTGACGGGAGAGCAAGATCTGGCAGCGGGGTGAAAGTGAATGGATAGAGATCCCCGTGCTATTGCATCTCGTAAGAGGTGTCCCCGTATGAAGATCATTCACAGTAAAACCAAAAGAGACAAAATCCATGGAGACATAATTATTACGAGTAAATTGGCGGACAGATATGAGGTTCGTAATCATGTGTGGGGCATATATGGTGTTTTTGAGGGAGAAGGGTGGATGAGAAGGTTGTGTGTATGAGGTACCATACCCTTTAACTGGAATGTGTTATCCACTACCAACTGTAACATATTGAGGATGCTTTAAACTAAACGGTTTAGGGATAGTACCTGCAGATTGGGTGACGTGAGATGTGGCGCATGAGTCCATGTACCAAGTATTGTCAGGCTGTTGCATGAAGAGGGTGCTGAATGTATGTCCCAACTCAGTGGGTGTCATGCCGGATGAGGCCTGCAAAATCTGACCTTGCATGAAGTAGACCTGCTGCGAGGCTGGAGCGGGACCCAACAAACCAGAGTAAGAATACGGATTGTGGAGCTGCTGGTACTGGAATGGACTCGGTGCCGCAACTCTGAACTGGGACGCTGCGGCTCTGTACTGGGGTGTCGCGGTGCTGTGTGCGAATTGCTGATGAACCAAGGCCCAGTTGTTCTGTGATCCATGTTGATGTTGATGCTGCTGGTTCTGTTGACCGCGACCATTGCCACGACCACAACCTCCCCTGCCGCGGCCCCTGCCACCCTTTCCACCGCGTCCTTGCTGCGGTTGAGAGTTTTCTGGCGGCGTTGGATCTTGAGGGCGCGTTTCGACCGCTAATGCCTTCTGACTGTGCTCATCATGCTTAGCAAGTCGAGTCTCTTCGAGCAACAACTGCGAGCGAGCTTTTTTAAAGCTGGGTAACATATCTGCATGTTGAATCATGGTCACCAAAGTATCATATTCGCTTTTAGGAAGGCCAGCAATCAATTGTAACACCAGTTTGGTGTCAGTAATAGGCTCGTCGACCACAACAAGTTGATCCGTCAGTAGCTTTAACTGTTTGTAGTACTCAGTCACATTGGAAAAGCTTTCAAAACGTGTATTGTTAAATTGCTCCTCTAAATACACAGCACGGGTGTGCTTATTGTCCTGAAATTTTTTCTCCAAACGATTACATAACTCAAAGGCTGTGGTGCCAGATTTCATGATAGTAAGAAGAAGGACCTGAGAAATATTACCATAAATCCACTATTTGACGCTGGCGTCTAGACGACGCCAAGTAGACTCATCAACCTCCGGAGGGCGCGGAATAGTGTCATCGATGTGATCAAGCACGTTATAGAGACATGCATGATTACGAAACAGTTCAACCCAGGAAGAATACTGACTGTTTGCTTGATCAAGAAGAATGAGAATAGAGTTCTTGATGTTTGTAACAGTTAGGGCTGGATGAAAAGAGGATGACAACGTGGTGGTGGAATTTGTGGAGGTAGAAGATTCAGAAAGTGTGAAAGATTCAGGGATAGCCATTTAGAGAACAGGGGAAAGAAAAAGAAAAACCTAGAAATTTTGGAGGGAGGAGGGGGAGGCGCCGCGGCAACCGAGGGAGGGGGGCCGACGGTAGCTCAACAAAAAAAACTAGGGTTTTTGTTTTAGGCTCTTGATACCATGTAAGATGATATTAATCTCCCTTAGGGAGTCTTTCATTAATATCAAGGTATATATAGAGTACAATATTCATCCCTTATACAATAGGAATCCTAAGTCTATACAAAAGATGAATCCTAGTCTTACCATAATTATATTTACACAATATATGGAAATATTCTAATTATGAGTAGGGAATATATTGTTTCCTATATTTACATGTTTACAATTCTTTTTTGGAGATCGTGTGTGAAGAACAACTTCGGTAAAATATGCTTTGTTCTATCTCTTTTTTATGAATCATTTCTTTAATTGGGTCATATATATTGCTGCATCTTCAGTCTTTAGATAGAGTTGCATCAGAATATAATATTATTGAAATCACTCGAAGTGCATTTCTGACTTGCTTTATAAATAGATGTTATATTTATATGATTTGAATGTCATGTAGAACAACATCGTATGACTGCCCTCATTGGTTGACTCAATTGCATAAAGATATGACACTTCAGGGCTAAAGAGCTCTGCAAGTTTCTCATTTCAACTTCTTTCAGCAAATAATCTATTGTATTTAAAAACTCTTCAAGAGTTTGAATAATATTCAAGTAATTAATTTACACTCATAAAACATAAGGATAATAGAGCCACATGTACCCTTAATCGATGAATATTCATTATGCTAAAATCTTGTTTGATTTAATTCAGATAATGAACAGATTTTTAAAATCTATTTATGCTTTAGGCATAATTTTTTTTCAAGATTATCATATAAATTTTGTCAAAGTGAAAGTATTCATTTATATTTGAATGCCTGGCATTTTTCTTTGGTAATATTGATGGCGAAAAGAATATTCAACCAATTCACATTGATAATAATATCTTTGTTGGTACCGTATATGAAAATAGCTTTACTCAAGGTTGAGTGGCAAGAGATGCGAGAAGGTTATCAAAGGATTTCAC
The DNA here is from genome assembly GCA_029844215.1 of Przewalskia tangutica. Classification (NCBI taxonomy): domain Eukaryota; kingdom Viridiplantae; phylum Streptophyta; class Magnoliopsida; order Solanales; family Solanaceae; genus Przewalskia; species Przewalskia tangutica. Next base: position 15,577,570 of record CM056734.1, read on the forward strand.
CTTAACTATGTTGTTATCCTTCTTGTATTTAATAACAAACAAATAGGTTTCTTTGATCTACAGAACGGGTCATTGCATTCGTCTTTATAACATAAGACTATATTTTTTATTTTTAAAATACTTGATTAAAAATCTCTTTTTATAGAGTCACTATGTCGAATTTATCTCTGATGGAAGCATTTTCACTTCTGTCATAAATTGCTAAGACTATTTATCCAGGACGACAAAAATTATAAAAGATAATGCTCAAATTTCGAGTTGATCTTTCATGTGGTCACTCAATTAATAATTATTATTTCAGAAAGTCACTTTCTTTATAACAACATATTCAGTGAAATCACACAATGTGGAATCTGGGGAGGGTAGAGTGTATGCAGAGCTTATATCTTCCTTGATAGGTAGAGCGGTTATTTCCGAGAGACCCTCGACTTAAGACAAAACACAAGCCTAAGCAAAGTAAGACAAACAAAGTAAGTCATGATAACGAATTCTGAAAGAGAAAAGAAATAAAAAGAAGCAATAAATAATGCAAGTAAATAAGACAAACAAAACAAACATAACATCATAAATCAAACGACAAGGAACTATAAGACAATATTGTGTCTACTAGTATGATAGGTTAAGCGAGCCTACAATAATAATATTACAACTACCAGTTTGTAAGTGTATGCATGACTACGCTGGACTATCTACTACCCTTCTACCCTAATATGTATCCTCCATAACCCTTTATCTAAGGTAATGTCCTCAGTAAGATCATGTAGAAAGTCACTTCCTTTATTAAAAAAAATTGAAATAATGAAGAAATTTGACTTTATGATATAATAATTATTTGGGGAGTGACTATCTGATAAACCAACCCCTCAATTTGACATTAACATCTACTTCTAAATAGTAGATGAAAAGAAATGCCATTTTCTTGATCCAGATCAAGCATGTTTATATCCGGATATGTAACTTAAGACAACACCATTAAGAGGATACAGAATGAAAATTTGTCGACTTGAGATGTTCGCATGGCATTAACAATTGTTAAGTTAGAAATATAATCTCTTATACACAGTGACATATCAAAAATTGGTAACGAAGAAAATGCCTTAAATGTCAGTCAGTTTCTTTCGATTTAATTGAGACCTCGAAAAATTCATTTACAGAGAGCATTTGGCGCTTCAACATCATTAGACTCACACTCACTCCAATTCTTCCTATCAGTAAGATTCTTAAAAGATTTTTCTTGGTGTACAATATTTAAAATGTCATGTTCTACACCAAACAAATCATAAAGCTCATCAATACTTAAATACAATCAAACTTTTCCCCCTCAATTATAATGTAATAGCATTTCAATAGCAATTATTGCTAACCTCTTCTTTGATTGGTTTTTATACATGAAACATCTTTAAATCGTCATGATCAACTCCACACACTATAATGGGGATAAACAACACATTTTTTTTAATAATTACCATCTTCTTGAACTTTTCACGGAAAGAACACATTCTTTCAACTAAATAAAACTCTTTTTTTTCAAGAACTCATCATATTTTCTACACACCATAAGTTAAGGATGAATAACTCTTTATAGGTGAAGAAATTCATCCTTGAATTAAATTGGAAGAAAGGTGGGAGAGTGGTAGTAAATTAGTATGAATATGGAGTAGTAAATGTGATAATGAAGAGATGAGTTTTAAGAGAAATTATGGCCATATTCAGCCAAGTATTGAACGTGTGAAAATGAAGGATCAAGGCCACATTCTGCCATTCAATGACCACTAACGTGAAAGACAATTAGGCAACAAAATGGAAATATTATATTGAGCCACTTTAATATATTATCATAATATTAAAATGCTCTAAAAGAACAACAAATACTGATTCAAGTTTCAAAAAGTCGCTCCACGGTAATAAGAGTCTGGGTGTGTTTGGATTAGCTTCTGACAGAATTGATTCTGCAGAATTGATTCTGACAGAATTGATTATGGTAGAAGTGATTTATGTTTGGATGCAATAATGTAAAAATGATTCTTTATAATTAATTTATGTTTGAATAGTTTTGATCAAAATTGCTTTAAATGTAAAATTACCAAATGGACATACATATAAATAAAAATATACATATAAATAGATGGAAGTATGTAAATAAAAATTACAAATATATAATAGAATTTAAAGTGCAATATAGTACTTAAATATTAGTAGAATATTATTACAATACTAATTGAAAGTGCAAATAGTATTTAAATATTATTACAATACTAATTTTGCATGCACTCTATAATGTATTATTAATGGAATAATATTATACTTAATAGTTATTTTAAAAAGTACCCTGGAATCGGTTTTCAGTTAAAATTGTAGAGCACATTTTATCGCATTTCTCGGGACTAACTACATTTAAAATTCTTGGACCTTTATTTATATTAATAATACATTATAGAAAAAGAAATAATATTATACTTAATAGTTATTTTAAAAAGTACCTTGGATTCGGTTTTCAGTGAAAATTGTAGAGCACATTTTGCCACATTTAAAATATTAATATTATTCGGAGTATTTGAAAGAAGACAATAGAAAAAGGAGAAGGATAATCCAAATGAGTTGCACTATTCTCATTTCTAAGTACGAGAAAGGTCATAAAATTAACAATAGCATACTCAAAACAAAACATGATTAGTATATTTGATTTTTTAGTAATTATTTCTAGATATTTAAAGAGGGTAATGAAAGTTGTATATTTGAATATATTTTTTTAGTAATTATTTCTAGATATTTAAAGAGGATAATGAAAGTTGTATATTTGAATTTTTTTATTAATTATTTCTAGATATTTAAAGAGAGTAATGAAAGTGGGTAGAGTTGTTGATGAAAATTAAAGATGGTAATAAAGGAAAGGGTAAAATTAAAATTGAAATTAATGGCAAAATTGATTCTGCCAGAATCAATTCTGGTGGCAGAATTGATTTTGGCCAACCAAACATGTCAATTTTCTGATTTTCACGAAAGTAGGTACTCAGAATCCCAAAAGCTAATCCAAACATGCACTTAGCTTATGTATTGGCAAAAGTTACAACTATAACATAGAACTCTCGAGTATGTTCAAAATCTTCAATATGGTTTCTCTTATCTCGACTGTAAGCTATGATTTTTCTTTTGCCTCAAATGACGACTTTAAAGTTAAGTGCTCGTTTGGTAGGTCGTACTGTACTGTATAATTTTGCATAGACTGGACTGTATTAATAATATATAATGGACAGTATTAGGTATTAATATATAATGGACTGTATTATTTTTTAGTACAGTCTAGGGAAGACGCATCTACTAGATGAGTCTCAAAAATGACAGTTGGAGTATACTATTTTTAGAAATAGTACAGTCTAGTCTGGCTGAAAACGTCCACCAAATACTGTATTGTTTTTTTGTCCAGTGTAGTCCAGCGTACCAAACGTGCCCTAAATGTGATACATAGAACCTTTTGTGAGAAGGTTAAGGCGTATGAATTAGGCTTCGAACTAAGAGACCGAATTGCTGCTATCTTTTGAAAAGAAAGGGTTGTTAAGAAATCTAAGACTTTGGGCTTTAGAGTTACTATAAAGCCCAAATATCCAATGAGTCTGAGTAGATTAATGGAAGGCCCAAAAAACGTATATTTCAGCCCAGGCTATGTTCATCTACGAGAAACACCGGAAAGCATAGTGATATGCCATTGATTTTGCGTTTGGTTGGTTTTGATTTTTAATTTATAAATATGTAAATCGATTACAAGATCAAAATAGATTTTGTTTTCTGGTTCATATATCACTTATAGTCTTTAATTGAATGCCTTAATTACAATTATTTTATTTTAATCTGTCCAAATTAATTGGCGTATATTTGTCAATAAAAACTTACCTTACAATTTTGTCCCTCAATTATGGATGATTGTGATTTTGGTACTTGTAATATATTATGACTCAACACATTAAATCTTCAATTGATTAAAAATATGTGATTTTGGTCCATTTAAGTAGGAAAATAAATAAATAAATAAATAAGTAGGAAATATGTTTCATTTAGACTATTTTTAAGAATATCCTACCTAAAAAACTATACACGCTTAGCATAGCTCATGAATAATTAAGTGGTGGACCAATGAATAATAACGATATATTTGTAAATATTCACAAGCAAATAGATTAAAAGTGCATATTTTAATTAACTAAAAGTTATATATGCTTAATCAGTTATCACAACTCACAAGAATAAAATAAAAATGTACCAATAACCGAGGGATCAAAATGCTATTAACTCAATCGAATGATAAATCTAAAACTATTTGAACATAAGTATTCTTTTAAAAAAAAAATTAAAGAGGTATGTTAAAACCTAATTTGAGAAAACCATCAAAACGTTTCAATGTGATAACGTCCGTGAGTTTGAGAACCTTCTCTTTCATAAATTTTGTGCGGACTACGGCATGATGTTTCGATTTTCTTGCCCCCATACCTGACCTCAAAATGGTAAAGCTGAAAGAATCATATGCACCATGAACAATAAGATTCGCACTATGCTCTTTCATGCTTTCATCCCCCTCTTCATTTTGGGTATACACATTACACATGGCGGCTTACCTCTTTAATATATTACCAACACAAACTCTTCAAAATAAAATTCCAACTGAAATTCTCTTACGTCGGATCCCCTCTTATGATCACCTTCGGATTTTTAGTTATCTATGCTACCCGAATCTCGCTTCCACGATCCCTCACAAATTAGCACCTTTGACTACTCAATTAGGTTTATTGTCGAACCATAGAGGTACTTATGCTATGATTTGTCCACAAATAAAATTGTAGTCTCTCGCCATGTCACATTCAAGGAGAACGTTTTCCCATTTGCAAACGTTCAAATATTTCAACTACGACTTCCTTGATGATCCGGTCAATTCCCCTCTCATTAGAAATGCAATACATGTCAGCCATTCCATCACTGCCCCAACACCCGTCGACTATCCCTTCATCCCGTCGACTACCCCCTACCTACTACTCTCATCCCGGCCTCACCGATCCCATCAAACAGCCTACTACCACATCGCCAAAATTCCCCGACGACTTCCCCACAACCCTTGTCGACCACCCCACTGCCCCGCCCACCCTATTGCCTCCAACAAACCTACTGTCCCCAGTTCCTATGACCCAAACTACCCCACTGCCCCGAGTTTCCATCAACCAAATAGTCTCGATCTAACCCCTGCATAGAAAATCGTGCCCAACATGGGATTTTTAAACCGAAAGTTCACTTTAACCTATCCACTCAGACTATCTCACCTATACCTAAAAATCCAAAAGTAGTCAAGCTAGACCTGAATTGAAATGCGGTCATGCGTGATGAAATTGATGCGCTCACTACACAACGCACTTGGGATCTTATCCCGAAACCAAAGGGGGTGAATGCGATTCGTTGCATGTGGCTATATCTTCACAAGTTCAGAGATAATTGTGAGCTTGAACGCCATAAGGCGAGACTTGTGGAAAATGACACGGGGCAATAAAAGAGAGTTGATTATGGTGAGACCTTTAGTCTAGTGGTTAAACTAGCCACTATTCACACTGTTTTGATCTGAAGGTTCTGGCTGATTCATCAACTTGATGTGAAAAATGTGTTCTTACATGAGGATTTGAAAGAAATAGTATATATGCATCAACCGACTGACTTTGTGCATCCATCGACTCTTCGGTATGTCTGTCGTCTTCGAAAATTACTATATGGCTTGAAACAAGCCCCTAGGTCTTGGTATGAATGCCTTGCCACTTACATCATGCAAATCGGGTTCGTGTAGTGCAAAAGGGATAATTCACTTTTTATTTTTCATCGAGGTAATGACACTACATATCTTTTGCTCTATGTGGATGACATTGTTCTGATTGCCTCTTCTGATGTGCTGAAACACGAGATCATTACCATGCTCAAATTCAAATTTATCATGACAGACTTAGGTAAGTTGAGTTATTTTTTGGGGATTTCCGTGACCAGATTCAAGAATGTAATGTTCCCATGCTAGCGTAAGTATCTTGAAGAGATTATTTACATGGCCAAAATGACAAACTGCAAGATCATGCCCACTCCATTCGATTCGAAGTCGAAACTTAGCATCGAGCACGGGGATCTGGTGTCGATCCTTCTCTTTATAGGAGTCTCGTTGATGCACTTCAGTATCTTACATTCACTGGGCCCGATATTGCCTATGCCGTTCAGCAAGTGCGTTTTTTCATGCATGCTCAAGGGAGCCTCAATTTACCGCTCATAACGTATCATTCGGTACGTTAAAGGTGTTATTGACTATGTAGTACATCTTTATCCATCTGCACCGACTAGACTGATATTTTATATAGACGCCGATTGAGTCAATTGTTCGGACACACGTCGATCTACTTCCGGCTACTCTGTATTTTGGGTGATAACCTCATCTCGTGGTTTGTCAAACGAAAAGCCACGTTTTCTCATTCCAGTGCAGAAGCAGAATATAGAGGCAGTGTGAATGTTGTTGCCGAAATTTGTTGGCTTAAAAATCTCCTTCTAGAGCTTCATCGTCCCTTACGTAAGACATCTATTATCTACTGTGATAACATATTTGATGTCTACTTGTCTCATAATCTGGTTCAACATCAGCAAATCAAACATATTGAGATGAATATTCATTTTCTTCGTGAGAAGGTTGTCATGGGCCATGTTCGGGTGTTTCATGTTCCTTCTTCCTATCAATACACATATATTTTTACGAAGGAACTTCCTCGGCAGCTGTTCCTTGACTTCAGATCCAGTCTGAGCGTCCGACCTCCAATCGCTCCGACTGAGGGGGGTGTGATTGAGAATAAGTAAATATTCTCCATATATTATGTAATTATTATTTTAGTGTAATTATGTTAAGTATATATATATATATATATATATATATATATATATATATTGTATTAATGAAAAGACTCAAGACAATGAGAATTACACCATTCTACAAAAAGGATGTGATGTACCGGATAAGTTTGTTCCTTTCTTAACTAGAGGTCACATTTTCGAGTTCTTTGTTTGAAAAATCATTGGTAAGAGCGCTTTACACGAATGAACCCTAATTGCGTATGTGGAGCGAATTCGAATTAGTCAGACTCTAATGTGGATATCGGACATCAGACGAGAAATTAAAAAAAATAGTGTGCCTTTTTTGTCAAATCAAGCGACAAAGATTGTTGAAAATACTAGACAACTTTATATTGCAAAACAGAAGTGCAAATGTTCACATGGTCACCTTAATAGTGTGCCTTAATGCCGGCCGCTTTATTTGTTTATTTCCATTATTTTTCTGCCAAACAACTCACTATATGGGGTGGGGAGAGATGTACTTATGCATTAGCTAACTGAATTACCATACTTTACCTTTAAACCCCTATTTGTCATTTGGTTACTTCTGGTGGCCCTTATATATGGGGCTCGCCCATGAGAAACTTTGTTGTCTGGTCAATTTCTACTGAGTTCTAGAGTTCGAGTTTTGAGAATGAAAAATTAATTAAAATATCTTTTAAAAACACAATAATTATTCGCCTCATGTCCTTTCTAGCTAATTATCCGCCGTACCTCTTCGCTCAAATCTATTATTCGACATACCCCCTCGTTCATATCGCTTCCTTCATAAAATTATCGCAGTATATTTATATATCATGATGATATCATGGAGGACTAAGAGAAGGACTGGAGCAGTCCCCCATGATACAATCTCATTATATTTATATACCATAATTATATCATGGTCCTGATGAGTGTCTCATTAAAGGAATTAAACACTCCTCCATGATACCATCACAATATATGTATATAAGATGATGGTATCATAGAGTTTTTTTTTAAAATGTGTCTTTTTTTAATAAATGAACATGATCATCCATGGTATCAGCTTAATATATTTATATACCATGATCTTATCATGACTAAGAGAAGAAATGAAACATTATCCATGATACCATCTCAGTATATTTATATACCATGGTGGTATCATAATTGAGAGGGGTGTCCGGGGTAAATAGTTTTGATTTATTTTGGAGGTACGCAAGTAATGGGGGTATGAGCGGGTAATTATTTTTTATTTGAGGGGGCACACACAAAAATTCCCCAAAAAATTATGTTGGGAGCGTCTATTCCCAAAATGGGCCCTGCAATCAAATTTAGTCGCGCTCTAATGTGGATATCGAACATCGGATGAGAACTAAAATAAAAAAAAATATCAGCAAAAGCTTGGATCTTAGGAGTATAAATAGAATATTAGATACCCATGTTAATCGTCAGTTTTCATAAATTTGGCAAACTTAAATTATATCCGAGTCAATCATCACACATAGTAATGTTCCTTTTTGCGCAAACGAAGTGAATTTGTGCTAAAATAAAACATAAGAAATCCTTATAAAAATATTTTCATTAACTCAAGTATAAGTATTCATACGAGATTATTTCCTTTGTATATCAACTGTTCTTATATTCATTGCGGCCTCCCAAGAGAGAGAGAAAAGGTTCAAGTGTAGCTTAATAACTAGTCTAAATTACTACGTCCGTCCAATTTATATGATGTAGTTTAATTTGATACGAAATTTAAAAAATAAATGAAGATTTTAAATCTTGTAATTTCAAATAAGATAAAGATATTTATGTGGTTATAGATCATCACGTTAACTATAAAATTTAAAATTTAAAATTAAATTATTTTATATCGCTATGAGGCTACTGAAGTTAACTACATGCAACAGCTAATTGAAAGTGTGGCATTGTAATCTTAAAAAGATAATACTCCTTCCATCACAAATTATCAATAGTTTTTCGCGTCCCAAGATTTACATTATGTAAATATAAACTAATATTTTAAAAACAAAATTTTCATCAATTAATATAAGATGAATTACAACATATACTACGTCCACACAGTTTTTAAATATTTTAATTCTAATTAATATTAAATCAATTTAACTTCGAAAATTAGTCTAATTAACTCTTGAAAAGGAAAATACAATATTTTGGAATGGATGAAGTAACTAATACGTTACAACCAATTTATATTACAATACAAAAACTAAATCTCTATCCCAAATTGAATATATAACCTTACTTTTTTTTTTTTGTGAAGGCGAATCGCAACGCTACTCTTTCGAGTGCAAGACAGTAAACTCCTGACCGACGCAGAAAGCGCAAACCACGTCAGCCATGTAAACCACACTTGGCAAGCCATGTGTGACAGGCTCAACCAAGAAGGTTTATGCAGGGGATCGAACTCGTGACCTTGCGGTCCCGCGCTCTACTGCTACACCAACTTGGCTAATATATAACCTTACTGCACAATGTCTAAGAAGATATATGCATATATAAAGTATAAACCATGCCCATGAAATTTGAACATCTTAAAGAAATACAGTACATGATATCAAGGCAGTGTGAGTGGCGAAATCTAAAAGGCGTAGAATATAATGATGTCCTCTAAGATGGCTTAAAAACTCAGCTTAAGGTTTGAAATTTGAGAGCTGACACTTCATATTTCATGGACCAAACCCAATATTTCTCACCACCAAACCTCCCACTAGGTTTTGAGTTCGAACTTCAAAATTGAAACTAAGGGGTCTGTTTGGTCAAGCTTCTGGAAATGTATTTTTGTTTTTCAGAAGTAGTTCTGCAGAAACTGTTTCTGGAAAATCAGTTAGGGTGTTTGGCCTATAATTATAAAAGATTTACGAAAGCAAACGCTCTGTTTGGCCAATATTTATGCAAATTTACTAGAATTTTCTTTTTAATAGATTTAAAACTATTTAAAATATTCTTTTCTATTTTCTAAAAATTAGTATATCTTTACAATTTAATAATTTTTTTTTAAAAATTATTTAATTACAATTTAATAAAAAATAATATTATATTGTACATAAGAAATGTAACGACAATATGATAGTCAATGACTCAAATATGTCTAAATTTACCCCCGCCCTACCCCCATTCCATCCTCAAATTTCTATGTCATATTTTTTTTTTACTTTTATAAAAAACATGAATTCTTTTCTTTCCCCCTTACCCCCCCGGCCTACCCCAACCCATCCCATTGCCCTACCCCATCCTCAAATTTCTATTTCATATTTTTTGTTACTTTTATAAAAAATGATCGAAAATATGAAAATTTTTCTTACCCCCCGTCACACCCCCACCCCACCCCATTTCCCTACCATCCTCAAATTTTTATTTCATATTTTTTGTTACTTTTATAAAAAAAAATGATTTTTTTCTTACCCCCGCCCTACCCCTTACCCTCACCCCACCTCATTGCCCTACTCCATCCTCAAATTTCTATTTCATATTTTTTGTTACTTTTATAAAAAAAAAATGATTTTTTTTCTTACCCCGCCCTACCCCACCCCATCCACCTCATTGCCCTACCTATTCTCAAATTTCTATTTCATATTTTTTGTTACTTTTATAAAAAAAAATGATTTTTTTTCTTACCTCCCGCCCTATTCATCCTCAAATTTCTATTTCATATTTTTGTTAATTTTATAAAAAAATCAATGTTTTTCTTACCCCGCGCCCTATCCCCATCCTACCCCTATTCCCAACTTTCTATTTTATATGAGGATATTATATGAGATTAAAGGAATTTTGTGGAAAAAAAATGGTAATAGGTCCAAAAAAAAATTCAATGAATGAGCAAAAAGGCTTCTTCAGAAGCACCAAATTGGTGTTTCTGATTCTCTTCCCATCTAGAAACACTTTTTGGCTTCTGAAAAAAGTATTTCTACTTCTGAAAAGAGGGTGTTTGGCCAAAGAGTTATTTACAGAAACACTTTCAGAAGCTTGATCAAACACCACCTAATTCTTATAGGAAATGTTTCTTCCTTTAATGAGCCTTACACGACAGAAATCTAACACAGTTCTCTGGTACCTCACTACCTCTCCTTCCCATTGTTTGCCTTTGCAGCTAAGCTGGCCGGGGAATGCCAGTGGGTCTCTTTCTTTGTGAAAAAAAGAGATAAACTTTACTTTTAAAAAGGGGGGAAGTGGGAAGCAGCAAGTGCCCCAAAACCCAAAAAAGATGTTAAAGTGTGAAGCTTTGTGAAAAAGGGTGTCCAATATGTCCCATACCTTTGTGTTCGTAGTTTGTACCAAATAATGGCATACCACATGCTATGTGAATTACCCCACTGTATATTCATTACCTCTTTAAACTATCACCTCTAGTGCACTCCTGCATATGCCAATCATCTTCCTCACCTTTTGTTACTTCTTTTTATTATTTCCTTTGCATTTCCCTCCTAAAGATTAATGAAAACAAAACTAGCCATAATAAGGTTCATTATGAAGCCTAGTTAGGCTTATGATAGAGCTCTGGACTAACAGAATAAATTAACCTTTTAGGCATATGGGGAATTGGTTAGGCTCTAACAACTTAAATACTCAAAAATAATTAGGGCATTTTGGTTTGAAGAAGAATATTTTTCTTGAAAATAAACTGTTCATTTACTTATTTTCTGATGTTTGGTAAGTAAGCATAAAATATTATCTCAAAATCATTCATATATAATTTAGACAAATACGATGAGGTAGAGGTTGGCTAGGGGTATGGGGGTGGCGGAGGTAGGGAGTGTTGGAGGATGGGAAAGAGTGACGTGTCACTTATTAAATTTGTTTTTCCTACTTCCATCGAGAAGTCATTCAAATCATTTTAAGGAACTCATTTTCCTATAGGGGTACAATGTATTAGAATTCCGTAAAAGTTTTTTTTCAAGTCTCGTTAGTCCTTGAACTAATCTTTATTAAGAGTTTGTTCGACTTAGCTGGTTAAAGGAAGTTAAGTATCAAATGTTGAGAAGTATCTTTTTAGTATTAAACTAATTTTATAAATAAATACTTATTTAGATACTGTTCACTTCAATTAACACTGGAAAATTCTGTAGGAATTTTAATCACTTTTAGTGCCAAAATTTCTTCATGTGATCCAGCCGGCCTAGGCTCTTTGTATTCTTTTCATTTTTCCTAGGCTCAACAGGAAACATGTCCACTTCTCTTTCACTTCCCCATGGGACTATCACTATCCAAATTTCCCAATCTCTCCGGCTATTTGGTCAGATTTATCCAGTAGTTTCATTTGCTTTTTGTTTGAATGATACATTATGTTTGATCATAGTTTTTCATAATTCAGCAAATTATTTACTAAAAAGATGTGTAAAAGTGAAGGAAAAAGTTCGAATGTCTGACAACTACCCAATATTTCAACTTATATAATGAAATGAATCCCTTTTCTGATATCCAGTATGTTTAAACTGCGATGAGTTTATAGGCAAATAAACAAGATTACATTTGTTTTATGATTCCCAACATTAAACAAATTCCCAAAAACGAAGTCCAAAAACTCTATTTATTAAGTGTAAAAGTTTAGACGAGACAGTGGCCCAGCCGTGCGGGGCCTTCTCTTTCCTGTGTATATTTGTTAAATATTAGACTTAGATTTGTACCTTAATTAGAAGTATCATATTACAATAATTGTAAAGTTAGTATTCTTATAGAACAGGAATTCCTAAATAGAATAGGAAGATGATCTTCCTTTTAACTTGTATATATATGCATTTCATTCATTAAGTTAACCAAAATTTGTGATCGACCACATCTAATAACTCTACTATTAGATAAGGTAAGTCATATAATGCAAAAGGTATCAGAACAAATAAAAGTCATGAGTTCGAAAAAACAACTACTTATTAATAACATAATTTTGTGCTTGACGCATAAGAAAATCAATAAAACTATACTATTTAAAATGCTATATTTTTTTAATAAGGTGGTCCCTTGTTCCCCAACCTTTAAATCAAATCTTTAGTTTATATTTGAACTTTAAGATCAAATTGCGTGTTCAATGTTGAAAACACACAATATCGACATTGTTGTATAATTAAGAATATAATATCAAAAGACAGAAACCTCAAATGGCACATGGACGACACTAAAAAAGAAAAATATACTCCATATAATTCAACAGTTCATTATTCTTTAATTAGTCAAGATTAATTGATCAAGCCTAATGGAATAACTAATTATATAAACTACTTCCTCCGTCTCATATTACTTGGCCACATTATTAAAAATATTTGTCCCAAATTACTTGACCACTTTTTAAAATTAAGATAGAATTAATTAAGTTTTTCCTACTTTGTCCTTAATATTAATTTTTTTAAAGTAACCAATATTAATTAGAATGTAATTAATTGGAAAGAGATAAGGATAATATAGTAATAATTCTTTTCTTAATTATAATTTCTTAAAAAGATGTGTAATATGAAAAGGAGTAAGTAAATCACTATTCAGTTGCTTAAGTCAATTTTGATATGAAAGGAAAAACAATCGAATTAAAGTGCATGGGGCAAGTCTGAGAGTATGTAAATGCACTTTATTACTTCTGATTTTAAAATTAAATGGTAGGGTCCTAGGATTAAGCTACTGACTTCCGTTTCTAACTACGACCAAAACTTAACAAGAGACATTAATCAGACACTTCAATTCTACTAAAGTTTGCATCTATATTGCGTGTATCCTTCAATTATATTGTCGCACTTATATCATATCCGTAAAAAAATAATAGTTACTTTTAAAAGAACCCAAACATATTAAACGAAATATTTGAAAAATTCGATCAACATAGATTTGCATGACCTTATTTTCAGTGATAAGGCCGCGATGTCCGTCCCAGGCCATAGGTAAGGACATGGTCATTCGATCAAATATTTTTCAGACTATGTCCATTTGCAGAAAACTAGAATATTAAGCAACCAAATATCTATCAAGTCATAAAAAAAAAGTTTAAACATATTTTTTACTTAACCATTTTGGTACTTTAGTATGCAATTTCATCACATGATTTCAAATCGGCGTTTGTTTATATATTTTTGCACAAAATTTCAACTTCAATTTCATATCATGATTTCAAATCCCAAATAGTCCAAAAAAGCATGATTTCGAATTTCAAAAATTTAAAATGTAAAACTTGACTCATAAAATTGTGAGTACTAATACCCTTTTGATGTACGAAAAATAGTAAACTACTATTACAAGTGCTAAGAAAGGATAATCAATTATGTGTTACAATAGACTTGATGCCAACAAGAGTGTTAAACAGTGGGTCCAGTCGTGTGGTCCATGCCCATGTACCGTGTGGGGCCATTCCCCTTTCCTTGTGTATTTGGTAAATATTAGACTTATGTTTGTACCTTAATTAGTAGTGTAATATAACCATAATTGTAAAGTTAGTCTTCAAATAGAATAGGGATTTCTAGGTAGAATAGGAAGAAGATCTTCCTTGTAACTTGTATATATAATTATATATGTCTTTCATTAATAAGAATAATCAAGGGATTATTTATTTCATGGTATCAAGAGTTTAGGTTCTCTTTACCCTGTTTCCGATCCTCAAAATTTCTTCTTTTTTTTTTTCTCGAAACTTTGCCCTAATTCTCGAGTTTTGTGGGTTCTTCTCTTCCAAAAAACTTTTCTCACAAATTTCCTTCTCTAAATCTTGTTATTTCCTATGGCTGATAAGAACACTTTTCATCCTGCCCTCTCGATTTCTAACATCAAGAGAGTCATCCCAATTGTTCTTGATCTTGAAAACGTCCAATATGGGACGTAGGCAGAATTATTCAAGATTCATGCTAAAGCACATAAAGTTCTTCACCACATCATCCCTCCTCCTCCTTCAAAGGAGGGTGATAAGGCGTCTACATCTAATGTGCCCACTCAGGAAGCAGACCCAGAATTATGGGACATGCTTGATTCCAAGGTTCTTCAGTGGATTTATGTCATTATCTCCTTGGATCTCTTACAGACGATTATGGAACCCAAATCTACAGCTATGACGGCGTGGAACCGTTTGCGTGACATATTTCAAGATAACAGTCATTCTAGAATTGTTATTCTTGAGCAGAAATTTTCGCAAGTGGCTATGACAAATTTTCCCAACGTCTCTTCTTATTGCCAACGCCTCAAGGACTTGGCGGATCAACTTTGCAACGTAGGTTCTCCTGTTTCTAACAGTCGTCTGGTTCTTCAGATGGTTGCAGGCCTGTTAGAGGCCTATAATGGTGTTGCTTCAGTTATTCGACATAGTAGCACCTTGCCAGAGTTCTATCAGGCCCGTTTCATGCTTACATTGGAAGAAGTTGGCTTGACTAAGAAATCAGCGATTGGGAGTAGTCATGTCGGTATGGTGAATGCTTCCAATTTTTCTCCTTTCAATCCAGCCACCGTGATCCAAAGTCACAACAACGGATGTGATAAGAAAGGCCAGAATAAGAAGAATAATAGCAAGAATCGTGGCGGCAACAACCGACAACAACAACAACAGTCGTGGAGCCCACAGGGACCCCCTGGATAGTGACAGTGGGTCCCAGAACCTCACAGCTCCGCGGCTCAACCTTACAGCGCCATAACTCAACCTTACAGCGTCGCGGATCCACCTTACAGCGCCGCGGCGCCTCAATATCCGCCAGGATACTCACCTCGGTCCAGCTTTCTCCCACCTGCATCGCTGGTTCACTCAACAGATAGGCGCCTCAGCAGTCTAGTATACTTGGGCCTCGCCTCCATCAGGCTCACCACGCAGTGGGACATACTCAAATCGACATTGAAGCAGCGATGCACACACTTAGCTTGACTCAACCAGACCCTAATTGGTACATGGACACCGACGCCACTACCCACATGACATTCGATCAAGGTACTCTCTCATCTTATTCCAATTTGAGCACTAATCGTGATATAACTGTTGGTAATGACAATTCTATTCCAATTAAGGGTTATGGTCATAAAGCATTGTCCCCTCCTCATCCACCACTTGTCCTGAAAATACCCTTCATGCCCCAAAATTAATTAAAAATTTAGTATTTGTCTGTAAATTCACAACTGATAACTGAGTTTCTATTAATTTTGATCCATTTAGATTTTTTTGTGAAGGATTTCAAGACGGGAAGTCATCTCATGAGGTGTAACAGTGGGGGGAACCTATATCCAATCACACCAAGTCCAAGTGTCTCGCGTCAAGCTATGCCATCCACTTTTGAAGCTCTTGCTCCTTCCTTGTGGCATGCTCGTCTAGGTCATCCGGGGTCGTCTATTTTATATTCTTTAGATAGACATAAGTTTTTTTCTTGTAAGGGTACGCGTAGTACTCCAATTTGTCAATCCTGTGCTTTGGGAAAGATTATTAAATTACCATTTGTAGCTTCAAATTCGAATACTTCTATGCCATTTGAAATTATTCATAGTGATTTATGGACATTTCCGATTCAGTTCTATGAGTCATCGTTATTATGTTCTATTCTTAGATGACTATACTAAATATTTATGAACGTTTTCAATTGCGAAAAAATCTCAAGTTTTTTCCATCTTCATAAAATTTATAGCCTTCATAAGAACGGAATTCGAACGAGAAATAAAAAATATTTAATGTGATAATGACAAAGAATATGATAATGGAGAATTTAGGGAATTTTGTGCTCAAAATGGGATAAATTTTCATTTTTCTTGTCCTCATACATCTTTACAAAATGAGAAAGCTGGGCGAAAAATTCGTACCATTAATAATATTGGCCGCACTTTATTGGTTCATTCATCTGTTCCTCCATTCTTTTGGCATCATGCACTACAAATGGCTACCGATCTCCTAAATACTCTTCCCTCTAAAGGCTTGACATATTCATCCCCTCTAAAAGTGTTATACAATAAGACTCCGTCATACACTCAACTTAGGGTCTTCAGATGCTTATGTTATCCACTGTTTTCATCCACTACAATCAACAAACTTCAGGCATGTTCTACTCCTTGTGTATTTTTGGGTTTTCCGTCAAATCACTGTGGTTATAAATGTTTTGATTTGTCCTCTAAATGAATCATCATTAGTCGTCATATTCTCTTTGATGAATCCCAATTTCTCTTCTCTAAAGTAGAAAAACCCGTGTCTAGTTTCTATTATTTTTTGGATGATGCTATCTCCCCCTATGTTCTCCGACATTTTTCAGATTTGCCAGAAAATACGCAGGTTCCCCAAAACCCGCCCTCAGCGCCGCAACCCTACATAGAGGCGCTGCGGCTAAACTCTGCGAGCCTGCAGATTTACGGTGTCGAGGCGCTACCCCTGTAGCCGCGCGCCACCCCAGCCGCGCGCTGATCAGATTTCCAGATATTTTCAAAAATTCCCAAAATTCACTCAATCCAGCCCAGAGTCTTGGTCCAATCACTCGTAGTCAAATGAGTGTTTTTAAACCAAAAAGACATTTAAATTTAAATTTAAATGTTCTTAAATTTCCATTACTCCGTAATCCTGTGTCTGCTTTAAATGACCCTAATTGAAAAATTGTCATGGTCGAGGAATATAATGCTCTTATTGATAATAATACGTGGGAGTTGGTACCCCATCCATCTGATGTTAATATTATTCGGTCTATGTGGATTTTTGTTCATAAGGAAAATTCTGCTGGTTCATTTGCAAGGCTTAAGGCTAGACTTGTAGGTGATGGTAAGACTCAGCAGGTTGGTGTAGATTGTGGTGAGACATTTAGCCCAATGGTCAAGCCGGCTACCATTTGTACTGTGCTCATCTTGGCTCTTTCGAAATCATGGCACATTCATCAGCTAGATGTGAAGAATGTTTTCCTACATGGTGATTTTCAGGAGACAGTGTATATGCATCAGCCTTTGGTATTTAGGGATACTAGATATCCTAATCATGTCTGTCTATTGAAGAAGTCCCTGTATGGGCTTAAGCAGTCTCCACGAGCTTGGTATAAGAGGTTTGCTGATTTTGTTTCGACTATGGCTTTTTCTCACAGCAGGTCTGATAATTCATTATTCGTATATCGTCGAGGATCTTCCATGGCTTATATTCTATTATATGTTGATGATATTATCTTGACTGCTTTTTCTGATACTTTGCGCAAGTCTATTATGACAATGCTCAGTTCTGAGTTTGCCATGAAGGACTTGGGCCATTTGAGTTACTTTTTGGGGATTGTTGTAACTCGTCATGCAGGTGGATTGTTCTTATCACAGAGAAAGTATGCAGCAAAGATCACTGAGAGGGCTGGGATGTCATCCTGTAAGTCCACTTCTACTCCAGTTGATACCAAACTCAAGTTGGGTGCTGCAGCTGCCTCTCCGTATGAGGATCCGACCAGCTATCGTAGTCTTGTAGATGCCCTTCAGTATCTGACGTTCACGCGATCAGACATTACATATGTCGTACAACAGGCGTGTTTGTTTATGCATGATTCCGGAGTTGAACATATGAATGCCCTCAAACGCATTAGTTACATTCAGGGAACACTTGAGTATGGTTTGCATTTGTATCCTTCGTCGACGTCTACATTGGTCTCTTATACAGATGCTGATTGGGGTGGTTGTCCTGACACTAGACGGTCTACGTCTAGATATTGTATGTTTTGGGGTAACAACTTGATCTCATGGTCTGCCAAGTGTCAATCTACGCTTTCACGTTCAAGTGCAGAGACCGAGTATCGAGGGGTAGCTAATGTGGTCTCCGAATCATGTTGGTTACGAAATCTTCTTTTAGAGCTTCATTGTCCCATTGAGAAAGCTACCTTGGTGTATTGTTATAATATAAGTGTCATCTACCTTTCTGGCAATCCAGTTCAGCACCAGCGTACTAAACACATAGAGATGGATATTCACTTTGTTCGAGAAAAGGTAGCAAAAGGACAAGTACGCATCTGCCATGTTCCTTCGAGATATCAAATTGCAGACATCTTTACAAAGGGTCTTCCATCAGTCCTTTTTGAAGATTTTAGAGACAGTCTCAACGTACGAAGACCGCCCGCTATGACTGCATGAGTGTGTTAAGCGATGGGTCGGTAGTGTGGCCCATGCTCGTATGCATGTGGGCCCTTCCCCTTTCCTTATGTATTTGGTAAATATTAGACTTATGTTTGTACCTTAATTAGTAGTGTAATATTACCATAATTGTAAAGTTAGACTTCAAATAAAATATGGATTTCTAGGTAGAATAGGAAGAGGATCTTCCTTGTAACTTGTATATATATGTCTTTCATTAATAAGAATAATCAAGGGATTATTTCTTTCAAAGAGCGGAGGCAACAATTATGTTTGATCCTTATACTTGAATTCGTCTTGAATCTTCCGTCTTAGATTTTCGTTCCAGTTCAGCAAGCTCCTTGAATCTTGTTAACCTGCAATCAATAAATACTAAATCTAGGTTGCTGAGTCGATTGATTTATCAACCTTCCCTTAAGATAATATTGCCCGTATACATGCTTTGTACGGATGAATTGCAATATGTCTCCCAAGGTAAAACAGCGGAGTAATATCACTTGTGCAAAGCAAACAGAAGTGATCATGACGAAGAAAACAAATACGAAACGATTGCTAAAGAATGGAAAGGAAGAACTTGTTCTTTGTATTTTCTGCAGTGGTTTTCCCCACTGTTTTATGTTATATCTTCTCTGCATCTCAAATCTGGAAATAAGGTCTTGTTATATAGTGTAAGGATGAGGGAAGGTGTTAATTGAGTGTTAAAGACTATTAAGAGGGTTGTTTAAGAGGCTCAATGAAGAGCCAAAACGTTCAGGGCCGCGGTTCAAATCATGAGCCACCGCGGTGCTTGCCTTCCAGAAAACCCAGGGACCAAACTATAATTATAATAAAGTCAGGAGTCCAAAAAGATAATATCAGAAGCAGCCCAACAACCCCCAACCCGACCCGGATGGTAATGGC
Source organism: Przewalskia tangutica (assembly GCA_029844215.1). Taxonomy (NCBI): domain Eukaryota; kingdom Viridiplantae; phylum Streptophyta; class Magnoliopsida; order Solanales; family Solanaceae; genus Przewalskia; species Przewalskia tangutica. The sequence goes on from CM056734.1 coordinate 15,597,346, forward strand.
GCGCGTGGGGGCCTAGTCTCGAACTCAAGCACACCTAGGTCCTCCCTCCTTCAAACACATGAGTTACCACTTGGGGTCCCAATCTCTTATTCAATTTAGAGACTTATATTATGAACAATTCTTCTTTTTCTCACCGATGTGGTAGATTTGTCCCACACCACTCTTCCATGTCACAAACACCTTACTTCGCGGACCAGTATCTCTTCAATTTCTCAATGAAATTTGACGATTCTTGGCCCTACGGTCATCTACTCACTTAGTATATTAAGCACGTGTGAAGAACTAGGTTCTCCAACATGTGGAACCATGATGTTTAAGTCATTGAAGATGGACGGACCCAACCTCCACCACATGCAAATTTCCAACATAAGTTTATATTTTATAAAAAAAGACTCATATGTTTGTAGTTGCTAAAGATATTGCCCAGCAACCGACTCAAAATAACAATGTTGGTTCATCTTTTCGGTCATCTGATCAGGAAATACATGCTCGACGTGAAAAATTGTTTGTACCATGTGGAGGATTTTATTAAAGAGAAGTTACATTACTATTCATGTTAAATTTTCTTTTTATTGAACAAAAGTTTGATCAATTGATGTTTTATTTTTTAGAAAGATCTTCTAGTAGCATATTATTTTTGTTATAAACTATGACTTGCTCATTTGGTAAGATTGTATAAGAATTGAGAAAATTTTAATAATTTTTCATAATTTATGGATTTTTATGTTTATAAGAAAAAATATAACTTAAGAAATTCAAATTGTATATTAAAATAAACTTTAAGGCAAAATACATAAAATGCACCCTGAACTTGTCCCGAAATGTCGACTTCACATTCTAACTAATCGGACGACCTATTATCCCATACACATTTAAAAATTAAATTTAATAACACCCAAACATCCAAATAACCAGTTACTTGATGAGAGGTGTTTTATAATTGCGCCACATCATCTCCATGTCACTGCCGCATCAAATACATATCAGATTTTCTTTTAAAAAAATCCATGTCACCCTAATGGTTTGTTCTTCATTATAAATATGTAAGAATTTTTATTTTTAGAATAAATGGAATTTTTGTGGGTCCTACTTTGTTTTTAATTTTTCTACTCTCTCTTTCATCTCCCGTCAATGGGCAGATCTGCCATTAACACACACACACACAGAACCTTCACCTTCTCTATTTATATACTTCCATCGCTACCTTTGGCACCCATAATACCAGATAACTATCAGCTTTTATTCCAACACTATCATCATGCCTTACCTCTCTTTCACGATTTTAGTGATATTATAGGATCATTGTATATTCAGTAATAAGTAAAATATTAATTAGAAAGATTAGTATGGATAGTCATTAATTATATTTACCAAATATTATTAGTGATATTATAGGATCATTGTATATTCAGTAATAAGTAAAATATTAATTAGGAAGATTAGTATGGATAGTCATTAATTAAGAAGATTAAGAGAGCATGATTTCCTCAACTCATTTATTGTATATTGATGTATATATTTTACCCTTTACGAAAGATATAATCAAGAAAAATATTTTGTCATTCTAATATGATATCAAGAGATTAATGAAAGATCCAAAATAATTCTTTCTTCAGTAATTTTCGGCTCTCCGGCGGCCATTTTTTTTTTTTGCTTACTTCAACCTTTTCTTCCTTCCCTAAAGTGTTGTTATTAAATATTTTTACTCTATTATTTTTCTTTCAACTTCTAATCAATCATGTCGAAGTCCAAATCATTTTTCCACCCTGCTCTTGTCGTCTCAAACATCAAAACTCATGTTTTCATCAAATTAGAGATGGAAAACGTACATTACGCAACTTGGGCTGAATTGTTCAAGATATATTGTCGCACTCATAAAGTTCTTCACCGCATAATTCCACCAAAGGATGGTAAAGGGAAGGAGTTGAAAACCGACGACGAAAAAGAATTATGGGACACACTTGACGCTACAGTTCTTGGTTGGATATATGCAACAATTTCAACCGATTTGTTGCACACAATAATGGAGTCGGATTCCACCGCCATGGCGGCTTGAGATCGCTTGCGGGATATCTTTCAAAATAACCAAAATTCCTGCACCGTAACATTGGAACAAGAGTTCTCCACGATTGACATGGCAGACTTCCCTAACGTTTCTTCATATTGTCAACGCCTAAAAGTGTTGGCAGACCAACTAAGGAACGTAAATTCTCCAATTTCGAATACACAGTTAGTTTTGCAATTGGTTACCGATCTCACGGATGCATATAGCGGCGTAAGGACACTTATCCGGCAAAGTAACCCACTACCTAAATTTTACCAAGCAAGATTCATGCTGGTTCTTGAAAAATTGGGCTTTGCTAAAAAGGCCTCGACAATTCAAAATTCCTCCATGATTGCCGCATCGTCAAATAATGATAATGTTTTTGACCCTTCACAACAAAATAAAGGACAAAAAAGAAGTAGTAATAATAAAAAAAGGTGGAAATCTCGAAAATAATAACGATGGAGGCAACCGAAATTCGGATGGCGCGGGCGTACGGCGCGCGACTCGATGGCGAACGATAACGGCGTGACGTGGCGGCGAAGCGAGTGCGTAAGCGGCAATCCGGAGAACCGGTGTACAGGCTTCTGCTTTATCGCGCTACCCAAAGGGCGATCGGCCCAGTAATCGGCCAGCAGTAGCCCATGCCAATTTTTCCTGGAAATTTTCAGCAGTAGCAACAGAAACACTAAAAACATGTTGAATATCCTCCCTCATAAAAATATGTCTTACCAAGCTCCACTAAAAATGATTTATCTACGAGAGAACTCATATGGTCATTTAAGAGTGTTTGGTTGTCTTTGCTACCCTCTTTTTCCATCCACCACCATCACAAAACTCCAACCCGGTCTACTTCATGTGTCTTCTTGGGTTATCCTTCTAATCATCGTGGCTACCAGTGTTACGACATTTCTACAAAAAGAATAATTATTAGTCGTCACGTGATTTTTGATGAAATAATTTTTTCCTTTGCTAAAATATATGAAACAGGGACCCATACATATGATTTTTTGGAAGATGGTAAGCTCTCGTATCTAACACATTTTTTCAACAACTCACGACCAACGAAGAGTACAGAAAACCCGGGTGGGGACCCACTGGGCCCGAGACCAATGGCCCCACAGCGTGACACCCCATCACGTCCAACTAGGTCGCTTGATCTTGGGCCTGTACCCTCGGTTTCTACAGTCCCACAACATACTGGAACTTTGTGCCAAGTAACAGCTCAAGGCCCACCCCACATGTTACCAAACACGGCAAGTGGCGTCCAGTCCACTGGCCTCGCGGATCCACCACCCTCGGCCAGTGACGTCCAGTCCACTGGCCCCACAAATCGTTCGGTCACCCGAGCAAACATGGAATTATGAAACCCAATATCAAATATAGCCTACACACCCAGGTCTCCAAATCACCTTTCCTGCGTAACCCAATTTTTGCTCTAAAGGACCCGAATTGGAAAATGGCCATGGATATGAATATCATGCTCTAATTAAAAGTAAGACATTGAATTTAGTACCTCATCCATCTAATGCTAATATAATTCGGTCTATGTGGATTTTTAGCCATAAAGAAAAATCTGATGGCTCTTTTGAGCGGCATAAGGCCCGTCTTGTAGGTGATGGAAAGACACAACAGGTTGGATAAGATTGTGTGGAGACGTTCAGTCCAGTGTTCAAACCAGCAACTACAAAAACAACTCTCAGCCCGTCTCTCTCAAAAGGATGGTCACTTCATCAATTAGATGTCAAAATGTCTTTCCCCGTGGACACCTGACTGAGACTGTCTACATGCACCAACCAGTGGGATACAGAGATTCTCAATATCATAATTATGTGTGTTTACTAAACAAATCATTATATGGCCTAAAACATGCCTCAGAGCTTGGTATAAGCGATTTGCAGATTTTGTGTCACACGTGGAATTTTCACACAGCCGTTCATATAATTCTCTATTTATTTATCGACAGGTTAATCATACTGCTTATCTTCTTTTATTTGTGGATGATATTATCCTAACATCATCGTCAGATTCTCTCCGAAAGAGTATCATGTCACATCTTAGTTCCGAATTTGCTATGAAAGATCTTGACCCACTACACTACTTTCTAGGGATTGTCGTGACACGACATGCAGGTGGATTATTTTTTTTCCAGAAGAAGTATGCCTCAGAGATCGTGGACCGAGCTGGAATGTTTGCTTGCAAACCTTCAGCGACGCCGGTAGACACAAAGTCAAAATTGAGTGTCATCTCTAGCAAACCTTTTGTCTATCCCACATTGTACCGCAACTTGGCAGAAGCGTTACAATATCTCACATTCACCAGGCCAGATATTACATATGTAGTGCAACAAGTGTGTCTATTCATGCATAATCCGATGGAAGAACATATGCATGCGCTAAAATGCATTGTGCGATATATTCATGGCACATTGGAATATAGATTACATATTTACCCGTCCTCCATTTCCAAACTTGTTACTTACACAGATGCAAATTGGGCAGGATGTTCGGACACTAGACGCTCCACTTCTGGTTATTGTGTCCCCCCTCATAAAAACATGTCTTACCAAGCTCCACTAAAAATGATTTAACTACGAGAGCCATCATATGATCATTTAAGAGTGTTTGGTTGTCTTTGCAACCATCTTTTTCCATCCACCACCATCATAAAACTCTAACTTCGGTCTACTCCATTTATCTTCTTGGGTTATCCTTCTAATCATCGTGGCTACCAGTGTTACGACATTTCTTCAAAAAGAATAATTATTAGTCGTCACGTGATTTATGATGAAAAAGTTTTTCCCTTTGCTAAAATACATGAAACAGGGACCCATACATATGATTTTTTGGAAGATGGTAAGCTCTCATATCTAACACATTTTTTCAACAGCTCACGACCAACAGAGAGTACAGAAAACCCGAGTAGGGACCCATTGGGCTTGTTATACCCCGTAGTTCTGACCCTACGTATGAGAGCGTACGAAAGCATGTAAGACTTAAATTTTTTAAAGGATAGGTTGACGGATGGTTCCGGACGGGGTTTTAGTCAACTTGGAAGCGGGTTATGACCCGGTACATTGAGAGTTCCTAAGTGTTTCAAAGGCCTAGGGCGTAGTTCGTGGAGTCTAGATTCCAACGCAACCAACCGTTCGTCGATAGGACGTCGGAGTAGAAAGTTATAAGAGTTACAAACTTACAAGTTCGGTCTTGTGATCGTAAATGTGTTTGGACAAAGCGGCAGGCGGCGCTGATGCGAGGCACGGCGCGAAAATCGAAGTCGCTGAAGTTGCAGCCGCCTGAGGCAGCGAGCGCAGCGGAAGTTCGAGAGAGGCTGGAGGTAGCCATGGCCGCGCGCAGCGCAGGCGGGATTTTTGGGCGAAAAACTTAAGAAAGTCGATTTCTCTTTTAAAAGGCCATGGGTGGGTGCCACGGGTCCCCCCCCCCCCCCCCCAATCTGATTTTTCTTGCATGCCTTATATTGACCAAGTCTTGAAGACTTGGTCATCTTTCAAACCTCTCCATCGCTCTAAATTAGCTCCTCCTCTCTCTACATTTCCAAAGGAAATTCAAAGCCTAAGAAAAATCAAAAGTTAAGAACAAGAAGGAAGTTTGTGGCTAGCTTGTTGGTGTTGTGGTGGTGTTCTTGGCAAGAAAGCTAGCAAAACATTTGGGATAAATTTGGCTAAAGCTCTAAGGTAATGATTCTTTTGTAATTAGTTTTTAGTGTTGCATGTTAAAAGAAAGAACTTGTGGTAGTGAATAATGCACTTAGAGTCCTTGCATGTAAGAAATGTGGTTTGGATATGAAGGATTGGTTAAGAAGAGATTATGAGCATGTTGTAGCCTAAAAACTACCTTAGAATTGTTAAGTGAATTGAACCTAATGGGGCAGAATTTTACACACCCAAGTTTGGAGGTGTAATCCCCTTTAAAATGTTGGATTGTTGAGCCTTAAATGTGGTGTTTGGATGATAAATTCGGCCTTGAGAAAGGTGGCAAAGTGAGTAGAAACAAAGGAAATGCTGCCCAATTTTCCATAGAATTTAGTGACTTTGAACTTGGATTATTCTACCTTGAAATTAGAGGTTAATAAACGTATCATGATTATTATAGGTTGAAATATTACTTGCGGTAGTTGAGCTTAGCAAGTGGATTGACCAAAGAGGTATGTGGAACTTTCCTATCTCTTGAGCATGAGTAGTTGTACCTATGTAGTACGGTAGACGTACAAGATTTGATATCTTTCACTTGTTTTAAAGTATATGATACTTGTTTCATTTCAAAAGTATAAGTCCCTTGGATTTAGGGAAAATGTATTTGACAAAGGGATAACGCTAATATAATGACTTTATGGGAAGTTGGTTATATTAGTTTTCTTGAAAGGTTCACAAAGAAAGGTTTACTTTAATTAAAACAAGTACGGGTAAAGGATTTGAAACTAAGAAAGGTGAATTGATTTTTAGGCGTTGGTTGCCTAAGGTTTTAAAGGAAATGAAGTCACTTGATTTAGAAGCCTATTATATTTCTAAAAGGAAATGTGACTTGTCTTGAAAAGGAGTCGTAACTTGATACTATGGTGATTAGTGTCTTGGAATTTTTGTATAAAAATAGTTATTTCTTAAAAAGTTAGAAGTACATGGTACTTGGGTTGAATTTCCGGATTTTCTATTAAAAGACATGTTAGTGCCTTAGGATACTAAAATGAGAGGATATATTAATAATGTTAATAAGAAGTTAGGGGATTTCTTAACTTGCTTATGTTATGATAAACCGGTAGTGCTTATGTTATGATAGGCCGGTAGTGCTTATGTTATGATAGGCCGGTAGTGCTTATGTTGTGATATGATAGGCCGGTAGTGCTTATGTATGATATGATAGGCCGGTAGTGCTTATGTTATGTATGATAGCCGGATGAGCTATGTTATATATTTATATTATTACGGGGTAAACCCCGGGTTATTATTTATGTCATGGATTTGCTACCCATGATGTGGGTGCGGCGCTTGCACTCATGCGGATCCGGACCACAGGATCCATGCGGGTGAAATAGTCCCATGCGAGTACGGCGATGGTACTCATGCGGGTCCACATGATCCATGCGGGTGAAATAGTCCCATGCGGGTGAAATAGTCCCATGACGAGGCGGATGACCTCATGCGGGTGAAATAGTCCCAGGAGTAGGATTGCTTAATGATACTACGGGCGAGGTACCCTGTTTTGATCGTGAGCCTCCTATTTTTATGCTATAAGTTTTATACTTGTTACTCTCATTGTTAGTAAGGCACGGTCAAGGAAACCGATTTTTATCTATGACTCGGCTTATTTTTGACTTATGATATTACTACGGTATTTTCCGATTTACATACTGTACGTTGTGTCGACCCGCTTCGCCGAGGCTGCGTTCTGCCGCGGTAAGGGAAGCGGTGGTAGATCCTCATTCCTAGGATCTTTTACTCAGTGTCGTGAGCTCCATTTCTTCTGAGGCTCGACTTTTGGTATGGTTCTCCCCGGTGTTGTTGATGTTTTGTACATTCAGGGCATGACAGGCCCTGTCCGTCATAGTGTTACTCCTTCTGTAGGCCCTGTAGTCTTGTCATAACTTGGTTTGTTTAAGGATGTAATCGTTTCGGTTTATGTACTTTTGGGGTAGCCATTTTGGGCTAGACTATTTATATCATTATGGTTGTTTATTATGAGTTTATATTCCGCTGGTTTTCTCTGATGTTGTGTCACAAGGGTGTCCGGGTTAAGGCACCGGTCACGAATCCGGGGTCGGGTCGTGACAGGGCTCGAGACCAATTGCCCAGCAGCGTGACACCCCATCACGTCCAACTGGGCCGCTTGATCTTGGTTCTGGACCCTCGGTTTCTACAGTCCCACAACCTACTGGAACTTTTTCCCAAGTAACAACTCAAGGCCCCCACCACATGTTACCAAACACGGCCAGTGGCGTCCAGTCCACTGGCCGCACGACTCCACCACCATCGGCCAGTGACGTCCATTCCACTGGCCCCACAAATCATTCGGTCACCCGGAGACAACATGGAATTATAAAACCCAATACCAAATATAGCCTACACACTCAGGTCTCCAAATCACCTTTGCCCCGTAACACAATTTCTGCTCTAAAGGACCCGAATTGGAAAATGGCCATGAATATGAATATCATGCTCTAATTAAAAATAAGACATGGAATTTAGTACCTCGTCCATCTAATGCTAATATAATTCGGTCTATGTAGATTCTTAGCCATAAAGAAAAATCTGATGGATATTTTGAGCGGCATAAGGCCCGTCTTGTAGGTGATGGAAAGACACAACAAGTTGGATTAGATTGCGGGGAGACGTTCAGTCCAGTATTCAAACTAGTAACTATCAGAACAGTTCTCAGCCCGTCTCTCTCAAAAGGTTGGTCACTTCATCAATTAGATGTCAAAAATGCCTTTCCCCTTGGACACCTGACTGAGACTGTCTACATGCACCAACCAGTGGGATACAGAGATCCTCAATATCATAATCATGTGTTTTTGCTAAACAGATCATTATATGGCCTAAAACAGGCCCTCGGAGCTTGGTATAAGCGGTTTGCAGATTTTGTGTCACACATGGGATTTTCACACATCCGTTCAGAGAATTCTTTATTTATTTATCGACAGGGTAATCATACTGCTTATCTTCTTTTATATGTGGATGATATTATCCTAACAACATCGTCAGATTCTCTCCGAAAGAGTATCATGTCACATCTTAGTTCTGAATTTGCTATGAAAGATCTTGACCCACTACACTACTTTATAGGGATTGCCGTGACACGACATGCATGTGAATTATTTTTTTTCCTGAAGAAGTATGCCTCAGAGATCATGGAACGAGCTGGAATGTCTGCTTGCAAACCTTCAGCGACGCCGGTAGACACAAAGTCAAAATTGCGTGCCATCTCTAGCAAACCTTTTGTCGATCCCACATTGTACCCCAACTTGGCAGAAGCGTTACAATATCTCACATTCACCAGGCCAGATATTACATATGCAGTGCAACACGTATGTATATTAATGTATAATCCGATGGAAGAACATATGCATGCGCTAAAATGCATTGTGCGATATATTCATGGCACCTTGGAATATGGATTACATATTTACCCGTCCTCTATTTCCAAACTTGTTACTTACACAGATGCAAACTGGGCAAGATGTCCGTACACTAGACGCTCCACTTCAGGTTATTGTGTCCTCCCTCATAAAAACATGTCTTACCAAGCTCCACTAAAAATGATTTAACTACGAGAGCCCTCATATGATCATTTAAGAGTGTTTGATTGTCTTTGCTACCCTCTTTTTCCATCCACCACCATCACAAAACTCCAACTCCGTTCTACTCCATGTATCTTCTTGGGTTATCCTTCTAATTATCGTGGCTACCAGTGTTACGATATTTCTTCAAAAAGAATAATTATTAGTCGTCACGTGATTTTTGATGAAAAAGTTTTTCCCTTTGCTAAAATACATGAAACAGGGACCCATACATATTATTTTTTGGAAGATGGTAAGCTCTCGTATCTAACACATTTTTTCAACAGCTCACGACTAACAGAGAGTACAGAAAGCCCGGGTAGGGACCCACTGGGCCCGAGACCAATGGCCCAGAATAGCCACACCCATCACGCCCAATGGCCGCTTGATTCGGTCCGACCTCGATTTCTCTGCACCCACAACCCACACGGCCTACTGGAACCTTGGCCTAAGTAACAACTTAAGGCGCACCCCACATGTTACCAAACACGACCAGTGGCGTCGATCCATCGCCTCGCGCTATTCACGCATCGGCCGGTGACTTCCACCATCGCCCACAAATCGTTGGCCACTGAGACAACATAGAATTATAAAACCCAATACCAAATATAGCCTACACACCCAGGTTTCCAAATCACCTTTGCCTCGTAACACAATTTCTGCTCTAAAGGACCCGAATTGGAAAATGGCCATGAATATGAATATCATGCTCTAATTAAAAATAAGACATGGAATTTAGTACCTCATCCATCTAATGCTAATATAATTCGGTCTATGTGGATTTTTAGCCATAAAGAAAAATCTGATGGATATTTTAAGCGGCATAAGGCCCGTCTTGTAGGGGATGGAAAGACACAACATGTTGGATTAGATTGCGGGGAGACGTTAAGTCCAGTGGTCAAACCAGCAACTATCAGAACAGTTCTCAGTCTGTCTCTCTCAAAAGGATGGTCACTTCATCAATTGGATGTCAAAAATGCTTTTCTCCATGGACACCTCACTGAGACTGTCTACATACTCAAAGAAGTTGCTGGCCGGGATCGTGGAACTATCGCTCGAGAAGTAATATCCTAATCATATGTTTTTGCTAAACAGATCATTATATGGCCTAAAACAGGCCCAGGGCTTGGTATAAGCAGTTTGCAGATTTTGTGTCACACATGGGATTTTCGCACGGTCGTTCATATAATTTCTTTATTTATTTATCGATAGAGTAATCATACTACTTATATTCTTTTATATGTGGATGATATTATCCTAACACCATCGTCAGATTCTCTCCGAAAGAGTATCATGTCACAGCTTAGTTCCGAATTTGCTATGAAAGATCTTGGCCCACTACACCACTTTCTAGGGATTACTGTGAAACGACATGCAGGTGGATTATTTCTTTCCCAGAAGAAGTATGCCTCAGAGATCGTGGAACGAGCTGGAATGTCTGCTTGCAAACCTCCAGCGACGCCGATAGACACAAAATATAAATTGAGTGTCATCTCTAGCAAACCTTTTGTCGATCCCACATTGTACCGCAACTTGGCAGGAGCGTACAATATCTTATATTCACCTGGCCAGATATTACATATGCAGTGCAATATGTGTGTCTATGCATGCATAATTCGATGAAAGAACATATGCATGCACTAAAACGTATTGTGCGATATATTCAAGGCACCTTGGAATATGAATTACATCTTTACCCGTCCTCCATTTCCAAACTTGTTACTTACACAGATGCAGATTGGGCAGGATGTCTGTACACTAGACGCTCCACTTCTGGTTATTGTGTCTTCCTTGGTGACAATTTAATCTCACGCTCCTAAAAAAGGCAAGCCACATTATTCCACTCAAGTGCCGAAGCTGAATACCGTGCAGTTGGTAATATTGTATTTGACTCATGTTGAATTCAGAATCTGCTGCTTGAACTTCATTGCCCTATTCCGACAGCCACTCGCACACCCTATATTTCCAAACGGCACCAAAGGGAGAGAAGAAGCCAGCAGAAAAGAAGCCGGCGGAGGAGAAAAAAACCATTGTTGCCGAGAAAGCTCCGACGGAGAAGAAACCAAAAGATGCAGGTGAATTATTTCTTTCCCAGAAGAAGTATGCCTCAGAGATCGTGGAACGAGCTGGGATGTCTGCTTGCAAACCTTCAGCGACGCCGGTAGACACAAAGTCAAAATTGAGTGTCATCTCTAGCAAACCTTTTGCCGATCCCACATTGTACCGCAACTTGGCAAGAGCGTTACAATATCTCACATTCACTGGGCGGATATTACCATGCAGATTGCAAATACGTGTGTTCCATTCACGTAATTCGATGGAAGAACATATGCATGCGCTAAAACGCATTGTGCGATATATTCAAGGCACCTTGGAATATGGATTACATCTTTACCCGTCCTCTATTTTCAAACTTGTTACTTACACAAATGCATAATGGACAGGATGTCCGGACACTAGACGTTCCACTTCTGGTTATTGTGTCTTCCTTGGTGACAATTTAATCTCACGGTCCTAAAAAAGGCAAGCCACATTATTCCACTCAAGTGTCGAAGCTGAATACCGTGCGGTTGCTAATATTGTATCTGACTCTTGCTGGATTCAGAATCTGTTGCTTGAACTTCATTGCCCTATTCCGACAGCCACTCTGGTATATTGTGATAATATTAGTGCAATCTACCTCTCGAGGAATCTGATCCATCATCAATGCACTAAACACATTGAGTTAGATATCCATTTTGTCCGAAAAAAATTGACACGCGGACAAGTGCGAGTGTTACATGTCCCGACGCGCCATCAACTTGCAGATATATTCACAAAAGGACTTCCGCTGATATTATTTGAAGAGTTTAGGGACAGTCTCAATATTCGTCGTCCTTCAGCTTCGACTGCGCGAGAGTGTTAGAATATCATTAATTATATTTACCAAATATTATTAGTGATATTATAGGATCATTGCATATTCAGTAATAAGTAAAATATTGATTAAGAAGATTAGTATGGATAACCATTAATTAGGAAGATTAGGAGGGCATGATTTCTTCAACTCATTTATTGTATATTGATATATATATTTTATCCTTTATGAAAGAATATACTCAAGGGAAATATTTTGTCATTCTAATAATCAGCATGTATGGTGATATTAAATTTACTTTTTAAATATATATAGGGTAATATATCGCCCAATTTATTGGAGTGTAAAGTCGACATTTCAGAATAAATTTACAATGTATTTTATATATTTTATTAAACTTTAACTTAAAATCATGATGATTTCAGATGATGTTGAAACTGCTCCTTAGCCTAGGTTGACAAGTGAGATATCATAGTAAGAAATTTTACCTTGTTTACTGCACAATAAATTTCTCCTCACCAGTAAAAAAGGACAAAATATTGGGCTGACAAGTGACAACCTACGAACAAGAACCTTGCGCATTGCGAACATACAGATTACTAGGCTCCAGTGCACTTCCACCTGTTGCACACTATATAAATATTTAATTTCTTAAAATGAGACTTCGTTAATTTGGTGTAACAAGATAATCTTCGATTGAAAATTTAACGTAAATATTAATGTTAAAACAAGAAAAAACATGATCTTTACTTGTTTGTGTAGTTGTGTTCATGTTTTCCTATTTTTTTAGTTTACATCTATTAAATGTGGATCATAATTATGTTTCTAATAATATATCATTGAATGCTAAATTTGGTCCACTGGAAAGCGACCCCAATTCTACTCTAAATAAGCAGTCAACGTCTTTACACCAGAATGGAAATTGATACAACAATTTCTGACGTTGTGCTTAAATTACTGTTTTTTTTTTGATAATTCAGGTCTCGGGGTGATCTTAGTACTCCATATCGCTAGTACCTGCACAAGTACTGGTACTAGACTCCTGGAGGCGATGGAACCCGCCCTTAGCCGCCATCGTCGGGTAAATCGCGGGATGTGCACCCCGCATTTAGTGTCTGATCGCCACCAACGGATTAATGCTACAAGGCTGACTCCCTCACAAGAGGAGGGGAGGATCATCCCACACTGCAACATGTTCGCGCGGTTAATCTACCAGGCTTTAATACGAGACATATGCCCCGAAGAACGTATCCGGAGGGGATCGAACTTGCAACCTGAAGGCTGCAAACTCGATCTTTAGCCAACAGGCCGATCCCTCTAGATAAAACTTTGAGGGTAAACTTTTTATACTAGTCATCCCCACCGCATCACTGCGGCTCCACACACAAGAAACTCCACCTCCATCCTGGCCCTACGAATTGAGTGCATGAGCTTGCGGGAGAAACGATGGAGGATTTTTATGAGGCTTGGTTCTAGTTTCGCTGATCATGGGAATCGAACTCGAGACCCAAGGCAGCATGGAAGGTTGTCTTTAAGAAATACTCCAACTAAACAAAGATATATTTTCAAAATTGGAAGATAATTCCTTTTAATTTAAATTTTGGTATTTTATTAAATTTTAATCAATTATGAATTAAAATGGAAAAATATGGTATTTGAGAATTTATATGACCGATCTCGATTTGTTTGAGATTGAGAAGTAGTTGTCTTTTTTGTTTTTACTTCAAATCCGATTATCCACATGAGTGCCCCGACTAATCTGGATTCACGTAAGCCCAATTTAAGAATGAAATTCTCTCTAACAAAATTTTCTTTATGTTTAAGACTCGAATCCCGAGATGTCTGATTAAAGATGAAGAGATCTTTATCCATCCCACACAGTGTCGTTTTAATCAGTCAAACACATCATTTTTGATCAATTTAAAACACAAGTCACTTATTTATGTGACATTTCACGAATGCGTCACACAAACGTCATAAATACACGAAACTTAAAAAAATCGTCACACAAATGTCATAAATACATGACACTTAAAAATCTCGTCACACAAATGTCATAATTATATGACACTTAAATTACATGTCACATGAATGTCAAGAAAAATCATAAATTTAATAAAAAGATGTGACACTTACATTTCTGTCACACGTGAACTGTCACCGTAGCCTATTTTTCTTGTAGTGCCACCACAATCCTTATCATTAAACCATTTCTTTTTTTGAGTCGATGATCCCTCAGAAACAGCCTTCTGACTTTTACAAAATAAGGATAATGTCTATGTATATTTTACCCTTCAAAATCTTACTTGATCAGATTATATTGGTATGTTGTTGTTTTCTTAAAAATAAAGTGAAGCAAACAATAGTAGTGCACCACCCTTGGCCCTTCCCTCGAAAAAAAGAACGAAGAATATAAAATACTAACAAATCTGTTGAAACACCAAAATCTCAGTTATTATTTTAAGTACTCTATCTCTTCCAAAAAAAATGACTCATTTTTTTTAGTCCGTTTCAAAAAAAAAATTATTTTTTTATTTAATAATAATTTAACTTTAAATTTTACCTGTTACGCAAAACGAGATGATCTATAACCACACAAATATCTTTAACTTATTTTAGATCATAAAATTCAAAAAAAATCATTTATTTATTAAAATACATACTAAATGAAAGTATATTACGTGGGACGAGTAAGGAATATATCTTCTGAGTGCCTGTAACATAGCTATTAGAATAAAGAATTGGGTCCTTACTTTTGAGTCTTTGACAAGAAATACAGTAGTGGGGTTAACACACTTAACTCCCCCTACTTTATCATAAGATTGGCCAGTGGGTCGGGCCGGATCCAGTGGAATCGGAATGGACGGAATCGAAACGGAGAGGAGTGGCGAGATCGGGCCAAGCGAGATCGGTACGAGTGAGACGATATCATATCCCGTCCCGGTGTCGATACCGGTGGGTCGGGGCGGAACATGTTTTTTTTAAAAAAAATTTCCACTAAATTAAAAATACTAACATATAGTCATATATATTTTAATATTTATAAACCAAATAGTTGAATAAAGACAAGAAGAGTGTAACAAAAAAACATCCCAAGACTGTTTTTGTACCTCTTATATTATTAATTATTTCATTAAAATATACAAGATTCAAAATTACAACATTGTAGTGTACTGTTGTTGAAAAAAATTGCAAAAAACATAGAAAAAAAATACTAAAATTGCAATGAAATAAATTACCAATTTGAAAACACTTTTTCTAGTTTCTTTATAATTTTGTGTGGTTCTTCGGTTGAAATTGGTATATCTTGGTCAAATTGTTCAACGTCGCTACTCATGCCTTCAGATAAGATGTCGTTGTAGTTTTCGTCTTCTTCTTCGTTAATCTACGGTTGGCCAGTACCTTCGCCCGCTCAGATCGTATCAATCTATGAATAGTACCACCATCTCCAAGCTGTATCCGGCTAATGAGTGTCTGTGCTCTCCTATTTGAAATCTGTCGGGCATAAAAAGCGCTTCAGAAGCGATTGATGACGCTTGAATGTTCAAAACATCTCGGGCCATCATTGAAAGTGTCGGAAATGTCTTCTCATTCTGCATCCAATATTTCAGCAAGTCTTCTTTTCCGTCTTGATTGACAACTGCTTAGTAAGGTAAAGTACCCTGCAAAATAAAAACATCTAACTCGCTAATTTGATTAGCAGTGCTACCACAACACATTCTATTTCTGAGGCTTTCAATACTAGCCGCAGAAACAACATGTTTTTTAGAGGTTGTGTTGAAGTAGAAGAAGATGGTACGAAAGCCGGTTGGTTGTTGGCACTTTCTTGCTGGTAATGTTGATATATTTTTTTGCATTCATCTTCTACGCTAGCCAACACTTCTTCTAGCGTTTGTTCAATAGGTGGTGGGACATTTAAATTTTTGGGAGTTGGAGGTGATAGTACGTCCATACTATAAATATTTTCAATAAGACTTTTACAACTGTCTACTTTAATAGCCGGGTTTAATACAACACCAATAATATATAAAGGGGGAATAGGAATAAAATATTTCTTTATTTTCATAAATATTTTTTTAATAGCTGCCTTATAAACAAGTTTTTTCATATATTCTTTAAGTAGTAAAAATATTATAGCTATATAAAACAACATAGTTGAAATAATAGGATAATATATAGTAGAAAATTCTTTTGTTGCTCGATGAAAAATTCTCTAGAAATACAATAAGTTCTTTAATTTTGTCCCGACCGTTATCCACAATCATATCAGTTGGATTTTGATTATGGGCGTTAAAAAATAAAGTGATAGATTTTCTATAATCATAAACAACAAGTAGTTGGTCATATAAAGAATTCCACCTAGTGGGTACTTCTTCGGGAATTTTTCTATAAGATAGTCCACAATCGTGACAAATTGTTTTATAATCTTTTCTCCGTTGGATTCTATTATTTTCAAAAATAAAGTTTATTGCAAATTGTATTTTCTCAAAAATATCTTGAAAAAGTGAAAGACCATCCTTTACAACTAAGTTATAAATATGACACACACATTTGATATGATTTTTTTTAGAAAAGACGGAGTTAAAACTTCTTTTAAAACATAAATAACAACATTGTTAGAAGATGCATTATCTAATGTAATACTCATAACTTTATCAGTTATTACGTAATAATCGCAGACTAAATAAATATTTCTGAAATAAACTCACCAATGTGCCTACTATCTATATATCTATATGCTAAAATACGTTTTTGCATAAACCATTTATAATCTATCAAATGACAAGTTACTGTTAAATAATCATGGCCGTTAGTACTACGACCTATATCAGAAGTTTGAGCGACTTTGACATTAAAATGATATAATGCATAACGTAAATACTGTTAATATTCATGTGCAAATTTAAATACATCTCTCTTAACAGTTGATCTAGGAAAACCTTTATAAGCAGGATTATACATATCTCTAATATAATGAATAAAACCAGGAGATTCAGGAAATGAAAAAGACAAACCCTCCACATCAACTAATTTTGTTAGTGCTTCCCTATCTTTATGTTTATCATATTTAGGGCCAACAACTCCCTCCGTCATAGGGTTAATTTGATCCTGTACTTTGTCCGGGATAATATGTGAACCTTGTACCGATTGAGAGGACGCTTGCTCACCATATTTTTCAATAATGTATTGGGCATGCAAGACTATGTGTTTTTGCAATAGGTGTCTTGCTAAACCCTCCGTCTCACCATGACCTTATCCAGTTTAAAGTATAAACAACTTTACAAGTTTTACATACAACTTTACAAGTATAAACCCTCCGTCCCTGTGAAAATAATTTCACACAGCTGATTTAATGGTCGTTTTGTCGGACCTCGTCTCATACTAGGGGGAATATGAGACATTTCACTAGTGGGTGTATCATTATCTACATTAATGGGTGTATCATCATCTAGAGTGACATCTGAATCAAAGTCTTCTTCATTTTGAGAAAATACATGATCTTCAAGATCATATGGTATTTCAGGAAACTGTTCAGGATCAATAAAATCATCTTGTCTAGGAGTAGGACTATGAATACTAGAAGAAGTACCCCTACCCTTATTACTCCTACTAGAGAAGCCTTATCCTTACCCAACATACTTCTTATCCTTTTATTTTAATTATGGTAATAAATAGTTAAAGACTTAAAGATAATGAAATTAAATGTGTTAAATGAAATAAAGACAAAATAATAATTTAATGAGATAACGAATGTACCAAACGCCGACGTAGAGTCGACGTGTAATCGAGAGGTTGAAAATTAAAACTTTGCTCGATAGATAATCCTCAAGCTAGTTGTCAACTTCACTCCCAATTCCCAAATTAATAAATAGATTGAATATGTAGTAGACAATGTTGTATAGAGATTGATTGATTGAGAGATTAGAGATTGTAGGAAGATTTGTGAGAAATAAGAAGAGAAAATGATGTATTTATAGTTGAGAAATTGGGTTAAAGTGTAAATATAATAACTTAGGAGTTAAAAATAAATATAAAGGGGGTAGCGGGTTGGGGGAGGACAAAAATGACCGTTGCAAAACGGCCAAAATGTAAAATGATCGTTATTGCAACGGTTATTTTTGCAATTGGCTGGGTTTCGGGCGGAGCTGGGGCAGGACGAGACGCGGGACCGAACCAGGCGGGACCATATCATGTCCCGGTTCGAGGCCCGCTACCGTTTTTTTTTAATTATTCGGGACCGGATCGGGACCGAAACGGCCCGGCCCACTGGCGTCTCTATTTTAATACAAAACTCAGCCTGAAGTTTCTGCTTGTCAGAACACAAAACCAAGACACACACACACAAAAACATAAAAATAAACTTGTAGAATAGAGTTGTTTTTCTCTATCAAAAAATTGAGTCTTTAAAAAAATCATAAACAATTTTGAAAATGGTGTGTGAGTAACCGTGTTTTAACTTACTCTTTGAATCTTTCTTCCTGTCTTCTTCTCTTATTTTGTATATGGAAGAAGAACACCAAGTGTTCCTTCCATGGACAAAATTCTGGAATAAATCCTCTTGTTGTGTTGCTTCTCATCACAGTACAAGACAACCTCAATACATACAACACATAATCAATGCTAACACAAGAAACAATCAGAAAAGATATTATTCCAAAATCATGACTTCTTCATTTTCTTCTTCAAATTCAATCATTTTCAAATTTGTATCTTTCTTGCTTCTTGTTTCTTCATTTACTACTGCTGTCTCCGAGCATAATACTGTGCCGGCAAATCAAACTTTCCGGCCACGGCAAGAATTGTTGAAACTCCAAAGAATAAAGGGTTACCTCAAGAAAATCAACAAGCCTCCGGTCAAAACAATTAAGGCACTTTTCTTCTCTCCTTTTCTTTTCCAGCTTAAACTCCGTGTCAAGTTAAACTAAAATAATTTTTTTTGGGACGGAAGAAGTAGCTGTTAACAAAAAGATGTTTTTGTTTTGTTTTGTTTTGTTTGATGCAGAGTCCAGATGGGGATCTAATAGACTGTGTTTTATCTCATCTTCAACCAGCTTTTGACCATCCTCAACTCAAAGGAATGAAGCCATTGGTACTTTGTTAGAAATTCCTTTAATAATTTTCACACTTTAATTTTAAACAGAGTTATTGGAAGAACGAATTTTTTTTATGTGTTTAATTTCATGCAATGCAGGAACCTCCAAAGAGGCCTAAAGCTAATGAAACCATGAATGAAATGGCAGAAAGTTTACAACTTTGGACAGTTTCTGGAGAATCATGCCCTGAAGGAACTGTTCCAATTAGAAGAACAACAGAGAAAGATGTTATGAGAACAAGTTCATTAAGAAGATTTGGTAGAAAAATTAGAAGAGGTGTTAGGCATGACACATTGAGCAATGATCATGAGGTTATTAATTAGTATATGCACATCAATTTTGCTCTCACTTAACATGACTCACTGTGAAAATACTGAAATTAGCTATGAATCATTGATAAATAGGTTTAGCGTTGTCCATTGTTAATTCTTATATATTTAGTAGTGACTCTCAAGGTAAAAATTCATTTTATAAACTTAAACACAGTCAAATAACAGTCAAATGTGTCACATTCAAGAAGGACCAGACATTTCTTTTAAAAGAAAAGTAGGATTAGGACATTACAATTTTAATGTACATAAAGGGAGAGTGTACAGTGTCTAAAAAATGACTGGTGATGGCAGCATGCGGTAGCTTTCGTTAATGGAGAACAATATTATGGAGCAAAGGCAAGCATTAATGTATGGACACCAAGAGTTACAGACCAATATGAATTCAGTCTGTCACAACTTTGGGTCATCTCTGGCACATTTGGCAATGATCTTAATACCATTGAAGCTGGTTGGCAGGTATGCAGATATAAGCCTTAAAATTTTGAAGTACTAAGTAGATGATTTTACTACTTCTATCCTATGCATTTTTCTTTGAGTTAACTTGTTCACACCTCAACTAATTCATTGAATATTTGCTACTTACCAAGTTCCTCAAATTTTAGTTGTCAGCTATGAAAGTGAAACATCAGCTAATTTAGTTGTCATAACAAACAATATATCCATATACCAAAAAGACAGCTAATATTTTATAAATTTTGAATTGCCTTCTGAGCCAACAACAAGAGATTTTAAGTATAGTAAATTAATAAAGTGCCATGTTCATATTCAGGTCAGCCCGGAATTATATGGAGACAATTATCCTAGGTTCTTCACTTATTGGACGGTAAGAATTTTATTTTCTAGAACTTTCGTTTTCTGCTCGTTTACAATTAGTGATATAATTATATAAAATATTTTTTATACCGTCAATACATAAAATATAAACTTATATATTTGAAATGCAGACGGATGCATACCAAGCCACTGGATGTTACAACTTATTATGCTCAGGTTTCGTTCAAACAAACAACAGAATTGCTATGGGGGCAGCAATATCTCCAAGATCAAATGTCAATGGTAGACAATTTGATATTGGTATAATGATATGGAAGGTATAATTAAGTCCTGTCTAGCTTTAATATATTTGATTTTTCCTATAACACTTTTATTCTCTTTCTTTTTTTAATAATCCAAAAAAAAGTTAAAAGTATTTTAGCTGTTTTGCACTTCCTCAATCAACCACCCATCCACCCAAAAGAAAAACTCTATCTTGTCCCTCGGGGCACAATTCAATGACAAAGGAGGGCTTAGAACTGCGGGCTGCAGCGTGAAATCGATTTCACCGATGGGAGCGTTCTCGCTCTCTTACGGAGTTGATCCTGTAGGTCTTGCTCGCCTGTTCTCAAACCCTGAGGCACATCCCGCGATTTACTGGTAGTAGTGTTGAGAGATCGGTATTACTACCTTCGGGACTAGTATGACGCAAGTCAGGAATCTGGATATAAAAAAAAACTCTTATCTATCTTAGGCATGCGCATAGGGACATTTTGATTGAGCTGACAAAAACGCAATAGTATCACTCCCTACATATTTTATTCCTTACAAATGGCTTTTTCCTTAATACAATATTCAAGAATTGTATATTGCTAAGATAAGAGAAGCATCCGCTGAGTCAACTTTCCAATTTCCATCTTCAATTCAATATTCTATTTTCTTACTACCTGACACCTAACAGCTTTTAGGTCTAACAGTTTAATTTGGAACTATTCTTGTTTCCACACTTGTTTCTAATTTGTATTCTTTATTTTGCATCATTCTTTTTCTCCAAGAGGTTGTAACGAAATAATAAGTATTCATACATCCTTAATTATATGTCTTTCATCCTTAATTAAATATTTTGATTTCAAATTCTGAATATAAAGGTGCTTTGTTGAAAGCGTCTTATCTCCCGATGTGAGATTTTTTGTGTAAATCTAAATTTAAAGTAAGCCTCAATACGAATACCGAATCACAAATGCAAAATAAAAAATACTAATATGTTTTTCCTTACGCAACATTACAAGCTTTGACCGGAGCATAAATAATTTTTACATTATTGATTCACTTTAACCTTTTCTAGGAGGTATTAATTTTTAAATTCACAAGTTTTATTTTTTAGATGACCTGATAATATAAAATAACAAGAACAACAAAATTTGTCTTGTGTAGGATCCAAAGCATGGACACTGGTGGCTGGAATTCGGATCGGGTCTATTAGTAGGGTACTGGCCAGATTTATTGTTCAGCCATCTGAGAGGGCATGCAAGCATGATACAATTTGGTGGAGAAATAGTGAACTCAAGATCAATGGGATATCACACTTCAACACAAATGGGAAGTGGACATTTTGCTGATGAAGGCTTTGGCAAAGCTTCATATTTCAGAAATTTGCAAGTAGTTGATTGGGATAATAACTTAATTCCTTTGTCAAATCTTCATCTATTAGCCGACCATCCAAATTGTTATGACATTAGAGCTGGAAAAAATAATGTTTGGGGTAATTATTTTTACTATGGTGGTCCTGGAAGAAATTCAAGGTGCCCTTAAAGAAAACAAAAGTGCAATTGATTTCATTTTGGTCTTGTAGAGTGTCCTAAATTTTTTTCTTACTATTTTTTAACCCCTTAAGTTCTTTGTGTCCCTATATTGACCTAGGATTTAGAAGGTTTGGGTTTGGGTAATTCCTAGATTCCTTCATATAATATAATTTGCGGTGTGCTTCAAAGAGATCTCATCTATTACTTACTGTATTTGACCATCATGAGCTGATGTAAATTTTTTGGTAAGAAGTTGATAGTATTGATTACAATTTGCATATCTATTATTTTAGTTTATTTTTTGTCAATTGATGGAAATTGTGGGTAGAAAAAGTGAACCACGTGTAGGTATTTGTTGGGGGTAAAACATACAAATAAGGCACAACAAAAGTTTAAAATTTTGAGTAAATTTACTTGCCCCAACAAACGTTTCTGGTATGATTATGCGATAATTCAAATCTGCAAAGACAGGAAGAAAACTTACAGTTTAAGCTTTGTTAGTCTTTACTAAAGGGTGCAAGCCTTGCTTCGGTATATTCTTTTGCCCAAGAAAGCTAGGTAATCTTGATAGAGGTTTGAGAGAATTTTATTTTCTGAACTCTGAGTTCAGATAGTGGAAAGTGAGTGTCACCTAAAATTATGGGTTAAGTGCCAAATATATAGTGGAGGAAACCCTAAACCAAATCAGATTTGGATCAGGGTTCAAGACCTGACCCAAATCCAAATTGCGATGGGCGATCGGCTGGGTCCACTATCTTGTCTTTCCTCTATTTATTTTCTGCACGTTTTAGTTCTAATTAAATCCAAGATTTAATTTTGACTTAATTATATAATTTTCATCAAATGAAAATTATCCCATAATTTATTATTAAATAAAATATCTTGATTCTAAATCCGATATTTTACATTCTCTCAATATACCCTTAGACCGAAAAAGATAATCGACTTAGTGTGACCCTTTAGGCCTTCACACATCGGCACTTGATCAAATCAAGGTTCACACGGAACTCCTAGACCCAATATGTGAGATGATAAATTTCTTTCATTCGCGACACACTCGATCAAGCTTAAGATTTGCCAAGTGTCTATCCAAATGACTTGATCACTTTATCTCATCTATATTAGTCAACAACTAGATCATATCCTAGATATGTCTCTTGCATTGGTCAATGACTTGGTCGATCTAACATCTCTGAGAAGCTGAGTACTCTCTCGAAATTCTAATCGAGGAATGAATCCTATTCTCGGCTCAACTACCACCTTCAATATACTTTGTAATGCACCCAATACAAGCCGCGTCTCAACCTATAAGACATTTGAGCTTAGGACATGATCAAAGTGCATTGCTCCGTAAACAAGGTGATTTGACCTCAAGTCTAAGGACATCTATCTCTCACATACTGATAATACTCTAGACATGTATAACAAATAGTTTATCAGCAGGGTTTGCCAATACTCCTCTAAGAGTGTGTCCATCACTAGCAACTATTGCTAACAGTAAGTGAGATATACTACATTCTCTAAGAATGTGATGCAGACCACATGTCGACTTACAACATATCATTGATATCTCATTCTCAATGATCATTAGTCTAGGCTATTTTAAGAACTACACTCTATCATTAATATCTCAAACTATCAATGACAATGTAAGTTCAAGGGATGCACATTAATGAATAATATAAACAATCAAATAATAATTCAATAATTGCAAAAGACAAATATATTAATCTGATTAATAATATGAATGTGTTCAAGTACATTTGCTCCTAAAATGATTGTTTCTAGGACATATATACTTTCAATCTCCCATTTGGCCTAGAACCAATCACCAATGTATCTAATGCCCATGTTTTCGAAATGGCCATTATGCTTGACTAAGCTTAATGGTTTAGTAAATGAGTTTGCTAGATTATTATCGGTGGGAATGTAGTCTATCTTTATTTCTTCTGTATCCACCATCTCTCTGAGTACATGTTTGTTTCTATTCGTTGATCTTGGTTCCTTAGCTTGAGCAATCACACCAGTGTTGTCACAATAAATCGTTATTGGACAACTGGCACTTGGAACAACCCCTAATTCCTTTAAGAACTCGGATATCGCAACAACTTCTTTACCAGCTTCCGATCCAACAATGTACTCGGCTTCTGTTGTCGAATCGACAGTTGTAGCTTGTTGGAACTCTTTCAACCAACTACTCCACCATTTAAAATGAAGGCATAACCTGACTGAGATTTGAAGTCATCAAGATCTGTCTGGAAGCTAGCATCAGTATACACAGTAGCTACTAGCTCTTCTTGTCCGCCATAGACTAAGAAGTATTCTTTAGTTCGTCTAAGATACTTAAGAATACTCTTGACTGCTTTCCAGTGCTCCTCCCCAGGATTCTGATGGAATTTGCAAGTCATGCTAAGTGCATAGGCCACATTTGGCCTTGTACATGTCATGACATACATGAATGATCCTATAGCTGAAGCATATGAGATTCTCTTCATGCGTTCAAGTTCAACTGTGGAAGGACAATCCTTCCCTGACAACTTGATGTCTTGACCCATAGAAAGATTCCCTTTCTTGGAATTTTCCATAGAGAAACGTTTTAGCACTTTGTCTATGTATACGGACTGTGACAGCCCCAACAATCTATTAGGTTTATCTCTGTAGATTCTAATTCCAAGAATGTAGCAGGCTTCACCCAAGTCCTTCATCATGAAGGTTCTGGATAACCAATCTTGGACTGATTGCATGAGAGCCTTATTGTCTCTCATTATCAATATGTCATCTACATATATAACAATGAAGACAATGTTCTCATTTGTGCGTTTACTATAAACGCACGGATCTTCCTTGCTTCTAACAAAGCCAAACGATTTGACTGCTTTGTCAAAACAAATGTTTCAACTCCTTGAGGCTTGCTTAAGTTCATAAATGGACTTTTATAGTTTGCATACTGCTTTGGATAGAGTCTTGGATGTAAAACTCTCTGGATGTATCATATACACCTCCTCAATTAGATTACCATTGAGGAAGACAGTTTTAACATCCATTTGTCAAATATCATAATCATAGTATGCAGTTATTGCAAGCAAAATCCGAATGGACTTAATCTTTGCAACATGTGAAAAAGTTTCATCATAATCGACCCCAGACCGTTGATTATAACCTTTAGCCACCAATCTTGCTTTATAAGTCCGTGATACGCCATATCGTGGATCTTCTTCTTGACGACCCATTTGCATCCTATGGGTCTAACCTCTGTTGACAAGTCAACCAAGTTCCATACTTGGTTTATGTACATATACTCCATTTCGGATTTCATGACTTCTTGCCATCTCTGTGAATCAATGTCTAACATTGCTTCGCTGTAAGTAGTAGGCTCATCATCATCAAGAATATCTATCTCATTTTGTGTTTAAGTGTTTGATGTATTTTGATTTTGAGAATATGTTTGTGTGTTGGATAATCCACCACCTTGAGAAACTTTCAGGAATATCATTTTGAATATGATGATGCACAACTATTATGTCATCTACCATTGGTTGTGCATGAGGGTCTTGCATTTCTGCATTATCCCTCACAACACTCCCACTGGCTGAAGGGCGTACTCTAAGTACCCAATCATCATCAAATACTCTCACTGAATCCTTGCCTAGGTCATTTGACAAGGGGTCATTCTCTACATTATATTGTACTTCTTGAATTTCTTCAAGTTCTATCTTGTTGCAACTTTGTTCCTTGTAGACATAGTCTTCTTCAAGGAAAGTTGCATTTCTGGAAATAATTACTTTATGTTCATCAGGAATATAGAAGTAGTACCCTCTTGTTTACTTAGGATACCCTACAAAATAATACTTCTCACTTTTAGATTCCAATTTATCAGTGAGCAACTTCTTTACATATGCAGGGCACCTCCAGGGTCGCATGTGTCTAAGTGCTGGCTTTTTGTCATTCCATATCTCATATGGAGTTTTCTCTACTGACTTTGATGGAACTCTATTCAAAATATAGATTTAGCTTTGCAATGCATATCCCCATAGGTATGTTGGTAGAGTTGAGAAGCTCATCATGGATCTAACCATATCTAATAAGGTACGATTTCTCCTTTCAGCAACACCATTCATTTGTGGCGTTACAGGAGGTGTCAATTCTGAATGGACTCCATGAAGCTTCAAGTAATCTAAAAATTCTCTACTTAAGTACTCACCTCCTCGATCTGATCGAAGAGTTTTAATACTTGTTTCAAGTAGCTTCTCTACTTCTGACTTGTACTCCATGAATTTCTCTAAAGCTTCAGACATATGTTTCATAAGATACACATGCCTAAACCTTGAGAAATCGTCTGTAAAAGTGATGAAATAAATAAAGCCTCCCTTAGCTTGAGTTGGAAAAGGCCCACATACATCGGTATGGACTAACTCAAACACCTCTTTGACACATACTCCTTTTTCAGAAAGTGATTTGGTTGTCATCTTTCCTCTTAAGCAAGATTCACAATCACCATATGACTCTAAGTCAAATGGTTCCAAGTAATCTAATTTCCTCAATCTTGCTATCATTAATTCATTGATGTGACCAAGTTTGTAGTGCCATAAGTAGGTGGAATTTCTTTGATTACTTATTTTAGCTCTTTTATTTTGTATATTGAAAATTTCATGGCTACAGTTTAGAACATACAATTCATCCACAAGCGAAGCATTTCCACAAATAGAACCATCATAAGATAAAACATAATTTCCATTGGTAATATGTGAGGAAAACCCCTCAATGTCTAACATAGGGATATAAATAATATTTCTCGTCAAAGACGGAACAAAATAACAATTATTAAGTTCTAAACAAAAGCCTGAAGGTAAATCTAGTCTATAAGTCCCCACGCGTTCCGCATCAACTCTAGCTCCATTGCCAACGCGTAGATCTACTTCACAAGGTCCAACCTTTCTGCTGTCAATTAGCCCATGCACATTATTACAAATATGTGAGCCACAAGAGGTATCTAATACCCAACAGTGAGAATTAGTTATAGACATATTTATTTCAATAACAAACATACCTTGTCCAGCAGGGCCAGCACCTTGTGCTTTGTCTCCCCCTAGGGCTGTACAGTCCTTCTTCCAATGTCCCTTTCTCTTACAATTGAGGCAAACATCAGCAGTTATCTTGACCTTCTTTCGAACAACTCCTTTAGGTTTCATAGCTGTGGGTTTGGCGGCAACCGTCTTACCCTTCTTCTTCTGCATATTCTTACCCTTAGGTTTGAACTTGCTAGATGAGCCCACCATGAGCACAGCTTTACCTTTGGAGGTGGACGACTCGAAGGTCTTCAACATATTATGAAGTTCTGGGAGACTCGCTTTCGTTCCATTCATGTTGTAATTCACAATGAAGTTCTCAAAGAAACCAGGAAGCGAGTTCAAGATTAGATTAACAGAAACATTTGCAGGCAGCTTCTAATCGAAGCCAACCTCTCAATTAATCCAATCATCTTCAAAACATGTTGTGACACCTGACCCCCTTCGTTCAGCTTACACTTAAAGAGATCTCTCAACAGTTCATACTCCATTGTCTGAGACTGTGAGTCATAGAGACTCTTCAAGTGTTCTAGCATCTCGTTGGGGCCCATATTTTCATGTTGTCTTTGTAACTCTGGAGTCATAGAAGATAGCATAACACATTGTGCTGCAACAACATCATCAAGTTATTTCTGATAGGTTGCTTTGTCAAACAGAGCATACTCTTCAGAATCTTCAGCAGGATCGTAGGAGTCTTGTATCCAATACATACTCAATCTTTTCTAATCGCAGTACCAAACGCAGATTTCTTAACTAGTCAGGAAAATTGGCTCCATTCAACTTGTTCGTTTCAACTAACATTTTAAGTGACAGATTCAACATTGTAACTGAAGAAAAGATAGACTTGAAATTAATACTCTAATATAATTTCTATTGAACACATTCATTAACTAACTAACATGGTCTTTAGTTTAATTAGCTCTCACTATTTTAACATACTCTTTTACCCCATAAAGAATACAGACTCATATCAAATACGATCATAATGGGCCAAGATCCAAACTCATGTTGTCTCCGCGTTTGCTGAGGTTGATAACTTCAACAACACGATCTGGTAGGTCTCTAAACCAATTGCAAACAATTTGAAACTCTTGGTTGACCGAATGTTCTAAACAATTCGATCTGCGTCCCTCGGCTGTCTGACACTGGGGTGCCAAGACAGCCTAGCAAGTCAACCCCGTTATGCGACTGCAATTATGCATCTAAGAGGGCTTCACCTTCATCAAGCAAACACTGAAGTGTAAATACTCACGAAGGTTTATCACCTACTACAACATTTATATGCATCTATGAAAGGGTCTGAGTCCTCATAGACTTAGAGCAAATGCTGGGGCATACATACTCATCTCGCCGAAAAGGATTTTGCACCACAATCAATTATAACGGACGACGCGTTCATTATAAATGAGACTTGTATTAAATTTGGGGAACATTTTAATTCAGGGTTATGACCAAGATCAACTATTATATCATACATCATATGACATCCTATCATGCAATTTCTAAACACATTTAGATGAGAAACCATCAAACCCAATAGGCATGATATAAGATGATTTTAATCACATACTGGGCGTCATCTACCCAGACAATTATAACGGTCATTGAAAGTAAATAATTACTGGGCACCGCCTACCCAGACAATAATTGCGGACTAACAAATACTGGGCGCCGCCTACCCAGACATATATATGCGGACTCTATTCTAATTATTTGAATGACAATCAATTAAACAATTAGGAGAAACATTTAATTTGTGCACAAATTATCAAATAATATGCTAAATAACAATAATTGTGGGTTAATTAATTTGTTTCAATTTAGAAAATATTTAAATTCAAAATTTAAACTCAATTTTCAGAATTTTCTGCTCATCCAAACTGTCCCTTAATAATTCAGAAATTAAAATTTAATTCTCAGGGGTATTTCTGTAATTTTCAGAACCTTAAAATATTTACAGATTTACCCAGGGACCAAATCTGCTTTTCTGAAATTTACATATTGACCCAGGAACTGAATCTGCTGATATTAAAAACTTTTAAAACTCCAGAAAATATCTTAGGGATTAATTTGTAATTTTCTGAACTTAAAATATTTTCAGATTTGCTTAAGACCAATCTTCAATTTAAAAACCTTACTTTTAATTGCAAAAGGTCCTTAAACTATTTCAAAATTTCAAAACCAATTCTAACCCCAAATCAAATTTGGGATTCGGATTTCCGGGCGAAATTGACGGAATTAAAACTCACCAAACGATGGTACACATAGAGACGAACTCACCGGTGGTTTTCACCTCCGATTTGGTGGCCGGAATATGAGCCGCCGCCGCCGGTTTCTAAAACCGTCGGCGGTGTTCTTTTCCCGTTCATCGTTGCCATGTAACACCACCACCATTAGATTCCTCTCGTCGAGACGAACACAGTGGTGGTATTACTTAAGAATTTCGATGCCCGTGGTGGCCGAAAACAGTTCCGCCGTCGACGACATTCCAACGACTTTTCCGGCGACTTCATTGTGTTCCACTACCTCTCAACACCTTTATCGACCATCATAAAAGTGGATTTCTCGATAATGGTGGAGACGGTGTTAGAACACGTTGAATCACCAAAAATTTCTGGAAATCGTTCGCCGAATAAGCGATCGCCGACATCGTCATGCCGAATCGTGGTCGTGTTACTGTTCACTGCCCAATTTTTTTTTTTTTTTTATAAATTCCGAAAGTCAGTTTAAATCAAAATAATTAATTATCTCACGTATCGTTATTAAAGATTATCGTATAATCATTAAATCAGTCTGAGCTCTGATACCACTGTAGGTATTTGTTTGGTGTAAAACACACAAGTAAGGCACAACGAAAGTTTAAAATTTTGAGTAAACTTACTTGCCCCAACAAACGTTTTTGGTATGCTTATGCGATAATTCAAATCTGCAAAGACAGGAAGAAAATTTACAGTTTAAGCTTTGTTAGTCTTTACTAAAGGGAGCGCACGCGATTATCAATTCGGGTGCAAGCCTTGCTTCGGTATATTTCTTTGCCCAAGAAAGCTAGGAAATCTTGATAGAGGTTTGAGAGAATTTTATTTCCTGAACTCTGAGTTCAGAGAGTGGAAAGTGAGTGCCACCTGAAATTATGGGTTAAATGTCAAATATATAGTGGAGGAAACCCTAAACCAAATCAGATTTGGGTCAGGCTTCAAGACCTGATCCAAATCCAAATTGCAGTGGGCCAGTCGAACTGGGCCTACTTCTGTGCGGCTCCTCTATTTATTTTCTGCACGTTTTAGTTCTAATTAAATCCACGATATAATTTTGACTTAATTATATAATTTTCATCAAATGAAAATTATCCCATAATTTATTATTAAATAAAATATCTTGATTCTAAATCCGATATTTTACATTCTCTCAATATATCCTTAGACCGAAAAAGACAATCGACTTAGTGTGACCCTTTAGGCCTTCACACATCGGCACTTGATCAAATCAAGGTTCACATGGAACTCCTAGACGGCGTCGGTGACAGACCCAATATGTGAAGTACGTTTACAAGACTCAAGTAAACAGACCTCTAAGTGAGATGATAAATTTCTTTCATTCGCGACACACTCGATCATGCTTAAGATTTGCCAAGTGTCCATCCAAATGGCTTGATCACTTTATCTCATCTATATTAGTCGACAACTAGACCATATCCTAGATATGTCTCTTGCATTGGTCAATGACTTGGTCAATCTAGCATCTCTGAGAAGCTGAATGCTCTCTCGAAATTCCAATCGAGGAATGAATCTTATTTTCGGCTCAACTACCACCTTCAATCTTCAATCTACTTTGTAATGCACCCAATACAAGCCGCGTCTCAACCTATAAGGCTTTTGAGCTTAGGACAAGATCAAAGTGCATTGCTCCGTAAACAAGGTGATATTGACCTCAAGTTTAAGGACCTCTAACTCCCACATGCTGATAATACTCTAGACATGTATAACAAATAGTTTATCAGCAGGGTGTTGACAGTCAATTTTGACCCGTTTTTTGTATATTTCGTGCAATTTTAAAGTATTTTAGCACACCGCATTTTAATCGTTATTTTGCATATTTTTACATTATATTCTATGTTTATTTCTTTACAAAATGACATTGCATCTTTTATTTTTAAATTAAGCATTATGTCGTTGTCAATATTATGTTTTTATTATTGTTACACCGTCGTTTTATTTTAATAATATTTGCATCTCTTTAAATAATTAATTGACATCCTGCTTTAATTTTAATCAGACATTAAACATGTCTTAAATATTGCATTTTTGCGTCGGCATTTGCATTTTAATAATTTTGCATCTTTTTAAATAATTTTTCTTTTAAATAATTAACTCGCGTCGCATTTTGTCAAACCAGTCCAGTACGGAACCCAATCCGAATCATTCCAATCTAACACTTTTTTTTCATCCAAACACCTCCTTTTATTTCCCCCCCATTTTTAAATTTCAAACCCCACTTTTCATTTTCCCCCCTAAAATACCAAACCCTAATTCTACCCCGTATTTATTAAACATTACCCCCCCATTAAAAGGGAGGGCAGCCAACGTTCAGAAGAAAGGGCTCAGCCCATCTGCTCATTTGAAAAGAAAGAAGAATAGAATCCTTTCCACTCCCTCTTTTGCCGCCGCCCTTCGCCGGAGTTCTAAATACTCCGGCGAACCCCTAAACCAGTGCACACCGCCTCTCCTCTCCACTCATCTCCTCACCATTCAGTCGACCTCCACACCTCACCGGCGAACCACCGCCATCTTGCACCTCCGCCGCCCTTCGCCGGAGTTTTTTTTAGAACTCCGGTGAACTCCCACACCCCTTTTATTTTCAGAACCCCAGCATGCAGCCGCACCTCTACCCTCCCCTCTCGCATTGTCTCCGTCGCTGACTCCGGCGAACTCACGACGCCGGAGTTCGGCAGCAACACCAACCCCGTCGTTGAACCATCGTCACTGCCTTGCACCCGTCGGCATCACCTGCTCTCGTCGAACTCCCCATACCCTGTATCCCTTTTGTCGTCTCTGCCTCGCCGGAGCTGACCACCGGCGACTGGCGGAGACGCTGTTGGTTTCTCTTTTTGTTATGATTATGTGTTGTGATTCGGGTTAATTGATTTTTCTGATTTTTTGCGTCGCGTCTTACCGGAGTTCTGAAAACTCCGGCGACGTTGCTCTTGACTGCATTTCGGGCATCGGTTGTTATCTTGGTTAATGGGCTGGTTTTATGTTTTTTTTTGGGCATCTGCCGGAGTTTTAAGACTCGCGGCGTTGGTGTTTCCATCATTCGTGAGCCACAATCGTTGTGGTTTTGCTCTTTGTTCCTCTTGTTTCTTTGCGCTCGGCGACCAATTTCGCTCATGGTTGTCCGTGTTATACTGCTTTTTGCTATTGTTTATCTGGGTATTATTGTTCGCTTTAGTCGACATTTTCGGTGAACTTGTTGCATCAACACATTTGTTGTATCACGGACTATTGTTTCTTTTGCTTTGAGGTTTGTTTCGGGATGGTTGTGTTGTCTGATCCATGCTCTTTGTTGAACGCGCTCTTGTTTGAACCATTCTGCGAACCGCATTCGCTTCGATTCACCGTCCATCGTCATTCATTGGATTCTGCATTAATTTTAGGCTATTTAGTTAATTTATTTACTGATTAAAAGAACAAATGCTACACTTGGTATTTTATTTTATTAAACTGATTTTGAACTTGATACTACACTGGCCTACGAAGGATTTATCCGTCGATCTGGAGGCCCCCGTGGTAAGTGAGACGGAATATGTGGGCGAGGAGGAAAGTGAAAAGATTAGACGAGAATGCATAGTATCGTTCACCGGGAAGTAGTCGGCCATCGTAATGATATTGGCTTCTCATGTCTTAGTATCCTTGGCATAACACTAGTGAGCCCACACTATATAAAAATATATCTTTTACAATATCTATATATATATATATATATATATATATATATATATATATATATACATACATTGTGTTTGTTTGGTAATTTATTTATTATTTACTAACTCTTCTACTAAGTGTCTTTTGCAGGTACCCGGAGGCGCACCCCAAAGTTAAAACATTCGCATAAAATAAAATAAAAACGAAATATCGCTAATTTCTCTTCATTACATCTTTTTTTTATGTTTATATGCTTCATTACTATCTTGTTAAATATATATTTATTTTAAATATTTGCATGCCTAGTTTAAATATCTTTTTGATTAGTTTAATAATTAGAATACCCTTAGAATTGCATGATATATTTAGCACAATAATATTAAACCTAAGTTTGAACGGATAACCGCAAGTTAGCGGATCCTTTAGGATGCCTAACCCTTCCCTTTAGGATAATAAAGAACCCTTACCCAGAATCTCACATAGTTTCGCAGACCTTTAAAATGGAGATCATTCGTAGTATTTTATGCTACATTTTTAGTGTCCTAATTCACTATAATAATTAGGTGGCGACTCCTTAAATAGCATTTCAGGAATCCAACCATGTAGCAGTAATTCCGTTTCCGACTCCGGTCGAAATGGGGCGTTACAGCATGGCGACTCCGCTGGGGATATTTAGGTTCTTAACCATAACAAACATAGGTTAATTACTGTGCTTTATTTTTCTTATCTGCTTAAAATTGCTTCTTCTGTGTTTTACATTCATTTGCTTTTATGTTTTGTCTAAATTATTCTACTTTACATATAAATATTTGCATATTGTATTAACTGCTATTTGTTACAGCTTTCCTTAAACTGACATTCCGCTCATATTTCTTCCACTCTGGAAAATTCACACAATCACACACTTCATGCGAGATGCGCTTGGTGCATCAGCAAAATTCTTTCGACAAAACCCAAATTTAGGAGAGTTGGTAATATACGTGGAGTGTCCGGTCTAATCGGTGGCCGCGTAGCCTTCTCACTCGAGTTGTCCGCTCGGGAACCTTGCGTCTAGAAAAGTCAAATCTTAGAAACTTAAGATAGAGCTATACCACCCTTTATTTTAGGGCATGCATGCATTTACCTTAGGTGGGTCGGTCCCTGGCATCGACACCGCAATTAGGAAGACGCCAAACTTGTCGACGGGTTTCTCAACCCAACGGCCAACCAACATATTATATTATGTGTAGCATGACAATGATAGACAAATTCAAACCTAATCATGTCATGCTTAAATTGGGAAAAGTGCACCGTCATTTGGTCGCCATTTCCAATAAAAGCATTACAGTTGAACGGTTTGGACAAATCCATCATGACCTCGCATATGTGACGTTTAGGCCTACCTCTGGCATAAAAGGGTCCCCATGCATGTTAGGACTCGCTTGCAATGTGACAATTTATATGCAACATGTACTTGCTAAATGTTTTTACACTTGCAAAATCACGTGCTTTACACTAACGCAGTTTGCTACATGTTGTCTAAAGGATTTATCATCTCCCCCAAAGGTCGATTTGTATTTGATTAGACAATGACAGAGCATCAATATTTCACATGACTGATTCGGAGGCATTTGAGCAGAACGAGTCGGAACCCGTCTTGGTTCCTATAGGCAAAGCAGGGGTCTCAGAGAAGAAAAACAGCATAGATCTGAACTACGTTATGACATGATTCCCTTGGCGGATACGTAGGCGGCCATATCGGCTTCGGTCCCACTTTTAGAATTTTACCCAATTCCGCTTGTAATGAACTACGTCATGACCTGATTCCCTCATGGGGATCGTGGCGCCTAAATCGGCCGGTCACAGTTAGGAATCTTCCCGTTTGTGCGCAACAAAATGTGTTTGGTTATTCAGCGATATGAGCAATTCCGCCGAAGTTAAGTTCGCCCGCGCCCATAATGGCGAGACAATTTTGCGCACCATGGAGAAGGCAATAACGAGGACTCCAAAAGATGTTCGTTTGGTCAAAATACGTGTCATATTCGGCAAATTCGACGAGGCTTTTACGTTTTTAACGCATATCATATAAATGTTTATTTTCTAAAAGATGTTTTGTGCATACTTCATGAAAACATTTCGTTTTGGAAAATGCTTTTGGAACACTATTAAACATCTCAAAGAGGTCAGACAGGGTTCTGAGTCCAAACAAATCAGTGCACGACGAAAGGACCAAGGCAAGAAGTCAATCTGACCGATCCCCAGAACTCACAAATTTTCTTTGAGCGCAGGTTTCTTCATATTAGCGGAGGCGGAAGGAACGCAGCAGAAGCAGAAAGGGGACATTAACGATCAACTACGCTCTCGTAGCCAAATACTTAAAGCCAGACAGCGGTTACAGATAACAGGGGCTGAAAATTTGACGACGTTGGAGGAGATTTTCGCATAGCAGCTCGGCTCACAGGGCCACATTCTTATTCTCATTCATTCGTTTTTGCATATCTATAACACTAATTATTACATCTATCTTTTATTTTGTAGGAAGTTTCACATAGCAGCTCGCAAAGCCATGTCGCGCGTCTATCAAGACGTCATTTGGCTCACAGGGCCATTCTCATCCGCATTTCTCAATCATTTTACAACTCTAATCATTTTTCAGTTTATATTAGGCAGGTAACTTCATCATAGTAGCCTGGCCCACCAGGTCGAAATCACTTTATTACATCCGCGGCGACATCCATATAACGTTTATGCACGGCGTTATCAACATTATGTCAAGGCAACGACATGATCGGCGTCGGCGTCGCCAGCGGCGCCCGGCAATCGTCGAACAGCGGCGTTATCGGCGTTATGTCAAGCAGCGACATCATCGGCGTGCGTCTGCGCAGCGGCGCCACCGTGATACGTCTGGCAGCGGCGTCGGCGTCAACCGTCCGAGCGGCGGCGTGATCGGCGTGCGTCTGCGGGCGAAGCGGCGGCAATACGTCCAAGCGGCGGCGTTGTCGGCGTTGTGTCGAGCGACATCGCCATTGACATTGCGTCTGCAGCGGCGCCCGGCGATACGTCTAGCGGCGGCGTCGGCGTCAACACGTCCGAACGCGGCGTGATCGGCTCAGCGTCTGCAGCAACGCCCGGCGATACGTCCGGACAACGGCGTTATCGGCGTGTGTCGAAGAACGGCGACATCGCGGCGTGCGTCTGCAGCGGCGCCCGATAACAATACGTCCGAGCGGCGGCGTTATCAACCTGACAAGTCGAGCGATGCCGTACCCAGCGGCGTCGTCGGCGTCTGCGCGGCGGCGCCATCGTCAATCGTCCGAGCAGCGGCGTTATCGGCGTATGTCGAGCGGCGGCGTCGTCGCTCGGCGTCTGCGCAGCGGCGCCATCGTCGATCGTCGAACGGCGGCGTTATCGGCGTATGTCGGCGGCGACATCGCCGGCGTGCGTCTGCAGCGGCGCCCGGCGACACGTCCGAACGCGGCGTCGTCGGCGTCGGCGTCTGCAGCAGCGGCGCCGTCGTCGATCGTCGAACGGCGGCGTTATCGGCGTATGTCGGCAACGCCATCGGCGTGCGTCTGCAGCGGCGCCCGGCGGCGATACGTCTGGCAGCGGCGTCGGCGTCAACCGTCCGAACGCGGCGTGATCGACGCCGGCGTCTGCAGCAACGGCGCCCGGCAATACGTCCGAGCGGCGGCGTTATCGGCGTGTGTCGGCGGCGACATCACGCGGCGTCTGCGCAGCGGCGCCAGCGGCAATACGTCGGCAGCGGCGTTATCGGCATTATGCCACAGCGGCGACATCATCGGCGACGTGCGTCTGCAAAGCGCCCGATAACAATGCGTTGACGGCGGCGTTATCAACCTGACAAGTCGAAAGGCGATGCCGTACCCCAACGGCGTCGTCGGCGTCACGTCTGCGCGGCGGCGTCATCGTCAATCGTCGAACGGCGGCGTTATCGGCGTATGTCGACGGCGACATCGCCGGCGTGCGTCTGCAGCGGCGCCCGGCAACAACACGTCCGAACGGCGGCGTCGTCGGCGTCGCGTCTACGCGATGGCGCCCGTCGTGATACGTCGAACGGCGGCGTTATCGGCGTATGTCGAGCGGCGGCGTCGTGACGCCGGCGTCTGCAGCAGCGGCGCCCGGCAATACGTCCGAACGCGGCGTTATCATCGTTATGTCGGCGGCGACATCGCCGGCGTGCGTCTGCGCAGCGGCGCCCGGCGGCACGTCGAGCGCGGCGTGCGTCGGCGTCGGCGTCTGCAGCGGCGCCCGTCGTCAATACGTCCGGCGGCGGCGTTATCGGCGTATGTCGGCGGCGACATCGCCGGCGTGCGTGCCTGCGGCGCCCGGCGGCGTTGTGTCGAGCGGCGACATCGGCGTTGCGTCTGCGGCGGCGCCCGGCGGCGTACGTCCGACGGCGGCGTCGCCGGCGTATGTCGGCGGCGGCATCGCCGGCGTGCGTCTGCAGCGGCGCCGGCGGCAATATGTCGAGCGGCGACATCGTCGTCATTGCGCTGCCTGCGGCGCCCGGCGGCCAATCGTCGCGCGGCGCCCGGCGGCATTGTGTCGAGCAGCGACATCATCGGCATTGCGTCTGCAGCGGCGCCCGGCGGCAATCGTCCGGCGGCGTCGTGGCGTATGTCCGGCGACATCGCCGGCGTGCGTCTGCAGCGGCGCCCGGCCAATATGTCGACGGCGACATCGCCGGCGTGCGTCTGCGCCGGCGCCCGGCAATACGTCCGAGCGGCGGCGTTATCGGCGTGTGTCTGAGCGGCGACATCGTGGCGTGCGTCTGCGGCGGCGCCCGGCGGCAATCGTCGAGCGGCGGCGTCATGGCGTCGTGTCGGCGGCGACATCGCCGGCGTGCGTCTGCAGCGACGGCGGCAATATGTCCGACGCGACATCGCCGGCGTGCGTCTGCAGCAGCGGCGCCGGCGGCAATCGTCCGAACGGCGGCGTTATCGGCGTGTGTCTGGCGGCGACATCATCGACGCCGGCGTCTGCAGCAACGCCACCGTACGTCCAGCAGCGGCGTTAGCGGCGTATGTCGAGAAGCGACATCATCGGCGTGCGTCTGTAGCGGCGCCCGGCGGCAACACGTCGAGCAATGGCGTTATCGGCCTGACAAGTCGAAAATGGCGCTATCGTGACATATCACGCATCTACTGGCGCGGCGATAATAGCTCTGTGGCGGCGGCCAACCGCGCCCGTCGATGGCGCCGTCAGCATCTGAACACCGTATGCATTTACATCGCCCGCATCACGCGGCCCGGTGTCGATCATGCCCGACAACTGGGACATTTTCATCGGCGTCGGCTTTGCTTTTATTTACGCATCGCAGCGACCGGTGTCGTCGCGATTCGACAACGGGACATTTTTCATCTGCGTCGACTTTACTTTTATTTTCTAGCATCACTGCGACCCGGTGTCGATCATGCCCGACCTTTGGGACATTTTCATCGGCGTCGGCTTTGCTTTTATTTACGCATCCGGCGACCCGGTGTCGTCGTGATTCGACAACGGGACATTTTTAAATCTGCGTCGGCTTTACTTTTATTTTCTAGCATCACTGCGACCCGGTGTCAATCATGCCCGACCTTTGGGACATTTTCATCGGCGTCGACTTTGCTTTTACTTTTGCATCACAAGCGATCCGGTCATCATAATTCGACAGTGACTGAGTCTGCATCACTTTTGAGTTCTAGTTTATAAAGCAGGACAAAATTGGCTCTGAGTCAACATCTTTGTCAGAAGACTCTTCCATCGTCTCGTACAAAGAGGGACATCTTTGTTGTGATCGATTTTGACGTTTTTATATATTTAAGTGCAATTTTAAAGTATTTTAGCACACCACATTTTAATCGTTATTTTGCATATTTTTACATTATATTCTATGTTTATTTCTTTACAAAATGACATTGCATCTTTTATTTTTAAATTAAGCATTATGTCGTTGTCAATATTATGTTTTTATTATTGTTACACCGTCGTTTTATTTTAATAATATTTGCATCTCTTTAAATAATTAATTGACATCCTGCTTTAATTTTAATCAGACATTAAACATGTCTTAAATATTGCATTTTTGCGTCGGCATTTGCATTTTAATAATTTTGCATCTTTTTAAATAATTTTTCTTTTAAATAATTAACTCGCGTCGCATTTTGTCAAACCAGTCCAGTACGGAACCCAATCCGAATCATTCCAATCTAACACTTTTTTTCATCCAAACACCTCCTTTTATCCCCCCTTTTTAAATTTCAAACCCCACTTTTCATTTTCCCCCCTAATTCAGCATACTGTCCTGTATGGATAACAAGCTACTACCTTACAAAGAACATGAGTATACAGACATTTCTAACCAGAAAAATCACCACCAAATTTGATCAAAGCATCATCAATAAAGGCAACTAGGTCTTCAGAACTCTGAACTTGGGATCT
The DNA here is from genome assembly GCA_029844215.1 of Przewalskia tangutica. Taxonomy (NCBI): domain Eukaryota; kingdom Viridiplantae; phylum Streptophyta; class Magnoliopsida; order Solanales; family Solanaceae; genus Przewalskia; species Przewalskia tangutica. Next base: position 15,636,925 of record CM056734.1, read on the forward strand.
AGTAAAATTAGAAAAAAATAAAGTCTTTACACTGGGATAATGCTTGGGATACCTCACTTTGGTCATGTATCAATTCATATGTTTTCCCGACAGCAGCACAGAGCTCTATAAACGACTGATCGTCCAAGTTTTTCCTCAAATCAATTGTAACACCTTGTCTGTCCCCTGCATTTATGGGTTTCATTTTCTCAGCGATACTTCTTATACATTCGAGGTTGAAATTTATATGCTGCATCATTTGTGATGGTTTCTGACTTGCTTCTTTCTTTCCATGGTCAAGTGTATGTAGTACGACTACATTTGCAAAGGCAAAGCGTACAATGAAGATGAAGAAGTCATAGAAATTCATGGCTACAAAAGAAAAGCAAGAGATAGCCAGGTTGTCAAGATGCTGGTCCTATCTATCAGAACTCAAACCATAATAATAAAATTGGTAGAACTATCCAAGGAACTAGAAAGAGAAACGTAAACAACAAAGTGTGATAGATTCATAGAATATAAGTTTTTTGACAGGTCGGGTAGAGTATATAGGAGTAATATATAAGTACAATAAGATAATTACTGTACTTATTAATCTAGGGCATACCTGTATTAGCAGCAAGATTTCGCTGGCAAAGCTCCTCAAAATCATCACATCCCTTGAGGTCTTCAATGTATTCACTAGCCTCATTGTAATCTTTCAAAGTAAATCCCACTGATGTCACTGAAAGTATATATGTCCTAGAAGCAATCATTTTAGGAGCACATATACTTGAACACATTCATATTATTAATAAGATTAATATATACTTGGCATTTGCAATTATTGAATTATTATTTGATTGTTTATATTATTCATTAATGTGCATCCCTTGAACTTACATTATCATTAATAGTGTGTGAGATATTAATGATAGAGTGTAGTTCTTAAAATAGCCTAGACTAATGATCATTGAGAATGGGATATCAATGATATGTTATAAGTCGACATGTGGTCTGCATCGCATTCTTAGAGAATGTAGTATATCTCACTTACTGCAAGCAATAGTTGCTAGTGATGGACACATGGATACTCTTGGGAGTATTGGCGTACCTGGCGATAAACTATTTGTTATACATGTCTAGAGTATTATCGGCGTGGGAGATAGAGTCGCTTAGACTTGAGGTCAATATCACCTTGTTTGCGAGTAATGCGCTTTGATCTGTCTAGCTCAAATGCCTTATAGGTTGAGGCGCGACTTGTATTGGGTGCATTCTGAAGTAGATTGAAAGTGGTGGTTGAGCGAATATGATTCATTCCTCGATTGGAATTTGAGAGAACACTCGACACCGGAGATGTTAGGTCGACCGAGTCATTGGCGATGCAAATACATATCTAGGATATGGTCTGGTTGTCGACTAATATAGATGAGATAAAGTGATCAAGCCATTTGGATAAACACTTGGCAAATCTTAAGCTTGATCGAGTGTGTCGCGAATGAAAGGAATTTATCATCTCACATAGAGGTCTGTTTACTTGAGGCTTGTAAGCGTCTTTACGTATTGGGTCCGTCGCCGCGCTTCTGGAGTTAGTGTGAACCTTGATTTGGTCAGTCTTGGATGTGTGAAGGCCTAAAAGTCACGCTAAGTCGATTGTCTTTTCGGTCTAAGGGTATATTGAGAGAATGTAAAATATCGAATTTTGAATCAAGATATTTTATTTTATAATAAATTATGGGATAATTTTCATTTTATGAAAATTAATTAATTAATTTAAAATTAAGTCTTGGATTTAATTAGAACTAAAACGCGTCTGAAAAATAAATAAAGGAACAGCATGATGGGCGATTCAGCCCATTGCAATTGAATTTGGGTCGAGTTTTGAAGCGATCCGAATCTGATTAAATTTAGGTTTCCTCACTATATATTTGACACTTAACCCGTAATTTCGGATGAACTCATTTTCCACTTTACGAACTTAGAGTTCGGAAATAAATTCTCTCGAGCCTCTGCCGAGATTTCCTAGCTTTCTTGGGCAAAGGAATATCTTGACAAGACTTGCACGGATTGACAATCGCGTGCGCGCACTTTTAGTAAGTGCATTAAAAGCATAAGCGTAAGTTTTCATGTTTTTGCGATTTGAATTATCGCATAATCATGCGACGATCTTTGTTGGAGCAAGTAAGTAAACAAAATTTTAAACTTCCGCTGTGCCTTACTTGTGTGTTTTACATCCAACAAATCCTTACAATGGTATCAGAGCCCATGCCGGTTTAATGATTATAAGATAATCTTTAATAAAAATATTTTAAAAATTAATTTTTTTTATTTATAATTTATTTTCGGAATTTAAAAAAAAAAAAAAAAAAAAAAAAGAAATTGGGGCGGTGAAGCGATGCAGAGCGCCTTGTTCATGGCGAACGATGACAGCGATTCTGTTCACGGCGTACGATAAAAAAAAAAAAAAATTCGCGGAAGCCGGCCAGAAGGCGGTTCCGACGCCACGCGCGAAATCGAAAGTAATAATACCACCGTGTTCGTCTCGGCGAGAGAATCTAATGGTGGTAGTGTTACTGCAGCGATGGCCGGAAAAGGAACACCACCGCAAGCGGTTTAGAATCACGGCCCGTCGGTCCGACCACCGTGGGCCGCAATCGGTGGTGAAAACCACCGTGAGTTCGTCCGGCGTGTGCCATCGCTTGGTGTGTTTTAATTAAGTCGATTTAGCCGAAATCAATCCCAAATTTGATTTGGAGTTGGATTTGATTTTGAAAATTTGAAATAGTGTAAGGACCTTTTGCAATTAAAATTAGGGTTTTAAATTGTAGATTGGTCCTTTAACAAATCTGAAAATATTTTAAGTTCTTAAAATTACAAATTAGTCCACGAGATATTTTACGAAATTTTAAAAGTTTTAAAATCGTGATTCGATCCAGGTCAATCTGTAAATTTGAGAAAAGCTTATTTGGTCCACAGGTAAATCGTAAATATTTTAAGGTTACGAAAATTGCGAAATACCCAGAAAATTAAATTTTAATTTACGAATTGTTAAGGATTATTTGGATGAGCAAATTTGAAAATTGAAAATTGAGTTTAAATTTTGAATTTAAATATTTCCTAAATTGAAACAAAATTAATTAACCCACAATTATTGTTATTTAGCATATTATTTGATAATGTGTGCACAAATTAATTGTTTCTCTAATTGTTTAATTGATTGTCATTTAAATAATTAGAATAGAGTCATGATTATTATGCAGGTAGGCGCGCCGTAATTGTTTACTTTCGATGACTATAATTATGCAGGTAGGCGCGATATATGATTAAAACCATCTTATATCATGCCTATTGGGTTTGATGGTTTCCCGTCTAAATGTGTTTAGAAATTGCATGATAGGATTTCATATGATGTATGATATAATAGTTGATCTTGGTCATAACCACGAATTAAAATGTTCCCAAATTTAATACAAGTCTCATTTAAAATGAGCGCGTCGTCAGTTATAATTGATTGTGGTGCAAAATCCTTTTAGCGAGATGAGTATTTATGCCTCGGATTTGCTCTAAGTCTACGAGGACTCGCACTTTCATAGATGCATATAAATGTTGTAGTAGGTGATAAACCTTCGTGAGTATTTACACCCCAGTGTTTGCTTGATGAAGGCTAAGCCCACAGATACATAATTGCGATCGAATAACGGGTTGACTTGCTAGTTTGTCTTGGCGCCCTTATGTCGGACAAATAGGGCGCAGATCGAATTGTTTAGAACATTCGGTCAACGAGTTGCAAATTGTTTGCAATTGGTTTGAGACCTACCAGATCGTGTTGTTGAAGTTATCGGCCTCGGAAGCGGAGACAACATGAGTTTGGATCTTGGCCCATTATGGCCGTATTTGATATGAATCCGTATTCTTTATGGTCAAAGAGTATGTTAAAATAGTGGGAGCTAATTAAACTAAAGACCGTATTAGTTAGTTAGTTAATGAATGTGTTGATAGAAATTATATTAAAGTATTAATTTCAAGTCTATCTTTTCTTGATTCTGATATCGAATCTATCACTTAAAATGTTGGTTGAAACGAACAAGTTGAATGGAGCCAATTTTCCTGACTGGTTAAGAAATCTGCGTTTGGTACTGCGATTAGAAAAGATTGAGTATGTATTGGATACACCACTCCTACGATCCTGCTGAAGATTGAAGAGTATGCTCTGTTTGACAAAGCGACCTATCGAAATATCTTGATGATCTTTTGCGGCCTGATGTGTTATGCTATCTTCTATGACTTAAGAGTTACAAAGACAGCATGAAAATATGGGCCCCAACGAGATGCTAGAACACTTGAAGAGTCTCTATGACTCACAGTCTCAGACAATGGAGAATGAACTGTTGAGAGATCTTTTTAAGTGTAAGCTAAACGAAGGGGGTCAAGTGTCACAACATGTTTTGAAGATGATTGGATTAATTGAGAGGTTGGCTTCGATTGGAGCAGTTTGCTGTGAATGTTTCGTTAATCTAATCTTGAACTCGCCTCACAGTTTATTTGAGAACTTCATTTTGAATTACAAAATGAATTGAACGAAAGCAAGTCTCCCAGAACTTCATAATATATTGAATACCTAAGAGTCGTACACCTCCAAAGGTAAAGGCTGTGCTCATGGTGGGCTCATCTAGCAAGTTCAAGCGTAAGGGTAAGAATATGCGAGAAGAAGAAGGGTAAGCGGTTGCCGCCAAACCCAGCTATGAAACCTAAAGGAGTTGTTGAAAGAAGGCCAAGATAGGCTGCGATGTGCGCCTCGATTGTAAGAAAGGGACATTGGAAGAAGATTGTACAACCCAGGAGACAAGGCCTGAGTCTTGCTCTGCTGGACAAGGTATGTTTGTTATTGAAATAAATATGTCTATAACTAATTCTCACTGTTGGGTATTGGATACCGCTTGTGGCGCCCACGTTTGTACTAATGTGCAGGGGCTAATGTGTGAGAAAGGTTGGACCTTGGGAAGTAGATCTACGCGTTGGCAATGGAGCTAGAGTTGATGCGAGCAGCGTGGGGACTTATAGACTAGATTTACCTTGGGCTTTTGTTTAGAACTTAATAATTGTTATTTTGTCGTCTTTGACAAGAAATATTATTTCTATCCCTATGTTAGACATTGAGGGGTTTTCCTCACATATTACCAATGGAAACTATGTTTTGTCTTATAAAGGTTTTATTTGTGGAAATGCTCCGCTTGTGGATGGATTGTATGTTCTAAACTGTAGCCATGAAATTTTCAATATACAAAATAAAAGAGCTAAAATAAGTAATCAAAGAAATCCCACCTACTTATGGCATTGCAGACTTGGTCACATCAATGAATCGAGGATAGCAGATTGAGGAAATTAGATTACTTAGAACCATTTGACTTAGAGTCATATGGTGATTGCGACTCTTGCTTAAGAGGAAAGATGACAACCAAATCACTTTTAGGAAAGAGTGCGTGCGAAGAGGTGCTTGAGTTAGTCCATACCGATGTATGTGGGCCTTTTCCAACTCAAGCTAAGGGAGGCTTTCTTTATTTCATCACTTTTACAGACGATTTCTCCCGGTTTGGGCATGTGTATCTTATGAAGCATAAGTCTGAAGCTTTTGAGAAATTCATGAGTACAAGTCAGTAGAGAAGCAACTTGAAACAAGTATTAAAACTCTTGATCGGATCGAGGAGGTGAGTACTTAAGTAAAGAATTTCTAGATTATTTGAAGCTTCGTGAGTCCGTTCGAATGGACACCTCCGAACGCCACAAATGAATGGTGTTCTTTGAGAGGAGAAATCGTACCTTATTAGATATGGTTAGATCCATGATGAGCTTCTCAGCTCTACCAACATACCTATGGGGATATGCATTGCAAAGCTCAATCTACATTTTGAATAGAGTTCCATCAAAGTCAGTAGAGAAAACTCCATATGAGATATGGAATGGCAAGAAGCCAGCACTTAGACACATGCAACCCTAGGGTGCCCTGCATATGTAAAGAAGTTGTTCACTGACAAATTGGAATCTAAAAGTGAGAAGTATATTTTGTAGGGTATCTAAGGAAACAAGAAGTACTACTTCTATCTTCACGAGGAACATAAAGTAATTGTTTCAGAAATGCAACTTTCTTGAAGAAGACTATGTCTACAAGGAACGAGTTGCAACAAGATAGAACTGAAGAAATTCAAGAAGTACAAAATAATGTAGAGAATGACCTCTTGTCAAATAACCTAGACAAGGATTCGGTGGGAGTATTTGATGATGATTGGGTACTTAGAGTCGCCCTTGACCGATGGGAGTGTTGTGAGGATCTGCGAAATGCAAGACCTCATGCACAACCAATGACGGATGACACAATAGTTGTGCATCATCCTATTCAAAATGATATTCTGAAAGTTCTCGAGGTGGTGGATTGTCAACACACAAACATCTTCTCAAAATCAAAATACAGTGAACTTGAACGCAGAATGTTCAACTCAGTAGGATCACTCAGGACTCATCGTGCACTGAAAGACTTAATCTCCTTGTTGAAACACATAATGAGATAGATATTCACGATGATGATGAGCTCACTACCTACAAAAGCAATGTTAGACATTGATTCACATAGATGGCAAGAAGCCGTGAAATCCGAAATGGAGTCTATACATAAACCAAGTATGGAACTTGGTTGACTTTCCAACGAGGTTAGACCCATAGGATGCAAATGGGTCTTCAAGAAGAAGATTGATGCATATGGCAAAATACAGACTTATAAAGCAAGATTGGTGGCTAAAGGTTATAATCAACGGCCTGAGGTCGATTATGATGAAACCTTTTACTTTGCAAAAGATTAAGTCCATTCGGATTTTGCTTGCTATAGTGCATACTATGATTATCATATTTGGCAAATGGATGTTAAAAGCGCTTCCTCAATGGTAATTTAATTGAGGAGGTGTATATGATCTGACAGAGGGTTTTACATCTAAGACTCAACCCAAAGCAGTATGCAAACTACAAAAGTCCATTTATGGACTTAAGCAAGCCTCAAGGAGTTGGAACATTTGTTTTGACAAAGCAATCAAATCGTTTGACTTTGTTAGAAGCAAGGAAGATCCGTGCGTTTATAGTAAACGCACAAATGAGAGCATTGTCTTCATTGTTATATATGTAGATGACATATTGATAATGGGAGACAATAAAACTCTCATCAATCGATCAAAGAATGGTTATCCAGAACCTTCATGATGAAGGACTTGGGTGAAGCCTGCTACATTCTTGGAATTAGAATCTGCAGAGATAGACCTAATAGATTGTTGGGGCTGTCACAGTCCGTGTACATAGACAAAGTGCTAAAACGTTTCTCTATGGAAAATTCCAAGAAAGGGAATATTTCTATGGGTCAAGGCATCAAGTTGTCAAGGAAGGATTGTCCTTCCACAGTTGCAGAACTTGAGCGCGTAAGAAGAATCCCATATCTTGGTATAGGATCAATCATGTATGCCATGACTGCATGAGGCGGATGTGGCCTATGCTTAGCATGACTTGCAAATTCAGCGAATCACGGGAGGAACAACGAAAGCGATCAAGAGTATTCTTAAGTATCTTAGACAACTAAAGAATACTTCTTAGTCTATGGCGACAAGAAGAGCTAGTAGCTCTGGGTACAGTGATGCTAGCTTTGCGGATCTTGATGACTTCAAATCTCGATCAGTTATGCCTTCATTTTAAATGGTGGAGTAGTTAGTTGGAAGAGTTCCAAGCAAGCTATAACTGCCTATTCGACAACAGAAGCCGAGTACATTGCTGGATCGGAAGCTGGTAAAGAAGTTGTCTCGATATCCGAGTTCTTAAAGGAATTGGGGTTGTTCCAAGTACCGGTTGTCGATAACGATTTATTGTGACAACATCTGCGATTGCTCAAACTAAGGAACCAAGATCAGCGAATAGAAACAAGCGTGTACCAAGGAAATACCACATACTCAGGGAGATGGTGGAGACAGAAGAAATAAAGATCGACTATATTCCCACTGAAAATAATCTAGCAGACCCATTTACTAAACCATTAAGCTTGGTCAAGCATAATGGTCATTTCAAAATATGGGCATTAGATACATTGGTGATTGACTCTAGGCCAAGTGGGAGATTGAAAGTATATATGTCCTAGAAACAATCATTTTAGAGCACGTGTACTTGAACACATTCATATTATTAATAAGATTAATATATACTTGGCATTTGCAATTATTGAATTATTATTTGATTGTTTATATTATTCATTAATGTGCATCCTTGAACTTACATTGTCATTAATAGTGTGTGAGATATTAATGATAGAGTGTAGTTCTTAAAATAGTCTAGACTAATGATCATTGAGAATGGGATATCAATGATATGTTATAAGTCGACGTGTAGTGCGTCGCATTCTTAGAGAATGTAGTATATCTCACTTCATGCAAGCAATAGTTGCTAGTGATGGACACATGGATACTCTTAGAGAGTATTGACATACCTGTTGATAAACTATTTGTTATACATGTCTAGAGTATTATCGTGTGGGAGATAGAGTCCTTAGACTTGAGGTCAATATCACCTTGTTTACGAGTAATGCACTTTGATCGCCCTAGCTCAAATGCCTTATAGGTTGAGGCGGCTTGTATTGGGTGCATTACGAAGTAGATTGAAGGTGGTGGTTGAGCCAAGAATAGGATTCATTCCTCGATTGGAATTTGAGAGAACACTCGACACCGGAGATGTTAGGTCGACCAAGTCATTGGCGATCAAGAGACATATCTAGGATATGGTCTGGTTGTCGACTAATATAGATGAGATAAAGTGATCAAGCCATTTGGATAGACACTTGGCAAATCTTAAGCTTGATCGAGTGTGTCGCGAATGAAAGGAATTTATCATCTCACATGAGGTTTGTTTACTTGAGTCTTGTAAACTTTCACATATTGGGTCCGTCCACGCCGCCGTCTAGAGTTCCGTGTGAACCTTGATTTAGTCAAGTCTTGGATGTGTGAAGGCCTAAAGGTCACACTAAGTCGATTGTCTTTCGGTCTAAGGGTATATTGAGAGAATGTAAAATATCGGATTTTGAATCAAGATATTTTATTTTATAATAAATTATGGGATAATTTTCATTTGATGAAAATTAATTAATTAAGTTAAAATTAAGTCTTGGATTTAATTAGAACTAAAGCGTCTTGAAAATAAATAAAGGAATCATAACTGATGGGCCCAGTTCGATTGCCCATCGCAATTTGAATTTGGGTCGGTTTTGGCTTTGATCCAAATCGATTAAATTTAGGTTTCTCACTATATATTTGGCACTTAACCCATAATTTCGGATGAACTCATTTTTTCCACTTTACGAACTTAGAGTTCAGAAATAAATTCTCTCAAACCTCCGCGAAGATTTCCTAGCTTTCTTGGGCAAAGGAATATCTTGAAGCAGGCTTGCACGGATTGACAATCGCGCGCACCTTTTAGTAGATGCATTAAAAGCATAAAGCGTAAGTTTTCATGTTTTTGATTTGAATTATCGCATAATCATACCAGACGATCTTTGTTGGAGCAAGTAAGTAAACAAAATTTTAAACTTCCGCTGTGCCTTACTTGTGTGTTTTACATCCAACAAATCCCTACAGTCACATATATAAATATGATTAGTTTCTGAAGAAAAAGATAATCACTATATTCATGTAAAAGGACCGTAAGTGAGCATTTTATAGCGACTTTACTTACCACCCAAGATAAATTGTATCCATTGAACCAGTTATGATTTATGGATATGGTATCCTCCTGCAATTCATGTAGCATATTTGGAGCAGAAATCCAACCCATATATCCTCCAAATAAATATAAGCTGTATCTCAAATGCATTTTCAACTTAATTACATGCGAAGATGGATCTTATCGTCCTTCCAACAGCCATATAAAGACAATTAAAAGGATCCATCTTTGCCCACAATCTGCTGTCAATTGTTATAATAGGGTAGCCCGGTGCACTAAGCTCCCTTTATGCGTGTACTCCGGGGAAGGACCGGATCACAAGGGTCTATTGTATGCATTTCTGCAAGAGGTTGTTTCCACGGATTGAACTGGTGACCTCCTGGTCACATGACATCAACTTTACCAGTTACTCCAAGGCTACCCTTTCTGTTGTCAATTGTTATGATAAACAGATTTAAAGTATGTATATAAACTATCCATCTTAAACAGTTATGTCCAGTATATGTGGAAGACATTTCATCTGAATCCAAGCAATTCATTCTCATCTAATACGTGATGGTTGTAACTAGAACGGTAATAACTTGGTATTAGATCCTTCCTGGAATTCAAGATTACAACCTTCCAAGAGAGCAAATTACAGCTGTACTTGTTTCAATTTTAGCACTATAACACCATAAGCAATATGTAGCTCTAAAGAAAGTGTTGGAAATACTGATGATATACATGGTGTATGTCACTGATATACACACTAATAATATAGCAAAACACTGTTTGTTATAGTTGTTCACACTTACATTTCTAGCCTAGCCGTTATTGTTTCATAAGGGCATTTAGTGCAAATGACCCACAGTATAAATACTTGCATTTGTAACCTTTTTTCATTAATCAGAAAAATTGGAAGTTCTCGAACTGCTCCTTCTTCCTTTCACTCGTCTTCTTCCCTTCACAATCAATCATCTAGTTCACTGTGTATAGCAGTGCTGGATTGCATGCAACCAGATACCTCATGATCCTCGAATTCTAACATGGTATCAGAGCCAATTGGAGGTATCAATTAGAACAACCGACAGTAGAAATCGCAAAATTCGTAAGACTCCAATTCTCTGATTCGCGAAGGTACGGCTTGTCTTCTTCGACTAAGATACTCGATCTGTTAGTAGAACTTGCTATCGATTGGAACTATGGAGAACACTGCAGCAATTCCTTCTATGATCGTAGACGAAAGCTCGACCTCTGGTTGCGAAATAATCGACCATAACCATCCTCTGCACCTGAGTGCAGCGGACACAGCAGGTGCTCTGCAAGTCGACATCCAATTGACAGGAATGGAGAATTACACACTGTGGAGCAGGGCGATGCAGTTGACGCTATTGACGAAGAACAAAATTGGCTTCATAGATGGATCTGTGAAGCGCGATACGTATGGATCTACACATACGAGGCAGTGGGATAGGTGTAATGCCCTGGTAATGTCGTGGATTATGAGAAATGTTGACAAAAATCTTCTTAGTGGAATTCTATATCGATCCAGTGCAGTAGCTGTCTGGAAGGATTTAAAGGAGAGATTCGACAAAATCAATCTCTCTCGAGTGTATCAATTGAAAAAGGAACTTTCGATGCTGAACCAGGGGACATCATCAATTGCACAATATTATTCCAGAATGAAGGATTTGTGGGACGAGATAGACTCGATTATACCACCTCCAACCTGTGAATGTTCAAATCCGAGAGAATATATTAATCATCTAAGCAACCAGAGACTGTTGGAATTCCTTATGGGACTGAACGACGGATACAATCAAGCTAGGAGTCACATTCTATTGATGTCTCCTACACCAAGTGTAAACCAAGCCTATGCCATGGTGGCACAGGATGAAAGTCAGAAGCATATTTCCTCTTTAGGGAATTCTCTAGAGAGTATGGCTTTAGCAAGTAAAGCCTCATTTAATGGCAGTAGGAAGTATAATACGTATGCTTATTGCGATCATTGTCGTATGAAGGGACACAATAGGGAAGGCTGTCACAAATTGTTGTATTACTGTGACCACTGTAAGAAACAGGGTCACACTATGGAGAAGTGTTATCGGATAGTAGGTTATCCCTCAGATTCTAAGGATAGAAGGAAGGCCAATGTGGCTGTAGTGTCACAAATGGAAGCAAGTGGATATGGTCAACAAAGATATGAAGGAAATGGTTCTCAGCTGTCAACATATCAACAAAATCAACTTCAACACATGATGAGGACTTGTACACCAGATAAGCTGCAGCAGATTATGACTGTTTTATCTCAGGAGTGCAGGACAGGTACAGAACATAATGTGACTGCACAAGTGCATATGGCAGGTAAGTGTGATCACATTGAAGACAATAATAAGTATCACTGGATAGTAGATTCAGGTGCTACTAACCATATGGTCAAAGACAGAAAAATGATAGAAACTGCTGATTCTTCAGAAAATCCAGGACATGTGCAGCTTCCTACTGGGGGCATTGCTCCTATTGCACAAACTGGAAAGTGTAAACTGACAGGAGGTGATACAATAAACCATGTACTTTGTGTGCCAAGTTTTCAATTCAATTTGCTTTCAGTATCCAAGTTAACTAGGGAGTTGAATTGTAGTGCCAGATTTTTCCCTGATTTCTTTGTTCTACAGGATCTCTTCACTGGGAAGGTGAAGGAGATTGGTAGAGAAGTGGATGGTTTATATGTGCTGGAGACTGGAGGGAAACAGGTGACAGGGAAGGCTCACATGACAAAGACTAGTCCAGAGGGATCAAAGGCAGTTCTATGGCATAAAAGACTAGGGCATGCTCCTATGAGTGTCCTTAGGAAGATAAAGCACTTTAGTAACAATAAATCTAGCTTTACCATCCCACATTGTGATGTATGCCCTATGGCAAGGCAAACTAGATTACCATTTCCAGCTAGTGATAGTAGAAGTGCATTTCCATTTGAATTGTTACACATTGATGTTTGGGGGCCATATAGAGTTCCCACATATCTTTGGAATGAGATATTTCTTGACCATAGTTGATGACTTTACGGATGGACTTGGATTTATCTTTTACATATTAAGTCAGATGTGCCTTCTATGCTTAAAGATTTATGTGTGATGATTAAAACACAGTATGGTGTACTTGTTAAGTCCATTAGATCAGATAATGGATCAGAATTCATTAATAGCACATGTAGAGATCTGTTTTCTAAGTTGGGAATTGTTCATCAAAGGTCCTGTCCTTATAGCCCTCAACAGAATGGCTTGGTTGAAAGAAGGCATAGACACATCCTAGAACTGGCAAGGGCTATCAAGTTTCAGAGTCATCTGCCAAATAGATCTTTGGGATTTGTGTAGAAGCTGCAGGGTATATCATGAATAGGTTACCTGCTGTAATATTGGGAAACATTTCACCTTATGAGAGGCTGTATGGGAAGGCTCCAGTTCTGTCACATATGAGGGTAATTGGCTGCCTTTGCTATGCAACAAATCTGTTACAAACTGACAAGTTTGACACTAGGGCAATAAAGGCAGTATTGCTTGGATACTCTTCCAAGCATAAAGGATACAAATTGTTGAATTTATCTAACAACACTCTCTTTGTAAGCAGAGATGTCACCTTCCATGAAGACATATTCCCCTTCCAGCAAAATCAGATGCCTGAAGCTGATCATACAATAGCAGTCCCACAGGTCGAAGCTGATGATGATGACAATATTCTTCAGCATTCATCCAGAAATGCTGAAGTTGCAGACCAGGTTCCACAGATTGAAGCTGATGGTGATGGAGGCATTTCCCTGCATCCAACCAGACAAACAGAAATTACAGATCAATCTAAGGAAGCTGAGGAATATGATGGAGCTGATGGGACTGCTGTTGACATTGAGGCTGAATTATCCCTAAGAAGATCAAATAGGAGCAGAAAACAGCCCACATGGATGAAGGATTTCTACCCATCTCACAGGCATGAAGGTGGACCAAGGAGCAGCCAGTGTTTGTATCCTATGACCAATCATCTCACTTACACTGGATTGACTTCCAGATATCAGAGTTACATTGCTAAGATGGGAGTTGAGCAGGAACCAACATCCTATTCTGCAGCAATTCAAGATGACAGATGGGTGGATGCCATGAAGGCTGAGATGAAAGCACTGGAAGACAACAATACTTGGGAAATTACTGATCTTCCCAAGTACAAGAAAGCCATTGGATGCAAATGGGTCTATACGATAAACTACAAAGCTAGTGGTGCGATAGAAAGTTTCAAGGCAAGCTTGGTGGCTAGGGTTACAATCAAAGGAAGGAGTTGACTACGGGATACCTTCTCACCGTAGCAAAGATGGTTACTGATGAGGTAGTGATCTCGATTCTTCGCCAGGAGGATGGGACATTTATCAAATGGATGTCCACAATGCATTTCTCCAAGGTGATCTCAATGAGGAAGTGTATATGACCATGCCACAAGGCTTTGATGATAAGCAGGGAAGAGTATGCAAGCTGGTCAAATCTCTATATGGCTTAAAACAGGCTTCTAGGCAATGGAATATTAAACTCACTACTGCCCTGAAGAATTCTGGTTTTGTCCAAAGTCAGTTAGACCATTCACTCCTCACTAAGAAGATTGGAAACAGAATAGTGTTGGTGCTCATCTATGTAGATGACCTTATTATTACTGGGAATGATGGTGGTCTCATTCAACAGACCAAGGCATCACTTCAGCAGAACTTCAAGATCAAGGATCTGGGAACCTTGAGATATTTCCTAGGCTTTGAGTTTGCTCGCAATGCTAGTGGAATAGTTATGCATCAAAGGAAGTACACTGTCGAGCTCATTTCTGATCTGGGGCTATCTGGAGGCAAACCAAAGAAAGACTCTATGAGCTTAATGTTCAGCTGACATCTGCTGTTTATGACCAATGCATTCCTGCCCCTGATAGTAAATCTCAGAGTGTAGACACATCGCGCATCCAAAGATCATATCAGAGACTTATTGGGAGGCTACTCTACTTGACAAATACCAGACCTGACATATCCTTTGCTGTCCAGTACCTGAGCCAGTTTCTTCAGAACCCGAAAGCATCTCACCTTTTGGCAGCACATCGTGTGGTCAGGTACCTGAAACAAGCACCAGGTCTAGGCATTTTCATGCCAGCAAAAGAGACAGCCACTCTCACAGCCTATTGTGATGCTGATTGGGCATCATGTATCAATACAAGAAGGTCTGTGACAGGTTATTTGGTATTCTTTGGGTCATCTCTCATTTCATGGAAGTCCAAGAAGCAGCCAACAGTTTCCAGGAGCTCACCGAGTGATATAGAACTAACATCGCATTCTTGAGGTGGTGTGGCTTACAGGGTTGTTTGCTGAACTATCTATTCCTCTTCGGCCCTCCATACCAGTGTATAGTGACAGTAAATCTGCACTACAGATTGCAGCTAACCCGGTATTCCATGAGAGAACGAAACACATCGATATTGACTGTCACTTCATCCGCGAGAAAATCCAACAGGGACTGATCCACACTACACATTTGCCCACAACAGAGCAGCCGGCAGATGCACTGACAAAGGGGCTTACTCAGGGTCGGCATGACTATCTATTATCCAAGCTGGGACTCAAAAATCTGTTTTTTGATCCTAGCTTGAGGGGGCGTGTTGGAAATACTGATGATATACATGGTGTATGTCACTGATATACACACTAATAATATAGCAAAACACTGTTTGTTATAGTTGTTCACACTTACATTTCTAGCCTAGCCGTTATTGTTTCATAAGGGCATTTAGTGCAAATGACCCACAGTATAAATACTTGCATTTGTAACCTTTTTTCATTAATCAGAAAAATTGGAAGTTCTCGAACTGCTCCTTCTTCCTTTCACTCGTCTTCTTCCCTTCACAATCAATCATCTAGTTCACTGTGTATAGCAGTGCTGGATTGCATGCAACCAGATACCTCATGATCCTCGAATTCTAACAGAAAGCAGTGTAGTTAAAGAATAAGTTGGGACACTTTATCCTAATACAAGGTAAGCTACTCATTTTTTTCAGTTGGGTGAAAAGCTGTACATAATTTGTACACTATAAGGAAACACATGCCATAACAAATAAGAGATAATCACGCATTTGATTAGAACAACAATACCAGATTATGAACTTGATGATACCATCCACTGGGCACGAATATTATTTCATTTTCCTCTTGGATGCACTCCCACCAGATAGCCTGAACTCATGACGGAAATCAAAAACTAAATACTAAGAAACTGAGAGAACGTTTTGAATCCCAGGAAAAAACTGACAGACAGACATACTTCATGGAAAAAGTAACTAGCAAATTACCTTTTCAAATCCAGGAAATTTTGATTGAGAAACATCAGCAAAGATGTTATATACAGAACTTTTCATATTCCTGAGTTAACAAAGAGTATGAATTATGTGAACTGACTGAAAATAGTTAGCTTTGTTCCATTAACATCATTTTCCCTGTTTCAATTAATTTACTTATAGCAATACAAGGAAGCTTTTGCTTCTTTTAACCAATCATAGGTAGCATTACAAGTTAACAGTTATCAACAACAATATGAAAGGGAATTCACATAAAAGTTGTCACACAAATATGAAGAATTTGAACTTTACATCATTTTAAAATGCATTGAACTAAGAAACTGATAGTTTTTTTTTTTGTTATTCACGCAAGTTTGATGCTTCTATTTTAATATTCTGTGACAGCCATCTATAGAACATTGTGAAATATGAAAAACCATCATAAAATATAGGCAAACTTCTTTTGAGATTACATGGTTGCATTGATATGGTACATCTTTTTGGAGCTGGACATTCAGAGTTCAGCAACATACATTGCTTACTCAAGTCACTCAGACAATTTTTTCCATAACATTCACAATGTCAACTCAATCTCATTTCCAAAGTTGAAGGATTAATGTTGGCAGGAAAGGTGTCTAAAGAAAGTCCATAGAAAACAAAAACATGTACTACACCTGTCAAAAACCAAGTGATGTTGACTTGGAGGCAGGAAATACCACTGTTTTTTCCACAGACATTTGCAGACCACCTGTATGACCTAAATACATCAGCATGAAGAGGTGTCCATGTTCCTGCATCCATTTCTAAAATTTGAACACTTCCCAAAAGTACTAGGTATTTGATTGAAAACAAAACTAATATATAGCCAAAGCCATGGAAAATAACAACCGTGTCTTACAAGAAAGAATTTACCGCGACAATGGTCAAACCTTTTGATCCCATGTATACAAAACGATAGTCAGAGCAACTTATTTCATTTCTCTCACTGTAAGTATCAGGATCGTTATGCATACGATATTTGTCAAGGTAGAAATTAAGCCAGTCATCAGAAAAGTCCATGGGAGATCTGTATGCAATATACTGCGGATATTCCTAAAAAGAAGTTCGAACTCTTCAAAATCACCAAGAGAAACAGGTTAAGAATTTTTTTGATAGGATGGACAAAAAGAAGGCTGGAGAGGAGAAAATGGCATCTTTTGAAAGACAGTCAAAATAATAAGATGGAGATACGCTTACAATGTCAGTGTAACGTTGTGACGGAAGAAAATGCAACTCCTAATCTCACTGTTATGATTGAAAAATTACAAATATAATATGTAATCTACTCTCAGACTCTCTATAGAGTGTATTTTTCATCTTATGTTACACAAGTGTATCCCAATATATAAGGTCACAGAAACAACTGAACAGAAGTGTATTTCTAAATTTTCAGTTATTAAGCTGAAAAAGAGATTTATCGGCTTACTTAACATGTCATGGTGAAAACTTAACATCTACCCACACTGCATATAGCATATAATTTCTATCACGGAAACGATTTTGGATTTATGTTTCTTTACTGAAATCATCATTCGAAGTGCTCTTGCTTCCACCGAAGCGCTCAACTGAACCTTTACGATTTAGTTTTCCCATTGAACCTAGTTCCTGGGATCTCCAGTCAGTAAGGTTGGGTATCCACCGTATCAGTTCTTATTGATTGGGTTTTAAGCTCATTCCCCTAGACAGGCAGAACATCTGATCTTTGGGTATGCTTATTAGGCGTATTTTGTATACGTTTTTTGAGTCATTTTTAGTTAGTATTTTTTCCATTTTCGTTTAAATAAGTGTCTTGCTATGGTTGTTTTTCTTTATTTTGAGTCGCAGCGGTTCTAAATGGCAAAATGGCAAAAAGAAGCTAAAAGTGGACAGAAAAGGAGCTCCCGAAGCAAAAAAGGACGAAAGTTGGCAGATCAGGACGAAAGACAGTGGGACCATGCAGACGGATCGCAGATCAGTGCCATAATTATCGAGAAGCCGCGATTTTCAAAGATCGTGGTTCCATTCTCGCGATCTGCGTGCCGAGGCGGAAAATCACGTTCTGGGCTAATTTTGACACGTTTTTTAGGGTCCGAAATCCATATTTTCTCAACTATAAAATCCCTAAACCCTAGCCTCATTATTCATCTGGGATCTTACATCTCACGTCATACTTTGGAGAGGAAAAGGAGGCTACAACACAAGATTGGAGACAACTTTGGTTCAAGTTTTTTTTTGTTTGTTTTTATTTCAGTTTATGTTGGTTTGTATTAATTTTTGACATGACAATGTTTAGGAGCTAAACACTTTATTAGGGTTTTCCTATTGAATCGCTTGAAACTCTCTTTCATGAATTAATGCATTAGTTTGATTTCTTCTTCACTTGATTAAGATTTATTCAATATTGGTATGAATGTTTGATAGTTAACTGACTATTAATTATCATAATCTATATGATTTCGAATCAAGAACCGAGAGGAGAGATTTGAATATGCTGTAATTGAATAGACATGGGTTAAAATCGCTGACGAAAGTACCCCGATACTTGTGTAGCATTATAGGTTATTGTTCTTAATCCTCCTATGTGGTAAAACCTATCATAGAAATATAGAAGATTTCTGCACTGGGGTTGAGCGATTATATATCCTAACCGGGATATAAAACAGTCTAGTTAACCGCTATCTTAACGTAGAAGAAGAAGTCACTCTAGTTGCATTAAGGATTGAAAAGAGTGGATAGTTGAGGATATTGGAAGCCCTAATTTCATCATAATTGATTTAAACCAAAATATTATCATAATTAGTTTATTTTCTGCAATTACTTAGTCTTAGTTATTAGGTCAAAATACAAATAAATTAACGTTCACCAAATAGAAACTAAAGCTTAGATAATCGGTACTTGATAATCAGTCTCTGTGGACGATATTCGGTCTTACAGACTATATTACTTGAAACGATACGTACACTTGCGTAAGCATACAGAAATCGGCCTAACAATGCTCTTAGTCAAAGGGTCTGCTATGTTTTCCTTTGATTTTATATAATCAATGGAAATAATACATGTGGTGAGTTGTCTAACGGTCTTATGTCTCCGTCGGATATGCCGAGATTTGTCGTTATACATAGAACTTTGTGCCCTTCCTATAGCCGACTGACTGTCGCAGTGGATCATTACAGAAGGTACGGGTTTATCCCAACGAGGTATATCCTCTAAGAAGTCATGAAGTCACTCGGCTTCTTCTCATGCTTTGTCTAAAGCAATGAACTCCGATTTCATCGTGGATCAAGCGATGCAAGTTTGCTTAGAGGATTTCCAAGACACATCCCCATCACCAATTGTAAATATATACCCACTGGTGGACTTGGTATTCTCTATATCAGATATCCAGTTTACATCACTGTACCCCTCTAGTACAACTGGATATCTCGAATAGTGCAACACGTAATTTTGCATGTATTTTAGGTATCGTAGTACCGGACTCAATGCTTTCCGGTGATCATCACTTGGATTACGGGTGAACCTAGCCAACTTGTTGACTGCATAAGAGATATCAGGTCGAGTGTAGTTTGTGATGTACATCAAATTACCAATCAACTGCGCATATCACTCCTAGCATACGGGCGCACCATGATTTTTATCAATCTTTTGATTTATTTCAAATGGTGATGTTATCGGCGAACTGTCGAACATCTCAAATTTTGTCAACACATACTCGAGATGTCTTAGAGATCTTGATCCCTAAGATAACATCTGCAATACCCATATCCTTCATATCAAAACATTGTTTCAACATGTTCTTAGTCTCTAGGATCAACCCAGGACTGCTCCGTGTAATCAATATGTCGTCTACGTAAAGACATATCATGACGAGCGAGTCGACATTTTCTTTCGTGTAGACATATTTGTCACACTCATTAATGGAGAACCCTTTCGATAGTAGAGTACTATCAAATTTCTCGTGTTGTTGCTTCGGGGCCTGTTTCAGCCCGTACAGAGATTTGACAAGCCGACAGACTTTATTTTCTTGTCCTGAAACCACATACCCCTCGGGTTGGTCCATATAGATTTCTTCTTCCAAATCACCATTTAGGAAGGCTTTCTTGACATCCATTTGATTTTCAAGATCCCGCAACGCGGCGATAACTATGAATACTCGTATGGACATCATTCTAGACACCGGGGAGTATGTGTCAAGGCCCTCCTTTTATCGATAGCCCTTGACTACCAACCTGGCCTTGTACTTGTTTATAGATCCATCTGCTTTCAAATTCCGTTTGAGTATCCATTTATAACCCAACGGTTGTTTCCCGAAGGAAGTTCAACCAACTCCCAAGTATGGTTGTGCAGAATGGAGTCAAACTCACTCTCTATAGCTTCTTTCTAGAGCGGTGCCTCTGGAGTTGATAATGCTTCATCAATTGTCCGTGGTTCGTCATGAATCATATAAGCTACAAAGTCCGGACCGAAAGTGTCCCGACCCGACGGGCTGCGACCCGACCCGACCCGACCCGACGGGCTGCGACCCGACGCCCTAATTGGACGCCATTACACTAACCTGTCACGTAATCAACTGACCCTTAAGGGTAATAGAAAATTTCGGCAGCACAACGATGCATCTATAACATATACCCAAAATAGGCGATCCGACAAGGTTGCCTTACACAACTATCCAACCATCACAACAGGCTAGCCGACTAGGCTGCCACCAAATAGCATCACATAAGCAAATGAGTAATCACAATAGGCGAGCCGGCAAGGCTGCCACTATATACGGGAACATCCCAAAACAAGTGCAACAATACAGCTAGTTCAACCGCATAAATGTTCTACACAACTCCAAAACACATCTATCACCCACAATCGCTTCATGCACTCTAAGAGTACAATCTCGACATATGATTAACAGGGCCCCGTCGTGCCCAAAATATGCATAAGTCTGGAATGTAAAGATCTGTACCAAAATAACTGGCTCCGGAACAAGAGAGCTCTTTAGCAACGGTAGATGTCCTAAACTGGAGGGTCACCTAACCGATCACCTGTACCTGCGGGCATGAACGCAGCCCCTCGGGGAAAAGGGGGTGAGTACGATAGATGTACCAAGTATGTGAAACTGGAAAAAAATACTGGAGATCATAACAGTTCAACGTATAACAGGAAGCAAGTATGAAGTCAACTTAACAGTATAACTGTGCCTTACCAAATGAGAGTAATAAAAATCAGTTCTTACCTTTTTCAAAATATGCAAATCATGCCAAAGTCATGAACTCCTATCCTCGGGATATAATGACACGGGACTCGAACCCGTCTAGGTACATATATATCATGGGACTCGAACCCAAGTAAGTATGTATATATCATGGGACTCGAACCCAAGTAAGTATATATATCGTGGGACTCGAACCCACGTAAGTATATGAAATAATATAATGTCATGGGACTCGAACTCGCATCATGGAGAGCTAATCCATGGAATAATAATAAACCGAGAGTTGAACCCGCTTGGGACTCGAACCCAAGTAATATAATAATAATAGCCGGGACTCGAACCCGGAACATACAATATAGTGCCGGCCCTCTATGTGAGAGACTCGGTGAATGTGTAATAAGACTTGACACGAGTAGATATCATGAGCAACTATATGCAATTAGAAATCATCTTTGACTTTCGATAATATTATCATAATAAACTCTTTACTGAAAATCATAGGCACTTGTCATAACAATTTTCCTTTAAAACTAACTTTGTAGAAAATCATGTACGCCCGCCGTACTTTTATTAAAATCATGTCAAATGAAAGTTTGTTTCACAAAATCATGCCAAAAGAAAGAAGGATGGTCTCACATACCTCTTAGTCACTCAACCAATGTAAAACTAGAATGCGCCTCGTCTAGTACGTCAGTCTATAATCATAATAATAAGACCATTAATTTTAGGACTCCTAACGTAAGTTATTTAAATAACGGCTTTCTTAATTCTATAAAAATTTGGACAGCATCTCCTCTGTTTATGTGCATATCCACAATTAACCAACAATCCAAATCAACCAACAATCACAACCATTTCAATATGTAATCTAATTAGGCTCCATACACTACATATACGCCATCATACCTCCTCCTTTCTCCTTACTCATGAAAGACAACAATTTTAACCATCAAGGTGATTATCGCACCTATTTACCATATTCATGAAATTCTTAAAATGTTATCATAATGTCTAAAAAGTTCTGTAACTCCTTTCTTGGTTTCTTAAATCCATTTCATCTAGCGTCCCTTTATATAACTAATTACAATACCAAGTACCAATGCTTCTTTCAATTCTTAACATACAATTAGCGACGATACTAATAATAATACTAACAATTAATTTGCACAAAAATAGCCCGTAAAGGTCACACAATATCCGAGAGTTATCCATGAATTTTAGGCCATTAACATGCAATCATTTTAACTCTTTTCTTAACTATTAAACCAACTTATCTTTCCAACAATCCCATATAACGAATCAATCTTTAATCTTCACAATTTCATCTATTTTTAATACGCAATTAGTGATGAAATTTACAACACAACACACGAATCCAACATATGCCCGAAACAACCCAATTCGGCTCACACCCATAATTGACACATGCATTGTCTAAATTCAAGGTTTCTTTCTAACACAAGTCCATTCCTTCAACTACAACAATATGCAACTTCAATTATAGCATAGAAAGAAGAATTTTCATACCTTAATTTAATCTCCAAAACAGTCCCGATTTTTAGCCACTACTTTGTCAGCTGAACGTGTAACATCCATAACTCTCTACTCTGGTGTCATATCGACGAGAGGTTTGTTGAGTTGGAAACTAGACTCGACGAACTTCATTTTAGGTTTTTGAAACACCCAAAAACTCCTAATATGCCAGGAGATAAATCCCTCCAAAGTTGACTAAAAATCTGCCAGCAACCAGCGATTTTCTGCCCATTTTTCTCCTCCATTTTCACACCTCTTTCAACTCCAAATTAACATGCATATATTCTACCATGTTAGACCATTAGTTGTACATGTTTTTCTTCCCAAAATAATTGTTAAAATTTGACAAATTCCAGGCCTATTTTCGGCCAGCAAACCCGTGACCCACGGGTTGGGTTTCAAAGATTTTGCTTCCAAATTGTGGAATGATTAATCATAGAATGGAGGTTGCTTGAATCTTGAATTGATTAGAGGAATGATGTGATTTTCTAATTGAGAGGGGGAGGGAGTGTTCTTGCTCCTAGTTTCTAAGTAAAGAAGACAAGTGTGCAATGTTTAAGGTAATATTAGAATCCAATTTTCAAATTTACAAATATGTACTTTAGTCCCCCTAAATGTTACACTTTGCCCCTCTAATTGTTAACTTAACTAAATTAATCCCCCAAGTAATAAATCTTAATCCCACTTCTTTTAATCTTGATTCCCGTCCCCTTTAGTTCCCAGGAATTCCATAAGGTCTCGCATTCTTCACGTCGTAATTCTTATAATATGTAATAATCCTTAATGGAAATATATATAACTTATCATATTAAATTCTCATTGACGTGCTCATAGCTTATGTAAATGTATCTCACATCCATTATCCGAATCTTAATCTTAATGACGTCCTTAATCCTTGTCTTAACCTACGAGGTGTAACAGAAAGACTTATCTTTCTTGGCCCTTTTGCTTCGTCTTGGTTCCATCTCTGAAACCTCCAGTCCTGAGAATCTAGAACACTAGATTTCGGATAATCAACCACTCCGGAGTCCACTAGAAGCGATAAGCACTACTGTTATTTGCATATCTGATTAATATGCAATCTACAGTCTTAGACCCAATCTTGACCTGCTTTGGCTTAGGTACTTCAACCTTTGCCAGACAACCCCACACCTTCAAGTATTTGTAAGTGGGTTTCTTTCCTTTCTATAGCTCGTATGGAGTCTTGTCCTTACCATTATGTTGGACTCTATTAAGAATCTTATTAGCGGTAAGTACAGCTTCTCCCCACATGATTTGGGGAAGGCCGGAATTAATGAGCAAGACATTCATCATTTCCTTCAAAGTATAATTCTTGCGTTCAGTGACACCGTTTGATTGAGGTGAGTATGGAGCAGTCGTTTGATGAACAATGTCCGATTGGGCACAATATTCTTCAAAAGTTGCTACGTATTCTCCCCCTCTATCGCTATGAATTGATTTAAACCGTACGCTTAGTTGGTTTTCAACTTCTACTTTGTAGCGTTTGAATGCTTCAAAGGCTTCATCTTTACTTTTTAGTAAGTAAAGGTAACAATACCATGTGCTATCATCTATGAATGTCACAAAGTACTTGTTCCTCCTCTAGTTTGAACAAACTTTAAATCACATATGTCTGTGTAAATAAGTTCTAGAGGAGCAGTTTCCCTTTCGACAGATCTAAAGGGACTCTTTGAAAGTCTTGCCTCTACGCACACCTCACATTTACGTTGAGGGTTTACGACGATAGACGACAATAACTTCAACTTTACCAACCTTTGGATAGATTGATAGTTTACATGTCTTAATCTATGATGTCATAAATTAGACGACTCAAGAAAATAAGAAGAAGACTCAATTTTATTAATAGAAGACATTAGAGATAAGGTGTTAACTTTGAAGAGGCCTTCACAGACGAAGCCCCTTCCTACAAAAGTTTTATTCTTAGTGATTACAAATTTATTGGACTCAAACACTAGCCTAAAACCAGCATTCACCATTAAAGGTCCTGAAATTAAATTTCTTCTAATGTCAGGCACATGTATCACCTCCTTCAAAGTAAACTCATTTCCGGACGTCATCTTCAGGATCACCTTTCCTACCCCAGCACCTCAGAGAAAGCGTTGTTTTCCATGAACAGCTTCTTGTCCGTGACTGGTGTATATGTGGAGAAGGTTTCTCTGTTGGAACAGATATGTCGGGTAGCACCCGTGTCCATCCACCACTGCATAGGATTCTCAACGAGGTTTGATTCAAGTACCACCGCTGATAACTCCTCAATCATATCGTCAAGAAGCGTGTCTTCGACGATGTTAGCCTTAGCCTTGCCGTTGGCTTTATTTTTATTCTCATTCTTGAGTTTGCGACAAACCTTGATCATGTGACCAGGTTTCCCACAGTGATGGCAGTTCCCCTTAAACTTCTCAGTTGTTGGGGTCTTACCATCTTTCTGGAACTTTCGCTTCTTGCTCGTGTTCCCTTTGGCCTCCGCCAGATTTGCCTTTGCCTCAGCTGGTTGCTTGCCCTTAGGCATGACCTTCTTATTATCCTCATGAATCTGGAGTTTGATAATAAGTTCCTCAAAGGTCATCTTCTTTATCTTGAGTTTTAAGTAACTCATGAAGTCATTCCACGAGGGAGGTAATTTCTCAATCAATGAGGCAACCAAAAATTGCTCATTTGGTTTCATTCCTTCCAAATCTAGGTGATGCAAAATCATTTGAAATTTCCGGACTTGGAACATCATAGTTTTGTTGTCCACCATTTGAAATTTCAGAAATTTCTCAACTATGAACTTCTTAGTACTCACATCTTGTGCGTTGTACTTTTTCTGCAGTTTATCCCACAACTCTTTGGCAGTGCCAATGGTGCAATACATCATGTAGAGAGGGTCGGACAAACAGTTCAAAATATAGTTCCTACAGATGAAGTCACTATGACTCCATACATCATGAACCATCTTCACGTCATTAATGACATGGATACCTTGGCACCTCCAGCCATTTCATTTTGCAAAGGGTCTGTTTCATCTCCGGATCTTCTGTTAGAAACGAGACATTCCTATAACAGTAAAAAAGAACAACGTCTTCTGCTGCCATCTCTTGAAATTAGAGCCCATGAACTTCTCTGGGCGTTCATGGTGAAATCCAGCGGGAGGAGGAACTTTAGCGTTCTGATGCGCGATTTATGCACACACTAACGCAAGTGCACGTGTCGTGACAAGTAATATAGTCTAGAAGACCGAGTTATCGTCCTCAGGTATTAGTGTCCAATTATCAAATTCTATTCTATGGTATCTATTTGGTAACCGATGATTGATGAATTGATTATAACTATAATTATGGATGCTAACTAAATTACTTTATTTTACTTCAGATATGATGGAAATAGGGCTTCCAAATCTCCTCAACTATCCGCTCATCTTACTTATTAATGCAATTAATTATGGTTCTTCTTCTATTTTGAGATAGCAGGTTAACTAAGTCGTTTTATACTCATGTTAAGGTAATATAAACACTCAACCCAGTATAGAACCCTTCTACCTTTCGGTGATAAGATTGACTATAAAGGAGGATTAAGAGCAATAACATATTAAACTACACAAGTATCAGGGTCTTTCGTCCACGATTTAACCTATATTTATTCAACTATATCATATTCACAATCTACCCTTTCGGCTTTCGATTAGAAATCATATAGATTATAATAATTAGTGATCAATTAATTACCAAACATTCAAGATAAATATTGAATAAATCTCAACAATGATAAGAAGAAACCAAAACATGCATTAATTCATAAGAATGAGTTTCAAGCGATTTGATATGGAAAATCCTAAATTAAGTTAGTTCCTAGCCATAGACATGCCAAGAACTAAACTAATATCCAACATAAACGACAAAGAAATAAAACAAAGAATAAAGAAATTACACAAAAGTAATCTCCAATATTGATCTCCAAGTTTGTGATGAATTGCAAAAGTTGGAATCCTTAATCTGACCTAGAAAAGTTCTTTTTATAGCCTCCAAATCGTTCTTCAACTTTTCCTTCTAGGCCTTGGCCCATTCCCATTCGAATTTGGCAGAATTCCCGCCTCGGCGCCGCGGCTGAAACTCTGCATTCTCAGATTTTGGGCGCCGTGGCGCTCGACGTGCTGGGCCGAGGCGCCGCGCTCGCTTTCTTGCCCGGATCGCCAACTTTCTAGCTTTTTGAGCTCTGGAACCTCTGTTTATGCCCTCTTTTCGCTCCATTTCGCCAATGTGCCACTTTAAACTAGTGGTCGCGATGGGCGCCGGCCGACACCGTCCGGTCGACCCGACCACCGTATTAAAAACGGGTCGGGAGCTCGAACCGGCGGATGTATGTCCCTTGCCCGACCACTTGCCCCGATCCCGATCCCCGCCATTTGCCAAAAATAGCCGTTGTCTAACGGCCATTTTACATTTTGGCCGTTAGACAACGACCATTTTTGGCTTCTCCCCTCCCCCCAACCCCCCTACCCCCTTTATATTTATTTTTAATCCTTAAGTTATTATATTTACACTTTAACCCAATTTTCCAACTATAAATACCTCATTTTCTCTTCTTATTTCTCACAAATCTTCCTACATTTTCTCTAATTTCTATATACAACATTGTCTACTACATATTCACTCTATTTATTAATTTGAGAATTGTGAGTGAAGTTGGCAACTAGCTTGAGGATTAATCTATCGAGCAAAGTTTCAATTTTCAACCTCTCGATTACACATCGACTCT
Source organism: Przewalskia tangutica (assembly GCA_029844215.1). Taxonomy (NCBI): domain Eukaryota; kingdom Viridiplantae; phylum Streptophyta; class Magnoliopsida; order Solanales; family Solanaceae; genus Przewalskia; species Przewalskia tangutica. The sequence continues at coordinate 15,664,445 of CM056734.1, forward strand.
ACGTCGGCGTTTGGTACATTCGTTCCCTCATTAAATTATTATTTTATTTTTATTTCATTTAGCACATTTAATTTCATTATCTTTAACTATTTAATTATTTATTATCATAATTAAAATGAAAAGAACAAAAAGTCTTTTAAGTGGTACTTCTTCTAGTAGTATGTAACAAGGCAAGGTACTTCTTCTAGTATTCCTAGACAAGATGATTTTATAGATCCTGAACTATTTCCTGAAATACCATATGATATTGACACAAATGTTTATCCTCAAAATGAAGAAGATTTTAATTTAGATGGCACTCTAGATGATGATACACCTACTAATGAAGATGATGAAACACCCACTAGTGAAATGCCTCCTGTCCCCCCTAGTATGAGACGAGGTCCGGCAAAACGACCATTAAAATCAGTTGTATGGAAATATTTTGACAGGGACGTACCGAATCAAGTAGCTATATGTAAAACTTGTAAAAATATTTATTCTTTTAAAACTGGACAAGGTCATGGTGGGACTGGGGGTTTAGGAAGACACCTATTGCAAAAACACAAAGCCTTGCATGCCCAATACATTATTAAAAAGGATGGTGAGCAGACGTCCTCTCAATCGGGACAAGGTTCACATACTGTCCCGGACAAAGTACAGGGTCAAATTAACCCTATGACGGGGAGTCAGAGCCCTAAATACGATAAACATAAAGATAGGAAGCACTAGCAAAATTAGTCACGTGAGGGTTTGACTTTTTCATTTCCTGAATCGCCTGGTTTTATTCATTATATTAGAGATATGTATAATCCTGCTTATAAAGGTTTTCCTAGATCAACGGTTAAGAGAGACGTGTTTAAATTTGCACACGAATATCAACAATATTTGCGTTATTCATTATATCATTTAAATTGCAAAGTCGCTCTAACTTCGATACACAGTCGTAGTACTAACTAGTGATTATTTAACAGAACTGTCATTGGATAGATTATAAATGGTCTATGCAAAAACGTATTTTAGCATATAGATATATAGATAGTAGGCACACTGGTGAGTTTATTTTAAAAAATATTTATTCAGTCTGCGATTATTACGGAATAACTGATAAAATTATGAGTATTACATTAGATAATGCATCTTCTAACAATGCTTCTATTTGTATTTTAAAAGAAGTTTTAACTCCGTCTTTTCCAAAACATTTTCATATCAAATGTGCGTGCCATATTTATAACTTAGTTGTAAAGGATGGTCTTTCACTTTTTCAAGATATTCTTGAAAAAATACAATTTGCTATACACTTTATTTTTAAAAATAATAGAATTCAACAAAGAAAAGAATATAAAAAAACTTGTCACGATTGTGGACTATCTTACAGAAAAATTCCCGAAGAAGTACCAACTAGGTGGAATTCTTTATATGACCAACTAGTTATTGCTTATGACTATAGAAAACCTATCACTTTAATTTTTAACGCCCATAATCAAAATTCAAATGATATGATTGTGGATAATGATTGGGACAAAATTAAAGAACTTATTGTATTTCTAGAGAATTTTCAACGAGCAACAAAAGAATTTTCTACTTTATATTATCCTACTATTTCAACTATGTTGTTTTATATAGCTATAATATTTTTACTTCTTAAAGAATATATAGAAAAACCTGCTTATAAGACAGCTATTAAAAAAATGTTAATGAAATTAAAGAAATGTTTTATTTCTATTCCCCCTATTTATATTATTGATGTTGTATTAAACCCGACTATTAAAGTAGAGGGTTGTAAAAGTCTTATTGAAAATATTTATACATGTATGGACGTACTACCACCTCCAACTCCCAAAAATTTAAATGTTGAGCCACCTATTGAACAAACGCTAGAAGAAGTGTTGAATAGCGTAGAAGATGAATGCAAAAAAATATATCGGCATTACCAGCAAGAAAATGCTAGTAACCAATCGGCTTTCGTACCATCTTCTTCTTCAACACAACCTAAAAAAAGACATGATGTTTCTGCGGCTAGTATTTATTCTATTGAAAGCCTCAGAAATAGAATGTGCGGTGGTAGCAGTGCTAACCAAATTAGCGAGTTCGATGTTTTTGTTTTGCAGGGTAATTTATCTTACCAAGCAGTTATCAATGAAGAAGGAAAGGGAGACTTGCTGAAATATTGGATAAAGAATGAGAAGACATTTCCGACACTTTCAATGATGGCCCGAGATATTTTGAACATTCAAGCGTCATCAATCGCTTCTGAAAGCGCTTTTTCTGCAGGCAGATTTCAAGTAGGAGAGCACAGACACTCATTAGCCGGAGACAGCTTGGAGATGGCGGTACTATTCAGATATTGGATACGAGCGGAGCGAAGGAGGTCTGATCGACAGATTAACGAAGAAGAAGACGAAAACTACAACGACATTTTATCTGAAGGCATGAGTAGCGACGTGGAACAATTTGACCAAGATATACCAATTCCAACCGAAGAACCACACGAAATTATAAAGAAACTAGAAAAAGTATTTTCAAATTGGTAATTTATTTCATTGCAATTTTTTAATTTTTCTATGTCTTTTGCAATTTTTTTCAACAACAGTACACTACAATGTTGTAATTCTGAATCTTGTATATTTCAATGAAATAATTAATAATATAAGAGACACAAAAACAGCCTTGGGATGTTTTTTTTACACTCTTCTTGTCTTTGTTTAATTATTTAGTTTATACTTTATAGTTTATACTTTATAAATATATTATATATATGAGTATAATTATAATACTATAATATTATAATATGAGTCTATGACTATCACTATATGACTATATGTTAATGTTAATTTGTTAGTAATTTAGTATTTTTAATTTAGTGAAAAAATTAAAAAAAAAAAACCCGCACGACTCCGGTCGACAGGCCGTCGACCCGACACTTAACGGGCGGGACGGGACACGCGATATCGCTAGTCCGGTCCGCTGGCCGCGGCGACCAGCCGCCATCCACTCCCGAGCCGTCCGATCCCGGTGGGCCCGGCCCGACCCATTGGTCAGCCCTACTTTAAACCATTATGACTCAAAAGAAAGAAAATATATTCTAAGACGACACGTATTTGTACAAAAATGGGAAAAAGACTAACTAAAAATGACTCAAAAGGTGTATATAAAATACACCGATCAAACACCCCAAACTTAACCTTTGGTCGCCCTCGAGCAAAGATCAAAAGAAAGAAATAAAGACACGAGAAGAAGGACTAAAATGACTCAAATACATTGATCAAGTTGCTGCACCATTGTTACTTGGAAAAACATAAAAGTTAGCAGAATAATATGCAAGAACATATGATATGAATTTTTAGCATTCTAAACACATCAAGTTAGATATTTCGCAAATTCACTTTAATCATGCTCAATGGAAGTAAGAATACCTAACTATGCATGTCAATTTCAAAATCCTATGGCATGTTTACTTGCTATTCTCCACTAATCATGGATACACATATAAGAGATCTTCAGGGCTTTTCAGGGTTGTAATGTAGGCTTAGGCATGAGTAAGTAAAAATAGACATTTAGGCTCAATTTATGTACCATAAACTCTTTTGCTTTAAATTCTTTCCTTTTCTTGTGATTCTCTTTTTCACTTCATACCTATCTGTCCCCTCTTTTGTTTTGAGAGAATGGAGTGTATAGTGAATAACAGGCACCCCCAAAACTTAGGCTTTTGCCTATTTATTATTATTTTTTCATTGGGGTGCATCAAAATTGTTCACTCTCTTTGTCTTTTTTTTTAACACTTTATATTTCAATCACCTCAATTTTTCACTTATGGCACAAGTGTGGAATTATAGGGTGTCAAAGAAAGGTCTTATTTTTAGGCTCAAAGGGGCTGACTAGGGATATAATTTGAATGTCAGGGATAGGCCAAAAAATTGTAAGAAAGGGCTAACAAAGAAATGTCTGAGTCATCTCCCTAATATGCATATCCTAACTATTTCGCCTCAAATAGCAAGCAAGCAGACACATAGGTTTAATCACTTAACAATGCATAAATTAAACAAGATACCCCAAATAGTCCGATTTCATGAATTTTTGGCATATCTAACCTAAGTGGTTAGATGGTTGCTTCTAATTCCATTACATTATTCAACTTTACTTCACTAGGCGTTTCCAGTAACTACAGCATGCATGATCTAAAAAAAAATTATGACTCAACAAATACTCAAAAATACGCAAAATAAATCAAAAAGGCTCAAAAAACAATAAGACACCCCCCAAACTTAAATCACACATTGTCCCCAATGTGTGCAAGACTAAAAAAATGAAAGAAAACAGGACAACTTACAAACTTGGTTTAAAGTGGTGGCGGTGAATGCATGTGGATAACGTCGTGGATCCCGTCAGTGGAAGGTTTTGGATTTTTGATTTGGAGAAAGGAACATCGGATTAGGGCTCCTTAAAAACTCAGATTTTTAAATCGCGGCCATGACCAGAATTGGCGCGCGGCTAAACTCTGCGACCTGAACTTCCGTAGTGGCTCGATTTAGCGCCGGCGCATTTTCGATTGGCGCGGCTACTGACTCTTACGGACTTTAGCGCGCGTCGTGAGCTTCTGCGCCTTCGCCAGGGCCACGACCTCTGCGCGTAGTGGCGGTGAGCCGATTTTTTTTCTTTTGATTTTTTTCGTTTTAGTCCTCCGAATTTTTGGCCCTGTACCTGTCATCACAACATGCAAACAATACCTTCTGTGAGACTGTTCTAATTAAAACTAAATGGCAAAAAAAAACTATAAAAAAAACCTTGGGTTACCTCCCAAGTAGCGCTGTCTTTAACGTCTTTTAGCCGGACGCAAGTTCCTTATCAAGAGGCATGGGGTAAAGTAACCCCACAGCCTATCCATTTCATCAACATTTTTCGCTTCCGCCTTCTGTTTTTCTTTTTGCTTACCAGTTTTGGCGGACTTACTTCCCTTGTTTTGGCTTGTGTTGGCTCAACCGATGTGCTGACAGTGCTAACTGCAAAACACTTGCTCATGACTGGGGGTTCAATGATGTGTTTGAACACCTTGAACACCATCTCTTCATTCTCCACTCTAAGTGTCAGCTCGCTCTTCTCCACATCAATCAGGGCTCTCCTAGTTGCCAAGAATGGTCTTCCCAATATGATGGGGATCTCATCATCTTCCTCCATATCAAGGATGAGGAAGTCCGCGGGAAAGAAGAATTTTCCCACCTTAACTAAGACATCTTCAATCATTCCCCTGGGATGCACCACTGTCCTATCTGCTAATTGCAAGCTCACAGTGGTTGGTTTGGCCTCACCCAACCCCAACCTCTTAAAAACAGACAAGGGCATAAGATTTATGTTAGCCCCCAAATCAAAAAGGGCCCTATTACATGTCACCCTGCCAACTGTGCAAGACAATGTGAAGCTCCCTGGATCCTTGAGTTTGGGGGACAATTTCTTCTACAAGATGGCACTGCATTCCTCTGTCAGTGCCACCGTCTCATACTCAGCCAACTTCTTCTTCTTCCCAAGAATTTCCTTCATGAATTTAAAATAAGTAGGCATTTGCTCCAATGCCTCAATGAACAGAATGTTAATGTGTAGCTTTCTGAATACATCCAAGAACTTGGAGAATTGCTTATCAACCACTTTCCTTTGCAACCTCTGCGGGTAAGGAATTCTCTCAGTGTATTCCCTCACTGGGACTGTTGGAACTTTCTCTAACATAGGGCGGTCTTCAGTAACCCTCTCCCTCTCTGCATCAACTCTCTGTTCAACTACAGACTGGGTGTAAGTTGTTCTAACTGTTTTCCATTCCTCAGCTGCACCGCTTGGCACTGTTCTCTGGGGTTCATCTCTGTATTACTAGGATAAGTGTCCTGTGGCCTGTTGTTTGCCATCTTCGTTAGTTGTCCCACATGCGTCTCCAAATTCCTGATAGAATATCTGGCCTCTGCCATGAACTGGGTCTGTGAGTTGGTGAGTGTCAACAGGGCTGCTCTCAACTCATCTGGCTTCTCTTGTTGAGCAGGTGCACTGAATTGTTGTGAAGATGAGGCCTGAGTGAATGGTTGCTGATTTTGGTATTGGCCTCGAAATTGGTTCTGCTGTCCTTGATTACCCCTCCATGAAAAGTTAGGGTGATTCCTCCACCCTGGATTGTAGGTATTTGAATAGGGGTTGTTCTGAGGCCTTTGATAATTCCCTACTTTTTAGCATTTTGCTTGCTCGATCGAGATGTTGTTGGGGTATGCTGATGGGCACCTATAAAAGGTATGTGGACCTCCACACATCTCACAACTCAATGACATTTGAACTGCATTCACTGACATTGTGTTCTGTTGCAGTTGCTTGGTCGAGAGAGCAACTTGTGCATTTAATGCTGTGATGGCATCAATCTCATGAACTCCTATTTCTCTTCTTCCACTCACCTATCTGTCCTCTGTTACATGATTATTGGTGGCCATGTCTTCTAACAAATCATGGGCTTCGTGTGTTGTCTTCCTCATGAAAGTTCCACCTGCGGCTGCGTCTATGATAGTTCTTGTGGTCCCGCTTAGCCCATTGTAGAAAATATGGACCAAATTCCGCAACTCAATGCTATGATGTGGACACTTCCTTTGCAAATCTTTAAATCTCTCCCAAGCCTCATAGAGTGACTCTCCATCAGCCTTGATAAAAGTTGTTCAACTCCCCTCTCAGCTTAGCGGCTTTGGACGGTGGAAAGAACTTTGCTAAAAACTTCTGTGCCAACTCCTGCCATGTGAATATAGAATCTGTAGGCAGGGAATTCAACCAAACTTTCGCTCTATCCTTGAGTGAGAAGGGAAAGAGCCTCAATCGGATGGCGGCGGCAGTAACGCCATTATACTTGAAAGTTGCACACAACTCCAAGAAGTTCGCTATGTGCATGTGAGGATCTTCCGATGACAACCCTCCGAATTGAACAGTATTATGCACCATACTCAGGATCGCAGGCTTGATTTCGAAATTAATTTCTCCTATTACTGGGAGCCTGATGCAAGTTTGTGCTTCATTCATCCTTGACAGCACATAATCTCCCAAGCTTCTCTCAGCTTGGACATGGACCATCTCTTCCACATCCATTGGTAACCTCCGGGGCATCCTTTGGTTAGGTTGATGATCACCTAACCCTTCGTTCATCTCATTGTTGTTCTGCACGCCCCCCATTGCTATTAAGGCCAAAATTCGTCTGTTTCTCCTGTTCTGCTTGCAAGTCTTTTCAATCTCCGGGTTGAAGGGAACAAGTGTATCTGCTCCTCTTCTCCTTCGCATAAACTAGATGCCTGCAACAGATCAAAATCAACAAACGGATCACGGCGCACGAGTTTCACGAATAAAAGAGAAAAATACAGTAATAAAAAAAACAAAAAAAAACAAATTAGAAATTAAGAATAGATAAAATGATATTGAACTACGTCAATCCCCGGCAACGGCGCCAAAAACTTGATGCGCGATTTATGCACACACTAACGCAAGTACACATGTCGTGACAAGTAATATAGTCTAGAAGACCGAGTTATCGTCCTCAGGGATTAATGTCCAATTATCAAATTCTATCATATGGTATCTATTTGATAACCGATGATTGATGAATTGATTATAACTATAATTATGGATGCTAACTAAATTACTTTATTTTACTTCACATATGATGAAAATAGGGCTTCCAAATCTCCTCAACTATCCGTTCATCTTACTTATTAATGCAATTAATTATGGTTCTTCTTCTATTTTGAGATAGCAGGTTAACTAAGCCATTTTATACTCCTGTTAAGGTAATATAAACACTCAACCCCAATATAGAACCCTTCTACCTTTCGGTGATAAGATTGACTATAAAGGAAAATTAAGAGCAATAACCTATTAAACTACACAAGTATCGGGGTACTTTCATCCACGATTTAACCTATGTTTATTCAACTATAGCATATTCACAATTCCCCTTTCGGCTTTCGATTAGAAATCATATAGATTATGATAATTAGTGATCAATTAATTATCAAACATTCAAGACAAATATTGAATAAATCTCAACAATGATAAGAAGAAACCAAAACATGCATTAATTCATAAGAATGAGTTTCAAGTGATTTGATATGGAAAGCCCTAAATTAAGTTAGTTCGTAACAATAGACATGTCAAAAACTAAACTAATATCCAACATAAACTACAAAGAAATAAAACAAAGAATAAAGAAATTACACAAAAGTAGTCTCCAATCTTGATCTCCAAGTTTGTGATGAATTGCAAAAGTTGGAACCCTTAATCTGACCTAGAAAAGTTCTTTTTATAGCCTCCAAATCGTTCTTCAACTTTTCCTTCTAGGCCTTGGCCCATTCCATTCAATTTGGCGAATTCCCGCCTCGGCCCTGGCCCAGCTGGCGCGCGGTGCCAAACTCTGCAGCTACGTATTTTGGGCGCTGTGGCGCTCGACGCTGTTTGGGTAGGCCATGGCCTCGTTCTTGCCCGGATCGCCAACTTTCTAGCTTTTTGAGCTCTGGAACCTCTGTTTCTGCCCTCTTTTCGCTCTTTTTCGCCAATGTGCCACTTTAAACCATTATGACTCAAAAGAAAGAAAATCTATCCTAAGACGACACGTATTTGTACAAAAATGGGCAAAGGACTAACTAAAAATGACTCAAAAGGTGTATATAAAATACACCGATCACGTTCCCTTGAGCAGTGGGAAAGGCGTTATTTAAGCCTTGTGCAGTAGTGGGTAAGGCACTGGGTGTGCCTTGAGCAGCAGCGGAAGATTGAGCAGCAAATTGTTTGCTTCCGGTCATCTTTCTTGTCACTTACAACAAATATTGTCTTAAGATTGTTAGTAAAATGATGAATACAACGATTACAACACTTGGATGAACGAGAAGTAAGTAACTATTACAAAGATTACAATCTGGAATGAGAAAAAAACAAGGTTGGTGAGTCGAGTGATATTCACTCTGTCCTTAAAACAATATTGCCTCGTATATATCATTTTAGAGTAGTTGGCAACTTGTCTCCCAAGATAAAACAACAACGAACAAGTGAGCAAAGGAAACTCAAATGTTTACTAAAAAGAAGAACCTTTGAGTGTGTGAGAGATTGCTTAGAGAGGAAGAAATACTCAGAAATTTCTGATTGCAAGTGTGTTCTCCAATTGAGCCAATGGTCTCAATTTATGTGTAAGAAAGATGACCTCTCATCTAGTCAACTAATGACATTTAATAGCCATGTAATGACACTTATTGAGAGGTTTCAAACATCCAAATAATGGCTGAATTCATGTGTCAAGTAATGGAGAATCAATGCCCAAAACTAGCTCAAAAGTCAGAAACTTTTCAGCTTCTCGTCGACCATTCTGCCTCCGAAGCGCCGCGGCTTTGCCTGGGAGGCGCCGCGGCGCCTGAGCTCCAGTAACCAACCAACACCTAAGCGTCGCGGCGCTCCGGCTCCGACGGGGCTATGTCGCGGTGATTTCCGAATAGTTTCATCTTTTACACGTCGTACAGTTCTTCCTTCATTTACCAATGTGAAACACTCGTCATTTGACCAACAACCGTCTATCATTTCATGTCTCAAACATTTTGTTTACGTACCAATATCTCTTTCACTAAGAAAAATTACGATATTTGGTACAACGTGTGCACGTGTGTGGAAACAACGTTTCCGACGTGCGGGGCCTCAATTGTTCGAGTCATAAATAATAGGATAAACTTTATTTCACGTTAATAAATTTTGCTAGTATTAGAGTTACCCGATATCCGTCGTGCTGATGCGAGATAGCAGGTACCCATGAAATTTGTCGAGGTGCGCGGTTATAAAATAATTTGAATTTTACTAGTATTTTATATTTAGCAGCAGGGAACCACCATAAGATACTACAAATTTTCTAAGGAAAGTGTTAACTTATCAATAAATTAATTATTAGGCAGACCCCAAGTTGATACCTTTACAAAATGCCAATCCTTCAAATACAATAAAGACCTGCCAGTATACCTGTCTATCGGTCCGGGTTGACCCGGAACCGGATCGGTTGACCCCGTAGCCAAACCGGACCGGTAAAGGTATACCGGGTTGGGGGTTGGATTGGCCCCCAACCCGCACGGGTTAGGAAAAAACCCGGTAAGGCGTCTTGAACGAAAACCGCCATTATTTGCTAACCGTCCGACGGACCAGAATAAAAAATATATATATATATAAAATGTGCCCAAACGGTATTGTTACCGTTGGGACTTGGGAGGGGTGGGGGGTGTGCCAACGGTCATTTTTTTCATTTTTATCATACTCTACATTTTTTTCATTTTTATGTGCCCAATCTATAAATTCTCTACATTTTTTTCATTTTTATCACACAAAATTTCTCTCAATTCTCTTATTCTCAATTTCTCATACTCTCTTAATCATCTTTATTATCAATTTTTAAGTTATTATTATTAGTTTTCAAATTCAAAGTAGCAAGACGCAAGACTTCGAGCTTCGAGTTTCAATTGAATTCTGAATCCCGAAGTTTGGTACATTCGTTTCATTCTCTAATTATTTTATTAAATTGTCATATTTATTTGTTGATTATTTAAATATTTTATAATGTCTTTACTAAGGGGAATTGCGCTGGATCGCGTAGTAAATCTAGTTCAAGGGTAAAAATCAGGTTCTTCATCATCTAATCAAAATATAGATTATGATCAAATGCAATAAGATTTTGGAATAGAAGATAATGAATATGATAACGTTCAATTAGATAATATTGATGAACTTGAAGAACAAGAACCTCCTACACCTACTAGTGTTCCTTCTGTCAATGTTGGTACTGCTAGTGGTAGTCGTAGTCGTAGACCTCTTTTACCAGAACCAGTAGCAAGAAAAAAAAAGTAAAGTGTGACTCTTTTATGATAAAGTTGTGGGTACTGATAGAGTTAGATGTAATATTTGTGGGAGAACTTATAAACATAAGACAGGGGGTAGTGACGGGGGGACGGGCACTATAGGTAGACATATAAAACACGATCATACGACACAATGGAATGTTGTCTCTGATTTAGAACCCGGTCAACAACAACTTAATCCATTAACTGGGGGGTGACTAAGTACGATCCAAAAAAGGATCCCATTTAATTAACAAAAATGATTGTCGGAGGTTGTTTACCTTTTTCTTTTGCTTCTTCTTCATATTTAATTACATATATTCAAAGAGTATATAATCCTTTTTTTAAAGGTGTTCCTCGTAGTACTACTAGAGCCGATATTTTTAGACTTCATAATGATTATGTTATTTTCTTGCAATATTTGTTTGCTAACCTTCCATGCCTAGTTAGTTTTACTTCAGACATTGGACATGCATTAAACAGTTATGATTATTTAACAATTACTTGTCATTGGATTGATGAAAATTTTAGAATGGAAAAACGTATTATTGCTTTTTTGCATTTATTTGAGGATCAAAGTCATACTGGAAAATATATAAGCGAAACTATTTGTTCTTATGCCCAAAAATATAATCTTTATAATAAAATATTTTGTGTATCATTTGATAATGCATCTAATAATACTGCTGCTGTAGATCTTTTAAAAGCGGGGCTACACCCACCACTTCCTCATATATTTCATGTCCGTTGTGCTTGTCATATTTATAATTTAATTGTTAAAAGTGGTCTTGATTTATTTTCACCTGAAATAAAACTTGTCAAAAGAGTTGTTGGAGTTATTCAGGGTAATAATAGGAAAAATAGAATTATAGAATTAAAAGAAAAATGTAAATAATTTAATTTGAGACCTAAATTCATGCCAGAAAAGATTATTACACGGTGAAATTATACTTATTTATTTTTAAAAGAATGTTATAAGTATAAAGACCCCATAACACATGTTGCAAATGCGCATTGTAAGAACGTGATGTATATGTTAACCGACGAACATTGAAAATCAATTGGTGAACTTTTAAAAAAATTACGTAAATTTTACACTGCTACTGTTGAATTTTCACGATCTTATTACCCAACAGTTTGTAATGCTTTAGCTCATATAGCTGAAATTTCATATTTACTTTATGGTTTAAAATCAATTGTGAAATATACAGATCACGATTACTTATGTTTGAAAAGTTTAAAAAATATTTTTTCCCTATTCCTGATATTTATTGTATTGGTACAGTCTTAAATCCTTCTATTAAAAAAGTAGATTGTCATAATTTAATATTTAGTTTATATACTTATATGGAAGTTGGTGAAACAAAAACTCCATCTTCATTTGATTGCATAAGTACACTTGATACTAATTTAACTACATTATATGAATATTATGCTACATTACATGATAACAACAACTCTGCTACTAATATTCCTTCTAGTTCTGCTTCTGTGTCTACACCTGCAGGATTCAATGCTGATGACGATGAAGAAGAATCTTTAGACATATGGAGCACTTTTACAACACAAGCAAGCACAAGTCGATCTTGCGATGAGATGCAATTTTATTTGCAAAAGTCAGCGGAGCCGAAGAAAAGTTTTGATCCTTTACAATGGTGGCAGGATAACAAAAGACAATTCCCGGTACTTGCAGCGATGGCCCGAGATGTTCTTAACGTGTCGATCTCAACAGTGGCTTCTGAAAGTGCATTTAGCCAAGCACGAGATCAAATAGGAGACACACATCAATCATTGGGTGGAAGCACATTAGAAGTGTTAGTCCGCAGCGGATTGGATCGATCGTAGAGAAGAAATCAAGGATGTGGAGACGTTAATTCTCGGAAGATGAAGAAATAGGCAATATTTTGGAAGGCGGAGCGAGTGGATCGAATTAATACTCCAGATTTAGAGGCTATGGAACATAACTAATTCAATCAACCTATAGATTACGAAGAACTTGCAAGAAGGATGCATAACATGTAAATAAAATTATTATTACTTCATTATGTACTCTTATTAACATTATGAAAGTTCAAAAGTTTACATCTTATCATTAATTTTAATTTTACTATCTATTTAGTTGTTAATCTGCTATTACTTATTTGTTAACTTATATCTACTAATCTAATAAATTAATAAAAGTATAATTACAATATAAAGTTATAAACTATAAAGTATAACTGTATAAGACTATAAGTGTATAACTATAACAGTACTATAAAGTATAAAGTATAAACTATAAAATAAATATAAAGTATAAAGTTATAAACTATAAACTATAAGGTATAAACTATAAAGTTATAAACGGTAAAATAGAAAGTTAACTTTAAAGTTTCAATTTTAATATATAAAATTAAATTATATATTATATTACATATTTAAATTGAATTTAGTTTATATTATAAAAAATAAATACTAGAAAAAAAGAAAAAAAAAAGCGGATAGAGTAGGATCGTTTCATAATTCGCCCTGATCGACGATAGATCCGGTGAACTAACCTGACCGTTAGCCAGAGTCCGTGAACCGACTGCACGGTCCGAACCGTTAAATCCGGTAAGGGGCTACCGATCCGGACCGGTTCGGCCCGTTAGACACCTTTACCTGCCAGGAGCAGCACAATCAGTTGAAGAAACACTAAGCCAATGATCCATAAGTCCAGTAAGAACCACAGGTTGGTTTTGGGCCATATATTTCTCAGCGAACTCACTGTAACTTAGTTCTCTACCGTTCACTTTTTCAATTTTCAAACCCATTTCTATACTATATCATTCACAGTCACATAATTGAAAGTGTCTCGATGATAGAATCTTGATTCTAATTTCTAAGGCTGTGTTAGTTATTTACTGGCTTTTATATAGTACTATAGAAGATGGGCTTGGGGAGTTTGTAATTGGGCCGTAGGCCCACTTTGCATTTGGTCGATTGCACAAAAAATAAGGCAAAATTACATATTTGGTCACTCGATCAAATATTTATATTCATTAGTTTATAAACATTATTAGTTGTTTTTTTTACGGGAGGTTATTTATGTTAATTTTCCAAACATTGAAGAAGGATATCCATTTAGTTTTTCTTCTTTCATCTATTTAGTTTAAATAATTTCAAGCAATTATTTTTAGCCGACAAAAAGTTAATCGCGACTAACGTTATACCATTATACGAGAGATTTTATTATTATTATTGACAACTTACTTTAGATGAAATGATCATCAATAGATAATAAATTATGGGCTTGTTTAAATCTTCTAAAAATAGTTTGGACAATCCAACAGAATTTATAATTGCAATTTCACATTTTTTACATCTTTTTTTAGTTTCATTATTATGGTCATAAACCAATCCGCTATCTTATAAGAACTTGTCCTAAGAGGAGCAACAAAATTATTTCCTCCCAACGACTTGAGATTTATTGAGATATAAGAAATAAAATTCATAATTACATTAAAATAGTAATACTATTCAACTTCAAAATCTATTAACAAAACCTTCACAAAACATATACAACTTTCAAAAAAATCTTACAAAGTTTAGAATCTGTTTTGGAGATCTACCTTTATTTATTTTCTTTCTCATGAACCCTAGTTGTCCTTCACCCGATAATTATTTACGGTTCTTCCTTCACCAAAAATAATTCACCATAATGACTTCTCCCCCACCGTCCAATTCTGAAGGTCAATTTTGGGCCCAATTTCCGGGAGCTTGACAGTCCGCTCCAGGCCTTTCTCAATTCAATTTGGGCCCGACTTTCGTAACATTGACTCCATGACAGCCTGATAATGTGTGGTATATGGATACATGCGTCTTGTCTAACCTCACCAACAATACTCCACAATCTATTATGATTGGAAGCGGTCATCACATTTCAATTCAAGGATTTTGCCACACACTAACCCCACCACCGCATCCCCACTTCTCCATAAATAACGTCCTTTATGCCCCAAATATTATCAAGAACCTAATCTCCGTTAGAAAATTTGTCACGGATAATTCTGTATCAATCAATTTTGACCCGTTTAGGTTTTCTGTAACGGACCTACGTACCGAGAAACTCCTTACGAGATGCAATAGTGAGGGGGCCTATATCCTTTCCTATCCACACCTGTTGCCAGTATCACCCCTCCCACATCTCTAAATGCTCAAGTCTCTCCTCCCACCGTTTTATCAACTATCTCTCCGTCAACCTGACACAATAGACTTGGACATCCATGAGCTCATATTTTTAATTTTCTTCGGAACAATAATTTAATCAGTTGTCCTAGTGAAAATCTGTCCAGTCGTGTTTTTCTTGCCCTTTAGGCTAACACGTTCGCCTCCCTTTTCAGTCTTCCTTAAGTGTTACGTTTTCTTCGTTTGATATTGTTCATGCATATTTATGGACATCTCTTGTTATTAGTTCAATGTGTCATAAATTATATCTTGTGTTATTAGATGACTTTTCTCACTTTCTCTGGATTTACCCTCTAAAATTCAAGTCTGAAGTTTTTACCAAGTTTATTGAATTTCGTAGCTTTATCAAAACACAATTTAAAAAATTCATCAAATCATTCAAATGTGACAACGGTCGTGAGTTTAATATTTTCGCATTTCATAATTTTTGCACCAAGAATGGCATGGTCTTCCGTTTCTCGTGTCCTCATACCTCACCTCAAAATGGAAAAGCCGAACGAATCATCCATACTATCAACAACATGGTTCGTATCCTTTTTTCATGTCTATCTCCCCTCGTCATTCTGGGTCTATGCAGTCAAATGATGGCATATATCCTTAATATTTTACCTACCAGTACTCTTCACAACAAAAACTCCACCGAAATTCTCCACCGTCGGATCCCTTCCTATGACCGCATTAGAATTTTTGATTGTTTGTGCTACCTAAATTTTGCCTCCACTACTCCCCCATAAATTAGCACCTCACACTTCTCTTTGTGTCTTCAGAGATTTTTTTGCCAAATCATAGGGGCTATATGTGCTATGACTTGTTTACTCGTAAAATCCATGTCTTTCATCACGTCACTTTCGACGAGACGATCTTCCCATTTTTATTATCTAGAAAATTTCAAAACACATATTACACGTTTCTTGATGAGTTGGACCTCTTCGCAATCGTCAACTCTCTCATCCGATGTGACAATACTATTCTGTCACTGTCAGCTTCTGTTGCTCCACCTCTCACAGGTTCCGCCACCGTAACACCATCACTGCCACCTACTGCCGCCACCACAGAATGCAGTATTGCGTCTCTGCCACCCATATGCTCTCCGTTACCATCACCGCCGATTGCCACTACCACTGGTAATCAACCCAATATCTCCACACCATCTTCGGTCGCCATCCCCAACTCTATGTCGCCACCGCATCCCCAATACCAACCTGTAACCACACCAGCCTCTGAAAATCTACATCGAACTATCATAGTACCACCACCAAACCAGAACACTGGTCCCTCCCAACCACCGACTTCATACCACATATCGTCAACCTCCGACAGTCACGATCTACCCAGATCGGCGACACCACACAACCCCACCACTGCATCCAACCTCGACCCACCCAGCTCGGTACAACCTACACCTGCCACTGTACCCAGTCAACCGACCAATAACCTTCCCCATCATCATATTCCAAATGCACCCAGTGTACCCGACCCAACACCCATCAAACGTGCCCATCTAGTACCCTCACACCATATGGAAACCTGTGCCCAACACGATATTTTCAAATCTAAAGTTCAATTTAACATAGCTACACAAATCATATCCCCAATTCCCAAAAGCCCAAAATTGGTCAAACTAGATCCAAATTATAATGCGGCCACGTGTTAGGAATTTAATTCTTTAGTGAAACAACACACTTAGGATTTAGTTCCTAGACCGAAGGGGGTAAATGTGATCTGATGCATGTGCCTTTTTCGTCACAAATATAGAGACAGTGGTGACTTAGAAAGATATAAGCCGAGACTTGTGGCTAATGGTACTAATCAACAAGAGGGCATTGATTGTGGTGATATATTCAGTCTGGTTGTTAAATCGACTACCATTCGCACAGTTTTGAGCATTGTTAGAGGTAAGCATTGACTGATTCATCAGCTTGGTGTGAAAAATACATTTCTACATGGGGATTTAAAAGAAACTGTTTACATGCACCAACCACCTGGTTTTATCCATCTAGCAGCTCATCAGTATGTATGTTGTCTCCGTAAGTCACTGTATGGTTTGAAACAGGCCCAGAGCGTGGTATGAGCGCTTCGCCAAGTACATTATGTAAATTGGGCTTGTATGCAACAACTGCTTACTTACTACTATATGTGGATGATATTGTTCTCACTTCCTTATCCAATGTGTTGAAAAATGAGATTATTACATTACTTAAGACCGAATTTGCTATGGTTAACTTGGGAAATTTGAGCTATTTACATGCAGATGAGATTGTGTACATGGATAAAATGGCAAAGTGCAAGATCATGTCTACTATGTTGACTCTAAATCAAAGCTTAGTGCTTTGGATGTTGATCCAGTGTCAGATCTCACTCTCTACATGAGTCTTACAAGTGCACCACAATACATCACTTTCACCAAGTCTGATATTGCTTATGACATTCAGCATATATGCTTATTCATGCATGCCCCAATGAGTCACATTTTACTGCCCTCAAACGTATCAATCGATACATTAAGGATACATTTGATTAATGATTGCATATATACCCCTCAGCACCAACCAGGTTATTGTCATATACGTATGATGATTGGGCAGACTGTCCGGACACGCAACGATCCACCTTAGGATATTGTGTGTTCTTAGGTGATAATCTCATTTCTTGGTCTGCCAAGAGACAATCCACATTATCCCGTTCGAGTGCAGAAGCAGAGTACATAGGTGTTGCTAATGTTGTTGTTGAGATTTGTTGGCTCTGAAACCTTCTTTTGGAACTTCAATATCCATTACGTAAGACATCTTTAGTTTATTGTGATAACATATCCGCCATATATCTATCTCATAATCCGGTTCAACATCAGCGAATCAAGCACATTGAGATGGACATCCATTTTGTTCGTGAGAAGGTTACTCTCGATCATGTCAAGGTATTGCATGTGCCTTCTTCGTATCAGTATGCAGATATATTCACAAAGAGTCTTACTAGACAACTCTTCCTCGACTCCAAATCCAGTCTCAGCATCTGACGTCCTATCGCTCCGACTGGGGGGGGTATATTAGCACGTGTACATTATATATATTTAAGCATATTTAGTCTTGTGTAATTATGGTAAATATAGGATCTCTATTGTATGAGGATTTCACATTGTACACACACACACACACACACACACACACACACACATATATATATATATATATATGTTGACAGTCAATTTTGACCCGTTTTTGTATATTTTCGTGCAATTTTAAGTATTTTAGCACACCTCATTTTAATCGTTATTTTGCATATTTTTACATAATATTCTATGTTTATTTCTTCACAAAAATGGCATTGCATCTTTTATTTTTAAATTAAGCATTATGTCGTTGTTAATATTATGTTTTTATTATTGTTATACCGTCGTTTTTATTTTAATACTATTCGCATCTTTTTAAATAATTAATCGGCACCGCATTTTTACTTTTAATCAGGCATTAAACATGTCTTTAAAATTGCATTTTAGTATTATTGCGTCGGCATTTGCATTTTAATAATTTGGCATCTTTTAAATAATTTTTTCTTTAAATAATTAACCAGCCTTGCATTTTTGTCAAACCAGTCCAGTCCAAGACACAATTTGAATCAGTCCAAGCCAACACTATTTTTAATATCATCCAAACACCCTATTTTATTCCCCCCCCCCCCCTAAAATCAAATACCACTTTTCATTTTCCCCCCAAAACAATACCCCACTTTTCATTTCCCCCCCAAATATCTAACCCTAATCCTACCCTATAAAAACAAAACATTCCCCCCCATTTTAAACAACCCCAGCCGCACACTATCACTCTTCAAAGCACCAACGCTCTCACCCTCTTTCCTTCCCCATCCGTCGCGCTGCCTTCACGGAGCTCCAAGCTCCGGCGAACACCTCATGAGCAGCGCGACGCCTCACTCTCCTCACTCCGTCGACCTGCCACCATCACTGCCGTGAACGCCGCCATCATCCGTCGCCGCTGTTCCATCGCGCGCCTCGCCCGGCCGGAGCTCAAGCTCGTGGCCCCCTTTAATACCCACATCATCTCCCTCACCTCGGCCTAACTCCGTGAGCCTCATCATCAATGACCACCGTCTCATCTCGAACTCCGTCGCCGCCACGAACCACCACAACCCCTTCGAACCCCGCTGCCCAGCGAATCCGCCACTGTTCCCATCAATCACTGGTGGTGTTGCTCCGGCGACCTCGTCGTGGAAGTGACGCCACTGCCCGCTGCCTCTTGTGTTGTTGAAATCACTGTTTGTGTCTCTTCGTTGCTATTATATTATTGATTATTTGGACTGATTTATTATTTTGAATCTCGCCGGAGTTTGTTAAACTCCGGCGACCTATGTTGTGTACTGTTGTTGCTGGACTGATTGCTTACTATTGTTGTGGTTCTGGCGAAAATGGCAACTGCTTCTACTGTTTTCTACTGATTTCGCCCGTTTTTCTATTGATTTGTTGGTTGTTTATGTTTCACTGAGTTTCGACCATTTATTGCTACTGTTTGGGGCATTTTGTTGGACTGATTTTCGGCTATTTTTGCTGCTGTTTTGGCCATATTATTGGACTGGTTTTGGCCATATTGCTATTGATTTTGGACATTTTGCTGGTTTACTGATTTAGAACAAATACTACACTGTTGGTATTTTACTGATTTGAACAAGATGCTACACTTGTTTGGCCAATGAAAAAGTTATCCGTCGATTTTTTAGGCCTCCACAGTTGCAAAGACGGAAAATAAAATAAATGAAGCTTTCTGGGCAAGGATGATTTCTTCCACTTACACCGGATAACCGACATGCGCTGGCAGAGTGAATTCTTGCAGCCGCACTTGTTTAGGCTGTCCCACTTTATATATTTTTCATATCTGAGCCCTCCGTGTTTAAAACTATTATTGTTTTGGCGCGGATATGAAGGTTTTATTTATTTTATTGCTTTTAATAATAATGGCCGATGAAGGAATCCCCGTCTGATTTCCAAGGTCTCCTCTGTGCAAAAGACGGATTTATTTATATTTTTGCTTTACTTATTAAATTCCTGTCATTACTTTAGAATTATTTGTTTTGATACTAACACTTTTACTAAGTGTTTATGCAGGTAGCCGGAGATCATCTTGTGCAGAAAGCCTAAAAAGGGCTAAAAGATTTCCCGGAATGTTATTTTATATCGCATTTAATTTAGTTTTATTATTGTGTAGTGCACTTTATTTTAATTATAAATGCTTAGAATAGGTAGAATAAAAAGAGCAATAAATAATTAACCTATGTTTGAACGAACAACCGCAAGTTAGCGGATCTTGAAGGATGCCTAACCCCTTCCCTTTAGGATAATAAAGAACCTTGATCCAGAATCTCACTAATTTAGTAGACCATTAAATGAAAGTCAATTGCAGTATTTTTATTGCAATAAACTAAGTGTCCTAATTCACTATAATAATTAGGTGGCGACTCCTTAAATACATTTAGGAATCAACCATACGTAGTACTCCCGTTTCGACTCCGGTTAAAATGGGGTGTTACTGACGGCGACTCAATCGGGATATCAGGTTCTTGATCATAACATACTCAGGTTAATTAAATATTGCACTTTATTTTGCTTTTATATTTGTTGTAAATATTTTATATTGTTTGCTTTTATTTTGTAATTAACTACTTTAATTGCTACTTTCTTTTATTGCTTTCCTTAAATTGTCATTTCGTTCATATTTCCTCCATTCTGGAAAATTAACACTATCACACACTACACGCGAGGTGCGCTTGGTGCATCAGCAAAATTCTTTCTTCAAAACCCAAATTTAGGAGAGTTGGTAATAGACGCGGAGAATCCGGTCCAACCGGTGGCCACGTAGCCTTCTCACTCGAGTAGTCCGCTCGGGAACCATTTTGTCTAGTAAGCCAAATCTTAGCAAAATTAGGATAGAGCTATACCACATTTTTTTTAAGTCATGCATGCATAAACCTTAGGTGGGTTAATCCTTGGTATTAACGCCACAATTAGAAATCCACCAAACTTGTCGACGGGTTTCACAACCCAACGACCCATTAGCATACTATGTGTAGCGTGATGATGATAGACGAATCCAAGCCTGGTCATGACACGTCAAAATTGGAAAAAGTGCACCGTCATTTGGTCGCCATTTCCAACAAAATATTACAGTTTAACGGCTTGGACCTATTTATCATAATCCCGCATATTTGGCGTTTAGGCTCACCTCTGACATAAGAGAGGTCCGAAGCATATTAGGGCACGCGCTTTATTATTTTGGTCATTTTCCTACTCACCTATTTCTTATATTTTTTGCAGGAAGGTCGTCCTAGCAAACAACCGAGGGCGGGCGAAAAAAAAAGAAAAAAAAATGAGCGTTAGTTATGTTGATTAAAAGAAGTTAGTCTATACCAGATTCAACGATACATCGCTCTCAATT
The DNA here is from genome assembly GCA_029844215.1 of Przewalskia tangutica. Lineage (NCBI taxonomy): Eukaryota > Viridiplantae > Streptophyta > Magnoliopsida > Solanales > Solanaceae > Przewalskia > Przewalskia tangutica. Next base: position 15,685,929 of record CM056734.1, read on the forward strand.
CTTCTTTACTTTGTATTTTTATTCATATTTGCAAATTCAAATAATATGTTTAGCGTTGATGACATAGTTCTTACATATCATTCATTTTATCATAATTATTCCGAACTACGCGTGTCTGATTCTCACCGGACGGTGTGATACGTAGGCAACTCATTTTGGGTTCGACACCACAAAATAAAAACCAAAAATAAAATAAAATAAAGAAGCATATTTTTTTCACTCATGCATCTCATTCATCATGTTCTTGGGCATTCATTTTTCTATACATTCATTTTTACTTTGCATTCGTCCACAGTGGACAATCATTTCTTTTGCACAGCCTTATATTGTCATCCTTTCATTGATAAATTCTTTTCAAGCATACATTTTATAACATATTTGAATGAACTACGCGCACCTGATTCCCTCGGCGGGATACGTAGGCAGCCCTATTCGGGTTCGGTACCATTTATTCAAAAAATACAAAAAAAAAACAATTATTCGAAAAATACAAAAAAGAAGAAATATTTTATTCAAAAAAATACAAAAAAAAATGTTATTAAAAAAAAAACATTTTTTTTAGTATTATTGTTTGACTTTGTTGATACCAACACATTTAGGGTTGTGCATAAACAAAAAAAAAAAACAAGTGATAATCAGTATGGGTTGACTTTGTGGTAAACCATAGATTCTTTTGGTACCTCTTATTCATACCCGCAGATGACATTGTCTTGCATGTTTCCAAGATAAGAATGAAACCGACTTCATCGTTTCATATGCATTGTGTGGTGAGTGTTTGAATAAGTTCAATTGCATTGCATTGTGATCTAGAACTTGGCCTGAATGTTTGTTGAGGCGAAATCCTGAGTAACACTCGGTGTGGAAAATGATCGTAGGCTTTCTTTGACCCGTTTGAGCCTTTTCAGCCTACCAAATAACATTATCCCTAGTACACCCCTTTGAGCCTAAAACCTATTTTTTGACAACCGCATATTACACCTATAACCTTTCTGAGTGCGTACGCATTATCCCTCTCTTGGCCCGACCTCCTCGAGTGCTTTAGAAATGTGCAAGTGGCTGACAAAATTCTAGCTGAAGTTTGCAAAGACAAAAATTGTCAAAGTCTCAAAGAATGAAAGCAGAGACGACTTCACATAAAGAGGAAATCAAAAGCCTCGATAAAAAAAAAAAAAAAGGGAATACATAACCCCGAGAAAAAAAAGGGGCTCCAAATGAAAGATTCAAAAGAAGTCAATACAAAAAAACTGGGACAAAAAGAAAGCAAGTCAGCATTAAAACACACAAATATCAAGCATGGACGTAGTCCAACTCTCGAGGAATGATTAGTCACTTTTACCCAAATGATATCCATTCCTTTCACCAAGCCTACATTACAAGCCCGTGACAAGCCCTACATGATCTTATACTGAGGGTTCTCACATTAGTGGATACTTACATGACGGCCAAGCCTATGGTATCACAATTGCATGCATTGAACATCTTTTTGAGTGTGAGCGCAATTCTCTCAACGTCCCAAAATTCAAAATACTGGAATATATGTGAGATGGGGCCTTCTTTCAAATGAGGCATTTGAAACGTGAGATTACGTTTAGTTCAAAACTCGATGCAAGCAAGTGTGTCGACACTCGTATGTTTGAGGTACTATCTCAAATCGTGAATTACACCGCAGTCAATCTCTGCTAGACCGAAACAATAAAAGAACATCCTTATGCACAATACTAATTGTTGGTATCAATCGAGTCGAACGTAATGTCGCCCTCCATTTTTTCGTAAAAACAACAAAATGCATATTACATAAAAAAAATTATTATCACGAACTACGTCTTGACCTGATTCCCTCAGCGGGATACGTAGGCGGCCACATCGGCTTCGGTCCCACATCATTTAAAAGAAAAAAAAAATCCTTATTTTGCATCACGAACTACTTCTTGACCTGATTCCTCAATGGATACGAGGCGCCACATCGGCCGGTCCCACAACATTTTAAAATCATAAAAATTCTTATTTTTGCGGCATGAACTACGCTTGACTGACTTCGACGGATACGTGGCGACCACATCGGCCGGCCACACGTCGTAAATATTTCTTCCTTGTTTCTGCACATGACTCAATTTTGTCCATTGGAGAGTTTAGCATTGTAAAATCCGGAAAAAAATAATAATAATAATATATAGTTGTGGTTGGGTTAATAAATATATATATATACATATATATATATATATAGAATAAAACAAAGAATAAATTGCATGGGATAGAGTTAGTGTTAAAGTTGGATAAAATAGATAGATGAAATGAAAATAAGAAAAAAAAACAAAAAAAAAACAAAAGAAAAACAAAAAAAAAAAAAAAATGAACATGCAGATGCACGTACCCTTCCCTTACCCTTCCCCCCCTTTTCATTTCCCTTCAATCTTTTGGTTTTTCACCTCCCATAGGTTATAGAAAACTCCTTCATTTATACATTGTATTTACACACAAACAAAGGACATAACATAAAGGTTAGAAAATCAGAAAAAAACAAGTGAACAAGAAGGAAAAAAATCAAGAAAATATCAAGGGAGGAAGGAGAACAAGAAAATTAGGGAACACTAAGGAGCAATGACCACTTGTAGGCTTGTAGCAACCGAACCACAATCTTTTTCACACTTACAAGGTGAGTTTTCTCACTCAGAAATTCTTGGTAACATCCTTTATTTTTAGTTCAATACATGTTAGAATAAGAATTGAGTGTTGAAAAGAAATATTGAACTTTTGATTGTTTAGACAACTAGTTGCGTCATGAACTTTACGAATTGTTCTCACTGAGTTATAATTGTTAGAATTTGATGAAATTCGGAGGAATTGCACACCTCTCTAATATGATCATATAGAACCAAAAATGAGGTAAAATGGACGTACGGTTTGAAAGTTATCATAGTTCAAAGTTCCTGCCTTAGATTTGGTCGAAATTCGGAAAGGCATAATTACGGACTGTTTTTATTGATTTTTACTTATTAGAATTATATGAAAATTTACATGGTTGTAAATCTATCTGTTACGGACAGATATATATAAAGATTTATTAAAACGTACTTACGAGTTGAGAGTTATTGTAGTTTGAAGTTGCTGCCTCGGATTCGTCGGAATCCAGAAGGGCAGGACGTTGAAACGTAAAACTGTACTAATCTGTGGGGAATATGAAAATTGTTGCTAAATGAAAGTTCTAGATCTCTTTGTTGTGGACATTTTGAGACCTTACGGGGGTCTATCCGACTTACGGATTGAGAGTTATCACTGTTTAAAGTTTCTGCCTCGGATCTATCGAGATCCAGGGAGGGCAGCGAATAAAAGTGTAAAACTGTACCAAATGGTACAGAATATGAAAGGATGGTTCACATGGAGACGTGTAGCTCTCTGTTCTCGTCGTTTTGAGATTTTATGGGGCTTGAACGGGTTTACAGATTAGGAGTTATGACTATTCTAAGATTGTGTGTTGTTTAATAAATATTCTGCCGAAATAAATTTCATGTGGCTGTTTTGAGGATAAATTTGTGTTAGTTATCCAAAGTAGTTTTAAATGAAATTTTGTACAGTGAAAGATCTCCGTCTTACCTTAGTTTCCGCTTGAGAAACACATTAGTTGGAGTTATGGTTAAAAAGTTATAATCGTTACAAGTATGAATGACATAATGTTAGAAAAGAGAATAGTATTTATTTGATCTTCTGAAAAATATGAAAAGTGAATACGTGTTCACATAAATATATAAATATATAATGGATCGGGTTGCACGCCGCAACAAAACGTAAAGTGAATACGCGTTCACAAATACGTAAACATAATGGATCGGGTTGCACGCCGCAACAAAACGTAAAGTGAATATATGTTCACAAATACGTAAATATAATGGATCGGGTTGCACGCCGCAACAAAACGTAAAGTGAATACACATTCACAAATACGTAAACATAATGGATCGGGTTGCACGCCGCAACAAAACGTAAAGTGAATACGTGTTCACAAATACGTAAATATAATGGATCGGGTTGCACGCCGCAACAAATATGAAAGATGAATACATGTTCACCTATATATAAATATGAAAAGTGAATACGCTCACAAATATATAAATGTAATAAACATGTGGAAATGCAGGGAATGTCTTAACGTATAATACGAGATAAAATGAAGTGTTAGTTAAACCAAAAATTTCCTATGAGAGTTGTTGCATATTTAAAGATGTTGTAACTGATATGTTTTTGCAATATGATTATTACGTTATAATGTGATTGCACTTGGAATATTGTGGTGTTACTTTGAATTGCGGGTAAAGTTTCACTCATTTGATGGTAGGGCTGACTCTTTATTTAACATGTTTCAGGAAAGGGTGATAGAGGAAAGGCTCCACGTCAAGGCTAGCGATCATCCCGCAGCCTCTTTTCATACCAAGTCCATTGTTTCGGGCTTGGTACTCGTCAGGTTCAGAATGTCAGTTCCAATGTCTCAGGATATGCCCGTGTGGAATGATCTCCCTTCCAACTTAGAATAATCTTTGTCAGTATGTCTATGTAGAAACAATATTTGCACGAGCATGGGCTCGCGTTATGTTTTTTTCATATAAAGTCATAAACATATTTCTTTATTGTTATTTTTATTAATCGTTCCGTATTTGAATATAAGTTCAAATTTCTAAATAAAGAGAATTAAATGGTGCTCCTGGTGGGAAATTATTGTCCAGGTGCCATCACGCCCTAAGTAAAGACTTAGGAAAATTTGGGGCGTGACAAGTTGGTATCAAAGCTAAACCAGGTTAGAAGATTCTAGGAAGTTTCTTCGAGTTGGGTGTTTGAACGGTTACTTATTGCAACGGTGTGCGCGCCACCTTAGTAATAAGTAAACGGAATAACATCCTAAAGTTTCACTTCTTTCGTACTATTCTCGTGCCTACCTTGAGTCTTTTCAAAGACTTGATTTCTCGTACTACCTCCTTCACACGGGTTAGAAAAGGGGATTGTACAACGTTATACTGACTAATATGATTTGTGTAGATGGCGATTATAAGGCGGGTTCCAACAAAAAGGGAAGTACTCATGGAACAGGCAAAGGAAATGAGAGCTCAGAGGGAGTTCATGCGTCGCAAGATGGACTCAGAAGGTGATTTTGATGAGTACATTGATGACACAATCGTACTATGTACATATTTGCTTAGGACTAGAAGGAAAAGGCGTTCATACGATCCGAACTTCTTCAACTTTCCAATTGGAGTCATACTACAGATAATAGTCAATTCCGTCCCAGAAAAGTTTCATTCCGCATTCAGAAAGGCAAGGATGCTAAGAGAAGATATTACAGAAAATTCATTGCACCAATTTCTGCATCATGTAAGAGGAGTAAGGTATAAAATGAACTATATGGAAAGAGAAGCAAAAGGAAGGTTCACAGGAGTTGAATGTCAACTGCGAATAGACGAATCATGCGGTTAAGCCCTTTAGAACGCGTGATAAGAGGTGTCTCTGCTCCAAGACAAAGGCTATAGCGGGTTGCACAATGACAGAGTTGACCTGATGTGATGTATTGTAGTCATGACATTGTTATTTTAAAATATGATGAATGAAGTGCTATGAATACAAGAAAGAAAGGATATGTTTTATTAAATTATTTTCCTTGTTGGCATATTGTGGTGTTGCATGCTTATGAACTATAAGAAAATTTAGGAGCTAGAATAGACATTCCGCCTTCTAAAATATGAGTGTGTTTGTCTTCACGTAAAATGGTGAATTCACAAATCCCGGGCTCAAGGAGGTTCATCACGGCTCATGTACCTCCAGTTGACGTAGTGGTGTCCAAGGAGCGAAGAGAATGCCTGAGAAAATGTTGGAGAGAACGAGTCAAATGGCCCAAGAAACGGTGGGACAAAAACTAGATAGACTCATGTAGAGTTAATGACAGCAGCTTCCACACATGGTTCGCCCGCACCTAGTGTCTCTGCCATAGCCCCGAACTGCAACCAGACGGCCCGTGGACCGGTTGCGATCGAACCACGCATCGGAGTGTAGAATCCCAAGCGACTGAGCAGGCATGGGCAAATTTTATGAGGAGAAGAGAACCATCAGACTCGGGAAGGACCCCAAGGCCGACCGATGGTATTCTCACGAAGTTGAAGACTTAATGTTCACATTGGGATGCGTGGAGACGCAGGTGTCAACTTGGTAGCGCACGACTAGTGGATGATGCAGGGGTGTGGTGGAGGAATTTTAGGAAAAATCGTCCCCCGATGTCACCACCAATGACTTGGGGAGGGTTCAGAGCGGCATTCATTGAGAAGTTTATGCCTAATACGCGCAAGGATGCGCTCAGACGGGAGTTTGAACAATTGAAGCAAGGTGGCCGCAGTGTACAAGAATATGATACACAGTTCGTGAGGTTATCGGCATACAACACACATGTCGTCCCTACAGAAATGGATGAGTCAGCGATTTGTAGAGGTTTAAACCGAACATAGCAGAGAAGGTGGTGGCGTTAGCCAACGATCGAACTTATCTTCAGATTGTCGATATGGCTTTGAGGGTAGAAGGTTTCGCTAAAGCAAAAAGAGAATATTCGCAGAAGAGATTTCGGACGTCAGGATCGTTTAACCAGAGTCAAAATCGAGCGAGGAGTTTAGTAAGGGATCTTCGTGACCGAACCGCTGGTCGGTCTTATTTCAAGCCTAAGGGGCACAGTTGGTCTAATCACCAAGGTAGCAAGGACAAGGCCACCAACCATAACACAGGAGGCGACAAACCGATTTGTAAGATTTGTCAAAGAAAACACACTGGAGAATGTCGCTCTAACGAAGACATGTTATAATCGTGGAGAGTCGTGCCACTATGCCGAGGATTGCGAAGAGGACCCAAACTCAATATATTCGGGAGGTCGAAGCAACCACACCGCCTGTGGAAATCGGAAACCAACCCCGCCAGAGTCGGGAGGTCAACAACCCAACAATTCTAATCGGCCACGCTTTTGCCCGGAGGAATGAGGCAGAATAATCTAATGCGGTGGTCACAGGTATTTTGCTAGTCTCGAGTATTCCTGCATTTGTATTATACGATCCCGGCTCTACATTTTCATATGTGTCAATGAGCTTTGCTAAGAATTTACATGTAGAACCTTCTTATTTAAGTGAACTGTTGAGGTTATGACACCGCAGGGCCTCAATTTGGGGCCTCTCGGGTGGTAAATAATTTTCCATTAGAAGTGAATGGCAGGGGAACAATGGTGAACCTACTACTACTTGATATGGTAGACTTCGACGTCATTTTGGGTATGGATTGGTTGTCGGCATGTTATGCCATGTTAGATTGTCGACGAAAGATAGTGAGATTAACTTTTCCCGAGAACCGTAAGTTGTTATAAGGGTGGTTGGAATATCCTCAGTCGCTTTATTTCCTACCTGGGCTCAAAAGTTATTGAGAAGTCACAGAGTGGAGTATGCATATCCGGCTAATATAGTGGATACCCAAAAAGAATCCCATGTAAATGATGTCCCTATTGTTCAAATTTTCCGAGGTTTTTCCCAAGATCTTCTATGCCTTCCTCCTGAGAAGTGGAGTTTGCCATAGAGTTAATTCCGGTACAAGACCTATTTCTATTCCTCCATATCGAATGGCCCCAGCCGAATTGAGGGAGTTAAAAGAACAATTGAAGGATCTTCTGGATAAAGGCTTTATAAGGCCTAGTGTTTCCCCTTGGGGTGCACCAGTCCTGTTTGTGAAAAGAAAGACGGATCGCTCGAATGTGCATCGATTATCGGCTCAATAAGGTCACGATCAAGAACCTGTACCCATTACCAAGAATCGATGATCTTTTTGACCAACTTCGAGAGCTAGCTATTTTTCCAAGATTGATCTTCGTCGATATCACCAAATGAAAATAAATCCGATGATATATCCAAACAAATTTTTAGAACCCGATACGCCATTATGAGTTCTTGGTCATGTCTTTTGGGTTAACCAATGCCCCAAAGATCTTTTATGGATTTAATGAATGTAATCTTCAAACCATTCCTAGATTTGTTCGTGATTGTGTTCATAGATGATATCCTAATTTACAGTAAGAGTGTTGAAGAACATGAAGAGCATCTGAGTGTAGTGCTTCAAGTCTTGAAACAGGAGAAACTATATGCTAAATTTTTAAAGTGTGAATTTTGGTTGGAAAAGGTAGCCTTTTTGGGCCATGTTGTGTCAATGGATGGAATTATGGTAGACCTCCAGAAGATAGAAGAAGAAAGAATCGCCAAACCGACCACTCCGGCAGAGGTTAGAAGTTTCTTGGGTTTGGTGGGTATTATAGAAGATTCGTAAAGGTTTTTCTAGTCTTCACGCTTCCTTTGACCCGATTGACTCAAAAGCGGTTAAGTATCGATGGTCGAAGCATGTGAAGCAAGTTTTCGTAAATCAAGGAATTGTTGACATCGAACCAGTCCTAACCTTACCATCGGGATGCAAGGGTTCACGCCTATTGCGATGCCTCGAGTTGGGTTAGGATGTGTCTTGATGCGCTTTGGAAAGGTTATGCGTATGCATCTGCAAATTGAAGATACATGAGAAGAATTATCCAACTCATGACTTGGAATTAGCCATGTGGTGTTTGCCTTACGAATATGGAGACATTATTTGTATGGTGTGCATGTGGACATATTTACGATCATAAGAGTTTGCGACATAACCACACGTATGATCTGAATCTCCGACAAAGAAGATGGTTAGAGTTGCTTAAGGATTATGACCTTAGTATTCTTTACCATCCTGGAAAAACCAACGTGGTGGCTGATGCACTCAGTAGGAGATCAATGGGCAGCTTGGCCCATTTGGCAATACAAAAGAGGGGTATTGTTCGTGAGGTACAAAGATTGGGAATGTTGACACCCAATTTTGACCCTCCCGTCCAGCCATTAACTATAAAATTAGACTAATTTCGTAAAATAATTTTTTATGATTTTTTATAATAAAATGCAGCGATAAAACATTAATACATGCATAAATAAATAATTTAATAATGGCATCGCGTCTTACGTAGAGTTTTAAACACTTAGAGTCCCGCGCCCGCATTAACTAACTTTAAGCTTTGTCGTAATTCTTAAATAATTAATAAATGCATAAAATAAATAATTTAGCAATGACGTCGTGTCAAGTAGCCTAGCCGCGTTTATTAATACGCAAATCAATTTCATAACTTATTTTAAATAATAATGCGCAATAAATAAGATTTTAAGATAATAGCACCGCATTTTGAGTAAAAGCTTTAAACAATTCTTAGATATCATACTTGCATTTAGCATTTAAATAATTTAATCTAAACTCAATTCATTTTTAATTTGGCTTCGCAATAATGCACAATAATAAGATTTTAAATGATAGCGCCGCATTCTAAAATATTAAGCATTAATTAAATAACACGCCCGTATTTATTTATTATAATTAGGTTAATTAAACACCTAAAACTAATAACCCACTAATTAAATACCTAACTAATACTAACTACCCAAATTTCTTAAATTCGCCAAGACCCGCAAATTTACGACCCAAACAGAGCCCAACACCCGCAAGCCCACGCCCAACTCACCCCGTTATTTTCCCTCAGCCCAATTCAATGTCTTGAATTCCCCTTATCAGCAGCCCTTACCCATCGTCTCTCCCTCACACAAAAACCTAGACGAAGCCCTAGAAACCAGCAACCCTAAAACCTTCTGCTTTCGTCGCCGCCCGGATTTCTCGCCGGAGAATCCGGGCTTTCCTTTACCCACGCACCCTAGCCAGCTTTCCTTACCCATGCACCCACATCCAACGATACCTTACCATATAAACACCTAATCACACCAAATCTCCTTAAAATCGCTCTAAAATCAGCACCCAAATGGCACAGAATCAGCCTTCATTTACTTACCAAACTTAGAACCTAGAGTTAGGCTATATAAGAACATGCAAAGGCATCACGAAGCGTGGCGGATCTGAGAGAGCATATCCGAGAGAGCATATACAAGAGAGCAGGGTAGGAAGAGTAGTCCAATAGCAATACTCGACGGGGGAGGGGACGAGTGGAATTCAGAGCGGAGTCGGGGGGCAACTACATAGCAATTTAGGGCAAGACACTGAGAGTCGGGGAGATAGCAATCATTTTACACCTTAGCAATAGTTAGCAACCACCAGCAGTTTAGGAGAGCGAGGCAGAGCGGACAGAGACCCATCGCGTCGACGAGGACACTCCTTAGCGGCGATCGACAACTAAGGAGTTAGGGCTCAAAGATCCAGAGAATTAGCGCATAAAATAGGAAATTAATCCTTTCCTTTCAATTCCAGCCGAATCGATGCGAACTCGCCCTTTCATTCGCATCGCAAACCCAAAGCCCGTCGAGCGGACCGACGACTTGATACGCTGCCCCGGGTCGCTGTCCGGAGAAGGTAATCTCACCTCCTTTCATATTTTCTCATTCGACTTGTGTTTCGTATATGTGATGATTATGTGTTGGTTGAATACGCTTAGCTAATATAGTCATTATTTGTGTCTGAGACTATTCAAACTTATTTTGGTTGATACTATCATTGTTGGAATCCTTCACAGTAGCATGTTTTATTATGTCTTCTTTGGATGGTCAAGCACAACTAATTGTTATCCGGGTCTGAATATGGGTGTGTCTGATCGGATTAGGTGATATTGGCTTGAAACTGGTTAATTGGGAAAACTGACTCGAGAAATGGCTTCAAGTAAATTTCAGTTTTTACTCCTCCGAACACATTAATAGTCTGCGTCGCCCTAACTTAAGCTGAGTAATAAGTGAAATTCCTATACTTTCTACAGTTGCGATTATATGTGTCATCTCTGTAATAAACATCTACATCAGGCTTTTAAGTTAAATATTGAACTTTGAAGTGGTTTGCAGGGTATAAGTAATCTTATCCTAGTCTATGTTGTACCCATCATGCATCTGTTAGGACCCTTTCCACCTTTAAACTTATCTTATAATTTGAGTATCTTTGCATGTTTTAAAAGAATTATTATGTTAGACTAAAGACATGCACACCACCCTGTTTAGTTGGTATATCTCGACATGCCTCTTCTTTATCTTCATAAGTACCTTTTGGCCCAGATTATGGCATGAATCGACTCTCTCAATACAAATCCAAAGGTGTGCCTAGCTGTAGTCATCTTGTCATGTATATCCGACACATTTAATGTCAAAGCCTAGTTGCTACAATACATGCCCAGGATCTTGTGTGTTCAACATAGCATGAGCAACCTTAGTATCTAATATGTGTTCTCTGATGCTTGTCTTCCCAGTATTCTACCTCCCTGAAAATCTGAAATTTCACATTTTTTAGGGCTTGCCTTAAGTTTCTCTGCATTCTGTTGGTATCCAAGGCCTAATGCCTGGGCTGTTCTGATAATTATTTCATTTGAGCTTGCATCATATTTCATTGTTGTCCCTCTGTTTGGTCTATTGTTGGGTTTTCATTACGATATTCCTTGCACATGGTATATTGTGGGCTATCAAAATTGTTAGCTTACTGTTTCGGTTCTTGCCCAAGCAGTGGGTTTATGTATGTTCAAGTTTTCATGCTAAAATGTTATTTATTGTTTGATAAGTTTGTTGGACATATACTAATCCTTATCTTTTCTTTTGTTTACATGAAATGCACCGGAGCCAAATGAAGAGTTTCATTGCGAGACTCATCGCGCCTTGAGCAACCGAAGATTTGCATTCACCCGCATCTATGCATCTCCTATCCGCATCAGAAATTCCAAGCCACCGGCGAGTGCTATCGCCATTCCCTCGAGTCACTTTATTATTTTCTTTACCTTGCCTATTCATTTACTGTAAATTAATTGGCTAACATTACATTATTAGTAGAACTCTTAGAACATCAAATCTTGAGTCAATAGATTAGAAAGTAGTTAATTAGCAATTTGTGTCCCTTCGGGTTAAATATTTTAGATTATCCATACATAGTTTAAGTTACACTAAACCACCTAATAATCTTAACTTGCATAATTAATCATATGTAGCTATGATATTATTTTCAAGATTTCTAACCCATTTGCTATAGCACCCATATAGAAATCTTATTTTTATATATTAAGAAAACCCCCTTAAGCATGTGTTATACTAATCAAGGCAGGCAAATGTGTACATTTAGTCAATTAATCTATTTTGCATTATATATTATTTAAGGCATGCTTTAAACTTTACACGCATTTTATAGCACTAATCTTATTAATCTTTTGCCAAAAAATACTTTCTATTAAAATATCTTTCAAACATGCATTTTCAATAGCATAATAATTACCCTAGGTTTGGCAGGACAACCGCAGTTAGCGGATCTTGAGGGTGCCTAACCCTTCCTCTAGATTAATAAAGTTAACCCTTACCTAATCTCATTAAGTTTAGCGGACCATTAAAATGGAGTTAATGTTTTACTTCAAACTAGTTAAACATTTAGGTGTCCTAATTCACCCAATTAATTAGGTGGCGACTCATGAACCTTAGCATTCTAGCAACCCTTTAGCATTTTAGCACCCTTTTAAACTTTAGCCTCTTTTTGCAATTTTAGCATCCTTTTAGCATTTTTAAAACCTTTAAGCCTCTTAAACTATTTAGCATTTTATTTTTATTTTCTAACCTTTTGTTATTTAAGCAGGGAGTTTAGAAAATAAATGTCATGATCGAAAAGTAGCGCGTAAATGGCGACTCCATCGGGATTTTAGGTTCTTAACAACAAAAGACCTAGTGCTATTATTTGGCAATTATATTTGCATTTAATTTTGTGTGTTGTATTTTGTTTTATTTATTTTTAAATTGCTACTTGCTTTCTCGCTTTCCTTAAAGCGGCATTCCGCTCATATTTCTTCCATTCGAAAATTCACACAATCACACACTCACGCTATTTGGTGTGCTCGCGCACCGCAAATTTCTTTCAAAAATATCCAAATTTTAGGAGAGTTGGCGCCTGCGCGGAGTTAGATCGGTTCGTCTGATCAGCCGCGTAGCCTTCTCACTCGAGTTGTCCGCTCGGGAACCTTGCGTCTAGAAAAGCCAAATCTTAGAAAACTTAAGATAGAGCTATACCACCCTTATTTTAGGGCATGCATGCATTTACCTTAGGTGGGTCGGTCCTTGGCATCGACACTACAATTAGGAAGACACCAAACTTGTCGACGGGTTTCTCAACCCAACGACCAACCAGCATATTATGTGTAGCGTGACAATGACAGACAAATCCAAGCCCAATCATGACATGCTGAAATTGGAAAAAGTGCACCGTCATTTGGTCGTCATTTCCAACAAAGGCATTATAGTTGGACGACTTGGACAAATCCGTCATAATCTCGCATATGTGACGTTTAGGCCTACCTTTGGCATAAAGAGGTCCCCCTTGCATGTTAGGAAACATTTGAATGTGCTATGTGCAATATATCTGCTACAAATTATGTGCTTTATGCTAACACCGTTTGTTGCATTTTTAGAAAGATTTGTCATCTTCCCCCAAAGGTCGATTTGTATTTGACTAAGCAATGGCAGAGCATCAATATTTCACAAGATCAAAGGCACGGTCCAGCGACATGATCGATTCAAGGACATCTGAGCGGAACGAGTCGGAACCTGTCTTGGTTCCTATAGGCAAAGCAGGGGTCTCAGAAAAGAAGAGCAGCATGACACCTTCTCAAAACTGGGACAATGTAGGAAACTGCATGGGCTGCAAATCAGCGCACTGCACGCAGATGTCAAGGGACAAGGCGGCGAAGTCAAATACAAATCGACCCCCCCCAAAACTCACAAAATTTTCTTTGAGCGCAGGTCTTTTCATATTAACAGAAGCAGCAAATGCAATAGCCGAAGCATAAAATACGGCAAGAAGTTTCTTCGCAAGAAGAAACAACAGAGGCAGAAGATATGACAAAAAATCCCAAAATTCAAAGTCCGCATCAGAAGCAGCAGCAGAAAGGGGCATCAACAATCGGCTATCAAAGTTCAGAGTTCCGCAACAAAACCTAGCGCGTCAACTCGGGCATAAAGTCAAACTTGCAACCCGCGCATCGCACACAACAAAGGCATCATAACAATTCGTCAGTTGCAGTGCAAGGGCAACATCTCAGTATTCGTCAGGCATATCAGGGACGACATCTCTATCCATAAAATTGCACTTCTCATATATATTTATCATTTTGTTTAAACAGTTATACACTAAAGTTTTCTCGCTTAGCTTGCGAGAGCATTCATTCTACGGGAAGCGAACACGTCCCAGTAACGACGTTATCGGCGACAAAGTCTACGCAGCGCGCCAAGAATACATCCAGTGCAACGACGTTATCAGCACAACAAGTCTACGCAACGATGCCAGCAGCAACACGTCCGGGCAACGACTTTATCGGCCAAAGAAGTCCACGCAACGACGGCGAAGAACATCGCCCGTAACGCGACGTGATCGAAGTCCACGCAACGACGCCAACAGCAATACGTCCAGACAACGACGTTATCAGCACAGAAAGTCCACGCAACGACGCCCGGCGGAACACGCCCGTAACGGCGTGATCAAGAAGTCCACGCAACGACGCCAGCAGCAATACGTCCAGACAACGACGTTATCAGCACAGCAAGTCTACGCAACGACGCCAAAGAAGAACACAACGACGTGACCCGAAGTCCACGCAACGACGCCAAAGAACACGTCGAGCAACGACGTGATCGGCAAGTCCACGCAACGACGCCCGGCGGAATACGTCCATACAACGACGTTATCAGCACAGCAAGTCCACGCAACGACGCCAGCAGCAACACGTCCAGGCAACGACGTGATCAGCAAGTCCACGCAACGACGCCAGCAGCAACACGTCCAGACAACGACGTAATCAGCAAGTCCATGCAACGACGCCAAGAAGAACGCCCGCATAACGACGTTATCAGCAAGTCCATGCAACGACGCCAGCAGCAACACGTCCAAACAACGACGTAATCAGCAAGTCCAGGCAACGACGCCAAAGAACATCGCCCGCATAACGACGTGATCGGCAAGTCCACGCAACGACAAGCGGCGGCCGCGTCGCACAACGACGTAATCAGCAAGTCCACGCAACGACGCCAGCAGCAACACGTCCAGGCAACGACGTTATCAGCACAGCAAGTCCGAAAACGACGCCATCATCAGCATATTACATCTACACAAGGAAGATTTTCTCTGTTCTCAAAATTGCATTTTTATCATTCATGCTTTATTATTCTGTCTTAGCAGTTATGCACTAACTCTTCCTTGAGCTTTAGTCTACGCGAGCGGCCAGAATAAGTCCTAAAACGACGACAAGTCCGAAAACGACGCCAAGTCCGAAAACGACGCCAAGTCCGAAAACGACGCCAAGTCCGAAAACGACGCCAAGTCCGAAAACGACGCCAAGTCCGAAAACGACGCCAAGTCCGAAAACGACGACAAGTCCGAAAACGACGACAAGTCCGAAACGGCCAAGTCCAAAACGACGCCAGTCCGAAAGCGACGCCAGTCGGAACGACGCCAAGTCCGAAAACGACGCCAAGTCCGAAAACGACGACAAGTCCGAAAACGACGACGAGTCCGAAAACGACGACAAGTCCGAAAACGACGACAAGTCAGCATATCACATCTACGCAGAGACGATTTCTCTGTTCTCAAAATTGCATTTTTCTCATATATTATTCTGTCTTAGCAGTTATGCACTAACTCTTTCTTGAGCTTTAGTCTACAGGGGCAATTGCAGCAAGGACAACGTATCCGCATTCACAATCGCAACACGTCCGTGCAAGGGCGAAATCACAGCATTCGCAACATCGCATCAACACAGCAGGCATCACATTTTTGCAGGATAACATTTTCTACTCACAGTCACATTACTTTCAACAATTATGCATCATCATTTCGCCTTAACAGTTATGCACTAACCGTTTGTTTAAGTCTTAGCATGCAGGAGCAGGAGCACAACGTGGATTTTCTCTTACAGCGAACCGGGGCAATCTGTTAGGGGGCCAACCTTCCCAACGATTGGCAGAAGCGGCCTCAAGCGTCGGTCCACTCGCTCCACATCACCATAGAACCCAAAGACCACAATGCAAAGACACCTCGTGTTCAAGCGCTTATATTCTTTACTTTTTACACCATAGCCCGGTGTCATCATAACTCGACATCGACGACTTTAAGTCCGCGTTAGCGCGCCAGTGATTTGACCACGGTAACCCGTTGTCGCCATAACTCGACACGGCTCAGTCGCGTTAGCGCCACAGTGTTTCGACCATGGTAGCCCAGTGTCGTCATAACTCGACACTGGGACAGCTTTGAGTCCGCGTTAGCCCGCCTTAGTGTTTTGACCATGGTATCCCAGTGTCGTCATAACTCGACATGGGGCGATTTTGATTTTCGTCGGCGCTTGTCTACACCGCCAAAGATTTCTACAATTACGAAGATCGAGACAAAATTGGCTGAGTCAACGTCTTTGTCCAAGATTCTTCCATCATCTCCATACAAAGAGGGATGTTGACACAATTTTGACCCTCCCGTCCAGCCATTAACTATAAAATTAGACTAATTTCGTAAAATAATTTTTTATGATTTTTTATAATAAAATGCAGCGATAAAACATTAATACATGCATAAATAAATAATTTAATAATGGCATCGTGATGCGCGTAATATGCACACACTTTTAAACGCAAGTGCACGTTATCGTATCAAGTAGTATAGTCTTAGATAAGACCGAATATCGTCCTCTGGGATTAGGGTTCAAGTACCAATTGTCTATTTTCTAGTATCTATTTGGTGAATTAATGAGTGATTGGTTGTTTATGACTAAGAATTATAAAAGCTAATTAATTATAAAGATTTAATTCAGATGTGATGAGAATAGGGCTTCTATGTATCCTTACTATCCGCTTATGTTACTTACTAATGCATTACTTATGGTGTTCTTCTTTTGGAGAAAGCAGGTTTACGAAATCGTTTTATACTCCGTTAGGGTTATATAAACACTCAACCCAGATTGTTCCTTACCTAACTTTCACGATAAGGGTAACTCTATAGGAGGATTAAGCACAAAAACCTAGTTGGCCACGCACAATGCGCAAAATTAGGGTTGTTAAGCCTCTCATCAACGCTACAAATCTAATTGAGGTATTTTCATCCCCAATTCAAGACCGTCTACCCAACTTACAAAGATATTCACAATCCTCCTTTTCGTAATCGATTAGAAATCATATAGTGATAACTAGTTGTCAATTAGCTACCAAGAATTCAACTCAATTATTGGATAGATCTCTCAATAAGAATAATAACCATAAGCATGCATTACTTTATAACATAAGGTTCAAGAATTCAACATAGAAAGCCTATAAGAGAATTAGTTCCTAGCCATGAATATGACAAGAACTAATTCAAAGTTCATCATGCAAAACCGAATTAAAGAAAAGAAAAAGAAAAGAAATTACTAATGTTTGGGTCTCCAATCTCCTAGGCAAGAAAACCTTGTGTTTGGCAGAAAGAACCCTTGAAAACCGCCTAGGGTTCTCCTTTTATAGGTTAAAACGTCTCCTTCTTTTCCTTCCGTGCTGGCCCAAAAATCCGTCAAAGACCTAATTTTTCCGCGTCGGCCAGCGCCATTGTCGGGCGCGCGGCCTAAAGTTCTGCAATACTTGGTGTTTTGGCGCGCGGCCCGATATCTGGCATGCGAGGCGCCGCGGCGCTGCAACTACTGTGGCTTCTCGGATGTTTAGCGCGCGCCCTATTTCGTCTTCGAGGCGCGCGTACTGGATCTTCTGCGACTTCTGAATAATAGCGCGCGGCCCTGCTTCGATTGCGAGGCGCCGCGGCTGGTCCGATTTCACCTCGTTTGCCACTTTCTCCGTTTTCTCTAGTACCTCCTCTTTTCCCCTTTTCGCTCCTTTTCGCCATTTGGCCACTTTAGCCACTTTGACTCAAAAGAAAGAAAATCTATCCTAATACGACACTTTGTATGTACAAAAGCGGGACAAAAGACTAACTAGATCGACTCAAAGGTGTATATAAAATACAGATCAAATACCCCCAACTTAACCTTTGCTCGCCTCGAGCAAAGATAGACAGAAATACAATAAAATGACAGACTCAATAAATAAGAAAATCAACAAAGAAAATAAACAGACTCACGCCATTGATCACTTTTCTTTGCATGAATGTTAACTAGAAAAACATGAAGGTTAGCGAGAATAATATCGAGGAACATATAGCATGGAATTTCAACACATTGAGCTAGATATTTCGCAAACTCATACTTATCATGCTTAAATGGAAGTCAGTGTACTCAAGTATGCATATAAATTCAAAAATTCCTATGGCATGCTTACTTGCTATTCTCCACTAATTCGATATACATAGAAGAGATCTTGAGGACTTTGGGGTTGTAATGTAGGCTTAGGTAGGGGTTGGTAAAGATAGGCATTTAGGCTCATTTTTCTGTACCAGAAGCTCTTTGGCTTTTCAATTTTTCCCTTTTTCTTTTGATTCTTTCCTTCACTTCAATTCTATCATTCCCCTCTTTTGTTTTGGGATAGTGAAGTGTATTATACAAATAGGCACCCCAAACTTAGGCTTTTGCCTCTTTCTTATTACTTTTCCATTAGGGTGCCTCAAACTTGTTCACTCTTTTTGTTTCTTCTTTTTAACACAATGTACTCCACTATTTCATATTTTCACTTATGGCACAATTTTGTGGGAATATGGGGTGTCGAAGAAGTTTCAAATTTAGGCTCAATGGGGCTAACTAGTGATATTTTTAAAGTGCGGGATAGAAAAGAATGGTAAGAATTGGCTATCAAAGAAATGCACAGTCATCTCCCTAACATGCATATCCTAACTATTTAGCCTCAAATAGCAATCATAACACATAAGCATTTATCATTTAGCATACATAACTCAAGCAAGAGACTCCAAATAGACAGTTACATGAGTTTTTGGCATCTCTAACCTAAGTGTTTAGATAGTCGCTTCCATTCCTTTACATTATTCCACCTTACTTCACTAGGTGTTTCTAGCAACTACAAGATACATGATCTTTGTGACAGCAATTATGACTCAAAAAGAAAAATTTTGGTGACTCAAAATAAACATGAAACAAATAAAAGACTTAAATAAAACATAACATGACACACAAATAAAACTAAAACACAAAAACACACCCCCAAACTTAAATCACACATTGCCCCCAATGTGTAGACTCAAAGATAAAGAAAAGCGACACTTACAAACTTTGGCTAAAATGGTGGTGGTGGCGGTGGATAATCATCGACCGTTGGTTGAACAAGGCTCACTTCGTCGATTTGTTGCCTTGTTTCTTCTTTAATCCTTGTACTCATGTTTGCAAGGTCTGCATCATCTCCTTACGGTGTTGGTACAATTGCCCTATTGTGGGCTCTGAAGGTTCTGCTCTTGTGGTTGGCCGGTGGTGGGTCTGCCTCATATGAGCCCTATTTCGTGCTCATCTTCATCCATGGTTGCCTCTGCTTCTTTGTTGTTCTTTGGCTGCTGGGTTGTACTCTTCGTCAGGCTGGGGGGCTAGGTGCGGAAAAGAGTGCACTATCCCATGGGACACCTGGGTTGGTTTCTTTCATGAGTATCTGTGGGTAGTTGTGGGGTGCACTCATGTGGCATAGGCGGTAATAAGTGAGCCGTGTCCCAATCCACCGTTGTCACCAACTGCTGATTTCTTCGATGCTCTGCACTATCTCTTTTCCCATCAATTATCACCCTCATAATTCCATAAATCAACTTAATCCATGTACGGCACTCTGGTGAAGTGCGTAGATGGAATCATGCGCATCGACGAAATCTGACCAAGCCTTGTCGCTTTGAGTGCTTTGCTCGGTGCTCTAGATCCATTCCTTCCGATCTCAAAAGCGACCTGTGGTAGCTCATCGTATT
The DNA here is from genome assembly GCA_029844215.1 of Przewalskia tangutica. Taxonomy (NCBI): domain Eukaryota; kingdom Viridiplantae; phylum Streptophyta; class Magnoliopsida; order Solanales; family Solanaceae; genus Przewalskia; species Przewalskia tangutica. The sequence goes on from CM056734.1 coordinate 15,705,852, forward strand.
ATGATATTATTCGATCAATGTTGTTCTGCTCGCCGACCGTGTTCTAAAATGGTTCCAATCGCTACTTTCTTCAACATCAACTGCTTTTAGCGTTGTATTTATTATGCGATCACAGCATATAATTTCCCTTACAAAGCACCCTTTCTGTCTTCTCCGAAAGTTTGCATAAAATTCCCGCACCATTGTTGTATTCACTGGTGTTATCTTCTCCGGATTGACAAATCTCTTCCACCCCCTTAGCTCAATCATCGCCCGGATGGGCTCATAAACGTCTTCATCCCCATAGGATCCCCTTTGGTAATCCATTCCCCTTTCTGGAATTACGGGTCTAGTATCAAGTCTTTTGTATCTTTGGTAGGCCTGGTAACTCACGAACCTATTTTCATCGTATTGGGGTGTTGGGGTGGATGTGGAGCCTCTTCTCTTCCTGGTGGCCATGGTTAAAACAGTTTCTGGAGCTTTTAACTTAGTGGCACAACGTCTCCTACACACTCAACAACTAGCAGCGAAAAACAACACCCCCAAACTTCAATCTTTCTACTCAATACCCACAACCTTCTTTTCTACTCCTTTCTCCAACTTCACAATCACTTTTCAGCCTCCGAACTACTCCAACTACAATACTTCTCCAAACTACTACCTCCTATGACTTTTAGTAAAAGGATTCAAGAACAAGGATAGGGATTACCTTTTGATGAGAAGACTCAAGCTTGTTCTTGTTTCAATTGGTGGGTTGAGGCTATGGAATGGAGCTTTGTTGTTTGAGATAGTTGGGGGGTTTTTGGGAATTTAAGAGTTTAGGTTGTGGTTGGGTTGGATTTGTGGAGGATTTGTGGGGGAGTTTCTGAAATTTCGTGGGTTTTGGAGAGGGAAGGTTAGTTTTTTTTTTTTTTTTTTTTGAAGTTGGAATTGGGAAAGATCTGATTTTTGGGCGTTTTAAGTTCTGGATTTTCCGCTCGCCGGCATGCTTTTAGCGCGCGCTTAATCATCTGCGCTCGCCGGGATTTTTTACGCGCGGCCCGCTCACTGGAGCGCGGCGCTAAACTCGCCAACTTTACGGAATTCCACCGCGGCCTGCTCGCAGGAGCCGCGGCTCTTAAACTTCCGAACCTGTTCAGATCTTTTGCGCCATGCCTGCTCACCAGCGCGCTACCCGCTTCTGGAAATCCTTGCTTTTCTTCAGTTTATTTCGTCCCCCGGTTTAATTTCTTGTACCTGTCAATCACAAAACAACAAGATCCAATACCGTGAGACTGTTCTTAGACAAACTAAAATAAAATAACGACAGAAATTAAAATAACATAATTAAAAAAAAAAACGTTGGGTTGCCTCCCAACAAGCGCTGTCTTTAACGTCTTTTAGCCGGACGCAATTAACCTTTCCGAGTGCCCATTGGATCCTTCTGCGAACTGCTTGCAATCCGCAGAGTTATTGTTGCAGGTCTCACTTCAACTACAACAATTGCTTCAAACAAGGGCCTCAAATATACGATTATCCCCCAAGTATACAAGACATGCTTGTCTTTTAGGTTCTCTCTAATGTAGGGATCAGTGAGATTCCCTACATCTTTCAACTCTAGGGGGTGCCCTTGATGGTATTGACTTCCTGTTTGGGAGTCAACTTTGACAGCTGGTGGTGTTTCTTCTGCAATAGGTACAAGAAAAAGATTTTCCAAGGAATCCAAGAAGGTGAATAATTGGATCTCTGCACTCTTCTCCTTCTCTACACCAACTGTCTTGCCAGATTCCTCAATAGTTGGGTGTGATTCAGGCTCCTCAATTTGCTGTTATTGTTGAATATGATCGCGAAGTTCGCTATTTGCGTTTCCAACTTCTTTATACCCAACCTCATTTCGTCCATGACCGAAGTTTGGGACCTCGTGAGACCGAGTAGAGTTCTCGTAATTCCTCCCTCTCTTCCTCTATGGTTGGAGCTCGATCATATTGACAGTAGAAATCCATGTCTTAAGGATCCCTGAGATAAATCAAAACCAACAACGAATCACGGCACCTCGATTTTTTTTTTTTTTTTTTTTTTTTTTTTTTTTTTAATAACGAAAAACGTAAAAATAAAAAATTAAAACCAAATTAGAAATTAAAAATAGATAATTTGATATTGAACTATTGCCTAATCCCCGGCAACGGCGCCAAAAACTTGATGCGCGTAATATGCACACACTTTTAAACGCAAGTGCACGTTATCGTATCAAGTAGTATAGTCTTAGATAAGACCGAATATCGTCCTCTGGGATTAGGGTTCAAGTACCAATTGTCTATTTTCTAGTATCTATTTGGTGAATTAATGAGTGATTGGTTGTTTATGACTAAGAATTATAAAAGCTAATTAATTATAAAGATTTAATTGGATGTGATGAGAATAGGGCTTCATGTATCCTTACTATCCGCTATGTTACTTACTAATGCATTACTTATGGTGTTCTTCTTTTGGAGAAAGCGGGTTTCTGAAATCGTTTTATACTCCGTTAGGGTTATATAAACACTCAACCCAGATTGTTCCTTACCTAACTTTCACGATAAGGGTAACTCTATAGGAGGATTAAGCACAAAACCTAGTTGACCGTCACGCAATGCGCAAAATTAGGGTTGTTAAGCCTCTCATCAACGCTTACAAATCTAATTGAGGTATTTTCATCCCCAATTCAAGACCGTCTACCCAACTTACAAGATATTCACAATCCTCCTTTTCGTAATCGATTAGAAATCATATAGTGATAACTAGTTGTCAATTAGCTACCAAGAATTCAACTCAATTATTGGATAGATCTCTCAATAAGAATAATAACCATAAGCATGCATTACTTTATAACATAAGGTTCAAGAATTCAACATAGAAAGCCTATAAGAGAATTAGTTCTAGCCATGAATATGACAAGAACTAATTCAAAGTTCATCATGCAAAACCGAATTAAAGAAAAGAAAAAGAAAAGAAATTACTAATGTTTGGGTCTCAATCTCCTGTGCAAGAAAACCTTGTGTTTGGCAAGAAAGGGAACCCTTGAAAACCGCCTAGGGTTCTCCTTTTATAGGTTAAAACGTCTCCTTCTTTTCCTTCCAGTTCGCCCAAAAATCCGTCAAAATACCTAATTTTTCGTCGCGCGCGCTGCTTTGTCGGCGCGCCTAAAGTTCTGCAATACTGGTGTTTTGGCGCGCGGCCGATATTCGCTGGCTGCGAGCCGCGCGGCCTGCAACTCTGTGGCTTCTCGGATGTTTAGCGCGCCGCGCTATTTCTCGTCTCGAGCGCGCGGCGCTGGATCTTCTGCGCTTCTTCGAATAATAGCGCGCCCGCTTCGATCGCGAGGCGCGGCGCTGGTCTGGATTTCAGCCTCGTTTGCCACTTTCTCCGTTTTCAGCTCTAGTACCTCCTCTTTTTCCCCCTTTTCGCTCCTTTTCCGCCATTTGGCCACTTTAGCCACTTTGACTCAAAAGAAAGAAAATCTATCCTAATACGACACTTTGTATGTACAAAACGGGACAAAAGACTAACTAGACTGACTCAAAAGGTGTATATAAAATACACCGATCACATCGCGTCTTACGTAGAGTTTTAAACACTTAGAGTCCCGCGCCCGCATTAACTAACTTTAAGCTTTGTCGTAATTCTTAAATAATTAATAAATGCATAAAATAAATAATTTAGCAATGACGTCGTGTCAAGTAGCCTAGCCGCGTTTATTAATACGCAAATCAATTTCATAACTTATTTTAAATAATAATGCGCAATAAATAAGATTTTAAGATAATAGCACCGCATTTTGAGTAAAAGCTTTAAACAATTCTTAGATATCATACTTGCATTTAGCATTTAAATAATTTAATCTAAACTCAATTCATTTTTAATTTGGCTTCGCAATAATGCACAATAATAAGATTTTAAATGATAGCGCCGCATTCTAAAATATTAAGCATTAATTAAATAACACGCCCGTATTTATTTATTATAATTAGGTTAATTAAACACCTAAAACTAATAACCCACTAATTAAATACCTAACTAATACTAACTACCCAGCCCTTAAATTCGCCCAAGACGCGACGCGACCAGCGTAACACCCGCAATCCCACGCCCAACTCACCCCGTTATTTTCCCTCATACCAATTCAATGTCTTGAATTCCGCTTATCATCAGCCGTTACCCATCTTCTCTACCTCAAACAAAAACCTGTGACAAGCCACAGAAACCAAAGAACCCTAAAACCTTCGCTTGTCGCCGGATTTCTCACGAGAATCCGGGCTTTCCTTTACCCACGCACCCTAGCCAGCTTTCCTTACCCATGCACCCACATCCAACGATACCTTACCATATAAACACCTAATCACACCAAATCTCCTTAAAATCGCTCTAAAATCAGCACCCAAATGGCACAGAATCAGCCTTCATTTACTTACCAAACTTAGAACCTAGAGTTAGGCTATATAAGAACATGCAAAGGCATCAGTCGAAGGCAGGGCAGATACGAGAGAGCATATCCGAGAGAGCATATACAAGAGAGCAGGGTAGGAAGAGTAGTCCAATAGCAATAATCGACGGGGGAGGGGACGAGTGGAATTCAGAGCGGAGTCGGGGGGCAACTACATAGCAATTTAGGGCAAGACACTGAGAGTCGGGGAGATAGCAATCATTTTACACCTTAGCAATAGTTAGCAACCACCAGCAGTTTAGGAGACAGAGCAGGAGCCAGACAGGAGACCCATCGCATCGACGAGGACACTCCTTAGCAGCAGTCGACAACTAAGGAGTTAGGGCTCAGCATCCAGAGAATTAGCTTCGCATAAAATAGGAAATTCGAATCCTTTCCTTTCAATTCCAGCCAGAAATCAGTAAACGAACTCGCCCTTTCATTCGTGATGAAACCCAAAGCCCGTCGAGCGGACCGACGACTTGATACGCTGCCCCGGGTCGCTGTCCGGAGAAGGTAATCTCACCTCCTTTCATATTTTCTCATTCGACTTGTGTTTCGTGATATATGTGATGATTATGTGTTGGTTGAATACGCTTAGCTAATATAGCTGTTATTTGTGTCTGTAGACTATTCTGAAACTTATTTTGGTTGATACTATCTGTTGTTGGAATCCTTCACAGTAGCATGTTTTATTATGTCTTCTTTGGATGGTCAAGCACAACTAATTGTTATCCGGGTCTGAATATGGGTGTGTCTGATCGGATTAGGTGATATTGGCTTGAAACTGGTTAATTGGGAAAACTGACTCGAGAAATGGCTTCAAGTAAATTTCAGTTTTTACTCCTCCGAACACATTAATAGTCTGCGTCGCCCTAACTTAAGCTGAGTAATAAGTGAAATTCCTATACTTTCTACAGTTGCGATTATATGTGTCATCTCTGTAATAAACATCTACATCAGGCTTTTAAGTTAAATATTGAACTTTGAAGTGGTTTGCAGGGTATAAGTAATCTTATCTTAGTCTATGTTGTACCCATCATGCATCTGTTAGGACCCTTTCCCCCCTTTAAACTTATCTTATAATTTGAGTATCTTTGCATGTTTTAAAAGAATTATTATGTTAGACTAAAGACCTGCACACCACCCTGTTTAGTTGGTATATCTCGACATGCCTCTTCTTTATCTTCATAAGTACCTTTTGGCCCAGATTATGGCATGAATCGACTCTCTCAATACAAATCCAAAGGTGTGCCTAGCTGTAGTCATCTTGTCTCATGTATATCTGGACACATTTAATGTCAAAGCCTAGTTGCTACAATACATGCCCAGGATCTTGTGTGTTCAACATAGCATGAGCAACCTTAGTATCTAATATGTGTTCTCGATGCTTGTCTTCCCGAGATTCTACCTCCCGAAAATCTGAAATTTCACATTTTTAGGGCTTGCCTTAAGTTTCTCTGCATTCATTTGGTATCAAGGCCTAATGCAGGCCATTACGATAATTATTTCATTTGAGCTTGCATCATATTTCATTGTTGTCCTCTGTTTGGTCTATTGTTGGGTTTTCATTACGATATTCCTTGCATGGTATATTGTGGGCTATCAAAATTGTTAGCTTACTGTTTCGGTTCTTGCCCAAGCAGTGGGTTTATGTATGTTCAAGTTTTCATGCTAAAATGTTATTTATTGTTTGATAAGTTTGTTGGACATATACTAATCCTTATCTTTTCTTTTGTTTACATGAAATGCACCGGAGCCAAATGAAGAGTTTCATTGCGAGACTCATCGCGCCTTGAGCAACCGAAGATTTGCATTCACCCGCATCTATGCATCTCCTATCCGCATCAGAAATTCCAAGCCACCGGCGAGTGCTATCGCCATTCCCTCGAGTCACTTTATTATTTTCTTTACCTTGCCTATTCATTTACTGTAAATTAATTGGCTAACATTACATTATTAGTAGAACTCTTAGAACATCAAATCTTGAGTCAATAGATTAGAAAGTAGTTAATTAGCAATTTGTGTCCCTTCGGGTTAAATATTTTAGATTATCCATACATAGTTTAAGTTACACTAAACCACCTAATAATCTTAACTTGCATAATTAATCATATGTAGCTATGATATTATTTTCAAGATTTCTAACCCATTTGCTATAGCACCCATATAGAAATCTTATTTTTATATATTAAGAAAACCCCCTTAAGCATGTGTTATACTAATCAAGGCAGGCAAATGTGTACATTTAGTCAATTAATCTATTTTGCATTATATATTATTTAAGGCATGCTTTAAACTTTACACGCATTTTATAGCACTAATCTTATTAATCTTTTGCCAAAAAATACTTTCTATTAAAATATCTTTCAAACATGCATTTTCAATAGCATAATAATTACCCTAGGTTTGGCAGGACAACCGCAAGTTAGCGGATCTTAGAGGGTGCCTAACCCCTTCCCTCTAGATTAATAAAGAACCCTTACCCAGAATCTCATTAAGTTTAGCAGACCATTAAAATGGAGTTAATGTTTTACTTCAAACTAGTTAAACATTTAGGTGTCCTAATTCACCCAATTAATTAGGTGGCGACTCCGCGAACCCTTAGCATTCTAGCAACCCTTTAGCATTTTAGCACCCTTTTAAACTTTAGCCTCTTTTTGCAATTTTAGCATCCTTTTAGCATTTTTAAAACCTTTAAGCCTTTTAAAATATTTAGCATTTTATTTATTTTTATTTTCTAACCTTTTGTTATTTAAGCAGGAGTCTAGAAAATAAATGTCGCGGTCGAAAAGTATGCGCGGCAATGGCGACTCAATCGGGATTTTAGGTTCTTAACCACAACAGACCTAGGGTTATTATTTGGCAATTATATTTGCATTTAATTTTTGTGTGTTGTATTTTGTTTTATTTATTTTTTAAATTGCTACTTGCTTTACTGCTTTCCTTAAACTGGCATTCCGCTCATATTTCTTCCATTCTGGAAAATTCACACAATCACACACTCACGCGCTGGTGTGCTCCGCGCACCCGCAAATTTCTTTCAAAAATATCCAAATTTTAGGAGAGTTGGCGCCTGCGCGGAGTTAGATCGGTTCGTCTGATCAGCCGCGTAGTCTTCTCACTCGAGTAGTCCACTCGGGAACCTTGCGTCCAGTAAGCCAAAATCTTAGAAAACTTAAGATAGAGCTATACCACCCTTTTATATTAAGGCATGCATGCATTTACCTTAGGTGGGTCGGTCCTTGGTATCGACGCCACAGTTAGAAAAACACCAAACTTGTCGACGGGTTTCTCGACCCAACGACCATTAGCATACTGTGTGTAGCGTGACAATGACAGACAAATCCAAGCCCAATCATGACATGCTGAAATTGGGAAAAGTGCACCGTCATTTGGTCGCCATTTCCAACAAAAGCATTACAGTTGGGCGACTTGGACAAATCCATCATAACCTCGCATATTTGACGTTTAGGCCTACCTCTGGCATAAAGAGGTCCCAAACATGTTAGAGCACGCACTTGATTTGCAATTTGCTTATTGTTATGTATTGCCTGCAATTCTTTGCATATTATACTAACTTGGTTTGCTTCATTTATTAGAAGGTTATTTTGCTTAGCATATCCCCAAAAGGTTGATTCGTGTTGACTGGTAGAAGCACAATCATCCAACAAATGACCAATTCAGAGGCACCAGAACGAAACAACTTAGGACTCGTCCCCGTTCCTGTAGAGGATGCAGAGGCGTTAGAAAGGAGAAACACCAATGATCAAAACCTCGCCAAACTATTGCAGCAAATGGAAATCATGCAAGCCGAAATAGAAAGGCTCCGAAATATCACAAACATGTCTATTAGTTTGAATGCACCACTCCCAGAGCAAGGGACAAATGCAATCATGTCACAAACCCTTGAGCTTCCACTTCCCCAAAACTCCCCGCAAAGACCGCAACATACCATTTCATACAAAATGTCACTCGCGGTCAATTTGCAAACCGACCTCCAAATGATCCGCTTATTACATACACATCTTATCCTCCACCTACCTATATCTCCCCACTCACCCAAATTGCGGGCCACCATACGAGCAGAGGACACATCATTGGTCCTAACAAACAATATGGGGATTAACACATCCGACCGAAGCCAACCATTTATTATGCATGCATCCTCTCGAGACAGATCAATAGAAGAAATGGAGGCGGACTCGAGCGATCGATGAAAATATGGCAAAAGAAATCCGTAGTTTGAAAGAGGCATTTAGAAGCATTCAGATGAACAAGGGGGAGACAGGTTTAGAATATGAAAACTTATGTATGCACCCCGATGTTGAATTACCTATGGGATACAAGGTGCCCAAATTTGACATGTTCGATGGAAAGGGGAATCCTCGAGCTCATCTAAGGTCATATTGTGATAAATTGATTGGAGTTGGGAAAAATCAAGCAATCATCATGAAATTATTCATCAGGAGTCTAACCGCGAGGCTGATCGTACATGCCAAGACCCTCGAAAATGGGACGGTTGGAATGCCATGACACAAGATTTCATGGATAGATTCAGATTCAACACTGACACCGTACTGGATAGATTTTATCTTATGAAACTTGAAAAGAAATCCACAGAAACTTTCAGGGAATATGCCCTGAGGTGGCGGTCGGAAGCGGCAAAGGTCCAACCTCCAATGACAGAGAGCGAAATGACCACCTTGTTTGTGCAGTCATTAAAAGACGCGACGTATTATGAAAAGATGATCGGTGTAATTGGCGAAGTTTTGCGAAGTCGTGAGAATGGCGACCGTGGAAGAAGGCATTAAGACAGCAGATTACAAACTTGACGACCCAAGCAACTAGCGAGCAATGCGGTCGATTCCATGAGGTACCTCACAGAGGAAAGGGATGCATCACTCTGCATGGTCATTCGGGAACATAGGCGTAACAACTTCCGGTGTATCAAAGCCCACGCGTTCTTACTATAACCAAAACACTCAAAATCCGATCATACTATCGATCTGCGCTACCCATATCCTGTTTACCATACCCAACAAGCATATCCAAAATACTCACCACAATCACGAACCCGTACACCAAAGCGGACCCAACCCCGCATAAATCTTGAAAGAAAGCCAACGAACCTATACACCTTAGCCGAACCTATAGCCCAAGTGTATGAAAAGTTGAAAGCGCAGAATACTCGACCAATTCCGGAAATACCCCTGTGCCTATATCCAGGGCACGATGAAACCAAACATTGTGCATACCACTCCGGTGTCGAGGGGCACGACATCGCAAATTGTTATACACTCAAGGACAAAATAGAGGAGTTAATCGAAGAGGGAGTCATTCAGCTGAAAGATGCCCCTCTCAGGGTAAACAATAATCTTATTCCCGGCTATGAAGATGCCCCTGTGAGCATGATAGCTAAAGATAGAGAAAAGCGATGCGGAAGGGACTATTACGCCACAGAAAGGGAAGAAAATTGAATCATCGACCAGTCGGAGAAGAGGAGGTGCTCGCCGAGATTGTTTAATCGATGAATAAGTCATTTGTTTAGTTGTGTCGCAAGAGATGATCCATCAAGACTCAACCATGAAGACTCGGAAGCAAGAAGACAAGTGGACTCGTGCCCCTGCCCTGGCCCGCCGAGTCCGGAAATAGTTAGTTTAATATATTTTGCCCTTTATATGTATTGGAACTACGTTTGACCTGATTCCCTTGGAGGATACGTAGGCGGCCGTTTCGGCTTCGGTCCCACCTTTAGAAATTTTAATTTCACCCAATTTCGCTTGTAATGAACTACGTCATGACCTGATTCCCTCATGGGGATACGTAGGCGGCCTAAATCGGTTTCGGTCACACCATTAGGAAACTTTCCCTTTATTTTTGAATCATAAAACGAGAATACACACCCACTTTTAGGCCAAACGCCATTCGCACATTCAAAACTGGGACAAGGTAGGGAACCAGGCAGGGGTTATGAGTCCAGGCAAGGCAGACGTCCGAGCATCAAGAGTCAAAACTACAAAGTCAATGCGAATCAACCACCCCCCCTCAAACTCACAAATTTTCTTTGAGCGCAGTTTCTTCATATTAGCAGAAGCAGCAGAAGCAGACATACATCAACAATCAAATCCCGCAACAAAGTCTAGCGCATCAGCTCGGACCTAGAGTCAAATTGCAGGTCATGCAGTGCACAAACGCACAACGAAGACATCATGACAATCCATATGGTTCACAAAAATGCATTACAACAACATCTCAGCATTCACATCATCTGGCATATCAGGGACGACATCCCACCCATAGAATTACACCTCTCATATATATTTATCATTTCGTTTAAACAGGTATACACTAATTTTTCTCAAGATTAGCTTGCAGGAGCATTTATTCTACGAGAATTTATCAATGACATCCTTTATTACGTCTATTCAACGACGTTCATCTTATTACGTACACACATCTTCGTCCTCCTATTTTCGGCTATCAATGACATCATTTGTTACGTCTATTCAACGACGTTCATCTTATTACGTCCACACAACGACGTCCTCCTATTACGTCTATCCAACGACGTTACATCTTATTACGTCCACACAACGGCGTCCTCCTATTTTCGGCTATCAATGACATCATTTGTTACGTCTATTCAACGACGTTCATCTTATTACGTCCACACAACGACGTCCTCCTATTACGTCTATCCAACGACGTTATTTCTTATTACGTCCACACAACGACGTCCTCCTATTTTCGGCTATCAATGACATCATTTGTTACGTCTATTCAACGACGTTCATCTTATTACGTCCACACAACGACGTCCTCCTATTACGTCTATCCAACGACGTTATTTCTTATTACGTCCACACAACGACGTCCTCCTATTACGGCTATCAATGACATCCTTTATTACGTCTATTCAACGATGTTCATCTTATTGCGTTCATACAACGACGTTTCTCTTATTACGTCTATTCAACAACGACCATCTTATTGCGTCCACATAATGACGTCCTCTTATTCCGTCTATCAACGACGTCTTCTTATTATGGCTGCACAACGACGTTAGCTCAATTACATCTATCAACGACGTCCATCTTATTACGCCTATGCAACGGCCTTATCTATATGTCGTCTAAACAACGACGACCCATATATCGCGTCCACTCAACGACGCAATCTTATTCGTCTATGCAACGACGACTTCTATATCTCGTCCACAGACACGCATCATCTTATTGCGCCTAAGCAACAAGTCCGAAAACGACGCCACGTCCGAAAACGACGCTAAGTCCGAAAACGACACCACGTCCGAAAACGACGTCGAGTCCGAAAACGACTCCGAGTCCGAAAACGACTCCACGTCCAAAACGACGCTAAAGTCTGAAAACGACGCCACGCCCAAAACGACGCTAAGTCCAAAACGACACCACGCCCGAAATGACGCCGAGTCCAAAACGACTCGAAGTCCAAACGACGCCGCCCTAAAACGACGCCACGTCCCAAAACGACGAAACGTCCGAAAACGACGCCACGTCCGAAAACGACGCCAAGTCCGAAAACGACGCCAAGTCCGAAAACGACGCCAAGTCCGAAAACGACGCCACGTCCGAAAACGACGCCACGTCCGAAAACGACGCCGAGTCCGAAAACGACTCCGAGTCCGAAAACGACTCCACGTCCGAAAACGACGCCATCGCGATATCACATCTACGCAAGGACACTTTCTACTCTAAAAAAAATGCATGCTTGGGCATGTTTTATTACTCTGTCTTAGCAGTTATGCACTAACTCTTTCTTGAGCTTTAGTCTACAGAGGCAGTTGGAATAAGGACAACATATCCGCATTCACTGTCGCGAACTCGTCTGCAAAGGCGAAATCACAAGATTTGCGCAGTATCGATTTGTCGCAAGATAGCATTTTCTACTCGCACGATATCATTGCTTATAAATTCATGCGTTATCATTTGCCTTAACAGCTATGCACTAACCGCTTGTTTAAGTCTTAGCATACAGAATGCGAGCACAACGTGGAACTACCTCTACGCGAACCAAGCAATTTGTACCTCGAATGTCGATCCGCTTCTCCTCCAAAGATCCTGCAACACCGATGACCAGGTGTCATCATAATTCGACACTGGGACAAATTTTAAATCTGCTCCCGCTTTGGTCTTAATTTTCTAGCGTTACGTAACCAGGTCATCATAATTCGACATCGACAAATTTTTAAATCAAGATCCTGCGTTAATTTTTTTTCAAGATCACAAAGAACCCAGTGTCATCATAATTCGACACTGGGACAAAATTTTGAATCAGCATCCGCCCTGCTTTAATTTTTCAGCATCACAACAACCCATTGTCATCATAATTCGACACTGGGATAAAATTTTGAATCTACGTCTGTCCGCCTTAAATTTTTCAAAGATCACCAGAGCCAGCGTCGTCATAACTCGACACTGGGACAAAATTTTGAATTTTTGCGTCAGCCTCGTCTTAATCGCCCAACATTTTTAATTCTAAGGATCGAGACTAAATTGGCTTTAAGTCAACGTCTTTGTCCGAAAACTCTTTCATCGTCTCCAGTCAAAGAGGGACAAGCTGTTGACACCCAATTTTGTCCTATCTTTACTGAACATTTCATTTAGATCGTCCTTTTATCTCCAATTAATTTTACTATGCTTCTCAGTCTTGAAAATCGTCAAAAAATAAGTAGTTTTAATATTCTTCACTAATTATCGCATAATTTTACAATATCGAGTATTACATTTTTATAATTAAAATATAAGCAAAACAATTCTAATATCTCGTCGTCAGTATTGATGATCGATTTTCTCTTAATACGTTCTTCAATTACTCATTTTTTATGAATATTATATTCAAAATTAAATACATATATTAAATCTTTATACCATAATGTATGTGTGCACTTTTGAAATTAATTAGGACGGAGAAGCATATTTTAATTAATTAGAGGAATTGGATTAGTTACCCATTAATACCATAATCTTCTAATTTAATCCTCAAAATTTTATACTCCTAATTTTCTACCCAATTCTCATCCCCTAAATATATAAATCCTAATACCTTTTTTATTTTCCCATTTCAGCCCAAAGGATCAAGCAGCCCAATCCCATTACCCCTTTATTTTCGTCTAAACCCTTCCCCAAGCCCAAACAAATTAAACTCCCGCGGCCCAATCTTTTACCCGCAGCCCATACCCCTATTTCGCCAACCTGCAGCCCATACCTTCATTTCCCCAACACCCCCAGCCCATTTCTTTAACCCCTCTCCCCAACATACCCCTAAAAAAAAAAAAAAAAAAAAAAAAAACCTAAAAACCAGCAGCCTCGTTCCCCATCGATATCAAACCAGAACATCCCAAAATCCACCGGACAAACTTCATCCCTGCAAAACCCTGAAAACCCGCGCCTTCACGTCGAAAATCCTCACTGTCGCACCCCCTTTACCCCATAACGTTACCCAGGCTCCTCGAGCCATGCACCTGTACATCTTCAACAGTACCGCGCTATCTCCATCAACCTCTCTTTAATTCAAAATTCCCAACCGTTGGAAGAAAGGTTGGGGGGTTCGGATTTGAGGGTATAAAAGCACCCATTTGGGTTGTGAAAAGGAAGAAAATTTTTTTTGATGTAATTTTCAAAGCATTAGAACAAAACTCTGCTCTTACTTTGAACAGATCCGAAGTTGTTTCCTTTTTACTCTGCATATTGGTTCAAAAGAATCCAAAAACACCTAAGTTTTATTCCTCTTCAGTCACACACACACACAATCATCAGGGCGGAATCGGTCCCGCCTCGCTTCGCTGCCCAAAAAAGACATCTCCCGCTCAATAGCTGTTATCTTGTCCGCAAATTCCTGAGGCTCTGCAATTAGTTGTAACTTGTAAAAGGCTTACACTTCTGTTCGACATTGAAGGTGCTCTCTGTTCCTTGCCCTTTATTGATCTATGCCTAGCCCAGTATGTAGGTTTTCAATTCGGATAGTCTGTGAACTGTTCTGTCTACTACCTATAAATAATTAACTTCCATGATGAGGTGGGTAAATGAAGATAGAAATGTGTAAGCGTAGCCCAATTCATGCGATTACATACCTAACAAAAATGATATCTTTAGATGGCAATTCTAAATGTATGAGTCTGTCGTTTTGTCCCTCAATCTATGCAATGTGCATGTTTGGCCATGTATTCATTCGACGAGTTTCTTAGTTACGAGACTGTTTTGGTGGTTACTTTTAGAGACTCTGATTTGTTGTAGCTTTAGGTTAGGATGAGAGTTATGTTTAAGTGCAAGTCCAAGTTACTGAAAATGGATAATGTTTATCGTTGCAGGCATATATATATATATATATATATATATATATATATATTACAATTCTTCCAATTCTGATATTTTATGGAAATATGCTATTATCTGAATTGCAATATCTATTGTTTTTCGTACCTTAGTGGATTAGTTAACTCTATTTGTTGCTTATTCTGCTTACATGCATGCAATGCCTTTTGTGGAGATCATCTATAGGAATAAAAGATTTCTTTCTTTAGCATGCCGAATGTATATCTATTCAGCTATCTTTATGCAGTAGAACTTTATTTTCCTTTTTCCTTGGTTGTCACATCATAACGTTTATCCAACAGTATATTGTCCTTCCATGAATTATTTGTGTATTTTAGTCATGTTCCAATATCTAATCCTTTTCTTTTCTTTATTTTACATGAAATGCATCGGGAGCACGAAGAGTCTCGTTACGAGACTCATCATAACTTTGTCAAGTGAAGACCCGCGTCCAACACGTTGCATCTTCCTGTTTCGGAATTCCTAAACAAAATAGGGCGTGATGACATCGTCACTCGCTTTAATTATTTAAATTCCGTCATCTTTATTTGTCGTCTTGTTATTTTATTATGTAACCCTGTATAATTATTGAAATGCTTAGAATAGTTAAGCCTAGATTAACAATTAAGAAGGGGGTAGTTCTAAAATCGGAAACCCAGCGCTAGATTATTTTAGGCTCGTTATACATGTCTAAGCTTTCAAAACAATTTGGTCACCCTTTATTTGTATGATTAATCATAGGAAAAAATAAGGTTTTACTTTTACCTAATTTGCTAAAAAATAAACTTTCACAAAAAAAATCGTCTCTTGGTATTATAAAGAAAAAAATTATTTTCTCATTACTTTCAATTGTCAAAATATAAGTATTTTACAAATAAAATAAATGCATATTTTTTCCATATATGTATTTTTTATAAACAAGTCTTACAACTCTTTTATGTTGTCAAGAATGCATCTTTTGTTATTAAAAACTTGCAACGTCTTTATTTAACATTTATAAAAGATTACATGTTAGCACAATAACATTAAGCCTAAGTTTGAACGGATAACCGCAAGTTAGCGGATCTTAGAGGGTGCCTAACCCCTTCCCTTTAGGATAATAAAGAATCCTTACCTAGAATCTCACATAGCTTTCGCAGACCTTTAAAATGGAGATCATTCGTAGTATTTTATGCTACACTCTTAGTGTCCTAATTCACTATAATAATTAGGTGGCGACTCCTTTAAAATAGAATTTTAGGAATCCAACCATGTAGCAGTAATCCCGTTCCGACTCCGGTTGAAATGGGGCGTTACAACCACATCACCTGCAACCCAGTGTCAATCATACTTCGACACTGGGACATTTTTAATCAGCGTCAGCTTTGCTTTTTAATTTTTGCATCACAACGACCCAGTGTCATCATGATTTGACATCGACATTTTTTGATCTGCGTCATCCCTATTTTTGAGTTCTAGTTTATAAACAGACAAAATCGCTACAAGTCAACATCTTTGTCCAAGACTCTTCCATCATCTCCGTACAAAGAGGACATGTCTTTGTGATCAATTTTGACCCATTTTTGTATATTTTCGTGCAATTTTAAGTATTTTAGCACACCTCATTTTAATCGTTATTTTGCATATTTTTACATAATATTCTATGTTTATTTCTTCACAAAAATGGCATTGCATCTTTTATTTTTAAATTAAGCATTATGTCGTTGTTAATATTATGTTTTTATTATTGTTATCAAATCGTTTTTATTTTAATACTATTCGCATCTTTTTAAATAATTAATCGGCACCGCATTTTTACTTTTAATCAGGCATTAAACATGTCTTTAAAATTGCATTTAGTATTATTGCGTCGGCATTTGCATTTTAATAATTTGGCATCT